>JALGQZ010000001.1:28261762-31261539 GCA_023105745.1 Austropuccinia psidii
ATTGAAACTGTATTGGGTGAATCCAACCTGTACAGGTATTGACAGGCTGTATTTATGTACCAAACTGTATGCATGTTTCAGAATGAAGATTTCTGAAACTGAATGCTGATGCAGATACTGGATCTGCTGATTTGAGGTGTTTGAGTGGGTGTATTGATGAATGCCCTTACCCCTGCTGAGTGGTTGTTACACCTGAACCAATATCTTCTGAATTGATTAACTTGGATATAAGTAATACCCTTCAGAAAGGTAAGAATTTGGCCAATAGTAAGTTTTTTGATGTAAAAGTACTATTTTAAGCCTTTTTAATCATAAAATATGCCTTCAACTAGATCAGGAGCCAGCTATAACCCCTCAAGCAGCTCCCAGAAAGGTAATAGATGTGATTATGGCAGAAGACAACCAGGTACAGAAGGAAAAGGGTCAGTTGATGACTTCCAAACAACCAGAATAGGTCATTCTGATTCTGATAATACCATTTTACCTTCAAAAAGAGCTGACACCGCCACAAGAAGCCTCAGTGGACATATACAAAGCCAGCCACAAAGCATACAACAATTCCCTGCAGTACAAGAAGTACCAGATCCTTGCAGATCTGTGGAAAAACTGCATGAATTCTTACCTGACTGTGAGAAAATTCCTGAGCCATTCCAATACTCTCAAATTGCTCAATGGATAGCATCCATTGATGGAGAAGAAAAACATGATGCTCTTGACACTAGAATGGAGGAAAAACAACCCTCCACCACCCAAGCAAGTTCCAAAAACAGCCCCAGTGGCCAGCAGCAGCAATTCCAATGTGAAAAAGCAGCCACAAGCTCCAAACAAGGGCAAAGGAAAGGCACCAGCCACCAAACCTTACAGCCAGGGCTACAGGATTCCGAAAATCCAACAGGATGTCATGGAAAATGTGTTTCAGATGGTCAGAAAAATGATAGAATTAAAAAAGAAAGAGGAGGCCAGATTAAAATATCAGAAATGATTTCTGATATTTTTGATTCTATTCCAGAGTTGTATGAAGCTATAACTGATGTAAAAAGTCATCTTTTTGATAAAAATACATCAATTTGTGACAATCTTAAAACACATAACTTGAGTCTGAGCCAAATCAGTGAAACACTTAAATGTTTTGAAAAAGTTTTGAGAGCAATTAAAACTTCCAATAATGATAATTCTTTTGGCAATAAGATAAATGAACAATCTGCCACTATTAAGGAATTGACAGACAAATATTCTAAATTCAATATTGATGACATGATTGAAACAAGAATAAAACAAGACATAAATAATATCAAAGAGGGTAATAAGAAAGCTCTTGATGATATTTCAAAATCATTTACTGAAGTAAAGACACATATAATTGCCTTGAAAAAGTGTTTTGATACCTCAAAAGAGGAAATATCAAAATTAACAATAAAGTTAAATGAATTTATATCTGATAATACTAAACAAACAGAATTATGGCATGAGCTGACATATAAAGAGGATGATCATAAAAATCCTGTAATAACCTCTATACAAAGCTTACAACATGAATTAAGAAATTCACAAAGGTGTAACAACAGTAAAATGAATGATATTGAACAACTACTAAACACCTACCAAGAATTTCTACACCTCTGAATCAAGATGAGGGTACAGGGATTCCCAATCCACAAGTATTTGATATTGAAAATTCTCAATTAAAAAATGAATTTCCTACTTCTTTTAATAACTTGGAACCAACAGTGGGCCAAGCACTCTTGAAAGAAGTTCCAAAACTTAAGGAATGGCCTCACTTCAGTGGTGAAGGAGAGTATGACCATATGGAATTCATCAGAGTTATTGACATGATCAAAGAAGACTTTGAATTACCAGACAGATTGGTAACAGCCAAGTTTAACACCTTATTTACCAAATCACCTCACAGATGGTATATCAAATTGTGACAAGCACATGGACACCAAAGTTGGACTTGGTTGAAAACACAAATTATCAACAAATGAGACAATGATTCTTGGAGGTTTAAAGTGGAAACAGCCTTTGAATCTTCCAAATTTAATGCTGATAAAGACAAAGCTTTACCATGGTTTTGCCAACAAAAAGACAGATTAACACCATTATATCCTGACATGTCAGAATTTATGATCCATAGAAAGATTCTGAGACAATGTGAAGGTGACTTAGAGCATGCTGTCAAAAGCAGGACTACTGAACAATCTTCAGCAGAGGATATTATCAATATATTAGAAGAAGTAACCACCAGAACAAAAATTGGTTCTAGTAGGGTGAATCTCAAAACAAGGTTTAACACACCTTGGAAAGATTCTGTGGACAAAAACCCCAAAGAAAGTTCTAATAATAAGTATAAATCTGCAGATACAGTCAGAAAGTGCCATATTTGACAAAGCACCACCCATTTAGCCAATAAATGTCCAATAAAGGGGAAAATCAATGAAATTAATATTGAAAAGGAACCTGATGTTAAAAAAGGTGACACAATTGAAGACAATTCAGATGATAAGTCATCCATATTTTCTGAATCTTCAAAAGATATGGAAAATATCAATGCCACTTTTGACATCATGGAATCTTATTCCCACTTGCCACAATCGAGATATGTTCAACTTGATTTATCAAAAGTTCAAGATGCACAACTTATGAAAACCAAACCAAACAGAGGGAAAGGTTATACAGCTGGTAACTCCTGTATAACAGAAGTGGTGATTGACAACAAGCCCACCAAACTTTTGCTTGACCCAGGAGCCTTCTGCTCTTGTGTTGGAAAATCTTTTTTTAAGACTTGTGTACCAAATTTTGAAGACAAATCTTTACCAATTGATGGTATAAAATTCAATAGTGCAAGTAATCCAATGAAATCATTAGTAATTTTTTGAGACCAATGTAATATTCCCACACATTAATGGTAATTTAAGAATCACAGTTGAATTTGTTGTTATGTAAAATTGCTCTAGTACCCATTTTATATTGGGAAATGACTATTTAATCATGTATGGAATGGATTCACATAACAACAAAGACAGATACTTTACTATTGGAGACAATAAGTGTCAAAAATTTGCCTTTTTACCATTTAAAAGACAAATTACAGTAAAAAACGTATCACCAGTCAGCTTACAATTGGAAAAATTCAAATTTGAACAGTTAAATGGGGCTGAAATAAGCCTTCATCTGACTGATAAACAGGAAAATGAACTTTCTTCCCTTTTGTATGACCACAGAGGACCATTTGCTTCAGACAAAGAACCTCTAGGAGCAATTATTGGTCATGAAGTTGATATCATTCTTAACATTGAAAGACCTTAATCACCACTCTTGAGAAGGCCTGCATACCCAGCAAGTCCCAAGTCAAGAGAAGCTCTGGAAACCCATTTCAAAGAACTTCTGGACCTTGGTGCAATAAGAATAGTAGGCCACAATGAAGAAGTAGAAATAACTACACCAGTCATAGTGGCATGGCATAATGGAAAATCTAGAATGGTTGGGGACTTTAGAGCTCTGAACACTTACACTGTTCCAGACAGATACCCAATACCAAAAATCCAAATTTCCCTGACTCAAATAACTCAAGCAGTGTATATAGCCAATATGGATGCCCTTAAAGGATTCCATCAAAATGTGGTGACACCAAGAGCAAGAAAATACTTGAGAATTATTGTTCATTGTGGAGTGTATCAATACTTAAGGATGCCCTTTTGTATCAAAAATGCACCTTCACACTTCCAAAGAATGATGAATGAAATCCTCCCTGAAGAACTTTCAGAGGGATGGTTAATCATTTACATTGATGACATTATAGTCTGCTCCAGGACTTGGGAAGAGCACATGTACAGATTTTCCAGAGTTTTGACAAAAATTCAATCAGTAAACATGAAAATCTCTTTGGAGAAATGTCATTTTGGATTTAAAGAACTTAAAGCACTAGGACATGTTGTATCTGGTTTGTCCCTTGGAATTGACAAAAACAAATTTGCAGCAGTATTGCTAAAATCCATGCCTCAGAACAAAAAGGAAATTCAGTCATTCTTAGGTTTTGCAGGATATTACAGGCAACACATTAAAGATTTTTCATCCATAGCAAGACCACTTTATAAATTGGGTGACAAAGACACAGTATTTGAAATGACTGTTGACAGAGTCAAATCTTTTAAGTCTCTAAGAGAAGCCTTGACCAGTGCTCCACTCTTACTTATTCCAGAATTTAAATTTCCTTTCAAATTGTATATTGATGCATCACGGGATGGGCCGAGTGCTGCACTTCACCAAGTTCAGATCATGAATGACAAACCTGTAGAAGGACCCATATGTTTCATATCCAGGCAAATCAAACCAGCTGAAGCCAGATATGGGGCAAGTCAAATGGAATGTCTATGCCTTGTCTGGGCCTTGGAGAAATTGAACTACTTCTTAGAGGGATGTGTTTTTGAGGTGATAACAGATTTTACAGCTGTCAAATCACTTTTAAACATGAAAACACCCAACAGACATATTCTCAGATGGCAAATAGCCATACAAGAATACAGAGGAAATATGACTATTGTTCATAAGGATGGGAATATTCATAAGAATGCAGATGGACTATGCAGATGGCCATTACCAAATAATATTGATAATCCTGCTTATGTTCCAGAAGAGGCTTCACCACAGATCCCAATAGAAGGAATAAGTGTTACAGACTTGAACACCACCTTCTTTGAAGAAGTAAGACACAGTTACACTCAAGATAACAATTGTAGCATCTTGTGCCAATTACTTAACAAAGACTGTAAAGATAACTCTCTCATACATGCCTTGGATGAAGTATGGAAGAAATCTTATGATGAAGGAAGATTTCACCTACTGGATGGTATAATTTACCACAGAACCAAGCACACATGTGTCATGACAGTTGTGGACAGGTCATTAATCAATCTTGTACTGAAAGAATGCCATGACAGCCCCTTCTCAGGACATCTGCCTGAAGACAGAACTGGGGAAAAAGTGAAAACCTGTATATGGTGGCCAATGTGGCAGAACAATGTTGCAGAGTATTGCAAAACCTCTGACAGATGTCAAAAAGCCAATAAATCCACTGGCAAGAGACTTGGAAATATGATAAAAATCCAAGAAACAAGCAGACCTTGGGAAATTGTCCATATGGATTGGGTAACTGGTCTACCACCAGGAGGTGACAGAAGTTATAATGCTTGCCTAGTGATTGTGGACAGAGGCTCAGTAAAACTCCAATCTTTTTACCATGCCACAAGGATTATAAAGCCATGGATACAGCTCTTCTGATATGGAATAGAGTAGTGCCATGGACTGGGATATTTACAAATATCATTAGTGATAGGGATCCCAAATTCACTTCAGCACTATGGACAAATCTCCACCAATTTTTTGGAATTAACTGTCTTTCTCTACAGCCTAACACCCACAAACTGATGGCCTGGCTGAAAGGATGTTCCAAACCTTAAAGGACATGGTAAGAAGATTTTGTGCATATGGACTTGAATTCAAAGATTGTGATGGATTTACCCATGATTGGTGTACTCTGTTGCCAGCACTTGAATTAGCATATAAAACATCAATCCATGCCAGTACCAATCAAACTCCTGCTATTCTAGAAAAAGGATGGAACCCCAAATTACCCCAAGATTCCTTGAGGAAAGATTTAATTGAAATACATCCCACAGCTTCTAGCTTCAAAGGAATTCTAGACAAAGCTAGAAAGCATGCAGTAAGGTTCATGGAGGACTCTTTTGCATATGTTGAGGACAAATGGGATAAATCACATGCAACTCCAGATTTCAAAGTGGGGGACTTAGTTCTTGTATCCACCACTAACTTCAATAACATCAAAGGATGTAAAAAGCTGAAATACTCCTTTGCAGGACCTTTTGTTATTAAGGCCCTCCATGGAGAAAATTCTGTTGAAGTAGAGTTATCTGAAGAACTTAGCAATAAGCATCCTACATTTCCAGTGAGCTTGATAAAGTCATATAAATCTAGTGATGCTGGAAAAATTCCCATTGAGGAATGAAGTCCCCCAAGTTATACCTCCTATTGAGTCATCTGGTAGTAAGAAAATTACCAAAGTTCTAAAAGAAAGAAAGTTGAGAACCAACAAAGTAGGGAATACCTTGTTAGGTACAGTGACCCAACTTGTGAAGATGAATGGTTTCCAGAAAAAGACATAGCTGAAGATACTAAACTTCTCAGAAGGTTCAGACACACTAGAAATAACAATATTACAAAGTAATATTCTTTTTTTAGGGGGAGGGAATGTGAGCCTTAGAGGTATTTTCATATACCCAAAAGACCACAAAACATAAATTAAGATATAAATATAAATAAAATAAATTTATTTATATTACAAAAATAAAAAATTTAAAATATAAATACAAATCTATATTTAAAAATCAAAACTTAAATATAGTTTAAAAATAAAATTACAATAAAATTTAAAATTATGAAAATTCATTTTTACTTTTAAAAATTATGTAAAAATGAATTTTTAATAAAAATTATGGAGTTAAAATATTTTTGGTAAAAATTTATATAAAATATATTATAGCTTTTTAGCCAATAAATAAACATATTAAAATTATTTCACCATTTGATTCCTCATAAAAAAATTAGGTGGGGTCACCTCTGAGTGAAATTTTTGTAACTCAACTCAAAATAAGCTTAAATTAAGTTTTTAGTATTTTCAATACAAAAATTGAAAATCCTCAAAGCTTTAATTTAATTCACACCACATGTGGTGTTAACCATCAATTTTTGTGTTAAAATTGAGGTGTTGTGTTTAGTTTAGAAGTTATGAGGAATTGAAGTATTCTCAATTGAATTCAATTGAAATGTCAAAATGTGCGCATGTATAGAATAAGTGAACTTGGATTTACATATGAGGTATCAATTATTACTGTATTGTATTGTACAATTCAATTGAATGACATATGTAAATTACAAGTATAATACATGATGAGGAATTAAAGGAAAAAATAAATTGGGAAGATTAAAATTGGGGGGGGGAAAGGAGCTCTAGCTCTAAGGGGGAGCCAGACCCCCAAGATCTCTGCTGATTGGCGCGGGACGTCAAAATCCATGCAAGGGTTCATCACTTTTGGCCTGGAATTGAGTCACAGGGTCTGTGACTCAATTGATAATGAGGTTTTGATACCAACCAGGGTGGTTGTAACTGCTGCCAAGAGAGTGAAACTACCCTTAAGTTAAAACAATGTGATTAAAAACACTTTCAACTGGTTTTCACACCTCTTTCACACATTCTGACGTGTTTTGAAGGCTCTAGACCAGGTATTTCTATAGTAATGGCTGATTTAAGGGTCTAAAATGGCTAAAAATGGCTTAAACCAGCCCATTTTTGGTCTAAAACAGGGTTCAATGATGTCATAATTGGCTTTTCTGTTTTCAGACTGTTTTTCACGTCTGAATTGAGTAAATTTTACTTTTGGAGTTAGAAAATTGATGGCTATAAAAGAATGTCTTCTTTGCCTCACTTTTCTCTTCATGTTAGAATCTTTTCCTTTTATAATTAGTTTATACACTGTTAAACCAATCAATAAAAGATTTCAACCACTTTTTTTAGATCATTATAAACCTTTTTAACCACGTGAAAATCATTATAATCATTGCTTGTAACTCTTATAATCATTTTTACCCCTGAACCACCCCAAAAGTGAATTAAAGCATCTTTCATCACTGTTAACTTTGTCACTTTGTTTCCAAATTCACTCTGGTCACTTTTGGGCATGTTTTTTCTTTAATATTCTTTTTAAAGACTCTATTTTTCAATTAATTGCTGTCATTCCCTTTCTCAATTAATTCCAATTGAAATTGCTCTTGAGGAAATTTCTTTTGTAGCCTTAAAATATCTCTTGTAGAGTATTTTTTGGATAAATTTTTGTTGTTGGTAAAACAATAAATTTTTATAATATTATTGTTTTATACTAATAAAGCTATAAACAATAAAATTGGTGTGTTTTCTCTTAAAAATAATATCTCTTACTATTTTTAATTAATTTTTACCTTATACAAATTTTGAGGACAGGAAAAGTACTTGATTTTTAATCAAAGTTTCATATCCACACCTTACAAGTTTGTTTAGATAATATTATGGTCTTTTCAAGTTCTGAGGAGGAACATGTCAAACATGTGGCCTCTGTCCTCCAAAGACTGAGGGACAATAATTTGTTTGCCAAAGCCTCCACGTGTGTATTACATTCCTCAAGTGTGGAATACTTGTGATATGTTGTTTCAAGTGATGGCCTCAAGATGGATTCTTTGAAAGTTCAGCAAATCCTCAATTGACCTCAGCCCAAAAACATCAAGGCTCTTCAATGTTTTCTTGGCTTTGCCAAATTTTAATGTTGTCTCATAAGAAGTTATTCTCAAAAAATTACTTCTCTCACTTCCCTTCTCAAAAAAGATTGTCCCTTTATCTTCAATGAGGAAGCTCTTGGCCAGCTTCAATTACTCAAAGAAGCTTTAACTACTGCTCCTATCTTATCTCATTTCAATCCTTCTCTACCTACCATTGTAGAGACTTATGCTTCTGATTATGCTTTGGGTGCTGTACTGAGTCAGGTGAGTGACTCAGGAAAGCATCCCATTGCATTTGATAGTCACAAGCCTCTCCCAGCTGAACTCAACTATGAAATCCATGACAAGGAGCTCCTTGTCATAGTTTGGGCTCTCAAGCGCTGGAGAGCATTTCTTCTCTCCCTTTCCAATTCTTTTGAGGTCTTGACAGACCACTCTTCCTTGCAGTACTTCATGTCTTCCAAGGTTCTTACTTGTCGTCAGGCCCATTGGGCTGAGTTTCTTTCAGAATTTCACTTCACCATCACTTACCGCACAGGCAGGCTGGCCACTTGATCAGATGCCTTGTCATTTCAGGACGACGTTTACCCAGAGAAGGAGGTGGACTTCATCAGAAAGAATCCTCAAACTTTTAATCAAATAATCAAGCAAGATGGAATTCAAGAGTCAAGATTCTTCTCCATCAAAGTGGAAATATTTTCAGATTTAGTTGACAAGATTCAAAAAGAAGTATGGCAAGACAAAGACTATAAAGAAATACTCAAGCAACTAGCAAGAGATGAACCAGCTCCATATTATTCCCTTGAGCCTCAAGCCAAGTTGTTATTATTCAAAGATAGAGAGTGGTAATCCCAAGAAATGAAGAGCTTCAACTCAACATTCTTCAAAAGCGTCATGACTCACCATTTGCTAGCCATCCTGGCCAGGGAAGATCCTTAAGCCCATCAAGAGGGGTTTTTATTGGGCTGACATGAATCAATTCATCAAGGACTATGTGTCCTCATGTCAGCAATGTTCAAGAAACAAGGACATTCACCACAAGCAGTTTGTACTACTCAAGCCTCTTCAAATTCCATCTGGTCCTTGGAATTCCTTATTGATGAACTTTATCACTCAATTGCCCTTGTCAAACAACTTTGACTCAATTATAGTAGTTGTGGACAGGTTTTCAAAAATGGCAATCTTAATTCCAACGTATGGAACAATCACTGCTCTGGACTTAGCTCAAATCTTTATTTGCCATGTATTTTCCAAGCATGGCCTTCCAGTCAGTATTATTAGTGATAGAGGATCTTTATTTGTTTCATCATTTTGGACTCAATTATGTCAGAAGCTTAAGATATCAAGAGATATTTCAACCTCTTTTCATCCTGAAAAAGATGGACAGACAGAGAGGGTAAATCAGATTCTAGAACAGTATCTTCAGATGTTTGTAAGCTATCATCAAGATGACCGGTACACCGGTCTCCCTCTGGCTGAATTTTCCTATAATAATGCAGAACATTCATCAACAAAGCAATCACCTTTTTTCACCATTTATGGAAGAAATCCCAGCTTTGACTCAATCCATATTTCTCAAGATTCACCTTCTGGAAAGTTATCAACAAAACTCCAATCAGTACAGCAAGTTTTCACAGAAGAATTAGAGTCAGAAATAAGGAGATTCAAGAAGTATACAGATAGAAATAGAGCAATTCCACCTTATTTCCAACCTGGGGACAAAGTATGGCTAGCCTCCAAGAACATCAAGACCACAAGACCCACCAAGAAATTATCAGAAAGATGGCTGGGACCTTTTAAAGTTCTGATGAAGATTGGCAGCCATGCATATCACCTCAAGCTGCCTCAGCAATTGAAGTCAGTTCACCCTGTATTCCATGTGTCCTTATTAGAACCAGTGAAGCATTCAGCTATCCCAAATTAACATCAATTGCCACCACCACCAGTCTTAGTGGAGGAGGAAGAAGAATGGGAAGTGGCTCAGGTTCTGGACTCAAACCTCAAGAGAGGTAATTTATGGTATCTTGTAGAGTGGAAAGGATTCAGTGAAGAACCAGAAAGAACCACTTGGGAACCAGCTTCCAACCTTATCAACTCACCAGACCTTGTCAAGGATTTCCATTCATTGTATCCAGACAAGCCTGGCCCAAATACCTCAAGAGTTTGATTTTATGGTGCTTGGTGGGGAGAAGAAGTTATGAAAGTAAGTTCCTCTGCTGGAACACACCTTTAAGGGGGTATTCTACCCATATGTTGTTGTAAGCATCACCTTGGCCACTTTGTGCGCACTTGTCAATTCTTTGGACAGGTTCAGGAAGCATGTAACATCAATACCCCCCATTTGGACCTTATCAAGATATGGCCAAATGTTTCTTTCTTTCTTTTTCTTTTCTTTTTTCTTTATCACTATATCAATTTATTCCAATCATCATTATTCAAGACTTTCATTACTTCAAGTCATTTATGGCAATTTGTTTCGGTTTTATGGTGCTTGGTGGGGAGTGGGAGTTATGAAAGTAAGCTCCATCTCCTGGTATGCATCCCTGAGGGTTCTACTTCTTGTAAAGCATTACCTTGGCCCCTCTGTGGGAATCAAATGCTTGGTTTTCATTTTTCAGACATTCTTGGCCAAAAAATCAAGCAACTCACTACAAGAACGACAAACCATCCGGAATTTCTTTTATCTCTTTTTCTCTACTCTCTTTTCTTTACTTGTATAATTTTCTTTTCTTTTTATTTCTTTAAAGCAGCAGCATCCCCTCGTAAATCATGTATTGTGAGGTTCCATCATTTTTTCATTTTTTAGTATTTATAAGAGTGGGGATAGAAGTCAAACCAAACACAAACAAGGATAAGGAAACTAGTTATCTCTACCAAAATCATCAAAGGTTCTCTGAAAATCATTTATCAATTCATCTTCATACCAGGCAAATTTTGCAGCCATTTCTTCTGAAGCAGTACCCAGAATAGTCCTGTCATTTGCATACATAATCAACTCCCTGCTATTTCTATCAGCCCTCCTGAATAATCTGGCCACAGCTTTTTGGTTTTCACTTGCTGCATTGGGATCTTCTCTGATAATTTGGATAGGCCAGCAATCTCTTATTTGAAAAACTTGAGTGGCAGGAAAAGGTAAAGGATACAAACCATCCCTTCTTCTACTGGAACTGGCCACAGGTTAGAGTTTTTGGGAGGTGGTTATAGGTGAGTTCCTCAGTTTCTGGGTTGGTGATGGTCTTACTTCTGGATTCAAGGCAGGCCTGGCATGAGAAGTACTTGGTGAAGAAGGTGGAATGGTAGTAGGAATGGAAGCAAGCACTGGATGGAAGGTTCTGGGAGTACTGGGAATCTGTTGGCAAGAGGCTGGGCAGAGGAATTGCTGGATGGATGGCAAACTGAATGTGGAACAACTAAAACTTCTTCACCATCCAATTCATCACTACCTTCAGCATCTGGATCAGTTGGGGAATCAGCAATCCTTCTTATTCTTTTCACTACCCCTTCAGTGTTGATCCTGGAGATTGGGACTTCTGAACTGGAATATATTGGCCTACCCCCAACTGGAATTCGCCCCCCAACACTAGTCCACCTTGCCACATTCCTTTGCTTGGAGCCAGTCACTACA
Organism: Austropuccinia psidii; assembly: GCA_023105745.1. Classification (NCBI taxonomy): domain Eukaryota; kingdom Fungi; phylum Basidiomycota; class Pucciniomycetes; order Pucciniales; family Sphaerophragmiaceae; genus Austropuccinia; species Austropuccinia psidii. The sequence goes on from JALGQZ010000001.1 coordinate 28,273,710, forward strand.
TCAAAATATCAGTACCAATTCAATCAAGATATGCAAATCACTCACATTGAGAAAATCCTGAAGTTTCATCAGGAGTAGGTGCCTTAGAGACTGGGAACTCTTTCCCAAAAGGCCCATCTTTTCTACTCCATAAATACCTCCTGACGTTAGAAGACAACACCCCGGTACAACAACATGGTTTCTTCCCAATGAATCAATAATGCAACTTTGAAGATTGGGGATTGTAGTGTTGAAAACAATCCTTACCCTTTGCCAAAAATTCAGTACATGCAGGATCAAGAATTTCAACTGCTCTGTAACAATCATAGATTTGGGGGGATCAAAGTTACCAGAAGAAGCCATGGAGGGTGAAGATAATTGACTGAAGACGCCAGAACCACAAAGAACAGATGGTGGCGGTGCAGAAGGAGAAGATTCAGTGAGTTCACTCAGTTTGGAACTCATAACTGAAGAATATGCAAGCAGAAGATTCAAGACGTCAGAATCAGTCCACTCCAAATCAAAAGAAATTGGCCTCAAGGAAATGGGGGCCATAACTCATTTATGCCCCCCCTCAAAGTCTCTAAGGTGAGGATTCATACCCCTTTGGGGCTGAATTCATCACCCAGGGCCTCCCCTGCAACTTTTGGGAGGCCAGGATCTTGATGGTCCTGGACCCCCTCAATGGGTCCAGGCCATGTAGGTGAGAAATTGTGCCATGGGCCAATTTTTGGCTCTGTCACAGGGGCTCTTCGAAGTGAAGAGGGCCTGGCACTCAGTAAACTGGGACTCACTTATGGAGGGCTCAAAGATAAGATAAGATAAGATACACTTAAGAGTGTTAAAGATGAATTACTAAAAGAATGAATATAAGAAAAGCAGCAACAAAAGAAATAAGAATAAGAAATAGAAGAGCCAACCACAAACAAGTCCAAGTCCACTGTTTCAACCTGTCAGAATGGAAAGAGAAGGGTTAATAAGGATATGGCCACCCAACTCATACTGTACAGGCGAAGAAAGAAAAAAGGCAAAGACTAACTTAAGATTAAATAAATATAATACCCAAAATATAAGGATAAGAATATTCAGATAATAATAAATCAACTAAATTAATTAACTGGGGAAAAGTCCCCAGGGGGGAGGAAGAGGGGCTGGTATATGTGAGAATCACCAGCCCTGATCCAGAGGAAGAGTTTTCATGAGAATACTTGATGATTTGAATTGAGTCTGGCCAATAAAGGTCCTGTACAGCTGTACAGAACCTGTACCAGAGGTGTGGTGTATTGGAGTGATCATACAGTTTTCATACTGGTGTATTGAAACTGTATTGGATGAATCCGGCCTGTACAGGTATTGACAGGCTGTATTGAGGTACCAAGCTGTATGCATGTTCAGAATGAAGATTGCTGAACTTGAATGCTGATACAAATGCTGGATCTGCTGATTTGGGGTGTTTTGAGTGGGTGTATGACTGAATACCCTTACCCCTGATGAGTGGTTGTTACAGTATCCCCCTCTTGAAACTGGTGGGCTCCTGAACACCATAATAACCTGCCATTGTTGAATGGCATTTCACTACCCCACACAATTCCTTGGAAGGTTTCTCTTTTGGCAATTATCTCGAAATCCTTCTCCATCTTATCTCTGTCAATTAAATTATTTCCCCCCTTCTTTTAACTTTGAGTAAATACCCCACTTCGAACTGTTCTTTCTCCTGATTGAAACACTGACGTCCTTGGGGCATGGCCTTGGGTTGTATCCCAAAATTATGGCCACTGAGCTCTTGTGCTCAAAAAATGGTGCCAGATGAGTATATGAAGGGTACTCATCTGGACAGCCCAATCAAGGAAATTGATGATGACAAGGATTCAAGGGTCTTGTCCCCAATGGCCTTCAAAACGCCTCAACCAGCCCTCTATGGTGATTTTGGGCTGGTGCCTTCTCTATGGATGGTCTTGAGGGTTCCTTGAGTTTATGGCCATTTTGGCCTCTTTTGGATCCTTGGTGTCTTTGGGGTGACATGTGGTTCATGGCCTTTTTTGGCCTTTTCTTGGGTCCTTGGTGTTTTTGAGGTGATTTTGGGTCATGGCCCTTTTTTGGCCAAATTGTGGTTGCTGGGAATTTTCTGGCCTTTTTGGCCTTTTTGAGTCTTTGGGGTCTTACGGTCCGCGGCCCGTACGCCGCGGTCCGTGGTCTGTGGTCCGTGGACCGTGCGCCGCGGTCCGCGGTCCGTGGGGGTTATTGGAAGCCCCCAGGACCAAAATGGACCCCTTGGGCCCAAATTTGCTGGTGACCCAAGGGGGTCATGGGACCTAAAATGGCCCAAAATCAGCTAATTCACCTTTATGGCCTGGACCCACTGGTGGGGTCCAGGACCACCAAACCCTGGCCTTCCCCAAAGTTGCAGGGGAGGCCCTGGGTGATGACTCCAGCCCCAAAGGGGCCTTGGACCTTGAGATTGAGAGGTTTTGAGGGGGGCCAGGATTGACTTGTGGCCCAATTCCCTTGAGGTCGAACTTTTGATTTGGGTGGAGTGAAAACCAGTGTCTTGTTCCTGTTTACGGTTGGTTTGACTCCTATCCGTGCTCTTATAACAACTAATAGATGAGTTAAGATAGAATGATTAAAATAATAAAAGAACCTCCCATTACGTGATTTGGGAGGGGATGCTGCTGCTTCCAATGAAATAAAAAGAAATGAAATTATACAAGTAAAGAAAGAAAGAAAAATAATAAGAGAAAATGAGAGTAAAGAAAGAAATAAAGAAAAATTCCTGATGGCTGGTCCTTCTTGTGGTGAGTTGCTTGATTCTGGCCAAGAAGTGTCTGAAAAATGAAAACCAAGCATTTGATGCTCACAGAGTGGCCAAGGTGATGTTTTACAAGAAGTAGAACCCTCAGGGATGCATACCAGGAGATGGAACTTACTTTCATAACTTCCACTCCCCACCAAGCACCATAAAACTGAAAAGAATTGCCATAAATGACTTCTGAGATGAATTGCCATAAATGACTTCTGAAATGAATTGCCATAAATGACTTCTGAAATGAATTGCCGTAAATTACTTGAAGTAATGAATGTCTTGAATTATGATGATTGGCATAAAATGAAAAGATAATAAAGAAAGAAAATGAAACATAAAGAAAGAAAACATTGGGCCATATCTTGATCAGGTCCAAATCGGAGGGTATTGATGTTGTATGCTTCCTGAACCTGTCCAAAGAATTGACAAGTGCTCACAAAGTGGCCAAGGTGATGCTTACAACAACATATGGGTAGAATACCCCCTTAAAGGTGCATGCCAGGAGAGGAACTTACTTTCATAACTTCTTCTCCCCACCAAGCACCATAAAATCAAACTCTTGAGGTATTTGGACCAGGCTTGTCTGGATACAATGAGTGGAAATCCTTGACAAGGTCTGGTGAGTTGGTAAGGTTGGAAGCTGGTTCCCAAGTGGTTCTTTCTGGGTCTTCACTGAATCCTTTCCACTCTACAAGATACCATAAATTACCTCTTTTGAGTTTTGAGTCCAGAACCTGAGCCACTTCCCATTCTTCTTGCTCTTCCACTAAAACTGGTGGTGGCGGCAATTGATGACGATTTGGGATAGTTGAATGCTTGACTGGTTCTAATAAGGACACATGGAATACAGGGTGAACTGTCTTCCATTGCTGAGGCAACTTGAGGTGATATGCATGGCTGCCAATCTTCTTAAGAACTTCAAAGGGTCCCAACCATCTTTCTGATAATTTCTTGGTGGGTCTTGTTGTCTTGATGTTCTTGGAAGCTAGCCATACTTTGTCCCCAGGTTGGAAATCAGGTGGAATTGCCCTATTTCTATCTGCATACTTCTTGAATCTCCTTATTGCTGACTCTAATTCTTCTTTGACAACTTGCTGTACTGATTGGATTTTTGTTGATAACTTTCCAGCAGGTGAATCTTGAGAAATATGGATTGAGTCAAAGCTGGGATTTCTTCCATAAATAGTGAAAAAAGGTGATTGCTTGGTTGATGAATGTTCTGCATTATTATAGGCAAATTCAGCCAGAGGGAGCCAGGTGTACCAGTCATCTTGATGATAGCTGACATACATCCGAAGGTACTGTTCTAGTATCTGATTTACCCTCTCTGTCTGTCCATCTGTTTCAGGGTGGAAAGCAGTTGAAAGATCTCTTGATATCTTGAGCTGCTGACACAATTGAGTCCAGAATGATGAAACAAATAAGGATCCTCTATCACTGACAATACTGACTGGGAGTCCATGCTTGGAAAATACATGGCTAATGAATATTTGAGCTAAATCCAGAGCAGTGATTATGCCATAAGTTGGAATGAAGATTGCCATTTTTGAGAATCTGTCCACAACTACTAAAATTGAATCAAAGTTGTTGGACAGTGGCAATTGAGTGATAAAGTCCATTGATAATGAATTCCAAGGACCAGACGGAATTGAAAGAGGCTTGAGTAATCCAAACTTCTTGTGATGAATGTTCTTGTTTCTTGAACATTGCTGACATGAGGACACATAGTCCTTGATGAATTGATTCATGCCAGCCCAATAAAAATCCCTCTTGATGAGCTTGAGGGTCTTCTCCTGGCCAGGATGGCCAGCCAATGGTGAGTCATGACGCTTTTGAAGAATATTGAGTTGAAGTTCTTCATTGCTTGGGATTACCACTCTATCTTTGAATAATAATAACTTGGCTTGAGGTTCAAGAGAATAATCTGGAACTGATTCACCTCTTGCTAGTTGCTTGAGTATTTCTTTATAGTCTCTATCTTGCCATACTTCTTTTTGAATCTTGTCAACTAAATCTGAGAAAATTTCCACTTTGATTGAGAAGAATCTTGACTCTTGAATTCCATCTTGCTTAAGAACTTGATGAAGATTTTGAGGATTCTTGATGATGAAGTCCACCCCCCTCTCTGGGTACACGTCGTCCCGACGTGACAAGGCATCTGGTAAAGTGGCCAGCCTGCCTGGGCGGTAAGTGATAGTGAAATGAAACTCAGAGAGAAACTCAGCCCAACGGGCCTGACGACGAGTAAGAACTTTGGAAGACATGAAATACTGCAAGGAAGAGTGGTCTGTCAAGACCTCAAAAGAATTGGAAAGAGAAAGAAGAAATGCTCTCCAGCGCTTGAGAGCCCAAACTATGCCAAGGAGTTCCTTGTCATGAATTTCATAGTTGAGTTCAGCTGGTAAGAGCTTGCGACTATCAAATGCAATGGGATGCTTTCCAGAGTCATTCACCTGACTCAGTACGGCGCCCAATGCATAATCAGAAGCATCAGTCTCTACTATAGTAGGTAGAGAAGGATTAAAATGAGATAAGATAGGAGCAGAGGTGAAAGCTTCTTTGAGTGCTTGAAACTGACTAAGAGCTTCCTCATTGAAGATAAAGGGAGAATCTTTTTTAAGGAGGGAAGTGAGAGAAGTGATTTTTTTGGAATAATTTTTAATGAAACGTCGATAAAAATTGGCAAAGCCAAGAAAAGATTGAAGAGCCTTGATGTTTCTGGGCTGAGGCCAATTGAGGATTTGCTGAACTTTTGAGGAATCCATCTTGAGGCCATCACTTGAAACAACATAGCCCAAGTATTCCACACTTGAGGCATGGAATACACACTTGGAGGCTTTGGCAAATAGATTATTGTCCCTCAGTCTTTGGAGGACAGAGGCCACATGTTTGACATGTTCCTCCTCAGAACTGGAAAAGACCATAATATCATCTAGATAAACCACAACAAACACATCCAAAAAATCTGCAAATATATCATTTACCAGATTTTGGAAAGAAGCAGGAGCATTGGTCAAACCAAATGGCATGACCAAATACTCATAACTGCCATATTTGGTTCTAAAGGCAGTTAAGTGCTCATCCCCCTCTTTGATTCTCAGAAGGTTATATGCACCACGCAAATCTATCTTGGAGAAGATAGTGGAACCGTTGAATACGGTAAGAAGCTGATTCATAGGAGGAACAGGGTATCTGTTCTTCCTAGTGACAGCATTGAGTTTGCGGTAGTCAACACACAAACGAAGACCTCCATCCTTTTTCTTGACAAAAAGGACAGGTGCTCCTGTTGAAGAGGAGCTTGGTCTAATGAAACCTTTCTCTACATTCTCTGAAATGTAGGCCCGCAGTGTTTCTGACTCTTGATTTGATAATGAGTAGATAACACCAATTGGAGGTAGAAGACCCTCCAATTCGATATGGTGATCACAGGCGCGGTGTGGAGGAAGTTTCTCTGCTTTCACCTTGGAGAATACATCCAAATATTGGTGATAAGCAGGAGGAACAACCTTCAGCACAGTTTCAATTTCTTCTGGCTCTTCCTCCTCATCCCACTGCTCCTCCAGGGATGCATGAAAGGATAAGGGAGGAAGGTCCATATCCCCTTGGAAGAGATGAAGTGAAGATATGGCAACATCTTCTCCAACATCCTTTATCTCTTTGAAGACTTCATCTCTTGATGGAAGTAATGACTGAGAGGGAATTATGGAAGGGATATGGACGGAAGAAGGGATGGAAGGTGTCTTAAGTTCACCAGCCAGAGCAACACTGTTGACAGCAGTGGATAAGTCATTACTAGTAGAAAGAGTAATACCACTAGAATCCTTATGATTAGAATCATAGGTGATCAATCCATTTTTCCAATCAATAATGGGATTGAAATGATAAAGGAAATCATAGCCCAATATCAGGTCTTCTCCTTTGGGTGAATCTATGATAAAGAAATCCCATTCAAAGCTTGGGAAGGAAGGCAAGTCAACTACCCACTTGGTATAATGGGTGATGAACAAGGCAGGGGATTCATTAGAATCCAAAATGAAAAGAGGAATCTTTTCAGGGAGCTCTGACAGAGTCAATGAGTACTTGAGAACAAAATTCTTTGCAATAAAAGAGTTTGTAGCACCAGAATCAATGAGAATACTATAAAAAATATCAGAGATTGAAGAAAAAATAAGAAATTTTAAAGATTTCTTGACACTAGTATTCAGAGTGCACAATTGTGCTCTTGAAGGAAATAAGTGAGAACCATTGAACACATCATGATTCCCACTCAGGCTTTTCCCTGCTTGCTAGGGAAGCCTCTTGTTGATGACCCAGGCTTGTTCTGAGGTCTCTTGAAGCATTTTTCAATTGGGTGCTTTCCACCACAATAAGTACACAACCCTGCTTGAATCCTCCTCTCCTTTTCAGAACCAATTAATTTATTGTCCTTATTGAGGAGAGCAGCATGGGGTTTGTCCTTTGAAGATTGAAATTGCTTGCCCTTCTTATTCTTCTTCTGGTGAGGCCTCTTTGAAGATGAGTTTTGAGGAGGCCTAGACTGATTGGATCCAATGACTGGAGGCTTCTTTTCTTGATTGCCACCCTTTTCCTTTTGCCTCTCATGATATCTTGTGTCTAATTCTAAAGTGACATCCATAAGTTCTTGAAGAGTGTCAAAAGTTCCGGGGTGAGAAGCCAACTGATCCAATAATCTTGATGCCAATCCTCTTCTGTAAACATGGATATAAGCTCTTTCCCCCCAATCTCCAATTCTTGACATTAAGCTTATGAAATCTGCTATGTACAAGGAAACATGACCACTTTCCTTCATCCTCAAATTGTCCAACTCTTGTTCAGCTTTCCTGACTTCATTGGGGTCACCAAACAGAGTGAATAATTGAGATTCAAACAATGGCCAATTATTGAGGAGGTAGGAAGGGTCTTCATTGGAAATATTTGAGAGGTAGGGTTCAATCCATTTGCCAGCTCTACCAGTAAGAAAAGAAGTTGAGTACAAAACCTTCTTCCTGTCTGAGAAGAAGTTTGCTGGATCATTATGGAAAATTAGTTGACAGGATTGGATAAATCTTCTCAACTTATGAGCTTGAGTACCATCAAAAGAATCAGGTGCCTTCATGGATGGAGTCTTGAAAGCAGGGGCTTTGGAATTGTCCCTGGGGGCAACTGCTTCAGTGAGTTGTCCCATGAATTGAGTCATCTGCTCCATCATCTTGAGGAGACTTGGATCAGTTTGAGAGACAAGAGGTTGACTAGAAAGGGCTAGATTAGAACCCTGAGGTACCTCTGGAGCATTTGCCAAGGCATCTGCCACTTCAGTTTCCCCAGAATCTTCCTCTTCCACAGACTCTTCCCCCTCTTCATCTTCAACTTCCCCTAATCTTGCTCTTGCACCTTCAGACATGCCAGGGTAGCCACCCAAAAGTCCAGAAAAGGATCTTGATCTTCTAGATTTCATTCCACCTCTTCTTGAGGGTGCTGCTCCTTCCATTGGTGGTCCTCTGTCCAAATTTGCACTCAGTTGATGAACTGATGGTGTGCGGTCAAGAGGAGCCCTTGCTGTAGGAGTGAGAACAGCTGGAATTTTCTGGGATCTAGTATTCTTTGCTGGGGGGCTATGCTGGACTGGCATTATGAAAAGAATTAAAATAATTTGATGGTATTAAGAAGAATAATCAAATTTGGCCAAATCAATCACAATAAAATCTTGATGAATCTTGAGGAATCAATTCAAATCTTGAGGAATCAAATTCAATCAACAGTCAAATAAATTCAATCAATCAACAATCAAATCAAATCAAATATCAATAATCTTGAGTAAATCAATAATCAATAAATCAATAATTCAGTGTCTTCAGTATGAAATCAAGGTCTTGAGGAATCAAGCAATCAATTCAAAATCTTCAGAAATCAATTCAATATCTTGATGAGTCAAATCAATCAATAAATCAAAATAAATTCTTGAGGATCAATCAATATCTTGAGATTTCAAAGTCAATAAATCCAATAAGTCCTGAATCAATAACCCAAATGAATCCCAATGAATAATCCAATCAATTAAGCCAATCAATAACTCCTGAATAAGACCTGAATAGAACACAGAAAAAATTTGATTGATAAAATAAAATGAAGTGATGAAATGGTCAGCAATGATTAAGAAAAGAAAAGAATCAATTTTCATAAGAATGAAATGAGTGAGATGAAAAATTGATAAGAGAGAAAAATCATGATCATTAAGAATCATAAAGTCATTAAGAGATCATAATTTGATGAATAAAAGGAAATGAATATAAATGAATGAAAAGAAGAATCAAATATGAGTTAATTAATTTAATGTCACAGGGGCTCTTCGAAGTGAAGAGGGCCTGGCACTCAGTAAACTGGGACTCACTTATGGAGGGCTCAAAGATAAGATAAGATAAGATACACTTAAGAGTGTTAAAGATGAATTACTAAAAGAATGAATATAAGAAAAGCAGCAACAAAAGAAATAAGAATAAGAAATAGAAGAGCCAACCACAAACAAGTCCAAGTCCACTGTTTCAACCTGTCAGAATGGAAAGAGAAGGGTTAATAAGGATATGGCCACCCAACTCATACTGTACAGGCGAAGAAAGAAAAAAGGCAAAGACTAACTTAAGATTAAATAAATATAATACCCAAAATATAAGGATAAGAATATTCAGATAATAATAAATCAACTAAATTAATTAACTGGGGAAAAGTCCCCAGGGGGGAGGAAGAGGGGCTGGTATATGTGAGAATCACCAGCCCTGATCCAGAGGAAGAGTTTTCATGAGAATACTTGATGATTTGAATTGAGTCTGGCCAATACAGGTCCTGTACAGCTGTACAGAACCTGTACCAGAGGTGTGGTGTATTGGAGTGATCATACAGTTTTCATACTGGTGTATTGAAACTGTATTGGATGAATCCGGCCTGTACAGGTATTGACAGGCTGTATTGAGGTACCAAGCTGTATGCATGTTCAGAATGAAGATTGCTGAACTTGAATGCTGATACAAATGCTGGATCTGCTGATTTGGGGTGTTTTGAGTGGGTGTATGACTGAATACCCTTACCCCTGATGAGTGGTTGTTACAGGCTCCATGGAAGCCCTGGGTCCCCAGAAATATTGGGGCCAGGAAGTCCATTTTGGCCCTGGGGGCCAATAGCCCCCACAGCCCATGGACCCCAGCATATGGTCCACAGCCCACAGACCATGGACCATAGGACCCCAAAAGAGCAAAATGGTCATATATCAAAAAATCATCACTAAAATCACCAAGACCCAAAAAAGGCCCAAAAGGCCATAAAATCAAGAAAATTCCAAAACACCATAGGAGGGACCAAAGCCCAAAAAAACACTATGCGAAGGGAAATTGAGGCATTTCCAAGGCCAATGGGGACAAGACCCCTTGAAGACTTTAGTTCAAGTTTTTTCAATTGGGCCTTGACTGTGAGCCTTTGAGATATGACCACATATCCAATAAGGTCACAAAAAAGACTAAGAATAATTATACCTTTAATATAATTATATTAAAATTACTTAGAATAATTATACATTAAAAATAATTACTTAAATATACAAAAAATACCATAAATTGGTACAAAAATTGGTTTAACTTAAAAACCAATGAATCAACATGTAAAACAAATTATACCATTGGATTCTTCATGGAAAAATACACATATACCATTTTTATGGCATATCTGTAAAGCCAATATTTAATGAATTATAAGGTATAATACCTTATAAAAACCAGAAAACCTTATTTATCTCAAGAACTAATGAAACAACTTGTGAAATAAACTGAACCAGTGGATTCCCCACGAAAATTCACACATAAAACAATTAATAAGCTAATTTCCAAAGTCAATACTTAAGGAATTAACCTGAATATATGCACTTTTTTGGTCAATGCATATATTCAAGGATCATAGCTAATATCTCCTAAGCTATACATGATAGAATGATGAACCAAAAATAAAGTTACCACGTAATTACTGTAAGAACACAGATATGAACTTTATTTTACAAATTATAAACAAGGTTAAAACCTATGATGAAATATTGATAAAAATCAACAGAGCTGTTGACCACTTTGTTGTGAAAGTAGTCCAAACTTAAAAAAAAGTATACAGTTGGATTCTACTAGTTCATTCGTGAAGAATGATGTTATTTTTTATTATTAAATTCAGGGTATAACCCCCTGAAATCAAGGTTTGAAGTTTAAAATATTGAATTTCAACAGAAAAGATGAGTTACAAGAAAAATCATCAAGATTAGAGTTTTGATGATGTAATGAAAGGCTCTTGGCAGCATAATAAGGTTATGCCAGGCTATCAGAATTCACTCTCTGAATTGCTGTAGCGTGTAAATCTTAAAAGTTATTGAAGATCAAAGTTTGAGCTTAAATTGAGCAGTTATGATCACCTACTGTAACCTTAAATTAGGCTTAACAGTCATAAGAGTGATAAAATTGTTGAATACTATTAGTTTATGATTAAAACTAATAAAATCCACGAAATTTGGGGTTCTGCCAAGCCTCTGATGTCATCAAACTTAGAGTTATAGTGATAACTCTAAATAATGGTGTAATAATGATGTAATATGGTTTGATCATGATGTAATCACCCTCAAACCTTAAAATATTGATCAATTCCAGTGGATATAATCAGTACACGTCTACTAGAAGCCTGTTGGACTCTAGGAGGGAGGTATTTACTATAAATAGAGCTCTTTCTACTCTATTTTCCCCTCAGATGCATCAAAAACATTAAATCAATTAAATCAAAGGTAATTTCTTTATTCTTTATATATAAAAGTATTATATTATTAAAGACTAAGGACCACCTTGCAATAATCATCTATTTTGACATGAGCAAATCATTTATTTAATTGTTTTTGTTAAAAAATCTCCCTAAAACTCATTTCCAAGTAAAAATCCAGAATAATTTGAAATTTTCTTTATTTTTATTGTAAATACAATTTGAAAAGGTTGTATTTATATTTTTTGGCGTAAAATATTTCAAAATTATTATATTAAGTGTTAAAAGTAGGTTATTTTCTCTTATTATAATAATTTCTCTATTATTACTCTCTTAATAATTCTTTAATTAATATAAATAGTATTTATATTAATTCATAACTTAATATTAGTAATATTATTGTTATTAATTGTTTTTTATTAATAAAAAGCAATTTTTTACGCCTTTATTATTTGTTGGTAACAATAATAAAGAGCTTTTTAAATATATTAATTATTTTATATTAATATATTTATTTATTATATTATATTTTCATAATATAAATTATATTATTATATTTATTTAATAATATAATTATTTTACGCCATAATAATAATAATTATTTATTATTATTATATTTTTAATCTTATTTATTCAATTCATAAGGACATTCAGAGTACAATAAGTAATAAATTAGTAATTTTTACTTATTGTTTCATAGTCAAACCTTACAAGGAAGGCTTATCATTTATTAGACTGTTCAGTCCTCCTAGAGGCCGTGAATCTTCTTAGGTGAAGGTTCCCATCTGGAATGGCATCCTCTGCCAACCATTTGTTTTTATCTGCTGTCTGGTTTTTAAATCTGACCAAGTATTTCCTTTGGGCTTTACCATTCAGTCTGATCTTCCTAGCCTTGATGATTTTCCTCAGAGGGCCAGGGGAGTCTTCTACTGCCACTATTTCTGGTGGAGTTTGATTTTTCCTCCTGGAGGGGAACTTGTCCTCCTCTGTCTGGAAATATGGCTTCACCAAACTCACTGGGAATACTGGGTGTTTCCTAGAGAATTCCTCTGTGAGTTTGACCTCCACTGGATTTTTCCCTATCAGTTTAATGATAGCAAAGGGCCCTAAAAATTAGTCTCTCATTTTCTTTGGTGCCTTAAGATTGTTGAAGTTAATTGTAGACACTAGAACTTGGTCCCCTTCCTTAGGGTCAGGTTCCATGTGTGATTTGTCCCACCTCTGTTTGTTGTATTCTTTTGCCTCAGCTATGTATTTGGGAGCTGTGTCACAAGCCTTCCAAATATGATGGAAGTCCTTGGCTGTGGGGTTGATGGTTAAAATATTCTTCTTCAAGTTATCCACAAGCAATAGGGGGTTCCACCCTTTTTCTACCAGTGGAGGCTTTTTTCCTGTGGTAGAGTGCTGGCTTGTGTTACAAGCTAGCTGAACTTCAGGAAGAAGGGTAACCAAGTCATGGGTGTAGCCTTCATGGTTGTTCTATTCCATGCAATAAGAACAGAAGTTTCTAAGGATGTCCTCCATTCTTTGGATCAAACTTTCAGCTATTCAATCTGTTTGTGGATGGTAAGCTGTAGAAAAATCCAGTTTTGTACCCAGCATGTCATTGTTGTTGGTCCAAAACTGTGATGTGACTTTTGGGTCCCTATCACTAATTATGTTCTGAGGGACTCCAAATGTGGATATAATGTTATTCCAAAATAACAAGGCTGTGTCCATTGCTTTATCCTCTTTATGACATGGTAGGCATCTCAGAATTTTACTGAACCTGTCAACTATGATCAGGCAATTATTGAAGTTCTCTTTGCCTCCTGGAACAAGTCCTTTGACCCAGTCCATGTTGATGGTCTCCCATGGGTGTTTGGGTTCTTCTATGTCTTGAAGTAACCCATACATCTTCCCATGATTTCTGTTTGCCTTCTGACATCTTTCACAAGTGTTGATGTATTCACTCAACTATTGTTCCCATTTGGGCCACCAAGAAGTGCTTGCTACCCACTCCCTGGTCCTGTCTTCACTCATGTGTCCCATATAGGGGCAGTAATGGCATTCTTGTAGGATAACGCATATATGGTCCCGGTCTATTACTGTGAGGGAACTTGTGGTCTTCTCTCTATGGTAGAGCAGGCCATCCATAAGGAAAATTTCTTATCCTTTTAGTCCCTCAACCAGGGTTCCTCTAACTGGGACTCTAGTTCTGGGCTCCTGTATTTTTGTTGAAGAAGTTGCAACAATATGCCAAACTGTTTGCATTTAGCATATGTCTTCATTAATGCATTGAAGAACTCATTATGCAGCTCTGAGGAACTTATTCCCAATATGGGAGTGTCAAAGGGGCTCTTATGGAAGCAAGAGTGGCCTGGAAATCAGGAATCAAGAACTCACTTGGAGGGCTCCAAAAGAATGAATAAATAAAAAGGAATATATTTCTTTAAGGAAGAATAAGAGTAAAGACAAGCATGCCAAAGATAAAAGAAAAATTAAGCCAATGGACAAGATAATAAAAAAGACAAAATTCAAGGAGCCCACCAAAAAATCCTCAATTCACTGTTTCAAACTTCCAAAAAGAACAATGGAATTGGTAAAGGATATGAGCACCAATATCCACTGAAAGGCAGAGTGTCACAGGGGCTCTTCAAAATGAAGAGGGCCTGGCACTCAGTAAACTGGGACTCACTTATGGAGGGCTCAGGATATTGTAAGAGAGAAATACACTTAAGAGTGCAAAGAGATGAATTACTAAAATAAAGAATATAAGAAAGCAGTAACAAAAGAGATAAGAGTAAAGAATAAAAGAGCCAACCACAAACAAGTCCAAGTCCACTGTTTCAACCTGTCAGAATGAAAAGAGAAGGGTTAATAAGGCTATGGCCCCCAACTCATACTGTACAGGAAAACAGAGAAAATGCAACAACTAACTTAATATTAAATAAATATATTATCCAAAATAAGGATGATAATATTCATTAAATAATAAATAAACTAAATTAATTAACTGGGGAAAAGTCCCAGGGGGGAGAAAGAGGGGCTGGTATATGTGAGAATCACCATCCCTGATTCAGAGAGAGAATTTTCATGGGAGGATTGAATGATTGAATTGAGTCTGGCCAGTACAGGTTCTGTACAGCTATACAGAACCTGTACAAGAGCTGTGGTGAAGTTGAGTGATCAAACAGTTTCATAATGGTGTATCCAAACTGTATTGGGTTAATACAACCTGTACAGATGTTGACAGGCTGTATTGAGGTACCAAGCTGTATGCGTGTTTCAGCAAGGAAGATTGCTGAAACTGAATGCTGATGCAGATAGTGGATCTGCTGATTTGAGGTGTTTGAGTGGGTCTATTGATGAATAACCTTACCCCTGGTGAGTGGTTGTTACAGTATCCCCCTCTTGAAACTGGTGGGCTCCTGAACACTATAATACCCTGCCACTGTTGAGTGGCATCTCAATATCCCCACATTTTTTCAAAAAAATTCTTTTTAATTTTCATTTCCTCTTGACCATTTTCCTGAAAACTCTTCTTCAATTCTTCTCTGTCAAAATAAATTGATTCGCCCTTATTTCAAATTTGAGTAAGTATTCCACTTCAAAATATGCTTCTGTTCCTTCTGATTCAATCAATCTTTTGTCCTTGGGGTATGGCCTTGGGTTGTATCCCAAAATTATGGCCACTGAGCTTTTGTGCTCAAAGAATGATGCCAAATGAGTATATGAATGTATACTCATTTGTCAATGTAAGGTTTGACTATGAAACAATAAGTAAAGATTACTAATTTATTACTTATTGTACTCTGAATGTCCTTATTAATTGAATAAATAAGATTAAAAATATAATAATAATAAATAATTATTATTATTATGGCGTAAAATAATTATATTATTAAATAAATATAATAATATAATTTATATTATGAAAATATAATATAATAAATAAATATATTAATATAAAATAATTAATATATTTAAAAAGCTCTTTATTATTGTTACCAACAAATAATAGAGGCGTAAAAAATTGCTTTTTATTAATAAAAAACAATTAATAACAATGATATTACTAATATTAAAGTTATGAATTAATATAAATACTATTTATATTAATTAAAGAATTATTAAGAGAGTAATAATAGAGAAATTATTATAATAAGAGAAAATAACCTACTTTTAACACTTAATATAATAATTTTGAAATATTTTATGCCAAAAAATATAAATACAACCTTTTCAAATTGTATTTACAATAAAAATAAAGAAAATTTCAAATTATTCTGGATTTTTACATGGAAATGAGTTTTAGGGAGATTTTTTAACAAAAACAATTAAATAAATGATTTAATCACGTCAAAATAGATGATTATAGCAAAGTGGTCCTTAGTCTTTAATAATATAATACTTTTATATATAAAGAATAAAGAAATTACCTTTGATTTAATTGATTTAATGTTTTTGATGCATCTGAGGGGAAAATAGAGTAGAAAGAGCTCTATTTATAGTAAATACCTCCCTCCTAGAGTCCAACAGGCTTCTAGTAGACGTGTACTGATCATATCCACTGGAATTGATCAATATTTCAAGGTTTGAGGGTGATTACATCATGATCAAACCATATTACATCATTATTACACCATTATTTAGAGTTATCACTATAACTCTAAGTTTGATGACATCAGAGGCTTGGCAGAACCCCAACTTTCGTGGATTTTATTAGTTTTAATCATAAACTAATAGTATTCACCAATTTTATCACTCTTATGACTGTTAAGCTTAATTTAAGGTTACAGTAGGTGATCATAACTGCTCAATTTAAGCTCAAACTTTGATCTTCAATAACTTTCAAGATTTACACGCTACATCAATTCAGAGAGTGAATTCTGATAGCCTGGCATAACCTTATTATGCTGCCAAGAGCCTTTCATTACATCATCAACACTCTATTTTTGATGATTTTTCTTGTAACTCATCTTTTCTGTCGAAATTCAATATTTTAAACTCCAAACCTTGATTTCAGGGGGTTATACCCTGAATTTAATAATAAAAATTACATCATTCTTCACGAATGAACTAGTAGAATCCAACTGTATACTTTTTTTTAAGTTTGGACTACTTTCACAACAAAGTGGTAAACAGCTCTGTTGATTTTTATCAATATTTCATCATTGGTTTTAACCTTGTTTATAATTTGTAAAATAAAGTTCATATCTGTGTTTGTACAGTAATTACGTGGTAACTTTTTTTTTGGTTCATCATTCTATCATGTATAGTTTAGGAGATATTAACTATGAACCTTGAATATATGCGTTGACCAAAAAAGTGCATATATTCAGGTTAATTCCTTAAGTATGGACTTTGGAAATTAGCTTATTAATTGTTTTATATGTGGACTTTCGTGGGGAATCCACTGGGACAATTTATTCCACATGTTGTTTCATTAGTTCTTGAGATAAATAAGGTTTTCTGGTTTTTATAAGGTATTATACCTTATAATTCATTAAATATTGGCTTTACAGATATGCCATAAAAATGGTATATGTGTATTTTTCCATGAGGAATCCAATGGTATAATTTGTTTTACATGTTGATTCATTGGTTTTTAAGTTAAACCAATTTTTGTACCAATTTATGGTATTTTTTGTATATTTAAGTAATTATTTTTAATGTATAATTATTCTAAGTAATTTTAATATAATTATATTAAAGGTATAATTATTCTTAGTCTTTTTTGTGACCTTATTGGATATGTGGTCATATCTCAAAGGCTCACATTCCCTACCACCAAAAAAGATTGTACCACAATCTGATATGTGTGATTAGGGTATCATCCACTGTCCTACCTCTTCAATAGACTTTGTTAGTCTTGAAGCTCAATAATGCTTAGCTTTTCTATTTTTCAGGCTTTCTTTCATGTCTGAACCTTCTTAGTAGTTTATCAGCATTTGTTATATCTTTCTCAAGTAGCCATTCATCTTCTTGAGTTGAATTTCTATACCTTACAAGATATTCCCTTTCTTTTTTGTTTCTTGTCCTTCTTTCTTTAAGGACTTTTACTACTTTCTTTTCCTCCCCTTCTTCCAAGGGGGGAATCTCAAGTGGGGGTTTATTTCTTAGTGGAAATAACTCCTTGTCACTTGAACTGTAAGGTTTTATCAGACTTACAGGGAAAGCTGGGTGTTTGTTCATTAGTTCACCTGTGAGTTCTAATTGCACAGCATTGGGTCCATGAAGTGCTTTTATCATAAATGGTCCTGCAAAGGAATCTTTCAATTTCTTTGGGCCTTTTATGTTATTGAAATTAAGGGTTGATACTAAGACCAAGTCTCCTATTTTGAAATCCGGTGGCTTATGACTTTTGTCCCATCTTTCTTTTGCATATTTAAAAGAGTCTTGCATACATCTGTTTGCATGGTGCCTTGCCTTGTCAAGCATTATCTTAAAACTGCTTGCTGTTGGATGTATATCCACTAAGTCCTTTTTGAGGGTATCATAAGGAAGTCTTGGATTCCAACCTTTCTCTAGCATTGCTGGTGTTTTGCCAGTGGAAGAATGGATTGATGTCTTATATGCAAGTTCAAGTGCTGGTATTAGTGTACACCAATCATGGGTAAAATCATCAGAATCTTTGAATTCTAGCCCATAAGCACAGAATCTTCTGATCATATCCTCTAGGGTCTGTATCATTCTTTCTGCTAAACCATCAGTTTGAGGATGATAAGCTGTTGAGAAAGATAACTTTGTCCCAAACAAGTTATGGAGATTTGTCCATAATGCTGAAGTGAACTTTGGGTCTCTGTCACTTATAATATTTTGGAATAAGCCTGTGTGGCTAATGACTTTATTCCATATCATTATGGCTGTATCCATAGCTGTGTCATCTTTATGACATGGTAAGAACATGGGAGTTTTACTGTACCTGTCAACTAACACTAGGCATGCATTATAACTCCTGTTTCCTCCTGGAGGTAAGGCTGTTACCCAATCCATATGAACTATTTCCCAAGGGGATTTTGGTTCTTGGATTTGGATCATCATTCCAAATTTATTTCCTGTGGCTCTATTGGCTTTCTGAAATCTGTCACAGGTTTGGCAGTATTCTGAAACATCTTTCTTCCAATTTGGCCACCAAGAGCAGGTTTTCACCCTCTCTAGTGTCCTATCTTCTAAGAGATGTCCAGATGCAACATTATCATGACACTCATGTAAAATAGTGTTTATTAGTGTTCTGTCTGTTAAGGCCATAACACATGTGTGTTTTGTTCTATGGTAAAGGATTCCATCAAGGAGGTGGAATCTTCCTTCATCATATGCCTTTTTCCATATTTCATCTAGTTTTGATGAAAGTGATGGATCTTTGCAGTCTTTCATTAGAATTTGGCTTAAGATATGGCAATTTTTGTCTGTCTTATAGCTTTCTTTAACTTGGTTAAAGAATTCTGTGCCAATGTCTGTAACACATATTCCTTCTATATGGTGCTCTTCTTGTAGTACCCATGCTGGATTGTCAGGGGTATTTGCTAGAGCCCATCTGCTGAGACCATCTGCATTTTTATGAATATTTCCAGATTTATGAACAATAGTCATATTTCCTCTATATTCTTGGATAGCAATTTGCCATCTCAGCATATGTCTATTTGGAGTCTTCATATTTAATAGTGATTTCACAGCATTACAGTCTGTGATTACATCAAATACTGTGCCATCCAAATAATAATGCAGTTTTTCTAAAGCCCACACTAGGCATAAGCATTCCATTTGGCTTGCTCCATACCTTGCTTCTGTTGGCTTTATTTGCCTTGAAATGAAACAAATTGGTCCTTCCACTGGTTTATCATTGATAATTTGTGTTTGGTGAAGTGCAGCACCTAGTCCCTCTCCACAAGCATCAATGTACAGTTTGAAGGGTAGTTTCCAATCTGGCATTAGAAGAAATGGGGCATTTGTTAAGGAATTTTTCAATTCTTCATATGCCTTGACCCTTTCTTCAGTCATTTCATAAACTGTATGTTGGTCACATAATTTATATAAGGATTTGGCAATTTTTGCAAAGTCCTTTATATGCTGTCTATAGTAACCAGCGAATCCTAGAAATGATTGCATTTCTTTTTTGGTTTGAGGCATTGGTTTAAGTAGTACTGCTGCTACTTTATTTTTGTCTATGCCTAGACTAAGTCCAGATACAACATGTCCTAGTGCTTTTAATTCACTATATGCAAAATGACATTTTTTCAAGGAAATTTTCATATTCACTTGGACTATTTTCTGTAGTACCCTTTCTAGTCTTGTAAGGTGATTTTCCCAAGTTTCTGAGCAAACTATAATATCATCAATATAGATAATTAACCATCCTTCTGATGATTCTTCAGGAAATATGGTATTCATCATTCTTTGATAATGGGAAGGTGCATTTTTTATCCCAAATGGCATTCTTAAGTATTCAAAAATTCCACAATGGACTATTATTCTTAGTAGTTTCTTGGCGTTGTCTGTTAAGACATTTTGATGAAAACCTTTAAGAGCATCCATAGCTGTGATGAACTTAGCTTGTGACAATTGGGTCAATGTCTCATGGATTCTAGGTATTGGATATCTGTCTGGAATGGTATAGGTGTTCAGGGCTCTGAAGTCTCCAACCATTCTTGATTTTCCATTATGCCAAGTTATAATGACAGGTGTAGTAACTTCTACTTGTTCATTATGTCCAACCTTTCTCAATACTCCAAGGTCCATTAATTCTTTAATGTGCACCTCTAAGGCTTCTCTAGCCCTTGGACTGGCTGGATAAGCAGGTCTTCTTAATAAAGGTGGGTAAGGCTTTTCTACATTAAGAATTATATCCACTTCATGTCCAATTATGGCACCGAGTGGCTCTTTGTCAGTTGCAAAGCCATTTTTATACTTAAATAAGAGGTCAATCAATTTTTCTTTCATTTTTTCTGTTAATTCTTGATTGAATTATGCTTCTTTAAGTTGTTCAGATATAAAAAGTTCCTTTTCTGTAATTTTTTCTTCCTTCTTAATAGCTGTGATTTGTTTTTTGTTATTTAAGAAGTCAAACTTTTGTCTTTTGTTATCTCCTATGGTAAAATATCTATCTTTTTGGTTGGAGATATCTATACCATAGATTGATAAGTAGTCATTCCCAAGTATGAAATGATTACTAGTACAGTTGTCCATTACTACAAACTCTACTTTTATTCTGACACATTGTGAGGGATGAGGAAAAATTAGTGTTAAATCAATTATTCCAAGGGGCTTCATGCTTTCACTTGCACTACTAAATTTGACACCTTGTATTGGCATAAGTTTTTCTTGCCAGTTTGGGACAATGGTTTTTAAATAACTTTTTCCAACACAAGTGCAATATGCTCCTGTATCCAAGTTAACTTTTCCTTCTTGGTTATCAACCATAACAATACTTATACTTGATTTTCCAGCTGTATATCCCATTCCTCTTGCAGGTTTGGTCCTATACATTTTGGCATCTTGTATGTTTGTCAGGTTTGTGTCAGATGTTCCAACTTGTGGTAAGTTTGAATTAACATCCAGTACTTCATAAATTATATCAATATTATTAATTTGTGCATTAATTATATTGATTTCATCACTTTCAGAGCTCTCTGACTCTTCTGTCTCTTTTTCAGAGTCAGATTCCTCTTCTTTGTCATTGTGGCTTTCTGTTTCCACAATTTCATTAATCTTTGCTTTTTTAAGGCAATTATTGGCTAAGTGTCCAATACCTCCACATTTATGGCATTTTCTTTGCTCATTATTGTTGGATGTATTGGGCTTAAAGGATTCTTTTGATTTATCTTTTTTGATAAATGGTTTATTTGGGCTTTTAATGTCCAATTTTTTCCAAGTCCTGCCAATTTTTGTTCTTGTCACTATATCTTCTAGTGCATTTATATACTCTTCTGTGGAGCATGGTTCTATACACCTGCTCTTTAGGGCATGTTCTAGTTCCCCTCCACATTTTTTAAGTATTTTCATATGCACCATCTTCTGTGACATTTCTGGGTACAGTGCATTAAGCCTTTCAACTTGTTTTAAGAACCAAGTTAAAGGTTTGTCTTTCTCTGGGTCAAAGAAAGAGTTTTCAAATGCATTTTCTATCTTATACCTCCAGGCATCATTTGCCCACTTGGTGATTATTTCTTGTTTCCACCAAGACCAGGTATTTTTACCATTTGTTTGTCTTATGCCATAATACCATCTCTTTGCAGATTTCTCAAACAATGAATGTAATCTTGCAGTGATTAATTCATCTGGTATTGCATAGTCTTCTTGTAACATGTCAATTGTTTTAATAAATGACATGTGGTCATATTCACCTTCTCCTGTGAATGTTGGCCATTCTTTCAGCTGAGGTGCTTCCTTCATTAAGACTTGGTTATTATCTTGGTGACTCAAGTCTGTTATGAAAGGATTTGACAATTCCTCTTTTTTTTTAACAGGGCTTCTTATATGAGAAAATGGTGTTGATAACTTTGGCATATTTAAATTAGCCTCATTCATTTTGTCCATTTTTTCAGTAATAAGCCTTATTTCACTCTGAATATCATCTTTCAGGAGCATTCTTGCTTCATCACTTTTTTCCACATGGTCCAAAAGTAATTTTTGGTGTGATGAAGTTTTTTCTTCAAATTTTTCTACAGAAATACTTAATTTATTTAATTTTTCTGTAAGATTGTCAATACTCACATCATAATTGATTGTCAAAGTCTTGTCTTTGATATCTTTTATGTATTTATACAATTCTTGTTGTCCTTGTATTAATTTTTGAGTATTGTCAATTAAATTCTTTGGTTTATTATTTTCAACAATAAACTTAATGTTGTCAATTTCTTTCTTGTTTTGCACAACAATTTTTTTTAAAGAAGATAAATTGTTATTTATTTCTTGTAGTGATAATAAACTATCTTTAATTTCTTTTAGAGGTAATATACTATTTTTAATTTCTGTTAAAGTATTTACAACATCTTTGGAAAAGGTTATTTCTTTGGGAAATGAGGTTGTCTCATTCTTTGCTCTTCCTTGTCCTTGAATTCCATCAAGGTTCTGGCCATGTTGAAAACATTGTCCATGGCATCCTTTTGGATTCTTGGGATTCTGTAGCTTGGGGAATATGGTTTCCTCCAATGCTTTTTCTTGTTCTTCTTCCCTTCTTGGGGAAGTGGGTTGGCTTGGGGCTTGCTGGTAGAAGCTACTGGGGCTTCTTCCTTGGTTGCCTCCCTCTTTTTGGCATGGTAATCCTTGATTTTTTTGATTTGAGGTTTGGATGACAGTGGATTCCATCCATTGGAGTATTTCACTATCTCCTCCTCTTTGAGGAACTTTTTCAGGATGTTCCAGGAGTTCATCACTCCTTGGTGTATTTGAGGCAACATTTCCCAATCTTTGTCCTTGTACACTGTGCAATACTGCTTGTACTGGCTCATGTAGATGTCTATTTGAGCCCTCTGAATGTGATTTGTACCTGTTTGAGTTACTCATACTTAGTTCCAATTCAGGCTCAGATATCAAGGGCATTTCTGGGACTTGCCTTTGGGATAAGGCACTTCCTTGTGTGTATTCTGTTCCACTGGGGATATTGCCCTTTCTTTTCCCTTTTGAGGGATCAGTTCTACCTCTGAGTCCAGCTCCATCTGATTGGATGGAGTATTGGGAACCTCTTCTGGTAGTCATAATTTAAAGAATAAGATAAATAAGAGTATTTTAGAATAAAATTTCTTTTTATGGTAATTATAAAAGAGGTGCTCACCTTCAGAGTCTTGAATGGTGGGTCCTGGAAAGTCTAATTTCTTAGCTTTCTTTCTTTTAGTGATAACTGGTGTTGGAGAACTTTGACAAGTTTCTTCTACCAATCTCTCAACAGTAGCTTGGTTGTCTTCTGTTGGGTTATCTTCAAACACTAAAAAAGACAAATAAATATAAGTCTTTTCATAAGAAGTGTTATTTTTTGGCACGATATGGCAATTTTCCACGTAGAAATTGCTTTTATATCTTTGAAAAATTGAAATAAATAAAGAAATGAATAAAAATGAATAAAAATAACTTTTTTATTGGTTTTTAATATTTTTTAATATTTTTTTTTTATATTTTTATTTTTAAAGAATAAAATAAAAAATGAATATGATTCTTATAAAATTAAATTATAATAAAATTATTTTTAATTTATAAAATATCTCTTTCAATCACTAGAGTCACTCAAAGAAATTTCTTGCAAGTCTAAGGATGTGAAAAACCACGTGTAAGACAGTACAATTGCTTTCCAAATGCCTCAATAGCTTTTAAAATCAATAAAATATAAATTTATTATATAATTTTATGATTATAAATAGAATTTATTATTGGATAAACCCAATTAGAATCTTTTTAAAGGTCTTTTAAGTAAATATCGCGGCCAGGCCCCCAAATGTAAGGTTTGACTATGAAACAATAAGTAAAAATTACTAATTTATTACTTATTGTACTCTGAATGTCCTTATGAATTGAATAAATAAGATTAAAAATATAATAATAATAAATAATTATTATTATTATGGCATAAAATAATTATATTATTAAATAAATATAATAATATAATTTATATTATGAAAATATAATATAATAAATAAATATATTAATATAAAATAATTAATATATTTAAAAAGCTCTTTATTATTGTTACCAACAAATAATAAAGGCGTAAAAAATTGCTTTTTATTAATAAAAAACAATTAATAACAATAATATTACTAATATTAAGTTATTAATTAATATAAATACTATTTATATTAATTAAAGAATTATTAAGAGAGTAATAATAGAGAAATTATTATAATAAGAGAAAATAACCTACTTTTAACACTTAATATAATAATTTTGAAATATTTTACGCCAAAAAATATAAATACAACCTTTTCAAACTGTATTTACAATAAAAATAAAGAAAATTACAAATTATTCTGGATTTTTACATGGAAATGAGTTTTAGGGAGATTTTTTAACAAAAACAATTAAATAAATGATTTAATCACGTCAAAATAGATGATTATAGCAAAGTGGTCCTTAGTCTTTAATAATATAATACTTTTATATATAAAGAATAAAGAAATTACCTTTGATTTAATTGATTTAATGTTTTTGATGCGTCTGAGGGGAAAATAGAGGAGAAAGAGCTCTATTTATATTAAATACCTCCCTCCTAGAGTCCAAAAGGCTTCTAGTAGACGTGTACTGATCATATCCACTGGAATTGATCAATATTTTAAGGTTTGAGGGTGATTACATCATGATCAAACCATATTACATCATTATTACACCATTATTTAGAGTTATCACTATAACTCTAAGTTTGATGACATCAGAGGCTTGGCAGAACCCCAAATTTCGTGGATTTTATTAGTTTTAATCATAAACTAATAGTATTCACCAATTTTATCACTCTTATGACTGTTAAGCTTAATTTAAGGTTACAGTAGGTGATCATAACTGCTCAATTTAAGCTCAAACTTTGATCTTCAATAACTTTTAAGATTTACACGCTACAGCAATTCAGAGAGTGAATTCTGATAGCCTGGCATAACCTTATTATGCTGCCAAGAGCCTTTCATTACATCATCAACACTCTAATTTTGATGATTTTTCTTGTAACTCATCTTTTCTGTCGAAATTCAATATTTTAAACTCCAAACCTTGATTTCAGGGGGTTATACCCTGAATTTAATAATAAAAATTACATCATTCTTCACGAATGAACTAGTAGAATCCAACTGTATACTTTTTTTTAAGTTTGGACTACTTTCACAACAAAGTGGTAAACAGCTCTGTTGATGGTTATCAATATTTCATCATTGGTTTTAACCTTGTTTATAATTTGTAAAATAAATTTCATATCTGTGTTCGTACAGTAATTACGTGGTAACTTTATTTTTGGTTCATCATTCTATCATGTATAGTTTAGGAGATATTAACTATGATCCTTGAATATATGCGTTGACCAAAAAAGTGCATATATTCAGGTTAATTCCTTAAGTATGGACTTTGGAAATTAGCTTATTAATTGTTTTATGTGTGGACTTTCGTGGGGAATCCACTGGGACAATTTATTTCACATGTTGTTTCATTAGTTCTTGAGATAAATAAGGTTTTCTGGTTTTTATAAGGTATTATACCTTATAATTCATTAAATATTGGCTTTACAGATATGCCATAAAAATGGTATATGTGCATTTTTCCATGAGGAATCCAATGGTATAATTTTTTTTACATGTTGATTCATTGGTTTTTAAGTTAAACCAATTTTTGTACCAATTTATGGTATTTTTTGTATATTTAAGTAATTATTTTCAAGGTATAATTATTCTAAGTAATTTTGATATAATTATATTAAGGGTATAATTATTCTTAGTCTTTTTTGTGACCTTATTGGATATGTGGTCATATCTCAAAGGCTCACATTCCTAGAGGGAGGGTATTTCAGGATGTGACTTAAAAGCAGAGAACAAGCATGACTGTAAGGTGTGGATATGAAACTTTGATAAAATGTCAAGTACTTTTCCTGTCCTCAAAATTTGTATAGATAAAGTTATTTAAAAATAGTAAGAAAAAGTATTTTTAAAGATAAAACACACCAATTTTATTGTTTTTAACTTTGTAAGTATAAAACGATAATATAATAAAAATTTATTGTTTTACCAACAATAAAGCTTTATTCAAAAACACTTTACAAGAGATATTTAAAGCTAAAAAAGAAATTTCTTCAGGAGCAATTTCAATTGGAATTAATTGAGCAAAGAACTGCAAGCAATTAATTAAAGAACAAAGTCTTTAAAAAGATCTTTTATGAGAAAACACACCCAAAAGTGACCAGAGTGAATTTTGAAACAAAGCAACAAAGTTCATAGTGACGAAAGATGCTTTAATTCACTTTTGGGGTGGTTCAGGGGTAAAAATGATTTTAAGAGCTACAAACAATTATTAGAATGATTTTCATGCATGGTTGAAAGGTTCAAAATGATATTAAAAGGGTGGTTGAAATCTTTCATTGATTGGTTTAACAGTGTTTAAACTAACTATAAAAGAAAAAGATTCTAACATGAAGACAAAAGTGGGGCAAAGAAGACATTCTTTTAGAGCCATCAAATTTCTTACTCCAAAGGTAAAATTTACTCTTGTCAGTCGTGGAAAACACTCTGACAATAGAAAAGCCAATTATGGCATCATTGAACCCTGGTTTAGACCAAAAAAGGGCTGGTTTTAGCCATTTTTAGCGATTTTAGACCCTTAAATCAGCCATTACTATAGTAATACCTGGCCTAGAGCCTTCAAAACACGTTAGAATGAGTGTAGGAGATGTAGAAACCAGTTAAAACTGTTTTTACTAAGATTGTTCTATCTTAAGGGTAGTTTTACCCTCTTGGCAACAGTTCAGACTACCCTGGTTGGTATCAAAACCTCATCATCAATTGAGTCACAGACCCTGTGACTCAATTCCAGGCCTAAAGTGATGAACATTTCTGTGGATTTTGACATCTCACACCCGTCAGCAAGGATTTTGGGGTTCTGGCTCCCCTTTAGAGCTAGAATTCCTTCCCCCCCCCCCCAATTTAATCTTTCCATATTTTCTTTCCTTTAATTCCTCATCATCTATTATACTTACAATTTACATATGTAATTCCATTGAGTTTTACAGTACACTACTGTAATAATTGACACCTCATGTGTAAATCAAAGCTCACTTATGTAATACACGGGCACATTTTGACAATTCAATTGAATTCAATTGAAAATACGTCAATTCCTCATAACTTCTCACCGGGGCGAATCTCGTGTCAATTGTCGGCGATTGACTTCACGTCAAGCAAACGTCAAGCAGGATAAAAGTCGAGCTCACGTCAAGCGAAAATCAAGCGAACGTCAAGCACACGTCACACTCTGGTCTTACACCAAATCCTGTGACATCCAATAATATTGGTTCCCCTGTGCCTTCAACTCAGATTCCTCACCACCTGATCATCCCACAACCGTCCGATGATTGGTAAAAATTACACCAGACCCGCCTGTTTGCACACACACACATCAAAGATGTCCTTCAGCCAGTTTTGATGTAGGCGGGGGGTTTGACTTCACCAGGTCATCCATGAAGTGTGCGTGTGCATTGGCGTGTGCGGGTGCGGGTGGGTGGGCGTGTGCATTGGCGTGTGCGGGTGCGGGTGGGTGGGCGTGTGCGGGTGGGTTTGCGTGTGCATTGGCGTGTGCGGGTGCGTGGGCGTGTGCATTGGCGCGTGCGGGTGCACATGCGGGTGTGGGTACACAAAAGCCGATTCCGCTTCCAACATGATGATGGCGCAGTTAGAAATTTTGGATGCTATGAAAGGTGAGTGTGTGGGTCATTTGATCATTGGACTTGGCTTATTCACACTGTACCCAATGTCAAAATAGTAAGTTCTTTGTGGCAATGTGAAATAATGGGCTTTGCTTGTCACAATGGCATGTCTCTGTCACTAAATTTTGAGGCAATTATTTCACTAGCAAAATTGCTAATGAATCTGAGAGATTTGCATTTTTGTAGACTAAATATCATGAAATAACGGCTTTATCATTACAAGCAGTCCACATGACAGAGCTTTGTTATCATACAATCCACAGTTACCTTCTATTTCTTCTTCTGATATAATCAAGTGTCCATCATCAAAACCAACAGCTTTATAAATATTGAGATACGGCCAATCTGGTAGGAAATTCACATCAATCTTCAAAGTTTTTAAAATCAGAAAGTTATTATTCAGTATGCTAGATGGCTCAGAGACTTTGAAAATGCTATCAATAATACCAAATTGTCGTGAGTTGCCCCTCAGAAAACATATCACACTGTTGCTGATATTTTTGGATTCAGTTGAAAATATATTGTTCCCAATATTAATGTTTGAAACTGGAAAATACCAAGGTGAGACAATCCTTGAAGTGGGAGGACTTGTGGATTGCATGGTAGTGTCTAAGCTGATCCAATCAACTACTTCCCTTGTGGAATGAAAATTCTGTAAGTACTCAACCAGGCAAGCATAATTTTGTTGGTCATGGCGGGATGGCTTGTTATATTTATGGTGATTGAACACGGCAGGTGGCTGTGATTCGAAAAGATTTTTTATTTCACATGGCACAGATGGGGATTTCAGGAGAACGGAAAGGTTGGAACATCGACAGATATGTTGAAGTAAGGTTTTATCTATATCATCTATTCAGAGTTGCAAAAAGTTAGTCTTATTCAGTTCAGGTGTTTCATCAATGTGAATATATTGATCTTATTAATTGACGTACATATCTTGTTATTTGTTGGCATCTTTGCAAATACTCCAATCAAGCGCTCATAACCCCATGTGGCTGAGGCTTGTGCTGGGCCCCAACGTTGGAAGAGTTCGGGAATATGATCAGCAAAATGATGATTTGGTTTACTTTTCTGTTTTGGGAACAGGTGTTGATTGGAAAGGCGGAATTTTTTCCAATGTTCAGCAAATGCAGTCGCATCATCTATTGAAACAGTCCAGCTTGTGGCAATGTTGATAGCACTAATCAAATGGAATGTATTCTTGGCTAGTTCATTTGCAAGTTCTTCTGACTGACCCATTTTTCTTTGAGTGTTGGCAGATTGGTGTGCATCTAATGACATCTGTTGACTGAGCATTAGAAATGGAATATAGACCTTATATAAGAGAGCCCATTCAGCGGCTTTTAAGCTACCATGAGAGGGGGAACCCATTTTGCGGGGAACTCTTGTCCATGATGAGGGAATTATGGTCTCAGATATGATTTGTCGGAGATGCTCAAGAGCCTCACCCTTGATCTGGTGATCACTCAGTGCAGTGATATCCAATTCAGAGGGTATTTCAGAAGTGGGGATGTAATCGGCATCAAATGAAGGAATCTCCGCAGAACCACTAGATGGATGTTCTGTGTTAGGGGTGGGCATTGGGAAGTAGTTTTTTCGGGTGGAAGTAGTGGGGAGTGGCTCATTTATTATTTTTGCTGCGTCTCTTCTCAGGGAGCGGGCCTCTCTCAATGTGATTTTATCAAGAGAGCTGTTGGAGGTCTTGGAATCTGAGTCTGAACTGTTGGTGTCATTGGATTTCCTGCGGGACCTGAAGTAAATTTTTGATTTCGCCTCTGGAATGCACAATTTGAAAGTTGCATGATCCTTCAAAATTCCAAGTATTAAATTATGCATTATGTCAAGATTAACCATTCTGGTTGCATCCCAATACGGAAGGTCTTCCAAAATTGAATATCGCACTCCATACTCAGAGAAAATTGCTTGTCTTTGTTGTGGGGTTGCCCGAAGCCATTTGGCAATGGTTGATTTATGACTTTGGTATGAGCGCGTGTAGTGAAATTGAGGACCAATTTCTTCAATTTGAGCTTTGTGAATGGTGCAAAAATTACAAAAGTGGTTTCCTGAATGGGAAATAAATCCAGTAAGCTTGCGCATGGCAACCACATCCGCAATGGCTGTGAGGATGGCAACACGGATAAAGGATCCTGATGGACCTGTTGAGGTGGGTGCAAAATGGTAACCCTGCCATAGCTCTTTGAGCTCGTTGATGAGTGGCATTAATAGATAATTCAATTGAAGCGCAGTTGGCTCCTTCGGACCAGGGATGATTCCTGCAACATAGACATTCTCGGGCTTCAATCTTTCACTTGGGGGGAGATTAAGACAAATAAGCATGATAGGTCCAATGCTAGCCAACCGGGTTGACTTTCCATGTGCATTAAACCAGTCCACATATATGGAGAAGGCCAATGCACCAGGAATGGACATGAATGGGGGGTCATGGATATTTCTAGTGCCAGTGAAGCGTCTCCAGACCAATCCATCCCAGACGTCACGTTTTGGGGAATCTTCGGGAGTTTGGGATTGTTGATGTTGATGCAGAATGTCCATAATTCCAGCCCGCTGGAGAAATCTGGCAAGCCAATTTTTGAATGGTTGATAAATGAAATGTTTTGTTGGTATAAATTTTTGCTTCATGTTGGTTGTGTTTTGGGTGTGGGGTTCAGATGAATAGATGAATTTGCCTAATGATTGTGTGCAAGGGGGATCATGATCATTTGGGTCATTATGGCGTTGACAGTGGGGTTGGTCAGTTGTGACTGATTCAGTAAGGCCATTAAGAGAGAAACATTGAGGACAACATATATAGTTTTGAATCACTGGCTCCAATTGGAGATGTTCAAATATGGTACTCAGATCTTGAGGTATATGGAATGCAGGAGCGGGGGGACCAGCTGAGCTTGAGATACTGGACTTGATCAGCAGGTTCAGGGCGGGGTTGAGTATGCGTGAAGCCCTGCGGGGTAAATTATACCTTAATGATAGAATGGCAGATATTATCATTCCTAGGTCTTGTGGGGGAAGGGTTTGACTGCCACTATATGGTTTCTGTGCAGTTGAATTGAGACCCGCTGCAGTTGGGAAAGTGCTTTGGGTCAAACGTGAATAATCAGCTGGGAAGATTTGATCCAATAGAATTTGTGGGCACCCAGATCCTGATGCAGAAGTAGGGATGTTTGGAAGAGATTTGGGTGCAATGGTTGATTTGAGCTTTTTAATGTGCTGTTTATATTGGAAAGGTGTGAAGGCAACTCCTTGCTTATCACCCTCAGGGGAAGAGTGTGTTTGAGTTGAGCAGTGTTGACACATGCATATACGCATTGAGGAATAGGGCCGGGTTGTCATTGTTGCAGGAATTGGGAGTACGGTTGGTTTGTGTATAAATATCTATGGTTGATGTGAAAGTGTTTAGGAGTGTTATTAATTGGAAATAAAATTCAGTGATTATTTATGAAGGGGGAGATGATTTGAGCCAGCTGAGGATTTTATCCCATTTGTAATGGAGCATGAGCTGCAGTGGATAAAGTTTAACATGTCTCATCTGGATGGCGGAATTGGTTAGGCGTTTAATTGGGTAAAATGCCATGCTGCTCAATGCTCATACATATTCTAGTTTATTTACACATTGTGATAGTGCGGGTTTTACCATTGAGGGGGTTCCATTAGTGAAGTGTTACCATTGAATTGAGGGGATTAACATTTAACCCATGTACGCTGGCACGCCATCGTACATGGTTTAAACCTTATTACAGACATAACTATATAACTCTATTACATAAGGGGGTGGAGTGCAGCTAAAGTCTTTGTATTTGGTTTGAGTGCGGCGGGCTTTGAATCAGTTGGAATGTGATTTGGATTGTCTTGCCTTTCGTGAAAAGGTGATGTCTCTTTTGTGGGTAAATCCTTCATGAATATACCCCTTTACAGATGTACAATGTTGTGGAATTTCAATGCATATATTGGCAGTTTGGATAATTCACAAAATGTGACAATGGGGAGGCGGAAATGTTACCAAATATGATTACTTATGGATGATGGGTCCCCTTTCAGATCAAGGAAATATCACATTATATTCTGGTAGGCCGTGCAGGGTGGTTTCCGACAAAAGCGGAGGAGCTCAAGAGGAGGCAGGGAGGATTCTCCTCAAAAGAGTCTTATCCGACTTCCACATTACACTTAGTTCCAACTATTCATAGAATTTCTCTATTCTAAATTTGAAAAGATTTCATCTCATATCACTCTATTTTATCATAATACTGAGGTGTTTTATCTAGTTAAAAATATTACTGTACTTTTTCGGCCCTTATGTCATCTTTCAAGTCACATAAATCCCGTTCAGGTTCTGTTCATGACTCAAATAGTGAATCTAGCATAGAATATGTTCAAACACAGTCACCATTGAGTCCCAACATTCCTCTCACAACCCCTATCGCATCCTCAATGAATGTATCAGGTCTTAACATTGATGTGGGCAATCCAAAGGCTCCAACTTCAAGCACTTGGTCGATCCCAAATATTTCCGTCACTCCAATTCCCCCGAATCCCACTAATACACAAATTCATGTGTCTCAGGGGCCAGAAGGCACACCTCAAATCTCATCACACGCTAATCCCCAATCAAAATTTCCACGTGAGTTCCTCCTTAATCCCGGTCGGAATCCAGTCGCATCCCAGGATCCCTTTGGCCAAAGTAAACAGCCAACCCTCAATATTCCAGCAGGATCTCAGGTTCATGTGGGTGATGAAAGGCGCGTGGATGGGGGGCGACGAAAAAGACCTTTGGAAAATGTCTCTTGGAGCGGTCTGTCAGAGGGAAATCCAGTATTGACGCTTCATCAAAGTAAGTCATTTGAATTTTGGAGTAGAAACTTATTCACAATTTGATATGTTTGTTTCATGGGTTAGATATGGCACCTAAAGGCAAGTCAGTCCGATCTCAGGAGCCAATTGAAGATCGTGAGTATCACCAGTCTTCATTAATGTTTTGATGTGTTAACTGATGATTTGCATGGCAGGGGATGAACTTTATGCGTCTTCACCTCTGGTCCATAAAGAGAAAGTCACTGGACGTCATCATCCATATGCCTCCAAACCAAGAACGGGTCATGCCAGTACATCAAGAGAAAGAATGGTGGATGATGAGGATGAGAACATGTCTCCGACTCAAAGTGAAAGAAATGATGAACCAACGAGGGACAATTTCACCGCGCATGAGCAAGGCACTCAATCAAATAGTGAGTTCACCCATCCTCAGCTGGGCCTTGCCCAGAGTATGCTTGAACAATCCGAGGTCAGACAGCAAAGGAACCAGGCCCGCAAAGCTCACAATGTGGCGAAACGTGCAAGCCAGAAGGAGCAACAAAAATGGCTGAAGGCAGAACTTCCAGAGAATGTCCATGGAATGAGATCAGCAGTACACGCACATTGCCTGTTCCTACTCAAAGTTAGGGATAAGGATTTTTCCTCACTACCAGCACCACCCAGCACAGAAGAGCGTGAAATTGCAATTCAAGTGGCTGGTCATCTCGGTTATGTCCCCGAGGATGTTTTCAATGAGCCATCAACACAGGTTCAGTCTCAGGGTTTCCAAAGCTACTGCGAAAATGAGCTCCACAAGCTAGGACTAAAGCGATTCACTTGGGACTGGGAGAGCTCATGGCAACATCCGTTTAACGAGCTGATGTCTATGGTGTTTTACCGTACATTCCGTCTCGCACTTGTCAGCACTGAGTATCATCACTACTGTTGGAACAAGGATCATAACAACTATGGGGTCGTGGCGGCTCTAATGGAGCGATATTTCACTTATTTGAAAAGAGAATGGAAGTCTATTCAAAAGGATGCGGAGTATTTGGTTAAAAAGAAGGAGAATCAAAAGCTCGCGAAGATTCGTCAAAGAGTTAGTTACTGTATCTCTTCTTCATTGTGGACCAAGTCTGATGATGATCTACTTGATTATGTGCAGACCTGTGAGCGCCGTCGTGAATGGTGTGATACGGCTAAATTTCCCATCCTAGCATCACAATTCAATGACCCTCGAGTATGCTCAGATACTGAGGAAATACTGGAAAATGGCCGTCAAGTTTACCGCAAAGTGGGATTACGCTGGCGCTCCCAGTTATTTAATGATTTGGTATTGAAAATGGATAGAGACATAGAGTTTTGTAATCGGATTAAAAAAAAGGGTAAAAAAACTATTGATAGATTGCCAGAATTACGATCGACAGATGATGGTGATATTCCGGAAGGCCTATCATTTCAGGTATTCGATCAAGATTGGCTCAAAGGCTGTAGTAAGATGCAGACTAGCGCCCTCAAGATACTTGACATGCCAGTTATTAGGCCTAATGGTGATGCTCTGCAATAACTTAGTAATTTGTCACGGTATAGCACTGTGACAAATTAAAATTTTGTGAATTATTTGTGCAGGTGTAATAAAATCTGATTATTATCTCTTAAGGATGCAACAACTTGCTAAATATGTTAGAATATAGACAATATGAATTGAAATGTATCACCGTCTCCCTTGCAATAATACTCTATTGCTCATTTTCATTGAGGAAATATTGAAGAAGTTCGATCCAGCTCATGGTGTTCATAATTGTGGACCTGTGCCAGAGTCAACAGGAGTTATCAACTTTGTCAATCACAAATTATATAATATCAGTAAGGCTCACGCAGTTAATGATTTTTTCTTTTCTTGGACCTATTGGTGATTGGAATATGGCATTCCCATAAGGAAGGATTTCAGAATAGTAATACAATCAAGTGAAAGATGAGCTTGAAAGGTACCTTCCGCATGTTGACCTCAACTGAATGAGGAGTGATATAGTGGATGACCTGTACAGGTCGTTGTTGGCCAATACGATGTAGACGATCAACAGCCTGAGCCTCAATGGCTGGGTTCCAATTGGGCTCCTGGAAATGTGGATGTCAGGGTCCGAAAATCAGGGGAGAATTTTGGGGGGCCCCTCACCATTAAATAGACTATATTAGCACAAGTTATATTGAGGCCAGTTCCAGCCGCGGCAATGGATGCAATGAGTACTTCACATTCAGGATTATTGAAGAAACTCTCAAGCGCCTTGTCCTGCGCTCGTGGTGTAATTGTTCCATCAATTCGTGCTGAAAGGATAGAGTGATGGGCAAGAGCAATACCAATTCTACAATATAAAAAAGTCAGATGGAGTCAATTGGTAATGGATGCATATTAGAATTAACGCACAAATCTAGAAATTGGGTCCATTGGGTATAAACCACCGATTTCGTCGGACCACACCTTGTTTGTTTGTTCTTCATTAAGCTTTGTAGGAGGTGTGCAATTTTACTACTCATCATGCATGTTTCCACATCCACAATAGTTCGTGTGATTCTTGGGGAGTTATCCTGAGTGCTCCTGCCCTCGGGGTCTTCCAACTCCGCCTCCGCAATTGTGTTAAGCATGATGTGATGGCTACAACATATTCGCAGCTTATTAATATTTCTGAAAAATTCTCCTGGTCCTTTGCTTTTGGATGATAGGAATTCTTCATATAATATGGAATATTCTTGCTGCATGGTCGGGTTGAGTGGGAGCAGCTCATAATGATGGCTAATAGTGGGGAGGGATTCGAGATGTGTGGTTTTGGTGCGGCGCAAACTTAAATGCCGCAATGCCAAATGCAAAATATCATTGCAACCTTTTGAAAGACTACTCAGGATGAATGGTGACCAGTTATCTTGATCGGCGCTCTGGGGTTGAGTGATGAATGATATTATGCCCAAAAGGTCATAAATGGTGTTGTGAATAGGTGTGCCCGTTAAACATATTCGACGGGATGAAAGGAGGCTATTAATGGCACGGTGAGTGGCAGTGTATTGAGAGCGAATATAGCTATAAGAGGGGGAAAGGGTTATTGGATATAAAAGGTAATTTGAATCATTTAAGCTCAGCCACTCACTGTGCTTCATCCAAGATTATACGATGCCAATTGATTTGAAAAATGAATGATGTAGAGGGATTGGTTTGCTTAAATTCTTGGGTGATAGTATTGTAAGAAGTGATGATGATATCATATTTTAAAATGTCGGCTTGGGATAATGAGTGACGAGTGGGACCATGGTAGATTTTGGCATGCAGTGCTCCAGCCTGAGCATGCTTGGATATTTCTGATTGCCAGTTGGTAATTAAGCGAGGGGGGCAGATGATCATGGTGGGCGTGGAGCGATGGGGGTTTGCAATCATCCGCTCCTTGGAGGTACCAATTAGAGCAATGGCCTGAATGGTTTTACCTAATCCCATATCATCCGCGAGCAGTCCTCCAAGAGGGGTATTGGTCGAAAGGGATTCAAATGAGCTAACGACCTTGTTTGTAATGATGTGCCTGGCATTGAAAGTGGATCCTGGGGGTGAGGTGGCCCAAAGGTTACGGGCTGATTGGCCATTGGGGATTTCTCGATCCCAGAGGAAAGCTAGTCCGGTCTTTTGATGAGGGAGGAGGGGGGTTTGAATAATGGCATGGGGCGGGGTTATCATGGGAAGGTCTGATCCACTGGGTAATTGTATCAGTTTTTGCTTGGAAATCAATGATGAAACAGCAGGATATGAAGCAGGCATCGAGTTTGAAGCGGGAAATGTCGGAGTAAAGAGTTGACATTGACAATGAGTAGTACAGTCATATTCTTTGGGCATTTTAAGCTTGAAATCTTGTGTTCGAAAGCTTTCCATTATGAATAGAATGTTTGGATACCATGTGAAGAACATCAATGCTAGATTGGGTTTCTGAGATGAGGAGGGATCATTGGCATCAGTCATAAATACTCCCTCAACGAATAATATTTGAGTAGGATTGGATTGGCAATTTTCAATCCATGCCCCACCAGGACCACAGTGCATGAACGTTTTTGGTGCCCCAAGGAATGGTATCAACGTTTGGGAAAGGGTTCCCGGGAGAGAGCCAATAGCATGCTGGTGATTGGGGAGATATACGAATATGTTGTGTTGATTGTGCCATAGGATAATCCAAGAACCTAAGTGGGAATTCTCAAGCTTTAAGGTTATATCACTATTTATTTGAATACGAATATTAATCATCCCAATGCAAAGTGGTTGTGAAGGCGTTGACATGATGGCTATTTTAAATTATTTGGGGACAGTTGCAAATTATATGATCGGGAAGGGTTGCTAAAGGGAATGAAGCGCAATAAGCGCAGGTGGGGAGCTTATATGAGTGGCAGCAACAGGCCAAAAGGGGGATGGCCTGTGGTTACGTGAATGGTCTTGATGGAGGTGGGCCTCTTGGGCACATAATTTTCATATCCGATTTGGGGCATATATCAAGGCAAGGTGGCCAAAATGTGGGTGCACCATTATGACTGCTGGATCTGCAGCGATTTACGAAAACTTTGGTGGAACAAGGTTGACATTAGCACATCCGAAATTGGGTGGGTTGTAGCAACTTATTGTGGAGGGCATATCAGAGGCATGCAGTCATGTTCGCTGGTGTGACAGCGAACATGGATGCATATATATCTTCCTCAGGTTAATTGTCGCACAGGGACCTACTGGGCAATTTTGGCGGTTTCAAAGGGCAATCTCACTGTGGGGATGCTTGTGTGTAGGCGGGTGAGATATGTTCGGTGGCGTGCCACCGAACATGACTTTGGTTTTGCGTGAAGTTTTTTGCTGACTGATGCATACTGGGCTTTCAGGGGGGAATGTGTAGGATGATTAAAGGGGGCGCCATCCGTGAGCCGTGATCCACATATACATTCACCCTTATGGCGTTTGAGGCGAGTACTAATCTACCGAGATTGGCATCAGGGTCTTTGACTCAGGCGTGTACAAAACTCCGGAGGAAAGAGGCCACACGCCCCAGGGATTTTTTGGCTGCAAGCCAGGTGCCACAACTTGCGCGGGGCGTGTGAGAACGTGAAGAAAATGACCCGCGGTGGGAGATACCCACGCAAACATGACCAGCCTCAGCAATCATAGGCTGGGATTGTTATTCTAATGTGGATGAGGCTGAAGCAAATTCACACTGATTGGCCTCAGGTTTCCACGCGCAAGCGGGTGAGCGTCTGCATTCAAGCTGACAACCCGACCAAGAAAATAGGCAGCTGGAAGACTGGCAGAAAAATGTCTTCCAGGCGTGTGAAAGCTGCCTGCGTATGACCCATCGGGGGTGCGCATGAAAGCGTGTGGCTGCCCGACAATGAACAAGCGGGCCAGTCATTGTTTGCCCCAACAATGGCACCGGAGTGAATCCACTTTTTGTGTATTACCCAAATAATAAGTCATCCCATTATGACCCACTTTCATTAACTCGGATTACACCCGCGTGTATGCCATTGCTAGGCAGAGCTCTCCAAAAAGGTGCATCAAAGGGATGCAGGTGAGAGATATGACTCGATGGCTTGACGTGATTGCATGTTACATTGTTGAACAGCTTTTTGCTCTGCCCCGCAGTACATTTACAAAGGTGTACTGCGTACTACAGTGTCGACTGTACAGATCAGGAAGGTGTAATACTACTTGAGCCTGCATGCATACAGCAAATGTGCATGCACCTTCCGATCGTTTGCATTTACGTAGCTCATGTGCCACATGCTCAGCATCGCGTTTCACCCGATTTGCACACACAAGCTGAGCATGTCATGGTCAAAAGCACCGTGTGAAAGTGCTCAGTAAAGCCATGGAATGAACTAATTCTTCAATAGCTCACTGGAAGGCTCAATTTGGAGCACTTCACCAAAGCGTGTGAAATGCTGCACCTGGCTGAAATGTCATCCGATGCTGTGCCAAATGCTCAGATTGTGTGCTTACAAAAATGACCTAGCAATTGCTCAGCATCGTGCATTTGATATTGTTATATCAATAGTTCAACAACTGTGCAATTAAAATGTTCAGCCACTGAGCATTTCAATTATGACCCGAAAGCAAACCTGAGCAATGGGTCGAGCCAAGATTACGCTGTATTCACTTGTCTTACAGCCCCCCCCTTTGTTCACATACTATCACCAGGCCATACGGCCGGTAATCTTGCCGCGGTCACT
This sequence comes from Austropuccinia psidii, assembly GCA_023105745.1. NCBI lineage: Eukaryota > Fungi > Basidiomycota > Pucciniomycetes > Pucciniales > Sphaerophragmiaceae > Austropuccinia > Austropuccinia psidii. Next base: position 28,312,661 of record JALGQZ010000001.1, read on the forward strand.
TGTGACCAAATGCACCCGGTGCATTTCTGCATGGGGCACTTGTGCATTGCACGTTGAATGCACATTCAACAAGGGCCTCACGACCACCCTCTTGGGTGATCGGGTGGCTATTTAAGGAAACAAAGGGGATTTGACTCAGCTTGACAATTCAATAAATTGCAATACTCAGCCAGACCCCCATTGTTCTTCTGCCTCACGCGAGCATTTCACTTCTCAGTTGCAGCATTCGCTGAGACTCAGCTTCAATTTTTCCCACACGCCTTGAAGCTGAGACTTTTGCGGGTGCTGAAACTGCTGCGATCGTCTCAGCTTCACCTTGGTATAAAAGACCATCTTCACACGACACGCACTTTTCACTTTCTCTCTCACCCGCTCCACTTCGTTCAACGTCACCCGCGTTTGTCCTTCTTGTGCGTATTCCCCCTCGTCTTCCTGCCTTTCCAGTCTTTTCTTTCGCACTCGACTAACCCCACTCCCCTTCCTGCTCGCTTTTTGTTTTTCCTGCTGATAATTTCAGAACCCCACTTCTATCTACTTTGTACGTTTTCTCCAATTGAACTTTTGTCAACATTATGGTCCGATATTAATCATTTTCTTTCTTCACGACTCTCTTCTAGACTTTTAAAAACTTCCGACTAGAGCGTTTTTATATTGATTCCGTTTTAAATTTATATAAATCATCGTATGTCTTCCTTTTCTTTCTTGATTGCTTACTTTCTATTCAGTTACTAACCTGTTTTGTTTTGTTTTTAGATGTCGTGCACGTTATGCACCAAGCGGGGTATCCCCTGCATTCGTTCCTCGACGACGACCGACGCTTGTGATGCTTGCCGACAAGCACACAAGAAATGTTCGTTCGTCGTCCGCCCCTTCCGACCCCGCGGCCAGAGGAGTTCCCGCCCAAGACGCCCTCGCCAGGACTCCTTTGTGGCCGATGATGATGAAACGATTTCCGAGCGTGAGTGGACCCCGGGACCCCAAACAGGCCAGCGGGAACGATTCAGGACGATTAGCCCAGTCCCCTCAAGCATCGATTTGTCCACCCCCCCTCCTAGGCCACCATCCGATGGTCACTTCACTCCTCGACCTGAGCGAAGTGATTATCCGGCCGATGAAGGATGGCGATGGAAAGAGGACATTCGAGCTTGGGCTGATCGTCACCATGTCTTGTCGCCAATGGGATTCAAACGCCAAAGTAAGTTTTCTTTCTCCTCCTTCTCTCATTTATCTTCACGCAATAATACTCACTTTTTTCCATTACTCATAGAACCAAACCCCCCTAATCCCCCCCGACAAGACTCTCCCGTTCCTACTTTGCCTCGCGAGCAAACCCCGCGGCAACCCACTCCAGGCCCGAGTGGCACCCGATGGTCTGAGGACTTATTCCGCGGTAAGCAGCCAACTTTCTCTTTTCTCATTTTCACTTTCGCATCAAGTTAACTGACTCTTTCTCCTTTTGTAGAAGCCTCCCAGCACGATGAGCCACCTATTCCTGGCCCGAGTCCATCCTCTGAACCACCTGAGGACATTGCGACTCGTGAGCCTCAACCTGAGGTGGCTCCTACGCAATCAACGGAGGAACCTTTTGGTAAGTCCCTATTTCACCTTTTTAACTCAACTCAACTTTTCCTCACCCCTCCTTCGACCATCTCCAGCTCGTCCCGCAACTCCCCGCTCCATTATCATCATCGACGATACGCCAGTCGGTTCCCCTTCTTCTTCACCCACTCCCCCACCTTCCCCTCCTGTTCCCCCTCCCACCACTCCTACCCCGGTTCCTTCCCCGGATATCCCTCCCATTGACGCCGAGAACCCAACAGCCTCCTCCCCCCCGGTGCCAAGCTCCTCTCATTCCTACAATGACGCTCGCCAGGAATTCACCGACCTGCGCCCGATACTAATGATTCCTCGAGCCATCGTCCACGAATCGATCAACCGAATCTTGTTGGAGCATCGTCGGTTGCTCCACATGATTCCTTTCGTGGATGCAACTCATCGAAATGAGATGCACCGGGAATTCCGGGAGGAACTAAACTCCCTCCTTGGCGAGGCGATAGAGGCTTATCCAATGGAGGACATCACCGGGATAGTCTCCAAATTCTTAGAAAAATAAAATCCACAAAAAAAATCGTATTCTTTCCTCTTTTTACCTTTTGTAATACACTCCTTTAGATAAATTATTTGTATTCAATGAAAGATATTTTCAATTTCTCTTACGTTTTTTGTTCACGTGAATTTATTATAATTCCTCAATGATTCATATTTACTATTGGGTGAGAATAATTTTCGTAAGTGCCCCACCAAAAGTTTGAGTTAGTATTTTTGTATGTGAGAAAATCTTTTGCCAAAAATGCGCCAATAGTCACCATTCCTGCCTCCTATATTTTCTTCCTCCATTGTTTAGAGCCATATCAAATCTTAACTGTAAAAAAGCGGGAGGTTCCGGCATGTGAGCAATCCACTCCAGATTCATGAGAAATTGCCGTTCCTATGGTCACACGCTATTAATCTTAGTCATGTATTGAATTGTTTAAATTGTCAGGAACCTTCACAAGCGTAACGATTGGCGTGTGAGCTGTCGGGAGCCTGAAAAGGCGTAAGGATTGGCGTGTGAGCTGTCGGGCGCCTGCACAGGTGAAAGGATTGGCGTGTGAATTGTCGGGAGCCTGCACAGGCGTAAGAAATTGTCAGCATTGTTAGCATCCTTCACAAGCCTAAGGATTCGCGTGTGAGCTGTCGGGAGGCTGCCCAGGCGTAAGGATTGGCGTGTGAATTTTCGGGAGCCTGCACAGGCATAACAAATTGTCAGCATTGTTGGCAACCTTCACAAGCCTAAGGATTGGCGTGTGAGCTGTCGGGAGCCTGCACAGGCGTAAGGATCGGCGTGTGAGCTTTCGGGAGTCTGCACAGGCGTAAGGATTGGCGTGTGAGCTGTCGGGAACCTGCACAGGCGTAAGGATTGGCGTGTGAGTTGTCGGGAACCTGCCCAGGCGTAAGGATTGGCGTGTGAAGCCTTGGCACCCCGCATAGGCGTAAGAAACTTTTAGCATTGTCGGCACCTGCACAAGCATAAGGATTCGCGTGTGAAGCGTTGGGATCCTGGACAAGAGCAACAAACCTGGCATATGTACGATGGCATGCCTCCGTACATAATCCACTTCACCCCTTTTTCCTGTGAGACACCCTATCTCCCGCACTCGAATCCATCCAATCCTGTTGTATATTGTCCTCTGCCTTACCCCACCATCATCTACCAATCACGCTGCTATTCCGACTGCCTCACTCTTTGAATCGGCATGAGATTGTATTACCATCCCTGATTTGATAGCCCGCTCTCTCGGCAATCTCATAATAGCCATGGCTTGTTTGCCGCATTGTTTTTGCCAACCTCCTTGAGCATTGTGCGGACATACCCACTAGTGTTGTGCTTTCGTTGTCCTGTGCTGGATCAGTATAATGAACAAATGTACTACTGGCCCACACTACCTGAATGAGCCCATGACATGCGGATAGATCAATCCAAAAATGCTCATTTGGGAAAATCAATTTTCCCCTGTACACCGCTTTGACGCATCTCTTTGAATTTGGCCGGTCCGCTTATCAGCTTGAAACCACCATCCCAAAGCATACAGCGATGCATCCTTATCAACATGAGGTGCGTTTTTGAATCCATTCATGGTGAAAGTGAGTGCCGAAGCAAACTCACATGCACCCTGATTTGCGGGATTATTGCCTTCATAGTTGACTTGATCAAAAGACGGAACCCCCAATGAGTTGTAGCAATTTTGAATCTTCTGAAATAAATTATCCCCAACATATCGTAAGGATTGACCTAGAATGCGACCCACCGAGCTAAGATTGGCACCTCGATCCCGCCATTCATCTTTTGCATTTTCAATTTTGCCAGCACTACCATACAGACCAAATTGTTCATTCTTCGTGGTGCATTTGCGCCACCCAATCGCGAACATAAATCCCTCCAGTAATGCTCCATTTGTTGCAATAGGGTCAGTGAACCTCTTTTCGCGAAATAAGAATTGTGATAATTCATCCCATTGATTGACCTCGACTTCACTCATTGTTGTGAATGGTCGGAATTCAACAAGGGCAATGAGTAATCCGGTTGAAGAGAAAATTGCCACACGGCCAAAGTGAATGCGTTTGATCTGATTGACATCCACCACCCTCCGAATTTCACTTGGGGTGATATTTACTGATACTGGCATTGATATTTGTGCTGTTGGGCGAGAGGAGGAAAAAAACCTATTCATTCGGGTCGTTTTGCGCTCATTTGTCTTTTGGGATCTGCTACTATTCCCGAGTGGTTGCGGGATCACTATGTGTTGAAGCACAAAAGATATCAGATACTGCCAAGCAGCTTTCTTCGGCACACATCCTTTGACTTCCCTTTAGAGCCCACAGGACATTGGCACAATCTGAACCGACTAAAGCCAATGTTCTTCCGTGGGGCCCAATGAGGGTGCCACATAAATGTGGAAGCATATATATATATCTATATATATACACTGAGATTAAGTGAGAAACTCACACTTTCCTTCCTCAGCCCGACACTTTCTCGCGAGTTCCCTTTTACGCTCTTTTCCTTTTTTTGTGAATGGCATGCTTGCAGAAGAAAATGAAATGAAACCAAATGATTACTGATTTATTAATATCACCTAAATTGGATTGCGGTGGATGAATCTTTTTTAATTGCAGCTAAAAAGAAAGCTCACGCCTGACCTTGGCAACTTCACGATCTCAAATACCTGAACCTGAAAATTGCAGTGGATAGTGCATTATTCAATTTTACACATTGATGTTCCCATGCAATCACTTTCCAATCCAACCATTTGGAATATTGCAAGCACACGCAAATGCAATATGCATCCTGCTGCGGATCCCTAGTTATCCCAGTCCTCTTGAAAGACACAGTAACAATTTGCCTATTATGGGCTGGCGGGAAGTGATAAACGCGACTTCCCGCAATGCCCCCGAGTGTGCTACTCGCGGGCACAAAGCCTGACTCAGCTTGCGTCTTGGCGGAGTCTTTGCAATGATGTACGGAGGCATGCCCCCGTACAATTACTATTGGTACTCAGACTGTGGCATCCGGGCAGTAGTAGGATAGGAAGTCATGATTATTAAATTCATAAATAACTTTGCAAAATTAAATTACAATATATCTAGTACAAAGCTAATCTAAAACGGGTCAATCCTGGTTGTGAGTTTAGCTGACCTGGGTACCGTCAAGGTGACCTCATCACTTGAACCAAGACCGCGTTTCGCCACCCAGGCATCACCAAAGTCTAATACTAAGCATCGTGCAAATTCAAATCTAAGAGGTACAGTGGGGTTAAAAGACTCTGATGAGAAGAAACTTTTATTCAGTAAATTACATATATACTTATTAGTACGTAGCCACACTGGCTCCACTAGATTTTTACCCTCTGAAAGTTTTGCGGAAATGTCAATTAGTGATAAAGCCCCTTTAACTGAGCTTGTTCTCCAGTCATCTGAGCATACCATCAAACCACGAACCCCCGCCGCACAGAATGCCGCTAATATACCATAGCAAATTCAATTTATTCCGAGATTCTTGTGACACGCCAAAAGATCTTTGATGGCCTCATTTTTTTTTGAGTTCGTGAGTTTGCCTTTGATGCCATTAACTTCGACCTTTGTATGTGCACGTACCATGTTGTACGCAATCATCAAATGGATAACTGTATCCATTAGATCCTCCAGGTTCTTGTGCGGCTTTGTGGATATCTCATTGTCAGCCCCGCCACCTTCAAGGCTGAGTTGGGTTGCACGTTGCTTCGATTTACTCAAGCAGGAGGCAAGGTATTCAACTGCTCCCCGTTCGAGTCCAAGAGGATCGGTCGAATTTGATGTTGGTGCAACATATGGTTTGGGTGCAATCACATCGTATGAGACTAAACTAATGGATTCAAACATAACATTTGCCCAAAAATGTTTAACTGGATTGGCGGGGTAAAGAAGGCTCTGAACCATTTTGAAGAAGGAGTGTTCAGATTTGGGGAGATTATCGGGAGGTTTAGCTGATTCCTTCATCAATTTGAGATTCCAAATGTTGTAATCAAAAAACGCTTCTGTTTCAGTTGGCTTAAAAAAATCTAACCCTGTATATTGCAATTTATATCACCAGTCAACAGCCAATAATCAAGTATCATGCACAAAGATAAAAAAAAACTCACCTGCCATCTCAAGGTCCTGCAGCCAAGCCGACATTTTAAGATCTCGGTTACTGATCACCTTAATACCAACAGGAAGGAATGTATGAGCATCCTTTGTTGGTAAATTGTCCCATCTATTTTTGTAAATCCTATTGATATTATCAAGCCCCCTTTTCCATGATTGTTGAGAAATATTGGAATGATAATTCAAAATGCCTGCAAACTCTTCCATGCGGGATAAAAATATTCCTTGAAAATTCGCAGCGGATGACACTTCGGGCTCAGCGTCGGGAATTATATCAGTCATATCTCGTCCCATTGTATCATGTTTAATTGTTTCCCTTTCTTGAGGGGCTTGAATATTCCGAGGAGAGGCGGGAGGGGTTGCATCATGCATTGTTTCATTGGGTATCGGGGGGCTTTCAGTATGTGGAGCTTCAGCATGGATTGTTTCATTGAGTATGGGGGGGGGGGGTTCAGTATGCGGAGGTTCATTATCAATATCGTCCCCTTCAACATTGATCATTTCATCACCTTGATCCCGGGAATCCTTTGCGGCTTCAAAGGTACGGCGTTTTTTGTTGGTTTTTTTGGTCGCATGTATATTTGGTCTTTTTCCTAATCCTTTGCCTGGAAATCCAATTACGACTCGAGATCCTTCAGGTAGAGATTCTCCCACCTCCACACCTGCCCATATATTGTAAGCAGCTATTTTTATCAAATTTGTTTTGAATTAGTAATGGACTTACGGTTCAAATCCATTTTGAGCAGGCTCATGGCTTCAGCAATCTTTTGACGCACATAATCAGGAATTTTACTATTATTTTGGATTTTCTCGAGCCTTGGGATTGTTTGAGCAATGTTGGAGACAAATTGTTCCTTGGATATAATTTCCACCTCCCCACTGAAAATTACATCATCTTGCCCATCATCTTCTGTCGGTGCACAAGGTTCAACAGTCTTTTCCTTCTCATAAGTTTTAAAATTCGGTTTCTGAGAGCTTGGAGGTTGACCTGAAATAAAGGCTATGACACAATATCAGGTTTTGAGAGATTAGAAATACTCAAGATGGATGTATACTCACATTCTGGAAGAACTGGTGGATCTTGATTATCTTCATGTGACTGGCTCTCTGCTTCAATGCCTAATTCACGACTACTGGCCATATCAGATATTTCACTTCCACTCTCTGGGGCTGAAGTTGGTCGTTCATTAAATTCCGTTGAATTTCCCGGGGTTTGGGCCATCGCGGAGGTAGTTTAGTAAGCAAATAGATGGTGACGAGTTGATTGATAACTAGGTGGAAGTAAAATAATCGCATTTGCAAAATGCGATTTGGCGGGAAATTGAAGGAGGCGATGTTTTGCAAATTATTTCATATCATGCAAATGAAATCACTTCCCTGTGAGACATTGAATAAAGTTGACTAGTGAGAAACCTACTAAAGTCAACTTTTGAACTATTGAACGCTCATGAGGTAAGGACTAAGCAAAGTGTTCCATTTGAATGATATGAAATAAAATGATTTTGTCGGCGAAAAAGGAGACACAATTCTTGTCTTAAATAGTCCACTTATTAGGTTTTAATTTGCAAGTCTCATGATTTAAACCCTAACCACAACATTGTGAATATACTGACCAATTTCCCCTGAGGTCCTGTTGGCAGAGAAGGCCACTCAGCATATTTCGGCGATGGCGTCCATTGTGTACGCCAACAAGCCACCGTACACTATGGATGTAGTACAGAAGCGTAAGGATGGTAAGCGGCGTCGGAGGCATGTCGGGAGGGTACCTACTAGGCAAGCGTAAGGATCGTAAGCAGTGTCGGGAGCATGTCGGGAGGGCACTTCATGAGCGTAAGGATGGTGAGCAGTGTCGGGAGTATGTCGGGAGGGCACTCCGCGAGCATAAGGATCGTAAGCAGTGTCGGGAGCATGTCGGGAGGGCACTTCATGAGCGTAAGGATGGTGAGCAGTGTCGGGAGTATGTCGGGAGGGCACTCCGCGAGCGTAAGGATCGTAAGCAGTGTCGGGAGCATGTCGGGAGGGCACTTCATGAGCGTAAGGATGGTGAGCAGTGTCGGGAGTATGTCGGGAGGGCACTCCGCGAGCGTAAGGATCGTAAGCAGTGTCGGGAGCATGTCGGGAGGGCACTTCATGAGCGTAAGGATGGTGAGCAGTGTCGGGAGTATGTCGGGAGGGCACTCCGCGAGCGTAAGGATCGTAAGCAGTGTCGGGAGCATGTCGGGAGGGCACTTCATGAGCGTAAGGATCGTCAGAAGTGTTGGGAGTATGTCGGGAGGGCACTCCGTGAGCGTAAGGATTGTAACCAGTGTCGGGAGCATGTCGGGAGGGCACTACACAAGCGTAAGGATGGTAAGGGTGGGGGTGTGAAAGCGTAAGGAGTGGTGAGGACGGAGATGGGGGGGCAGGCAGTGTCAGAGTCTCATCTGGAGGGTGGTGCGGGCGCGTAAGCATGCTAAGCGTCGGGGAGGCAGAAGCTATTAGGTGAAATTACCCGAACGTTGCGAATAGTGTTGAAACGGGTTTGGGCTTTGAGTGACATTCTCATGTGACACATGTGACGATTGACGTTGTCTTGACGCTGACGTGACGTGACCCACTAAATCCAGTGACTATAAAGTGACACTAACGAGACTGAAGCAAGATTTTATACTGACCGCGGTGCGACGTGAAGTCAATCGCCAACGATTGACGCGAGATTCGCCCTGGTGTCTGAACTATACACAACACCCCAATTTTAACACAAAAATTGATGATTAACACTACATGTGATGTGAATTAAGGTAGGTTTTTGATGATTTCCAAATTTTATACAGAAAATACAAAAAACTTAATTTAAGCTTATTTAGAGTTGAGTTACAGAAATTTCACTCAGAGGTGACCCCACCTAATTGTTTATAAGGAATCCAATGGTCAAATAAATTTTATATGTTTATTTGTTGGATAAAAAGTTATGATAAATTTTTTTTAACTTTTTCCAAAATTATTTTATTTTGGGTAATTTTGTTGAAAATTCATTTTTACTTAAATTTTCCAAGTAAAAATGTGTTTTTACAATTTTAAAATTTAATTTATTTTTATTTTTAGATTATAATTGAATTCTTGATTTTGTATTTAAATTCATATTTATTTTTTAATTTTTCTTTTAATAAATTTATTTTATTCATGTTTTTGGTCTTTTGGGTATATGACAATACCTCTAAGGCTCACATGAAGGATCTCATATTTAGAGTTGAGTTACAAAAATTTCACTCAGCGGTGACCCCACACAATTTTTTATAAGGAATCAAATGGTGAAATAAATCTTATATTTTTATTTGTTAGATAAAAATTTATGATGAAATTTATTTAACTTTTTTCTAAAATTATTTTATTTTGGTTAATTTTGTTGAAAATTCATTTTTACTTAATTTTTTCAATTAAAATGTGTTTTTACAATCTGCCAATTTAATGTATTCTTATTTTTGAATTAAAATTAAATTTTTGATTATGTATATATATTTGTATTTTTATTTTAATTTTTATTTTAATAATGTAAATAAATTTATTTTATTTATGTTTGTAAATTAATTTTTTGTTTGTGGTCTTTTGGGTATATGAAAATACCTCTGCCTAATACCATAAATCAATGGTATAGCCAACATACCACCAAAACATTGAGCTGGGCCCAATCAGCTCAAAAGATATCAAAACAAAGAGGAAACCCACCACTTTCCAAATACACAAGTCCCACCATCATAGGACAAATGATAACAAAGTTGTTCCTGCTCAAAGTTGTTGCTGAGCATAAACATTAATTTTGACCTCTCATCTGAAATCCAGAGGAAGAGGCTTAACCCCATTAAATGGGTATTCAAAATGAATCCCTAAGTCAGGGCTATCCAAGAGTACTAGCCAAGATGAGCTGGCATCAAAATTACTTAAGTGATGACCAAAATAAGGTCAAATAAAGGGTAATAAAATATTCTCCTCCCATCTAACTTCTGCAGTTTTAGTGTGAGATACCTAAAGTGGGGTATTTTTGAAGGAGAACAATCAGATCTATCTGATGGTTTGATCCACTTCCCCATATCCCATCTATAACAAAGGTTATTGGGAAAGCAAAACTCCATACAGATTTTAAGCAAATCATACACATGTACAAAAAATATTGTACATGGAATAATTTTGCCAAATTTAATGATAAACATATAAAATAAGGTACCATTGTGTAGAAAACCTTCAGGGATACACAATTAACCAACGTTGAGCTTGATATCTCAAAAACTGACAAAGTTATGGCATTTTTAAGATCAAAATCTCACAGTCTGAATAATACAGCCTTACCATGGGATAATATCACATAATTATGATTATGAGGTGTCAAACAGACAAAGAGGAATGTTCATACTTCAATACCCCATAATTAATTCAATACTGGGGTCCCATACAGGTTCTGTACAGCCTTCTATGTGTCATACACGTCAGAAGAGGGCTATGTGGTCCCCAGATAAAAGTCTTCACCCTGTATTGGTGAAACCTGCCCAGATGTGGTTTCAAAACCACATCTGAGCCCAATACAGACCTTTTGAAAACCACAAGCAAGTCCTTGGAAGTGAAAAATATTCACTTCCTCTACGTGGAAAGATCTAACAGCCTTTTCACCCCATCTTAAGATAAAAAAGGGCCTTTTCCTCATCCTGCTCTTGAATTCCTATGTAGTAAATCTGTCAAAAAAAGCTATACTCTTGGAAATAACGAGGTATAATTATAAATTTAGTTATTGTAGTCTTTATTAATGTAACCCAACAGGTAAAGCTGCACCCAGGGCTTTCAACAGCACTCACCACCACTATTCCTCAAGAGTTGAGCCCTTATTATTCTCCTATTTACCTTTATTATCACAAATAAAACTTTGTATACCATTTTTACCATATCAAAGTCATATTTAAAGCTTGTAAATAGTCATTAATAAGCTTCATCATAGACTCAGCCTGACAACCAACTCTAGCCCAGTCTCATCAGCCTGTCTCTCATGAATCTGAACCATCTCTATTGGTCAAAATGGAGCAAATGACTCAAAATTTGGCCAATCTTCAAGAATCTTTATCTTCTGAAGCATCAAGGCCACCAGCCTTCAGGACTCTAGCTATGAAGGCACCAGAAGGCTTTGATGGGACTCAACCTTTCAAAGTCAGAAGTTTCATTCAGTCTTTTCAATTTCATTTTCATGATGATCAGGCAAATTTCTCTCAAGACAGAAATAAAGTTCCTTATGCCACTTCATTTCTCATCGGCAGCGCGGCAAAATGGATTGAGCCTTCTATTTCATATCTCACCAATCAAGATCCAAATTCCCTTCTCAATTCATGTAGTTTGTTTGAATCACCACTCTTTACTTTGTTTGGGGACTCAAATGAAGTCAGAAAAGCTGAAGCAGAGTTGTATTCCTTAAGAATGAAAGAAGGTGGGAATGTATCATTATACAGTGCTGATTTCAGATGTTTGGTCTCGAGAATTGGAGATTGGGGTGAAAGGGTCTCATTAATCCATTCAGGAAGGGATTTCCATCCAGGATTTTTGATAAATTAGCCTCCCATCATTCAAGAATTGATTCTCTTCAAGACTTAATGGATATTTCCCTGGAGCTTGATACCAGGTACCATGAGAGGAAAAATGAAAAGAGTAATCATAAAGAGAAGAAGCCTGAAGCCTCAAAGTCAAATTCTTCTCATCCTCAAAATTCTTCAAGCTCAATTCAAAAGAAGGAGAATTTTCAGAAGAGGGACAAGCACCATTCTTCTTTGCTAAATTAAGATTTCAAGCTGATTAATTCTGAAAAAGAAAGAAGAATAAAGAAGGGTCTATGTACCTATTGTTGTTGGAAGCATAGTCTTGATTCTTGATTAAAAAGACCTCAAAACCAGCTTTCCCAACTGTCAGGCAAATTTCCCAGCTAGGGGAAAGCCTGAGTGAATATCATGTTGTGTTCAATGGTTCTCACTGTTTTCCATCCAGAGCACAATTGTGAATCCTCAATACTGGTGTCAATAATTCTGTTTAATTCTCTGTTTTTTCTTCTCTTTCTGATGTTTTTTACAGTATTTTCATTGATTCTGGGGCTACCAACACATTTATTGCAAAGACGTTTGCTGACAAGTATTCTTTGATCAAGTCAGACCTCCCAGAGAAATTCCTTTTATCATCCTGGACTCCTCTGAGTTCCCTTCCTTCTTTGTGACTCACTATACCAAATACATGCTTGAGCTCCCTTTGCTACCAAGCTTTGAACGGGACTTTTTAGGAATTGATCCTCCCAAGGGAGAAGACCTCATATTGGGCTTTGACTTTCTGAATCATTTTAATTCATCTATTGATTGGAGGAAAGGGCTGATCACCTTTAATTATGATCAAAAGGACTATTATGATCCTTCAAAATCTTTCAGTAATGACTTTCCTTCTGCAAAATCATGTGCAGCTCTGGTTGGTGATTCTAAAACACCATCATTTCCATCTTCTGTCCATATTCCTTCCCTTAATTCCCATCAATTATCATTATTGTCTAGAGATGAAGACTTCAAAGAGATTTGGGATTTTGGAGAATATAATTCTGTATCTTCACTTCATCCCTTCTTTGGGAATATGGAGCTTCCTCCTTCATCTTATCATGCCTACCTGGAGAAGTTGTGGGATGAAGAGGAAGAGCCAGAATAAATAAAAACCATGATGAAGGTTGTTCCCTCTGCTTGTCACCAGTACTTCAATGTTCCTCCTCACCGCACCTGTGATCATCATGCCAAGCTGGGGGGTCTCTACCTCCAGTTGGGGGATCTACTCTTTATCAAACCAGGCCTCAGATATACTCAGGACCTACATTTTAGGGAATGTAGAGGAAGGTTTCATCCATCCAAGCTCCTCTTCAACAGGAGCACCTGTCCTTTTTTTCAAAAAGAAGGATGGTTGCCTGCATTTGTGTGCTGATTACCACAAACTCAATTCTGTGAATAGGAAGAACAATTATCCTGTTCCTCCTATTAATCAGCTCCTTACTGCTTTCAATTGTTCCTCAATCTTCTCCAAGATTGATTTGCATGGTGCATATAACCTGCTCAGAATCAAGGAAGTTAATGAAAATTTGACTTCTTTTAGAACTCAATATGGTAGTTATGAGTATTTGGGCATGCCATTTGAACTCACCAATGCTCCTGCCTCTTGTCAAAGACCTGTCAATGATATTTTTTATTATCTTCTTGATATTTATGTTGTGGTTTATTTGGCTGACATTATGGTCTTTGCCAAGTCTGAGGAAGAACATGTCACCCATGTGTCCACTGTTCTTTCCAGACTCAGAGCCAATAACCTCTTTTCTAAGGCCTCCAAGTGCCTGTTTCATGTTTCTAGTGTAGAATATTTAGGTTATATTCTTTCTTCTGAGGGCCTCAAGATGGACCAAGAAAAAGTCCAGAAAATTCTCAATTGGCCACCTTTTGGAAACCTCAAGGCTCTTCAATCTTTCCTTGGCTTTGCCAACTTTTACCAATGTTTCATCAAGAATTATTCCCCTAAATGAGGAGGTTATTAGATAGTTTCATCAACTCAAAGAGGCTTTCACCACTGCTCCAATCCTTTTCCACTTTAATCCTTCTCTACCAACCATTGTCAAGACTGATGCTTCTGATTATTCCTTGGGTGCTGTAATGAGTCAGGTCTCTGACTCAGGAATACCTTCCATTGCATTTGATAGTCACATGCTTCTTCCAGAAGAGCTCAACTATTAGATTCATTACAAGGAACTCCTTGGCATGGTCTGAGCTCTCAAGCACTGGAGAGCTTTTCTTCTTTCCCTTTCCTCCTCCTTTGAAGTTCTCACCAATCATAGTTCACTTCAATATTTCATGTCATCAAAGATTCTCACTTGCCATCAAGCCTGCTAGGCTGAGTTTCTCTCTGAATTCCATTTCTCAATCACTTACTGCCCTGGCTGCTTGGCTACCCTTCCAGATTCATTATCACATTGGGATGATGTTTACCCAGAGAGGGGAGAATACTTCATCAGCAAGAATCCAATGAATTATCAAAAAATAATCAAGCAAGATTAAATTCAAGCCTCGAAGTTCTTTGCAGTCAAGGTGGATTAATTTTCAAATCTGATTGATTCAATTCATAAGGAATTATGGCAAGATTCTCAATATAAAAGTATTCTTCAAAATTTGGGTAAGGGTAAATCTGTTCAAGATTATTCTCTCAATTCCACTTCCCAACTTTTCCTGTTCAATGATTTGGTGGTGGTTCTAAATGACCCCACAATTAAACTCAGAATACTTCCAACAAGGCATTAATCTCCTCTATCTGGACACCCTGGCCATGAGAAGACTCTCAAATTTATCAAGAGGGATTTTCACTGGTACAGAATGACCCAATTTATCAGGGATTATTTCTCATCCTGTAAACAGTGCTCAAGAAACTAAAATATTCATTGCAAGGATTTTGGACTCCTCAAACCTCTTGCAACTCCAAGTGGTCGCTGGATTTTTCTTTAAATGGATTTCATAACCGAATTGCCATTGTCCAATTCTTTTGACTCAATCCTTTTCATAGTGAACAGATTTTCAAAAATGGCAGTTTTCATTCCAACAATGTCTTCAATAACTTCACTGGATTTGGCCTATTTATTCATCAAGAATATTTTCTCAAATCATGGCCTTCCTTCAAGCATTGTCAGTGATAGATGTTCTCTTTTTGTTTCTTTGTTTTGGACCAATCTTTGTCAGAAGCTCAAGATTTCAAGCAATCTGTCAACTTCCTACCATCCAGAAACTGATGGACAGACAGAGATGTTAAATCAGATACTAGAACAGTACCTTTGTATATATGTCAGTTATCATCAAGATGATTGGAACACCTGGCCCCCTCTGGCAGAATTTGCCTACAATAACTCTGACCACTCTTCAACAGAAAAATCACTGTTTTTTTCTGTTTATGGAAGAGATCTTCATTTTGACTCAGCTCACATTACTCAAGATACTCCTGCTGGAAAGTTATCAACAAAAATCTAATCAGTAAGGCAATGTCACATGGTGGAATGTGATCTACAACTTTCCAGTATTGATCAGTCTTTCAACCGGTTTAATAGCCTTTTCGGCAAGAGTTCCCTTTGCTGAGGTCTGGCAGACAGCATTGTGACAATAAACCGGTTACCAACATCATGGGTTTGATTCCCGTTGGAGACAAGAGGAGGTCTCAATAAAACAACCAGAAATCAATGGGTTTTCCGCTCCATTGGCATACAAGGGTTTTGCCTCTTGGGGGTTCCTCGTAGGATCCTGTTGTGACTAATGTAACTCCATGAGGGTGACATGGGTAATACCATCAGTTACATGCACTTTGGGATGCAGTGCCCTAAACCTGGGGGTACTGTCACATGGTGGAATGTGATCTACAACTTGCCAGTATTAATCAGTCTTTCAACCGGTTTAACAGCCTTATTGGCAAGAGTTCCCTTTGCTGAGGTCTGGCAGACAGCATTGTGACAAGCAAGATGTCAAGAGAGAACTTGAAGTTTCCATAAACAGGTTTAAGAGGAATGCAGATAAAAGTAGAGTAAGTCCACCTGTTTTCAATCCTGGTGACATGGTATGCCTTTCTTCCAAGAAAATCAAATCAACTAGAGCCACAAAAAAACTATTTAAAAGATAGTTGGGTCCTTTTCCAATCTTGAAGAGATTCAGAACTCATGCCTAGCATCTCAAGCTCACATCTCAATGGAAGTCCATCCACCCAGTCTTCCATATTTCACTCTTGGAACCAGTCAAGACATAAACAATCCCAAATTGGCATCAAGAGTCTCCTCCTCCAATAATCATTGAAGAAGAGGAATGGGAGGTCTCTCAAATACTGGACTCAAATCTGAAGAGAGGAGAATCATTGTATTGGGGCTCAGGAGCTCACCATTTCAAGGTGGGGGGTACTTTCACAACAATGGCAATTCACCCTCTTGGACCTCAATATGGCATATCCATGCCATATCCAATTTATGGCAATTTGGCCATATCCATAATCATTTGCCAAATTGGCCTTTTATGTTCATTTCACTATCTGAGCCCAACTTGGCTGCTTCATCATCATCAGGGATTTCCTGGCCAGTTTTTGCTTTTGGGAAGTGTTTTGTATTTTCCAGTCAACCGGTAAAATATGGCCCAAAAGCCTGTATTTGGCTTTTTAAGCTTAAAATACAGATTTGAACATTTTGCGCATTTTTGCTGTATTATCCATTTTAAGCCATTTTCCCATTTAATATGGGATATATTCCCAAATGGACATATTAGTGCATTTGGGGCTTAACTGCAAGATTTGTGAATTTCTGTTCATTCTGCACATTTTACCCATTTTTTGTGCACTTTGCACAAATACAGTTTCCCAAAAAACCAAAAATGGCCAAAACACACAAAAACACTCTTTCACCTTTAAAGCCACTCAAAACCCAATTTTCACTTATACCCTGCTGGCATCAATCCAAAAGACCTTTGACCATTTCCACCCTCCAATAAAAAAAAGTGCCATAAATGGTGTTATACACCATTATGCATCTTTTTTCACCAGAAATACAATGGCACCAATATCAAATGGGTATTTCAGTTTTTTCATCAGGTCATCAAGGCATCACATCATCCAGAGGATTCATCAAGGCTCAAGGACAA
Organism: Austropuccinia psidii; assembly: GCA_023105745.1. Lineage (NCBI taxonomy): Eukaryota > Fungi > Basidiomycota > Pucciniomycetes > Pucciniales > Sphaerophragmiaceae > Austropuccinia > Austropuccinia psidii. Next base: position 28,329,556 of record JALGQZ010000001.1, read on the forward strand.
GTGTTAATCTCAAAAACTAATGACACCATGAATAAATAATTGGTTATTCTCATTCACAGTATTCCCCCAAGGGAATACTGGCAGTTTATTTTCAAGGGATATTCAAGAGGCAGTTCCAAAACATTTTTCCAAGGGTCAGTGCTCCATCAATCCACCCTGAAAACCAAATTCATTCAATACAGTCTGGATTCATCAAGACATGTATTTTCCATCATTCACCATGGGAATTTCATTCAACCCAGTTCATTTCTCAATTTGGCAAGGTATAAACTTCATAAAGCAGTCAATACAGCTTCAAGGATTCAATACAGACCAGCTGTCAGCCTGAAGGAGTCAAGCTCTCAATGTTTGACACATACCACCTTCTTTTGACCCTGGGGGGTTTCCCCTAGTTAATTAATATATTTTGATTTTATTTTATCTTTCTTTTCTTTTCATTCTATTAAGTGAATACTGATATTATCAAGTCAGTCATTTAGCACCTCTTTCTTTTCTTTCTTTTCCTGTCAATGGATATTTGGTAGTCATATCCTTACTAATTTCATTGTTCATTTTGGAAGTTTGAAACAGTGATTAAGTAATTACTTGGTCATCTCTTTGGCCATTTGGCTTCTCTTTCCTCTTATTTCATCTCATCTTTGTACCTGCATATTTCTTAGAGAAATTCAATTCTTTTATTTTATTTTCTTTATTCTTTGAAGTCTTCCAATTGAGGTCCCTTATTACAATTGACCTCTTTTGACCTGCTTTGCAGTTATTGAACCAATGTGGATTGTAAGAATCATTTGGAAGGCATTTAGGAACTTATTTACTGAAATATTCTTCTCCAGGCTTAGTGATATGGCATTCACATATTTGAATTACCTTTCCATAAACTTCTTCAGCAAGCCTTCATATGAACCTGTTTGCATTTCCTGACCAACATACCATTTGTTTATCTTTTTGGGGTTATATTCATAATTTCTATGCGAATCAGTTTTCTCTAAAATCTTCTCATACTTTTTTGGAAAATTTGTATCAACAATTTTTGAGCTAAAAAATACACATTCTATTTGTCAGCTAAGTCTTTCTTCATTATAATAAGCTTCTTATGAACTCTTAGTCAGTATCATAAGACAGCTCTTTTTTTTCTGAATCTTTTGCAAGAATCCCAGATTATTTTTCCTATTTTTTATATTTTTGGGCCATATACCAGTGAACATAGTGATTTTAAACACTGGTATGTAGTTGAATCCTCTCTATAAATTTAATGTTCAAATTCATTTACTCAAATGCCCAACTGATTTCAATCTGATGAAAGGTTTGTATTGCACTGATTCTACAAGCTTCATTGTACATAATTTTACTTGTATTGTTATAATATGGATTACATCAAGATATCCCAAGTCATGCTAGTATTTCAAAAATATATTTTATGGAAAAATTTCTCATTTTAATAATGGAATTCTCAAATTGTTTTCCCTGGATTTGTACCCCTAAACATTAGGATTTCTTCTAATGGTATCAAGGTTAGTATATTTGTATTTTCTTATTGAGACACAATATTTCTCAAGAAAGAAAATTGGGAATTGAATTCTTTTAATATGGTATAATAATGAGATATTTTGATGTAATTTTGATAGATGAAACCCCACATCAATTTTATGTGTTCATAGAATTCTTATCAAAATTGAAACAAAATTTGTTGATGAGTCTAAATAGAGACCCATTTTAGTCAATGTTAATACTTTACCTTTTTAGGCTTAAATCCTTCATTTAATTCACTTTGTAAGAGCTGGTGGGTGATTTTCTTTCAATGTGAGGTAGAAATTTGTTTTTAAAGTATTTTTCTTGGTGTGTGTGATTTTCTCCTTGTGGTTTTATTCTTTGTCAATCCATAGGAAGCTATATTGTTTTGTATTTCAGGTTGATTGAGACTTTTTCTTGAGGACATTCTTTTGATTTCTATATGCTTTTTACCTTTTGTGAAAGGGGCTCTTCAAAGTGAAGAGGGCCTGGCACTCAGTCAACTGGAACTCACTTATGGAGGGCTCAAGGATTTAATAAGATGGAGTAAAATTAAGAGTGAAATAAAGATAGAATTGCTAATGAAATAGATCTAACAAAGAAGCAAAATAATAATAAGAGTAAGAAATAAAAGAGCCAGTCACAAACAAGTACAATTCCACTGTTTCAACCTGTCAGAAAGAAAGAGAAGGGTTAATAAGGATATGCCCACCACAACTCTACTGAACAGGTGAGGAAAAGATTCAAAGACTAACTTAGCACCAATAAATATGATACTCAAAAGAAAGAATAAGAAAATTTATTTAATAATAAATCAAATATATTAATTGACTGGGACAGAGGGAGGAAGAGGGTCTGTTATATGTGAGAATCCACCACCCCTGATCTAAATAGTGAATTTTATTGAAAGGAATCTTCATTTGAATTCAATTGCATAATACAGCCCCTGTATGGATTTACAGGGTCTTTACAAGAGGCGTAGTGGAGTTGGGTGATAATACAGCTTCAGTCTTGTGGATCCAAAGCTGTATTTGGAATATACATCCTGTACAAAAATTGAAAGGCTGTATTGATGAACCAAGCTGTATGCATGTTTCAGCAAGAAGATTTTCTGAAACTGATTCCTGATACACATACTGGATTTGCTGGTTTCATGAGTTTGAGTGGGTTCAAGGTTGAATACCCTTACCCATGATAGTGGCTGTGACACCTTACAATATGGCTGAGGGGTTTTGTTATACTTGTTTCTTCAATATTAAGCTTGGTAAGAAGGGTTTCTAAATTTTGATCACAGATCTTTATCTTTTCTTGAAGTTGTCTAATATGCTAATTCTGTTGATTAACTATTTGAAATATGTTATCTTCACTTAATGACGGAAGATTCTGTGATAAATTTCTTCTATCATGCTCCCTTGAATTCATAGTTGATGTTAACAAATAGATAGATTGATTGTGGAGAAGCCTGGAACTGTACTATATCAAATGTTGGGCTCACTACAAATAAATGATTCATTAATGAGAAAAAATAGTAAATATGACAGAAAAAGTAATAGATTTAGGTTATAGGAGAAACTGTAATCTTTGAAAGTGAGAAAGCTAAAGTCAGAAATACAAAAAACAAGAATAATTGGAAAAATGACTAATGTAGCTCCATGAGGTTACATGGGTAATATAATCAGCTCCATGAACTTTGGGATGCAGCACCTTAAACCTGGGGGTACTGTCACATGGTGGAATGTGATTTAAAGTTTTCCAATATTAACCGGTCTTTCAACTAGTTTACAAGCTTTTTTGTCAAGATTTCCCTTTTTTGAGGCCTGTCAGACAGCATTGTGACAGATAAATCTTTTTTTAGGTTTGGTGGTTTTTATTTTTGAAATCTAAAATCTATTATTCCCTATCAATTTTTACCATCAACCAATATTTGAGGAAAGGATAAGTCACTGATTTTCTCAAACAAACTTTCATATCCATCCTTTTAAAAATATATATACTTCATTTAATATTTATTAATTGGATCTAAAGCTATTAAATCAAAGAAAAATATAATGATGTTTTTCAAATTAATCAATAATAAAAAATTATTGATTAATTGTTATTAATTTCAAAGAAAAAAATATTCATTATTGAAAAATTTGTTTTCTCTCTCAATTTTCCAATTTTTGTTATTTTTTGAAAAAATAAAAATAAATAAAAAAATTATATATTATAATTTTATTTTAAATTATTTTTCAAATTGAATATTAATTTATATTTCAATTTTTTTTCATTTCAATTTGATATTTATTTAAATCAATTTTTTTTATAATTAAAATCAAATCAAAAAAAAATATTCCTTATTTTATTGAAGATATTCTTAATCTCAAAAAAAAATTGATAATCAATTCAAGAGATTTGATGATGGTATTTATATTAATAAATCATCTTATTTCATCATCAGAATTTTAGAATTTATATATAAATAAATCAAGAAGTATTGGTTTTCCTTTTTTTTTCTTATTTTTTTTAATCAACCAAACCAATTTTCTTTCCATCTTTTAATTGAATTATTTTTATTTTTATTTTTATCATATAGTTAAAAATTAAAAAAATCTGAATTTTCTTTAAAAAAAACATAAAAATTATACAAATTAATTAAACTTTTTAAATTAAATTTCAAAATGATAAAATTATGAATCAAAAGTCCAAGGCATAGCTATTCAAAGAATTCGATTTTCACTATTTGAAGAATTTGTCTTTGAATTCAAATATCTGAACCACAAAATGAAAACCAAAAAATTCAAATAAAAAAATTTGAAAAAAGGAGCCATTCGAATTTTTCAACCTCCAAATAAAAATTTGAAACAAAAATCTCAAATTTTGGTTGAAAAAATGATTTATGAATACAATTCATTAATTAAAAGAAGTGAAGATGCTATTTATGGCATCAACCACAGAATAATCATGCCATAAATGGTATTAAAAATATATTTATGGCATCAACAATAGCACTTATGCTATTGCTGGCATAAATCATTCCATTTATGCCATTTATGGAACCAACAAGGCCATAAATTGGGCTTTTACAAACGCATGTATTTTTTAGATAAACTTGAATTAGAAAACATGCCTCTTTTTTTCCTCAATAATTACATAATTTTACCAAGTTGTGGCAAATCCACATAAGGGCATACATGGGTTTACCAATAACCCAGATTAATTATGAGTATTTATAGCTTATTGGAATTAATTGAAATGAATTTAAACAAAATGAAGGTAATTGAAATTAATTGAAATCAATGAAACTTGATGACTATTATTTCAAGCTAATTGAAACCAACAAAATTTATGAGCATTAGTTGAAACTAGTAAAAACTAATTAGAATTGTTCAAAATTTAAAATGAATTACAATAATTTCAAATAATTCAAAATAAATAGAACTTGACAGAAATTATTGCAAGCTAACTGAAATCAATGAAAAGGATGAGCATTACCAAAATTAGTGAAAATTGAATAAAACTGCCAAAAATTAATGAAAATAAATTAAAATTAATAAAAATGAAGTGAAATGAATTAAAATAAATTAAAACTAATTGAAATTAATTGATAAAAATTAATTAAAATCTATTAAAATTAATCAAAATGGATCAAAATGAATTACAAGGAATTAAAATTAATTAAATTTAATTGAAATTAATTAAAATTAAATAAATTTAATTAAAATTAATTAAAATTAATTAAAATTAATTAAAATTAATTAAAATTGGTTAAAATTGATTAAAATTAATTAAAATTAATTAAATTTAATTAAATATAATTAAATATAATTAAATTTAATTAAATTTGATTAAAATTAATCAAACTTAATTAAAATTAATTAAATTTAATTAAATTTAATGAAAATTAATTAAACTTAATTAAACTTAATTAAAATTAATTAAAATTAATTAAATTTAATTGAACTTAATTAAAATTAATTAAACTTAATTAAAATTAATTAAAATTAATTAAACTTAATTAAAATTAATTAAAATTAATTAAAATTAATTAAAATTAATTAAAATTAATTAAAATTGATTAAAATGAATTAAAATTAATTAAAATTAATTAAAATTAATTAAAATTAAATATAATTGATTATAATTAATTAAAATTAATTAAAATTAATTAAAATTAATTAAAATTGATTATGATTAATTAAAATTAATTAAAATTAATTAACATTAATTAAAATTAATTAAAATTAATTAAAATTAATTAACATTAATTAAAATTAATTAAAATTAATTAAAATTAATTAACATTAATTAAAATGAATTAAAATTAATTAAAATTAACTAAAATTAATTAAAATTAATTAAAATTAATGAAAATTAATTAAAATTAATTAAAATTAATTAAAATTAATTAAAATTAATTAAAATTAATTAAAATTAATTAAAATTAATTAAAATTAATTAAAATTAATTAAAATTAATTAAAATTAATGAAAATTAATTAAAATTAATTAAAATTAATTAAAATTAATGAAAATTAATTAAAATTAATGAAAATTAATTAAAATTAATTAAAATTGATTGAAATTAATTAAAATTAATTAAAATTAATTAAAATTAATTAAAATTAATTAAAATTAATTAAAATTAATTAAAATTAATTAAAATTAATTAAAATTAATTAAAATTAATTAAAATTAATTAAAATTAATTAAAATTAATTAAAATTAATTAAAATTAATTAAAATTAATTAAAATTAATTAAAATTAATTAAAATTAATTAAAATTAATTAAAATTAATTAAAATTAATTAAAATTAATTAAAATTAATTAAAATTAATTAAAATTAATTAAAATTAATTAAAATTAATTAAAATTAATTAAAATTAATTAAAATTAATTAAAATTAATTAAAATTAATTAAAATTAATTAAAATTAATTAAAATTAATTAAAATTAATTAAAATTAATTAAAATTAATTAAAATTAATTAAAATTAATTAAAATTAATTAAAATTAATTAAAATTAATTAAAATTAATTAAAATTAATTAAAATTAATTAAAATTAATTAAAATTAATTAAAATTAATTAAAATTAATTAAAATTAATTAAAATTAATTAAAATTAATTAAAATTAATTAAAATTAATTAAAATTAATTAAAATTAATTAAAATTAATTAAAATTAATTAAAATTAATTAAAATTAATTAAAATTAATTAAAATTAATTAAAATTAATTAAAATTAATTAAAATTAATTAAAATTAATTAAAATTAATTAAAATTAATTAAAATTAATTAAAATTAATTAAAATTAATTAAAATTAATTAAAATTAATTAAAATTAATTAAAATTAATTAAAATTAATTAAAATTAATTAAAATTAATTAAAATTAATTAAAATTAATTAAAATTAATTAAATTTAATTAAATTTAATTAAATTCAATTAAATTTAATCAAAATTAATTAAAATTAATTAAATTTAATTAAAATTAATTAAAATTAATTAAATTTCATTAAATTTAATTAAATTCAATTAAATTTAATTAAAATTAATTAACTTTAATTAAAATTAATTAATTTTAATTAAATTTAATTAAAATTAATTAAAATTAATTAAATTTAATTAAATTTAATTAAAATTAATTAACTTTAATTAAAATTAATTAAATTTAATTAAATTTAATTAAAATTAATTAAAATTAATTAAATTTAATTAAAATTAATTAAAATTAATTAAAATTAATTAAAATTAATTAAAATCAATTAAAATTAATTAAAATTAATTAAAATTAATTAAAATTAATTAAAATTAATTAAAATTAATTAAACTTAATTAAAATTAATTAAAATTAATTAAAATGAATTAAAATTAATTAAAATTAATTGAAATTAATTAAATTTAATTAAAATTAATTAAATTTAATTAAATTTAATTAAAATTAATTAAAATTAATTAAACTTAATTAAAATTAATTAAAATTAATTAAAATTAATTAAAATTAATTAAAATTAATTAAACTTAATTAAAATTAATTAAAATTAATTAAAATCAATTAAAATTAATTACAATTAATTAAAATTAATTAAAATAAATCAAATTTAATTAAATTTAATTAAATTTAATTAAATTTAATTAAATTTAATTGAATTTAATTAAAATTAATTAAATTTAATTAAAATTAATTAAACTTAATTAAAATTAATTAAAATTAATTAAAATTAATTAAAATTAAATATAATTAATTATAATTTGCTAAAATTAATTAAAATTAATTTATTTAATTAAAATTAATTAAGGGTGTTGGTAAACACACGTATGCTTTTAGTAAAAACACATAAGCCCTTATGTGTTTTTACTAAAAGTTTTAAGGCCAAAAATGACAATAACAATGCCATTTATGGAATTTTTGAGGCTATAAATGCCATTACAAATGCCATTTATGGGATTGGTAAGGCTATAAATTACATTAATAATGCCATAAATGGCCTTAATGGCCTTAAACGTGCCATTCATGGCATTGTTAATGTCTTTTATAGCCTTAAAATTTCCATAACTGGCATTGTTAATGTCATTTGTGGCCTTAACAATGCCATAAATGGCATTAATGGCCTTCAAAATACCATAAATTGCATTAACAATTCCATTGATAGAATGAATAATGCCCTTTATTGCATTTATAATGCCACCAATGGCCTTGGAAATGCCATAAATAGCCTTATTTCATTTAAAAGCCACCCCTTAAGTATTGCTAACATATAATTACGTGTTTTTACCATAAATTAGTAAAAACACGTAAGGGCTTACGTGTGTTTACCAACACCCTTAATTAAAATTAATTAAAATTAATTAAAATCAATTAAAATTAATTAAAATTAATTAAAATGAATTAAAATTAATTAAAATTAGTTAAAATTAATTAAAATTAATTCAAATTAATTAAAATTAATTAAAATTAATTCAAATTAATTAAAATTAATTAAAATTAATTCAAATTAATTAAAATTAATTAAAATTGATTATCATTAATTAAAATTAATTAAAATTAGTTATAATTAATTCAAATTAATTATAATTAATTATAATTAATTAAAATTAATCAAAATTAATCAAAATTAATCAAAATTAATCAAAATTAATTAAAATTAATAAATTAATTTCTTATTATTTATTTTGATTAATTATATTTGATATTTTATTTATTATTTATTCTTCTTTTATTAATTATATTTTATATTTTATAGATTTATTATTCTTATTCTTGATTGTTTTTATTTCTTTGTTTTATATCATATTTATTCATTTTTTCCTTATTTTTATATATATCTCTTATTATTTAGGGTATTGGTAAAAACACGTAAGAGCTTACATGTTTTTACTAAAAACTTACGTGTTTTTACCATCAATTGGTAAAAACACGTAATTTTATGGTAAAAACGCGTAAGGGATGGTCTTTAAATGAAATATGGCTATTTATGGCATTTATGATGCCATTAATTCCATGTGGCATTAAAAATTCCATTTATGGCATTAACAGTGCCATTAATGGAATTATCAATGAAATATTTCTGATGCCATTAATTCCATTTATGGAATTAACATTGCCATAAATGGAATTAACAATGCCATAAATGGCATTAACAATGCCATAAATGGCATTAACAGTGCCATAAATGGCATTATCAATGAAATATTATTTATTCCATTAAAGCCATTTATGGCATCAACAATGCCATTTGTGGCATCAAAAATGCAACCTTTCTGATGCCATTAATGCCATAAATGGAATTAATAATGCCACATTAACAATGCCATTAATGGCATTACTAATACCATGAATGGCATTATCAATGCAATAAATGGAATAATGCCATTTATGTAACACCATAAATGGCATTGTTAATTCCATTTATGTAATGCCACAAATGGAATTTTTGATGCCATTTATGTTATAGTTAAGGCCATTAATTCCATTTTTAAGGCCAATGTTAAGGCCATTCATGCCATTTTTAAGGCCATTTATGGCATTTTTAAATGCATAAATGGCATTGTCAAGGCCATTAAATTCAATTTATGGCATTGCTGTAATGCCATTTATGCCAATTTTCTGGCCATAAATGGCATCTGTATGTCATTCTTGATGCCATTTATGGCATTATTATGTCATTAGTGATGCCATTTATGGCACTTTTTATGTGATAAATGACACTGTTAATGCCAAAAATCAAATTTTAACTTCCACTCATCATAAATTAAATTTTGAATTCAATTTATGTCATAAATGGCATTTTCAATTTAATTACAAACATGAACAAAAAAACGTAAAAAAACATGGACTTTTTGGGCCTACAAATGTTCTTGCAAAAAAAATACCACAATGTTGGGCTTCTGGTTTATTATTCTCAACATTCTTACCTTCATTTTACAAAAAATTATTGAAATTCATAAGTGGGAACATTTTTAATGAATTTTTTTAAAAAAATGGGCCATTTTACCAAATTGCCCAAAATAGAAAAATTGGGCAAAAAAAAAAAATTGAAAAAATTTGGGGACCTTCACATCCCATGTCGGAAAAAATATGGCAAAAAAAAATGTTAAAAATTCTCAAAAATGAGCCTGAGGAACTTTTATAAAAAAATTAGGTTACTTACGTGTTTTGGCCATAATTTGGTAAAAACACGTAAGTTTATGGTAAAAACACATAAGGGCTTACGTGTGTTTACCAACACCCATTATTTATTTTATTAATCAGATTTTATATTCTATTTATTATTTATTCTTTTTTTTATTAATTGCATTTTATATTTTATTTATTTATTATTCATATTATTGATTCTTTTGATTTATTTGTTTTATATCTTATTCATTCATTTTTGTGTTATTCTTAGTTTATTATTATTATTCATTATTGTATACATAATCTTGCAAGTAACTGTCTAAGTATCACTACATTAGGGTATGTAGTGATACTTCGAATAAAATTTGATCCAAATGGAAAACGCAGAAGCAAAAACTGGCATTTCTTCCTCCTCATCAACTACAACTTCAATTAATAATTCTACCGCAACTCATTCTGGTTCTCCTTTAACCGCTCTATTTTAACGTCCAAGCCCTCCTATCAGAAAAACTTGTGCTACAAAACCCAAAGGTAAATTAAACTCCTCATCTTCTCCCAATGCAATTCATTTTGCTTATTCTTGTTTTTCCTCATTAAATTGTTTTGAAAACAAAAGGGTGGTCAACTTGGCTAGGACGTTGAGGATAAGAATGAAAAGTAAAGCATACTTTTTCTCAAATTCACTGGTTAAATGTCTCTTGACAAAGGTGATCTTACCTGTTCCACTGTCACCAACTGTATTTTGTCAGGATGATGGTTGAATCACAATGAAGGGTTGGGTGAAATTTGGAAGCAAATCACGTCAGAATAAAAATAGGAAGGGGAGCAAATAAAAGAAATGAGCCAAGTCAAATCCGATCTGCCCAAAAATAGATAGACTAACCCAGAACAAGTTTGAAGGTAGGGATGTTTGATTGTTCACTCATCTTAAATAAGAGCTTGGATTCTACAAAAATGGACCTAATTATTAATTTTTCTTTTTCTGCTGCAATCAAGTGATTCCAGAATTTAGCATAAAATCAAGAATACAACATAGACGAGACAAGTTCATGGCCAATGGGATTGGAAGATCATCATCCAATCAATGCCAACTAGCGCGATTAATGAGTGAAAGCTTACCCAACCAATAAGAAGATGACAGCAAGCACTCTAAGGTCTTGGGTTGAGGAGGCGAAGATAAATCAGTTAAGGGTGCAACGACCAAGGATTGGATGGATGTGATCTGACGAGGAAATTCCAGTTGAGATGCTGCACTGCCCTCTGGACCATTTTTTTTTCAAAGGCAAATGATCTCAATTGGGCTTTTGTCTCCATCGGACAGGTTCTTGGCGCGTGAAAGACCAATTTCAATCCATCGCAGGAAAGAATGAATATGCAGTGCACAAAACGGGTAAAATAGCTGTTATCAGCCAAGTCCTTGAAAGTACTTTGCCATGGCACTCTTGGGACCACTCTTTAGCTCACGGGAGTAGTGCGCCAAGAATGATATTGAGCTCAAAGATAAAACAACATCATTAGCTCATTACTCAACTACCATCTACCCTGCTTGATCCCCTTTCAAACCAAATCCCTCGGATGATATCTCAAGACCATCCTTTTTTCCAAGCAAACAGAACGAGCTATTCAAAAAAAAAGCGGTGCAAGATTGATTTGATCAATGCTCAACCCAACCTGACTCGCTCCACTCCTGGGTTTGGTCTCCTGTCATGTCTTAGATTGCTGGCGTCTAAGCCCAATTACGTAGTTGATTCAGATTCACAAGACAAAGAGTGGTAACGTGGCTTGTGCAAGTATGAAAAAGGCTATCTAGTCCTATTATTAATCAACAAGTGTTGTAATTTTCATTTATAATAGCAAGTAATCATCCAGGTAGGTCAATGCTTTTATGGCATTAGTTATTTTATTTTTTGAATGATCAACTTAGCTTATATTGTAGTAGATTTGACAGCTACTAATCATTAATAGTACCACATCAGATATTCTATCAACAACCATAACCAATTCAATTTCTAAGAAATTCCTCAACATAGACCTTGGTAAGTAATTCAACTCAATAATTCAAATTTCAAAACAAAATTAATATGTGCTCTCTTGTTTTTAGAATATCATCCTACTTCCAAACATAAACTGGAAGCCCTCAGTGGACTTTGTCAAAGCAAGGTGTTGCTTAAGGCTTTGCCTCTCCATGTGGGTGCACACACATAGAGACAGCTTGAGGCTGTAACATTTTGTGGAAACCGATAAACTGAGGGCTTGGGTCTTCTGATCCACAAAAGAGGAGCTGTCCAGGCCAATAGGGCCGGTGCCTCTTTTGAAAGTGCCCGGTAAAATAAACAGTGAAATAACACTATAAAATTAGATGAATTACACATCTTTAAAAAACATTTTTTCTTTCCTTTTTTAATTTACATCTTAATTAAAATCTTTTTCAAGTCATGGTGGGGGCCCACACCATGACTAATTTTTGTATTACTTTATATTTATGGATTTTGGGGAATTGCTGCCCAATTTTTGTGATTTGGCAATATCTTGGTAGGTATTAAAAAGCTATTTAATTCTTTCTTAAGTTTACTAAATCTTTCTTTGAATATTCCACAATTTTCTGAGGAATTGTAATCCTACTAGTAATTATTTGATTACTATTATAAATGGCAATTGAAACTCATCGGGAAGGGGAAATTAGTCAGAGATTCCCTCTTTAGATCTTATCAAAATAAATTCTTTGAACCAAAAACAATTCAAATATCAAAAATATATTTCATATTCAAATAAAATGAACTTAGGTAATAATTGTATTGATTTAACATACAAATAAGCTATAGTAAAGTTAATATTTATAATTAATTTATGAAATAATTCATTAAACTAAACTATAAATTAATGATTTGTTTTAAAATTAAATAGAACAAATCATAATAAAAATGGAATAAATAATTAAATCAAATTAAATATACTTAATCAAAGATAAAATTACATTTAAAGGAGAGAAATAAAGATGATAAATTTCATATTAAAGGCAAATTGAATGGAATTTAAAACAATATAATTGAATAACACTGTATTAAAAGTATATACACAAGATAAATAAACAAATTAAATCAATAAGATCAAATCAAGAAATGATAAATATTCATATAATTGTAATATATCTGCATATATATCAATTTTTTCAAATAAAGAAATAAATATAGATAAAAATTAATGTATTCAAATTTTTTTAATGGAGAAGGCACTAGCTCCTCAACCAATATGATCATTTTCAAGTATAGCTACCCTATATTCAGATTTTATGATTGAATAATTTAATGAGTAATCAGGAATATTTTTAATACAAAGAAATCATAACTTATAATTAATGAATAAATATAGAAATCCCAAAACAGAAATTTAATCAATAAAGATTAAAAATATACAAAAAATCAAAAAATCAAAAAAGGAAAAATTAAGCACTAAACAAATAATAAAAGCACAAAAATTCATGGTATTCAATTTTAAACAGTAATTTTGATGATTTTTCATTTTATTTTATGGAAGTGTATGCATTGTCATTAAACAAGATATTAATTAAGACTGTTTTACTTTCTAAAATTCTTAATGAATGTCAATTTTTAAAACTAATTTTAACAGATTTTAGTAAATTTTATTCAATTTCAATGATTTTTGTTTTTTGTTTTGTAATTCAAATTATTTTTAATCAATTATAATAATATATGCATAAATAATAAGGAAATAAATAAATAAAATGGGTTATATTCAAGTTCATGATTTACTTATAATTCTTGGCTTCAATAAATAATTCATTATAAAAATATAAATAAATAATCAAATGTAATGAAAAACATTTAATCCAAAAAGCATATATAAAAAAGGGAAATGAAACACACATAGTTGCTAAAGGAATAAGTCCCAAAAGATTGTTGTAAGAATAAAAAGAACCAATACAAATATAAATAAATAATAAAATGAGATAACCCATAAATAATAAGTAGATAAATGAATAAAATGGGTTATATTTAGTTCATGATTTACTTATCATTCTTGGCTTCAATAAATAATTAATTATGAAAATATAAATAAATTATTAAATGTAATGAAAAACATTTAAGCCAAAAAGCATATATAAAAAAGCCAAATGAAACACACATAGTTAATAAAGGAATAAATCCCAAAAGATTATTTTAAGAATAAAAAGAAACAATACAAATATAAATAAATAATAAAATGAGATAAACCATAAATAATAAGTAGATAAATAAATAAAATGGGTTATATTCAAATTCATGATTTACTTATCATTCTTGGCTTCAATGAATAATTAACTATAAAAATATAAATAAATAATCAAATTTAATTAAAAACATTTAATCCAAAAAAGCATACATAAAATATCCAAATAAAAAACACATAGTTAATAAATAATAAAAAATAAATGAATCATTATGAAATTATTCAATTGTGATAGTGATTTGTCAATCACTTAGCATAAATTTCATACAAATTTCTGCATAATTAATAAATTTTTACTTAAAATACATTCTAACCCGCATTATTTTACATGTCTTGGCCATATCTAATCTGTTTTTTTATCCACTCTCTTCAAATTGATATTAATTTTAACTAACACATCTTTATCTAATTCTCAATATGAGTCAAATCAGCTCCCTAATAAATCCCAATGAATCAGCCAGTCAAATTTCACTGTCTTTCCCAAAAAATTACTCTTCAAATTCCAAAGTAAACCAAAGTCAGATCACACAATGTTATTTTTCCCAAGCAAGGAATGGATACCAGTTATGCTTTGTCAATGGATGCTCAAAGAAAATTAAGCGACATGGAGGAACCAAGCAAAACCTGGTATCTCATTTGAAAGCATTTTATAAGGAAATATGGGCTGAAGCAATTTCCAAAAAGAACACTGAAGGACAAAGTAATTTATCAAACTCACATGGAAGTAGCATAATAAAAATTATTAATGTCCACTTACAGAATAATTTCACTGATAATCTTGTCAGCTTCATAATTCAAGATCAACAATCATATGCTTTAGTTAAATCAAAGTCATTTCAAAAGCTCATTCATACCCTCAACAAGGACATTAACTTAATTTCTGAAACCACAATTTCCAAATGGATCAAGAAAAAGTTTCTGAATGATAAAAAACATACATTTACCTTTATCAATTTACAAGCACCATGGTTCTCATTTTCTCCTGACATTTGGTCTGGTCCAGGTGGAATGTTGTATATTACTCTCACAGCTCATTACATATCATCTGATTGGAAACCATTCACTGCAACCATTGGATTTTCCAAGTTCACTGAAGCTCATACTGGTAAAAACATATACACAAAAATTGTGGATATGCTTAATGATTGCTTTATTGAACACTCTCAAAAGCCAAGATGTAATTTGGTTTGCATCATAGCAACCTGAATTTTTTTTAGGTGTATTTCTTACAAGACATAGTTTTTTGTAAAAACATATAAGTGACATCTTTTTTAAAAAAAATCCTTAGGAAATGAAATTTTTTAAGAAATTTGTCAATTTTGTTTACCCATATTTATTGCATTGTGTTTTTTAGTATTTTTTTGGCTGATAATTTCTTTTAAAAAACTGCCCCTTATGAATTTCATCATTATTTTTAAGAAATGAATTCAATCTTAAGAATCAAAAACAAGAAGCCTGAATTTTTTTAAGCTTATTGGGTTGAATGATTGTTAAAATGCCATATCTCACATGAATTTCATGAAAAATGCCATAAATGGTATGAATAGCATCAACAATTCCATAAGTAACATGAATAGCATCAACAATTTTATAAGTAATATTGATGGTATCATCAATAATATAAATGAAATTAATGGAATCAAAAATGCATACATAAAATTAATGGCTTGAAGGGAATTAAAAATACCACAAATAAGGAGCCCATAGTGTTTTTTTATGTGTATTTAATAATTTATGGCAAAAGAACTTAAGGGCCAATGGGTTTTTATGGTTTTACCAAAAGACCAAAAGGGTTAATTATATATAAATGAAGGTGTCCATGAAAATTCAAAATTCACTTCCGAATATTCGAATATTTGAACATTCAATTTTGAATATTCAAAGGTAGTTGAAATTTGATTCTGAATATTTGGTCATGAAGGAAATTCAATATTGAATATTGGATGACCCTTAAAATTCAACAAATTTTCAAAAAGCTATGCATTGCAAAAGTCTTAAAAATTTCATTTATTTATCTATATATATATATATATATTTATTTTTAAAAAGAAAGGTTTTTTGTTTCATAATCAAAAAATAAAAAAAAGAATAGTTTTTTTTTCAAATTTTCATTTCAAAAGGTTATCATTAATTATAAATTATTGATTAATAATTTTAAAAAAAAGAAATCAGATTTAATTTTTTATAATTATTTCATATCAATTTGTTTACTAATAATTAATTAAATAATTATAAAATTCATTTATAGAGATATATTATTTTAATTAAAAAACTCAAATAAAATATTGTTTATATATAAAAAGAAAAATACTTCTTATTTTCAATTATATTTAAAAATAAAATTTTAAATCATTTTATATTCATTTTTTTTTTTTAATTTTTGATTTTTAAGCTTAATAAATTTAAAATTAATTAAATTAATCAATCACAATTTTTCCAAAAATAAATAAATAAATTAAATCATATTTTATGATAATTATTACTGATATTTAAAAATGTTATGATACTTAAAAAAAGAAATTGTAAGGTTTTAATTATTTGACTAAAAGCAAACAAAAAATCAAACAGATTTATGAATTTTGCTTTTTGACAAGTTCAATATGATTTATTATTGTTCAAAATTAAGTATAAATTATTTATATTTGTTGAAATTTATTTTTTACTTTTTTATTCAAATTCAACTTAAAATTAATTCGAAAATTTGGTTTCTCTCGAGTTAAAATTTCAAGTTATTTTTTTTATAAAAAAAACTCATGTAGAAAAAGAAATGATTGATTATTTTTTTGGTTTAAAAGTGTCTAAAACCATTCAAAAAAATAGTTGATCGTTTTCCCCCTTGGTAGAGTATCACTAGGAACTTGTGAGCTCATGTTGCTCTTCATAATTTCCTTTTTTTATTATTTGACGTGATTTTTGTTGGCTCTTCAAAATTTAGCAACAAAAAATGGGTATTATGAGACAATTGATACGAAGGGTGGTGATATTTCCCTGAAAGTTCTGGGCTGTTCACTTGCAGTAAAATATCAAAAGTTGCCTCAAGTATTTTTTTCAACCTTTGCTTTTGCTTCAAGTAAAATCTCAGCCCATACCATTGAAAACAGTACCCCATCATTGCACATCGAACACTGTGGGCTTCGAAGTTCAATTGCTTAGTGAAAGTCAACAAACCATGGGATGCTTGATTGGAATGCTTTACTAAATTTACTTGAACATGATTTATTAAATCATGAGGTAGTAGGATTTTGAGTAAATTCAATTAACGCTTTCTAATTCTAAATGAACAGTGTGATGTTTCTATAAGATAGGTAAAGGTGTTTTTTTCAATTTGATTGTACCTTTGCATACCATCAATCAAATTTTAGGCCCTTCCATGTTTTCGTTTGAGCTTTCGGGATTCGGTACCAACGAATCATTGGGATCGTCCAAGTTTTGAAAATAGGTTGAAAAGAAGTCTCGCCAATTCTTTTTAGCTGGAACAAAATGGCCGCCATCATGCCAAACAACCCTTGGATTTAAGAAGGCCTCAACCAAAGGAAGGCTACGATCTACGATCAAAGCAACTTAGCCTTCAGAAAGATCTCCAAAACGATTGAGACTGATATCACCCACCCTCCCCAACAATGGCATCTGTTCTTCCAAGAACATGTAAGCTGCGTGTGGTAAGTTTCTGGTTTTGTTCTAGACCATCACCGTAAAGTTTATCTGGTAAGGATATTTTGAAGCCAGCAATCAAAATAACTGCTTTGAAGGGCAACTGTTCTTTCATAGGAGGATGTGAAAAGGCAACACAAAGTGAAGGTCTCTCTACCACTGAGCCTAGGATTGCAGCCATTGCGGCACCTAACCGATGTAGGGTGTAAATCATTCAGTCAAAGAAGAAAAAGGTAAGAATTGACCTTGAGAAAACCCGAAACAAGCAGCAAAAGGACCTTGGTTATCGATCGCCTGTCTAAGAAAGGCCATGGATTCTAAAAAGGCATCGCGGTACATCTAAGAATCGAGCATAAGGGTCGAATCGAATGAAATAAAGCAGGAAAACAAACGATCAAAGCCTTGGTAAATGAGTTGAGTCTCGCCTGACAGCCCGACTTGTTCTTTCATGCGCCACCAAGCTCTGGGGATCAGGGCAGGATCGGTGTCTGCAATAAATAAATAAACATCAGAGGCCTGGCCATGACGCTTTGGATTGTGAATTGAAATAGCTATAAGATTTTGGGCTCACCCTCTGTATGGTTAGTTACAGCAGCTGAATCGAATTGCTCAAATGCGCCGGTGGCAGTTGATGGGACCTCGATTACATGGGGAGCGTCGACAAATACTACAGATTGCTCAAAGAATAAAAGCAAGAGATAGCTAAGTATACGCATAGAGCCTTCCACTTAATACGATCCAATGCTCGGACCTTTGAAAAGAGAAGTCCGAACGAAGGTAGACGCCGGCAGGATTGACAGATTATAGGGAGAGGACGGAAATCAGAGTGCTCACCCATTTCGCAATGTCGCTGGCAAGCTTTACGGATGGCGGCCACTCGCTTTGAGAATATGGCAGCGTTCTGGGCTGAAAAGCAGCATAAATCAGGACCCAAGCCAAGTTTGCTGCTCAGTGTGGCTGCACTCAACTGTATCTACATCGATCGACCAAGGAATAGTTCAGAAGATCGTGAGCGACGATGAGAGGAGCGGTATCCTTCCACCCAGACGATGGAGAGTGACTGACCCATGAAGCATCAAAATCTTGGGAAGTTGCTGATGAGCAGCTCGAGAGTGCATCATGGCACCAAGATGGCGATTGACGGAGGAGGCGATGTTGACGCTGAGCTGCTGGCCCAGAAGCGATACCGATTTGAGATTTGGGATGCAGGAGCAGTTTTCTGAAATTTCTTGAGCAAAGATACTCTGGCAATCCTTCCAGCGCAGACTCCGGGAACACCGGC
This sequence comes from Austropuccinia psidii, assembly GCA_023105745.1. Classification (NCBI taxonomy): domain Eukaryota; kingdom Fungi; phylum Basidiomycota; class Pucciniomycetes; order Pucciniales; family Sphaerophragmiaceae; genus Austropuccinia; species Austropuccinia psidii. Next base: position 28,348,821 of record JALGQZ010000001.1, read on the forward strand.
GATTCACTCAAAGGAGATCATGAGAGCATGAGCACCAGGGATTTATGGGTGGTGGCAGGAAGACTAGGATAGTCTTGCATGGATGCACAATAACTGGCAGTGGCTGGGAAAAGGAAGATTTTCTCAAGGGAGAATTCCGGCGGAAATTTTAAGATGTGGTAAATTGTAGGAAATCAGGGAAACTTGCTTTGAGAGGTGAATTGAGTCAGTTGGCTGCTCTGGCAAGCAAGAGGCAGTGGGAGTTTCAAAAGGCATGGGCGGCCTTGAGGCGGATTAGAAGGCCAGACTGGAATGGAGTTGGACTGGGATAGCTGGGAAATGAAGCTGGATGCTGAGTTAATTAGCTCAAATCAGCTGAGAATGGGTTTAGCTGTGAAAAGAGACAGTTTGATAAAATAAGCCTGGGCAATCATCAAAATTGGGAATATCTATTAATAATGCTTCAACTGAGTTTAAGGAGTCTCAGTGTGAAAATATGAAAACCTTCAAGATCCCAATTTAATTCATATGTGGTGTGTAATTTAAAAGTGATGAGCAATTGGAGTATTTTTATGAAAGTTGCATAATGCGCATAGGTATTACATAAGTGAACTTAATTTACTGATGAGGAATTGAGAGTGGTAGTTGTGTACAGTAATTTGAATTTTCAACTGCATACATGTGAAATCTGTGGTGACTTGTGGGTCACAGCTTACCATTTGCAAAATTTAGACAATTATGTCAAATGTCATATTCTAGCTTTCAAGATCTGGTGAATATTATAAGCCATGATGAAGTATTCAAAAATAATTCTAAGGTCAAGCAACATGATATCAAAAGACAACTGGCTGTAGCACTGTGCCACCTAGGTAGTAATGGAACAGGATCTTCCATTGGTCATATTGGATCAATTTTTGGCATTGGCCAAAGAACTGTGATACTTTATACACAACCTATTATATCAGCACTTCTAAATCACAAATCAAGATATTTTACATGGCCAGATGCAAATGAACAGGTAGAGCTGTCACAGATAATGCAAGCTGAGGGATTTCCAGGTTGCATTGGGTTTATTGATGGAAGCTTGATTCCATTATCTGAAAAGCCACCTGAGGTTTACTTTGATAGGAAGCATAAGTATGTGAGACCCCTTTTTTTATTGATTAATAAAGAGCTGATACTTTGGCTTTTATATAGTTGCTCAATGTCAATTCAGCTTATATGTGATGAAAACAAAGGTTTTTGCACATTACATGTCAGCCTTTCAGGGTCAGTGCATGACTCAAGAGTATATCAACATATGAATATTTGTCAAATGCTGGAGCAATTTTCCTCAGAAAATCAATATTTATTTGCTGATTCAGCATACTCAAGCTCCAAATTTATAATTCCTGCACCTAAAGGCAATTTTACACAGGAATTGAATGACAAAAAAAGCTTAATTATTGCCTGGCCCAATCATGTGTGCATATAGAGTATGCAATAGGAATACTCAAAGTTTGCTGGTCATCATTGCAGTAAATGAAATTTCAAATGAAGAATGGAGAAGATGTTAAAGGTTTTGTTGATGGGGTAATCAGCTGTGTAATCTTACATAATCTCCTAGCAAAAATTGGTGATCAATGGCTTGAATTATATGATGATAATGACCCAGCAAAGCTTCAAGTAATACCAGAAATACATGAAAATGGTGCTCCAGAAAATATATGTGAAAAGGTGAGAGAAATTACATTAAATTGGTATAATAATTTGTGATTTGGATATATTTTATCATAAAAAAATAATTTTCTTTTTATATAAATAAAGGTGAATGGATTGTTCCTAGCTCCATAAATAAAACATAAATAGCAAAATTCTTTTAAAAAATCCATGACTAAATATTTTTTAAATACTTCTATTTCTAGAGATATTGTTAATCAATTCAAATAAATTTTCTACTTTTAACAAAACATGGCCTTCTTGCTCATCAAATTGATTTTTTTTTTAATTCACAATAAATTTTATTTTGAAAGAATAAGTGGTTACTAAAGGTTTTTTTAGATTTTTTATGTTTTTTTTAATAAAAAAACAGACAATTGAAAACACATTTCCAATATTAAAAGAATTATAAAGTAAGAAAATTAAATAATTTTCCTTTTCATTGTAAAGACCTTGAAAGCATTTCACACTCCTTTTTTGGTTAATTTAAATTGATTTATTGGTCAAATTATTTTGAAATGTTGAACTCATTTCAACAAGAATAAGCAAGAACTTTAAGTCTTTTTGGATTCTTCTTCTACTTAAATATAAATACAAAGATATAAGATAACTAACTTTCTTTTATTACTAATTTTTGTAAATATAATTTTATTCTATCCAACTCAAATATTTATGAGTTGTATTGAAAGAAATAAAAAAAAAGTGAGTGATGATTACCATCTATTTAAGAAATATATGATCATATTTAACTTATTATTGTATTCTGATCTGTTTTTAGCAAATGAGGATTTGATTGATATAAACCCTTTTTACAATAATGCATTGATAAAACTATTTTTTTTTCAAAAACTAGTATTCATTGATCTAATTATTTCTTGAAAAAGAGCATCTTAAATAAAAGAGAAAATCACTGAATTCTTTTTATTACTACTTTCTTTAGATATAAAGATATTTTTTTAAAGAATATCTCATTGTTAATTCTATTTTCAAATTTGGTTTTATTTAAATATCAATCATTAGAAAAGAATGTAAATGTTTATTATCATCTGTTTAAAAGTAAAACATTTTATTTTATTTTACTATTTATCTATCTTCATCCATCTTTTTTAAAAAATACCTTTGATTGATCATATTTCACTTTTAAAACAAATATTGATTGATCTAATTATTTTTTAAAAAAGTCCATTTTGAATAAAATAGATAGTAACTGACTTTTTTTAATGCTAATATCTGTAGATTATATTGTATTTTTGTAAGAAATCTCATTGTCAATTCTAGTTTTGAAGTTGGTTTTATTTCAATATCAATCATTGTAAAATAATATTATTGTTGATTATCATATATTCAAAGAATAAATACTTTTTAAAAAAAGTATTTCATTTTATTTTAATATTGATCTATATTCATCATTCTTTCTAAAAGAGACCTTTTATCAATCAGGTTTGTTTTTTTGAAAAAAATCTTGTTCTTTGATTATAATCTATTCAAAAAATAAATAATTTTTTAAAAAAGTATTTCTTTTTATTTTAATATTGATCTATATTCCTCAATTTTTTTAAAAGAGATGTTTGATCAATCAGTTTTCTTTTTTTTAAAAACATTTATATTAAGGGGTATCAAAGTCACCAAATCCCAACACTAAATCCTGGGTTTTTTATTTGTAAATCCCATGGCATTTTAACTGAGTCCCCTGGTATTTTCACCAAATCCCATGCATCTGGGATTTCAGCCTGAAACCTAACCCAAATGAGTACTCACAATTCATACCTGCACAACATATTCTTCTACACTCCATTTTGGACAATCTGACCAAACAGCTTACAGTCCATTTATACTTCTTCATCCATATAATAATGCCTCAATCCAAAGCAAGGCAAATCAAGACAGATATGAAGATCACCTCTGGCCTGCCTCATCCATCAGGTCACTTAATATGTACAGATTATTTAACCATAATTAATTGGCTTTCAGTCAAATCCAATTTTGAGTCATGTTTTGGTACTAGTGGTTCAACAACTATTTGAAGGCCTCCTTCCTCAAAGCAGCATGGGTTTCAGCTTATGGCCATTGAGGTCAATAAAAAATCACGAAATCGCCTAAACCTTAGTTCAAGCAGCATCTGAGATCAATGGCAAACATATAAAAAGAAATATATGGCAGAAAAAAAATTCAAGAATTTAACTGGGGCTGGAATAACAGAAGAAGATGAGAGTAAAGGAATAAAATCAATGAGTGAAAAGCTTGAAAGTATGTGTCCTTGCTATGCGGAAATGGATGTGCTCTTTGGCCACAAGCCCAATGTCACTCCCATTGCAAGCTATGATTCGCAAGAAAAAGACAGTTTCAATGGTGATGATGATGATGTTTTGCTTGATAAGGTAAGTTATAATCTCTCCCTTTTTGTACCTCGGATAATTAAAGCTCATTTGCTTTTCAAAGGAGAATAATTGCTTGGATTCACCTCACAATCTGGATCCTTTGCTTAATAATGATGATAACTTGGTTCCAGTGGAAAACCTTCAAGATTATTTGGTAAGTACATTTTAGAGTGATATTTATTCACTCCAATATTGAGCATTTCTCCTTTGAACAGAAAATTAAATCCATAACGCATTCAACACAAAAGCGTAATCAAGCATTGACACCCAACTTGAATGAAAAGAGTGGCTCTAGGAAAAGGCCAATGGATATGTTTGCACCAACATATGCAAATTTTCTTGAATCACGGCAAAAGGGTATGTTTTGGATCTATTGTTACTCTCATAAATACTACTGACAAAAGTCATGATTCATAGCCCGTGAAAACAGTGACAATGCTCATTTGGAGTGGGACAGGGAGAGGTGGAATGAAGAGAAAGAAAGCAACATGAAAAAGCAATGGTTTGAAGAAGTAAAGTTGCAAAAGCAAATGGAGTTTGAGGAGAAGCAACATACAAATAAATATGAATTTGAAAAAGAAAAGTGGATTCGTGAATTGGAATTGAAGGAAAAGCAATGCCAGATGGATCTCACTATAGCGGCATTGTCATCAAGCAGGCCAATCGGGGAACTGGAACGCATTCTGGCATTAATCAATAAAAAATAACTTATTGCATATATGTAATGTGATCAATTTATATGTGGTGCTTGTTCAATACATCTTATGTTTATGTTTAATTATTGATCTTATGTCACGAAATCTAACTCCACTTTATTACCAAATGCAAATTTCAGTTTTTATGCATAATAGGGGAACCAACTTGCCATTTCAATTTTGTATGACATTTATTTGCAATTTAGGACAGAATTGAAAATTTGGGCAAGTTTTGCATTGAGATTTTATATGAAGTCTGTTCAAAAATCAAATTTGAGGACACTTTTTTTTCCTTTTTTATGAAAATGTCATTTTATTGTTTTTTTTTTTAATTATTTCATCTGTTTCTATATGTTTTTTTTTAATTTAATGGTTAATTTTTATTTTTTATTTTGAGGGGTTTCAACTTTTAATTGGGAAATATCCCTTGTATTTTTGATTTTTGATTTTTAATTCTTGATGTTTGATTTTTTTCTTTAATTTCTTTCAATTTATTATTTTTTATTTTTACTTTTAACCCCTCTAATTTTAAAAAAAAACACCTTTATTTTTTATTTTTTTTGTTTTAATTTCAAAGCTTAATTCTCATTTATTTTTTTTTATTTTTAATTTTCACCCCTCCCTCTTAAAAAAAATTCACCATTTTTTTTTAATTTTAATTCTTAAATCTCAATTTATTTTTAATTTTCACCCCTCCCTCTTAAAAAAAATTCACCATTTTTTTTTTTTTTTTTTAGTTTTAATTCTCAAATCTCAATTTATTTTTTTCTATTTTTACTTTTCACCCCTCCCTCTAAAAAAAATCCACCTTTTTTAAAATTCAGGTAAGTGAATTTTTCTTCTTTTTGTTTCACCACTACCATCTTTTTCTAACCTGATTTTTGTTTTTCTATAGGTATTTTTTTTTCTTCTTTATTAATTTTTCATTTTTCTGCACCTCCCAAACTCACCCACCCATCCCCATCATAATCCATCATCATCCACAACTCACCCACCCATCACCATCATCAATCATCATCCACCTCCCAAAACCCCCCAACCATCTCATAACTCCACCTCACTCACCCTGGAACCTCCCAAATAGGCTCCTGGGAGGTTCCAGGGCCTAGCCTCTTCTAATCACTCCGAATCGTTCTGGAGATTTTTTATTTAATTTCAATGCTAATGGCCCCCAGAGGCCATTAGCATTCTTTTTTTATTTTTTATTTATTTTTTTTGATCATTTATTTAATATGAAAAAGAAATTGTTGATGATGATTTATTTTTTCTTTCTCTAATCATCATTTCTTTTATTTTTTTTTTAATTTTTTTTTATTCATTTATCTAATTTGAAAAATGATTTACTGATGATGATTAATTTTTTTTTCTCTACTAATCATTTCTTTTATTTTTTATTTATTTTTTATTTTATTCATTTATTTAATTTGAAATATCAATTACTGATGATGTTTTTTTTTCTTTTTTTATTTATTTGTTCATATAGAGGAGAATTAATTATAAGGATTTATTTTGCAATGTCATTTAATTTCCCACCCCTTCCATCATCCTTAAAACTCAAAAAAAATGCTGCTCCTCTCTCTCATTCTTCCAATCATTTTGATGATGTCATGGTCAGGACTAAACCAGACTCAGCACATCATCAGAATGATTTGAAAGATGATGAAGTTATCATTTCTCCTCTTGATGTCATGGTTAGGACTAAACCAAATATAGAACATCATGAGGATAATAATACCAAATCAAATCATAAAAGAAAGCTCACCCAAAGCCAAAGACAACACATCCATGATTCAAAACAAATTATTTCTCACCTTGGCCATTCAAACAAAGAATTTAAAAACTTTTCAACAATTTCAATTGACAAGAAATCTGCCAATCCCTCATGGTTAAAACTTCCATCACTTAACACTCTCCCCCATCCTTATATGGTCATTAATAGAAAAACAAAGCCCTTTTTGCCTGTATTATATATGAAATAACTCTGTTTGATAATTCTTCTGGCCACTCTCAAATTCGGCAAAACATCATCAAGACATTAATGTCCTTATCTCAAAATCAAGAAGAAATTGAAACCAATAAGCAACTCCAAGGTGGCATTATGAAAGGCATTGTGTCAGCCTGTGACTCAAAACCAGAGCACAAGCATGACAGCCAAAATACCATAAACCAATGGTATAGCCAAGATACCACCAAAACATGGAGCTGAGCCAAATTAAATCAAAAGGTATCAAAAGATAGAGGAAACTAACCTCTTTCTGAAAATATAAGTCCCATCACCATAGGACAAGAAATAAAACAGTTATTCCTGCTCAAAGTTATTGCTGAGCATAAACCTTAATTTTCACCTCTCATCTAAAATCTAGAAGGAGAGGCTTAACCCCATCAAATGGGTATTCAAAATGAAGCTCTAAGACAGGGCTATCCAATGGTACCAGCCAAACTGAGCCAGCACCAATATTACTGGAGTTATGGTCAATTTCAGGCCAAAAAAGGGTGAGCAAAACATTCACCTCTCATCTAACTTCTACAGTTTTAGTGTGGGATACCTGAGGTGGGGTATTTTTGGAAAGAGCAAAATCAGGGCTATCTGATGGTGTCATTCATTTCCCCATAACTCAACTAGAACAAAAGTTATGGGGCAAACAAGCTCAATACAGCTTTTGCCCAAAACACGCAAATGTACAAAAATCTTGTACATGGGATAACTTTGCCATATTGAATGATACCCATATCAAATGAGGTACCATTGTGTAGAGCACATACAGGGTTACACACTGAACCAATTTTGAGGTTGATATCTCAAGAATTGACAAAGTTATGGCTGTTTTAAGGTCAAAATCCCACCTGCTGTCATATACAGCCTTACCATGGGTTAATATCCCATAATCATGAATATGAGGTGTCAAATAGACAAAGAAGCATGTTTTTAATTCAATACCTCATATGTCAGCCAATACTGGGGTCCCATACAGTTTCTGTACAGCATTCTACGCGTCATACACGTCAGAATCAGGCTGTGAGGTCCCCAGATGAAAATTTTCACCCTGTATTGGTGACAACCGCCCAGATGTGGTTTCAAAACCACATCTGAGCCCAATACAGGGTATACAGGCTGTTTGCAAACCACAAGCCTTTCCTGGAGAGTGAAAAATCTTCACTTCCTCTACGTGGAAAGGTCTAACAGCCTTTCCACCCCAATTTCAGGATAAAAGGAGGGCTTTTCACAGCCAAAATCATCTCCTCATCCTGCTCTTGAATAACCTACGTAGTAAACTGTCAAAAACAGTTTTACTATTGGTTAATAATCAGGTATAATTATAGATTTAATTATTGTAGCCTTTTATTATTGTAACCCAACAGATAAAGCTGCACCCAGGGCTTTCAACGGCGCTCACCACCACTATATCAAATATAGTAAAGCCCTTTTTATCTTAAATTAAAATATCTTTTAAACCTTATAACTCTTTTTTAAACTATTTCACTGTGTCACAAACATAGATAACGTTGTATTTAGCCTATTTACACCTTCTTCATAGTTTCATCCTGACATTTTGGGTGTCAGCCTGTGACTCAAAACCAGAGCACAAGCATGACAGCCAATATACCATAAATCAATGGTATAGCCAAGATACCACCAAAACATGGAACTGAGCCAAATTAGCTCAAAAGGTATCAAAAGAAAGAGGAAACTCACCTCTTTCTGAAAATACAAGTCCCATCACCATAGGACAAGAAATAACAAAGTTATTCCTGCTCAAAGTCATTGCTGAGCATAAACCTTAATTTTCACCTCGCATCTAAAATCTAGAAGGAGAGGCTTAACCCCATTAAATGGGTATTCAAAATGAAGCTCTAAGCCAGGGCTATCCAATGGTACCAGCCAAACTGAGCTAGCACCAGTATTACTTGAGTTATGGTCAAATTCAGACCAAATAAGGGTGAACAAAACATTCACCTCTCATCTAACTTTTACAGTTTTAGTGTGAGATACTTAAAGTGGGGTCTTTTTGGAAAGAGCACAATCAGGGCTATCTGATGGTGTCATCCATTTCCCCATAACTCAACTACAACAGAAGTTATTGGCCAAACAAGCTTAATACAGCTTTTTGCCCAAACCACGCCAATGTACAAAATACTTGTACATGGGATAACTTTGTCATATTTAATGATAACCATGTCAAGTTGGGTACCATTGTGTAGAGCTCATATAGAGCTATTCAATGAACCAACTTTGAGCTTGATATCTCAAAAACTGACAGAGTTATGACCATTTTAAGGTCAAAATCCCACCAGCTGTCATATACAGCCTTACCATGGGATAACACCCCATAATCATGAATATGAGGTGTCAACAGACGAAGAAGCATGTTTTTACTTCAATACCTCATATGTCAGTCAATACTGGGGTCCCATACAGTTTCTGTACAGCATTCTACGCGTCATACACGTCAGAATCAGGCTGTGAGGTCCCCAGATGAAAATTTTCACCCTGTATTGGTGAAAACCGCCCAGATGTGGTTTCAAAACCACATCTGAGCCCAATACAGTGTATACAGGTTGTTTGCAAACCACAAGCCTGTCATGGGGAGTGAAAAATCTGCACTCCCTCTACGTGAAAAGGTTTAATCACCTTTTCACCTCAATTTCAGGATAAAAGGAGGGCTTTTCACAGCCAAAAACCTTTCCTCATCCTGCTCTTGAATACCCTACGTAGTAAACTGTCAAAAACAGTTTTACTCTTGGGTAATAATCAGGTATTATTATAATCTTAATAATTGTAGTCTTTATTATTGTAACCCAACAGGTAAAGCTGCACCCAGGGCTTTCAACAGCGCTCACCACCACTATATCCACTATAGTAAAGCCCTTTATTATTAAATTAGAACCATCTTCAACTCTTATAAAACCTTTTTAACTTTTATACACCGTGTCACAGTCATAGTTAAAAGTTGTAAATACACTTTATTACTCTTATCATAGACTCAGCCTGACATTGGGGCCCTGGCCGTGTTTTACATCTTTTTTTGGGACCTTATAAGTAAGTCTTTTCTCATTTTATGACTTATTAACAAGTGTTTTATCCTTTTTTAGGCGTAATTTCTCCATCAAAATATATATTTTATATATTTTTATCCTTTTCTTTATATATACTCATATTATAAGAGTATTATTCACGTGGTTAATACCCACTGAAAATAACTATTTTTGGTGTGTTTTGTATATAAAAACACATAAGCCATCAATAAGTCCTGTATTATTGATTGAATAAGGACACCTCTGACTGAAAAACCATCAGTTGAGGTGTGGTTAAGTGTATTGTTAACTCAATTACACTTATACAGAGCCACATATTCAGATTACACTTGAAAACCACAAGTGTATCTGTGGGATACTGGCACACAAACAGTGTGACAGGGTACCAAAAGCTGTAATTCTGACGTAGAATTGTTGATTCAATTACACTGTCATTATACAGGGCACATTGTAGTAACATACAAACCCAGAGGCCAATCTTAGACGTGCAAAACCAGCATCCTTGAGAAGTCTTAACTGACATAAGCCCTCTTTTTTCCTGCCTTGATTCAGTGGAAGAAAATTACATCCCACTTGAGACCCAGTCACAGGCCAACACACCAGTGACACCCTCAGAACCAGAGGGCAGCAAGGGAAAAGGAAAGAGGCACAGTGAAGGTCTCATTACAGCCAAAAAGTGGACACCCATAGCCACTCAGAGGAGTAGAAAACCACGAGACTCTGCATCCATACAAGGTAAACGAATCTTAACCACTTGTACAGGAAAGATTACAATTATTAACCCAGTTGTAACTTCCAAAGGCAAACTGCCCAAGTCAGCAGACAATAAATTTGTACAAGGCACAGTCAAAGGTAAACACCCTAAGAACATAAAGTTTTTGACTGCTTGCAAACACTGATATGTCCCCTGCATACCTCAGAGACCTTGGCTTCCAAAGGAACCAGCCAGAGGACAGAGAAGGCTTGTCCAGAACCAGAAGACCAGGAAGAGGACACCGTGGACACAGTGGTGGATGGCAAAACAAAGAGGGAGATAATATCAACCTTGCCATTCACACTCCAATTCAACAGAAACCTCAAACCAGAGGACTGGAAGGATATGGATCAAGTTCTTCAGATCCACCAACTCCTCAAAGACTTATTTCAATGGAGCATGGACAACAAGAGGTTCAACCTAGCAACTCACTGGGCAGAACTTGGATCAAGTTGCCAGAAGATCTGTCTCAAAGATATACACTTCAAAGACGTTATGGAAATCACCAAAGGTTGGAATCCTACCAGGCAGCACAGACTCCTGGAGGCAAGGGAACAGAGGATAAGGGAGAATCAAGCCACTATCCAAGCTATAGAAGAACAGTTAACCCAGACAGGGCCTACTCAGATTCCTTCAGGTTCACAAGGAGCAGGCCCAATCAGCTCTCCAGTGGCTTCACACCATTCAGAAACCAGCAGATCAGTGGCCAAGAGTCACCATTCTTCACAATTCCAGGAAGTTTCCAGGAGAAGACAAGGAAAAAAGGGCAAGAACAAAATCTCCTTCAACCAGAGGAGGAAAGAGTCAGACCCCATGATCCAGAAGCTGTTAGATTTGGTAAAAGAAGTACACAAGAACCAGAAGTAGCTGTAAACCACTCTAGAATCAGTAGTCCTAGTAATAGAAACATTACCCCCACTCAGACTGAAAATAAAAATGTCACATCTGAGAGTAACATCAAAATTGATACTCTGTGGTTACAACTGCCCCAATATGCTGAACAATCTGCAAAGCAGTTTGCAGAAATTAAAGCTAGCCAAGAGAGGATGAGACAAACTCAAGCCTCCTTGGAACAAATAGTTAAAAATCTTCAAGAAGGATATGCTCAACTGAGCAAAGCCTCTGAAGAAACCAACAAAAGACTGAATATAGTCTTTGAAGAACAACACCACAGCACAAGGGACAGGGAGTGTCTGGATCAAGACATTAACAAATTGTTTAATGCCTATCATAGCTTGAAGCCCCAACCACAAGGCCAAGCTATGGAGAATCCATATCAACCAGATGACATCAAACCAGATGTCATGTTGGTGAATAAGGCAAGATCTCCATCAAAATACCAGGATGGAGATGGCATGTCTTATTCAGAGAAGGAAGCCTTGAAACAGCTTCCTGAGGCCTCAAACTGGCCCAAATTCTCTGGATCAGGAGAATATGATCATATGGAACTCATAGATTATATTGATGGACTCTTCATTGATGTACTAAGCATACCAGACTACTGGATTACTGCTATATTAAATACTGCATTTAAAGGGCGTGCAAGTATATGGTACACAGAAATGAAAGAAATCCATGGCAGAAGAAACTGGCCATGGTGGAGGAGTCAAATCATCCAAAAGTACAGTAGTGGAACTTGGATATGGCAAAAGACCATGCTATTTGAGAATGACAAATACTCTGTGGACAAAGATCCATATGAGTGGTGTATTAGACAGTCTAAAATACTTAAAGCCATTGATCCTCAGATGAACATCCAAATGAGGAATCACAAACCTCTGACACAACTGCCAGGAGAGCTAGAACATGCAGTAAGATGCAGATGCAACCAAAATTGCACTCTAGATGACATTGCAAACACCTTACAAGACATAAGGAAAAGGACAAATATAGGGAAATTCACCCCATATAAGAGCAGTGGTTTCAAAAAGAAACAACCTTTCAGGGTAGAGTTTAAAGACAAACCCAAAGAAAGAGTGGCAGAAGTGGCAAAGAAGAGAAATTCTTGTCACAATTGTGGTTCAACAGACCACTATGCCAACAACTGTCCAAAGGCAAAGAAGAAAGTCTATGCCATAGAGAAAGTTCCTGAGGAAGAACCTCCAACAGAGGATTCTGATTCAGACTCTATGGGTGATGCCATCAGAGAACCATCTGAGGATGATCAAGACCCAAGAGAGGAATTTGTAGTGGAATACCAAGAAGAAACCCCACTGGAAATCCAGGACATACAGTTGGAAGCAGGCATTCCACAGGACAATGCTAACAAGAACTTGTGCAAACACACACAAGATGCACAAACATTCCTGGTTACACCAACCAAAGGAATGGCATATATACATGGAACAGCCACAGAAATGACTGTTTTTATTGACAATGCTCAGCATCCACTGATCATTGATAGTGGAGCACACTGCTCCATAGTGGCCAGAAACTATCTGGATACCCACTTCCCAAACTGGGAAAAACAGCTCTTGCCCACTAAGGCAAAGAGCTTTGAAAGTGCATCAGGGAAGATGACTTACATTGGGACAATTATCAAAGAGATAATTATACCCCACAGGAAGGGTAATATCAGACTCAATCCAGAGTTTGTAGTGCTTAATGATGCCTACATCCAAGGGTTTTTACTGGGAACAGATCACCTGAGGATGTATGGCATAGATATTTACAACAGTAAAAATAGGGACATCACCATTGGTACTAACAAGGAAAAGAAATTTTCACTTGACATATACCAGATATCTTCTCAAGATCCACTAGAAGAACTTCTGAAGGAATTCAGAGAAGGACAGTTTAGCACTACCCTCACCAGTAAACAAAAACTAAGTTTACTGAAAATGCTGAGAAAGAACAGACCAGCATTTGCCATTGGTGAAGAACCATTAGGCAAGATCAAAGGCCATGATATAGAACTATATCTGGATGTGGAAAGACCTTATCCACCCATGCTGAGGAGACCTCCTTATCCAGCAAGCCTGGAAACCAGGAAAGAAATTGAGAAACACATCAATGAACTCCTGGATATGGATTTCATCAGGAAGATTGGACACAATGAAATAGTGGAAATCACCACCCCAGTGCTAATCACCTGGCATGATGGCAAGTATAGATTGTGTGGAGATTTCAGATCCCTGAATAACTACACAAAAGCAGACAGGTACCCTATACCAAGGATACCCCATGCCTTAGATAAGATGGCCAAAGCCAAATACATAACCAAAATGGATTGTATGAAAGGCTTCCACCAAAATGGAGTTAAACCAAACTCCATGAAGTTACTCAGGATAATATGCCATATGGGTATATATGAGTACACCAGGATGCCATTTGGCATTAAGAATGCACTAGCCCACTTCCAAAGGATGATGGACACAATATTTCAAGAAGAAATGATGGAAGGCTGGATGGTAGTATATATTGATGATATCATTATATACTCAGAGACATGGGAAGACCATGTACCACACATAGACAGAGTTCTAAGTAAATGTATACCCATTAATCTGAAAATTTCACTCAAAAAGTGTAATTTCGGCCAACAAGAGCTACTAGCTCTAGGACATAAAGTCTCAGGTCTTAGTCTGGCAATTGACCAGAGCAAAGTAGCAGCAGTACTGCAAAAGACAGTACCAAAGAACATCAAAGAGATGCAATCTTTCCTTGGGTTTGCTAGCTACTATAGAAACCATATCAAAAATTTTGCACACATAACTAGTAGTTTATACAAGTTATGTTCAAAAGATGTAGTTTTTGAAATAACCAAGGAGAGGAGGGATGCATATGAGAGAATCAAATATGAACTCACCAATGCACCAGTGCTCATCTTACCTGACTTTGAACTACCACTCAAGTTATATATAGATGCAGCATGCAGCCAAGGCTTAGGAGAAGCCCTTCACCAAAGACAAATTGTGGATGGTGAACCAAGAGAGGGTGTAATATGTTACCTCTATAGGCAACTGAAAGATTCAGAAGCCAGGTATGGGGCCACCCAGACTGAATGTCTATATCTAGTCTGGGCTCTAGAAAAACTCCATTATTATTTGGAGGGTGCAGTCTTTGAAGTCTACACAGACTGCACAGCCTTGAAGTCTTTACTAAACATGAAGACAACAAATAGACATATGCTGAGATGGCAAATAGCCATCCAGGAGTATAGAGGGAACATGACCATCATATACAAGGAAGGTAAAAGCCATACCAATGCAGATGGCCTCAGAAGATGGCCACTGGACAATGTCAAGAGAAATACAGCTTATGACCCAGAAGTTGCAGCCAAAATCCCTATCCACTTCATGGAAATAGATAGGAGGAGGAACTTCAGATTTTCTGAATGGGCACCAGGAAATGGTACCCTTGACAGTGGAAACACTGATTCAGAAGGAACAGAAACTCCCATACTGGGAATAACCTCCTCAGAACTGCACAATGAATTCTTCAGTGCAGTACAGAAGTCTTATGCCAAACACAAACCATGTAGCATACTACTCCAACTCCTTCAACAAACGTACAGGAGCCCAGAACTGGAAACCCAGCTGGAGGAACCCTGTTTGAGGGCCTATAAGGACAATAAGTTTTTTCTTATAGATGGCCTGCTCTACCACAGAGAAAAACACACAAGTGCACTCACAGTGGTAGCCAGAGACCACATCTCATTGATCCTACAAGAATGCCATGACTGCCCCTGCATGGGACACATGAGTGAAGACAGGACCAGAGAGAGGGTAGCAAGCACAGCATGGTGGCCCAAGTGGGAACAAGAGTTGAGTGAATACATCAACACTTGTGAAAGATGCCAAAAGGCAAATAGGAAACATGGGAAGAAGTATGGGTTACTTCAACACATAGAAGAACCCAAGCACCCATGGGAAACCAGAAAACTACAATGCCTGTTTGATCATAGTTGATAGGTTCAGCAAGAGCATGAGGTGTCTACCATGCCATAAAGAAGACACAGCCATGGATACTGCTCTGTTGTTTTGGAATAACATCATATCTACCTGTGGAGTCCCTAAGATCATCATTAGTGATAGGGACCCAAAATTCACATCTGAATTTTGGACTAACTTATATGACATGCTTGGTACCAAACTTGCTTTTTCCACAGCTTACCATCCACAAACAGATGGCCTAGCTGAGAGGATGATCCAAACAATGGAGGACATCCTCAGAAGATTCTGTGCCTATGGCATGGAATACAAGGACCATGAGGGATACACCCATGATTGGGTTACCCTCTTACCAGCAGTCCAACTGGCTTATAATACAAGCCAGCACTGCACCACAGGTAAAACACCTGCACTGGTGGAGAAAGGGTGGAACCCCCTGTTGCCTGTGGATCACTTGAAGAAAAATCTCCTGACTATCCACCCCACAGCCAAAGACTTCCACAATATGTGGAAGAAGGCCTGTGACACAGCTGCTAAATGCATAGCTGAGGCAAAAGAATATAATAAGCAGAGGTGGGACAAATCACATATGGAACCTGACTTCAAGGAGGGGGACCAGGTGCTAGTGTCTACACTGAACTTCAACAATATCAAAGGACCTAAAAAGATGAGAGACTCATTTGTAGGACCTTTTACTATCATTAAGTTGGTGGGAAAAAATGCAGTGGAGGTCAAACTCACTGAGGAGGTTTCAAGGAAACATCCAGTATTTCCAGTGAGCTTGGTCAAACCATACTTCCAGAAAGAGGAGGACAAATTCCCCTCAAGGAGGAAGAACCCCACACCACAGGAGATAGTGGAAGTGGAAGACTCCCCTGGACCTGTGAGTAAGATAATCAGGGCCAGGAAGATCAGACTCAATGGGAAGGATCAAAGACAATACCTAGTCAGATTCAAGAACCAGACAGCAGATAAAGACAAATGGTTGGCAGAAGATGCCATACCAGATGGGAACCTTCATTTAAGGAGATTCAGAGCCTCTAGGAGAACTGAACAGTCTCATCAATGATGAGCCTTTTTTTAGAGGGAGGGTATGTCAGCCTGTGACTCAAAACCAGAGCACAAGCATGACAGCCAAAATACCATAAACCAATGGTATAGCCAAGATACCACCAAAACATGGAGCTGAGAAAGATTAACTCAAAAGGTATCAAAATATAGAGGAAACTCACCTCTTTCTGAAAATATAAGTCCCATCACCATAGGACAAGAAATAACAAAGTTATTCCTGCTCAAAGTTATTGCTGAGCATAAACCTTAATTTTCACCTCTCATCTAAAATCTAGAAGGAGAGGCTTAAGCCCAACAAATGGGTATTCAAAATGAAGCTCTAATCCAGGGCTATCCAATGGTACAAGCCAAACTGAGCCAGCACCAATATTATTGGAGTTATGGTCAATTTCAGGCCAAATAAGGGTGAACAAAACATTCACCTCTCATCTAACTTCTACAGTTTTAGTGTGGGATACCTGAAGTGGGGTATTTTTGGAAAGAGCACAATCAGGGCTATCTGATGGTGTCATTCGTTTCCCCATAAATTAACTAAAGCAAAGGTTATGGGGCAAACAAGCTCAATAAAGCTTTTTGCCCAAAACACGCAAATGTACAAAAATCTTGTACATGGGATAACTTTCCCATATTTAGTGATACCCATATCAAATGAGGTACCATTGTGTAGAGCACATACAGGGTTACACACTGAACTAATTTTGAGGTTGATATCTCAAGAATTGACAAAGTTATGGCTGTTTTAAGGTCAAAATCCCACCTGCTGTCATATACAGCCTTACCATGGGATAATATCCCATAATCATGAATATGAGGTGTCAAATAGACAAAGAAGCATTTTTTTACTTCAATACCTCATATGTCAGCCATACTGGGGTCCCATACAGTTTCTGTACAGCATTCTACGCGTCATACACGTCAGAATCAGGCTGTGAGGTCCCCAGATGAAAATTTTCACCCTGTATTGGTGACAACCGCCCAGACGTGGTTTCAAAACCACATCTGAGCCCAATAAAGGGTATACAGGCTGTTTGCAAACCACAAGCCTGTCCTGGAGAGTAAAAAATCTTCACTTCCTCTATGTGGAAAGGTCTAACAGCCTTTCCACCCCAATTTCAGGATAAAAGGAGGGCTTTTCACAGCCAAAATCATCTCCTCATCCTGCTATTGAATAACCTACATAGTAAACTGTCAAAAACAGGTTTACTCTTGGTTAATAATCAGGTATAATTATAGATTTAATTATTGTAGCCTTTTATTATTGTAACCCAACAGACAAAGCTGCACCCAGGGCTTTCAACAGCGCTCACCACCACTATATCAAATATAGTAAAGCCCTTTTTATCTTAAATTAAAATATCTTTTAAACCTTATAACTCTTTTTTAAACTATTTTACCATGTCACAAACATAAATAAAGTTGTATTTAGCCTATTTACACCTTCTTCATAGTTTCATCCTGACACATTGGGTTTTGATTTGGTTCTGATTCTGGAAAATATGCAGGTGTGTGATATTTTTGGATTATTACCTTAATAATTACTGACTAATTACAAAATTATTAGGTGTTTACTCCAGAAAACCAGGTTTAACTCCTCCTCAAATTGAAACAGATAACAATCAATGGATCAAGCTTCATCAATATGACGAATTTGTTTACTCAAGAATCTCCCATTTCTAAAAATTAGCAGCAAATGAAGATCAATCATTAATGGAAGCAGCCAAATTGTCCAGTTTAAGTCAACTTGAATGGACTTCTCCCAATACCAAGGAAGAATTCAAATCATTTACCAATGTCATTGTCACCCAAGACAGATTTTTCAATAAGCCACACAAAGATTTAAACGATCTCAATGCCTGGACTTATGGTATATTTTCTTTTGTATCAAAAAAAGATTTTCATCCACTTCCAACTGTATTCACCCCCTCTGGACATGGCTTGCACTTCTCCAAATTGAAAATGGAGATCAATTTTTCAAAAAAGCCTAACATAATGGAAATTCTTTGGAAGACATCAACAAGGGTTCATCATACAACAAAACCACCTCCAGAAATTATCAATCATGACGAAATTACTCATTTTGGATGTTCTTTTCAAATAAACCATAAATTATTTAATGTAGGTGACAAATTCTTTAAAATGACACCCACCGAAATTCATTCAAGAGTCAATGGTGTCACAACCACGAGTTTGACCCTCCTCCTTGATGGTTGCGACAATCCAACCTGGAGCCAAGTTGGGGGCCAATTGGTCATGTCATATCATTTATGGCCAATTGGCCCCCTTGGGTGTTCTATGGCTCTTATGCCATAACCCATTCCAATGGCCATATCCTGCCATCATTGGCCTCCTTGGCCAATTTCCATATCACCAACCCCCAGGCCTTTGTCTTTGATTTTGGGCCTGGGGGGTCCTTTTGTCTTCTAGGGGCCTCCAGGCCCCCTAGCCATCTCTATCCAATCTGGGAAGCCCCTTTGCATTAATGGGGTTTAGGCCTAAATGGCCTTTTTGGACCATTTAGGCTTCCTACGGCCCATGGGCTGCAGTCCGTATGGTCCGCAGGCCAATTAGGCCAAAGGGGGCAGCCATCTAGCCCTCAAACCACAATTAGTCACCAATCCCTTGGACCCAAAATTGGCCAAAGACCGTCTGGACACCAATTTGGGCATGGACCACCATGGACTCTGGCAACCACCAGAGGCCATCAGACCAGCTCAGCAAGCCTTTTCCCCAACTCAAGGGAAATTCTTTCATTCCTCCATGCACTCCATACTCAAGGTTTCAGGAGTGGTGCATATATGGTATTATATACCATTATGCACCATTTTTGCTCAGCAATTCAATGGTGACGTTTTCAGGACCAAATTCCACAATCCAATATCAAGGTCTCAAAATCCAACACCCATTTTGAAGGAGGATTATTCAACTCATCAGTCTGACAAGTTATGGCGGCAATCAGAAGACTCTTCAAGGATCCAAACCACCTGTATCTGCAGGAGTTGGGTTGGTAAATTATTCAGGATTATTCAAAAGGGGCAATTCTCAAGGGGTATTACATCAATTCAATCAGTTCTCAAGGTATCAAGTATTCAATACTCCTTGGACAACTCAATTCATCCATACAGGACTCATTCAATCAACCTGTATGCCCTAGGCCCAATTGGGCCATTTCACATTCCACTGTGTGAATTCCATCACACAGTTCAAATTTCAAGATGGCCAGAACTGTATTTCCCAATTTGGACAATACAGTCAATTGATTCACCTTCCAGGATCAATCTTTCAAGTTTTCACATATACCAGCCACCTTTCATCACCTGGGGACTTTTTCCCCAGTTAATTAATATATTGGATTTATTTTTATCCTTATTTTCTTTTACCTTATTAAAGTTAATACTGATAATCTTAAGTCAGTCATTAGCACCTTTTCTCTTTTTCTTCCTTGCCTCTCAGTGGATATTGGTGGTCATATCCTTTACTAATTCCATTCCTTTTGTGGCAGGTTGAAACAGTGGATTGAGGATTCACTTGGTTGGCTTATTGGCCTTTGGCTTCCTTCATTATCTTTGCCCTTTGGCTTCTTATTCTTTTCTTTTCTCTTTGGCATACTTGTCTTTTCCATTCTTCTTCTTTAAAGAAACTAAAATCTTTATTATTCCTTTATCTTTTGGAGCCCTCCAAGCAAGTTCTTGATTCCTGAGTGCCAGGCCCTCTTGCTTCCATAAGAGCTCCTGTGACATTATATTAATTAACTCATAATTTCTTTCATTCTATTCATTCATTCTTTATCATTTTATTCATTCATTCTTCATCAATTTAATTCATTCCTTCTTTAAAATTATGACTCTGTAACGCTTATGAATTTAATGATTCTTTGTCACCTCTCAATTTTCTCCCATTCATTCTTCATTATGAAAATTGAAAGCTGACCCAATTTTTATTTTTGTTATCTTTTTCAATCTTAATCTCAATCATAAATCTCATTTTTATCCTTCATTCAGGCGTCTTATCATTTTGATTCTCAAATTGCTCATCAGATTATTCAGACACATTCTTTATATCAAGATTCAATTTGAGTTCTCTTCAAGAATTTTGATTTTGAGGAAGCATTCACTTGATAATTGATTTGATTGACTGATTTGATATAATTGACATTGACATCAAGAAAACTGACTGACCTGAAGAGTTCTCATTGATTTTGCTGAATTTCACATCAAGAATTGACATAAATTGATTTTGACTCAAGAATTCATTTGACTGATTGATTTTCCGCTGCAAGATTTGATTTTTATTGATTTGATTGGTTTATTTTATTGACTTCAAGATTTCCATTGATATTGATTTTGACTTCAAGACTCATTTGACTTTGATTGATTGATGTACCTGAAGATTTTAATTGATTCATTGATTCCCTCAAGATTTGATTGTTGATTTTGTACTTCAAGAAAGTTTTGATTTTTTATTCATTTATTTTAACTTTTCTTCCTGAAATCATGCCCGTTGAACATTCACCTCCTGCAAGACAAACCAGATCTCAGGCCAGAGCTCAAGCTGCTTTTACTCCACTCCAAGAGTTCCTCTTGATGGCACCCTAGTAGTTCCTCAACTGAGGGCTCACTTGGATAGAGGACCCTGAATGGAAGGAGAAGCACCATCCAGGAAGGAAGGAAGAGGGACAAGGAGATCAGTTTCATTGTCAGGAGTGGTTGGCGGCTTTCCAGGAATTTCAAGAACAAGTCTCAAGGTTCAAGGTGAAGATGATGATGATGAGGAGGAGAATTCTGTGGAAGAGGAAGAGTCTTATGGTACTGAAGGTTTTCCTGCTGCTGTGGGGGCATCCCAAAGTACTGGAGGACCAACTCTAGCCCAGTCTGATCAGCCTGTTCCTCATTGATCTGAACCATCTTCATTGGCCATTATGCAGCAGATGACTTAAATTATGGCCCATATTCAAGCAGCTTCTTCTTCTGGATCATCAAGACCACCAGCCTTCAAGACTCCATCTATGAAGGCACCAGAATGCTTTGATGGCACTTAGCCCTTCAAAGTCAGAAGCTTCCTTCAGTCATGCCAATTAACTTTTCATAATGATCTGGAAAACTTCTCTCAAGACAGAAAGAAGGTTCTTTATGCCACCTCATTTCTCAATGGCAGGGCTGCAAAGTGGATTGAGCCTTATCTTTCCAATCTCACCAATCAAGAATCCAATTACCTTCTCAATTCTTGGCCTTTATTTGAATCTCAACTCTTTACTCTATTTGGTGACACAAATGAAGTCAGAAAGGCTGAAGCAGAATTGGATTCACTAAGACTGAAGGGAGGTGGCCATGTTTCACTATACATAGCCGATTTCAGGAGTTTAGTTTCAAGAATTGGAGATTAGGGTGAAAGGGCTCTCATTCATCATTTCAGGAAGGGATTGCCATCCAGGATATTGGATCAATTGGCATCCCATCCTTCAAGAATTGATTCTCTCCAAGACTTAATGGACATTACCTTGGAACTTGATACCAGGTACCATGAAAGGCAAAAGGAGAAGAATCACTATCAAGAGAAGAAACTTGAAGTCCCAAGATCAAGTACTTCTCATCCTCAAAATTCTTCAAGTTCAAGTCACAAGAAGAAGAAGAATTTTCAGAAGAGGGACAAGCCCGATGCTTCTTTGCTGAATAAGGACTCCAAGCTCATTAATTGTGAAAAAGAAAGAAGAATCAAAGAGGGTCTTTGTACCTATTGTGGTGGGAAGCATAGTCTTGAGTCTTGCTTCAAAAGACCTCAAAACAAGCTTACCCAACTGTCAGGCCAATCTCTCAGCCAGGGAAAAGCCTGAGTGGAGACCATGTTGTGTTCAATGGTCTTCACAGCTTTCCTCCCAGAGCACAATTGTTTATTTTGAATACTGGTGTCAAAAATTCTCTTAAATTTTTTGTTTTTTCTTCTCTTTCTGATGTTTTTTACAGTATTCTCATTAATTCTGGTGCTACACACTCATTTATTGCAAAGCAGTTTGTTCACAAGTACTCATTGACTACATCAGAACTTCCAGAGAAGATTCCCCTTGTAACTCTTGCCTCCTTCCTTATTTGTGACTAACCATACTAAATATATGGTTGAGCTCCCTTCCTTCTTAAGCTTTGAATGGGACTTTCTAGTCATTGATACTCCGAAGGGAGAAGACCTCATATTGGGCTTTGACTTTCTAAATCACTTTAATCCTTCTATTGATTGGAGGCAAGGGCTGATCACCTTTAATGCTGATCATAAGGACTATTGTGATCCTCCTAATTCTTTCTGTAATGACTCTTCTACTGCCAAATCATGTGCAGCGCTGGTTGGTGATTCTAGAACACCATCAATTCCATCTTCTACCCATATTCCTTCCCTTAACTCCAATAAGTCATTACCATTATTTGGAGATGAAGTCTTCAAAGAGATTCAAGATGTTGGAGAAGATAATTCTGTATCTTCACTTCATCTCCTCTTTGGGAATATGGACCTTCCTCCTTCATCTTATCACAATTGCCTGGAGGAGTTGTGGGATGAAGAGGAAGAGCCAGAAGAAGTAGAAACCGTGTTGAAGGTTGTCCCTTCAGTCTATCACCAATATTTGAATGTATTCTCCAAGGTGAAAGCAGAAACACTTCCTCCTCACCGTGCCTGTGATCATCATATTCAGCTGGAGGGGTCTCTACCTCCAGTTGGGGTGATCTACTCTTTATCCAAACAAGAGTCAGATACACTCAGGGCCTAGATTTCAGAGAATGTAGAGAAAGGTTTCATCTGGCCAAGCTCCTCTTAAACAGGAGCACCTGTCCTCTTTGTCAAAAAGAAGGATGGTGGCCTCCTTTTGTGTCTTGATTACCGCAAACTCAATGCTGTTACTAGGAAGAACAAGTATCCTGTTCCCCCTATGAATCAGCTTCTCAATGGTTTTAATGGTTCTTCTATCTTCTCCAAGATTGATTTGCGTGGTGCATATAAACTGCTCAATATCAAGGAGGGTGATGAACACTTGACTTGTTTTAGAACTAAATATGGCAGTTATGAGTACTTGGTTATGCCATTTGGGCTCACCAATGCTCCTGCTTCTTTTCAAAATCTTTTCAATGATATCTTTCAAGATCTTCTCAATGTTTATGTTGTGGCTTATTTGGATGACATTATGGTTTTTCCAAATCTGAGGAAGAACATGTCACTCATGTGTCCATTGTTCTCTCCAGACTCAGAGCCAATAACCTTTTTGCTAAGGCATCCAAATGCCTGTTTCATGTTTCAAGTGTGGAATATCTTGGTTATGTAGTTTCTTGTGAAGGCCTCAACATGGACCAAGCAAAATTCTCGCAGATTCTCAATTGGCCGCCTCCGAGAAACCTCAAGGCTCTTCAATCCTTCCTTGGCTTTGCCAATTTTTACCGGCGTTTAATCAAGAATTATTCAAAGAAGATCAGTTCACTCACCAGTTTCCTCAAGAAAGATTCATGTTTTCCCCTCAATGAGGAAGCTCTCATTCAGTTTCACCAACTCAAAGAGGCTTTCACCACCGCTCCAATCCTTCTCTACCCACCATTGTAGAGACCGATGCATCAGATTATGCTTTGGGTGCTGTACTGAGTCAGGTCTCTGACTCAGGAAAACATCCCATTGCATTCGACAGCCGCAAGCTTATCCCAGCAGAGATCAATTATGAAATTCATGACAAGGAACTGCTTGGCATTGTCTGGGCTCTCAAGCGCCGGAGGGCTTTTCTTCTTTCACTGTCTTCCCCTTTTGAAGTTCTCACTGATCACTCTTCCCTTCAATACTTCATGACCTCCAAAGTACTCACTCGCTGTCAAGCCCGTTGGGCTGAATTCCTTTCTGAATTTCATTTTTCAATCACTTACCGCCCTGGCTGCCTAGCTACTCTTCCAGATGCCTTATCACATTGGGACAACGTCTATCCGGAGAGGGGGGAGGACTTCATCAGAAGAATCCAATGAATTTTCAACAAATCATTAAGCAAGATGAAGTTCAACCCTCAAAATATTTTGCAGTCAAGGTGAAATCTTTTTCAAATTTGATTGATTCAATCCAGAAGAAATTATGGCAAGATCCTCAGTACAGAAGTATCCTTGAAAATCTGGGTAAAGGTAAATCTGTCCAAGATTATTCTCTTGATTCCTCTTCCCAACTTCTTCTCTTCAAAGATCGGGTGGTAGTCCCAAATGACTCCCAATTCAACTTAGTATTCTTCAAAAGCGTCACAATTCTCCTCTAGCTGGCCACCCTGGCCAAGAGAAGACTCTCAAACTTGTCAAGTGGGATTTCCACTGGTCCGGCATGACTCAATTTATCAAGGATTATGTTTAATCCTGTCAACAGTGCTCAAGAAACACAAATATTCATCATAAGAAGTCTGATTCCTCAAGCCTCTTCCAATTCCAAATAGTCCTTGGATTTGTCTTTCAATGGACTTCATCACTCAACTGCCACTGTCCAATTCCTTTGATTTAATCCTGGTCATAGTGGACAGATTCTCAAAAATGGAAGTTTTTATGCCAACAATTTCTTCAATCACTTCCCTGGATTTGGCCCATTTATTCATAAAGAATATCTTTTGAAAGCATGGCCTTCCGTTAAGCATTGTCATTGATAGAGGCTCACTCTTTGTTTCTTCTTTTTGGACAAATCTTTGTCAGCAGCTCAAGATTTCAAGAGACTTGTCAACTGCTTATCATCCAGAAGCTGATGGACAGACGGAGAGGGTAAATCAGATACTAGAACAGTATCTTTGGATGTATGTCAGTTATCATCAAGATGATTGGAACACCTGGCTCCCTCTGGCTGAATTTGCCTACAATAATTCTGATCACTCTTCAACCAAGAAATCCCCCTTTTTCACTGTTTATGGAAGAGATCCAAAATTTGATTCAGTTCACATCACTCAAGATACTCCTGCTGGAAAGTTATAAACAAAAATACAATCAGTACAGCAAGATGTCAAGAGAGAACTTGAAGCTGCCATAAACCGGTTTAAGAGGTATGCAGATAAAGGTAGAGCAAGTCCACCTGTTTTCAAACCTGGTGACATGGTATGGCTTTCTTCCAAGAATATTAAATCAACCAGACCCACCAAAGAACTATCCAAAAGATGGTTGGCTCCTTTTCCAATCTTGAAGAAAGTCAGTTCTCATGCTTACCACCTCAAGCTTCCATCTCAATGGAAATCCATCCACCCAGTCTTCCATATCTCACTCTTGGAACCAGTCAAGACATCAGCAATCCCAAATCGGCATCAAGAGCCTCCTCCTCCAATTATCATTGAAGAAGAAGAGGAATGTGAGTCTCTCAAATACTGGATTCAAAGATCAAGAGAGGAAAATTATGGTATCTGGTGGAATGGAAAGGTTTCAGTCAAGGCCCAGAAAGATCCACTTGGGAACCAGCCGAAAACCTCAAGAATTGTCCTGAACTTGTAAAAGATTTCCATTCTTTGTATCCTGACAAGCCAGGACCCAATTCTTCAAAATCTTGATCATTTTATGGTACTTGGTGGGGGGAGGAATTACCAAAAGTAAGTCCCACTCCTGGTATGCACCTTTAGGGGTATTCTACTCTTCCTTGTTGTAAGCATCACCTTGGCCACTCTGTGAGCACTTTGCAATTTGGACACACATTTGTTGGCCTGGCTTTCAACATCAATTTCAAATCATGGCCATTTTTCACTTGGGCAATTGACCATTTAACTTTTATTTTCCTTTCCAAGTTTCCAATTCAATACATTCCTTTATCAAATTTATATTCTTATTTATGGCACTGGCGGTGTGGGATGCAATAAGGCAGTACCTTGAGGGGGAAATTATTGGTAAGTCTGTTTTGAATTTCAGAATTGTCCAATAACCATGGGTGCTAAGGTGTATTAGCTGCCCCTCTAAATAATACTGAATAGTCAGCCTACAGAGAATCACAAAATAAAATAAGATTTGTGGCTTTAACAGATAGAGAAGACTTATCAGCAGTGTCTCAATCAGACCTATCAATAACACTACAGTAAAATTTTTATTTAAAACTAAAATTTCTGATAAAATAAAGACTAAGATTTTTTTTTTATTATTTTGATAAAAGTAATTATAATATATATATATTTTTTTTGGTTTTCTGTTATTTTAATAAAAGTAATAGGAATATTTTTTTTTTTGGGTTTTATGATGATTATAATGATTTTTTTTATATTAATACTAATAATAAGACTACTTGATATTCTTCTTTTATATTTTCAATGTTGAGTTTATATCACTACTTCTTTTCTTTTAATGACACTAAGCCACTGAGCAAGGCACTGAGCTTTTACTACGGTTATACTACTATTCTTCAACAATACTAAGCTACTGAGCAAGGCTACTGAGCTTTTACTATGTCAATACTACTATTCTTCAACAATACTAAGCTACTGAGCAAGGCTACTGAGCTTTTACTATGTCAATACTACTATTCTTCAACAATACTAAGCTACTGAACAAGGCTACTGAGCTTTTACTACTAAAACACTACTACTATTCTAGATATCCTGCTAGTTCAGGGATGGTTGTGATCCTGGATAGTGGGAACTTGTTCCATGATGATGGGAAAAATGAGGGAGAGAGGACCTCTCTTTATAGCTTTTGGGCCTCCATAGAGCTTCTCAAAACAGGGTACTTAGAAAAAATCATAGCTGAGAGGTTTTAGCTGCTGAGACGTGTAGCTTTGGTGTAGCAGCGTGTTTGCTGAGAGAATTATGCTGGTGGTGCTTTTTCTTATCAAAATCATGTGATGTATTTGAGATAATTTGGCTGGTGAGATTTTCTTTTTATCAGAGTCATGTGAGATCATTGAGATAATATGGCTGGTGATGTTTTCTTGAAGGTGGGGAAAGTATTTTTTTGTTTCTATTTTTACGTATGTTATGAGAGAATTATGCTGGTGGTTCTTTTCCTTATCAAAATCATGTGATGTGTTTGAGATAATTTGGCTGGTGGGATTTTCTTTTTCCCAAGAAAGTGGAGAGAATACAGCTTTTGACAATTGAACTGTCTTCTAGTCATATGATATATATGAGAAAATTATGCTGGTGTTTCTGTTTCTTATCGAAATCATGTGATGTCTTTGAGATAATTTTGCTGGTGACACTTTCATTTTTTGGTGACTTTGTTACGTATTTTCTGAGGGAATTATGCTGGTGGTGCTTTTTCTTATCAAAATCATGTGATGTGTTTGAGATAATTTGGCTGGTGGGATTTTCTTTTTGCCAAGAAAGTGGAGAAAATACACCTCCTGACAATTGAACTGTCTTCTAGTCATATGATATATATGAGAAAATTATGCTGGTGTTTCTGTTTTAGTATTGTATCATTTCATATGGAGATTGCATCATTTCTATCAAGTTTGCTGCGTGCCATTATTACTAAGCAAACATTTGTTCTTGGAAAAAATATTGTAATTTTATGCATAGCCTTGAGGTATTTCTTCTTTCAATTGAATCAAGGTGGGGAAAATACAGCTCTGATTCTGTGGTCCGTCTGCATATACCTTTATTTAGATTAACTGCCTTTAATGACGTAATTTGTTATTGATGATGCAATAAGGTGGATAAATTCTTTGATACTATACTGTTTTGATAAGATCTTGAGGCTGTGTATTGTATATTTTTTTTTGAAATTTGTAATTGTAATGTGTAAATCTGTTTTGCGTAATTCTTTTTATTATCATTTTTTTTCTTTTGTTTTATTGGTAAGCTTGAAACTGGTACTAATGGTATGGAATACCACATCCCCCTCTCCATTTAATGCTGTCCCCAGCATTCCAGTTGAAAAGCTTGCCAATATCAATCATATTCATTTTTTTCAATTTCTTCTCCCTCCAATATTAACTCTTCATCTTCAATTTCTTCACTGCTTTCATTTTCTGACTCTGAACTTAATTGAGCTTCCTTTCCTCTTGGATAAAACCTCTTGATGTGACTTGCTGCAAATTTTCTTGTAAGTTTGGTGCCATCCAATTCTTCAAGCTCATAAGGTCCATTATTAACTTGATTTCTGACTCTATAAGGTCCATTCCAGCGGTTCTTGAAGAGTAATCCCCACTGTGACTCAAGTGGTTTATTATAAACTAATACCAAGTCCCCTGGTTCGAGTGGATTTCTCAGTCTATGTGCCATCTTTTTGTCCAAATATTGAACTGATTTGTGTCTTAAATCTCTTAATTTCTCTGCTGCTGCTAATCTTGTTTCCTCTTTCGCTGCAATCTGTAATTCTCTTGCTTCCAATAGTTCTTCTCTTGTTGATATTTTATTCCATTCACTGGCTAGATATGTATTTGTTTCAATATCAATTGGCAAAACAGCTTGCTGACCAAATTGAAGCTCAAATGGTGAGTATCCTGTTGTTTGTTTTGTTGATATTCTATCTGACAACGTCACAATTGGTAAGTATTCTTTCCATTTGGATCCATTTTCACCACACATTTTTACAAGGGCATCTTTAAATTGCTTATGTCCTCTTTCAACCATTCCTTGTGATTCTGGGTAGTAAGGTGTAGTTATTCTGATTATTGATCCTGCTCTTTTGACTGCTTCTTGTAGTTCTTTTCCAAATTCTGCTCCTCCGTCAACTGTCACTTCTTTTGGAGCTCCATATCTACAAATCCATTCTGACATAAACCATTCTGAGACTGATTTTGCAGTTAGCCTTGCTAATGCCACAGTTTCTGGCCATCCTGAAAAGTCATCTCTTGCTACAACTAAATATTTCCATCTTCCTGCCTTAATGTGAACTGCATCCATGCTGACTCTTTCAAATAAAGTAGATGTTACAGATATCTTTGCTTCTTCTTTTTGTTGCAAATGACTCCTTTTTTGACATTCTTGACATGATTTGACCCATTTCTTGACTATCTTTTTCATTCCTTCCCACCAATATCCTTTCTTGATTCTCCTGTATATTTCATTTTCCCCTCTATGCCCCAGCTCTTCATGCATTCTTTTTAGTATCTGTTTCTGAGCTTTTTCATTGTATACAACTATTTGTGGATGTGCTTGATTTCTTCTTTTCAGCTGCCCTCCTTCTAAATAGAAGTTCACTGATCTTCTCTTAATTTTCTTGAAGTATTCTTCCCCAACACATTGTGGCTTTTTCAAAGTATTCAAATATTCCTGCATATGTTTTCCAAATCCTTCCTGTTTTATTGGAATTTCAATATTTTTTGTTTCATTCCTTGATAATTTTCCCACTTTGCTTGTATTTACTTCTTTTAGGCCAAATCCTGGATGTGGTTTGATCCAATCTTCCTCTTCATCAAAATCATCCCTTTCACTTTCTTCTTCATCTTCTCCTTTTGGTCTTCTTGATAGCCCATCCGGCATAGTAAATGTTTTTCCTGGTTTGTGTACAAGATCAAATGAAAAAAGCTGAATGAATGCCACCCATCTTGTCATGGGTGCATTTGGTAAGCAAGGTGTGTTGATCATTTCTATTAAAGCTTTAACATCTACTTGAAGTTCAAAGTGTTGACCCCATAATATTGTTTGAATTTTTTTGAGTATTCTTGCTACACCGCAAAGCTCTAATTTTGGCTGAGAGTATTTAGATTCTAGTCTGGAAAATGTTACTGATTCATATAGTACTGGCCTATCCTTTCCATTTTCATCCTCTTGCATAAGAACTGCACCTGCTGCAATATAACTTGAATCTATTGCTAATTTTATTTTCCCTGAGCCTTTATCATAATTCAATGTCTTCAAAGTAATTTCTTCTCCTACTATCTTCCTGAGTTTTATAAAAGCTTCTTCACATTTTTCATCCCATTTCCACAATACATCCTCCCTTGTCAATATTCTCAATGGTGCTGCAACTTGTGAAAAGTCCTTGATAAACATTCTGACATATGCGCATAATCCTAAGAATCCTCTAACTTCCTTCTTTGTTGTTGGTCTAGGCCAGTTTTGTATCTTGTTTATCTTCTGTTTTGAAATCTTTCTTCCTCCCAAAGACACAACATGCCCCACAATATCAAGTGCTGGAACGCAACATGCAAATTTTGATCCTGAAATTGTGAGTCCTGCCTCTTCTATCCTGAAAATTATTCTTTCTAATGTTACTGCATATTCCCAAAAAAATCTTCTTATGAGCTGATTCTCCTTCAATGTTTCATGCTGATATGTTGATCTGGGTCCTTTAATTCCTCCATCATCTATAAATATTCCAAGGTGCTCTGGTATTTCCTCCTGAAGTATCCAAGTCATTTGTGCTTGATAAACTGCCACAGAGTTTGTTGCTCCTTGAGGTAGTCTTGTAAGCTGAAGTCTTCCAAGTGGTGTTTCAAATGTTGTAAGGGGTCTTGTAGTAATAGCCAATTCTCTTTCATCGTATCCTCCCATAATATCTCCCAATCCATAACATGCTCTTCCTGAAAATGATCCTACAAACTCATCAACATTTGGTGGCAATCCTGCATCTTTTATTGTTACTTTATTGAGGTCTTGAAGATCATGAACTATTCTAAGTTTTCCGTTGGGCTTTGCTACACAAAATACTGGGCTGTTATAGCTTGATGTTGATTGTTCATAGAGTCCTGTACGTATTCTTTCTCTGACTAGTTCAATAAATTGAGGTAAAATTGATTTTGGTATTGGTATTGGTTTCTTTTGCCATGGCTCATGTGGTATAATTGGTATTTTATAAGGTTTTCCATAAGAATGTTTTAGTACGCCTCTTTCTTCTTCACAAAATGCTATAGCCTTTTGCCTTAGTAATATAACATTCTTTAATAAATTAATCTCTTCTTCTGATAACCATCCAGATGGTCCAAAGTTTATCATTGAAATTCTTTCTTTTGTAACTTTTGATGTTTCAAAAAATGGAGGTGGGTTAGGTGATAGGGGTGTTTCATATGGGTCTCTTGATAATTCAGGTATTCCCAAAGGTGGATTCAGATCTTGAGGCATAGCTTCATTGACTGGTCTAACCTTCTTGAGTACTGACTTATATTTTGCAGCATTGGCTTGAGCTTCCATGATTATTAGTCTGGTTTTAAAGCATAAATTGATAATATATATATATATTTTTTTTTTTTTTTTTTTTTTTTTAATAATTTTTTTTTAGTTGAAATAAAAACAGTCCTTTCAGTTCTTTCTTTTCCTTTTATTCATAATTGTATTTGAGTTGTAGTTTTAAGTCATGCAAGGACTTTACCTCTAGGTGGATAAAACCCAGTATATTAGGTATACCAAATCCTGCAGTTTAATGTCATACAAGGACATTTGTGAACGCTAGTCCTGAGTTTGCTGTTTTACTTGAGGCTTTCATTATTCTATTATTCATTTTTGTTTTACTCTTGATATCTTCTCTTTTCTTTTTATTTTCTTGATTCCTTGATTTTAATTGCATCTTCAGCCCTCTGGTGTGCTACCCCTGTAGTTTGAGTCATACAAAGACTAAATTTTAGCCTTCAGGTTGCTACCCTGTAGTTTAAAGTCATACAAGGACTAATTTTAGCCTTCAGGTTGCTACCCTGTAGTTTGAAGTCATACAAGGACTAATTTTAGCCTTCAGGTTGCTACCCTGTAGTTTAAAGTCATACAAGGACTAATTTTAGCCTTCAGGTTGCTACCCTGTAGTTTAAAGTCATACAAGGACTAATTTTAGCCTTCAGGTTGCTACCCTGTAGTTTAAAGTCATACAAGGACTAATTTTAGCCTTCAGGTTGCTACCCTGTAGTTTAAAGTCATACAAGGACTAATTTTTTACCTTCTTTATTTGATCTGATCTTTTATCCTTAATTTTAATCACGACAGTTTATTTTAATTAATTTTTTTTTATGTTGAAAAAAGTTTTTTTTTAATTCATTTTCTGTTGAAAAAAATTTTATTTATATTTTTTTTTATTTTATGTTAAAAAATTTTTTTTTTTTTCATTTTCTTTTTATCTTGAAAAATTTTTTTTTTTTTTTTTTTTTTTTTTATGTTAAAAAAAAATTTTTTTTTTTTTTTTTATGTTGAAAAAAATTTTTTTTTTTTTATGTTGAAATTTTTTTTTTTTTTTTTTTTTTTTTTTTGTTTTTTTTTTGTTGAAAATTTTTTTTTTTTTTTTTTTTTTTATTATTTTTGCTATTTTTTATGGTGGTTTTTTTTTTTTTTTTTTTTAATTGGCGATTGAAATTGGATTACTTCAGTTGTTATTGAGAAATATTCAACCTTCTGTTGTGAATTACTGAAAGACATATGTCCTTCAATATTTCTCCAAAGATCTTGTTGCGTTGTTTTCTTTGTGTATTTCCTTTCCATTTGGAAACAAAACCTTTGACTTCATGAATAAACATGTACCCAAAATCACACCAGCAAAGAGTTCCTCCCAAGATTTCCAAACCATCTAGATTCAAATCTTCTTGAGCCCATAACATTTTGTTATACAGTCCTTCTATTGTCATTTGATAATATCCATAAGGCTTCTTCCAGTAAGGATTTCTTAAATTTCCTTTGATTCCAATAGTGGTTAGTAATTCCAGAAAATCAACATTTGTAAGATTTGATCCAGGTAGTTCTGAAATATATTTGGTTTGAATTATTGGTGAATCTAGCTCATAATCATACAGTTCCTTAAATGTTATTATTGGAAGTATTATGTAATCTTCCAGTCCTTCATATTCTGGTATGTCTTCTTGTATGCCATTTTGATTCTGGGAGTCATTTGGTAATTCAGATGTAATTCCTTTATTTTGATTAAATAGATCAGTTGCGCTTGAAAAGCAGAATATTTGATCATAGGCATGATTAAATTCTTCTAGAATGCTAAGTCCAGCTAGCCTCTGTGTATTTTCTGATAACTCTCCTTCTTCTAGATCTTCAAATATTCTTCCTTGCTTATATTTATCTTCCAAATCTTCATTATTTTGTTGGTATAACTTCAAGTCATCTTCTGATTCTGCTGTTTCCATTTTTTTATCAATCCTCTTTTGAATATTTCTATCCCAAACTTGATCCATTTTGTCTTCAGTAACTATGGCACTTTCCTTTTCCAATTCTTCAAATTTTCTTTTTGCCAATGGATTGATTATGTCGTCTTTTATTTTTTCAGTATCACTAATGTACCAAGCTTTCTCCTGAAATAAATTTGAATAATCTTCTGCAATTCCTGAGGAATTTGCTTCAGGTGGCTTCAGATCCATTTTAAATTTCTTCTGTGGGATTTTTACTTTATCTTCTTCATTCATACCACTTAACTCAAGTGCTAGCCATTTCTCTGGGTCTTCTATGGCCATGTCCAAATTTCTTCTCATCTTCTTCAGTTCCATTTTTATTTTTTCTATTGCTTCACTATCTTCTACCTTCAATTCATCCTCTTCTGGATCCTTCCCTTTAGATTTTGTTTCAGTTTGAGGTGGAATACTTTCTTGAGATGAAGATAATATGCTTGACTTTTCTTTATCTATTATCTGGTTGAAATTTTCAAATACTAAGAAGTCCAGGTAGGTTTTCTCTTCACTTTCAAAAGTGACTTCAAGATTTTTAATTTGACCAATTGGCTTCAAAAAGTTATCGGTTGATTTTGATGTGTAAGGGCTGATTTTTAATTCTGCTTTTAGGGCCATTTCCTGAGTTATAACATTCAAGTCATTTTTTGCATCAAAAATAGCTGAGAAGGGTATTTTGTTTGCTCCAAGAAATATTGTCTTCACTCTTGTTGAAGATTGACTTTCTGTTTCCCTTGTTTCTTTTCTTTTGGATGATTCTGCTCCATGTATTGACCATTTTCCAATCTCTGAAGATGCACAAAGCTCCATTCCTCTGGGTGGAGAAATTTCCCAACCCATAGCTTGAGGGTAACATATTGGTAAGCATAATTGACGTCCATCTTGCTCTGGATAACTAAATATTTCCCCTTGCTTGTGTGAAAATTCCAATTTAACATTATTATCTGCTAAAAATGGTCTTGCAAGTATGGTGTGTACAGCTCCTTTTGCTATGAATAAATGAATTTCTTTTTCTTCTCCTGTTATAATAGTAATTGGTGTAAATTCTGAGAGTCCAACCAAGGATGTGGTATGTCCACCAATTCCTCTGAGATTCATATTGAGCTTTCTACTTGTAAGTGAGGCTTGAATTGCAATTTCCTCTGGTATTATATTAATTTCTGATCCAGTATCCACCAATGCCATTTTAGGATATTCTTCTCTTCCAATAAATACTTCCATAAATCCAAGTGGGCATGCATAATGTAATCTTGGGGTATCATAGTCCCGTAGCTTTACTGAAAGCAGTCTTTCTTGAATATTTGACGTATTGACTGATTTTATTACTTCTTTTTCCTGGGTAGTTAAATTTTGTAGTTTATCAATAAAGGTTGGTGACATTGATAATATTTCTTCAATAGTAAGATTTATCTTTTGTTCAAGTATTCTCTTCATCACATGTTCAATTATTATCTTTGGGTTATTGGGTGTAGATTTTACCTTGTTTTTTAATTCCATCTTTTGTGAATCCTGTCTAAGTACCTCCTTATTCTTTTCCTTGGAAATGATTTCAATATCATTATCTACTTCCTTTCCTTCTTGTGTTTTCTTGTATTTTGTTGGAATTAGAACTCTTATTTCTTCTTCTGCCTCATCTTCCTCGTGGTAGGCACCTGGTATCTTCTTTTTAAAGGGTTTGTGTGTTTCATTTTTATCCTCTTGCTGGGTTTGACTTTGAGTTTCCTGTCTTGCGCTCTTTGCCTTGTCTGTCTAAGCCCAACATTTATTTGAATATTTTCATTTGCTGGTGATATTTGAGGAGGTTTCCAGTTTCCCCATTCTTCTATTTGAGCTATAGCTGCTGCCTTCTCACCTTTCCTTTCCTCAATTACTATTGTCTCTTGCTTCTTTTGGGGTGGATTTGATTGTTCCATCATTTTCTTTGTGAAATCCTCCTGCTCTTTGGAAAAATGTCTAACTAATTCTTTTGCAGATTTAGGGCCTTCTGTGGGTACTCTTTGAAAATTTGGAAAAAGATATGTTCCTCCACGCTTCAAGACAATTCTTTTCTCCAAGTCTTCTGTGAGGTGATTACATCTTATTGCGGAATGTCCTTCTTCTAAGCAGTAATAACACTTCAGTAGCTGTCTTGGAGCCATTTGTGCTGGAACATATGGTTGATAACCAGAAGATATGGGTAGTAAAGGATATCTTGGCCTGAGTGGCTGTGAGTTTTGTGTAACTTTCTGATCTTGATTATTGCCTGCTTGTATTTTATTTGGAGATTCAACTACTTCTGAAAGGTGTTTGAGCTGATTCAATACTTGCTTAACTGATTCCTTCCCAGTATCCTTTGATTGATGCCCTTGCGGCTGAGGATTTTGAATTTTTTGGGTAAGATCTTTCATTTGCTTTAAGACTTCTTCCCAGCTTTCCTCTTCAAGCCTAGCTTTCTTCTCTTGTGACTTTGGTTGTGAAAATTCCTTCTGTTGAATTAAGACTTTGGCTTCTAAATCTTGTTCAATATATAACTTTAAGATTTCCAATCTTGGAATGATATAACCACCATCCAAAGCTTGCACCATGGCCTTATCTTTAATCATTTCTTTGTAAATAGATTCTTGAACACTTGAGGAAAGACTGGCCAAAATTTCTTGATTGTGATTGATATCTCCTTGTATATATTGATACCTTCTGAGATAATTAATAATGGATTCATATTCAACAATGAACTTTTTATATTGGGTCATATTTCTAATTCCCCCTTCTTGTTGAAACTTTGTAAATAATTGAGTAATTGAGGACAGCTTGTATCTTCTTTCAGGTGACACTGTTCCCCATCTCCTCTTCATATCCAATTTTAATTGCTCCCAGTTGCCAGTTTCATATCCGGGCATTCCTTCAATATGGTAGCTAATTTCTTGATCTTTAGTCCAAAAGGATATCTGTCTTGCTATATCCCTTCCACTTGCTCCTTCAATTTCTGCTATACTTTCTACTCTTTTAATAAATCTTTCCACTTCCTTTCCATCAAACCATAAATTATAATCCTTTGGTCTGATCTTGACAATGGGTGTATTGTTTCGTGGTATTTCTTGTTGAAATGGGCTTGAAGCCTGTGCATGAATATTAACCCGCTTTGGTAGAGTATTTGGTCTTTGTGAAGTGAATGGAGTTGATGAGGCCATAGGCCTTGAAAATGGTGATGGTGACCCTTCTTGTCTAAAGATTCTTGGCATGCTCGTAGTTTCTTCCATTGGGCTGTTTTCTGCGGTAAAACTTGACTCTTTCCTTTTCCCTTCTTTTTTAAGGAGTTCAATTAATTCTTCTTGCATTTCCAACATTCTTTGATGAAGTCTTTCTACATCAGAAATATCTTCTTGTCCTTGCATGGTCTCTTCATTTATAATTTCTTCTTTGGATTCATCTGGATTGTGTGGTATCTTTGATGATGATGCTGAATCCATATTGATATATTCTTTATTTATTTTCTCTTTTTCACTTTTTTTTTAATTTCAAATAGTTCCTTGAGTAATTTCTGAAAATAATCTGTAACTATCTTTTGATCTTTCTTCTTAGTTCTTGGTGTACCAACTGGTATACTATAATCTATAGGTGATTCTTCTCCAGGTGGTGTTTCTCCTCTTTTTGGATAATAATAGTGAAATGATTTTGTTGAAGAACTTGATGGTGATGATGATTTAGAATTTTGTGGTTTTTCTGATTCCAGATTGACTTGATAGGTGCTTGAAATTGTTTATTGATAAAAGGCTTTTTCTTTTTATGGACTAAATTTGATTTTTTTTTTGATAATTGATGGATTATTGATGATTGAAGTTGTTGTTGGCCACTGTTGGGACACCAGATGTGGGATGAAATAAGGCAGTACCTTGAGGGGGAAATTATTGGTAAGTCTGTTTTGAATTTCAGAATTGTCCAATAACCATGGGTGCTAAGGTGTATTAGCTGCCCCTCTAAATAATACTGAATAGTCAGCCTACAGAGAATGACAAAATAAAATAAGATTTGTGGCTTTAACAGATAGAGAAGACTTATCAGGAGTCTCTCAATCAGACCTATCAATAACACTACAGTAAAATTTTTATTTAAAACTAAAATTTCTGATAAAATAAAGACTGAGATTTTTTTTTTATTATTTTGATAAAAGTAATTATAATATATATATATATTTTTTGGTTTTCTGTTATTTTAATAAAAGTAATAGGAATATTTTTTTTTTTTGGGTTTTATGATGATTATAATGATTTTTTTTATATTAATACTAATAATAAGACTACTTGATATTCTTCTTTTATATTTTCAATGTTAAGTTTATATCACTACTTCTTTTCTTTTAATAACACTAAGCCACTGAGCAAGGCACTGAGCTTTTACTACGGTTATACTACTATTCTTCAACAATACTAAACTACTGAGCAAGGCTACTGAGCTTTTACTATGTCAATACTACTATTCTTCAACAATACTAAGCTACTGAGCAAGGCTACTGAGCTTTTACTATGTCAATACTACTATTCTTCAACAATACTAAGCTACTGAGCAAGGCTACTGAGCTTTTACTACTAAAACACTACTACTATTCTAGATATCCTGCTAGTTCAGGGATGGTTGTGATCCTGGATAGTGGGAACTTGTTCCATGATGATGGGAAAAATGAGGGAGAGAGGACCTCTCTTTATAGCTTTTGGGCCTCCATAGAGCTTCTCAAAACAGGGTACTTAGAAAAAATCATAGCTGAGAGGTTTTAGCTGCTGAGACGTGTAGCTTTGGTGTAGCAGCGTGTTTGCTGAGAGAATTATGCTGGTGGTGCTTTTTCTTATCAAAATCATGTGATGTATTTGAGATAATTTGGCTGGTGAGATTTTCTTTTTATCAGAGTCATGTGAGATCATTGAGATAATATGGCTGGTGATGTTTTCTTGAAGGTGGGGAAAGTATTTTTTTGTTTCTATTTTTACGTATGTTATGAGAGAATTATGCTGGTGGTTCTTTTCCTTATCAAAATCATGTGATTTGTTTGAGATAATTTGGCTGGTGGGATTTTCTTTTTGCCAAGAAAGTGGAGAAAATACAGCTCCTGACAATTGAACTGTCTTCTAGTCATATGATATATATGAGAAAATTATGCTGGTGTTTCTGTTTCTTATCGAAATCATGTGATGTCTTTGAGATAATTTTGCTGGTGACACTTTCATTTTTTGGTGACTTTGTTATGTATTTTCTGAGAGAATTATGCTGGTGGTGCTTTTTCTTATCAAAATCATGTGATGTGTTTGAGATAATTTGGCTGGTGGGATTTTCTTTTTGCCAAGAAAGTGGAGAAAATACAGCTCCTGACAATTGAACTGTCTTCTAGTCATATGATATATATGAGAAAATTATGCTGGTGTTTCTGTTTTAGTATTGTATCATTTCATATGGAGATTGCATCATTTCTATCAAGTTTGCTGCATGCCATTATTACTAAGAAAACATTTGTTCTTGGAAAAAATATTGTAATTTTATGCATAGCCTTGAGGTATTTCTTCTTTCAATTGAATCAAGGTGGGGAAAATACAGCTCTGATTCTGTGGTCCGTCTGCATATACCTTTATTTAGATTAACTGCCTTTAATGACGTAATTTGTTATTGATGATGCGATAAGGTGGATAAATTCTTTGATACTATACTGTTTTGATAAGATCTTGAGGCTGTGTATTGTATATTTCTTTTTGAAATTTGTAATTGTAATGTGTAAATCTGTTTTGCGTAATTCTTTTTATTATCATTTTTTTTCTTTTGTTTTATTGGTAAGCTTGAAACTGGTACTAATGGTATGGAATACCACAGCGGGAGTGGCAACTACTAAGAGTAAGTTCCTCTCCTGGTGTGCACTTCCCTGAGGGGTCTAAGATCTTTTCAAAACATAACCTTGGCCACTCTGTGAGCACCTGGCATCAAATTCTTTTATCCAGGTCCCTGGCCACTTTCAAATCAACCATCAAAATCCGTGATGAAGATTGGACTCCCCCTCAAAATTCATTTTTCTTTTTTTACTATATTTATTCTTTTGCTTTCTTTATATCTGTTTCTTCTTTTTCCTTAAATTTATTTTATTATAATATTTATGCCAAAATTCTATGTCAAATTCAATCCTTCAACATTTTCAAAGCCAAATGTCAAGAGAAGACTACGTCAACCTCAATTCATATGCCAACAGTATTATCAGTTCAAAATTTTCTTTGCAAGACTCAAATACCTCTGGAACCCCTCTTTCCAATCCGTCTCAACAGCCTCAACAGGCTTCTACCTTATCTTGGTGCTCAGGAGCTCACCATTCAAGGTAGGGGGGTACTGTCACAACCACAAGTTTGACCCTCCTCCTTGATGGTTGCGGCAATCCAACCTGGAGCCAAGTTGGGGGAAAATTGGTCACGTCATATCATTTATGGCCAATTGGCCCCCTTGGGTGTTCTATGGCTCTTACACCATAACCCATTCCAATGGCCATATCCTGCCATCATTGGCCTCCTTGGCCAATTTCCATATCACCAACCCCCAGGCCTTTTTCTTTGATTTTGGGCCTGGGGGTCCTTTTGTCTTCTAGGGGCCTCCAGGCCCCCTAGCCATCTCCATCCAATCTGGGCAACCCCTTTTAATTAAGGGGGTTTAGGCCTAAATGGCCTTTTTGGGCCATTTAGGCCCCCTATGGCTCCTACGGCCTGTGGGCCGTGATTCACGGTCCGCAGGCCAATTAGGCCCCTTTTGGCCTAATTCAATGAGGCTAAAGGGGGCAGCCATCTAGCCCCCAAACCACAATTGGACCCACCTGAGCCAAAATTGGTCACCAATCCCTTGGACCCAAAATTGGCCAAAGACCATCTGGACACCAATTTGGCCATAAATCCCCTAGGACCCATTTTTTGCCATGGCCTCTGGCAACCACCAGAGGCCATCAGTCCAGCTCAGCAAGCCTTTTCCCCAACTCAAGGGAAATTCTTTCATTCCTCCATGCACTCCATACTCAAGGTTTCAGGAGTGGTGCATATATGGTATTATATACCATTATGCACCATTTTTGCTCAGCAATTCAATGGTGACGTTTTCAGGACCAAATTCCACAATCCAATATCAAGGTCTCAAAATCCAACACCCATTTTGAAGGAGGATTATTCAACTCATCAGTCTGACAAGTTATGGCGGCAATCAGAAGACTCTTCAAAGATCCAAACCACCTGTATCTGCAGGAGTTGGGTTGGTACATTATTCAGGATTATTCAAAAGGGGCAATTCTCAAGGGGTATTACATCAATTCAATCAGTTCTCAAGGTATCAAGTATTCAATACTCCTTGGACAACTCAATTCATCCATACAGGCCTCATTCAATCAACTTGTATGCCCTAGGCCCAATTGGGCCATTTCACATTCCACTGTGTGAATCCCATCACACAGTTCAAATTTCAAGATGGCCGGAACTGTATTTCCCGATTTGGACAATACAGTCAATTGATTCACCTTCCAGGATCAATCTTTCAAGTTTTCACATATACCAGCCACCTTTCATCACCTGGGGACTTTTTCCCCAGTTAATTAATATATTGGATTTATTATTATCCTTATTTTCTTTTACCTTATTAAAGTTAATACTGATAATCTTAAGTCAGTCATTAGCACCTTTTCTCTTTTTCTTCCTTGCCTCTCAGTGGATATTGGTGGTCATATCCTTTACTAATTCCATTCCTTTTCTGGCAGGTTGAAACAGTGAATTGAGGATTCACTTGGTTGGCTTCCTTTATTATCTTTGGCCTTTGGCTTCTTATCCTTTTCTTTTATGTTTGGCATACTTGTCTTTTCCATTCTTCTTCTTTTAAGAAATTAAAATCTTTATTATTCCTTTATCTTTTGGAGCCCTCCAAGTGAGTTCTTGATTCCTGAGTGCCAGGCCCTCTTGCTTCCATAAGAGCCCCTGTGACAAATGGGTACTTCAAAAGAAACATGCAGGACCAAAAAAGAATTAAAAAAAATATTAATTGTAAATAGTTTTATTTTATGAATAACATCTCCACTTGTTGTATGCCATTAAATTAAGTACATAAAAAATTGGTCCTGATGAAATTTACAATTGACTATTTCTCCATGTCAAAGTGATTAGTTTAATTTTTTCATTCATATTTACCACTTCTTCCCCAATGTCATTGTGGGCCAGATTTTCTGCATGTGGTGGATCATCATCTTCATATAAATCAAACCATTCATCACCAATTTGTGCTAACATATTATGTAAAATTGTGCAAGAAATGTCCCAACTAACAAAATATTTGATTGCATGAGCATCCCTCATTTGATTTCGCATTTCCCTTAGAGAAAACCACTGCCCCTTCGAAATTCCAATTGCATGCTTGATTTTCACCCTTGATTTTGCTAGAAAGTAATTCAAAGAATGGTTGTCTGCATTCTGTGCTACAAATCCCTTATATTCTGGAACAACCCAAGGAGAGCTTGCATATGCCGAATATGTGAGCCTTGAGGTATATTTTACATACCCAAATAGGCCACAATTATCTTAAAAGAAAATTTTGAATTATGCAAAACTCATAAGTCATGCATATATCCAAAATTCATCATTTTCAATTTCAGAAAAGATGAATAACTTTTTATTGAGTAAGTAAATCCATGGATTTAAGACCAGATTTGGATTCTACACAAAAATTCACCTAGGGTAGCTCCATAGAGTGAATAAGCTCAATTTAAGTATTTGAGGTGGTAAAATGGAAAATACTTCAATACCACATCATTAATACCACATAAAAGATCCGTGAAAATTTTTGTTTTTCTTGATTTTTAGCCAAAATAATGGGAAAGTGAGAAATCCCATGTTATATATACACTAAGAATAGTGTTATGCATGTTTTGAGCACTTAATATTATGGTATTCTTACATGGACTTTTGGTACACCCATAGTGGATATCTCACTTTAAGCTTAAATTACTATTTTGACGTAAAAATTAGGCAAGGGGGACAAAAGACATCAAAGAGAGCCAGGGTACCCAACTTCTGAGGCCTCAGAGGCGTGGATAGCTCCAGAGCATGGATCCATGGCTCATCTTGGCCCAATTGGTAAACTAAAACTCTTTTGGAACTTGGTTACCAAGTTACACCTACTGTAATTATAAGAAAAATAGCAAATAACCTGCTATTTTGACGTGCCAAGGAGGTAATAAGCTACTTAGGCTCCTGTAACCACGTCAATTCTTGATGACTTTCCATGACTAGACCCTAAAAGAGTAATTAAGCCCTTTTGGGATCCATATTCATTGATTTACCTCATAGCAACCAGCAAAATACTGCTATTTGCAATTCTACGTAGAAATGAGGTAAAAACTTCAAAAATTCATTAAAAATACAATTCTTAATGAATCTTCCTGAAAATTTCAGGACCAATGAAGAACTGTATTATCTATGGTACGACCAAAAAGAATTATGGTTTTACTAGTAAAATTAAAAGTTTTACTTACACTCCATTTTTGACCATTCTACGTGAAACACTGAATCTTCAAAAATTCACAGTAATTACAACCTGTGATGAAATTGGCAATAACATTGATAACTTTGAGAAATCAATGATTATTTTAGAATAAAAGAAGATTTACAGATGTTACTCCTTTTATTCTTAACCATATTGGGGTTGGTAGTCACGTAAAAGCATCAATTAAGTAATTATGATAATCTTACGTGACAACAGATGATGCAATCATTAATCCAAAAAGGATTATTGTTTTCTCACTCATTGGTTTTTCAGTTTGCTCCATGGCACGCCTCTGTGAGCTGTTGTTGACTTAAAAGAAGCCTCTTCTTGCTGTTTTTTCCTCATCATCATCTTATCAATTTATTAAATCATTATTACCAACAAGTAAGTATTAGTTAAAGCTATTCTTAAGTGTTTTTAAATCTTTCAAAATCATCCAGAAAGACGTGAAATCATAGAATCCAACTATATTCTGTTGTAATACTGTTATAAATCCTTTTGATCCCTTAAATCCACAATTCCACGTCAAATTTCTCTACTCTTACCTTTCAATAAGTTCTTTGAAGTATTAGTGAGTCATTTATTCTTAATTCTTAAAGTTTTTTTCTAGTAATAGTTTTCTTCAAGAATTATCCTTATAATTATTCTTGCAAAAGATAATTATATATTAAAATAATTTTATTATCTTAATAAAGAAGTTTTTATTATTAAATTCTTCTTGTAATTGATTCTTGTAGACAATTACTTGCTCACTGTTAAAATCACTAGTAGTGCTTAACACGTGAAAGAAATATTTTTTTTAATTATTTAATTGTGGTTATAATAATATTTTATTATTATATTTCATAAGCACAGACATAGTACTGTTGATTAATAGTAATATTATCACCAGTTTCATAGTCACATCTTACAGAATATGCAAGTAAGTACTTATCCTTTTCATAAAACTCTCGCGGCGTTTGTGCTATTTTCATATGTTGATAGACATTTGAATCATGAAGTGACCCAGTACAACCAACATGTAGAGAAGTGAA
Source organism: Austropuccinia psidii (assembly GCA_023105745.1). Taxonomy (NCBI): domain Eukaryota; kingdom Fungi; phylum Basidiomycota; class Pucciniomycetes; order Pucciniales; family Sphaerophragmiaceae; genus Austropuccinia; species Austropuccinia psidii. Next base: position 28,392,840 of record JALGQZ010000001.1, read on the forward strand.
CTGTTTGTTTATATCACAAACCCGTTGTATTGACATAGAATACCTTATATGTAAACCATCAGTAAGATCGAAATAAAGAATAAAGATTCAACAGCTTACCTTTTTTTGCGATAAAAATAGGCTTCACCATCATTGGGAGGACGTTGTGATAATGGTATGAGACTCCCATCAATAAACCCAATGCACCCAGGGAAGCCTTCTGCTTGCACTACTTGAGACATCTCTCTTCGTTGGTCTATTGTTGGCCACACAATCACTTTGCACTTCAACTTCATTAATATCTGGATCACTCTTTGAGTGTACAACACAATAGCCCCATGGCTAATTCCAAACAAAATTCCTATCTTTCCCAAAGCGGCCCCATTTCCATTTGATCCAAGCCTTGATAATGCCACAGCCAATTGGATGGAAGGATTGCGTTGTTTGTTTTATGATGAGTTTTGGAAGGTTTTATCACCTTGAATTTGTGCAACCAATTTTTCAAATGATTCATGTGTGGTCCTACATAGCTGTTGAAACTTTGCAGATGATAATGTTTGTAAATTGTTCATTGTATACATGTAATGTGATGGATATCTTCTACGAGGATTGATGTATCTGTGTGAGGTTATCATATCTAATAAGATTATATATTCCTGGATATCAGAATCACTATCAGAGTTGAGTGCATTGATGAGCTGCAGTGAGTTTAATGTCTGAAGTAAAGGTAGCCTTTTTGATGCTTTGGGCATGGTAAATGAATAAAAGGCCTATATTAAATGTAATTTAGAATCAAATACTTTATTAAATCACGGGTGTATTCAGATTTTATGCAACAGAAGGAAAGTTATATGCAATTTAACATGCCCTTACTGAGTTGTGTGGTTTAAGCATGTGCCTTTATGTGCACCTTGAGGTATATTTTACATACCCAAATAGGCCACAATTATCTTAAAAATAAATTTTGAATTATGCATAACTCATAAGTCATGCATATATCCAAAATTCATCATTTTTGATTTCAGAAAAGATGAATAACTTTTTATTGAGTAAGTAAATCCATGGATTTAAGGCCAGATTTGGATTCTACACTAAAATTCACCTAGGGTAGCTCCATAGAGTGAATAAGCTCAAATTAACTCTTTGAGGTGGTAAAATGGAAAATACTTCAACACCACATCATCAATACCACATAAAAGATCCGTGAAAATTTTTGTTTTTCTTAAGTTCACGCCAAAACAATGGGAAAGTGAGAAATCCAAGGTTACATATGCACTAAGAATAGTGTTATGCATGTTTTGAGCGCTTAAAATCATGGTATTCTTACATAGACTTTTGGTACACCCATAGTGGATATCTCACTTTAAGCTTAAATTACTATTTTGACGTGAAAAATAGGCAAGGGGGACAAAAGACATCAAAGAGAGCCAGGGTACCCAACTTCTGAGGCCCCAGAGGCGTGGACAGCTCCAAAGCTTGGATCCATGGCTGATCTTGGTCTAAATGGTAAACTAAAACCTTTTGGGAACTTGGTTACCATGTTACAACTACAGTAAAACTTAAGAAAATAGCAAATAACCTGCTATTTTGACGTGCCAAGGAGGTAAAGAGCTACTTAGACTCCTGTAACCATGTCAATTCTTAATGAATTTCCATGTATAAACCTCAAAAGCGTAATTAAAACCCTTTTTGGACTTGTATCCATTGATTTACCTCATAGCAACCAGTGAAATACTGATATTTGCAATTCTATGTAGAAATGAGGTAAAAACTTCAAAAATTCATTAAAAATACAATTCTTAATGAATCTTTCTGAAACTTTCAGGACTAATGAAGAACTTTATTATCTATGGTACAACCAAAAAGAATTACAGTTTTACTAGTAAAATTGAAAGGTTTACTTACAGTCCATTTTTGACTATTCTACATGAAACACTGAATCTTCAAAAATTCACAGTAATTACATCTTGTGATGAAATTGGCAATAACATTGATAACTTTGAGAAATCAATGATTTGTTTGGAATAAAAGAAGATTTACAGATGTTACTCCTTTTATTCTTAACCATATTGGGGTTGGTAGTCATGTAAAAGCATCAATTAAGTAATTATGATAATCTTACATGACAACAGATGCTGCAATCAATAATCCAAAAAGGTTTATTGTCTTCTCACTCACTGGCTTTTCAGTTTGCTCCATGGCACGCCTCTGTGAGCTGTTGTTGACTTAAAAGAAGCCTTTTCTTGCTGTTTTTTCCACATCATCATCATATTATTATTCATTTAAACCATTATTACCAACAAGTAAGTATTAGTAAAGCTATTTTTAAGTGTTTTGAATCTTTCAAAATCAATCAGAAAGACAATCAGAAAGACGTGAAATAATAGAATACAGCTATATATTGTTGTAATACTGTTATAAATACATTTTAATCCCCTAAATCCACAATTCTACGTCAAATCTCTCTACCTTATCTTTTCAATAAGATCTTTGGAATATTAGTGAGTGATTTATATTTAATTCTGAAAGTTTTTCTCCAAAATTAGTTTTCTTCAAGAATTACCATTATAATTATTCTTGCAAAAGATAATTATATATAAAATAATTTTATTATTTTGATAAAAGAAGTTTTATTATTAAAATCTTCTTGTAATTGATTCTTGTAGACAATTACTTGCTCACTGTTAAAATCACTAGTAGTGTTTAACACGTGAAAGAAATAATCTTTAATTATCTAATTGTGGCTATAATAATATTTTATTATTATATTTCATAAGAACAGACATAGTACTGTTGATTAATAGTAATATTATCATCAGTTTCATAGTCACATCTTACATTTGGGGGCCTGGCCATTTTTTATGAACCTTGTACCCTTAATTAATATATTTTTAAGCTCTAAAATATATTAATTTGATAATTTTTTCTTTCATTTTGAAGATAAAATAATTCTCATTTTTGAAATTGTTTTGGAAATCTTTTTCATTGAGGAATTTGGTTTAATTTTATACTGTTTTTACACATGGCTTTTTCACATCCAAAAACTTATGAAATTATTCTTTGAGTTACTCTGAATTAATTTTCATTCAAAATCTTAAATTTTAATTTTTTTTCTTTAAAAAGAATAATTTTTTTTCTTTAAAAAGAATAATTTTTTTAATATTAAAAAATATAAAACTTATAAAAAGTCTTTAAAAATATTTTAAAAAGTATAAAAAATAATTTTTTCTCTTTTATAATTTTTTTTAGTGTCTTTAATCAAATAATGTGCAGCTGGCAACAGACTCAGTAAAAGATATATCACTAGTGCAGAATCTGAAGACAGTATTGAGGTGCAAATTGTTAAAAGAGGCACCTTATTTAACTCAGAAAAAACTAAATTACGACCAAAAGGTGTGTATTTTATCTTATATTTTCACCTTTTATCTTTAAATTGATGTGGAAATGGTGCATAGCAGGTGGAAGCAACTATTCAGTACAACCAGATGGATGTGGACAAGGAAGAGGCAAGACCAAATCCAGAAGCGCCAAGTCTTCCACAAGAAAGACACATTTGGAGGATGGCAGAGTTGCCCCCCATTCCCCAAGGTCTGTACCAACAGATTTTGACGTGAATTCTGAGCCTAAACTGATTCATAACCATATTTCCAGGGCTGAACCATTTTCAAGTGGCAGCAATAGAAATATATCAATGCCAGTACAAAAATTGGTTCAGAGCAGCCAAAGAAGAGGAGTGGGAAATATGCCCAAGCCTTTGGCAGGGGGCCATAAACTCCTACTTACACATCAAGAGCTTTCTGGGTCAGGAGAAGACCATAGAACTCTTAGGAGGATGGAGCCCCCTGTCTTGCAAAGAAAAGGTCAAAAAGATAAAGAATTGGTTGAAGAACCAAAGTCTTTTATCCATAGACCAGAAGAAGGAACTGGAAATGACTCCAGCTTTGGAGACAGAGGCCCCAGTGGCGTCTACCAGCTCCAGAAGTATCCAAAGAAAATCCCAAAGGACATCAGAAGAAGCAGAGAGGTCCCAAGAGCCATCAAGGCAAGGGCAAAGGCAAAGCAAATTGGCACAGACCTTACCCACAAGGGTACAGGATCCCCAAATTGGAGCCTACAACAGTGGAAAGTGTGTTCAACATGGCCAGAACTCTCATGGAATTCACAGCCAAGGAGCAAGAAAGGATGAACAGGACTTTTCCATGCAAATAATTGATGAAATACACTTTGTTAAGTCTAGTATTGATGTAGAGCTTGGCAAATTTGGTGCAAAGTTAAATAAAATCATATTGGACATAAGTGAATTAAAAAGAAATGACAAAAAATATACTGAATGGTATGAATTAACAAATTCCAGATTTGATTCAATTACCAATGCTTGTAGCAGAATTGAGAGTACATGTCAGATTCAGAATGATGAAATGGAAGATCTTTCTATTTTCAAAATGAATGATCAACTTAAGATTCTACAAGATGAGGTCTTGAAGATAGTTGAAAATACCAATCAGTTTGCTACACATTTAGCAAAAAGTGACAGTGAAAGGCAGAAGTTAAAGAATGAAATCATTTCAAATGTAGAACAAATTCATAAGAATTATGAACCACATATGCCAAGACATTCTACACCTTTGACTGAAGAAAAACGTTTTGTTAAAGGAAGTTTTACCCCACTTCTAGGAGAAAATGTTGTCTCTGTCAAAGATATTCCCAAATTAGAAGAATGGCCAACATTCTCTGGTGAAGGAGAATATAACCATATTGAGCTCATCAGGACTATTGATATGTTACAGGAAGACTTTAATATACCTGATGAAATCATGGTGGGGAAATTACACTCTCTGTTTACCAGGACTGCAAAGAAATGGTATTACAAGATGAGGATGGATCATGGAAAACATGATTGGTCTTGGTGGAAGTCTGAAGTGATTACCAAATGGGCCAACAATTCTTGGAGGTTTAAAATGGAAAATGCTTTTGAAAGTGCTATTTTTAACTCAGAGAAAGATAAACCACTTACTTGGTTCTTCAAACAAAAAGACAGATTATCTGCTTTACACCCAGAAATGTCTGACACTATGATTAATATGAAGATATTAAGAAAGTGTGGAGGAGAACTGGAACATTCTATCAAAAGCAGATGTGTAGAACCCTGTTCAACAGAGGACTAAATTAATGCAATGTAAGATATCATTACCAGAACAAGAATTGGTAAAACTTGGACTAGAATCCCTATGGAATCCAGGATGGTCCCAAAGATTCCCAGAGAGGATAAAAGACCAGAAAGACCTGTCTTGAAGTGTCATAAATGTGGAAGTACTTCACATTTAGCAAACACTTGCACCAAAAAGACAAACATCAATGAAGCTCAGGTCATTGAAGAAATTCAGTGTACTGAAGAGAAAGAAGAGTCTGATCAAGATTCTGCAGTCTCTGAGGATACACCAGTGGAGGACTATCCCATTGAAAACATTTCAGCTTTCTTTGAGGTCACAGAAGTCCATACCCACTTGCCACAGTACAGTGAGGATTGCACCAACCTGATCAATATCCAAGATGCCAGAATGTGTAAAACAAAACCTGCTAGAGGAAAGGGTTACACTGCTGGAGCATCCTGTATCACATCAGTTTTGATGAGTGATATTGAAGCCAAAGTAAATTTGGATACAGGGGCATTTTGCACTTGTGTGGGCAATGGTTATCTCCAAATTATACTTTATGAATGGAAAAACCATCTATTACCAATAGAAGGTGTGCAGTTTAGTAGTGCCAGTAACAATATGTACCCCTTGGGTATATTAGACACTAATCTTGTATTTCCACACCCAGCAGGAAGTGTAAAGATGAAAACTGAGATTGTTGTAATGGATAATTGCACATCTAAGCACATAATTCTTGGAAATGATTACTTGAATATCTATGGAATTGACATAAATAACCATAAAGACAGATATTTCACAATTGGGGATAACAAGAGACAAAAATTTGCTTTTTCCAATATGCCAAAACAAATATATGTAGTATCTTCTGTCAAGGATACTTGAAAAAATGAATTTGTGTCTAATCAACTTGTTGAAGCACAAATTCATCCATTATTGTCACTAAAAATGAGGAATGAACTTATTAATGTGTTATACACATACAAAAAAGCATTTGCCTCTGACAATGAACCATTAGGTGCTATAAGGGGACATGAAGTTGATATTACTATTAATATTGACAGGCCATATCCTCCAGTACTTAGGAGACCAGCTTATCCAGCCAGTCCCAGAGCTAGAGAAGCCTTGGAAAAACATATCAAAGAGTTAATCCAGCTTGGTGTACTAAGAAAAGTAGGCCATAATGAGGAAGTTGAAGTGACAACACCTGTTATTATTGCATGGCGTAATGACAAGTCAAGAATGGTTGGAGATTTCAGAGCATTGAATACCTACACAGTTCCAGATAGGTATCAAATCCCTATAATTCAAGAAACCTTGACTCAATTGTCTAAAGCCAAGTATATAACATCAATGGATGCATTGAAAGGCTTCCATCACAATGTTTTGACGCCTAAAGCTAAGAAACTACTTAGAATTATCACTCACTGTGGTATTTATGAGTATCTTAGGATGCCATTGAGCATTAAAAATGCTCCATACCATTATCAAAGAATGATGATTACAATTTTTCCCATAGAATTGTCTGAAGGATGGCTTATAATTTATATTGATGATATTATCATATGTTCTGATTCATGTTCTTTGCACCATGAAAGACTTGAAAGAGTACTTCACAAAGTTGCAGAAGTGAACATGAAAATTTTACTTAAGAAATGCAATTTTGGTTTTGAAGAACTCAAATCATTAGGACATATTGTTTCTGGTTTAAGCTTGGGTATTGACAAAAACAAAGTAGCAGCAGTGTTACTTAAGCCAATACCCCAGAATAAAAAAGAAATGATGTCTTTTCTTGGGTTTGCCAGTTATTATAGGCAACACTTGAAAGACTTTGCAATTCTAGCCAAGTCACTTTATAGAATCTATGATCAACAGACTGTATTTGAGATGACACAGGAGAGAATTAAAGGTTATGAGAAGATAAGGAGAGCTCTTACAGAAGCACCTTTACTCCTCATGCCCGACTGGAATATTCCTTTTAAATTGTACATTGATGCATGTGGAAATGGATTAGGGGCAGCCCTACATCAAGTCCAAATTATTGATGACAAACCTACAGAAGGACCAGTTTGTTACATCTCAAGGCAAATCAAACCAACACAAGCCAGATATGGTGCAAGCCAAATGGAGGGCTTATGTTTGGTATGGGCACTTGAGAATTTACACTATTATCTTGATGGCAGTGTTTTTGAAGTGATAACTGACTGTAATGCAGTAAAATCACTTCTTAACATGAAAACTCCCAACAGACACATGTTGAGATGGCAAATAGCCATTCAGGAATATAGAGGAAACATGACTATAGTCCACAAATCAGGAAACATTCACAAGAATGCTGATGGACTTAGCAGGTGGGCATTAGCCAACACTCCTGATAACCCAGCTTATGTACCCTTGGAAGCTGAACCACAGATTCCAATTGAAGGGATTAATATAACTGATATTTGAACTGAATTCTTTGAAGAGGTCAGGGAATTGTATAAGCAAGACAAGAATTGCCATATCTTGACTTCTTTGTTAGATAAATACTGCAAAGATACATCTTTGGTCAATGCACTAGATGAAGTTTGGAGAAATTCCTATTCTGAAGGGAGATTTCACTTGTTTGATGGGATTATTTACCACAGAACCAAACATTCTTGTGTAATGACATTATGCAGCAGATTGCTTATCAATACAATTCTTCATGAATGCCATGATAGCATCTACTCTGGACACCTGTAAGAGGACAGAACACTTGAAAAAGTAAATAACTGTGCATGGTGGTCATCTTGGAGAAAAGAAACCATTGAATATTTCCATACCTGTGACAGATGCCAAAAAGCAAACAGGAGTACAGGCAAGAAATTTGGACTTATGATCCATATTCAAGAACCAAAATCCTCTTCGGATGTTGTTCACATGGATTGGGTCACAGCACTTCCTCCAACTGGTGATAAAAGCTATAATGCTTGTTTAGTAATTGTAGACAGATATAGCAAGACTCCCATATTCTTACCATGTCATAAAGATGACACTGCTATGGACACAGCTCTTCTTCTATGGAGTAGAGGTATTTCTCATACAGGATTATTTAAGAATATCATAAGTGACAGAGATCCCAAGTTCACATCTGCACTTTGGACCAATCTTCATAGATTGTTTGGGACTAAGTTATCATTCTCTACAGCATATCACCCTCAGACAGACGGGCTAGCAGAGAGGATGATTCAAACCTTAGAAGACATGATCAGGAGATTTTGTGCTTATGGGTTAGAATCTAAAGACTCAGATGGCTTTACCCATGACTGGTGCACTCTGAAACCTGCATTAGAATTGGCGTACAAGACATCAGTCCATTCTTCCACAGGACAAACTCCTGCTATGTTAGAAAAAGGATGGAATCCAAGACTCCCAGCAGACACACTGAGGAAAGACTTGATTGACATTCATCCTACATCTTCCAGATTCAAGATAATGCTTGGTAAAGTAAAACATCATGCAAAAAAAGTATGGATGATGCTTTTGATAATGCAAAACAGAAGTGGGACAAGAGTGATAAAGTACCAGAATTCAAAGTAGGGGACTTAGTGCTAGTTTCAACCTTGAATTTTAATAATATCAAAGGCCCAAAGAAACTTAAAGATTCTTATGTAGGACCTTTTGTTATTGTTGCCTTACATGGAACCAATGCAGTTCAAGTGGAATTGAGTGGTGAATTGGAAAATAAACACCCCACTTTTCCAGTCAGCTTGATAAAACCTTATCAACCAGCTGATAAAGAATTGTTTCCTCTAAGGAACCCAACTCCTTTAACTGTCCCACCAGTGGAACAGAATGAAGACAAAAAGATAAATAAAGTCATTAAAGAAAGGAGACTTAGGGGTAAAAATAAGTGAGAATATCTTTCCAGATATAGAACTCCAGTACATGAAGATGAATGGCTGGCAGAATCAGATATACCTGACTCAGATAAACTCTTGAGAAGATTTAGACATGAAAGAAGGCCACAAGCCTGAATATGTCTATGAATGTGCTTTAAAAAATCTTGATCTGAGTAATGTAAAGAGGCTGAACAGTGGACATTAACCCCCCTTTTGGGGCTTTTTATTATTTCTATCATTGATAAAATTGTAATACAATTTTATTTGTTGGTGGGAGGGAATGTGAGCCTTGAGGTATACTTTACATACCCAAATAGGCCACAATTATCTTGAAAATAAATTTTGAATTATGCATAACTCATAATTCATGCATATATCCAAAATTCATCATTTTTGATTTCAGAAAAGATGAATAACCTTTTATTGAGTAAGTAAATTCATGGATTTAAGGCCAGATTTGGATTCTACACTAAAATTCACCTAGGGTAGCTCCATAGAGTTAATAAGCTCAAATTAACTCTTTGAGGTGGTAAAATGAAAAAATACTTCAATACCACATAAAAGATCCGTGAAAATTTTTGTTTTTCTTAATTTCACGCCAAAATAATGGGAAAGTGAGAAATCCCATGTTACATATGCACTAAGAATAGTGTTATGCATGTTTTGAGCACTTAATATCATGTTATTCTTACATAGACTTTTGGTACACCCATAGTGGATATCTCACTTGAAGCTTAAATTACTATGCTGACATGAAAAATAGGCAAGGGGGACAAAAGACATCAAAGAGAGCCAGGGTACCCAACTTCTGAGGCCTCAGAGGCGTGGAAAGCTCCAAAGCTTGTATACATGGCTGATCTTGGTCTAAATGGTAAACTAAAACCTTTTGGGAACTTGGTTACCATGTTACAGCTACAGTAAAACTCAAGAAAATAGCAAATAACCTGCTATTTTGACGTGCCAAGGAGGTAAAGAGCTACTTAGACTCCTGTAACCATATCAATTCTTAATGATTTTCCATGGATAGACCCCAAAAGAGTAATTAAAACCCTTTTTGGACTTGTATCCATTGATTTACCTCATAGCAACCAGTGAAACACTGATATTTGCAATTCTATGTAGAAATGAGGTAAAAACTTCAAAAATTCATTAAAAATACAATTCTAAATGAATCCTTCTGAAACTTTCAGCACTAATGGAGAACTCTATTATCTATGATACTACCAAAAAGAATTACAGTTTTACTAGTAAAATTCAAAGGTTTACTTACAGTCCATTTTTGACTATTCTACGTGAAACACTGAATCTTCAAAATTTCACAGTAATTACATCCTGTGATGAAATTGGCAATAAAATTGATACCTTTGAGAAATAAATGATTATTTTGGAATAAAAGAAGATTTACAGATGTTACTCCTTTTATTCTTAACCATATTGGGGTTGGTAGTCATGTAAAAGCATTAATTAAGTAATTATGATAATCTTATGTGACAACAGATGATGCAATCAATAATCCAAAAGGGCTTATTGTTTTCTCACTCACTGGTCATTCAGTTTGCTCCATGGCACGCCTCTATGAGCTGTTGTTGACCTCAAAGAAGCCTTTTCTTGCTGCTTTTTCCACATCATCATCATATTATTATTCATCTAAACCATTATTACCAACAAGTAAGTATTAGTAAAGCTATTCTTATATGTTTCAAATCATACAAAATCAATCATCAAGACGTGAAATCATAGAATACAACTATATATTTTTGTAATACTGTTAGAAATACATTTTGATCCCTTAAATCCACAATTCTACGTCAAATCTCTCTACCTTATCTTTTCAATAAGCTCTTTGGAATATTAGTGAGTGATTTATTTCTAATTCTTAAGGTTTTTCTCTAAAATTAATTTTCTTCAAGAATTACCATTAAAATTATTCTTGCAAAAGATAATTATATATTAAAATAATTTTATTATTAAAATCTTCTTGTAATTGATTCTTGTAGACAATTACGTGCTCACTGTTAAAATCACTAGTAGTGTTTAACACGTGAAAGAAATAATTTTTAATTATTTAATTGTGGTTATAATAATATTTTATTATTATATTTCATAAGAACAGCCATAGTACTGTTGATTAATAGTAATATTATCATCAGTTTCATAGTCACATCTTACACTTTATGGGAAGCTAAAGGTGGGATTTGAGTATTTAAACATGGGATTTGGTACCAAAAAACCTGGGTTTTTGTACCTTGAAATACCACACCTCTTGAGGTGTGGGATTTCTGAAATGCCAAAAAATTAATGCGGGATTTTGGCAAAACAAAACTCGGGATTTTGAGTGTGGGATTTGGTAACTTTGAGACCCCCTATTGTTGATTATCATCTATTCAAAAAATAAATGCTTTTTAAAAAGATTATTTCATTTTTGTAAGGTGTGGATATGAAAGTTTGATTCAAAATCAAGTACTTTTCCTGTCCTCAAAATTTGTATAAGGTAAAAATTAATTAAAAATAGTATGAAATATTATTTTTAAGAGAAAACACGCCAAATTTATTTTTTATAGCTTTATTAGTATAAAACAATAATATTATAAAAATTGATTGTTTTACCAACAATAAAAATTTATCCAAAAAATACTCTACAAGAGATATTTTAAGGCTAAAAAAGAAATTTCTTCAAGAGCAATTTCAATTGGAATTAATTGAGCAAAGAACTGCAAGCAATTCATTAAAGAAAAGAGTCATTAAAAAGAATATTAAAGAGAAAACACGCCCAAAATTGACCAGAGTGAATTTGGAAACAAAGTGACAAAGTTTACATTGATGAAAGATGCTTTGATTCACTTTTGGGGTGGCTCAGGGGTAAAAATGATTATAAAAGTTACAAACAATGATTATAATGATTTTTTTTCACGTGGTTAAAAGGTTGAAAATGATTTAAGAGGGTGGTTGGAATCTTTTATTGATTGGTTTAACAGTGTTTAAACTAATTATAAAAGGAAAAGATTCTAACATGAAGAGAAAAGTGGGGCAAAGAAGACATTCTTTTATAGCAATCAATTCTCTTACTCCAAAAGTGAAATTTACTCTTGTCAGTCGTGAAAAACAGTGTGACAACAGAAAAGCCAACTATGGCATCATTGAACCCTGGTTTAGACCAAAAAGGGCTGGTTTAAGCCATTTTTAGCCATTTTTAGCCATTTTAGACCCTTAAATCAGCCATTACTATAGCAATACCAGGCCTAGATCCTTCAAAACACGTCAGAATGTGTGTCAGAGGCGTAGAGACCAGTTAAAACTGTTTTTAATATGATTGTTTTATCTTAAGGGTAGTTTTAGCCGCTTGGCAACAGCTAAAACTACCCCAGTTGGTATCAAAAGCTCATCATCAATTGAGTCCACAGACCCTGTAGCTCAATTCCAGGCCAAAAGTGATGAACTTTTGCATGAATTTCGACATCCCACGCCTGTCAGCAAGGACTTTGGGGGTCTAGCTCCCCCTTAGAGCTGGAGTTCCTTTTCCCCCCCAAATTTAATCTTTCCAATTTATTTTTCCTTTAATTCTTCATCATGTATTATACTTATAATTTACATATCTAATTCAATTCAATTGTACAGTACAATACAGTAATAATTGACACATCATATGTAAATCAAAGTTCACTTATGTAATACACGCGCACATTTTGACATTTCAATTGAATTCAATTGAAAATACTTCAATTCCTCATAACTTCTAAACTAAACACAACACCTCAATTTTAACACAAAAATTGATTGTTAACACCACATGTGGTGTGAATTCAATTAAAGTTTTGAGAATTTTCAACTTTTGTATTGAAAATACTAAAAACTTAATTTAAGCTTATTTACAGTTGAGTTACAAGAATTTCACTCAGAGGTCACCCCACCTGATTTTTTATGAGGAATCCAATGGTGAAATAATTTTTATATGTTTATTTATTGGATAAAAAGCTGTAATAATTTTTATTTAACTTTTTTCCAAATTTATTTATTTTTTCACAATTTTGTTAAAATTTCATTTTTACTTAATTTTTTCAAGTATAAATGTAATTTTACACTTACAAAATTTAATGTATTTTTATTTTTAAATTGAAATTAATTTCTTATTTTTAATATAATTTTATATTTATATTTTCATTTTCATTTTAACAATATAAATAAATTTATTTTATTTATATTAATATGTTATTTTTGTATTTGTGGTCTTTTGGGTATATGAAATTACCTCTAAGGCTCACAATTTTATTTTAATATTGATCTATATTCAACAATTTTTTTTAAAAGAGATGTTTGATTGATCAGGTTTACTTTTTTTAAAAAAAAAACTTGATCAATCTAATTTTTTTAAAAAACTTCCATTTCAAATGAAATAAAAAGTAACTGACTATTATTTACTACTAATTTCTGTAAATATAATCATATTTTTTTTTTTGAAAAAAAGACTCATTTTTAGCTCTATTTTTAAAGTTTATTTTTATTCCAATATCAATCATTGAAAAAGAATGTGTGTGTTGATTATCATCTATTCAAAAAATAAATACTTTACAAGAAAATATTTTATTCTATTTTACTCTCAATCTATATTCATCAGTTTTCTTTGTAAAAAAGACCTATTATAAATCAGATTTTTTTTTTCAAAAAAAAATATTTATCAATGTAGTTTCTTCTTAAAAAGTCCATTTTGAATGAAACTCAAGGTAACTAAATGTTTTTGACTACTAATTTCTGTAGATATAATGATTTTTTTTGAAAAGATGACTCATCATTAATTCTATTATTAAATTTGGCTTTATTCCAATAATAATCATTGAAAAAGAGCATGAGTGGTGATTATCTGTCACAGGGACTCTTCTAAGTGAAGAGGGCCTGGCACTCAGTAAACTGGGACTTAGGGAGGGCTCAAGATATGGTAAAATGGGAATACAATTAAGAGTGTAATAAGATGAAATTACTGGTGAAAGAAATATAAGAAAGCAGCAACAAAATAATAAGAGTAAGAAAATAGAAAATCCAACCACAAACAAGTCCAAGTCCACTGTTTCAACCTGTCAGAAAGAAAGAGAAGGGTTAATAAGGATATGGCCACCCAGCTCATACTGTACAGGCAAAGAAAGAAAAAGGCAAACACTAACTTAAAATTAAATAATTATAATACAAAGAAAAAATAAGGATAAGAATAAACATGAAATAATAAATAAACTAAATTAATCAACTGGGGAAAAGGCCCCAGGGGGGAAAAGAGGGGCTGATATATGTGAGAATCACCAGCCCTGATCCAGAAAGAGTTTTCATTAGAGGAATGGATGATTGAATTCAATCTGGCCAATACAGGTCCTGAACAGCTTGTACAGGATCTGTACAAGAGGTGTGGTGGTATTGAGTGATCATACAGTTTTAGGATGGTGTATCCAAACTGTATTGGGTAATTCCAACCTGTACAGAAGTTGACAGGCTGTATGCATGTTTCAGAAAGGAAGATTGCTAAAGTTGATTATTGACACACACAGTAGATTTCTGGTTTGAGGTGTTTGAGTGGGTGTGAGATTGAATACCCTTATCCCTGACTAGTGGTTGTTACAGTATCCCCCTCTTGAAACTGGTAGGCTCCTGAATACCATAATCTCTGGTCACTGTTGAGTGGCATCTCAATATCCCCACATTTTTTCTTTTTAAACTTCTTTTCCTCTTGGACATTATCCTGAAAATTCTCTCCTCTCTTAATTGTCCTTGATTAACTTGTCTTCTTCCCCTTCTTTTTCTTCTTGAGTAAGTCCCTTCCAAGTTTTTGAATTATGTTTTCTTTGAATTCAATCAGCCATTTTTCCTTCCATTATTGAACCTCGGACTTTATCCCAACAGAAATGCCACCAAGCTGTTCTGCTTAAAATTTGATGAATAATGAGTATATGATCATACCTCATTATGAATTGGCCAGATGATCCTTGACCCCTTCTTGCCTTCATCATCATCATCCTTCTTCTTTCCATAATTACAAGGAGGGGTCTTGTTCCCATTGTCATTGAGGATGTGGCCTCAGAATGGACTTTGAGCCCATTCTTGGTCTTTTTGGTGCTTTTGGTCCTTGCCATGTCTATGGACACTTTTGAATATCTGGGTCTAGGCCTAATTTTTAGGGCCTGGGAGTAATTTGCTGTCCCTACAGTCCATGGGCCATAGTTTGAGGTCTGTGGTCCATGGGGGTATTGGAGTCCCCCAGGGGTCCAAGGGACCAAAAAACGTGGCCTTGAGCCAATTTCCACCTACATGGCCTTGGCCCATTGAGAGAGGTACAGGACCATCAATGTGAGCCTGTGAGGTATGTATAACATACCCATAAGGCCGCAAATGACTTTATACACAGTTAAATTTTTCTTTAACAGACCTTTAATTGAATTTAAAATAAAAAATAACAAAAGATAAGTATAACTTTTTTTTGGATAAACAAAGTTATAAATATTATGTCATTTTTGGATTCTACACCAAAAATAACCTAGGGTACACCCATAAGGTGTTATACCCAAAAACACTTATTTCTTATGTTATTAGAAGATTTAAGAATCTCACAGTACTAATGTAGCTTTTTTTAACATTTTTCAAAATTGTTAAATTTAAGCTTAAATAAGCATAAATTTAAAGTTGCATAAGGTTTATGCAAACTTACCCAAATTTTAGTTAAAATTGAGGTGTTGTGTATATTTACTGAATTGGCTAAGGATTTGCCATACAGAATGTAAATCCTGTGTGTGTTCAACTTAAAAGGGTTTAAGGCCATAGTATGGCTTTAAATGAATAAAAGGGCAAAATCCATGCAGAAAGGTGGGACAAAGGAAAAAGACCAAATAGAGCTGGGGTACCCAGCTTTATGGATCTGCAGAATTCAATTAAGGTTGTCCACCTGTATTGGAGGATTTTCAACCTTATTTAAACTTTAAGATTAGACTTTGATCCAACATTAAAGTTTAAACTGGTTTTATCCCAATTTAAACAGGAATTTCCAGCTGCCAAAGGGTAAATCCCAATATGCAGGCTTGAATTTAAGGTTTTAAGAACTTTCAAAACTTAATTAAGCTTAAATCTTTAGGGTTAAAATCATTAAAGCCTTATCAAAAGTTAAGGTTTGGTGTGTATTTCTATTTTACATGTGTCACAACCACAAAGATTGACCCTCCTCCATGGGTGTTGCGGCAATTCTAACCTGGAACCAAGTTGGGGCCAATTGGCCACACCATATCTTTTATGGCCAATTGGTCCCTTCTGGTGCTCTATGGCTATTTGGCCATTTCTGGCAACCAATCATCATTTATGGCCTCAGGCCATATCCTGCCATCATTGGCCTCCTTGGCCAATTTCCATATCACCAACCCCCAGGCCTTTATCTTTGATTTTGGGCCTGGGGGTCCTTTTGTCTTCTAGGGTCCTCCAGCCCCCCTAGCCATCACCTTTGGCTTTGGGCCACTCCCTTTAATTAGGGGGGTTTAGGCCTAAATGGCCTTTTTGGGCCATTTAGGCCCCCTAAGGCTTCTATGGCCCGTGGGCCGTAGGCCAATTAGGCCCCTTTTGGCCTAATCCAATGAGGCCAAAAGGGGCCAAAGGGGGCAACCATCTAGCCCCCAAGGCCAAGTGGGTCCCAAAACACAATTGGACCCACCTGAGCCAGTTTTGGCCATCAATCCCTTGGACACCAAAATGGCCATAGAACCCATAGGACCCAATTTTGGCCATGGACCATATTTCCAGCCATGGCCTCTGGCAACCACCAGAGGCCACCAGAACAGCTCAGCCAGCCTTTCCCACAACTTAAGGGAAATTCTTTCCATTCCTCCCTGCACCCCGTACTCAAGGTTGCAGGAGTGGTGCATATATGGTATTATATACCATTATGCACCATTTTTTGCTCAGCAATTCAATAATGATTCTTTCAGGACCAAATTTCACAATTCCAAATCAAGGTCCCAAAGTCCAACGCCCATTTTTGAAGGAGGATTCTTTAACTCATCAGTCTGGCAATCCATGGCAGCAATCAGAAGACCATTCAAGGATCCTAATCACCTGGCCCTGCAGGAGTTGGGTTGGCAATTCCATTCAGGATGATGCCAAGGGAATTCTCAGAGGTTATACAGTCTTTCAATCAGTTGTCAAGGCATCAAGTATTTCAATACTCCTTGGACAACTCAATTGGTCCATACAGGCGTCAATAAACCAACCTGTATGTCCTTGGCCCAATTGGGCCAATTAAATCTTCCACTGTGGGAATTCAATCACACAGTTCAATTTCAAGATGGCCAGAACTGTATTGGCCCAATTCAGACAATACAGCCGGTGATCCACCTTCCAGGATCAGTCTTTCAGTTTTTCACATATACTGGCCAGCTTTCAGCACCTGGGGACTTTTTCCCCAGTTAATTAATATATTGGATTTATTATTATCTTTATTTTATTTTACATTATTAAAGTTAATACTGATAATCTTCAGTCAGTCATTCACCACCCTTTCTCTTTTTCTTCCTCGCTTGTCAGTGGATATTGGTGGTCATATCCTTTACTAATTCCATTTCCTTTTCTGGCAGGTTGAAACAGTGAATTGAGGATTAACTTGGTTAGCTTCTTTTATTATCTTTGGCCTTTGGCTTCTTATCTTTTCTTTTTTCTTGGCATAATTGTCTTTTCCATTCTTTTTCTTTAAAGAAATCAATCTTTATTATTCCTTTTATCTTTTGGAGCCCTCCAAGTGAGTTCTTGATTCCTGAGTGCCAGGCCCTCTTGCTTCCATAAGAGCCCCTGTGACAACGTGGAAAAATAGCAATAACTTCAAAAATTCATTAAAAATACAATTCTTAATGGATTTGCTTGAAAATTTCACACAGCTTATCATTCAATATCATCTACATACAAATTGAATTTTAAGTATCTTTTATTAATAAATTTCCTGGGTAATTAGCCTGAAAATTTACTTTTTCAATTAAGCTTAAAGAAAATTATAATTTCTTTAAAATTTAATTAAAAATTGAGTTCAAGAGATTTCTGCTTGAAACTTTATTTTTAAGTTTTTCATGTGATGAACCTTAATATAAATAAGATTATCTTATATTAAAACTTGAAATAATTAGTTCAAATGAGGATTAAAGTTACTTGGAGTTAAGAATAACACTGGTAACTTTAAATTGGAATTAAAAATAAGTTACCTTAAGCTAAGAACTTTATTTTTAAGCATGGTTTTTCAGTTTTGGTTTGAGAACGCCCTCTATATTCATTATGAATCATGAGAGCTGCTCTGAAGACATAAAAAGAGTCTTTTCATCACTGTTTTTGTCCATCATTCATTATCAATCCAATCATATTAAATATTTAAACAGGTAAAGTTTTATTAAATATAAAGTCTTACTATTAAAGTAACTCTCAGCTTATTTTATTCTTTATTAATTAAAATTAAAGAATTGAAATCATAGAATTTATATTATTGTTGTAATCACCAATAATATATTTTATTATATAAAATTATCATCTTAAATATCTTCTAAAAATCCACAAATTCCCCTTAAAAACTCTTTAATCATAATGTTTATTATGAAAAGCTGTTTTATCTTTGAAAATATTGATTTTTGGCGTGATTTTAACTGATAATAATTATTTAATATAATAACTGTTGCTTTTTAACTTGTTTTATTAAATAAATATTATAAGTAAGTTTTCTCTAAAGTTCTATATCCTTTTTTATCTAGTATTATTTTTTTTATGTAGAATTTTTTCTATAAGAATTATTTCTGCACAGTGTTTGTTTTAACTCTTTTATAAATAATATTTATATTATTTATAAGTGGTTAATATTCATATTTTCCATGTGTAATTGTCTCATTAAGAGCTTTACACTTCTTACTGTTATAATTGTCAGTGACTATAACAATAATAGAATAACTATAATTTATTATAATTTATTATAATTATTATATTTGTTTATTATTATGTTTTTATAATAATAATTGAATTAATTTTTTTATATAATTCTTTTTAATAATTATATTTAAATTTGTGGTTATAATATTTTGTTATATTATATATTTCTACTGAGGACAGTCATAGTACTCCTGATATTGCTAATATTATCAAGAGTTTCATAGACAAACCTTACAATCAGGAAGATTACTGCCCCCTTAGATGAAGGGGAGGTCCTGGATTGATGATTGGGGCCCAAGGGGGTCTTGGAGCCCCACATTGAGGACCTTGAGGGGGCCATAAATTGAGCTATGGCCCCACACCCTTGATGTGCATAATCTGACACCTTGAATTATTCTGCTTGCATAATCTTTAATAATGAGTTCCAAACTGACTGAACTCACTGATCATTCCACTTCTGTGCTTCCACCATCTGTTTTTTGTGGTTCTGGAATCCTCACTCAATGGGGCTCACCTTGGTCAATGGCTTCTTTTGGCCACTTTGATCCTTCTCAAACTTATGATGGATACAAGGAAGTTGAAATCCTTGATCCTGCTTGTACTGAATGTTTGATGAAGGGGAAGGAGTTCTTGCAACATTTCAATCTTAAATCTTCAAAGTGCCTTTTTTTTGTTGGGAAGAAGTCATGCTGTTATCCTGAAATACCAGCTCCCAATGTCAAGAGATACTTGTGGAGCAATAAAGATGGGCCTTTTGGGAAAAAGTTCCCAGTTTCTGAGGCCCCTACTCCTGATGGTACTTCAGGATATTCTAACTGGAAGTATGGTAATTGTCTTGATTAATTTGAATACTGATATTTGGTATTAGTGACTGTTTTTAAGCAGAGAGAGGTGGCTGGGTGGACCAATTTTGGAGGGCCCATCCCACACCGGGGCGAATCTCCTGTCAATCGTCGGCGATTGACTTCACGTCAAGCAAACGTCAAGCAGGATAAAAGTCGAGCTCACGTCAAGCGAAAATCAAGCGAACGTCGAGCACACGTCACACTCTGGTCTTACACCAAATCCTGTGACATCCAATAATATTGGTTCCCCTGTGCCTTCAACTCAGATTCCTCACCACCTGATCATCCCACAACCGTCCGATGATTGGTAAAAATTACACCAGACCCGCCTGTTTGCACACACACACATCAAAGATGTCCTTCAGCCAGTCTTGATGTAGGCAGGGGGTTTGACTTCACCAGGTCATCCATGAAGTGTGCGTGTGCATGCGTGGGGGCGGGTGCGTTTGCGTGTGCATTGGCGCGTGCGGGTGGGTGTGCGTGTGCATTGGCGTGTGCGGGTGCGTGTGAGTGTGCATTGGCGCGTGCGGGTGCACATGCGGGTGTGGGTACGCAAAAGCCGATTCCGCTTCCAACATGATGATGGCGCAGTTAGAAATTTTGGATGCTGTGAAGGGTGAGTGTGTGGGTCATTTGATCATTGGACTTGGCTTATTCACACTGTACCCAATGTCAAAATAGTAAGTTCTTTGTGGCAATGTGAAATAATGGGCTTTGCTTGTCACAATGGCATGTCTCTGTCACTAAATTTTGAGGCAATTATTTCACTAGCAAAATTGCTAATGAATCTGAGAGATTTGCATTTTTGTAGACTAAATATCATGAAATAACGGCTTTATCATTACAAGCAGTCCACATGACAGAGCTTTGTTATCATACAATCCACAGTTACCTTCTATTTCTTCTTCTGATATAATCAAGTGTCCATCATCAAAACCAACAGCTTTATAAATATTGAGATACGGCCAATCTGGTAGGAAATTCACATCAATCTTTAAAGTTTTTAAAATCAGAAAGTTATTGTTCAGTATGCTAGATGGCTCAGAGACTTTGAAAATGCTATCAATAATACCAAATTGTTGTGAGTTGCCCCTCAGAAAACATATCACACTGTTGCTGATATTTTTGGATTCAGTTGAAAATATATTGTTCCCAATATTAATGTTTGAAACTGGAAAATACCAAGGTGAGACAATCCTTGAAGTGGGAGGACTTGTGGATTGCACCGTAGTGTCTAAGCTGATCCAATCAACTATTTCCCTTGTTGCATGAAAAGTCTGTAAGTACTCAACCAGGCAATCATAATTTGGTTGGTCATGGCGGGATGGCTTGTTATATTTATGGTGATTGAACACGGCAGGTGGCTGTGATTCGAAAAGCTGTTTTATTTCACATGGCACAGATGGGGATTTCAGCAGAACGGAAAGGTTGGAACATCGACAGATATGTTGAAGTAAGGTTTTATCTATATCATCTATTCAGAGTTGCAAAAAGTTAGTCTTATTCAGTTCAGGTGTTTAATCAATGTGAATATATTGATCTTATTAATTGACGTACATATCTTGTTATTTGTTGGCATCTTTGCAAATACTCCAATCAAGCGCTCATAACCCCATGTGGCTGAGGCTTGTGCTGGGCCCCAACATTGGAAGAGTTCGGGAATATGATCAGCAAAATGATGATTTGGTTTACTTTTCTGTTTTGGGAACAGGTGTTGATTGGAAAGGCGGAATTTCTTCCAATGTTCAGCAAATGCAGTCGCATCATCTATTGAAACAGTCCAGCTTGTGGCAATGTTGATAGCACTAATCAAATGGAATGTATTCTTGGCTAGTTCATTTGCAAGTTCTTCTGACTGACCCATTTTTCTTTGAGTGTTGGCAGATTGGTGTGCATCTAATGACATCTGTTGACTGAGCATTAGAAATGGAATATAGACCTTATATAAGAGAGCCCATTCAGCGGCTTTTAAGCTACCATGAGAGGGGGAACCCATTTTGCGGGGAACTCTTGTCCAAGATGAGGGAATTATGGTCTCAGATATGATTTGTCGGAGATGCTCAAGAGCCTCACCCTTGATCTGGTGATCACTCAGTGCAGTGATATCCAATTCAGAGGGTATTTCAGAAGTGGGGATGTAATCGGCATCAAATGAAGGAATCTCCGCAGAACCACTAGATGGATGTTCTGTGTTAGGGGTGGGCATTGGGAAGTAGTTTTTTCGGGTGGAAGTAGTGGGGAGTGGCTCATTTATTATTTTTGCTGCGTCTCTTCTCAGGGAGCGGGCCTCTCTCAATGTGATTTTATCAAGAGAGCTGTTGGAGGTCTTGGAATCTGAGTCTGAACTGTTGGTGTCATTGGATTTCCTCCGGGACCTGAAGTAAATTTTTGATTTGGCCTCTGGAATGCACAATTTGAAAGTTGCATGATCCTTCAAAATTCCAAGTATTAAATTATGCATTATGTCAAGATTAACCATTCTGGTTGCATCCCAATACGGAAGGTCTTCCAAAATTGAATATCGCACTCCATACTCAGAGAAAATTGCTTGTCTTTGTTGTGGGGTTGCCCGAAGCCATTTGGCAATGGTTGATTTATGACTTTGGTATGAGCGCGTGTAGTGAAATTGAGGACCAATTTCTTCAATTTGAGCTTTGTGAATGGTGCAAAAATTACAAAAGTGGTTTCCTGAATGGGAAATAAATCCAGTAAGCTTGCGCATGGCAACCACATCCGCAATGGCTGTGAGGATGGCAACACGGATAAAGGATCCTGATGGACCTGTTGAGGTGGGTGCAAAATGGTAACCTTGCCATAGCTCTTTGAGCTTGTTGATGAGTGGCATTAATAGATAATTCAATTGAAGCGCAGTTGGCTCCTTTGGACCAGGGATGATTCCTGCAACATAGACATTCTCGGGCTTCAATCTTTCACTTGGGGGGAGATTAAGACAAATAAGCATGATAGGTCCAATGCTAGCCAACCGGGTTGACTTTCCATGTGCATTAAACCAGTCCACATATATGGAGAAGGCCAATGCACCAGGAATGGACATGAATGGGGGGTCATGGATATTTCTAGTGCCAGTGAAGCGTCTCCAGACCAATCCATCCCAGACGTCACGTTTTGGGGAATCTTCGGGAGTTTGGGATTGTTGATGTTGATGCAGAATGTCCATAATCCCAGCCCGCTGGAGAAATCTGGCAAGCCAATTTTTGAATGGTTGATAAATGAAATGTTTTGTTGGTATAAATTTTGCTTCATGTTGGTTGTGTTTTGGGTGTGGGGTTCAGATGAATAGATGAATTTGCCTAATGATTGTGTGCAAGGGGGATCATGATCATTTGGGTCATTATGGCGTTGACAGTGGGGTTGGTCAGTTGTGACTGATTCAGTAAGGCCATTAAGAGAGAAACATTGAGGACAACATATATACTTTTGAATCACTGGCTCCAATTGGAGATGTTCAAATATGGTACTCAGATCTTGAGGTATATGGAATGCAGGAGCGGGGGGACCAGCTGAGCTTGAGATACTGGACTTGATCAGCAGGTTCAGGGCAGGGTTGAGTATGCGTGAAGCCCTGCGGGGTAAATTATACCTTAATGATAGAATGGCAGATATTATCATTCCTAGGTCTTGTGGGGGAAGGGTTTGACTGCCACTATATGGTTTCTGTGCAGTTGAATTGAGACCCGCTGGAGTTGGGAAAGTGCTTTGGGTCAAACATGAATAATCAGCTGGGAAGATTTGATCCAATAGAATTTGTGGGCACCCAGATCCTGATGCAGAAGTAGGGATGTTTGGAAGAGATTTGGGTGCAATGGTTGATTTGAGCTTTTTAATGTGCTGTTTATATTGGAAAGGTGTGAAGGCAACTCCTTGCCTATCACCCTCAGGGGAAGAGTGTGTTTGAGTTGAGCAGTGTTGACACATGCATATACGCATTGAGGAATATGGCCGGGTTGTCATTGTTGCAGGAATTGGGAGTACGGTTGGTTTGTGTATAAATATCTATGGTTGATGTGAAAGTTTTTAGGAGTGCTATTAATTGGAAATAAAATTCAGTGATTATTTATGAAGGGGGAGATGATTTGAGCCAGCTGAGGATTTTATCCCATTTGTAATGGAGCATGAGCTGCAGTGGATAAAGTTTAACATGTCTCATCTGGATGGCGGAATTGGTTAGGCGTTTAATTGGGTAAAATGCCATGCTGCTCAATGCTCATACATATTCTAGTTTATTTACACATTGTGATAGTGCGGGTTTGACCATTGAGGGGGTTCCATTAGTGAAGTGTTACCATTGAATTGAGGGGATTAACATTTAATCCATGTACGCTGGCACGCCATCGTACATGGTTTAAACCTTATTACAGACATAACTATATAACTCTATTACATAAGGGGTTGGAGTGCAGCTAAAGTCTTGGTATTTGGTTTGAGTGCGGCGGGCTTTGAATCAGTTGGAATGTGATTTGGATTGTCTTGCCTTTCGGGAAAAGGTGATGTCTCTTTTGTGGGTAAATCCTTCATGAATATACCCCTTTACAGATGTACAATGTTGTGGAATTTCAATGCATATATGGGCAGTTTGGATAATTCACAAAATGTGACAATGGGGAGGCATAAATGGTACTGAATATGATTACTTATGAATGATGGGTCCCCTTTGAGATCAAGGAAATATCACATTATATGCTGGTAGGCCGTGCAGGGTGGTTTCCGACAAAAGCGGAGGAGCTCAAGAGGAGGCAGGGAGGATTCTCCTCAAAAGAGTCTTATCTGACTTCCACACAACACTTAGTTCCAACTATTCTTAGAATTTCTCTATTCTAAATTTGAAAAGATTTCATCTCATATCACTTTATTTTATCATAATACTGAGGTGTTTTATCTAGTTAAAAATATTAGTGTACTTTTTCGGCCCTTATGTCATCTTTCAAGTCACATAAATCCCGTTCAGGTTCTGTTCATGACTCAAATAGTGAATCTAGCATAGAATATGTTCAAACACAGTCACCATTGAGTCCCAACATTCCTCTCACAACCCCTATCGCATCCTCAATGAATGTATCAGGTCTTAACATTGATGTGGGCAATCCAAAGGCTCCAACTTCAAGCACTTGTTCGATCCCAAATATTTCCGTCACTCCAATTCCCCCGAATCCCACTAATACACAAATTCATGTGTCTCAGGGGCCAGAAGGCACACCTCAAATCTCCTCACACGCTAATCCCCAATCAAAATTTCCACGTGAGTTCCTCCTTAATCCCGGTCGGAATCCAGTCGCATCCCAGGATCCCTTTGGCCAAAGTAAACAGCCAACCCTCAATATTCCATCAGGATCGCAGGTTCATGTGGGTGATGAAAGGCGCGTGGATGGGGGGCGGCGAAAAAGACCTTTGGAAAATGTATCTTGGAGCGGTCTGTCGGAGGGAAATCCAGTATTGACGCTTCATCAAAGTAAGTCATTTGAATTTTGGAGTAGAAACTTATTCACAATTTGATATGTTTGTTTCATGGGTTAGATATGGCACCTAAAGGCAAGTCAGTCCGATCTCAGGAGCCAATTGAAGATCGTGAGGATGACCAGTCTTCATTAATGTTTTGATGTGTTAACTGATGATTTGCATAGCAGGGGATGAACTTTATGCGTCTTCACCTCTGGTCCATAAAGAGAAAGTCACTGGACGTCATCATCCATATGCCTCCAAACCAAGAACGGGTCATGCCAGTACATCAAGAGCAACAATGGTGGATGATGAGGATGAGAACATGTCTCCGACTCAAAGTGAAAGAAATGATGAACCAAGGAGGGACAATTTCACAGCGCATGAGCAAGGCACTCAATCAAATAGTGAGCTCACCCATCCTCAGCTGGGCCTCGCCCAGAGTATGCTTGAACAATCCGAGGTCAGACAGCAAAGGAACCAGGCCCGCAAAGCTCACAATGTGGCGAAACGTGCAAGCCAGAAGGAGCAACAAAAATGGCTGAAGGCAGAACTTCCAGAGAATGTCCATGGAATGAGATCAGCAGTACACGCACATTGCCTGTTCCTACTCAAAGTTAGGGATAAGGATTTTTCCTCACTACCAGCACCACCCAGCACAGAAGAGCGTGAAATTGCAATTCAAGTGGCTGGTCATCTTGGATATGTCCCCGAGGATGTGTTCAATGAGCCATCAACACAGGTTCAGTCTCAGGGTTTCCAAAGCTACTGCGAAAATGAGCTGCACAAGCTAGGACTAAAGCGATTCACTTGGGACTGGGAGAGCTCATGGCAACATCCGTTCAACGAGCTGATGTCTATGGTGTTTTACCGTACATTCCGTCTCGCACTTGTCAGCACTGAGTATCATCACTACTGTTGGAACAAGGATCATAACAACTATGGGGTCGTGGCGGCTTTAATGGAGCGATATTTCACTTATTTGAAAAGAGAATGGAAGTCTATTCAAAAGGATGCGGAGTATTTGGTAAAAAAGAAGGAGAATCAAAAGCTCGCAAAGATTTGTCAAAGAGTTAGTTACTGTATCTCTTCTTCATTGTGGACCAAGTCTGATGATGATCTACTTGATTATGTGCAGACCTGTGAGCGCCGTCGTGAATGGTGTGATATGGCTAAATTTCCCATTCTAGCATCAAAATTCAATGACCCTCGAGTATGCTCAGATACTGAGGAGGTACTGGAAAATGGCCGTCAAGTTTACCGCAAAGTGGGATTACGCTGGCGCTCCCAGTTATTTAATGATTTGGTATTGAAAATGGATAGAGACATAGAGTTTTGTAATCGGATTAAAAAAAAGGGTAAAAGAACTATTGATAGATTGCCAGAATTACGATCGACAGATGATGGTGATATTCCGGAAGGCCTATCATTTCAGGTATTTGATCAAGATTGGCTCAAAGGCTGTAGTAAGATGCAGACTAGCGCCCTCAAGATACTTGACATGCCAGTTATTAGGCCTAATGGTGATGCTCTGCAATAACTTAGTAATTTGTCACGGTATAGCACTGTGACAAATTAAAATTTTGTGAATTATTTGTGCAGGTGTAATAAAATCTGATTATTATCTCTTAAGGATGCAACAACTTGCTAAATATGTTAGAATATAGACAATATGAATTGAAATGTATCACCGTCTCCCTTGCAATAATACTCTATTGCTCATTTTCATTGAGGAAATATTGAAGAAGTTCGATCCAGCTCATGGTGTTCATAATTGTGGACCTGTGCCAGAGTCAACAGGAGTTATCAACTTTGTCAATCACAAATTATATAATATCAGTAAGGCTCACGCAGTTAATGATTTTTTCTTTTCTTGGACCTATTGGTGATTGGAATATGGCATTCCCATAAGGAAGGATTTCAGAATAGTAATACAATCAAGTGAAAGATGAGGTTGAAAGGTACCTTCGGCATGTTGACCTCAACTGAATGAGGAGTGATATAGTGGATGACCTGTACAGGTCGTTGTTGGCCAATACGATGTAGACGATCAACAGCCTGAGCCTCAATGGCTGGGTTCCAATTAGGCTCCTGGAAATGTGGATGTCAGGGTCCGAAAATCAGGGGAGAATTTTGGGGGGCCCCTCACCATTAAATAGACTATATTAGCACAAGTTATATTGAGGCCAGTTCCAGCCGCGGCAATGGATGCAATCAGTACTTCACATTCAGGATTATTGAAGAAATTCTCAAGCGCCTTGTCCTGCGCTCGTGGTGTAATTGTTCCATCAATTCGTGCTGAAAGGATAGAGTGATGGGCAAGAGCAATACCAATTCTACAATATAAAAAAGTCAGATGGAGTCAATTGGTAATGGATGCATATTAGAATTAACGCACAAATCTAGAAATTGGGTCCATTGGGTATAAACCACCGATTTCGTTGGACCACACCTTGTTTGTTTGTTCTTCATTAAGCTTTGTAGGAGGTGTGCAATTTTACTACTCATCATGCATGTTTCCACATCCACAATAGTTCGTGTGATTCTTGGGGAGTTATCCTGAGTGCTCCTGCCCTCGGGGTCTTCCAGCTCCGCCTCCGCAATTGTGTTAAGCATGATGTGATGGTTACAACATATTCGCAGCTTATTAATATTTCTGAAAAACTCTCCTGGTCCTTTGCTTTTGGATGATAGGAATTCTTCATATAATGTGGAATATTCTTGCTGCATGGTCGGGTTGAGTGGGAGCAGCTCATAATGATGGCTAATAGTGGGGAGAGATTCGAGATGTGTGGTTTTGGTGCGGCGCAAACTTAAATGCCGCAATGCCAAATGCAAAATATCATTGCAACCTTTTGAAAGACTACTCAGGATGAATGGTGACCAATTATCTTGATCGGCGCTCTGGGGTTGAGTGATGAAGGATATTATGCCCAAAAGGTCATAAATGGTGTTGTGAATAGGTGTGCCCGTTAAACATATTCGACGGGATGAAAGGAGGCTATTAATGGCACGGTGAGTGGCAGTGTATTGAGAGCGAATATAGCTATAAGAGGGGGCAAGGGTTATTGGATATAAAAGGTAATTTGAATCATTTAAGCTCAGCCACTCACTGTGCTTCATCCAAGATTATACGATGCCAATTGATTTGAAAAATGAATGATGTAGAGGGATTGGTTTGCTTAAATTCTTGGGTGATAGTATTGTAAGAAGTGATGATGATATCATATTTTAAGATGTCGGCTTGGGATAATGAGTGACGAGTGGGACCATGGTAGATTTTGGCATGCAGTGCTCCAGCCTGAGCATGCTTGGATATTTCTGATTGCCAGTTGGTAATTAAGCAAGGGGGGCAGATGATCATGGTGGGCGTGGAGCGATGGGGGTTTGCAATCATCCGCTCCTTGGAGGTACCAATTAGAGCAATGGCCTGAATGGTTTTACCTAATCCCATATCATCCGCAAGCAGTCCTCCAAGAGGGGTATTGGTCTAAAGGGATTCAAATGAGCTAACGACCTTGTTTGTAATGATGTGCCTGGCATTAAAAGTGGATCCTGGGGGTGAGGTTGCCCAAAGGTTACGGGCTGATTGGCCATTGGGGATTTCGCGATCCCAGAGAAAAGCTAGTCCGGTCTTTTGATGAGGGAGGAGGGGGGTTTGAATAATGGAATGGGGCGGGGTCATCATGGGGAGGTCTGATCCACTGGGTAATTGTATCAGTTTTTGCTTGGAAATCAATGATGAAACAGCAGGATATGAAGCAGGCGTCGAGTTTGAAGCGGGAAATGTCGGAGTAAAGAGTTGACATTGACAATGAGTAGTACAGTCATATTCTTTGGGCATTTTAAGCTTGAAATCTTGTGTTCAAAAGCTTTCCATTATGAATAGAATGTTTGGATACCATGTGAAGAACATCAATGCTAGATTGGGTTTCTGAGATGAGGAGGGATCATTGGCATCAGTCATAAATACTCCCTCAACGAATAATATTTGAGTAGGATTGGATTGGCAATTTTCAATCCATGCCCCACCAGGACCACAGTGCATGAACGTTTTGGGTGCCCCAAGGAATGGTATCAACATTTGGGAAAGGGTTCCCGGGAGAGAGCCAATAGCATGCTGGTGATTGGGGAGATATACGAATATGTTGTGTTGATTGTGCCATAGGATAATCCAAGAACCTAAGTGGGAATTCTCAGGCTTTAAGGTTATATCACTATTTATTTGAATACGAATATTAATCATCCCAATGCAAAGTGGTTGTGAAGGGGTTGACATGATGGCTATTTTAAATTATTTGGGGACAGTTGGGAATTATATGATCGGGAAGGGTTAGCTAAAGGGAATGAATAGGAATAAGTGCAGGTGGGGAACTTATATGAGTGGCAGCAACAGGCCAAAAGGGGGATGGCCTGTGGTTACGTGCATGGTCTTGATGGAGGTGGGCCTCTTGGGCTCATAATTTTCATATCCGATTTGGGGCATATATCAAGGCAAGGTGGCCAAAATGTGGGTGCACCATTATGACTGCTGGATCTGCAGCGAGTTACGAAACATTTGGTGGAACAAGGCTGACATTAGCACATCCGAAATTGGGTGGGTTGTAG
Organism: Austropuccinia psidii; assembly: GCA_023105745.1. NCBI lineage: Eukaryota > Fungi > Basidiomycota > Pucciniomycetes > Pucciniales > Sphaerophragmiaceae > Austropuccinia > Austropuccinia psidii. The sequence continues at coordinate 28,422,654 of JALGQZ010000001.1, forward strand.
CAGCTTATTGTGGAGGGCATATTAGAGGCATGCGGTCATGTTCGCTGGTGTGACAGCGAACAATGAGCGTATCCTCCCCAGGTTAATTATTCACAGGGACCTACTGGGCAATGTTGGCAGTTTCAAAGGGCAATCTCACTGTGGGGATGTTTGTGTGTGGGGGGGTGAGATATGTTCGGTGGCATGCCACCAAACATGACTTTGGTTTGGCCTGAAGTTTTTTGCTGACTGATGCATACTGGGCTTTCAGGGGGAATGTGTGGGATGATCAAAGGGGGCGCCAGCCGTGAGCCGTGATCCACATATACATTCACCCCTATGGCGTTTGAGGCGAGTACTAATCCACCGAGATTGGCATCTGGGTCTTTGTCTCACGCGCGTACAGAACTCCGGAGAAAGAGGCCACACGCCCAAGGGATTTTTTGGCTGCAAGCCAGGTGCCACAACTTGCGCGGGGCGTGTGAGAACGTAAAGAAAATGACCCGCGGTGGGAGATAACCACGCCAACATGACCAGCCTCAGCAATCATAGGCTGGGATTGTTAATCTAATGTGGATGAGGCTGAAGCAAATCCACACTGATTGGCCTCAGGTTTCCATGCGCAAGCGGGTGAGCGTCTGCAGTCAAGCTGACAACCCGAGCAAGAAAATACGCAGCTGGAAGACTGGCAGTAAAATGTGTTCCAGGCGTGTGAAAGTTGCCTGCATATGACCCATTGGGGGTGCGTATGAAAGCGTGTGGCTGCCCGACAATGAACAAGTGGGCTAGTCATTGTTTGCCCCAACCATGGCACCGGAGTGAATCAACTCTTTGTGTATGACCCAAATATTAAGTCATCCCATTATGACCCACTTACATTAACTTGGATTACATGCGCATCTGTGCCGTAGTTAGGCAGAGCTGTCCAACAAGGTGCATCAAAGGGATGCAGGTGAGAGATATGACTCGATGGCTTGACGTGATTGCATGTTACATTGTTGAACAGCTTTTTGCTCTGCCCCGCAGTACACATTTACAAAGGTGTACTGCGTACTACAGTGTCGACTGTACTGTACAGATCAGGAAGGTGTAATACTACTTGAGCCTGCATGCATATAGCAAATGTGCATGCACCTTCCGATCGTTTGCATTTACGTAGCTCATGTGCCACATGCTCAGCATTGCGTTTCACCCGATTTGCACACGCAAGCTGAGCATGTCATGGTCAAAAGCACTGTGTGAAAGTGCTCAGTAAAGCCATGGAATGAACTAATTCTGCAATAGCTCACTGGAAGGCTCAGTTTGGAGCACTTCACCAAAGCGTGTGAAATGCTGCACCTTGCTGAAATGTCATCCGATGCTGTGCCAAATGCTCAGAGTGCGCGCATACAAAAACGACTGAGCAATGGCTCAGCATGGTGCATTTGATATTGTTATATCTATAGCTCAATCACTGTGCAATTCCAATGTTCAGCCACTGAGCATTTCAATTATGACCCGAAAGCAAACCTGAGCAATGGGTCGAGGCAAGCTCACGCTGTATTCACTTGTCTTACAGCCCCCCCCTTTGTTCACATACTATTACCAGGCCATATGGCCGGTAATCTCGCCGCGGTCACTTGTGACCAAATGCACCGGGTGCTTTTCTGCATGGGTCACTTGTGCATTGCACCCCCAATGCACATTCAACATGGGCCTCACGACCACCCTCCTGGGTGATCGGGTGACTATTTAAGGAAACAAAGGGGATGTGACTGAGCTTGACAATTCAATAAATTGCAATACTCAGCGGTGCATTTGATATTGTTATATCAATTGTTCAATTACTGTGCAATTCAAATGTTCAGCCACTGAGCATTTCAATTATGACCCGAAAGCAAACCTGAGCAATGGGTCGAGGCAAGCTCACGCTGTATTCACTTGTCTTACAGCCCCCCCCTTTGTTCAAAGACTATCACCAGGCCATAAGGCCGGTGATCTTGCCGCGGTCACTTGTGCATTGCACCCACAATGCACAATCAATAAGGGCCTCACGACCACCCTCCTGGGTGATCGGGTGGCAATTTAAGGAAACAAAGGGGATTTGACTCAGCATGACAATTCAATAAATTGCAATACTCAGCTTGACAATTCAATAAATTGCAATACTCAGCCAGACCCCCATTGTTCTTCTGCCTCACGCGAGCATTTCACCTCTCAGTTGCAGCATTCGCTGAGACTCAGCTTCAATTTTGCCCACACGCCTTGAAGCTGAGACTTTTGCGGGTGCTGCAACTGCTGAGATCGTCTCAGCTTCACCTTGGTATAAAAGACCATCTTCACACGACACGCACTTCACTTTCTTTCTCACCCGCTCCACTTCGTTCAACCTCACCCGCGTTTGTCCTTCTTGTGCGTATTCCCCCTCGTCTTCCTGCCTTTCCAGTCTTTTCTTTCGCACTCGACTAACCCCACTCCCCTTCCTGCTCGCTTTTTGTTTTTCCTGCTAATACTTTCAGAACCCCACTTCTATCTACTTTGTACGTTTTCTCCAATTAAACTTTAGTCAACATTATGTACCGATATTAATATTTTTCTTTCTTCACGACTTCCTTCCAGACTTTTAAAAACTTCCGACTAGAGCGTCTTTAATTTGATTCCGTTTTATATTTATATAAATCATCGTATGTCTTCCTTTTCTTTCTTGATTGCTTACTTTCTATTCAGTTACTAACCTGTTTTGTTTTGTTTTTAGATGTCGTGCACGTTATGCACCAAGCGGGGTATCCCCTGCATTCGTTCCTCGACGACGAACGACGCTTGTGATGCTTGCCGACAAGCACACAAGAAATGTTCGTTCGTTGTCCGCCCCTTCCGACCACGAGGCCAGACGAGTTCTTGCCCAAGACGCCCTCGCGAGGACTCCTTTGTGGTCGACGATGATGAAACCATTTCCGAGCGTGAATGGACGCCGGGCCCCCAAACAGGCCAACGGGAATGATTCCGGACGATTAGCCCTGTCCCCTCCAGTATCGATTTGTCCACTCCCCCTCCTAGGCCACCATCCGATGGTCACTTCACTCCTCGACCGGAGCGAAGTGATTATCCGGCCGATGAAGGATGGCGATGGCGAGAGGACATTCGAGCTTGGGCTGATCGTCACCATGTCTTATCACCGATGGGATTCAAACGCCAAAGTAAGTTTTATTTCTCCTCTTTATCTCATTTCTCTTCACGCAATAATACTGACTTTTTTCCATTACTCATAGAACCAAACCCCCCGAATCCCCCCCGACACGACTCTCCCGTTCCCAGTTTGCCTCGCGAGCAAACCCCCCGGCAACCCACTCCAGGCCCGAGTGGCACCCAATGGTCTGAGGAATTATTCCGTGGTAAGCAGCCAAAGTTTCATTTCATTTTCACTTTCACTTTCGAGTCGAGTGAACTGACACTTACTCCTTTTTTAGAACCCTCCCGAACCAAAGAGCCACCTATTCCTGGCCCGAGTCCATCGTCCCAACCACCTGAGGACGATACGACTCGTGAGCCAGAACCTGAGGTGGCTCCTACGCAATCCACGGAGGAACCTTTTGGTAAGTCACCACTTCTCCTTCTTCACTCTTCTCAACTTTTCCTCACCATTTTTTCAACCGTCTCCAGATCGTCCCGCCACTCCTCGCTCGATACGCCCGTGGGATCCCCAGTTCCCCATCCCCCTCCCCCTCCCCCTTCTTCTTACCCGACTCGCCCACCTTCCCCTTCCATTCCCCCCCCCTCCACTCCAACCCCGGTTCCCTCCCCAGAGATCCCTTCCAGTGCCCCCGAGAACCCCAACGCCTCCTCCCCCCCGGTGCCAAGCTCGTCTCATTCCCACGATGACGCTCGCCAGGAATTCACCGACCTGCGACCGACCCTAATGATTCCTCGAGCAATCGTCCACAATTCGATCAACCGAATCTTGTTGGAGCATCGTCGCTTGCTCCACATGATTCCTTTCGTGGATGCAACTCATCGAAATGAGATGCACTGGGACTTCCGGGACGAACTAAACCGCCTCCTTGCCCAGGCACTGGAGGCTTATCCAAAGGAGGACATAACCGGGATAGTCTCCAAATTCCTCGAAAAATAAAAAATTAAAAAAAAAAATCCCATTATTTCCTCTTTTTATTTTTTGTAATACTTTCTTTTGAATAAAATATTTGTCTTCAATTATTGTTATGTTCAAATTCTATTACATTCTTTGTTCACGTAAAAATTACTTATTTCCTCCTTAGAGAAAAACCCTGATTGCGTGAGAATTATTTTTGTAAGTGCCCCACCAAGAGTTTGAGTGAGTATTTGTTTTCGTGAACCTCTTTTTCTCAAAATGCGCCAATAGTTGCCGTTATCCTCTCGTATATTTTCTTCTTCCATGGTTTAGAGCCATACCCATTCCTAACTGTAAAAAAGCGGGAGGTTCCCGTATGTGAGCAATCGAGTCCAGATTTGTGAAACATGGCCTTTCCTATGGTCACACGCTATTAGTCTTACTCATGTATTGAATTGTTTAAATTGTCTAGAACCTTCACAAGCGTAAGGATTGGCGTGTGACTTGTTGGGAGGCTGCACAGGCGTAAGGATTGGCGTGTGAATTGTTGGGAGCCTGCACAGGCATAAGGATTGGCGTGTGAATTGTTGGGAGCCTGCACAGGCATAAGGATTGGCGTGTGAATTGTTGGGAGCCTGCACAGGCATAAGAATTTGTCAGCATTGTTGGCAACCTTCCCAAGCGTAAGGATTGGCGTGTGAATGGTCGGAAGCCTGTACAGGCGTAAGGAATTTTAGCACTTTTGGGACCCTCCCCAAGCATAAGGATGGGCGTGTGAATTGTTGGGAGCCTGCACAGGCGTAAGAATTGGCGTGTGAATTCTTGGGATCCTGCACAGGCTAAAGAAAATTTCAGCATTGTGGGGAAGCTTCACAAGCGTAAGAATTGGCGTGTGAATCGTCGAAAGCCTGTAAAGGCGTAAGGATTGGCGTGTAAATTTTCGGGAGCCTGCACAGGCCCAAGGATTGGCGTGTGTAGCGTTGGCACCCCGCATAGGCATAAGGAACTTTCAGCATTGTCAGAACCTGCACAAGCATGAGGATTCGCATGTGAAGCATTGGCATCCTGGACAATAGCAACAAACCAGGACAGATGTACGATGGCATGCCACCGTACATAATCCACTTCACCCCTTTTTCATGTGAGACACCCCATCTCCCGCACTCAAATCCATCCAATCCTGGTGTATATTGTCCTCTGCCTTACCTCACCATTACTTACCCAACCCACTTGCAAATCTCCTCATTCTTTGAATCGGCATGAGATTGTATTACCATCCCTGATTTGATAGCCCGCTCTCTCGCCAATCTCATAATAGCCATTGCTTTTTTGCCGCATTGTTTTTGCTAACCTGCTTGAGCATTGTGCGGACATACCCACTAGTGTCGTGCTTTCATTGTCCTGTGCTGGATCAGTATAATGAACAAATGTACTACTGGCCCACACTACCTGAATGAGCCCATGACATGCGGATAGATCAATCCAAAAATGCTCATTTGGGAAAATCAATTTTCCCCCTGTACACCGCTTTGACGCATCTCTTTGAATTTGGCCGGTCCGCTTATCAGCTTGAAACCACCATCCCGAAGCATACAGCGATGCATCCTTATCAACATGAGGTGCGTTTTTGAATCCATTCATGGTGAAAGTGAGTGCGGAAGCGAACTCGAATGCACCCTGATTTGCCGGAATATTGCCTTCATAGTTGACTTGATCAAAAGACGGAACCCCCAATGAGTTGTAGCAATTTTGAATCTTCTGAAATAAATTATCCCCAACATATCGTAAGGATTGACCTAGAATGCGACCCACCGAGCTAAGATTGGCACCTCGGTCCCGCCATTCATCTTTTGCATTTTCAATTTTGCCAGCACTACCATACAGACCAAATTGTTCATTCTTCGTGGTGCATTTGCGCCACCCAATCGCGAACATAAATCCCTCCAGTAATGCTCCATTTGTTGCAATAGGGTCAGTGAAACTCTTTTCGCGAAATAGGAATTGTGATAATTCATCCCATTGATTGACCTCGACTTCACTCATTGTTGTGAATGGTCGGAATTCGACAAGGGCAATGAGTAATCCGGTTGAAGAGAAAATTGCCACACGCCCAAAGTGAATGCGTTTGATCTGATTGACATCCACAAGCCTCCGAATTTCACTTGGGGTGATATTTGCTGATACTGGCATTGATATTTGTGCTGTTGGGCGAGAGGAGGAAAACAACCTATTCATTCGGGTCGTTTTGCGCTCATTTGTCTTTTGGGATCTGCTACTATTCCCGAGTGGTTGAGGGATCACTACGTGTTGAAGCACACAAGATATCAGATACTGCCAAGGAGCTTTCTTCGGCACACATCCTTTGACTTCCCTGTTGGAGCCCACATGACATTGGCACAATCTGAACCGACTAAAGCCCATGTTCTTCAGTGGGGCCCAATGAGGGTGCCACATAAATGTGGAAGCATATATATATATCTATATATATACACTGAGATTAAGCGAGTAACTCACACTTTCCTTCCTCAGCCCGACGCTTTCTCGCGAGTTCCCTTTTAAGCTCTTTTCCTTTTTTCGTGAATGGCATGCTTTCAGCAGAAAATGAAATGAAACCGAATGATTACTGATTTCTTAATATCACCTAAATTGGATTGCGGTGGATGAATCTTTTTTAATTGCGGCTAAAAAGAAAGCTCACGCCTGACCTTGGCAAATTCACGATCTCAAATACCTGAACCTGAAAATTGCAGTGGATAGTGCATTATTCAATTTTCCACATTGATGTTCCCATGCAATCACTTTCCAATCCAACCATTTGGAATATTGCAAGCACACGCAAATGCAATATGCATCCTGCTGCGGATCCCTAGCTATCCTAGTCCTCTTGAAAGACACAGGAACATTTGGCCTATTATGGGCTGGCGGGAAGTGATAAACGCGACTTCCCGCAATGCACCCGGGTGTGCTACTTGCGGGCACATCGCCTGACTCAGATTGCGTCTTGTCGGAGTCTTTGCAATGATGTACGGAGGCATGCCGCCGTACAATTACTATTGGTACTCAGACTGTGGCATCCGGGAAGTAGTAGGATAGGAAGTCATGATTATTAAATTCATAAATAACTTTGCAAAATTCAATTACAATCTATCTAGTACAAAGCTAATCTAAAACGGGTCAATCCTGGTTGTGAGTTTAGCTGACCTGGGTACGGTCAAGGTGACCTCATCACTTGAACCAAGCCCGCGATTCGCCACCCAGGCATCACCAAAGTCTAATACTAAGCATCGTGCAAAATCAAATCTAAGAGGTACAGTGGGGTTAAAAGACTCTGATGAGAAGAAACTTTTATTCAGTAAATTACATATATACTTATTAGTACGTAGCCACACTGGCTCCACTAGATTTTTACCCTCTGAAAGTTTTGCGGAAATGTCAATTAGTGCTAAAGCCCCTTTAACTGAGCTTGTTCTCCAGTCATCTGAGCATACCATCAAACCACGAACCCCCGCCGCACAGAATGCCGCTAATATACCATAGCAAATTCGATTGATTCCAAGATTCTTGTGACACGCCAAAAGATCTTTGATGGCCTCATTTTTTTTTGAGTTCGTGAGTTTGCCTTTGATGCCATTAACTTCGACCTTTGTATGTGCACGTACCATGTTGTATGCAATCATCAAATGGATAACTGTATCCATTAGATCCTCCAGGTTCTTGTGCTGCTTTGTGGATATCTCATTGTCAGCCCCGCCACCTTCAATGCTGAGTTGGGTTGCACGTTGCTTCGATTTACTCAAGCAGGAGGCAAGGTATTCAACTGCTCCCCGTTCGAGTCCAAGAGGATCGGTCGAATTTGATGTTGGTGCAACATATGGTTTGGGTGCAATCACATCGTATGAGACTAAACTAATGGATTCAAACATAACATTTGCCCAAAAATGTTTAACTGGATTGGCGGGGTAAAGAAGGCTCTGAACCATTTTGAAGAAGGAGTGTTCAGATTTTGCGAGATTATCTGGAGGTTTAGCTGATTCCTTCATCAATTTGAGATTCCAAATGTTGTGATCAAAAAACGCTTCTGTTTCGGTTGGCTTAAAAAAATCTAACCCTGTATATTGCAATTTATATCACCAGTCAACAGCCAATAATCAAGTATCATGCACAAAGATAAAAAAAAACTCACCTGCCATCTCAAGGTCCTGCAGCCAAGTCGACATTTTAAGATCTCGGTTACTGATCACCTTAATACCAACGGGCAGGAATGTATGAGCATCCTTTGTTGGTAAATTGTCCCATCTATTTTTGTAAATCCTATTGATATTATCAAGCCCCCTTTTCCATGATTGTTGAGTAATATTGGAATGATAATTCAAAACGCCTGCAAATGTCACAGGGGCTCTTCGAAGTGAAGAGGGCCTGGCACTCAGTAAACTGGGACTCACTTATGGAGGGCTCAAGGATAGGATAAGATGAGATACTCTTAAGAGTGTTAAAGATGAATTACTAAAAGGATGAGTATAAGAAAAGCAGCAACAAAAGAAATAAGAAGAAGAAAATATAAGAGCCAACCACAAACAAGTCCAAGTCCACTGTTTCAACCTGTCAGAATGGAAAGAGAAGGGTTAATAAGGATATGGCCACCCAACTCATACTGTACAGGCGAAGAAAGAAAAGAGGCAAAGACTAACTTAAGATTAAATAAATATAATACCCAAAATATAAGGATAAGAATATTCAGTTAATAATAAATCAACTAAATTAATTAACTGGGGAAAAGTCCCCAGGGGGGGAGAAAGAGGGGCTGGTATATGTGAGAATCACCAGCCCTCATCCAGAGAAGAATTTTCATGAGAATAATTGATTGTTGAATTGAGTCTGGCCAATACAGGTCCTGTACAGCTGTACAGGACCTGTACAAGAGGTGTGGTGTATTTGAGTGATCATACAGTTTCATACTGGTGTATTGAAACTGTATTGGGTGAATCCATCCTGTACAAGTATTGACAGGCTGTATTGATGTACCAAACTGTATGCATGTTTCAGAATGAAGATTGCTGAAACTGACTGCTGATGCAGATACTGGATTTGCTGATTTGAGGTGTTTGAGTGGGTGTATGAATGAATACCCTTACCCCTGATGGATGGTTGTTACAGTATCCCCCTCTTGAAACTGGTGGGCTCCTGAACACCATAATACCCTGCCACTGTTGAGTGGCATCTCAATATCCCCACATTTTTTCAAAAAAAATTTTCTTTTTAAATTTCTTTCCTCTTGACCATTATCCTGAAAATCCTTTATTACTTCTTCCCTGCCAAATTCAATTGATTCCCCCCTTTCTTTTCAAATTTGAGTGAGTATCCCTTCCAGAGTATGCAATTCTTTCTTTTGATTCAATCAGTCATGTCTTGGGATGTGGCCTTGGGATATATCCCAGAATAAAGGCCATTGAGCACTTGTGCTCAAAAATTGGTGCCCAATGAGTATATGACTTGTACTCATTGGCCCAGACTTAATCCATTCAATGAACCTCCAAGGGGTCTTGTCCCCATGATCCAAGGAATTGGCCTCAGGCAGCCCTCCCAGTGGGTTTGGACTGTGGCCCCCATCTTGAGTGATCTTGATGTATCTTGCTTTTTATGGCCTTTTTGGCCTTGCTGGGTGTTTTGGTGATTAGGGCAATTTTTTTGATTTTTTGGGTTTTTTGGCCATAATAGGCCTTTTGATGTTTTTGGGATCCTACGGTCCGCGGTCCGTGGTCCGTGGTTCGTGGACCGTACGCCGCGGTCCGTGGGCCGTGGGCCGTGGTTCGCGGTCCGTGGACCGTACGCCGCGGTCCGTGGGCCGTGGGTTGCGGTCCGTGGGCCGTACGCCGCGGTCCGCGGTCCGTGGGGGCTATTGGAGGCCCCCAGGACCAAAATGAAGCCCCTGGGCCCAAATTTGCTGGGGACCCAGGGTGACCAAGGGGCCCAAAATTGGCCCAATTCCAAAATTCACCATATATGGCCTGGATCCATTGAAGGTGTCCAGGACCATCAAGATCTTGGCCTCCCCAAAGTTGCAGGGGAGGTCCTGGGTGATGAGTTCAGCCCCAAAGGGGTATGAACCTTCACCTTAGAGGCTTTGAGGTGGGGCATAATTGAGTTATGGCCCCAGTTCCTTGAGTCAAATTTCTTTTTCTTGATGTGGAGTGGATTGATTCTGACGTCCTGAATCTTCTGCTTGCACTTTCTTCAGTTATGAGTTCCAAACTGACTGAACTCACTGAATCTTCCCCTTCTGCACCGCCACCGTCTGTTCTTCATGGTTCTGGCGTCTTCAGTCGATTGTCTTCTCCCTCCATGGCGTCTTCTGGCCATTTTGACCCCTCCCAAACATATGATGGGTTCAGAGCAGTTGAAGTTCTTGATCCTGCCTGTACTGAGTGTTTGGCCAGGGGGAAGGATTGCTTTCAACATTACAATCCTCGATCGTCAAAGTGCCATTTCTGCTTCATTGGGAAGAAGCCATGCCGCCGTACCGGATCAACTTTGTCCCGGGTCAAGAGACACTTGTGGAGTAGGAAGGATGGGCCTTATGGGCAGGAATTCCCCATTCTTGAGGAACCTACCCCTGATGCCACTTCTGGATTTTCTCAATGTGAGTGATTTGCATTTCTTGGTTGAATTGATGCTGATATTTTGATGTAGTGACTGGTTCCAGGCAGAGGGATGTGGCCAGGTGGACTAATGTTGGAGGGCCCATTCCGATTGGTGGTAGGCCCATCCACTACAGCTCAGAAATTCCCATTTCAAGGACCAATGCTGATGGAGTGGTGAAAGTAGTGAAGAAGCTAAGAAGAATTGTTGATTCCCCATCAGATCCAGATGCTGAAGGAAGTGATGAGTTGGATGGTGAAGAAGTTCAAGTTATTCCTCATTCAAGTGGCCATCCATCCAGCAATTCCTCTTCTCAACCTCTTGCCAACCCCAGATTCCAAAGCCAAGTGGTTCCCAGCACTCCAAGAACCTTCCAACCAATGCTTGCTTCAATTCCTACAACCCTTCCTCCTCCATCACCAACTACTTCCCACACCACCAGGCCTGCCTTGAATCCAGCAGTAAGACCATCTCCAGCTCAACAGCCCAGAAACTCACCCATAAACACCTCCCGTCAACTCCAACCTGTGGCCAGCTCCAGCAGAAGAAGAGATGGGATGTCCCCTTTGCCGTTTCCTGCCGCTCAAGTATTCCAAAGAAGAGAACGTTGGCCTATCCGGGTTACCAGAGAAGATCCCAACGCGGCTAGTGAAAATCAAGATGCTGTGGCCAGATTGTTCAGGAGAGTTGACAGAAATAGCAGAGAGGTGATTATGTATGCCAATGACAGGACGATTCCAGGTACTGCTTCTGAAGAAATGGCTGCAAAATTTGCCTGGTATGAAGATGAGTTGATAAATGATTTCCAGAGAACTTTTGATGACTTGGGTAGAGATAACTAGTTTCCTTTTCCTTGTTTGTGTTTGGTTTGACTTCTATCCCCACTCTTATAACTACTAAAAAATAAAAAATAAAAAAGATAATGGAACCTCCCAATACATGATTTGGGGAGGGGATGCTGCTGCTTTAAAGAAATAAAAGAAAGAAAATTATACAAGTAAAGAAAGATGGAAAATAATAAGAGAAAATGAGAGTAAAGAAAGAACTAAAGAAAAATTCCTGATGGCTGGTCCTTCTTGTGGTTAGTTGCTTGATTCTGGCCAAGGAGTGTCTGAAAAATGAAAACCAAGCATTTGATGCTCACAGAGTGGCCAAGGTGATGTTTTACAAGAAGTAGAACCCTCAGGGATGCATACCAGGAGATGGAACTTACTTTCATAACTTCCACTCCCCACCAAGCACCATAAAACTGAAAAGAATTGCCATAAATGACTTCTGAAATGAATTGCCATAAATGACTTCTGAGATGAATTGCCATAAATGACTTGAAGTAATGAATGTCTTGAATTATGATGATTGGCATAAAATGAAAAGATAATAAAGAAAGAAACATTGGGCCATATCTTGATAAGGTCCAAATCGGAGGGTATTGATGTTGTATGCTTCCTGAACCTGTCCAAAGAATTGACAAATGCTCACAAAGTGGCCAAGGTGATGCTTACAACAACATATGGGTAGAATACCCCCTTAAAGGTGCATGCCAGGAGAGGAACTTACTTTCATAACTTCTTCTCCCCACCAAGCACCATAAAATCAAACTCTTGAGGTGTTTGGACCAGGCTTGTCTGGATACAGTGAATGGAAATCCTTGACAAGGTCTGGTGAGTTGGTAAGGTTGGAAGTTGGTTCCCAAGTGGTTCTTTCTGGGTCTTCACTGAATCCTTTCCACTCTACAAGATACCATAATTTACCTCTTTTGAGTTTTGAGTCCAGAACCTGAGCCACTTCCCATTCTTCTTGCTCTTCCACTAAAACTGGTGGTGGCGGCAATTGATGACGATTTGGGATAGTTGAATGCTTGACTGGTTCTAATAAGGACACATGGAATACAGGGTGAACTGTCTTCCATTGCTGAGGCAACTTGAGGTGATATGCATGACTTCCAATCTTCTTCAGAACTTCAAAAGGTCCCAACCATCTTTCTGATAACTTCTTGGTTGGTCTTGTGGTCTTGATGTTCTTGGAAGCTAGCCATACTTTGTCCCCAGGTTGGAAATCAGGTGGAATTGCCCTATTTCTATCTGCATACTTCTTGAATCTCCTTATTGCTGACTCTAATTCTTCTTTGACAACTTGCTGTACTGATTGGAGTTTTGTTGATAACTTTCCAGCAGGTGAGTCTTGAGAAATATGGATTGAGTCAAAGCTGGGATTTCTTCCATAAATGGTGAAAAAAGGTGATTGCTTGGTTGATGAGTGTTCTGCATTATTATAGGCAAATTCAGCCAGAGGGAGCCAGGTGTACCAGTCATCTTGATGATAGCTGACATACATCCGAAGGTACTGTTCTAGTATCTGATTTACCCTCTCTGTCTGTCCATCTGTTTCAGGGTGAAAAGCAGTTGAAAGATCTCTTGATATCTTGAGCTGCTGACACAATTGAGTCCAGAATGATGAAACAAATAAGGATCCTCTATCACTGACAATACTGACTGGGAGTCCATGCTTGGAAAATACATGGCTAATGAATATTTGAGCTAAATCCAGAGCAGTGATTGTGCCATAAGTTGGAATGAAGATTGCCATTTTTGAGAATCTGTCCACAACTACTAAAATTGAATCAAAGTTGTTGGACAGTGGCAATTGAGTGATAAAGTCCATTGATAAGGAATTCCAAGGACCAGATGGAATTGAAAGAGGCTTGAGTAATCCAAACTTCTTGTGATGGATGTTCTTGTTTCTTGAACATTGCTGACATGAGGACACATAGTCCTTGATGAATTGATTCATGCCAGCCCAATAAAAATCCCTCTTGATGAGCTTGAGGGTCTTCTCCTGGCCAGGATGGCCAGCCAATGGTGAGTCATGACGCTTTTGAAGAATATTGAGTTGAAGTTCTTCATTGCTTGGGATTACCACTCTATCTTTGAATAATAATAACTTGGCTTGAGGTTCAAGAGAATAATCTGGAACTGATTCACCTCTTGCTAGTTGCTTGAGTATTTCTTTATAGTCTTTGTCTTGCCATACTTCTTTTTGAATCTTGTCAACTAAATCTGAGAAAATTTCCACTTTGATTGAGAAGAATCTTGACTCTTGAATTCCATCTTGCTTAAGTACCTGATGAAGATTTTGAGGATTCTTGATGATGAAGTCCACCCCCCTCTCTGGGTACACGTCGTCCCGACGTGACAAGGCATCTGGTAAAGTGGCCAGCCTGCCTGGGCGGTAAGTGATAGTGAAATGAAACTCAGAGAGAAACTCAGCCCAACGGGCCTGACGACGAGTAAGAACTTTGGAAGACATGAAATACTGCAAGGAAGAGTGGTCTGTCAAGACCTCAAAAGAATTGGAAAGAGAAAGAAGAAATGCTCTCCAGCGCTTGAGAGCCCAAACTATGCCAAGGAGTTCCTTGTCATGAATTTCATAGTTGAGTTCAGCTGGTAAGAGCTTGCGACTATCAAATGCAATGGGATGCTTTCCAGAGTCATTCACCTGACTCAGTACGGCGCCCAATGCATAATCAGAAGCATCAGTCTCTACTATAGTAGGTAGAGAAGGATTAAAGTGAGATAAGATAGGAGCAGAGGTGAAAGCTTCTTTGAGTGCTTGAAACTGACTAAGAGCTTCCTCATTGAAGATGAAGGGAGAATCTTTTTTGAGAAGGGAAGTGAGAGAAGTGATTTTTTTGGAATAATTTTTAATGAAGCGACGATAAAAATTGGCAAAGCCAAGAAAAGATTGAAGAGCCTTGATGTTTTTGGGCTGAGGCCAATTGAGTATTTGCTGAACTTTTGAAGAGTCCATCTTGAGACCATCACTTGAAACAACATAGCCCAAGTATTCCACGCTTGAGGCATGGAATACACACTTGGAGGCTTTGGCAAACAAATTATTGTCCCTCAGTCTTTGGAGGACAGAGGCCACATGTTTGACATGTTCCTCCTCAGAACTGGAAAAGACCATAATATCATCTAAATAAACCACAACAAACACATCCAAGAAATCTGCAAAGATATCATTTACTAGATTTTGGAAAGAAGCAGGAGCATTGGTCAAACCAAATGGCATGACCAAATACTCATAACTGCCATATTTGGTTCTAAAGGCAGTTAAGTGCTCATCCCCCTCTTTGATTCTCAGAAGGTTATATGCACCACGCAAATCTATCTTGGAGAAGATAGTGGAACCGTTGAATACGGTAAGAAGCTGGTTCATAGGAGGAACAGGGTATCTGTTCTTCCTAGTGACAGCATTGAGTTTGCGGTAGTCAACACACAAACGAAGACCTCCATCCTTTTTCTTGACAAAAAGGACAGGTGCTCCTGTTGAAGAGGAGCTTGGTCTAATGAAACCTTTCTCTAAATTCTCTGAAATGTAGGCCCGTAGTGTTTCTGACTCTTGATTTGATAATGAGTAGATAACACCAATTGGAGGTAGAAGACCCTCCAATTCGATATGGTGATCACAGGCGCGGTGTGGAGGAAGTTTCTCTGCTTTCACCTTGGAGAATACATCCAAATATTGGTGATAAGCAGGAGGAACAACCTTCAACACAGTTTCAATTTCTTCTGGTTCTTCCTCCTCATCCCACTGCTCCTCCAGGGATGCATGAAAAGATAAGGGGGGAAGGTCCATATCCCCTTGGAAGAGATGAAGTGAAGATATGGCAACATCTTCTCCAACATCCTTTATCTCTTTGAAGACTTCATCTCTTGATGGAAGTAATGGCTGAGAGGGAATCATGGAAGGGATATGGACAGAAGAAGGGATGGAAGGTGTCTTAAGTTCACCAGCCAGAGCAACACTGTTGACAGCAGTGGCTAAGTCATTACTAGTAGAAGGAATAATACCACTAGAATCCTTATGATTAGAATCATAGGTGATCAATCCATTTTTCCAATCAATAATGGGATTGAAATGGTAAAGGAAATCATAGCCCAATATCAGGTCTTCTCCTTTGGGTGAATCTATGATAAAGAAATCCCATTCAAAGCTTGGGAAGGAAGGCAAGTCAACTACCCACTTGGTATAATGGGTGATGAACAAGGCAGGGGATTCATTAGAATCCAAAATGAAAAGAGGAATCTTTTCAGGGAGCTCTGACAGAGTCAATGAGTACTTGAGAACAAAATTCTTTGCAATAAAAGAGTTTGTAGCACCAGAATCAATGAGAATACTATAAAAAATATCAGAGACAGAAGAAAAAATAAGAAATTTTAAAGATTTCTTAACACTAGTATTCAGAGTGCACAATTGTGCTCTTGAAGGAAATAAGTGAGAACCATTGAACACATCATGATCCCCACTCAGGCTTTTCCCTGCTTGCTAGGGAAGCCTTTTGATGATGACCCAGGCTTGTTCTGAGGTCTCTTGAAGCATTTTTCAATTGGGTGTTTGCCACCACGATAAGTACACAACCCTGCTTGAATCCTCCTCTCCTTTTCAGAACCGATTAATTTATTGTCCTTATTGAGGAGAGCAGCATGGGGTTTGTCCTTTGAAGATTGAAATTGCTTGCCCTTCTTATTCTTCTTCTGGTGAGGCCTCTTTGAAGATGAGTTTTGAGGAGGCCTAGACTGATTGGATCCAATGACTGGAGGCTTCTTTTCTTGATTGCCACCCTTTTCCTTTTGCCTCTCATGATATCTTGTGTCTAATTCTAGAGTGACATCCATAAGTTCTTGAAGAGTATCAAAAGTTCCAGGGTGAGAAGCCAACTGATCCAATAATCTTGATGCCAATCCTCTTCTGTAAACATGGATATAAGCTCTTTCCCCCCAATCTCCAATTCTTGACATTAAGCTTCTGAAATCTGCTATGTACAATGAAACATGACCACTTTCCTTCATCCTCAAATTGTCCAACTCTTGTTCAGCTTTCCTGACTTCATTGGGGTCACCAAACAGAGTGAATAACTGAGATTCAAACAATGGCCAATTATTGAGGAGGTAGGAAGGGTCTTCATTGGAAATATTTGAGAGGTAAGGTTCAATCCATTTGCCAGCTCTACCAGTAAGAAAAGAAGTTGAGTACAAAACCTTCTTCCTGTCAGAGAAGAAGTTTGCTGGATCATTATGGAAAATTAGTTGACAGGATTGGATAAATCCTCTCAACTTATGAGCTTGAGTACCATCAAAAGAATCAGGTGCCTTCATGGATGGGGTCTTGAAAGCAGGGGCTTTGGAATTGTCCCTGGGGGCAACTGCTTGAGTGAGTTGTCCCATGAATTGAGTCATCTGCTCCATCATCTTGAGGAGACTTGGATCAGTTTGAGAGACAGGAGGTTGACTAGAAAGGGCTAGATTAGAACCCTGAGGCACCTCTGGAGCATTTGCCAAGGCATCTGCCACTTCAGTTTCCCCAGAATCATCCTCTTCCACAGACTCTTCCCCCTCTTCATCTTCAACTTCCCCTAATCTTGCTGTTGCACCTTCAGACATGCCAGGGTAGCCACCCAAAAGTCCAGAAAAGGATCTTGATCTTCTAGATTTCATTCCACCTCTTCTTGAGGGTGCTGCTCCTTCCATTGGTGGTCCTCTGTCCAAGTTTGCACTCAGTTGATGAACTGATGGTGTGCGGTCAAGAGGAGCCCTTGCTGTAGGAGTGAGAACAGCTGGAATTTTCTGGGATCTAGTGTTCTTGGCTGGGGGGCTATGCTGAACTGGCATTATGAAAAGAATTAAAATAACTTGATGGTATTAAGAAGAATAATCAGATTTGGCCAAATCAATCACAATAAAATCTTGATGAATCTTGAGGAATCAATTCAAATCTTGAGGAATCAAATTCAATCAACAATCAAATCAATTCAATCAATCAACAATCAATTCAAATCCAATATCAATCAATAAGTGTCTTCAATATGAAATCAAGTCTTGAGGAATCAATCAATCAGTTCAAAATCTTCAGAAATCAATTCAATATCTTGATAAGTTAAATCAAATCAATAATCAAAATCAATTCTTGAGGATCAATCAATATCTTGAGAGTTCAAAAGTCAGTCAATAATCCAAATGAAATCCTGAATCAATAACCCAATCAACCAATGAATCCCAATGAATAATCCAATTAAATGACCAATCAATTACTCCTGAATAAGACCTGAATAAAAACACAGAGAAAATTTAATTTGATAAAAATAAAATGAAGTGATGAAATGGTCAGCAATGATTAAGAAAGGAAAAGAATCAATTTTCATAAGAATGAATAGAATGAGATGAAAATTGATAAGAGAGGAAATTCATAAAAAATCATAAAAATCATAAAATCATGAAAAGGTCATAATTGATGAATGAGAGGAAATGAATATAAATGAATGAAAGAAAGAATCAAATATGAGTTAATTAATTTAATGTCACAGGGGCTCTTCGAAGTGAAGAGGGCCTGGCACTCAGTAAACTGGGACTCACTTATGGAGGGCTCAAGGATAGGATAAGATGAGATACTCTTAAGAGTGTTAAAGATGAATTACTAAAAGGATGAGTATAAGAAAAGCAGCAACAAAAGAAATAAGAAGAAGAAAATATAAGAGCCAACCACAAACAAGTCCAAGTCCACTGTTTCAACCTGTCAGAATGGAAAGAGAAGGGTTAATAAGGATATGGCCACCCAACTCATACTGTACAGGCGAAGAAAGAAAAGAGGCAAAGACTAACTTAAGATTAAATAAATATAATACCCAAAATATAAGGATAAGAATATTCAGTTAATAATAAATCAACTAAATTAATTAACTGGGGAAAAGTCCCCAGGGGGGGAGAAAGAGGGGCTGGTATATGTGAGAATCACCAGCCCTCATCCAGAGAAGAATTTTCATGAGAATAATTGATTGTTGAATTGAGTCTGGCCAATACAGGTCCTGTACAGCTGTACAGGACCTGTACAAGAGGTGTGGTGTATTTGAGTGATCATACAGTTTCATACTGGTGTATTGAAACTGTATTGGGTGAATCCATCCTGTACAAGTATTGACAGGCTGTATTGATGTACCAAACTGTATGCATGTTTCAGAATGAAGATTGCTGAAACTGACTGCTGATGCAGATACTGGATTTGCTGATTTGAGATGTTTGAGTGGGTGTATGAATGAATACCCTTACCCCTGATGGATGGTTGTTACATCAAACTCTTCCATGCGGGATAAAAATATTCCTTGAAAATTCGCAGCGGATGACACTTCGGGCTCAGCGTCGGGAATTATATCAGTCATATCTTGTCCCATTGTATCATGTTTAATTGTTTCCCTTTCTTGAAAGGCTTGAATATTCTGAGGAGAGGCGGGAGGGGTTGCATCATGCATTGTTTCATTGGGTATCGGGGGACTTTCTGTATGTGGAGCTTCATCATGGATTGTTTCATTGAGTATTGGGGAGGGTTCAGTATGTGGAGGTTCATTATCAATATGGTCCCCTTCAACATTGATAATTTCATCACCTTGATCGCGAGAATCGTTTGCGGCTTCAAAGGTACGGCGTTTTTTGTTTGTTTTTTTGGTCGCATGTATATTTGGTCTTTTTCCTAATCCTTTGCCTGGAAATCCAATTACGACTCGAGATCCTTCAGGTAGAGATTCTCCCACCTCCACACCTGCCCATATATTGTAAGCAGCTATTTTTATCAATTTTGTTTTGAATTAGTAATGGACTTACGGTTCAAATCCATTTTGAGCAGGCTCATGGCTTCAGCAATATTTTGACGCACATAATCAGGAATTTTACTATCATTTTGGATTTTTTCGAGCCTTGGGATTGTTTGAGCAATGTTGGAGACAAATTTTTCCTTGGATATAATTTCCACCTCCCCACTGAAAATTACATCATCTTGCCCATCATCTTCTGTCGGTGCACAAGGTTCAACAGTCTTTTCCTTCTCATAACTTTTAAAATTCGGTTTCTGAGAGCTTGGAGGCTGCCCTGAAATAAAGGCTATGACACAATATCAGGTTTTGAGAGATTTGAAATATTCAAGATGGATGCATACTCACCTTCCGGAAGAACTGGTGGATCTTGATTATCTTCATGTGACTGGCTCTCTACTTCAATGCCTAATTCACGACTACTGGCGATATCAGAGATTTCACTTCCACTCTCTGGGGCTGAAGTTGGTCGTTCATTGAATTCTGTTGAATTTCCCGGGGTTCGGGCCATAGTGGAGGTAGTTTATTAAGCAAATAGATGGTGACGAGTTGATTGATAACTTGTTTGAAAATTTTTTGATAAAAGATCCAAATTCAAGAAAAAAGGTGCAAGTAAAATAATCGGATTTGCAAAATGCAATTTGTCGGGAAATTGAAGGAGGCGATGTTTTGCAAATTATTTCATATCATGCAAATGAAATCACTTCCCTGTGAGACATTGAATAAAGTTGACTAGTGAGAAACCTACTAAAGTCAACTTTTGAACTATTCAATGCTCATGAGGTAAGGACTAAGCAAAGTGTTCATTTGATTGATATGAAATAAAATGGTTTTGTCGGCGAAACAGGAGACACAATTCTTGTCTTAAATAGTCCACTTATTAGGTTTTAATTTGTGAGTCTCATGATTTAAACCCTAGCCACAACATGGTGAATATACTGACCAATATCCCCTTAGGTCCTGTTGGCAGAGAAGGCCACTCAGCATATTTCGGCAATTGCGTTCATCGTGTACGCCAACAAGCCACCGTACTGTACACTATGGATGTAATACGGAAGCGTGAGGAGGGTAACTGTTGTCGGAGGCATGTCGGGAGGGCACTACATGAGCGTAAGGATGGTAAGCAGTGTCGGGAGAATGTCGGGAGGGAGGGTAACTGTTGTCGGAGGCATGTTGGGAGGGCACTACATGAGCGTAAGGATGGTAAGCGTTGTCGGAGGCATGTCGGGAGGGTACTACACAAGCGTGAGGATGGTAGGGGCGGGGGTGTGAAAGCGTAGTGAGTGGTGAGGACGGAGAGGGGCGGGCAGTGTCGGAGTCTCATCCGGATGGAGGGCGGTGTGGGTGCGTAAGCATGCTAAGCGTCGGGGAGGCGGAAGCCAATGAGGTGAAATTACACGAACGTTGCGCATAGTGTTGAAATGGGTTTGGGCTTTGAGTGACATTCTCATGTGACACATGTGACGATTGACGTTGTCTTGACGCTGACGTGACGTGACCCACTAAATCCAGTGACTATAAAGTGACACTAACGCGACTGAAGCAAGATTTTATACTGACCGCGGTGCGACGTGAAGTCAATCGCCGACAATTGACGCGAGATTCGCCCTGGTGCCAGTTGGCAGTAGACCAATTTATTGCAGTTAAGAAGTTCCCATCTCAAGAATCAATACTGAAGGAGTGGTGAAGCAAATAAGACTAATTGCAAATCCCCACCTGATTCTGATTCCTAAGGTAGTGATGAGCTGGATGGTGAATAATCTGAAGTGGTACTTAACACTACTGGACACCATTCCAGTAATTTACCTTCCCAACCTGCTTCCAAAAGATTCCAAAGTCAACTAGTACCCAGTACCCCTAGAAATTTTCAACCAGTTCTTTCTACCATTCCTCCTCATTCCACCAGTCTTTCCACTGCTAGGCTTGCTTGGTTCCAACAATGAGGCCATCACCCTTTCTGAAGCCCAGGAGTTCCCCCAGGGTCACCTCCCAACAATTCCAACCTATGACCATTTCCAGCAGCAGAAGAGAAGACCCATTGCCTTTGCTGTTTCCTGCTGCCCAAGTGTTTCAGTAACGGGAAAGTTGGCCTCACAAAGCTACTAGAGAGGATCCAAATAGGGCAAATGAACATCAAGATTCTGTGGCCAGGTTAATTAGAAGAGTTGATAGAAATAGTAGAGGGGTGATTGAGTATTCTAATGATAGGACTATTTCTGGTACTGCATCTGAGGAGATGGCTGCAAAATTTGCCTGGTATGAGGATGAATTGATTAATGACTTCCAGAGAAATTTTGATTACTTGGGTAGAGACAGCTAGTTTCCTTGTTCCTGTTTGTGCTTGGTTTGGCTTTTATCCCCACTCCTATAGCTACTAATAATAAAAAATGAAACATAAATGGAACCTCCCAATACATGATATGGGAGGGGATGCTGTTGCTTTATAAAGAAAGAAAAGAAACAAGATTATACAAGTAAAGAAAGAGAAGAACTTAATAGAAAGAGAGTAAAGAAAAAGAAATAAATAAATTCCTGAGGTTTGTCCTTCTTTTGGTAAGTTGCTTGATTTTGGCCAAGAATTTTCTGAAATATAAAAACCAAGCATTTGATGCTCAGAGTAGCCAAGGTGATGTTTTACAAGAAGTAGAACCCTCAGGGATGCATACCAGGAGATGGAACCTACTTTCATAACCTCCACTCCCCACCAAGCATGTGAGCCTTAGAGGTATTTTCATATACCCAAAAGACCACAAATAACAAAATAAGATACAAATATAAATAAAAATTAATTTATTTATATCATCAAAATAAAAATTGAAATATAAATACAAATTTATATAAAAAAATAAAATGTTAATTATAATTTAAAATAAAAATTACATTAAATTTTATAATTATAAAAATACATTTTTACTTGGAAAAAATTGAGTAAAAATGAATTTTTAATAAAATTAGTGAAATTAAAATATTTTTGGTAAAAAGCTACATAAAATATATTATAAATTTTTATCCAATAAATAAACATAGGAAAATCACTTCACCATTGGATTCTTCACAAAAGATAAGGTGGGGTCACCTCTGGGTAAAATTTCTGTAACTCAAGTCTAAATAAGCTTAAATTAAGTTTTAAGTATTTTCTGTACAAAAGTTGAAAATCGGCAAAACCTCAATTTCATTCACACCACATGTGGTGTGAACCATCAATTTTTGTGTTAAAATTGAGGTGTTGTGTGTAGTTTAGAAGTTATGAGGAATTGAAGTATTTTCAATTGAAATGTCAAAATGTGCCCGTGTACTACATAAGGGAACTGTAATTTACATATGACGTATCAATTATTAAAGTTGTGTACTGCAAAACTCAATGGAATTGTATGTGTAGATTACAAGTGTATTACATGATGAGGAGTTAAAGAAAAAATAAATTGGAAAGATTAATTCTTGGGGGAAAAGGTACTCTAGCTCCAAGGGGGAGCCAGACCCCCAAAGTCCTTGCTGAAAGGCATGGGATGTCAAAATCAATGCAAAGGTTCATCACTTTTGGCCTGGAATTGAGTCACGGGGTCTGTGTCTCAATTGATGATGAGGTTTTGATACCATCCAGGGCAGTTTTAACTTTTGCCAAGATGACAGTTCTAACTGGTTTCTAAGTCTCTTACACACATTCTGACATGGTTTAAAGGCTCTAGACCAGGTATTACTATAATAAAGGCTCATTTAAGGGTCTAAAATGGCTAAAACCAGCCCTTTTTTACCTAAACCAGGGTTCAATGATTCCATAATTGGCTTTTCTGTTTTCAGGGTGTTTTCCATGACTGGAAAGAGTAATATTTACTTTTGGAGTAAGAAAATTGATGGCTATAAAAGAATCTCTTCTTTGCCCCACTTTTCTCTTCATGTTAGAATCTTTTCCTTTTATAATTAGTTTAAGCACTGTTAAACCAATCAATATATGATTACAACCACAATTCTCATATCATTATAAACCTTTTAACCACGTGGAATAATCATTATAATAATTGTTTGTAACTTTTATAATCTTTTTTACCCCTCAATCCCCCCATAAGTGAATTAAAGGATCTTTCATCACTGTTAACTTTGTCACTTTGTTTCCAAATTCACTCTGGTCACTTTTGGGCCTGTTTTCTCTTTAAATACCTTTTTGAAGACTTTGTTCTTTAAGTAATTTCTTGAAGTTGTTTGCTCAATTAATTCCAATTGAAATTACTCTTCAAGAAATTTCTTTTGTAGCCTTAAATATCTCTTGTAGGGTATTTTCGGACAAATTTATATTGTTGGTAGAACAATAAGTCTTTATAATATTATTGTTTTATACTTATAAGGTTAAAAACAGTAAAGTTGGAATTTTTCCCCTTAAAAATACTATTTCATAATATTTTTGAATCATAGTTTACCTTATACAAATTTTGAGGACAGGAGAAGTACTTGATTTTGAATCAAAGTGTCATATCAACACCTTACAAAGGACAAAAAAACAGATAACTTTGCCATATTTGACTTTGAATTAATAAATGTCTTGAATAATAGTAATGGCATAAGCTAGGTAAAGAAAGAATAAAACAGAAAAGAAGGAATTTGGCCATATCTTGATGAAAGGTCCAAAATTTGAGGGTCTTGATGTTGCAAGGACTTCTGAATCTGTGAGCCTTAGAGGTAATTTCATATACCCAAAAGACCACAAATACAAAAATAAAATATTAATATAAATAAAATAAATTTATTTATATTAATAAAATAAAAATCAAAATATAAATATAAGATTATATTAAAAATAAAAAAATTAATTACAATTTAAAGATAAAAATACATTAAGTTTTGTAAGTATAAAATTACATTTACACTTAAAAAAATTAAGTAAACATGAAATTTGAACAAAATTGTAAAAAAATAAATCAATTTGGAAAAAAGTTAAATAAAAATTAGTATAACTTTTTATCCAATAAATAAACATATAAAAATTATTTCACCATTGGATTCCTCATAAAAAAAGGAATACTTGGGGTGAGAATAACCAATGACTGCTTGATGGCGTCATTGGTATTTGATGTTTTGACACTTGCCCTTGAGCCTTGATGACGTGACTGGATGGCCTGATGGAAAGTTAAAATAACCAGATGATATTGGCGCCAGTGGATTGCTGCTGAAAAAAGATGCATAATGGTGTATAACACCATATATGGCATTTTGGGTATTGGAGGTTGAAAATGGCCATAAGTCTTTAGAGATGACGCCAGGAGGATATTGGTGAAAATTGGTTTTGGAAGGCTTCAGAGGTGTCAGAGTGTCTTTTAAGGTATTTGGCCATTTTTGGGTTTTTGGCCAAATACAGCTCATACAGTCTTAAAACTGTATTTGCGCAAAGTGCGCAAAAAGTGCGCAAATGCGCAAAATGCGCAGAAACTGTATTTAAAGCCAAATACAGCTTCTTGGGCTGTATTTGCCCTGTTGACTGGGAAATACCAAAATTGCCCAAAAGTAGAGGAAGGGCAGGAAAGGCCTGATGATGGTGAAGGGCCCAAGCTGGGCCCAGATGATGAAATGGCCATAAAAGGCCAAATGAGGTGAGATGGCCAATTTGGCCAACGATTTATGGATATGGCCAAATTGCCATATATTGGATGTGGCATGGATATGCAATATTGAAGTCCAAGGGGATGAATTGCCATGGTTGTGACAGTACCCCCCACCTTGAAATGATGAGCTCCTGAGCCACAATACAAGGTGAAGCCTGTTGAGGCTATTGGAAAAGTTTTGAGAAAGTGATTCAAGAGGACTGATTAAGATAAAAAATTTGAAAACTGATATTAAAAATTTGACATTTGACGCAGGACTTGCTTGATCTTCTTTTGACATTTGCTTCATTATTTGAATTGAATTTTGAAATGAATGAAAATTTTTACGTTATAACTGACGTGATAAGAAAAAATTTAAAAAGAAAATAAAATAAAAATAAAGAATGAAAATGAAAATAAGGAAAGAAAAGAAAAGAGAAAAATGAATTGAATCTTGAGGAGATTCCAATCTTCATCACGGAGGTTGATAACTGATTTTGAAATTGGCCAAGGACCTGGAAAGAGAAATTTGATGCCAGGTGCTCACAAAGTGGCCAAGGTGATGTTTTGACAAGATTGTAGACCCCTCAGGGAAGTGCACACGGGGAGAGGAACTTACTTTTGGTAGTTACCACTCCCGCCAGTGCCATAACAATAAAAGCAAAATGTTGAAGAAATGAATTTGAATTTGAATTTGAAGTCTTGGAAATGAATTGAAAAGTGAATAGCCCATTGTCCCAAGTGAAAATGGCCATAAAATTGGAAATGAAGTTGAAAGCCATGCCAAGATCTGTGTCCAAAATTGCAAAGTGCTCACAGAGTGGCCAAGGTGATGCTTACAACAAAAGAGTAGAATACCCCTAAAGGTGCATACCAGGAGTGGGACTTACTTTTGGTAATTCCTCTCCCCACCAAGCACCAAAAAGAATCAAGCTCTTGAAGAATTGGGTCCTGGCTTGTCAGGATATAATGAATGAAAATATTTGACAAGTTCAGGACAATTCTTGAGGTTTTCAGTTGGTTCCCAAGTAGATCTTTCTGGGTCTTGACTGAGACCTTTCCATTCCACCACATACCATAATTTTCCTCTCTTGAGCTTTGAGTCCAGTATTTGAGAGACTTCCCATTCCTCTTCTTCTTCAAGGATAATTGGAGGAGGAGGCTCTTGATGCCGATTTGGGATTGTTGATTTCTTGAATGGTTCCAGAAGGGAGATATGGAAGACTGGGTGGACGGATTTCCATTGAGATGGAAGCTTAAGGTGGTAAGCATTAGAACTGACTTTCTTCAAGATTGGAGAAGGACCCAATCATCTTTTGGATAGTTTTTTGGTGGGTCTAGTTGATTTGATGTTCTTGGAGGAAAGCCATACCATGTCACCAGGATTGAAAACAGGTGGACTTGCTCTACTTTTATCTGCATACCTCTTAAACCTGTTTATGGCAACTTCAAGTTCTCTCTTGACATCTTGCTGTACTGATTGGATTTTTGTTGATAACTTTCCAGCAGAAGTATCTTGAGTGATGTGAACTGAGTCAAATTGTGGATCTCTTCCGTAAACAGTGAAAAACGGTGATTGTTTTGTTGAAGAGTGGTCAGAGTTATTGTAGGCAAATTCAGCCAGAGGGAGCCAGGTGTTCCAATCATCTTGATGATAACTGACATACATCCAAAGGTACTGTTCTAGTATCTGATTTACCCTCTCTGTCTGTCCATCAGTTTCTGGATGATAAGAAGTTGAAAGATCTCTTGAAATCTTGAGTGGCTGACAAAGATTGGTCCAAAAGGAAGAAACAAAAAGAGAACCTCGATCACTAACAATTCTTGAAGGAAGGCCATGCTTTGAGACCATATTCTTGATGAATAAATGGGCCAAATCTAGTGAAGTCAATGAAGACATTGTTGGAATAAAAACTGCCATTTTTGAGAATCTGTCCACTATGACAAGGTTTGAGTCAAAGGAATTGGACAGTGGCAATTGAGTGATGAAATCCATTGAAAGACAAATCCAAGGACCACTTGGAATTGGAAGAGGCTTGAGGAGTCCAAACTTCTTGTGATGAATATTTTTGTTTCTTGAACACTGTTGACAGGATGATACATAATCCTTGATAAATTGAGTCATGCAGGACCAGTGGAAATCCCGCTTGACAAGTTTGAGAGTCTTCTCTTGGCCAGGGTGTCCAGCTAGAAGAGAGTCATGCCACTTTTGAAGTATATTGAGTTGAATTGTGGGGTCATTTGGGACCACCACATGATCTTTGAAAGGAGTAGTTTGGAAGAGGAAACAAGAGAATACTCTTGGACAGATTTACCTTTACCCAAATTTTCAAGGACACTTCTATATTGAGAATCTTGCCACACTGCCTTCTGAATTGAATCAATCAAATTTGAAAATGAATCCACCTTGACTGCAAAAACCGTTGAGGCTTGAATCTCATATTGCTTGATTATCTTCTGATAGTTCATTGGATTTGTGCTGATGAAATCCTCCCCCCTCTCTGGGTAAACGTTGTCCCAACGTGACAAGGCATCTGGAAGGTTAGCCAAGGGGCCAGGGCGGTAAGTGATTGAGAAATGGAATTCAGATAAAAATTCAGCCCAGTGGGCTTGACGGCAAGTGAAAATCTAGTAAGACATAAAATATTGAAGAAATGAATGATTGGTGAGAAATTGAAACAAGGAAAGCTCTCCAGCGCTTGAGAGCCCATACTATGCCAAGGAGTTCCTTGTCATTACTCTCATAATTGAGCTCAGCTGGGAGAAGCTTGCGGCTATCAAATGCAATGGGATGTTTTCCTGAGTCAGAGATCTGACTCAGTAGAGCACCCAAGGCATAATCTGATGCATCGGTCTCTACAATGGTGGGTAGAGAAGGATTGAAATGAGAAAGGATTGGAGCAGTGGTGAATGCCTCTTTGAGTTGATGAAACTGTCTAATAGCTTCCTCATTGAGGGGAAAATGGGAATCTTTCTTGAGGAAAACTGTGAGTGAACTAATCTTCTTTGAATAATTCTTGATGAAGTGGCGGTGAAAATTGGCAAAGCCAAGGAATGATTGAAGAACCTTGAGGTTTCTTGGAGGCGGCCAATTGAGAATCTGCCAGACTTTTGCTTGGTCCATCTTGAGGCCTTCACAAGAAACTACATAACCAAGATATTCCCCACTTGAAACATGAAACAGGCATTTGGACGCCTTAGCAAAAAGGTTATTGGCTCTGAGTCTGGAGAGAACAGTGGACACATGAGTGACATGTTCTTCCTGAAATTTGGAAAAGACCATAATGTCATCCAAATAAACCAAAACATAAACATCAAGAAGATCATAAAAAATATCATTGACAAGATTTTGAAAAGAAGCAGGAGCATTGGTAAGCCCAAATGGCATAACCAAGTACTCATAACTACCATATTTGGTTCTAAAACAAGTCAAATGTTCATCACCTTCCTTGATTCTGAGCAGGTTATATGCACCATGCAAATCAATCTTGGAGAAGATAGAAGAACCATTGAAAACAGTGAGAAGCTGATTCATAGGAGGAACAGGATACTTATTCTTCCTAGTAACAGCATTGAGTTCGCGGTAATCAACACACAAATTGAAGCCACCATCTTTCTTTTTGACAAAAAGAACAGGTGCTCCTGTAGAAGAGGAGCTTGGCCGGATGAAACCTTTCTCTACATTCTATGAAATGTAGTCCCTGAGTGTATCTGAATCTTGGTTTGATAAAGAGTAGATCACCCCAACTGGAGGTAGAGACCCCTCCAGCTCGATATAATGATCACAGGCGCGGTGAGGAGGAAGTTTCTCTGCTTTCACCCTGGAAAATACATCCAAGTATTGGTGATAAACAGAAGGAACAACCTTCATCACGGTTTCTATTTCTTCTGGCTCTTCCTCTTCATCCCACAACTCCTCCAGGGAGGAAGGTCCATATTCCCAAAGAAGAGATGAAGTGAAGATCCAGAATTATCTTCTCCAACATCTTGAATCTCTTTGAACACTTGATCTCTAGATGATAGTAATGACTGATGGGAATTAAGGGAAGGAATATGGGCAGAAGACGGAAATGATGGTGTTCTAGAATCACCAACCAGAGCTGCACATGACCTGGCAGAAGAAAAGTCATTACTAAAAGAAATTGAAGGATCATTATAGTCCTTATGATCAGAATTAAAGGTTATCAATCCTTGCCTCCAATCAATAAAAGGATTAAAATGATTAAGAAAATCAAAGCCCAATATGAGGTCTTCTCCCTTGGGAGTATCAATGACTAAAAAGTCCCATTCAAAGCTTGGGAAGGAAGGGAGCTCAACCATATATTTAGTATGGTGAGTCACAAATAAGGAAGGAGACTCAGAGGAGTCTAAAATGATGAGGGGAATCTTCTCTGGAAGCTCTGACGTAGTCAATGAATACTTGTGAACAAACTGCTTTGCCATAAATGAGTTGGTAGCACCAGAATCAATCAGAATACTGTAAAAAACATCAGAAAGAGAAGAAAAAACAAAGAATTTAAGAGAATTCTTGACACCAGTATTCAGAATGCACAATTGTGCTCTGGATGGAAAACAGTGAAGACCATTGAACACAACATGGTCTTCACTCAGGCTTTTCCCTGGCTGGGAAATTTGCCTGACGGTCAGGTAAGCTTGTTTTGAGGCCTTTTGAAACAGGACTCAAGACTATGCTTCCCACCACAATAGGTACAAAGAACCTCCTTGATTCTTCTTTCTTTTTCAGAGTTCATGAGCTTGAAATATTTATTCAATAAAGAAGAATGGGGATTGTCCCTATTCTGATAATTCTTCTTCTTCTTTTGACTTCAGCTTGATGAATTTTGAGGATGAGAAGAACTTGACTTTGAGGCTTCTGGCTTCTTCTCTTGATGATGACTCTTTTCATTTTGCCTCTCATGGTACCTGGTATCAAGTTCCAGGGTAACGTCCATTAAGTCTTGAAGAGAGTCAATTTCCGAAGGATGGGAGGCCAATTGATCCAAAATCCTGGATGGCAATCCCTTCCTGAAATGATGGATGAGAGCTCTTTCACCCCAATCACCGATTCTTGAGACTAAACTTCTGAAATCAGCAATGTATATGGATACATGCCCACCTTCTTCCATTATTAAAGAATCCAACTCAGTTTCTGCTTTTCTGACTTCATTCGGATCCCCAAACAAAGTGAAGAGCTGGGATTCAAACAGTTTCCAAGAGTTGAGAAGGTAATTTGAATCTTGGTTGGTGAGATTGGAAAGATAAGGCTCAATCCATTTTGCAGCCCTGACAATAAGAAATGATGTGGCATAGAGAACTATCTTTCTGTCTTGAGAGAAAATTGCCGCATCATTATGAAATATCAATTGACAAGACTGAATGAAACTTCTAACTTTGAAGGGCTGGGTCCCATCAAAGCATTCCGGTGCATTCATAGATGGAGTCTTGAAGGCTGGTGTCTTGATGCTTCAGAAGATGAAGCTGCTTGAAGATTGGCCATAATCTGAGGCATTTGCTGCATGATGGCCAATAGAGATGGTTCAGACTGATGAGAGACAGGCTGATTAGACTGGGCTAGAGTTGGTCCTCCCGTACCTTGAATGCTTCCACCGGAACAGGAGCACCTTCAGTACCATCAGACTCTTCCTCTTCCACAGAGTTCTCCTCCTCCTCTTCACCATCTTCAGCTGGACCTTTGGAAATGGTCCTTGAAAGTCCTGGGAATCCGCCAACTACTCCTGAGAATGAACATGATCTTCTTGGCCCTCTTCCTTCCTTCCTTGATGGTGCTGCTCCTTCCATGTGCCGTCCTCTATCTAATTGGGCCCTCAGTTGAGGAACTGCTGGGGTGCCATCTAGAGGAGCTCTTGAAGTTGGAGTGAGAACAGCTTGAGCTCTGGCCTGAGATCTTGTCTGTATTGCCAGAGGTGAATGTTGAACAGGCATGATGTCAGGAATAAAATTGAAATATATGAATTAAAAACAAAATTTACTTGAAGTGAAAAGAGTCAAAAATCAAATCTTGAGGAAAATCAATGAATCAAAAGAAAATCTTCAAGTGCGTCAATAAATCAAAATCAAACAAAGTCTTGAAGTCAAAATCAAATCAATGTCTTGAAGTAAGTCAATGAATCAAATCAAAATGAAATCTTCAAGTCAATAAATCAATGAATCAAATCAATCAAAATCAAAATCTTGGAAAAATCAATCAATCAAATGAAATCTTGAGGAAAAATCAGTTTATGTCAAAATTCTTGATGTGAAAAAATCAGCAGAATCAATGAAATCTTCAGGTCAATCAATTTTCTTGAGGTCAATATCAAATATGTCAAATCAATCAATCAATCAAAATCAAGTGAATTATTCTTTGAAAACCAAAATTCTTGAAGAATGAATCAATTATGAATCTTGATGTGAATAATGTGTCTGAATATCTTGATGAAAAATTTGAAAATCAAAGAAAATTATGATGACGCCTGAATTATGAATGAAATGAAAATTTGATGATTTGAAAAAGATTTTAAAAAGAATAACAAAATAAAAAATGGGTCAGCTTTCAATTTTCAAAATGAAGAATGAATGAAAGAAAATTGAGAGGTGATGATGAATCATTAAGTTCATAAGCATAAAAGAATCATAATTTCAATGAAATGAGTGAATGAAATTCTAAAGAAAGAATGAGCAGAATGAAAACAAAATTATGAGTTAACTAATATAATGTCACAGGGGCTCTTAGACAGAAATACAAGAGTGGCCTGGCACTCAGCAATCAGGAAACTCACTTGGAAGACTCCAAAAGAATACAGAATAAAAATAATAAGAATGAATTCCTCTAAAAGATATGCAGGTACAAGATGAGATGCAAAGAAGAAAGGGAAGCCAAATGGCCAAAGAGCCAACCAAGTAAGTCCTTAATCACTGTTTCAACCTGCCAAAAATGAATAATGGAATTAGTAAGGATATGACCACCAAATATCCATTGACAGGTGACAAAAGAGAAAGAGAAAAGTGCTAAATGACTGACTTAATAATATCAGTATTTGCTTAACTAAAATGAAAGAAAATAAAGATAAAATAAAATCAAAGTATATTAATTAACTGGGGAGAACCCCCCAGGGTGGAAAGGGTAGCCGGTATATGTGAAAGGTTGGGAGCTTGAGTTCTTCAGGCTGAAAACTGATCTGTATTGATCCTTGAGGCTGTATTGATTGTTTTGGGAATTGATAAAGCTGGCTAATATTGAAATTGAATTGGGTTGAATGAATTTCCCATGCTTGAAAATGAAATACAGTTCTTGATGGATCCAGACTGTATTGAAATGAATATGGTTGCCAAGATGGATTGAGTGGAGCTTTGACACTTGACAACTTCTTTTGGCACTGCCTCTTGAATACACCTTGAGAATGGATTGACAGTATTCCCTTGGAAGGAATACTTGGAGTGAGAATAACCAATGACTGCTTGATGGCATCATTGGTATTTGATGTATTGACACTTGCCCTTGAGCCTTGATGAATCCTCTTGATGACATGACTGGATGGCCTGATGGAAAGTTGAAATAACCAGATGATATTTCCGCCAGTGGATTGCTGCTGAAAAAAGATGCATAATGGTGTATAACACCATATATGGCATTTTGGTTATTGGAGGTTGAAAATGGCCATAGGTCTTTAGAGATGACGCTAGGAGGATATTGGTGAAAATTGGTTTTGGAAGGCTTCAGAGGTGTCAGAGTGTCTTTTGAGGTATTTGGCCATTTTTGGGCTTTTGGCCAAATACAGCTCATACAGTCTTAAAACTGTATTTGCGCAAAGTGCGCAAAAATGCGCAAAATGCGCAGCAACTGTATTTAAAGCCAAATACAGCTTCTTGGGCTGTATTTCCCCTGTTGACTGGGAAATACCAAAATTGCCCAAAAGTAGAGAAAGGCCAGGAAAGGCCTGATGACAGTGAAGGGCCCAAGTTGGGCCCAGATGATGAAATGTCCATAAAAGGCCAAATGAGGTGAGATGGCCAATTTGGCCAATGATTTATGGATAAGGCCAAATTGCCATATATTAGACCTGGCATGGATATACTATATTGAAGTCCAAGGGGATGAATTGCCATGGTTGTGACAATGGCTTAAAGCCAGCCCTTTTTGGTCTAAACCAGGGTTCAATGATGCCATAATTGGCTTTTCTGTTGTCATACTGTTTTTCACGACTGACAAGAGTAAATTTTACTTTTGGAGTAAGAGAATTGATGGCTATAAAAGAATGTCTTCTTTTCCCCACTTTTCTCTTCATGTTAGAATCTTTTCCTTTTATAATTAGTTTAAACACTGTTAAACCAATCAATAAAAGATTCTAACCACCATTTTTAAATAATTTTAATCCTTTTAACCACGTGAAAAATCTTTATAATCATTGTTTGTAACTCTTATAATCATTTTTACCCCTGAACCACCCCAAAAGTGAATTAAAGCATCTTTCATCACTGTAAACTTTGTCACTTTGTTTCTAAATTCACTCTTGTCACTTTTGGGCCTGTTTTCTCTTTAATATTCTTTTTGAAGACTTTGTTCTTTAATTAATTGCTTGCAGTTCTTTGCTCAATTAATTCCAATTGAAATTTCTCTTGAAGAAATTTCTTTTGTAGCCTTAAATATCTCTTGTAGAGTATTTTTGGATAAATCTTTATTGTTGGTAAAACAATAAATCTTCAAAATATTATTGTTTCAAACTAATAAAGCTATAAAAAATAAATTTGGCGTGTTTTCTATTAAAAATAATATTTTTTACTATTTTTAATTGAATGTTACCTTATACAAATTTTGAGGACAGGAAAAGTACTTGATTTTTAATCAAAGTTTCATATCCACACCTTACAGAATCTGTGCAAAGAATTGAAAAGTGCTCAAAAATCTGCCAAGGTCATTCTTACCACAACATTTGGGTAGAATACCCCCTTAAAGGTGCATGTGAGGAGAGGAACTTACTTTCATAAAATCCAATCCCCACCAAGCACCATAAAATCAAACTCTCAAGGTATTTGGGACAGGTTTGTCAGGATACAATCAATGGAAGTCCTTGAAAAATTCTTGTGAGCTGGTAAGGTTGGAAGCTGGTTCCAAAGTTGATCTTTCTGGGTCTACACTGAATCCTTTCCACTCTACAAGATACCAAAATTTACCTCTTTTGATGTTTGAGTCCAGAACCTGAGCCACTTCCCATTTGTTTTGCTCCTCCACTAGAACTGGTGGTGGTGGCAATTGATTCTGATTTAAGATACTTGACTGCTTGACTGGTTTTAGTAATGACACATGGAATACAGGGTGAACTGAATTACATTGAAAGGGCAATTTGAGGTAATATGAATGGCTACCAATCTTCTTCAAGACTTCAAAGGGTCTCAAATATCTTTCTGAAAGGCTCTTGTTGGGTCCTGTAGTCTTGATATTCTTTGAGGCTAGCCATAATTTTTCCCCATGTTTGAAATCAGGTGGAATTGTCCTATTTCTATCTGCAGACTTCTTAAATTGCCTTATTGCTGAATTTAATTCTTCTTTGACTAATTGCTGTACTGATTGGTGTTTTGTTGATAGCTTTCCAGCAGGTGAGTCTTGAGAAATATGGATTGAGTCAAAGCTTGGATTTTTTCCATAAATCTTGAAAAAAGGTGATTGCTTTGTTAATGAATGTTCTGCATTATTGTAGTAAAATTAAGCCAGAGGGAACCAGGTGTGCCAGGAATTTTAATGGTAACTGAAATACATCCAAAGATACTGTTCTAGAATCTGATTTACCCTCTCTAAATGTCCATCTGTTTCAGGATGAAAAGCAGTTGAAAGATCTCTTGATATCTTGAGCTGCTGACATAAATTGGTCCAAAATAATGCAACAAAGAAAGATCCTCTATCACTAACAATACTGGCTGGAAGGCCATGTTTGGAAAAGACATGTCTAACAAATATTTGAGCTGAGTCCAGAGCAGTGATTGCTCCATAAGCTTGAATGAAGATGACCATTTTTGATAATATGTCCACAACTACTAGAATTGAATCAAAGTTTCTTGGCAAGGGCAATTGAGTGATAAAGTCCATTGATAATTAATTCCAAGGACCAGATGGAATTTGGAGAAGCTGGAGTAATCAAAACATCTTATGATGAATTTTCTTGTTTCTTGAACATTTCTGACATGAGGACACATAGTCCTTAATGAATTGAGTCATGTCAGCGCAATAAAAATCCCTCTTGATGAGCTTGAGGGTCTTCTCCTGGCCAGGATGGCCAGTCAATGGTGAGTCATGATTCTTTTGAAGAATATTGAGTTGGACTTCTTCATTTCTTGGGATTACCACTCTATCTTTGAATAAGAAGAACTTGGCTTGAGGTTCAAGAGAATAATCTGAAACTGATTCACCTCTTGCTAGTTGCTTCAGTCTTTCCTTGTAGTCTTTGCCTTGCCATACTTATTTTTGAATTTGTTAAACTAAATATGAGAATATTTCAACCTTGATTGAGAAGAATCTTGAACCTTGAATTCCATCTTTCTTGATTACTTAAGAAATATTTTGAGGATTATTGCTGATGAAGTCCACCCTCCTCATTGGGTACATGTTTTCCCAATGTGACAAAGCATTTGGTAAAGTGCTTGGCCTTCCTGGGCAGTAAGTGATAGTAAAATGAAACTCATAAAGAAATACAGCCCAAAAGGCCTGATGACAACTAATAACTTTTTGTGAGCCTTAGAGGTATTTTCATATACCCAAAAGACCACAAATGATAAATTAAGATACAAATATAGATAAAAAAAAATTCATTTATATTATAAAAATGAAAATTGAAATATAAATACAAAACTTTATTTGAAAATCAAAATTTAATTATAATTTAAAAATAAAATTACAATAAAATTTAAGATTATGAAATTACATTTTTACTTGTAAAAATTAAATAAAAATGAATTTTTAATAAAAATTGTGAAATTAAAATATTTTTGGTAAAAAGTTATATAAAATTTACTATAAATTTTTATCCAATAAATAAACATAAAGAAATTATCACACTATTGGATTCCTCATAAAAAATAAAGTGGGGTCACCTCTTGATGAAATTTCTGTAACTCAACTGTAAATAAGCTTAAATCAAGTTCTTAGTATTTTTTTGTACAAAAGTATGAAAATCTTCAAAACCCTAATTTAATTCACAACACATGTGGCTTTCACCATCAATTTTTGTGTTAAAACTGAGGTGTTGTGTTTAGTTTAGAAGCTATGAGGAATTGAAGTATTTTCAATTGAATTCAATTGAAATGTCAAAATGTGCATGTGTATTACATAAGTGAACTTTAATTGAAATATTAGTTATCAATCATTATAGATGTGTAATGACAAACTCAATTGAATTACATGTGTAAATTATAATTGTATTACATGATGAGGAATTAAAGAAAAAAATAAATTGGAAAGATTAATTTTGGGGGGGAAAAGACACTCTAGCTCTAAGGGGGAGCTAGAACCCCAAACTCCTTGCTGACTGGCATGAGATGTTAAAATCCACTCAAAGGTCCATTACTTCTCGCCTGGAATTGAGTCACAGGGTCTGTGACTCAACTGATAATGAGGTTTTGATACCAACCAGGGTAGTTTTAACTGCTGCCAAGAGGGTAAACCTACCCTTAAGATAAAGCAATGTTAGTAAATGCAGTTTTAACTGGTTTCTACGCCTCTTACACACCTTCTGACGTGATTTGAAGGCTCTAGACCAGGTATTGCTATAGTAATGGGTGATTTAAGGGTCTAAAATGGCTTAAACCAGCCCTTTTTTGGTCTAAACAAGGGTTCAATGATGCCATAATTAGCTTTTCTGCTGTCAGACTGTTTTTAACGACTGACAAGAGTAAATTTTACTTTTTGGAGTAAGAAAATTGATGGCTAGAAAAGAATCTCTTCTTTGCACCACTTTTCTCTTCATGTTACAATCTTTTCCTTTTATAATTAGTGTAAACACTGTTAAACCAATCAATAAAAGATTCCAACCACCCTCTTAAATCATTTTCAACCTTTTAACCACGTGAAGAAAATCATTATAATCATTGTTTGTAACTCTTATAATAATTTTTACCCCTGAACCACCCCAAAAGTGAATTAAAGCATCTTTCATCACTGTTAACTTCGTCACTTTGTTTCCAAATTCCCTCTGGTCACTTTTGGGTGTGTTTTCTCTTTAAATATCCTTTTAAAGACTTTGTTCTTTAATTAATTGCTTGCAGTTCTTTGCTCTTGTAGAGTATTTTTGGATAAATCTGTGAACGTTTGAGATATGACCACATACCCAAACAGGTCACAAGAAATATTTAAAATAATTATATCTTAAAACTACAAAACTGCCTTAAATAGGCATAAAACTTGGTTTTAATTAAAAGCCAATTGATAAACATGTGAAAAAAGCTATACCATTGGATTCCTCATGGTAAAATACACATATACCATTTTTATGGCATATCTGCAAAGTAAATATTTATGGAGTTATAATTAATAACACCTTATGAAAAACATGAATCCTTAATTATTTCAACTACCAATGGACAAACATGTGAAATAAGCTGTACCATTGGATTACCCATAAATTTCTGGACATAATACAATTAAGAAGCTAATCTCCAAAGTCAATACTTAAGGTGTTAAGCGAATATATGCACTTTTTTGGTCAACACATATATTC
Organism: Austropuccinia psidii; assembly: GCA_023105745.1. Classification (NCBI taxonomy): domain Eukaryota; kingdom Fungi; phylum Basidiomycota; class Pucciniomycetes; order Pucciniales; family Sphaerophragmiaceae; genus Austropuccinia; species Austropuccinia psidii. The sequence continues at coordinate 28,460,247 of JALGQZ010000001.1, forward strand.
AAGGATTTTAGCTAATATCTTTTGAAATATATGTGATAGAGTTATAAACCAAAAATAAAGTCACCACGGAATTACTGTAGAAACACAGAAATGAACTTTATTTCATAAGCTATAGACAAGGTTAAAAAATGTAATGAATTATTGATTAAAATCAATACAGCTGTTGACACCTTTGCCATGGAAGTGGTCCAGACTTAAAGAAGAGTACACAGTCAGACTCTACTAGATCCTGCGTGAAGAATGAGGGTTTCATTATATCATTCAAGGTATAACCCCTTGGAAACATGGTTTGAAGTTTAAAATATTAGATTTTGACAGAAAAGATGGGTTACAAGAAAAATCATCAAGAATAGAGTTTTGATTATATAATGAAATTCTCTTGGCAGTTTAATTAAGACATACCAAGCTATTAGAATCCACTCTGAGAGTATCTTTAGCGTGTATAACTTAAAAGTTATTAATTATCAAAGCTTAAGTTAAATTTGATCATTTAGGATCACTCACTGTAATCTTATTTTAAGCTTAACAGTCATATAACTTATAAAACTGGTGAAACATATTAAAATATGATTAATACTAATAAAATACACGAAGTCTAGGCTTCTGCCAAGCCTATGATGTCATCAAACATAGAGTTATATTGATAACTCTAAATAATGGCATAATTATGAGGTAAGATGGTTTGATCATGATGTAATCATCATCAAACCTTAAAATATTGATCAATTCTAGTAGAGCGCATCATTACACTTCTACTAGAAGCCCTCTGGACTCTATGAGGAAGGTATTTACTATAAATAGAGCTCTTTTTACTCTGTTTTCCCCTCAGACACTTACGAAACACTAAGATATTTAAATCAAAAGGTAATTTATTTATTCTTTATATATAAAAATTGTAAGATGTGACTATGAAACTGGTGATAATATTACTATTAATCAACAGTACTATGTCTGTTCTTATGAAATATAATAATAAAATATTATTATAACCACAATTAAATAATTAAAAAAAATTATTTCTTTCACGTGTTAAGCACTACTAGTGATTTTAACAGTGAGCAAGTAATTGTCTACAAGAATCAATTACAAGAAGAATTTAATAATAAAAACTTCTTTATTAAAATAATAAAATTATTTTAATATATAATTATCTTTTGCAAGAGTAATTATAAAGATAATTCTTGAAGAAAACTATTACTAGAGAAAAACTTTAAGAATTAAGAATAAATGACTCACTAATACTCCAAAGAACTTATTGAAAGGTAAGAGTAGAGAAATTTGACGTGGAATTGTGGATTTAAGGGATCAAAAGGATTTATAACAGTATTACAACAGAATATAGCTGGATTCTATGATCTCACGTCTTTCTGGATGATTTTGAAAGATTTAAAACACTTAAGAATAGCTTTAACTAATACTTACTTGTTGGTAATAATGATTTAATAAATTGATAAGATGATGATACGGAAAAAACAGCAAGAATAGGCTTCTTTTAAGTCAACAACAGCTCATAGAGGCGTGCCATGGAGCAAACTGAAAAACCAGTGAGTGAGAAAACAATAAACCTTTTTGGATTAATGATTGCATCATCTGTTGTCACGTAAGATTATCATAATTACTTAATTGATGCTTTTACGTGACTACCAACCCCAATATGGTTAAGAATAAAAGGAGTAACATCTGTAAATCTTCTTTTATTCTAAAATAATCATTGATTTCTCAAAGTTATCAATGTTATTGCCAATTTCATCACAGGTTGTAATTACTGTGAATTTTTGAAGATTCAGTGTTTCACGTAGAATGGTCAAAAATGGACTGTAAGTAAAACTTTTAATTTTACTAGTAAAACCATAATTCTTTTTGGTTGTACCATAGATAATACAGTTCTGCATTGGTCCTGAAAGTTTCAGGAAGATTCATTAAGAATTGTATTTTTAATGAATTTTTGAAGTTTTTACCTTATTTCTACGTAGAATTGCAAATAGCAGTATTTTGCTGGTTGCTATGAGGTAAATCAATGAATATGGATCCCAAAAGGGTTTAATTACTCTTTTAGGGTCTAGTCATGGAAAGTCATCAAGAATTGACGTGGTCACAGGAGCCTAAGTAGCTTATTACCTCCTTGGCACTTCAAAATAGCAGGTTATTTGCTATTTTTCTTATGATTACAGTAGGTGTAACTTGGTAACCAAGTTCCCAAAGAGTTTTAGTTTACCAATTGGGCCAAGATGAGCCATGGATCCATTCTCTGGAGCTATCCACGCCTCTGAGGCCTCAGAAGTTGGGTACCCTGGCTCTCTTTGATGTCTTTTGTCCCCCTTGCTTAATTTTTTACGTCAAAATAGTAATTTAAGCTTAAAGTGAGATATCCACTATGGGTGTACCAAAAGTCCATGTAAGAATACCATAATATTAAGTGCTCAAAACATGCATAACACTATTCTTAGTGTATATGTAACATGGGATTTCTCACTTTCCCATTATTTTGGCTAAAAATCAAGAAAAACAAAAATTTTCACGGATCTTTTATGTGGTATTAATGATGTGGTATTGAAGTATTTTCCATTTTACCACCTCAAATACTTAAATTGAGCTTATTCACTCTATGGAGCTACCCTAGGTGAATTTTTGTGTAGAATCCAAATCTGGTCTTAAATCCATGGATTTACTTACTCAATAAAAAGTTATTCATCTTTTCTGAAATTGAAAATGATGAATTTTGGATATATGCATGACTTATGAGTTTTGCATAATTCAAAATTTCTTTTTAAGATAATTGTGGCCTATTTGGGTATGTAAAATATACCTCAAGGCTCACATTCCCACCCACCAAAAAATAAAATTGTACTACAATTTTATTAGTGATAAAAGAATAAGGCCCCAAAGGGGGGTAATGTCCACTGTCCAACCTCTTCACATTACTCAGATCAAGTAATTTAAAGCACATTTATAGACATATTCAGGCTTGTGGCCTTCTTTCATGTCTAAATCTTCTTAAGAGTTTATCTGAGTCAGGTATTTCTGATTCTGCCATCCATTCATCTTCATGTACTGGATTTCTATATCTGACAAGATATTCTCTTTGATTTTTACCCCTAGGTCTCCTTTCTTTAATGACTTTCTTTATCTTTTTGTCTTCATTCTGTTCCACAGGTGGTACAGTTAAAGGAGTTGGGTTTCTTAAAGGAAACAATTCTTTATCAGCTGGTTGATAAGGTTTTATCAAGCTGACTGGAAATGTGGGGTGTTTATTTTCCAATTCACCACTCAATTCCACTTGAACTGCATTGGTTCCATGTAAAGCAACAATAACAAAAGGTCCTACATAAGAATCTTTAAGTTTCTTTGGGCCTTTGATATTATTAAAATTCAAGGTTGAAACTAGAACTAAGTCCCCTACTTTGAAGTCTGGTGCTTTATGACTCTTGTCCCACTTCTGTTTTGCATAATCAAAAGCATCATCCATACTCTGTTTTGCATGGTGTTTTACTTTATCTAGCATTAATTTGAAGCTGGAAGCTGTAGGATGAATGTCTATCAAGTCTTTCCTCAGTGTGTCTGCTGGGAGTCTTGGATTCCATCCTTTTTCTAACATAGCAGGAGTTTGTCCTGTGGAAGAGTAGACTGATGTCTTGTATGCCAATTCTAATGCAGGTATCAGAGTGCACCAGTCATGGGTAAAGCCATCTGAGTCTTTGAATTCTAATCCATAAGCACAAAATCTCCTGATCATGTCTTCTAAAGTTTGAATCATCCTCTCTGCTAGCCCATCTGTTTGAGGGTGATATGCTGTAGAGAATGATAACTTAGTCCCAAACAATCTATGAAGATTGGTCCAAAGTGCAGATGTGAATTTGGGATCTCTGTCACTTAAGATATTCTTAAATAACCCTGTATGAGAAATAACTCTACTCCATAAAAGAAGAGCTGTATCCATAGCAGTGTCATCTTTATGACATGGTAAGAATATGGGAGTTTTGCTATATCTGTCTACAATGACTAAACAAGCATTATAACTTTTGTCACCACTTGGAGGAAGTGCTGTGACCCAATCCATGTGAACAACTTCCCAAGGGGATTTTGGTTCTTGAATATGGATCATCAATCCAAATTTCTTGCCTGTACTCCTGTTTGCTTTTTGGCATCTATCACAGGTATGGCAATACTCAATGGTTTCTTTTCTCCAAGATGGCCACCATGCACAGTTTTTTACTTTTTCAAGTGTTCTGTCTTCTGATAGGTGTCCAGAGTAAATGCTATCATGGCATTCATGAAGAATGGTATTGATAAGCAATCTACTACACAGTGTCATCACACAAGAATGTTTTGTTCTATGGTAAATAATCCCATCAAACAAGTGAAATCTTCCTTCAGAATAGGGATTTTTCCAAACTTCATCTAGTGCATTAACCAAAGATGTGTCTTTGCAGTCTTTATCCAATAAAGAAGTCAAGATATGGCAATTCTTGTCTTGTTTATAAGACTCTCTGACCTCTTCAAAGAATTCAGTCCCAATATCAGTTATGTTAATTCCTTCAATTGGAATCTGTGGTTCAGCTTCCAAAGGTACATAAGCTGGGTTATCAGGAGTGTTGGCTAAAGCCCATCTACTAAGTCCATCAGCATTTTTGTGGATGTTTCCTGCTTTATGAACTATAGTCATGTTTCCTCTATATTCTTGAATGGCTATCTACCATCTCAACATATGTCTGTTGGGAGTTTTCATGTTAAGAAGTGATTTTACGGCATTACAGTCAGTTATCACTTCAAAAACACTGCCATCAAGGTAATAGTGTAATTTCTCAAGTGCCCATACCAAACATAAGCACTCCATTTGGCTTGCACCATATCTGGCTTCTGTTGGTTTGATTTGCCTTGAGATATAACAAACTGGTCCTTCTGTAGGTTTGTCATCAATAATCTGGACTTGATGTAGGGCTGCCCCTAGTCCATCTCCACATGCATCAATGTACAATTTAAAAGGAATATTCCAGTCAGGCATGAGGAGTAAAGGTGCTTCTGTAAGGGCTTTCTTTATCTTCTCATAAGCTTTAATTCTTTCCTGTGTCATCTCAAATACAGTCTGTTGATCACAGATTCTATAGAGTGACTTGGCTAGAATTGCAAAATCTTTCAAGTGTTGCCTATAGTAACTAGGAAATCCAACGAAAGACATCATTTCTTTTTTATTCTGGGGTATTGGCTTAAGTAACACTGCTGCTACTTTATTCTTGTCAATACCCAAGCTCAAACCAGAAATAACATGTCCTAATGCTTTGAGTTCTTCAAAACCAAAATTGCATTTCTTAAGTGAAATTTTCATGTTCACTTCTGCAACTTTATGAAGTACTCTTGCAAGTCTTTCAAGGTGCAGAGACCATGAGTTAGAACATATAATAATATCATCAATATAAATGATAAGCCATCCTTCAGACAACTCTGTGGGGAAGATGGTATTCATCATTCTTTGATAATGAGATGGAGCATTTTTAATGCCGAATGGCATTCTAAGATACTCAAAAATGCCACAGTGGGTGATAATTCTAAGTAATTTCTTAGCTTTAGGCGTCAAAACATTTTGATGAAAACCTTTCAATGCATCCATTGATGTGATATACTTGGCTTTAGACAATTGAGTCAAGGTTTCTTGAATTCTAGGGATTGGATACCTATCTGGAACTGTGTAGTTATTCAAAGCTCTAAAATCTCCAACCATTCTTGACTTATCATTATGCCATGCAATAATAACAGGTGTTGTCACTTCAACTTCCTCATTATGGCCTACTTTCCTTAGCACACCAAGTTGGATCAACTCTTGGATATGTTTTTCCAAGGCCTCTCTAGCTCTGGGACTGGCTGGATAAGCTGGTCTTCTAAGTACTGGAGGATATGGTCTGTCAATATTAAGAGTAATATCAACTTCATGTCCTCTTATAGCGCCTAATGGTTCATTATCAGAGGCAAATGCATTTTTATATGTGTATAACACATTAATAAGCTCATTCCTCATCTTTGGTGACAATTATTGATTAATTTTTGCTTCAACAAGTTGATTAGACACAAATTCATCTTTGTAAGTATCTTTGACAGAAGATACTACAGATATCTGTTTTGGCATATTGGAGAAAGCAAATTTTTGTCTCTTGTTATCTCCAATTGTGAAATATCTGTCTTTATGGTTATTTATATCAATACCATAAATATTTAAGTAATCATTTCCAAGAATGATGTGCTGAGATGTGCAATTATCCATTACTACAATCTCAGTTTTCATTCTTACACTTCCTGCTGGATGTGGGAATACAATATTAGTGTCCAATATGCCCAAGGGGTACATATTGTTACTGGCACTACTGAATTGTACACCTTCTATTGGTAATAGATGGTTTTTCCATTCAGGAAGTATAATTTGGAGATAATCTTTGCCAACACAAGTGCAAAATGCCCCTGTATCCAAATTTACTTTGGCTTCAATATCACTTATCAGAACTGATGTGATACAGGATGCTCCAGCAGTATAACCCTTTCCTCTAGCAGGTTTTGTCTTACACATTCTGGCATCTTGGATATTGATCAGGTTGCAGCAATCTTCACTGTACTGTGGCAAGTGGGTATGGACTTCTGTGACCTCAAAGAAAGCTGAAATGTTTCCAATGGGATAATCCTCCACTGGTGTATCTTCAGAGACTGCAGAATCTTGATCAGACTCCTCTTTCTCTTCAGTACACTGAATTTCTTCAATGACTTGAACTTCATTGATTTTTGTCTTTTTAGGACAAGTGTTGGCTAAATGTGAAGTACTTCCACATTTATGACACTTCAAGACAGGTCTTTCTGGTCTTCTTTCCTCTCTAGGGATCTTTGAGACTATTTTGGACTCTATTGGGTTTTTAATCCAAGTCTTACCAATTCTTGTCCTGGTAATGATATCTTCCATAGCATTAATGTAGTCCTCTGTTGAACTGTCACAACCACGTATTTTGACCCTCCTCCTTGATGGCGGCGGCAATCCAACCTGGAGCCAAGTTGGGGCCAATTGGCCATGTCATATCATTTATGGCCAATTGACCCCTTTTGGGTGTTCCACGGCTCTTAAGCCATAACCCATTCCATTGGCCACTTATGGCCTCCATCATCCTTTATGGCCTCAGGCCATATCCTGCGTCATTGGCCCTCTTGGCCAATTTGCACCTCACCAACCCCCAGGCCTCCATCACTGTTTTTGGGCCTGGGGGGTCCCTTTGTCTTCCAGGGGCTTCCAGGCCCCATGGCCACCTTCATTGGTTTCCTGGCCACCCCTTTCATTATGGGGGTTTTGGCCTAAATGGCCTTTTTGGGCCATTTAGGCCCCCCACGGCTTCTACGGTCCGCGGTCCGTAAGCCGCGGTCCGTAGGCGGATTAGGCCCCTTTTGGCCTAATCCAATGAGGCCAAAAGGGGCCAAAGGGGGCAGCCACCTAGCCCCCAAGGCCAGGTGGGTCCCAAACCACAATTGGGCCCACCTGAGCCATTTTTTGGCCACCAATCCCTTGGACCCAATTTGGACCAAAAACACCTTGGATCCATTTTTGGCCACAAATCCCGTAGGACCCATTTTTGGCCCTGGACCACCATGGACCACCTTCACCGTCATGGCCTCTGGCAACCACCAGAGGCCACCAAATCATCTCAACAAGCATTTCCCTCAACTTAAGGGGAATTCTTCCCTTTCCTTCATGTACTCCGTACTCAAGATTGCAGGTGTGGTGCATATATGGTATTATATACCATTATGCACCATTTTTACTCAGCAATCCAATGGTGACGTTTTCAGGACCCAATTCCATCTTTCCATTTCAAGGTCCATAATTCCAACGCCCATTTCGAAGGGGGACTTTTCAGCTTATCAGTCTGGCAATCCATGGCGGTAATTCAGAAGATCATTCCAGGATCCCAACCACCTGTATCTGCAGGAGTTGGGTTGGTACAATTCATTCAGGATTATTCTAAGGTCAATTCTCAAGAGGTATTACAAAATTCAATCAGTTGTCAAGACATCAAGTATTCAATACTCTTTGGACAACCCAATTCATCCGTACAGGCCTTATTCAATCAACCTGTATGGCCTTGGCCCAATTGGGCCACTTCTTATTCCACTGTGGGAATTCCATCACACAGTTCAAATTTCAAGATGGCCAGAACTGTATTTCCCAATTCGGACAATACAGTCATTGATCCACCTTCCAGGATCAACGTTTCAGCTTTTCACATATACTGGCCACCTTTCAGCACCTGGGGACTTTTTCCCCAGTTAATTAATATAGTGGATTTATTTTTATCCTTATTTTCTTTTACCTTATTAAAGTTAATACTGATAATCTTAAGTCAGTCATTCAGCACCCTTTTCTTTTATTTCCTCGCCTGTCCAGTGGATATTGGTGGTCATATCCTTATACTAATTCCATTTCCTTTTCTGGCAGGTTGAAACAGTGAATTGAGGATTCACTTGGTTGGCTTCTTTGCTGCTGGTTTCTTTATTATCTTTGGCCATTGGCTTCATTTTTTCTTATCTCATCTTTTGGCATACTTGTTTTCCCCCTTATTCTTTCTTAAAGAAATTCATTCTTATTATTCTTTATCTTTGGAGCCCTCCAAGTGAGTTCTTGATTCCTGAGTGCCAGGCCCTCTTCTTCCAAGAGCCCCTGTGACATTATATTAATTAACTCATAATTCTTCTTCATTCATTCATTCTTTTATTCTTATATTTTAAAATTCATTTATTCATTTCATCAAAATTATGATTCTTTGACGTTTTATGATCTTATGATTCTTCGTCACCTCTCAATTTTCCCTCATTCATTCTTCATTCTGAAAATTGAAAGCTGACCCATTTTTTAATTTCTGTTATCTTTACAATCTCATTCTCAATCTTAATCAATCTATTTTTATCCATAATTCAGGCATTTTTATCTTTGGTTCTCAAGTTATTCATCAGGTTATTCAGACACGTTCTTCATATCAGGATTCACTTTGATTTATTCCTCAAGAATTTTTGATTTTTGGAAGAATTCACTTGAAAATTGATTTGATTGACTAATTTGACATAATTGAAATTGACCTCAAGATAATTGATTGACCTGAAGACTTTATTGATTTTGCTGACTATTCACATCAAGATTTTTGACATAAATTGATTTTGACTCAAGAATTCATTTTGATTGATTGATTTTTTCTGCAAGATTTTGATTTGATTTGATTTTGGTTGTTTGATTGATTGTTTTTATTGACTTCAAGATTCTCATTGATATTGATGTTTACTTCAAGACTCATTTGATTTGATTGATTGACGTATTTGAAGAATTTTGATTCATTGATTATCCAATTTCCTCAAGATTTGATTGCTGATTTTGTACTTCAAGAAAATTTTTATTTTATTTCATTTATTTTGGTTGTTTATTCCTGAAATCATGCCAGTTCAACATTCACCTCCAGCAAGACAGACTAGATCTCAGGCCAGAGCTCAAGCTGTTCTGACTCCAACTCCAAGGGCTCCTCTTGATGGTACCCCAGCAGTTTCTCAACTGAGGGCCAGATTGGACAGAGGACCCATTATGGAAGGAGCAGCACCATCCAGGAAGGAAGGAAGAGGGCCAAGAAGGTCAATGTCTTTATCAGGAGTGGTTGGCGGATTCCCAGGATTTTCAAGAACCAGTCCCAAGGTTCAAGGTGAAGATGGTGAAGAGGAGGAGGAGAATTCTGTGGAAGAGGAAGAGTCTAATGGCACTGAGGCTGCTCCTACTCCTGTGGGAGCATCTGAGGGCACCAGAGGACCAACTCTAGCCCAGTCTGATCAGCCTGCCTCTCATCAGCCTGAACCGTCTTTATTGGCCATTATGCAACAAATGACTCAGATTATGGCCAATCTGCAAGCAGCTTCTTCTTCTGAATTATCAAGACCACCAGCCTTCAAGACTCCCTCTATGAAGGCTCCAGAATGCTTTGATGGGACTCAGCCCTTCAAAGTCAGAAGCTTTATTCAGTCTTGCCAACTCATCTTTCATAATGACCCGGCAAACTTCTCTCAAGACAGAAAGAAGGTTCTTTATGCCACTTCATTCTTAGTTGGAAGGGCTGCAAAATGGATTGAGCCTTATTTATCCAACCTCAATAATCAAGACTCAAATTATCTCCTCAATTCCTGGCCATTATTTGAATCCCAATTGTTCACTTTATTTGGAGACCCAAATGAAGTTAGAAAAGCAGAAGCTGAATTGGATGGCCTTAGGATGAAAGAAGGTGGGCATGTTGCTTTGTACATTGCCGATTTCAGGAGTTTGGTTTCAAGAATTGGGGATTGGGGTGAAAGGGCTCTTATTCATCATTTCAGGAAGGGTTTGGCCTCCAGGATTCTGGATCAATTGGCCTCCCATCCTTCAAACATTGATTCTCTTCAAGACTTAATGGACGTCAGCCTGGAACTTGATACCAGGTACCATGAGAGGCAGAAGGAAAAGAATCATCATCAAGAGAAGAAGCCTGAAGCCTCAAAGTCTCACTCTTCTCATCATCAAGTTTCTTCAAGTTCAAGACCAAAGAAGAAATTTCATTCTCAAAAGCGGGACAAGCCCCATTCTTCATTGTTGAATAAGGACTTCAAGTTGAAAGGTTCTGAAAAGGAAAGAAGAATCAAGGAGGGGTTGTGTACCTATTGTGGTGGGAAGCATAGTCTTGAGTCCTGTGTCAAAAGGCCTCAAAACAAGCTTACCCAACCGTCAGGCAGTTTTCCCAGCCAGGGAAAAGCCTGAGTGAAGATCATGTTGTGTTCAATGGTCTTCACAGTTTTCCTTCCAGAGCACAATTGTGCATTCTGAATACTGGTGTCAAGAATTCTCTTAAATTTTTTGTTTTCTCTTCTCTTTCTGATGTTTTTTACAGTATTCTCATTGATTCTGGTGCTACACACTCATTCATTGCAAAGCAGTTTGTTCACAAGTACTCATTGACTACGTCAGAACTTCCAGAGAAGATTCCTCTTATCATTTTGGACTCCTCTGAGTCCCCTTCCTTATTTGTGACTCACCATACTAAATATATGGTTGAGCTCCCTTCCTTCCCAAGCTTTGAATGGGATTTTTTAGTCATTGATACTCCCAAGGGAGAAGACCTCATATTGGGCTTTGACTTTCTCAATCATTTTAATCCTTCTATTGATTGGAGGCAAGGGCTGATCACCTTTAATACTGATCAAAAGGACTATTCTGATCCTTCCAAATCTTTCCGTAATGACTCTTCTTCTGCCAAATCATGTGCAGCTCTGGTTGGTGATTCTAGAACACCATCAGTTCCATCTTCTGTCCATATTCCTTCCCTTAATTCTCATCTGTCATTACCATCATCTGGAGATGAAGTCTTCAAAGAGATTCAAGATGTTGGGGAAGATAATTCTGTATCTTCACTTCATCTCTTCTTTGGGAATATGGACCTTCCTCCTTCAACTTATCATGACTCCCTGGAGGAGTTGTGGGATGAAGAGGAAGAGCCAGAAGAAGTAGAAACCGTGATGAAGGTTGTTCCCTCTGTTTATCACCAATACTTGGATGTATTCTCCAAGGTGAAAGCAGAGAAACTTCCTCCTCACCGTGCCTGTGATCATCATATCGAACTGGAGGGGTCTCTACCTCCAGTTGGGGTGATCTACTCTTTATCCAAACAAGAGTCAGATACACTCAGGGCCTACATTTCAGAGAATGTAGAGAAAGGTTTCATCCGGCCAAGCTCCTCCTCAACAGGAGCACCTGTCCTCTTTGTTAAAAAGAAAGATGGTGGCCTCCGTTTGTGTGTTGATTACCGCAAACTCAATGCTGTCACTAGGAAGAACAAATATCCTGTTCCTCCTATGAACCAGCTCCTTAATGTCTTTAATGGTTCTTCTATCTTCTCCAAGATTGATTTGCGTGGTGCATATAACCTGCTCAGAATCAAGGAGGGTGATGAACATTTGACATGCTTCAGAACTAAATATGGCAGTTTTGAGTACTTGGTTATGCCATTTGGGCTCACCAATGCTCCTGCCTCTTTTCAGAATCTTGTCAATGATATATTCCAAGATCTTCTTGATGTTTTTGTTGTGGTTTATTTGGATGACATTATGGTCTTTTCCAAATCTGAGGAAGAACATGTCACCCATGTGTCCACTGTTCTTTCCAGACTCAGAGCCAATAACCTTTTCGCCAAGGCTTCTAAATGCCTTTTTCATGTTTCTAGTGTAGAATATCTTGGTTATGTTGTTTCTTCTGAAGGCCTCAAGATGGACCAAGCAAAAGTCCAGCAGATCCTTAATTGGCCTCCTCCAAGAAACCTCAAGGCTCTTCAATCCTTCCTTGGCTTTGCCAACTTCTACCGCCGTTTCATCAAGAATTATTCAAAGAAAATCAGTTCACTCACCAGTTTCCTCAAGAAAGATTCCTGTTTCCCCCTCAATGAGGAAGCTCTTAGCCAGTTTCATCAACTCAAAGAGGCCTTCACTACCGCTCCAATCCTTTCCCACTTCAATCCTTCTCTACCGACCATTGTAGAGACCGATGCACCCGATTATGCTTTGGGTGCCGTACTGAGTCAGGTCTCTGACTCAGGAAAACATCCCATTGCCTTTGACAGCCGCAAGCTTATTCCAGCAGAACTCAACTATGAAATTCATGACAAGGAACTCCTTGGTATAGTCTGGGCTCTCAAGCGCTGGAGGGCTTTTCTTCTTTCTCTGTCCTCTCCTTTTGAAGTTCTCACCGATCATTATTCTCTTCAGTAATTTATGTCATCAAAGATCCTTACTCGCCGTCAAGCCCGTTGGGCCGAATTCTTATCTGAATTTCATTTTTCAATCACTTACCGCCCTGGCCGCCTAGCAACTCTTCCAGATGCCTTATCACGTCGGGACGACGTCTATCCGGAGAGGGGGGAGGATTTCATCAGCAAGAATCCAATGAATTTTCAACAACTCATTAAGCAAGATGAAGTCCAACCCTCAAAGTTTTTTGCAGTCAAGGTGGATTCTTTTTCAAATTTGATTGATTCAATTCAGAAGAAATTATGGCAAGATCCTCAGTACAGAAGTATCCTTGAAGATTTGGGTAAAGGTAAATCTGTCCAAGATTATTCTCTTGATTCCTCCTCCCAACTTCTTCTCTTCAAAGATCGGGTGGTAGTCCCAAATGACCCCACAATTCAACTCAGCATTCTTCAAAAGCGTCATGACTCTCCTCTAGCTGGACACCCTGGCCAAGAGAAGACTCTCAAACTTGTCAAGCGGGATTTCCACTGGTCCGGCATGACTCAATTCATTAAGGATTATGTATCATCCTGTCAACAGTGTTCAAGAAACAAGAATATCCACCATAAGAAGTTTGGACTCCTCAAACCTCTTCCAATTCCAAATGGTCCTTGGATTTGTCTCTCAATGGATTTCATCACGCAACTGCCCCTGTCCAATTCTTTTGACTCAATTCTTGTCATAGTGGACAGATTCTCAAAAATGGCGGTTTTTATTCCAACAATGTCTTCAATAACTTCATTGGATTTGGCCCATTTATTCATCAAGAATATCTTCTCAAAGCATGGCCTCCCATCAAGCATTGTCAGTGATAGAGGTTCACTTTTTGTTTCTTCCTTCTGGACCAATCTTTGTCAGAAGCTCAAGATTTCAAGAGACTTGTCAACTGCTTACCATCCAGAAACTGATGGACAGACAGAGAGGGTAAATCAGATACTAGAACAGTATCTTCGGATGTACGTCAGTTATCATCAAGATGACTGGAACACCTGGCTCCCTCTGGCTGAATTTGCCTACAATAATTCTGATCACTCTTCAACCAAGCAATCACCGTTTTTCACTGTTTATGGAAGAGATCCACAATTTGATTCAGTTCACATCACTCAAGATACCCCTGCTGGAAAGTTATCAACAAAAATCCAATCAGTACAGCAAGATGTCAAGAGAGAACTTGAAATCGCCATAAACCGGTTTAAGAGGTATGCAGATAAAAGTAGAGCAAGTCCACCTGTTTTCAATCCTGGTGACATGGTATGGCTTTCTTCCAAGAATATCAAATCAACTAGACCCACCAAGAAACTGTCTGAAAGATGGTTGGGTCCCTTTCCAATCTTGAAGAAAGTCAGTACTCATGCTTACCACCTCAAGCTTCCATCTCAATGGAAATCCATCCACCCAGTCTTCCATATCTCACTCTTGGAACCAGTCAAGACATCAACAATCCCAAATCGGCATCAAGAGCCTCCTCCTCCAATCATTATTGAAGAAGAAGAGGAATGGGAAGTCTCTCAAGTATTGGATTCAAAGCTCAAGAGAAGAAAATTATGGTATCTGGTGGAATGGAAAGGTTTCAGTCAAGATTCAGAAAGATCCACATGGGAACCAGCTGAAAACCTCAAGAATTGTCCTGAACTTGTCAAAGATTTTCATTCGTTATATCCTGACAAGCCAGGACCCAATTCTTCAATGGCTTGAATTTTTATGGTGCTTGGTGGGGAGAGGAATTACCAAAAGTAAGTCCCACTCCTGGTATGCACCTTTAGGGGTATTCTACTCTTCTTTGTTGTAAGCATCACCTTGGCCACTCTGTGAGCACTTCTCAATTTGGACACATTCCTTTTGGCCCGGCTTTCAACATCCGAATTCCAAATTTATGGCCATTTACACTTGGGCAAATGGACCATTCCTTTTTATTCTCCTTCCCAAGACTTTATTTTTTCAACACATTCATTTATCAAGAGCTTCTTATTTATGGCACTGGCGGGAGTGGCAACTACTAAAAGTAAGTTCCTCTCCTGGTGTGCACTTCCCTGAGGGGTCTACAATCTGTCAAAACATCACCTTGGCCACTCTGTGAGCACCTGGCATCAAATTCTTTTATCCAGGTCCTTGGTCACTTTCAAAATCAATTGTCGTAATCCGTGATGAAGATTGGATTCCCCCTCAAATTTCATTTTCTTTATTTTTTCTGTTTCTCTCTTTATATCTGTTTCCTTTTCTCTTTTACTCTTTATATTCTTTTAAAAAAAATTTTTTTTTTCTTATAACTCTTTAACGCCAAAATCTTTACGTCAAATCATGTCTTCAACCTTGTCAAAGCCAAATGTCAAGAGAAGATCAAGTCAACCTCAATTCATATGCCAACAAGCTTATCAGTTCAATTCTTCTTTTCAAGATTCAATACCTCTGGAATCCTTACGTCAAATCCGTCTCATTAGCCTCAACAGGCCTCTACCTTATCTTGGTGCTCAGGAGCTCACCATTCAAGGTAGGGGGGTACTGTCACAACCACGTATTTTGACCCTCCTCCTTGATGGCGGCGGCAATCCAACCTGGAGCCAAGTTGGGGCCAATTGGCCATGTCATATCATTTATGGCCAATTGACCCCTTTTGGGTGTTCCACGGCTCTTACGCCATAACCCATTCCATTGGCCACTTATGGCCTCCATCATCCTTTATGGCCTCAGGCCATATCCTGCGTCATTGGCCCTCTTGGCCAATTTGCACCTCACCAACCCCCAGGCCTCCATCACTGTTTTTGGGCCTGGGGGGTCCCTTTGTCTTCCAGGGGCTTCCAGGCCCCATGGCCACCCCTTTCATTATGGGGGTTTTGGCCTAAATGGCCTTTTTGGGCCATTTAGGCCCCCCACGGCTTCTACGGTCCGCGGGCCGTAATACGCGTTCCGCGGTCCGCGGTCCGTACGGTCCGTAAGCCGCGGTCCGTAGGCGGATTAGGCCCCTTTTGGCCTAATCCAATGAGGCCAAAAGGGGGCAGCCACCTAGCCCCCAAGGCCAGGTGGGTCCCAAACCACAATTGGGCCCACCTGAGCCATTTTTTGGCCACCAATCCCTTGGACCCAATTTGGACCAAAAACACCTTGGATCCATTTTTGGCCACAAATCCCGTAGGACCCATTTTTGGCCCTGGACCACCATGGACCACCTTCACCGTCATGGCCTCTGGCAACCACCAGAGGCCACCAAATCATCTCAACAAGCATTTCCCTCAACTTAAGGGGAATTCTTCCCTTTCCTTCATGTACTCCGTACTCAAGATTGCAGGTGTGGTGCATATATGGTATTATATACCATTATGCACCATTTTTACTCAGCAATCCAATGGTGACGTTTTCAGGACCCAATTCCACCTTTCCATTTCAAGGTCCATAATTCCAACGCCCATTTCGAAGGGGGACTTTTCAGCTTATCAGTCTGGCAATCCATGGCGGTAATTCAGAAGATCATTCCAGGATCCCAACCACCTGTATCTGCAGGAGTTGGGTTGGTACAATTCATTCAGGATTATTCTAAGGTCAATTCTCAAGAGGTATTACAAAATTCAATCAGTTGTCAAGACATCAAGTATTCAATACTCTTTGGACAACCCAATTCATCCATACAGGCCTTATTCAATCAACCTGTATGGCCTTGGCCCAATTGGGCCACTTCTTATTCCACTGTGGGAATTCCATCACACAGTTCAAATTTCAAGATGGCCAGAACTGTATTTCCCGATTCGGACAATACAGTCATTGATCCACCTTCCAGGATCAACGTTTCAGCTTTTCACATATACTGGCCACCTTTCAGCACCTGGGGACTTTTTCCCCAGTTAATT
The DNA here is from genome assembly GCA_023105745.1 of Austropuccinia psidii. Lineage (NCBI taxonomy): Eukaryota > Fungi > Basidiomycota > Pucciniomycetes > Pucciniales > Sphaerophragmiaceae > Austropuccinia > Austropuccinia psidii. Next base: position 28,476,890 of record JALGQZ010000001.1, read on the forward strand.
AATATAGTGGAGTTATTTTTTTCCTTATTTTCTTTTACCTTATTAAAGTTAATACTGATAATCTTAAGTCAGTCATTTAGCACCCTTTTCTTTTATTTCCTCGCCTGTCCAGTGGATATTGGTGGTCATATCCTTATACTAATTCCATTTCCTTTTCTGGCAGGTTGAAACAGTGAATTGAGGATTCACTTGGTTGGCTTCTTGGCTGCTGGCTTCTTTATTATCTTTGGCCATTGGCTTCATTTTTTCTTATCTCATCTTTTGGCATACTTGTTTTCCCCCTTATTCTTTCTTAAAGAAATTCATTCTTATTATTCTTTATCTTTGGAGCCCTCCAAGTGAGTTCTTGATTCCTGAGTGCCAGGCCCTCTTCTTCCAAGAGCCCCTGTGACATGAACAAGGTTCCACACATCTGCTTTTGATAGCATGTTCCAGTTCTCCTCCACACTTTCTTAATATTTTCATATTAGTCATAGTGTCAGACATATCTGGGTGTAAAGCAGATAATCTGTCTTTTTGTTTGAAGAACCAAGTAAGTGGTTTGTCTTTTTCTGAGTTAAAAATGGCACTTTCAAAAGCATTCTCCATTTTAAACCTCCAAGAATTATTGGCCCATTTGGTAATCACTTCAGATTTCCACCAAGACCAGTCATGTTTACCATGATCAATCCTCATTTTGTAATACCATTTCTTTGCAGTTCTGGTAAACAAACAGTGTAATTTTCCCACTATGATTTCATCAGGTATATTAAAGTCTTCTTGCAACATATCAATAGTTCTGATGAATTCAATATGGTTATATTCTCCTTCACCAGAGAATGTTGGCCATTCTTCTATTTTGGGAATATCTCTTGCAGAGTAGGCATTTTCTCCTAAGAATGGAGTCAAACTTTCTTTGACAGAAAGTTTTTCTTCAGTCAAAGGTGTAGAATGTCTTGGCATATGTGGTTCATGATTCTTATGAATTTGCTCCACACTTGCAATTATATCATTCTTCAATTTCTGCCTCTCACTGTCACTTTTTGCTAAATGTATAGCAAATTGATTGGTGTTCTTAACTATTTGTAAGACATGGTCTTCAAGAGTTTTAAGTCTATCATTTACTTTAAAAATGGAGGGATCCTCTGTGTCATTATTTTGACATTGGGTCTCAATTCTTTCACAAGCATTGCTAATTGACTCAAGGGTGACAGTTGTCAATTGATGCCAATCAGAATGTTGCTTGTCATTTTTCTTTAAATCATTGATGTCTAATGTAATTTGCTTCAACTTTGACTCAAGTTTGCCAATTTCTACACTAATACTTCTATGTACATCATTTATTTGCGTGGAAAAGTCCTGTTCATCCTTTCCTGCTCCTTGGCTGTGTGTTCCATAAGAGTTCTGGCCATATTGAAGACACTGTCCACGGCTGAAGGCTCCAATTTGGGGATCCTGTACCCTTGTGGGTAAGGTCTGTGCCAATTGGCTTTGCCTTTGCCCTTGCCTTGATGGTTCTTGGGATCTCTCTGTTTCTTTTGAGGTCCTTTGGGCTTGTCCTTGGGCGCTTCTGGAGCTGGTTTGGAGCTGGTAGATGCCACTGGTGCCTCTGTCTCCAAAGCTGGAGTCATTTCCAACTCTTTCTTCTGGTCTATGGATAAAAGACTTTGGTTCTTCAACCAATTCTTTATCTTTTTGACCTTGTCTTTGCAAGACAGGGGGCTCCATCCTCCTAAGAGTTCTATGGTCTTCTCCTGACCCAGAAAGCTCTTGATGTGTAAGTAGGAGTTCATGGCCCCCTGCCAAAGGCTTGGGCAGATTTCCCACTCCTCTTCCTTGGCTGCTCTGAACCAGTTTTTGTACTGGCATTGATATATTTCTATTGCTGCCACCTGAAAGTGGTTCAGCCCTGGAAATATTACCATAAATCAGTTCAGGCTCAGAATTTACGTCAAAATCTGTTGGTACAGACCTTGGGGAATGGGGGGAAACTCTGGCATCCTCCATATGTGCCTTTCTTGTGGAAGATTTGGCACTTCTGGATTTGGTCTTGCCTCTTCCTTGTCCACATCCATCTGGTTGGACTGAATAGTTGCTTCCATTTCTGGTATGCACCATTTTCACGTCAATTTAAAGATAAAAGGTGAGAATATAAGATAAAATACACACCTTTTGGTGGTAATTTAGCTTTTTCTGACTTGAATAAGGTGCCTCTTTTAGCAATCTGCACTTCAATACTGTCTTCAGATTCTGCTTCTGAAGATTCTGGACTATTGATGTATCTTTAACTGAGTCTGTTACCAGCTTCACAGTATTTGATTAAAGACACTTAAAGAGAAAAAATATGATAAAAGAAATTATTTTTGTGTTTTAAGATATTTTCAAAAGATTTTTTATGAATTTTATTTTTTAATATTAAAAAAAATTATTCTTTTTAAAGAAAAAAATTAAAATTTAAGATTTTGAATGAAAATTAATTCAGAGTAACTCAAAGAATAATTTTATAAGTTTTTGGATGTGAAAAAGCCACGTGTAAAACAGTATAAAATTAAACCAAATTCCTCAATGAAAAAGATTTCCAAAACAATTTCAAAAATAAGAATTATTTTGACTTTAAAATGAAAGAAAAAAAATATTCAATTAATATATTTTAGAGCTTAAAAATATATTAATTAAGGGTACAAGGTTCAAAAAACACGGCCAGGCCCCCAAATGTAAGATGTGACTATGAAACTGGTGATAATATTACTATTAATCAACAGTACTATGTCTGTTCTTATGAAATATAATAATAAAATATTATTATAACCACAATTAAATAATTAAAAAAAATTATTTCTTTCACGTGTTAAGCACTACTAGTGATTTTAACAGTGAGAAAGTAATTGTCTACAAGAATCAATTACAAGAAGAATTTGATAATAAAAATTTCTTTATTAAAATAATAAAATTATTTTAATATATAATTATCTTTTGCAAGAATAATTATAAAGATAATTCTTGAAGAAAACTATTACTAGAGAAAAACTTTAAGAATTAAGAATAAATGACTCACTAATACTCCAAAGAACTTATTGAAAGGTAAGAGTAGAGAAATTTGACGTGGAATTGTGGATTTAAGGGATCAAAAGGATTTATAACAGTATTACAACAGAATATAGTTGGATTCTATGATTTCACGTCTTTCTGGATGATTTTGAAAGATTTAAAACACTTAAGAATAGCTTTAACTAATACTTACTTGTTGGTAATAATGATTTAATAAATTGATAAGATGATGATACGGAAAAAACAGCAAGAATAGGCTTCTTTTAAGTCAACAACAGCTCACAGAGGCGTGCCATGGAGCAAACTGAAAAACCAGTGAGTGAGAAAACAATAAACCTTTTTGGATTAATGATTGCATCATCTGTTGTCACGTAAGATTATCATAATTACTTAATTGATGCTTTTACGTGACTACCAACCCCAATATGGTTAAGAATAAAAGGAGTAACATCTGTAAATCTTCTTTTATTCTAAAATAATCATTGATTTCTCAAAGTTATCAATGTTATTGCCAATTTCATCACAGGTTGTAATTACTGTGAATTTTTGAAGATTCAGTGTTTCACATAGAATGGTCAAAAATGGACTGTAAGTAAAACTTTTAATTTTACTAGTAAAACCATAATTCTTTTTGGTTGTACCATAGATAATACAGCTCTTCATTCGTCCTGAAAGTTTCAGGAAGATTCATTAAGAATTGTATTTTTAATGAATTTTTGAAGTTTTTACCTCATTTCTACGTAGAATTGCAAATAGCAGTATTTTGGTGGTTGCTATGAGGTAAATCAATGAATATGGATCCCAAAAGGGTTTAATTACTCTTTTAGGGTCTAGCCATGGAAAGTCATCAAGAATTGACGTGGTTACAGGAGCCTAAGTAGCTTATTACCTCCTTGGCACTTCAAAATAGCAGGTTATTTGCTATTTTTGTTATGATTACAGTAGGTGTAACTTGGTAACCAAGTTCCCAAAGAGTTTTAGTTTACCAATTGGGCCAAGATGAGCCATGGATCCATGCTCTGGAGCTATCCACGCCTCTGAGGCCTCAGAAGTTGGGTACCCTGGCTCTCTTTGATGTCTTTTGTCCCCCTTGCTTAATTTTTTATGTCAAAATAGTAATTTAAGCTTAAAGTGAGATATCCACTATGGGTGTACCAAAAGTCCATGTAAGAATACCATAATATTAAGTGCTCAAAACATGCATAACACTATTCTTAGTGTATATGTAACATGGGATTTCTCACTTTCCCATTATTTTGGCTAAAAATCAAGAAAAACAAAAATTTTCACGGATCTTTTATGTGGTATTAATGATGTGGTATTGAAGTATTTTCCATTTTACCACCTCAAATACTTAAATTGAGCTTATTCACTCTATGGAGCTACCCTAGGTGAATTTTTGTGTAAAATCCAAATCTGGTCTTAAATCCATGGATTTACTTACTCAATAAAAAGTTATTCATCTTTTCTGAAATTGAAAATGATGAATTTTGGATATATGCATGACTTATGAGTTTTGCATAATTCAAAATTTCTTTTTAAGATAATTGTGGCCTATTTGGGTATGTAAAATATACCTCAAGGCTCACAAAAATCTTATATTATTAAATACCAAAGAAAATCTTATTATAATCATCATCTTTGACGTGATTATTATATTTATTTAACTGTTTTGTTTTAAATTCTCTTAAAAACCTCAATTCCACGTAAAATCAAGAATATTTGTAATTTCTCTTAACATTTATTGTAAATACAATTTAAATAGGGTTTAATTTATATTTTTTGGCATAAAACTATTCAAAATTATTATAGCAAGTATTAAAAGTAGGTTATTTCTTCTTATTATAATAATTTTCTATCTATTATTACTTTAAATATTTCTATAATTAATATAAATAGTATTTATATTAATTCATAACTCTAATATTAGTAATAATATTGTTATTCATTGTTTTTTATTAATAAAAAACAATTCTTCATGCCTTTATTTTTTGCTGGTAGCAATAATAAAGTGCTCTTAAATATATTAATTATCTTATATTAATATATCTACTTATTATATTCTTTTTTCATAATATAAATTATATCATTGTATTTATTCAATAATGTAGTTATTTGTAAGCCATAATTATAATAATTCTATATCATTATAATTATTTTATTTATAAGTACATTCATAGTACAATAAGTAAAATATTAGATATTTTTACTTATTGTTTCATAGTCAAACCTTACATTTGGGGGCCTGGCTGTGATATTTACACTAAAAGACCTTTTAAAAAGATTCTAATTGGGTTTATCCAATAATAAATCACAGTTATAATCATAAAATTATATAATAATTTTTTATTTCTTGATTTCAAATACTATTGAGGCATTTGGAAAGCAATTGTACTGTCTTACACGTGGTTTTTCACATCCTTAGACTTGCAAGAACTTTCTTTGAGTGACTCTAGTAATTAAAAAAGATATTTTATAAATTAACAATTTTATATTATAAATTAATTTTATAAAAAGAATCATATTCATTCTTTATCTTATTCTTTAAAAATAAAAACATAAAAAATAATAAAAAAATCAATAAGAAAAGTTATTTTTATTCATTTTAATTTCATTTTTTTAAGATATAAAAACAATTTTTACGTGGAAAATTGCCATATCTTACCAAAAATAACACTTCTGATGTAAAAGACTTATATCTATTTGTCTTTTTTAGTGTTGGAAGACAATCCATCAGAGGGCAACAAAGGCACTGTTGAAAGATTGGTGGAAGAAACTTGTCCAAGTTCTCCAACACCAATAATCACTAAGAAAAATAAAGCTAAGAAATTAGACTTTCCAGGACCCACTATTCAGGACTCTGAAGGTGAGTACCTCATTTATAAATTGCCATAAGAAGAATTCCTGTTCTGAAATACTCTTATTTCTTATTTCTTGAAACATGACTACCAGAAGAGGCTCCCAATACTCTATCCAATCATATGGAGCTGGACTCAGAGGTAGAATTTATTCCTCAAAAGGGAAAAGGAAGGGCAATATTGCCAGTGGAATGGAATTCACACAAGGAAGTTCCTTATCCCAACGGCAAGTCCCAGAAATGCCCATGATATCTGAGCCAGAGTTAGAACTAAGTATGACTAGCTCAAACAGGTAAAACTCACATTCAGAAGGCTCAAATAGACATTTACATGAGCCAGTACAGACAGTACTACACAGTGTACAAAGACACGGACTGGGACATGTTGCCTCAAATACACCAAGGAATGATAAACTCCTGGCACATCCTTAAAGCGTTCCTCAAAGAGGAGGAGATAGTGAGATACTCCAATGGATGGAATCCACTATCATCCAAACCTCAAATCAAAAAGATCAAGGAGTACCATGCCAAAAAGACGGGGGCAACCAAGGAAGAAGCCCCAAGCCAACCCACTTCCCCAAGGAGGGAAGAAGAACAAGAAAAAGAATTAGAAAAAACCATATTCCCCAAGCTACAGGATTCCAAAAATTCAAAAGGATGCCATAGACAATGTTTTGAACATGGCCAGAACCTTGATGGAATTCAAGGACAAGGAAGAACAAAGATTGAGACAAACTCATTTCCCAAAAAAATGACCATGTCCCAAAGATGTTGTAAATACTCTAACAGAAGTTAAAAACAGTTTATTACCTCTAAAAGAAATTAAAAACAGTTTATTATCATTGAAAGAAATAAAAAATAACTCATCTTCTTTAACAAATATTATTATACCAAATAAAAAAGAAATTGACAACATTAAATTTACTGTTGAAAATAATAAACCAAAGATTTTCATTGACAACACTCAAAAATTAATACAAGGAAAACAAGAATTTGATAAATACATAAAAGATATTAAAGATAAAACTTTGACAATCAATTATGACATGAGTATTGACAATCTCGCAGAAAAACTGAACAAACTAAGTATTTCTGTAGAAACATTTGAAGAAAAAACTTCATCACACCAAAAATTACTTTTGGACCATGTGGAAAAAAGTGATGAAGCAAGAATTAATCTGAAAGATGACATTCAAAGTGAGATAAGGCTCATCACTGAAAAAATGGATAAAATTAATGAGGCTAACTCAAATATGCCAAAATTATCAACCCCATTTTCTCACATAAGAAGCTCTGTTGAGCCAAAAGAGGAATTAAAAAATCCATTCATAACAGACTTAAGTCACCATGACAAGAACAAAGTCTTAATGAAGGAAGAACCTCAATTAAAAGAATGGCCAACATTCACAGGAGAAGGTGAATATGACCATATGTCATTTATCAATACAATTGACATGCTACAAGAAGATTATGCCATACCAGATGAATTGATTACTGCAAGATTACATTCATTGTTTCAAAAATCTGCAAAAAGATGGTATTATGGCATAAGGCAAACAAATGGCAAAAATACCTGGTCTTGGTGGAAACAATAAATAATCACCAAGTGGGCAAATGATGCCTGGAGGTATAAAATAGAAAATGCATTTGAAAATTCTTTCTTTGACCCAGACAAAGACAAACCTTCAACTTGGTTCTTGAAACAAGCTGAAAGACTTAATGCATTGTAGCCAGAAATGTCACAAAAAATGGTGCACATCAAAATACTCAATAAATGTGGAGGAGAGCTAGAACATGCCCTAAGAAGCAGGTGTATAGAACCATGCTCCACAGAAGAGTATATTAATGCACTAGAAGACATAGTGACAAGAACAAAAATTGGAAGGACTTGGAAGAAATTGGACATTAAAGGCCCAATTAAACCATTTATCAAAAAAGATAAATCAAAAGAATCCTTTAAGCCCAATACATCCAACAATAATGAGCAAAGAAAATGCCATAAATGTTGAGGTATTGTACACTTAGCCAATAGCTTCCTCAGAAAGGCAAAGATTAATGAAATTGTGGAAACAGAAAACCACAATGACAAAGAGGTGGAATCTGACTCTGAAAAAGAAACAGAAGAGTCAGAAAGCTCTGAAAGTGATGAAATTAATATAGTTAATGCACAAATTAATAATATTGATATAATATATGAAGTACTAGATGTTAACTCAAACTTGCCACAAGTTGGAACATCTGACACAAACCTGACAAATGTACAAGATGCCAAAATGTACAGAACCAAACTTGCAAAAGGAATGGGATATACAGCTGGAAAATCAAGTAGAAGTATTGTTATGGTTCATAACCAAGAAGGAAAGGTGAACTTGGATACAGGAGCATATTGTACCTGTGTTGGTAAAAGTTATTCAAAAACAATTGTTCCATATTGGCCAGAAAACCTTATGCCAATGCAAGGTGAAAAATTTAGTAGTGCAAGTGAGAGCATGAAGCCCCTTGGAATAATTGATTTAACACTCATTTTTCCTCACCCCTCACAATGTGTCAAAATTGAAGTAGAGTTTTCAGTAATGGAAAACTGTACTAGTAATCACTTAATACTTGGAAATGACTACTTGTCAATTTATGGTATAGATATCTCTAACCAAAAAGATAGATATTTGACCATAGGAGACAACAAAAGACGCAAGTTTGGCTTCTTAAAAAACAAAAAACAAATTACAGTTATTAAGAATGAAGAGAAAAGTCCAGAAAAGGAACTTTTTATATCTTAACAACTCAAAGAGAGAATTCAATCAAGAATTAACAGAAAAAATGAAAGAAAGATTGTTTGACCTCTTATTTAAGTACAAAAATGCCTTTGCAACTAACAAAGAGCCACTAAGTGCCATAATTGGGCATGAGGTGGACATAATCCTTAATGTAGAAAGGCCTTACCCACCTTTACTGAGGAGACCTGCTTACCCAGCTACTCCAAGGGCTAGAGAAGCCTTGGAGGTACACATTAAAGAATTAATGGACCTTGGAGTATTAAGAAAAGTAGGACATAATGAACAGGTAGAGGTCACCAAACCTGTCATTATAGCTTGGCATAATGGAAAATCAAGAATGGTAGGAGACTTCAGATCCCTGAACACTTATACCATTCCATACTGATATCCAATACCCAGAATCCATGAGAAATTGACACAATTGTCACAAGCTAAGTTCATTACAGCCATGGATGCTTTAAAGGGTTTTCATCAAAATGTCTCAACAGACAATTCCAAGAAGCTTCTAAGGATAATAGTCCACTGTGGGATTTTTGAATACTTAAGAATGTCATTTGGTATAAAGAATGCACCTTCCCATTATCAAAGGATGATGAATACCATATTTCCTGAAGAATTATCAGAAGGATGGTTAATTATCTATATTTATGATATCACAGTTTGCTCAGAATCTTGGGAAAATCACCTTACAAGACTAGAAAGCATACTACAAAAAATAGTGCAAGTGAATATGAAAATTTCCTTCAAAAAGTGTCATTTTGCACATAGTGAACTAAACGCACTAGGACATGTTGTATCTGGAGTTAGTCTAGGAATAAACAGGAATAAAGTAGAAGCAGTACTACTTAAGCCAATGCCTCAAACCAAAAAAGAAATCCAATAATTTCTAGGATTTGCTTGTTACTATAGACAGCATATAAAGGACTTTGCAAAAATTGTCAAATCCTTGTATAAACTATGTGACCAACAAACAGTCTATGAAATAACAGAAGAAAGAGTCAAGGAATATGAAGAATTAAAAATTCCTTAACAAATTCCCATTTCTTCTAATGCCATATTGGAAACTAGCCTTCAAGCTTTACATTGACGCTTGTGGAGAAGGACTGGGTGCTGCACTACACCAGACACAAATTATCAATGATAAATCAGTGGAAGGACCAATTTGTTTTATTTCAAGACAGATAAAGCCAACAGAAGAAAGATATGGAGCAAGCCAAATGGAATTCCTCTGCTTAGTGTGGGCTTTGGAAAGATTGTATTATTACTTGGATGGAACAGTATTTGATGTTATTACAGATTGTAATTCTGTAAAATCTCTATTAAATATGAAAACTCCAAATAGACACATGCTGAGATGGCAAATTTCTATCCAAGAATATAGAGGAAATATGACTATTGTTCATAAATCTGGTAATATTCATACAAATGCAGATGGTCTTTGCAGATGGGCTCTAGCAAATACTCCTGAAAATCCAGCATGGGTACCACAGGAGGATCACCATATAGAAGGGATATGTGTCACAGACATTGGCACAGAATTCTTTGACAAAGCTTAATAAAGCTATAAGATAGATAAGAATGGCTATATCTTAATCCGATTTCTAATGAAAGACTGCAAAGATCCATCACTTCCATCAAAATTAGATGAAACATGGAAAAAGGCATATGATGAAGGAAGATTCCACCTCCTTTATGGAATCCTTTACCATAGAACAAAACACACATGTGTTATGGCCTTAACAGATAGAACCCTGATAGACACTATTTTACATGAGTGTCATGATAGTGTTGCAGCTGGACATCTCTCAGAAGACATAACACTAGAAAGGGTGAAAACCTGCTCTTGGTGGCCAAATTGGAAGAAAGATGTTGCAAAATACTGAAAAACCTGTGACAGATGTCAAAGCGCCAACAGAGCCACAGGAAATAAATTTGGAATGATGATCCAAATCCAAGAACCAAAATACCTTTGGGAAATAGTTCATATGGATTGGGTAACAGCATTACCTCCAGGCGGAGACAGAAGTTATAATGCATGCCTAGTGTTAGTTAACAGGTATAGCGGAACTCCCATGTTCCTACCATGTCACAAAGATGACAAAGCTATGGACACAGCCATAATGATATGGAATAAAGGAATTAGTCACACAGGCTTATTCCAAAATAACATAAGTGACAGAGACCCAAAATTCACTTCAGCATTATGGAAAAATCTCCATAACTTGTTTGGGACAAAGTTATCATTCTCAACAGCTTACCATCCTCAAACTGATGGTTTAGCAGAAAGAATGATACAAACCTTGGAGGACATGATCAGAAGATTCTGTGCTTATGGACTAGAATTCAAAGATTCTGATGGTTTTACCCATGATTTGGTGTACACTAATACCAGCCCTTGAGCTGGAATATAAAACATCAATCCATTCTTCCACTGGCAAAACACCAGCAATGCTAGAAAAAGGTTGGAATCCAAGAATTCCTCATGATAACCTCAAGAAGGACTTAGTGGATATATGTCACAACCATGGCAATTCACTTCCTTGGATCCCCATATGGCATATCAAGCCACAGTCCTTTTATGGCCAATTGGCCATATCCATCACCAGTGGCCAATATGGCCACGTCATCATCTTATGGCCCATTTATGGCCATTTGTGTTTTGGGGCCTTCATGGCCCTTCACCTCAATCCAGCACCCATAGCGGCAATTTATGCCCAAATGGGTATTTCTGGTCATTTCCCTCAAAACCAGGCGAAATGGCCCAAATGGCTGTTTTTGGCCATTTGGGCTCATAATGCGCATTTGCGCATTTTGCGCACTTTTGCGCATTTGCGCACTTTGCGCATTTGCGCATATTTGCGCATTTTGCGCATTTTTGCGCACTTTGCGCATTTGCGCATTTTTGCGCACTTTGACGCAAAGTGTCCAAAAGACACTTTCCCGCCTTTTGGGCCAGTTTTTGGCTCAGAACCCAAAATTGGCCAAAAACCCCAAAAGGCCCAGAAACACCTTTCCAAGCTCTGAAGTCATCACATCCATCCTTTTCCCCTCTGCCTTTCCACCTCAAGACCTTTGGACGTAATCTTCTTGCCAATCAACCAATATGCCATAAATGATGTTATACATCATTGTGCATCATTTTTCAACAGCAATTCAATGGTGGCAATATCAAATAGTCTTTTCAACATTCTAACATCTCATCACGTCATCAAGGCACCCAATCATTCAGAGGAATCATCAAGGCTCAAGAGCAAGTGTTTCAGCGTCAAAGACCAATGACGCCATCAAGCAGTCATTGGTTACTCTCACTCCAAGTATTCCTTCCAAGGGAATACTGTCAATTCATTCTCAAGTGTATTCAAGAGGCAGTGCCAAAAAGAAGTTGTCAAGTGTCAAAGCTCCACTCAATCCATCTTGGCAACCATATTCATTTCAATACAGTCTGGATCCATCAAGAACTGTATTTTCATTTTCAATCAAGGGAAATTCATTCAGCCCAATTCAATTTCAACATTAGCCAGCTGTATCAATTCCCAAAAGAATCAATACAGCCTCAAGGATCAATACAGATCAGTTTTCAGCCTGAAGAACTCAAGCTCCCAACTTTTCACATATACCGGCTACCCTTTCCACCCTGGGGGGTTTTCCCCAGTTAATTAATATATTTTGATTTTATTTTATCTCTATTTTCTTTTCATTTTAGTTAAGCAAATACTGATATTATTAAGTCAGTCATTTAGCACTTTTCTCTTTTCTCTTTCTTCACCTGTCAATGGATATTTGGTGGTCATATCCTTACTAATTCCATTATTCATTTTTGGCAGGTTGAAACAGTGATTAAGGACTTACTTGGTTGGCTCTTTGGCCATTTGGCTTTCCTTTCCTCTTTTGCATCCCATCTTGTACCTGCATATCTTTTAGAGGAATTCATTCTTATTATTTTTATTATTTATCCTTTTGGAGTCTTCCAAGTGAGTTCCCTGATTGCTGAGTGCCAGGCCACTCTTGTTTTCTGTCCAAGAGCCCCTGTGACAATATACATCCAACAGCAAGCAGTTTTAAGATAATGCTTGACAAAGCAAGACACCATGCAAACAGATGTATGAAAGATTCTTTCAAATATGCAAAAGAAAGATGGAATAAAATTCATAAACCACCTGACTTCTAAATAGGAGACTTGGTCCTAGTATCAACCCTAAATTTTAATAACATAAAAGCCCCAAAGAAATTGAAAGACTCCTTTGCAGGACCATTTATGATACAAGAACTTCATGGACCCAATGCTGTGAAATTGGAACTCACAGGTGAATTAATGAACGAACACCCGACTTTCCCTGTAAGTCTGATAAAACCTTACAGCTCAAGTGATAAGGAACTATTTCTACTAAGAAATAAACCCCCACTTGAAATACCCCCCTTGGAAGAAGGAGAGGAAAAGAAAATTTGGAAAGTCCTTAAAGAAAGAAGGACAAGAAACAAAAAAGACAAAGAATATCTTGTAAGGTATAGAAATTCAACTCAAGAAGATGAATGGCTACTTGAGAAAGATATAAGAAATGCTGATAAACTACTAAGAAGGTTCAGAAATGAAAGAAAACCTAAAGAATAGAAAAATAAAGCTTTATTGAGCTTCAAGACTAAAAAAGTCTATTGAAGAGGTAGGAAAGTGGATGATACCCTAATTACACACATCAGATTGTGGTACAATCTTTTTTGGTGGTAGGGAATGTGAACCTTTGAGATATGACCACATACCCAAAAAGGTCACAAGAAATATTTAAAATAATTATACCTTAAAGCTACAAATCTGCCATAAATAGGCATAAAACTTGGTTTAACGTAAAAGCCAATTGATAAACATGTGAAATCAAGTACACCATTGGGTTCCTCATGGTAAAATACACATATATGATTTTTATGGCATATCTGTAAAGTCAATATTTATGGAGTTATAATTAATAACACCTTATAAAAAACATGAATCCTTAATTATTTCAAATACCAATGAAACAGGATGTGAAAGAAATTGTACCATTGGATTCCCCATGTGTTTCTACACATAAAAAAATTAAGAAGCTAATCTCCAAAGTCAATACTTAAGCAGTTAAGCTGAATATATGCCCTTTTTTGGTCAGAGCATATATTCAACGATTTTAGCTAATATCTTTTGAAATATACATGATAGAGTGATAAACCAGAAATAAAGTCACCACGTAATTACTGTGGGAACACAGAAATGAACTTTATTTCATAAGATATAAACAAGGTTAAAACCTTTAATGGATTATTTATTAAAATCAATAGAGCTGCTGACCACTTTGGTATAAAAGTGGTCGAAACTTAAAAAGAAAAGTCAGACTCTACTAGATTCTGCGTGAAGAATGAAGTTTTTTTTATTACAATATTCAAGGTATAACCCCTTGAAATCATGGTTTGAAGTTTAAAATATTAGATTTTGACAGAAAAGATGAGTTACAAGAAAAATCATCAAAGATAGAGTTTTGATGATGTAATGAAATCCTCTTGGCAGTTTGATGAGGAAGTACCAAGCTATCAGAATCCACCCTCAGAATAGCTTTCGCGTGTATGACTTAAAGTTTATTAATGATCAAAGTTTAAGCTTAAATTTGATCATTTAAGATCACTCACTGTAATCTTATATCAAGCTTAACAGTCATATAAGTCATACACCTGGTGAATACTATTAATATATGATTAATACTAATGAAATCCACGAAGTTTAGGCTTCTTCCAAGCCTATGATGTCATTTAATGTAGAGTTATATTGATCACTCTAAATAATGGCATAATTATGAGGTAAGATGGTTTGATCATGATGTAATCATCACCAAACCTTAAAATATTGATCAATTCTAGTAAAACGCATCATTAAATGTCTATTAGAAGCCTGCTGGACTCTAGGAGGGAGGTATTTACTATAAATATAGCTCTTTTTACTCTGTTTTCCCCTCAGATGCTTACAAAACACTAAAATATTTAAATCAAAAGGTAATTTCTTGATTCTTTATATATAGAACTCTTATATTATTAGAGACCAAAGATAATCTTATTATAATCATCATCTTTGACGTGATCATTATATTTATTTAACTGTTTTGTTTAAAATTCTCTTAAAACCTCAATTCCACATAAAATCAAGAATATTTGTAATTTCTCTTAGAATTTATTGTAAATACAATTTAAAAAGGTTGTATTTACATTTTTGGAATAAAATTATTCAAAATTATTATATTAAGTATTGAAAGTAGGTTATTTCTTCTTATTATAATAATTTTCTCTCTATTATTACTTTAAATATTTCTATAATTAATATAAATAGTCTTTATATTAATTCATAAATCTAATATTAGTAATATTTTTGTTATTAATTGTTTTTTATTAATAAAAAACAATTTTTCATGCCTTTATTACTTGTTGGTAACAATAATGAAGTGCTCTTAAATATATTAATTATCTTATATTAATATATTCATTTATTAAATTTTTGTATTTATTCAATAATATAATTATTTTTATGCCATAATTATAATAATTCTTCATTATTATAATTATTTTTATCTTATTTATCTTATTTATTAAGACATTTATAGTACAATAAGTAAAGTATTAGTAATTTTTGCTTATTGTTTCATAGTCAAACCTTACAAGTATTCTGGTGATTGGGGAGATATACAAATATGTTGTGTTTATTGTGCCATAGGATAATCCAAGAAGCTAAGTGGGAATTATCAGGATTTAAGGTTATATCAGGATTCATTTGAATACGAATATTAATCATCCCAATGCAAAGTGGCTGTGAAGGGGTTGACATGATGGCTATTATAAATTCTTTGGGGACAGTTGGAAATTATATGATCGGGAAGGGGTAGCTAAAGCAAATGAAGACCAATAAGCGCAGGTGGGAAACTTATATGAGAGGCAGCAATGGGCTGAAAGGGGGATGGCCTGTGGTTATGTGCATGCTTGTTAGGAAGATGGGCCTCTTGGCCTCATAATTTCCGTATGCAATTTGGGGAATATATCAAGGCAAGGTGGCAAGAATGTGGGTGCACCAATATGACTGCTAGATTGGCCGCATATTATGCAAGGATAGGTAAACCAAGGTTCATATAAACATATCCAGAATTGGGTGTGTTGTCGAAGCTTATTGTGAAGTGGCATATGAGTGACATGCAGCTATGTTTGGTGGTGTGACAGCAAACAATAGGCGTATCTTCCCCAGGTTAATTGTTGTACAATGACCTACTGGGAAATGGTGGGAGTGGATCGGAAAATTTCACTGGGGGATCTTTTGGTGTGGGTGGGTGAGGTATGTTTGGTGGCGTGCCACAAAACATGAGTTTGGTTTTGCCTGAAAATTCTTGTGGACTGACGCCTACTGGAATTCCAGTGGTGAATGTGTGGCTTGATCAAAGGGGGAACTAGCTGTGAGCCGTGATCCACTTACACATTCACCCCTATTGCATTTGCGGCTGTTACTCATCCACCCAGATTGTCATCAGGGTATTTCCCTCACATGTGTGAGAAACTCCAGAGGAATAGGCCAACCGCCCAAGGTATTTTTTGGCTGCAAAACAGGCGCCAAAACTTCTGCCGGGCATGTGAGATTGTGCGGCATATGACCTGCAGTGGCGGATCCCCACGCATAAATAACCAGCCTCAGGAATCATAGGCAGGGGTTATGCTAATGCATATCAGGCTTAATCAAATCCACGCTGATTGGCATCTGGTTTTGGCGCACAAGCAAATAGCTGGTTGGAAGACACGCACATAAAAGGTCCCCCAGGTGTGTGGGGGCGCAAAACACATGCGGGGCCAGTAATTGTTTGCCCCAACCTCCGCACCAGAGTAAATCTACCATTTGCATATGACCCAGATCATTAGTCATCCAATTATGCAGCCCTTACATTAACTTGGATTACACCAGCATTGGTGCGGAACTCTCCAAAAATGTGCATCAAAGGGATACATTTGAGAAATTTGACCCAATGGCTTGGCGTGATTTCATGTTACATTCTTGTACAGATTTTGCTCTTCCCCGAGATTGTAGTACGTACAAAGGTGTACATAATACTACGTATTACAGTCCCGGCTGTACAGATTAGGATGGTGTAATACTACGTCAGCCTGCATGCGTATAGCCGATGGGTATCCACCCTCCAATCATTTGCATATACATAGCACATGTGCCCAATGCTGAGAATTGTGATTCACCCAATTTGCACATGCAAGCTGAGAATTTCACGGTCAAAAGCTCAGTGTGGAAGTTTTTGGTAGAGCCATGGTCAGGACCATTTTTGCAATAGTTCATTGGAAGGCTCAGCTCGGAGCACTTTACCAAAGCGTGTGATATGCTGCGCCTGGCTGAAATGTCATCCGATGCTGTGCCAAATGCTCAGATTGTGTGCTTACAAAAATGACCTAGAAATTTCTCAGCATGGTGCATTTGATATTGTTATATCAATAGCTCAATAACTGTGCAATTCAAATGTTCAGCCACTGCGCATTTCAATTATGACCCCAAAGCAGACCTGAGAAATGGGTCAACCCAAGCTCATGCTGTATTCACTTGTCATACAGCAGCCCAACCCTTTGTTCAAACTCCATCACCCAGCCGTAATGCTGGTATGCTCGCCGCGGTCACCTGTGACCAAATGCACCACGTGCTTTTCTGCATGGGGCATTTGGGCATTTTACCCACCATGCACATTCAACAAGGCCCTCTCAAAAGCCCTCCTGGGTGATCGGGTGGCTATTTGAGGAAACAAAGGGGATTTGACTGAGTCTGACAATTCAATCAATTGCAATACTCAGTCCAAGCCCCTTTGTTCCTCTGCCTCACGTGGGCATTTCCCTTCTCAGTCGCAGCCAATGCTGCAACTGAGATTCAATTTTGCCGACATGCCTTGAAGCTGAGCCTTTGTTGGGTGCTGCCAATGCTGCAATTGGCTCAACTTCACCATGGTTTAAAAGACCATCTTCAGCCAACAAGCCCTGCACTTTTTTCCAGATCACCCACTCTTCTCATCTTTGTGCGTATTCCCCCTTGTCTTCCTGCCTTTCCACTCTTTTCTATCGCACTCCACTAACCCCACTCCCCTTCCTTCTTGCTTTTTGTTTTTCCCGCTTATACATCCAGAACCCCTCTTCTATCCATCTTTTGCATCTCCTTCATTTAAAATTTTTGTTGATATCATGTTCCGATATCAATCCTAATTCTTCATCATGAATTTCCTTTAGAGTTTTCCGAACTTCCAACTAGAGCGTCCATATTTTAATTCACTTTTAAATTTGAAATTCATCGCATTTCTTCATTTCTTTCTTTATTGTTTAGTTTATATTCAGTTACTAACCCGAATTGTTTTGTTTTTAGATGTCGTGCACTTTATGCACTAAGCAGGGTATCCCCTGCATTTGCTCCTTGACAACAACCAACGCTTGTGATGCTTGCCAACCAGCACACAAGAAATGCTTGTTTGTTGTACGACCCTTTTGACCATGCGGCCAGAGGAGTTCCTGCCCAAGACGCCCTTGCAAGGACTCCTTTGTGGTCGGAAATGATGAAAGTATTCCTGAGTGGAAGTGGACACCAGGTCCCAACAGGCCAATGGGAATGATTCCAGACAATTAGCCCTGTCCCTTCCAGTATCGATTCGCCCACCCCCCCCTCCTAGGCCACCATCCAATGGTCACTTCACTCCTTGACTGGAGCAAAGTGATTATCCAGCCAATGAAGGATGGTGATGGCAGGTGGATATTTGAGCTTGGGCCAATCATCACCTTGTCTTGTCACCCATGGGATTCAAACACCAAATTAAGCTTTCTTTTTCCTCCTTAATTCATTTCCATTCACGCAATCATACTGACTTTTTCCCATTACGCATAGAACAAAACCCACCAAATCCCCCCCAACAAGACTCACCCGTTCCACATATGCCTTGTCAGCAAACCCTGCGGCAACCCACTCCAGGCCCGAGTGGCACCTGATGGTCGTAGGACTTATCCTGCAGTAAGCAGCCAACTTTCCCTTTTCTCATTTTAACTGACTCTTCCTCCTTTTGTAGAACCCTCCCAACATGATGAGCCACCTATTCCTGGCCCAAGTCCATCCTCCAAACCACCTGAGGATGTTCCAACTTGTGAGCCAGAAACTGAGGTGGCTCTGACGCAATCCACGGAGGAACCTTTTGGTACGTCATCACTTCTCTTTCTTTACTCCTATCAACTTTTCCTCACCCCTCATTCAACCATCTCCAGCTTGTCCCGCTACTCCCCACTCTGTAATCATCATTGACAATACGCCCGTCAAATCCCTCCCTCCACTCCTACCCCAAGAACCCCACCGCCTCCTCCCCTCATTCCCACAATGACACTCGCCAGGAGTCTACCGACTTACAAATGACTTTGATGATTCCTTGAGCCATCGTCCACAAATCAATCAACCGAATCTTGTTGAAGCATTTCTTCTTGCTCCACATGATTCCTTTCGTGGATGAAACTCATTGAAATGAGATGCACCGGGAATTCCAGGAGGAACTAAACAGCCTCCTTTGCCAGGCACTGGAGGCTTATCCAAAGGAGGACATCACCGGGATAGTCTCCAAATATCTTGAAAAAAATATAAAAAAAAATCTTTTTCCTCTTATTCAATTTCATAATACATTCTTTTAAATTAGTTTGTTGTAATCAATACACACTTTTTTCCATTTTTGTTATATTATTTTTTCCCATGAAATTCTACTTTTTGGCCATTTGTGCAAATCACCTATTGTGTGATAATAATTTTTGTAAGTGCCCCACCAAATGTTTAAGTCAATACTTCTTGATGTTAAGCTCTTTTGCCAAAAATGTGAAAATATTCACCATTACAGCCTCCTATATTTTCTTCTGATATGGTTGACAACCATATCAGATCTTAGCTGTAAAAATGCGGGTGTTTCCTGCATGTGAGCAATCCACTGCAGATTCATGAGACATTTCCTTTCCTATGGTCACATGCTATTAATCTTAGTCATTTATTGAATTGTTTGAATTTTTGGGAGCCTTTACAAGTGGAAGGATTTGTGTGTGAATTGTCAGAAGCCTGCACCGGCGTAAGGAATTGTTTGAATTGTTGGGAACATTCACAAGCGTCAGGATTAGCATGTGAATTGTCGGAAGCCTCCACAGGTGTAAGGAATTTTTAGAATTGTCAGAACCTGGACAAGCATAAGCATTCACGTGTGAATTGTCCAAAGCCTGCACTGGCATAAGGAATTGTTTGAATTGTCGGGAACCTGTACAAGTGTCAGGATTCACGTGTGAATTATTGGAAGCCTGTACCAGCATAAGGAAACGTTTAAATTGTTGGGAACCTGAACAACGTAAGTATTTGCGTAGGAGGCGTAGGGAGTTGTTTAATTGTCCGGAGCTTGTACAAGCATAATGATTTGTGTGTGAAGCGTTGGCAGCCTGCCCTGGAGTAACCAATTGTTTGAATTAGTGGAAACCTGCACAAGCGTAAGGGTTCCTGTGTGATGCATCAGGATCCTAGACAAGCATACGGTGGCATGCCACTGTACATGAGCCATTTCACTCCTTTTTCATGTGAGCCACCCTATCTCCCCAATTCCAACCCATAAAAACCAGGTGTATGTGGTACTGCGCATTACCACACCCCTATTCTCCAATGACCCTCTAGCTCCCAGATGCATCCACACTCCCTCATTCTTCTAAATGGGATGAGATTGTATTACTGTAAGATGTGACTATGAAACTGATGATAATATTACTATTAATCAACAGTACTATGTCTATTCTTATGAAATATAATAATAAAATATGATTATAACCACAATTAAATAATTAAAGAATTATTTCTTTCACGTGTTAAGCACTACTAGTGATTTTAACAGTGAGCAAGTAATTGTCTACAAGAATCAATTACAAGAAGAATTTAATAATAAAAACTTCTTTTATTAAAATTATAAATTATTTTAATATATAATTATCTTTTGCAAGAATAGTTATAAAGCTAATCCTTGAAGAAAGCATTACTAGAGAAAAGCTTTAAGAATTAAAGATAAATGACTCACTAATACTCCAAAAAACTTATTGATAGATAAAAGTAGAGAAATTTGACATAGAATTGTGGATTTAAGAGATCAAAATGATTTATAGCAGGATTACAACAATATATAGTTGGATTCTACGATTTCACGTCTTTCTGATTGATTTTTAAAGATTTAAAACACTTAATAATAGTTTAACTAATACTTACTTGTTGGTAACAATGATATAAAATGATAATAAGATGATGATGATATGGAAAAAAACGGCAAGAAGAGGCTTCTTTTAAGTCAACAACAGCTCACAGAGGCATGCCATGGAGCAAACTGAAAAACCAGTGAGTGAGAAAACAATAAACCTTTTTGGATTAATGATTGCATCATCTGTTGTCATGTGAGATTATCATAATTACTTAATTGATGCTTTTACGTGACTACCAACCCCAATATGGTTAAGAATAAAAGGAGTAACATCAGTAAATCTTCTGTTATTCCAAAATAATCATTGATTTCTCAAAGTTATCAATGTTATTGCCAATTTCATCACAGGTTTTAATTACTGTGAATTTTTGAAGATTCAGTGTTTCACGTAGAATGGTCAAAAATGGACTGTAAGGGAGACATTTAATTTTACTAGTGAAACTGTGATTATTTTGGGGTTTACCATAGATAATACAGCTCTCCATTGGTCCTGAAAGTTTCAGAAGGATTCATTAAGAATTGTATTTTTAATGAATTTTTAAAGTTTTTACCTCATTTCTAAGTAGAATTGCAAATATCAGTGTTTCACTGGTTGCTATGAGGTAAATCAATGGATACAAGTCCAAAAAGGGTTTTAATTACTCTTTTGGGGTTTATCCATGGAAAGTCATTAAGAATTGATGTGGTTACAAGAGTCTAAGTAGCTCTTTACCTCCTTGGCACGTCAAAATAGCAGGTTATTTGCTATTTTCTTATGATTTACTGAAGTTGTAACATGGTAACCAAGTTCCCAAAAGGTTTTAGTTTACCAATTAGGCTAAGATCAGCCATGGATCCAAGCTTTGGAGCTGTCCATGCCTCAGAGCCCTCAGAAGTTTGGAACCCTGGCTCTCTTTGATGTCTTTTGTCCCCTTTGCCTATTTTTTACGTCAAAATAGTAATTTAAGCTTAAAGTGAGATATCCACTATGGGTGTACCAAAAGTCCATGTAAGAATACCATGATATTAAGTGCTCAAAACATGCATAACACTATTCTTAGTGTATATGTAACATGGGATTTCTCACTTTCCCATTATTTTGGCGTAAAATCAAGAAAAACAAAACATTTCACGAATCTTTTATGTGGTATTAATGATGTGGTGTTGAAGTATTTTCCTTATTACCACCTCAAAGAGTTAATTTGAGCTTATTCACTCTATGAAGCTACCCTAGGTGTATTTTTGTGTAGAATCCAAATCTGGCCTTAAATCCATGTATTTACTTACTCAATAAAAAGTTATTCATCTTTTCTGAAATCAAAAATGATGAATTTTGAATATATGCATAATTTATGAGTTATGTATAATTCAAAATTTCTTTTTAAGATAATTGTGGCCTATTTGGGTATGTAAAATATACCTCAAGGCTCACATTCCCTCCCACCAAAAAATAAAATTGTACTACAATTTTCTTAGTGATAAAAGAATAAGGCCCCAAAGGGGGTTAATTTCCACTGTCCAACCTCTTTACATTACTCAGATCAAGTAATTTAAAGCACATTTATAGACATATTCAGGCTTTTGGCCTTCTTTCATGTCTAAATCTTCTCAAGAGTTTATCTGAGTCAGGTATTTCTGATTCTGCCATCCATTCATCTTCATGTACTGCATTTCTATATCTGACAAGATATTCTCTTTGATTTTTACCCCTAATTCTCCTTTCTTTAATGACTTTCTTTATCTTTTTGTCTTCATTCTGTTCCACAGGTGGTACAGTTAAAGGAGTTGGGTTTCTTAAAGGAAACAATTCTTTGCCAGCTGGTTGAGCTAACTGGAAACGTGGGGTGTTAATTTTTCAATTCACCACTCAATTCCACTTGAACTGCATTGGTTCCATGTAAAGCAACAATAACAAAAGGTCCTTCCTAAGAATCTTTAAGTTTCTTTGGGCCTTTGATATTATTAAAATTAAAGGTTGAAACTAAAACTAAGTCCCCTACTTTGAAGTCTGGTACTTTATAGCTCTTGTCCCACTTCTGCTTTGCATAATCAAAAGCATCATCCATACTTTGTTTTGCATGGTGTTTTACTTTATCAAGCATTATCTTGAAGCTGTAAGCTGTAGGATTAATGTCAATCAAGTCTTTCCTCAGTGTGTCTGCTGGGAGTCTTGGATTCCATCCTTTCTCTAACATAGCAGGAGTTTGTCCTGTGGAAGAATAGACTGATGTCTTGTATGCCAATTCTCATGCAGGTATCAGAGTGCACCAGTCATGGGTAAAGCCATCTGAGTCTTTGAATTCTAATCCATAAGCACAGAATCTCCTGATCATGTCTTCTAAAGTCTGAATCATCCTCTCTGCTAGCCCATCTGTTTGAGGGTGATATGTTGTAGAGAATGATAACTTAGTCCCAAACAATCTATGAAGATTGGTCCAAAGTGCAGATGTCAACTTGGCATATCTTTCACTTATGATATTCTTAAATAATCCTGTATGAGAAATAACTCTACTCCATAAAAGAAGAGCTGTATCCATAGCAGTGTCATCTTTATGACATGGTAAGAATATGGGAGTTTTGCTATATCTGTCTACAATGACTAAACAAGCATTATAACTTCTGTCACCACTTGGAGGAAGTGCTGTGACCCAATCCATGTGAACAACTTCCCAAGGGGATTTTGGTTCTTGAATATGAATCATTAATCCAAATTTCTTGCCTGTACTCCTGTTTGCTTTTTGGCATCTGTCACAGGTGTGGCAATATTCAATGGTTTCGTTTCTCCAAGATGGCCACCATGCACAGTTCTTCACTTTTTCAAGTGTTCTGTCTTCTGATAGGTGTCCAGAGTAGATACTATCATGACATTCATGAAGAATGGTATTGATAAGTAATCTACTGCACAATTTCATAACACAAGAATGTTTTGTTCTGTGGTAAATGATTCCATCAAACAAGTGGAATCTTCCTTCAGAATAGTAATTTTTCCAAACTTCATCAAGTGCATTAACTAAAGATGTATCTTTGCAGTCCTTATCTAATAAAGAAGTCAAGATATGGAAATTCTTGTCTTGTTTATAAGATTCTCTGACCTCTTCAAGGAATTCAGTTCCAATATCAGTTATGTTAATTCCTTCAATTGGAATCTGTGGTTCAGCTTCCAAAGGTACATAAGCTGGGTTATCATGAGTGTTGGCTAAAGCCCATCTACTAAGTCCATCAGCATTCTTGTGAATGTTTCCTGCTTTATGAACTATAGTCATGTTTCCTCTATATTCTTGAATAGCTATTTGCCATCTCAACATATGTCTGTTGGGAGTTTTCATGCTAAGAAGTGATTTTACTGCATTACAGTCAGCTATCACTTCAAAAACACTGCCATCAAGGTAATAGTGTAGTTTCTCAAGTGCCCATACCAAACATAAGCACTCCATTTGGCTTGCACCATATCTGGCTTCTTTTGGTTTGATTTGCCTTGAGATATAACAAACTGGTCCTTCTGTAGGTTTTTCATCAATAATTTGGACTTGATGTAGGGCTGCCCCTAATCCATCTCCACATGCATCAATGTACAAATTAAAAGGAATATTCCACTCAGGCATGAGGAGTAAAGGTGCTTCTGTAAGGGCTCTCTTTATCTTCTCATAAGCTTCAATTCTTTCCTGTGTCATCTCAAATACAGTCTGTTGATCACAGATTCTATAGAGTGATTTGGCTAGAATTGCAAAGTCTTTTAAATGTTGCTTATAGTAACTAGCAAATCCAATAAAAGACATCATTTCTTTTTTATTCTGGGGTATTGGCTTAAGTAGTACTGCTGCCACTTTATTTTTGTCAATACCCAAGCTTAAACCACAAACAACATGTCCTAATGCTTTAAGTTCTTCAAAACCAAAGTTGCATTTCTTAAGTGAAATTTTCATATTCACTTCTGCAACTTTGTGAAGTACTCTTGCAAGTCTTTCCAGGTGTAAAGACCATGGGTCAGAACATATGATAATATCATCAATATAAATGATAAGCCATACTTCAGACAATTCTGTGGGGAAGATGGTATTCATCATTCTTTGATAATGAGATGGAGCCTTTTGAATGCCAAATGGCATTCTAAGATACTCAAAAATACCACAGTGAGTGATGATTCTAAGGAACGTCTTAGCTTTAGGCATCAAAAAATTTTGATGGAAGCCTTTTAATGCATCCATTGATGTTATATACTTGGCTTTAGATAATTCAGTCAAGGTTTCTTGGATTCTAGGGATTGGATACCTATCTGGAACTGTGTAGGTATTCAAAGCTCTAAAATCTCCAACCATTCTTGACTTATCATTATGCCAAGCAATGATAACAGGTGTTGTCACCTAAACCTCCTCATTATGGCCTACCTTCCTTAGTACACCAAGTTGAATTAACTCTTGGATATGTTTCTCCAAGGCTTCTCTAGCTCTGGGACTGGCTGGATAAACTTGCCTTCTAAGTACTGGGGGATATGGTCTGTCAATATTAAGAGTAATATCCACTTCATGTCCTCTTATAGCACCTAATTGTTCATTATCAGAGGAAAATGCAGTATTGTATGTGTATAACATGTCAATAAGTTCATTCTTCATTTGTGGTGACAATGATGGATTAATCTGTGCTTCAACAAGTTGATTAGACACAAATTCATCTTTATAAGTATCTTTGACAGAAGATACCACAGATATTTGTTTTGGCATATTGGAAAAAGCAAATTTTTGTCTTTTGTTATCCCCAATTGTGAAATATCTGTCTTTATGGTTATTGATGTCAATACCATAGATATTCAAGTAATCATTTCCAAGAATGATGTGCTGAGATGTGCAATTATCCATTACAACAATTTCAGTTTTCATCCTTACACTTCCTGCTGGGTGTGGGAATACAAGATTAGTGTCTAATATACCCAAGGGGTACATATTGTTACTGGCACTACTAAATTGTACACCTTCTATTGGTAACAGATGGTTCTTCCATCCAGGAAGTATAATTTGGAGATAATCTTTGCCTACACAAGTGCAAAATGCTCCTGTATCCAAATTTACTTTGGCTTCAATATCACTCATCAAAACTGATGTGATACAGGATGCTCCAGCAGTATAACCCTTTCCTCTAGCAGGTTTTGTTGTACACAATCTGGCATCTTGGATATTGGTCAGGTTGCAGCAAACCTCACTGTACTGTGGCAAGTGGGTATGGACTTCTGTGACCTCAAAGAAAGCTGTGATGTTTTCAATGGGATAGTCCTCTACTGGTGTATCTTCAGAGACTGCAGAATCTTGATCAGACTCTTCCTTCTCTTCAGTACACTGAATCTCTTCAATTACTTGAACTTCATTGATTTTTGTCTTTTTTGTGCAAGTGTTGGCTAAATGTGAAGTGCTTCCACATTTATGACACTTTAAGACAGGTTTTTCTGGTCTTTTATCCTCTCTGGGAATCCTAGAGGTCATCCTGGATTCTGTTGGGATTTTAGACCAAGTTTTACCAATTCTTGTTCTGTCAATGATATCTTCCATAGCATTAATTTAGTCTTCTGTTGAACAGGGTTCTACACATCTGCTTTTGATAGCATGTTCCAATTCTCCTCCACACTTTCTTAATATTTTCATATGAATCATAGTGTCAGACATATCTGGTTATAAAGCAGATAATCTGTCTCTTTGTTTGAAGAACCAAGTAAGTGGTTTATCTTTTTCTGAGTCAAAAATGGCATTTTCAAAGGCATTTTCTATTTTAAACCTCCAAGAATTATTGGCCCATTTTGTAATCATTTCAGATTTCCACCAAGACCAATCATGTTTCCCATGATCAATCCTCATTTTGTAATACCATTTCTTTGCAGTTCTGGTAAACAGACAGTGTAATTTCCCTACTATGATTTCATCAGGTATATTAAAGTCTTCTTGCAACATATCAATAGTCCTGATGAATTCAATATGGTTATATTCTCCTTCACCAGAGAATGTTTGCCATTCTTCTATTTTGGGAATATCTCTTGCAGAGTAGGCATTTTCTCCCAAGAATGGGGTGAGACTTTCTTTAACAGAAAGTTTTTCTTCAGTTAAAGGTGTAGAATGTCTTCGCATATGTGGTTTATGATTCTTATGAGTTTGTTCCACACTTGCAATTATTTCATTCTTCAACTTCTGTCTTTCACTGTCACTTTTTGCTAAGTGTATAGCAAATTGGTTGGTATTCTCAACTATTTTTAAGACTTGGTCTTGTAAACTTGTAATTTGATTATTCACCTTAAAAATGGAAAGTTCTTCCATCTCATCATGCTGAACTTGGCACATGTTTTCAATTCTTTTACAAGAATTGGTAATTGAGTCGAGTCTGGCATGTGTCACTTGGTGCAATTCAATGTATGCCTTGTCATCTTTCTTCAATTCAACTCTATCTGATGCAATTTTAGTTAGGTTTCTATCAAGTTTACCAATTTCTACATTAATACTAGTCTGTACACCAATTATTTGCGTGGAAAGTTTCTGTTCATCCTTTATTGCTCCTTGGCTGTGAATTCCATCAGAGTTCTGGCCATATTGATGACACTGTCCATGGCTGAAGCCTCCAATTTAGGGATCCTGTACCCTTGTGGGTAAGGTCTGTGCCAATTGGCTTTGCCTTGATGGTTCTTGGGACCTTTCTGTCACAGGGGCTCTTGGACAGAAATACAAGAGTGGCCTGGCACTCAGCAATCAGGGAACTCACTTGGAAGACTCCAAAGAATAAAGAAATAAAAATAAAGAATAAATTCCTCTAAAAGATATGCAGGTACAAGATGAGATGCAAAAGAGGAAAGGGAAGCCAAATGGCCAAAGAGCCAACCAAGTAAGTCCTTAATCACTGTTTCAACCTGCCAAAAATGAATAATGGAATTAGTAAGGATATGACCACCAAATATCCATTGACAGGCGAAGAAAGAGAAAAGAGAAAAGTGCTAAATGACTGACTTAATAATATCAGTATTTGCTTAACTAAAATGAAAAGAAAATAGAGATAAAATAAAATCAAAATATATTAATTAACTGGGGAAAACCCCCCAGGGTGGAAAGGGTAGCCGGTATATGTGAAAAGTTGGGAGCTTGAGTTCTTCAGGCTGAAAACTGATCTGTATTGATCCTTGAGGCTGTATTGATTCTTTTGGGAATTGATACAGCTGGCTAATGTTGAAATTGAATTTGGTTGAATGAATTTCCCTTGATTGAAAATGAAATACAGTTCTTGATGAATCCAGACTGTATTGAAATGAATATGGTTGCCAAGATGGATTGAGTGGAGCTTTGACACTTCACAACTTCTTTTTGGCACTGCCTCTTGAATACACTTGAGAATGAATTGACAGTATTCCCTTGGAAGGAATACTTGGAGTGAGAATAACCAATGACTGCTTGATGGTGTCATTGGTCTTTGACGCTGAAACACTTGCTCTTGAGCCTTGATGATTCCTCTGAATGATTGGGTGCCTTGATGACGTGATGAGATGTTGGAATGTTGAAATGAGCATTTGAAATTGCCACCATTGAATTGCTGTTGAAAAATGATGCACAATGATATATAAAATCATTTATGGCATATTGGTTGATTGGCAAGAAGATTACGTCCAAAGGTCTTGAGGTGGAAAGGCAGAGGGAAAAGGATGGATGTAATGGCTTCAGAGCTTGGAATGGTGTTTCTGGGCCTTTTGGGGTTTTTGGCCACTTTTGGGTTCTGAGCCAAAAACTGGCCCAAAAGGCGGGAAAGTGTCTTTTGGACACTTTGCGTCAAAGTGCGCAAAAATGTGCAAATGCGCAAAGTGCGCAAAAATGCGCAAAATGCGCAAAAGTGCGCAAATATGCGCAAATGCGCAAAGTGCGCAAAAAGTGCGCAAATGCGCAAATGCGCATTATGAGCCCAAATGGCCAAAAACAGCCATTTGGGCCATTTCCCCTGGTTTTGAGGGAAATGACCAGAAATACCCATTTGGGCATAAATTGCCGCTATGGGTGCTGGATTGAGGTGAAGGGTCATGAAGGCCCCAAAAAACAAATGGCCATAAATGGGCCATAAGATGATGACGTGGCCATATTGGCCACTGGTGATGGATATGGCCAATTGGCCATAAAAGGACTGTGGCTTGATATGCCATATGGGGATCCAAGGAAGTGAATTGCCATGGTTGTGACAGTACCCCCCACCTTGAAATGGTGAGCTCCTGAGCACCAATACAAGGTGAAGCCTGTTGAGGCTATTGGAAAGATTTTGAGAGAGTGATTCAAGAGGACTAATTAATGTAAAAAATTTGAAAACTGATATTAAGAATTTGACATTTGACGCAGGACTTGCTTGATCTTCTTTTGACATTGGCTTCATGATTTGAATTTAATTTTGAAATGAATGAAAATTTTTGACATGATAATTGACGTGATAAAAGGAAATTTAAAATAAAATTAAAATAGAAATAAAGAATGAAACTGAAAATAAGAAAAGAAAAAGAAAAAGAAAAATGAAAAATGAATTGAATCTTGAGGAGGTTCCAATCTTCATCATGGAGGTTGATAACTGATTTTGAAATTGGCCAAGGACCTGGAAAGATAAAATTGATGCCAGGTGCTCACAAAGTGGCCAAGGTGATGTTTTTGACAAGATTGTAGACCCCTCAGGGAAGTGCACACCAGGAGAGGAACTTACTTTTGGTAGTTACCACTCCCGCCAGTGCCATAAAAATAAAACAAAAATGTTGAAGGAATGAATTTGAATTTTGAAGTCTTGGAAATGAATTGAAAAGTGAATGGCCCATTGTCCCAAGTGAGAATGGCCATAAGATTGGAAATGAAGTTGAAAGCCATGCCAGAGATCTGTGTCCAAAATTGCAAAGTGCTCACAGAGTGGCCAAGGTGATGCTTACAACAAAACAGAGTAGAATACCCCTAAAGGTGCATACCAGGAGTGGGACTTACTTTTGGTAATTCCTCTCCCCACCAAGCACCATAATGAATCAAGCTTTTGAAGAGTTGGGCCCAGGCTTGTCAGGATATAATGAATGAAAATCTTTGACAAGTTCAGGACAATTCTTGAGGTTTTCGGTTGGTTCCCAAGTGGATCTTTCTGGGTCTTGACTGAAACCTTTCCATTCCACCAGATACCATAATTTTCCTCTCTTGAGCTTTGAGTCAAGTATTTGAGAGACTTCCCATTCCTCTTCTTCTTCAATGGTGATTGGAGGAGGAGGCTCTTGATGCCTATTTGGGATTGTTGACGTCTTGACTGGTTCCAAAAGGGAAATATGGAAAACTGGGTGGATGGATTTCCATTGAGATGGAAGCTTGAGGTGGTAGGCATGAGTGCTGACTTTCTTCAAGATTGGAAAAGGACCCAGCCATCTTTCAGACAGCTTTTTGGTGGGTCTGGTTGATTTGATGTTCTTGGAAGAAAGCCATACCATGTCACCGGGATTGAAAACAGGTGGACTTGCTCTACTTTTATCTGCATACCTCTTAAACCTGTTTATGGCAACTTCAAGTTCTCTCTTGACATCTTGCTGTACTGATTGGATTTTTGTTGATAACTTTCCAGCCGGAGTGTTTTGAGTGATGTGAACTGAGTCAAAATGAGGATCTCTTCCATAAACGGTGAAAAACGGTGATTGCTTTGTTGAAGAGTGGTCAGAGTTATTGTAGGCAAATTCAGCCAGAGGGAGCCAGGTGTTCCAATCATCTTGATGATAACTGACATACATCCGAAGGTACTGTTCTAGTATCTGATTTACCCTCTCTGTCTGTCCATCAGTTTCTGGATGGTAAGCAGTTGACAAGTCTCTTGAAATCTTGAGCTGCTGACAAAGGTTGGTCCAAAAAGAAGAAACAAAAAGAGAACCTCGATCACTAACAATTCTTGAAGGAAGGCCATGCTTTGAGAAAATATTCTTGATGAATAAATGGGCCAAATCTAATGAAGTGATTGAAGCTATTGTTGGAATAAAAACCGCCATTTTTGAGAATATGTCCACTATGACTAAAATTGAATCAAAGGAATTGGACAGTGGCAATTGAGTGATGAAATCCATTGAAAGACAAATCCAAGGACCACTTGGAATTGGAAGAGGCTTGAGGAGTCCAAACTTCTTGTGATGAATATTTTTGTTTCTTGAACACTGTTGACAGGATGATACATAATCCTTGATAAATTGAGTCATGCCGGACCAGTGGAAATCCCGCTTGACAAGTTTGAGAGTCTTCTCTTGGCCAGCGTGTCCAGCTAGAGGAGAGTCATGCCGCTTTTGAAGTATATTGAGTTGAATTGTGGGGTCATTTGGGACCACCACTCGATCTTTGAAAAGGAGAAGTTTGGAAGAGGAATCAAGAGAATAATCTTGGACAGATTTACCTTTACCCAAATCTTCAAGGACACTTCTATATTGAGAATCTTGCCACACTGCCTTCTGAATTGAAGCAATCAAGTTTGAAAATGAATCCACCTTGACTGCAAAAAACTTTGAAGCTTGAATTTCATCTTGCTTGGTTATCTTCTGATAGTTCATTGTATTCTTGCTGATGAAATCCTCCCCCCTCTCTGGGTAAACGTCGTCCCAACGTGACAAGGCATCTGGAAGGGTGGCCAAGCGGCCAGGGCGGTAAGTGATTGAGAAATGGAATTCAGATAAAAATTCAGCCCAGCGGCCTTGACGGCGAGTGAGAATCTTGGAAGACATAAAATATTGAAGAGATGAATGATCGGTGAGAACTTCAAAAGGGGAAGAAATAGAAAGAAGAAAAGCTCTCCAGCGCTTGAGAGCCCAGACTATGCCAAGGAGTTCCTTGTCATGAATCTCATAATTGAGCTCAGCTGGGAGAAGCTTGCGGCTATCAAATGCAATGGGATGTTTTCCTGAGTCAGAGACCTGACTCAGTACAGCACCCAAGGCATAATCTGATGCATCGGTCTCTACAATGTTGGGTAGAGAAGGATTGGAGCAGTGGTGAATGCCTCTTTGAGTTGATGAAACTGTCTGAGAGCTTCCTCATTGACGGGCAAACGGGAATCTTTCTTGAGGAAACTAATGAGTGAACTAATCTTCTTTGAATAATTCTTGTTGAAACGGCGGTAAAAATTGGCAAAGCCAAGGAATGATTGAAGAGCCTTGAGGTTTCTTGGAGGTGGCCAATTGAGAATTTGCTGGACTTTTGCTTGGTCCATCTTGAGGCCTGCAGAAGAAACTACATAACCAAGATATTCCACACTTGAAACATGAAATAGGCATTTGGATGCCTTAGCAAAGAGGTTATTGGCTCTGAGTCTGGAAAGAACAGTGGACACATGAGTGACATTTTCTTCCTCAGATTTGGAAAAGACCATAATATCATCCAAATAAACCACAACATAAACATCAAGAAGATCATAAAAAATATCATTGACGAGATTTTGAAAAGAAGCAGGAGCATTGGTAAGCCCAAATGGCATAACCAAGTACTCATAACTACCATATTTGGTTCTAAAACAAGTCAAATGTTCATCACCTTCCTTGATTCTGAGCAGGTTATATGCACCACGCAAGTCAATCTTGGAGAAGATAGAAGAACCATTGAAAACAGTGAGAAGCTGATTCATAGGAGGAACAGGATACTTGTTCTTCCTAGTAACAGCATTGAGCTTGCGGTAATCAACACACAAACGCAGGCCACCATCTTTCTTCTTGACAAAAAGAACAGGTGCTCCTGTAGAAGAGGAGCTTGGCCGGATGAAACGTTTCTCTACATTCTCTGAAATGTAGGCCCTGAGTGTATCTGACTCTTGGTTTGATAAAGAGTAGATCACCCCAACTGGAGGTAGAGACCCCTCCAGCTCGATATGATGATCACAGGCGCGGTGAGGAGGAAGTTTCTCTGCTTTCACCTTGGAAAATACATCCAAGTATTGGTGATAAACAGAAGGAACAACCTTCATCACGGTTTCTATTTCTTCTGGCTCTTCCTCTTCATCCCACAACTCCTCCAGGGAGTCATGATAAGATGAAGGAGGAAGGTCCATATTCCCAAAGAAGAGATGAAGTGAAGATACAGAATTATCTTCTCCAACATCTTGAATCTCTTTGAAGACTTCATCTCTAGATGATAGTAATGACTGATGGGAATTAAGGGAAGGAATATGGACAGAAGACGGAAAAGATGGTGTTCTAGAATCACCAACCAGAGCTGCACATGATTTGGCAGAAGAAAAGTCATTACTGAAAGAAATTGAAGGATCATTATAGTCCTTATGATCAGAATTAAAGGTGATCAATCCTTGCCTCCAATCAATAAATGGATTAAAATGATTAAGAAAGTCAAAGCCCAATATGAGGTCTTCTCCCTTGGGAGTATCAATGACTAAAAAGTCCCATTCAAAGCTTGGGAAGGAAGGGAGCTCAACCATATATTTAGTATGGTGAGTCACAAATAAAGAAGGAGACTCAGAGGAGTCAAGAATAATAAGGGGAATCTTCTCCGGGAGTTCTGACATGGTCAAAGAATACTTGTGAACAAACGGCTTTGCAATAAATGAGTTGGTAGCACCAGAATCAATGAGAATACTGTAAAACATATCAGAGAGAGAGGAAAAAACAAAAAATTTAAGAGAATTTTTGACACCAGTATTCAGAATGCACAATTGTGCTCTGGATGGAAAACTGTGAAGACCATTGAACACAACATGATCTTCACTCAGGCTTTTCCCTGGCTGGGAAATTTGCCTGACGGTTGGGTAAGCTTGTTTTGAGGCCTTTTGAAACAAGACTCAAGACTATGCTTCCCACCACAATAGGTACAAAGACCCTCCTTGATTCTTCTTTCTTTTTCAGAGTTCATGAGCTTGAAATCTTTATTCAACAAAGACAAATGGGGCTTGTCCCTCTTCTGAAAATTCTTCTTCTTCTTATGACTTGAACTTGAAGAATTTTGAGGATGAGAAGAATTTGACTTTGAGGCTTCTGGCTTCTTCTCTTGATGATGACCCTTTTCATTTTGCCTCTCATGGTACCTGGTATCAAGCTCCAGGGTAACGTCCATTAAGTCTTGAAGAGAGTCAATTCTTGAAGGATGGGAGGCCAATTGATCCAAAATCCTGGATGGCAATCCCTTCCTGAAATGATGGATGAGAGCTCTTTCACCCCAATCCCCGATTCTTGAGACTAAGCTTCTGAAATCAGCAATGTATAAAGATAAATGCCCACCTTCTTTCATTCTTAAAGAATCCAACTCAGCTTCCGCTTTTCTGACTTCATTCGGGTCACCAAATAAAGTGAAGAGTTGAGATTCAAATAAAAGCCAAGAATTGAGAAGGTAATTTGAATCTTGATTGGTGAGATTGGAAAGATAAGGCTCAATCCATTTTGCAGCCCTGCCAATGAGAAATGAAGTGGCATAAAGGACCTTCTTTCTGTCTTGAGCGAAGTTTTCCGGATCATTATGAAATATCAATTGACAAGACTGAATGAAACTTCTAACTTTGAAGGGCTGAGTCCCATCAAAGCATTCCGGTGCCTTCATAGATGGAGTCTTGAAGGCTGGTGGTCTTGATGCTTCAGAAGATGAAGCTGCTTGAAGATTGGCCATAATCTGAGTCATTTGCTGCATGATGGCCAATAAAGATGGTTCAGACTGATGAGAGACAGGCTGATTAGACTGGGCTAGAGTTGGCCCTCCAGTACCTTGGGATGCCTCCACCAGAGCAGGGACACCTTCAGTACCATCAGACTCTTCCTCTTCCACAGAATTCTCCTCCTCCTCTTCACCATCTTCACCTGGACCTTTGAAAATAGTCCTTGAAGTTCCTGGAAATCCGCCAACTACTCCTGAGAATGAACATGATCTTCTTGGCGCTCTTCCTTCCTTCCTGGATGGTGCTGCTCCTTCCATGCGGGGTCCTCTATCTAATTGGGCCCTCAGTTGAGGAACTGCTGGGGTGCCATCTAGAGGAGCTCTTGGAGTTGGAGTGAGAACAGCTTGAGCTCTGGCCTGAGATCTTGTCTGTCTTGCCGGAGGTGAGTGTTGAACAGGCATGATATCAGGAATGGAATGAAACAATGAATTAAAAATCAAAATTTTCTTGAATTGAAAAGAGTCAACAATCAAATCTTGAGGAAAAAATCAATGAATAAAAATGAAAATCTTCAAGTACGTCAATAAATCAAAATCGAATGAAGTCTTGAAGTCAAAATCAAATCAATCAAATCAATCAAAATAAAAAATCTTGCAGAATCAATCAATCAAATGAAAATCTTGAAGAAAAATCAATTTATGTCAAAATTCTTGATGTGAAAAATCAGCAAAATCAATGAAATTTTCAGGTCAATCAATTTTCTTGAGGTCAAAATCAAATATGTCAAATCAATCAATCAATCAAAATCAAGTGAATTATTCTTTAAAAATCAAAATTCTTGAAGAAAAAATCAATTATGAATCTTGATGTGAATAACGTGTCTGAATATCTTGATGAAAAATTTGAAAATCAAAGAAAATTAAGATGGCGCCTGAATTATGAATGAAATGGAAATTGATGATTTGAAAAAGATTTTAAAAGAATAACAAAATAAGAAAATGGGTCAGCTTTCAATTTTCAAAATGAAGAATGAGTGAAAGAAAATTGAGAGGTGACGATGAATCATTAAGTTCATAAGCGTAAAAGAATCATAATTTCGATGAAAGAAGTGAATGAAATTATAAAGAAAGAATGAACAGAATGAAAAAGAAATTATGAGTTAATTAATATAATGTCACAGGGGCTCTTGGACAGAAATACAAGAGTGGCCTGGCACTCAGCAATCAGGGAACTCACTTGGAAGACTCCAAAGAATAAAGAAATAAAAATGAAGAATAAATTCCTCTAAAAGATATGCAGGTACAACATGAGATGCAAAAGAGGAAAGGGAAGCCAAATGGCCAAAGAGCCAACCAAGTAAGTCCTTAATCACTGTTTCAACCTGCCAAAAATGAATAATGGAATTAGTAAGGATATGACCACCAAATATCCATTGACAGGCGAAGAAAGAGAAAAGAGAAAAGTGCTAAATGACTGACTTAATAATATCAGTATTTGCTTAACTAAAATGAAAAGAAAATAGAGATAAAATAAAATCAAAATATATTAATTAACTGGGGAAAACCCCCCAGGGTGGAAAGGGTAGCCGGTATATGTGAAAAGTTGGGAGCTTGAGTTCTTCAGGCTGAAAACTGATCTGTATTGATCCTTGAGGCTGTATTGATTCTTTTGGGAATTGATACAGCTGGCTAATGTTGAAATTGAATTGGGTTGAATGAATTTCCCTTGATTGAAAATGAAATACAGTTCTTGATGAATCCAGACTGTATTGAAATGAATATGGTTGCCAAGATGGATTGAGTGGAGCTTTGACACTTGACAACTTCTTTTTGGCACTGCCTCTTGAATACACTTGAGAATGAATTGACAGTATTCCCTTGGAAGGAATACTTGGAGTGAGAATAACCAATGACTGCTTGATGGCGTCATTGGTCTTTGACGCTGAAACAATTGCTCTTGAGCCTTGATGATTCCTCTGAATGATTGGGTGCCTTGATGACGTGATGAGATGTTGGAATGTTGAAATGAGCATTTGATATTGCCACCATTGAATTGCTGTTGAAAAATGATGCACAATGATATATAACATCATTTATGGCATATTGGTTGATTGGCAAGAAGATTACGTCCAAAGGTCTTGAGGTGGAAAGGCAGAGGGAAAAGGATGGATGTAATGGCTTCAGAGCTTGGAATGGTGTTTCTGGGCCTTTTGGGGTTTTTGGCCACTTTTGGGTTCTGAGCCAAAAACTGGCCCAAAAGGCGGGAAAGTGTCTTTTGGACACTTTGCGTCAAAGTGCGCAAAAATGCGCAAAATGCGGAAAAGTGCGCAAAAATGCGCAAAAGTGCGCAAATATGCACAAATGCGCAAAGTGCGCAAAAATGCGCATTATGAGCCCAAATGGCCAAAAACAGCCATTTGGGCCATTTCCTCTGGTTTTGAGGGAAATGACCAGAAATACCCATTTGGGCATAAATTGCCGCTATGGGTGCTGGATTGAGGTGAAGGGTCATGAAGGCCCCAAAACACAAATGGCCATAAATGGGCCATAAGATGATGATGTGCCCATATTGGCCACTGGTGATGGATATGGCCAATTGGCCATAAAAGGACTGTGGCTTGATATGCCATATGGGGATCCAAGGAAGTGAATTGCCATGGTTGTGACACTTTCTGCTTCTTCTGAGGTCCCTTGGGCTTGTCCTTGGACACTTCTGGAGCTGGTTTGGAGCTGGTAGACGCCACTGGTGCCTCTGTCTCCAAAGCTGGAGTCATTTCCAACTCTTTCTTCTGGTCTATAGATAAAAGACTTTGGTTCTTCAACCAATTCTTTATCTTTTTGACCTTGTCTTTGCAAGACAGGGGGCTCCATCCTCCTAAGAGTTTTATGGTCTTCTCCTGACCCAGAAAGCTCTTGATGTGTAAGTAGGAGTTCATGGCCCCCTGCCAAAGGCTTGGGCATATTTCTCACTCCTCTTCCTTGGCTTCTCTGAACCAATTTTTGTACTGGCATTGATATATTTCTATTGCTGCCACTTGAAAATGGTTCAGCCCTGGAAATAATATCATGAATTAGTTCAGTCTCAGAATTCACATCAAAATCTGTTGGTACAGACCTTGGGGAATGGGGGGCAACTCTGGCATCCTCCAGATGTGTCTTTCTTGTGGAAGATTTGGCACTTCTGGATTTGGTCTTGCTTCTTCCTTGTACACATCCATCTGGTTGGACTGAATATTTGCTTCCATTTCTGGTATTCACCATTTTCACGTCAATTTAAAGATAAAAAGTGAAAATATAAGATAAAATACACACCTCTTGGTGGTAACTTAGCCTTTTCTGAGTTAAATAAGGTGCCTCTTTTAGCAATTTGAACCTCAATAATCTCTTCAGATTCTGATTCTGAAGATTCAGGACTATTGATGTATCTTTTACTGAGTCTGTTGCCAGCTGCACAGTATTTGATTAAAGACACTTAAAGAGAAAATATGATAAAAGAAATTATTTTTATGATTTAAGATATTTTTTAAAAGATTTTTATAAGTCTTATTATTTTTTGATAAAAAAAAACTTTTTCAAAGGAAAAGGTATTAAAATTTAAGAATTTGAATAAAAAATTAAGTCAGAGTAACTCAAAGAATAATTTTATAAGCTTTTTGATGTGAAAAAGCCACGTGTAAAAACAGTACAAAATTAAACCAAATTCCTCAATGAAATAAGATTTTAACACAATCTCAAAAAATAAAAATAATTTTTGCTTTAAATTGAAGAAAAAAAATATTAAATTAATATATTTTAGAACTTAAAAATATATTAATTAAGGGTACAAGGTTCAAAAAAACACGACCAGGCCCCCATATGTAAGATGTGACTATGAAGCTGATGATAATATTACTATTAATCAACAGTACTATGTCTGTTCTTATGAAATATAATAATAAAAGATTATTATAACCACAATTAAATAATCAAAGAATTATTTCTTTCACGTGTTAAGCACTATTAGTGATTTTAACAGTGAGTAAGTAATTGTCTACAAGAATCAATTACAAGAAGAATTTAATAATAAAAACTTCTTTTATTAAAATAATAAAATTATTTTAATATATAATTATCTCTTGCAAGAATAATTATAATGATAATTCTTGAAGAAAACTAATTTTAGAGAAAAAACT
This sequence comes from Austropuccinia psidii, assembly GCA_023105745.1. Taxonomy (NCBI): domain Eukaryota; kingdom Fungi; phylum Basidiomycota; class Pucciniomycetes; order Pucciniales; family Sphaerophragmiaceae; genus Austropuccinia; species Austropuccinia psidii. The sequence goes on from JALGQZ010000001.1 coordinate 28,515,542, forward strand.
TTAAGAATTAAAGGTAAATCACTCACTAGTATTCCAAAGAGCTTATTGAAAGATAAGATAGAGAGATTTGACGTAGAGTTGTGGATTTAGAGGATCAAAATGAATTTATAAATGTATTACAACAGTATATAGTTGATCTCTATGATTTCACGTCTTTCTGATTGATTCTGAAAGAATAAAATACTTAAGAAACGTTTTAACTAATACTTACTTGTTGGTAATACTGCTATAAATGATTAATATTTATCTCCAAAATATACTTCCTGGATGGAAGAACCATCTGTTACCAATAGAAGGTGTACAATTTAGTAGTGCCAGTAGCAATATGTACCCCTTAGGTATATTAGACACTGATCTTGTATTCCCACACCCAGCAGGAAGTGTAAGGATGAAAACTGAAATTGTTGTAATGGATAATTGCACATCTCAGCACATCATTCTTGGAAATGATTACTTGAATATTTATGGTATTGACATCAATAACCATAAAGACAGATATTTCACAATTGGGGATAACAAAAGACAAAAATTTGCTTTTTCCAATATGCCAAAACAAATATCTGTGGTATCTTCTGTCAAAGATACTTATAAAGATGAATTTGTGTCTAATCAACTTGTTGAAGCACAGATTAATCCATCTTTGTCACCAAAAATGAGGAATGAACTTATTGACGTGTTATACACATACAATACTGCATTTGCCTCTGATAATGAACCATTAGGTGCTATAAGACGACATGAAGTGGATATTACTCTTAATATTGACAGACCATATCCCCCAGTACTTAGAAGACCAGCTTATCCAGCCAGTCCCAGAGCTAGAGAAGCCTTGGAGAAACATATCCAAGAGTTAATTCAACTTGGTGTGTTAAGGAAAGTAGGCCATAATGAGGAGGTTGAGGTGAGAACACCTGTTATCATTGCTTGGCATAATGATAAGTCAAGAATTGTTGGAGATTTTAGAGCTTTGAATACCTACACAGTTCCAGATAGGTATCCAATCCCTATAATCCAAGAAACCTTGACTCAATTGTCTAAAGCCAAGTATATAACATCAATGGCGGCATTGAAAGGCTTCCATCACAATGTTTTGACGCCTAAAGCTAAGAAACTACTTAGAATTATCACTCACTGTGGTATTTTTGAGTATCTTAGGATGCCATTTGGCATTAAAAATGCTCCATCTCATTATCAAAGAATGATGAATACCATCTTCCCCACAGAATTGTCTGAAGGATGGCTTATCATTTATATTGATGATATTATCATATGGTCTGACTCATGGTCTTTGCACCTTGCAAGACTTGCAAGAGTAGTCCACAAAGCTGCAGAAGTTAATATGAAAATTTCACTTAAGAAATGCAACTTTGGTTTTGAAGAACTCAAAGCATTAGGACATGTTGTTTCTGGTTTGAGCTTGGGTATTGACAAGAATAAAGTAGCAGCAGTGTTACTTAAGCCAATACCCCAGAATAAAAAAGAAATGATGTCTTTTCTTGGATTTGCTAGTTACTATAGGCAACATTTGAAAGACTTTGCAATTCTAGCCAAATCACTCTATAGAATCTGTGATCAACAGACTGTATTTGAGATGACACAGGAAAGAATTGAAGCTTATGAGAAGATGAAGAAAGCCCTTACAGAAGCACCTTTACTCATCATGCCTGACTGCAATATTCCTTTTAAGTTGTACATTGATGCATGTGGAGATGGATTAGGGGCAGCCCTACATCAAGTCCAAATTATTGATGACAAACCTACAGAAGGACCAGTTTGTTATATCTCAAGGCAAATCAAACCAACAGAAGCCAGATGGAATGCTTATGTTTGGTATGGGCACTTGAAAAATTACACTATTACCTTGATGGCAGTGTTTTTGAAGTGATAACTGACTGCAATTCAGTAAAATCACTTCTTAACATGAAAACTCCCAACAGACATATGTTGCAATGGCAAATAGCTATTCAAGAATATAGAGGAAACATGACTATAGTTCATAAAGCAGGAAACATTCACAAGAATGCTGATGGACTTAGTAGATGGGCTTTAGCCAATTCTCCTGATAACCCAGCTTATGTACCTTTGGAAGCAGAACCACAAATTCCAATCGAAGGAATTAACATAACTGATATTGGAACTGAATTCTTTGAAGAGGTCAGATAATCCTATAAACAAGACAAGAATTGCCATATCTTGACTTCTTTATTAGATAAGGACTGCAAAGATACATCTTTAGTTAATGCACTTGATGAAGTTTGGAAAAATTCCTATTCTGAGGGAAGATTTCACTTGCTTGATGGGATCATTTACCATAGAACAAAACATTCTTGTGTTATGACATTGTGCAGTAGATTACTTATCAATACCATTCTTCATGAATGTCATGATAGTATCTACTCTGGACACCTATCAGAAGACAGAACACTTGAAAAAGTGAAGAACTGTGCATGGTGGCCATCTTGGAGAAAAGAAACCATTAAATATTGCCACACCTGTGACAGATGCCAAAAGGCAAACAGGAGTACAGGCAAGAAATTTGGATTAATGATTCATATTCAAGAACCAAAATCCCCTTGGTAAGTTGTTCACATGGATTGGGTCACAGCACTTCCTCCAAGTGGTGACAAAAGTTATAATGCTTGTTTAGTCATTGTAGACCGATATAGCAAAACTCCCATATTCTTACCATGTCATAAAGATGACACTGCTATGGATACAGCTCTTCTTTTATGGAGTAGAGTTATTTCTCATGTAGGATTATTTAAGAATATCATAAGTGACAGAGATCCCAAGTTCACATCTGCACTTTGAACCAATCTTCATAGATTGTTTGGGACTAAGTTATCATTCTCTACAGCATATCACCCTCAAACAGATGGGCTAGCAGAGAGGATGATTCAAACTTTAGAAGACATGATCAGGAGATTCTGTGCTTATGGATTAGAATTCAAAGACTCAGATGGCTTTACCCATGACTGGTGCACTCTGATACCTCCATTAGAATTGGCATACAAGACATCAGTCCATTCTTCCACAGGACAAACTCCTGCTATGTTAGAGAAAGGATGGAATCCAAGACTCCCAGCAGACACACTGAGGAAAGACTTGATTGACATTCATCCTACAGCTTCCAGCTTCAAGATAATGCTTGATAAAGTAAAACACCATGCAAAATAAAGTATGGATGATGCTTTTGATTATGCAAAGCAGAAGTGGGACAAGAGCCATAAAGTACCAGACTTCAAAGTAGGGGACTTAGGTTTAGTTTCAACCTTGAATTTTAATAATATCAAAGGCCCAAAGAAACTTAAAGATTCGTATGTAGGACCTTTTGTTATTGTTGCTTTACATGGAACCAATGCAGTTCAAGTGGAATTGAGTGGTGAATTGGAAAATAAACACCCCACCTTTCCAGTCAGCTTGATAAAGCCTTATCAACCAGCTGACAAAGAATTGTTTCCTTTAAGAAACCCAACTCCTTTAACTGTACCACCTGTGGAACAGAATGAAGACAAAAAGATAAAGAAAGTCATTAAAGAAAGGAGACTTAGGGGTAAAAATCAAAGAGAATATCTTTTCAGATATAGAAATGCAGTACATGAAGATGAATGAATGGCAGAATCAGAAATACCTGACTCAGATAAACTCTTGAGAAGATTTAGACATGAAAGAAGGCCACAAGCCTGAATATGTCTATAAATGTGCTTTAAATTACTTGATCTGAGTAATGTAAAGAGGTTGGACAGTGGACATTAACCCCCTTTGGGGCCTTATTCTTTTATCACTAATAAAATTGTAGTACAATTTTATTTTTTGGTGGGAGGGAATGTGAGCCTTGAGGTATATCTTACATACCCAAATAGGCCGCAATTGTCTTAAAATGAAATTTTGCATTATACATAACTCATAAATTATGCATATATTCAAAATTAATCATTTTTTATTTCAGAAAAGATGAATAACTTTTTATTGAGTAAGTAAATACATGGATTTAAGGCCAGATTTGGATTCTACACAAAAATTCACCTAGGGTAGCTCCATAGAGTGAATAAGCCCAAATTAACTCTTTGAGGTGGTAAAATGGAAAATACTTCAATACTAAATCATCAATACCACATAAAAGGTCCATGAAAAGTTTTGTTTTTCTTAATTTCACGCCAAAATAATGGGAAAGTGAGAAATCCCATGTTACATATACACTAAGAATAGTGTTATTCATGCTTTGAGCACTTAATATCATGGTATTCCTACATGGACGTTTGGTACACCCATAGTGGATATCTCACTTGAAGCTTAAATTACTATTTTGACGTAAAAAATAGGCAAGGGGGACAAAAGACATCAAAGAGAGCCAGGGTACCCAACTTCTGAGGACTCAGAGGCGTGGATAGCTCCAAAGCTTGGTTCCATGGCTTATCTTGACCCAATTGGTAAACTAAACCTCTTTGGGAACTTGGTTACCATGTGACAACTACTGTAAATTCTAAGAAAATAGCAAATAACCTGCTATTTTGACGTGCCAAGGAGGTAAAGAGCTACTTAGACTCCTGTAACCATGTCAATTCTTAATGACTTTCCATGGATAGACCCCAAAAGAGTAATTAAAACCCTTTTTGTACTTGTATCCATTGATTTACCTCATAGCAACCAGTGAAACACTGATATTTGCAATTCTATGTAGAAATGAGGTAAAAACTTCAAAAATTTATTAAAAATACAATTCTTAATGAATCCTTCTGAACCTTTCAGGACCAATGGAGAACTGTATTATCTATGGTACAACCAAAAAGAATTACAGTTTTACTAGTAAAATTCAAAAATTTACTTACAGTCCATTTTTGACCATTCTAAGTGAAACACTGAATCTTCAAAAATTCACAGTATTTAAAACCTGTGATGAAATTCGCAATAACATTGATAGCTTTGAGAAATCAATGATTATTTTAGAATAAAATAAGATTTACTGATGTTACTCCTTTTATTCTTAACCATATTGGGGTTGGTAGTCATGTAAAAGCATCAATTAAGTAATTATGATAATCTTATGTGACAACAGATGATGCAATCATTAATCCAAAAAGGTTTATTGTTTTCTCACTCACTGGTTTTTCAGTTTGCTCCATGGCACGCCTCTGTGAGCTGTTGTTGACTTAAAAGAGGCCTCTTCTTGCTATTTTGTCCGTATCATCATCATCATCTTATTAATCATTTATATCAGTATTACCAACAAGTAAGTATTAGTTAAAACTTTTATAAGTATTTTATTCTTTCAGAATCAATCAGAAAGACGTGAAATCATAGAAATCAACTATATATTGTTGTAATACATTTATAAATTCATTTTGATCCTCTAAATCCACAATTCTACGTCAAATCTCTCTATCTTATCTTTCAATAAGCTCTTTGGAATACTAGTGAGTGATTTACCTTTAATTCTTAAAGTTTTTTCTCTAAAATTAGTTTTCTTCAAGAATTATCATTATAATTATTCTTGCAAAAGATAATTATATATTAAAATAATTTTATTATTTTAATAGAAGAAGTTTTTATTATTAAATCCTTCTTGTAATTGATTCTTGTAGACAACTACTTACTCACTGTTAAAATCACTAGTAGTGCTAAACACGTGAAAGAAATAATTCTTTAATTATTTAATTATGGTTATAATAATCTTTTATTATTATATTTCATAAGAACAGACATATTACTGTTGATTAATAGTAATATTATCATCAGTTTCATAGTCACATCTTACAGCTTCCCCCCATTTAAGCCTAAGGCCTTTTAAGTCCAGAATGGTGCCCAAAACCCAATGAGCTTTATTCAGCACACATCTTTGACTTCCCTGTTGGAGCCCACATGGTGTTGGCTTGATCTAAAATGACTAAAGCCAATGTTATTCCATGGGGCCCAATGAGGGTGCCACATAAATGCCAAAGAATATATATATATACTCTGAGAACAAGCAAGCCACTCACACTGTCCTTCCTCACACCAACACTTTCCTGTGAGTTCCCTTTTATGTTCCTTTCCTTTTTTTGTGAATGGCATGCTTGCAGCGGAAAATGAAATGAAACCAAATGATTACTGAATTATTAATATCACCTAAATTTGATTTTGGTAAATGATTCTTTTTTAATTGTGGCTAAAAATGAAAGATCAAACCTGACCTTCACCAATTTGCAATCTCAAGTACCTGAACCTGAGAATTGCAGTGGATGGTGCATTATTCAGTTTGATATATTAATGTTACCATTCAATCACTTTCCAATCCAGTTATGTGGAATATTGCAAGCACACGCGAATGCAATATGCACCCTGCTGCAGATCCCTAATTATACTAGTCCCCTTGAAACAATCAGGTCCATTTGGCCTATTATGGGCTGGCGGGAAGTGATAAAACCCTCTTCCCGCAATGTCCCTGCGTGTGCTAATAGCGGGCACAACTGCCTGACTCAGTTTGGGTCTTGTCGGAGTATTTTCAATTGTGTACGGAGGCATGCCTCTGTACAATTATGTTTGGTATTCATACTGTGGCATCCGGGAAGTAGTAGGATAGGTAGTAACAATTATTAAACTCATAAATAACTTTGCAAAATTCAATTACAATCTATCTAGTACAAACCTAATCTAAAACGGGTCAATCCTGGTTGTAATTTGAGCTGACCTCATCAGTTGAGCCAAGACCGCGCTTTGCCACCCAGGCATCACCAAAGTCTAATACCAAGAATTGTGCAAATTCAAATCTAAGAGGTACAGTGGGGATAAAAAACTGTGATGAGAAGAAACTTTTATTCAGTAAATTACATATATACTTATTTGTACATAGCCACACCGGCTCCACTATATTTTTACCCTCTGAAAGTTTTTCGGAAATGTCAATGAGTGATAAAGCCCCTTTAACTGAGTTTGTTCTCCAGTCATCTGAGCATACCATCAAACCACAAACCCCCTCTGAACAGAAAGCTGCTAATATACCATAGCAAATTTGATTTATTCCGAGATTCTTGTGACACGTCAAAAGATCTTTAATGGCCTCATTTTTTTTTTGAGCTCATGAGTTTGCCTTTGATGCCATTGACTTTGACCTTTGTATGTGCATGTACCATGTTGTATGCAATAATCAAATGGATAACTGTATTCATTAGCTCCTCCAGGTTCTTGTGTGGCTTTTTTGATATCTCATAGTCAGCCCCACCACCTTCAATGCTAAGTTGTGTTGCATGTTGCTTCAATTTACTCAAGCAGGAGGCAAGGTATTCAACTGCTCCCTGGTCAAATTTGATGTTGGTGCCACATATGGTTTGGGTTCAATCACATTGTATGAGACTAAACTAATGGATTCAAACATAACATTTGCCAAGAAATTTTTCACTGAATTGGTGGGGTAAAGAAGGCTCTGAACCATTTTGAAGAAGGAGTGTTCAGATTTTGGGAGATTATCTGGAGGTTTAGCTGATTCCTTCATCAATTTGAGATTCCAAATGTTGTTATCAAAAAATGCTTCTGTTTCTGTTGGCTTGAAAAAAATATAACCCTGTAAATTTCAATTTATATCACCAGTCAACGGCCAATAATCACGTTTCATGCACAAAGATAAAACTCACCTACCATCTCAAGGTCCTCAAGCCAGTCCAACATTTTAAGCTCTTGGTTACTGATCACCTTAATACCAATGGGCAGGAATGTATGAGCATCCTTTGTTGGCAAATTTTCCTATCAATTTTGGTAAATCCTATTGATATTATGAAGCCCCCTTTTCCATTATTTTTGAGTAATATTGGAATGATAATTCAGAATGTCTCCAAACTCTTCCATTGGGGATAAAAATATTCCTTTAAAATTAGCAGAGGATGACACTTTGAGCTCAGGGTCAGGAATTATATCAATAATATCTTGTCCCATTGTATCATGTTTAATTGTCTCCCTCTCTTGAAAGGCTTGAATATTTTGAGGAGAGGCAGGAGGGGTTTCATCATGGATTTTTTCATTGAGTATGGGGGGGCTTTCAGTATGTGGAGGTTCATCATGGATTGTTTCATTGAGTATGGAGGGGCTTTCAGTATGTGGAGGTTCTTAATGGATTGTTTCATTGAGTATGGGGGGCTTTCAGTATGCGGACATTGATTATCAATATGGCCCACTTCAATATTAATCTTTTTATCACCCTGATCCCGGGAATTCTTTGCGGCTTCAAAGGTACGGCCTTTTTTGTGGCATGTATATTTGGTCTTTTTCCTAATCCTTTGCCTGGAAATCCAATTACCACTCGAGATCCTTCAGGTAGAGATTCTCCCACCTCCACACCTGCCCATATATTGTAAGCAGCCATTTTGACGTTTTTGTATTGAATTGGTAATGGACTTACGGTTCAAATCCATTTTGAGGAGGCTCATTGCTTCAGCAATCTTTTGACGCACATAATCAGGAATTTTACTATCATTTTGAATTTTTTTCAAGCCTTGGGATTGTTTGAGCAATTTTTGAGACAAATTGTTCCTTGGATATAATTTCCACCTCCCCACTGAAAATTACATCATCTTTCCCAGCATCTTCCGTTGGTGAACAAGGTTCAACAGTCCTTTCCTTCTCATAGCTTTTAAAATTTGGTTTCTGAGAGCTTGGAGGCTGAGCTGAAATAAAGGCTATGAAAGAAGTATCAGGTTTGGGAATACTACAAATATTCAAGATAAATCTATGCTCACATTTCATAAGAATTGGTGGATCTGGATTACTTTCATGTGCCAGGCTCTCTACTTCAATGCCTAATTCATGACTACTGACCATATCAAAGATTTAACTTCCACTCACTGGGGCTGAGGACATTTGTTCATGGAATTCAGTTGAGTTTTCCAGGGTTTGGGGCATAGCAGGGGTAGTTTATTAAGTAAATAGATGGTGACAAGTTGATTGATAACCTGATCGAAAATTGTAGAGTAAAAAGATCAAAATTGAAGGAAAAAGGCCGGAGTTCTGAAAGTGGTAGAAGTAAAATAAGTTCAAGATCACTGATTCTTTGTTAGTTCATATCAATATTGGAGAGTTTTGGAAAGTTTGAAAGAAGTTAAATATCAATTTAAATCAGTTCAATAGTTAGTGAATTTTCTAGAAAAAAGACATTTCAGAACCACAAGCTGACCAAAAGAAACCTGCCCATCAACAGCCTTGGAACCTTCCATCCATATCTATTGAGCTTTTCATGGATTTGCAAAAGATGATTTGTTGGGAAATTCAAGCAGGTGATGTGTTGCAAATTATTTCATATCATTAAAATGAAATGACTTCCCTGTGATACATTGAATAAAGTTGACTAGTGAGAAACCTACTAAAGTCAACTTTAGAAATATTCAACGCTCATGTTGTAAGGACTAAGCAAAGTGTTCCATTAGAATTATATGAAATAAAATGGTTTTGTTGGGGAAACAGAAGATACAATTTGGGTATTAAATGGTCCACTTATTAGGTTTAAATTTTTGAGCCTCATGATTTAAACCTTAACCACAACATTGTGAATATACCTAGCAATTTCCCCCCAGAACCTGTTGGCACAGATGGCCACTCAGCATATCTCCCTGATTGCATTCATCATGTACGCCAACAAGCCACCATACCCTATGAATCTATTACCTGAGTGTAAGGATGGTAAGCGGTGGAGAGAGGATTAGGCATAAGGGAGGTTGAGGGTGCTTCAGGAGTGTAAGAATTGTAAGCGGCAGAGAAGAAAAGACAGGGGTGGTGAGGGCGGAGATGGGGGGTGGAATTGTAGTCTCATCTTGAGGGGGCTGAAGGAGCTTAAGGATCAGGCCAGTGTGAGGGGGGCGTTGGGGGCATGTTGGGAGGGCACTGCAAGCATAAGGATGGTAAGCAGTGTTGGAGGCATGTGGGGCAGGCACTATACAAGCATAAGGATGGTAAGCAGTGTCGGAGGCATGTCGGACAGGCACGATACAAGTGTAAGGATGGTAAGCAGTGTTGGAGGCATGTTGGGATGGAACTATATGAGAATAAGGATGGTAAGCGGTGTCGGAGGCATGTTGGGAGGTCACTGCAAGCGTAAGGATGGTAAGTGGAATTGGGGGCATGTTGGGAGGGCACTGCAAGCGTAAGGATGGTAAGCAGCGTCGGAGGCATGTTGGGCGGGCACTATACAAGTGTAAGGATGGTAAGTGGCGTCGGAGGCATGTCAGGAAGTCACTCCATGAGCGTAAGGATGGTAAGGAGCGAGAGAGGCATGTTGGGAGGGTACTGCAAGCGTAAGGATTGTAAGCAGCGTCAGAGGCATGTTGGGCGGGTGCAAGGGGGGTGAGGGCAGCGTCGGAGGAATAACTTGAGGGCTCGGCAGAAGTGTAAGGATTGTAAGCCAAGGAGAAGATGAGGCAGGGGTGTGGAAGCATAAGGAGTGGTGAGGGCAGAGATGGGGGGCAGTTTTGGAGTCTCATCTGGAGGGGGGTGCGGGCGTGTAAGCATGCTAAGCATCAGAGAGGATCAGGCGGGGAGGCAGAAGCCACTCAAGAATGAGAGTAGGCATGGTAAAGGGTGAGATGACCAGGCTGTGGGGCGGAAGTATTCTCATGCACAAATATGAGCATGCAAAACTGCTGGGTAGCACCATGAGGTGTAATTACCCAAACATTGCAAATATTTTTGAAATAGGTTTGGGCTTTGAGTGACATTCTCATGTGGCAATTGATACTGTCTTGAGGCAGACATGACGTGACCGACTAAATCCAGTGACTATAAAGTGACACTAATGTGACTGAAGTAAGATTTTATACTGACGGCGGTGCAATTTGAAGTCCATTGCCAATGATTGATGCGAGATTCCCCTGGTGAGTCTCACTCCTGGTATGCACCTTTAGAGCTATTCTACCCTTCTTGTTGTAAGCATCACCTTGGCCACTGTGTGAGCACTCTTCAAATTTTGGACACAGATGTTTGGCCTGGCTTTCAAAACCTATTCCAAATTTATGTCCATTTTCAATTGGGAAATAGACTATCCTCTCATAATCCTTTTTCCAAGTAATTATCTTTTTAACACACTCATTCAACAAATTCCTTTTAGTTTATGGCACTTGCAGGAGCAGTAGCTACCAAAAGTAAGCTCCTCTCCTGATGCACACTCCCCTAAGGGGTCTACAATTTGTCAAAAAAATCACCTTTGTCACTCTGTGAGCACCTGGAATCAAATTTTCTTTTCCAGGTCCTTGGCCGATTTCAAAATCAAATACCAACATCAGTCATGAAGATTTGGAACCTCATTGAAATTCTTTCATTTTCTTTCTTTCTTTCCTTTTTCTTTTCTTTCTTTTTGTTTCATTATCATTCTTTAATTTTCTTCTATTCTACTCTTTCAATATTATTTCTCTATCAAATCAATGTCAACCATTTTTATGTCAACACAAACCCTTAAATCCAAAAGCCAAAGGTCAAAAGAAAACCAAATTATCCTCATGTCATATGCCAACCTGGTACAATTCTAAAAATTTTGTCAAATTTCAACACCTGTGGAATCCCTACATACAATCTGTCTCAACATCCTAAACAGGCTTTTACTTTATCTTGGTCCTCAGGAGCTAACCATTCAAGGTAGCAGGGTACTGTCACAACCCTGGAAAATACCCCTATCAATTGGTGTTTATGGAAATTCAAGCCTCCACCAATATGTGGCCAATTTGCCCATATCATCATGTTATGCTATTTAAAACCTCATGGTAGGAAATGAAATTTTGGCCATATCCAATCTTCATGGCCATTCATGGCCCCAGACCATATCCTGCACCATTGGCCTCCTTGACCAATTCTCAATTCCACCACCCCCTATGCCAATAGGTTGTTTCTGGGCCTGGAGGTCATTCATCTTTGCAGGGGCCTCTGGCCCCTCTAATCCAATCCAGGGCCTTTTTCCCACCCCCTTTGATTAGGGTTTTGGGGCCTAAATGGCATATTTGGGCCATTTAGGCCCTGTACAGCACGGCCTGTGGGCTGTGGGACCAGTTAGGCCCCTTTCAGACCCATTAAAATGAGGCCAAAAGTTCCAAGGGGGTAAGTCAATAGCCCTCTAGCACAAGTGGGCCCACCTGAGCCTGGGTTTTGGCCAAGTACCCAGGAATCACAAAATGTAAGGTTTGACTATGAAACAATAAGTAAAAATTACTAATATCTTACTTATTGTACTATGAATGTCCTTATAGATGAAAAAAATAAGATAGAAATAATTATAATAATAAAGAATTATTATAATTATGGCCTAAAAATAATTATATTATCTAATAAAATTTAATAATATAATTTATATTATAAAATAGAATAAAATAAAATAAATATATTAATATAAAATAATTATTATATTTAATAGCACTTTATTATTGTTACAAACAAATAATAAAGGCGTAAAAAATTGTTTTTTATTAATAAAAAACAATTAATAACAATAATATTACCAATATTAAAGTTATAAATTAATATAAATAGTATTTATATTAATTAAAGAATTATGAAAAGAATAATATAGAGAAAATTATTAATATAAGAGAAAAAAACCTACTTTTAACACTTAATATAATAATTTTGAGATATTTTACGCCAAATAATGTAAATACAACTTGTACAAATTGTATTTACAATAAAAAATAGATAAATTACAAATATTCTTGATTTTTTATGTGGAAATGAGTTTTAGAGAGATTTTCAACAAAAACAACTAAACAAATGATTTAATCACGTCAAAATTGATGATTATAATAAAGATGAAATTTGGTTATTAATAATATAAAAGTTTTATATATAAAGAATAAAGATATTACCTTTTTGTTTGTATCAATTTAATGTTTTTGATCCGTCTGAGGGGAAAACAGAGCAAAAAGAGCTCTATTTATAGTAAATACCTCCCTCCTAGAGTCCAAAAGGCTTCTAGTAGACGTTTACTTATCATATCCACTGGAATTGATCAGTATTTTAAGGTTTGGTGATGATTACATCATGATCAAACCTCATTACCTCACTATTATGCCATTATTTCGAGTTATCACTATAACTCTAAGTCTGATGATGTCAAAGGCTTGGCAGAACCCCAAATTTCGTGTATTTTATTATTTTAATCATAAACTAATATTATTCACCAGTTTTAACACTTTTATGACTGTTAAACTTAATTTAAGGTTACAGTTTGTGATCATAAATGATCAAATTAAGCTCAAACTTTGATCCTTAATAACGTTTAATATTTACACGCTACAGCAATTCAGAGAGTGAATTCTGATATCTTGGCATAACATTATTATGCTGCCAAGAGCATTTCATTACATCATTAAAACTCTATTTATGATGATTTTTCTTGTAACTCATCTTTTCTGTTAAAATTTAATATTTTTTACTTCAAACTATGATTTCAAGGGGTTATACCTTGAATATTATAATAAAAAAAATCATTCTTCACAAATGAACTAGTAGAATCCAACTTTCTACTTATTTTTAAGTTTGGACCACTTTCACAACAAAGTGGTCAACAGCTCTGTTGATTTTAATCAATAATTCCTTACAGATTTTAACCTTGTTTATAGCTTGTGAAATAAACTTCATATCTGTGTTTCTACAGTAATTACGTGATGAGTTTATTTTTGGTTCATCACTTTATCATGTATAATTCAAGAGATATTAGCTAAAATACTTGAATATATGTGTTGACCAAAAAAGTGCATATATTCAGGTTAATTCTTTAAGTATTGGTTTTGAAGCTTAGCTTATTAATTGTTTTATGTGTGGATTTTTATGGAGAGTCCAATGGTACCATTTATCTCACATGTTGTTTCATTAGTTTTTGAAATAAATAAGGATTTGTGCTTTTTATATGGTATTATTACTTATACCTTATTAAATATTGACTTTACAGATATGCCATAAAAATGGTATATGTGTATTTTATCATGGGGAATCCAATGGTGTAATTTATTTCACATGTTTATTCATTGGTTTTCAAGTTAAGCCAAATTTTGTACCAATTTATGGTATTTTTATAGTTTTAAGGTACTTATTTTTAATGTATAATTATATAAAAGATTTCTTGTGACCTTTTTGGGTATGTGGTCATATTTCAAAGTTTCACATTCCCTACCACCAAAAAAGATTTTACCACAATCTGATATGTGTAATTAGGGTATCATCCACTGTCCTACCTCTTCAATAGACTTTGTTAGTCTTGAAGCTCAATAATGCTTAACTTTTCTATCTTTCAGGTTTTCTTTCATGTCTGAACCTTCTTAGTAGTTTATCAGCATTTTTTATATCTTTCTCAAGTAGCCATTCATCTTCTTGAGTTGAATTTCTATACCTTACAAGGTATTCCCTTTCTTTTTTGTTTCTTGTCCTTCTTTCTTTAAGGACTTTTACAATTTTCTTTTCCTCTTCTTCTTCCAAGGGGGGAATCTCAAGTGGGGCTTTATTTCTTAGTGGAAATAACTCCTTGTCACTTGAACTGTAAGGTTTTATCAGACTTACAGGCAAATTTGGGTGTTTGCTCATTAGTTCACCTGTGAGTTCCAATTGCACAGAATTGGGTCCATGAAGTGCTTTTATCATAAATCGTCCTTCCAAAGCATCTTTCAATTTCGTTGAACCTTTTATGTTATTGAAATTAAGGGTTGATACTAAGACCAAGTCTCCTATTTTGAATTCAGGCGGCTTATGACTTTTATCCCATCTTTCTTTTGCATATTTGAAAGAATCTTGCATACATCTGTTTGCATGGTGTCTTGCCTTGTCAAGCATTATCTTAAAGCTGCTTCCTGTTGCATGTATATCCACTAAGTCCTTTTTGAGCCTGTCATAAGGAAGTCTTGGATTCCAACCTTTTTCTAGCATGGCTGGTGTTTTGCCAGTAGAAGAATGAATTGATGTCTTATATGCCAGTTCAATAGCTGGTATTAGTGTACACCAATCATGGGTAAAGCCATCAGAATCTTTGCATGCTAGCCCATAAGCACAGAATCTCCTGATCATGTGCTCTAAGGTCTGTATCATTCTTTCTGCTAAACCATCATTTTGAGGATGGTAAGCTGTTGAGAATGATAACTTTGTCCCAAACAAGTTATGGAGATTCGTCCATAATGCTGAAGTGAACTTTGGGTCTCTGTCACTTATAATATTCTGGAATAAGCCTGTATGCTAATACCTTTATTCCTTATCATTATGGCTGTGTCCATAGCTGTGTCATCTTTATGACATGGTAGGAACATGGGAGTTTTGCTATACCTGTCAACCAATACTAGGCATGCATTATAGCTCCTGTCTCCTCCTGGAGGTAATGCTGTTACCTAATCCATATGAACTATTTCCCAAGGGGAGTTTGGTTCTTGGATTGGGATCATCATTCCAAATTTCTTTCCTGTGGCTCTGTTGGCGTTTTGACACCTGTCACAGGTTTGGCAGTATTCTATAACATCTTTCTTCCAATTTGGCCACCAAGAGCAGGTTTTCACCCTCTCTAGTGGTCTGTCTTCTCAAAGGTGTCCAGCTGCAACACTATCATGACACTCATGTAAAATAGTGTTTATCAGGTTTCTATCTGTTAAGGCCATAACACATGTGTGTTTTGTTCTGTGGTAAAGGATTCCATCAAGGAGGTGGAATCTTCCTTCATCATATGCCTTTTTCCATATTTCATCTAGTTTTGATGAAAGTGATGGGTCTTTGCAGTCTTTCATTAGAAGTTGGCTTAAGATATGGCAATTTTTGTCTATCCTATAGCTTTCTTTAACTTGGTTAAAGAATTTTGTGCCAATGTCTGTGACACATATTCCTTGTATATGGTGTTCTTCTTGTGGTACCCATGCTGGATTGTCAGGGGTATTTGCTAGAGCCCATCTGCTAAGACCATCTGCATTTTTATGAATATTTCCAGATTTATGAACAATAGTCATATTTCCTCTATATTCTTGGATAGCAATTTGCCATCTCAGCATATGTCTATTTGGAGTTTTCATATTTAATAGAGATTTTACAGCATTACAGTCTGTAATCACATCAAATACTGTTCCATCCAAATAGTAATGTAATTTTTCTAAAGCCCACACTAAGCAGAGGCATTCCATTTGGCTTGCTCCATATCTTGCTTCTGTTGGCTTTATCTGTCTTGAAATAAAACAAATTGGTCCTTCCACTGGTTTATCATTGATAATTTGTGTCTGATGTAGTGCAGCACCCAGTCCTTCTCCACAAGCATCAATGTAAAGTTTGAAGGGTAGTTTCCAATCTGGCATTAGAAGAAATGGGGCATTTGTTAAGGAATTTCTCAATTCCGCATATGCCTTGACTCTTTCTTCTGTCATTTCATAGACTGTTTGTTGGTCACATAGCTTATACAAGGATTTAGCAATTTTTGCAAAGTCCTTTATATGCTGTCTATAGTAACCAGCAAATCCTAGAAATGAGTGCATTTCTTTTTTGGTTTGGGGCATTGGTTTAAGTAGTACTTCTGCTACTTTATTCTTGTCTATGCCTAGACTAAGTCCAGATACAACATGTCCTAGTGCTTTTAGTTCACTATATGCAAAATGACACTTTTTCAAGGAAATTTTCATATTCACTTGGACTATTTTCTGTAGTACCCTTTCTAGTCTTAAAAGGTGATTTCCTCAAGTTTCTGAGCAAACTATGATATCATCAATATATATAATTAACCATCCTTCTGATAATTCTTCAGGAAATATGGTATTCATCATTCTTTGATAATGGGAAGTTGCATTTTTTATGCCAAATGGAATTCTTAAGTATTCCGAAAATTCCACAGTGGACTATTATCCTCAGTAGTTTTTTGGAATTGTCTGTTAAGACATTTTGATGAAAACCCTTTAAGGCATCCATGGCTGTGATGAACTTAGCCTGTGACAGTTGTGTCAATGTCTCATGGATCCTGGGTATTGGATACCTGTCTGGAATGGTATAGGTGTTCAGAGCTCTGAAGTCTCCTACCATCCTTTATTTTCCATTATGCCGAGTTATAATGACAAGTGTAGTGACTTCTACCTGTTCATTATGTCCTACCTTTCTTAATACTCCAAGGTCTATTAATTCTTTAATGTGTACCTCTAAGGCTTCTCTAGCCCTTGGACTAGCTGGGTAAGCAGGTCTTCTTAGTAGAGGTGGGTAAGGTTTTTCCACATTAAGAATTATATCCACTTCTTGCCCAATTATGGCACCTAGTGGCTCTTTGTCAGTTGCAAAGGCATTTTTATACTTAAATAAGAGGTCAATCAATTTTTCTTTCATGTTTTCTGTTAATTCTTGATTGAATTCTGCCTCTTTAACTTGTTCAGATATAAAAAGTTCCTTTTCTGGAATTTTTTCTTCCTTCTTAATAACTGTGATTTCCTTTTTGTTATTTAAGAAGCCAAACTTTTGTCTTTTGTTATCTCCTATGGTAAAATATCTGTCTTTTTGGTTGGAGATATCTATACCATAGATTGATAAGTAGTAATTTCCCAGTATGAAATGATTACTAGTACAGTTGTCCATTACTACAAACTCTACTTTAATCCTGACACATTGTGAGGGATGAGGAAAAATTAGTGTTAAATCAATTATTCCAAGGGGCTTCATGCTCTCACTTGCACTACTAAATTTGACACCTTGTATTGGCTTAAGTTTTTCTTGCCAGTTTGGGACAATGGTTTTTAAATAACTTTTGCCAACACAAGTGCAATATGCTCCTGTATCCAAGTTAACTTTTCCTTCTTGGTTATCAACCATAACAATACTTATACTTGATTTTCCAGCTGTATATCCCATTCCTCTTGCAGGTTTGGTTCTATACATTTTGGCATCTTGTATGTTTGTCAGGTTTGTGTCAGATGTTCCAACTTGTGGTAAGTTTGAATTAACATCCAGTACTTCATAGATTATATCAATATTATTAATTTGTGCATTAATTATATTGATTTCATCACTTTCAGAGCTTTCTGACTCTTCTGTGTCTTTTTCAGAGTCAGATTCCTCTTCTTTGTCATTGTGGTTTTCTGTTTCCACAATTTCATTAATCTTTGCTTTTTTAAGGCAATTATTGGCTAAGTGTCCAATACCTCCACATTTATGGCATTTTCTTTGCTCATTATTGTTGGATGTATTGGGCTTAAAGGATTCTTTTGATTTATCTTTTTTGATAAATGGTTTAATTGGGCTTTTAATGTCCAATTTCTTCCAAGTCCTTCCAATTTTTGTTCTTGTCACTATGTCTTCTAGTGCATTAATATACTCTTCTGTGGAGCATGGTTCTATACACCTGCTTCTTAGGGCATGTTCTAGCTCTCCTCCACATTTCTTGAGTATTTTGATGTGCACCATTTTTTGTGACATTTCTGGCTACAATGCATCAAGTCTTTCAGCTTGTTTCAAGAACCAAGTTGAAGGTTTGTCTTTGTCTGGGTCAAAGAAAGAATTTTCAAATGCATTTTCTATTTTGTACCTCCAGGCATCATTAGCCCACTTGGTGATTATTTCTTGTTTCCACCAAGACCAGGTATTTTTGCCATTTGTTTGCCTTATGTAATAATACCATCTTTTTGCATATTTTTCAAACAATGAATGTAATCTTGCAGTGATTAATTCATCTGGTATGGCATAATCTTCTTGTAGCATATCAATTGTTTTGATAAAAGACATGTGGTCATATTCACCTTCTCCTGTGAATGTTGGCCATTCTTTTAATTGAGGTGCTTCCTTCATTAAGACTTGGTTATTTTCTTGGTGACTCAAGTCTGTTATGAATGGATTTGTTAATTCCTCTTTTGGTTTAACAGGGCTTCTTATGTGAGAAAATGGTGTTGATAACTTTGGCATATACACATTAGCCTCATTAATTTTATCCATTTTTTCAGTAATAAGCCTTATTTCACTTTGAATGTCATCTTTCAGATGCATTCTTGCTTCATCACTCTTTTCCACATGGTCCAAAAGTAATTTTTGGTGTGATGAAGTCTTTTCTTCAAATCGTTTTACAGAAATACTTAATTTGTTTAATTTTTCAGTAAGATTGTCAATACTCACGTCATAATTGATTGTCAAAGTTTTTTCTTTGATATCACTTATGTATTATTACAACTCTTGTTGTCCTTGTATTAACTTCTGACTATTGTCAATTAATACTTTTGGTTTATTATTTTCCATCATAAATTTTATGTTATCAATTTCGTTCTTATTTTGTACAACAAGTTTTGTTAAAGATGATAAACTGTTATTTATTTCATGCAAAGATAATAAACTATTTTTAATGTCTTTAAGAGGTAAAATACTATTTTTAAGCTCTGTTGAAGTATTTACAACATCAGGAGACAAGGTTATTTCTTTGGGAAATGGGGTTGTCTCATTCTTTGTTCCTCTTTGTCTTTGAATTCCATCAATGTTCTGGCCATGTTGAAGACATTGTCCATGGCATCTTTTTGGATCTTGGGGATCCTGTAGCTTGGGGAATATGGTTTTCTCCAATTCTTTTTCTTGTTCTTCTTCCCTTCTTGGGGAAGTGTGTTGACTTGGCGCTTGCTGGTAGAAGCTACTGGGGCTTCTTCCTTGGTTGCCTCCTTCTTTTTGGCATGATACTCCTTGATCTTTTTGATTTGAGGTTTGGATGATAGTGGATTTCCCCATTGGAGTATCTCACTATTTCCTCCTGTTTGAGGAACTTTTTCAGGATGTGCCAGGAGTTCATCACTCCTTGGTGTATTTGAGGCAACATTTCCCAATCTTTTTCCTTGTACACTGTGTAGTACTGTTTGTATTGGCTCATGTAGATGTATATTTGAGCCCTCTGAATGTGATTTGGACCTGTTTGAGTCACTCATACTTAGTTCCAATTCAGGTTCAGATATCATTGGCATTTCTGGGACTTGCCTTTGGGATAAGGCACTTCCTTGTGTGGATTCTGTTCCACTGGGGATATTGCCCTTCCTTTTCCCTTTCGAGGAATCAATTCTACCTCTGAGTCCAGCTCCATCTGATTGGATGGAGTATTGGGAGCCTCTTCTAGTAGTCATATTATAAGAAAAATAAGAAATAAGAGTATTTCAGAACAGGAAATTTCTTATGGCAATTTATAAATGAGGTACTCACCTTCAGAGTCCTGAATGGTGGGTCCTGGAAAGTCCAATTTCTTGGCTTTCTTTCTTTTGGTAATTATTGGTGTTGGAGAACTTTGACAGGTTTCTTCCACCAATCTTTCAACAGTGGTTTGGTTATCCTCTGTTGGGCTGTCTTCAAACACTAAAAAAGACAAATAAATATAAGTCTTTTATATAAAAGTGTTATTTTTGGTAAGATATGGCATTTTTCCAAGTAAAAATTGCTTTTATATCTTTTTTTTATGGAATAAAATGAAAATAATTAAAGAAATGAAATTAAAAAGAAAAAAATAACTTTTTTATTGGTTTTTAATATTTTTATTATTTTTTATGTTTTTTATTTTTAAAGAATAACATAAAAATGAATATGATTCTTTTAATTAATTTATAATATAAAATTATTTTTAATTTATAAAATATATTTTTTAATCACTAGAGTCACTCAAAGAAAGTTTTTGCAAGTCTAAGGATGTGAAAACCCATGTGTAAGACAGTACAATTGCTTTCCAAATGCCTCAATAGCTTTTAAAATTAATAAATATAAAATTATTATATAATTTTATGATTATAGAAATTATTTATCATTGGATAATCCCAATTAGAATCTTTTTAAAGTTCTTTTAGAGTAAATATCACGGCCAGGCCCCCAAATGTAAGGTTTGACTATGAAACAATAAGTAAAAATTTCTAATATTTTACTTATTGTACTATGAATGCCTATATAAATGAAATAAATAAGATAGAAATAATTATAATAATAAAGAATCATTATAATTATGGTGTAAAAATCATTATATTATTTAATAAAATATAATAATATAATTTATATTATAAAATATAATATAATAAAATAAATATATTAATATAAAGTAATTAATATATTTAATATCACTTTATTATTGTTACAAACAAATAATAAAGGCGTAAAAAATTGTTTTTTATTAATAAAAAACAATTAATAACAATAATATTACCAATATTAAAGTTATAAATTAATATAAATACTATTTATATTAATTAAAGAATTATTAAAAGAATAATATAGAGAAAATTATTAATATAAGAGAAAATAACCTACTTTTAACACTTAATATAATAATTTTGAGATATTTTACGCCAAATAATGTAAATACAACTTATACAAATTGTATTTACAATAAAAAATAGAGAAATTACAAATATTCTTGATTTTTTATGTGGAAATGAGTTTTAGAGAGATTTTTAACAAAAACAATTAAAAAAATGATTTAATCACGTCAAAATTGATGATTATAATAAAGATGAAATTTGGTCTTTAATAATATAGAAGTTTTATATATAAAGAATAAAGATATTACCTTTTTGTTTGTATTAATTTAATGTTTTTGATGCGTCTGAGGGGGAAACAGAGCAGAAAGAGCTCTATTTATAGTAAATAACTCCCTCCTAGAGTCCAACAGGCTTCTAGTAGACGTGTACTGATCATATCCACTGGAATTGATCAATATCTTAAGGTTTGGTGATGATTACATCATGATCAAACCTCATTACATCACTATTACGCCATTATTTAGAGTTATCACTATAACTCTAAGTCTGATGACGTCAAAGGCTTGGAAGAACCCCAAATTTCGTGGATTTTATTAGTTTTAATCATAAACTAATAGTATTCACCAATTTTAACACCTATATGACTGTTAAACTTAATTTAAGGTTACAGTGTGTGATCATAAATGATCAGATTAAGCTCAAACTTTGATCCTTAATACCTTTGAAGATTTACACGCTACAGCAATTCAGAGAGTGAATTCTGATAGCTTTGAATAACAATATTATGCTGCCAAGAGAATTTTATTACATCATCAAAACTCTATTTTTGATGATTTTTCTTGTAACTCATCTTTTCTGTTGAAATTTAATATTTTTAACTTCAAACTATGATTTCAAGGGGTTATACCTTGAATATTATAATAGAAAATACATCATTCTTCACAAATGAACTAGTAGAATCCAACTTTCTACTTATTTTTAAGTTTGGACCACTTTCACAACAAAGTGGTCAACAGCTCTGTTGATATTAATCAATAATTCCTTACAGATTTTAACCTTGTTTATAGCTTGTGAAATAAACTTCATATCTGTGTTCCTACAGTAATTACGTGATGACTTTCTTTTGGTTCATCACTCTATCATGTATAATTCAACAGATATTAGGTAAAATCCTTGAATATATGCATTGACCAAAAAAGTGCATATATTCAAGTTAATTCTTTAAGTATTGGTTTTGAAGCTTTGCTTATTAATTGTTTTATGTGTGGAGTTTCATGAAGAATCAAATGGTATCATTTGCTTTACATGTTGTTTCATTAGTCTTTGAAATAAGTCAGGATTTGTGGTTTTTATGAGGTATTATTACCTATAACTTATTAAATATTGACTTTACAGATATGCCAAAAAGTGGTATATGTGTATTTTACCATGGGGAATCCAATGATGTAATTTATTTCACATGTTTATTCATTGGTTTTTAAGTTAAACCAAATTTTGTACCAATTTATGGTATTTTTATAGTTTTAAGGTACTTATTTTGAATGTATAATTATATAAAATATTTCTTGTGACCTTTTTGGGTATGTGGTCATATCTCAAAGGTTCACACAAAATGTCCAAAAGACCCAAACTACTCAATTTGGCCATAAATGACCACATACCCCAATGTTTGGCCAATGGACTCTGACAACCACTAGAGACCACCAGCTTAGTTACAGAAAGCTCTTCCCTCCAGTAAAGGGAAAACCTTTCCCTCAGTTATGGACCCTGTACTTCAGGAACCAGGAAGGGGTAATATATTGTATTATACATCATTATGCACCATTTTTCCTCAGCAATCCAATGGTGACATCTTCAAGACTCCATTCCAAAATTACATGTCCTTTCACTAGTCCATCAGTCCATCTCAAAGGGAAGACTTATCTTACTCAAGTTGGCAATGCATGGTGCAATCCAGAACGTCTTTTGAGGACCCCAACTCCCTGGCTATCCATTTATTGGTATTTCATCTCAGGATTCTTCAAGAGGGTTATTCCAAGATGGTTGTTGAACATCAAGCAATCCTTGGGCAATTCTATCATTCCATACAGGATTTATCCAGGAAATATGTAAGGCATTAACCCTTTTGGGCCAATTTGTATTCCACTGTGATAGTTCAAGGCATACAGGGAAAATTTCAAGATGGCCAGATCTTTATTGACCCATTTCAGTCAATACAGCTGGGTGACTCACCTTCCAGGATCAGTCTTTCAGTTTTTCACATATACTGGCCACCTCTTCAGTGAGCCTTTGAGATATGACCACATATCCAAAAAGGTCACAAGAAAAACTTTAAAATAATTATATTAAAGTAAGTGAAGCTGCCATAAATAGGCATAAATTCTTAATTACCTTAGACTCTCATGACTAAAAGTGTTCAATAAGATATACCATGGGATTTCTCATCATAAAATACACATATATCATTTTTATGGCATATCTGTAAGGTCAATAGTTAAAGAATAATAAGTAAGAATACCATAAAAAAGACATAAATTCTTATTTATCTCAGAAAACAATGAAAAAACCTGTAGAATGAATTGATACATCGAATTCTCCATGAAAATTCACACATATCACATTTGCAGGGAATATTTGTAAATTCAATATTTGAGGAAAAACCTAAATATATGCACTTTTATGATCAGTGCATATATTCAGGGTTTTTGGCTCATCTCTTAAAATACACAGCTTAGGCAGTTAAAAAAATTAATTTACTACATAATTACTGTAGGAATACAGATATAAGATTCATTTGACAAGTTATAAACAAGGTGATAACCTGTAAGGGTTTATTGAATAAAATTGCTATAGCTGTTGCCCACTTTGTTGTGAAATTGGTCCAAGCTTATAATGAAGTGGATATTCATGTTCTAATAGCTCATACATAAATAATGATGTATTTCTTGCTATTATATTCAATGTAAAACCTCTTGAAATCATGGTTTTAAGTTTAAAATAGTGAATTTTGACATAAAAGATGAATTACAAGAGAAATCATCAAAAATAGAGTTTTGGTGATGTAATTAAATGCTCTTGGAAGTCTAATGATGACATTTTAAGCTATCAGAATAAACCCTTTTATGGGCTGTAGCATGTATAGCCTAAAGGCTATTGATGATTAAATTTTATTCTTAAAATTAATCATTTATGATCACTCATTGCAATCTTATTTGAAGCTTGGCAGTTGTATAAGTGATAAAACTGGTCAAGAATATGATATTATGATTAATACTAATAGAATACACAAAATTTAGGCTTCTTCAAAGCCTATGATGTCATTAAACTCAGAGTCATCGTAATAACCCAAAAAATGGTGTAATAATGAGATAAAATGGTTTCATTATAATGTAATCATCACTAAACCTTGGAATACTTATCAATTCCAGTGCATATCATTGGTAAGAGTCTACTCAAAGCCTTTTGGACTCTAGGAGGGAAGATTTTACTATCAATAGAGCTCTTTTTACTCTATTTCCCCCTCAGACAAAACAAAAACAATAAATCATTAAAACCAAAGGTAAAAACTTCCTTCTTTTTATATAAAGCTATTATATATTCAAAGGATCAAGTTAATATCTATTATAATTATCAATTTTGATGTGATTGAATTAATTTTCAATTGTTTTTTGTTAAATTTCTGTAAAGTCTCTAATTCCATGTAAAAACAAGAAAATTGGTAATTCTTTTAATTTTGATTGTAAATACAATTTAAATAAATTGTATTTATGATTCTTGGAATAAAATAATTCAAGATTATTATATTCAGTGTTAAAATTAGGTTATTTTCTCTTTTTATAATAATTTTTCTCTATTATTATTTTTGAAATAATTATTAAATTGATATAGATTTTATTTCTATTGATTCATAACTTCAATATTAGTAATATTATTGCTATAATTGATTTTGATTGTTAAAAAACAGTTTTTTATGTCTTTATTATCTGTTTTTAACAGTTATCAAGCTGTGTAAACATATTAATTATGATATATTAATATATTTATTTTATCATAATAATATTTTTATTATATAATTTATATTATTATATTTACTTAATAATATAAGCATTTAACACCATAATTATCATATTCTCTATTATTATTATTACCTTTTATCTTATTCTTTGAAATTACTTAAGGAAATTTAGATTAAAATAAGCAAAATATTAGTAATTTTTACTTATTGTTTCATAGTCAAACCTTACATTTTCACCCCTGGGGATGTTTTCCCCAGTTAATTAATATATTTGATTCATTTTTATCCTTATTTTCTTTTTTGATTATTAGAGTAATTACTGTTAATCTTAAGTCAGTCATTTGCACCTTTTCTTTGCTTGTCAATGGATATTGGTGGTCATATCCTTTACTAACTCCAGTATTCTTTCTGGCAGGTTGAAACATTTAATTGAGGATTTATTTTGTTGGCTCTTTGGCCTTTGGCTTTCTCTTATTATCTTTGGCCTTTGGCTTCCTTATTATTTTGGAATATCTTGTATTTCTTTCCTTTTTATCTCAAAGAAATATATTCTTATCTTATTTCTTTATTCTTTTGGAGCCCTCCAAGTAATTTCTTGATTCCTGAGCTCCAGGCCACTCTTGTTTTCACTGAGAGCGCCTGTGACATACTATTAATCAATAGTACTATGAATTTTCTCATGAAATATAATAAGCAAGATTATTATAACCACAATTAAATAATCAGTTAATTATTTACTGCTTTTACTTTCTATAAACTATAAGTAATTATAAAAGTAAGGAGTAATTGTCTACAAGAATCAATCACAAGAAGTATTTAAGAATAAAACATCTTTATTAAAAAAATAAAATTATTTTAATATATAATTATCTTTTACAAGAATAATTAGAAATATAATTCTTGAAGAAAGCTAATAATGGAGAAAAACTTCAAGAATTCATTAAAGCCACTCCATAATACTCCAATGAACCTTGGAAGCAATTTGTTAGAGATATTTGACAGATCAAGTGTGGCTTAAAGGATTAAAATTGATCTATAAAGTTATTAAAAAAATTGATAGTTTATTTCCATGATTTCATATCTTTCTGATTCATTCTGAATGATTAAAACACTCATTAAAAAGATCTAACTAATACTTATGTGTTGGTAATAAAGGTATAACTGGATAGTAAGAAGATTTGGCCAAAACAGCAAGAGGAAGCCTGTTTTAAGTCAACAACATCTCACAGATGCATTCTATGGAGAGAATTGAAAAGCAAGTGAGTGAGAAAGCAATATACTTTTTTGTATTATTCATTGCATCATCTGTTGTCATGTAAGAGTATCAGAATTACTTAATTAAGACTTTTATGTGACTACAAACCCATTTATGGCTAAGAATAAAAGGGGTAAGAACTGTGAATTTTTGTTTATTTCAGAATAAACATTAATTTCTCAAACATATTAATGTTATTGAAAATTTCACCACAACTTGTATTTTCTGTGAATTTTTGAAGATTCAGTGTTTCACATGGAAGCATCAAAAATGGACTGTAAAGAGAACTTTTAATTCTACCCATGGGACTGTAATTCCATTTGGTTTATTCCTGGATCATACTATTATTCATTGGTGCTGAAATCTTCAGAAAGATTTATTCAGAATTGTACTTTTAATGAATTTTTAAAGTTTTTACCTTATTTCTTCATAGAATTGCACATAGCACAGTATAGCAGGTTGCTGTGAGGTAAATCAATGGATACGAGTCCAAGAAGGGTTATGATTAATATTTCAAGATTTAACCATGAGAAATCATCAATAATTGACATGTTTACAGGAGTCTAAGCTGCTCTTTACCTCTTTGTCATGTCAAAATAGCAGCTTATTTTCAATTTTCTTGTGCTTTAATGAGAGTTTAACTTGGTAACCGATTTCTAAAAAGATTTTAGTATAATAATTGGGCCATGATCAGTCATGGATCAAATCTTTACTGCTATCCCCATCTCAGAGGCTTCAGAAGCTGGGTTCCCTGGCTCTCTTTGAGGTCTTTTGTCCCCCTCAGCTATTTCCATGTCAAAAGTAGTAATTTACGCTTGCAGACTGATATTCACTATGGGTGTTCCATGACTGTATGTAAGAATACCATAATTTTAAGTGCCAAAAACATGCATAACACTAATTTTGGTGTATATGAAACATTGGATTTCTCACATTCCTATTATTTTGGTGTGAAATTGAAAAAAACCAAACTTTTGGCAATTCTTTATGTGATGTTGGTGATGCTGTAGTGAATTATTTTCCATATTACAACCTCATAAAGCTAATTTGACCATATTCATCTTATGGAGCTACCCTAGGTGAACCCTTTTGTAGAGTCCAAATCTGGCCTTAAATCTATGGATTTACTTACTCAAAAAAAGCTATTCATCTTTTCTGCAAATCAAAAAGGAAGAATTTTGGATATATGCATGACTTATGGGTTATTCATAGTGCTGGATTTATTTTAATATTAATTTTGGCATATTTGGGTATGTGAAATATACCTAAAGGCTCACATGTTGAGCAGAAAGGATTCACCAAAGATCCAGAAAAATCAACTTGGGAGGCAGCTTCCAGCCTTACCAGCTCACCAGACCTTGGAAAGTATCTTCACACTTTGTATCCTGACAGGACTGGCTCAAATTCCTGAAGAGAATGATTTTTTGCTGCTTGGTGGGGAGTAGAAGTTATGAAAGTAAGTTCCTTCCTCTCCTGTCATGCACCTTTAAGGGGGTATTCTACCCAAATTTGTTTTAAGAAACATCTTGGCCACCTTCTGTGCACTTTTCAATTCTTTGGGAAAATTCAGAAGGCTTTGAAACCTCAATACCATTGAATTTGAACCTCTTCCTCAAGATATGGCCCAATTCATTTTTTATTATCTATTTTCTTATTTCTTTCATCAATCATGAATCAAGAAATTTTTTCAATTAAGAACATTTATGAAAAAAAGCCCTTCCTGGTTTTTATGATGCTTGGTGGGAAGTAGAAGTTATGAAAGTAATTTTCATCTACTGGTATGCATTTCTGAGGTTTTCTACTTCTTGTAAAAAAACACCTTGGTGCTCTGCGAGCATCAAATGCTTGGTTTTTTTCTTTCAGGCTTTTATGTCAAAAATAAAGGAGCTCACCTGAATAAGGACACCTCTCACAAGTTTCTCTTCATTTATTTTCTTTCAATTTCTTTCACTTGTGTCACAGGGGCTCTTGGGGAAAACAACAGTGGCCTGGAACTCATTGATCAGAGAACTCACTTGGAAGACTCCAAAGAATAAATAAGATAAAATAAAAGAAATGAATTGCTCCAAGAAATATGCAGATACAAAAGATAAAACTCAATAAGAGAAATAAGAAGCCAAATGGCCAAAGAGCCAACCAATTAAGTCCTTGATTACTGTTTAAACTGTTAAAAGGAACAATGGAATTAGTAAAGGATATTACCACCAATATCCACTTACAGGCAAAGAAAGTAAAGAAAAGAGATGCTAAATGACTTACTTGATAATATCAGTATTCACTTAACAAAAAATGTTACATAGATAAAGATAAAAAAACAAAATATATTAATAAAATGGGGAAAACCCCCTAGGGTCAAAGATGTGAGCCTTAGAGGTAATTTCATATACCCAAAAGATCACAAATACAAAATTAACATAT
This sequence comes from Austropuccinia psidii, assembly GCA_023105745.1. Taxonomy (NCBI): domain Eukaryota; kingdom Fungi; phylum Basidiomycota; class Pucciniomycetes; order Pucciniales; family Sphaerophragmiaceae; genus Austropuccinia; species Austropuccinia psidii. Next base: position 28,544,361 of record JALGQZ010000001.1, read on the forward strand.
GAATATAAATAAAATAAATTTATTTATATTATTAAAATAAAAATCAAAATATAAATATAAAATTATATTCAAAAATAAAAAATTTAATTAAAACTTAAAAATAAATTTACATTAAATTTTGGAATTATAAAATTACATTTATACTTGAAAAAATTAAGTAAAAATGAAATTTTAACAAAATTGTAAAAAAAATAAATAAATTTGGAAAAAAGTTAAATAAAAATTATTATAACTTTTTATCCAATAAATAAACATATTAAAATTATTTCACCATTGGATTCCTCATAAAAAATCAGGTGGGGTCACCTCTGGATGAAATTTCTGTAACTCAACTCTAAATTACCTTAAATCAAGTTTTTAGTATTTTCAATACAAAAGTTGAAAAACCTCAAGACTTTAATTTAATTCACACCACATGTGGTGTTAACCATCAATTTTTGTGTTAAAAATGAGGTGTTGTGTTTATTTTAGAAGTTTTGAGGAATTGAAGTATTTTCAATTGAATTCAATTGAAATGTCAAAATGTGCACGTGTATTACATAAGTGAACTTTGATTCACATATGAGGTATCAATTATTACTGTATTGTACTGTACAACTCAACTGAATTACATATTTAAATTATAAGTATAATACATGATGAGGAATTAAAGGAGAAATAAATTGGAAAGATTAAATTTGGGGGGGAAAAGGAACTCCAGCTCTAAGGGGGAGCTAGACCCCCAAATTCCTTGCTGACAGGCGTGGGATGTCAAACTTCACACAAAATTTCATCACTTTTGGCCTGGAATTGAGTTACAGGGTCTGTGGACTCAATTGATGATCAGGTTTTGATACCAACTGGGGTAGTTTTAGCTGTTGCCAAGAGGGTAAAACTACCCTTAAGATAGAACAATCATAGTAAAAACAGTTTTGACTGCTTTCTAAGCCTCTTACACACATTCTGACGTGTTTTGAAGGCTCTAGAGCAGGTATTGCTATAGTAATGGCTGATTTAAGGGTCTAAAATGGCTAAAAATGGCTAAAATGGGCTTAAACCAGCCCTTTTTGGTCTGAACCAGGGTTCAATGATGCCATAATTGGCTTTTCTGTTGTCAGACTGTTTTTCACGACTGACAAGAGTAAATTTTACTTTTGGAGTAAGAGAATTGATGGCTATTAAAGAATGTCTTCTTTGCCCCACTTTTCTCTTCATGTTAGAATCTTTTCCTTTTATTAATTAGCTTAAGCACTGTTAAACCAATCAATAAGAGATTCCAACCACCTTTTTCAAATCATTTTGAAACTTTGAACCATGTGAAAAAATTATTATAATCATTGTTTGTAACCTTTATAATCATTTTTACCCCTGAACCACCCCAAAAGTGAATTAAAGCATCTTTCATCACTGTAAACTTTGTCACTTTGTTTCCAAATTCACTCTGGTCACTTTTGGGTGTGTTTTATCTTTAATATTCTTTTTAAAGAATTTTTTCTTTAATTAATTGCTTGCAGTTCTTTGCTCAATTATTTCCAATTGAAATTGCTCTTGAAGAAATTTCTTTTGTAGCCTTAAATATCTCTTGTAGAGTATTTTTGGATAAATATTTATTGTTGGTAAAACAATAAATCTTTATAATATTATTGTTTTATACTAATTAAGTTATAAACAATACATTTGGCGTGTTTTCTCTTAAAAATAATATTTCTTACTATTTTTAATTGAATTTTACCTTATACAAATTTTGAGGACAAGAAAAGTACTTGATTTTTAATCAAAGTTTCATATCCACAACTTACATTTGGGGGCCCAGCCATGATATTTTGCCTGTGAAATATTTTTTTCCTCTTTTTAAATACTTCTTCTTATATTGAAAAATTTAAAAACATATAAAAAATACTTGTAATTCAAAAAATCCATAAAAAATAAAAAAATTTCATATTATAAGCGAGCCTTATATTTTTATTTCTTTTTTAAAATAACCTTTTTTTACTTAATTAATTGGCTTTTTCATTAATTTTAGTGTCTGACAATGTGGTAAGACAAGAAAACATTGAAACAGCCTCAACAGTAACCAGCATTATTCCTGCCAGTACTGTTAATTCTGAACATAATAGTACTATTATTGTGACTCATAATCTTCAACCAGAGCCAATTTCTTGTGAATTAGTCGACTTGGAAATAATTAATACTCTTCAGAAAGCCAAATATTTGGCCAATAGTAAGTCTTTTGACGTGAAATTACTATTTTAAGCCTTTTTTAACCATAATTATGCCTTCAACCAGGTCAGCAGCCAGCTATAACCCCTCAAGCAGCTCCCAGAAAGGTAATAGACGTGATTGTGGCAGAGGCCAATCAGGTACAGAAGGAAAAGGGTCAGTTGATGACTTCCAAACAACTAAAATGGGTCATTCTGAAGCTGATAATACCATTTTACCTTCAAAAAGAGCCGACACCGCCACAACAAGCCTCTGTGGACATATACAAAGCCAGCCACAGTGCATACAAAAATGCACTCCAGTTCAAGGAGTACCAGATCCTTGCAGACCTGTGGAAGAATTGCATGAATTCTTACCTGACAGTGAGAAAATTCCTGGGCCATCCCAATACTTGCAAATTGCTCAATGGATGGCATCCATTGATAGAGAAGAAAAACATGATGCTTTTGACACTAGAATGGAGGAAAAACAACCCTCCACCACCCAAACCAGTGCCAAAAACAGCCCCAGTGGCCAGAAGCAGAAATTCCAACATGAAAAAGCAGCCACAAACTCCAAACAAGGGCAAAGGGAAGGCACCAGCCCCAAAACAGAATCCCAAAGATTCAGCAGGATGCCATGGAAAATGTATTCCAGATGGCCAGAATCATGATGGAATTACAAAAAAAGGAGGAAGCCAGATTAAAATATCAAAAATGATTTCTGATACTTTTAATTGTATTCCAGAGTTGTATAAAGCCATTATTGACGTAAAAAATCATCTTTCTGATAAAAATACATCAATTTGTGACAATGTTAAAACAAATAACTTGAGTCTGAGTCAGATAAATGATACACTTAAATTCTTTGAAAGAGTCTTAAGAACAATCAAAACTTCCAATAATGATAATTCTTTTGGCAGTAAGATAAATGAACAATCTGCCATTATTAAAGAATTAACAGACAAATATTCTAAGTTCAATATTGATGACATAATTGAAACAATAATAAAACAAGCCATAAAGACTATCAAAGAAGATAATAAAAAAGTCCTTGATGATATTTCAAAATCATTTTGCAGAAGTAAAGACAAATACAGTTGCCTTGAAAAAGCATTTTGATGCCTCAAGAGAGGAAATATCAAAATTAACAATAAAGTTAAATGAAGTAATATCTGATAATACTAAACAAACAGAATTATGGAATGAGCTTACATATAAAGAGGATGATCATAAAAAGAATGTCATAGACTCTATACAAAGCTTACAACATGAGTTAAGAAATTCACAAAGGTGTAATAACAGTAAAATGAATGATATTGAACAACTGCTAAACACTTTACCAAGAATGTCTACACCTCTGAATCAAAATGAAGATGCAAGAATTCCCAATCCACAAGTATTGGATATTGAAAATTCACAGTTAAAAATTGAATTTTCTACTTCTTTTCATAACTTAGAACCATCAATGGGCCAAGCACTCTTGAAAGAAGTTCCAAAACTTAAAGAATGGCCTCACGTCAGTGGTGAAGGAGAGTATGACCATATGGAATTCATTAGAGGTATTGACATGATCAAAGAGGATTTTGAATTACCAGACAGATTTGTAACAGCCAGATTTAACACCTTGTTTACCAGATCAGCTCACAGATGGTACATAAAAATAAGACAAGCACATGGACACCAGAGTTGGACTTGGTGGAAAACCCAAATCATTAACAAATGGGAAAATGATGCTTGGAGGCTTAAAGTTGAAACAGCCTTTGAATCTGCCAAATTCAATGCTGATAAAGGCAAAGACCATGGTTTTGCCAACAAAAAGACAGATTAACAGAATTATATCCTGACATGTCAGAATTTATGATCCATAGAAAAATTCTGAGACAATGTGGAGGTGACTTAGAGCATGCTATCAAAAGCAGGACTACTGAACAATCTTCAGCAGAAGATATTATCAATATATTGGAAGAAGTAACCACCAGAACCAAAATTGGTTCTAGTAGGGTGAATCTCAAAACAAGGTTTAATACACCTTGGAAAGATTCTGTGGACAAAAACCCCAAAGAAAATTCTAATAATATAAAGTATAAATCTAAAGATACAGTCAGAAAGTGCCATATTTGCCAAAGCACCACCCATTTAGCCAATACATGTTTAAAGAAGGGAGAAATCAATGAAATTGATATTGAAAAGGAACCTGATGTTGAAAAAGATGACATAATTGATGTGAGCCTTGAGGTATATTTTACATACCCAAATAGGCCACAATTATCTTAAAAAGAAATTTTGAATTATGCAAAACTCATAAGTCATGCATATATCCAAAATTCATCATTTTCAATTTCAGAAAAGATGAATAACTTTTTATTGAGTAAGTAAATCCATGGATTTAAGACCAGATTTGGATTCTACACAAAAATTCACCTAGGGTAGCTCCATAGAGTGAATAAGCTCAATTTAAGTATTTGAGGTGGTAAAATGGAAAATACTTCAATACCACATCATTAATACCACATAAAAGATCCGTGAAAATTTTTGTTTTTCTTGATTTTTAGCCAAAATAATAGGAAAGTGAGAAATCCCATGTTACATATACACTAAGAATAGTGTTATGCATGTTTTGAGCACTTAATATCATGGTATTCTTACATGGACTTTTGGTACACCCATAGTGGATATCTCACTTTAAGCTTAAATTACTATTTTGACGTAAAAATTGGGCAAGGGGGACAAAAGACATCAAAGAGAGCCAGGGTACCCAACTTCTGAGGCCTCAGAGGCGTGGATAGCTCCAGAGCATGGATCCATGGCTCATCTTGGCCCAATTGGTAAACTAAAACTCTTTGGGAACTTGGTTACCAAGTTACAACTACTGTAAAACATCAGAAAATAGCAAATAACCTGCTATTTTGACGTGCCAAGGAGGTAATGAGTACTTACACTCCTGTAACCATGTCAATTACTAATGACTTTCCATGGATAAACCCCAAAAGAGTAATTAAAACCCTTTTGGGACCCATATTCATTGATTTACCTCATAGCAACCAGCAAAAAACTGCTATTTGCAATTCTACGTAGAAATGAGGTAAAACCTTCAAAAATTCATTAAAAATACAATTCTTAAGGAATCTTTCTGAAACTTTCAGGACTAAAGGAGAACTGTATTATCTATGGTACAACCAAAAGGAATTACAGTTTTACTAGTAAAATTAAAAGTTTTACTTACAGTCCATTTTTGGATATTCTACGTGAAACACTGAATCTTCAAAAATTCACAGTAATTACAACCTGTGATGAAATTGGCAATAACATTGATAACTTTGAGAAATCAATGATTATTTTAGAATAAAAGAAGATTTACAAGTGTTACTCCTTTTATTCTTAACCATATTGGGGTTGGTAGTCACGTAAAAGCATCAATTAAGTAATTATGATAATCTTACATGACAACAGATGATGCAATCAATAATCCAAAAAGGTTTATTGTTTTCTCACTCACTGGTTTTTCAGTTTGCTCCATGGCACGCCTCTGTGAGCTGTTATTGACTTAAAAGAAGCCTCTTCTTGCTGTTTTTTCCGTATGATCATCTTATAAATTTATTAAACCATTATTACCAACAAGTAAGTATTAGTTCAAGCTATTCTTAAGTGTTTTAAATCTTTCAGAATCAATCAGAAAGATGTGAAATCATAGAATCCAACTATATATTGTTGAAATACTGTTATAAATCATCTTGATCCCTTAAATCCACAATTCTACGTCAAATTTCTCTACTCTTATCTTTCAATAAGTTCTTTGGAGTATTAGTGAGTCATTTATCTTTAATTCTTAAAGTTTTTCTCTAGTAATAGTTTTCTTCAAGAATTATCTTTATAATTATTCTTGTAAAAGATAATTATATATTAAAATAATCTTATTATTTTAATAAAAGAAGTTTTTTATTATTAAATTCTTCTTGTAATTGATTCTTGTAGACAATTACTGCTCACTGTTATAATCACTAGTAGTGTATAACACGTGAAAGAAATAATTTTATAATTATTTAATTGTGGTTATAATAATTTTTATTATTATATTTCATAAGAACAGACATAGTACTGTTGATTAATAGTAATATTATCATCAGTTTCATAGTCACATCTTACATTTGGAGGCCTGGCCGTGTTTTTTGAACCTTGTACCCTTAATTAATATATTTTTAAGCTCTAAAATATATTAATTTAATTAATTTTTTTCTTTCAATTTGGAGTTAAAATATTTTTATTTTTGAAATTGTTTTAAAATCTTTTTCATTGAGGAATTTGGTTTAATTTTATATTGTTTTTACACGTGGCTTTTTCACATCCAAAAACTTATAAAATTATTCTTTGAGTTACTCTGAATTAATTTTCATTCAAAATCTTAAATTTTAATTTTTTTCTTTAAAAAGAATAATTTTTTTAATATTAAAAAATATAAAACTTATAAAAAATCTTTAAAAAATATTTTAAAAAGTATAAAAAATAATTTTTTCTCTTTTATAATTTCTTTTAGTGTCTTTAATCAAATACTGTGCAGCTGGCAACAGACTCAGTAAAAGATATATCACTAGTCCAGAATCTTCAGAAGCAGAATCTGAAGACAGTATTGAGGTGCAGATTGCTAAAAGAGGCACCTTATTCAACTCAGAAAAAGCTAAATTACCACCAAAAGGTGTGTATTTTATCTTATATTTTCACCTTTTATCTTTAAATTGACGTGAAAATGGTGCATACCAGAAATGGAAGCAACTATTCAGTCCAACCAGATGGATGTGGACAAGGAAGAGGCAAGACCAAATCCAGAAGTGCCAAATCTTCCACAAGAAAGGCACATCTGGAGGATGCCAGAGTTGCCCCCCATTCCCCAAGGTCTGTACCAACAGATTTTGACGTGAATTCTGAGCCTGAACTAATTTATGATAATATTTCCAGGGCTGAACCATTTTCAAGTGGCAGCAATAGAAATATATCAGAGCCAGTACAAAAATTGGTTCAGAGCAGCCAAAGAAGAGGAGTGGGAAATCTGCCCAAGCCTTTGGCAGGGGGCCATGAACTCCTACTTACACATCAAGAGCTTTCTGGGTCAGGAGAAGACCATAGAACTCTTAGGAGGTTGGAGCCCCCTGTCTTGCAAAGACAAGGTCAAAAAGATAAAGAGTTGGTTGAAGAACCAGAGTCTTTTATCCATAGACCAGAAGAAAGAATTGGAAATGACTCCAACTTTGGAGACAGAGGCACCAGTGGCATCTACCAGCTCCAAACCAGCTCCAGAAGCATCCAAGGACAAGCCCAAAGGACCTCAAAAGAAACAGAGAGGTCCCAAGAACCATCAAGGCAAGGGCAAAGGCAAAGCCAATTGGCACAGACCTTACCCACAAGGGTACAGGATCCCCAGATTGGAGCCTTCAGCCGTGGACAGTGTCTTCAATATGGCCAGAACTCTTATGGAATTCACAGCCAAAGAGCAGGAAAGGATGAACAGGACTTTTCCACGCAAATAAATGATGTACATAGAAGTATTAGTGTAGAAATTGGCAAACTTGAGTCAAAGTTGAAGCAAATTACATTAGACATCAATGATTTAAAGAAAAATGACAAGCAACATTCTGATTGGCATAAATTGACAACTGTCACCCTTGAGTCAATTAGCAATGCTTGTGAAAGAATTGAGAACCAATGTCAAAATAATGACACAGAGGATCTTTCCATCTTTAAAGTAAATGATAGACTTAAAACTCTTGAAGACCATGTCTTACAAATAGTTAAGAACACCAATCAATTTGCTATACATTTAGCAAAAAGTGACAGTGAAAGGCAGAAATTGAAGAATGAAATAATTGCAAGTGTGGAGCAAATTCATAAGAATCATGAACCACATATGCCAAGACATTCTACACCTTTGACTGAAGAAAAACTTTCTGTCAAAGGAAGTTTGACTCCATTCTTAGGAGAGAATGTTATTTCTGCAAAGGATATTCCCAAATTAGAAGAATGGCCAACATTCTCTGGTGAAGGAGAATACAACCATATTGAATTCATCAGGACTATTGATATGTTGCAAGAAGACTTTAATATACCTGATGAAATCATAGTAGGAAAATTACATTGTTTGTTTACCAAGACTGCAAAGAAATGGTATTACAAGATGAGAATGGATCATGGAAGACATGACTGGTCTTGGTGGAAATCTGAAGTGATTACCAAATGGGCCAATAATTCTTGGAGGTTTAAAATGGAGAATGCTTTTGAAAGTGCCATTTTTAACTCAGAAAAAGACAAACCACTTACTTGGTTCTTCAAACAAAAAGACAGATTATCTGCTTTACACCCAGATATGTCTGACACTATGATTAATATGAAAATATTAAGAAAGTGTGGAGGAGAACTGGAACATGCTATCAAAAGCAGATGTGTGGAACCCTGTTCAACAGAGGACTACATTAATGCTATGGAAGATATCATTACCAGAACAAGAATTGGTAAAATTTGGGTTAGAAACCCAATAGAGTCCAAAATAGTCTCAAAGATTCCTAGAGAGGAAAGAAGACCAGAAAGACCTGTCTTGAAGTGTCATAAATGTGGAAGTACTTCACATTTAGCCAACACTTGCCCTAAGAAGACAAAGATCAATGAAGTTCAAATCATTGAAGACATTCAGTGTACTGAAGAGAAAGAAGAGTCTGATCAAGATTCTGCAGTCTCTGAAGATACACCAGTAGAGGACTATCCCATTGAAAACATTTCAGCTTTCTTTGAGGTCACAGAAGTCCATACCCACTTGCCACAGTACAGTGAGGATTGCTACAACCTGATCAATATCCAAGATGCCAGAATGTGTAAAACAAAACCTGCTAGAGGAAAGGGTTATACTGCTGGAGCATCCTGTATCACATCAGTTCTAATGGGTGATATTGAAGCCAAAGTAAATCTGGATACAGGGGCATTTTGCACTTGTATTGGCAAGGATTATCTCCAAATTATACTTCCTGAATGGAAAAACCATCTATTACCAATAGAAGGTGTACAGTTCAGTAGTGCCAGTAACAATATGTACCCCTTGGGCATATTGGATACTAATATTGTATTCCCACATCCAGCAGGAAGTGTAAGAATGAAAACTGAGATTGTAGTAATGGATAATTGTACATCTCAGCATATCATTCTTGGAAATGATTACTTGAATATTTATGGTATTGATATAAATAACCATAAAGACAGATATTTCACAATTGGAGATAACAAAAGGCAAAAATTTGCTTTCTCCAATATGCCAAAACAGATATCTGTAGTATCTTCTGTCAAAGATACTTACAAAGATGAATTTGTGTCTAAACAACTTGTTGAAGCACAAATTAATCCATCATTGTCACCAAAGATGAGGAATGAACTTATTGATGTATTATATACATACAATAATGCATTTGCATCTGATAATGAACCATTAGGCGCTATAAGGGGACATGAAATTGATATTACTCTTAATATTGATAGACCATATCCTCCAGTACTTAGAAGACCAGCTTATCCAGCCAGTCCCAGAGCTAGAGAGGCCTTGGAAAAACATATCCAAGAGTTGATCCAACTTGGTGTGCTAAGGAAAGTAGGCCATATTGAGGAAGTTGAAGTGACAACACCTGTTATTATTGCATGGCATAATGATAAGTCAAGAATGGTTGGAGATTTTAGAGCTTTGAATACCTACACAGTTCCAGATAGGTATCCAATCCCTAGGATCCAAGAAACCTTGACTCAATTGTCTAAAGCCAAGTACATAACATCAATGGATGCATTAAAAGGCTTCCATCAAAATGTTTTGACGCCTAAAGCTAGGAAATTACTTAGAATTATCACTCACTGTGGTATTTATGAGTATCTTAGAATGCCATTTGGCATTAAAAATGCTCCATCTCATTATCAAAGAATGATGAATACCATCTTCCCCACAGAATTGTCTGAAGGATGGCTTATCATTTATATTGATGATATTATTATATGTTCTGACTCATGGTCTTTGCACCTTGAAAGACTTGCAAGAGTACTTCATAAAGTTGCAGAAGTGAACATGAAAATTTCACTTAAGAAATGCAATTTTGGTTTTGAAGAACTCAAAGCATTAGGACATGTTGTTTCTGGTTTGAGCTTGGGTATTGACAAGAATAAAGTAGCAGCAGTGTTACTTAAGCCAATACCCCAGAATAAAAAAGAAATGATGTCTTTTCTTGGATTTGCTAGTTACTATAGGCAACACTTGAAAGATTTTGCAATTCTAGCCAAGTCACTTTATAGAATCTGTGATCAACAGACTGTATTTGAAATGACACAGGAAAGAATTACAGCTTATGAGAAGATAAAGAAAGCCCTTACAGAAGCACCTTTACTCCTCATGCCTGACTGGAATATTCCTTTTAAATTGTACATTGATGCATGTGGGGATGGATTAGGGGCAGCCCTACACCAAGTCCAAATTATTGATGACAAACCTACAGAAGGACCAGTTTGTTATATCTCAAGACAAATCAAACCAACAGAAGCCAGATATGGTGCAAGCCAAATGGAGTGCTTATGTTTGGTATGGGCACTTGAGAAATTACACTATTACCTTGATGGCACTGTTTTTGAAGTGATAACTGACTGTAATGCCGTGAAATCACTTCTTAACATGAAAACTCCCAACAGACATATGTTGAGATGGCAAATAGCCATTCAAGAATATAGAGGAAACATGACTATAGTTCATAAAGCAGGAAACATTCACAAAAATGCTGATGGACTTAGTAGATGGGCTTTAGCCAACACTCCTGATAACCCAGCTTATGTACCTTTGGAAGCTGAACCACAGATTCCAATTGAAGGGATTAACATAACTGATATTGGGACTGAATTCTTTGAAGAGGTCAGAGAGTCTTATAAACAAGACAAGAATTGCCATATCTTGACTTCTTTATTGGATAAAGACTGCAAAGACACATCTTTGGTTAATACACTAGATGAATTTTGGAAAAATTCCTATTCTGAAGGAAGATTTCACTTGTTTGATGGGATTATTTACCATAGAACAAAACATTCTTGTGTGATGACATTGTGTAGTAGATTGCTCATCAATACCATTCTTCATGAATGCCATGATAGCATTTACTCTGGACACCTATCAGAAGACAGAACACTTGAAAAGGTGAAGAACTGTGCATGGTGGCCATCTTGGAGAAAAGAAACCATTGAATATTGCCATACCTGTGATAGATGCCAAAAAGCAAACAGGAGTACAGGCAAGAAATTTGGATTAATGATCCATATTCAAGAACCAAAATCCCCTTGGGAAGTTGTTCACATGGATTGGGTCACAGCACTTCCTCCAAGTGGTGACAAAAGTTATAATGCTTGTTTAGTCATTGTAGACAGATATAGCAAAACTCCCATATTCTTACCATGTCATAAAGATGACACTGCTATGGATACAGCTCTTCTTTTATGGAGTAGAGTTATTTCTCATACAGGGTTATTTAAGAATATCATAAGTGACAGAGACCCCAAGTTCACATCTGCACTTTGGACCAATCTTCATAGATTGTTTGGGACTAAGTTACCATTCTCTACAGCATATCACCCTCAAACAGATGGGCTAGCAGAGAGGATGATTCAAACTTTAGAAGACATGATCAGGAGATTTTGTGCTTATGGATTAGAATTCAGAGACTCAGATGGCTTTACCCATGACTGGTGCACTTTGATACCTGCATTAGAATTGGCATACAAGACATCAGTCCATTCTTCCACAGGACAAACTCCTGCTATGTTAGAAAAAGGATGGAATCCAAGACTCCAAGCAGACACACTGAGGAAAGACTTGATTGAAATTCATCCTACAGCTTCCAGCTTCAAATTAATGCTTGATAAAGTAAAACACCATGCAAAACAAAGTATGGATGATGCTTTTGATTATGCAAAACAGAAGTGGGACAAGAGTCATAAAGTACCAGACTTCAAAGTAGGGGACTTAGTTCTAGTTTCAACCTTGAATTTTAATAATATCAAAGGCCCAAAGAAACTTAAAGATTCTTATGTAGGACCTTTTGTTATTGTTGCTTTACATGGAACCAATGCAGTTCAAGTGGAATTGAGTGGTGAATTGGAAAATAAACACCCCACATTTCCAGTCAGCTTGATAAAACCTTATCAACCAGCTGATAAAGAATTGTTTCCTTTAAGAAACCCAACTCCTTTAACTGTACCACCTGTGGAACAGAATGAAGACAGAAAGATAAAGAAAGTCATTAAAGAAAGGAGACTTAGGGGTAAAAATCAAAGAGAATATCTTGTCAGATATAGAAATCCAGTACATGAAGATGAATGGATGGCAGAATCAGAAATACCTGACTCAGATAAACTCTTAAGAAGATTTAGACATGAAAGAAGGCCACAAGCCTGAATATGTCTATAAATGTGCTTTAAATTACTTGATCTGAGTAATGTGAAGAGGTTGGACAGTGGACATTACCCCTTTTTGGGGCCTTATTCTTTTATCACTAATAAAATTGTAATACAATTTTATTTTTTGGTGGGAGGGAATGTGAGCCTTGAGGTATATTTTACATACCCAAATAGGCCACAATTATCTTAAAAAGAAATTTTGAATTATGCAAAACTCATAAGTCATGCATATATCCAAAATTCATCATTTTCAATTTCAGAAAAGATGAATAACTTTTTATTGAGTAAGTAAATCCATGGATTTAAGACCAGATTTGGATTCTACACAAAAATTCACCTAGGGTAGCTCCATAGAGTGAATAAGCTCAATTTAAGTATTTGAGGTGGTAAAATGGAAAATACTTCAATACCACATCATTAATACCACATAAAAGATCCGTGAAAATTTTTGTTTTTCTTGATTTTTAGCCAAAATAATAGGAAAGTGAGAAATCCCATGTTACATATACACTAAGAATAGTGTTATGCATGTTTTGAGCACTTAATATCATGGTATTCTTACATGGACTTTTGGTACACCCATAGTGGATATCTCACTTGAAGCTTAAATTACTATTTTGACGTAAAAATTGGGCAAGGGGGACAAAAGACATCAAAGAGAGCCAGGGTACCCAACTTCTGAGGCCTCAGAGGCGTGGATAGCTCCAGAGCATGGATCCATGGCTCATCTTGGCCCAATTGGTAAACTAAAACTCTTTGGGAACTTGGTTACCAAGTTACAACTACTGTAAAACATCAGAAAATAGCAAATAACCTGCTATTTTGACGTGCCAAGGAGGTAATGAGCTACTTACACTCCTGTAACCATGTCAATTACTAATGACTTTCCATGGATAAACCCCAAAAGAGTAATTAAAACCCTTTTGGGACCCATATTCATTGATTTACCTCATAGCAACCAGCAAAAAACTGCTATTTGCAATTCTACGTAGAAATGAGGTAAAACCTTCAAAAATTCATTAAAAATACAATTCTTAATGAATCTTTCTGAAACTTTCAGGACTAAAGGAGAACTGTATTATCTATGGTACAACCAAAAGGAATTACAGTTTTACTAGTAAAATTAAAAGTTTTACTTACAGTCCATTTTTGGATATTCTACGTGAAACACTGAATCTTCAAAAATTCACAGTAATTACAACCTGTGATGAAATTGGCAATAACATTGATAACTTTGAGAAATCAATGATTATTTTAGAATAAAAGAAGATTTACAAGTGTTACTCCTTTTATTCTTAACCATATTGGGGTTGGTAGTCACGTAAAAGCATCAATTAAGTAATTATGATAATCTTACATGACAACAGATGATGCAATCAATAATCCAAAAAGGTTTATTGTTTTCTCACTCACTGGTTTTTCAGTTTGCTCCATGGCACGCCTCTGTGAGCTGTTATTGACTTAAAAGAAGCCTCTTCTTGCTGTTTTTTCCGTATGATCATCTTATAAATTTATTAAACCATTATTACCAACAAGTAAGTATTAGTTCAAGCTATTCTTAAGTGTTTTAAATCTTTCAGAATCAATCAGAAAGACGTGAAATCATAGAATCCAACTATATATTGTTGAAATACTGTTATAAATCATCTTGATCCCTTAAATCCACAATTCTACGTCAAATTTCTCTACTCTTATCTTTCAATAAGTTCTTTGGAGTATTAGTGAGTCATTTATCTTTAATTCTTAAAGTTTTTCTCTAGTAATAGTTTTCTTCAAGAATTATCTTTATAATTATTCTTGTAAAAGATAATTATATATTAAAATAATTTTATTATTTTAATAAAAGAAGTTTTTTATTATTAAATTCTTCTTGTAATTGATTCTTGTAGACAATTACTGCTCACTGTTATAATCACTAGTAGTGTATAACACGTGAAAGAAATAATTTTATAATTATTTAATTGTGGTTATAATAATTTTTATTATTATATTTCATAAGAACAGACATAGTACTGTTGATTAATAGTAATATTATCATCAGTTTCATAGTCACATCTTACAATTGAAGACAATTCAGATGATAAGTCATCAATATTTTTTGAATCTTCAAGAGATATAGAAAATATCAATGCAACTTTTGACATCATGGAATCTTATTCCCACTTTCCACAATTCAGCAATGACCAACTTGACTTATCAAAAGTTCAAGATGCACAACTTATGAAAACAAAACCAAAAAGGGGAAAAGGCTATACAGCTGGTAACTCCTGTATAACAGAAGTGGTGATTGACAACAAGCCTACCAAGCTTTTGCTTGACCCAGGAGCCTTCTGCTATTGTGTTGGAAAATCTTTTCTTAAGACTTGTGTACCAAACTTGAAAGACCAATTGTTACCAATTGATGGTATAAAATTCAACAGTGTAAGTAATCCAATGAAAGCATTAGGAATCTTTGAGACCAATGTCATATTCCCACACATAAATGGGAATTTAAGAATCACAGTTGAATTTGTTGTTATGGAAAATTGCTCTAGTACCCATTTTATATTGGGAAATGACTATTTAATCATGTATGGGATAGATTTACATAACAACAAAGACAGATACTTTACTATTGGAGACGATAAGCACCAAAAGTTTGCCTTTTTACCATTTAAAAGACAAATTACAGTAAACAAAGTATCACCAGTCAACTTAGAGTTAGAGAAATTCAAGTCTGAACAGTTAAATGAGGCTGAAAAAAACCTTCATCTGACTGATAAACAATAAAATGAACTTTCTTCCCTTTTGTATGACCACAGAGGAGCATTTGATTCAGACAAAGAACCTCTAGGAGCAATTATTGGTCATGAAGTTGACATCATTCTTAAAATTGAGAGACCTTATCCACCACTCTTAAGAAGACCTGCATATCCAGCAAGTCCAAAATCAAGAAAAGCTCTAGAAATTCATATCAAAGAGGTTCTGAACCTTGGTGTAATAAGAAAAGTAGGCCACAATGAAGAAGTAGAAAAAACTACACCAGTCATTGTGGCGTGGCATAATGGAAAATTCAGAATGGTTGGGGACTTTAGAGCTCTGAACACTTACACTGTTCCAGACAGATACCCAATACCAAAAATCCAAATTGCCCTTACTCAAATATCTCAAGCAGTGTATATAACCACTATGGATGCCCTTAAAGGATTCCATCAAAATGTGGTGACACCAAGAGCAAGAAAATACTTGAGAATTATTGTTCATTGTGGAGTGTATGAATACTTGAGGATGCCCTTTGGTATCAAAAATGCACCTTCACACTTACAAAGAATGATGAATGAAATATTCCCTGAAGAACTCTCAGAGGGATGGTTAATCATTTACATTGATGACATTATTATCTGTTCCAAGACTTGGGAGGAGCACATGTACAGATTGTCCGGAGTTTTGACAAAAATTCAATCAGTAAACATGAAAATCTCCTTGAAAAAATGTCATTTTGGATTTAAAGAACTTAAAGCACTAGGACATGTTTTATCTGGTTTGTCCCTTGGAATTGACAAAAACAAAGTTGCAGCAGTATTGCTAAAACCCATGCCTCAGAATAAGAAGGAAGCTCAGTCATTCTTAGGTTTTGTAGGATATTACAGGCAACACATTAAAGATTTTGAATCCATAGCAAGACCACTTTATAAATTGTGTGACAAAGACACAGTATTTGAAATGACTGTTTACAGAGTCAAAGCTTTTGAGTCTCTAAGAGAAGCCTTGACCACTGCTCCACTCTTACTGATGCCAGACTTTAAGCTACCTTTCAAGCTGTATATTGATGCATCAGGGGATGGACTGGGTGCTGCACTTCACCAAGTTCAGATCATAAATGATAAACCTGTAGAAGGACCCATATGTTTCATATCCAGGCAAATCAAACCAACTGAAGCCAGATATGGAGCAAGTCAAATGGAATATTTATGCCTTGTCTGGGCCTTGGATAAATTGAACTACTTCTTAGAGGGATGTGTTTTTGAGGTAATAACAGATTGTACAGCTGTCAAATCACTTCTGAACATGAAGACACCCAACAGACATATGCTCAGATGGCAAATAGCCATACAAGAATACGGAGGCAATATGACTATTGTTCATAAGGATGGGAATATTCATAAGAATGCAGATGGACTAAGCAGATGATCATTACCAAATAATATTGATAATCCTGCTTATGTGCCAGAAGAAGCTTCACCACAAATTCCAATAGAAGGAATAATTGTTACAGACTTGAACACCACCTTCTTTGAAGAAGTCAGAAGTAGTTACACTCAAGACCAGAATTGTAGCATCTTATGCCAATTGCTTGGCAAAGACTGTAAAGACAACTCTCTCATACATGCCTTGGATGAAGTATGGAAAAAATCTTATGATGAAGGAAGATTTCACCTACTGGATGGTATAATTTACCACAGAACCAAACACACATGTGTCATGACAGTTGTAGACAGGTCATTAATCTATCTTGTACTGAAAGAATGCCATGATAGTCCCTTTTCAGGACATCTGTCTGAAGACAGAACAAGAGAGAAAGTAAAAACCTGCATATGGTGGCCAATGTGGCAGAAAGATGTTGCAGAGTATTGCAAAACCTGTGACAGATGCCAAAAGGCAAATAAATCCACTGGCAAGAGACTTGGAAATATGATAAAAATCCAAGAACCAAGCAGACCTTGGGAAATTGTCTATGTGGATTGGGTAAATAGCCTACCACCAGGAGGTGACAGAAGCTATAATGCTTGCCTAGTAATTGTGGACAGATTCAGTAAAACTCCAATCTTTTTACCATGTCACAAGGATGATACAGCCATGGATACAGCTCTTCTGATATGGAATAGAGTAGTGTCATGGACTGGGATATTTACAAATATCATTAGTGATAGGGATCCCAAATTCACTTCAGAACTATGGACAAATCTTCACCAATTATTTGGCACTAAACTGTCTTTCTCTACAGCCTACCACCCACAAACTGATGGCCTGGCTGAAAGGATGATCCAAACCTTAGAGGACATGGTGAGAAGAGTTTGTACATATGGCCTTTAATTCAAATATTGTGATGGATTTACCCATTACTGGTGTACTCTGTTGCCAGCACTGGAATTAGCCTATAAAACATCAATCCATGCCAGTACCAATCAAACTCCTGCTATTCTAGAAAAAGGATGGAACCCAAAGTTACCCCAAGATTCCTTGTGGAAAGATTTAATTGAAATACATCCTACAGCTGCTAGCTTCAAATGAATGCTAGACAAAGGTAGAAAGCATGCATTAAGGTTCATGGAGGACTGTTTTTCATATGCTAAAGACAAATGGGATAAATCACATGCAACTCCAGATTTCAAAGTGGGGGACCTAGTTCTTGTATCCACCACTAACTCCAATAACATCAAAGGATGTAAAAAGTTGAAAGACTCTTTTGCAGGACCTTTTGTGATTAAGGCCCTCCATGAAGAAAATGCTGTTGAAGTAGAGTTATCTGAAGAACTTAACAATAAGCATCCTACATTTCCAGTAAGCTTGATAAAGCCATATAAATCTAGTGATGCTGAGAAATTTCACTTGAGGAATAAGATTCCCCAAGTTATACCTCCTATTGAGACATCTGGTACTAAGAAAATTAAGAACGAAAAAAGTAAGGGAATACCTTGTTAGGTACAGTGACCCAACTTGTGAAGATGAATGGTTAGAAGAAAAAGATATACCAGAAGCTACCAAACTCCTCAGGAGATTCAGACACACTAGAAACACCAATATTACAAAGTAATATTCTTTTTTAGGGGGAGGGAATGTGAGCCTTAGAGGAAATTTCATATACCCAAAAGACCACAAATACAAAATTAACATATGAATATAACTAAAATAAATTTATTTATATTATTAAAATAAAAATCAAAATATAAATATAAAATTATATTCAAAAATAAAAAATTTAATTACAATTTAAAAATAAAATTACATTAAATTTTGGAATTATAAAATTACATTTATACTTGAAAAAATTAAGTCAAAATAAAATTTTAACAAAATTGTAAAAAAAAAAAAAAAATTGGAAAAAAGTTAAATAAAAATTATTATAACTTTTTATCCAATAAATAAACTTATAAAAATTATTTCACCATTGGATTCCTCATAAAAAATCAGGTGGGGTCACCTCTGGATGAAATTTCTGTAACTCAACTCTAAATAAGCTTAAATTAAGTTTTTAGTATTTTCAATACAAAAGTTGAAAATCCTCAAAGCTTTAATCTAATTCACACCACATGTGGTGTTAACCATCAATTTTTGTGTTAAAATTGAGGTGTTGTGTTGTAAGGTTTGACTATGAAACAATAAGTAAAAATTACTAATTTATTACTTATTGTACTCTGAATGTCCTTATGAGTTGAATAAATAGGATTAAAAATATAATAATAATGAATAATTATTATTATTATGGCGTAAAATAATTATATTATTAAATAAATATAATAATATAATTTATATTATGAAAATATAATATAATAAATAAATATATTAATATAAAATAATTAATATATTTAAAAAGCTCTTTATTATTGTTACCAGCAAATAATAAAGGCGTAAAAAATTGCTTTTTATTAATAAAAAACAATTAATAACAATAATATTACTAATATTAAAGTTATGAATTAATATAAATACTATTTATATTAATTAGAGAATTATTAAGAGAGTAATAATAGAGAAATTATTATAATAAGAGAAAATAACCTACTTTTAACACTTAATATAATAATTTTGAAATATTTTACGCCAAAAAATATAAATACAGCCTTTTCAAATTGTATTTGCAATAAAAATAAAGAAAATTACAAATTATTCTGGATTTTTACGTGGAAATGAGTTTTAGAGAGATTTTTAACAAAAACAATTAAATAAATGATTTAATCACGTCAGAATAGATGATTATAATAAGGTGGTCTTTGGTCTTTAATAATATAATAGTCTTATATATAAAGAATAAAGAAATTACCTTTGATTCAATTGATTTAATGTTTTTGATGCATCTGAGGGGAAAATAGAGTAAAAAGAGCTCTATTTATAGTAAATACCTCCCTCCTAGAGTCCAACAGGCTTCTAGTAGACGTGTACTGATCATATCCACTGGAATTGGTCAATATTTTAAGGTTTGGAGATGATTACATCATTATCAAACCATATTACATCATTATTACACCATTATTTAGAGTTATCACCATACCTCTAAGTTTGATGACATCAGCGGCTTGGCAGAACCCCAAATTTCGTGGATTTTATTAGTTTTAATCATAAACTAATAGTATTCACCAATTTTATCACTCTTAAGACTGTTAAACCTAATTTAAGGTTACTGTGAGTGATTATAACTGCTCAAATTAAGCTCAAACTTTGATCCTCAATACCTTTTAAGATTTACACGCTACAGCAATTCAAAGAGTGAATTCTGATAGCCTGACATAATCTTATTATGCTGCAAAGAGCATTTCATTACATCATCAAAACTCTAATTTTGATGATTTTTCTTGTAACTCATCTTTTCTGTCGAAATTCAATATTTTAAACTTCAAACCTTGATTTCAGGGGGTTATACCCTGAATTTAATAATAAAAATTACATCATTCTTCACGAATGAACTAGTAGAATCCAACTGTATACTTTTTTGTAAGTTTGGAACACTTTCACAACAAAGTGGTCAACAGCTCTGTTGATTTTTATCAATATTTCATCATAGGTTTTAACCTTGTTTATAATTTGTAAAATAAAGTTCATATCTGTGTTCTTACAGTAATTACGTGGTAACTTTATTTTTGGTTCATCATTCTATCATGTATAGTTTAGGAGATATTAGCTATGATCCTTGAATATATGCGTTGACCAAAAAAGTGCATATATTCAGGTTAATTCCTTAAGTATTAACTTTGGAAATTAGCTTATTAATTGTTTTATGTGTGGATTTTTTGTGGGGAATCCACTGGTACAGCTTATTCCACATGTTGTTTCATTAGTTCTTGTGATAAATAAGGTTTTATGGTTTTTATAAGGTATTATACCTTATAACTCATTAAATATTGACTTTACAGATATGCCATAAAAATGGTATATGTGTATTTTACCATGGGGAATCCAATGGTATAGTTTATTTTACATGTTGATTCATTGGTTTTCAAGTTAAACCAATTTTTGTACCAATTTATGGTATTTTTTGTATATTTAAGTAATTATTTTTAATGTATAATTATTCTAAGTAATTTTAATATAATTATATTAAAGGTATAATTATTCTAAGTCTTTTTTGTGACCTTATTGGGTATCTGGTCATATCTCAAAGGCTCACATTCCCTACCACCAAAAAAGATTGTACCACAATCTGATATGTGTGATTAGGGTATCATCCACTGTCCTACCTCTTCATTAGACTTTATCAGTCCTGAAGCTCAATAATGCTTGATTTTGTTATTCTTTAGGTTTTCTTTCATGTCTAAACCTCCTCAGTAGTTTATCAGCATTTGTTATATCTTTCTCAAGTAGCCATTCATCCTCTTGAGTTGGATTTCTATACCTTACAAGGTATTCTCTTTCTTTTTTGTTCCTTGTCCTTCTTTCTTTAAGGACTTTTACAATTCTTTTTTCTTCTCCTTCTTCCAAAGGGGGAATTTCAAGTGGGGGTTTATTTCTTAGTGGAAATAATTCCTTGTCACTTGAGCTGTAAGGGTTTATAAGACTTACAGGGAAAGTTGGGTGTTTATTCATTAAATCACCTGTAAGTTCCAATTGTACAGCATTGGGTCCATGAAGTGCTTTTACCATAAATGGTCCTGCAAAGGAATCTTTCAATTTCTTTGGTCCTTTTATGTTATTAAAGTTAAGAGTTGATACTAATACCAAATCTCCTATTTTGAAGTCAGGTGGTTTATGACTTTTGTCCCATCTTTCTTTTGCATATTTGAAAGAGTCTTGCATGCATCTGTTTGCATGGTGTCTTGCTTTGTCAAGCATTATCTTAAAACTGCTTTCTGTTGGATGTATGTCCACTAAGTCCTTTTTGAGGGTATCATAAGGAAGTCTTGGATTCCAACCTTTCTCTAGCATTGCTGGTGTTTTGCCAGTAGAAGAATGGATTGATGTCTTATATGCCAGTTCAAGTGCTGGTATTAGTGTACACCAATCATGGGTGAAACCATCAGGATCTTTGAATTCTAGCCCATAAGCACAGAATCTTCTGATCATGTCCTCCAAGTTCTGTATCATTCTTTCTGCTAAACCATCAGTTTGGGGATGGTAAGCTGTTGAGAATGATAGCTTTGTCCCAAATAAGTTATGGAGATTTGTTCATAATGCTGAAGTGAACTTTGGGTCTCTGTCACTTATAATATTTTGGAATAAGCCTGTGTGGCTAATGACTTTATTCCATGTCATTATGGCTGTATCCATAGCTGTGTCATCTTCATGACATGGTAAGAACATGGGAGTTTTACTGTACCTGTCAACTAACACTAGACATTCATTATAGCTCCTGTCCCCTCCTGGAGGTAGTGCTGTTACCCAATCCATATGAACTATTTCCCATGGGGATTTTGTTTCTTGTATTTGGATCATCATTCCAAATTTCTTTCCTGTGGCTCTGTTGGCTTTTTGACATCTGTCACAGGTTTGGCAGTACTCTGCAACATCTTTCTTCCAATTTGGCCACCAAGAGCAGGTCTTCACCCTCTCTAGTGTCCTATCTTCTGAGAGATGTCCAGATGCAACACTATCATGACACTCATGTAAAATAGTGTTTATTAGTGTTCTATCTGTTAAGGCCATAACACATGTGTGTTTTGTTCTATGGTAAAGGATTCCATCAAGGAGGTGGAATATTCCTTCATCATATGCCTTTTTCCATATTTCATCCAGTTTTGATGAAAGTGATGGATCTTTGCAGTCTTTCATTAGAAGTTGGCTTAAGATATGGCAATTTTTGTCTGTCTTATAGCTTTCTTTAACTTGGTTAAAGAATTCTGTGCCTATGTCTGTGACACATATTCCTTCTATATGGTGCTCTTCTTGTGGTACCCATGCTGGATTGTCAGGGGTATTTGCTAAAGCCCATCTGCTAAGACCATCTGCATTTTTATGAATATTTCCAGATTTATGTACAATAGTCATATTTCCTCTATATTCTTGGATAGCAATTTGCCATCTCAGCATATGTCTATTTGGAGTCTTCATATTTAATAGTGATTTCACAGCATTACAGTCTGTGATTATATCAAATACTGTGCCATCCAAAAAATAATGCAGTTTTTCTAAAGCCCACACTAGGTATAAGCATTCCATTTGGCTTGCTCCATAACTTGCTTCTGTTGGCTTTATTTGCCTTGAAATGAAACAAATTGGTCCTTCCACTGGTTTATCATTGATAATTTGTGTTTGGTGAAGTGCAGCACCTAATCCTTCTCCACAAGCATCAATGTATAGTTTGAAAGGTAGTTTCCAATCTGGCATTAGAAGAAATGGTGCATTTGTTAGTGAATTTTTCAATTCTTCATATGCCTTGACCCTTTCTTCAGTCATTTCATAAACTGTTTGTGGGTCACATAATTTATATACGGATTTGGCAATTTTTGCAAAGTCCTTTATATGCTGTCTATAGTAACCAGCAAATCCTAAAAATGATTGCATTTCTTTTTTGGTTTGAGGCATTGCTTTGAGTAGTACTGCTGCTACTTTATTTTTGTCTATGCCTAGACTAAGTCCAGATACAACATGTCCTAGTGCTTTTAGTTCACTATATGCAAAATGACACTTTTTCAAGGAAATTTTCATATTCACTTGGTCTATTTTTTGTAGTACCCTTTCTAGTCTTGTAAGGTGATTTTCCCAAGTTTCTGAGCAAACTATGTTATCATCAATATAGATAATTAACCATCCTTCTGATAATTCTTCAGGCAATATGGTATTCATCATTCTTTGATAATGGGAAGGTACATTTTTTGTCCCAAATGGCATTCTTAAGTATTCAAAAATTCCACAATGGACTATTGCTCTTAGTAGTTTCTTGGCATTGTCTGTTAAAACATTTTGATGAAAACCCTTAAGAGCATCCATAGCTGTGATGTACTTAGCTTGTGACAATTGGGTCAATGTCTCATGGATTCTAGGTATTGGATATCTGTCTGGAATGGTATAGGTGTTCAGGGCTCTGAAGTCTCCTACCATCCTTGATTTTCCATTATGCCAAGTTATAATGACAGGTGTAGTAGCTTCTACTTGTTCATTATGTCCAACCTTTCTTAATACTCCAAGGTCCATTAATTCTTTAATGTGCACCTCTAAGGCTTCTCTAGCCCTTGGACTGGCTGGATAAGCAGGTCTTCTTAATAAAGGTGGGTAAGGCTTTTCTAAATTAAGAATTATATCCACTTCATGTCCAATTATGGCACCTAGTGGCTCTTTGTCAGTTGCAAAGGCATTTTTATACTTAAATAAGAGGTCAATCAATTTTTCTTTCATTTTTTCTGTTAATTCTTGATTGAATTCTGCCTCTTTAAGTTGTTCAGATATAAAAAGTTCTTTTTCTGGAATTTTTTCTTCCTTCTTAATAACTGTGATTTGTTTTTTGTTATTTAAGAAGCCAAACTTTTGTCTTTTGTTATCTCCTATGGTAAAATATCTGTCTTTTTGGTTGGAGATATCTATACCATAGATTGATAAGTAGTCATTTCCCAGTATGAAATGATTACTAGTACAGTTGTCCATTACTACAAACTCTACTTTAATTCTGACACATTGTGAGGGATGAGGAAAAATTAGTGTTAAATCAATTATTCCAAGGGGCTTCATGCTCTCACTTGCACTACTAAATTTGACACCTTGTATTGGCTTAAGTTTTTCTTGCCAGTTTGGGACAATGGTTTTTAAATAACTTTTGCCAACACAAGTGCAATATGCTCCTGTATCCAAGTTAACTTTTCCTTCTTGGTTATCAACCATAACAATACTTATACTTGATTTTCCAGCTGTATATCCCATTCGTCTTGCAGGTTTGGTTCTATACATTTTGGCATCTTGTATGTTTGTCAGGTTTGTGTCAGATGTTCCAAATTGTGGTAAGTTTGAATTAACATCCAGTACTTCATAAATTATATCAATATTATTAATTCGTGCATTAATTATATT
Source organism: Austropuccinia psidii (assembly GCA_023105745.1). Taxonomy (NCBI): domain Eukaryota; kingdom Fungi; phylum Basidiomycota; class Pucciniomycetes; order Pucciniales; family Sphaerophragmiaceae; genus Austropuccinia; species Austropuccinia psidii. The sequence goes on from JALGQZ010000001.1 coordinate 28,569,176, forward strand.
GATTTCATCACTTTCAGAGCTTTCTGACTCTTCTGTGTCTTTTTCAGAGTCAGATTCCTCTTCTTTGTCATTGTGGTTTTCTGTTTCCACAATTTCATTAATCTTTGCTTTTTTAAGGCAATTATTGGCTAAGTGTCCAATACCTCCACATTTATGGCATTTTCTTTGCTCATTATTGTTGGATGTATTGGGCTTAAAGGATTCTTTTGATTTATCTTTTTTGATAAATGGCTTATTTGGGCTTTTAATGTCCAATTTTTTCCAATTCCTGCCAATTTTTGTTCTTGTCACTATATCTTCTAGTGCATTTATATACTCTTCTGTGGAGCATGGTTCTATACATCTGCTTCTTATGGCATGTTCTAGTTCCCCTCCACATTTTTTAAGTATTTTCATGTGCACCATCTTTTGTGACATTTCTGGGTACAGTGCATTAAGCCTTTCAACTTGTTTCAAGGACCAAGTTAAAGGTTTGTCTTTCTCTGGGTCAAAGAAAGAGTTTTCAAATGCATTTTCTATCTTATACCTCCAGGCATCATTTGCCCACTTGGTGATTATTTCTTGTTTCCACCAAGACCAGGTATTTTACCATTTGTCTGCCTTATGCCATAATACCATCCTTTTGCATATTTCTCAAATAGTGAGTGTAATCTGGCAGTGATCAATTCATATGTTATGGCATAATCTTCTTGTAACATGTCAATTGTTTTAATAAATGACATATGGTCATATTCACCTACTCCTGTGAATTTTGGACATTCCTTCAATTGAGGTGCTTCCTTCATTAAGACTTGGTTATTATCTTGGTGACTCAAGTCTGTTATGAAAGAATTTGACAATTCCTCTTTTGTTTCACAGGGCTTCTTATATGAGAAAATGGAGTTGATAACTTTGCCATATTTAAATTAGCCTCATTAATTTTATCCATTTTTTCAGTAATAAGCCTTATTTCACTCTGAATATCATCTTTCAGATGCATTCTTGCTTCATCACTTTTTTCCACATGGTCCAAAAGTAATTTTTGGTGTGATGAAGTCTTTTCTTCAAATTTTTCTACAGAAATACTTAATTTATTTAATTTTTCTGTAAGATTGTCAATACTCACATCATAATTGATTGTCAAAGTTTTGTCTTTGATATCTTTTATGTATTTATACAATTCTTGTTGTCCTTGTATTAATTTTTGAGTATTGTCAATTAAGTTCTTTGGTTTATTATTTTCAACCATAAACTTAATGTTGTCAATTTCTTTTTTGTTTTGCACAACACTTTTTGTTAAAGAAGATAAATTGTTATTTATTTCTTGTAGTGATAATAAACTATCTTTAATTTCTTTTAGAGGTAATATACTATTTTTAATTTCTGTTAAAGTATCTACAACATCTTTGGACATGGTTATTTCTTTGGGAAATGAGGTTGTCTCATTCTTTGCTCTTCCTTGTCCTTGAATTCCATCAAGGTTCTGGCCGTGTTGAAAACATTGTCCATGGCATCCTTTTGGATTCTTGGGATCCTGTAGCTTGGGGAATATGGTTTCCTCCAATGCTTTTTCTTGTTCTTCTTCCCTTCTTGGGGAAGTGGGCTGGCTTGAGGCTTGCTGGTGGAAGCTACTGGGGCTTCTTCCTTGGTTGCCTCCCTCTTTTTGGCGTGGTAATCCTTGATTTTTTTGATTTGAGGTTTGGATGACAGTGGATTCCATCCATTGGAGTATTTCACTATCTCCTCCTCTTTGAGGAACTTTTTCAGGATGTGCCAGGATTTCATCACTCCTTGGTGTATTTGAGGCAGCATTTCCCAATCTTTGTCCTTGTACACTGTGTAATACTGCTTGTACTGGCTCATGTAGATGTCTATTTGAGCCCTCTGAATGTGATTTGTACCTATTTGGGTTACTCATACTTAGCTCCAATTCAGGTTCAGATATCATGGGCATTTCTGGGACTTGCCTTTGGGATAAGGCACTTCCTTGTGTGGATTCTGTTCCACTGGGGATATTGCCCTTTCTTTTCCCTTTTGAGGGATCAGTTCTACCTCTGAGTCCAGCTCCATCTGATTGGATGGAGTATTGGGAACCTCTTCTGGTAGTCATAATTTAAGAAAATAAGAAATAAAAGTATTTTAGGATAAAAATTCTTTTTATGGCAATTATAAAAGAGGTGCTCACCTTCAGAGTCTTGAATGGTGGGTCCTAGAAAGTCTAATTTCTTAGCTTTCTTTCTTTTGGTGATAACTGGTGTTGGAGAACTTTGACAAGTTTCTTCCACCAATCTCTCAACAGTAGCTTGGTTGTCTTCTGTTGGGTTATCTTCAAACACTAAAAAAGACAAATAAATATAAGTCTTTTTATAAGAAGTGTTATTTTTTGGTAAGATATGGCAATTTTCCACGTAGAAATTGCTTTAATATCTTTAATGAATAAAGAAATGAATAAAAATAACTTTTTTATTGTTTTTTAATATTTTTTAATATATTTTTTTTTATATTTTTTATTTTTAAGGAATAAAATAAAAATTAATATGATTCTTTATAAAACTAAATTATAATAAAAATTATTTGTAATTTATATAATATCTTTGTTAATCACTAGAGTCACTCAAAGAAAGTACTTGCAAGTCTAAGGATGTGAAAAACCACGTGTAAGACAGTACAATTGCTTTCCAAATGCCTCAATAGCTTTTAAAATCAATAAAATATAAAATTATTATATAATTTTATGATTATAAATATAATTTATTATTGAATAAACCCAATTAGAATCTTTTTAAAGGTCTTTTAAGTAAATGTCACGGCCAGGCCCCCAAATGTAAGGTTTGACTATGAAACAATAAGTAAAAATTACTAATTTATTACTTATTGTACTCTGAATGTCCTTATGAATTGAATAAATAAGATTAAAAATATAATAATAATAAATAATTATTATTATTATGGCGTAAAATAATTATATTATTAAATAAATATAATAATATAATTTATATTATGAAAATATAATATAATAAATAAATATATTAATATAAAATAATTAATATATTTAAAAAGATCTTTATTATTGTTACCAACAAATAATAAAGGCGTAAAAAATTGCTTTTTATTAATAAAAGACAATTAATAACAATAATATTACTAATATTAAAGTTATGAATTAATATAAATACTATTTATATTAATTAGAGAATTATTAAGAGAGTAATAATAGAGAAATTATTATAATAAGAGAAAATAACCTACTTTTAACACTTAATATAATAATTTTGAAATATTTTACGCCAAAAAATATAAATACAACCTTTTCAAATTGTATTTACAATAAAAATAAAGAAAATTACAAATTATTCTGGATTTTTACGTGGAAATGAGTTTTAGAGAGATTTTTAACAAAAACAATTAAATAAATCATTTAATCACGTCAGAATAGATGATTATAATAAGGTGGTATTTGGTCTTTAATAATATAATAGTTTTATATATAAAGAATAAAGAAATTACCTTTGATTTAATTGATTTAATGTTTTTGATGCATCTGAGGGGAAAATAGAGTAAAAAGAGCTCTATTTATAGTAAATACCTCCCTCCTAGAGTCCAACAGGCTTCTATTAGACGTGTACTGATCATATCCACTGGAATTGATCAATATTTTAAGGTTTGGAGATGATTACATCATTATCAAACCATATTACATCATTATTACACCATTATTTAGAGTTACCACTATACCTCTAAGTTTGATGACATCAGCAGCTTGGCAGAACCCCAAATTTCGTGGATTTTATTAGTTTTAATCATAAACTAATAGTATTCACCAATTTTATCACTCTTAAGACTGTTAAACTTAATTTAAGGTTACTGTGAGTGATCATAACTGCTCAAATTAAGCTCAAACTTTGATCCTCAATAACCTTTAAGATTTACACGCTACAGCAATTCAAAGAGTGAATTCTGATAGCCTGGCATAACCTTATTATGCTGCAAAGAGCTTTTCATTATATCATCAAGACTCTAATTTTGATGATTTTTCTTGTAACTCATCTTTTCTGTCGAAATTCAATATTTTAAACTTCAAACCTTGATTTCAGGGGGTTATACCCTGAATTTAATAATAAAAATTACATCATTCTTCACGAATGAACTAGTAGAATCCAACTGTATACTTTTTTGTAAGTTTGGAACACTTTCACAACAAAGTGGTCAACAGCTCTGTTGATTTTTATCAATATTTCATCATAGGTTTTAACCTTGTTTATAATTTGTAAAATAAAGTTCATATCTGTGTTCTTACAGTAATTACGTGGTAACTTTATTTTTGGTTTCATCATTCTATCATGTATAGTTTAGGAGATATTAGCTATGATCCTTGAATATATGCGTTGACCAAAAAAGTGCATATATTCAGGTTAATTCCTTAAGTATTAACTTTGGAAATTAGCTTATTAATTGTTTTATGTGTGGATTTTTTGTGGGGAATCCACTGGTACAACTTATTCCACATGTTGTTTCATTAGTTCTTGAGATAAATAAGGTTTTATGGTTTTTATAAGGTATTATACCTTATAACTCATTAAATATTGACTTTACAGATATGCCATAAAAATGGTATATGTGTATTTTACCATGGGGAATCCAATGGTATAATTTATTTTACATGTTGATTCATTGGTTTTCAAGTTAAACCAATTTTTGTACCAATTTATGGTATTTTTTGTATATTTAAGTAATTATTTTTAATGTATAATTATTCTAAGTAATTTTAATATAATTATATTAAAGGTATAATTATTCTAAGTCTTTTTTGTGACCTTATTGGGTATGTGGTCATATCTCAAAGGCTCACATGTGTTTAGTTTAGAAGTTATGAGGAATTGAAGTATTTTCAATTGAATTCAATTGAAAGGTCAAAATGTGTGCGTGTATTACATAATTGAACTTTGATTTACATATGAGGTATCAATTATTACTGTATTGTACTGTAAAACTCAATTGAATTACATATGTAAATTATAGGTATAATACATGATGAGGAATTGAAGGAAAAATAAATTGGAAAGATTAAATTTGGGGGGGAAAAGGAACTCCAGCTCTAAGGGGGAGCTAGACCCCCAAAATCCTTGCTGACAGGCGTGGGATGGAAAAATTCATGCAAAAGTTCATCACTTTTGGCCTGGAATTGAGCTACAGGGTCTGTGGACTCAATTGATGATGAGGTTTTGATACCAACTGGGGTAGTTTTAGCTGTTGCCAAGAGGGTAAAACTACCCTTAAGACAAAACAATCATAGTAAAAAAAGTTTTAACTGGTTTCTACGCCTATTAAACACATTCTGACGTGGTTTGAAGGCTCTAGACCAGGTATTGCTATAGTAATGGCTGATTTAAGGGTCTAAAATGGCTAAAAATGGCTTAAACCAGCCCTTTTTGGTCTGAACCAGGGTTCAATGATGCCATAATTGGCTCTTCTGTTGTCAGACTGTTTTTCACGACTGACAATAGTAAATTTTACTTTTGGAGTAAGAGAATTGATGGCTATAAAAGAATGTCTTCTTTGCCCCACTTTTCTCTTCATGTTAGAATCTTTTCCTTTTATTAATTAGTTTAAAAACTGTTAAACCAATCAATAAAAGATTCCAACCACCTTTTTTTAAATCATTTTGAACCTTTTAACCACGTGAAAAAATCATTATAATCATTGTTTGTAACCTTTATAACCATTTTTACCCCTGAACCACCCCAAAAGTGAATTAAAGCATCTTTCATCACTGTAAACTTTGTCACTTTGTTTCCAAATTCACTCTGGTCACTTTTGGGTGTGTTTTCTCTTTAATATTCTTTTTAAAGACTTTGTTCTTTAATTAATTGCTTGCAGCTCTTTGCTCAATTAATTCCAATTGAAATTGCTCTTGAAGAAATTTCTTTTGTAGCCTTAAATATCTCTTGTAGAGTATTTTTGGATAAATGTTTGTTGTTGGTAAAACAATAAATCTTTATAATATTATTGTTTTATACTAATAAAGTTATAAACAATAAATTTGGCGTGTTTTCTCTTAAAAATAATATTTCTTACTATTTTTAATTGAATTTTACCTTATACAAATTTTGAGGACAGGAAAAGTACTTGATTTTTAATCAAATTTTCATATCCACACCTTACAAAAGGAGGCTGGTGCATGTGAAACATTGGAAGCTTGACTCCTTCAGGCTGGAAGCTTGTCTGTATTGGATACTGGAAGCTGTGTTGATTGTCTGAGGAAATGTATACCTTGCCAAATTGAGAAATGAACTGAGTTGAATGATCTTCCCATGGTGTATGATTAAGAATACATGTCTTGATGAATCCAGACTGTATTTAATGAATGTGGCTTCCCAGGTGGATTTATGGATCACTGACTGTGAGCCATAGAGGGGATTTCATATACCCAAAAGATCACAAATAACAAAATAAGATATAAATATAAATAAAATAAATTTATCTATATTATCAAAAAAAAATTGAAATATAAATACAAATCTATATACAAAAATGGAAATTTAATTATAATATAAAATGAAAATTACATTAAATTTTAAAATTATGAAAATGCATTTTTACTTGAAAAAATTAAGTAAAAATGAATTTTTAATGAAATTAATGAAATTCAAATATTTTTAGTAAAAAGTTACATAAAATATATTATAGCTTTTTATGCAATAAATAAACTTAAGAGAATTAATTCACCATTGGATTCCTCATGAAAAATAATGTGGGGTTACCTCTGGGTAACATTTCTGTAACTTAACTCTAAATAATCTTAAATTAAGTTTTTAGTATTTTCTGTACAAAAGTTAAAAATCCTCAAAACCTTGATTTAATTCACACCACATGTAGTGTTAACCATCAATTTTTGTGTTAAAATTGAGTTGTTGTGTGTAGTTTAGGAGTTATGAGGAATTGAAGTATTTTCAATTGAAATGTCAAAATGTGCGCATGTATTACATAATTGAACTGTAATTTACATGAGGTATCAATTATTGCAGTTGTGTACTGTAAAATTTCAATTGAATTTCATGTGTAAATTACAAATGTATTAGATGATGAGGAATCAAAGAAAAAAATTAATTGGAAGGATTAAATCTGGGGGGTAAAGGAACTCTAGCTCTAAGGGGGAGCCAAACCCCCAAACGCCTTGCTGACAGGCATGGGATGTCAAAATCCATGCAAAGGTTCATCTTTTTGAGGTTTTGATACCAACCAGGGCAGTTTTAACTGTTGCCAAGAGGGTAAAACTACCCTTAAGTTAAAATAATCTTATCAAAACAATTTTAACTGGTTTCTATGTCTCCTACACACATTCTGACGTGTTTTGAAGGCTCTAGACCAGGTATTACTATAGTAATGGCTGATTTAAGGGTCTAAAATGGCTAAAACCAGCTCTTTTTTGGTCTAAACCAGGGTTCAATGATGCCATAATTGGCTTTTATGTTTTTGGAGTGTTTTCCATGACTGACAAGAGTATATTTTACTTTTGGAGTAAGAAAATTGATGGCTATAAAAGAATGTCTTTGCCCCACTTTTCTCTTCATGTTAGAATCTTTTCCTTTTATAATTAGTATCAACACTGTTAAACCAATCAATAAAATATTTCAACCAACCATTTCATATCATTTTAAACCTTTGAACCAGGGGAAAAAATCATTATAATCATTTTTACAATATGAGCATGGCAAACTGCTGGGTAGCGCCATGAGGTGTAATTACCCAAAAATTGCAAATAGTGTGGAAATGGGTTTGGGCTTTGAGTGACATTCTCATGTGACACATTTGATGTTTGATGTTGTCTTTATGCAGACGTGATGTGACCCACTAAATCAAGTGAATATTAAGTGACACTAACGCGACTGAAGCAAGATTTTATACTGACCACTGTGCAACATGAAGTCAATCACCGATGATTGACGCAAGATTTGCCCTGGTGAATAACCTAGTCTCAAAGCAGTTTCTGAGTATAAACCTTAAATTACACCTCTCATCTAAAATCCAGTGGAAGAGGTTAAACCCCATCAAATGGGTATTTGAATCAAAGCTCTTAATTAGGGCTTTCCAATGGTACTAGCCAAATTGAGCTAGCACCAAAACTACAGAGGTCATGGCCAAAATAAGGTCAAATAAGGGTGAATAAAATATTCACCTCTCATCTAACTTCTACAGTTTTAGTGTGAGATATGCAAAGTGGGGTCATTTTGGAAAGGGCACAATCAGGGCTATCTGATGGTGCCATCAATTTCCCCATATCTCATCTAGAACAAAATTTTTGGGGCAAACAAGCTCCATACAGATTTTGAGAAAATCATGTATATGGATAACTAAAATTGAACATGGCATAACTTTGCCATATTTGATGTTACCTGTACAAAATGAGGTACCATTGTGTAGATCCTATCCAGGGCTACACAAGGAACCAACTTTGGGCTCAATACCTCAAAGACTGACAAAGTTATAGCAGCTTTAAGGTCAAAATCCCACAGTTTGGCCAATACACCTTCATTGCGGGATACTATCCCATAACTATGATTACAAGGTGTCAAATAGACAAAGAAGCTTGTTTATAATTCAATACCTCATAGTTCAGTCAATACTGGGGTCCCATACAGGTTCTGTACAGAATTCTATGCATCATACATGTCAGAAGAGGGCTGTGTGGTCCCCAGATGAAAAGTTTCACCCTGTATTGGGGAAAATATCTTCACTTCCTCTACATGGATGGTCTAAAGGACCTTTCCACCCCATTTCAGGATAAAAAAAGCCCTTATACCATCAATCAAAAACCTTTTTTTAATCTTAATAATCTATGTCACAGTCAGATTTAAAGTTGTAAATATATTTATTACCACTTCATCATAGACTCAACTTGACAGGGACAGGGTGGCCATAAAAAGGTAAGTATTGTCAATTGGCCATAAAAGGATAAATATGACCAAGTGCCATAAGTTCACCCATGGGGGGTGTTTCCCATGGTTGTGACAGCTTTGAAGGCCTCAGAAGACCTGTCATGTCATTAATACACACAAAATATCTTCCTTGTACTGAAGTATGCACCACTAGGCCTCTAATTGTATTAGGTTTTTGTTTCTAGTAATAAGTCTATGCTTCATTCTGATCTGTCACATGGTAGAATGTGATCTACGATTTGCCAGTATTAACCTGTCTTTCAACCAGTGTGATAGCTTTTTTGGCAAGAGTTCCCTTTGTTGAGGCCTGGCAGACAGTATTGTGACATGATCATCTTTTAGCATTATTTCTTTGAAAGTTCTCCTCATTCTTTGAAGTAATTTTTATACAGCTGGAACCCTTCAGCCTTAATATCATTGATAGGTTTGATATTTTTCTGACAGATGCATGGATTTTGAAGTAGTACAACTAAAATAATTAGAAATAAACAAGCATGCTACGTGCAGCTCCTTCATCAGGCTTTTTCCAGTTTTCTTAAAAGTGGCACAATCAATTTTTTACCAGCCAATCTTATTTCTGCCTGTGAAACACTGTTTCAAGAGTTTTGTGCTACATAAAAAATGATCTTGACTATTAACCAATCAGGCCTTGAACAAAAACCTCACTTTGTAGGGCATATATTCATGCCACCATAAAACCTGCTTGAGCATGTGCTTGGGAATAAGAAATATATGTGGATTCGCCACATAACTATTTGGTTGGGTTTATACTGTACTTTGATACCAGCAGAATAATCTTTGAACTGGCAGCACCAGACTGATCACACAGAATATCTAACATGCCCACGCTGGCATAAACCAAGAAATAGCAGGTTTATCTCATGTGACTATGAGCACTCGGCTTTGAGTCTGAGCCAAATCTTGGGCAAAGAACTGTGGATTCCAATCCACCGCAAAGCCTGTCTTACTGTCAGCTTTGTCAAGCGATGCTTGTGGGTTTTGCCCAATTCGCCAACCTTCTTCGAAGCATTGCTGATAGTCTGCCGTCATCGGTCGCTGACGTCATTTTACCACTTTCACTTTCAAACCTTAATTTAGGTTGGTCAAGCCAAGGTCACTCTGGGCTGCGTCGATCCTTCGCCTCTGGACGTTCGTTCAGCTGTCCTATAGCGACTCAGCACACATCGCAATTCTTGAAAACTATTTTCGATTCCTGGCATTATCAATTTATCAGATTCGACTTGATTCTCGAAAGCTTGGATAACTAGATTCAATGTCGCATTCATCCAAACCGAAATTAGTGATTGATGACCCTTGGTGGGTAAAGCTAGATAACTTGGAACAGCTAACCTGATTTTCGCAGTTCAAACAAGCTGATGAAATTTTCAATCTATTAGGCTCGAACCTTTCACTCAGACAATTGAAAGTCGGTAAGATTATTCTTATTACTCACAATTTCATAGTAAAATGCTTTTTAATGTTGGTTGCCATGTTTGATGCTTTTTAGAATTCAAAAGTTTTTTGAATGGAATCAAAAAATTACTGCCTCAGAAGGTGGTTTGACACTATTCTCAAGAGGTTACGAACATTTTGGGCTCATACCCCAACCTGACAATTCGATTGTTTACCGAGAATGGGCTCCCGGTGCCGAAAGTGCTTCTCTCATTGGTGAGTTCAATGGTTGGGATCGGGATGCGAATCCGATGAGTAAAAACCAATTTGGTGTATGGGAGTGTCGGATTCTTCCCCGTAATGGCAACCCCGGCATCGCGCATGGTACAAAAGTCAAAGTCAGCAATGGTATTTTGGAATATCTAATCAAGCCAGCGCTCATAAAATATGAATCGTCCCACGCATTTTGATCACTAGATTTCAATGACTACCCCGAGTGGAGAGCGTATTGACAGGTTGCCTGCTTGGATTAGGTAAAAATATCTCGCTGCAGTATTCTTGTCATGTCCCTAAAATATTTTCTTTTTAAAAATGTTTTATTTGATGATTGGCCAGGCGTGTCACTCAGGATCTATCTGTCTCGCCAGTTTATGATGCGATTTATTGGGACCCTCCACAAAAATATCAATGGAAAAATACTAGCCCTCCACCTTTGGATTCAGTTAAGGTTTATGAAGCACATGGTAAGCCCGAAATGCAGTTTTCACAATTACCAGAATTAGCTCATTTGGTTTCCTTTTTAACTCAACTTTTCCAAGTGGGTATTTCAACCCCTGAGGGTCGAGTAGGAAGCTACAAAGAATTTACCGTCAACGTTCTTCCTCGTATCAAAGCTTTGGGCTATAACGTAATTCAGATGAGTGGGTCCAAAGCCTACAAATGATATTTGCAAACCAACTCTAATAGCTTTTTGGCCATGATAGTGGCCATCATGGAACACGCCTACTATGCTAGTTTTGGGTATCAAGTTACAAACTTCTTTTGCATTAGCAGTCGCTATGGTTAGTGTCGGATGAATTTTCAAAAAAAATATGCGGAGAGCCTTATATATATCTTGGCTGGTGCCTTTTTTTTGATTTGCAGGAACGCCAGAAGATCTTATGGAACTCATTGATACTGCTCATGGAATGGGTCTTACCGTCTTGCTTGACGTCGTTCATTCACATGCCTGTAAGAATGTTTTGGATGGAATCAACATGTTTGATGGAACCGATCACTGTTATTTTCATGAGGGTGGCAAGGGACGACACGATTTATGGGATAGGTATGTCTTGAACTGAGATCTTGAATGGACTCATCAAAGATATTACTCAGTGTCTGCTCTTTATTCAGTCGTTTGTTTAATTATGGTCATCATGAAGTTTTGAGATTCTTACTTTCCAATCTAAGATTTTTCATGGAGCAGTACAAGTTTGACGGCTTCAGATTTGATGGTGTGACAAGCATGTTATACACTCATCATGGGATTGGTACTGGCTTCTCGGGCGGCTACCATGAGTATTTTGGTCCTAGCGTGGACGAAGAGGGTGTGACGTATCTCATGCTTGTGAGCATTTCTCCTCAAAACGGTTCCATTGAGTCTTATTTTGATTGCTCACAAGCTTATGGATTTCCAGGCAAATAAACTAGTTCATGATATCAACCCTCATGGCATCAGTATTGCCGAAGATGTCTCGGGTATGCCTGGCCTTTGCAGACCGACCGATGAGGGAGGTTTGGGCTTTGATTACCGTTTATCAATGGCGGTACCAGACATGTGGATTAAGCTCTTGAAAGAAAAGCGAGATGAAGACTGGGATTTGGGAAGCATTTGTTTTACTCTAACTAATCGAAGGTATCGAGAAAAAACGATTTGTTATTGTGAGAGTCATGACCAGGCTCTTGTGGGCGACAAGACCCTTGCCTTTTGGCTCATGGATAAAGAAATGTATACCAACATGAGCGATTTGACCGAACGCACCCCCATAATCGACCGCGGTCTGGCTCTACACAAAATGATCAGGTTGGCTCCTTAGCAGGTTACTCCCTAGTCAAATGATGTCTCAAATTGCTGCTTTACTTTAGACTTCTAACTCATGCATTAGGAGGCGAAGGCTATCTCAATTTTGAAGGGAATGAGTTTGGACAGTGAGTTTTAATGTCTTAAGATTAATAACGAATCTTGGTTATTTTATGCTTTTGATCAATGAACTCAAGCAAGTTTACCAGTCCTGAATGGCTAGACTTTCCGCGAGAGGGAAATGGAAATTCATTTCATTATGCGCGCCGGCAGTGGAATGTAGTGGATGATCCGTTATTACGCTACAAGTACCTTAACAATTTTGATGCTGCCATGAATAACTTGGAATCGAGACACAAATGGCTTTCCAGCTCTCACACGTACGTGACGCTCAAGCATGAAGTGAGTTCTTGATTACATATGGAACTTATGAAACTCAACGGCTAAGACATCTGTTTTCAACCCCAGTCGGACAGAGTGATTGCTTTTGAAAGGGCAAGGCTCATTTTTATTTTCAACTTTCATTCTGATAAATCATATACCGATTACCGCGTTGGTGTGGAATGGCCAGGTAAGTATCATGTGGTGCTGTGCAGCGATGAGAAAGCAAGATTTGGCGGTCATGACAGAGTCGACTTAAATTCTGAATACTTTACAACTGATTTGCCTTGGAATGAGCGAAAGAATTATTTGCAGGTTTACTTGCCATCTAGGACAGCTCTGGTGTTATCAATCGACTAGAGCTCCTCTTGGGAAGTGAAACAAATTTACATTTTTGGGTCAACCTGTAAAATGCTTGCCAGATATAAATTAGTAAACGTTGTACCAGGTTTAAGCTCTTGAAAGTTGTTTTTTGTGTAGATCTAAGCGCAATATATGCTTGTATTCATAGAAGAATAAAAACCTTGTCTAGAAAAGAGAACTTTTGACGAATGAGCATTAAAGAAGCTGCTGAGAAAATTATTACACTCCTCTGATTGCTAAATATGTTGGTTGATTTGGATGGAAATATTGCGGGTGAAGCAATGTGCCGTGCCCCAACGATGGACATTCAGTCCCTGGATTCAGTTATACTGAACCCCAATCCCGCCAACCCCGTGGACGATTTGGGCCAGTCCCTGCACCTTTATTTTAATTTCAGTGGCGGCACAAATATTTGGACTGCAACCTACTCTCCAACCAACCTCAACCACATCCAAACACCTGTATACGTTGTAACCAAGCCGGATTCAATTTGTTTCATCACGCCCTCTTCCAGAAATTCTTTTTCTTACAATGATAGTCAAAAAGTAACGATGAGCAAAATAACAAACTCCCCTAAGGGCATCTCCACCAGCATTGCTATACCCTGGGGAGCTAAAAGACAAGATAGCTCCCGCATGATGTGGAATACCTACTCAAAGTGCTGCGGCATTTTTCAGTGTAGGTATTGGGGGAGGCAAATTGTTACTTTCACCAAAAGAGTTTTTTTTTCTAATTGAGTGCTGGTGTGGATGTTCCAAATGCAAGTTTCACATGAATTGATGAGTGTCACGGGAACTAGAGGGTTGCCAAATCTGGCAACCCAAGGTCCTTTTTTAGCAACAGAGCTAAATGAAATTTGCCTTTAGCAACGCTGGTGGGGCTGGATTTTGGACACAGGAGGGGCTAAACTGTGAAATCTCACTATTTAGCAACGCTGGTGGGGATGCTCTGAGGGAGCTACAAGAATGATTGCATAAAGTAATTCTATAAACATCAAGTTTTGTGTATTAGCATATTATCTCTATTATAGGTATATTCTTTTGCACTTTTGACCACATAACTTTGTTAGATATCCTTTAGGATTCATTGGGTTCCAGTCAAATAATGCAATGCAAGCTTTGGTTGGTCTTTTGATTGGGTATTGTATGTATTCCTTCCATGTCAAAATATACCCTTCAAGAGAAAAGCTCACCAAATGTATCCCCTAATGAAACAGATGAATTTTTTTGACGTATTAGCCCCCTTTGATATAAATGAGGCATTGCAACTCTCCCCATCAATTTTCTCATTTGTAGCTCACCTCTGTTTCCATCCCCCCATATCACCAACTGCAAGGTTTCAATTTGGTGATTACCCTGCAATTCCACCTTTCACAGCCCATGGTGAAGATGAAGACCATGAAATCACGAGTTGGTGCTCCTCACCCAATTCATCAGACATTGAATGTGACAATGTTCAATCACCCTCCTTATAAAAGCAGAAACAATTTTCAGATGTGTACAAATTTTACCATGTAAGCCCCTTCTCAATTTGTTAGCCTCCCTTATCAGGGTGCTAATGCTGACTTCTTGTCACCACAGGACATTTCTGCAATGGAGTGTGGAATCCTGCTAAGCACCAAACATACATTGTCTATTGATGCAACCGCTACACATCCCAAATATCAATCATTGGCTACAATAACTTGAATCTAAACAAGAATAGGAATTGCTTCCCAGGCCAAAATGACATGTGTCAGAGGTGCTGTTGATCCTCAGTAGGGGAACAGAATGGTTGGGCTAGAAATGCAAATGTATCAAAAACTCATTGTTGAGATTATTGTCTGTTCACAACTCGCATTCACCAGTTTTGGGATGAATTAAAAAACCTCTTTCCCCAATTTGAATGGCCAAGGCAAAAACAGATATCCTGTTATGGTATTCCATAGCTTTCTGGACCAGCTTCAAGAACATTGAGGGTGAAAAATTTCAAAATAAAACAACAATTTAAATGGTTAATTTAGGACCTCCCAGCTCAAAAGACACTTTCAAAGTCATATAATGTCACAGACACTATCCAGGGGTAAGGGTATTCAATCTTAAACACACTCAAGCTAAGCAAACCAGCAAATACATTGTTAGCAATTAGTTTCAGCAAATCTCCTTTCTGAAACATGCATACAGTCTGGTTCATAAACACATCCTGTCAACACTTGTACAGGTTGGATTCACCAAATACAGTTGTAAGATTTTTTTATGAAACTCTGGAAAATATCAAGAATACTATGACTGTCCTAAGTAGAAAATATAATATGATTAAATATTATCACCACAAATTAATATAATTATTAAAAACAATTATAAAAAAAGAAATTACTTATAAATTAAGATATGATATTATTATTAGAAATACTGACAGGTATAATAATCATAAGTATAAAGATTTTAATCAGACAATTATACATGGTAAATATTACTAAACTATTATTTATGAAGGAAACCTCATGCACACTGTGCAGAGATAATTCTTATACAAAACTTCTACATAAAAAAAGATATAGAATTTTAAAGAAAACTTACTTATAATATTTATTTAGCAAAATAAGTCAAAAAACAAAAGTTATGATATTAAATAATGTTTATAAGCTGAAAACATTCCAAAAATCCATCTTTTAAAAGATAAAAAAACTTTTTTATGATAAAATCAGATTTAAGAGTTTTTGGAAGAATTTGTGGATTTTAAAAGATATTCAAGACAATAATTTTAAAGGATGAAATTTATTATTGGTGATTAAAACAATAATCTTAATTGTATTATTTCAATTTTTCAATTTCAAATCTATAAAGAATGAAATACTTAAGAATTACTTTTAATAATAAGATTTCATATTTGATAAAACTTTACCTGTTTAAATTTCTGATATGATAGGAATGATGATTGATTATTGGAAAAAAAAGTTATGTAAAGGCTCTTTTGATGCCTGCAGAGAAACTCTAATTATTCATAATGGATATAGAGGGAATTATCAGGTAAAAACTGGAAAATCAGGCTTAAAAATAGGGTTGTTATTTTTCATTCCAATTTAAAGTTACCAATGTTATTCTTAACTGCAAGTAACTTTAATCCTCTTTTGGATTAATTTTTTTCCGTTTAAAGATGAAATAATCTGATTTAAATTCAATTTAATCACATGAAAAACTTTAAAACAAAGCTTCAATCATGAATCTCTCAAGCTGAATTCTTAATTAATTTTTAAAGAAATCATAATTTTCTATAAGAATAATTAAAAACATTGATTTCAAGGCTATGTACCAATTAATAATGTTTAAAAAAGATAATTAAAATTTAAATTATAAACAGATTAAATTAAATTGTAATTTGTGTAAAGGGTTCAAGGAAATCCATTAAGAGTTGGATTTTTAATGAATTTTTGAAGTTATTTCCCTTTTTCTATGCAAAATATCTACACACAACAAGCCTTAGCTTTTGATAAGGTTTTAACACTTATAATTTTAAATTTTAAGCTTATTTAAGCTTTTTAAAACTTAATTAAGCTTTGAAAGTTCTTAAAACCTTGATTTTAAGCCTGCATATAGGGATTTACCCTTTGGCAGCTTGAAATTCCAGTCTAAATTGGGATAAAATTAGCTGATACTTTAATGTTCAATTAATTTCTCATATTAAAGCTTAAACAAGGTTGAAAATACTCCAATAAAGGTGGAAAATATTAATAGAGTCCTTTCAGATCTCAAAACTTGTGTACTCTGGCTCTATTTGGTCTTTTTCCTTTGTCCCATCTTTATGTGTGGGTTTTGGCCTTTTATTTATCTACAGACATACTATGGCCTCAAAGCAATTTAAATTGAGATCACACAGGATTTAAATCCTGTATTTCAAATCCTGAGCCAATTCAGTAAACATACATTGCACTTCAATTTTAACTAAAATTTTGGTAAGTTCAAATAAACCTTATGCAGCTTTAAATTTAACAATCCAAAAAAAATTTAAAAAGGGGAAATTGTACTGTGAGATTGTTAAATCTTCTAATAACATAAGAAATAGCAATTTTTGGGTATAAAACCCTATGGGTTCACCCTATGATACTTTTGCTGTAGAATCAAAAAATGGGATAATAATTATAGCTTTGTTTATTAGGAATAAAGTTATTCTTATTTATTGCTTTAGATAAAATTGATAAGTCTGTCTAAGACTAAATAAATTGTATAAAAAGTGATTTGTGGCCTTATGGGTATGTCATACATATCCCACAGGCTCACAACAGTTTTGGATTCACAAGTCTGAAGCTATATGATAACTCAACTACAACACACCTCTTGCAAAGAAACTGTAAGTCCATAAAGGGTCTGTATTATCTTAATAAATCATAATCAAGATTCCTCTAAAGCAAATTCACCCTTTGGATCAGGGCTGTTGGATTCTCACATATATCAGCCACTCTTCCACCCTGGAGACTTTTCCACATTTAATTCATATATTTTATTTATTATTTAATAAATATTATTATTCTTATTTTTGGAATATATGAGTTATTAGTATTAAGTTGGTCTTTGAATTTCCTAACCTGTTCAGTAGAGGTGTGTTGTCCATATACTTATTAACCTTTCTCTTTCTTTCTAACAGGTTGAAACAGTGGACTTGGACCTATTTGTGGCTGGAATTTCTATTCTTTACTATTATTGTTTGATATTTCTGCCTTCTTTTATTTAATTTTATTAGAAATATCATTCTTATTTAAATCTTAAGTGTATTCTTTTGTGTTACATCTGAGACCTTCATATTACCAAGTTCCAGGCCCTCTTCACTTAGAAGAGCCCCTGTGAAATTATATTAATTAACTAATAAGTGGTTATGTTTTTTCATTCATTTATATTCATTTCTCTGATGAATAAGCTATCAATTTTCATTATTATATTGCTTTATGATTTTTTTGTGATTTGATTATTCTCATCAATTTTTATCTTATTCATTTTATTCATATGAAAATTGACCTTTTTTCACATTTCTTCATAATTTCTTAACTTTTAACTTTATTCTTAATCAATTTTCAATTTGCTTTTTTCTTTCTGAGCTCAGGTGTTTATCAGGCTTTCATTGATTGGAATTAATTAATGAAATTAATTCAGCCATTCAGGATTTATTATGGGAATTGAATTGATAATTTGTTTATTTTAAATTCCTCAAGAATTGATTGGTTAACTTGTTATTGGGATTCCTCAAGAAATGAATTTCCCTCAAGATTTTTATTGATTTTTTCTTGAGTTGATTTTGATCCCTAAAGAGAGCTGATTGATCCTCAAGATTTGATTTTATGGATTGATTTGACTTTGATTTCTCAAGATATTGAATTTAATTATGAAGATATTAACTGATTGATTGAATTCCTCAAGACATCCTTGATATTTATTTTGAATTTAATTGACTTAACTGATTTATTTATTGAATGAAGTTCATCAAGAGCTCTTCCAGACATTGATTACTCCTTATATTTTGACTTTTTCATCATCATTCTTGAAGGATTATTCACATTGATTTCACTTCAAGATTCTCATTTGATTTGAATTGTTCAAGCCTAGTTTCCTGTTCTCAAAGTATCATCAAGTTTTATTTTCATTTTTCAAATAATGACCATTCAGCATAACCCCCCATCCAAGAACACCAGATCCCAAAGGAATCAAGCTGTTCTCACTCCTGTAGAAAGGGCTCCTCTTGACTGCACACCATCAGCTCATAAGCTGAGTGCAAATTTGGATAGAGGAATACCAATGAAATGAGCAGCACCCTCCAAAAGAGGAGGAATGAAGTCAAGAGGATGAAGATAATTCTCTGGCTTGTTGGGTGGCTATCCTGGCATATCTGAAGGGCCTATAAGTGTAAGGTCTGACTATGAAACAATAAGTAAATATTACAAATATTTAACTTATTGTACTATGAATGTCCTTATGAATGATGAATAATAAGATAAAATTATTTATAGTAATAGTGAATTATCATAATTAAGGTGTAAAAAATGATTATATTATTTAATAAATACAATAATATAATAAACAAATATATTAATATATAAAAATTAATATATTTATAAACACTTTATTATTGTTACCAACAAATAATAAAGGAATAAGAAATTGTTTTTTATAAATAAAAAACAATTAATAACAATAATATTACTCATATTAAAGTTATTTATTAATATAAATACTATTTATATTAATATAAGAATTACTAAAAGCATTAATGAAGAGAAATTATTATAAAAGAGAAAATAACCTACTTTTGACACTTAATAGAATCATTTTGACAGATTTTATGCCAAAATAATGTAAATACAATTTATAAAAAGTGTATTTACAAATAACAATAGAGAAATTACAAATATTCTTTGATTTTACATGGAAATAGAGTTTAAAGAGATTTTAAGTAAAAAAAATTAAATAATTGATGTAATCACATCAATATTGATGATTATAAGAAATATTGTCATTGGCCTTTAATAATATAAAAGTTTTATATATAAAGAATAAAGAAATTACCTTTTGATTTAATTATTTAGTGTTTTTTATGCGTCTGAGGGGAAAATAGAATGAAAAGAGCTCTATTTATAGTAAATAACTCCCTTCTAGAGTCCAGTAGACTTATAGTAGATGTGTACTGATGGTATCTACTAGAAATAATCAGTATTTTAAGGTTTAGTGATGATTACATCATGATCAAACCATCTTATCTCATTATTGCGCCATTATTTAGAGTTATCACTATAACTCCAAGTCTGATGACATCATAGGCTTGGGAGAAGCCTAAACTTTGTGTATTTTATTAGTATTAATCATAATCCCTCTGAATGTGATTTGTACCTGTTTGAGCTACTCAAACTTAGTTCTAACTATGGTTCAGATATCATGGGCATTTCTGGGACCTGCCTTTGGGATAAAGCACTCCCTTGTGTGGATTCTGTTCCACTGGGGATATTGCCCTTTCTTTTCCCTTTTCAGGAATCAATTCTACCTCTGAGTCCAGCTCCATCTGAGTGGATAGAGTATTGGGAGCCTCTTCTGGTCGTCCTGGTTTAAGAAGAAAGAAATAAGAGGATTTCAGCACAACAATTCATCTTATGGCAATTTATAAATGAGGTACTCACCTTCAGAGTACTGAATAGTGGGTCCTGGAAAATCTATTTTCTTAGCTTTATTTTTATTAATGAAAATTGGTAATGGAGACCTTGCAAAAGTTTCTTCACCTAATCTTTGAACAGTGGCTTGGTTTCTTTCTGTTGGATTGTCTTCAAACACTAAAAAATACAAATAAATATAGGTCTTTTATATAAGAAGTGTTATTTTTGGTAAGATATGGCAATTTTCCATGTAACAATTGCTTTTATATCTTTGAAAATATGGAATGAATAAAGAAATTAATAAAAATGAATAAAAATAATTTTTTTTATTGGTTTTTAATATTTTTTATGTTTTTATTTTTAAAGAATAAAATGAAAATGCATATGATTATTTTATAAAATTAATTTATAATATAAAATTATTTTTAATTTATAAAATATCTTTTTTAACTACTAGAGTCACTCAAAGAAAGTTTTTGCAAGTCTAAGGATGTGAAAAACCACGTGTAAGAAAGTACAATTGCTTTCCAAATGCCTCAATAGCTTTTAAAATCAATAAATATAGAATTATTATATAATTTTATGATTCTAAATAGAATTTATTATTGGATAAGCCCAATTAGAATCTTTTTAAAGGTCTTTTAGAGTAAATATCACGGCCAGGACCCCAAATTTAAGGTTTGACTATGAAACAATAAGTAAAAATTACTAATATTTTACTTATTGTACTATGAATGTCCTTATAAATGAAATAAATAAGATAAAAATAATTATAATAATAAAGAATTATTATAATTATGGCGTAAAAATAATTATATTATTAATAAAATATGATAATATAATATAATAAATATATTAATATAAAATAATTAATATATTCAAAGGCACTTTATTATTGTTACAAACAAATAATAAAGGCATAAAAAATTGTTTTTTATTAATGAAAAACAATTAATAAAAATAATATTACCAATATTAAAGTTATAAATTAATATAAATACTATTTATATTAATTGAAGAATTATTGAAAGAATAATAGAGAGAAAATTATTATAATAAGAGAAATAACCTACTTTTGATACTTAATTTAATAATTTGAAGATATTTTACGCCAAATAATATAAATACAATTTATCCAAATTGTATTTACAATAAAAAATAGAGAAATTAAAAATATTCTTGATTTTTACATGGAAATGAGATTTTAGAGAGATTTTTAACAAAAACAATTAAATAAATGATTTAATCACGTCAAAACTAATTATTATGATAAGATGATCTTTGGTCTTTGATAATATCAAAGTTTTATATATAAAGAATAAAGAAATTACCTATTTATTGTATTGATTTAATGTTTTTGATGCGTCTGAGGGGAAAATAGAGTAAAAAGAGCTCTATTTATAGTAAATTCCTCCCTCCTAGAGTCCAACAGGCTTCTAGTGGACGTGTACTGATCATATCTACCGGGATTGATCAATATTTTAAGGTTTGGTGATGAGTACATCATGATCAAACCATATTACATCATTATTATGCCATTATTTAGAGTTATCACTATAACTCTAAGTTTGATGACGTCAAATGCTTGGCAGAACCCAAATATTCGTGGATTTTATTAGTTTTAATCATAAACTAATAGTATTCACCAATTCTATCACTCATATGACTGTTAAACTTAATTTAAGGTTACAGTGAGTGATCATAAATGATCAAATTAAGCTCAAACTTTGATCCTTAATAACTTTTAATATTTACACGCTACAGCCATTCAAAGAGTGAGTTCTAATAGCTTGGCATAACTTTATTATGCTTCCAAGAGCATTTCATTACATCATTAAAACTCTATTTTTGATGATTTTTCTTGTAACTCATCTTTTCTGTTGAAATTTAATATTTTAAACTTCAAACTATGATTTCAAGGGGTTATACCTTGAATATTATAATAAGAAATACATCATTCTTCACGAATGAACTAGTAGAATCCAACTGTCCACTTTTTCAAGTTTGGGCCACTTTCACAACAAAATGGTCAACATTGGCGTTTGAAATAAATAAGGATTTGTGTATTTTATAAGGTATTATTACTTATAACTTATCAAATATTGACTTTACAGATATGCCTTAAAAATATTATATGTGTATTTTACCATGGGGAATCCAATGGTATAATTTGTTTCACATGTTTATTCATTGTATTTAAGTTAAACCAAGTTTTATACCAAGTTATGGCATCTTTGTAGGTTTAAGGTAATTATTTTTATTGTATAATTATTTTAAATATTTCTTGTGACCTTTTTTGGGTATGTAATAATATCTCAAAGGTTCACAGTACTGGTATAAGGCTTTCTTGCCAATATGGAACAATTGTTTTTAAATAACCTTTACCAATACAGGTGCAATATTCTCCTGTATCCAAGTTCACTTTTGCCTCTTGGTTATCAACCATGACAATACTTATACTTGATTTTCCAGCTGTATATCCCATTCCTTTTGCAGGTTTGGTTGTATACAGTTTAGAATCTTGCACATTTGTCAAGTTTGTGTCAGATGTTCCCACTTGGGGTAAGTTTGAGTTAACATCTAGTACTTCATAAATTATATCTATATTATTAATTTGTACATTAATTATATTAGTTTCATCACTCTCAGAAGTTTCTGACACTTCTGTGTCCTTTTCAGAATCAGATTTCTCTTCTTTTTCATTGTGGTCTTCTGTTTCCACAATTTCATTGATTTTTGCTTTTTTAAGGCAATTATTGGCTAAGTGTCCAATACCTCCACATTTATGTCATTTTCTTAGCTCATTATTGTTGGATGTACTGGGCTTGAAAGCTTCTTTTGATTTATATTTTTTTGATAAATGGCTTATATGGACTTTCATGTCCAGTTTTTTCCAAGTTCTGCCAATTTTTGTCATTGTCACTTTGTTGTTTAGTGCATTGATATATTCTTCTGTGGAGCATGGTTCTATACACCTGCTTCTCAGGGAATGTTCCAACTCTCTTCCACATTTCTTAAGTATTTTCATGTGTACCATTTTTTGTGACATTTCTGGGTACAGTGCACTTAATCTTTCAACTTGTTTTAAGAACCAAGTCAAAGGTTTATCTTTGTCTGGGTCAAAGAAGGAGTTTTGAAATGCATTTTCTATTTTGTACCTCCAGGCATCATTAGTCCACTTGGTGATTATTTCTTGTTTCCACCAAGACCAGGTTTTTTTGCCATTTGTTTGTCTTATGCCATAATACCATCTTTTTGAAGATCTCTCAAACAATGAGTGTAATATTGGAGTGATCAATTCATCTGGTATGTCATAATCTTCTTGTAACATGTCAATTCTTTTAATAAATGACATATGGTCATGTTCACCTTCTCCTGTGAATGATGGCCATTCTTTTAATTGAGGTGCTTCCTTCATTAAGACTTGGTTACTGTCTTGGTAACTCAGGTCTTTTATGAATGGATTTGTTAATTCTTCTTTTGGTTTAACAGGGCTTCTTATATGAGAAAATGGAGTTGATAATTTTGGCATATTTGATGTAGCCTCATTAATTTTATCCATTTTTTCAGTGATGAGCCTTATTTAACCTTGAATATCACTTCTCAGATGCATTCTTGCTTCATAACTTTTTTCCACATGGTCTAAAAGTAATTTCTGGTGTTATGAAGTCTTTTTCTTCAAATGCTTCTACAGAAATACTTAATTTGTTCACTTTTTCTTTAGGATTATCAATACTCACATCATAATTGATTGTCAAAGTTTTATCTTTGATATCTTTTATGTATTTATACAATTCTTGTTGTCCTTGTATCAATTTTGGAGTATTATAAATTAAAACCTTTGGTTTGTTGTTTTCAACCATAAATTTAATGTTATCAATTTCTTTTTTATTTTGTACAACAATTTTTGTCAGAGATGATAAGCTATTATGTATTTCTTGTAAGGATAATAAACTATTTTTAATGTCTTTAAGAGGTAAAATACTCTTTTTAAGCTCTGTTAATATATTTAAAACATCAGGAGATCCAATTATTTTTCTTGTTCTTCTTTCATTCTTGGGGAGGTTGGTTGGCTTGAGGCTTGCTGGTAGAAGCTACTGGGGCTTCTTCCTTGCTTGCCTCCCTCTTTTTGGAGTGGTACTGTGGGAACTCCTCTGCGTGTGGGATAAAATGAGGCAGTACCTGGAAGGCAAAATTACAAGAAAACAGTTTTGAATTGCTGTTTGAGACTTGGAACACTTGCTCTGCTCGTGTGCTAGAATAATCTAGACTGCCCTTCCTAATATGCTAAGTTATCTTTACTGAGTTCACCAAATCAATTTTATTATTGATAGTGGCTTGATCAGAAAATATTATACTCAACAATCTCTAATCAGACTTTGCTCTACTCAAAACAATGGTTATTTAAAACCTTAACAAATAAATTCTTTTTAAAACTTTCAGCAGGCTGAGTGCATTCCACCAAATGATAGTACAACAATATATAAAATAATATAATAACTAAAATAAATTAAAAAGAACAGGAAACACTATCTTCTAATACAAAACCACAAAATATTCTTTTCTTGATAATTCTTTAATAAATATAGAAACTAATAGCTAGGATAAAAACAATCTTTAATTCTCTAAAATGATAAATTTGAAAAGGATCAAAATATATTTCAAGCCCTTTTGATGTGATGGATGGGATAATACTCTAATAATTGCTAATAATTTAGTATAATATGGGTAGTTTCATGTTATGTTTTGTGTTTTGATTTAATAATATATTATATGATCTCTTATGATTCTTTTTTTATAATAATACTAGCTAACTGCTTTAGGTCTAATATTAATCTTAACTAAACACTAAAGTATTTTATTTTATATTTCTGCTTGATGATAATTTATTAGGGATTACCCAATAAATACAAATCCACTTTTATTTTAAAAGTAGTAAAATTACTTTGGTTATGCAGGTTTTGTTTTAAAACAAGCAAAATTACTCTCTTTGAGCAAGTTTACAACAAAAACTAGCCCAAAACTAATTATAATGGTTAGGATTTATTATAAAGCCTACAAAATTACTTTGGTTTGATGGTTTTATTTTAAAACTCTCTAAAAATTACTTTTAAGGATTTAAACACTAAACTCCAGCGACGCCTTGCTCATGAGCTTCAAGCTTTAAGATCCTAATTAAATAAGGTACTAGTCTACCTGCTAGTAAGGGATGAATTAAAGTCTTTTCACACTATTGGTTCTCTTGATCTATGTCAACAACAAACCTCAGTTACTAGGCTTAATTTATCAAAATTTCTAGTATACCTCCTAGAAGAGGGATCAGAAAAAATAAATTGAATTTACAATTTCTAGATGGGGAAGAGGGAAAAAGTGGGAGTGAGGGCCTCTATTTATATCCGTGGGGCTCTCCATAGGAGTGCAACAAAGAGGGGTCTTAGAAATTTTTAGCCTCTGGTGGCTGTGCAAAGCTGTGCAAACTTTAATTGTGGATTTTCAGGGCAATGTGTTGTGACGTGAGACGAGTCTGGATTTCTGACCAATCAGATTGCTTCACTTGACTTTTCCTAATGACATGACGTGTTTCTGACCAATCATATCCATTAATTATTACCTCTCCTATTCACATGTGACATGTAGCTGTGTAATACAGTTAAACCTTAATTTCTGGCCCTGGAACCCTTATCTCCATGTATTACTCAATTGATTACTAATCTGTCAGCTGATTTTCCTGTATTATAGTTTTCTGGCTTCCTGTATTACTCATTGACCTATATTACCTGTATTACCTGTATTCTTCCTGAAAATTCCTAAATCTTTTATATTCCTTCCAAAATTCAGTCCCACTCTTCATTTCTGCAGCTTCAATGAGAAATTTGGGGGTTACATTAACAGAAAAGCTGATGTAATATGGCCTTTCCAATTCAGCAATAAATTACTTCAGTCTCAAATAATTAATCATTCAATTATCTAAAGGAACTCAATGATGCTTATCCCCTCTTTGGGTGGTTCATAACAGCAAAAACACATGAAATTTCCCAAAATTGATACTTCAAAAGTGTTTTGTTCCACACCTTGAATCTTCTATGTCCCCTATGATGCCTAAAACTCTTCTCTTTATTAATTGGCATCCTCATTGTGACTCTGATTATATTAATCACCCAATTGCTTATATTTAAGCATATTAAATATATATATATTAAAAAAATTACTTACAGAGAAAATTAAAAAAATGTCTTTGATTTGGGTACTGTCCATCACAATTATGTGTTGGATAGTGCAGTGGGGTGACACTGGAAGAGCAAACCTGTAGTCAATTTTCCTTAATGAATATATCATTTGTGTTATTCCATGTTTATTTTACTGTTATTTTCCCTCAAAGGTGATTTCATACTATTGATATCCTCTTTTATATAAAGTATTACCATAAAAATAAAAAATTTATTCAGCTGAACTGTCATGGTATACCACATCCCCCTCTCCATTTAATGCTGTCCCCAGCATTCCAAGTGAAGCTGAATGAGCTATACTATGTCAACTGCAATATAGTCCTTCGATATGCTACTACTATTGTCTTCCTATCCATCATTTAATATATCCAGTGCATGAAAAAAAAGAAATGATCCCCTTAAATAATTCCCAACAATCCCCCAAAACTTAACATCATAAGGTGTGATGTAAAGAAACAAGCACCACCCCTTATTTTTTACATGTTTTCATTACAAATAACTGGTCAACAATAGCAATGATACTAATACATGAAAAAAAAACAAATTATAACACTAAGAATAAAAGATATCCCTTCATTAGCATATCCTTTTGGAGAATGGAGGGGTTGAAACCCCTCTCCATTTAAAAAAAACAATCATAGCCTCTTCCAAAACAAACTACATCAGACTTCAATCCAAAACAAACACAAGGTATATCCCTTTTTACTCTAAACAAAAGATAATATCACAAAATAGCCATAGAGAATGAGAAAATATATAAAAAAAAATGATGCAGTTTTATGTCTTGCTCAGGACCCTATATTTATAGAAAGGGTAGCATACCCCTCTCCATTTGATAAAAAAACCATATGCATATCCAATAAACAGAAACCAGTTGAGCACTCTAGAAAATTGTACTCCAAGTCTTTCTTATCATTCTAATTACGCTTGATATCACTTAATACTTCTTTATATATTGTTATTGATCATACTCAAGAGAATCTTTAGCTTTAAAATAGCGCCCTGACATTATATAGTGGTCGTCACCAAGGACATAACTTTAATCAACTCAAAGTTATTTCCCCTCATCAGACTATGTCTTACCTTGGCTGCTTAGAGTATGTGCTTATCAATGTGAATTTACAACTAGTCTGCCAGTCCAATTACCACCTAATGCAGGGAGGCCATTAAAGATCATCAATTTTTGAATCAATAATGTCTACAAACTCAAATTTATAAGTGAATCAAAGCTTGTGAAGAAGATTTGAAAAGCTTCTTGTAGTAATGTATGTAGAGTGCTTTTAAAGATTAAATAAAATAAAAAATAAATGTTTTATGTAATAAAAGCTTCAGAAGTTCCCCTCTTGCAGATACAGGGATAAATGAAATATATATAAAAAATACAACATCATTGTGCAAAAGACAGCTGATAAATTAAATGAGTCATGAGGGCCAAATGGAATAAAAATTAAAAAAAAAGTTTAGAGTCTTGTTTGGGACTACATTAGGGTAAACAGCACCTTCTATTTATATTATTTTTCTGTATCCTAAGTCCAATTTAATTCCATTCTATCAAAATACAGAAACAAATCTGACCAATCACAAAAAATGTCAAATCCTGACCAATTAAATACCATAATTGAATTCTGACCAATCAGAAATCATACACAGATCCTGACCAATCAAAATTCAGTAACCTGAAATTTCCCTCCAAGCCTCAACTTCAGAAAAACCACTATCTAACTCATTGCCAATGAATTATTTGGGCTTAATCATTCTCTTTTTTTTATATTGAATATATATATATATATAAAATAATATAAAATCTCAAAAGAAAAAAAATACTTTATTTTTTTCTTTTTCTCCTTTTTCTCCTTTTTCTCCTTTTTTTTTTTTTGAAAAAAAGAAAACCAAAAAATAAATAAAAATAAATTGAATAAATAAAACAATTTCAAACTCCAAAAAAAAATAAAAAAAATAAAAATAAAAATAAAAAATAAAACATGTAAAAGATATATATATAATTAAACAATATATAAAAAAATGAATATCAAAGGAATTAATAAAAAAACGGAGAATAAAATAAACAATAAGAAAATAGAATTAGAATAATTTTAATTAAATCAAAATATAACTTAACCAATAAAATGGTAACTTTGTATTACTGTAAATTAAGATTATATAAAAAAAATGACAATTGATTAATTTATTTGTTTTTTTTATTTATTATTTTATTATTATTTTTTTTTTAAAAGACTACAAGTAAAATATTTATTTAATAATGTTCTTTTATTTTATTTTTATTTTTGTATATATTTGTTTAATTTAATTTAATTAATTTTTATTAGAAAACATTTTTTTTTATTTTTTTTATATTTTATTTTATTCGATTATATATTTTTTTAATAATTAACATTAAATTAAACTAAAATAGTTAATTTTATTAAATTAATTAACTGATTTAATAAATTTTATATAGATATTATTTTATATTTATTATTTTTATTTTATTTTTTATTTTTGATTGAATATAAACTAAGTTTAAAATTAATTTAAACAAATATTATTTTAATAAATTATATTATATATCTATTTTTTTAAATTTAATATTAATTTATATATATATTTTTTTATTAATTAATTAATTGATTTTCATATGATTATATATAAAAAATTCTGAACTACTGCGTGTCATTGTTCAGTTATTACCTGGCCTGGATGCTGCACTGCTGCGGTTGCGTCTTTTCTTTATCTTTTGACAATGGCTCTTCTGCCGTCATCTCTTTTCTTATATTCTTCATTTTTTTATTTTATTTTATTTTTTTCTTTTTCTTGGCATTGGCGCTTTTGCCACTTCCATTTTTCTTTATTATTTTTATTTTATTTTATTTAATTATATATATATTTTAATTGTTTTATTTTTTTAATACATTGCCACCGCCAATCATCTATCCCATCTTATTGTCCATTGCCGCTGTCAACCTTCCGTATTGCCTCCTTCAAGTCATTATCGTGGTTTATTTCCTTATTTGCTTTCACGCTCCATTCGCCGAGGTGAGTTTTTTTTCTTTTTTATATTATTATAGTTACTTGTTATTTGATTCGATGACTTGTGGTTTTTTTTATATTTTAGTTTATTTTAATAAGCAAGTAATTGATTTGCAGGAACCATTTTAATTGTCTCATGATGCTATGACTAGAGGTGTTTTGTAGCATTATTTAAGGAGTTGCTTTGGTAAGTCATTTCCCCCTTTTTTTTATAAAATACATTAAATTTTTTTTTTTAAATATATACTAATTAATTATATTTTTTTTATTTATTTTTTTTTCTTCACAATGTCATTTCGCGTAAAAGTCAAGCCTTCCGGCAACGCAGGATATTCCGTCACAATTTTTTTAAATAACCAATTCTACGCTTTTGAACTCGATTCGGACGACGTTTCTTTAACTTTCCTCAAAGCTTCCTCCCATCAGCATTCCCCAGAACCACCCTCCTTATCCAATGACGATAGTACAATTTCCCAGCCTGCTCTTTCTGTACCCGCAGATCTATAATTAATCGTCGATCCTCGATTACGGTCTACATCCACCCTTGATCCTTTGGCCGACGAATTTGTTCCGGCAAACGTTTCCCCCGATTACCATCCTCCTACTTCTCCCGTTGCTACTCTTCCCGCCTATTCACCTCCTATCAGTCCAATATCCGAATTCAATCCAGCTTCTCCATGTTGTACCGAACAAAGCCTTTGGGCCGAATTTCTTTACTTTTTCAAATTGTTCCGCGACGAGATGGCCAAAACAAAACACTTAATCAAAGAATTTTTTTTTAAAGTTTCCCAAAATGCTGCCGATGACCACTTGCACAAGGCGGTTGTCTTGTTGATTTGTACCATACTCCACTGGTATAACCAGATGGAGCGGTAAGATCTTTTCTCTTCTTTTTTTTTTTTTTTTTTTTTTTGACAATAAATAAAAAAATAATCAATATTCATATATTTTTTTTTTTAGTATTTTGATCGAGCTGATTCAATTCAAACCTCGCGATGATGTTTCCAATTCCGAATTTGAGGAATAATAAAATAAAAATAAAAATAAATAAATAAATATTCATTATTATTGTTATTTATTTTATTTTTTATCTTTAGTTTTTTTTTACATTTGAGTGGTTTTCTTTTTAGTCTGCTATCTTTGTTGGATCTTGATTATTAATTCAAGTGCTGGGTTTTTTTTCTTTTGATTTTTTTTTTATTCTTTACTTTGATTTGTGAGCTCATTGGAGCTTTTAGCCTTGATTAATCGATTGAATGCCCTTTTTTTTATTTTTTTTTTATATATGCTCATTGGAGTGATTTAATTTAATTAATTATATTATATATATATTTTTTTTTATTTTGAGCGTTCTGGCTGGCTAATGAATAAAAAGACATTAAAGAACATTTCTTTCCCTTAAGTGAACTGTGCCCCATAAGAAATTGAATGCGAAAGAATAAAAATTAATAAGAAACTAAATAAATTAAAAAAAAGAAAAATAAGAAATAAAAAAAAAATAAAATTAAATTAAAATATAATAATGATAAGTTATGTTTTTATCATGTATAGTAATTAAAACCCAAGTGCCCCAACTAAGTGAATAAAACTAAAAAAAAATAAAAATAAAAAATCAACAACATAATTGAATAACTAGATAAATGAATCCAAATTTATATATATATATATATTATAACAGTGTAAATGTATTAACATATATTGCTCCTTTGGGGTTTAAACTTCGATCCCCTTTCAGACTTATATCTTTGTAATTTGAAAGAAATTTCACTTTTAAATTTATTATTAAAAAAATTGAATAACTGTTTTTTGATTTTATGCTTGAGAACTCTGAGAGGAAAAGGAATTTTTTCTTGATGATTATTATAAGCAAGTCTCAGATTAACTTCAATTTTATTTCTTGTGGTATGTTCATTATTTTGATTTCTGATAGAGAATTTTCTGGTTTTTGTATTCCTAGTGACTTTTCTTTCTCTAGAAATATGGATCGGTTGAGCCAAAGTGTTATCATGCAGAATTTCAGACATCTGGCCTGAAGGAATGGTATTTTCTTGGGGAAGTTGACAGTTATTCAACCCTAACCTCTGGGCCAAATTCATTGTTTCAACTTGTTTGTTGTTCATGTTATAAAATGCATCATATAATTTTAAAATCTCTTTTTCTTTGGAGGTTAACTGGTCTTGACATGTTTGATCAGAATTAGATGAAGGTTGGTTTTCATCATATTCTTCCTTTAAAATTCTCTCAAATGGCTTTTTGTCCATTTCTTTTGAGGATTTGACTTCATAATTTGAGGGTTCATGAATTCTTCCGTGCAAGTGGGGAGTTTGAGGATTCATATCCCAATAATTTTTGAATTCTTGGATAAAGAGAGGAGAAATCTCCTGATGTGTGCTTGCTGCTTGAGGTTGAGACAATAGTTCATTATACCCAGGATTTCCTTTGAATATTTCTTCCAGAAGAGCTTGGATTTCTTCTTCTGGTTTAGGAAAGGTGCGTGTATTATTTAAGTTATTCCCTTGGTTGAAAAGTCCAGAAAATACGTCTGGAATATTATCTATGAATAAGTCACTTTCAGATGTTAATGTATTCTGATTTGGTTTCTTATCCCTCTCAAGCAGATTGAATGCTTTTGATTGTCTAATGTTGAATAATTCTTGATTTTCTTCTGAAAGGTCTTCATTAACTTTATGAGTGTGTTCCATATAATACATTCCCTCTGAATGGAAGGTGTTTACTTTGAAGGTATTCAGACTGTTTTCCCCCGCTTCTTCTTCTTTTGAGTGGTAAAATTCTCCCTTTTTCTTCATTTCTTCTTCTCCTTTGATCCCAATATCTTGTGAATTTTTGCTTTCTTCATCTTCTATTGATGACTTATGAATGCTCTTCATAACAGAAAAGTAATGACAAAAATTCTTTCCCAAAATTAAGTGGTTTAATGCTCCTTCAACTGTAAATGGTAAGTAAATGGTTTCATCAGTTGGCATCACAATCTGTAATTTTTTCATTAAAATTTTATGTTTTGTTTTCTTTTTTTTCTTGGGCTTCATTCCAATACTTAATCCAATTTTTAATGGCAAAATATTTTCTTCTAGGATTGGGTTCATAATTGCCATAACAGGATATTCCTCCCATCCCACTCTAACATAAATTGGTGAGTTAAATTCCTCAAACTGAGTTACATCTTCATTATTGGTGTTCAATTCTTTATTTTCATCTTTTCCTTCAATTTTATCTTCTTCAATACTAAGGTAATTTACCTTACTGCATGACTGATAATTTGTTTCTATGTTTTGCTCCTCCTGGGATGAAGATTCATTTTCAATGGGATTGGAATTTGTCATATTTAGTGTATGCTCTTCAAGGCTTGGATTAATTGGAGCATTGTCTATTTGATGAGTTTCTTCTTGAATGAGGTTATTATAAGATAAGTCTGAATTTATTTGTTCATTATTCTGATTTTGATTTTCGACTGGTGAATCTTCCTTGAGCTTTTCTTGCATACTCTTGTTTTTGAATTTATTGAACAAATTTTGTGTAAATTTTATTGAAGCACCAGGTGTCACTCTTAACAAATCCATGGGTGAAATGCTATGCTTTGGTTTTGAAAATATAGCTCCTACATATGGTTTGTAGAATTCAGAAACAGGATTCAGTTTCTTATTGAAATGAAAACCATTTTTACCACACACAGGTGAGAAACTATTAACTAGCTGTTTTGGCTGAAAGCCTTTCTGTTGTACTAGTTCCACTTGAGTGGAAGCTTCCATGTTAGAGCTATAAGTATTCTAAAATGTTTGAGGGTAAATAGGGTTTGCATTATTGTTTGTGCTAATTTTCAATTCATTGCTAGTTACTTCAGCTTTGGAATTCTTGAGATGAATTTCTGGATTTTGTTTTATAGGCACTTGATTTTCTTCTTTTCTTGAATTCACTTGAGGTAATTCTTCTAATCTTCTAGTTCTGCTTATATTATTCATCTTCCATTCTTCAATTTGTGTAGCATTACACAGCTCTATTCCTCTGGGTGGTCCTGTGTTCCATCCTTTTGATTCAGGTGTACATATTGGTATGCACAATCTTCTTCCATCAGACTCTTTGTAACTCAGAATTTCACCTTGTTGTTGAGAGTGTTCAAGTATAATACCATTGTCAGCAAGGAAAGGTCTTCCAATAACTGTTTGAACAGCACCTCTGGCTACAAAGAAGTGAATTCTTCTTTCATCACCAGATGGTAATACTAGTAACGTATTTTCAGATAATCCCACAATTGCTGTGCTGTGTCCTCCAATACCTCTAAGCCTCATGTTCAGAACCCTCATTGGTAATCTTGGTTTAATGGATTCCACTTCTGGTATTATACTGAGTTCAGCTCCAGTATCTACTAATGCTTTTACTATATGTCCTTCTTGCCCAACTGATACCTCAATCATTCCAAGGGGATAAGAGTAATGCATTTTTTCTTGAATGGTTATTTCTTCAGTGGTTGTTTTCTCCTGACTATTGATTGATTTGAGAGACATTAATTATTTCCTTTCTTTATCTGAGAGAAACTTCAATTCTTGCATAAACTTGGGTGAGATTGTGACTATTTCTTCTAAGGTGAGGTTTATTTTCTGGTCCATGACCTTCTTCATAACTTTTTCAATTATTGATCCTTCTTCTTCAATTAAAGGATTTTTATTTACTTCCATCTTTGGTACTTTTATTAGTGCTTTCTTATAAATATCTTTCTCTTTAGCTGGTGGAGTAAGCTTAGGTTGGGTGTGTTCTGGTGGTTTAATAACCTCTTGTGGCTTTGATGATTTATATTTTGTAGGTATTATAACCTTTTCTTCATCAGCTTCTTCTTCTTCAATGAATCCACCAGGAATACTTGTCTTCTTTTTTATAGTGTCTTTAGGTTGAATAGTCTCTTTTGAGGGAAGGGGTTGGGGTTTAGATTTTTCTTGATTTTCAATCCTTTGCTTTGTGTTTCTCAAGCCATAAGCATACCCAAAAGGTTCTTCTAATCCTGTGGAGATGCATGGTGGTTCCCAATCACCCCAATTGTCCATTGATATAAAGGCAGTTGATTTTTCCTTTTTATTTTGTTCTTCCTCTTTGTTCTTTTCCTCTAACTTTCTTTTGAGTTCCTCTTGTTCCTTCTGAAATTCTCTGACTAAATATTTTGGTGGAAATTTTCCATCATTGGGGACCCTTTCCCAATTGGGATATAAATAATTGAAACCTTGTCTGATAACCCATTTCTTATTCTGATCCTCCACTAGTTCACTACATCTTCCAACTGAATGACCTTCTTCCATGCAATAGTAAAATTTAACAGAAAACTTTGGTACATTCTGTGCTGGAACATAGGGTACACTTCTGTTTGGTGGTGGAGCAACATTATCCCTTGGTCTGAATCCTTGATTGTTTGACTGAGGGCTGTTAATTATTTTCTTTTGGGATTTAGCCGCATTAGTTAATTCATTTAATTGATCCATGAACTGTTTGACATCTTCATTTTCAGCAGGTGCCTCCTCCTTGACTACTTCCTTTTGTTCTTTTAGGGTTTTTGTAAGTTCTTTCATTTTCTTAAAGGCTTCTTGCATTCCTGGAAATACCTCTTCCTTGAATTGAACTCTCCTTTCCTTATTCTTTAATTCTTTCTGTTCAGCTATCCTTGGAGGTGAAAGTCTTTTTGTGACTAATACTCTTGCTTCCAATTCCTGTTCAATGTACTTCTTCAAGATCCTCATTGGTGGTATGAGATATCCTCCATCTTCTGCTCTAACCATGACATTCTCCTTTATCATTTCTTTACTGATAGCTCCCTTTATGTCTTCAGAGAGACAGTCAAACAGATCCTCATGAAACATATTGTCTTGAGGAATATATTTATATCTTAAAAGGTATGTAATAATTGTCTCATATTCTCCCATAAATCTCTTATACTGTGAAAGATTACTGATTCCACCTTCATCCTGTGTATCATTGAATAGCTTTACAAGGGAATCCTTTCTATATCTTTTGTCAGGTTCAACTCTCCCCCATTTTGCTATAAGGTCCTTTTTAAGCTGCATCCAATTTCCTTCTTCATATCCTGGCATAGCTTCTATTGCATCACTAATTTTGGAATCTGTTGTCCAAAATGCCATCTGCATTGCCAGATCTTCTTCTGTTGCACCTTCAATTTGGGCTATTCTTTCAATCTTCTTGATAAATTTTTCAACTTCTTCACCATTGAAATTGAGGTTGTATTTCTTTGCTTTAATTTTTACTACTGATCTTTCTTTCCTTGGAATCTCTTGCTGTAGTGGACTTGGATGTGTTGGTGTAGAAACAAAAACTCTCCTTGGAATATTTAATGGTCTTGACTCTGTTGCTGGAGTAGATGTTGCTCTAGGTCCAGGTGTTGGTGATATTGGTGACTCTTCTGGTCTAACATGTCTAGATAAGCTGGATTCATTAGGGCTTGCCCCTGGTGTATATGATGTTGATTCTCTTCTCTTTCCCTTCTTTTTACTTAGATTATTGATAGTATCCTGCAACTTCTGTGCCATTTGCTCTTGTGTCTCCTTGAAAGGCCTCATGAGATATTCACTCTGATCTTCTTCTTCACTTTAATCCTCATACGGTCCTTCTACAGTGTCCTCAGGTAATGGTGGTAATTTTGATGTGGACTGATCCATGGCCTCTACTTTATAAATACTCCCTATTGACTCCTTTGATTTATTTATTCCTTTTCTTGATTCTTGAATGAGATTAAAGAAGACCTTCCTTATCTTCTGTTCTTGGTGTTGGGATAAGATCACTATATTCTACTTGAGATTCTTGTGCTGATGGTGTTGAGTTTTTAAATGGATAATAATAATGATATGACGATGATGATGATTGATGAGATGATGGTGAATTATGATTGGTGGATTCCAGTTTTTAAAAGATATTTATTTTGTTAATTTTATTGTTTTGAGATCAAGCTGAAGGGATGCTAAGGGTATTCCTATCTGACATGCCACTGTTGAGACACCAGATGTGGGAACTCCTCTGCGTGTGGGATAAAATGAGGCAGTACCTGGAAGGGGAAATTACAAGAAAACAGTTTTGAATTTCTGTTTGAGACTTGTAACCCTTGCTCTGCTTGTGTGCTAGAATAATCTAGACTGCCCTTCATAATATGCTAAGTTATCTTTACTGAGTTCACCAAATCAATTTTATTATTGATAGTGGCTTGATCAGAAAAGATTATACTCAACAAACTCTAATCAGACTTTGCTCTACTCAAAACAATGGTTATTTAAAGCCTTAACAAATAAATTCTTTATAAAACTTTCAGCAGGCTGAGTGGATTCCACCAGATGATAGTACAACAATATATAAAATAATATAATAACTAAAATAAATAAAAAAAGAACAGGAAACACTATCTTCTAATACAAAACCACAAAATATTCTTTTCTTGATAATTCTTTAATAAATATAGAAACTAATAGCTAGGATAAAAACAATCTTCAATTCTCTAAAATGATAAATTTGAAAAGGATCAAAATATATTTCAAGCCCTTTTGATGTGATGGATGGGATAATACTCTAATAATTGCTAATAATTTAGTATAATATGGGTAGTTTCATGTTATGTTTTGTGTTTTGATTTAATAATATATTATATGATCTCTTATGATTCTTTTTTTATAATAATACTAGCTAACTGCTTTAGGTCTAATATTAATCTTAACTAAACACTAAAGTATTTTATTTTATATTTCTGCTTGATGATAATTTATTAGGGATTACCCAATAAATACAAATCCACTTTTATTTTAAAAGTAGTAAAATTACTTTGGTTATGCAGGTTTTGTTTTAAAACAAGCAAAATTACTCTCTTTGAGCAAGTTTACAACAAAAACTAGCCCAAAACTAATTATAATGGTTAGGATTTATTATAAAGCCTACAAAATTACTTTGGTTTGATGGTTTTATTTTAAAACTCTCTAAAAATTACTTTTAAGGATTTAAACACTAAACTCCAGCGACGCCTTGCTCATGAGCTTCAAGCTTTAAGATCCTAATTAAATAAGGTACTAGTCTACCTGCTAGTAAGGGATGAATTAAAGTCTTTTCACACTATTGGTTCTCTTGATCTATGTCAACAACAAACCTCAGTTACTAGGCTTAATTTATCAAAATTTCTAGTATACCTCCTAGAAGAGGGATCAGAAAAAATAAATTGAATTTACAATTTCTAGATGGGGAAGAGGGAAAAAGTGGGAGTGAGGGCCTCTATTTATATCCGTGGGGCTCTCCATAGGAGTGCAACAAAGAGGGGTCTTAGAAATTTTTAGCCTCTGGTGGCTGTGCAAAGCTGTGCAAACTTTAATTGTGGATTTTCAGGGCAATGTGTTGTGACGTGAGACGAGTCTGGATTTCTGACCAATCAGATTGCTTCACTTGACTTTTCCTAATGACATGACGTGTTTCTGACCAATCATATCCATTAATTATTACCTCTCCTATTCACATGTGACATGTAGCTGTGTAATACAGTTAAACCTTAATTTCTGGCCCTGGAACCCTTATCTCCATGTATTACTCAATTGATTACTAATCTGTCAGCTGATTTTCCTGTATTATAGTTTTCTGGCTTCCTGTATTACTCATTGACCTATATTACCTGTATTACCTGTATTCTTCCTGAAAATTCCTAAATCTTTTATATTCCTTCCAAAATTCAGTCCCACTCTTCATTTCTGCAGCTTCAATGAGAAATTTGGGGGTTACATTAACAGAAAAGCTGATGTAATATGGCCTTTCCAATTCAGCAATAAATTACTTCAGTCTCAAATAATTAATCATTCAATTATCTAAAGGAACTCAATGATGCTTATCCCCTCTTTGGGTGGTTCATAACAGCAAAAACACATGAAATTTCCCAAAATTGATACTTCAAAAGTGTTTTGTTCCACACCTTGAATCTTCTATGTCACCTATGATGCCTAAAACTCTTCTCTTTATTAATTGGCATCCTCATTGTGACTCTGATTATATTAATCACCCAATTGCTTATATTTAAGCATATTAAATATATATATATTAAAAAAATTATTTACAGAGAAAATTAAAAAAATGTCTTTGATTTGGGTACTGTCCATCACAATTATGTGTTGGATAGTGCAGTGGGGTGACACTGGAAGAGCAAACCTGTGGTCAATTTTCCTTAATGAATATATCATTTGTGTTATTTCATGTTTATTTTACTGTTATTTTCCCTCAAAGGTGATTTCATACTATTGATATCCTCTTTTATATAAATAATTACCATAAAAATAAAACATGTATTCAGCTGAACTGTCATGGTATACCACAGTGCTCCTTGATCGTTTTGATATGAGGCTTGGATTACAGTGGATTACATCCATTGGAGTATACCACTATCTCCTCCTGTGTGAGTAAACCTTTGAGGATGTGCCAGGAGTTCATCACTCATTGGTGTATATGGGGCAACATTTCCCAATCTTTGTCCTTGTACACTGTGTAATACTGTTTTTATTGGCTCATGTAGATGTCTATTTGAGCCCTCTGAATATGATTTCTCCCTGTTTGAGTTACTCATACTTAGTTCCAATTCTGGTTCAGAAATCATGGGAATCTCTGGGACTTGCCTTTGGGATATGGCACTTCCTTGTGTGGATTCTGTTCCACTGGGAATTTTGCTCTTTCTTTTACCTTTGAAGGGATCAATTCTAATTCTGAGTCCAACTCCATCTGATCGGATGGAGTATTGGGAACCTCTTCCAGTAGTCATAATAAAGCAAAAAAATGTTTAGAGCAAGAATATCTTTTATGCCAATTTAAAATGAGGTACTCACCTTCAGAGTCCTGAATAGTGGGTCATGGAAAGTCTAATTCCTTAGATTTCTTTTTCTTAGTGAAAAATGGTGTTGGAGAACTTGGACAAGTTTCTTCCACCAATTGTTCAACAGTGGTTTGGCTGTTTTCTGTTGGATTGTCTTCAAACACTAAAAAACACAAATAAATATAAGTCTTTTATATAAGAAGTGTTATTTTTCTTAAGATATGGCAATTTTCCGCGTAAAAATTGCTTTTATATCTTTGAATGAATGAAATGGATAAAGAAATGGAAAAAAATGAATAAAAATAACTTTTTTTATTGGTTTTTAATATTTTTTAATATTTTTTCACATTTTTTATGTTTTTTATTTTTAAATAATAAAATAAAAATGAACATGATTCTATTATGAAATTGCTTTATAATATAAAATGATTTTTAATTCATAAAATATCTTACTTAATCACCAGAGTCACTCAAAGAAAGTTCTTGCAAGTCTAACGATGTGAAAAACCATGTGTAAGACAGTACAATTGCTTTCCAAATGCCTCAATAGCTTTTAAAATCAATAAATATAAAATTATTATATAATTTTATGATTTGAATTATCATGTATGATTGGATAAACCCAATCAGAATCTTTTTTTGAAGGTCTTTTAAAGTAAAGATCACGGGCAGGCCCCCAAATGTAAGGTTTTACTATGAAAGAATAAGTAAATATTACAATTTTTTAACTTATTGTACTATGAATGTGCTTATGAATGATGAATAATAAGATAAAATTAATTATAATAATAATGAGTTATTATAATTAAGGCGTGAAAATTATATTATTTAATAAATATAGTGATATAATTTATTTTATAAAAAGATAATATAATAAACAAATATATTAATATATAAAAATTAATACATTTATAGTCACTTTATTATTGCTAGAAAAAAATAATAAAGGCATAAGAAATTGTTTTTCATAAATAAAAAACAATTAATAACAATAATATTACTAATATTAAGATTATTTATTAATGTAAGAATTATTGAAAGCAATAATGAAGAGAAATTATTATAAAAGAGAAAATAACCTACTTTTAACACTTAATATAATAATTTTGAAAGATTTTACGCCACAATAATGTAAATACAATTGATAAAAGCTGTATATACAAATAAAAATGGAAAAATCACAAACATTCTTTGATTTTACGTAGAAATAGAGTTTAAAGAGATTTTAAGTAAAAAACAATCAAATAATTGATGTAATCACGTCAATATTGATGATTATAATAAAGATTATCTTTGGGCTTTCATAATATAAAAGTTGTATATATAAAGAATAAAGAAATTATGATTTGATTCAATTATTTATTGTTTTTTATGCGTCTGAGGGGAAAATAGAGTGAAATGAGCTCTATTTATAGTAAATAACTCCCTTCTAGAGTCCAGCAGACTTTTAGTAGACGTTTACTGATTGTGAGCCTTTGAGATATGCCCCCATACCCAAAAAGGTCACAACAAATATTTAAAATAATTATACAATAAAAATAATTACCTTAAACCTACAAAAATGCCATAACTTGGTATAAAACTTGGTTTAACTTAGGTCCAATGAATAAACATGTGAAATAAATTATACCATTGGATTCCCCATGGTAAAATACACATATACTATTTTTAAGGCATATCTGTAAAGTCAATATTTGATAAGCTATAAGTAATAATACCTTATAAAATACACAAATCCTTATTTATTTCAAACGCCGATGAGACAACATGTAAAATAAATGGGACCAGTGGATTCTCCATAAAAGTCTACATATAAAACAACTAAGAAGCTAAGCTTCAAAATCAATACTTAAGGAGTTAACCTGAATATATGCACTTTTTTAGTCAACGCATATATTCAAGGAGTTTAGCTAATATCTCTTGAATTATGCACGATAGAGTGATGAACCAAAAAAAGTCATCACGTAATTACTGTAAGAATACAGAAATGAAGTTTATTTCACAAGTTATAAACAAGGTTAAGACCTGTAAGGGTTTATTGATTAAAATCAACAGAGCTGTTGACCACTTTGTTGTGAAAGTGGTCCAGACTTAAAAAAAGTAGGCAGTTGAATTCTATAAGTTCATTTGTGAAGAATGATGTATTTCTTATTATAATATTCAAGGTATAACCCCTTGAAATCATGGTTTGAAGTTTAAAATATTAAATAAGGTTATTCCAAGCTATTAGAATTCACTCTCTGAATTGCTGTAGCGTGTAAATCTTAAAGGTTATTAAGGATCAAAGTTTGAGCTTAATTTGATCACTCACTGTAACATTAAATTAAGTTTAACAGTCATATGAGTGATAAAATTGGTGAATACTGTTAGTTTATGATTAAAACTAATAAAATCCACGAATTTTCAGGTTCTGCCAAGCCTTGGACGTCATCAAACTTAGAGTTATAGTGATAACTCTAAATAATGGGGTAATAATGATGTAATATGGTTTGATCATGATTTAATCATCACCAAACCTCAAAATATTGATCAACTCCCGTGGATATGATCAGTACACGTCTACTAGAAGCCTGTTGGACTCTAGGAGGGAGGTATTTACTATAAATAGAGCTCTTTTTACTCAGTTTTCCCCTCAGATGCTTACAAAACACTAAATAATTAAATCAAAAGGTAATTTATTTATTCCTTATACATAAAACTCTTATATTATTAAATACCAAAGATCATATTTATTATAATCATCAAATTTGACGTGATTACTCCAATTATTTAACTGTTTTGTTATATTTCTCTCATAAACCTCAAATCCACATAAAAATAAGATTATTTGTAATTTTTCTTATATTTTCTTGTAAATACAATTTAAATAAGTTGTATTTACATTTCTAGGCGTAAATCGTTTCAAAATTATTATATTAAGTATCAAAAGTAGGTTATTTCTCTTATTATAATACTTTTTCACTATTATTACTCTTAATAATTCTATAATTAATATAAATAGTATTTATATTAATTCATAACCTTAATGGTGGTAATATTATTGTTATTGATTGTTTTTTATTATTAAAAACCAATTCTTTACGCCTTTATTATTTGTTGGTAACAATAATAAAGTGCTTTTACGTATATTAATTATCTTTTATTAATATATTTATTTTATTATATTATTTTCTTATAATATAAATTATATTATTATATTTATTTAATAATATAATTATTTTACGCCATAAATATAACAATTCTTTATTATTATAATTATTTTTATCTTATTTATTTTATTTATAAGGACATTCATAGTACAATAAGTAAAATATTAGTAATTTTTACTTATTGTTTCATAGTCAAACCTTACACTGATGGTATCTACTAGAAATGATCAATATTTTAAGGTTTAGTGATGATTACATCATGATCAAACCATCTTATCTCATTATTACGCCATTATTTGGAGTTATTACTATAGCTCTAGAATTGATGAAATCATAGGCTTGGCAGAAGCCTAAAATTTGTGGATTTTATTAGTATTAATCATAATCTACTAGTATTCACCAGTTTTATCACTTATATGACTGTTAAACTTAAAATAAAATTGCAGTGAGTGATCATAATTGCACTCTACAGCTATTCAGAGAGTGAATTATGATAGATTGGAATGTCCTTATTAAACTGCCAAGAGCATTTCATTATATCATCAACACTCTATTTTTGATG
Source organism: Austropuccinia psidii (assembly GCA_023105745.1). Classification (NCBI taxonomy): domain Eukaryota; kingdom Fungi; phylum Basidiomycota; class Pucciniomycetes; order Pucciniales; family Sphaerophragmiaceae; genus Austropuccinia; species Austropuccinia psidii. Next base: position 28,612,191 of record JALGQZ010000001.1, read on the forward strand.
ACTTTTCTTGTAACTCATGTTTTCTGTCAAAATTCAATATTTTAAACTTCAAGCCATGATTTCAAGGGGCTATACCTTGACCATTATAATAAAAATTACATCAGTCTTCACAAATGAACTAGTAGAATCTGAATGTCTACTTCTTTTTAAGTTTGGACCACTTTCACAACAAAGTGGTCAACAGCTCCAATGATTTTGATCAATAAACCATTACAAGTTTTAACCTTGTTTATAACTTGTAAAATAAAGATGATATCTGTGTTCTTCCAATAAATACGTGGTGACTTTTCTTTTGGCTTAACTCTCTATATTGTATATTTCATGAGATATTAGCTAAAAACCATGAACATATGCATTGACCACAAAGGTGAATATATTCAGCTTAATTCCTTAAGTATTGACTTTAGAGAATAGCTGTATAATTGTTTTATGTGTGAATATTTGTGGGGAATCTAATGGTACAATTTATTTTACATGTTGTTTAATTCGCTTCTGAGATAATGAGCGATTTATGTCTTTGCAAGGTATTAGTACTTATAACTCATTAAATATTGACTTTACAGATATGCCATAAAAATAGTATATGTGTACTCTACCACAAGGAATCTAATGGTGTAATTTCTTTCATATGTTTACTCATTAGGTTCTAAGGCAATTCAAGTTTTATTCCTCTTTATAGCAGTTTTAGTAATTCTTTTAAAGGTATAATTATTTTAAATGTTTCTTGTGATATTTTTGGATATGTGGTCATATCTCAAAGGTTCAAAATAAGTAGACTGGGGAAAGCTTAAGATGAAAAGGGGGAGGAGTCTGTGGAAGAAGAAGAGTCTGAGGGAACTCAAGTGGAAGCTGCCCTTGAAGCTTCTGAGCTAACAAATCTAGCCCATTCTAATCAACCTATTGTCTCTCAAGCTGAACCAAATTTCCTGAAGATGATGTAGCAGATGACTCAATTCATGGGACAGCTCACTCAAGCAGTTACCCCAAGGGACAATTCCAGAGCCCCAGAATTCAATACTCCACCCATAAAAGAACCTTATGCTTTTGGTGGTACTCAAGCCCATAAATTGAGATTATTTATCCAATCCTGTCAATTGGTCTTCCATAATGATCTATAAAACTTCTTCTCTGACAGGAAAAAGGTTCTTTACTAAATTTCTTTTATCATTGGTAGAGCTGAAAAATGGATTGAATCATATCTCTCAGCTTGCGCATAAAAAAATCCTGTCTCCTGAATAACTGGCATTTATTAGAAGCCCAGTTATTCCCCCAGCTCGGTGATCCATATGAAGTAAGGAAAGCTGAACAAAAGTTGGAAAATTCAAGGATGGAGGAAAGTGGTCATGTCTGTTTATAAATTTCTAATTTTAGAAGATTTATATAAAGAATTGGAGATTGAGGAGGAAGGGAATATATACATCTTTATACAAGAGGCCTTCAATTAAGGCTATTGGATCAATTGTCTTCTCAACACAGTAATTTTGATAGCCTTCAAGAACTCATGGATATCCCCTTGGAGTTAGATACCAGGTACCATGAGAGGCAGAATGAAAAGGGTAGTGTCACATGCTGGAATGTGATGGACAAATTTCAAGTATTAACCAGTCTTTCAACCAGTTTAATAGCTTTTTTGGAAAGAGATCCCTTTGTTGAGGTCAGGAAGACAGCATTGTGACACATATATTCATAGTTTTGAGATCATATATTCTGAGTTACACATGATAAAGAGTTTATTTAAAAAGAAATTTAACACAAGATAATTATAAGAATAAAGATATAAATATCATTTGGCAAGTAATAAACAATGTTACAAAATATGAGGAGATATTACACAAAAGAGAAATAGCTGTTGAACACTTGAAGTCAAAAGTGGTGCAAGCTTAACAATAAGTAGATAGTTTAACTCTCAAAGCTAACAATTTAAGAAAAACATGATTATTATTAGGATATTCAAGGTATAAGCCCTTGAAGTGACAGTTTGAAGTTTAAAATAGAAATTTTAAACAAAAAATGGATTACAAGGAAAATCATTAAAAATAGAGTTTTGATTATGTAATGAAATCCTCTTTGAAGCTTAGTAAGGACAAGCAAAGGTATTGTAATTCAATATCTTAATTTCTTTGTGTTAATAACTTAAAAGCTATTAAGGATTAAATTTGAGGTTTCAAAATGATCATTTCTGATCATTAACTCTAATATCATTTTAGGTTCAACAGTTGAATAAGAGATAAAACTGGTGGATGTTGATATTTTATGATTAAGAATATAAAAATCCACAAGTCCCCCAAACCATTTTTCATGCCTATGTTTTCAGAAGTAATAACGTTACAGTGATAGATCTAAAAATGATGTAATAATGAGATAAATCATTACCAAACCTTTAGATATTGATCTATTTCAGTGGATAACATCAGGAGTCATCTACTAAAAGGAAGGATCTTTACTATTAAAGGACCACTTATTCCTCTGTTTCCCCCTCAGATGCATCAAATACAATTAGAAATTAAGTAAAAATGAAATTTCTTTTTTCTTTAAATATGAAACTCTTTTATAATTAATGTGAATGTTTGAAATATGACCACATATCCAAAGAGGTCACGAGAAAAATTTGCAATAATTATTCTTTTAAAATAATTATCTTAAAATAGGTGGAAATGCCATAAATAGGCATAAATTTTTAATTACCTTAGAATATAATGGGTAAAAATGTGAAATAAATTGCACCATTAGATTCCTCATGATTAAATACACCTATATACATTTAAGGCATATCTGTGAAGTCAATAATTAATGAAAAATATGTAAGAATACCATAAAAAACACATAACTTCTTATTTATCTCAGAAGGCAATGAAACAACATGTGAAAGAAATTATCCCATTAGATTCCCCACATATTTGTAAATTTTAATATTTAAGGAAATAACCTTAACACCAGGGCAAATCTTGCTTCAATCGTTGGCGATTGACTTCACGTCGCACCGCTGTCAGTATAAAATCTTGCTTCAGTCACGTTAGTGTCACTTTATAGTCACTGGATTTAGTGGGTCACGTCACGTCAGCGTCAAGACAACGTCAATCGTCACATGTGTCACATGAGAATGTCACTCAAAGCCCAAACCCATTTCAACACTATTCACAATGTTTGGGAAATTTCACCTCATTGGCTTCTGCATCCCCACCTAATCCGCCCCAATGCTTCGCATGCTTATGAGCCCGCACCGCCCTCCAGATGAGACTCCAACACTGCCCCCCCATCTCCGTCCTCACCACTCCTTACGCTTTCACACCCCTGCCCATACCATCTTTATGCTCACGTGGTGCACTCCCGACATGCTCCCAACATCACTTATCCTAACGCTCGCTCAAGTGCCCTCCCGATATGCTCCCAACACTGCTTACGATCATTACGCTTGCGGAGTGCACTCCAAAGATGCTCCTGACACCAATTATCCTTACGCTCGCGGAGTGCACTCCTGACACCACTTATCCTTATGCTTGTGTAGTGCCCTCCCGACACCACTTATCCTTATGCTTGTGTGGTGCCCTCCCAAAATGCTCCCGACACCACTTATCCTTACGCTTGCAGAGTGCCTCTCAACATGCTCCCAACACAACTTATCCTTACGCTTCCGTACTACATCCATAGTGTATGGTGGCTTGTTGGCGTACACAATGAAGGCAATCGCCGAAATATGCTGAGTGGCCTTCTCTGCCAACAGGACCTAAGGGGAAATTGGTCAGTATATTCACAATGTTGTGGTTAGGGTTTAAATCATGAGGCTCACAAATTAAAACCTAATAAGTGGACTATTTAAGACAAGAGAATTGTGTCTCCTGTTTTGCCGACAAACCATTTTATTTCATATCATTCAAATGGAACACTTTGCTTAGTCCTTACCTCATGAGCGTTGAATAGTTCAAAAGTTGACTTTAGTAGGTTTCTCACTAGTCAACTTTATTCAATGTCTCACAGGGAAGTGATTTCATTTGCATGATATGAAATAATTTGCAAATAATCGCCTCCTTCAATTTCCCGACAAATCGCATTTTGCAAATGCGATTATTTTACTTGCACCTTTTTTCTTGAATTTGGATCTTTTTATTCAAACATTTTCAAACAAGTTATCAATAAACTTGTCACCATCTATTTGCTTAATAAACTACCTCCGCTATGGCCCAAACCCCGGGAAATTCAACTGAATTCAATGAACGACTAACTTCAGCCCCAGAGAGTGGAAGTGAAATCTCTGATATTGCCAGTAGTCGTGAATTAGGCATTGAAGTAGAGAGCCAGTCACATGAAGATAATAAAGATCCACCAGTTCTTCCAGAATGTGAGTATGCATCCATCTTGAATATTTCTAATCTCCCAAAACCTGATATTGTGTCATAGCCTTTATTTCAGGTCAGCCTCCAAGCTCTTAGAAACCAAATTTTAAAAGTTATGAGAAGGAAAAGACTGTTGAACCTTGTGCACCGACAGAAGATGATGGGCAAGATGATGTAATTTTCAGTGGGGAGGTGGAAATTATATCCAAGGAACAATTTGTCTCCAACATTGCTCAAACAATCCCAAGGCTCGAAAAAATCCAAAATGATAGTAAAATTCCTGATTATGTGCGTCAAAAGATTGCTGAAGCCATGAGCCTTCTCAAAATGGATTTGAACCGTAAGTCCATTACTAATTCAAAACAAAGTTGATAAAAATAGCTGCTTACAATATATGGGCAGGTGTGGAGGTGGGAGAATCTCTACCTGAAGGATCTCGAGTCGTAATTGGATTTCCAGGCAAAGGATTAGGAAAAAGACCAAATATACATGCGACCCAAAAAACAAACAAAAAACGCCGTACCTTTGAAGCCGCAAACGATTCTCGCGATCAAGGTCATGAAATTATCAATGTTGAAGGGGACCATATTGATAATCAACCTCCCCATACTGAACCCCCCCAATACTCAATGAAACAATCCATGATGAAGCTCCACATACTGAAAGCCCCCCGATACCCAATGAAACAATGCATGACGCAACCCCTCCTGCCTCTCCTCGGAATATTCAAGCCTTTCAAGAAAGGGAAACAATTAAACATGATACAATGGGACGAGATATGACTGATATAGTTCCTGACCCTGAGCCTGAAGTGTCATTGTCTGCTAATTTTCAAGGAATATTTTTATCCTGCATGGAAGAGTTTGCAGGCATTTTGAATTATCATTCCAATATTACTCAACAATCATGGAAAAGGGGGCTTGATAATATCAATAGTATTTACAAACATTGATGGGACAATTTACCAACAAAAGATGCTCATAAATTCCTGCCTGTTGGTATTAAGGTGATCAGTAACTAAGAGCTTAAAATGTCAGCCTGGCTGGAGGACCTTGAGATGGCAGGTGAGTTTTATCTTTGTGCATGATACATGATTATTGGCTGTTGACTGGTGATATAAATGGCAATATACAGGGTTAGAATTTTTTAAGCCAACCAAAACAGAAGCGTTTTTTGATCACAAAATTTGGAATCTCAAATTGATGAAGGAATCAGCTAAACCTCCAGAGAATCTCCCAAAATCTGAACACTCCTTCTTAAAAATGGTTCAGAGCCTTCTTTACCCCGCCAATCCAGTTAAACATTTTTGGGCAAATGTTATGTTTGAATCCATTAGTTTAGTCTCATACAATGTGGTTGCACCCAAACCATATGTTGCACCAACATCAAATTCAACCGATCCTCTTGGACTCGAACGGGGAGCAGTTGAATACCTTGCCTCCTGCTTGAGTAAATCAAAGCAACATGCAACCCAACTTAGCATTGAAGGTGGCGGGGCTGACAATGAGATGTCCACAAAGCCGCACAAGAACCTGGAGGATCTAATGGATACAGTTATCCATTTGATGATTGCGTACAACATGGTACGTGCACATACAAAGGTCGAAGTTAATGGCATCAAAGGGAAACTCACGAACTCAAAAAAAATGAGGCCATCAAAGATCTTTTGGCGTGTCACAAGAATCTCGGAATAAATTGAATTTTCTGTGGTATATTAGCGGCATTCTGTGCGGCTGGGGTTCGTGGTTTGATGGTATGCTCAGATAACTGGAGAACAAGCTCAGTTAAAGGGGCTTTATCACTAATTGACATTTCCGCAAAACTTTCAGAGGGTAAAAATCTAGTGGAGCCAGTGTGGCTACGTACTAATAAGTATATATGTAATTTACTGAATAAAAGTTTCTTCTCATCAGAGTCTTTTAACCCCACTGTACCTCTTAGATTTGAATTTGCATGATGCTTTGTATTAGACTTTGGTGATGCCTGGGTGGCAAAACGCGGTCACCTTGAGGGTACCCAGGTCAGCTAAACTCACAACCAGGATTGACCCATTTTAGATTAGCTTTGTACTAGATAGATTGTAATTTAATTTTGCAAAGTGATTTATGAATATAATAATCATGACTTCCTATCCTACTACTGCCCGGATGCCACAGTCTGAGTACCAATAGTAATTGTATGGCGGCATGCCTTCATACATCATTGCAAAGACTCCGACAAGATGCAAGCTGAGTCAGGCGTTGTGCCCGCAAGTAGCACACGCGGGGGCATTGCAGGAAGTCGCGTTTATCACTTCCCGCCAGCCCATAATAGGCCAAATGTTCCTGTGTCTTTCAAGAGGACTAGGATAGCTAGGGATCCGCAGCAGGATGCATATTGCATTTGCGTGTGCTTGCAATATTCCAAATGGTTGGATTGGAAAGTGATTGCATGGGAACATCAATGTGTAAAATTGAATAATGCACTATCCACTGCAATTCTCAGGTTCAGGTATTTGAGATCACAAATTTGCCAAGGTCAGGTGTGATCTTTCTTTTTAGCCGCAATCAAAAAAGATTCATCAACCGCAATTCAATTTAGGTGATATTAATCAATCAGTAATCATTTGGTTTCATTTCATTTTTTGCTGAAAGCATGCCATTCACGAAAAAAGGAAAAGAGCGTAAAAGGGAACTCGCAAGAAAGCGTCGGGCTGAGGAAGGAAAGTGTGAGTTGCTTGCTTAATCTCAGTGTATATATGCTTCCACATTTATGTGGCACCCTCATTGGGCCCCACGGAAGAACATTGGCTTTAGTCGGTTCAGATTGTGCCAATGTCATGTGGGCTCCAACAGGGAAGTCAAAGGATGTGTGCCAAAGAAAGCTCCTTGGCAGTATCTGATATCTTGTGTGCTTCAACACATAGTGATCCCTCAACCACTTGGGAATAGTAGCAGATCCCAAAAGACAAATGAGCGCAAAACGACTCAAATGAATAGGTTGTTTTCCTCCTCTTGCCCAACAGCACAAATATCAATGCCAGTATCAGCAAATATCACCCCAAGTGAAATTCGGAGGGTTGTGGATTTCAATAAGATCAAACGCATTCACTTTTGCCATGTGGCAATTTTCTCTTCAACCGGATTACTCATTGCCCTGGTCAAATTCCGACCATTCACAACAATGAGTGAAGTCGAGGTCAATCAACGGGATGAATTATCACAATTCTTATTTCGCGAAAAGAGATTCACTGACCCGATTGCAACCAATGGAGCATTACTGGAGGGATTTATGTTCGCAATTGGGTGGCGCAAATGCAGCACCAAGAATGAACAATTTGGTCTGTATGGAAGTGTTGGGAAAATTGAAAACGCAAAAGATGAATGGCAGAACCGAGGTCCCAATCTTAGCTCGGTGGGTTGCATTCTAGGTCAATCCTTACGATATGTTGGGGATAATTTATTTGAGAAGATTCAAAATTTCTACAATTAATTGGGTGTTCCGTCTTTTGATAAAGTCAACTATGAAGGCAATATTCCGGCAAATCAGGGTGCATTTGAGTTCCCTTCCGCACTCACTTTCACCATGAATGGATTCAAAAACGCACCTCATGTTTATAAGGATGCATCGCTGTATGCTTCGGGATGGTGGTTTCAAGCTGATAAGCGGACCGGCCAAATTCAAAGAGATGCGTCAAAGCGGTGTACAGGTGGAAAATTGATTTTCCCAAATGAGCATTTTTGGATTGATCTATCCGCATGTCATGGGCTCATTCAGGTAGTGTGGGCCAGTAGTACATTTGTTCATTATACTGATCCAGCACAGGACAACTAAAGCACGACACTAGTGGGTATGTCTGCACAATGCTCAAGCAGGTTAGCAAAAACAATGCGGCAAAAAAACCATGGCTATTATGAGATTGCCGAGAGAGAGGGCTATCCAATCAGGAATGGTAATACAATCTCACACCGATTCAAAGAATGAGGAGATTTGCATGTGTGTTGGGTAAGGCAGAGGACAATATACACCAGGATTGGATGGATTAGAGTGCGGGAGATGGGGTGTCTCACATGAAAAAGGGGTGAATTGGATTATGTACAGTGGCATGCCATCGTACATCTGTCCTGGTTTGTTGCTATTGTCCAGGATGCCAATGCTTCACACGCAAATCCTTATGCTTGTGCAGGTTCCGACGATGCTAAAAGTTCCTGACGCCTATGCAGGCTGCCAACGCTACACACGCCAATCCTTACGCCTGTGCAGGCTCCCAAAAATTTACACACCAATCCTGACGCTTGTGAAGGTTCCCAAAAATGCTAAAAATTCCTTATGCCTGTACAGGCTTCTGGCAATTCACACGCCAATCCTTACGCTTGTGAAGGTTCCCCACAATGCTGAAAATTTCTTGGCCTGTGCAGGATCCCGAGAATTCACACACCAATTCTTACGCCTGTGCAGGCTCCTAACAATTCACACGCCAATCCTTATGCTTGTGAAGGGTCCCAAAAATTCTAAAAATTCCTTACGCCTGTACAGGCTTCCGACAATTCACACGCCAATCCTTACGCTTGGGAAGGTTGCCAACAATTCTGACAAACTCTTACGCCTGTGCAGGCTCCCGACAATTCACACGCCAATCCTTATGCCTGTGCAGGCTCCCAACAATTCACACGCCAATCCTTACGCCTTTGCAGCCTCCTGACAAGTCACACGCCAATCCTTACTCTTGTGAAGGTTTCAGACAATTTAAACAATTCAATACATGAGTAAGATTAATAGCGTGTGACCATAGGAAAGGCCATGTTTCACAAATCTGGAGTGGATTTCTCACATGTGGGAAGCTCCTGCTTTTTTACAGTTAAGAATGGATATGGCTCTAAACCATGGAAGAAGAAAATATAGGAGACGGTAACGGCAACTATTGGCGCATTTTGGGAAAAAGAGGTTCACAAAAACAAATACTCATTCAAAATTTTGGTGGGGCACTTATAAAAATTTTTCTCACGCAATAGGATATTTGAACCATTGAGGAAAATATAATTTCACGTAAGCAAAGAATGTAATAGAAATTGAACATAACAATAATTGAAGACAAATAATTCACTTAAAAGAAAGTATTACAAATAATAAAAAGAGGAAATCATGACATTTTTTTTAAATTTTTATTTTTCTAAGAATTTTGAGACTATCCCGGTGATGTCCTCCTTTGGATAAGCCTCCAGTGCCTGGGCAAGGAGGGAGTTTAGTTCCTCCCGGAATTCCCGGTGCATCCACAAAAGGAATCATGTGGAGCAAGCGGCGATGCTCCAACAAGATTCGGTTGATTGATTTGTGGACAATGGCTCGAGGAATCATTAGGGTCCGTTGCAGGTTGGTGAATTCCTGGCAAGCGTCATCGTGGGAATGAGAGGAGGAGGTTGGGTTCTCAGGGGCAATGGGAGGGAGATCCTGGGAAGGAAGCGGGGTAGGAGTGGAGGGAGGGGGAACAGGAGGGGAAGATGGTGGAGTTGGTGAAGAAGAAGGGGGAGGGGGAGGGGGATGGGGGGATCCGACGGGCGTATTGTCGATGATGATTATCGAGCAAGGAGTGGCGGGACAATCTGGAGATGGTCGAAGAAAAAATGAGGAAAAGTGGATATGGATCGAAGAGAAAGAAGGGGTGACTTACCATAAGGTTCCTCCGTGGATTGCGTAGGAGCCACCTCAGGTTCTGGCTCACGAGTCGTATCGTCCTCAGGTGGTTGGGACAATGGACTTGGGCCAGGAATAGGTGGCTCTTTGGTTCAGGAGGGTTCTAAAAAAGGAGTAAGAGTCAGTTCACTCGACTCGAACGTGAAAGTGAAAATGAAATGAAACTTTGGCTGCTTACCGCGGAATAATTCCTCAGACCATCGGGTGCCACTCGGGCCTGGAGTGGGTTGCAGGGGGGTTTGCTCGCGAGGCAAACTAGGAACGGGAGAGTCATGTTGGGAGGTTTTGTTCTATGAGTAATGGAAAAAAGTCAGTATTATTGCGTGAAGAGAAAGAAAACTTACTTTGGCGTTTGAATCCCATCAGTGACAAGACATGGTGACAATCAGCCCAAGCTTGAATGTCCTCTTGCCATCGCCATCCTTCATCGGCCGGATAATCACTTTGCTCCGGTCAAGGAGTGAAGTGACCATTGGATGGTGGCCTAGGAGGGGGAGTGGACAAATCAATACTGGAGGGGACAGGGCTAATTGTCCGGAATCATTCCCGTTGGCCTGTTTGGGGGTCCGGCGTCCATTCACGCTTGGAAATGGTTTCATCATGGTCAACCACAAAGGAGTCCTCGTGAGGGCATCTTGGGCGGGAACTCCTCTGGCCTTGTGGTTGGAAGGGGCGGAAAACAAACAAACATTTCTTGTGTGCTTGTTGGCAAGCATCACAAGCGCTGTTCGTCATCAAGGAACGAATGCAGGGGATACCCCGCTTGGTGCATAAAGTGCACGACATCTAAAAACAAAACAATTGAGGTTAGTAACTGCATACAAAGTAAAAAATCAAGAGAAAAAATGAAGACGTACGATGAATTATAAATTTAAAACGGAAACAAAATAAGAACGCTCTAGTCCAAAGTTTTTAAAAGTCTGGAAAAGAGTCGTGAAGAAAAATAAGTATTAATATCGGTACATAATGTTGACAAAAGTTAAAAAAAGAGGTAACGCACGAGGTGGATAGAAGGGAGGTTCTGAAAGGATCAGCAGAAGAAACAAACAGGCAAAAGTAAGGGGAGTGGGTTTAGTGGAGTGCAAAAGACAAAAGTAGAAAGGCAGGAAGGCCAAGGGGAATACGCACAAGAAGGACAAACGCGGGTGAGGTTGAACAAAGTGGAGCGGGTGAGAAAGAAAGTGAAGGGAGTGTTGTGTGAAGATGGTCTTTTATACCATGGTGAAGCTGAGACGATCTCAGCAGTTGCAGCACCTGCAAAAGGCTCAGCTTCAAGGCGTGTGGGCAAAATTGAAGCTGAGTCTCAGTGAATGCTGCAACTGAGAAGTGAAATGCCCGCGTGAGGCAGAAGAACAATGGGGGTCTGGCTGAGTATTGCAATTTATTGAATTGTCAAGCTGAGTCAAATACCCTTTGTTTCCTTAAATAGCCACCCCATCACCCAGGATGGTGGTCGTGAGGCCCTTGTTGAATGTGCATTGTGGGTGCAATGCACCCGGTGCATTTGGTCACAAGTGACTGCGGCAAGATCACCGGCCGTATGGCCTGGTGATAGTCTTTGAACAAAGGGGGGGGGCTGTAAGACAAGTGAATACAGCGTGAGCTTGCCTCAACCCATTTCTCAGGTTTGCTTTCAGGTCATAATAGAAATGCTCAGTGGCTGAACATTTTAATTGCACAGTAATTGAACAATTGATATAACAATATCAAATGCACCGCTGAGTATTGCAATTTATTGAATTGTAAAGCTGAGTCAAATCCCCTTTGTTTCCTTAAATAGCCACCCAATCACCCAGGAGGGTGGTCGTGAGGCCCTTGTTGAATGTGTATTGTGGGTGCAATGCACAAGTGACCCATGCAGAAATGCACCCGGTGCATTTGGTCACAAGTGACCGCAGCAAGATCACCGGCCGTATGGCCTGGTGATAGTCTTTGAACAAAGGGGGGGGGCTGTAAGACAAGTGAATACAGCGTGAGCTTGCCTCAACCCATTGCTCAGGTTTGCTTTTGGGTCATAATTGAAATGCTCAGTGGCTGAAAATTTTAATTGCACAGTAATTGAACTATTGATATAACAATATGAAATGCACCATGCTGAGCCATTGCTCAGTTGCTTTTGTATGCACACAATCTGAGCATTTGGCACAGCTTCGGGTGACATTTCAGCCAGGTGCAGCATTTCACACGCTTTGGTGAAGGGCTCCAAGCTGAGCCTTCCAATGAACTATTGCAAGAATGGTTCATTCCATGGCTTTACTGAGCACTTTCACATGGTTCTTTTGACCATGACATGCTCAGCTTGTGTGTGCAAATCAGGTGAAACGCAATGCTGAGCATGTGGCACATGAGCTACATATATGCAAACGATCGGAAGGTGCATGCACATTTGCTATATGCATGCAGGCTCAAGTAGTATTACACCTTCCTAATCTGTACAGCCAACACTGTAGTACGCAGTACACCTTTGTAGATGTATGCTGCGGGGAAGAGCAAAAGCTGTTCAACAATGTAACATGCAATCACGTCAAGCCATCGAGTCATATCTCTCACCTGCATCCCTTTGATGCACCTTGTTTGACAGCTCTGCCTAACTATGGCACAGATGCGCATGTAATCCAAGTTAATGTAAGTGGGTCATGGTGGGATGACTGTTTATTTGGGTCATACACAAACAGTGGATTCCATCCGGTGCCATTGTTGGGGCAAACAATGACTGGCCCTGCTTGTTCATTGCATGTGCTCATTGTCGGGCAGCCACACGCTTTCATACGCACCCCCCAATGGGTCATACACAGGCAACTTTCACACGCCTGGAAGACATTTTACTGCCAGTGTTCCGACTGGCTAGTTTCTTGGTCGGGTGGTCAGCTTGACTGCAGACGCTCACCTGCTCGCGCGTGGAAACCTGAGGCCAATCAGTGTGGATTTGCTTCAGCCTCATCCACATTAGAATAATCCCAGCCTATGTTTGCTGAGGCTGGTTATGTTTGCGTGGGTATCTCCCACCGCGGGTCATTTTCTTCATGTTCTCACATGCCCCGCGCAGGTTGTGGCACCTGGCTTGCAGCCAAAAATTCCCTTGGGTGGGTGGCCTCTTTTGCCGGAGTTTTGTATGTGCGTGAGGCAAAGACCCGGATGCCAATCTTGGTGGATTAGTACTCGCCTCAAACACAATAGGGGTGAATGTATATGTGGATCACGGCTCACGGCTGGCGCCCCCTTTGATCATCCCACACATTCCCCCCTGGAAGCCCAGTAGGCATCAGTCAGCAAAAAACTTCAGGCAAAACCAAAGTCATGCTTGGTGGCATGCCACCGAACATATCTCACCCACCCACACACAAAAATCCCCACAGTGAGATTGCCCTTTGAAACGGCCAACATTGCCCAGTAGGTCCCTGTGCGACAATTAACCTGGGGAAGATATGCATCCATGTTCGCTGTCACACCAGCGAACATGACTGCATGCCTCTAATATGCCCTCCACAATAAGTTGCTACAACCCACCCAATTTCGGATATGCTAATGTCAACCTTGTTCCACCAAAGGTTTTGTACCTTGCTTCAGATCCAGTAGTCATATCGGTGCACCCACATTTTGGCCACCTTGCTTGATATATGCCTCAAATCGGATATGAAAATTATGAGCCCAAGAGGCCCACCCCCATCAAGACCATGCACGTAACCACAGGCCATCCCCCTTGACCCATTGCTGCCTCTCATATAAGTTCCCCACCTGCGCCTATTTGTCTTCATTCCGTTTAGCTAACCCCTCCCGATCATATAATTTCAAACTGTCCCCAAATAATTTAAAATAGCCATCATGTCAACCCCTTCACAACCACTTTGCATTGGGATGATTAATATTTGTATTCAAATAAATAGTGATATAGCCTTAAATACTGAGGATTCCCACTTAGCTTCTTGGATTATCATATGGCACAATCAACACAACATATTTGTTTATCTCCCCAATCACCAGCATGCTATTGGCTCTCTACCTGGAACCCTTTCCAAAATGTTGATACCATTCCTTGGGGCACCAAAAACGTTCATGCATTGTGGTCCTGGTGGGGCATGGATTGAAAATTGCCAATCCAATCCTACTCAAATATTATTTGTTGAGGGAGTATTTATGAATGATGCAAATGATCCCTCCTCATCTCAGAAACCCAATCTAGCATTGATTTTCTTCACATGGTATCCATACATTTTATTCATAATGGAAAGCTTTCAAACAGAAGATTTCAAGCTTAAAATGCCCAAAGAATATGACTGTAATACTCATAGTCAATGTCAACTCTTCACTCCGACATTTCCCGCTTCAAGCTTGACGCCAGTTTCATATCCTGCTGTTCCATCATTGATTTCCAAGCAAAAACTGATACAATTACCCAGTGGATCAGACCTCCCCATGCCATTATTCAAACCCCCCTCCTCCCTCATCAAAAGACCGGACTAGCTTTTCTCTGGGATCGAGAAATCCCCAATGGCCAATCAGCCTGTAACCTTTGGGCCACCTCACCCCCAGGATCCACTTTCAATGCCAGGCACATCATTACAAACAAGGTCGTTAGCTCATTTGAATCCCTTTCGACCAATACCCCTCTTGGAGGACTGCTTGCGGATGATATGGGATTAGGTAAAACCATTCAGGCCATTGCTCTAATTGGTACCTCCAAGGAGCGGATGATTGCAAACCCCCATCGCTCCATGCCCACCATGATCATCTGCCCCCCTCGCTTAATTACCAACTGGCAATCAGAAATATCCAAGCATGCTCAGGCTGGAGCGCTGCATTCCAAAATCTACCATGGTCCCACTCGTCACTCATTATCCAAAGACGACATCTTAAAATATGATATCATCATCACTTCTTACAATACTATCACCCAAGAATTTAAGCAAACCAATACCTCTACATCATTCCTTTTTCAAATCAATTGGCATTGTATAATTTTGGATGAAGCACAGTGAGTGTCTGATCTTAAATGATTCAAATTACCTTTTATATCCAACAGCCGTTGCCCCCTCTTATAGCTATATTCGCTCTCAATACACTGCCACTCACCGTGCCATTAATAGCCTCCTTTCATCCCGTCAAATATGTTTAACGGGCACACCAATTCACAACACCATTTATGACCTTTTGAGCATAATATCATTCATCACTCAACCCCAGAGCGCCAATCAAGATAACAGGTCACCATTCATCCTGAGTAGTCTTTCCAAAGGTTGCAATGATATCTTGCATTTGGAATTGCGGCATTTAAGTTTGCGCCGCACCAAAACCACACATCTCAAATCCCTCCCCACTATTAGCCATCATTATGAGCTGCTCCCACTCAACCCAACCATGCAGCAAGAATATTCCATATTATATGAAGAATTAATATCATCCAAAAGCAAAGGACCAGGAGAATTTTTCAGAAATATTAATAAGCTGCAAATATGTTGTAACCATCACATCATGCTTAACACAATTGCAGAGGCGGATTTGAAAGATCCCGAGGGCAGGAGCACTCAGGATAACTCGCCAACAATCACACGAACTATTGTGGATTTTGAAACATGCATGCTGAGTAGTAAAATTGCACACCTCCTACAAAGCTTAATGAAGAACAAACAAACAAGGTGTGGTCCAACCAAATCGGTGGTTTTTACCCAATGGACCCAATTTCTAGATTTGTGCGTTAATTTGAATATGCATCCATTACCAATTGAATCCATCTGACTTTTTCATATTGTAGAATTGGTATTGCACTTGCCCATCACTCTATCCTTTCAGCACGAATTGATGGAACAATTACAGCACAAGCACAGGAGAAGGCACTGGAGAATTTCTTCAATAATCCTGAATGTGAAGTACTTATTGTATCCATTGCCGCAGCTGGAACTGGCCTCAATATAACTTGTGCTAATACGGTCTATTTAATGGTGAGGGGACCCCCAAAATTCTGCCCTGATTTGAGGCCCCTGACATCCACATTTCCAGGAGCCCAATTGGAACCCAGCCATTGAGGCTCAGGCTGTTGATCGACTCCATCGTATTGGCCAACAACAACCTGTAAAGGTCATCCACTATATCACTCATCATTCAGTTGAGGTCAACATGCGGAAGATACCTTTCAAGATCATCTTTGACCCTAATTGTATTGCTATTCGAAAATCCTTCCTTATGGAAATGCCATTTTCCAAACACCAATAGGTCCAAGAAAAGAAAAAATCATTAACTGCGTGAGCCTTACTGATATTATATAATTTTTGTTTGACCAAGTTGATAACTCTTGTTCACCCTGGCATAGGTCCACAATTATGAACACCATGAGTTGGATCAAACTCCTTCAATATTTCCTCAATGAAAATGAGAAATAGAGTCTTATTTCTAAGGGAGACGGTGATACATTCCAATTCATATTGTCTATATTCTGACATATTTAGCAAGCTGTTGCATCTTTAAAAAATAATACTCAGATTGTATCACACCTGCACAAATAATTCACAAAATTTTAATTTGTAACGGTGCTATACATTTATATTACTAAGTTATTGCAGAGAATCACCATTTGGCCTAATAACTGGCATGTCAAGTATCTTGAGGGTGCTAGTCTGCATCTTACTACAGCCTTTGAGCCAATCTTGATCAAATACCTGAAATGATAAGCCTTCCGGAATATCACCATCATCTGTCAATCGTAATTCTGGCAATCTATAAATAGTTTTTTTACCCTTTTTTTTAATGCAATTACAAAACTCTATGTCTCGATCCATTTTTAATACCAATTCATTAAATAACTGGGAGCGCCAGCGTAATCCCACTTTGCGCTAAACTTGACGGCCATTTTCCAGTACCTCCTCAGTATCTGAACATACTCAAGGGTCATTGAATTGTGATGCTAGAATGGGAAATTTAGCCGTATCACACCATTCACGACGGCGCTCACAGGTCTGCACATAATGAAGTAGATCATTATCCGTCTTTGCTCACAATGAAGAAGAGATACATTAACCAACCCTTTGACAAATCTTCGCGAGCTTTTGATTCTCCTTCTTTTTAACCAAATACTCGGCATCCTTTTGCATAGACTTCCATTCTCCTTTCAAATAAGTGAAATATCGCTCCATTAAAGCCGCCACAACCCCATAGTTATTATGATCCTTGTTCCAACAGTAATGATGATACTCGGTGCTGACCAGTGCAAGACGGAATGTACGGTAAAACACCATAGACATCAGCTCATTGAACAGATGTTGCCATGAGCTCTCCCAGTCCCAAGTGAATTGCTTTAGTCCTAGCTTGTGGAGCTCATTTTTGCAGTAGCTTTGGAAACCCTGAGACTGAACCTGTGTTGATGGCTCATTGAAAACATCCTTGGGGACATATCTGAGATGACCAGCCACTTGAATTGCAATTTCACGCTCTTCTGTGCTTGGTGGTGCTGGTAGTGAGGAAAAATCCTTATCCCTAACTTTGAGTAGGAACAGGCAATGTGCATGTACTGCTGATCGCATTCCATGGACATTCTCTGGAAGCTCTGCTTTCAGCCATTTTTGTTGCTCCTTCTGGCTTGCACGTTTTGCCACATTGTGAGCTTTACGAGCCTGGTTCCTTTGCTGTCTGACCTCGGATTGTTCAAGCATACTCTGGGCAAGGGGCATTTGAGGATAGGTGAACTCATTATTTGACTGAGTGCCATGCTCATGCGCCATGAAATTGTCACTCCTTGGTTCATCATTTGTTTCCATTTGAGTCAGAGACATGTTCTCATCCTCATCATCCACCATTTTTTCTCTTGATGAACTGGCATGAGCTCACTGCCTGCATTATTCCATCACCAAGGTCCATGTGATGTCACATCACAAAATTTTGGTTCATTTCAAATCACATGTATGTGTTTATCTATTCCCCATGTGATTTTTAATCAGCCTATATAGATGTGATGGAATGAATTTGATTACATAAACAGTGGAATGGCTCATTTTACATGAACCTCAGGTTGTTTATGTAAAATCAACCATAGGTTGATGTAAAAGCAACCATAGGTTGATATAAAATCAACAATAGGTTGATGTAAAATCAACCATAGGTTGATGTAAAATCAACCATAGGTTGATGTAAAATCAACCATAGGTTGATGTAAAATCAACCATAGGTTAATGTAAAATCAACCATAGGTTGATGTAAAATCAACCATAGGTTGATGTAAAATCAACCATAGGTTGATGTAAAATCAACCATAGGTTGATGTAAAATCAACCATAGGTTGATGTAAAATCAACCATAGGCTGATGTAAAATCAACCATAGGTTGATGTAAAATCAACCATAGGTTGATGTAAAATCAACCATAGGTTGATGTAAAATCAATCATGTGGAATAGTTTCCTCATCATGTGGAATCAATTCCTAATCATGTGGAATCAATTACTCATCATGTGAAATCAATTCCTCATCATGTGAAATCAATTGCTCATCATGTGGAATTAATTCCACATCATTTGGAATAGATTCCTCATCATGTGGAATCAATTCCTCATGATTTGAAATCAATTCCTCATGATGGGGCATTGATTCCACATCATGAGGAATTGATTCCACATCATGAGGAGTTGATTCCACATGATGAGGAATTGATTTCACATGATGAGTAATTGATTCCACATTATTAAGAATTGTTTCCACATGATGAGGAATTTATTCCACATGATGAGGAATTTATTCCACATGATGAGGAATTTATTCCACATGATGAGGAATTTCTTCCCAATGATGAGGAATTTATTCCACATGATTCTCAGTTGATAACCCAGGGTGGGGAATTTATAGCCCAAAATGGAAATTTGATCCCTAATGATGAGGAATTGATATACCAACTCAAACTTTGATTGGTAATACATCAAACTTTGATTGATATCAAATCAGCCTATGGTTGATTTTACATCAAGCTATGGTTGATTTTACATCAACCTATGGTTGATTTTACATCAACCTATGGTTGATTTTACATCAACCTATGGTTGATTTTACATCAACCTATGGTTGATTTCACATCAACCTATGGTTGATTTTACATCAACCTATGGTTGGTTTTACATCAACCTATGGTTGATTTTACATCAACCTATGGTTGATTTTACATCAACCTATGGTTGATTTTACATCAACCTATGGTTGATTTCACATCAACCTATGGTTGATTTTACATCAACCTATGGTTGATTTTACATCAACCTATGGTTGGTTGATTTTACATCAACCTATGGTTGATTTTACATCAACCTATAGTTGATTTTACATCAACCTATGGTTGATTTTACATCAACCTATGGTTGATTTTACATCAACCTATGGTTCATTTTACATCAACGTATGGTTGATTTTACATCAACCTATGGTTGATTTTACATCAACCTATGGTTGATTTTACATCAACCTATGGTTGATTTTACATCAACCTATGGTTGATTTCACATCAACCTATGGTTGATTTTACATCAACCTATGGTTGATTTTACATCAACCTATGGTTGATTTTACATCAACCTATGGTTGATTCTACATCAACCTATGGTTGATTTTACATAAACAACCTGACGTTCATGTAAAATGAACCATTCCACTGTTAATGCAATAGAAATTATTCCATCACATTTATATAGGCTGATTAAAAATCACATGGGGAATAGATAAACACATACATGTGATTTGAAATGAACCAAAATGTTGTGATGTGACATCACATGGACCTTGGTGATGGAATAATGCAGGAAGTGGCTGTTCTTGGTTTGGAGGGATATGGATGATGATGTCCAGTGACTTTCTCTTTATGGACCAGAGGTGAATATGCATAAAGTTCATCACCTGCCATGCACATCATCAGTTAACACATCAAAAAATCAATGAAGACTGGTCATACTCACAATCTTCAATTGGCTCCTGAGATCGGACTGACTTGCCTTTAGGTGCCATATCTAACCCATGAAACCAACATATCAAATTGTGAAAAAGGTTATACTCCAAAATCAAAATGACTTACTTTGATGAAGCTTCAATCCTGGATTTCCCTCTGACAGACCACTCAAAGTTACATTCTCCAATGGTCTTTTTTGTGGCCCCCCATCCACGCGCCTTTCATCACCCACATGAACCTGAGATCCTGATGGAATATTGAGGGTTGGCTGTTTACTTTGGCCAAAGGGATCCTGGGATGCGACTGGATTCCGACCGGGATTAAGGAGGAACTCACGTGGAAATTTTGATTGGGGATTAGCGTGTGCCTTCTGGCCCCTGAGACACATGCGTTTGTGTATTAGTGGGATTTGGGGGAATTGGAGTGACGGAAATATTTGGGATCAACCAAGTGCTTGAAGTTGGAGTCTTTGGATTGCCCACATCAATGTTAAGACCTGATACATTCATTGAGGATGCGATAGGGGTTGTGAGAGGAATGTTGGGACTCAATGGTGACTGTGTTTGAACATATTCTATGCTAGATTCACTATTTGAGTCATGAACAGAACCTGAACGGGATTTATATGACTTGAAAGATGACATAAGGGCCAAAAAAGTACAGTAATATTTTTAACTAGATAAAACACCTCAGTATTATGATAAAATAGAGTGATATGAGATGAAATCTTTTCAAATTTAGAATAGAGAAATTCTATGAATAGTTCGAACTAAGTGTTGCGTGAAAGTCCAATAAGCCTCTTTTTAGGAGAATCCTCCCTGCCTCCTCTTGAGCTCCTCCGCTTCTATCAGAAACCACCCAGCACGGGCTACCACCATATAATGTAATATTTCCTTGATCTCAAAGGGGACCCATCATCCATAAGTAATCATATTTGGTAACATTTCCACCTCCCCATTGTCACATTTTGTGAATTATCCAAACTGCCAATATATGCATTGAAATTCCACAGCATTGTACATCTGTAAAGGGGTATCTTCATGAAGGATTTACCCACAAAAGAGACATCACCTTTTCAAGAAAGGCAAGACAATCCAAATCACATTCCAACCGATTAAAAGCCTGCTGCACTCAAACCAAATACCAAGACTTTAGCTGCACTCCAACCCCTTATGTAATAGAGTTATATCGTTATGTCTGTAATAAGGTTTAAGCCATGTACAATGGCGTGCCAGCGTACATGGTTTGAATGTCAATCCCCTCAAATTAATTATGACACATCCCCATTGGAACACCCCTCAAGGGTGAAAACCGCAGTATCGCCATGTGTAAATAAAATAGAATATGTATGAGCATTGAGAAGCATGGCATTTTACCCAATTAAACTCCTAACCAATTCCGCCATCCAGATGAGACATGTTACACTCCATCAGCTGCAGCTCACGCACCATTACAAATGGGATGAAATTCTCAGATGGCTCAAATCATCTCCCCCTTCATAAATAATCACTCAATTTTTTTGCCAATTAATAGCACTCCTAAACACTTTCACATCAGCCATAGATATTTATACACAAACCAACCGTACTCCCAATTCCTGCAACAATGACAACCCGCCGCTATTCCTCAATGCGTATATGCATGTGTCAACACTGCTCAACTCAAACACACTCTTCCCCTGAGGGTGATAGGCCTGGAGTTGCCTTCACACCTTTCCAATATAAACAGCACATTAAAAAGCTCAAATCAACATTGCACCCAAATCTCTTCCAAACATCCCTACTTCTGCATCAGGATCTGAGTGCCCACAACTTCTTTTGGATCAAATATTCCCAGTTGATTATTCACCATTGACCCAACGCACCTTCTCCACAGCACCGGGTCTCAATTCAATTGCACAGAAACCATACAGCAGCAGTCAAACCCTTTCTCCACAAGACCTTGGAATGATAATATCTGCCATTCTATCATTAAAGTATAATATACCCCGCAGGGCTTCACGCATTCTCAACCCCGCCCTAAACCTGCTGAACAAGTCCAGCATCTCAAGCTCCAGTGGTCCCCCCATTCCTGCATTCCATATACCTCAAGATCTGAGTACCATATTTGAACATCTCCAATTAGAGCCAGTGATTCAAAACTATATATGTTGTCCTCAATTTTTCTCTCTTAATGGCCTTACTGAATCAGTCACAACTGACCAACCCCACTGTCAACGCCATAATGACCCAAATAATCATGATCCCCCTTGCACACAATCATTAGGCAAATTCATCTATTCATTTGAAGCCCACACCCAAAACACCACCAACATGAAGCAAAAATTTATACCAACAAAACATTTCATTTATCAACCATTCAAAAATTGGCTTGCCAGATTTCTCCAGCGGGCTGGAATTATGGCCATTCTGCATCAACATCAACAATCCCAAACTCCCGAAGATTCCCCAAAATGTGACGTCTGGGATGGATTGGTCTGGAGACGCTTCACTGGCACTAGAAATATCCATGACCCCCCATTCATGTCCATTCCTGGTGCATTGGCCTTCTCCATTTATGTGGACTGGTTTAATGCACATGGAAAGTCCACCCGGTTGGCCAGCATTGGACCTATCATGCTTATTTGTCTTAATCTCCCCCCAAGTGAAAGATTGAAGCCAGAGAATGTCTATGTTTCAGGAATCATCCCTGGTCCGAAGGAGCCAACTTCCCTTCAATTGAATTATGTATTAATGCCACTCATCAACGAGCTCAAAGAGCTATGGCAAGGTTACCATTTTTCACCCACCTCAACAGGTCCTTCAGGATCCTTTATCCGTGTTGCCATTCTCACAGCCATTGCGGACGTGGTTGCCATGCGCAAGCTTACTGGATTTATTTCCCATTCAGGCAACCACTTTTGTAATTTTTGCACCATTTACAAAGCTCAAATTGAAGAAATTGGTCCTCAATTTCACTACACACGCTCATATTAAAATCATAAATCAACCATTGCCAAATGGCTTTGGGAAACCCCACAACAAAGACAAGCAATTTTATCTGAGTATGGAGTGCAATATTCAATTTTAGAAGACCTTCCGTATTGGGATGCAACCAGAATGGTTAATCTTGACATAATGCAAAATTTAATACTTGGAATTTTGAAGGATCATGCAACTTTCAAATTGTGCATTCCAGAGTCCAAATCAAAAATTTACCTCAGGTCCTGCAGGAAATCCAATGACACCAACAGTTCAGACTCAGATTCCATGACCTCCAACAGCTCTCTTGATAAAATCACATTGAGAGAGGCCCGCTCCCTGAGAAGAGACGCAGCACAAATAATAAAGGAGCCACTCCCCACTACTTCCACCCAAAAAAACTACTTCCCAATGCCCACCCCTCACACGGAACATCCATCTAGTGGTTTTGCGGAGATTCCTTCATTTGATGCCGATTACATCCCCTCTGAATTGGATATCACTGCACTGAGTGATCACCAGATCAAGGGTGACGCTCTGGAACATCTCCGACAAATCATATCTGAGACAATAATTCCCTCATCATGGACAAGAGTACCTCGCAACATGGGTTCCCCCTCTCATGGTAGCTTAAAAGCCGCTGAATGGGCTCTCTTATATGAGGTCTATATTCCATTTTTAATGCTCAGTCAACAGATGTCATTAGATGTACACAAATCCGCGAACATTCAAAGAAAAATGGGTCAGTCAGAAGAACTTTCAAATGAACTAACCAAGAATACATTCCATTTGATTAGTGCTATCAACATTGCCACAAGTTGGACTGTTTCAATAGGAGATGCAACTGCATTTGCTGAACATTGGAAAAAATTCCGCCTTTCCAATCAACTCCTGTTCCCAAAATAGAAAAGTAAACCAAATCATCATCTTGCTGATCATATTCCCGAACTCTTCCAATGTTGGGGCCCAGCACAAGCCTCAGCCACATGGGGTTATGAGCGCTTGATTGGAGTATTTGCAAAAATGCCAACAAATAACAAAATATTTACGTCAATTAATAAGATCAATATATTCACATTGATTAAACACCTGAACTGAATAAGATTAACTTCTTGCAACTCTGAATAGATGATATAGATAAAACCTTACTTCAACATATCTGTCAATGTTCCAACCTTTCCGTTCTCCTGAAATCCCCATCCGTGCCATGTGAAATAAAACAGCTCTTCAAATCACAGCCACCTGCCCTGTTCAATGACCATAAATATAACAAACCATCCCGCCATGACCAAGAAAATTATGATTGCCTGGTTGAGTACTTACAGAATTTTCATGCAACAAGGGAAATAGTTGATTGGATCAGCTTAGACACTACCGTGCAATCCACAAGTCCTCCCACTTCAAGGATTGTCTCACCTTGGTATTTTACAGTTTCAAACATTAATATTGGGAACAATATATTTTCAACTGAATCCAAAAATGTCAGCAACAGTGTGATATGTTTTCTGAGGGAAAATTCACGATGATTTGGTATTATTAATAGCATTTTTAAAGTCTCTGAGCCATCTAGCATACTGAACAATAACTTTTTGATCTTAAAAACTTTGAAGATTGATGTGAATATCTTACCAGATTGGCTGCATCTGAATATTTATAAAGCTGTTGGTTTTGATGATGGACACTTGATTATATCTGAAGAAGAAATAGAAGGTAACTGTGGATTGTATGATAACAAAGTTCTGTCATGTGGACTGCTTGTGATGATAAAGCTGTTATTTCATGAAATATAGTCTACAGAAATGCAAATATCTCAGATTCATTAGTAATTTTGCTAGTGAAATAACTGCCTCAAAATTTAGTGACAGAGACATGCCATTGTGACAAGCAAAGCCCATTATTTCACATTGCCACAAAGGACTTACCATTTTGACATTGGGTACAGTGTGAATAAGCCAAGTTCAATGATCAAATTACCCACACACTCACCTGTCACAGCATCCAAAATTTCTAACTGCGCCATCATCATGTTGGAAGGGGAAGCGGCCCTTGCGCACACGCCAAGGCACACGCAAGCGCACCCGCACACGCCAATGAACCCGCACCCGCACACGCGGTATTGTGCGGCGGGCTCTACCAGTGTCACCTGAAAAACGAAAATCCCGCTCAGGCGGAGTCCTTTTATGGATGACCTGGTGAAGTCAAACCCCCCGCCTACATCAAGACTGGCTGATAGACCTCTTTGATGTGTGTTTGTGCAAACAGGCGGGTCTTGTGTAATCTTTACCAACCATTGGACGGTTGCGGGATGATCAGGTGGTGAGGAATCTGAGTTGAAGGCACAGGGGAACCAATATTGGTGGATGTCACAGGATTTGGTGTAAGAAAAGAGTAGGACGTGTGCTCGACGATTGCTTGATTTTGGCTTGACGTGAGCTCAAATTTTATCCTGCTTGACGTTTGCTTGACGTGAAGTCAATCGCCAACAATTGACACCAGATTTGCCCTGGTGTAATATATGCACTTTTAGGATCAGTGCATATATTCATGGTTTTCAGCTCATATCTCTGAAAATACACATGATAGAGAGTTAAACAAAAAGTAAAGTCACCACAGAATACTGTAGGAATACAGATATAGACTTCATTTGACAACCTATAAACAAGGATATAACTTGTAATAGTTTATTGATTAAAATTGCTATAGCTGTTGACCACATTGTTGTAAAAGTGGTCCAAACTTCAAATAAAGTGAATATGAAGGCTCTAATAGCTCATACATGAAGAATGATTTACTTTCTATCATTATATTCAAAGTACAACCCCTTGAAATTATGGTTTGAAGTTTAAAATAGTTAATTTTGACAGAAAACATGAGTTACAAGAGAAATCGTCAAAAATAGATGTTTGGTAATGGAATGAAATTCTGTTGTCAGCTTAAATGTGCCGCTTCAAGATATCAGAATTAACTCTCTGATTGGCTTTAGCGTTTATTACCTAAAAAAATTAATGATCAAAGCTTAAACTTAAAATTGATCATTTATGATCACTCACTGTAATCTTATTTTAAGCTTAACAGTTATATAGGTGATAAAGTTGGTGAATACTATTGACTTATAATTAATAATAATAAAATTCACAAATTTTTGGCTTCTTCCAAGCCTATGACGCCATCCAAATGGCGTAATAGTGAGATAAGATGGCTTATGTGAGCCTTGAGGTATATTGTACATACCCAAATAGGCCACAATTATCTTGAAAATAAATTCTGAACTATGCATAACCCATAAGTCATGAATATATTCAAAATTCATCATTTTCAATTTCAGAAAAGATGAACAACTTTTTATTGGGTAGGTAGATTCATGGATTTAAGGCCAGATTTGGATTCTACACAAAAATTCACCTAGGGTAGCTCCATAGAGTGAATAAGGTCAAATTAACTCTTTGAGGTGGTAATATGAAAAATACTTCAATACCACATAAAAGATCCATGAAAATCTTTGTTTTTCTTTATTTCATGCCAAAATAATGGGAATGTGAGAAATCCCATGTTACAGATACACTAAGAATAGTGTTATGCATGTTTTGGGCACTTAATATCATGGTATTCATACATGCACCTTTGATAAACGCATAGTGGATATCTCACTTTAAGCTTAAATTTCTATTTTGACGTAAAAAATAGGCAAGGGGGACAAAAGACATCAAAGAGAGCCAGGGTACCCAACTTCTGAGTGCTCTGAGGCATGGACAGCTCCAAAGCTTGGATCCATGGTTTATCATGGCCTAATTGGTAAATTAAAACCTTTTGGGAACTTGGTTACCATGTTACAACTTCAGTAAATCATAAGAAAATAGCAAAGAACCTGCTATTTTGACATGCCAAGGAGGTAAAGAGAAACTTAGACTCCTTTAACCATGTCAATTCTTGGTGGTTTTCCATGAATAAACCCCAAAAGAGTAATTAAAGCCCTTTCTTGACTAGTATCCATTGATTTACCTCAATGCCACCAGCCATAGACTGCTATTTGCAATTCTCCATAGAAATGAGGTAAAACTTCAAAAATTGGATAAAAATATGATTATTAATGAATCTTTCTGAAACTTTTGGGCCAAATTGAGAACTGTATAATTAATATAAAAACCAAAAATAATCATACTATTATATGTAACATTAAAAGGCTTACTTGCAGTCCATTTTTGAGGATTCCACATGAAACACAGAAAATACATTCTGTGATGAAATTTCCAATAAAATTGATAAATTTGTAAATCATTGACTTTTTTGGAATAAAATAAGATTTAAAGTTGTTACTCCTTTTATTCTTAAACATAAATGGGTTGGTAGTCACATAAAAGCCTTAATTAAGCAATTATGATAATCTTACGTGACAACAAATGATGCAATCAATAATCCAAAAAGGTTTATTGTTTTATTACTCACTAGTATTTCTGCTTGTTCCATGGCACACCTCTGTGAGCTTCCTTAGACTTAAAAGAGGCCTCCTCTTTCTGTTTTTTCCAAATCATCATCATCACATTATTCATTTATATCATTGTTGCCAACAAGTAAGTATTAGTTAAACTTTTATTAAGTGTTTTATTCTTTCAGAATCAATAAAAAAGATGTGAAATCATAGAAATAAGCTATATATTGTTGTAATATTGCTATAAAATCATTTTGATCCATCAAATCCCCAATTATACGTCAAATTTCTCTGCTTTATCTTTAAATAAGTTCTTTGGAGTATTAGTGAGTGATTTTTTTTAATTCTCAAAGTTTTTGTCTAGTAATAGCTTTATTCAAGGATTATCTTTATAATTATTCTTGCAAAAGATAATTATATATTAAAATAATTTTATTATTTTAATAAAAGAAGTTTTTATTATTAAATTCTTCTTGTAATTGATTCTTGTAGACAATTACTGCTCACTGTTATAAAAACAAGTAGTGTATAAAACATGAAAGAAATAATTTTATAATTATTTAATTGTGGTTATAATAATTCTTTATTATTATATTTCATGAGAACAGTCATAGTACTGTTTATTAATAGTAATATTATCACCCGTTTCATAGACACATCATACATTTGGGGGCCTGGCCATGTTTTTTTTGAACCTTGTACCCTTAATTAATATATTCTTAAGCTCTAAGACATATTAATTTAATATTTTTTTCTTTCTATTTGAAGTTAAAATTCTTTTTATTTTTTAAATTGTCTTAAAATCTTTTTCATTTAGGAATTTGGTTTAATTTTATATTGTTTTTACACATGGCTTTTCCACATCCAAAAACATATAAAATCAGTCTTTGAGTTACTCTGAATTAATTTTCATTCAAAATCTTAAATGTTGATTTTTTCTTTAAAAAGAATAATTTTTTTTAATAAAAAATATGAAAACTTAGAAAAAATCTTTAAAAATATTTTAAAAAGATGTATAAAAATTAATTTTTCTTCCTTATAAACCTTTTTTAGTGTCTATCATCAAATACTGTGCAGCTGGTAACAGACTCAGTAAGAGATATATTACCAGTCCAGAATATTCAGAAGCAGAATCTGAGGACAGTATTGAGGTGCAAATTGCTAAAAGAGGCACCTTATTCAACTCTGAAAAAACTAAATTACCACCAAAAGTTGTGTTTTATCTTTATATTTTCCCCCTTTATCTTAAAATTGACGTGAAAATGGTGCATACCAGAAATGAAAGCAACTATTCAGTCCAACGAGATGGATGTGGAAAAGGAAGAGGCAAGACCAAATCCAGAAGTGTCAAGTCTTCCTCATGAAAGACACATATGGAGGATGCCAGAGTTTCCCCCCATTCCCCAAGGTCTGTACCCACAAAATTTGATGTGAATTCTGAATCTGAACTGATTCATGATAATATTTTAAGGGATGAACCAGTTTAAAGTGGCAGCAATAGAAATTTATCAATTCCAATAAAAAAACCTATTCAGAAAAGCCAAAGAAGAGGAATGGGAAACATGCCTAAGCCTTTGGCAGGGGGCCATGAACTCCTATTTACACATCAAGAGCTTTCTGGGTCAGGAGAAGACCTTAGAACTCTTAGGAGGTTGGAGCCCATTGTCTTGCAAAGACAAGGTCAAAAAGATAAATAATTGGTTGAAGAACCAAAGTCTTTTATCCATAGACCAGAAGAAGGAACTGGAAATGACTCCAGCTTTGGAGACAGAAGGCCCAGTGGCGTCTACCAGCTCCAAACCAGCTCCAGAAGTGTCCAAAGACAAGCCCAAAGGACCTCAGAAGAAACAGAGAGGTCCCAAGAACCATCAAGGCAAGGGCAAAGGCAAAGCCGATTGGAATAGAACTTACCCACAAGGGTACAGGATTCCCAAATTGGAGCCTTCAGCCATGGACAGTGTGTTCAATATGGCCAGGACTCTCATGGAATTTAAAGCCAAGGAGCAGGTGAGGATGAACAGAACATTTCCACGCAAATAATAGATGAAATACATTTTTTGCAATCTAATATTGATGTAAAGATTGGTAAAATTGATGCAAAGTTAACTAAAATAACATTGGACATCAATGACTTAAAAAATAATGACAAACAATCTGCTGAAATGCATAAGTCTGTAATTACCACACTGGAATTACTCACCAATACATGTGACAGAGTTGAGAGTTAATATCAAGCTCAAAATAATGAAATAGAAGATCTTTCCATTTAAAACATTAATGATCAACCTAAAATTCTGAAAGATCATGTCTTGGAAATAGCTAAAAATACCAATCAGTTTGCCACACATTTGGCAAAAGGTGACAGTGAAAGGCAGAATTTGAAAGATGAAATCATTGCAAATGTAGAACAAATTCATAAGAATTATGAACCACATATGCCAAGACATTCTACACCTTTTACTGAAGGGAAAATTTTTGTTAAAGAAATTCTGACCCCATTCTTAGGAGAAAATGTTATTTCTGAAAAAGATATTCCCAAATTGGAAGAATGGCCAACATTCTCTGGTGAAGGAGAATACAACCATATTGAGTTCATCAGAACTATTGATATGTTGCAAGAAGATTTTCACATATCTGATGAAATTATAGTGGGAAATTTACACTCTCTGTTTACCAGAACTGCAAAGAAATGGTATTACAAGATGAGGATAGATCATGGAAAACATGATTGGTCTTGGTGGAAATCTGAAATGATTACCGAATGGTCCAATAATTCTTGGAGATTTTAAATGGATAATTCTTTTGAAAGTGCCGTTTTTAACTTAGAAAAAGATAAACCACTTACTTGGTTCTTCAAGCAAAAAGACAGATTATCTGCTTTACATCCAGATATGTCTGACACTATAATTAATATGAAAATATTAAGAAAATGTGGAGGAGAACTAGAACATGCTATCAAGTGCAGATGTGTAGAACCCTGTTCAAAAGAGAACTATATTGATGCAATGGAAGATATCATTACCAGAAAAAGAATTGCTAAAACTTGGACTAAAATCCCTACAGAGTCCAAGATGGTCCCAAAGATTTCCAAAGAGGACAGAAGACCTGATAAACCTGTCTTGAAGTGTCATAAATGTGGAAGCACTTCACATTTAGCCAACACTTGCACCAAAAAGACAAAAATCAATGAAGTTCAAGTCATTGAAGAAATTCAGTGTACTGAAGAGAAAGAAGAATCTGACCTAGATTCTGAAGTCTCTGAGGATACACCAGTAGAGGACTATACCATTGGAAACATTACAGCTGTCTTTGAGGTCACAGAAGTCCATACTCACTTGCCAAAGTATAGTGAGGACTGTCATAACCTGATCAATATCCGAGATGCCAGAATGTGTAAGACCAAACCTGCTAGAGGAAAAGGTTATACTGCTGGAGCATCTTGTATCACATCAATTCTGATGAATGGTATTGAAGCCAAAGTAATTTTGGATACAGGGGCATTTTGCACTTGTGTGGGTAAAGATTATCTCCAAGTTATACTTCCTGAATGGAAGAACCATCTATTACCAATAGAAGGTGTGCAATTTAGTAGTGCCAGGAACAATATGTACCCTTTGGGCATATTAGACACTAATATTGTGTTCCCACACCCAGCAGGAAGCATACAAATGAAGACAGAGATAGTAGTGAAGGACAATTGCACATCTCAACATATCATCCTTGGAAATGATTACATGAATATTTATGGTATTGACATCAATAACCATAAAGACAGATATTTCACAATTAGAGAAAACAAAAGACAAAAATTTGCTTTTTCCAATATGTGCAAACGAATATCCATAGTATCTTCCAAGAAATATACTTATAAGGAAGAATTTGCGGCTAATCAGCTTGTTAAAGCACAAATTAATCCATCATTGCCAACGAAGATGAGACATGAGCTTTTTGATGTGTTATACACATATGATAATGCCTTTGCCTCTGATAATGAACCATTAGGGGGTATAAAAGGGCATGAACTTGATATTACTCTTAATATTGATAGGCCATACCCTCCCGTCCTAAGAAGACCAGCTCAGCCAGCCAATCCCAGAGCTAGAGAAGCCTTGGAAAAATATATCCAAGAGTTGATCCAACTTGGTGTACTAAGGAGAATAGGCTGTAATGAAGAAGTGGAAGTGACAACACCTGTTATTATTGCTTGGAAAAATGATAAATCAAGAATGGTTGGAGATTTTAGAGAATTGAATACCCACACAGTTCCAGATAGGTATCCAATTCCTAGAATACAAGAAAATTTGACCCAATTGTCTAAAGCCAAGTTTATAACATCAATGGATGCATGGAAAGGCTTTTCTCAGAATGTTTTGACGCCTAAAGCTAAAATATTTCTTAGAATTATCACTCACTGTGCTATTTATGAGTATCTTAGAATGCCATTTGGTATCAAAAATGCACCATCTCATTATCAAAGAATGATGAATACCATCTTCCCTACACAATTATCTGAAGGATGGCTTATAATTTATATTGATGATATTATCATATGTTCTGATTCATGGTCTTTGCACCTTTAAAGAATTGAAAGAATACTTCACAAAGTTGCGCAGGTGAATATGAAAATTTCACTCAAGAAATGAAATTTTAGTTTTGAAGAACTCAAAGAATTAGGACATGCTGTTTCTGGTTTAAGCTTTGGTATTGAAAAAACAAAGAAGCAGAAGTGTTACTTAAGCCAATACCCCAGAATAAAAAAGAAATGATGTCTTTTCTTGGATTTGCCAGTTATTGAAGGAAACACTTGAAATATCTTGCAATTATAGCCAAGTCACTCTATAGAATCTGTGATCAACAAACAGTATTTGAGATGACACAGGAGAGAATTGAAGCTTATGAGAAGATAAGGAAAGCTCTTACAGAAACACCTTTACTCCTCATGCCTGACTGGAATATCCCTTTTAAATTGTACATTGATGCATGTGGATATGGATTAGAAGCAGCCCTACATTGAATCAAAATTATTGATGACAAACCTACAGAAGGACCAGTTTGTTACATCTAAAGACAAATCAAACCAACAAAAGCCAGATATGGTGCAAGCCAAATGGAGTGCTTATGCTTGGTATGGGCACTTGAGAAATTACACTTTTATCTTGATGGAAGTGTTTTTGAAGTGATAACTGACTGTAATGCCGTGAAATCACTTCTTAACATGAAAACTCCCAACAGACATATGTTGAGATGGCAAAAAGCTATTCAAGAGTATAGAGGAAACATGACCATAGTTCACAAAGCAGGAAACATTCACAAGAATGCTGGTGGACTTAGTAGATGGGCATTAGCCAACACTCCTGATAACCCAGCTTATGTACCTTTGGAAGCAGAAACACAGACTCCAATTTAAGGAATTAACATAACTGATATTGGGACTGAATTCTTTGAAGAAGTCAGAGAATCTTATAAGTAAGACAAGAATTTCCATATCTTGACTTCTTTATTAGATAAAGACTGCAAAGATCAATCTTCAGTCAATGCACTGGATGAAGTTTGGAAACGTTCCTATTCTGAAGGAAGATTTCACTTGTTTGATTGAATAATTCATCACAGAACCAAACATTCTTGTGTGATTACATTGTGTAATAGACTGCTTATCAATACCATTCTTCATGAATGCCATGATAGCATCTACTCTGGGCACCTGTCAGAGGATTGAACACTTGAAAAAGTGACGAACTGTGCATGGTGGCCATCTTGGAGAAACGAGACTATTGAATATTGCCATTCCTGTGACAGATGCTGAAAAGCAAACAGGAGTACAGGCAAGAAATTTGGACTTATGATCCATATTCAAGAACCAAAATCCCCTTGGGAGTTTGTTCACATGGATTGGGTCACAGCACTTTCTCCAAGTGGTGACAAAGGTTATAATGCGTGTTTAGTCATTTTTGACAGATATAGAAAAACTACCATATTCTTACCTTTCCATAAAGATGACACAGCTATGAATACAGCTCTTCTTCTATGGAGTAGAGTTATTTCTCATACAGGATTATTTAAGAATATCATAAGTGACAGAGATCCCAAGTTCACATCTGCACTTTGGACCAATCTTCAGAGATTGTTTGGGACTAAGTTATCATTCTCTACAGCATATCACCCTCAAACAGATGGGCTAGCAGAGAGAATGATTAAAACTTTAGAACACATGATCAGGAGATTTTGTGCTTATGGGTTAAGATTCAAAGACTCAGATGGCTTCACCCATGACTGGTGCACTCTGATACCTGTATTAGAATTGGCATATAAGACATCAGTCCATTCTTCCACAGGTAAAACTCCTTTTATGTTAGAAAAAGGATGGAATACAAGACTCCCAGTAAATACACTGACAAAAGACTCAATTTTCATTCATCCTACAGGTTCCAGCTTCAAAATAATGATTCTTAAAGTGAAACATCATGCGAAACAGGGTATGAATGATGCTTTTGAATACGCTAAACAGAAGTGGGAGAAGATTCACAAAGTACCAGACTTCAAAGTATGGGACTTGATTCTGGTTTCAACCTTGAATTTTAATCATATCAAAGGCCCAAAGAAACCTGAATATTCTTATGTATGACATTTCTCTATTGTTACCTTACATGGAACCAATGCAGTTCAAGTGGAATTAAATGGTGAATTGGAAAATAAACACCAAACCTTTCCAGTCAGCTTGATAAGACCTTATCAACCAACTGAAAAAGAATTGTTTCCTTTGAGGAACCCAGCTCCTTTGACTGTACCACCAGTGGAACAGAGTGAAGCCAGAAATATAAAGAAAGTCATAAAAGAAAGGAGACTTAGGGGTAAACATCAGAGAGAATATCTTGTCAGATATGTAAATCCAGTACATGAAGATGAATGGATGGCAGAATCAGAATGTAACAACCATCCATCAGGGGTAAGGGTATTCATTCATACACCCACTCAAACACCCCAAATCAGCAAATCCAGTATCTGCATCAGCATGCAGTTTCAGCAATCTTCATTCTGAAACATGCATACAGCTTGGTACCTCAATACAGCCTGTCAATACCTGTACAGGCTGGATTCACCCAATACAGTTTCAATACACCAATATGGAACTGTATGATCACTCAAATACACCACACCTCTTGTACAGGTTCTGTACAGCTGTACAGGACCTGTATTGGCCAGACTCAATTCAAATCATCAAGTATTCTCATGAAAACTCTTCCTCTGGATCAGGGTTGGTGATTCTCACATATACCAGCCCCTCTTCCTCCCCCCTGGGGACTTTTCCCCAGTTAATTAATTTAGTTGATTTATTATTATCTGAATATTCTTATCCTTATATTTTTTTTTGGGTATTATATTTATTTAATCTTAAGTTAGTCTTTGCCTTTTTTCTTTCTTTGCCTGTACAGTATGAGTTGGGTGGCCATATCCTTATTAACCCTTCTCTTTCCATTCTGACAGGTTGAAACAGTGGACTTGGACTTGTTTGTGGTTGGCTCTTCTTTTTCTTACTCTTATTCTTTGTTGCTGCTTTCTTATTTTTATTCTTTTAGTAATTCATTATCCACACTTTTAAGTGTATCCATTCTTGTCTTATCTTTGAGCCCTCCATAAGTGAGTCCCAGTTTACTGAGTGCCAGGCCCTCTTCACTTCGAAGAGCCCCTGTGACATTAAATTAATTAACTCATATTTGATTCTTTCTTTTCATTCATTTATATTCATTTCCTTTTATTCATCAAATTATGATCTCTGAATGACTTTATGATCTTAATGATCATGATTTTTCTCTCTTATCAATTTTTCATCTCACTCATTTCATTCTTATGAAAATTGATTCTTTTTTCTTTTCTTAATCATTGCTGACCATTTCATCACTTCATTTTATTCTATCAATCAAATTTTTTCTGTGTTCTTATTCAGGTTTTATCTAGGAATTATTGATTGGTTTAATTGATTGGATTATTCATTGGGATTCATTTGGGTTATTGATTCAAGATTTATTGGATTTATTGACTTTGAACTCTCAAGATATTGAATTGATTTCTGAAGATTTTGAACTGATTGATTGATTCCTCAAGACTTGATTTCATATTGAAGACACTTATTGATTGATTATTGATTGAATATTGATTGATTATTGAATTCCTCAAGATTATTGATATTTGATTTGATTTGATTGTTCATTGATTGAATTTATTTGACTGTTGATTGAATTTGATTCCTCAAGATTTGAATTGATTCCTCAAGATTCATCAAGATTTTATTGTGATTGATTTGGCCAAATTTGATTATTCTTCTTAATACCATCAAGTTCTATTTCATTATTTCAAAATGCCAGTTCAGCATAGCCCCCCAGCCAAAAATACTAGATCCCAAAGAATTCAAGCTGTTCTCACTCCTACAGCAAGGGCTCCTCTTGACCGCACACCATCAGTTCATCAACTGAGTGTAAATTTAGACAGAGGACCACCAATGGAAGGAGCAGCACCCTCAAGAAGAGGTGGAATGAAATCTAGAAGATCAAGATCTTTCTCTGGACTTTTGGGTGGCTACCCTGGCATGTCTGAAGGTGCAAGAGCAAGACAAGGGGAAGTTGAAGATGAAGAGGGGGAAGAGTCTGTGGAAGAGGAAGATTCTGGGGAAACTGAAGTGGCAGATGCCTTGGCAAATGTTCCAGAGGTGCCTCAGGGTTCTAATCTAGCCCTTTCTAGTCAACCTCTTGTCTCTCAAACTGATCCAAGTCTCCTCAAGATGATGGAGCAGATGACTCAATTCATGGGTAACTCACTCAAGCAGTTGCTCCCAGGGACAATTCCAAAGCCCCTGCTTTCAAGACTCCATCCATGAAGGCACCTGATTCTTTTGATGGTACTCAAGCTCATAAGTTGAGAGGATTTATCCAATCCTGTCAACTAATTTTCCATAATGATCCAGCAAATTTCTTCTCTGACAGGAAGAAAGTTCTTTACTCAACTTCTTTTCTCACTGGTAGAGCTGGCAAATGGATTGAACCTTACCTCTCAAATATTTCCAATGAAGACCCTTCCTACCTCCTCAATAATTGGCCATTGTTTGAATCTCAATTATTCACTCTGTTTGGTGATCCCAATGAAGTCAGGAAAGCTGAACAAGAGTTGGACAATTTGAGGATGAAGGAAAGTGGTCATGTCTCCTTGTACATAGCAGATTTCAGAAGCTTAATGTCAAGAATTGGAGATTGGGGGGAAAGAGCTTACATTCATGTGTACCGAAGAGGATTGGCATCAAGATTATTGGATCAGTTGGCTTCTCACCCTGGAACTTTTGATACTCTTCAAGAACTTATGGATGTCACCTTAGAATTAGACACAAGATATCATGAGAGGCAAAAAGAAAAGGGTGGCAATCAAGAGAAGAAGCCTCCAGTCATTGGATCCAATCAGTCTAGGCCTCCTCAAAACTCATCTTCAAAGAGGCCTCACCAGAAGAAGAATAAGAAGGGCAAGCAATTCCAATCTTCAAAGGACAAGCCCCATGCTTCTCTCCTCAATAAGGACAATAAATTAATCGGTTCTGAAAAGGAGAGGAGGATTCAAGAGGGGTTGTGTACTTATTGTGGTGGAAAGCACCCAATTGAAAAATGCTTCAAGAGACCTCAGAACAAGCCTGGGTCATCATCAAGAGGCTTCCCTAGCAAGCAGGGAAAAGCCTGAGTGGGAATCATGATGTGTTCAATGGTTCTCACTTATTTCCTTCAAGAGCACAATTGTGCACTCTGATACTAGTGTCAAGAAATCTTTAAAATTTCTTATTTTCTCTTCTGTCTCTGATATTTTTTATAGTATTCTCATTGATTCTGGTGCTACAAACTCTTTTATTGCAAAGAATTTTGTTCTCAAGTACTCATTGACTTTGTCAGAGCTCCCTGAAAAGATTCCTCTTTTCATTTTGGACTCTAATGAATCCCCTGCCTTGTTCATCACCCATTATACCAAGTGGGTAGTTGACTTGTCTTCCTTCCCAAGCTTTGAATGGGACTTCTTTATCATAGATTCACCCAAGGGAGAAGACCTGATATTGGGCTATGATTTCCTTTACCATTTTAATCCCATTATTGATTGGAAAAATGGATTGATCACCTATGATTCTAATCATAAGGATTCTAGTGGTATTATTCCTTCTACTAGTAATGACTTTGCCACTGCTGTCAACAGTGTTTCTCTGGTTGGTGAACTTAAGACACCTTCCCTTCCTTTCTCTGTCCATATCCCTTCCATCATTCCCTCTCAGTCATTACCTCCATTAAGAGATGAAGGATGTTGGGGAAGATGTTGCCATATCTTCACTTCATCTCTTTCAAGGGGATATGGACCTTCCTCCCTTATCTTTTCATGCATCCCTGGAGGAGCAGTGGGATGAGGAGGAAGAGCCAGAAGAAATTGAAACTGTGTTGAAGGTTGTCCCTCCTGCTTATCACCATTATTTGGATGTATTCTCCAAGGTGAAAGCAGAGAAACTTCCTCAACACCGCGCCTGTGATCACCATATCGAATTGGAGGGTCTTCTACCTCCAATTGGTGTTATCTACTCATTATCAAATCAAGAGTCAGAAACACTGCGGGCCTACATTTCAGAGAATGTAGAGAAAGGTTTCATTAGACCAAGCTCCTCTTCAACAGGAGCACCTGTCCTTTTTGTCAAGAAAAAGGATGGAGGTCTTCGTTTTTGTGTTGACTACCGCAAACTCAATGCTATCACTAGGAAGAACAGATACCCTTTTCCTCCTATGAACCAGCTTCTTACCGTATTCAACGGGTCCACTATCTTCTCCAAGATAGATTTGCGTGGTGCATATAACCTTCTGAGAATCAAAGAGGGGGATGAGCACTTAACTGCCTTTAGAACCAAGTATGGCAGTTATGAGTATTTGGTCATGCCATTTGGTTTGACCAATGCTCCTGCTTCTTTCCAAAATCTGGTAAATGATATCTTTGCAGATTTTTTGGATGTGTTTGTTGTGGTTTATTTAGATGATATTATGGTCTTTTCCAGTTCTGAGGAGGAACATGTCAAACATGTGGCCTCTGTCCTCCAAAGACTGAGGGGCAATAATCTGTTTGCCAAAGCCTCCAAGTGTGTACTCCATGCCTCAAGTGTGGAGTACTTGGGCTATGTTGTTTCAAGTGATGGCCTCAAGATGGATTCTTCAAAAGTTCAGCAAGTCCTCAATTGGCCTCAGCCCAAAAACATCAAGGCTCTTCAATCTTTTCTTGGCTTTGCCAATTTTTATCGTCGTTTCATTAAAAATTATTCCAAAAAAATCACTTCTCTCACTTCCCTTCTCAAAAAAGATTCTCCTTTCATCTTCAATGAGGAAGCTCTTAGTCAGTTTCAAGCACTCAAAGAAGCTTTCACCTTGGCTCCTATCCTTTCTCACTTTAATCCTTCTCTTCCAACCATTGTAGAGACTGATGCCTCTGATTATGCCTTGGGTGCTGTACTGAGTCAGGTGAATGACTCAGGAAAGCATCCCATTGCATTTGATAGTCGCAAGCTCTTACCAGCTGAGCTCAACTATGAAATTCATGACAAGGAACTCCTTGGCATAGTTTGGGCTCTCAAGCGCTGGAGAGCCTTTCTCCTTTCTCTTTCTGATTCCTTTGAGGTCTTGACAGACCATTGTTCTCTCCAATATTTTATGTCTTCTAAAGTCCTTACTTGTCGTCAAGCCCGTTGGGCTGAATTTTTGTCTGAATTCCACTTTGTTATCACTTACCGCCCAGGCAGGCTGGCCACTTTACCAGATGCCTTGTCACGTCGGGACGACGTGTACCCAGAGAGGGGGGTGGATTTCATCAGCAAGAATCCTCAAAACTTTCATCAAGTTCTCAAGCAAAATGAAGTTCAAGAGTCAAGATTCTTTTCCATAAAAGTTGAAATGTTCTCAGATTTAGTTGATCAGATTCAAAGACAAGTATGGCAAGACAAAGACTATAAGGAGATCCTCAAGAAATTAGCAAGAGGAGAATCAGGCCCAGACTATTCTCTTGAACCTCAAGCAAGATTATTATTGTTCAAAGATAGAGTAGTTATTCCAAGCAATCATGAAGTTCAATTGGACATTCTTCAAAGGCATCATGATTCACCATTGGCTGGCCATCCTGGCCAGGAGAAGACCCTCAAGCTCATCAAGAGGGATTTTTATTGGGCTGGCATGAATCAAATCATCAAGTACTATGTGTCCTCATGTCAGCAATGTTCAAGAAACAAGAACATCCACCATAAGAAGTTTGGATTACTCAAGCCTCTTCAAATTCCATCTGGTCCTTGGAATTCATTATCAATGGACTTCATCACTCAATTGCCTCTGTCAAACAACTTTGACTCAATCTTAGTAATTGTAGACAGATTCTCAAAAATGGCAATATTCATTCCAACTTATGGCA
Organism: Austropuccinia psidii; assembly: GCA_023105745.1. Taxonomy (NCBI): domain Eukaryota; kingdom Fungi; phylum Basidiomycota; class Pucciniomycetes; order Pucciniales; family Sphaerophragmiaceae; genus Austropuccinia; species Austropuccinia psidii. Next base: position 28,651,933 of record JALGQZ010000001.1, read on the forward strand.
CAATCACTGCACTGGACTTAGCTCAAATCTTCATTAGTCATGTATTTTCCAAACATGGCCTTCCAGTAAGTATTGTTAGTGATAGAGGTTCCTTATTTGTTTCATCATTCTGGACCCAGTTATGTCAGCCGCTCAAGATATCAAGAGACCTGTCAACTGCATTTCACCCTGAAACAGATGGACAGACAGAGAGGGTAAATCAGATACTAGAACAGTATCTTTGGATGTATGTCGGCTATCATCAAGATGACTGGCACAACTGGCTCCCTCTGGCTGAATTTGCCTATAATAATGCAGAACATTCATCAACCAAGCAATCACCTTTTTTCACCATTTATGGAAGAAATCCCAGCTTTGACTCAATCCATATTTCTCAAGACTCACCTGCTGGAAAGTTATCAACAAAACTCCAATCAGTACAGCAAGTTGTCAAAGAGGAATTAGAGTCAGCAATAAGGAGATTCAAGAAGTATGCAGATAGAAATAGGGCAATTCCACCTGATTTCCAACCTGGGGACAAAGTATGGCTAGCTTCCAAGAACATCAAGACAACAAGACCCACCAAGAAATTATCAGAAAGATGGTTGGGACCCTTTGAAGTTCTGAAGAAGATTGGCAGCCATGCATATCACCTCAAGTTGCCTCAGCAATGGAAGACAGTTCACCCTGTATTCCATGTGTCCTTATTAGAACCAGTCAAGCATTCAACTATCCCAAATCGTCATCAATTGCCGCCACCACCAGTTCTAGTGGAGGAGCAAGAAGAATGGGAAGTGGCTCAGGTTCTGGACTCAAAACTCAAGAGAGGTAAATTATGGTATCTTGTAGAGTGGAAAGGATTCAGTGAAGACCCAGAAAGAACCACTTGGGAACCATCTTCCAACCTTACCAACTCACCAGACCTTGTCAAGGATTTCCATTCATTGTATCCAGACAAGCCTGGTCCAAATACCTCAAGAGTTTGATTTATGGTGCTTGGTGGGGAGAAGAAGTTATGAAAGTAAGTTCCTCTCCTGGCATGCACCTTTAAGGGGGTATTCTACCCATATGTTGTTGTAAGCATCACCTTGGCCACTTTGTGAGCACTTGTCATTTCTTTGGACAGGTTCAGGAAGCATACAACATCAATACCCTCCATTTGGACCTTATCAAGATATGGCCCAATGTTTTCTTTATTTATCTTTCATTTCTTTCTTTATTATCATTTCACTTTATGCCAATCATCATAATTCAAGACATTCATTACTTCAAGTCATTTACGGCAATTCATTTCAGAAGTCATTTATGGCAATTCGTCTCAGAAGTCATTTATGGCAATTCGTTTCAGTTTTATGGTGCTTGGTGGGGAGTGGAAGTTATGAAAGTAAGTTCCATCTCCTGGTATGCATCCCTGAGGGTTCTACTTCTTGTAAAACATTACCTTGGCCACTCTGTGAGCATCAAAATGCTTGGTTTTCATTTTTTCAGACTTATTGGCCAAAATCAAGCAACTCACCACAAGAAGGACCAACCATCAGGATTTTTCTTTATTTTCTTTCTTTACTCTCATTTTCTCTTATTCTTTTATTTTTCTTTCTTTCTTTACTTGTATAATTTTCTTTCTTTTATTTCTTTAAAGCAGCAGCATCCCCTCCCCAAATCATGTATTGGGAGGTTCCATTATTTTTTCATTTTTTAGTATTTATAAGAGTGGGGATAGAAGGCAAGCCAAACACAAACAAGGAAAAGGAAACTAGTTATCTCTACCCAAGTCATCAAAAGTTCTCTGGAAATCATTTATCAACTCATCTTCATACCAGGCAAATTTTGCAGCCATTTCTTCAGAAGCAGTACCTGGAATCGTCCTGTCATTGGCATACATAATCACCTCTCTGCTATTTCTATCAACTCTCCTGAACAATCTGGCCACAGCATCTTGATTTTCACTAGCCGCGTTGGGATCTTCTCTGGTAACCCGGATAGGCCAACGTTCTCTTCTTTGGAATACTTGAGCGGCAGGAAACGGCAAAGGGGACAATCCATCTCTTTTTCTGCTGGAGCTGGCCACAGGTTGGAGTTGACGGGAGGTGTTTATGGGTGAGTTTCTGGGCTGTTGAACTGGAGATGGTCTTACTGCTGGATTCAAGGCAGGCCTGGTGGTGTGGGAAGTAGTTGGTGATGGAGGAGGAAGGGTTGTAGGAATTGAAGCAAGCATTGGTTGGAAGGTTCTTGGAGTGCTGGGAATCACTTGGCTTTGGAATCTGTGGTTGGCAAGAGGTTGAGAAGAGGAATTGCTGGATGGGTGGCCACTTGAATGAGGAATAACTTGAACTTCTTCACCATCCAACTCATCACTTCCTTCAGCATCTGGATCTGATGGGGAATCAACAATTCTTCTTAGCTTCTTCACTACTTTCACCACTCCATCAGCATTGGTCCTTGAAATGGGAATTTCTGAGCTGTAGTGGATGGGCCTACCACCAATCGGAATGGGCCCTCCAACATTAGTCCATCTGGCCACATCCCTCTGCCTAGAACCAGTCACTACATCAAAATATCAGCATCAATTCAACCAAGAAATGCAAATCACTCACATTGAGAAAAGCCAGAAGTGGCATCAGGGGTAGGTTCCTCAAGAATGGGGAATTCCTGCCCATAAGGCCCATCCTTCCTACTCCATAAGTGCCTCCTCACCTGGGACAAAGTTGATCCGGTACGGCGGCATGGCTTCTTCCCAATAAAGCAGAAATGGCATTTTGACGATCGAGGATTGTAATGTTGAAAGCAATCCTTCCCCCTGGCCAAACACTCAGTACAGGCAGGATCAAGAACTTCAACTGCTCTGAACCCATCATATGTTTGGGAGGGGTCAAAATGGCCAGAAGACGCCATGGAGGGAGAAGACAATTGACTGAAGACGCCAGAACCATGAAGAACAGACGGTGGCGGTGCAGAAGGGGAAGATTCAGTGAGTTCAGTCAGTTTGGAACTCATAACTGAAGAAAGTGCAAGCAGAAGATTCAAGACGTCAGAATCAATCCACTCCACATCAAGAAAAAGAAATTTGACTCAAGGAACTGGGGCCATAACTCAATTATGCCCCACCTCAAAGCCTCTAAGGTGAAGGTTCACACCCCTTTGGGGCTGAACTCATCACCCAGGGCCTCCCCTGCAACTTTGGGGGAGGCCAAGATCTTGATGGTCCTGGACCCCTTCAATGGATCCAGGCCATATATGGTGAAATTTGGAATGGGGCCATTTTTGGGCCCCTTGGTCACCCTGGGTCCCCAGTAAATTTGGGCCCAGGGGCTCCATTTTGGTCCTGGGGGCCTCCAATAGCCCCCACGGACCGCGGACCGCGGCGTACGGTCCACGGACCGCGGCCCACGGCGTACGGCCCGCGGACCGTAGGACCCCAAAACATCAAAAAGGCCTATTATGGCCAAAAAACCACAAAAATCAAAAAAATTGCCCTAATCACCAAAAGACCCAACAAGGCCAAAAAGGCCATAAAAAGCAGGATACATCAAGATCACTCAAGATGGAGGCCACAGCCCAAAAACCATTGGGAGGGCTGCCTGAGGCCAATTCCTTGGATCATGGGGACAAGACCCCTTGGAGGTTCATTCAATGGGTTAGGTCTGGGCCAATGAGTACAAGTCATATACTCATTGGGCACCAATTTTTGAGCACAAGTGCTCAATGGTCTTTATTCTGGGATATATCCCAAGGCCACATCCCAAGACATGGCTGATTGAATCAAAAGAAAAGAAATTGCATACTCTGGAAGGAATACTCACTCAAACTTGAAAAAAAGGGGGGAATCAATTGAATTTGGCAGGGAAGAAGTAATGAAGGATTTTCAGGATAATGGTCAAGAGGAAAGAAAATTAAAAAGAAAATTTTTTGAAAAAATGTGGGGATATTGAGATGCCACTCAACAGTGGCAGGGTATTATGGTGTTCAGGAGCCCACCAGTTTCAAGAGGGGGATACTGTAACAACCATCCATCAGGGGTAAGGGTATTCATTCATACACCCACTCAAACACCCCAAATCAGCAAATCCAGTATCTGCATCAGCATGCAGTTTCAGCAATCTTCATTCTGAAACATGCATACAGCTTGGTACCTCAATACAGCCTGTCAATACCTGTACAGGCTGGATTCACCCAATACAGTTTCAATACACCAATATGGAACTGTATGATCACTCAAATACACCACACCTCTTGTACAGGTTCTGTACAGCTGTACAGGACCTGTATTGGCCAGACTCAATTCAAATCATCAAGTATTCTCATGAAAACTCTTCCTCTGGATCAGGGCTGGTGATTCTCACATATACCAGCCCCTCTTCTTCCCCCCTGGGGACTTTTCCCCAGTTAATTAATTTAGTTGATTTATTATTATCTGAATATTCTTATCCTTATATTTTTTTTTGGGTATTATATTTATTTAATCTTAAGTTAGTCTTTGCCTTTTTTCTTTCTTTGCCTGTACAGTATGAGTTGGGTGGCCATATCCTTATTAACCCTTCTCTTTCCATTCTGACAGGTTGAAACAGTGGACTTGGACTTGTTTGTGGTTGGCTCTTCTTTTTCTTACTCTTATTCTTTGTTGCTGCTTTCTTATTTTTATTCTTTTAGTAATTCATTATACACACTCTTAAGTGTATCCATTCTTGTCTTATCTTTGAGCCCTCCATAAGTGAGTCCCAGTTTACTGAGTGCCAGGCCCTCTTCACTTCGAAGAGCCCCTGTGACACAGAAATACCTGACTCAGATAAGCGCTTAAGAAGATTTAGACATGAAAGAAGGCCACAATCCTGAATATGTCTATAAATGTGCTTTGAATTACTTGATCTGAGTAATGTAAAGAGGTTGGACAGTGGACATTACACCCCTTTGGGGCCTGTTTCTTCTTTTAAACCATTGATAAAATTGTAACACAATTTTATTTTTTGGTGGGAGGGAATGTGAGCCTTGAGATGAGATTTACATACCCAAATAGTCCACAGTTATCTTAGAAATAAATTCTGAACTATGCAGAACCAATAAGTCATGCATATGTTCAAAATTCAACATTTTTTATTTCAGAAAAGATGAGTAACTTTTTATTGAGCAAGTAAATCCATGGATTTAAGGCCAGATTTGGATTCTACACAAAAGTTCACCTAGGGTAGCTCCATAGAGTTAATAAGCTCAAATTAACTATTTGAGGTGGTAATATGGAAAATACTTCAATACCACATCATCAATACAACATAAAGCATCCATGAGAATTTTTGTTTTTCTCTACTTCATGCTAAAATAATGGGAATGTGAGAAATCCCATGTTACATATACATTACGAAAAGTGTTTTGCATGTTTTGGGCACTTAATATTATGGTATTCTTAAATGCACTTTTGATACAGGCATATTGGATATCTTACTTTGAGCTTAAAATTCTATTTTGACAAAAGACATCAAAGAGAGCCAGGGTACCCAACTTCTGAGGCCTCTGAGACGTGAACAGCTCCAAAGCTTGGATCTATGGCTGATCTTGGCCTAATTGGTAAACTAAAACCTTTTGGGAACTTGCTTACCATGTTACAACTTCAGTAAATCATAAGAAAATAGCAAATAAGGGGCTATTTTGACGTGCCAAGGAGGTAAAGAGCAACCTAGACTCTTGTAACCATGTCAATTCTTAATGATTTTCCATGGATAAGCCCCAAAAGAGTAATTAAAACCGTCTTTGGACTAGTATCCATTGATTTACCTCATAGCAACCAGCCATAGACTGCTATTTGCAATTCTACGTAGAAATGAGGTAAAACTTCAAAAATTCATTAATAATACAATTCTTAATGAATCTTTATGAAAATTTCAGGACCAATTAAGAGCTGGATAATTCATATAAAAACCAAAAATAATTATACTATTATATGTAAAATTAAAAGGTTTATTTGGAGTCCATTTTTGAGGATTTCACGTGAAACACAAAATCTTTAAAGATTTATAGAAAATACATTCTGTGATGAAATTTCCAATAACGTTGATACCTTTTGGAAATCAATTATTTTTTTGGAATACAAGAAGATTTACACTTGTTACATCTTTTATTCTTAACCATAAATGGGTTGGTAGTCACGTAAAAGCCTCAATTAAGCAATTATGATAATCTTACGTGACAACAAATGATGCAATCAATAATCCAAAAAGGCTTATTGTTTTCTCACTCACTGGTTCCTCAGTTTATTCCATGGCACGCCTTTTTGAGCTGTCTTAGAATTAAAAGAGATCTCCTCTTGGTGTTTTTCCCAAATCATCATCATTGCACTATTCATTTATATCATTGTTACCAACAAGAAAGTATTAGTTAAACTTTTCTTAAGTGTTTTGTTCTTTAAGAATCAATCAGAAAGACGTGAAATCATTGAAATAAGCTATATATTGTTTTAATATTGCTATAAAATGATTTTGATCCATTAAATCCACAATTCTACGTCAAATTTCTCTGCTTTATCTCTCAATAAGTTCTTTGGAGTATTAGTGAGTGATTTATTTTTAATTCTTCAAGGGTTTCTCTATTAATAGCTTTATTCAAGGATTATCTTTATAATTTTTCTTGCAAAATATAATTATATATTAAAATAATCTTATTATTTTAAAAAAAGAAGTTTTTATTATTAAATTCTTGTAATTGATCCTTGTTGACAATTACTTCTCGCTGTTATAATCACTAGTAGTGTATAACACCTGAAAGAGTTAATTATTTAGCAATTTAATTGTGGCTATAATAATTCTTTATTATTATATTTCATAAGAACAGTCATAGTACTTTTGATTAATAGTAATATTATCAACAGTTTCATAGACACATCTTACAGTTTAATTATAATGTAATCATCACTAAACCTTAAAACACTGATCAATTCCAGTGTATAACATGAGTAAACCTCTACTAGAAGATTTTTTGGACTCTAGGAGGGAATATATACTATAAATAGTGATCTTTTTACTCTGTTTCCCCCTCCGAAGCACCAAAAACATTAAATTATTAACACTGAAGGTAAAAGATTTCTTCTTTCTATATGAAGTTATTATAAATTCAAATGATAAAGGTCATCTTTAATATAATAATAAATTTTGATTTTATCAGATGAATTTTTATTTTTATTTTTAAATTTCTCAAAAAACTCATAATTCCATGTAAAAAAAGGAATATTTGTAATTTATTTTGATTTGTATGGTAAATCCAATTTAAATGAGTTGTATTTATATTTTTTGGCATAAAATTATTCAAAATTATTATATTAAGTGTTAAAAGTAGGTTATTTGCTTTTTGTATAATAATTTCTCCTTATTCTTGCTTTTTAAGAAATTCTTAAATTAATATAAATAATATTTATCTTAATTAATAACTCTAATACCAGTAATATTATTTTTATAATTGTTTTTTATAATCAACATTTTTTCATGCCTTTAATATTTCTTTGTAACAATGATAAAGTGCTATAAATAAAGTTACTATACTATATTAATTTTTTTAATATATAATTTATATTATTATCTTTATCTAATAACACAAGTATTTTATTCCACAATTATAAAAATTATTTATTATTATAATCAGCTCTTATGCTATTCTTAGAAGTTCATAAGGAAATTAAGAGTACAACAAGTAAAATATTGGTGGTTTTTACTTATTGTTTCATAGTCAAACCTTACATTTGGGGGCCTGGCCATAATATTTACTTAAAAAACCTTTAAAGAAGATTCACCTTTGGCTTATCCAGTAATAAATTATATTTATTATTATAAAGTTATATACTAATTTTATATTTATTGACTTTTGAGCACTTGTACTGTCTTGCACATGATTTTTCACATCCTTAGACTCGCAACAACTATCTTTGAGTGTGTGAGACTTAGAGCTATTTTTATATACCCAAAATACCATAAAAATAAAACAAGACAAAATTATTAATAAAATAAATTTATTTATATCATCAAAGCAAAAATTAAAATATAAATATAAATTTATACAAAAAAAATGAAAATTTAATTATGATTTAAAAATAAAATTACATTGAAATTTAAAAATTGTGGAAACACATTTTTACCTAAAAGAATTAAGTTAAAATGAATTTTGAACAAAATTACTGAAATGAAAATATTTTTGGAAAAAAGTCAAGTAACAATTATTAAAAATTTTCATCCAATGAATAAAAATAAGAAAATTGGTTCACCATTGGATTCCTCATAAAATATAAGGTGGGGTCACCTCTGAGTGGAATTTCTGTAACTCAACTCTAAATAAGCTTAAATTAAGTTTTTAGTATTTTCTGTATACAAATTGAAAATCCTCAAAGCCTTAATTCACACCAAATGTGGTGGCAACTATCAATTTTTGTGTTCAAATTGAGGTGTGGTGTGTAGTTTAGAAGCTATGGGGAATTGAAGTATTTTAAATTGAAATGTCAAAATATGTGTGTGTATTACATAAGTGAACTGTAATTTACATATGAGGTATAAATTATTACAGTTGTGTAGCTGTAAAACTCAATTAAATTGCATGTGTAAATTATAAGTATATTACATGATGAGCAATTAAAGAAAAAATAAATTGGAAAGATTAATTGTGGAGGGGGAAAAGGAATGTTTGCTTCAAGGGAGCCAGACCCCCAAATTTCTTGCTGAAAGGTGTGAGATGTAAAAATCAATGCAAACTCTAAGCACTTTTGGCCTGGAATTGAGTCACAGAGTCTGTGACTTAATTGATGATGAGGTTTTAATACCAGCCAGGGCAGTTTTAACTGTTGCCAAGAGGGTAAAACTACCCTAAAAATTAAACAATGATTGTAAAAACAGTTTTAATTTGTTCTTACCTTGCTGAAAAAAATTATGAAATGTTTTGAAGGCTTGAAACCAGGTATTGCTGTAGAAATAGCTGATTCAAGAGTCTAAAATGGCCAAAAATAGCAAAAAATGGCTAAAACAAACCCTTTTTTGGCCTAAACCAGGTTTCAACAATGCCACAATTGGCTTTTATGTTGTCAGGTTCTTTCCCATGACTAAAGAAGAATAAGTTTTACTTTTTGAGAAAGAAAATTGGTGATCATAAAAGAATGTCTTCTTTTCCCCACTTTTCTCTTTATGTTAGAATCTTTCCCTTTTAGAATTAGTTTAAACACTGTTACACCAATCAATAAAAGATTCAAACCATCATTTTTTAATAATTTTAAAGCTTTTAAACACGTGAAAAAATCATTATCATCATTTTTTGTAACTTGAATAATCATTTTTACCCTTGAACCACCTGTCACAGCCAAGGAGGCAGGGGCATTACCAATCATCTTCAACAATCATTACTTCATTGATACCCTTCAAAACCCAATCAGCAAGGGGGTTTCATTCAACATTCTCCAAATACAGCTTTCAGACCGCAATACGGTTTCATACAGGCAAGACCCAAATACAGGATTCACCAAATACAGGCCTGTCATCGATACAGTCACAAGTACCTGTATTGACTGTATAACCTGTATTGGATTCCCCAATACAGGATTCAATCCCACATCCAACTTCTTCCAGCATACAGGCAAGTATCTCAACACTCAAACTCCAAGGCTGGTATTCCTCATATATACCAGCCCCTCTTCATCCACCTGGGGGTTTTCCCCCAGTTAATTAAAATATTGGATTTATTATTTAATATTATTTTATTTCTCATTAAGAAATATTATTTTATTAATTATTAAGTTAGTCTTTGCCTTCCCTCACCTGTTCAGTAGAGTCCTGGTGGCCATCTCCTTTATTAACCCTTTTCTCTTTTCTGAACAGGTTGAAACAGTGGTACAGGATTATTTGTGGTTGGCTCTTTCTTATTTCTTTTGTTTTCTCATATCTTTTAATGCTTATTATCTTATGACTAGGAATTTATCGTCTTATTTCATTACTCTTATCATTGAGTATTTTATTCTGAGCCCTCCATAAGTAAGTCTGTTCACTGAGTGCCAGGCCCTCTTCATTTAGAAGAGCCCCTGTGACATTATTTTAATTAACTAATAATTGCTTCTTTATTTTCATTCCTTCATATTCATTTCTCTCATTCTTCAATTATGATCTTTTCATGCTTTTATGATTTTTATGATTTTATGATTTCATTATCTCTCATCAATGTTCATCTAATTCATTTCATTCAAATGAAAATTGATTCTCTTTCTCATTTCAAAGTTTCTGCTGACCATTTCACTTTATTCTTTATCATTCTCATTTCTCTTTTTGTCTGAATTCAGGTTTTTATCAGATTCTTTGAGTGGAATTGTTTGGGTTACTTGATTCATCATTCAGGGATTTTATTGATTTGTGGTATTCAGTGATTTTGATTTTGAAATTTCTCAAGATTTATTGATTGATTGATTGATTCCTCAAGACATTGATTTCACCTCAAGAATTTGATTTGACTTTCATTGATTTTATTTAATTGATTGATCTGATTGCTTCCTCAAGATAGCTGATTTATCCTCAAGATTTGATTTAATTGATTGATTTGAATTTTATTCCTCAAGGAAATTGAATCGAGTTTTGAAGATATTGATTGAATTCCTCAAGACTTAATTGATTTGATTTTGGATTGACTTGATTGACTTGAATTGATTTATTGATTGACATTGATTATCCATAAGAATTTGATTCTGTCATTTTCATTCTTCAAGATATCTCAGAGTATTTTCACTTCAAGACTGTTTATTGATTCTTCAAGATCATCAAGATTTTCATTTAATTTGATTTGGTCAAGCCTTATTTTATTCAAAGTATCATCAAGTTTTTATTCATTCTTCTTTCATGATGCCAGTTCAGCACAGCCCACCAGCCAAGAATACAAGATCCCAGAGACATCAAGCTGTTCTTACTCCTACAGCAAGGGCTCCTCTTGACCGCACACCATCAGTTCATCAACTGAGTGCAAATTTGGACAGAGGACCACCAATGGAAGGAGCATCACCCTCCAGACGAGGAGGTGTGAAGTCTAGAAGATCAAGATCATTCTCTGGACTGTTGGGTGGTTATCCTGGTGTTTCTCAAGGGCCTAGGAGTAGATTGGGGGAAGCTTAAGATGAGGAGGGGGAGGATTCTGTGGAAGAGGAAGAATCTGAGGAGACTGAATTAGCAGCTGCCTTGGCAGGTGCTCCTGAAGCTCCAAATCCAGCCCTTTCTAATCAACCTTCTGTCTCTCAAGCTGAACCAAATTTCCTCAAGATGATGGAGCAAATGACTCAGTTTAGGGGACAACTCACTCAAGCAGTTTCCCCAAAGGAAGATTCAAAAGGTCCAGCATTCAAAACTCCATCAATGAAGGCACCTGATTCTTTTGATTGTACTAAAGCTCACAAATTGAGAGGATTCATTCAATCCTGTCAATTAATCTTTCATAATGACCCAGCAAAATTCTTCTCTGACAGGAAGAAGGTGCTTTACTCAACTTCTTTTCTTACTGGTAGTGCTGGCAAATGGATTGAACCCTATCTCTAAAATATCTCCAATGAAGACCCATCTTATCTCCTCAATAACTGGCAGTTATTTGAAACCCAATTATTCACTCTGTTTGGTGATCCCAATGAAGTCAGGAAGGCTGAGTAAGAGTTAGACAATCTCAGGATGAAAGAAAGTGGTCAAGTTTCCTTGTACATAGCGGATTTTAGAAGCTTAATGTCAAGAATTGGAGACTGGGGGGAAAGAGCTTATATCCATGTTTATAGAAGGTTTGGCATCAACATTATTAGACCAATTGGCTTCCCACCCTGGAACGTTTGATAGTCTTCAAGAACTCATGGACATCACCTTGGAATTAGATACCAGGCACCATGAGAGGCAGAAGGAAAGTCAACAAGAGAAGAAGCCTCTAATGGTGGGATCAAACTCTTCCAAGCCACCTCAAGGTCAAGCTTCAAGAAGGCCTTATCAAAGAAAGAACAAGAAGGGCAAGAGTTTTCAAGTGTCCAAAGACAAGCCTCATGCTGCTCTCCTGAATAAGGACAACAAATTGATTGGTTCTGAAAAGGAGAGGAGGATTAAAGAAGGCTTGTGCAATTATGGTGGTGGTAAACACCCATTTGAAAAATGGTTCAAGAGGACTGAGAATAGGCAAGGATCATCAAAAGGCTTCCCTAGCAAGCAGGGAAAAGCCTGAGTGGGAATCATGATTTGTTCAATAGTTCTCACTTATTTTCTTCAAGAGCACAATTTTGTACTCTGAATACTAGTGTCAAGAGATCTCCAAAACTTCTTATTTTTTCTTCAATCTCTGATATTTTTTATAGTATTCTCATTGATTCTAGTGCTACAAACTCCTTTATTGCAAAGAATTTTGTTCTCAAGTACTCATTGACAGTGTCAGAGCTCCCTGAAAAGATTCCTCTTTTCATTCTGGATTCCAGTGAATCCACTTCCTTGTTCATCACCCTTATACCAAGTGGGTTGTTCATTTACCTTCCTTCGCACGCTTTGAATAGGATTTCTTTATCATAGATTAACCCAAGGGAGAAGACCTGATATTGGGCTATGATTTCCTTTACCATTTTAATCCTATTATTGATTGGAAAAATGGATTGATCACCTATGATTCTAATCATAAGGATTCTAGTGGTTATAACCCTTCTATTAGTAATGACTCAACCACTGCTGTCAACAGTGTTGCTCTGGTTGGTGAACTTAAGGCACCTTCCCTTCCTCCTTCTGTCCATAACCCCTCCATCTTTCCCTCTCAGTCATTACTTCCATTAAGAGATGGAGTCTTCAAAGAGATGAAAGATGTTGGAGAAGATGTTGCTATATCTTCACTTTATCTCTTTCAAAGGGATATGGACCTTCCTACTTTATCTTTTCATGCCTCCCTGGAAGAGCAGTGGGATGAGGAGGAAGAGCCAGAAGAGATTGAAACTGTGTTGAAGGTAGCCCCTCCTGATTATCACAAATATTTGGATGTATTCTCCAAGGTGAAAGCAGAGAAATTTCCTCCACACCGCGCCTGTGATCACCATATTGAATTGGAGGGTCTTCTACCTCCAGTTGGTGTTATCTACTCTTTATCTGAAAATGAGTCAGAATCACTGTGGGCCTACATTTCAGAGAATGTAGAGAAAGGTTTCTGTAAGGTTTGTCTATGAAACTCTTGATAATAGTAGCAAAATCAAGAGTACTATGACTGTCCTCAGTAGAAATATATAATATAATGAAATATTATAACCACAAATTTAAATATCATTAATAAAAAATAATTATGTATAAAACAGAATTCAATTATTATTTTAAAAATATAATAATAAAAAAAATTAATAATTATAATAAATTATAATTATTCTATTATTGTTATAGTCACTGACAGTTATAACAATAAGAAGTGTAAATTTATATGTAGATAATATTAAATTGTAAGCTGTGTGAAATTTTCAAGCAAATCCATTAAGAATTGGATTTTTAATGAATTTTTGAAGTTATTGCTATTTTTCCACGTAAAATAGCAATACACACCAAATCTTAAGTTTTGATAAGGTTTTAATGTTTGAAACTTTAAAGTTTTCAGCGTATTTAAGCTTTGAAAGTTGTTAAAACCTTGATTTCAAGCTTGCATATTGGGATTTATCCTTTGGCAGCTTGAAATTCCTGTCCAAATTGGGATAAAACCAGTTTAAACCTTAAGGTTGGATCACAGTCTAATCTTAAAGTTTAAATAAGGTTGAAAATCCTCCAATAAAGGTGGAAAACCTTAATTGAATCCTTGCAGATCCAAAAAGATGGGTACCCCAGCTGTATTTGGTATTTTTCCTTTGTCCCACCTTTTTGCGTGGATTTTGCCCTTTTATTTATTTAAAGCCATACTATGGCCTTAAACACTTTTAAGTTGAGCTCACGCACGATTTAAATTCTGTATGGCAAATACTTAGCCAATTCAGTAAATATACACCACACCTCAATTTTAACTAGAATTTTGGTAAGTTTGCATAAACCTTATGCAACTTCAAATTTAAGCTTATTTAAGCTTAAATTTAACAATTTTAAAAAAATGTTATAAAAGTTACATTATTACTGTGAGATTTATAAATCTTCTATTAACATAAGAAATAAGTGTTTTTAGGTATAACACCTTATGGATGTACCCTAGGTTATTTTTGGTGTAGAATCCAAAAATTACATAATATTTATAACTTTGTTTATCCAAAAAAAGTTATACTTATTTTTTGTTATTTTTTATTTTAAAATCAATTAAAAAGTCTGTTGAAGACAATCTTAACTGTGTATAAAGTTATTTGTGGCTTTATGGGTATGTTATACATACCTCACAAGCTCACTGTTTCATTAGACCAACCTCCTCCTCAACAGGAGCACCTGTCCTTTTTGTCAAGAAAAAGGATGGTGGTTTTCATTGTGTGTTGACTACCACAAACTTAATACTGTCACTAGGAAGAACAGGTATCCTGTTCCTCCTATGAACCAGCTTCTAACCGGATTCAACGGTGCTACTATCTTCTCCAAGATAGATCAGTGTGGTGCTTATAATCTCCTGAGAATTAAAGAGGGGGATGAGCATTTAACTGCCTTTAGAACCAAATATGGTAGTTATGAGTATTTGGTTATGCCATTTGGCTTAACCAATGCTCCAGCTTCATTACAAAATCTTGTGAATAATATCTTTACAGATTATTTGGATATTTTTGTGGTAGTGTACTTAGATTATATTATGGTCTTCTCTAGCTCTTTGGATGAACATGTTAAGCATTTGGGCTCTGTTATCCAAAGACTGAGAGAAAATAATTTGTTTGCTAAAGCCTCAAAATGTGTATTCCATGCCTCAAGTGTGGAATACTTGGGCTATGTTGTTTCAAGGGTTGGCCTCAAGATTGATTCTTCAAAAGTTCAACAAATCCTCAATTGGCCTCAGCCCAAGAACATCAAGGCCCTCCAATCTTTTCCTGGCTTTGCCAACTTTTATTGTTGTTTCATTTGAAATTATTCCAAAAAAATCTCTGCTCTCACTTCCCTCCTTAAAAAAGATTCTCCCTTTATCTTCAATGAGGAAGTTCTTAGTCAGTTTCAAATACTCAAAGAATCTTTCTCCACTGCTCCTATTCTCTCTCATTTTAATCCTTCTCTACCAACTATTGTAGAGACTGATGCTTCTGATTATGCTTTGGGTGCTGTACTGAGTCAGGTGAATGACTCAGCAAAGCATCCCATTTCATCTAATAGTTGCAAGCTCTTACCAGCTGAAATCAACTATGAAATTCATGACAAGGAACTCCTTGGCATACTTTGGGCTCTCAAGCGCTGGAGAGCTTTTCTCCTTTCTCTTTCTGATTCCTTTGAGGTATTGAAAGCCCATTGTTCTCTTCAGTATTTTATGTCCTCTAAAGTCCTTACTCGTCATCAAGCCCATTGGGCTGAATTTTAATCTGAATTCCATTTTATCATCAGTTACCGCCCAGGCGGGCTGGCCACTTTACCAGATGCCTTGTTATGTTGGGACAACGTGTACCCAGAGAGGAAGGTGGATTTCATCAGCAAGAATCCTCAAAATTTTCATCAAGTTCTCAAGCAAAATGAAATTCAAGAGTCAAGATTCTTTTCAATAAAAGTTGATATGTTTTCAGATGTAGTTGATCAAGTTCAAAGACAAGTATGGAAAGACAAAGATTATAAGGAAATCCTCAAAAAATTATCAAGAAGAGATTCAGTCCCAGACTATTCTCTTGAACATCAAGCAAAATTATTATTGCTCAAAGATAGAGTAGTCATTCCAAGCAATGATGAAA
The DNA here is from genome assembly GCA_023105745.1 of Austropuccinia psidii. Classification (NCBI taxonomy): domain Eukaryota; kingdom Fungi; phylum Basidiomycota; class Pucciniomycetes; order Pucciniales; family Sphaerophragmiaceae; genus Austropuccinia; species Austropuccinia psidii. The sequence continues at coordinate 28,667,711 of JALGQZ010000001.1, forward strand.
TTCAATTGGACATTCTTCAAAAGCGTCATGACTCACTGTTGGCTGGCCATCCTGGCCAGGAGAAGACCCTCAAGCTCATCAAGAGGGATTTTTATTGGGCTGAATCAAATCATCAATGACTATGTGTCCTCATGTCAGCAATGTTCAAGAAAGAAGAAAATCCACCATAAGAAGTTTGGACTACTCAAGCCTCTTCAAATTCCATCTGGTCCTTGGAGTTCTTTATCAATGGACTTTATCACTCAATTTTTCTTGTAAAGCAGGTTTGATTCAATTTTAGTAGTTGTAGACCAATTTTCAAAAATGGCAATATTTATTCCAGCTTATTCAACAATCACTGCTTTGGACTTAGCTCAAATCTTCATTAATCATGTCTTTTTCAAAAATGGTCTTCCAATCAGTATTGTTAGTGATAGAGGTTCATTATTTGTTTCATCATTCTGGACTCAATTATGTCAGCAGCTCAAGATATCAAGAGATCTTTCAACTGCCTTTCACCCTGAAACAGATGGACAGACAGAGAGGGTAAATCAGATTCTAGAACAGTATCTTCGGATGTATGTCAGTTACCATCAAGATGACTGGCACACCTGGCTCCCTCTGGCTGAATTTTCCTATAATAATGCAGAACATTCATCAACAAAACAGTCTCCATTTTTCACTATTTATGGAAGAAATACCAGCTTTGATTCAATTCACATTTCTCAAGATACACCTGCTGGAAAGTTATCATCAAAACTCCAATCAGTACAGCAAGTTGTCAGAGAAGAATTAGAGTCAGCCATAAAGCGTTTTAAGAAGTATGCAGATAAAAATAGAGCAATTCCACCTGATTTCCAACCTGGGGACAAAGTATGGCTAGCTTCCAAGAACATCAAGACAACAAGACCCACCAAGAAACTTTCAGAAAGATGCTTGGGACCCCTTGAAGTTCTCAAGAAGATTGGAAGCCATGCATATCACCTCAAATTGCCTCAACAATGCAAGTCAGTTCACCCTGTCTTCCATGTGTCCTTGGTAGAACCAGTGAAGCAATCAACTATCCCAAATCGACACCAATGGCCACCACCTCCAGTAATAGTGGAAGAGCAAGAAGAATTGGAAGTGGCTCAGGTTCTGGACTCAAAACTCAAGAGAGGTTCATTATGGTATTTAGTTGAGTGGAAAGGATTCAGTGAAGACCCAGAAATATCAACTTGGGAACCAGCTTCCAACCTTACCAAATGTCCAGACCTTGTCAAGGACTTTCACACCTTTTATCCTGACAAGCCTGGCCCAAATGCCTCAAGAGTTTGATTTATGGTGCTTGGTGGGGATTGGAGGTTATGAAAGTAAGTTCCTCTCCTGGCATGCACCTTTAAGGGGGTATTCTACCCAAATTTGCTGTAAGCATCACCTTGGCCACCTTGTGAGCACTTGTCAATTCTTTGGACAGGCTCAGAAGGCCTTGCAACATCATACCCTCAAGAGTTTGGACCTTTCATCAAGATATGGCCCAATCTTTTCTCTTATTTTCTTTTCTTTCTTTAATCATGCCATAAATTATCTTTCAAGACATTCATTACCACAATTCATGTTATGGCATAATTTCTTTTTCATTTATGGTGCTTGGTGGGGAGTGGAAGTTATGGAAGTAAGTTCCATCTCCTGGTATGCATCCCTGAGGGGTCTACTTCTTGTTAAACATTACCTTTGCCATGCTGTGAGGATCAAATTCTTGATTTTATCTTTCAGAACATTTTGGACAAAATCAAGCAGATCACCACAAGAAGGACAACCCTCAGGCATTTCTTATTTCTTTCTTTACTCTCTTTTTCTCTCAATTCTTTTTCTTTTTTATTTTATTTCATTTTCTTTACTTTTATGTTTTATTTTTATTTTAATTTTAATTTCTTATTTCAAAAGCAGTAGTCATCACTCCCATATCATGTTTGGGGAGTCAATTCATTCAATAATCAAAGAGAAAAACACTAGTAATGGTAAAGACCAGCTACAGATAACCCTCATAAAAACTTCTTCAAGTCAGCCTTAAACTCATTCCTTAAGATCAAATTGAAAGCCAAAACCCAATCAGCAAGGAATTTATGGAAATTGACCAGTCAAGGAGGGGATAAGAAGAAAGACATTCAAGAATAAATCAAGATAAAAAAGACAAAAAAATGCTTCAAATGGCCCAATTGGCCAATTTCATGAATTTATGCACTTTGGCACAAATGGCCATATCAGACCTCAAAACTTCAAAATAGCTCATTCTTATCATTTTTTATCAAAATATGCTTAATTATGCATATTGGCAAATTTGCGCATTTGCGCACTTTTGCGCAAAAGGCCTCTTTATCTTGTCAAAAGGCTTCAAAAGGCCTTTTTGGCCAATTTCATCATAATTGCGCATTTGCACACTTTGCGCAAAAATGCGCAAAATGGCCAGAATCCTTTATAAGGCCATTTTTCATCATTAATCAATTTTGTTTCAATTTTTTCACCAATATATGCAATTATGGCATATATGTTCATTTGCACACTTTTGCGCAAATTGGCCAAAATCCCCTTTAATCACAAAATCAAGGATTTTGGCCAGGACTTCTGAAATGGTCCAAAACCTCAAGTATTGGCCATTTTATGCCAACACTCTCAAGATTCAAGTTATGATGAAATCAGGTGTTCTTGGGACATGAACGCAGGTCACCCACTTTTCAAAAGCCATGAGGACTCAAGAAAAGTTTGGTGAAGACACTAAAGACAAGAATGAAGAAATTTTAAGAAGAATGAAGGAATTTTGAAGGAAAAGAGGGAATTCAGAATCAAGATCAAGGGGAAAATACCTAAAAGTGATCAAATGAAGATTTTGTTTGAGTATTGATTGAAGAAGAAAGTTCAATGGGATAAATTTAAGGAATTGGGGGAAAAAACTGTATGGATTGATTGCAAGCTCATCAAGACTCACTACACTTATGGTGCTCAGAGCTCACCACTTTCAAGAGGGGGATAATGTCACAGCCAAGGAGGCAGGGGCATTACCAATCATCTTCAACAATCATTACTTCATTGATACCCTTCAAAACCCAATCAGCAAGGGGGTTTCATTCAACATTCTCCAAATACAGTTTTCAGACCGCAATACGGTTTCATACAGGCAAGACCCAAATACAGGATTCACCAGATACAGGCCTGTCATCAATACAGTCACAAGTACCTGTATTGACTGTATAACCTGTATTGGATTCACCAATACAGGATTCAATCCCACATCCAACTTCTTCCAGCATACAGGCAAGTATCTCAACACTCAAACTCCAAGGCTGGTATTTCTCACATATACCAGCCCCTCTTCATCCACCTGGGGGTTTTTCCCCCAGTTAATTAAAATATTGGATTTATTATTTAATATTATTTTATTTCTCATTAAGAAATATTATTTTATTAATTATTAAGTTAGTCTTTGCCTTCCCTCACCTGTTAAGTAGAGTCCTGGTGGCCATATCCTTTATTAATCCTTTTCTCTTTTCTGAAAAGGTTGGAACAGTGGTACAGGATTATTTGTGCTTGGCTCTTTATTATTGCTTTTGTTTTTCTCATATCTTTTAATGCTTATTATTTTATGACTAGGAATTTATCCACTTATTTCATTACTATTATCATTGAGTATTTTATTCTGAGCCCTCCATAAGTAAGTCTGTTCACTGAGTGCCAGGCCCTCTTCATTTAGAAGAGCCCCTGTGACACCACCCCATAAGTGAATTAAGGAATCTTTCATCACTTTTAACTTTGACACTTTGTTTCCAAATTTACTCTGGACACCTTTCGGTGTGTTTTTGCTTTAACAATGTTTTTAAAGACTCTTTTCTTATATTGATTTCCTTCAGTTCTTTGCTCAATTAATTCCAATTGAAATTCCTCTTGAAGAAATTTCTTTTATAGCATGCAATATCTCTTGTAGAATATTTGTGGATAAAGATTTATTTTTGGTAAAATAATAAATATCTATAATATCATTGTTCTATAGTTATAAAGTTAAAAACAATAAAACTGGAGTGTTTTCCCTTAAAAAGCTTATTTCCTACTATTTTCCATAAATATTTACCTTATACAAATGTTGAGGACAGGAAAAGTACTTGAGTTTTAATTGAAGTTTTATATCCACACCTTACAGAGTGACTCTAGTTATTCAAAAAGATATCCATAAGTTAAAAAAAATTTATATTATCAATTAGTTTAAAGAAGAATAATCTTACTTTTATTTTCTCCTCTAAAAGTAAAAATATAAAAAATAATAAAAAATAACAAACCAATAAAAAACGTTGTTTTTATTCTGTTTTACTCATTTGTTTTATTGATTTTATTTGTTAAATGATATAAAAGAAATTTTTAAGTGGAAATAGCCATATATTATTAAAAAAACACTTTTAGAAAAAGACTTATATTTATTTGTCTTTTTAGTGTGTGCAGACAAGCCAGAAAAGGATAATAAAACCACTGTTGAAAGATTGGTGGAAGAAACTAGTCCAAGTTCTCCAACACCTATCATCAATAAGAAAAGTAAATCTAAGATATTAGTCTTTCCAGGACCCACTATTCAGGACTCTGAAGGTAAGTACCTCTTTTTAAATTTCCAAAAAAGAGTTTTTCGTGCCCTGAAATCTTTTAATCTTCTCAATTATGACTACTAGAAGAGTGTGAGCCTTGAGGTATATTTTACATACCCAAATAGGCCACAATTATCTTAAAAAGAAATTTTGAATTATGCACAACTCATAAGTCATGCATATATCCAAAATTCATCATTTTCAATTTCAGAAAAGATGAATAGCGTTTTATTGAGTAAGTAAGTCCATGGATTTAAGACCAGATTTGGATTCTACACAAAAATTCACCTAGGGTAGCCCCATAGAGTGAATAAGCTCAATTTAAGTATTTGAGGTGGTAAAATGGAAAATACTTCAATACCACATCATTAATACCACATAAAAGATCCGTGAAAATTTTTGTTTTTCTTGATTTTAAGCCAAAAAAATGGGAAAGTGAGAAATCCCATGTTACATATACACTAAAAATAGTGTTATTCGTGTTTTGAGGACTTAATATCATGGTATTCTTACATGGACATTTGGTACACCCATAGTGGATATCTCACTTTAAGCTTAATTTTCTATTTTTACGTGAAAAATAAGTAAGGGGGACAAAAGACATCAAAGAGAGCCAGGGTTTCCAACTTCTGAGGCCTCAGAGGCGTGGATAGCTCCAGAGCATGAATCCATGGCTCATCTTGGCCCAATTGGTAAACTAAAACTCTTTGGGAACTTGGTTACCAAGTTACACCTACTGTAATCATAAGAAAATAGCAAATAACCTGCTATTTTGACGTGCCAAGGAGGTAATGAGCTACTTAGACTCCTGTAACCACGTCAATTCTTGATGACTTTCCATTACTAGACCCTAAAAGAGTAATTAAAACCCTTTTGGGACTTATATTCATTGATTTACCTCATAGCAACCAGCAAAATACTGCTATTTGCAATTCTACGTAGAAATGAGGTAAAAACTTCAAAAATTCATTAAAAATACAATTCTTAATTAATCTTTCTGAAACTCTCATGACTAATAGAGAACTGTATTATCTATGGTACGACCAAAAAGAATTATGGTTTTACTTGTAAAATTAAAAGTTTTACCTACAGTCCATTTTTGACCATTCTACGTGAAACATTGAATCTTCAAAAATTCACAGTAATTACAACCTGTGATGAAATTGGCAATAACATTGATAACTTTGAGAAATCAATGATTATTTTAGAATAAAAGAAGATTTACAGATGTTACTCCTTTTATTCTTAACCATATTGGGGTTGGTAGTCACGTAAAAGCATCAATTAAGTAATTATGATAATCTTACGTGACAACTGATGATGCAATCAATAATCCAAAAGGGTTTATTGTTTTCTCACTCACCGGTTTTTCAGTTTGCTCCATGGCACGCCTCTGTGAGCTGTTGTTGACTTAAAAGAGGCCTCCTCTTGCTGTTTTTTCCAAGTATCATCTTATCAATTTATTAAATCATTATTACCAACAAGTAAGTATTAGTTACAGCTATTCTTAAGTGTTTTAAATCTTTCAGAATCGACCAGAAAGACGTGAAATCATAGAATCCAACTATATATTGTTGTAATACTGTTATAAATCCTTTTGATCCCTTAAATCCACAATTCCACGTCAAATTTCTCTACTTTTATCTATCAATAAGCTCTTTGGAGTATTAGTGAGTCATTTATCTTTAATTCTTAAAGTTTTTCTCTAGTAATAGTTTTCTTCAAGAATTATCTTTATAATTATTCTTGTAAAAGATAATTATATATTAAAATAATTTTATTATTTTAATAAAAGAAGTTTTTATTATTAAATTCTTCTTGTAATTGATTCTTGTAGACAATTACTGCTCACTGTTATAATGACTAGTAGTGTATAACACGTGAAAGAAATAATTTTATAATTATTTAATTGTGGTTATAATAACTCTTATTATTATATTTCATAAGAACAGACATAGTACTGTTGATTAATAGTAATATTATCATCAGTTTCATAGTCAAATCTTACATTTGGGGGCCTGGGCGTGATTGTAACCAGAGTTTTGGATATAATCATATTCTAGACTTTGATTTTGTGTTCTAAAAAACCACCATACCTACCAAATCTTACATTTGGGGGCCTGGCCGTGTTTTTTTGAACCTTGTACCCTTAATTAATATATTTTTGAGTTCTAGAATATATTAATTTAACCTTTTTTTTCTTCAATTTAAAGAAAAAATTATTTTCATTTTTGAAATTGTCTTAAAATCTTATTTCATTGAGGAATTTGGTTTAATTTTGTACTGTTTTTACACGTGGCTTTTTCACATCCAAAAACTTATAAAATTATTCTTTGAGTTACTCTGACTTAATTTTTTATTCAAATTCTTAAATTTTAATACCTTTTTCTACAAAAAGAATATTTTTTTCAATATCAAAAAATAATAAAACTTATAAAAAATCTTTTAAAAATATCTTGAATCATAAAAATAATTTCTTTTATCATATTTTTTTCTTTAAGTGTCTTTAATCAAGTACTGTGCAGCTGGCAAAAGACTCAGTAAAAGATACATCACTAGTCCTGAATCTTTAGAAGCAGAATCTGAAGAAAGTATTGAGGTGCAAATTGCTAAAAGTGGCACCTTATTCAATTCTGAAAAGAATAATTTACCACCAAAAGGTGTGTTTTTATCTTTATTTTTACTCTTTATCCTTAAATTGACGTAAAAATGGTGCATACTAGAAATGGAAGCAACTATTCAGTCCAACCAGATGGATGTGGACAAGGAAGAGGCAAGACCAAATCCAGAAGTGCCAAATCTTCCTCAAGAAAGACACATTTGGAGGATGCCAGAGTTGCCCCTCATTCCCCAAGGTCTGTGCCAACAGATTTTGACGTAAATTCAGAACCTGAACTGATCTATGGTAATATTTCCAGGGCTGAACCACTTTCAGGTGGCAGCAATAGAAATATATCAATGCCAGTACAAAAACTGGTTCAGAGCAGCCAAGAAGGAGGAGTGGGACATCTGCCCAAGCCTTTGGCAGGGGGCCATGAACTCCTACTTACACATCAAGAGCTTTCTGGGTCAGGAGAAGACCATAGAACTCTTAGGAGGTTGGAGCCCCCTGTCTTGCAAAGACAAGGTCAAAAAGATAAAGAATTGGTTGAGGAACCAAAGTCTTTTATCCATAGACCAGAAGAAAGAGTTGGAAATGACTCCAGCTTTGGAGACAGAAGCCCCAGTGGCATCTACCAGCTCCAAACACGTCCAAAGACAAGCCCAAATGACCTCAGAAGAAGCAGAGAGGTCTCAAGAACCATCAAGGAAAGGGCAAAGGCAAAGCCAATTGGCACAGACCTTACCCACAGGGGTACAGGATCCCCAAATTGGAGCCTTCAGCTGTGGACAGTGTGTTCAATATGGCCAGAACTCTCATGGAATTCACAGCCAAGGAGCAGGAAAGGATGAAAAGGACTTTTCCACGCAAATAACTGATGTACAAAGAAGCTTTAATGTAGAAATTGGCAAACTTGATTCAAAGTTAAAGCAAATTACATTAGACATAAGTGAGTTAAAGAAAAGTAACAAGAAATATACTGAATTGTATCAATTGACAACTGTCACCCTTGAATCAATTAACAATAATTGTGAAAGAATTAAGAATACATGTTAAATGCAGGATAATGACATGGGAGATCTTTCCATTCTTAACATGAATGATAGACTTAAAACTCTTGAAGACCATGTGTTACAAATAGTTAAGAATACCAATCAATTTGCTATACATTTAGCAAAAAGTGACAGTGAAAGGCAGAGATTGAAGAATGAAATAATTGCAAGTGTGGAACAAATTCATAAGAATCATGAACCACATATGCCAAGACATTCTACACCTTTAACTGAAGAAAAACTCTCTGTTAAAGAAAGTCTCACCCCATTCTTAGGAGAAAATGCCTACTCTGCAAGAGATATTCCCAAAATAGAAGAATGGCCAACATTCTCTGGTGAAGGAGAATACAACCATATTGAATTCATCAGGACTATTGATATGCTGCAGGAAGACTTTAATATACCTGATGAAATCATAGTAGGAAAATTACATTGTCTGTTTACCAGAACTGCAAAGAAATGGTATTACAAAATGAGGATTGATCATGGTAAACATGATTGGTCTTGGTGGAAATCTGAAGTGATCACCAAATGGGCCAACAATTCTTGGAGATTTAAAATGGAAAATGCTTTTGAAAGTGCCATTTTTAACTCAGAAAGAGACAAACCACTTACTTGGTTCTTCAAACAAAAAGACAGATTATCTGCTTTACAACCAGATATGTCTGACACTATGATTAATATGAAAATATTAAGAAAGTGTGGAGGAGAACTGGAACATGCTATCAAAAGCAGATGTGTAGAACCCTGTTCAACAGAAGACTACATTAATGCTATGGAAGATATCATTGCCAGGACAAGAATTGGTAAAACTTTGTCTAAAATCCCAACAGAATCCAGGATGACCTCTAAGATTCCCAGAGAGGATAAGAGACCAGAAAAACCTGTCTTAAAGTGTCATAAATGTGGAAGCACTTCACATTTAGCCAATACTTGCACTAAAAAGACAAAAATCAATGAATTTCAAGTCATTGAAGAAGTTCAGTATACTGAAGAGAGGGAGGAATCAGATCAAGATTCTGCAGTCTCTGAAGATACACCAGTGGAGGACTATCCCATTGAAAACATTACAGCTTTCTCTGAAGTCACAGAAGTCCATACCGACTTGCCACAATACAGTGAAGATTGCTACAACCTGATAAATATCCAAGATGCCAAAGTGTGTAAAACAAAACCTGCCAGAGGAAAAGGTTACACTGCTGGAGCATCCTGTATCACATCAGTTTTGATGAGTGATATTGAAGCCAAAGTTAATTTGGATACAGGGGCATTTTGTACTTGTGTAGGCAAAGATTATCTCCAAATTATACTTCCTGAATGGAAAAACCATCTATTACCAATAGAAGGTGTACAATTCAGTAGTGCCAGTAACAATATGTACCCCTTGGGTATATTGGACACTACTATTGTATTTCCACATCCAACAGGAAGTGTAATAATGAAAACTGAGATTGTAGTAATGGACAATTGCACATCTCAGCACATCATTCTTGGAAATGATTACTTGAATATATATGGTATTGATATAAATAACCATAAAGACAGATATTTCACAATTGGAGGTAACAAAAGGCAAAAATTTGCTTTCTCCAATATGCCAAAACAGATATCTGTAGTATCTTCTGTCAAAGATACTTACAAAGATGAATTTGTGTCTAAACAACTTGTTGAAGCACAAATTAATCCATCATTGTCACCAAAGATGAGGAATGAACTTATTGATGTATTGTACACATACAATAATGCATTTGCATCTGATAATGAACCATTAGGTGCTATAAGGGGACATGAAATTGATATTAATCTTAATATTGATAGACCATATCCTCCAGTACTTATAGGACCAGCTTATCCAGCCAGTCCCAGAGCTAGAGAAGCCTTGGAAAAACATATCCAAGAGTTGATCCAACTTGGTGTACTAAGGAAAGTAGGCCATAATGAGGAGGTTGAAGTGACAACACCTGTTATCATTGCTTGGCATAATGATAAGTCAAGAATTGTTGGAGATTTTAGAGCTTTGAATACCTACACAGTTCCAGATAGGTATTGAATCCCTAGAATCCAAGAAACCTTGACTCAATTGTGTAAAGCCAAGTATATAACATCAATGGATGCATTGGAAGGCTTCCATCAAAATGTTTTGACACCTAAAGCTAGGAAATTACTTAGAATTATCACTCACTGTGGTATTTATGAGTATCTTAGAATGCCATTTGGCATTAAAAATGCTCCATCCCATTATCAAAGGATGATGAACACTATCTTTCCTACAGAATTATCTGAAGGATGGCTTATCATTTATATTGATGATATTATCATATGCTCTGATTCATGGTCTTTGAACCTTGAAATACTTGCAAGAGGACTTCATAAAGTTGCAGAAGTGAACATGAAGATTTCACTTAAGAAATGCAATTTTGGTTTTGAAGAACTCAAAGCATTAGGACATATTGTTTCTGGTTTGAGCTTGGGTATTGACAAGAATAAAGTGGCAGCAGTGCTACTTAAGCCAATACCCCAGAATAAAAAAGAAATGATGTCTTTTCTTGGATTTGCTAGTTACTATAGGCAACACTTGAAAGACTTTGCAATTCTAGCCAAATCACTCTATAGAATCTGTGATCAACAGACTGTATTTGAGATGACATAGGAGAGAATTAAAGCTTCTGAGAAGATAAAGAAAGCCCTTACAGAAGCACCTTTACTCCTCATGCCTGACTGGAATATTCCTTTTAAATTGTACATTGATGCATGTGGAGATGGATTAGGGGCAGCCCTACATCAAATCCAAATTATTAATGACAAACCTACAGAAGGACCAGTTTGTTATATCTCAAGACAAATCAAACCAACAGAAGCCAGATATGGTGCAAGCCAAATTGAATGCTTATGTTTGGTATGGGCACTTGAGAAATTACATTATTACCTTGATGGCAGTGTTTTTGAAGTGATAACTGACTGTAATGCAGTAAAATCACTCCTTAACATGAAAGCTCCCAACAGACATATGTTAAGATGGCAAATAGCTATCCAAGAATATAGAGGAAACATGACTATAGTTCATAAAGCAGGAAACATTCACAAGAATGCTGATGGACTTAGTAGATGGGCTTTAGCCAACACTCCTGATAACCCAGCTTATGTAGCTTTGGAAGCTGAACAACAGATTCCAATCGAAGGAATTAACATAACTGATATTGGGACTGAATTCTTTGAAGAGGTCAGAGAATCTTATAAACAAGACAAGAATTGCCATATCTTGACTTCCTTATTAGATAAAGACTGCAAGGTTACATCTTTAGTTAAGATTCTTGATGAAGTTTGTAAAAGTTCCTATTCTGAAGGAAGATTTCACTTGTTTGATGGGATTAATTACCACAGAACCAAACATTCTTGTGTGATGACATTGGGCAGTAGATTGCTTATCAATACAATTCTTCATGAATGCCATGATAGCATCTACTCTGGACACCTGTCAGAGGACAGAACACTTGAAAAAGTAAAGAACTGTGCATGGTGGCCATCTTGGAGGAAAGAAACCATTGAATATTGCCATACCTGTGATAGATGCCAAAAGGAAAACAGGAGCACAGGCAAGAAATTTGGATTGATGATCCATATTCAAGAACCAAAATCCCCTTGGGAGGTTGTTCACATGGATTGGGTCACAGCACTTCCTCCAAGTGGTGACAAACGTTATAATGCTTGCTTAGTCATTGTAGACAGATATAGCAAAACTCCCATATTCTTACCATGTCATAAAGATGACACTGCTATGGATACAGCTCTTCTTTTATGGAGTAGAGTTATTTCTAAGAAAGGATTATTTAAGAATATCATAAGTGACAGAGACCCCAAATTCACGTCTGCACTTTGGACCAATCTTCATAGATTGTTTGGGACTAAGTTATCATTCTCCACAGCATATCACCCTCAAACAGATGGGCTAGCAGAAAGGATGATTCAGACTTTAGAAGACATGATCAGGAGATTTTGTACTTATGGATTAGAATTCAAAGACTCAGATGGCTTTACCCATGACTGGTGCACTCTGATACCTGCATTAGAATTGGCATACAAGACATCAGTCCATTCTTCCACAGGACAAACTCCTGCTATGTTAGAAAAAGGATGGAATCCAAGACTCCCAGCAGACACACTGGGGAAAGACTTGATTGACATTCATCCTACAGCTTCCAGCTTCAAGATAATGCTTGATAAAGTGAAACATCATGCAAAACAAAGTATGGATTATGCTTTTGATTATGCAAAACAGAAGTGGGACAAGAGTCATAAAGTACCAGACTTCAAAGTAGGGGACTTAGTTTTAGTTTCAACCTTGAATTTTAATAATATCAAAGGCCCAAAGAAACTTAAAGATTCTTATGTAGGACCTTTTGTTATTGTTGCTTTACATGGAACCAATGCGGTTCAAGTGGAATTGAGTGGTGAATTGGAAAATAAACACCCCACCTTTCCAGTCAGCTTGTTAAAACCTTATCAACCAGCTGATAAAGAATTGTTTCCTTTAAGAAACCCAACTCCTTTAGCTGTACCACCTGTGGAACAGAATAAAGACAAAAAGATAAAGAAAGTCATTAAAGAAAGGAGACTTAGGGGTAAAAATCAAAGAGAATATCTTGTCAGATATAGAAATCCAGTAAATGAAGATGAATGGATGGCAGAATCAGAAATACCTGACTCAAATAAACTCTTAAGAAGATTTAGACAGGAAAGAAGGCCACAACCCTGAATATGTCTATAAATGTGCTTTAAATTACTTGATCTGAGTAATGTGAAGAGGTTGGACAGTGGACATTAACCCCCTTTGGGGCCTTATTCTTTTATCACTAATAAAATTGTAGGACAATTTTATTTTTTGGTGGGAGGGAATGTGAGCCTTGAGGTATATTTTACATACCCAAATAGGCCACAATTGTCTTAAAAAGAAATTTTGAATTATGCACAACTCATAAGTCATGCATATATCCAAAATTCATCATTTTCAATTTCAGAAAAGATGAATAACTTTTTATTGAGTAAGTAAATCCATGGATTTAAGACCAGATTTGGATTCTACACAAAAATTCACCTAGGGTAGCCCCGTAGAGTGAATAAGCTCAATTTAAGTATTTGAGGTGGTAAAATGTAAAATACTTCAATACCACATCATTAATACCACATAAAAGATCCATGAATTTTTTTGTTTTTCTTGATTTTAAGCCAAAATAATGGGAAAGTGAGAAATCACATGTTACATATACACTGAAAATAGTGTTATGCATTTTTTGAGCACTTAATATCATGGTATTCTTACATGGACTTTTGGTACACCCATAGTGGATATCTCACTTTAAGCTTAATTTTCTATTTTTATGTGAAAAATAAGTAAGGGGGACCAAAGACATCAAAGAGAGCCAGGGTACCCAACTTCTGAGGCCTCAGAGGCGTGGATAGCTCCAGAGCATGGATCCATGGCTCATGTTGGCCCAATTGGTAAACTAAAACTCTTTGGGAACTTGGTTACCAAGTTACACCTACTGTAATCATAACAAAATAGCAAATAACCTGCTATTTTGATGTGCCAAGGAGGTAATGAGCTACTTAGACTCCTGTAACCACGTCAATTCTTGATGACTTTCCATGACTAGACCCTAAAAGAGTAATTAAAACCCTTTTGGGACTTATATTCATTGATTTACCTCATAGCAACCAGCAAAATACTGCTATTTGCAATTCTACGTAGAAATGAGGTAAATACTTCAAAAATTCATTAAAAATACAATTCTTAATGAATCGTTCTGAAACTTTCAGGACTAATAGAGAACTGTATTATCTATGGTACAACCAAAAATAATTATGGCTTTACTAGTAAAATTAAAAGTGTTACTTACAGTCCATTTTTGACCATTCTACGTGAAACACTGAATCTTCAAAAATTCACAGTAATTACAACCTGTGATGAAATTGGCAATAACATTGATAACTTTGAGAAATCAATGATTATTTTAGAATAAAAGAAGATTTCCAGATGTTACTCCTTTTATTCTTAACCATATTGGGGTTGGTAGTCACGTAAAAGCATCAATTAAGTAATTATGATAATCTTACGTGACAACTGATGATGCAATCAATAATCCAAAAGGGTTTATTGTTTTCTCACTCACCGGTTTTTCAGTTTGCTCCATGGCACGCCTCTGTGAGCTGTTGTTGACTTAAAAGAGGCCTCCTCTTGCTGTTTTTTCCAAGTATCATCTTATCAATTTATTAAATCATTATTACCAACAAGTAAGTATTAGTTACAGCTATTCTTAAGTGTTTTAAATCTTTCAGAATCAACCACAAAGACGTGAAATCATAGAATCCAACTATATATTGTTGTAATACTGTTATAAATCCTTTTGATCCCTTAAATCCACAATTCCACGTCAAATTTATCTACTTTTATCTATCAATAAGCTCTTTGGAGTATTAGTGAGTCATTTATCTTTAATTCTTAAAGTTTTTCTCTAGTAATAGTTTTCTTCAAGAATTATCTTTATAATTATTCTTGTAAAAGATAATTATATATTAAAATAATTTTATTATTTTAATAAAAGAAGTTTTTATTATTAAATTCTTCTTGTAATTGATTCTTGTAGACAATTACTGCTCACTGTTATAATGACTAGTAGTGTATAACATGTGAAAGGAATAATTTTATAATTATTTAATTGTGGTTATAATAATTTTTATTATTATATTTCATAAGAACAGACATAGTACTGTTGATTAATAGTAATATTATCATCAGTTTCATAGTCAAATCTTACAAAGAGGATCCCAATACTCCATCCAATGAGATGTAGCTGGACTCAAAAGTAGAGTTGATACTTCAAAAGGGAAAAGAAAGGGCAAAATACCCTGTGGAACAGAATCCACACAAGGAAGTTCCATATCCCAAAGGAAAGTCCAAGAAATGCCCATAATATCTGAGCTAGAGTTAGCGCTAAGTATGAGTAACTTCAAATTTTATAAATCACATTCAGAGGGCTCAAATAGACATATATATGAGCCAGTACAAACAGTACTACATAGTGTACAAGGACAAGGATTGGGAAATATTTCCACAAATACACCAAGGAGTGATGAACTCCTGGCAAATCTTGAAAAAATTCCCCAAAGAGGAGGAAATAGTGAGATACGGCAATGAATGGAATTCATTATCATCCAAGCCTCAAATCAAAAAAATAAGAGAGTACCATTCCAAAAAGAGGGTGAAAAGAAAGGAAGAAGTCCCAATAGCTTCTACCAGTAATCCTCAAGCCAACCAACCTCCCCAAGAAAGGAAGAAGAAAAAGACAAAGAACTGGAGGAGCCCATATTTCCCAAGCTACAGGATCCCAAAAATACAAAAAGAAGCCATGGAAAGTGTTTTCAACATGGCCAGAACCTTAATAGAATTCGAGGAAAAAGAGGAAAGAAGAATGAGACAACCTCATTTCCCAAAGAAATAACTTTTCCTCCTGATGTTTAAATACTCTAACAGAGATTAAAAATAGTATTTTACCTCTTAAAGACATTGAAAAACATTTATTATCTTTACAATAAATAAATAAAAATTTATCATCTTTAACAAAAATTGTTGTAAAAAATAAAACAATAAATTGATAAAATTAAATTTATGGTTGAAAATAATAAACTAAAATTTTTAATTGGAAATACTCAAAAATTAATACAAGGACAATGGGAATTGTAAAAATACATAAAAGATAACAAAGAAAAAACTTTGAAAATGAAGCATGACATGCGTATTGATTATCTTACAGAAAAACTAAACAAATTAAGTATTTCTGTTGAAAAAGGCAAAGAAAATACTTGTAAGCCTGTGACTCAAAACCAGAGTACAAGCATGACAGCCAAATACCATAAACCAATGGTAGGACCAAGATACCACCAGAACATGGAGCTGAGCCAAACCAGCTAAAAGAGTATCAGAGGGAAGAGGCAACTAACCTCTTTCCAAATATACAAGTCCCACCATCATAGGAAAAGGAATAACAAAGTTATTCCTGCTCAAAGTTGTTGCTGAGCATAAAACTTATTCCTCACCCCTCATCTGAAATCCAGAGGAAGAGGCTTAACCCCATCAAATGGGTATTCAAAATGAATCTCTTAGTAAGGTATATCCAATTTTACTAACCAAATTGAGCTAGAATCATAATTAATGAAGTTATGATCAAAATAAGCTCAAATAAGGGTGAATAAAATATTCACCTCCCATCTAACTTCTACAGTTTTAGTGTGGGATACCTAAGATGGGGTCTATATGGAAAGAGAACAATCAGGGCTATCTGATGGCGCCACTCATTTCCCCATATCTCATCTAGAGCCAAAGGTATGGGGAAAACAAGCTCTGAACAGATTTCAAGCAAATCATACATATGTACAAACAATCTTGTACATGGCATAGCTTTTCCATACCCAATGAGGTACCATTGTGTAGGACACATTCAAGGCTGCAAAAGAAACAAAAATGGAGATTTATATCTCAAAAACTGACAAAGGTATGGCAGATTTAAGGTCAAAATCCCCCAATTAGACCAATAAAGCCCTACTGTGGGATATTCTCCCATAATTATAATTATGAGGTGTCAAACAGACAAAGAAGCCTGCTTATACTTCAATACCTCATAGTTTGGTCAATACTGGGGCCCTGTACAGGTTTTGTACATAATTTTATGGGTCATTCCAAAGGCACCAGCCAGAGGACAGAGAAGGCTTGTCCAGAACCAGGAGACCTGGAAGAGGACACCCTGGACACAGTAGTGGATTGAAAGAATTGAGGGAAATCATACCCACTATTCCATTCACATTCCCATTCAACAGAAACATCATACCAGAGGACTGGAAGGATATGGGACAAGTTCTTCAGCTCCACCAACTCCTCAAAGACCTTTTTCAATGGAGCATGGACAACAAGAGGTTAAGCCTAGCATCCCACTGGGCAGAACTTGGAGCAAGCTCCCAGAAGATATGTCTCAAAGAGATAGACTTGAAAGACCTTATGGTAATCACCAAAGGTTGGAATCTCGCCAGGCAGTTCAGACTTCTGGAGGTGAGGGAAAACAGGATAAGGGAGAATCAAGCCACTATCCAAGCTATAGAAGAACAACTGACCCAGACAGGGAATACTCAGATTCCTTCAGGCTTACAAGCAGTAGTCCAAACCAGCTCCCCAGAGGCTTCAAACCATTCAGGAACAATAATATCAGTGGCCAAGAGTCACCATTCTTCAAAATCCAAGGTAGCTTTGAGAAGAAGACAGGGATACAAGGGAAAAAACAAGACCTCTTTCAACCAAAGGCAGAGAGAGTCAGACCCAATGATCCAGAAGGTGTTGGACTTTGTGAAAGAAGTAGATAAAAACCAGAAATAGCTGTACATAATTCTAGAAGGAGTAGCCCCATTAATAGAAATATTACCCTCACTCAGATTGAACATAATATTGTTACACCTGAGAGAAACTTAAACAATGATGCACTGTGGTTACAAATTCCCCAATTTGCTGCAAAAACTCAGAAGAAGTTTGCAGAACTCCAAGCAGGAAATGAGAGGATGAAAACATTCACAGTATTCATGGACAAAATTGTCAAAATTCTTCAAGAGGGACATGCTCAATTGAGAAAAGCTTCTGAAGAGACAAATAAAAGACAGAATAAAGTCCTTGAAGAACAACACTGCAGAAAAAGGGGGAGGGATTGTCTGTATAAAGGCATAAACAAACTTTTTAATGTCTACCATAACATGAAGCACCAATCACAAGGCCATTTTATGGATAATCCATATCACCAAGAGGACATCAAACCAGATTACATTTTGGTAAATAAGGCAAGACCTCCATCTCAATACAAGGTTGGAGACAATATGTATCATTCTGAGAAGGGAGCCTTCAAATAGCTTGAAGAGGCCTCAAGCTGGCCCAAATTCTCTGGAACAGGAGAATACGATCATATGGAGATCATTGATTATATTGATGGACTCTTCATTGATGTATCAAGCATACCAGACCACTGCATTGCTCCTAGACTCAATATAGCATTCAAAGGAAATCCTACTATTTGGTACACAGGAATGAAAGAAATCCATGGCAGAAGAAACTGGCCATGGTGGAAGAGTCAAATCATCCAAAATTACAGCAATGGTACTTGGATATGGTAGAAGACCATGTCATTTGAAACTGACAAGTAATTTGTGGACAAAGATTCATATGAGTAGTGTCTCAGACAGTCTAAAAGAGTTAAAGCCATTGATCCTCAGATGAATATTCAGATGAGGAATCACCAACTACTGATACAAATTACAGGAGAGCTAGAGCATGCAGTGAAATGCAGATGAAACCACAATTTAACTCTAGATGACCTTGCAAATACCTTACAAGATAAAAGGAAAAGTACAAATATAGGGAAATATTCTACATATAGAAGCAGTAGTTTCAGAGAGAAACAATTTTTCAGGGTGGAGTTTAAAGACAAACCCAAATAAAGAGTGGAAGAAGTGACTAAGAAGAAGAATTATTGTCACAAATGTGGTTCAACAGACCATTATGGCAATAAATGTCCAAAGGAAAAGAAGAAAGTCTATGCCATTGAGAAAGTCCCAGAGGAGGAATCCCCCACAGAGGATTCTGAGTCAGACTCTATGGATGATGCCATCAGGGAACAATGTGCTGAAGACCAAGATCCAAGAAAGGAATTTATAGTGGAATACCAAGAGTAAACACCATTAGAAATCCAGGACATAAAGCTAGAAGCAGGCATGCCACAAGACACTGCAAACAAAAACTTGTTTAAACACACACAAGATGCACAAAAATTGTAAGGTGTGGATATGAAACTTTGATTAAAAATCAAGTAGTTTTCCTGTCCTCAAAATTTGTATAAGGTAAGAATCAATTAAAAATAGTAAGAAATATTATTTTTAAGAGAAAACACGTCAATTTTATTGTTTTTAACTTTATTAGTATAAAACAATAATATTATAAAGATTTATTGTTTTACCAACAATAAAAATTTATCCAAAAAATACTCTACAAGAGATATTTTAAGGCTAAAAAAGAAATTTCTTCAAGAGAAATTTCAATTGGAATTAATTGAGCAATGAACTGCAAGCAATTAATTAAAGAACAAAGTCTTTAAAAAGAATATTAAAGAGAAAACACGTCCAAAAGTGATCAGAGTGAATTTGGAAACAAAGTGACAAAGTTTACAGTGATGAAAGATGCTTTAATTCACTTTTGGGGTGGTTCAGGGGTAAAAATGATTATAAGAGTTACAAACAATGATTATAATGATTTTTTCACGTGGTTAAAATGCTCAAAATGATTTGAAAATGGTGGTTGGAATCTTTTATTGATTGGTTAACAGTATTTAAACTAATTAATAAAAGGAAAAGATTCTAACATGAAGAGAAAAGTGGGGCAAAGAAGACATTCTTTTATAGCCACCAATTTTCTTACTCCAAAAGTGAAATTTACTCTTGTCAGTCGTGAAAAACAGTCTGACAACAGAAAAGCCAATTATGGCATCATTGAACCCTGTTTCAGACCAAAAAGGGCTGGTTTAAGCCATTTTTAGCCATTTTTAGCCATTTTAGACCCTTAAATCAGCCATTACTATAGCAATACCAGGCCTAGAGCCTTCAAAACACGTCAGAATGTGTGTCAGAGGCGTAGAAACCAGTTAGAACTGTTTTTACTATGATTGTTTTATCTTAAGGGTAGTTTTACCCTCTTGGCAACAGCTAAAACTACCCCAGTTGGTATCAAAACCTCATCATCAATTGAGTTCACAGACCCTGTAACTCAATTCCAGGCCAAAAGTGATGAACTTTTGCGTGAATTTTGACATCCCACGCCTGTCAGCAAGGATTTTGGGGGTCTAGCTCCCCCTTAGAGCTGGAGTTCCTTTTCCCCCCCAAATTTAATCTTTCCAATTTATTTTTCTTTTAATTCCTCATCATGTATTATACTTATAATTTACATATGTAATTCAATTCAATTGTACAGTACAATACAGTAATAATTGACACCTCATATGTAAATCAAAGTTCACTTATGTAATACACGCACACATTTTGACATTTCAATTGAATTCAATTGAAAATACTTCAATTCCTCATAACTTCTAAACTAAACACAACACCTCAATTTTAACACAAAATTTGATGGTTAACACCACATGTGGTGTGAATTAAACTAAAGTTACGAGGATTTTCAACTTTTGTATTGAAAATACTAAAAACTTAATTTAAGCTTATTTAGAGTTGAGCTACAAGAATTTCACTCAGAGGGGACCCCACCTGATTTTTTATGAGGAATCCAATGGTGAAATACTTTCTATGTGTTTATTTATTGGATAAAAAGTTATAATAATTTTTATTTAACTTTTTTCCAAAAATCAAATTTTACACAATTTTGTTAAAATTTCATTTTTGCTTAATTTTTTCAAGTATAAATGTGATTTTATATTTACAAACTTTTAATGTATTTTTATTTTTGAATTGTAATTAATTTTTTATTTTTAATATAATTTTATATTTATACTTTGATTTTTTATTTTAATAATATAAATAAATATATTTTATTTATATTAATATGTTATTTTTATATTTGTGGTCTTTTGGGTATATGAAATTACTTCTAAGGCTCACAAAAATTCCTAGTTACACCAACCAAAGTAATGGCATACATACATGGGACAGCCAAAAAGATGACTGTTTTCGTAGACAATGCTCAACAACCATTGATCATTGACAGTGGAGCACACTGCTAAATAGTGGCCAGAAATTATCTGGATCATCACTTCCCAAATTGGGAAAAACAACCCTTGCCAACCAAGGCAAAGAACTTCAAAAGTGCATCATGGAAGATTAAATCCATTGGGACAGTTATCAAAGAAAGAATTATATGGCACAGGAAAGGTAATATCAGACACCATCTAGAGTTTGTTGTACTTGAAGATGCTCTCATCCAAGGGATTTTACTTGGAGCAGATTACCAGAGGATGTATGGCATTGATATTTACAACAGTAAAAATAGGCATATTACTATTGGTACAAACAACGAACAGAACTTTTAACTTGAAATATACAATATATTTTCCCATTACCCTCTAGAACAATTACAGAATGAGTTCAGGGAGGGCCAATTCAGCACTACCCTCACCAGTAAACAGAATCTCAGTTTACCTCAGATTCTGAGGAAAAATAGTACAGCATTTGCCATTGTCACAGGGGCTCTAGTGGAAATACAAGAGTGGCCTGGCACTCAGCAATCAGGGAACTCACTTGGAAGACTCCAAAATAATAAAGAATAAAATAATAAGAATGGATTCCTCTAAAAGATATGCAGGTACAAGATGAGATGCAAAAGAGGAAAGGGAAGCCAAATGGCCAAAGAGCCAACCAAGTAAGTCCTTAATCACTGTTTCAATCTGCCAAAAATGAATAATGGAATTAGTAAGGATATGACCACCAAATATCCATTGACAGGCGAAGAAAGAGAAAGGGAAAGGTGCTAAATGACTGACTTAATAATATCAGTATTTGCTTAACTAAAATGAAAAGAAAATAAAGATAAAATAAAATCAAAGTATATTAATTAACTGGGGAAAAACCCCCCAGGGTGGAAAGGGTAGCCGGTATATGTGAAAAGTTGGGAGCTTGAGTTCTTCAGGCTGAAAACTGATCTGTATTGATCCTTGAGGCTGTATTGATTGTTTTGGGAATTGATACAGCTGGCTAATATTGAAATTGAATTGGGTTGAATGAACTTCCCATGCTTGATAATGAAATACAGTTCTTGATGGATCCAGACTGTATTGAAATGAATATGGTTGCCAAGATGGATTGAGTGGAGCTTTGACACTTGACAACTTCTTTTGGAACTGCCTCTTGAATACACTTTGAGAATGAATTGAAAGTATTCCCTTGGAAGGAATACTTGGAGTGAGAATAACCAATGACTGCTTGATGGCGTCATTGGTCTTTGACCCTGAAACACTTGCTCTTGAGCCTTGATGATTCCTCTGAATGATTGGGTGCCTTGATGACGTGATGAGATGTTGGAATGTTGAAATGACCATTTGATATTGCCACCATTGAATTGCTGTTGAAAAATGATGCACAATGATACATAACATCATTTATGGCATATTGGTTCATTGGTAAGAAGATTACGTCCAAAGGTCTTGAGATGGAAAGGCAGAGGGGGAAAGGATGGGTGTGATGGCTTCAGAGCTTGGAAAGGTGTTTCTTAGCCCTTTGGGGTTTTTGGCCACTTTTGGGTTCTGAGCCAAAAACTGGCCCAAAAGGCGGGAAAGTGTCTTTTGGACACGTTGCGTCAAAGTGCGCAAAAATGCGCAAATGTGCGCAAATGCGCAAAATGTGCAAAAAGTGCGCAAATGCGCAAAAGTGCGCAAAATGCGCAAATGCGCATTATGAGGCCAAATGGCCAAAAACAGCCATTTGGGCCATTTCCCCTGGTTTTGAGGGAAATGACCAGAAATACCAATTTGGGCATAAATTGCCGCTATGGGTTCTGGATTGAGGTGAAGGGCCATGAAGGCTCCTAAACACAAATGGCCATAAAAGGTCCATAAGATGGTGACGTGGCCATATTGGCCACTGGTGATGGATATGGCCAATTGGCCATAAGAGAACTATGGCTTGATATGCCATATGGGGATCCAAGGAGGTGAATTGCCATGGTTGTGACAGTACCCCCCACCTTGGAATGGTGAGCTCCTGAGCACCAATACAAGGTGAAGCCTGTTGAGGCTATTGGAAAGATTTTGAGAGAGTGATTCAAGAGGACTGATTAAGATAAAAAATTCAAAAACTGATATTAAAAATTTGACATTTGACGCAGGACTTGCTTGATCTTCTTTTGACATTGGCTTCATGATTTGAGTTGAACTTTAAAATGAATGAAAAATTTTGACGTGATAAAAGAAAATTCCAAATGAAAATAAAATAAAAATAAAGAATGAAAATGAAAATAAAAGAGAAAGAAAAGAGAAAAGAAAATTGAATTGAATTTTGAGGAGGTTCCAATCTTCATCACGGAGGTTGATAACTGATTTTAGAATTGGCCAAGGACTCTTAGTAGGTACCACTCCTGCCAGTGCCATAAATATAAAAACAAAAATGCTGAAGGCATGAATTTGAATTTGGAATCTTTGAAATGAATTGAAAGTGAATGGCCCATTGTCCCAAGTGAAATGGCCATAAGATTGGAAGTGAATGTTGAAAAGCCCGGCCAAAGATCTGTGTCCAAAATTTGCAAAGTGCTCACAGAGTGGCCAACGTGATGCTTACAAAAAAAGAGTAGAATACCCCTAAAAATGCATACCAGGAGTGGGACTTACTTTTCGTAATTCCTCTCCCCACCAAGCACCATAATGAATCAAGCTTTTGAAGAATTGGGCCCAGGCTTGTCAGGATATAATAAATGAAAATCTTTGACGAGTTCAGGACAATTCTTGAGGTTTTCAGTTGGTTCCCAAGTGGATCTTTCCGGGTCTTGACTGAAACCTTTCCATTCCACCAAATACCATAATTTTCCTCTCTTGAGCTTTGAGTACAGTATTTGAGAGACTTCCCATTCCTCTTCTTCTTCAATGATTATTGGAGGAGGAGGCTATTGATGCCTATTTGGGATTGTTGACGTCTTGACTGGTTCCAAAAGGGAAATATGGAAAACTGGGTGGATGGACTTCCATTGAGATGGGAGCTTGAGGTGGTAGGCATGAGTACTGACTTTCCTCAATATTGGAAAAGGACCCAGCCGTCTTTCAGAAAGCGTTTTGGTGGGTCTGGCTGATTTGATGTTCTTGGAAGAAAGCCATACCATGTCACCGGGATTGAAAACAGGTGGACTTGCTCTACTTTTATCTGCATACCTCTTAAACCTGTTTATGGAAACTCCAAGTTCTCTCTTGACATCTTGCTGTACTGATTGGATTTTTGTTGATAACTTTCCAGCAGGAGTATCTTGAGTGATGTGAACTGAGTCAAAATGAGGATCTCTTCCATAAACAGTGAAAAACAGTGAGTGTTTTGTTGAACAGTGGTCAGAGTTATTGTAGGCAAATTCAGCCAGAGGGAGCCAGGTGTTGCAATCATCTTGATGATAACTGACATACATCCAAAGGTACTGTTCTAGTATCTGATTTACCCTCTCTGTCTGTCCATCAGTTTCTGGGTGATAAGCAGTTGACAGATCTCTTGAAATCTTGAGCTGCTGACAAAGATTGGTCCAAAAGGAAGAAACAAAAAGAGAACCTCAATCACTAACAATTCTTGAAGGAAGGCCATGCTTTGAGAAAATATTCTTGATGAATAAATGGGCCAAATCTAATGAAGTGATAGAAGCTATTGTTGGAATAAAAACTGCCATTTTTGAGAATCTGTCCACTATGAAAAGGATTGAGTCAAAGGAATTGGACAGTGGCAATTGAGTGATGAAATCCATTGAAAGACAAATCCAAGGACCACTTGGAATTGGAAGAGGCTTGAGGAGTCCAAACTTCTTGTGATGAATATTTTTGTTTCTTGAACACTGTTGACAGGATGAGACATAATCCTTGATGAATTGAGTCATGCCAGACCAGTGGAAATCCCGCTTGACAAGTTTGAGAGTCTTCTCTTGGCCAGGGTGTCCAGCTAGAGGAGAGTCATGCTGCTTTTGAAGTATATTGAGTTGAATTGTGGGGTAATTTGGGACCACCACCCGATCTTTGAAAAGGAGAAGCTTGGAAGAGGAATCAAGAGAATAATCTTGGACAGATTTACCTTTACCCAAATCTTCAAGGACACTTCTATATTGAGAATCTTGCCACACTGCCTTCTGAATTGAATCAATCAAATTTGAAAATGAATCCACCTTGACTGCAAAAAACTTTGAGGCTTGAATTTCATCTTGCTTGATTATCTTCTGATAGTTCATTGGATTCTTGCTGATGAAATCCTCCCCCCTCTCTGGGTAAACGTCGTCCCGACGTGACAAAGCATCTGGAAGGGTGGCCAAGCAGCCAGGGCGGTAAGTGATTGAGAAATGGAATTCAGATAAAAATTCAGCCCAGCGGGCTTGACGGCGAGTGAGAATCTAGGAAGACATAAAAGATTGAAGATATGAATGATCGGTGAGAACTTCAAAAGGGGCAGAAATGGAAAGAAGGAAAGCTCTTCAGCGCTTGAGAGCCCAGACTATGCCAAGGAGTTCCTTGTCATGAATCTCATAATTGAGCTCAGCTGGGAGAAGCTTGCGGCTATCAAATGCAATGGGATGTTTTCCTGAGTCAGAGACCTGACTCAGTACAGCACCCAAGGCATAATCTGATGCATCGGTCTCTACAATGGTGGGTAGAGAAGGATTGAAGTGAGAAAGGATTGGAGAAGTGGTGAATGCCTCTTTGAGTTGATGAAACTGTCTAAGAGCTTCATCATTGAGGGGAAAACGGGAATCTTTATTGAGTAAACTTGTGAGTGAACTAATTTTCTTTGAATAATTCTTGATGAAACGGCGGTAAAAATTGGCAAAGCCAAGGAATGATTGAAGAGCCTTGAGGTTTCTTGGAGGCGGCCAATTGAGAAATTGCTGGACTTTTGCTTGGTCCATCTTGAGGCCTTCAGAAGAAACAACATAACCTAAACACTCTACACTAGAAACATGGAATAGGCATATGGACGCCTCAGCAAAGAGGTTATTGGCTCTGAGTCTGGAAAGAACAGTGGACACATGAGTGACATGTTCTTCCTCAGATTTGGAAAAGACCATAATGTCATCCAAATAAACCACAACATAAACATCAAGAAGATCATAAAAAATATCATTGACAAGATTTTGAAAAGAAGCAGGAGCATTGGTAAGCCCAAAATGCATAACCAAGTACTCATAACTACCATATTTGGTTCTAAAACAAGTCAAATGTTCATCACCTTCCTTGATTCTGAGCAGGTTATATGCACCACGCAAATCAATCTTGGAGAAGATAGAAGAACCATTGAAAACAGTAAGAAGCTGATTCATAGGGGGAACAGGATACTTGTTCTTCCTAATAACAGCATTGAGTTTGCGGTAATCAACACACAAACGGAGGCCACCATCTTTCTTTTTGACAAAAAGAACAGGTGCTCCTGTAGAAGAGGAGCTTGGCCGGATGAAACCTTTCTCTACATTCTCTGAAATGTAGGCCCTGAGTGTATCTGACTCTTGGTTTGATAAAGAGTAGATCACCCCAACTGGAGGTAGAGACCCCTCCAGCTTGATATGATTATCACAGGCGCGGTGAGGAGGAAGTTTCTCTGCTTTCACCTTGGAGAATATATCCAAGTATTGGTGATAAACAGAAGGAACAACCTTCATCACGGTTTCTATTTCTTCTGGCTCTTCCTCTTCATCCCATGGCTCCCCCAGGGAGTCATGATAAGATGAAGGAGGAAGGTCCATATTCCCAAAGAAGAGATGAAGTGAAGATACAGAATTATCTTCTCCAACATCTTGAATCTCTTTAAAGACTTCATCTCTAGATGATGGTAATGACTTATGGGAATTAAGGGAAGGAATATGGACAGAAGACAGAAATGATGGTGTTCTAGAATCACCAACCAGAGCTGCACATGATTTGGCACAAGAAAAGTCATTACTGAAAGAAATTAAAGGATCATTATAGTCCTTATGATCAGAATTAAAGGTGATCAATCCTTGCCTCCAATCAAGAAACGGATTAAAATGATTAAGAAAGTCAAAGCCCAATATGAGGTCTTCTCCCTTGGGAGTATCGATGACTAAAAAATCCCATTCAAAGCTTGGGAAGGAAGGGAGCTCAACCATATATTTATTATGGTGAGTCACAAATAAAGAAGGAGACTCAGAGGAGTCTAAAATGATGAGGGGAATCTTCTCTGGAAGCTCTGTCGTAGTCAATGAACACTTGTGAACAAACTGCTTTGCAATAAATGAGTTGGTAGCACCAGAATCAATGAGAATACTGTAAAAAACATCAGAAAGAGAAGAAAAAACAAAAAATTTAAGAGAATTCTTGACACCAGTATTCAGAATGCACAATTGTGCTCTGGATGGAAAACTGTGAATACCATTGAACACAACATGATCTTCACTCAGGCTTTTCCCTGGCTGGGGAAATTGCCTGATGGTTGGGTAAGCTTGTTTTGAGGCCTTTTGAAACAGGTCTCAAGACTATGCTTCCCACCACAATAGGTACAAAGACCCTCTTTGATTCTTCTTTCTTTTTCAGAATTCATGAGCTTGAAATCTTTATTCAATAAAGAAGAATGAGGCTTGTCCCTCTTCTGAAAATTCTTCTTCTTCTTTTGACTTGAGCTTGAAGAATTTTGAGGATGAGAAGAACTTGACTTTGAGGCTTCTGGCTTCTTCTCTTGATGATGACTCTTTTCATTTTGCCTCTCATGGTACCTGGTATCAAGTTCCAGGGTAACGTCCATTAATTCTTGAAGGATGGGAGGCCAATTGATCCAATATCCTGGATGGCAATCCCTTCCTGAAATGATGGATGAGAGCTCTGTCACCCCAATCCCCAATTCTTGAGACTAAACTTCTGAAATCGGCAATGTATAAGGAAACATGCCCACCTTCTTTCATTCTTAAAGAATCCAACTCAGCTTCTGCTTTTCTGAATTTATTCAGATCACCAAATAGAGTGAAGAGTTGAGATTCAAACAAAGGCCAAGAATTGAGAAGATAATTTGAGTCTTGATTGGTGAGATTGGAAAGATAAGGCTCTATCCATTTTGCAGCCCTTCCAATAAGAAATGATGTGGCATAGAGATCTTTCTTTCTGTCTTGAGAGAAATTTGCCGGATCATTATGGAATATCAATTGACAAGACTGAATGAAACTTCTAACTTTGAAGGGCTGAGTCCCATCAAAGCATTCCGGTGCCTTCATAGATGGAGTCTTGAAGGCTGGTGGTCTTGATGCTTCAGAAGATGATGCTGCTTGAAGATTGGCCATAATTTGAGTCATTTGCTGCATGATGGCCAATAGAGATGGTTCAGACTGATGAGAGACAGGCTGATTAGACTGGGCTAGAGTTGGCCCTCCAGTACCTTGGGATGCTCTCACCGAAGCAGGAGCACCTTCAGTACCATCAGACCCTTCCTCTTCCACAGAATTCTCCTCCTCCTCTTCACCATCTTCACCTGGACCTTTGAAAATAGTCCTTGAAGTTCCTGGAAATCCGCCAACTACTCCTGAAAATGAACTTGATCTTCTGGGCCCTCTTCCTTCCTTCCTGGATGGTGCTGCTCCTTCCATGCAGGGTCCTCTATCTAATTGGGCCCTCAGTTGAGGAACTGCTGGGGTGCCATCTAGAGGAGCTCTTGGAGTTGGAGTGAGAACAGCTTGAGCTCTGGCCTGAGATCTTGTTTGTCTTGCCGGAGGTGAATGTTGAACAGGCATGATATCAGGAATGAAATTGAATTAAATGAATAAGAATCAAAATTTGCTTGAAGTGAAAAGAGTCAACAATCAAATCTTGAGGAAAATGAATGAATCAAAATGAAAATCTTCAAGTGCGTCAATAAATCAAAATCAAATGAAGTCTTGAAGTCAAAAAATCAATGAATCAAATCAATCAAGATCAAAATCTTGCAGAAAATCAATCAATCAAAATGAATTCTTGAGGCAAAATCAGTTTATGTCAAAATTCTTGATGTGAAAAATCAGCAAAATCAATGAAATCTTCACGTCAATCAATTTTCTTGAGGTAAATATCAAATATGTCAAATCAATCAATCAATCAAAATCAAGTTAATTCTTCTTTAAAAACCAAAATTCTTGAAGAATGAATCAATTATTAATCTTGATGTGAAGAATGTGTCTGAATATCTTGATGAAAAATTTGAAAATCAAAGAAAATGAAGATGACACCTGAATTATGAATGAAATGAAAATTTGATGATTTGAAAAGATTTTGAAAAGAATAACAAAATAAAAAAAATGGGTCAGCTTTCAATTTTCAAAAATGAAGAATGAATGAAAGAAAATTGAGAGGTGACGATGAATCATTAAGTTCATAAGCGTAAAAGAATCATAATTTTGATGAAATGAGTGAATGAAATTATAAAGAAAGAATGAACAGAATGAAAAGAAATTATGAGTTAATTAATATAATGTCACAGGGGATCTAGTGGAAATACAAGAGTGGCCTGGCACTCAGCAATCAGGGAACTCACTTGGAAGACTCCAAAAGAATAAAGAATAAGATAATAAGAATGAATTCCTCTAAAATATATGCAGGTACAAGATGAGATGCAAAAGAGGAAAGGGAAGCCAAATGGCCAAAGAGCCAACCAAGTAAGTCCTTAATCACTGTTTTAATCTGCCAAAAATGAATAATGGAATTAGTAAGGATATGACCACCAAATATCCATTGACAGGCAAAGAAAGAGAAAGGGAAAGGTGCTAAATGACTGACTTAATAATATCAGTATTTGCTTAACTAAAATGAAAAGAAAATAAAGATAAAATAAAATCAAAGTATATTAATTAACTGGGGAAAAACCCCCCAGGGTGGAAAGGGTAGCCGGTATATGTGAAAAGTTGGGAGCTTGAGTTCTTCAGGCTGAAAACTGATCTGTATTGATCCTTGAGGCTGTATTGATTGTTTTGGGAATTGATACAGCTGGCTAATATTGAAATTGAATTGGGTTGAATGAACTTCCCATGCTTGAAACTGAAATACAGTTCTTGATGGATCCAGACTGTATTGAAATGAATATGGTTGCCAAGATGGATTGAGTGGAGCTTTGACACTTGACAACTTCTTTTGGAACTGCCTCTTGAATACACTTTGAGAATGAATTGAAAGTATTCCCTTGGAAGGAATACTTGGAGTGAGAATAACCAATGACTGCTTGATGGCGTCATTGGTCTTTGACGCTGAAACACTTGCTCTTGAGCCTTGATGACGTGATGAGATGTTGGAATGTTGAAATGACCATTTGATATTGCCACCATTGAGTTGCTGTTGAAAAATGATGCACAATTATATATGACATCATTTATGGCATATTGGTTCATTGGTAAGAAGATTACGTCCAAAGGTCTTGAGATGGAAAGGAAGAGGGGAAAAGGATGGGTGTGATGGCTTCAGAGCTTGGAAAGGTGTTTCTGGGCCCTTTGGGGTTTTGGCCACTTTTGGGTTCTGAGCCAAAAACTGGCCCCAAGGCGGGAAAGTGTCTTTTGGACACTTTGCGTCAAAGTGCGCAAAAATGCGCAAAATGCGCAAATGTGCGAAAATGCGCAAAGTGCGCAAAATGCACAAAAAGTGCACAAATGCGCAAAAGTGCGCAAAATGCGCACATGCGCATTATGAGCCCAAATGGCCAAAAACAGCCATTTGGGCCATTTCCCCTGGTTTTGAGGGAAATGACCAGAAATACCCATTTGGGCATAAATTGCCGCTATGGGTTCTGGATTGAGGTGAAGGGCCATGAAGGCTCCAAAACAAAAATGGCCATAAAAGGTTCATAAGATGGTGACGTGGCCATATTGGCCACTGGTGATGGATATGGCCAATTGGCCATAAGAGACCTATGGCTTGATATGCCATATGGGGATCCAAGGAGGTGAATTGCCATGGTTGTGACAGTACCCCCCACCTTGGAATGGTGAGAAAATCAGACGGAAAATCAGAGGCCATGATATAGAACTATATCTGGATGTGAAAAGACCCTATCCACCCATGCTAAGAAGACCTCCATACCGTGTAGGTCTGAAAGCTAGGAAGCAAATTGAGAAACACGTCAATGAGCTCCTAGAAATGGATTTCATCAGGAATAGAGGACACAATGAAATAGTAGATATAACCACTCCTGCCCTTACCACCTGGAATGATGGCAAATATAGGTTGTGTGGGGATTTCAGAGCTCTAAATAACTACACAAAATGTAAGGTTTGACTATGAAACAATATGTAAAAGTTACCAATATTTTACTTATTGTACTATGAATGTCCATATAAGTGAAATGAATAAGATAAAAATAATTATAATAATAAAGAATTATTATAATTATGGCTTAAAAATAATTATATTATTAATATAATATAATAATATAATTTATATTATAAAATACAATATAATAAAATAAATATATTAATATAAAATAATTAATATATTCCATAACACTTTATTATTGTTACAAACAAATAATAAAGGCATAAAAAAATTGTTTTTTATTAATAAAAAACAATTAATAACAATAATATTACCAATATTAAAGTTATAAATTAATATAAATACTATTTATATTAATTAAAGAATTATTAAAATAATAATAAAGAGAAAATTATTATAATAAGAGAAATAACTTACTTTTAATACTTAATATAATAATTTTGAAGTATTTTACGCCTAAAAAATATAGATACAACCTTTTCAAATTGTATTTACAATAAAAATAAAGAAGAATTACTAATATTCTTGATTTTTACGTGGAAATGAGTTTTTAGAGAGATTTTTAACAAAAACAATTAAATAAATGATTAAATCACGTCCAAATAGATGATTATAACAAAAGTGGTCTTTGGTCTTTAATAATATAATAGTTTTATATATAAAGAATAAAGAAATTACCTTTGATTTAATTGATTTAATGTTTTTGATGCGTCTGAGGGGAAAACAGAGTAAAAAGAGCTCTATTTATAGTAAATACCTCCCTCCTAGAGTCCAACAGGCTTCTAGTAGACGTGTACTGATCATATCCACTTGAATTGATCAATATTTTAAGGTTTAAGGATGATTACATCATGATCAAACCATATTACATCATTATTACACCATTATTTAGAGTTATCACTATAGCTCTAGGTTTGATGACATCAGAGGCTTGGCAGAACCCCAAATTTCGTGGATTTTATTAGTTTTAATCATAAACTAATAGTATTCACCAATTATATTACCCATATGACTGTTAAACTTAATTTAAGGTTACAGTAGGGGATCATAACTGCTCAATTTAAGCTCAAACTTTGATCTTTAATAACTTTAAATTTTTACACACTACAGAAATTCAGAGAGTGAATTCTGATAGCCTGACATAACCTCATTATGCTGCCAAGAGCCTTTCATTACATCATCAAAACTCTAATTTTGATGATTTTCCTTGTAACTCATCTTTTCTGTTGAAATTCAATATTTTAAACTTCAAACCATGATTTCAAGGGGTTGTACCCTGAATTTAATAATACAAATTACATCATTCTTCACGAATGACCTAGTAGAATCCAACTGTGTACTTTTTTTTAAGTTTGAACTACTTTCACAACAAACTGGTCAACAGCTCTGTTGATTTTTATCAATATTTCATCATAGGTTTTAACCTTGATTATAATTTGTAAAATAAAGTCTATATCTGTGTTCTAACAGTAATTACGTGGTAACTTTTTTTTTGGTTAATCACTCTATCTTGTATAGCTTAAGAGATATTAGCTATGATCCTTGAATATATACGTTGACCAAAAAAGTGCATATATTCAGGTTAATTCCTTAAGTATTAACTTTGGAAATTAGCTCATTAATTATTTTATGTGTGAATTTTCATGGGGAATCCAATGGTACAGTTTATTGTACATGTTGTTTCATTGGTCCTTGAAATAAATAAGGATTTATGGTTTTTATAAGCTATTATTCCTTATAACTCATTAAGTATTGACTCTACAGATATGCCATAGAAATGGTATATGTGTATTTTAGCATGGGGAATCCAATGGTATAATTTATTTCACATGTTGATTCATTGGTTTTAAGTTAAACCAATTTTTGTACCAATTTAAGGTATTTTTGTATTTTTAAAGTAATTATTTTTAATGTATAATTATTCTAAGTAAATTTAGTATAATTATCTTAAAGGTATAATTATTCTGAGTCTTTCTTGTGACCTTATTGGGTATGTGGTCATATCTCAAAGGCTCATACAAAAGCTAACAGGTATCCTATACCAAGGATAACTCATTCCCTAGACAAACTGGCAAAAGCCAAATACATAACCAATATGGATTGTATGAAAGGCTTCCACCAGAATGGAGTTAATCCAAACCACATGAAACTACTCAGAATCATATGCCATATGGGCATATATGAGTACACCAGGATGCTATCTGGCATCAAACATGAACCAGCCCACTTCCAGAGGATGATGGACACAATATTTCAAGTAGAAATGTTAGAATGCTGGATGGTAGTATATATTGATGAAATCATTATATACTGAGAGACATGGGAAGACCATGTGCAGTACATAGAAAGTTTAACAAGGAAGTGCACACCCATCAATCTGAAAATTTCACTTAAAAAGGGCAATTTTGGCAAGCAAGAACTACTGGCACTGGGACACAAAGTCTCAGGTCTTAGTCTGGCCATAGACCAGACCAAATTAGCAGCAGTACGGCTAAATCCAGTACCAAAGAACATCAAAGAGATGCAATCTTTCCTTGTGTTTGCTAGCTACTACAGAAGCCACACCAGCAATTTATTCACATAACTAGTAGTCTATACAAGTTATGTTCAAAAGATGTAGTTTTTGAAATTACCAAGGAAAGGAGAAATGCATATGAGAAGATCAAACATGAATTCATAAATACACCTGTGCTCTTATTACCTGAATTTGAACTAAAATTCAATTTATACATAGATGCAGCAAGGAGCCAAGGCTTAGGGGAAACCCTTCACCAGAGACAAATAGTAGATGGTTAACCAGGAGAGGGAGTGATACGCTCCATCTTTACGCAACTGAAACATTCAGAAGACAGGTATGGGGCCACCCAGACTGAATTCCTATGCCTAGTCTGGGCCCTGGAGAAACTCCATTATTATTTGGAGGGTGCAGTCTTTGAAGTCTACACAGACTGCAAAGACTTGAAGTCTTTACTGAACATGAAGACTATCAATGGACACATGCTGAGGTGGCAAATAGCAATCCAAGAGTATTGAGGCAAAATGACCATCATATAAAAAGAAGGCAACAGCCACACCAATTTACATGGCCACTGGACAATGGCAAAAGCAATGCAGCTTATGACCCTGAAGTAGGAGCCAAAATCCCTATACATTTCATGGAAATAGATAGGAGAAAAAACTTCAGATTTTATGAATGGGCGCCAGGTAATGGTACCCCAGTCAGTGGAGGCACTGTATAAAAAGGAACAGAAACTACCATACTGGGAATAAGCTCCTTATAACTGCATAATGAGTTCTTCAATGCAGTTATGAAAACATATGCCAAACACAAACAGTGTGGAATATTGATGAAACTCCTTTGACAGAATTACAGGACCTCACAACTGGAATCCCAGATAGAGGAACCCTGGTTGAGGGACTATCAGGAAACAGGTTTTTCCTTATAGATGAACTCCTCTAGCATAGAGAGAAGCATACAAGTGCACTGAAAGGAGTAGACAGGGACCATATATCCCTGATCCTGAAAGAATGTCATGACTGCCCCTAGTTGGGTGTAAGATGTGACTATGAAGCGGATGCTAATATTACTATTAATCAACAGCACTATATCTGTTCTTATGAAATATAATAATAAAATATTATTATAACCACATTTAAATAATTAAAGAATTATTTATTTCATGTGTTAAACACTACTAATTATTTTAATAGTGAGCAGTAATTGTCTACAAGAATCAATTACAAAAAGAATTTAATAATAAAAACTTCTTTTATTAAAATAATAAAATTATTTTAATATATAATTATCTTTTGCAAGAATAATCATAAAGATAACTCTTGAAGAAAACTAGTTTGAGAGAAAAACTTTAAGAATTAAAGATGAATTACTCACTAATATTCCAAAGGAATTATTGAAATATATAAGTAGAGAAATTTGACGTAGAATTGTGTATTTTAAGGGATCAAAATGATTTATAGATGGATCAAAACAATATATAGTTGGATTCTACGATTTCACGTCTTTCTGATTGATTATAAAATAATCAAAACACTTAAGAATAACTTTAACTAATACTTAATTGTTGGTAACAATGATATAAATGGATAATAAGATGATTCTTGGAAAAAACAGCAAGAGGGGGGCCCTTTTAAGTCAACAACAGCTCACAGGCATGCCAAGGAGAAAACAGAAAAACCAGTGAGTGAGAAAACAGAAAAACTAGTTAGTGAGAAAACAATAAACCATTTTGGATTATTGATTGCATCATCTGTTGTCACGTAAGAGTATCATAATTACTTAATTGATGCTTTTACGTGACTACCAACCCCAATATGGTTAAGAATAAAAGGAGTAACACTTGTAAATCTTCTTTTATTCCAAAATAATCATTTATTTCTCAAAGTTATTAATGTTATTGGTAATTTCATCACAGGTTGTATTTATTGTGAATTTTTGAAGATTCAGTGTTTCACATGGAATAATCAAAAATGGACTGTAAGTAAAAATTTGAATTTTACTAGTAAGGCTATAATTATTTTTGGTTGTACCATAGATAATACAGTTCTCCATTGGTCCTGACAGGTTCAGAGAGATTCTTCAAGAATTGTATTCTTAATGAATTTTTGAAGTGTTTACCTCATTTCTACATAGAATTGGAAATATCAGTGTTTAGCTGGTTGCTATGAGGTAAATCAATGGATACAAGTCCAAAAAGGGTTTTAATAAATCTTTTAACGTCTATCCATGGAAAGCTATTGAGAATTGACATGGTTACAGGAGTCTAAGTAGCTCTTTACCTCCTTAGCACGTCAAAAGAGCAGGTTATTTGCTATTTTCTTATGATTTACTATAGTTGGAACATGGTAACCAAGTTCCCAAGTTTTAGTTTACTAATTAGGGCAATATCATCTATGGATCCAAGCTTCGGATCTGTCCATGTCTCAGAGGCCTCAGAAGTTGGGTACCCTGGTTGTCTTTCATGTCTTTTGTCCCCCTTGGCTGTTTTTCATGTCAAAATAGAAATTTAAGCTTAGTGAGATATCCACTATGGGTGTACCAAGAGTCCATGTAAGAATACCTTGATATTAAGTTCCCAAAACATGCATAACACTATTCTTAGTGTATATGTAACATGGAATTTCTCACATTCACATTATTTTGGTGTGAAATTAAGAAAAAAAAAATCCATGGATTGTTTATGTGGTACTGATGATTTGGTATTGAAGTATTTTCCATATTACCACCTCAATGAGTTAATTTGAGCTTATTCACTCTATGGAGTTACCCTAGACCAGGATTTGTGTAGAATCCAAATCTGGCCTTAAATCCATGGATTTACTTACTCAATAAAAAGTTATTCATCTTTTCTATAATCAAAAATGATGAATTTTGAATATATGCATGACTTATGAGTTATGCATGGTTCAGAATTTATTTTTAAGATAATTGTGGCCTATTTGGGTACGTAAAATATACCTCAAGGCTCACATTCCCTTCCACCAAAAAATTAAATTGTACTACAATCTTATCAATAGTAAAAAGAAGAAAAAGGCCCCAAAGGGGGTTAATGTCCACTGTCCAACCTCTTTAAATTACTCAGATCAAGTAATTTAAAGCACATCTTATAGATGTCAGGGTGATTCTATGATAAAGGATTATATAAGTATTTACAAGCTTTAAGTATGAATGTGACACGGTAAAAATAGTTTTAAAAGATGATAAAGTTGATAATAAATGATTTAAATCAAGATTTTAAGGGCTTTACTATAGAGATATAGTGGTGGTGAGCGCTGTTGAAAGCCCTGGGTGCAGCTTTACCTGTTGGGTTACAATAATAAAGACTACAATACTTTTAATTTAAGAGTATACCTGATTATTAACCAAGAGTAAAACTGTTTTGGACAGTTTACTACGTAGGCTACTCAAGAGCAGGATGGGGAGACACTTCTGGCTGTGAAAAGCCTCCTCTTTATCCTGAAATGGGGTGGAAAGGGTGCTAGACCTTTCCATGTAGAGGAAGTGAAGATTTTTTCACTTTCTAGTACTGGCTTGTGGTTTTCAAACAGCCTGTATAGCCTGTATTGGGCTCAGATGTGGTTTTGAAACCACATCTGGGCAGGTTTCACCAATACAGGGTGAAAATCTTCATCTGGGGACCTCACAGCCTGATTCTGACATGTATGACACGTAGAATGCTGTACAGAAACTGTATGGTACCCCAGTATTGACTGACATATGAGGTATTGAATTAAAAACATGCTTCTTCATCTATTTGACACCTCACATTAATGATTATGGGATATTATCCCATGGTAAGGCTGTATATGACAGCAGGTGGGATTTTAACCTTAAAACAGCCATAACTTTGTCAATTCTTGAGATATCAACCTCAAAATTGGTTCAGTGTGTATCCCTGTATGTGCTCTACACAATGATTCCTCATTTGATATGGGTATCATTAGATATGGCAAAGTTATCCCATGTACAAGACTTTTGTACATTTGCATGTTTTAGGAAAAAGCTGTATTGAGCTGGTTTGCCCCATAACTTCTGCAGTAGTTAAGATATGGGGAAATGAATGACACCATCAGATAGCCCTGATTGTGCTCTTTTCAAAACAACCCCACTTCAGGTATCCCACACTAAGACTGTAGAAGTTAGATGAGAGGTGAATGTTTTGTTCGGCCTTATTTGGTCTGAAATGGACCATAACTCCAGTAATATTGGTGCTAGCTCAGTTTGGCTGGTACCATTGAATAGCCCTGGCTTAGAGCTTCATTTTGAGTACCCATTTGGCGGGGTTAAGCCTTTCCTTCTATATTTTAGATGAGAGGTGAAAATTGAGGTTTATGCTCAGCAATAACTTTGAGCAGGAATAACTTTGTTATTTCTAGTCCTATGGTGATGGGACTTATATTTTTGGGAAGAGGTGAGTTTCCTCTTTCTTTTGATACCTTTTGAGCTGATTTGGCTCAGCTCCATGTTTTGGTGGTATCTTGGCTGTACCATTGGTTTATGGTATTTTGGCTGTCATGCTTGTGCTCTGGTTTTGAGTCACAGGCTGACAATAGACATATTCAGGCTTGTGGCCTTCTTTTATGTCTAAATCTTCTTAAGAGTTTATCCACGTCAGGTATTTCTGATTCTTCCAGCCATTCATCTTCATGTACTGGATTTCTATATCTGACAAGATATTCTCTTTGATTTTTACCCCTAAGTCTCCTTTCTTTATCTTTTTGTCTTTATTCTGTTCCACAGGTGGTACAGTTAAAGGAGTTGGGTTTCTTAAAGGAAACAATTCTTTATCCGCTGGTTGATAAGGCTTGATCAAGCTGACCGGAAAAGTGGGGTGTTTCTTTTCCAATTCACCATTTAATTCCACTTATACTGCATTGGTTCCATGTAAGGCTACAATAACAAAAGGTCCTACATAAGAATCTTTATGTTTATTTGTGCCTTTGATGTTATTAAAATTCAAGGTTTAAACTAGCACTAAGTCCCCTACTTTGAAGTGTGGTACTTTGTGACTCTTGTCCCACTCCTGCTTTGCATAGTCAAAAGCTTCATTCATACTTTGTTTTGCATGATGTTTC
Source organism: Austropuccinia psidii (assembly GCA_023105745.1). NCBI lineage: Eukaryota > Fungi > Basidiomycota > Pucciniomycetes > Pucciniales > Sphaerophragmiaceae > Austropuccinia > Austropuccinia psidii. Next base: position 28,706,523 of record JALGQZ010000001.1, read on the forward strand.
ACTTTATCAAGCATTAGGTTGAAGCTGAAAGCTGGCGATGAATGTCAATCAAGTCTTTACTCAGTGTGTCTGCTGGTGGTCTTGTATTCCATCCTCTTTCTAACATAGCAGGAGTTTGACCTGTGGAAGAATGGACTGATGTCTTATATGCCAATTCTAATGCAGGTATCAGAGTGCACCAGTCATGGGTGAAGCCATCTGAGTCTTTGCATCCTAACCCATAAGCACAAAATCTCATGATCATGTCTCCCAAAGCTTGAATCATTCTCTCTGCTAGCCCATCTGTTTGAGGGTGATGTGGTGTAGAGAATGATAAATTAGTCCCAAACAATCTATGAAGATTGGTCCACAGTGCAGATGTGAACTTGGGATCTCTGTCACTTATGATATTCTTAAATAACCCTGTATGAGAAATAGCTCTACTCCATAGAAGAAGAGCTCTATCCATAGCAGTGTCATCTTTATGACATGGTAAGAATATGGGAGTTTTGCTATATCTGTCTAAAATGACCAAGCAAGCATTATAACTTTTGTCACCACTTGGAGGAAGTGCTGTGACCCAATCCATGTGAACAAGTTCCCAAGGGGATTTCGGTTCTTGAATATGGATCATAAGTCCAAATTTCTTGCCTGTACTCCTGTTTGCATTTTGACATCTGTCACAGGTATGGAAATATTCAATGGTTTCGTTTGTCCAAGATGGCCACCATGCACAGTTTCTCACTTTTTCAAGTTTTCTGTCCTCTGACAGGTGTCCAGGGTATATGCTATCATGGAATTCATGAAGAATGGTATTGATAAGCAATATGCTTCATAATGTCATCACACAAGAATGTTTGGTTCTGTGGTAAATAATCCCATCAAACAAGTGAAATCTTGCGTCAGAATAGGAATTTTTCCAAGCTTCAGCCAGTGCATTGACTAAAGATGTATCTTTGCAGTCTTTATCTAATAAAGAAGTCCAGATATGGCAATTGGTGTCTTGCTTATAAGATGCTCTGACTTCTTCAAAGAATTCAGTCCCAATATCAGTTATTTTAATTCCTTAAATTGGAATTTGAAGTTCAGCTTCCAAAGGTACATAAGCTGGGTTATCAGGAGTGTTGGCTAGTGCCCACCCACTAAGTCCATCAGAATTCTAGTGAATGTTTCCTTCTTTATGAGCTATAGTCATGTTTCCTCTATATTCTTGAATAGCTATTTGCCATCTCAACATATGTCTGTTGGGAGTTTTCATGTTAAGAAGTGATTTCATGGCATTACGGTCAGTTATCACTTCAAAAACACTGCCATAAAGATAATAGTGTAATTTCTCAACAGCCCATACCAAACAGAGCCACTCCATTTGGCTTGCACTATGTGAACCTTTGAGATATGACCACATACCCAAAAAGGTCACAAGAAATATTTAAAATAATTATACATTAAAAATAATTACCTTAAAGCTACAAAAATGCAATAAATTAGTATAACACTTGGTTCAAATTAAAAAACAATGAATAAACATGTGAAACAAACTATACCATTGGATTCCCCATGGTAAAATACACATATAACATTTTTATGGCATATCTGTAAAGTCAATATTTAATGAGTTATAAGTAATAATACCTTATGAAAAACACCAATCCTTATTTATTTCAAAGGCCAATGAAAAAAATATTTGATATAAGTGAGACCATTGGATTCTTCATAAAAATCTACATATAAAACAATTAAGAAGCTAAGATCTAAAGTCAATACTTAGGGAATTAAGCTGAATATATGCACTTTTTTGGTCAATGCATATATTCAAGGATTTTAGCCAATATCTTTTGAAATATGCATGATAGAGTGATTAACTAAGAATAATGTCATCACTTAGTTACTGTAGGAATAAATAGATGAAGTTTATTTCACAATTTATAAACAAGGTTAAAACCTGTAAGGGTTTATTGATTAAAATCAACAGAGCTGTTGATCACTTTGTTGTGAAAGTAGTCCAAACTTAAAAACAAGTAGACAGTTGGATTCTACTAGTTCATTTGTGAAGAATGATGTATTTATTAACTAATATTCAAGGTTTAACCCCTTGAAATCATGGTTTGAAGTTTAAAATATTAAATTTTGACAGAAAAGATGAGTTACAAGAAAAAAAATCAAAAATAGAGTTTTGATGACAAAATGAAATGCTCTTGGAAGAATAATAAGGTTATTCCAAGCTATTAGAATTCACTCTTATAATTTCTGCAGAGTGTAAATCTGAAAAGATATTAAGGATCAAAGTTTGAGCTTAATTTGATGATTTATGATCACTCACTGTAACCTTAAATTGAGTTTAACAGTCATATGAGTGATACAATTGGTGAATACTGTTAGTTTATTATTAAAACTAATAAAGTAAACAAATTTTGGGGTACTTCCAAGCCTTTGACGTCATCAAACTCAGAGGTATAGTGATAACTCTTAATAATGGCGTAATAATGATGTAATATGGTTTGATCATGATGTAATCATCACCAAACCTTAAAATACTGATCAATTCCCGTGGATATGATCAGTACACGTCTACTAGAAGCCTGTTGGACTCTAGGAGGGAGGTATTTACTATAAATAGAGCTCTTTTTACTCTATTTTCCCTAAATAATTAAATCAAAAGGTAATTTCTTTATTCTTTATATATAAAACTCTTATATTATTAAAGAGCAAAGATCATCTTTATTATAATCATCAAATTTGACATGATTACTCCAATTCTTTAATTTTTTTGTTATATTTCTCTGATCAACCTCAAATCCACGTAAAAATAAGATTATTTGTAATTTTTCTTATATTTTCTTGTAAATACAATTTAAATAAGTTGTATTCACATTTCTAGGCGTAAAATTATTCAAAATTATTATATTAAGTATTAAAAGTAGGTTATTTCTCTTATTATAATAATTTCTCTCTATTATTACTCTTAATAATTCTATAATTAATATAAATAGTATTTATATTAATTTATAGCTTTAATATTGGTGATATTATTGTTATTAATAGTTTTTTGTTAATAAAAAACAATTTTTTACGCCTTTATTATTTGTTGGTAACAATAATAAAATGCTTTTAAATATATTAATTATCTCTAATCAATATATTTATTTTATTTTATTATTTTTTTTATAATATAAATTATATTATTATATTTATTTAATAATAGAATTATTTGCCGCCATAAATATGATAATTATTTATTATTATAATCATTTTTATCTTATTTATTTGATTTATAAGGACATTCATAGTACAATAAGTGAAATATTAGTAAATTTTACTTATTGTTTCATAGTCAAACCTTACATTTGGGGGCCTGGCCATGATATTTCCTCACAAATACCTTTAAAAAGACTCTTATTGGGCTTATCCAATAATGAATTATATTTATAATCATAAAATTCTATAATAATTTTATATTTAATGATTTTTAAAGCTATTGAGGCATTTGGAAAGCAATTGTACTGTCTTACACGTGGTGTTTCACATCCTTAGACTTGCAAAAACTTTCTTTGAGTGACTCTTGTGATTAAAAAAGATATTTTATAAATTGAAAATAATTTTATATTATAAATTCATTTTATAAAAGAATCATATTCATTTTTGTTTTATTATTTAAAAATAAAAACATAAAAAATATTAAAAAATATTAAACACCAATAAAAAAGTTATTTTATTCATTTTAATTTCATTTCTTTAATTATTTTCATATTTTAAAAGATATAAAAGCAAATTTTACCTGGAAAATTGCCATATCTTACCAAAAATAACACTTTTATATAAAATACTTACATTTATTTGTCTTTTTTAGTGTTTGAAGACAACCCAACAGCTGACAACCAAACCACTGTTGAAAGATTGGTGAAAGAAACTTTTCAAAGTTATTCAAAACCAATAATTACCAAGAAAAAGAAAGCCAAGAAATTGGACTTTCTGGGACCCACTATTCAGGACTCTGAAGGTGAGTACCTCATTTATAGATTGCCATAAGAAGAATTCCTATTCTGAAATCTTCTTATTTCTTATTTTTCTTATAACATGACTACCAGAAGAGGCTCCCAATATTCCATCCAATAAGATGGTGCTGGACTCAGAGGTAGAATTGATTCCTCAAAAGGGAAGAGGGAAGGAAATATCCCCAGTGGAACAGAATCCACAAAACCCCATTTCCCAAAGAAATAACCTTGTCTCCTGATGTTGTAAATACTTTAACAGAGCTTAAAAATAGTATTTTACCTCTTAAAGACATCAAAAATAGTTTATTATCTTTCTAAGAAATAAATAATAGCCTACCATCTTTAACAAAACTTGTTGTACAAAATAAAAAAGAAATTGCTAACATAAAATTTATGATTGAAAATAATAAACCAAAAGTATTAATTGATAATACTCAGAAATTAATACAAGGACAACAAGAGTTGTACAAATACATAAGTGATATCAAAGAAAAAACTTTGACAATCAATTATGACGAGAGTATTCATAATCCTACAGAAAAACCAAACAAATTAAGTATTTCTGTAGAAAAATTTGAAGAAAAGACTTCATCACACCAAAAATTGGTGCTGGACTCAGAGGTAGAATTGATTCCTCAAAAGGGAAAAGGAAGGGCAATATCCCCAGTGGAACAGAATCCACAAAACCCCATTTCCCAAAGAAATAACCTTGTCTCCTGATGTTGTAAATACTTTAACAGAACTTAAAAATAGTTTGCTATCTTTTCAAGAAATAAATAATAGCTTATCATCTTTAACAAAACTTGTTGCACAAGATAAGAAATAAATTGATAACATAAAATTTATGATTGAAAATAATAAACCAAAAGTATTAATTTACAATACTCAGAGATTAATACAAGGACAACAAGGGTTGTGCAAATACATAAGTGATATCAAAGAAAAAACTTTGACAATCAATTATGATGTGAGTATTGACAATCTTACAGAAAAATTAAACAAATTAAGTATTTCTGTAGAACAATTTGAAGAAAAGACTTCATCACACCAAAAATTAATTTTGGACCATGTGGAAAAGAGTGATGAAGTAAGAATGCATCTGAAAGATGACATTCAAAGTGAAAAAAGGCTTATTACTGAAAAAATGGATAAAATTAATGAGGCTAATTTAAATATGCCAAAGTTATCAACCCCATTTTCTCACATAAGAAGCCCTGTTAAGCCAAAAGAGGAATTAACAAATCCATTCATAACAGACTTGAGTCACCAAGACAATAACCAAGTCTTAATGAAGGAAGCACCTCAATTGAAAGAATGGCCAACATTCACAGGAGAAGGTGAATATGACCACATGTCATTTATCAAGATAATTGACATGCTACAAGAAGAATATGCCATACCAGATGAATTAATCACTGCAAGATTACATTCATTGTTTGAGAAATCTTCAAAAAGATGGTATTATGGCATAAGGCAAACAAATGGCGAAAATACCTGGTCTTGGTGGAAACAAGAAATAATCACCAAGTGGGCTAATGATGCCTGGAGGTACAAAATAGAAAATGCAGTTGAAAATTCTTTCTTTGACCCAGACAAAGACAAACCTTTAACTTGGTTCTTGAAACAAGTTGAAAGACTTAATGCATTGTACCCAGAAATGTCACGAAAAATGGTGCATATGAAAATACTCAAGAAATGTGGAGGAGAGCTAGAACATGCCCTAAGAAGCACGTGTATAGAACCATGCTCCACAGAAGAGTACATTAATGCACTAGAAGACATAGTGACAAGAACAAAAATTGGCAGGACTTGGAAGAAATTGGACATTAAAAGCCCAAATAAGCCATTTATCAAAAAAGATAAATCAAAAGAATCCTTCAAGCCCAATACATCCAACAATAATGAGCAAAGAATATGCCATAAATGTGGAGGTATTGGACACTTAGCCAATAATTGCCTCCAAAAGGCAAAGATTAATGAAATTGTGGAAACAGAAAACCGCAATGACAAAGAGGAGGAATCTGACTCTGAAAAAGAGACAGAAGAGTCAGAAAGTTCTGAAAGTGATGAAATCAATATAATTAATGCACAAATTAATAATATTGATATAATTTATGAAGTATTAGATGTTAACTCAAACTTACCACAAGTTGGGACATCTGACACAAACCTGACAAATATACAAGATGCCAAAATGTATAGAATCAAACCTGCAAGAGGAATGGGATATACAGCTGGAAAATCAAGTATAAGCATTGTTATGGTTGATAACCATGAAGGAAAAGTTAACTTGGATACAGGAGCATATTGCACCTGTGTTGGTAAACGTTATTTAAAAACCATTGTCCCAGACGGGCAAGAAAAACTTATGCCAATACAAGCTGTCAAATTTAGTAGTGCAAGTGAGAGCATGAAGCCCCTTGGAATAATTGATTTAACATTAATTTTTCCTCACCCCTCACAATGTGTCAGAATTAAAGTAGAGTTTGTAGTAATGGAAAACTGTACTAGTAATCACTTCATTTTTGAAAATGACTACTTATCAATTTATGGCATAAATATCTCTAACCAAAAGGATAAATATTTTACCAGAGGAGATAACAAAAGACAAAAGTTTGGCTTCTTAAATAATAAAAAACAAATCACAGTTATTAAGAATGAAGAAAGAATTCCAGAAAAGGAAGTTTATATATCTGAACAACTCAAAGAGGCAGAATTCAATCAAGAATTAACAGAAAAAATGAAAGAAAAACTGATTGACCTCTTCTTTAAGTACAAAAATGCCTTTGCAACTGACAAGGAGGCACTAGGTGCCATAATTGGGCATGAAGTGCATATAATTCTTAATGTGGAAAACTTAGACGTACACATTAAAGAATTAATGGACCTTGGAGTATTAAGAAAGGTAGGACATAATGAACAGGTAGAAGTCACTACACCTGTTATTATAGCTTGGCATAATGGAAAATCAAGGATGGTAGGAGACTTCAGAGCCCTGAACACCTATACCATTCCAGACAGGTATCCAATACCCAGGATCCATGAGACATTGACACAATTGTCACAAGCTAAGTTCATCACAGCCATGGATGCCTTGAAGGGTTTTCATCAAAATGTCTTAACAGACAATGCCAAAAAACTACTGAGGATAATAGTCCACTGTGGAGTTTTTGAATACTTAAGAATGCCATTTGGCATAAAAAATCCACCTTCCCATTATCAAAGAATGATGAATACCATATTTCCTGAAGAATTATCAGAAGGATGGTTAATTATCTATATTGATGATATCATAGTTTGCTCAGAAACTTGGGAAAATCACCTTACAAGACTAGAAAGGGTACTACAAAAAATAGTCCAAGTGAATATGAAAATTTCCTTGAAAAAGTGTCATTTTGCATACAGTGAATTGAAAGAACTAGGACATGTTGTATCTGGACTTAATCTAGGCATAGAAAAGAATAAAGTAGCAGCAGTACTACTTAAACCAATGCCCCAAACCAAAAAAGAAATGAAATCATTTCTAGGATTTGCTGGTTACTATAGACAGCATATAAAGGACTTTGCAAAAATCGCTAAATCCTTGTACAAGCTATGTGACCAACAAACAGTCTATGAAATGACAGAAGAAATAGTCAAGGCATATGAAGAATTAAAGAATTCCTTAACAAATGCCCCATTTCTTCTAATGCCAGATTGGAAACTACCCTTCAAACTTTACATTGATATTTGTGGAGAAGGACTGGGTGCTGCACTACACCAGACACAAATTATCAATGATAAATCAGTGGAAGGACCAATTTGTTTTATTTCAACACAGATAACGCCAACAGAAGCAAGATATGGAGCAAGCCAAATGGAATGCCTCTGCTTAGTGTGGGCTTTAGAAAAATTAAATTACTACTTGGATGGAACAGTATCTGATGTGATTACAGACTGTAATTCTGTAAAATCTCTATTAAATATGAAAACTCCAAATAGACATATGCTGAGATGGCAAATTGCTATCCAACAGTATAGAGGAAATATGACTATTGTTCATAAATCTGGAAATATTCATAAAAATGCAGAAGGTCTTAGCATATGGGCTCTAGCAAATACCCCTGACAATCCAGCATGGGTACCACAAGAAGAACACCATATAGAAGGAATATGTGTTACAGACATTGGCACAGAATTCTTTAACCAAGTTAAAGAAAGCTATAAGATAGACAAAAATTGCCATATCTTAAGCCAACTTCTAATGAAAGACTGCAAAGACCCATCACTTTCATCAAAACTAGATGAAACATGGATAAAGGCGTATGATGAAGGAAGATTCCATCTCCTTGATAGAATCCTTTACCATAGAACAAAACCCACATGGGTTATGGCCTTAACAGATAAAACCCTGATAAACACTATTTTACATGAGTGTCATGATATTGTTGCAGCTGGACACCTTTCAGAAAACAGAACACTAGGGAGGGTGAAAACCTGCTCTTGGTGGCCAAATTGGAAGAAAGATGTTGCAGAATAGTGCCAAACCTGAGACAGATGTCAAAAAGCCAACAGAGCCACAGAAAAGAAATTTGGAATTATGATCCAAATCCAAGAACAAAAATCCCCTTAGGAAATAGTTCATATGGATTGGGTAACAGCATTACCTCCAGGAGGAGACAGAAGCTATAATGCATGCCTAGTATTAATTGACAGGTGTAGCAAAACTCAATGTTCCTACCATGTCACAAAGATGACACAGCTATGGACACAGCATAATGATATGGAATAAAGTTATTAGCCATACAGGCTTATTCCAGAATATTATAATTGACAGAGCCCCAAAGTTCACTTCAGCATTATGGACAAATTTCCATAACTTGTTTGGGACAAAATTATCATTCTCAACAGCTTACCATCCTCAAACTGATAGTTTAGCAGAAAGAATGATACAGAACTTGGAGGACATGATCAGAATATTTTGTGCTTATGGACTAGAACTCAAAGATTCTGATGGTTTTACCCATGATTGGTGTACACTAATACCAGCTCTTGAACTGGCATATAAAACATCAATCCATTCTTCTACTGAAAAATCACCAGCAATGCTAGAAAAAGGTTGGAATCCAATACTTCCTTATGATACCCTCAAAAAGGACTTAGTGTATATACATCCAACAGCAAGCAGTTTTAAGATAATGATTGACAAAGCAAGACACCATGCAAAGAGATGTATGCAAGATTCTTTCAAATATGCAAAAGTGTCACAACCATAGCAATTCACCTCGTTGGAACCCCGCATGGCATATCATGCCACACTCCTTTTGTGGCCAATTGGCCATATCTATCACCAGTGGCCAATATGGCCACTTCATCATGTTATGGACCATTGATGGCCATTTGTCTTTTGGGGCCTTCATGGTCCTTCACCTCAATCCAGAAGCCGTAGCGGCAATTTATGCCCAAAAGGGTATTTCTGGTCATTTCCCTCAAAACCAGGGGAAATGACCCAAATGGCTGTTTCTGGCCATTGGGGCTCATAATGCGCATTTGCGCACTTTTGTGCATTTTGTGCATTTCTGTGCATTTGCGCACTTTGATGCAACTTTCCCGCCCTTTGGGCCAGTTTTTGGCTCAGAACCCAAAAGTGGCCAAAAACCCCAAAGGACCCAGAAACACCTTTCCAAGCTTTGAAGCCATCACATCAATCCTTTTCCCCTCTGTCTTTCCATCTCAAGACCTTTGGACGTAATCTTCTTTCCAATGAACCAATATGCCATAAATGATGTTATATATAATTATGCATCATTTTTCAACAGCAATTCAATGGTGGCAATATCAAATGGTCATTTAAACATTCCAACATATCATCACGTCATCAAGGCACCCAATCATTCAGAGGACTTGTCAAGGCTCAAGAGCAAGTGTTTCAGCGTCAAAGACCAATCACACCATCAAGACGTCATTGGATAATTTCATTCACAGTATTCCTCCAAGGCAATACTGTTCAAACATTCTCAAGGGATTCAAGAGGCAGTTCATTCATTCATTCATTTAACTGTCAAGTGTTAAAGCTCCACTCAATCCATCTTGGCAACCACCTTCATTTCAATACAGTCTGGATCCACCAAGAACTGTATTTCATTTTCAAGTATGGGAAATTCATTCAACCCAATTCAATTTCAATATTGGGAAGCTGTATCAATTCTCAAAATAATCAATACAGCCTCAAGGATTGATACAAATAAGTTTTCAGCCTGAAGAACTCAAGCTTCCACTTTTTCACATATACTGGCTACCCTTTCCACCCTGGGGTGTTTTTCCCCAGTTGATTAATATAGCTTGACTTTATTTTATCTTTATTTTCTTTTCATTCTGTTGCGCAAATACTGATATTATGAAGTCAGTAATTTAGCACCTTTTCTCTTATTTTTTCTTTGCCTGTCAATGGATCTTTGGTGGTCATATCCTTACTAATTCCATTTTTCATTTTGGCAGGTTGAAACAGTAATTAAGGACTTACTTGGTTGGCTCTTTGGCCATTTGGATTCTCTTTCCTGTTATTGCATCTCATCTTGTACCTGCATATTTCTTAGAGGAATTTATTCTTTTATTTTTATTTATTTATTCTTTTGGAGTTTTCTAAGTGAGTTCCCTTATTGCTGAGTGCCAGGCCACTCTTGTATTTCTGTCCAAGAGCCCCTGTGACAAACAGAAAGATGGGATAAAAGTCATAAACCACCTGACTTCAAAATAGGAGACTTGGTCCTAGTATCAACCCTTAATTTCAATAACATAAAAGGTCCAAAGAAATTCAAAGATTCCTTTTCAGGACCATTTATGATAAAAGCACTTCATGGACCCAATGCTGTGCAATTTGAACTCACAGGTCATCTAATGAACAAAAACCCAGCTTTCCCTGTAAGTCTGATAAAACCTTACAGATCAAGTGATAAGGAGTTATTTCCACTAATAAATAAACCCCCACTTGAAATTCCCACCTTGGAAGAAGGAGAGTAAAAGAAAATTGTAAAAGTCCTTAAAGAAAGAAGGACGAGAAACAAAAAAGAAAGAGAATACCTTGTAAGTTATAGAAATCGAATGCAAGAAGATGAATGGCTACTTGAGAAATATATAACAAATGCTGATAAACTACTAAGAAAGTTTGGACATGAAAGAAAACCCGAAAAATACAAAAGGTAAGCATTATTGAGCTTCAAGACTAACAAAATCTATTGAAGAGGTAGTACAGTGGATGATACCCTAATTACACATATCAGATTGTGGTCCAATATTTTTTGGTGGTAAGGAATGTGAACCTTTGAGATATGACCACATACCCAAACAGGTCACAAGAAATATTCAAAACAATTATACATTAAAAATAATTATTGTAAAGCTACAAAAATTCCATAAATTAGCATAAAACTTAGTTTAATTTAAAACCAAATGAATAAACATTCGAAATAAATTATGCCATTGGATTCCCCAAGGTAAAATACACATATACCATTTTTATGGCATATCTGTGAGGTCAATATTTAATGAGTTATAAGTAATAATACCTTAGAAAAACACAAATCCTTATTTATTTCAAAGACCAATGAAAACAACATGTGAAATAAGTGGTACCATTGGACCCTCCATAAAAATTCACATATAAAACAATTAAGAAGCTAAGCTCCAAAGTCAATACTTAAGGAATTAAGCTGAATATATGCCCTTTTTTGGTCAATGCAAATATTCAAGGACTTTAGCCAATATCTTTTGAAATATGCATGATAGAGTGATGAACCAAAAAAAAAGTTATCACGAAATGACTGTAGAAATACAGAAATGAAGTTTATTTCACAAGTTATAAACAAGGTCAAAACCTGTAAGGGTTTATTGATTAAAATCAACAGAGCTGTTGACCACTTTGTTGTGAAAGTGGTCCAAACTTAAAAACAAGTAGACAGAAGGATTCTACAAGCTCATTAGTGAAGAATGATGTATTTTTTATTTTAATATTCAAGGTATAACCCCTTGAAATCATGGTTTGAAGTGTAACATATTAAATTTCAACAGAAAAGATGAGTTACAAGAAAAATAATCAAAAATAGAGTTTTGATGATGCAATGAAATGTTCTTGGAAGCATAATACGGTTATGACAAGCTATTAGAATTCACTCTCTGAAGTGCTGTAGCGTGTAAATATTAAAAGTTATTAGGGATCAAAGTTTGAGCTTAATTTGATCATTTATGATCACTCACTGTAACCTTAAATTAAGTTTAATAGTCATATGAGTGATAAAATTGGTTAATACTGTTAGTTTATGATTAAAAATAACAAAATCAACGAATTTTGGGGTACTACCAAGCCTTTGACTTCATTAAACTTAGAGTTATTGTGATAACTCTAAATAATGGTGTAATAATGAGGTAATATGGTTTGATTATGATGTAATCATCACCAAACCTTAAAATATTGATCAATTCCAGTGGATATGATCATTACACGTCCACTAGAAGCCTGTTGGACTCTAGGAGGGAGGTATTTATTATAAATAGAGCTCTTTTTACTCTGTATTCCCCTCAGATGCTTACAAAAACCCTAAATAATTAAATCAAAAGGTAATTTCTTTATTCTTTATATATAAAACTCTTATATTATTAAATACCAAAGATAATCTTTATCATAATCATCAAATTTAATGTGATTACTCCAATTATTTAATTGTTTTGTTATATTTCTCTCATAAACCTCAAATCCACGTAAAAATAAGATTATTTGTAATTTTTCTTATATTTTCTAGTAAATACAATTTAAATAAGTTGTATTTACATTTCTACGCGTAAAGTTATTCAAAATTATTATATTAAGTATTGAAAGTAGGTTTATTCTCTTATCATAATAATTTCTCTCTATTATTACTCTTAATAATTGTATAATTAATATAAACAGTATTTATATTAATTTATAACTTTAATATTGGTAATATTATTGTTCTTAATTGTTTTTTATGAATGAAAAAAAAAATTTCAACCCTTTATTAGTTGTTCGCAACAATAATAAAGTGCTTTTAAATATATTAGTTATCTTTTATTAATATATTTATTTAATCATATTATTTTTTTTATAATATAAATTATATTGTTATATTTATTTAATAATATAATTATTTTACGGCATAAATATAATAATTCTTTATCATTATAATTATTTTTATCTTATTTATTTTATTTATAAGGACATTCATGGTACAATAAGTAAAATATTAGTAATTTTTACTTATTGTTGCATAGTCAAACCTTACACACCATATCTGGCTTCTGTTGGTTTGATTTGTCTTGAGATGTAAGAAACTGGTCCTTCTGTAGGTTTGTCATCAATAATTTGGACTTGATGCAGGGCTGCTGCATCTCCACATGCATCAATGTACAATTTGAAAAGTATATTCCAGTCAGGCATGAGAAGTAAAGGTGCTTCTGTAAGAGCTGTGAAAGAATGAGACTGAATGCATGAGTTTTATTAACATAAAGTGGGTAATTTAAGATGGCAAAGAATGATCAAATACCTGAACGGTAGATAACAAGAGGCTAAATGTAAATAATTAAATATAGTGAAAACAGGACTGATGCTACAATTCTACAAGATCAATGGGTACTGATATGAATTAAAACGTCAGTTGGTCTTGTTGTTACAGAGATTTTTGAATTGAAGAGTACTTCACCTAATCGAGCTTTGGCTATTTTAAGAAAAATAAAGAATAAAGGAAAAGGAAGGAAACTAAATAAGGAAGTGAATAAGAGGGAGATAAAAGAATAAATGAGAGTGGAGAAAAGGAGAGAAGAGTATCTCAAAGAGGGACGAAGAGAGACAAAGAGGAATGATCCAGTGAGTGAGATCCGGTGAATTAGGTGGTCCTGCGGTTGTGCGCAGTGATCTGTGATTGGGGAATATTGTCAATTAAATACAGTTTTGTGTTTAGGCAAGAAAGTTGAGTGGGTTCAGTTTGGATTTAAATGTTCAACAAGAGCTTTCTTTATCTTCTCATAAGCTTTAATTCTCTCCCGTTTCATCTCAAATACAGTCTGTTGATCACAGATTCTATATAGTGACTTGGCTAGAATTGCAAAGTCTTTCAAGTGTTTCCTGTAATAAGTGGCAAATCCAAGAAAAGAAATCATTCCTTTTTCTTCTGGGGTATTGGCTTAAGTAACACTGTGGTTACTTTGTTTTTGTCAATACCCAAGCTTAAACCAGAAACAACATGTCCTAATGCTTTGAGTTCTTCAAAACCAAAATTGCATTTCTTGAGTGAAATTTTCATGTTCACCTCTGCAGCTTTGTGAAGTACTCTTGCAAGTCTTTCAAGGTGCAAAGACCACAAATCAGAACATATGATAATATCATAAATGTAAATGATAAGCCATCCTTCAGATAATTTTGTGGGAAAGATGGTATTCATCATTCTTTGATAATGGGATGGAACATTTTTAATGCCAAATGGCATTCTAAGATACTCATAAATACCACAGTGAGTGATAATTCTAAGTAACTTCTTAGCTTTAGGCGCCAAAACACTTTGATGAAAGCCTTACAATGCATCCATTGATGTTATATACTTGGCTTTAGACAATTGAGTCAAGGTTTCTTGAATTCTAGGGATTGGATACCTATCTGGAACTGTGTAGGTATTCAATTCTCTGAAATCTTCAACCATTCTTGACTTATCATTGTGCCAAGCAATAATAACAGGTGTTCTCACTTCAATTTCCTCATTATGGCCTACTTTCCTTAGTATACCAAGTTGGATTAACTCCTGGATAGTTTTTTCCAAGGCTTCTCTAGCTCTGGGACTGGCTGGATAAGCTGGTCCTATAAGTACTGGAGGATATGGTCTGTCAATATTAAGATTAATATCAACTTCATGTCCTTTTATAACACCTAGTGGTTCATTATCAGAGGCAAATGCATTATTTTATGTGTATAACATATCAATAAGTTCATTCCTCATGTTTGGTGACAACAATGGATTAATTTGTGCTTCAACAAGTTTATTAGACACAAATATATCTCAACAAGTATCCTTAACAGAAGATACCACAGATATTTGTTTTATTGGAAAAAGCAAATTTTTGTCTCTTGTTATCCCCAATTGTGAAATATCTGTCTTTATGGTTATTGATGTCAATACCATAGATATTCAAGTAATCATTTCCAAGAATGATGTGCTGAGATGTGCAATTATCCATTAATACTATCTCTGTTTTCATTCTTATGCTTATTGTAGGATATGGGAACACAATATTAGTGTCTAATATTCCCAAAGGGTACATATTGTTACTGGCACTACTAAAATGCACACCTTCTATTGGTAAAAGATGGTTTTCCCATTCAGCAAATATAGCTTGGAGATAATCGTTTCCCACACAAGTGCAAAATTCCCCTGTATCCAAATTTACTTTGGGATCAATACCATTCATCAGAATTGATGTGATACAGCATGTTCCAGAAGTATAACCTTTTCCTCTTGCAGGTTTGGTCTTACACATTCTGGCATCTTGGATATTGATTGGGTTATGACAGTCCTCACTGTACTGTGGCAAGTGAGTATGAACTTCTGTGACCTCAAAGAAAGCTGTAATGGTTTAATGGTATAGTCCTCTGCTGTTGTATCCTCAGAGACTTCAGAATAGAGGTAAGATTCTTCTTTCTCTTCAGTACACTGAATTGCTTCAATGATTTTAACTTCATTGATTTTTGTCTTTTTGGTGCAAGTATTGGCTAAATGTGAAGTGCTTCCACATTTATGACACTTCAAGACAGGTTTTTCTGGTCTTCTTTCCTCTCTGGGAATCATTGAGAACAACTTGGATTCTATACGGTTTTTGTCCACGCTTTACCAGTTCTTGTTCTGGTAATGATATCTTCCATTGAATTAATGTAGTCCTCTGTTGAACAGGTTTCCACACATCTGCTTTTGATAGCATGTTCCAGTTCTCCTCCACACTTCCTTAATATTTTCATATTAATTATAGTGTCAGACATATTGTAACAACCACTCACCAGGGGTCAGGCTATCAATAAATACACCCACTCACACACCTCAAATCAGAAAATCCAGTATCTGCATCAGCATTCAGTTTCAGCAATCTTCATTCTGAAACATGCATACAGCTTGGTACATCAATACAGCCTGTCAATACCTGTACAGGTTGGATTCACCCAATACAGTTTCAATACACCAGTATGAAACTGTATGATCACTCAGATACACCACACCTCTTGTACAGGTCCTGTACAGCTGTACAGGACCTGTATTGGCCAGACTCAATTCAATAATTCAATCCTCTCATGAAAATTCTTCCTTTGGATCAGGGCTGGTGTTTCTCACATATACCAGCCCCTCTTTCTTCCCCCTGGGGACTTTTCCCCAGTTAATTAATTTAGTTTATTCATTATTTTATAATTATTCTTATCCTTATTTTGGGTATTATAATTATTTGATTTTAAGTTAGTCTTTGCATTTCTCTCTTTTCCTATACAGTATGAGTTGGGTGGCCATATCCTTATTAATCCTTCTCTTTCCATCTCTGACAGGTTGAATCTTTGAGCCCTCCATAAGTGAGTCCCAGTTTACTGAGTGCCAGGCCCTCTTCACTTCGAAGAGCCCCTGTGACATTAACTTAATTAACTCATATTTGATTCTTTCTTTTCATTCATTTATATTCATTTCTCTCATTCATCAATTATGATCTCTTTTATGATATAATGATCTTTAATGATTATGATTTTTCTCTCTCATCAATTTTTCATCCCATTCATTTCATTTATATGAAAATTGATTCTGGCTTCTTTCTTAATCATTGCTGACCATTTCATTCACTTCAGTAATTTTATCAAATCAAATGTTTTCTGTATCCTTATTCAGGTTCTTTTAGGAGCTATTGATTGGTTTAATTGATTGGATTATTCATTGGGATTCATTGGGTTTACTGATTCAGAGATTCCGGATTTTTCATTTGGATTGGAGTGATTGACTTTGAATTCTCAAGATATTTTATTGATCCTCAAGAATTTATTTTGATTATTGATTTATTTGACTCATCAAGATATTTGAATTGATTTCTGAAGATTTTGAATTGATTGATTGATTCCTCAAGACCTTGATTCATATTGAAGACACTGATTTATTGATTAATTGTTGATTTAACCAAGACTATTGATATTTGATTTGAAATTGATTTATTGTTGGTTTTTGATTTAATTGATTGATTTTTGATTGAAGTTGATTTCACCTCAAGAATTGAATTGATTCCTCAGGACTAATCAGGATTTTATTGTGATTGATTTGGCAAAGTTTTGATTTCTGTTCTCAATACCATCAAGTTTCTTTTATTCAACTTCTGTTCATAATGCCAGTTCAGCATAGTCCCCCAGCAAAGAAGACTAGATCCCAAAAAATTGCAGCTGTTCTTACTCCTACAACAAGGGCTCCTCTTGACCGCACACCATCAGTTCATCAACTGAGTGAAAATTTGGACAGAGGACCACCAATGGAAGGAGCAGCACCCTCAAGAAGAGGTGTAATGAAATATAGAAGATTGAGATCCTTTTCTGGGCTTTTGGGTGGCTACCCTGGCATCTCTGAAGGTGCAAGAGCAAGATTAGGGGAAGTTGGAGATGAAGAGGGGAAATAGTCTGTGGAAGAGGAAGATTCTGGGGAAACTGAAGTGGCATATGCCTTGGCAAATGCTCCAGAGGTGCCTCAGGGTTCTAATCTAGCCCTTTCTAGTCAACCTCTTGTCTCTCAAACTGATCCAAGCCTCCTCAAGATGATGGAGCAGATGACTCAATTCATGGGGAAACTCACTCAAGCAGTTGCTCCAAGGGACAATTCCAAAGCCCATGCTTTCAAGACTCCATCCATGAAGGCACCTGATTCTTTTGATGGTACTCAAGATCATAAATTGAGAGGATTCATCCAATCCTGTCAATTAATATTCCATAATGATCCAGCAAATTTCTTCTGTGACAGGAAGAAAGTTCTTTACTCAACTTCTTTTCTCACTGGTAGAGCTGGAAAGTGGATTGAACCCTATCTCTCAAATATTTCCAATGAAGACCCTTCCTACCTCCTCAGTAATTGGCCATTATTTGAATCTCAATTATTCACTCTCTTTGGTGACCCCAATGAAGTCAGGAAAGCTGAACAAGAGTTGGACAATTTAAGGATGAAGGAAAGTGGTCATGTATCCTTGTACATTGCAGATTTCAGAAGCTTAATGTCAAGAATTGGAGATTCGGGGGAAAGAGCTTATATCCATGTTTACAGAAGAGGATTAGCATCAAGATTATTGGATCAGTTGGCTTCTCACCCTGGAACCTTTGATACTCTTCAAGAACTTATGGATGTCACTTTGGAGTTAGACACAAGATATCATGAGAGGCAAAAAGAAAAGGGTGGAAATCAAGATAAGAAGCCTGCAGTTAATGGATCCAATCAATCTAGGCCTCCACAAAACTCATCTTCAAAAAGGCCTCACCAGAAGAAGAACAAGAAGGGCAAGCAGTTTCAATCTCCAAAGGACAAGCCTCACGCTGCTCTCCTCAATAAGGACAATAAATTAATTGGTTCTGAAAAGGAGAGGAGGATTCAAGAGGGGCTGTGTACTTATTGTGGTGGCAAGCACCCAATTGAAAAATGCTTCAAGAGACCTCAGAACAAGCCTGGGTCATCATCAAGAGACTTCCCTACCAAGCAGGGAAAAGCCTGAGTGGGAATCATGATGTGTTTAATGGTTCTCACTTATTTCCTTCAAGAGCACAATTGTGCACTCTGAATACTAGTGTCAAGAAATCTTTAAAATTGCTTATTTTCACTTCTGTCTCTGATATTTTTTATAGTATTCTCATTGATTCTGGTGCTACAAACTCTTTTATTGCAAAGAATTTTGTTCTCAAGTACTCATTGACTCTGTCAGAGCTCCCTGAAAAGATTCCTCTTTTCATTCTGGATTCTAATGAATCCCCTGCCTTGTTCATCACTCATTATACCAAGTGGGTATTTGACTTGCCTTCCTTCTCAAGCTTTTTAATGGGACTTCTTTATCATAGATTAACCCAAGGGAGAAGACCTGATATTGGGCTATGATTTCCTTTACCATTTTAATCCCATTATTGATTGGAAAAATGGATTCATCACCTATGATTCTAATCATAAGGATTCTAGAGGTATTATTCCTTCTACTAGTAATGACTTTGCCACTGCTGTCAACAGTGTTGCTCTGGCTGGTGAACTTAAGACACCTTCCCTTCCTTCTTGTGTCCATATCCCTTCCATCAATCCCTCTTAGTCATTAGTTCCATTAAGAGATGAAGTCTTCAGAGAGATAAAAGATGTTGGAGAAGATGTTGCTATATCTTCACTTCATCTCTTTCAGGGGAATATGGACCTTCCTCCCTTATCTTTTCATGCATCCCTGGAGGGCAGTGGGCTGAGGAAGAGCCAGAAGAAATTGAAGCTGTGTTGAAGGTTGTCTCTCCTGCTTATCACCAATATTTGGATGTATTCTCCAAGGTGAGAGCAGAGAAACGTCCTCCACACCGCGCCTGTGATCACCATATTGAATTGGAGGGTCTTCTACCTCCAATTGGTGTTATCTACTGCATATCAAATCAAGAGTCAGAAACACTGCACGCCTGCAATTCAGAGAATGTAGAGAAAGGTTTCATTAGACCAACCTCCTCTTCAACAGGAGCACCTGTCCTTTTTGTCAAGAAAAATAATGGAGGTCTTCGTTTGTGTGTTGACTACCGCAAACTCAATGCTGTCACTAGGAAGAACAGATACCCTGTTCCTCCTATGAACCAGCACCTTACCGTATTCAACAGTTCCACTATCTTCTCCAAGATAGATTTGTGTGGTGCATATAACCTTCTGATAATCAAAGAGGGGGATGAGCACTTAACTGCCTTTAGAACCAAATATGGTAGTTATGAGTATTTGGTCATGCCATTTGGTTTGACCAATGCTCCTGCTTCTTTCCAGAATCTTGTGAATGATATATTTGCAGATTTCTTGGATGTGTTTGTTGTGGTTTATCTAGATGATATTATGCTATTCTCAAGTTCTGAGGAAGAACATGTCAAACATGTGACCTCTGTCCTCCAAAGACTCAGAGAGAATAATTTATTTGCCAAAGCCTCCAAGTGTGTATTTCATGCCTCAAGTGTGGAATACTTGGGCTATGTTGTTTCAAATTATGGCCTCAAGATGGATTCTTCAAAAGTTCAGCAGATCCTCAATTGGCCTCAGCCCAGAAACATCAAAGTACTTCAATCTTTTCTTGGCTTTGCCAATTTTCATTGCTGTTTCATTGAAAATTATTCTAAAACAATCACTTCTCTCACTTCCCTCCTTAAAAAAGATTCTCTTTTCATCTTCAATGAGGAAGCTCTTAGTCAGTTGCAAGCACTCAAAGAAGCTTTCACCTCTGCTCCTATTTTATCCCATTTCAATCCATCTTTACCTACTATTGTAGAGACTGATGCTTCTGATTATGCATTGGCCGCTGTACTGAGTCAGGTGAATGACTCAGGAAACCACCCCATTGCATTTGACAGTCGCAAGCTTCTCCCAGCTGAGCTGAACTATGATTTTCATGACAAAGAGCTCCTTGGCATATTTTGGGCTCTCAAGCGCTGGAGAACATTTCTTCTTTCTCTTTCCAATCCTTTTGAGGTCTTGACAGACCACTCTTCCTTGCAGTATTTCATGTCTTCCAAAGTTCTTACTTGTTGTCAGGCCCGTGCGGCTGAATTTCTCTCAGAATTTTATTTCACTATCACTTACTGCCCAGGCAGGCTGGCCACTCTACCAGATGCCTTGCCACGTCAGGACGACGTGTATTCAGAGAGGGGGGTGGACTTCATCAGCAAGAATCCTCAAAATTTTCATCAAGTACTTAAGCAAGATGGAATTCAAGAGTCAAGATTCTTCTCAATCAAAGTGGAGATTTTCTCTGATTTAGTTGACAAGATTCAAAAAGAAGTATGGAAAGACAAAGACTATAAAGAAATACTCAAGCAACTAGCAATAGGTGAATCAGTTCCAGATTATTCTCTTGAACCTCAAGCCAAGTTATTATTATTCAAAGATAGAGTGGTAATCCCAAGCAATGAAGAACTTCAACTCAATATTCTCCAAAAGCGTCATGACTCACCATTGGCTGGCCATCCGGGCCAGGAGAAGACCCTCAAGCTCATCAAGAGGGATTTTTATTGGGCTGGCATGAATCAATTCATCAAGGACTATGTGTCCTCATGTCAGAAATGTTCAAGAAACAAGAAAATTTATCACAAGAAGCTTGGATTACTCAAGCCTCCTTCAATTCTGTCTGGTCCTTGGAATTCATTATTAATGGGCTTTATCACTCAATTGCCCTTTTCAAACAACTTTGACTCAATTCTAGTAGTTGTGGACAGGTTCTCAAAAATGGCAATCTTCATTCCAGCTTATGGCACAATCACTGCTCTGGACTTAGCTCAAATTTCCATTAGTCATGTATTTTCCAAGCATGGCCCTCCAGTCAGTATTGTCAGTGATAGAGGATCTTTATTTGTTTCATCATTTTGGACTCAATTATGTCAGCAGCTCAAAATATCAAGAGATCTTTCAAGTGCTTTTCATCCTGAAACAGATGGACAGACAGAGAGGGTAAATCAGATACTAGAACAGTACCTTTGGATGTATGTCAGCTATCATCAAGATGACTGGTACACCTGGCTCCCTCTGGCTGAATTTGCCTATAATAATGCAGAACATTCATCAACCAAGCAATCACCTTTTTTCACCATTTATGGAAGAAATCCCATCTCTGACTCAATCCATATTTCTCAAGACTCACCTGCTGGAAAGGTATCAACAAAACTCCAATCAGTACAGCAAGTTGTCAAAGAAGAATTAGAGTCAGAAATAAGGAGATTCAAGAAGTATGCAGATAGAAATAGAGCAATTCCACCGGATTTCCAACCTGGGGACAAAATATGGCTAGCTTCCAAGAATATCAAGACAACAAGACCAAGCAAGAAATTATCAGAAAGATGGTTGGGACCTTTTGATGTTCTGAAGAAGATTGGCAGCCATGCATATCACCTCAAGTTGCCTCAGCAATGGAAGACAGTTCACCCTGTATTCCATGTGTCCTTATTAAAACCAGTCAATCAATCAGCTATCCCAAATCGACATCAATTGCCACCACCACCAGTCTTAGTGGGTGTAAGGTTTGACTATGAAACAATAAGTAAAAATTACTAATTTATTACTTATTGTACTCTGAATGTCCTTATAAATTGAATAAATAAGATTAAAAATATAATAATAATGAATAATTATTATTATTATGGCGTAAAATAATTATATTATTAAATAAATATAATAATATAATTTATATTATGAAAATATAATATAATAAATAAATATATTAATATAAAATAATTAATATATTAAAAAGCTCTTTATTATTGTTACCAACAAATAATAAAGGCGTAAAAAATTGTTTTTTATTAATAAAAAACAATTAATAACAATAATATTACCAATATTAAAGTTATGAATTAATATAAATACTATTTATATTAATTAAAGAATTATTAAAAGAGTAATAATAGAGAAATTATTATAATAAGAGAAAATAACCTACTTTTAACACTTAATATAATAATTTTGAAGTATTTTACGCCAAAAAATATAAATACAACCTTTTCAAATTGTATTTACAATAAAAATAAAGAAAATTACAAATTATTCTGGATTTTCACGTGGAAATGAGTTTTTTAGAGAGATTTTTAACAAAAACAATTAAATAAATGATTTAACCACGTCAAAAGAGATGATTATAGCAAGGTGGTCTTTGGTCTTTAATAATATAACAGTTTTATATATAAAGAATAAAGAAATTACCTTTTATTTAATTGATTTAATGTTTTTGATGCGTCTGAGGGGAAAACAGAGTAAAAAGAGCTCTATTTATAGTAAATACCTCCCTCCTAGAGTCCAACAGGCTTCTAGTAGACGTGTACTGATCATATCCACTGGAATTGATCAATATTTTAAGGTTTGAGGGTGATTACATCATGATCAAACCATATTACATCATTATTGCACCATTATTTAGAGTTATCACTGTAACTCTAAGTGTGATGACATCAGAGGCTTTGCAGAACCCCAAATTTCGTGGATTTTATTAGTTTTAATCATAAACTAATAGTATTCACCAATTTTATCACTATTAAGACTGTTAAACTTAATTTAAGGTTACAGTATGTGATCATAACAGCTCAATTTAAGCTCAAACTTTGAACCTCAATAACTTTTAAGGTTTTCACGCTACAGCAATTCAGAGAGTGAATTCTGATAGCCTGACATAACCTTATTATGCTGCCAAGAGCTTTTCATTACATCATCAAAACTCTAATTTTGATGATTTTTCTTGTAACTCATCTTTTCTGTCGAAATTCAATATTTTAAACTTCAAACCTTGATTTCAGGGGGTTATACCCTGAATTTAATAATAAAAATTACATCATTCTTCACTAATGAACTAGTAGAATCCAACTGTGTACTTTTTTTTAAGTTTGGAGCACTTTCACAACAAAGTGGTCAACAGCTCTGCTGATTTTTATCAATATTTCATCATAGGTTTTAACCTTGTTTATAACTTGTAAAATAAAGTTCATATCTGTGTTCTTACAGTAATTACGTGGTAACTTTATTTTTGGTTCATCATTCTATCATGTATATTTTAGAAGATATTAGCTATGATCACTGAATATATGCGTTGACCAAAAAAGTGCATATATTCAGGATAATTCCTTAAGTATTGATTTTGGGAATTAGCTTATTAATTGTTTTATATGTGGAGTTTTGTGGGGAATCCACTGGTACAATTTATTTCACATGTTGTTTCATTAGTTTCTGAGATAAATAAGGTTTTATGGTTTTTATAAGGTATTATACCTTATAATTCCTTAAATATTGACTTTACAGATATGCCATAAAAGTGGTATATGTGTATTTCTCCATGGGGAATCCAATGGTATAATTTATTTCACATTTTCATTCATTGGTTTTTAAGTTAAACCAATTTTAGTACCAATTTATGGTATTTTTTGTATATTTGAGTAATTATTTTTAGTGTATAATTATTCTAATTAATTTTAATATAATTATATTAAAGGTATAATTATTATTAATCCTTTTTGTGACCTTATTGGATATGTGGTCATATCTCAAAGGCTCACAGTGGGTGAGCAAGAAGAATGGGAAGTGGCTCAGGTTCTGGACTCCAAACTCAAAAGAGGTAAATTATGGTATCTTGTAGAGTGAAAAGGATTCAGTGAAGACCCAGAAGAACCACTTGGGAACCAGCTTCCAACCTTACCAACTCACCAGACCTTGTCAATGATTTCCATTCATTATATCCAGACAAGCCTGGCCCAAATACCTCAAGAGTTTGATTATGGTGCTTGGTGGGGAGAAGAAGTTATGAAAGTAAATTCCTCTCCTGGCATGCACTTCAAGGGGGTATTCTACCCATATGTTGTTGTATGCATCACCTTGGCCACTTTGTGAGAAATTGTCAATTCTTTGGAGAGGTTCAGGAAGCATACAACATAAATACCCTCCATTTGGACCTTATCAAGATATGGCTAAATGTTTCTTTCTTTCTTGTCTTTTTCTTTCTCTTTTTAGTTATCATTTCATTTATGCCAATCATCATAATTCAAGACCTTCATTACTGCAAGTCATTTATGACAATTTATTTCAGAAGTCATTTATGGCAGTTCATTTCAGAAGTCATTTATGGCAATTTATTTCAGTTTTATGGTGCTTGGTGGGCAGTGGAAGTTATGAAAGTAAGTTCCATCTCCTGGTATGCATCCATGAGGGTTCCACTTCTTGTAAAACATTACCTTGGCCATTCTGTGAGCATCAAATGTGTGGTTTTCATTTTTTAGACACTTCTTGGCCAGAATCAAGCAACTCACCACAAGGAGGACCAGCCATCAGGATTTTTCTTTATTTATTTTCTTTACTCTCCTTTTCTCTTATTCTTTTATTTTCTTTCTTTATTTACTTGTATAATTTTCTTTCTTTTATTTCTTTAAAGCAGCAGCATCCCCTCCCAAATCATGTATTAGGAGGTTCCATTATTTTTTCATTTTTTAGTATTTATAGGAGTGGGGATAGAAGTCAAACCAAACACAAACAAGGAAAAGGAAAACTAGTTATCTCTACCTAAATCATCAAAAGTTCTCTGGAAATCATTTATCAACTCATCTTCATACCAGGCAAATTTTGCAGCAATCTCTTCAGACGCAGTACCTGGAATAGTCCTATCATTGGCATACATAATCACCTCTCTGCTATTTCTATCAACCCTCCTGAACAATCTGACCACAGCATCTTGATTTTCACTAGCCGCGTTGGGATCTTCTCTGGTAACCCGGATAGGCCAACATTGTCTTCTTTGAAAAACGTGAGCTGCAGGAAACGGCAAAGGGGACAATCCATCTCTTCTTCTGCTGGAGCTGGCCACAGGTTTGAGTTGATGGGAGGTGGTTATGGGTGAGTTTCTGGGTTTGTGAACTGGTGATGGTCTTACTTCTGGATTCAAGGCAGGCCTAATGGTGTGGGAAGTAGTTGGTGAAGGTGGAGGAAGGGTTGTAGGAATGGAAGCAAGAATTGGTTGGAAGGTTCTGGGAGTGCTGGGAATAATTTGGCTTTGGAATCTAGTGTTGGAAAGAGGTTGAGAAGAGGAATTGCTGGATGGATGGCCAACTGAATGAGGAACAACTTCAACTTCTTCACCATCCAACTCATGACTTCCTTCAGCATCTGGATCTGTTGGGGAATGAACAATTCTTCTTAGTTTTTTCACTACCCTCACTACTCCCTCAGTATTGGTCCTTGAGATTAGGATTTCTGAGCTGTAATGTATTGGCCTACCACCGATTGGAATGGGCCCTCCAACATTAGTCCACCTGGCCACATCCCTCTGCCTGGAACCAGTCACTACATCAAAATATCAGTACCAATTCAACCAAGATATGCAAATCACTCACATTGAGAAAATCCTGAGGTTGCATCAGGAGTGGGTTCCTCAGAAATGGGGAATTCCTGTCCAAAAGGCCCATCCTTTTGGCTCCATAAATGCCTCCTGACGTTGGACAAAGTTGACCCGGTACGACAACATGGCTTCTTTCCAATGAAGCAAAAATGGCATTTTGACAATCAAGGATTGTAATGTTGAAAGCAATCCTTACCCTTGGCCAAACATTCAGTACAGGCAGGATCAAAAACTTCAACTGCTTTGAACCCATCATAGGTTTGGAAGGGATCAAAATGACCAGAAGATGCCATGGAAGGGGAAGATAATTGACTGAAGACTCCAGAACAATGAAGAACAGACAGTGGCAGTGCAGAAGGAGAAGATTCAGTGAGTTCAGTCAGTTTGGAACTGATAACTGAAAAATATGCAAGCAGAAGATTCAAGACGTCAGAATCAATCCACTCCATATCAACAAACTTTTTTGACGTCAAGGAAATGGGGGCCATAACTCAATTATGCCCCCCCTCAAAGCCTCTAAGGTGAAGGTTCATACCCCTTTGGGGCTGAAATCATCACCCAGGGCCTCCCCTTCAACTTTGGGGAGGCCAGGATCTTGATGGTCCTGGACCCCATCAATGCGTACAGGACATATATGGTGAAGTTGGGTTTGGGCCAATTCTGGGCCCCTTGGTTACCCTGGGTGCCCAGCAAAATTGGGCCCAGGGGCCTCCAATAGCCCCCGCAGACCGCGGACCATAGGACCCCAAAGACCCAAAATGGCCAAAAATGGCCATGGATCACAAAATCATCAAAAATCACCAAAACCACAAAAAGTCCCAAAAGGTCATAAAACTCAAGGTTTATCAAGATTCATCAGGCAAGAGGCCACAGCCCAAAAACATTTTTAAAGGCTGTTTGAGGCAGTTTTCATGGAAAATGGGGACAAGACCCCTTGGAGGAAATTTTTCAAGATTTCATTTGGATCAAGCCTTGCCCAATGAGTACACTTCATATAATCATTGGGCATCATTTTTTGAGCACAAGAGCTCAGTGGCCATCATTTTGGGATATATCCCAAGGGCAAGATTGACTGAATCAGAAGAAAGAAAAAGCATATTTCAAAGTGGAATACTTACTCAAAACTTGAAAGAAGGGGGGAATCAATTTAATTTGACAGAGAAGAATTAAAGAAGTATTTTCAGGATAATGGTCAAGAGGAAAAGAAAATTTAAAAGGAATTTTTTTTGAAAAAATGTGGGGATATTGAGATGCCACTCAACAGTGACAGGGTATTATGGTGTTCAGGAGCCCACCAGTTCCAAGAGGGGGACACTGTAACACCCACTCACCAGGGGTAAGGGTATTATTCAATACACCAACTCAAACACCTCAAATCAGCAAATCCAGTTTATGCATCAGCATTCTGTTTCAGCAATCTTCATTCTGAAACATGCATACAGCTTGGTACATCAATACAGCCTGTCAATACCTGTACAAGTTAGATTCACCCAATACAGTTTCAATACACCAGTATGAAACTGTATGATCACTCAGATACACCACACCTCTTGTACAGGTCCTGTACAGCTGTACAGGACCTGTATTGGCCAAACTCAATTCAATAATTCAATCCTCTCATGAAAATTCTTCCTCTGGATCAGGGCTGGTGTTTCTCACATATACCAGCCCCTCTTTCTCCCCCCTGGGGACTTTTCCCCAGTTAATTAATTTAGTTTATTTATTCTTTTATAATTATTTTTATCCTTATTTTGGGTATTATAATTATTTGATTTTAAGTTAGTCTTTCCATTTCTCTCTTCACCTGTACAGTATGAGTTGGGTGGCCATATCCTTATTTTCCCGTCTCTTTCCATTCTCACAGGTTGAAACAGTGGACTTGGACTTGTTTGTGGTTGGCTCTTCTATTCTTTATTCTTATTCTTTTTTGTTGCTGCTTTCTTATATTCATTCTTTAGTAATTCATCTTTAACACTCTTAAGTGTATCCTTTCTTACCATATCTTTGAGCCCTCCATAAGTGAGTCCCAGTTTACTGAGTGCCAGGCCCTCTTCACTTCGAAGAGCCCCTGTGACACATATATGGGTGTGGCAGATAATCTGTCTTTTTGCTTGAAGAACCAAGTAAGTGGTTTATTGTTCTCTGAGTTAAAAATGGTACTTTCAAAAGCATCTTCCATGTTAAACCTCCAAGAATTATTTGCCCATTTGGTAATCACGTATGATTTCTACCAAGACCAATCATGCTTTCCATGATCTATTTTCCTTTTGTAGTACCATTTCTTTGCAGTTCTGGTAAAACAACAGTGTAATTTTCCCACTATAATTTCATCAGGTACATTAAAGTCTTCCTGAAACATATCAATAGGTCTGATGAACTCAATATGGTTGTAATCACCTTCACCAGAGAATGTTGGCCATTCTTCCAATTTGCAAATATCCTTTGCAGAGATAAAAGTTTCTGCTAATAGTGGGATCAAACTTGCTTTAACAGAAATGCTTTCTTCCGTCAATGGTGTATAATGTCTTGGATTATGTTGTTCATAATTCTTATGATTTTGTTCTACATTTGCAATGATTTCATCCTGTAGCTTTTGCCTTTCACTGTCACTTTTTGCTAAGTGTGTAGCAAATTTATTGGTATTCTCAGATATTTCTAAGATATGATGTTTTAAAATTTTAAGTTGGTCATTAATGTTAAAAATGGAAAGATCTTCCATTTCATCATTTTTAACTGGACATTTACTCTCAATTCTGTCACATGTATTAATAATGAAATCAAGTCTCACATTTTTCAATTGATACCATTCAGTATGCTTCTTGTCATTTCTTTTCAATTCACTGATATCTGATGTAATTTTATTTCTCTTTGCATCAAATTTACCAAGTTCTACATCAATACCACTTTTTACAAAATGTATTTGTTGAATTATTTGCGTGAAAACGTTCTGTTCATCCTTTCCTGCTCCTTGGCTGTGAATTCCATCAGATTTCTGGCCATGTTGAATGCACTGTCCATGGCTGGAGGCTCCAATTTGGAAATCCTGTACCCTTGTGGGTAAGGTCTGTGCTAATTGGCTTTGGCTTTGCCGTTGCCTTGATGGTTCTTGGGACCTCTGTGCTTCTTCTGAGGTCTCTTTGGCTTGTCCTTGGACACTTCGGGAGCTGGTTTGGAGCTGATAGACACCACTGGGACCTCTGTCTCCAAGGCTGGAGTCATTTCCAACTCTTTCTCCTGGTCTATGGATAAAAGGCTTTGGTTCTGCAACCAATTTTTTATCTTTTTGAACTTGTCTTTGCAAGACAATGGGCTCCAACCTCCTAAGAGTTCTATGGTCTTCTCCTGGCCCAGAAAGCTCTTCATGTGTAAGTAAGAGTTCATGGCTCCCTGCCAAAGGCTTGGGCACATTTCCCACTCTTCTTCTTTTGCTGCTCTAAACCAATTTTTGTACTGGAATTGATATATTTCTATTTCTGCCCGTTGAAAATGGTTCAGCCCTGGAAATATTATCATGAATTAGTTCAGGCTCAGAATTCACATCAAAATCTGTGGGTACAGAACTTGGGGAATGGGTGGAAACTATGGCATACTACAGATGTGTCTTTCCTGAGGAAGACTTGGCACTTTGTCACAACCACGTATTTTGACCCTCCTCCTTGATGGCGGCGGCAATCCAACCTGGAGCCAAGTTGGGGCCAATTGGCCATGTCATATCATTTATGGCCAATTGACCCCTTTTGGGTGTTCCATGGCTCTTATGCCATAACCCATTCCATTGGCCACTTATGGCCTCAGGCCATATCCTGCGTCATTGGCCCTCTTGGCCAATTTCCACCTCACCAACCCCCAGGCCTCCATCACTGTTTTTGGGCCTGGGGGGTCCCTTTGTCTTCCAGGGGCTTCCAGGCCCCATGGCCACCTTCATTGTTTTCCTGGCCACCCCTTTCATTATGGGGGTTTTGGCCTAAATGGCCTTTTTTGGGCCATTTAGGCCCCCCACGGCTTCTACGGTCCGCGGTCCGTAGGCGGATTAGGCCCCTTTTGGCCTAATCCAATGAGGCCAAAAGGGGCCAAAGGGGGCAGCCACCTA
Organism: Austropuccinia psidii; assembly: GCA_023105745.1. Lineage (NCBI taxonomy): Eukaryota > Fungi > Basidiomycota > Pucciniomycetes > Pucciniales > Sphaerophragmiaceae > Austropuccinia > Austropuccinia psidii. The sequence continues at coordinate 28,736,682 of JALGQZ010000001.1, forward strand.
GCCCCCAAGGCCAGGTGGGTCCCAAACCACAATTGGGCCCACCTGAGCCATTTTTGGCCACCAATCCCTTGGACCCAAATTGGACCAAAAACACCTTGGACCCATTTTGGCCATAAATCCCGTAGGACCCACTTTTGGCCCTGGACCACCATGGACCAACTTCACCGTCATGGCCTCTGGCAACCACCAGAGGCCACCAAATCATCTCAACAAGCATTTCCCTCAACTTAAGGGGAATTCTTTCCTTTCCTTCATGCACTCCGTACTCAAGATTGCAGGTGTGGTGCATATATGGTATTATATACCATTATGCACCATTTTTACTCAGCAATCCAATGGTGACGTTTTCAGGACCCAATTCCACCTTTCCATTTCAAGGTCCATAATTCCAATGCCCATTTGGAAGGAGGACTTTTCAGCTGATCAGTCTGGCAATCCATGGCGGCAATTCAGAAGATCATTCACGGATCCCAACCACCTGTATCTGCAGGAGTTGGGTTGGTACAATTCATTCAGGATTATTCTAAGGTCAATTCTCAAGAGGTATTACAAAATTCAATCAGTTGTCAAGACATCAAGTATTCAATACTCTTTGGACAACCCAATTCATCCGTACAGGCCTTATTCAATCAACCTGTATGGCCTTGGCCCAATTGGGCCACTTCTTATTCCACTGTGGGAATTCCATCACACAGTTCAAATTTCAAGATGGCCAGAACTGTATTTCCCGATTCGGACAATACAGTCATTGATCCACCTTCCAGGATCAACTTTTCAGCTTTTCACATATACTGGCCACCTTTCAGCACCTGGGGACTTTTTCCCCAGTTAATTAATATAGTGGATTTATTTTTATCCTTATTTTCTTTTACCTTATTAAAGTTAATACTGATAATCTTAAGTCAGTCATTCAGCACCCTTTTCTTTTATTTCCTCGCCTGTCCAGTGGATATTGGTGGTCATATCCTTACACTAATTCCATTTCCTTTTCTGGCAGGTTGAAACAGTGAATTGAGGATTCACTTGGTTGGCTTCTTGGCTTTGGCTTCTTTATTATCTTTGGCCCTTGGCTTCATCTTTTCTTATCTCATCTTTTGGCATACTTGTTTTCCCCTTTATTTTTTCTTAAAGAAATTCAGTCTTATTATTCTTTTATCTATGGAGCCCTCCAAGTGAGTTCTTGATTCCTGAGTGCCAGGCCCTCTTCTTCCAAGAGCCCCTGTGACACACTTCTCCATTTGGTCTTGCCTCTTCCTTGTCCACATCCATCTGTTTGGACTGAATAGTGGCTTCAATTTCTGGTATGCACCATTATCACGTCAATTTAAAGATAAAAGGTGAAAATATAAGATAAAACACACACCTTTTGGCGGTAATTTATTCTTTTCTGAGTTAAATAAGGTTCCTCTCTTAGCAATTTGCACCTAAATACTCTCTTCAGATTCTGCTTCTGAATATTCTGGACTAGTTATATATCTTTTACAGAAAAAATTATAAAAGAGAAAAAATTATTTTTGATACTTTTTAAAATATTTTTAAAGATTTTTTATAAGTTTTATATTTTTTAATATTAAAAAAATTATTCTTCTTAAAGAAAAAAAATTAAAATTTAAGAATTTGAATCAAAATTCATTGAAAGTAACTCAAAGAATAATTTCATAAGCTTTTGGATGTGAAAAAGCCATGTGTAAAAACAGTATAAATTTAAACCGCATTCCTCAATGAAAAAGATTTTAAGAAAATGTCAAAAATAAAAATTTATTTTAACTTCAGATTGAAAGAAATAATTATTGAATTGTTATATTTTAGAGTTTAAAAATATATTAATTGATTTCAAAAGGTTCAAAAAACATGGCCAAGCCTCCAAATATAAGCAATGGGTATGAATGGCAGTTTTTTAGAACAAAAAGAGAAGTCTACAATATGTTTAAAGCCAATTCTATGGATAAAATCACAGCCAGGCCCCAAAATGAAACATATGGCTATGAAACTGATGATAATATTACTATTAATCAACAGTACTATGCCTGTTCTTCTGGGATATAATAATGAAATATTATTATAACCAAAATTAAATAATTAAACAATTCTTTCTTTCACGTGTTAAAAACTACTAGTGACTTTAACAGTGAGGAGTAATTGTCTACAAGAATCAATTACAAGAATAATTTAATAATAAAAACTTCTTTTATTAAAAAAATAAAATTATTTTAATATATAATTATCTTATGCAAGAATAATTATAAAGATAATTCTTGAAGAAAACTAATTTTAGAAAAAAACTTTAAGAATGAAAGATAAATGACTCACTTAAACTCCAAAGAGCTTATTGAAAGATATAAGTAGAGAAATTTCATGTAGAATTGTGGATTTAAGCGATCAAAATGATTTATAGCAAGATTACATCAATATATAGTTGGATTCTATGATTTCACATCTTTCTTATTGATTCTGAAAGAATTAAAACACTCAAGAATAGCTATAACTCATACTTACTTTTTGGTAACAATGCAATCAATGGATAATAAGATGATTCTTCGAAAAAACAGCAAGAGGAGGCCTCTTTTAAGTAAACAACAGCTCACAGAGGCATTCCATGGAGAAAACTGAAGAACCAGTGAGTGATAAAACAATAAACCCTTTTGGATTATTGATTGCATCATCTGTTGTCATATAGGATTATCATAATTAGTTAATTGATGCTTTTACGTGACTACCAACCCCAATATGGTTAAGAATAAAAGGAGTAACACTTGTAAATCTTCTTTTATTCAAAAATAATCATTTATTTCTCAAATCTATCAATTTTATTGGTAATTCCATCACAGGTTGTATTTACTGTGAATTTTTGAAGATTCAGTGTTTCACGTGGAATAATCAAAAATGGACTGTAAGTAAAGCTTTTAATTTTACTAATACAATTATAATTATTTTTGGCTGTACCATCGAAAATAAAGGTCTCCATTAGTCCTAAAAGTTTCAGAGAGATTTATTAATAATTGTATTTTTAATGAATTTATGAAATGTTTACCTCATTTCTATGTAGAATTGCAAATATCAGTGTTAAGCTGGTTGCTATGAGGTAAATCAATGGATAAAATTCCAAAAAGGGTTCTAATTACTCTCTTAGGGTCTATCCATGGAAAGTCATTAAGAATTGACATGGTTACAGGAGTCTAGGTAGCTCTTTACCTCCTTGGCACGTCAAAATAGCAGGTTATTTGCTATTTTCTTATGATTTACTGTAGTTGTAACATCGTAACCAATTTCCCAAAGAGTTTTAGTTTACTAATTGGGACAATATCATCCATGGATCTAAGCTCTGGAGCTGTCCATGCATCTGAGGCCTCAGAAGTTGGGTACCCTGGCTCTTTGATGTCTTTTGTCCCCCTTGCCTATTTTTCACATCAAAATAGAAATTTAAGCTTCAAGTGAGATATCCACTATGGGTGTACCAAAAGTCCATGTAAGAATACCATGATATTAAGTGCCCAAAGAATGAATAAAACTATTCTCAGTGTATATGTAACATAGGATTTCTCACATTCCCATTATTTTGATGTGAAATTAAGAAAAACAAAAATTTTCACAGATCATTTATGTGGTATTGAAGTATTTTCCATATTGCCACCTCAAAGAGTTAATTTGAGCTTATTCCCTCTATGGAGCTACCCTAGATAGATTTTTGTGTAGAATCCCCATCTGGCCTTAAATCCATGGATTTACTTACTCAATAAAACATTATTCATTTTTTCTAAGATCCAAAATGATGAATCTTGGATATATGCATGACTTATGAGTTATGCATAATTCAGAATTTCTTTTTAACATAATTGTGGCCTATTTGGGTATGTAAAATTCAGCTCAAGGCTCACAATGGGACACATGAGTGAAGACAGGCCCAAGGAAAGGGTAACAAGCACAGCTTGGTGGCCCAAATGGGAAAAAGAGTTGAGTGAGTATATCAACACTTGTGACAGATGCCAGAAGGCAAACCGAAAACATGGGAAAAAGTATGGGCTACTTTAACACATAGAAGAACCCAAAAACCCATGGGTAACCATCAACATGGACTGGGTTACAGGACTTGTCCCAGAGGGAAAAGAATACTTAAATGCTTGCCTGATCATAGTTGATAGGTTCAGCAAGCCACCAGGGAAAATCTTGCATCAATTGTCGGCGATTGACTTCACGTCGCACCGCGGTCAATATAAAATCTTGCTTCAGTCACGTTAGTGTCACTTTATAGTCACTGGATTTAGTGGGTCACGTCACGTCAGCGTCAAGACAACGTCAATCGTCACATGTGTCACATGAGAATGTCACTCAAAGCCCAAACCCATTTCAACACTATTTGCAATTTTTGGGTAATTTCACCTCATTGGCTTGCGCATCCCCACCTAATCCGCCCCAGCACTTTGCATGCTTACGCGCCCGCACTGCCCTCCAGATGAGACTCCGACACTTCCCCCCCATCTCCGTCCTCACCACTCCTTACGCTTTCACACCCCCGCTGTGGTATTCCATACCTTAATGGCCCAGTTTCAAGTGAAATTTCATCCATAAGGCTATAAATTGAAGAAATAACAAATAAAAATCAATAATTAATCAATTATAATAGAGGAATTTAGCAATATAATGGATTGAAGGTCATCAGCATGTATAATCCCATAAGTAAATCCTGGAAGAATGGTCCATTTGATTACAAGAATAACAATAAAATAAGCAAAAGAAAAAGACAAGCTAGAAAGAGTGTAACACTCAAGTTACCCTAGATCTGCTCCACCTTTGGATTACTCAGCAATTCAGTTATTAACCTGAGGACACTTCAATAAAGAATAAATTAAAACTGTATCAATCAACAGCAACAAGACAGAAAGAAAGAGAAAGCAATCAATTTATGCAAGGAAAATCCATCAAAAACCTTAAATTACACAGCATATCTGAGGAAACACAAGCACAGCCACCTGATAAGCCAGTAAATCTAAATTAAAAGCAGAATTAAGTTAGATAAAGAAAAGAAGAAACTCATACAGGACAAAGAGAAATCCCACAATACACAACATTCTCCACCTATAGTTCAAAAAATGCACAGACCTATGGTGCAATAACTGTACAAAATCATCTCATACCACCAAAAATTGTGCAACAAACCAAACAAATGGTGCAATACCTGGAAGAAATGACACCATCTCAAAATTTCTCACCAGCAAAAACATCTCAGATTACATAATCATACATAAATTGGTGCAAAAAACCAAACAAATGGTATCTCACCACTATAAAGAAATTATCCCAGCCAAAAGAAGTGGAAAAATTCTAAGTCCCTTGTTTTTGAGTGCCTCTATGGAGGGCCCAAAGAATATAAATAGAGGTCCTCTCTCCCTCATTTTTTTCCTCTTTTCCCCATGAATCCAATTAGTTATATACCAAGAAGGAGAATAACTATTCATCCCTTACTAGTAGGTTAATCTAGAAATTATTATTATTATTATTATTACATTACATTAAAAGTGATTTATACATAGCTGTAGTTAACAGTAGGTCTGCCTATATTATAAGCTCATGTATTAGTGAAATACTCATGTTAAACAAAATATCTATATTATACTCTTCTCACTAGAAGAAAATCTATATCACTATTATTATTATCACAAAACATATTTTACATATTATCAAAATTATTTATCAATTACACTTATTTACAACATCAAACAATATTATTATATTTTAACTATTACTAAATTTTCTCATATTGAGCTATTATCCATTAAACAAAATACCTTCAACAAAGAAAACAACTTAAAATAACCACTCAGTACTATTATATCTATTATTATCTACTCAATTATTATCTTATCATCTTGAAATCACCTACAAATTTATTATTTAAAATTATTATTATTTTATCATTAGTCTGATTATTGAATAGGTTGACTGCTGAAAAGTCTTCTCTAGTTGTAAATCCACAATCTTAAATATTGATTTGTGAGCTCGCTAGGGAGATTGCTTAGTTTATTCAGAGGGGCAGCTAAAACACCATTAGCACCCTTGGTTACAGGATTATTTCAGCAATTCAAAACTGTTTACCTGTGATTTCCCCCTCAAGGACTGCCTTATCCATTTCCACACTAAAAGGAGTTCCACATCTGGTGTCCCAACAGTGGCCATTTCAACTTCAACATTCAATAATCAGTCAATCATCAATAAAAAAAGAAACCCAAATCAACATAACTCACAAAAAATAATTATCATTATCAAGAATTAACCATCAACATTCTCATACAATCTGGAATCTGGAAACAAATCCCATTCCAAATCATCATCACCATCACAATCCTCAAATCAATCATACCATTTTTATTATCCAGTAAAAGAAGGAACACCAGAAAATCAAACACCCAAGGATATTGATTTGCTTATTGCAACACCAAGAACAGAACAGAAGGAAAAGGTAGAATTAAGGACATTTTTCTTCAAGTTAATTCAAGAAGCAAAGAAAAACAAGCAAAGTACAAAAGAATTTAAAGGATCAGTTTACCAAGTAGAAATGAATCATCAATCAACATCTGACTTACCACCATTACCTGAAGATACTTTAGAAGGACAGTATGCAGAAGAAAGTGAAGAGGAAGATCAAACAGTACAAATACAAAGTCTTATGAAGCCAATGAAAGATTTATTATTAAAAAAAATTAAAAAGAAAGGAAAAAGAAGGGAACAAACATCTTACACACCTGGAGCTAGTCCAAGTGAACAAACATTACCAAGGCATGTTAGACCTGAAGGCTCACCAATATCACCTACACCTGGTCCTAGAGCAACCTCTACTCCAGTGCCAGAACCAAGAACTCAAAATATTCCAAGGAGAGTTTTGGTCACTACACCTAATAATCCAAGTCCATTACAGCAGAAAGTTTCAAGACAAGAAAGACCTGTGGTTAAAATTAAAGCAAAAGATTACAATCTAAATTTTGATGGAGAAGAAGTAGAGAAATTTATCAAGAAAGTGGAAAGAACAGCTCAAATTGAAGGAGCAACAGATGAAGACCTAGCAATGCAAATGGCATTTTGGACAACAAACCAAAAGTTGAGTGATTCAATTGAAGCTATGCCAGGTTATGAAGAAGGAGATTGGACTCAACTTAAGAAAGATCTCATAACAAAATGGGGAAGAGTGAACCTGAAAGAAGATACAGAAAAGACTCACTGATGAAGCTTTTTTCTGAAACTCAAGAAGATGGAGGAATTGGTAGTCTATCACAATATAAGAAGTTTATGGGAGAATATGAAACTATTGTTACTTACTTATTAAGATACAGGTATATTCCTCAAGATAACATGTTCCATGAAGACTTATTTGATTGTCTTTCAGCTGATATTAAAGGGGCCATAAGCAAGGAAATGATCAAAGATAATGTCATGGTTAGAGCTGAAGATGGAGGATACCTTATACCACCTATGAGAATTCTCAAGAAGTACATTGAACAAGAATTGGAAGCCAGAATATTAGTAACCAAAAGATTCTCATCATCAAGAGATACAGGAAGGAATGTTACTGAAAATAAAAAGAAAGTTCACTTCAAGAAAGAAGCTTTTCCAGGAATGAATGAAGCTTTTAATAAGATGAAGGAAATTACTGAATCCCTCAAAGAACAAAAAATGAAAACTAGAAAGCAGGCACAAGGGGAAAATGAAGAATTCAAGAAATTTATGACTCAACTGGAAGAATTGAAAAGTCTATCCAAACCTCAAATTGGTGGGGTTACCAATAATCAACTTAATAATCAACAGTTCAAGCCAAGAAATGATTTACCTCCATTCTCACAAAGGCATGTTCCCTATGCACCAGCACAAAGCATACCAAAACCCTATGTCAAATGCTATTATTGTTTTGAGGAAGGACATTCAGTGAATAGATGCAGCTACCTCTTTGAAGATCAAAATAAGAAATGGGTCAGCAGACAAGGAGGAGGATTTTTATATGCCAATTTGCAAAGAGTTTCAACTGATGGTAAAATAGCTCCAAAGAAGTTAGCTGAAGATTTTGCAAAAGAGCTAGAAGAACTTACAAATAAAATGAGAGAAGATGATGCTAAGGAAGCACTACCCAAACCTAATCCAATGAACATAATACAATTAAAGAAAGATGATAGTGCAACTGCTATAGCAAAAATTGAAAACTGGGGAAGCTGGCAGCCACCAACTATTTCATCAGCCAATGAGCCACTTTTAAAGAATTAAGGATTAAGAAATACTAAAGAAAGAAACTCAAGAGCAGAAAATACCCATCAAGATGCTTTAAGATCACATTCAAAAGTGAAAACACCATTAAACAAAAGACCAAATATACCTGGAGCTTATATTGAAGATGAGCAAAAGGAAGAAGAGAAAAAAATTATTCCAACTAAATATAAGAAGCCTCAATTGGTGAAAAATAAAAAGGAAATACTTACAGAGGAACCTAAAAGTGATCAAACTGAAAATACTCAAGAACCAATCAAGAAAGTCAATGAAAGGAAAATCATAAAGAAGGAAAAAGTAGATATTCAAGATATTATGGCACAAATTATCAAAAAGGTATTAGATCAGAAAATAAATCTCACCTTGGAACAAATTTTAGTCATGTCACCAAAGTTTTTTAATCAATTAAAGAATCTTTCAGAAGAAGAGAAGAAATCTTTTAACTCAATTGATACAAAGGAAACTCAAACCAAACTCATAAATCATCATCTGGGTAATTATGAACAGCCAAAGTTACATTATGCCTGTCCATTGGGATTTATGCAAGTATATTTAGGAGAAGAAGGACATGAAATAATGGCTTTAGTTGATACAGGATCAGAATTGAATATAATACCAGAAGATTCAGAAATCAAAGCAGGACTTACCACAAGATGTCTTGACATGAATTTAAGAGGAATTGGTGGGCATTGTACCTCAATAGTTGGATTAGAAGAATTTACCTCAATCACTTTAGTTACTGGGGAAGAAAGAAATATACATCTTTTTGTAGCAAGAGGAGCAGTTCACACAGTATTTAGAAGGCCTTTCCTTGCAGATAATAACATAAGATTAGACTTTTCTCAACAAAAAGGGGAAATATTCAGTTATATAGAGCCAGATGGAAGAAGACTTTGCTTACCAATTTGTTCACCACAGAAAGTAGGATGGAGAGAAGACCCACAAGCAGGAATGGAAACATGTGCAGTTTCTAAATTGGAATATTGGCAAGAATTACCAAAAGAGGATGAATTAAGCTCCAACAAACAAGAAAATTTTGAGGAAAATTCTCATCAAGTACTTGATAGTGAAGAAGTGAAGGATTCCAAAGGCAAAGTGAAAATTCATGAGGACTTAGCTCCAATTAGTACAGAGGATTTCAATTCAAAGTGTAAAGAAGAAAACTCTCTAGGAATTTTAGCCTCAAGAAAAGAAAATGGAAATACTTGTAGCCAAATTGCTCAAGCCATCAAAAGTTATAACCTCAAGAATACTGAAGACATCAAAAGAAAAACATTAACAAAGCTTATCTCACCTATTAAAGCTTTGAAGTCCCTTTCAAAGGGAATATTTAAGAATAATTGGAAGTCAAGTATCAAGCCAGTTGTAACAATAGTTAGTGTCAGCTCAGAATCTAAAAGTTTAAGTTCTCAAATTGATAAATCAGCACTCAAATCATTAAAAGAAGTTTCCCTCAAAGATAATATTTCCAAAAAGAAGGACATTATTACTCAAAACCACCTTATAGTTCAGGAGGAAAATATTGATATAATTCCAAAATCTGAAGAATCTGAAAGTGTAAATGAAATTTTGAAAGATACTATGAGAAACTCACACCATAATAAAAATACCTATCCTCAAGAAATTTCAGCATCTAATGAAGGAGCAAGTAAGACAATTAATAAACAGAATTTTCATCAAATTGAATCAGTTCTTCCACAAGAGTTAATTGATCCATCACTCAGATTCAATCAAGTACCTATGACAGAAGCTACCCACAAAAAGCAATTTGATAATTTTGAGAAGTCACAACCTTCTTTTCCCTCAAATTTTGAAAACATTGATCCTAGAATTATGATGGAAGGAATTAGCAGTGAAAATGAATTATACCCTAATATGGAAAATATTGATTCAAGACTTATTATAGAAGAATTGGACTTAACAAGAGTAATTGAAGGCCCTATAAGGGGAAATAAACAAAAGCAATTAAAAAATATGCCTTTATGTCCAGAAGAACAACCTTCAAAAATAGATTTACATGGTTACACCTTGAGAAAAGAAGATATGGAATGCAGTATAGAAATAAATATGCAACTCAAAACATTCAAGAATGAATTTAAAGAAGGAATAAACTTATTTGGACAAATTGACATACAACAGGAATTAAATAAACCAAAGCCCTTACACCCTGAAGACAGATCCTCTGGGGAAGTTTATAATAACTATAATATTGAAAAAAAAATTAAGTCAAGATTCAAGAAACTTAAATCCATCAGGAACAATGCCACAAATGAATACATAAAAAATACAATACACTCACCAATTATCTTAGAAAAACATCTTTCTGAATCAGAATATGCAAATGAAGCAGGATTATTCTGTCAAATGGAAATACAAGAAGAAGCTGAAGATGAACAGAAATTTATACTTACTGAAGAAGAATTCCCTTGGGAAGGTTATACAAATTGGCAACCTCTTAGAAATGCCAACCTTGTTGAACAAAATAATGATAATCCTAGGAACAACTGTGAAGTTTCAAACCAACATGTCAAGTGGTTGCAAGATATTAGTACACCAAAGAAGAATTAATCAAATAGAATCAAAGATTAAAGTAGCAAAAAGAAGAAGAAGACTAAGGAAGAAAAGGAATATTTTTGGATTACTCAGAATAAAAAGATATGCCCAAGCTTGCAGGCCCATTGGGCAAGGCAATATAAGACCTCAACACAAAAATAGGATTGGACAGAAAATGATGATAAAAATGGAAACACTAATAATGAGTATTTGAGTAATTAAGAAAAGCTGCAAGATCAATATTTCAACGAAGAAAGAAGAAATGAGCTTACAGCTAAGAAGGCCAAATTCAAGAATAGGCTTGACAACAAATCTTCACATTATCAATGATTTATTTTATTATAATAAAACATTTTCCTTTATTATTTCATGAATTTGAGTCTTATTCTAGTCTCAAATATCTATATAAAAAATGTAAAAAAAAATAATAATGCATAAAAAAATATAAAAAATATCAAATATCAAAATATATAAAAAAAAGTGTTTCAAGTGTATCAGTATTATTATTTCATGTTATCTTATGTATTAGTATAAAAAAAAAAAAAAAAAAAAAACTCAACTCAAAAAGAGGGTGTGTGTCTATTTCTTAAATCCATCCTTTATGATTTAAGTTTTTGGGATGAAATTCTGGGGAATTTCGATTTTATCCTATAATTTACCCTCATAAATATTAAATATCATAGTCAATAATATCACCACATTCAAGAATTTAACTCAAAGTGAAGAATCACACAAACAAATCAAGAATATATATGTGAAGATCTTAATGCAGTCAAATAATCAATACATAATCAAAAGGATAACTGGCCAGGTTAAACCCAGATGAAAATATTTCTCTTTTAATTAATTTACTTTGAATATTCAAAATATTCTATAAAAGAGACACAAATTATCTTATTTTTTGGGGGGGATAAGGGAGAAAACACCTCCTTTTATATTAAAGATGGAGCAGGTATCGCCCACCCACAGATTAGCGTTTAAGCCTTTCATATATCAAAGGCTATGCAAAACTCTAAGTATACATCTTATCAACCATTTAACCCCATTTAGAATTCAATTTAAAGATAAATAAATAAATTGCATAGACTAAATCAGTAATATATTGATTGGGTTAACCAAACAAATTAATATTTAACTTAAAAATTCAGAATCTTAATTAATTTGATTTTATATTATTTGGTAAAATTAAAGTGTAACCCCACCCCAAATTTAATTAAAAAAAAATTGCACAAATTTAATCAACCTTATATTGGTTGAGTTTCAAGATTAATCAAAACTTCAATTTAATTTTAAGAAGTTTAATTAATTTATTTCTTATAATTATTTGGCTAAATTAATTCTTAGCTTCACTCAACTAAAACAAAAAAAATATTAATTAATTTAATCTTATATTAATTGATTAAATTGATTCTTAATTCACTTAACTAAAACAAACAATAAATTTGAATCAATTGAACTTTAGTTTAATTTTCAAATCTTAATTAATTTAATCTCACTTTATTTGGTCAAATCAATGGTGAACTAAATTAAAGTAAAAAAAAAACACTCACCTTATTAGAATTTCAACTGCCTGTACCATTATTATTTTCCTCTCTATTCATTTTTATATTTTTTATTTATTTATTTATTTATTTTATTTTATTTTTTTACTTTTTTTTCAAAAAAAAAAGAATAGCAAATTATTATTACTATTATTATCATCAATCAATATTTTAAAAAATATATATACAATATTTTTCTTCTTTTTTTTTTCTTTTTTTTTTTTTTAAAAAATAAAAAAAAAAAAAATCAAATTTAACAAAAAAAAAAAATAAATAAATAAAAAAAAAGCATTGGAATGATGCAAAAACAGTAAAAAAAAAAGCAAAAATGACAAAAAAAATAAAAAATGAAATAAATAAATAAATAATTAAATCATTATTTTTTTTTATAAATATGTAAAAAAAATAAAAAATTACTTTTTCTTATTTTTTTTATTTTATTTTTCTTAAAAAAAATTGTAAAAAAAAGAACGATAAAAAAAAAAAAGAACGATAAAAAAGAAAAAAAAAGAATTGAAAAGAAAAGAAAAGTATTGATTGCGATTGAAGGAGAGGAGTACAGTACAATACTGTACTGCACTGTACTGTAAAAAAAAAAAAAAAAACTTTAATTATTATTTCTTGTTTGTATGTTTTTTTTTTTAATTTTATTTTGATATATGAGGCAAGAGGGCTAAATTAAAGTGGAAGAAAATTAATCACCCGTGGCAAGATTAGAAGTATAGCTGTTTAATTTTGAATTATGCACACTGGGAACTTCAAAAAAAAAAAAATTAAATATTATCATTATTTATATTATATTAAAATTTATTATTATCATTTATATTATATTAGAATTGATTATTATTCATCATAAAATAAATATATCATTATAAAATAATAATATTATTATTTTTATTAAATTAAATATATTATTATTATTTAAAAAATTAAATTTATAATTATTATTTAAACCAAACTAACCTTATAATTATTATTTAAATTAATTTAATTTTATAATTATTATTTATATTAGATTCAATTCATTATTATATAAAAAAAAGAATAAATAAATTGGAAAATTAGGTTATAATTATTAGATGGAGAGGGGGTGTCAATCCTCAATAACAATAAAAAGGCCACCCACCATTAATAATAATTAATATACTAAAAAAAAAGTGATTCAAGAGATTTATCAAGAGTTTAAACTAGTTTTATTCTCAAAAGTAGTTAAATAATCCTCCTTATTATTATTTCTTTAACATTTATATTAATTAGTATCATTTTAGAAAGAATCTATATTATTTTACTCTATTGATTATTATTTTATATTACTTCATATTATTTTATCTTTGTTTATTTTATCTTATTTTATTTTTTTATCTCAAATTCATATAAAACTCATATTATATTCTGTGATGATTTGATATTATTTTATTATTACTCTTAGAAATTTTTCTTTACACCCATCATATTCATACTATATCAAAAAAAAATATTATTACAAAAAAAAAAATAAAAAAATAAAAATAGAAATGATGGTACAATTATTAAATGGAGAGGGGAGGGATGGCCCTACCATTTAAGGTTAATTTCAGCAAAAAAAAAAAAAAAAAAAAACAAGAAGAAAGAACAACCCAACCAGAAAAACAAAATAAAAAAAGAGAGGTCCTAGATATGACCTTAAACTGTCCAAATATTTCATTTTTTATATTTTACCAACAAAATTACTTCAAGAATAGGTCCTTGATAAGACCTTAAGCTTTCTGAATAAACTATTTATTATTTTTTAGCAATTAGTACTTCAAATAACTCAAGCAATGGTCCTGAGAATGACCTTAAACTGCATTATTATTCATCAAAATAAAAATAAAATAACATAATTTCTTATTATGAAAATACTCTTTAACAAATAGGCAAACAAAAAACATAGAAAATGAAAACCAACCAATAAATCAAAATCAAATATCTCAATATTAACATGATCAAAAGAGTCATACTACAAAAAAAAACAAGAAAAAGAAGAAGACAACACAAAGAAGAAAACATGGAGATTCAAAATCAATATAAAGAGATATCAACAGAAAATATCATTTGAAATTACTAGAATAAATATTTAAAGGAATAAAATATGGCTAAATGGAACCAAATTATTTCCCTTGAAACTGGAATGCTGGGGACAGCATTAAATGGAGAGGGGGATGTGGTATTCCATACCTTAATGGCCAAGCTTCAAGTTAAATTTTATTTATAAGGCTATAAAATTGAAGAAATAACAAAGAAAAATCAATAATTAATAAATTATAATAGAGGAATTCAGCAATAAAATGGATTTAAATTCATAAATATGTATACACCCATAAGAAAATCCTGGAAGAATGGTCCATTTGATTACAAGAATAGCAATAAAATAAGGAAAAGAAAATGACAAGATAGCAGGAATGTTAGATTTACCAGTGAAAAGGGGTAGTGTAACAGTCAAGTTACCCTAGCTCTGCTCAACCATTGGATTACTCAGCAATGCAGTTATTAAAATGAGGACAGTTCAATAAGGAATGAATTAAAACTGTATTAATCAACAGTCACAAGACAGAAAGAATAAAATCAATTAATTTATGCAAGGAAAATCCATCAAAAACCTTAAATTACACAGCATATCTGTGGAACCACAAGCACAGCCACCTGATAAGCCAGTAAATATAAATTAAAAGCAGAATTAAGTTAGATAAAGAAAAGAAGAAACTCATACAGGACAAATATAATCCCCACAATACACAGCATTCTCCACCTACAGTTCAAACAATGCACAGAGCTATGGTGCAATAACTGTACAAAATCATCTCATACCACCAAAAATTGTGCAACAAACCAAACAAATGGTGCAATACCTGGAAGAAATGACACCATCTCAAAATTTCTCACCAGAAAAAACATCTCAGATTACATAATCATACATAAATTGGTGCAAAAAACCAAACAAATGGTATCTCACCACTATAAAGAAATTATCCCAGCCAAAAGAAGTGGAAAAATTCTAAGTCCCTTGTTTTTGAGTGCCTCTATGGAGGGCCCAAAGAATATAAATAAAGGTCCTCTCTCCCTCATTTTTTCCTCTTTTCCCCATGAATCCAATTGGTTATATACCAAGAAGGAGAATAACTATTCATCCCTCACTAGTAGGTCAATCTAGTATTATTATTTAAATGGGAATTATATACCAAGAAGGAGAATAATTCATAAAGTATTATAGACTTATAAGTTTAATTCATAGTGATTTCTAATTAATAGTAGTTAACAGAAGGTCTACTTAATATTATTAATCCACCCTATGTTTAAATTATCAGTCTTATAATTATAATACTATCAATAATACTCATAATATTGAGTTTATCACCATAACCTTTACATTATAAAGGAAAAATAGCCTTATTATATATTCATATTAAATAACCAACCTTACAGCTATATATTATTATATATATAAAAAACCCTTCCCTTAAATTATACTATATCACTCATATACTTAACAAACATCCACTCTATATTGAACAATATCTTACCAATAAATTATTAAAGGTCTTATTATTATATTATATTAACAATTACCCTCTCAAACCATTAAGTATTTCAACATACATAACATCAAATTAAACTTACCCCTTAAAATATATATTATTACTATTATATTAAATCAACCTCTTATACTATTAAGGTCTTACCCTTAAAAATATCTTATATTATTATTTGAAAATTATATTTTATACTGTTTTAACTTATACGTTACTTATCTGATTATTCAATAGGTCTGATAGAGACTGCTAAAAAGTCTTCTCTAGCTGTAAAGCCACAAGCTTAAATATTGATTTGTGAGCTCTGTAGGGAGATTGTTTAGTATATTCCGAGGGGCAGCTAGAACACCATTAGCACCCTTGGTTACAGGATTATTTCAGCAATTTCAAACTGTTTACCTGTGATTTCCCCCTCAAGGACTGCCTTATCCAATCCCACACTAAAAGGAGTTCCACACCGCAAGCTCATAATAGGCCAAAAGGAACTGGTTCTTTAATAGAGGACTAGGATGATGAGGGATCTGCAGCAGAGTTCATATTGCATTTGCGCGTGCTTGCAATATTTGACATGGTTGGATTTGAACATCATTGAATGGGAATATAAATATATCCAATTGAATAATTCAGTATCCACTGCATTTTTCAGGTTCAGGTAATTGAGATCTCAAATTCGCACAAGTCAGATGCAATCTTTCATTTTTAGCTGCAATTTAAAAACATTTATCAACCGAAATCAAATTTAGTTGAGATTAATATTTCACACAACAGTCAGTAATCATTTGGTTTCATTACATTTTCCACTGCAAGCATTCCATTCACAAAAAAAGGGAACTTGTGGTAAAGTGTTGGGGTGAAGAAGGAAAGTGTGAGTGGCTCACTTATTCTCAGCATATATATATAGATATATATATGGGTTGGCATTCATGTGGCACCCTCTTGGGCCCCATGGAATAACATTGGCTTTAGTTGGTTTAGATCAAGCCAATGCCATCTGGGCTCCAACAGGGAAGTCAAAGATGTGTGCCAAATAAAGCTCATTGGGCTTTGGGAACCATTCTGGGCCCAAAAGGCTTTAGGTTCAAATGGGAGGAAGCAGTATCTGATATCTTGTCTGCTTCAACACAAAGTGATCCTTCACCCACTTGGGAATAGTGAGACCTACTGAAAGACAAATGAGGCCAAAACCACCCAAATGAATCCGCTTTTTTCCTCCACTTTACCAACAGCACAAATATCAATGCCAGTATCAGTAAATATGATCCCAAGTGAAATTCAGATGCTTGTGGATTTCAATCAGATCAGATGCATTCACTTTGGCCGCATGGAAATTTTCTCTTCAACCGGATTACTCATTGCCCCTGTCAAATTCAGACCATTTGTCAGCCTGTGACTCAAAACCAGAGCACAAGCATGACAGCCAAAATACCATAAACCAATGGTATAGCCAGGATACCACTAAAACATGGAGGTGAGCCAAATCAGCTCAAAAGTTATCAAAAGAAAGAGGAAACTAACCTCTTCCTGAAAATATAAGTCCCATCACCATAGGACTAGAAATAACAAAGTTATTCCTGCTCAAAGTTATTGCTGAGCATAAACCTTAATTGTCACCTCTCATCTAAAATCTGGAAGGGGAGGCTTAACCCCATCAAATGGGTACTCAAAATGAAGCTCTAAGCCAGGGCTATCCAATGGTACCAGCCAAACTGAGCTAGCACCAATATTACTGAAGTTATGGACAATTTCAGGCCAAATAGGGGTGAACAAAACATTCACCTCTCATCTAACTTCTACAGTTTTGGTGTGGGATACCTGAAGTGGGGTCTTTTTAGAAAGAGCACAATCAGGGCTATCTGATGATGTCATCCATTTCCCCATATCTCAACTACTGCAGAAGATATGGGGCAAACAAGCTCAATACAGCTTTTTGCCTAAAACATGCAAATGTACCAAAATCTTGTACATGGGATAACTTTGCCATATTTAATGATACCCATATCAAATGAGGTACCATTTTGTAGAGCACATACAGGGCTACACACTGAACCAATTTAGAGGTTGATATCTCAAGAATTGACAAAGTTATGGCTGTTTTAAGGTTAAAATCTCACCTGCTGTCATATACAGCCTTACCATGGGATAATATCCCATAATCATGAATATGAGGTGTCAAATAGACAAAGAAGCATGTTTTTGCTTGAGGACTTCATATGTCAGTCAATACTGGGGTCCCATACAGTTTCTGTACAGCATTCTACGTGTCATACATGTCAGAATCAGGCTATGAGGTCCCCAGATGAAAATTTTCACCCTGTATTGGTGAAAACTGCCCAAATGTGGTTTCAAAACCACATCTGAGCCCAATACAGGCTATACAGGCTGTTTGCAAACCACAAGCCGGTACTAGAAAGTGAAAAATCTTCACTTCCTCTACGTGGAAAGGTCTAGCACCCTTTCCACCCCATTTCAGGATAAAAAGGAGGCTTTTCACAGCCAGAATTGTCTCCTCATCCTGATCTTGAATACCCTACGTAGTAAACTGTCAAAAACAGTTTTACTCTTGGGTAATAAACAGGTATAATTATATATTTAATTATTGTAACTCTTATTATAGTAACCCAACTGGTAAGATTGCACCCTGGGTTCTCAATAGCTCTCACCACCACTATTTTCCAATAGTAGAACCCCTTAATTATATTATAAATCATCTTTTAAAATCAAAAACTCCTATTTTAAATCAATTTTCTACGTGTCACAGTCATATTCCTAGTTGTAAATACTCTTATTACCACTTCAATATAGACTCAGCCTGACATTTTGGGGGCCTGGCCGTGTTTTTTACTTATTTTTGGACCTTACAAGTAAGTTTTTCTCATTTTTATCATTTATTGACACCTGTTTTACCTTTGATAGGCGTCATTTTCTCTAAAAAATATATATTATATATATATATATTTTTTTTATTTTTTTAAAAAAAAAAAATCATATATTATAGAGTATCTGTCACGTGGCTAATAATCACAAGACTAGTATTTTTGGCGTGTTTTGTATATAAAAAACAATTTAAGCAACTAATACAGTCTTAATTCTTAAGTGAATTAAGACAGCTCATACTGATAAATCAACAGTTGAGGAATGTTTGGGCACATTGTTAACTCAATTACCCTGTAATACACCACCTTTTGACAGATTATACTTGCTAATTACAAGTACTCTGTGAGATATTGGTATACAAACAGTATACCACATATCAGTAAGCTGTATTTTTGACGTGGAATTGTTAATACAAGTACATTGTCATTATACAAGGGCATATTGTAATAATATACAAGCCCAGAGGCCATTCTTAGACATGCAAAACCAGCCTTTTAAGAAGTATTAACTGACATAAGCCCTCTTTTTTCCTGTTTGATTCAGTGGAAGAAAATTTCATACCACTTGAGACCCAGTCACAGGCCAACATACCAGTGACACCCTCAGAACCAGAGGGCAGCAAGGGCAAAGGAAAAAGACTTAGTGAAGGCCTCATTACAGCCAAAAAGTGGACATCAATAGCCACTCAGAGGAGTAGAAAACCACAAAACTCTGCTTCAATACAAGGTAAACCAACCTTAACCACTTGTACAGGGAAGATTACAATTATTAACCCAGTTGTAACCTCCAAAGGCAAACTGCCCAAATCAGCAGTTGACAAATTTGTACAAGGCACAGTCAAAGATAAATACCCTAAGAACATAAAGTTTTTGACTTCTTGCAAACACTGATATGTTCCCTGCATACCTCAGAGACCTTGGCTTCCAAAGGAACCAGCCAGAGGACAGAGAAGGATTGTCCAGAACCAGAAGACCTGAAAGAAGACACCTTGGACACAGTGGTGGATGGAAAAACAATGAGGGAGATAATATCAACCTTGCCATTCACACTCCAATTCAACAGAAACCTCAACCCAGAGGACTGGAAAGATATGGATCAAGTTCTTCAGATTCACCAACTCCTCAAAGATTTATTTCAATGGAGCATGGACAACAAGAGGTTCAACCTAGAAACTGACTGGGCAGAACTGGGATCAAGTTGCCAGAAGATCTGTCTCAAAGAGATAGACTTCAAAGACCTTATGGTAATCACCAAAGGTTGGAATCCTACCAGGCAGCACAGACTCCTGGAGGCAAGGGCACAGAGGATAAGGGAGAATCAAGCCACTATCCAAGCAATAGAAGAACAATTAACCCAGACAGGGCCTACTCAGATTCCTTCAGGTTCACAAGGAGCAGGCCAAATCAGCTCTCCAGTGGCTTCACACCATTCAGAAACCAGCAGATCAGTGGCCAAGAGTCACCATTCTTCCCAATTCCAGGAAGTTTCCAGGAGAAGACAAGGAAACAAGGGCAAGAACAAAGCCTCCTTCAACCAGAGGAGGAAAGAGTCAGACCCCATGATCCAGAAGCTGTTAGATTTGGTGAAAGAAGTACACAAGAACCAGAAGTAGTTGTAAACCACTCTAGAATCAGTAGTCCTAGTAATAGAAACATTACCCCCACTCAGACTTAAAATAACATTGTCACATCTGAGAGTAACATCAACAGTGATACACTGTGGTTCCAAATGTCCCAATATGCTGAACAATCTGCAAAACAGTTTGCAGAAATTAAAGCTAGCCAAGAGAGGATGAGACAAACTCAAGCCTCCTTGGAACAAATAGTTAGGAATCTTCAAGAAGGATATGCTCAACTGAGCAAAGCCTCTGAAGAAACCAACAAAAGACTGAATATAGTCTTTGAAGAACAACACCACAGCACAAGGGACAGGGAGTGTCTGGATCAAGACATTAACAAATTGTTTAATGCCTACCACAGCTTGAAGCCCCAACCACAAGGCCAAGCTATGGAGAATCCATATCAACCAGATCACATCAAACCAGATGCCATGTTGTTGAATAAGCCAAGATCTCCATCACAATACAAGGATGGAGATGGCATGTCTTATTCAGAGAAGGAAGCCTTGAAACAGCTTCCTGAGGCCTCAAGCTTGCCCAAATTCTCTGGATCAGGAGAATATGATCATATGGAACTCATAGATTATATTTATGAACTCTTCATTGATGTACCAAGCATACCAGACTACTGGATCACTGATAGATTGAATACTGCATTTAAAGGTCATGCTAGTATATGGTACACAGAAATGAAAGAAATCCATGGCAGAAGAAACTGGCCATGGTGGAAGAGTCAAATCATCCAAAAGTACAGTAATGGAACTTGGATATGGCAAAAGACCATGTCATTTGAAAATGACAAATACTCTGTGGAGAAAGATCCATATGAGTGGTGTCTTAGACAGTCCAAAAGAATTAAAGCCATTGATCCTCATATGAACATTCAAATGAGGAATCACAAAATTCTGACACAACTGCCAGGAGAGCTAGAGCATGCAGTGAAATGCAGATGCAACCAGAATTGCACTCTAGATGACATTGCCAACACCTTACAAGACATAAGGAAAAGGACTAATATAGGGAAATTCACCCCATATAAGAGCAGTAGTTTCAAAGAGAAACAACCTTTCAGGGTAGAGATTAAAGACAAACCCAAAGAAAGAGTGGCAGAAGTGGCAAAGAAGAGGAATTCTTGTCACAGCTGTGGTTCAACAGACCACTATGCCAACAACTGTCCAAAGGCAAAGAAAAAAGTCTATGCCATAGAGAAAGTCCCTGAGGAAGAACCTCCAACAGAGGATTCTGAATCAGACTCTATGGGTGATGCCATCAGAGAACAATCTGATGATGACCAAGACCCTAGAGAGGAATTTTTAGTGGAATACCAAGAGGAAACCCCACTAGAAATTCAGGACATACAGTTGGAAGCAGGCATGCCACAGGACACTGCTAATAAAAACTTGTGCAAACATACACCAGATGCACAAACATTCCTAGTTACACCAACCAAAGGAATGGCATATATACATGGAACAGCCACAAAAATGACTGTTTTTATTGACAATGCTCAGCATCCCCTGATCATTGATAGTGGAGCACACTGCTCCATAGTGGCCAGAAGCTATCTGGATACCCACTTCCCAAACTGGGATAAACAGCTCTTGCCCACTAAGGCAAAGAACTTTAAAAGTGCATCAGGGAAGATGACTTCCATTGGGACAATTATCAAAGAGATAATTATACCCCACAGGAAGGGTAATATTAGACTCAACCCAGAGTTTGTAGTGCTTAATGATGCCCACATCCAAGGGGTTTTACTCGGAACAGATTACCAGAGGATGTGTGGCATAGACATTTATAACAGTAAAAATAGGCACATCACCATTGGTACTAACAAGGAAAAGAAATTTTCACTTGACATATACCAGATATCTTCTCAAGATCCACTAGAAGAACTTCTGAAGGAATTCAGAGAGGGACAGTTTAGCACTACCCTCACCAGTAAACAAAAACTAAGTTTACTGAAGATGTTGAGAAAGAACAGACCAGCATTTGCCATTGGTGAAGAACCATTAGGCAAGATCAAAGGCCATGATATAGAACTATATCTGGATGTGGAAAGGCCTTATCCACCCATGCTGAGAAGACCTCCTTATCCAGCAAGCCTGGAAACCAGGAAAGAAATTGAGAAACATATCAATGAACTCCTGGATATGGATGTCATCAGGAAGATTGGACATAATGAAATAGTGGAAATCACCACCCCTGTCCTAATCACCTGGCATGATGGCAAGTCTAGACTGTGTGGAGATTTCAGAGCTCTGCACAACTACACAAAAGCAGACAGGTACCCCATACCCAGGATACCTCATGCCTTAGATAAACTGGCTAAAGCCAAATATATAACCAAAATGGATTGTATGAAAGGCTTCCACCAAAATGGAGTTAAACCAAACTCCATGAAATTACTCAGGATAATATGCCATATGGGCATATATGAGTACACCAGAATGCCATTTGGCATCAAAAATGCACCAGCCCACTTCCAAAGGATGATGGACACCATATTTCAAGAAGAAATTATGGAAGGCTGGATGGTAGTATATATTGATGATATCATTATATACTCAGAGACATGGGAAGGCCATGTACAATACATAGACAGAGTGCTAAGTAAATGTACACCCATCAATCTGCAAATTTCACTAAAAAAGTGTAATTTTGGCCAACAAGAGCTACTGGCTCTAGGACATAAAGTCTCAGGTCTTAGTCTGGCAATTGACCAGAATAAAGTAGCAGCAGTACTGCAAAAACCAGTACCAAAAAGCATCAAAGAAATGCAATCCTTTCTTGGGTTTGCTAGCTACTATAGAAACCATATCAAAAATTTTGCACACATAACTAGTAGTTTATACAAGTTATGTTCAAAGAATGTAGTTTTTGAAATAACCAAGGAAAGGAGGGATGCATATGAGAGGATCAAATATGAACTCACTAATGCACCTGTGCTCATCTTACCTGACTTTGAACTACCATTCAAGCTATATATAGATGCAGAATGCAGTCAAGGCCTAGGAGCAGCCCTTCACCAAAGACAAATTGTGGATGGTGAACCAAGAGAAGGAGTAATTTGCTTCATCTCAAGGCAGCTGAAAGATTCAGAAGCCATGTATGGGGCCACCCAGACTGAATGTCTATGTCTAGTCTGGGCTCTAGAAAAACTCCATTATTATCTGGAGGGTGCAGTCTTTGAAGTCTACACAGACTGCACAGCCTTGAAGTCTTTACTAAACATGAAGACTACAAGAGACATATGCTGAGATGGCAAATAGCCATCCAGGAGTATAGAGGGAACATGACCATCATATACAAGGAAGGTAAAAGCCATACCAATGCAGATGGCCTCAGCAGATGGCCACTGGACAATGTCAAAAGCAATCCAGCTTATGACTCAGAAGTTGCAGCAAAAATCCCTATCTATTTCATGGAAATAGATAGGAGGAAAAACTTCAGATTATCTGATTGGGCACCAGAAAGTGGTACCCTTGACAGTGGAAACACTGACTCAGAAGGGACAGAAACTCCCATACTGGGAATAAGTTCCTCAGAGCTGCACAATGAATTCTACAGTGCAGTACAGAAGTCTTATGCCAAACACAAACAGTGTAGCATACTACTCCAACTCCTTCAACAAAAGTACAGGAGTCCAGAACTGGAAACCCAGCTGGAAGAACCCTGGTTGAGGGCCTAGAAGGACAATAAGTTTTTGCTTATAGATGGCCTGCTCTACCACAGAGAAAAGCACACAAGTGCACTCACAGTGGTAGATAGAGACCACATCTCATTGATCCTACAAAAATGCCATGACTGCCCCTATATGGGACACATGAGTGAAGACAGGACCAAAGAGAGGGTAGCAAGCACAGCTTGGTGGCCCAAGTGGGAACAAGAGTTGAGTGAATACATCAACACTTGTGAAAGATGCCAAAAGGCAAATAGGAAACATGGGAAGAAGTATGGGTTACTTCAGCACATAGAAGAACCCAAGCACCCATGGGAAACCATCAACATGGACTGGGTTACAGGACTTGTCCCAGGAGGCAAAGAAAACTAAAATGCCTGTTTGATCATAGTTGATAGGTTCAGCAAGAGCATGAGGTGTCTACCATGCCATAAGGAAGACACAGTCATGGATACTGCTCTGTTGTTTGGGAATAACATCATATCTACCTGTGGAGTCCCTAAGATCATCATTAGTGATAGGGACCCAAAATTCACATCTGAATTTTGGACTAACTTATATGACATGCTTGGTACTAAACTTGCTTTTTCCACAGCTTACCATCCACAAACAGATGGCCTAGCTGAAAGGATGATCCAAACAATGGAGGACATCCTCAGAAGATTCTGTGCATATGGCATGGAATACAAGGACCATGAGGGATACACCCATGATTGGGTTACCCTCTTACCAGCAGTCCAACTGGCTTATAGTACAAGCCAGCACTCCACCACAGGTAAAACACCTGCACTGGTGGAGGAAGGGTGGAACCCTCTGTTGCCTGTGGTTCATTTAAAAAATAATCTCCTGACTATCCACCCCACAGCCAAAGACTTCCATGATATGTGGAAGAGGGCCTGTGATACAGCTGCCAAATGCATAGCTGAGGCAAAAGAATACAATAAGCAGAGGTGGGACAAATCGCATATGGAACCTGACTTCAGGGAAGGGGACCAGGTGTTAGTGTCTACACTGAACTTCAACAATCTCAAAGGACCTAAAAAAATGAGGGACTCATTTGTAGGACCTTTTACTATCATTAAGTTGATAGGAAAAAATGCAGTGGAAGTCAAACTTACTGAGAGTTTTCAAGGAAACATCCAGTCTTTGCAGTAGGTTTGGTCAAACCATACTTCCAGACAAAGGAGGATAAATTCCCCTCCAGGAGAAAGAACCCCACACCACAAGAGATAGTGGAAGTGGAGGACTCCCCTAGACCTGTGAGTAAGATCATCAGGGCCAGGAAGATCAGACTCAATGGGAAGGATCAAAGACAATACCTAGTCAGATTCAAGAACCAGACAGCAGATAAAAACCAATGGTTGGCAGAGGATGCCATACCAGATGGGAACCTTCATTTGAGGAGATTCAGAGCCTCTAGGAGGACTGAACAGTCTCATCAATGATGAGCCTTTTTTAGAGGGAGGGTATGTCAGCCTGTGACTCAAAACCAGAGCACAAGCATGACAGCAAAAATACCATAAACCAATGGTATAGCCAAGATACCACCAAAACATGGAGCTGAGCCAAATCAGCTCAAAAGGTATCAAAAGAAAGAGGAAACTCACCTCTTCCTGAAAATATAAGTCCCATCACCATAGGACTAGAAATAACAAAGTTATTCCTGCTCAAAGTTATTGCTGAGCATAAACCTTAATTTTCACCTCTCATCTAAAATCTACAAGGGGAGGCTTAACCCCATCAAATGGGTACTCAAACTGAAGCTCTAAGCCAGGGCTATCCAATGGTACCAGCCAAACTGAGCTAGCAGCAATATTACTGAGGTTATGGACAATTTCAGGCCAAATAGGGGTGAACAAAACATTCACCTCCCATCTAAGTTCTACAGTTTTAGTGTGGGATACCTGAAGTGGGGTCTTTTTGGAAAGAGCACAATCAGGGCTATCTGATGATGTCATCCATTTCCCCATATCTCAACTACTTCAGAAGTTATGGGGCAAACAAGCTCAATACAGCTTTTTGCCTAAAACATGCAAATGTACCAAAATCTTGTACATGGGACAACTTTGCCATATTTAATGATACCCATATCAAATGAGGTACCATTTTGTAGAGAACATACAGGACTACACACCAAAACAATTTTGAGGTTGATATCTCAAGAATTGACAAAGTTATGTCTGTTTTAAGGTTAAAATCTCACCTGCTGTCATATACAGCCTTACCATGGGATAATATCCCATAATCATGAATATGAGGTGTCAAATAGACAAAGAAGCATTTTTTTGCTTAAATACCTCATATGTCAGTCAATACTGGGGTCCCATACAGTTTCTGTACAGCATTCTACGTGTCATACATGTCAGAATCAGGCTGTGAGGTCCCCAGATGAAAATTTTCACCCTGTATTGGTGAAAACTGCCCAGATAAGGTTTCAAAACCACATCTGAGCCCAATACAGGCTATACAGGCTGTTTGCAAACCACAAGCCAGTACTAGAAAGTGAAAAATTTTCACTTCCTCTACGTGGAAAGGTCTAGCACCCTTTCCACCCCATTTCAGGATAAAAAGGAGGCTTTTCACAGCCAGAATTGTCTCCTCATCCTGCTCTTGAATACCCTACGTAGTAAACTGTCAAAAACAGTTTTAGTCTTGGGTAATAAACAGGTATAATTATATATTTCATTATTGTAACTCTTATTATAGTAACCCAACTGGTAAGATTGCACCCTGGGTTCTCAATAGCGCTCACCACCACTATTTTCCAATAGTAGAACCACTTAATTATATTATAAATCATCTTTTAAAATCAAGAACTCCTATTTTAAATCAATTTTCTACGTGTCACAGTCATAATTCTAGTTGTAAATACTCTTATTACCACTTCAACATAGACTCAGCCTGACACCATTTCCAACAATGAGTGAAGTAGAGGTCAATTAATGGGATGAATTATCACAATTCTTATTTCGTGAAAGAAAATGGGGCATTACTGGAGGGATTCATGTTCACAATTGGGTGGTGCACATACAGCACAAAGAATGAAACATTTTTTCTTTATGGAATCCTTGGGCAAATTGAAAACGCAAAAGATGAATGGTGGAACTGAGGGGCAAATCTTAGCTTGGTTGGCTTCATTCTAGGCCAATCCTTACAATATGTTGGGGATAAATTATGTAAAAAGATTCAAACTTGCTACAAGTCATTGGGGGTTCTGTCCTTTGATCAAGTTAACTATGAAGCCAATATCTCCGCAAATCAGGGTGCATTTGAGTTTGCTTCCCCACTCACTTTCACCTTGAACGCATTCAAAAACTCACCTCATCTTGATAAGGATGCATTTTTGTATGCTTCGGGATGGTGGTTTTAAGCTGAGAAGCAGACCATCCAAATTCAAAGAGATGCGTAAAAGCAGTGTACAGGGGGAAAATTGATTTTCCCAAATGAGCATTTTTGGATTGATCTCTCCAATTTTCATGGGCTCATTCAGGTAGTGTTGGCCAGAAGTACATTTGTTCAATATACTGATCCAGCACACAACAATGAAAGCACAAAACTAGTGAGTATGTCTGCACAATGCTGAAGGAGGTTAGCAAAAACAATGTGGCGGAAAAGCCACCGCTATTATGAGATTGGCAAGGGAGCAGGCTATCACATCAGGGATGGTAATAAAATCTCATCCCAAATCAAATAATGAGGGAGTTTGGATGAATCTCAGAGTTAAAGAGTGATTGGTGAATAAGGGTGTAATAATGCGCAGGAAAGTATAAACCTGGTTTTGATGGGTTAGAATTGGGGTTATATGGTGGATCACATGAAAAAGAGGTGAAATGGCTCATTTACGGTGTCATGCCACCGTACACTTGTCAAGAACCCCAATGCTTCACATGCAAATCCTTACGCCTGTCCAGGATCCCAGTTCTTCACACGCAAAACCTTGCACTGTGAATCCTCATGCTGGGGCAGCCTTCCAGAAATTCCAACAATTCCTTATGCCTGTCCAGGCTCCCAACACTTCACACATAAAATCCTTAAACTTTTACAGTTTCTTGAAAATTCAAATAATTCCCTACACCGGGGCAGCCTTCCAGCAATTCCTACAATTCCTTATGCCTGTCCAGGCTCTTAACACTTCACACATAAAATACTTACACTTGTACAGGTTCCTGAAAATTCAAACAATTCCCTACAACAGGGAAGCCTTCCAACAGCTCTGACACTTCCCTATGTGGGTGCAGGCTTCCAATGCTTCACACGCAAATCCTTAGGCTTGTGCAGTTTCCTGAAGATTCAAACAATTTCTTATGCCAGGGCATGCTTCCAACAATTCACATGCAAACATTTACCCTTGTACGGGTTCCCAACGCTTCACACGCACATCCTTACGCTTGTACAGGTTACCAACAATTCAGACCATTCCTTAAACCTGGGCAGCCTCCCAACAATTCTAAAAATTCCTTACACGACCAAGATTAATAGCGTGTGACCATAGAAAAGACAATGACTCATGAATCTGGAGTGGATTGCTCACATGCGGGGAACCCCCCAGTTTTTACAGCTAAGATCTGAGATGGTTGTAATCCATGGAAGAAGAAAATATAGTAGGGGTAATGGTGACTATTGGCACATTTTTGGCAAAGGAGGTTTTCACAAAAAAAAACTGACTCAAAAATTTGGGAGGGCACTTACAAAAATTATTCTCACACAATGGGAACTTCAAACCATTAAGGAAAATATAATTTCAAATCAATAAAGAATGTAATATAAATTGAACATAACAATCATTGAATACAAATAATTTATTTAAAACAAAGTATTACAAAAGATAAAAAGAGGAAAAAATGTGTTTTTTTATCTGGGTATTTTGAGACCATCCTGGTGATGTCCTCCTTTGGATCAGCCTCTAGTTCCTGGCCAAGGATGGAGTTTAGTTCCTCCCGGAATTCCTGGTGCATCTCATTTTGATGAGCCGCATCCATGAAGAAATCATGTGGAGCAATTGGCAATGCTTAAACAATATTTGTGGACAATGGCTTGAGGAATCATTAGTATTGGTTGCAGGTCAGTGAATTACTGGAAAGCCTCATTGTGGGAATGAGGAGGCGGTTGGGTTCTTGGGGGAAATGGGAGGGGTCTCCGGGGTAGGAGTGGATTGAGGGGGAACACAAGGGGAAGGAGAAAGGGAAGGGGGGATCCAACGGGCATATCGTTGATGATGATTACAGAGGGCAGTGGAGCGGGAAAAGCTGGAGATGGTGAAAGGAAAGGTGAGGAAAAGTTGGGACTTACCAAAAAGTTCCTCCATAGATTGTGTCGGAGCCACCTCAGGTTCAGGCTCATGAGTAGGAACATCCTCATGTGGTTTGGAGGATGGACTTGGGCCAGGGATTGGTGGCTCATTGGTTTGGGAGGGTTCTACAAAAGGAGGAAGAGTCATTTCACTTGAGTTGAAAGTGGAAATTAAAAGAAACTTTGGCTTTTTACTGCAGAATAAGTCCTCAAACCATTGGGTGCCACTCAGGCCTGGAGTTGGTTGCCGCAGAGTTTGCTTGCAAGGCAAACTAGGAATGGGGGATTTGGTTAGTTTTGTTTTATATGTAATGAAAAAAAGTCAGTATAATTGCGTGAAGAGAAAGGAAACTTACTTTGGCATTTGAATCTCATGGGTGAAAAGACATGGTGATGATTGGCCCAAGCTCAAGTGTCCTCTCACTATCACGATCCTTCATTGGCTGGATAATCACTTTGTTCCGGTCAAGGAGTGAAGTGACCATTGGATGGTGGCCCAGGAGGGGGGGTGGACAAATTGATACTTGAGGGGGCAGGGCTAATTGTCTGGAATTGTTCCCATCTGACTGTTTGGGGTCCCAGTGTCCATTCCTGCTCAGGAATACTTTCATCATCATTGACCACAAAGGAGTCCTCACAATGGTGTCTTGGTCAGGAACTCCTCTGGCCACATGGTCAGAAGGGTTGGACAACGGAAGAGCATTTGTTGTGTGCTTATTGACAAGCATCACAAGTGTTGGTCGTTGTCAAGGAGCAGATGCAGGGGATACTCCACCTAGTTCATAAAGTGCATGACATCTAAAAACAAAACAATTTAGGTTAGTAACTGAATAGAAAGTAAACAATCAAGAAAAAAATGAAGATGTATGATGAATGATAAATTTAAAACGGAATTCAAAAGAATAGGCTCTAGTCAGAAGGTTTTAAAAGTCTGGAAGAAAGTCATGAAGAAGATTTGGGACTAATATTGGAACATAATATTGACAAAAAATTTAGATGAAGGAGACACACAAGGCAGATAGAAGTGGCTTTCTGGATATATAAGTGGTAAAAACAGACAGCAAAAAGGAAGGGGAGTGAGATTAGTGGAGTGCAATAGAAAAGAGTGGAAAGGCAGGAAGACAAAGGGGAATACGCACAAGAATGAGAAGAGCGGGTGAGCTGGGAAAAAGTAAAGCGGGTGAGAAAAAAAGTGGAGGGCGTGTCAGGCAAAGATTGTCTTTTATACCATGGTGAAGCTGAGACAATTGCAGCAGTCACAGCACCCGCCAAAGTCTCAGCTTCAAGCTGTGTTGGTAAAATTGAAGCTCAGTTGTAGTATTGGCTGTGACTGAGAAGGGAAATGCCTGTGTGAGGCAGAGGAACAAAGGGGTTCTGGCTGAGTATTGAAATTGATTTAATTTTCAAACTCATTCAAATCCCCTTTGTTTCCTTAAATAGCCACCCTATTGCCTGGGAGGCCTTTTGTGCAGGAATTGTTGAATGTGCATGGTGGGTGCAATCCACAAATACCCCAGGCAGAAAAGCACATGGCACATTTATGACAAGTGAATAAAGCATGAGCTTAGGTCAACCAATTGCGCAGGTCTGCTTCAGGGTCATAATTTAAATGCTCAGTGTCTAAACCTTTGAATTGCACAGTTGTTGAGCTATTGAGATAGCTATATCAAATGCACCCCGCTGAGCAATTGGGAGGTCATCTCTGTAAGCATGAAATCTGAGCATTTGGCACAGTATTGGAAGAAATTTCAGCCAGGAAGAGCATATCACATGCTTCGGTGAAGTGCTCCAAGCTGAGCCTTCCAAAGAACTATTGCAAAAAAGTGTTCTGACGATGGCTGTACCAAAACCTTCCACGCGGAGCTTTTGAGCATGAAATGCTCAGCTTGCATGTGCAAATTGGGTGAATCACAATGCTGAGCATGTGGCACATGAGCTATATGTATGCCAACAATTGGAAGGTGGATCCCAATCAGTAATATGCGTGCAGGAAGAAGTGGTATTACACCATCCTAATTTGTACAGCCAACCTTGTAGTATGTACACCTTTGTACATGTGTGCTGCAGGGCAGAGCAAAATCCTCACAAGAATGTGACATGCAATCACTCCAAGCCATCAAGTAAAATTTCTCAAATGCATCCCTTTAATGCACCTTTTTGGAGAGCTCCGCCTAACTACTGCACAGATGCTGGTGTCATCCAAGTTAATGTAAGGGGTGCATAATGGGATGACTAATGAGTTGGGTCATATGCAAATGGTGAATCCACACCTGTTTTGAGGTCAGGTGTGAGCCTTAGAGGTAATTTTATATACCCAAAAGACCACAAATATAAAATTAACATATAAATATAAATAAAAGAAATTTATTTATATTATTAAAATGGAAAATCAAAATATAAATGTAAAATTATATTCACAATTAAAAATTTAATTAAAATTTAAAAATAAAAAATTACATTAAATTTTGAAATTGTAAAATTACATTTATACTTGAAAAAATTAAGTAAAAATGAATTTTTAACAAAATTGTAAAAAAATGAATAGATTTGGAAAGAAGTTAAATAAAAACTACTATAACTTCTTATCCAATAAGTAAACATATAGAAATTATTTCACCATTGGATTCCTCATAAAAAATCAGGTGGGGCCAACTCTGGGTGAAAAAGTTGTAACTCAACTCTAGATAAGCTTAAATTAAGTTTTTAGTATTTTCTGTATGAAAATTGAAAATCCTCAAAGCTTTAATTTAATTCACATTGCATGTAGTGTTAATCACCAAAATTTGTGTTAAAATTGAGGTGTTGTGTATATCTTAGAAGTTATGAGGAATCAAAGTATTTTCAATTGAATTCAATTGAAATGTCAAAATGTGCACGTGTATTACATAAGTGAACTTTGATTCACATATGAGGTATCAATTATTACTGTATTGAACTGTAGAACTCAATTGAATTACATATGTAAATTATAAGTATAATTCATGATGAGGAATTGGAAGAAAAATAAATTGGAAAGATTAAATTTGGGGGGGGGAAAGGAACTCCAGCTCCAAGGGGGAGCTAGACCCCCAAAATCCTTTCTGACAGGCGTGTGGTGTCAAAATTCACGCAAAAGCTCATCACTTTTTGTCTGGAAATGAGTTACAGGGTCTGTGGACTCAATTGATGATGAGGTTTTGATACCAACTGGGGTAGTTTTAGCTGTTTCCAAGAGGGTAAAACTACCCTTAAGATAAAACAATCATAGTAAAAACAGTGTTAACTGGTTTCTACGTCTCTTACACACATTATGACGTGTTTTGAAGGCTCTAGACCAGGTATTGCTATAGTAATGGCTGATTTAAGGGTCTAAAATAGCTAAAAATGGCTAAAAATGGCTTAAACCAGCCCTTTTTTGGTCTAAACCAGGGTTCAATGATGCCATAATTGGCTTTTTTGTAGTCAGACTGTCTTTCACGACTGACAAGAGTAAATTTTAATTTTGGAGTAAGAAAATTGATGGCTATAAGAGAATATCTTCTTTGCCCCACTTTTCTCTTCATGTAAGAATCTTTTCTTTTATAATTAGTTTAAACATTGTTAAACCAATCAATAAAAGATTCCAACCACCTTTCTTAAATCAATTTAAAGCTTTTAACAACGTGAAAAAATCATTATAATCACTGTTTGTAACTCTTATAATCATTTTTACCCCCAAACCACCCCAAAAGTAAATTAAAGCATCTTTCATCACTGTAAGCTTTGTCACTTTGTTTCCAAATTCACTCTGGTCACTTTTGGGCGTGTTTTCTCTTTAATATTCTTTTTAGAGACTTTGCTCTTCAATTAATTGCCTGCAGTTCTTTGCTCAATTACTTCCAATTGAAATGGCTCTTGAAGAAATTTCTTTTGTAGCCTTAAAATATCTCTTGTAGAGTATTTTTTGGATACATTTTTATTGTTGGTAAAACAATAAATCTTTATAATATTATTTTTTTATACTAATAAAGTTATAAACAATAAGATTGGCGTGTTTTTTGCTTAAAAAAATATTTCTTACTATTTTTAATTGATTTTTACCTTATACAAATTTTGAGGACAGGAAAAGTAATTGATTTTTAATCAAAGTTTCATATCTACACCTTACATTTGGGGGCCCAGCCATGATAATTTACCTGTGACATATTTTTTCTACTCTTTTTAAATCTTTTTTCTTATATTGCAAAATTTAAAAACATATAAAAAATACTTATAATTCAACAAATCAATAAAAAAATATTTTTTTTAATATTATAAGTGAGGCTTATATTTTAATTTCTTTTTTGAAATATCCTTTTTTTACTTAATTAATTGGTTTTTTCATTAATTTTAGTGTCTGACAACGTGGTAAGACAAGAAAACATTGAAACAGCCTCAACAGTAACCAGCATTATTCCTGTCAGTACTGTTAGTTCTGATCATAATATTACTATTATTGTGACTAAGAATATTCAACCAGAGCCAATTACTTTTGATTAGTCAACTTGGAAATAAGTAATACTCTTCAGAAATCCAAAGATTTGGCCAATAGTATGTTTTTTGATGTAAAATTACTATTTTAAACCTTTTTAACCATAATTATGCCTTCAACCAAGTCAGGAGCCAGCTATAACCCCTCAAGAAGCTCCCAGAAAGGTAATAGACGTGATTATGGCAGAGGCCAATCAGGTACAGAAGGAAAAGGGTCAGTTGATGACTTCCAAACAACTAAACACCAGGGCAAATCTTGTGTCAATCTTGGCGATTGACTTCACATCAAGCAAACGTCAAGCAGGATAAAAGTCAAGCGAACGTCAAGCAAAAATCAAGCAAACGTCGAGCACACGTCCCACTCTTGTCTTACACCAAATCCTGTGACATCCACCAATATTGGTTCCCCTGTACCTTCAACTCAGATTCCTCACCACCTGATCATCCCACAACCATCCAATGGTTGGTAAAAATTACACAAGACCTGCCTGTTTGCACAAACACACATCAAAGAGGTCCTTCAGCCAGTCTTGATGTAGGCGGGGGGTTTGACTTCACCAAGTCATCCATGAAAGGACTCCGCCTGAGCGGGATTGTTGTTTTGCAGATGACACTGGTAGAGCCGGCCACACAATACCATGGGTGCAGGTGCGCTTGCGCGTGCATTGGCGTGTGCGGGGGCAGGTGCACAAGGGCCGATTCCCCTTCCAACATGATGATGGCGCAGTTAGAAATTTTGGATGCTGTGAAAGGTGAGTGTGTGGGTCATTTGATCATTGAACTTGGCTTATTCACACTGTACCCAATTTCAAAATAGTAAGTTCTTTGTGGTAATGTGCAATAATGGGCTTTGCTTGTCACAATTGCATGTCTCTGTCACTAAATTTTGGGGAGTTATTTCACTAGCAAAATTGCTAATGAATCTGAGAGATTTGCATTTTTATAGACTAAATATTATGAAATAATGGCTTTATCATTACAAGCAGTCCACATGACAGAAATTGGTTATTATAAAATCCACAGTTACCTTCTATTTCTTCTTCAGATAGAATCAAGTGTCCATCATCAAAACCAACAGCTTTATAAATATTGAGATGCAGCCCATCTGGTAAGAAATTCACATAAATCTTCAAAGTTTTTAAGATCAGAAAGTTATTGTTCAGTATGCTAGATGGCTAGGAGACTTTAAAAATGCTATTAATAATACCAAATAGTCGTGAGTTACCCCTCAGAAAACATATCACACTGTTTCCAACATTTTTGGATTCAGTTGAAAATATATTGTTTCCAATATTAATGTTTGAAACTGGAAAATACCAAGGTGAGACAAACCTTGAAGTGGGATGACTTGTGGATTGCACAGTAGTGTCTAAGCTGATCCAATCAACTATTTCCCTTGTTGCATGAAAATTCTGTAAGTACTCAACCAGGCAATCATAATTTTATTGGTCATGGCAGGATGGTTTGTTATATTTATGGTGATTGAACAGGGCAGGTGGCTGTGATTCAAAAAGCTGTTTTATTTCACATGGCACGGATGGGGATTTCAGGAGAACGGAAAAGTTGGAACATCAACAGATATGCTGAAGTAAGGTTTTATCTATATCATCTATTCAGAGTTGCAAGAATTTAGTCTTATTCAGTTCATGTGTTTATTCAATGTGAATATATTGATCTTATTAATTGACGTACATATTTTGTTATTTGTTGGCATTTTTGCAAATACTCCAATCAAGCGCTCATAACCCCATGTGGCTGAGGCTTGTACTGGGCCCCAACGTTGGGAGAGCTTGGGAATATGATCAGCAAAATGATGATTTGGTTTACTTTTCTGTTTTGGGAACAGGAGTTTATTGGAAAGGCGGAATTTTTTCCAATGTTGAGCAAATGCAGTCACATGATCTATTGAAACAGTCCAACTTGTGGCAATGTTGATAGCACTAATCAAATGGAATATATTCTTGGTTAGTTTATTTGCAAGTTCTTCTGACTGACCCATTTTTCTTTGAATATTGGCAGATTGGTGTACATCTAATGACATATGTTGACTGAGCATTAAAAATGGAATATAGACCTTATATAAGAGAGCCCATTCAGCGGCTTTTAAGCTACCATGAGAGGGGCAACCCATGTTGTGAGGTACTCTTGTCCATGATGAGGGAATTATTGTCTCAGATATGATTTGTTGGAGATGCTCCAGAGCCTCACCCTTGATCTGGTGATCACTCAATGAAGTGATATCCAATTCAGAGGGGATTTCAGAAGTGGGGATGTAATCCACATCAAATGAAGGAATCTCCGCAGAACCACTAAATGGATGTTCTGTGTGAGGGGTGGGCATTGGAAGTAGTTTTTTTGGGTGGAAGTAGTGGCGAGTGGCTCATTTATTATTTTTTCTGCGTCTCTTCTCAGGGAGCGGGCCTCTCTCAATGTGATTTTATCAAGAGAGCTGTTGGAGGTCATGGAATCTGAGTCTGAACTGTTGGTGTAATTGGATTTCCTGCAGGACCTGAGGTAAATTTTTGATGTGGACTCTGGAATGCACAATTTGAAAGTTGCATGATCCTTCAAAATTCCCAATATTAAATTATGCATTATGTCAAGATTCACCATTCTGGTTGCATCCCAATACGCAAGGTCTTCTAAAATTGAATATTGCACTCCAT
Organism: Austropuccinia psidii; assembly: GCA_023105745.1. NCBI lineage: Eukaryota > Fungi > Basidiomycota > Pucciniomycetes > Pucciniales > Sphaerophragmiaceae > Austropuccinia > Austropuccinia psidii. The sequence continues at coordinate 28,773,185 of JALGQZ010000001.1, forward strand.
ACTCAGACAAAATTGCTTGCCTTTGTTCTGGGGTTGCCCGAAGCCATGTGGCAATGGTTTATTTATGATTTTGATATGAGCGTGTGTAGTGAAATTGAGGACCAATTTCTTCAATTTGAGCTTTGTGAATGGTGCAAAAATTAAAAAAGGGTTACCTGAATGGGAAATAAATCCAGTAAGCTTGCGCATGGCAACCAAATCCACAATGGCTGTGAGAATGGCAACATGGATGAAGGATCCTGAAGGACCTGTTGAGGTGGGTGAAAAATGGTAACCTTGCCATAGCTCTTTGAGCTTCTTGATGAGTGGCATTAATAGGTAATTCAATTGAAGGGAAGCTGGCTCCTTTGGACCAGGGATGATTCCTGCAACATAGACATTCTCTGGCTTCAATCTTTCACTTGGGGGGAGATTAAGACAAATAAGCATGATAGGTCCAATTCTGGCCAACCGGGTTGACTTTCCATGTGCATTAAACCAGTCCACATAAATGGAGAAGGCCAATGCACCATGAATGGACATGAATGGGGGGTAATTGATATTTCTAGTGCCAGTGAAGCGTCTCCAGACCAATCCATCCCAGACGTCACATTTGGGGAAACCTTAGGGAGTTTGGGATTGTTGATGTTGATGCAGAATTTCCATAATTCCAGCCCGCTGAAGAAATCTGGCAAGCCAATTTTTGAATGGTTGATAAATGAAATGTTTTTTTGGTATAAATTTTTGCTTCATATTGGTTGTGTTTTGGGGGCGGGTTCAAATGAATAGATGAATTTGCCTAATGATTGTGTGCAAGGGGGATCATGATCATTTGGGTCATTATGGCATTGACAGTGGGGTTGGTCAGTTGTGACTGATTCAGTAAGGCCATTAAGAGAGAAACATTGAGGACAACATATATAGTTTTGAATTGCTGGTTCCAATTGGAGATGTTCAAATATGGTACTCAGATCTTGAGGTATATGGAATGCAGGAGTGGGGGGACCACTGGAGCTTGAGATGCTGCACTTGATCAGCAGGTTTAGGGCGGGGTTGAGAATGCGTGAAGCCCTGCAGGGTATATTATACCTTAATGATAGAATGGCAGATATTATCCTTCCAAGGTCTTGTGTGGGAAGGGTTTGACTGCTGCTGTATGGTTTCTGTGCAGTTGAATTGAGACCCGGTACTGTGGAGAAGGTGCTTTGGGTCAATGGTGAATAATCAGCTGGGAATATTTGATCCAATAGAAGTTGTGGGCACTCAGATCCTGATGCAGAAGTAGGGAAGTTTGGAAGAGATTTGGGTGCAATTGTTGATTTGAGCTTTTTAATGTGCTGTTTACACTGGAAGGGTGTGAAGGCAACTCCGTGCCTATCACCCTCAGGGGAAGAGTGTGTTTGACTTGAGCAGTGTTGACACATGCATATATGCCTTGAGGAATAGCAGCGGGTTGTCATTGTTGCAGGAATTTGGAGTACAGTTAGTTTGTGTATAAATATCTATGGCTGATGTGAAAGTGTTTAGGAGTTTTATTAATTGGAAAAAAAATTGAGTGATTACTTATGAAGGGGGAGATGATTTGAGCCATCTGAGAGTTTTATTCCATTTGTAATGGTGCGTGAGCTGCAGCTGATAAAGTGTAACATGTCTCATCTGGGTGGCGGATTTGGTTAGGAGTTCAATTGAGTAAAATTCCATGCTGCTCAATGCTCATACATATCCTATTTTATTTACACATGGCAATACTGCATTTTTGACCCTTGAGGGGTGTTCCAATAGGGATGTGTCAACATTGAATTGAGGGTATTGACATTCAAACCATGTATGCTGGCATGCCAGCGTACATGGCTTAAACCTTATTACAGACATAACAATCTAACTCTATGACATAAGGGGTTGGAGTGCAGCTAAGTTCTTGGTATTTGGTTTGAGTGCAGCAGGCTTTTAATTGGTTGGAATGTGATTTGGATTGTCTCACCTTTCTTGAAAAGGTGATGTCTCTTTTGTGGGTAAATCCTTCATGAATATACCCCTTTACAGATGTACAATGCTGTGGAATTTCAATGCATATATTGGCAGCTTGGATAGTTCTCAAAATGTGACAATGGGGAGGGGGAAATATTACCGAATATGATTACTTATGGATGATGGGTCCCCTTTGAGATCAAGGGAATATTACATTATATGGTGGTAGGCCGTGCAGGGTGGTTTCTGACAAAAGTGGAGGAGCTCAAGAGGAGGTAGGGAGGATTCTCCTAAAGAGAGGGTTATTGGACTTCCAATAAGACTCTTTTTAGAAATATTAATAGAATATCTCTATTCTAAATTTGAAAAGATTTCATCTCATATCACTCTATTTTATCATAATACTGAGGTGTTTTATTTAGTTAAAAATATTACTGTACTTTTTTGGCCCTTATGTTATCTTCCAAGTCACATGAATCCCATTCAGGTTCTGTTCATGACTCAGATAGTGAATATAGCATAAAATATGTTCAAACACAGTCACCATTGAGTCCCAACATTCCTCTCACAACCCCTATTGCATACTTAATGAATTTATCAGTTCTTAACATTGATGTGGGAAATCCAAAGGCTCCAATCTCAAGCACTTGGTTGATCCCAGATATTTGCTTCACTCCAGTTCCCCTAAATCCCACTAATACACAAAGGCATGTGTCTCAGGGGCCATGGGGCACACCTCAAATCTCATCAAACGCTAATCCCCAATCAAAATTTCCATGTGAGTTCCTCCTTAATCCTGGTTGGAATCCAGTCGCATCCCAGGATCCCTTTGGCCAAAGTAAACAGCCAACCCTCAATGTTCCATCAGGATCTCAGGTTCATGTGGGCAATGAAAGGCGCATGGATGGGGGGCGACGAAAAAGACCATTGGAGAATGTAACTTGGAGTGGTCTGTTGGAGGGAAATCCAGGATTGACGCTTCATCAAAGTAAGTCATTTTAATTTTGGAGTATAAAATTTTTAACAATTTGATATTTTTGTTTCATGGGTTAGATATGGCACCTAAAGTCAAGTCAGTCTGATGTCAGGAGCCAATTGAAGATTGTGAGTATCACCAGTCTTCATTAATTTTTTGATGTGTTAACTGATGATGTTCATGGCAGGTGATGAACTTTATGCATCTTCACCTCTGGTCCATAAAGAGAAAGTCACTGGACGTCATCATCCATATGCCTCCAAAACAAGAACAGCTCATCCCAGTTCATCAAGAGAAAAAATGGTGGATGATGAGGATGAGAACATGTCTCCGACTCAAATGGAAACAAATGATGAACCAAGGAGGGACAATTTCGCGGCGCATGAGCATGGCACTCAGTCAAATAGTGAGTCCACCCATCCTCAAATGGCCCTTGCCCAGAGTATGCTTGAACAATCAGAGGTCAGAAAGCAAAGGAACCAGGCTCGTAAAGCTCACAATGTGGCAAAACGTGCAAGCCAGATGGAGCAACAAAAATTGCTGAAAGCAGAACTTCCAGAGAATGTCCATGGAATGAGATCAGCAGTACATGCCCATTGCCTGTTCCTACTTAAAGTTAGGGATAAGGATTTTTCCTCACTACCAGCACCACTAAGCACAGAAGAGCATGAAATTTCAATTCAAGTGGCTGGTCATCTTGGATATGTCCCCAAGGATGTTTTCAATGAGCCATCAACTCAGGTTCAGTCTCAGGGTTTCCAAAGCTACTGCAAAAATGAGCTCCACAAGCTAGGACTAAAGCGATTCACTTGGGACTGGGAGAGCTCATGGCAACAACTGTTCAATGAGCTCATGTCTATGGTGTTTTACTGTAAATTCTGTCTTGCACTGGTCAGCACCAAGTATCATCATTACTGTTGGAACAAGGATCATAATAACTATGGGGTTGTGGCGGCTTTAATGGAGCAATATTTCACTTATTTGAAAAGAGAATGGAAGTCTATTCAAAAGGATGCGGAGTATTTGGTTAAAAAGAAGGAGAATCAAAAGCTTGCCAAGATTTGTCAAAGGGTTAGTTAATGTATCTCTTCTTCATTGTGAGCAAAGACTGATGATGATCTACTTGATCATGTGCAGACCTGTGAGCGCCGTCGTGAATGGTGTGATACGGCTAAATTTGCCATTCTAGCATCACAATTCAATGACCCTTGAGTATGCTCAGATACTGAGGAGGTACTGGAAAATTGCCGTCAAGTTTACCACAAAGTGGGATTACGCTGGCGCTCCCAGTTATTTAATGAATTGGTATTAAAAATTGATTGAGACATAGAGTTTTTTAATTGCATTAAAAAAAAGGGTAAAAAAACTATTGATAGATTGCCAGAATTACGATTGACAGATGATGGTGATATTCCGGAAGGCTTATTGTTTCAGGTATTTGATCAAGATTGGCTCAAAAGCTGTAGTAAGATGCAGACTAGCGCCCTCAAAATACTTGACATGCCAGTTATTAGGCCAAATGGTGATGCTCTGCAACAACTAAGTAATATAAATGTATAGCACTGTTACAAATTAACATTTTGTGAATTATTTGTGCAGGTGTAATACAATCTGATTATTATTTCTTAAAGATGCAACAACTTGCTAAATATGTCAGAATATAGACAATATGAGTTGGACTGTATCACTGTCTCCCTTAGAAATAATACTCTATTGCCATTTTCATTGAGGAAATATTGAAGGAGTTTGATCCAGCTCATGGTGTTCATAATTGTGGACCTGTGCCAGGGTGTGCAGGTGTGATCAACTTGGTCAAACGCAAATTATATAATATCAGTAAGGCTCACACAGTTAATGATTTTTTCTTTTCTTGGACCTATTGGTGTTTGGAAAATGGCATTTCCATAAGGCAGGATTTTAGAATAGCAATACAATCTGGGTCAAAGATGAGCTTGAGAGGTACCATCCGCATGTTGACCTCAATTGAATGAGGAGTGATATAGTGGATGACCTTTACAGGTTGTTGTTGGCCAATACCATGGAGTCAGTAAACAGCCTGAGCGTTAATGGCTGGGTTCCAATTGGGCTCCTGGAAATGGATTCATATTAGAATTAATGCACAAATCTAGAAATTGGGTCCATTGGGTATAAACCACCAATTTGGTTGGACCACACCTTGTTTGCTTGTTCATCATTAAGCTTTGTAGGAGGTGTGCAATTCTACTACTCATCATGCATGTTTCCACATCCACAATAGTTCTTGTGATTGTTAGGGAGGTATCCTGAGTGCTCCTGCCCTTGGGGTCTGCCAAATCCGCCTCTGCAATTGTGTTAAGCATGATGTGATGGTTACAACATATTCAAACCTTTTTAATATTTCTGAAAAATTCTCATGGTCCTTTGCTTTTGGATGATAGGAATTCTTCATATAATGTGGAATATTCTTGCTGCATGGTTGGGTTGAGTGGGAGCAGCTCATAATGATGGCTAATAGTGGGGAGGGATTCGAGATGTGTGGTTTTGGTGGGGCGCAAACTTAAATGCCGCAATGCCAAATACAAAATATCATTACAACATTTGGAAAGACTACTCAGGATGAATGGTGACCAGTTATCTCTATCGGGGCTCTGGGGTTGAGTGATGAATGATATTATGCCCAAAAGGTCATACATGGTGTTGTGAATAGGTGTGCATTAAGCATATTTGACTGGATGAGAGGAGGCTATTAATGGCATGGTGAGTGGCAGTGTATTGAGAGAGAATATAGCTATTAGATGGGGCAAGGGTTATTGGATATAAAAGGTAATTTGAATCATTTAAGCTCAGCCACTCACTATGCTTCATCCAAAATTATACAATGGCAATTGATTTGAAAAATGCATGATGTAGAGGTATTGGTTTTCTTAAATTCTTGGGTGATAGTATTGTAAGAAGTGATGATGATATCATATTTTAAGATGTTGGCCTCGGATAATGAGTATAGAGTGGGACCATCGTACATTTTGGCATGCAGCGCTCCAGCCTGAGCATGTGTGAGCCTTGAGGTATATTTTACATACCCAAGTAGGCCACAATTATCCTAAAAAGAAATTTTGAATTATGCATAACTCCTAAGTCATGCATATATCCAAAATTCATCATTTTTAATTTCAGAAAAGATGAATAACTTTTTATTGAGTAAGTAAATCCATGGATTTAAGACCAGATTTGGATTCTACACAAAATTTCACCCAGGGTAGCTCCATAGAGTAAATAAGCTCAAATTAACTCTTTGAGGTGGTAAAATGGAAAATACTTCAATACCATATCATCAATACCACATAAAAAATCCGTGAAAATTTTGGTTTTTCTTAATTTCACGCCAAAATAATGGGAATGTGAGAAATCCCATGTTACATATACACTAAGAATAGTGTTATGCATGTTTGGAGCACTTAATATCATGGTATTGTTACATGGACTTTTGGTACACCCATAGTGGATATCTCACTTGAAGCTTAAATTACTATTTTGACGTAAAAAATAAGTAAGGGGGACAAAAGACATCAAAGAGAGCCAGGGTACCCAACTTCTGAGGCCTCAGAGGCGTGGACAGCTCTAAAGCTTGGATACATGGCTGATCTTGGCCTAATTGGTAAACCAAAACCTTTTGGGAACTTGGTTACCATGTTACAACTACTGTAAAACTTAAGAAAATAGCATATAACCTGCTATTTTGACGTGCCAAGGAGGTAAAAAGCTACTTAGACTCCTGTAAACATGTCAATTCTTAATGATTTTCCATGGATAAACCTCAAAAGAGTAATTAAAACCCTTTTTGGACTTGTATCCCTTGGCTTACCTCATAGCAACCAGTTAAACACTGATATTTGCAATTCTATGTAGAAATGAGGTAAAAACTTCAAAAATTCATTAAAAATACAACTCTTAATGAATCCTTCTTAAACTTTCAGGACTAATGAAGAACTGTATAATCTATGGTACAAGCAAAAAGAATTACAGTCTTACTAGTAAAATTCAAAGTTTTACCTACAGTCCATTTTCGACTATTCTACATGAAACACTGAATCTTCAAAATTTATGGTAATTGCAACCTGTGATGAAATTGGCAATAACATTGATAAATTTGAGAAATCAATGATTATTTTGGAATAAAAGAAGATTTACAGATGTTACTCCTTTTATTCTTAACCATATTGGGGTTGGTAGTCACGTAAAAGCATCAATTAAGTAATTATGATAAATTTATGTGACAACAGAAGATGCAATCAATAATCCAAAAAGGTTTATTGTTTTCTCACTGAATGGTTTTTCAGTTTGCTCCATGGCACGCCTCTGTGAGCTTTTTTGACTTAAAAGAGGCCTCCTCTTGCTGTTCTTTCCAAATCATCATCTTATTATCATTTAAACCATTATTACCAACAAGTAAGTATTAGTTACAGCTATTCTTAAGTGTTTTAAATCTTTCAGAATCAATCAGAAAGGCGTGAAATCATAGAATACAACTATATACTGTTGTAATACTGTTATAAATCCATTTTGATCCTTAAAATCCACAATTCTACGTCAAATCTCTCTATATTATCTTTCAGTAAGTTCTTTGGAATAATAGTGAGTGATTTATTTTTAATTCTTTAAGTTTTTCTCTAAAATTAGTTTTCTTCAAGAATTATCATTATAATTCTTCTTGCAAAAGATAATTATATATTAAAATAATTTTATTATTTTAATGAAAGAAGTTTTTATTATTAAAATCTTCTTTTAATCGATTCTTGTAGAAAATTACTTGCTCACTGTTAAAATCACTAGTAGTGCTTAACACGTGAAAGAAATAATTCTTTAGTTATTTAATTGTGGCTATAATAATATTTTATTATTGTATTTCATAAGAACAGACATAGTACTGTTGACTAATAGTAATATTATCATCAGTTTCATAGTCACATCTTACATTTGGTGGCCTGGACATGTTTTTTGAACCTTGTACCCTTAATTAATATATTTTTAAGCTCTAAAATACATTAATTTAATAATTTTTTCTTTCAATTTAAGGTTCAAATAATTCTTATTTTTGAAATTGTTTTGGAATCTTTCTCATTGAGGAATTTGGTTTGATTTTATAATGTTTTTACACGTGGCTTTTCACATCCAAAAACTTATGAAATTTTTCTTTGAGTTACTCTGAATTAATTTTCATTCAAAATCTTGAATTTGATTTTTTTTTTCTTCAAAAAAAATAATTTTTTTAATATTAAAAAATATAAAACTTATAAAAAATCTTTAAAATTATTTTAAAAAGTATAAAAATTAATTTTTCTCTTTTATAATTTTTTTCTAGTGTCTTTAATCAAATACTGTGCAGCTGGCAACAGACTCAGTAAAAGATATATTACTAGTCCAGAATCTTCAGAAGCAGAATCTGAAGACATTATTGAGGTGCAAATTGCTAAAATAGGCACCTTATTTAACTCAGAAAAGGCTAAATTACCACCAAAAGGGGTGTATTTTATCTTATATTTTCACCTTTTATCTTTAAATTGACGTGAAAATGGTGCATAGCAGAAATTGAAGCAACTATTCAGTCTAACCAGATGGATGTGGACAAGGAAGAGGCAATACCAAATCCAGAAGTGCCAAATATTCCACAAGAAAGACACATTTGGAGGATGCCAGAGTTTCCCCCCATTCCCCAAGGTCTGTACCCACAGATTTTGACCTGAATTCTGCGCCTGAACTAATTTATGACAATATTCCCAGGGCTGAACCATTTTCAAGTGGCAGCAATAGAAATATATCAATGCCAGTACAAAAATTGGTTCAGAGCAGCCAAAGAAGAAGAGTGGGAAATATGCCCAAGCCTTTGGCAGGGGGCCATGAACTCCTACTTACACATCAAGAGATTTCTGGGTCAGGCGAAGACCATAGAACTCTTAGGATGATGGAGCCCCCTGTCTTGCAAAGACAAGGTCAAAAAGATAAAGAATTGGTTGAAGAACCAAAGTCTTTTATCCATAGACCAGAAAGGAGAACTGGAAATGACTCCAGCTTTGGAGACAGAGGCCCCAGTGGCGTCTACCAGCTCCAAACCAGCTCCAGAAGTGTCCAAAGACAAGCCCAAAGGACCTCAGAAGAAGCAGAGAGGTCCCAAGAACCATGAAGGCAAGGGCAAAGGCAAAGCGAATTGGCACAGACCTTACCCACAAGGGTACAGGATCCCCAAATTGGAGCCTTCAGCAGTGGACAGTGTGTTCAACATGCTCAGAACTCTAATGGAATTCACATCCAAAGAGCAGGAAAGAATGAAAAGGACTTTTCCACGCAAATAATTGATGAAATACACTTTTTTAAATCTAGCATTGATGTAGAACTTGGAAAATTTGATGCAAAGTTAAATAAAATCATATTGGACATAAGTGAATTGAAAAGAAATGACAAGAAATATACTGAATGGTATGAATTGACAAAGGTCAGATTTGATTCAATTATCGATGCTTGTAGCAGAATTGAGAATACATGTCAGATTCAGAATGATGAAATGGAAGATCTTCCTATTTTTAAAATGAATGATCAACTTAAAATTCTACAAGATCATGTCTTGAAGATAGTTGAAAATACCAATCGGTTTGCTACACATTTAGCAAAAAGTGACAGTGAAGGGCAGAAGTTAAAGGAAGAAATCATTGCAAATGTAGAACAAATTCATAAGAATTATGAACCGCATATGCCAAGACATTCTACACCCTTAACTGAGGAAAAGCTTTCTGTTGAAGGATTTTTCACCCCACTTCTAGGAGAAAATGTTGTCTCTGTCAAAGATATTCCCAAATTAGAAGAATGGCCAACATTCTCTGGAAAAGGAGAATATAGCCATATTGAGTTCATCAGTACTATTGATATGTTACAAGAAGACTTAAATATACCTGATGAAATCATAGTGGGGAAATTACACTCTCTGTTTACCAGAACTGCAAAGAAATGGTATTAAAAGATGAGAATGGATCATGGAAAACATGATTGGTCTTGGTGGAAATCTGAAGTGATTACTAAATGGGCCAACATTTCTTGGAGGTTTAAAATGGAAAATGCTTTTGAAAGTGCCATTTTTAACTCAGAGAAAGATGAACCACTTAATTTGTTCTTCAAACAAAAAGACAGATTACCTGCTTTACACCCAGATATGTCTGACACTATGATTAATATGAAGATATTAAGAAAGTGTGGAGGAGAACTGGAACATGCTATCAAAAGCAGACATGTAGAACCCTGTTCAACAGAGGACTACATCAATGCAATGGAAGATATCATTACCAGAACAAGAATTGGTGAAACCTGGACTAAAATCCCTATGGAATCCAAGATGGTCCCAAAGATTCCCAGAGAAGATAAAAGACCAGAAAGACCTGTCTTTAAGTGTCATAAATGTGGAAGTACTTCACATTTAGCAAACACTTGCACCAAGAAGACAAAAATCAATGAAGTACAAGTCATTGAAGATATTCAGTGTACTGAAGAGAAAGAGGAGTCTGATCAAGATTCTGCAGTCTCTGAAGATAAACCAGTGGAGGACGATCCCATTGAAAACATTACAGCTTTCTTTGAGGTTACAGAAGTCCATACCCACTTGCCACAGTACAGTGAAGATTGCTGCAACCTGATAAATATCCAAGATTCCAGAATGTGTAAAACAAAACCTGCTAGAGGAAAATGTTATACTGCTGGAGCATCCTGTATCACATCAGTTTTGATGAGTGATACTGAAGCCAAAGTCAATTTGGATACAGGGGCATTTTTCACTTGTGTAGGCAAAGATTATCTCCAAATTATACTTCCTGAATGGAAAAACCATCTATTACCAATAGAAGGTGTACAATTCAGTAGTGCCAGTAACAATATGTACCCCTCGGGTATATTGGACACTAATCTTGTATTTCCACATCCAGCAGGAAGTGTGAGGATGAAAACTGAGATTGTGGTAATGGATAATTGCACATCGCAGCACATCATTCTTGGGAATGATAAATTGAATATTTATGGTATTGATATCAATAACCATAAAGACAGATATTTCACAATCAGGGATAACAAAAGACAAAAATACGCTTTTTCCAATATGCTCAAACAAATATCTGTAGTATCTTCTGTCAAGGATACTTATAAAGATGAATTTGTGTCTAATCAACTTGTTGAAGCACAAATTAATTCATCATTGTCACCAAAGATGAGGAATTAACTTATTAATGTGTTATACACATACAAAAATGCATTTGCCTCTGATAATGAACCATTAGGTGCTATAAGAGGACATGAACTTGATATTACTCTTAATATTGACAGGCCATATCCTCCAGTACTTAGAAGACCAGCTTATCCAGCCAGTCCCAGCGCTAGAGAATCCTTGGAAAAAAATATCCAAGAGTTGATCCAACTTGGTGTACTAAGGAAAGTAGGCTATAATGAGGAAGTTGAAGTGGCAACACCTGTTATTATTGCATGGAATAATGACAAGTCAAGAATGGTTGGAGATTTCATAGCATTGAATACCTACACAGTTCCAGATAGGTATCCAATCCCTAGAATTCAAGAAACCTTGACTCAATTGTCTAAAGCCAAGTATATAACATCAATGGATGCATTGAAAGGTTTCCATCAGAATTTTTTGACGCCTAAAGCTAAGAAATCACTTAGAATTATCACTCACTGTGGTATTTATGAGTATCTTAGAATGCCATTTGGCATTAAAAATGCTCCATCCCATTATCAAAGAATGATAAATACCATCTTTCCCACAGAGTTGTCTGAAGGATGGCTTATCATTTATATTGATGATATTATCATATGTTCTGATTCATGGTCTTTGCACCTTGAAAGACTTGCAAGAGTACTTCACAAAGTTGCATAAGTGAACATGAAAATTTCACTTAAGAAATGCAATTTTGGTTTGGAAGAACTCAAAGCACTAGGACATATTGTTTCTGGTTTAAGCTTAGGTATTGACAAAAACAAAGTAGCAGCAGTGTTACTTAAGCCAATAACACAGAATAAAAAAGAAATGATGTCTTTTCTTGGGTTTGCCAGTTATTATAGGCAACACTTGAAAGACTTTGTAATTCTAGCCAAGTCACTTTATAGAATCTGTGATCAACAGACCGTATTTGAGATGACACAGGAGAGAATCAAAGCTTATGATAAGATAAGGAAAGATCTTACAGAAGCACCTATAGTCCTCATTCCTGACTAGAATATTCCTTTTAAATTGTACATTGATTCATGTGCAGATGGATTAGGGGCAGCCCTACATCAAGTCCAAATTATTGATGACAAACTTACAGAAGGACCAGTTTGTTACATCTTAAGGCAAATCAAACCAACAGAAGGCAGATATGATGCAAGGCAAATGGAGTACTTATGTTTGGTATGGGCACTTGAGAAATTACACTATTATCTTGATGGCAGTGTTTTTGAGGTGATAACTGACTGTAATGCAGTAAAATCACTTCTTAACATGAAAACTCCCAACAGACATATGTTGAGATGGCAAATAGCCATTCACGAATATAGAGGAAACATGACTATAGTCCACAAAGCAGGAAACATTCACAAGAATGCTAAAGGACTTGGCAGGTGGGAATTAGCAAACACTCCTGATAAACCAGCTTATGTACCCTTGGAAGCTGAACCACAGATTACAATTGAAGGGATTAATATAACTGATATTGGACTGAATTCTTTGAAGAGGTCAGAGAAACTTTTAAGCAAGACAAGAATTGCCATATCTTGACTTCTTTATTAGATAAAGACTACAAAGATACATCTTTAGTCAATGCACTAGATGAAGTTTGGAGAAACTCCTATTCTGAAGGGAGATTTCACTTGTTTGATGGGATTATTTACCACAGAACCAAACATTCTTGTGTAATGACATTATGCAGCAGATTGCTTATCAATACAATTCTTCATGAATTCCATGATAGAATCTACTCTGGACACCTGTCAGAGGACAGAACACTTGAAAAAGTCAAAAACTGTGCATGGTGGCCATCTTGGAGAAAAGAGACCATTGAATATTGCCATACCTGTGACAGATGCCAAAAGGCAAACAGGAGTACAGGCAAGAAATTTGGACTTATGGTCCATATCAAAGAACCAAGATCCCCATGGGAAGTTGTTCACATGGATTGGGTCACAGCCCTTCCTCCAAGTGGTGACAAAAGTTATAATGCTTGTTTAGTCATTGTAGACAGATATAGCAAGATTACCATATTCTTACCATGTCATAAAGATGACACTGCTATGGACACAGCTCTTCTTCTATGGAGTAGAGTTATTTCTCATACAGAATTATTTAAGAATATCATAAGTGACAGATATCCCAAGTTCACATCTGCACTTTGGACCAATCTTCATAGATTGTTTGGGACTAAGTTATCATTCTCTACAGCATATCACCCTCAAACAGATGGGCTAGCAGAGAGGATGATTCAAACTTTAGAAGACATGATCAGGAGATTTTGTGCTTATGGGTTAGAATTCAGATGGCTCTACCCATGACTGGTGCACTCTGATACCTGCATTAGAATTGGCATACAAGACATCAGCCGATTCTTCCACAGGACAAACTCCTGCTATGTTAGAAAAAGGATGGAATCCAAGACTCCCAGCAGACAAACTGAGGAAAGACTTGATTCACATTCATCCTACAGCTTCCAGCTTCAAGATGATGCTTGATAAAGTAAAACATCATGCAAAACAAAGTATGAATGATGCTTTTGATTATGCAAAACAGAAGTGGGACAAGAGTCAAAAAGTACCAGACTTCAAAGTAGGGGACTTAGTTCTAGTTTCAACCTTGAATTTTAATAATATCAAAGGCCCAAAGAAACTCAAGGATTCTTATGTAGGACCTTTTGTTATTGTTGCCTTACATGGAACCAATGCAGCTCAAGTGGAATTGAGTGGTGAATTGGAAAGTCAAAACCCCACTTTTCCAGTCAGCTTGATAAAGCCTTATCAACCAGCTGATAAAGAATTGTTTCCTTTAAGGAACCCAACTCCTTTAACTGTTCCACCAGTGGAACAGAATGAAGACAAAAAGTTAAAGAAAGTCATCAAAGAAAGGAGACTTAGGGGTAAAAATCAGAGATAATATCTTGTCAGATATAGAAATCCAGTACATGAAGATGAATGGCTGGCAGAATCAGATATACCTGACTCAGATAAACTCTTGAGATAATTTAGACATGAAAGAAGGCCACAAGCCTGAATATGTCTATAAATGTGCTTTAAATTACTTGATCTGAGTAATGTAAAGAGGTTGGACAGTGGCGTTACCCGCCTTTGGGGCTTTTTTTATTTCTACCATTGATAAAATTGTAGTACAATTTTATTTTTTGGTGGATGGGAATGTGAGCCTTGAGGGATATTTTACATGCCCAAATAGGCCACAATTATCCTAAAAATAAATTTTGAATTATGCATAACTCATAAGTCATGCATATATCCAAAATTCATCATTTTTAATTTCAGAAAAGATGAATAACTTTTTATTGAGTACATAAATCCATGGATTTAAGACCAGATTCGGATTCTACACAAGAATTCACCTAGGGTAGCTCCATAGAGTGAATAAGCACAAATTAACTCTTTGAGGTGGTAAAATGGAAAATACAACAATACCACAACATCAAAACCACATAAAAGATCTGTGAAAAATTTTGTTTTTCTTAATTTCACGCCAAAATCATGGAGATGTGAGAGATCCCATCTTACATATACACTAAGAATAGTGTTATGCATGTTTGGAGCACTTAATATCATGGTATTTCTACATGGACCTTTGGTACACTCATAGTGGATATCTCACTTGAAGCTTAAATTACTATTTTGACGTAAAAAATAAGTGAGGGGGACAAAAGACATCAAAGAGAGCCAGGGTACCCAACTTCTGAGGCCTCAGAGGCGTGGAAAGCTCTAAAGCTTGGATACATGGCTGATCTTGGCCTAATTGGTGAACCAAAACCTTTTGGGAACTTGGTTACCATGTTACAACTACTGTAAAACTTAAGAAAATAGCATATAACCTGCTATTTTGACGTGCCAAGGAGGTAAAAAGCTACTTAGACTCCTGTAAACATGTCAATTCTTAATGATTTTCCATGGATAAACCTCAAAAGAGTAATTAAAACCCTTTTTGGACTTGTATCCCTTGGCTTACCTCATAGCAACCAGTTAAACACTGATATTTGCAATTCTATGTAGAAATGAGGTAAAAACTTCAAAAATTCATTAAAAATACAACTCTTAATGAATCCTTCTTAAACTTTCAGGACTAATGAAGAACTGTATTATCTATGGTACAACCAAAAAATTACAGTTTTACTAGTAAAATTAAAAGTTTTACTTACAGTCCATTTTTGACTATTCTAAGTGAAACACTGAATCTTCAAAAATTTACAGTAATTACAACCTGTGATGAAATTGGAAATAACATTGATAACTTTGAGAAATAAATGACTATTTTTGAATAAAAGAAGATTTACAGAGTTTACTCCTTTTATTCTCAACCATATTGGGGTTGGTAGTCACGTAAAAGCATCAATTACGTAATTATGATAATCTTACGTGACAACAGATGATGCAATCGATAATCCAAAAAGGTTTATTGTTTTCTCACTCACTGGTTTTTCAGTTTTCTCCATGGAATGCCTCTGTGAGCTGTTGTTGACTTAAGAGAGGCCTCCTCTTGCTGTTTTTTCCAAGTCATCATCTTATTATCATTTAAACCATTATTACCAACAAGTAGGTATTAGTTACAGCTATTCTAAGTGTTTTAAATATTTAAGAATCAATCAGAAAGACTTGAAATCATATAATCCAGCTATATATTGTTGTAATACTGTTATAAATCCATTTTGATCCTTAAAATCCACAATTCTACGTCAAATCTCTCTATATTATCTTTCAATAAGTTCTTTGGAATAATAGTGAGTGATTTATTTTTAATTCTGGAAGTTTTTCTCTAAAATTAGTTTTCTTCAAGAATTATCATTATATCTATTCTTGCAAAAGATAAGTATATATTAAAATAATTTCCTTATTTTAATAAAAGAAGTTTTTATTATTAAAATCTTCTTGTAATTGATTCTTGTAGACAAGTACTTGCTCACTGCTAAACTCACTAGTAGTGTTTAACATGTGAAAGAAATAATTCTTTAATTATTTAATTGTGGTTATAATAATATTTTATTATTATATTTCATAAGAACAGACATAATACTGTTGATTAATAGTAATATTATCATCAGTTTCATAGTCACATCTTACAGAATTCTTGGATATTTCTGATTGCCAGTTGGTAATTAAGCGAGGGGGGCAGATGATCATGGTGGGCGTGGAGCAATGGGGGTTTGCAAACATCTGCTCCTTGGAGTTACCAATTAGAGCAATGGCCTGAATGGTTTTACCTAATCCCATATCATCCGCGAGCAGTCCTCCAAGAGGGGTATTGGTCAGAAGGGATTCAAATGAGCTAATGACCTTGTTTGTAACGATGTGCCTGGCATTGAAAGTGGATCCTGGGGGTGAGGTGGCCCAAAGGTTACGGGCTGATTGGCCATTGGGGATTTCTTGATCCCAGAGAAAAGCTAGTCCGGTCTTTTGATGAGGGAGGAGGGGGGTTTGAATAATGGCATGGGGCGGGGTCATCATGGGGAGGTCTGATCCACTGGGTAATTGTATCAGTTTTGGCTTGGAAATCAATGATGAAACAGCAGGATATGAAACTGGCATCAAGCTTGAAGCGGGAAATGTCCAAGTCAAGAGTTCACATTGACTATGAGTATTACAGCCATACTCTTTGGGCATTTTAAGCTTGAAATCTTGTGTTCAAAAGCTTTCCCTTATGAATAGAATGTTTGGATACTATGTGAAGAACATCAATGCTAGATTGGGTTTCTGAGATGAGGAGGGATCATTTGCATCAGTCATAAATACTCCCTCAACAAATAATATTTGAGTAGGATTGGATTGGCAATTTTCAATCCATGCCCCACCAGGACCACAGTGCATGATTGTTTTTGGTGCCCCAAGGAATGGTATCAACATTTGGGAAAGGGGTCCAGGGAGAGAGCCAATAGCACGCTGGTGATTGAGGAGATATACAAATATGTTGTGTTGATTGTGCCATATGATAATCCAAGAAGCTAAATGGGAATCCTCAGGATTTAAGGTTATATCACTATTTATTTGAATACAAATATTAATCATCCCAATGCAAAGTGGTTGTGAAGGGGTTGACATGATGGCTATTTTAAATTATTTGGGGACAGTTGGAAATTATCTGATTGGGAAGGTTTAGCTAAAGGGAATGAAGACAAATAAGCGCAGGTGGGGAACTTATATGAGAGGCAGCAATGGGGTCAAGGGGGGATGGCCTGTGGTTACCCGCGTGGTCTTGATGGAGGTGGGCCTCTTGGGCTCATGATTTTCATATCCAATTTGGGGGATATATCAAGGCAAGGTGGCCAAAGTGTGGGTGCACCAATATTACTGCTGGATTTGCAGCAAGTGACAAAACCTTTGGTGGAACAAGGTTGACATTAGCATATTGGAAATTGGGTGGGTTGTAGCAACTTATTCTGGAGGGGCATATTAGAGGCATGCAGCCATGTTTGCTGGTGTGACAGCAAACAATGAGTGTATCTTCCTGTAACAACCACTCATCAGGGGTAAGGGTATTCATTCATACACCCACTCAAAACACCCCAAATCAGCAGATCCAGCATTTGTATCAGCATTCAATGTCAGCAATCTTCATTGTGAACATGAATACAGCTTGGTACCTCAATACAGCCTGTCAATACCTGTACAGGCTGGATTCACCCAACACAGTTTCAATACACCAATATGGAACTGTATGATCACTCAAATACACCACACCTCTTGTACAGGTTCTGTACAGCCGTACAGGACCTGTATTGGCCAGACTCAATTCAATCATCAAATATTCTCATGAAAATTCTTCCTCTGGATCAGGGCTGGTGATTCTCACATATACCAGCCCCTCTTTCTTCCCCCTGGGGACTTTTCCCCCAGTTAATTAATTTAGTTTATTTATTATTTTATGAATATTCTTATCCTTATTTTGGGTATTATATTTATTTAATATTAAGTTAGTCTTTGCCTTTTCTCTCTTCGCCTGTACAGTGTGAGTTGGGTGGCCATATCCTTATTAACCCTTCTCTTTCCATTCTGACAGGTTGAAACAGTGGACTTGGACTTGTTTGTGGTTGGCTCTTCTATTCTTTATTCTTATTCTTTTGTTGCTGCTTCTTATATTCATTCTTTTAGTAATTCATCTTTAACGCTCTTAAGTGTATCCTTTCTTACCATATCTTTGAGCCCTCCATAAGTGAGTCCCAGTTTACTGAGTGCCAGGCCCTCTTCACTTCGAAGAGCCCCTGTGACATTAAATTAATTAACTCATATTTGATTCTTCTTTCATTCATTTATATTCATTTCTCTCATTAATCAATGATGATTTTTTATGATTTAATGATCTTAATGATTATGATTTCTCTCTTTCATCAATTTTCATCTCATTCATTTTATTCTTATGAAAATTGATTCTTTTTCC
The DNA here is from genome assembly GCA_023105745.1 of Austropuccinia psidii. Taxonomy (NCBI): domain Eukaryota; kingdom Fungi; phylum Basidiomycota; class Pucciniomycetes; order Pucciniales; family Sphaerophragmiaceae; genus Austropuccinia; species Austropuccinia psidii. The sequence goes on from JALGQZ010000001.1 coordinate 28,791,739, forward strand.
TTTCTTAATCATTGCTGCCCATTTCATCACTTCATTTTATTTTTATCAATCAAATTTTTCTGTGTTCTTATTCAGGTTTTATCTAGGAATTATTGATTGGTTTAATTGATTGGATTATTCATTGGGATTCATTTGGGTTATTGATTCAGGATTTATTGGATTTATTGACTTTGAACTCTCAAGATATTGATTGATCCTCAAGAATTGATTTTGATTATTGATTTGATTTGACTCATCAAGATATTGAATTGATTTCTGAAGATTTTGAACTGATTGATTGATTCCTCAAGACTTGATTTCATATTGAAGACATTTATTGATTGATTATTGATTGAATATTGATTGATTATTGATTTCCTCAAGATTATTGATATTTGATTTGAATTGATTTTGATTGATTAAATTGATTTGACTGTTGATTGAATTTGATTCCTCAAGATTTGAATTGATTCCTCAAGATTCCTCAAGATTTATTGTGATTGATTTGGCCAAATTTGATTATTCTTCTTAATACCATCAAGTTATTTTAATTCCTTTCATAATGCCAGTTCAGCATAGTCCCCCAGCCAAGAATACTAGATCCCAAAGAATTCAAGCTGTTCTCACTCCTACAGCAAGGGCTCCTCTTGACCGCACACCATCAGTTCATCAACTGAGTGCAAATTTGGACAGAGGACCACCAATGGAAGGAGCAGCACCCTCGAGAAGAGGTGGATTGAAATCTAGAAGATCAAGATCTTTCTCTGGACTTTTGGGTGGCTACCCTGGCATGTCTGAAGGTGCAAGAGCAAGACAAGGGGAAGTTGAAGATGAAGAGGGGGAAGAGTCTGTGGAAGAGGAAGATTCTGGGGAAAGTGAAGTGGCAGATGCCTTCGCAAATGCTCCAGAGGTGCCTCAGGGTTCTAATCTAGCCCTTTCTAGTCAACCTCTTGTCTCTCAAACTGATCCAAGTCTCCTCAAGATGATGGAGCAGATGACTCAATTCATGGGGCAACTCACTCCAGCAGTTGCCCCCAGGGACAATTCCAAAGCCCCTGCTTTCAAGACTCCATCCATGAAAGCACCTGATTCTTTTGATGGTACTCAAGCTCATAAGCTGAGAGGATTTATCCAATCCTGTCAACTAATTTTCCATAATGATCCAGCAAATTTCTTCTCTGACAGGAAAAAGGTTTTGTACTCAACTTATTTTCTTACTGGTAGAGCTGGCAAGTGGATTGAACCTTACCTCTCAAATATTTCCAATGAAGACCCTTCCTACCTCCTCAATAATTGGCCATTGTTTGAATCTCAATTATTCACTCTGTTTGGTGACCCCAATGAAGTCAGGAAAGCTGAACAAGAGTTGGACAATTTGAGGATGAAGGAAAGTGGTCATGTTTCCTTGTACATTGCAGATTTCAGAATCTTAATGTCAAGAATTGGAGATTGGGGGGAAAGAGCTTATATCCATGTTTACAGAAGAGGATTGGCATCAAGATTATTGGATCAGTTGGCTTCACACCCTGGAACTTTTGATACTCTTCAAGAACTTATGGATGTCACTTTAGAATTAGACACAAGATTTCATGAGAGACAAAAAGAAAAGGGTGGAAATCAAGAAAAGAAGCCTCCTGTCAATGGATCCAATCAATCTAGACCTCCTCAAAACTCATTTTCAAAGAGGCCTCATCAGAAGAAGAATAAGAAGGGAAAGCAATTTCAGCCTTCAAAGGACAAGCCTCACTCTGCTCTCCTCAATAAGAACAATAAGTTAATTGGTTCTGAAAAGGAGAGGAGGATTCAAGAGGGGCTGTGTACTTATTGTGGTGGCAAGCACCCAATTGAAAAATGCTTCAAGAGACCTCAGAACAAGCCTGGGTCATCATCAAGAGGCTTCTCTAGCAAGCAGGGAAAAGCCTGAGTGGGAATCATGATGTGTTCAATGGTTCTCACTTGTTTCCTTCAAGAGCACAATTGTGCACTCTGAATACTAGTGTCAAGAAATCATTAAAATTTCTTATTTTCTCTTCTGTCTCTGATATTTTTTATAGTATTCTCATTGATTCTGGTGCTACAAACTCCTTTATTGCAAAGAATTTTGTTCTCAAGTACTCATTGACTCTGTCAGAGCTCCCTGAAAAGATTCCTCTTTTCATTTTGGATTCTAATGAATCCCCTGCCTTGTTCATCACCCATTATACCAAGTGGGTAGTTGACTTGCCTTCCTTCCCAAGCTTTGAATGGGACTTCTTTATCATAGATTCACCCAAGGGAGAAGACCTGATATTGGGCTATGATTTCCTTTACCATTTTAACCCCATTATTGATTGGAAAAATGGATTGATCACCTATGATTCTAATCATAAGGATTCTAGTGGTATTACTCCTTCTACTAGTAATGACTTTGCCACTGCTGTCAACAGTGTTGCTCTGGTTGGTGAACTTAAGACACCTTCCCTTCCTTCTTCTGTCCATATCCCTTCCACTATTCCCTCTCAGTCATTACTTCCATTAAGAGATGAAGTCTTCAAAGAGATAAAGGATGTTGGAGAAGATGTTGCCATATCTTCACTTCATATCTTTCAAGGGGATATGGACCTTCCTCCGTTGTCTTTTCATGCATCCCTGGAGGAGCAGTGGGATGAGGAGGAAGAGCCAGAAGAAATTGAAACTGTGTTGAAGGTTGCTCCTCCTGCTTATCACCAATATTTGGATGTATTCTCCAAGGTGAAAGGAGAGAAAATTCCTCCACACCGCGCCTGTGATCACCATATCAAATTGGAGGGTCTTCTACCTCCAATTGGTGTTATCTACTCATTATCAAATCAAGAGTCAGAAACACTGCGGGCCTACATTTCAGAGAATGTAGAGAAAGGTTTCATTAGACCAAGCTCCTCTTCAACAGGAGCACCTGTCCTTTTTGTCAAGAAAAACAATGGAGGTCTTCGTTTGTGTGTTGACTACCGCAAACTCAATGCTGTCACTAGGAAGAACAGATACTCTGTTCCTCCTATGAACCAGCTTCTTACCGTATTCAACGGGTCCACTATCTTCTCCAAGATAGATTTGCATGGTGCATATAACCTTCTGAGAATCAAAGAGGGGGATGAGCACTTAACTGCCTTTAGAACCAAATATGGCAGTTATGAGTATTTGGTCATGCCATTTGGTTTGACCAATGCTCCTGCTTCTTTCCAAAATCTAGTAAATGATATCTTTGCAGATTTTTTGGATGTGTTTGTTGTGGTTTATCTAGATGATATTATGGTCTTTTCCAGTTCTGAGGAGGAACATGTCAAACACGTGGCCTCTGTCCTCCAAAGACTGAGGGACAATAATCTGTTTGCCAAAGCCTCCAAGTGTGTATTCCATGCCTCAAGTGTGGAATACTTGGGCTATGTTGTTTCAAGTGATGGCCTCAAGATGGATTCTTCAAAAGTTCAGCAAATCCTCAATTGGCCTCAGCCCAAAAACATCAAGGCTCTTCAATCCTTTCTTGGCTTTGCCAATTTTTATTGTTGTTTTATTAAAAATTATTCCAAAAAAATCACTTCTCTCACTTCCCTTCTCAAAAAAGATTCTCCTTTCATCTTCAATGAGGAAGCTCTTAGTCAGTTTCAAGCACTCAAAGAAGCTTTCACCTCTGCTCCTATCTTATCTCATTTCAATCCATCTCTACCTACTATTGTAGAGACTGATGCTTCTGATTATGCATTGGGCGCCGTACTGAGTCAGGTGAATGACTCTGGAAAGCATCCCATTGCATTTGATAGTCGCAAGCTCTTACCAGCTGAACTCAACTATGAAATTCATGACAAGGAACTCCTTGGCATAGTTTGGGCTGTCAAGCGCTGGAGGGCATTTCTTCTTTCTCTTTCCAATCCTTTTGAGGTCTTGACAGACCACTCTTCCTTGCAGTTTTTCATGTCTTCCAAAGTTCTTACTCGTCGTCAGGCCCGTTGGGCTGAATTTCTCTCAGAATTTCATTTCACTATCACTTACCGCCCAGGCAGGCTGGCCACTTTGCCAGATGCCTTGTCACGTCGGGACGACGTGTACCCAGAAAGGGGGGTGGACTTCATCAGCAAGAATCCTCATAATTTTCATCAAATACTTAAGCAAGATGGAATTCAAGAGTCAAGATTCTTCTCAATCAAAGTGGAAATTTTCTCAGATTTAGTGGACAAGATTCAAAAAGAAGTATGGCAAGACAAAGATGTTAAAGAAATACTCAAGCAACGAGCAAGAGGTGAATCAGTTCCAGATTATTCTCTTGAACCTCAAGCCCAGTTATTATTATTCAAAGATAGAGTGGTAATCCCAAGCAATGAAGAACTTCAACTCAATATTCTTCAAAAGCGTCATGACTCACCATTGGCTGGCCATCCTGGCCAGGAGAAGACCCTCAAGCTCATCAAGAGGGATTTTTATTGGGCTGGCATGAATCAATTCATCAAGGACTATGTGTCCTCATGTCAGCAATGTTCAAGAAACAAGAACATTCATCACAAGAAGTTTGGATTACTCAAGCCTCTTTCAATTCCGTCTGGTCCTTGGAATTCATTATCAATGGACTTCATCACTCAATTGCCACTGTCAAACAACTTTGATTCAATTTTAGCAGTTGTGGACAGATTCTCAAAAATGGCAATCTTCATTCCAACTTATGGCACAATCACTGCTCTGGATTTAGCTCAAATCTTCATTAGTCATGTATTTTCCAAGCATGGACTTCCAGTCAGTATTGTCAGTGATAGAGGATCCTTATTTGTTTCGTCATTCTGGACTCAATTGTGTAAGCAGCTCAAGATATCAAGAGATCTTTCAACTGCCTTTCACCCTGAAACAGATGGACAGACAGAGAGGGTAAATCAGATACTAGGTCAGTACCTTTGGATGTATGTCAGCTATCATCAAGATGACTGGTACACCTGGCTCCCTCTGGCTGAATTTGCCTATAATAATGCAGAACACTCATCCACTAAGCAATCACCTTATTTCACCATTTATGGAAGAAATCCCAGCTTTGACTCAATCCATATTGCTCAAGACTCACCTGCTGGAAAGTTATCAACAAAACTCCAATCAGTACAGCAAGTTGTCAAAGAAGAATTAGAGTCAGCAATAAGGAGATTCAAGAAGTATGCAGATAGAAATAGAGCAATTCCACCTGATTTCCAACCTGGGGACAAAGTATGGCTGGCTTCCAAGAACATCAAGACAACAAGACCCACCAAGAGATTATCAGAAAGATGGTTGGGACGTTTTGAAGTTCTTAAGAAGATTGGCAGCCATGCATATCACCTCAAGTTGCCTCAGCAATGGAAGACAGTTCACCCTGTATTCCATGTGTCCTTATTAGAACCAGTCAAGCAATCAACTATCCCAAATCGTCACCAATTGCCGCCACCACCAGTCCTAGTGGAGGAGCAAGAAGAATGGGAAGTGGCTCAGGTTCTGGAGTCAAAATTCAAAAGAGGTAAATTATGGTATCTTGTAGAGTGGAAAGGATTCAGTGAAGACCCAGAAAGAACCACTTGGGAACCATCTTCCAACCTTACCAACTCACCAGACCTTGTCAAGGATTTCCATTCATTGTATCCAGACAAGCCTGGTCCAAATACCTCAAGAGTTTGATTTATGGTGCTTGGTGGGGAGAAGAAGTTATGAAAGTAAGTTCCTCTCCTGGCATGCACCTTTAAGGGGGTATTCTATCCATATGTTGTTGTAAGCATCACCTTGGCCACTTTGTGAGCACTTGTCATTTCTTTGGACAGGTTCAGGAAGCATTCAACATCAATACCCTCCATTTGGACCTTATCAAGATATGGCCCAATGTTTTCTTCTTTATTTTTAATTTCTTTCTCTATTTATCATTTCATTTTATGCCAATAATCATAATTCAAGACATTCATTACTTCAAGTCATTTATGGCAATTCATTTCAGAAGTCATTTATGGCAATTCATCTCAGAACTCATTTATGGCAATTCTTTTCAATTTTATGGTGCTTGGTGGGGAGTGGAAGTTATGAAAGTAAGTTCCATCTCCTGGTATGCATCCCTGAGGGTTCTACTTCTTGTAAAACATTACCTTGGCCACTCTGTGAGCATCAAAATGCTTGGTTTTCATTTTTCAGACACTTTTGGCCAGAATCAAGCAACTCACCACAAGAAGGACCAACCATCAGGACTTTTTTCTTTATTTCTTTCTTTACCCTCATTTTCTCTTGTTCTTTTATTTTTCTTTCTTTCTTTACTTGTATAATTTTCTTTCTTTTATTTCTTTAAAAAGCAGCAGCATCCCCTCCCCAAATCACGTATTGGGAGGTTCTTTATTATTTTAATCATTTTATCTTATCTCATTCATTAGTTATTATAAGAGCATGAATAGGAGTCAACTCAACCGTAAACAGGAACAAGACATTGGATTTCACTCCACCCAAATCGTCAAGTCCACGTCAAATCAAAAGTTCGACCTCAAGGGAATTGGGCCACAAGTCAATCATGGCCCCCCTCAAAACCTCTCAGTGTCAAGGTCCAAGGCCCCTTTGGGGGCTGGAGTCATCACCCAGGGCCTCCCCTGCAACTTTGGGGAAGGCCAGGGTTTGGTGGTCCTGGACCCTACCAATGGGTCCAGGCCATAAAGGTGAATTATGTTGAATTTGGGCCATTTTAGGTCCCATGACCCCCTTGGGTCCCCAGCAAATTTGGGCCCAAGGGGTCCATTTTGGTCCTGGGGGCTTCCAATAACCCCCACGGACCACGGACCGCAGACCACGGCGTACGGTCCACGGCCCACGGACCACGGACCGTAAGACCTCAAATACTTCAAAAGGCCAAAAAGGGCCAGAAAGTTGCAAAATCCAAAGAAAAGGCCAAAAATGGCCATGAACCAAAATCACCTCAAAAACACCAAGGACCCAAGAAAAGGCCAAAAAAGGTCATGGACCAGAGTTTCACCCAAAGACACCAAGGTTCCAAGAAAAGGCCAACATGGCCATAAACTCAAGGATCCTCAAGATCCTCCATAGAGAAGGCACCAACCCAAATCACTATAAAGGGCTGGTTGAGGCGTTTTGAAGGCCATTGGGGACAAGACCCATGAATTCTTGTCACCATCAATTTCTTTGACGGGGCTGGCCAGATGAGTACACTTCATATACTCATCTGGCACCATTTCTTGAGCACAAGATCTCAGTGGCCATAATTATGGGATACAACCCAAGGCCACGCCCCAAGGACGTCAGTTGTTTCAATCAGAAGAAAGAACAGTTCGAAGTGGGGTAGTTACTCAAAGCTAAAGAAGGGGGGAAATAAATTTAATTGACAAGAGAAGAGATGGAGAAGGATTTCAAGATTATGGTCAAAAGAAAACTTTTCAAAGAATTGTGTGGGGTAGTGAAATGCCACTCAACAATGGCAGGTTATTATGGTGTTCAGGAGCCCACCAGTTTCAAGAGGGGGATACTGTAACAACCACTCATCAGGGGTAAGGGTATTCATTCATACACCCACTCAAAACACCCCAAATCAGCAGATCCAGCATTTGTATCAGCATTCAATGTCAGAAATCTTCATTCTGAACATGAATACAGCTTGGTACCTCAATACAGCCTGTCAATACCTGTACAGGCTGGATTCACCCAATACAGTTTCAATACACCAATATGGAACTGTATGATCACTCAAATACACCACACCTCTTGTACAGGTTCTGTACAGCCGTACAGGACCTGTATTGGCCAGACTCAATTCAATCATCAAATATTCTCATGAAAATTCTTCCTCTGGATCAGGGCTGGTGATTCTCACATATACCAGCCCCTCTTTCTTCCCCCTGGGGACTTTTCCCCCAGTTAATTAATTTAGTTTATTTATTATTTTATGAATATTCTTATCCTTATTTTGGGTATTATATTTATTTAATATTAAGTTAGTCTTTGCCTTTTCTCTCTTCGCCTGTACAGTGTGAGTTGGGTGGACATATCCTTATTAACCCTTCTCTTTCCATTCTGACAGGTTGAAACAGTGGACTTGGACTTGTTTGTGGTTGGCTCTTCTATTCTTTATTCTTATTCTTTTGTTGCTGCTTCTTATATTCATTCTTTTAGTAATTCATCTTTAACGCTCTTAAGTGTATCCTTTCTTACCATATCTTTGAGCCCTCCATAAGTGAGTCCCAGTTTACTGAGTGCCAGGCCCTCTTCACTTTGAAGAGCCCCTGTGACACTTCCCCAGGTTAATTGTTGCACAAGGACCTCCTGGGCAATGCTGGTGGTTTCAAAGGGAAATCTCACTGTGGGGATGTTTGTGTGTGGGCGGGTGAGATATATTTGGTGGCATGCCACCAAACATGAGCTTGGTTTTGCCTGAAGTTTTTTGCTGACTGATGCGTACTGCACTTCCAGGGAGGAATGTGTGGCATGATCAAAGGGGGCACGGGCTGTGAATCATGATCCACATATACATTCACCCCTATTGCGTTTGAGGCGGGTACAAATCAACCGAGATTGGCATCAGGGTCTTTGCCTCACGAGTGTACAAAACTCCGGCGAAAGAGGCCACCCGCCCAAGGGATGTTTTGGCTGCAAACCAGGGGCCACAAAATGCGCGGGGCGCATGACAATGTGAAGAAAATGACCCGCGGTGGGGGATCCCCATGCAAACACAACCAGCCTCAGCAATCATAGGGTGTGATTATTCTAATGCAGATGAGGCTGAAGCAAATCCACACTGATTGGCCTCAGGTTTCCATGCACAAGCGGGTGAGTGTCTGCAGTAAAGCTGACCACCTGACCAAGAAAATAGCCAGTCGGAAGACTGGCAGTAAAATATCTTTCAGGCGTGTGAAAGTTGTCTGCATATGACCCATTGGGGGGTGCATATGAAAGTGTGTGCCTGCCCTCCAATCAGCACGCGCAATGAACAAGTGTGGCCAGTCAAAGTTTTGCCAACAATGGCACCGGAGTGAATCCACTGTTTGTGTATGACCCAAATAATAAGTCATCCCATTATGACCCACTTTCATTAACTTGGATTACACCCACATCTGTGCCGTAGTTAGGCAGAGCTCTCCAACAAGGTGCATCAAAGGGATGAAGTTGAGATATATGACTGGATGGCTTGACGTGATTGCATGTTACATTGCTGAAAAGCTTTTGCTCTGCCCCGCAGCATACATTTACAAACATGTACTGCGTACTAAAGTCTTGGCTGTACATATTAGGAAGGTGTAATACTACTTCAGCCTGCATGCATATAGACAATGGGTATCCACCTTCCGATCATTTGCATATACGTAGCTCATGTGCCACATGCTCAGCATTGCGTTTCAACCAATTTGCACACGCAAGCTGAGCATTTCATGGTCAAAAGCACCATGTGGAAGTGCTCAGTAAAGCCATGGTCTGGACCATTTTTGCAATAGTTCATTGGAAGGCTCAGTATGGAGCACTTCCCCAAAGCGTGTGAAATGCTGGACCTGGCTGAAATGTCATCCGATGCTGTGCCAAATGCTCAGATTGTGTGCATACAAAAATGACCAAGCAATGGCGCAGCATGGTGCATTTCATATTGTTATATCAATAGTTCAATTACTGTGCAATTACAATGTTCAGCCACTGAGCATTTCAATTATGACCTGAAAGCAAACATGAGCAATGGGTCAAGGCAAGCTCATGCTGGCTTCACTTGTGTTACAGCCCCCCTTTGTTTAAACACCATCACCAGGCCATACAGCCAGTAATCTCGCAGCAGTCACTTTTGACCAAATGCACCACGTTCTTTTCTGCCTGGGCCATTTGAGAATTGCACCCACCATGCACATTCAACAAGGGTCTCATGACCACCCTCCTGGGTGATCGGGTGGCTATTTAAGGAAACAAAGGGGATTTGACTGAGCTTGACAATTCAATCAATAGAAATACTCAGACAGAACCCCATTGTTCTTCTGCCTCACACCAGCATTTCCCTTCATAGTTGCAGCATTTTCTGTGACTGAGCTTCAATTTTGCCCACACGCTGTGAAGCTAAGACTTTTGCGGGCGCTGCAACTGCTGAGATTGTCTCAGCTCAACCATTGTATAAAATACCATCTTCACACAACAAGCCCTTCACTTTCTTTCTCACCCGCTCCACTTCGTTCAAGCTCACCCGCTGTTGTCCTTCTGGTGCGTATTCCCCTTGGTCTTCCTGTGTCAAAGGGGCTCTTCTAAATGAAGAGAGCCTGGCACTCAGTGAACAGACTTACTTATGGAGGGCTCAGAATAAGATACTCAATGATGAGAGTAATGGAGTAAGAGGATGAATTCCTATTCATAAAATAATAAGCATAAAGATATGAGAAAAAACAAAAGCAATAATAAAGAGCCAACCACAAATAATCCTGTACCACTGTTTCAACCTGTTCAGAAAAGAGAAAAGGAATAATAAAGGATATGGCCACCAGGACTCTACTGAACAGGTGAGGGAAGGCAAAGACTAACTTAATAATTAATAAAATAATACTTCTTAATTAGAAATAAAATAATATTCAAAATAAATTCAATATTTTAATTAACTGGGGGAAAAACCCCAGGTGGGTGAAGAGGGGCTGGTATATGTGAGAAATACCAGCCTTGGAGTTTGAGTGTTGAGATACTTGTCTGTATGCTGGAAGAAGTTGGATGTGGGATTCAATCCTGTATTGGTGAATCCAATACAGGCTATACAGTCAATACAGGTATTTGCACCTGTGTTGATTACAGGCCTGTATTTGGTGAATCCTGTATTTGGGTCTTGCCTGTATGAACTGTATTGAGGTCTGAAGCTGTATTTGGATCTTGCCTGTATGAAAACTGTATTTGGAGAATGTTGAATGAAACCCCCTTGCTGATTGGGTTTTGAGGGGTATCAATGAAGTAATGATTGTTGAATATGATTGGTAATGCCCCTGCCTCCTTGGCTGTGACATTATCCCCCTCTTGAAAGTGGTGAGCTCTGAGCACCGTAAGTACAGTGAGTCTTGATGAGCTTGCAAATAATCCATACAGTTCTTTCCCCCAATTCCTTATATTTATTCATTAAACTTTCTTCTTCAATCAATACTCAACAAAAATCCTCATTTGATCACCTGTAGGTATTTCCCCCTTGATCTTGATTTTGAATTTCCTCTTTTACTTCAAAATGTTTTCATTCTTCTTAAAATTTCTGCATTCTTGTCTTGAGTGTCTTCACCAAAACTTTTCTTGAGTCCTCATGGCTTTTGAAAAGTGGGTGATCTGGGTTTATGTCCCAAGAACACCTGATTTCATCATAATCTTCATCTTGACAGTGTTGGCATAAAGTGGCCAATACTTAAGGTTTTGGACCATTTCAGAAGTCCTGGCCGAAATCCTTGATTTTGTGATTAAAGAGGATTCTGGCCAATTTGCGCAAAAATGCGCAAAGTGCGCAAAAATGCGCAAAGTGCGCAAATGCGCATATATGCCATAATGGCATATATTGGTGAAAAACTGAAAAAATTTCATTAATGCTGAAAAATGGCCTTATTTAGTGTTCTGGCCATTTTGCGCATTTTTGCGCAAAGTGCGCAAATGCACAATTATGATGAAATTGGCCAAAAAGGCCTTTTGAAGCCTTTTGACAAGATAAAAGGGCCTTTTGCGCAAAAGTGCGCAAATGCGCAAATTTGCCAATATGCATAATTAAGCATATTTTGATGAAAAATGATAAAATAGAGCAATTTTGAAGTTTCTGGTCTGATATGGCCATTTGTGCCAAAGTGCATAAAATCATGAAATTGGCCAATTGGGCCATTTGAAGCAGTTTTTTCTTCTTGAATGTCTTTCTTCTTATCCCTTTCTTGACTGGTCAATTGCCATAAATGCCTTGCTGACTTGCAATTGTCCATAAATCTCTTGGTCTTGAATTTGAAATTTTGACTTGAAGATGAGTTCAAGGCTGACTTCCCTTTGTGATTCCAATCACTCTGATTCCCCACCTTCTGTACTTTATGATCCTGGCGTTTTTGATAACTTGAGGGAGCTTTCTGAAGAGAGTATGGCTCCTACAGAGATTTGGGACATCAATAAAACCTATAATGGTTTTAAATCTGTCAGAGTTATTGAACCACCCTGCACCAATTGTAAGAGGAAAGGGATTCCTTGTGTGGAATCTGCTACTGCTAGGTCCACCAGGTGTCAATTTTGCAATCTTGGAAAAAGAAATTGTTCCTAAGCCCACTATAGCTTTCCTGAAGATGCCAGAAGATTATGGAGTAGCATCAAGAAGGGTGGAATATTTGGATTGGAAGCTCCTGTTGACGAACCTCCCACCTCTGATGCCACCTCTGGTCATTCTAATTGTGAGTTGATTGGCCATAAAATTGATGGGTTACTGACTTCTATGTTTTCTTTTCTTCTTCTTCAGTGAGTGGATCTAGAATGAGAGGTGTCCAAAAATGGAATAAGACCAGTGGTTCCTGGGCAGCCATTGGAGGATCAATTCACCCTCAAGGAAATCCCATTGGAGTGGCTCCAGAGGTTCCCATTTTGGTCACCAGAAAAGGTGGAAGACTTGGAAAATTGAAGAGAAATTTGGTGGTTCAATATGAAAATGATACTGATGCTGAGGGCAGTGATGAGATTGATGGAGAAGAACTTGAAATGACTACCCCAATCCAGAAAAGAAGAATCCAATCCACCTCACAATCCCCAGTCCAAGCCAGTACCACCAATAATTAAGTTATCAGGTCCCCCCAACCACCTCAATCTCCAATAAGATCCCCAACCAGGCCCTCCACACTTGCCTCCACCTCTACCAATATCCAACCACCAGTGGCCAGCACTTCTAGAGACCCAATGTCCCCAGAACCTGAATCAATCTTTGAAACCCGTCGCCACTGGAATATTACTGGCAACTTCACTGATCAGAAAAGGGTGAACAAGAAGGTGGTCACCTCTCTATTTGCTGAAGTTTATGCTTTGACTGAGGTATTTGTTGATAAGGCTATGAAGAGTGCTATTCCAGGGGAGCCCACTGCTGCTTTGGCCAGGGAGGCAGTTGCTTATGAAGATGCCATGGTTTTTAAGTTTAGAGAAACCTTGAAGAAATTTTGATGAGGATTATCTGTAGCTGGTCCTTACCATTACTAGTGTTTTCTCTTGATTATTAAATAAATTGACTCCCCAAACAAGATATGGGAGTTATGATTGCTGCTTTTGAAACAAGAAATGAAAAATAAATCATACAAGTAAAAGAAAATGAAATAAAAAAATAAAAAATAAAAATGAACAAGAATTGAGAGAAAAAGAGAGTAAAGAAAGAAATAAGAAATGCCTGAGGGCTGTCCTTCTTGTGGTGAGTTTCTTGATTTTGGCCAAAATGTACTGAAAGATAAAATCAAGCATTTGATGCTCACAGCGTGGCCAAGGTAATGTTTTACAAGAAGTAGACCCCTCAGGGATGCATACCAGGAGATGGAACTTACTTTCATAACTTCCACTCCCCACCAAGCACCATGAATGAAAAAGAAATTATGCCATAACATGAATTGTGGTAATGAATGTCTTGAAAAATAATTTATGGCATGATTAAAGAAAGAAAAGAAAATAAGAGAAAGATTGGGCCATATCTTGATGAAAGGTCCAAATCTTGAGGGTATGATGTTGCAAGGCCTTCTGAACCTGTCCAAAGAATTGACAAGTGCTCACAAAGTGGCCAAGGTGATGCTTACAACAAATTTGGGTAGAATACCCCCTTAAAGGTGCATGCCAGGAGAGGAACTTACTTTCATAAACTCCAATCCCCACCAAGCACCATAAATCAAACCCTTGAGGCATTTGGGCCAGGCTTTTCTGGATACAAAGTGTGAAAATCCTTGACAAGGTCTGGGGAGTTGGTAAGGTTGGAAGCTGGTTCCCAAGTTGTTCTTTCTGGGTCTTCATTGAATCCTTTCCACTCCACTAAATACCATAATGAACCTCTCTTTAGTTTTGAGTCCAGAACCTGAGCCACTTACCATTCTTCTTGCTCTTCCACTATTACTGGAGGTAGTGGCAATTGGTGTCGATTTGGGATAGTTGATTGCTTCACTGGTTCTAATAAGGACACATGGAAAACAGGGTGAACTGACTTCCATTGTTGAGGCAACTTGAGGTGATATGCATGGCTGCCAATCTTCTTGTGAACTTCAAAGGGTCCCAGCCATCTTTCTGAAAGCTTTTTGGTGGGTCTTGTTGTCTTGATGTTCTTGGAAGCTAGCCATACTTTGTCCCCAGGTTGGAAATCAGGTGTAATTGCTCTATTTTTATCTGCATACTGCTTAAAACACTTTATTGCTGACTCTAATTCTTCTTTGACAAGTTGCTGTACTGATTGGAGTTTTGATGATAACTTTCCAGCAGGTGTATCTTGAGAAATGTGAATTTAATCAAAGCTGGGATTTCTTCCATAAATAGTGAAAAATGGAGACTGTTTTGTTTATGAATTTTCTGCATTATTATAGGCAAATTCAGCCAGAGGGAGCCAGGTGTGCCAGTCATCTTGATGGTAACTGACATACATCCAAAGATACTGTTCTAGAATCTGATTTACCCTCTCTGTCTGTCCATCTGTTTCAGGGTGAAAGGCAGTTGAAAGATCTCTTGATATCTTGAGCTGCTGACACAATTGAGTCCAAAATGATGAAACAAATAATGAACCTCTATAACTAACAATACTGATTGGAAGACCATGTTTGGAAAAGACATGATTAATGAATATTTGAGCTAAATCCAAAGCAGTGATTGTTGAATAAGTTGGAATAAATATTTCCATTTTTGAAAATCTGTCTACAACTACTAAAATTGAATCAAAGTTGCTTGACAAGGGCAATTGGGTGATAAAGTCCATTGATAAAGAATTCCAAGGACCAGATGGAATTTGAAGAGGCTTGAGTAATCCAAACTTCTTGTGGTGGATGTTCTTGTTTCTTGAACATTGCTGACATGAGGACACATAGTCCTTGATGATTTGATTCATGCCAGCCCAATAAAAATCCCTCTTTATTAGCTTGAGGGTCTTCTCCTGGCCAGGATGGCCAGCCAACGGTGAATCATGACGCTTTTGAAGAATGTCCAATTGAATTTCATGATTGCTTGGAATGACTACTCTATCTTTGAACAATAATAATTTTGCTTGAGGTTCAAGAGAATAGTCTGGGACTGATTCTCCTCTTGCTAATTTCTTGAGGATTTCCTTATAATCTTTGTCTTGCCATACTTGTCTTTGAATTTGATCAACTACATCTGAAAAAATATCAACTTTTATTGAAAAGAATCTTGACTCTTGAATTTCATTTTGCTTGAGAACTTGAAAATTTTGAGGGTTCTTGCTGATGAAATCCACCCCCCTCTCTGGGTACACGCCGTTCCGACGTGACAAGGCATCTGGTAAAGTGGCCAGCCTTCCTGGGCCATAAGTGATGATAAAGTGGAATTCGGATAGAAATTCAGCCCAACGGGCTTGACGAAGAGTAAGGTGTAAGGTGTGGATATGAAACTTTGATTAGAAATCAAGTACTTTTCCTGTCCTCAAAATTTGTATAAGGTAAAATTCAGTTAAAAATAGTATGAAATATTATTTTTAAGAGAAAACACGCCAATTTTATTGTTTATAACTTTATTAGTATAAAACAATAATATAAAAATTTATTGTTTTACCAACAATAAAGATTTATCCAAAAAATACTCTACAAGAGATATTTTAAGGCTACAAAAGAAATTTCTTCAAGAGAAATTTCAATTGGAATTAATTGAGCAAAGAACTGCAAGCAATTAATTAAAGAACAAAGTCTTTAAAAAGAATATTAAAGAGAAAACACGCCCAAAAGTGACCAGAGTGAATTTGGAAACAAAGTGACAAAGTTAACAGTGATGAAAGATGCTTTAATTCACTTTTGGGGTGGTTCAGGGGTAAAAATGATTATAAGAGTTACAAACAATGATTATAATGATTTTTTCACGTGGTTAAAAGGATTAAAATGATTTAAAAGTGGTGGTTGGAATCTTTGATTGATTGGTTTAACAGTTTTAAACTAATTAATAAAAGGAAAAGATTCTAACATGAAGAGAAAAGTGGGACAAAGAAGACATTCTTTTATAGCCATCAATTCTCTTACTCCAAAAGTAAAATTTACTCTTGTCAGTCGTGAAAAACAGTCTGACAACAGAAAAGCCAATTATGGCATCATTGAACCCTGGTTTAGACCAAAAAAGGGCTGGTTTAAGCCATTTTTAGCCATTTTTAGCCATTTTAGACCCTTAAATCAGCCATTACTAAAGCAATACCAGGCCTAGAGCCTTCAAAACACGTCAGAATGTGTGTCAGAGGCGTAGAAACCAGTTAAAACTGTTTTTACTATGATTGTTTTATCTTAAGGGTAGTTTTATCCTCTTGGCAACAGCTAAAACTACCCCGGTTGGTATCAAAACCTCATCATCAATTGAGCTCACAGACCCTGTAACTCAATTCCAGGCCAAAAGTGATGAACTTTTGCGTGAATTTTGACATCCCACGCCTGTCAGCAAGGATTTTGGGGGTCTAGCTCCCCCTTAGAGCTGGAGTTCCTTTTCCCCCCCAAATTTAATCTTTCCAATTTATTTTTCCTTTAATTCCTCATCATGTATTATACTTATAATTTACATATGTAATTCAATTCAATTGTACAGTACAATACAGTAATAATTGACACCTCATATGTAAATCAAAGTTCACTTATGTAATACACGCGCACATTTTGACATTTCAATTGAATTCAATTGAAAATACTTCAATTCCTCATAACTTCTAAACTAAACACAACACCTCAATTTTAACACAAAAATTGATGGTTAACACCACATGGGGTGTGAATTAAATTAAGGTTTTGAGGATTTTCAACTTTTTTATTGAAAATACTAAAAACTTAATTTAAGCTTATTTAGAGTTGAGTTACAAAAATTTCACTCAGAGGTGACCCCACCTGATTTTTTATGAGGAATCCAATGGTGAAATAAAATTTATATGTTTATTTATTTTTTCACAATTTTGTTAAAATTTCATTTTTACTTAATTTTTTTCAAGTATAAATGTAATTTTATATTTACAAAATTTAGTGTATTTTTATTTTTAAATTATAATTAATTTTTTATTTTTAATATAATTTTATATTTATATTTTTATTTTTATTTTAATAATATAAATAAATTTATTTTATTTATATTAATATGTTATTTTTTATATTTGTGGTCTTTTGGGTATATGAAATTACCTCTAAGGCTCACATAAGGACTCTAGAGGACATAAAATATTGAAGGGAACAATGGTCTTTCAAGACCCCAAAGGAATCAGAGAGAGAAAGGAGAAAAGCTCTCCAGCGCTTGAGAGCCCAAACTATGCCAAGCAGTTCCTTGTCATGAATTTTATAGTTGAGTTCAGCTGGTAAGAGCTTGCGACTATCAAATGCAATGGGATGCTTTCCTGAGTCATTCACCTGAGTCAGTACAGCACCCAAGGCATAATCAGAAGCATCAGTCTCTGCAATGGTTGGTAGAGAAGGATTAAAGTGAGAGAGAATAGGAGCAGTGGTGAAAGCTTCTTTGAGTATTTGAAACTGACTAAGAGCTTCCTCATTGAAGATAAAGGGAGAATCTTTTTCAAGGAGGGAAGTGAGAGCAGAGATTTTTTTGGAATAATTTTTAATGAAACAACAATAAAAGTTTGCAAAGCCAAGAAAGGATTGAAGGGCCTTGATGTTCTTGGGCTGAGGCCAATTGAGGATTTGTTGAACCTTTAAAGAATCCATCTTGAGGCCATCACTTGAAAAAACATAGCCCAAGTATTCCACACTTGAGGCATGGAATACACACTTTGAGGCTTTAGCAAACAAATTATTGTCTCTCAGTCTTTGGAGAACAGAGGCCACATGTTTAACATGATCATCCAAAGAGCTAGAGAAGACCATAATATCATCTAAGTACACTACAACAAAAACATCCAAATAATCTGCAAAGATATCATTCACAAGATTTTGGAATGAAGCTGGAGCATTGGTTAAGCCAAATGGCATAACCAAATACTCATAACTACCATATTTGGCTCTAAAGGCAGTTAAATTCTCATCCCCCTCTTTAATTCTCAGCAGATTATAAGTACCACCAGATCTATCTTGGAGAAGATAGTAGCACCGTTGAATACGGTAAGAAGCTGATTCATTGGAGGAACAGGATACCTGTTCTTCCTAGTGACAGTATTAAGTTTGCGGTAGTCAACACACAAACGAAGACCACCATCCTTTTTATTAACAAAAAGGACAGGTGCTCCTGTTGAGGAGGAGCTTGGTCTAATGAAACCTTTCTCTACATTCTCTGAAATGTAGGCCCGCAGTGTTTCTGACTCATTCTTTGATAAAGAGTAGATAACACCAACCGGAGGTAGAAGACCCTCCAATTAGATATGGTGATCACAGGCGCGGTGTGGAGGAAGTTTCTCTCCTTTCACCTTGGAGAATACATCCAGATAGTGGTGATAAGTAGGAGGGACTACCTTCAACCGAGTTTCAATCTCTTCTGGCTCTTCCTCCTCATCCCACTGCTCCTCCAGGGAGGCATGAAAAGATAAAGGAGTAAGGTCCATATCCCCTTGAAAGAGATAAAGTGAAGATATAGCAACATCTTCTCCAACATCTTTTATCTCTTTGAAGACTTCATCTCTTAATGGAAGTAATGACTGAGAGGGAAAAATGGAGGGGTTATGGACAGAAGGAGGAAGGGGAGGTGTCTTAAATTCACCAACCAGAGCAACACTGTTCACAGCAGTGGAAAAGTCATTACTAGTAGAAGAAATCATACCACTAGAATCCTTATGATTAGAATCATAGGTGATCAATCCATTTTTCCAATCAATAATGGGATTGAAATGGTAAAGAAAATCATAGCCCAATATTAGGTCTTCTCCCTTGGGTGAATCTATGATAAAGAAATCCCATTCAAAGCTTGGGAAGGAAGGTAAATCAACAACCCACTTGGTATAATGGGTGATGAACAAGGAAGTGGATTCACTGGAATCCAGAATGAAAAGAGGAATCTTTTCAGGGAGCTCTGACATGGTCAATGAGTACTTGAGAACAAAATTCTTTGCAATAAAGGAGTTTGTAGCACCAGAATCAATGAGAATACTATAAAAAATATCAGAGATTGAAGAAAAAATAAGAAATTTTAAAGATTTCTTGACACTAGTATTCAGAGTGCACAATTGTGCTCTTGAAGGAAACAAGTGAGAACCATTGAACACATCATGATTCCCACTCAGGCTTTTCCCTGCTTGCTAGGGAAGCCTTTTGATGACCCTTGCCTATTCTCAGGCCTCTTGAAGAATTTTTCAAATGGGTGTTTACCACCACAATAATTGCACAAGCCTTCTTTAATCCTCCTCTCCTTTTCAGAACCAATTAATTTATTGTCCTTATTGAGGAGAGCAGCATGAGGCTTGTCTTTGGACACTTGAAAATTCTTCCCCTTCTTATTCTTCTTGTGATAAGGCTTCTTTGATGATGAACTTTGAGGGGGCTTGGAGGAGTTGGATTCATTGATTGGAGGCTTCTTTTCTTGATGGCTACCCTTTTCCTTCTGCCTCTCATGGTACCTGGTATCTAATTTCAAGGTGATGTCCATGAGTTCTTGAAGACTATCAAAAGTTCCAGGGTGAGAAGCCAATTGGTCCAACAATCTTGATGCCAAGCCTCTCCTATACACATGAATATAGGCCCTTTCCCCCCAGTCTCCAATTCTTGACATTAGACTTCTAAAATCAGCTATGTACAAGGAAACTTGACCACTTTCCCTCATCCTCAAATTGTCTAACTCTTGTTAAGCTTTTCTGACTTCATTGGGATCACCAAACAGAGTGAATAACTGGGTTTCAAATAACTGCCAGTTATTGGGGAGATAAGATGGGTCTTCATTGGAGATATTTGAGAGGTAAGGTTCAATCCATTTGCCAGCTCTACCAGTAAGAAAAGAAGTTAAATAAAGCACCTTCTTCCTGTCAGAAAAGAATTTTGCCCGGTCATTATGAAAGATTAATTGACAGGATTGAATAAATCCTCTCAATTTATGAGCTTTAGTACCATCAAAGGAATGAGCTGCCTTCATTGACGGAGTCTTGAATGCAGGGACTTTTGAAGTGTCCCTTGGGGCAACTGCTTGAGTGAGTTGTCCCATAAACTGAGTCATTTGCTCCATCATCTTGAAGAAATTTGGTTCAGCTTGAGAGACAGAAGGTTGATTAGAAAGGGCTAGATTTGGAGCCTCAGGAGCTTCAGGAGAACCTGCCAAGGCAGCTGCCACTTCAGTCCCCTCAGATTCTTCCTCTTCCACAGACTCCTCCCCCTCCTCATCTTCAGCTTCCCCCAATCTACTTCTAGGCCCTTGAGAAACACCAGGATAACCACCCAATAGTCCAGAGAATGATCTTGATCTTCTAGACTTCACACCTCCTCTTCTGGAGGGTGCTGCTCCTTCCATTGGTGGTCCTCTGTCCAAATTTGCACTCAGTTGATGAACTGATGGTGTGCGGTCAAGAGGAGCCCATGCTGTAGGAGTGAGAACAGCTTGATGTCTCTGGGATCTTGTATTCTTGGCTGGTGGGCTGTGCTGAACTGGCATCATGAAAGAAGAATAAATAAAACTTGATGATACTTTGAATAAAAGAAGGCTTAACCAAAACAATCAAATGAAAATCTTGATGAACTTGAGAAATCAATCACTGATCTTGAAGTGAATCAATATGAATAAATCTTGAAGAGTGAAGATGACAAAGTCAAATTCTTATGACTAATCAATTTCAATCAATAAGTCAAATCAAGTCAATCAAAATCAAATCAATTAAGTCTTGAGGAATTCAATCAATATCTTCAAAATCAATTCAATTTTCTTGAGGAATCAAATTCAAATCAATCAATTAAATCAAATCTTGAGGATAAATCAGCTATCTTGAGGAGTCAAATCAAGTCAATCAATTCAATTCAATCAAATTCAATTCAAACTCTTGAGGTGAAATCAATGTCTTGAGGAATCAATCAATCAATCAATAATCTTGAGAAATTTCAAAATCCAAAATCACTGAATACCCCAAATCAATAAAATCCCTGAATGATTAATCAATTAACCCAAATAATTCCACTCAAATAACCTGATAAAAGCCTGAATTCAGACAAAAAAGAGAAATGAGAACGATAATGATAAAGTGAAATGGTCAGCAGAAATTTTTGAAATGAGAAAGAGAATCAATTTTCATTTGAATGAAAAGAATGAGATGAAAATTGATGAGAGAGAAAAAATCATAAAAATCATAAAATCATGAAAAGATCATAATTGAAGAATGAGAGAAATGAATAAAATGAATGTAAGAAAAAGAAGCAATTATGAGTTAATTAAAATAATGTCACAGGGGCTCTTCTAAATGAAGAGGGTGTGGCACTCAGTGAACAGACTTACTTATGGAGGGCTCAGAATAAGATACTCAATGATGAGAGTAATGGAGTAAGAGGATAACTTCCTATTCATAAAATAATAAGCATAAAGATATGAGAAAAAACAAAAGCAATAATAAAGAGCCAACCACAAATAATCCTGTACCACTGTTTCAACCTGTTCAGAAAAGAGAAAAGGAATAATAAAGGATATGGCCACCAGGACTCTACTGAACAGGTGAGGGAAGGCAAAGACTAACTTAATAATTAATAAAATAATACTTCTTAATTAGAAATAAAATAATATTAAAAATAAATCCAATATTTTAATTAACTGGGGGCAAAACCCCCAGGTGGGTGAAGAGGGGCTGGTATATGTGAGAAATACCAGCGTTGGAGTTTGAGTGTTGAGATACTTGTCTGTATGCTGGAAGAAGTTGGATGTGGGATTCAATCCTGTATTGGTGAATCCAATACAGGTCATACAGTCGATACAGGTATTTGCACCTGTATTGATTACAGGCCTGTATTTGGTGAATCCTGTATTTGGGTCTTGCCTGTATGAACTGTATTGAGGTCTGAAGCTGTATTTGGATCTTGCCTGTATGAAAACTGTATTTGGAGAATGTTGAATAGTAATGATTGTTGAATATGATTGGTAATGCCCCTGCCTCCTTGGCTGTGACATCCTGCCTTTCCATTCTTTTCTTTCGCACTCCACTGAACCCACTCCCCTTCCTTTTGCCTGTTTGTTTTTCCTGCTGATCCTTTCAGACCCCCACTTCTATACACCTTGTGCGTTACCTACATTTTAAACTTTTGTCATCCTCATGTTCCAAACTTAATACTTTTTTTTCTCCTCTTCCAGACTTCTAAACACTTTGGACTAGCACGTTTTTATTTTGTTTCTGTTTTGAAATTATCTAATTCATTCTACGTCTTCATTTTCTTTCTTGATTTTTTACTTTCTATTCAGCTACTAACCTCAATTGTTTTGTTTTTAGATGTCATGCACTTTATGCACAAAGCAGGGTATCCCCTGCATTCATTCCTTGACGACGACCGACGCTTGTGATGCTTGCCGACAAGCACAAAAGAAATTTTGGTTTGTTGTCCGCCCCTTCCAACCAGAGGCCAGAGGAGTTCTTGCCCAAGACGCCCTTGTGAGGACTCCTTTGTGGTCAACAATGATGAAACCATATCCGAGCACAAATGGACATCGGGACCTCAAGAAGGCCGACGGGAAAGATTCCAGACAATTAGGCCTGTCCCCTCAAGCATCGATTTGTCCACCCCCCCTCCTAGGCCACCAACCAATGGTCACTTCACTCTCTGACCTGAGCGAAGTGATTATTTTGCCGATGAAGGATGGCAATGGCGAGAGGACATTTGAACTTGGGCCGATTGTCACCATGTCTTGTCACCAATGAGACCCAAATGCCAAAGTAAGCTTTCTTTCTCCTCCTTATCTCATTCATCTTCACACAATAATACTGACTTTTTTCCATTACTCATAGAACAAAACCACCCAAATCCCCCCCAACAAGACTGTCCTGTCCCTAGTTTGCCTCGCGAGCAAACCCCGCCGCAACCCACTCCAGGCCCAAGTGGCACCCAATGGTCAGAGGAATTATTCCGTGGTAAGCAGCCAAAGTTTCATTTCATTTTCACTTTCACTTTTGAGTGAAGTTAACTGACTCTTACTCCTTTTTTAGAACCCTCCCAAACCAAAGAGCCACCTATTCCTGGCCCGAGTCCATCCTCCCAACCACCTGAGGATGATATGACTCGTGAGCCAGAACCTGAGGTGGCTCCTACGCATTCCACGGAGGAACCTTTTGGTAAGTCACAATTTCACTTTTTTAACTCTACTCAACTTTTCCTCATCCCTCCTTTGACCATCTCCAGCTTGTCCTGCCACTCCCCGCTCCATAATTATCATTGAAGATACACCCGTTGGATCCCCCCCTCCCCCTCCCCCTTTGTCTTCCCCGACTCGCACACCTTACCATTCTGTTCCCCCCCCTCCACTCCAACCCCGGTTCCCTCCCCAGTGCCCCCAAGAACCTCAACTCCTCCTCCCCCCTGGCGCAAAGCCCCTCTCATTCCCATGATGACACTCGCCAGGAATTCACTGACTTACGACTGACTTTGATGATTCCTCGAGCCAATGTCCACAAATCGATCAACCAAATCTTGTTGGAGCATTGCTGCTTGCTCCACATGATTCCTTTTGTGGATGCAACTCATGAAAATGAGATGCACTGGGAATTCCAGGAGGAACTAAACTCCCTACTTGCCCAGGGACTGAAGGCTTATCCAAAGGAGGACATCACTGGGATAGTCTTGAAATACTTAGAAAACTAAAAAAATTTAAAATAAAATCTCATTATTTCCTCTTTTTATTATTTGTAATACTTTCTTTCAAATAAAGTATTTGTATTCAATGTCTGTTATTTTCCATTTCTATTACATTCTTTGCTCACGTGAAAGTATATTTTCCTCAATAGTTCAAATATCCTATTGCATGAGAAAAACTTTTATAAGTGCCCCATCAAAGGTTTGAGTCACCCTCTTTTGCCACAAATGCGCCAATAGTCGCCGTTACCGTCTCCTCTATTTTCTTCTTCCATGGTTGAGAGCCATATCAATTCTTAACTGTAAAAAAGCAGGAGGTTCCCGCATGTGAGCAATCCACTCCAGATTTGTAAAACATTGCCTTTCCTATGGTCAAACGCTATTAATCTTAGTCATGTATTGAATTTTTTAAATTGTCGGGAACCTTCAAAAGCCTAAGCATTGGCGTGTGAGTTGTGGGGAGCCTGCACAGGCGTAAGGATTGGCGTGTGAATTTTTGGGAGCCTGCACAGGCATAAGGATTGGCGTGTGAACTGTTGGGAGGCTGCACAGGTATGAGAATTTGTCAGAATTGTTGACAACCTTCACAAGCATAAGGATTGGCGTGTGAATCATTGGAAGCCTGTACAGGCTTAAGGAATTTTTAGCATTTTTGGGAGCCTTCACAAGCGTAAGGATTGGCGTGTGAATTTTTGGGAGCCTGCACAGGCGTAAGGATGGGCGTGTGAATTGTTGGGAGCCTGCACAGGCATAAGAATTGGCGTGTGAATTGTCGGGATCCTGCACAGGTGTAAGAAATTTTCAGCATTGTGGGGAACCTTCACAAGCGTAAGGATTGGCATGTGAATCATCGGAAGCCTGTACCAGCGTAAGGAATTTTTCCCATTTTTGGCAACCTTCACAAGCGTAAGGATTGGTGTGTGAATTGTTGGGAGCCTGCACAGGCGTAAGGATTGGCGTGTGAGTTGTTGGAAACCTGCACAGGCGTAAGGATTGGCTTGTGAAGCATTGGCAGCCCACATAGGCGTAAGGAACTTTTAGCATTATCGGAAACTGCACAAGCATAAAGATTTGCGTGTGAAGCATTGGCATCCCGGACAAGAGCAACAAAGCAGGACATATGTACGATGGCATGCCAGCGTACATAATCCACTTCACCCCTTTTTCATGTGAGACACCCCATCTCCCGCCCTTGAAACCATCCAATCCTGCTATATATTGTCCTCTGCCTTACCCCACCATTATTTACCCAACACACATGCAAATCTCCTCATTCTTTGAATTGAAATGAGATTGTATTACCATCCCTGATTTGATAGCACGCTCTCTTGCCAATCTCATGATAGCCATGGCTTTTTTGCCACATTGTTTTTGATAACCTGCTTGAGCATTGTGCGGACATACCCACTAGTGTCGTGCTTTCGTTGTCCTGTGCTGGATCAGTATAATCAACAAATGTACTACTGGCCCACACTACCTGAATGAGCCCATGACATGCGGATAGATCAATCCAAGAATTCTCATTTGGGAAAATAAATTTTCCCCCTGTACACCGCTTTGACACATCTCTTTGAATTTGGGTGGTCCGCTTATCAGCTTGAAACCACCATCCCAAAGCATACAGAAATGCATCCTTATCAAGATGAGGTGAGTTTTTGAATCCATTCATGGTGAAAGTGAGTGCAGAAGCAAATTTGCATGCACCCTGATTTGCGGGAATATTGCCTTCATAGTTGACTTGATCAAAGGACAGAAACCCCAATGAGTTGTAACAATTTTGAATCTTCTCAAATGAATTATCCCCAACATATCATAAGGATTGACCTAGAATGCAACCCACCAAGCTAAGATTGGCACCTTGGTTCCGCCATTCATCTTTTGTGTTTTCCATCTTGCCAACACTTCCATACAGATCAAATTGTTTATTCTTAATGCTGTATTTGCGCCACCCAATTGCAAACATCAATCCCTCCAGTAATGCTCCATTTGTTGCAATTGCGTCAGTGAATGTCTTTTTGCGAAATAAGAATTGTGATAATTCATCCCATTGATTGACCTTGACTTCACTCATTTCTTGTGAATGGTTGGAATTCCACAAGGGCAATGAGTAATCCGTTTGAAGAGACAATTGCCACATGGACAAAGTGAATGCGTTTCATCTGATTGACATCCACAACCCTCTGAATTTCACTTGGGGTCATATTTGCTGATACTGGCATTGATATTTGTGCTGTTGGGCGAGAGGAGGAAAACAACCTATTCATTCGGGTCGTCTTGCGCTCATTTGTCTTTTGGGATCTCCCACTATTCCTGAGTGGTTGAGGGATCACTATATGTTGAAGCAGACAAGATATCAGATACTGCTTCCTGCCATTTGAAGCTAAGGAGTTTTGAGTCCAGAATCGTGCCCAATGCCCAAGGAGCTTTCTTTGGCACACATCCTTTGACTTCCCTGTTGGAGCCCACATGACATTGGAACAATCTGAACCGACTAAAGACAATGTTCTTCCGTGGGGCCCAATGAGGGTGCCACATAAATGTGGAAGCATATATAAATATCTATATATATACACTGAGATTAAGCGAGCAACTCACACTTTCCTTCCTCAGCCCAACGCTTTCTTGCGAGTTCCCTTTTATGCTCTTTTCCTTTTTTGGTGAATGGAATGCTTGCAGCAGAAAATGAAATGAAACCAAATGATTACTGATTTATTAATATCACCTAAATTGAATTGTGGTTGATGAATCTTTTTTAATTGCGGCTAAAAAGAAAGATCACACCTGACCTTTGCGAATTCGCGATCTCAAATACCTGAGCCTTAAAATTGCAGTGGATAGTGCATTATTTAATTTGACATATTGATGTTCCCATGCAATCACTTTCCAATCCAACCATTTGGAATATCGCAAGCACACGCAAATTCAATATGCATCCTACTGCGGATCCCTAGTTATCCTAGTCCTCTTGAAAGACACAGGAACATTTGGCCTATTATGGGCTGGCGGGAAGTGATAAACGCGACCTCCCGCAATGCCCCCGCGTGTGCTACTTGCACACACAACTTCCTGACTCAGCTTGCGTCTTGTCGGAGTCTTTTCAATGATGTACGGATGCATGCCGCCATACAATTATTATTGGTATTCAGACTGTGGCATCCGGGAATTAGTAGGATAGGAAGTCATGATTATTAAATTCATAAATAACTTTGCAAAATTCAAGTACAATCTATCTAGTACAAAGCTAATCTAAAACTGGTCAATCCTGGTTGTGAGTTTAGCTGACCTGGGTACAGTCAAGGTGACCTCATCACTTGAACCAAGAGTGCCCTTTGCCACCAAGGCATCACCAAATTCTAATACTAAGCATTGTGCAAATTCAAATCTAAGAGGTACAGTGGGGTTAAAAGACTCTGATCAGAAGAAACTTTTATTCAGTAAATTACATATATACTTATTAGTACGTAGCCACACTGGCTCCACTAGATTTTTACCGTCTGAAAGTTTTTTGGAAATGTCAATTAGTGATAAAGCCCCTTTAAATGAGCTTGTTCTCTAGTCATCTGAGCATACCATCAAACCACAAATCCCCGCCGCACAGAATGCCGCTAATATACCATAGCAAATTTGATTTATTCCGAAATTCTTGTGACACATCAAAAGATATTTGATGGCCTCATTTTTTTTGAGTTTGTGAGTTTGCCTTTGATGCCATTAGCTTTGACCTTTGCATGTGCACGTACCATGTTGTACGCAATCATCAAATGGATAGCTGTATCCAATAGATCCTCCAGGTTCTTGTGCGGCTTTGTGGATATCTCATTGTCAGCCCCGCCACCTTCAATGCTGAGTTGAGTTGCACGTTGCTTTGATTTACTCAAGCAGGAGGCAAGGTATTCAGCTGCTTCCCGTTCCAGTCCAAGAGGATTGGTTGAATTTGATGTTGGTGCAACATATGGTTTGGGTGCAATCACATTGTATGAGACTAAACTAATGGATTCAAACATAACATTCACCCAAAAATGTTTAACAGGATTGGCGGGGTAAAGAAGGCTCTGAACCATTCTGAAGAAGGAGTGTTCAGATTTTGGGATATTCTCTGGAGGTTTAGCTGATTCCATCATCAATTTGAGATTCCAAATTTTGTGATCAAAAAACGCTTCTGTTTCTGTTGGCTCAAAAAAAATCTAACCCTGTATATTGCAATTCATATCACCAGTCAACAGCCAATAATCAAGTATCATGCACAAAGATAAAACTCACCTTCCATCTCAAGGTCCTCCAGCCAAGCCAACATTTTAAGCTTTTGGTTACTGATCACCTTAATACCAATGGGCAGGAATGTATGAGCATCCTTTGTTGGTAAATTGTCCCATCAATTTTTGTAAATGCTATTGATATTATCAAGCCCCCTTTTCCATGATTGTTGAGTAATATTGGAATGATAATTCAAAATGCCTGGAAACTCTTCCATGGGGGATAAAAATATTCCTTGAAAATTAGCAGACAATGACACTTTGGGCTCAGGGTCAGGAATTATATCAGTAATATCTTTTCCCATTGTATCATGTTTGATTGTCTCCCTTTCTTGAAAGGCTTGAATATTCCAAGGAGAGGCGGGAGGGGTTTCATCATAGATTGTTTCATTGAGTATCGGGGGGCTTTCAGTATGTGGAGCTTCATAATGGATTGTTTCATTGAGTATGGGGGGGTTCAGTATGGGGAGGTTCATTATCAATATGGTGCCCTTGAACATTGATCATTTCATCACCTTGATCCCAAGAATCCTTTGCGGCTTCAATGGTACGGCGTTTTTTGTTTGTTTTTTTGGTTGCACGTATATTTGGTCTTTTTCCTAATCCTTTGCCTGGAAATCTAATCACGACTCGAGATCCTTCGGGTAGAGATTCTCCAACCTCCACGCCTGCCCATATATTGTAAGCAGCTATTTTTATCAATTTTGTTTTGAATTAGTAATGGACTTAAAGCTCAAATCCATTTTGAGGAGGTTCATTGCTTCAGAAATCTTTTGACTCACATAATAAGGAATTTTACTATCATTTTGAATTTTTTCAAGCCTTGGAATTGTTTGAGAAATTTTGGAGACAAATTGTTCCTTGGATATAATTTCCACCTCTCCACTGAAAATTACATCATCTTGCCCATCATCTTCTGTCGGTGCACAAGGTTTAACAGTCTTTTCCTTCTCATAACTTTTAAAATTTGGTTTCTGAGAGCTTGGAGACTTACCTGATATAAAGGCTATGACACAATATCAGGTTTTGAGAGATTAGAATAATTCAAGATGGATGCATACTCACATTCTGGAAGAACTGGTGGATCTTTATTATCTTCATGTTACTGGCTCTCTACTTCAATGCCTGATTCACAACTACTGGCCATATCAGAGATTTCAGTTCCACTCTCTGGGGCTGAAGTTGGTTGTTTATTGAGTTCAGTTGAATTTCCCAGGGTTTGGGCCATAGTGGAGGTAGTTTATTAAGCAAATAGATGGTTATTAGTTGATTGATAACTTGCTTAAAAATTTTGAATAAAAAAGGTGGAAGTAAAATAATCGGATTTGCAAAATGCGATTTGTCGGGAAATTGAAGGAGGAAATGTTTTGCAAATTATTTCATATCATGGAAATAAAATCACTTCCCTGTGAGACATTGAATAAAGTTGACTAGTGAGAAACCTACTAAAGTCAACTTTTGAACTATTCAATGCTCATGAGGTAAGGACTAAGCAAAGTGTTGCATTTGAATGATATGAAATAAAATGGTTTTGTTGGGGAAACAGGAGACACAATTCTTGTCTTAAATAGTCCACTTATTAGGTTTTATTTTTTGAGTCTCATGATTTAAACCCTAACCACAACATTGTGAATATACTGACCAATTTTCCCTTATGTCCTGTTGGCAGAGAAGGCCACTCAGCATATTTCGGTGATTGTGTTCATCGTGTACGCCAACAAGTCACCGTACACTATGGATGTAGGACGGAAGCATAAGGATAAGTGGTTTTGGGAGCATGTTGGGAGGGCACTCCGCAAGCGTAAGGATAAGTGGTTATGGGAGTATGTTGGGAGGGCACTACACAAGCGTAAGGATGAGTGGTGTCGGGAGCATGTGGGGAGGGCACTCCGCAAGCGTAAGGACGGGCAGCAGTGTTGGGAGGGCACTACACAAGCGTAAGGATGGTAAGCAGTGTTGGGAGTGCACTCCGCAAGCGTAAGAATGGTAAGCAGTGTCGGGAGGGCACTCCGTGAGCGTATGGATGGTAAGCAGTGTTGGGAGCATGTCGGGAGTGCACTCCGCGAGCATAAGGATGGTAAGCAGTGTTGGGAGCATGTCGGGAGTGCACTCCGCGAGCGTAAGGATGGTATGCTGTGTCGGAGGCATGTCAGGAGTGCACTCCGCAAGCGTAAGCATGGTAAGCAGTTTTGGGAGCATGTTGGGAGTTCATTCCTTGAGCATAAGGATGGTAAGCAGTGTCGGGAGGGAACTCTGCAAGCGTAAGGATGGGCATCAGTGTCAGGAGGGCACTCTGCAAGGGTAAGGATGGTAAGCAGTGTCAGGAGTGCACTATGCAAGTGTAAGGATAAGTGGTGTTGGGAGGGAACTCCGCGAAACTAAGAATGGTAAGCAGTGTCGGGAGGGCACTACACAAGCGTAAGGATGGCTAGCGGTGTCGGAGGCATGTCGGGAGGGCATCATGTGAGCATAAAGATGGTAAGGGCGGGGGTGTGAGAGCATAAGGAGTTGTTTTGACGGAGATGGGAGGGCAGTGTTGGAGTCTCATCTGGAGGGCAGTGCGGGCGAGTAAGCATGCAAAGCGTTGGGGCAGATTAGGTAGGGATGCAAAAGCCAATGAGGTGAAATTACCCAAACATTGCAAATAGTGTTGAAATGGGTTTGGGCTTTGAGTGACATTCTCATGTGACCCATGTGACAATTGACGTTGTCTTGACGCTGATGTGACGTGACCCACTAAATCCAGTGACTATAAAGTGACATTAACGCGACTGAAGGAAGATCTTATACTGACCGCGGTGCAACATGAAGTCAATTGCCTACAATTGACGCAAGATTCGCCCTGGTGAAAATGGGTCATTCTGAAGGTGATAATACCATTTCACCTTCAAAAAGAGGTGACACCACCAAAACAAGCCTCAGTGGACATATACAAATCCAGCCACAGTGCATACAACAATGCACTTAAGTTCAAGGAGTACCAGATCCTTGCAGACCTGTGGAAGAACTGCATGAATTCTTACCTGACTTTGAGAAAATTACTGGGCCATTCCAATACTTGCAAATCGCTCAATGGATGGCATCCATTGATAGAGGAGGAGAACATGATGCTTTTGACACTAGAATGGAGGAAAAACAACCCTCCACCACCCAAACCAGTGCCAAAAACAGCCCCAGTGGCCAGCAGCAGCAATTTCAATGTGAAAAAGCAGCCACAAACTCCAAACAAGGGCAAAGGGAAGGCACCAGCCCCAAACCCTTACATCCAGGGCTACAGAATCCCAAAGACTCAACAATTTGCAATGGAAAATGTATTTCAGATGGCCAGAACCATGATGGAATTACAAAAGAAGGAGGAAGCCAGATTAAAATATCAAAAATGCTTTCTGATACTTTTGATTGTATTCCAGAGTTTTTGTCACAACCACGAGTTTTGGCCCTCCTCCTTGATGGCAGCGGCAATCCAACCTGGAGCCAAGATGGGGCCAATTGGTCACGTCATGTCCTTTATGGCCAATTGGCCCCCTTGGGTGTTTTATGGTTTTCATGCCATAGCCCCTCTCAACCATCATTTATGGCCTCAGGCCATATCCTGCCATCATTGGCCTTCTTGGCCAATTTCCACCTCACCAACCCCCAGGCCTTCATCTTTTATTTTGGGCCTGGGGGGTCCTTTTATCTTCCAGGAGGTTCTGGACCCCCTAGGCATCATCATTGGCCCCTGGCCAACCCCTTTCATTATGGGGGTTTTGACCTAAATGGCCTTTTTGGGCCATTTAGGCCCCCTACAGCTTCTACGGTCCGTAGGCCAATTAGGCCCCTTTTGGCCTAATCCAATGAGGCCAATTAGGCCCCTTTTGGCCTAATCCAATGGGGCCAGCCACCTAGGTCCCAAACCACAATTGGGCCCACCTGAGCCAATTTTGGCCATGATTTCCTTGGACCCAAAAATGACCAAATCCCTCTTGGACACCCTTTTGGCCATAAATCCCGTAGGACCCATTTTGGCCATGGACCACCATGGCCTCTGGCAGCCACCAGAGGCCACCAGATCAGCTCAGCAAGCCTTCCCCTCAACTTAAGGGGAATTCTTTCCTTTCCTTCATGCACTCTGTACTCAAGATTGCAGGTGTGGTGCATATATGGTATTATATACCATTATGCACCATTTTTACTCAGCAATCCAATGGTGACGTTTTCAGGACCCAATTCCACCTTTCCATTTCAAGGTCCATAATTCCAACGCCCATTTTGAAGGAGGACTTTTCAGCTCATCAGTCTGGCAATCCATGGCGGCAATTCAGAAAATCATTCAAGGATCCCAACCACCTGTATCTACAGGAGTTGGGTTGGTACAATTCATTCAGGATTATTCTAAGGTCAATTCTCAAGAGGTATTACATCATTTAAATCAGTTGTCAAGACATCAAGTATTCAATACTCCTTGGACAACCCAATTCATCCGTACAGGCCTTATTCAATCAACCTGTATGGCCTTGGCCCAATTGGGCCATTTCTTATTCCACTGTGTGAATTCCATCACACAGTTCAAATTTCAAGATGGCCAGAACTGTATTTCCCGATTCGGACAATACAGTCATTGATACACCTTCCAGGATCAATCTTTCAGCTTTTCACATATACCGGCCACCTTTCATCACCTGGGGACTTTTTCCCCAGTTAATTAATATATTGGATTTATTTTTATCCTTATTTTCTTTTACATTATTAAAGTTAATACTGATAATCTTAAGTCAGTCATTAGCACCCTTTTCTCTTTTCTTTCTTTGCCTGTCAGTGGATATTGGTGGTCATATCCTTTACTAATTCCATTGTTCTTTCTGGCAGGTTGAAACAGTGAATTGAGGATTCACTTGGTTGGCTTCTTGGCTTTTGGCTTCCTTTTATTTTTGGCCTCTGGCTTCATCCTTATTATTCTTTTTATCTTTGGCATATTTGTCCTTTCTCTTTTTTCTGCTTAAGAAATATATTCCGTAGTATTTCTTATCATCTTTGGAGCCCTCCAAGTGAGTTCTTGATTCCTGAGTGCCAGGCCCTCTTGCTTCCATAAGAGCCCCTGTGACATTATATTAATTAACTCATAATTTCTTTTCATTTTATTCATTCATTCTTCATCAATTTCATTCATTCATTCATCAAAATTATGACTCTTTAACGCTTATGAAAATTAATGATTCTCCGTCACCTCTCAATTTTCTCTCATTCATTTCTTCACTCTGAAAATTGAAAGCTAACCCAATTTTTATCTTCTGCATCTTTCCAATCTCATTCTTCATTATAATCAATCTTACTCTTTTCCTTAATTCAGGCATTTTTATCTTTGATCCTCAAATTATTCATCAGATTATTCAGACATGTTCTTCATATCAGGATTCATTTTGATTTATTCCTCAAGAATTTTGATTTTGGAAGAATTCACTTGGAATTGATTTGATTGACCGATTTGACATCAAGATAATTGATTGACCTGAAGTTTTTATTGATTTGCTGATTATTCACATCAAGAATTCATTTCGATTGATTGATTTTATGCAAGATTTTGATTTGATTTGATTGTTATTGATTTGATTCATTGATTTACTTCAAGACATTGATTTGATTTTGACTTCAAGACTTCATTTGATTTTGATTTATTGACGTACTTGAAGATTTTCACTTGATTCATTTATTTCCTCAAGATTTGGTTGTTGATTCTTTACTTCAAGATAACTTTGAATTTCTTTTCATTTATTTGATTTATTATTCCTGAATCATGCCAGTTGAACATTCACCTCCTGCAAGACAGACCAGATCTCAGGCCAGAACTCAATCTGTTCTGACTCCAACTCCAAGGGCTCCTCTTCACGGTACCCCAGCAGTTTCTCAACTGAGGGCCAGATTGGACAGAGGACCCACTTTGGAAGGAGCAGAACCATCCAGGAAGGAAGGAAGAGGGCCAAGGAGATCAATCTCACTATCAGTAGTGGTTGGCGGATTCCCAGGACTTTCAAGAACCAGTCCCAAGGTTCAAGGTGAAGATGATGAAGAGGAGGAGGAGAATTCCGTGGAAGAGGAAGAGTCTAATGGCACTGAGGCTGCTCCTGCTCTTGTGGGAGCATCTGAAGGCACCAGAGGACCAACTCTAGCCCAGTCTGATCAGCCTGTCTCTCATCAGTCTGAACCATCTTTATTGGGCATCATGCAGCAGATGACTCAAATTATGGCCAATCTTCAAGCAGCTTCTTCCTCTGAGTCATCAAGACCACCAGCCTTCAAGACTCCCTCTATGAAGGCTCCAGAATGCTTTGATGGGACTCAGCCCTTCAAAGTCAGAAGCTTCTTTCAATCTTGTCAACTCATCTTTCATAATGATCAGGCAAACTTCTCTCAAGATAGAAAGAAGGTTCTTTATGCCACTTCATTCTTAGTTGGTAGGGCTGCAAAATGGATTGAGCCTTATCTTTCCAATCTCAATAATCAAGACTCAAGTTACCTTCTCAATTCCTGGCCACTGTTTGAATCCCAATTGTTCACTTTATTTGGAGACCCAAATGAAGTTAGAAAAGCTGAAGCAGAATTAGATGGCCTTAGGATGAATGAAGGTGGGCATGTTGCTTTATATATTGCCGATTTCAGGAGTTTGGTTTCAAGAATTGGGGATTGGGGTGAAAGGGCTCTTATTCATCATTTCAGGAAGGGTTTGGCCTCCAGAATTCTGGATCAATTAGCCTGCCATCCTTCAAATATTGATTCTCTTCAAGACTTAATGGACGTCAGCCTGGAACTTGATACTAGGTACCATGAGAGGCAAAAGGAGAAGAATTATTGTCAAGAGAAGAAGCCTGAAGCCTTGAAGTCTCACTCTTCTCATCATCAAGTTTCTTCAAGCTCAAGGCATAAAAAGAAATTTCATTCTCAAAAGCGGGACAAGCCCCATTCTTCCTTGTTGAATATGGACTTCAAGTTGAAGGGTTCTGAAAAAGAGAGAAGAATCAAAGAGGGCTTGTGTACCTATTGTGGTGGGAAGCATATTCTTGAGTCCTGTGTCAAAAGGCCTCAAAATAAGCTTACCCGACCGTCAGGCAGTTTTCCCAGCCAGGGAAAAGCCTGAGTGAAGATCATGTTGTGTTCAATGGTCTTCAGAGTTTTCCTTCCAGAGCACAATTGTGCATTCTGAATAATGGTGTCAAAAATTCTCTTAAATTTTTTGTTTTTTCTTCCCTTTCTGATGTTTTTTACTGTATTCTCATTGATTCTGGTGCTACACACTCATTTATTGCAAAGAGGTTTGTTCACAAGTACTCATTGACTACGTCAGAACTTCCAGAGAAGATTCCTCTTATCATTTTGGACTCCTCTGAGGCCCCTTCCTTATTTGTTACTCACCATACTAAATATATGGTTGAGCTCCCTACCTTCCCAAGCTTTGAATGGGACTTTTTAGTCATTGATACTCCCAAGGGAGAAGACCTCATATTGGGCTTTGACTTTCTCAATCATTTTAATCCGTTTATTGATTGGAGGCAAGGATTGATCACCTTTAATTCTGATCATTTGGACTATTCTGATCCTTCTAAATCTGTCCGTAATGACTTTTCTTCTGCCAAATCTTGTGCAGCTCTGGTTGGTGATTCTAGAACACCATCATTTCCGTCTTCTGTCCATATTCCTTCCCTTAATTCCCCACAGTCATTACTATCTCCTAGAGCTGAAGTCTTCAAAGAGATTCAAGATGTTGGAGAAGATAATTCTGTATCTTCACTTCACCTCTTATTTGGGAATATGGACCTTCCGCCTTCATCTTATCATGACTCCCTGGAGGAGTTGTGGGATGAAGAGGAAGAGCCAGAAGAAGTAGAAACCGTGATGAAGATTGTTCCTCCTGTCTATCACCAATACTTGGATGTATTCTCCAAGGTGAAAGCAGAGAAACTTCCTCCTCACCGCGCCTGTGATCATCATATCAAACTGGAGGGGTCTCTACCTCAAGTTGGGGTGATCTACTCTTTATCCAAACAAGAGTCAGATACACTCAGGGCCTACATTTCAGAGAATGTAGAGAAAGGTTTCATCCGGCCAAGCTCCTCTTCAACAGGAGCACCTTTCCTCTTTGTCAAAAAGAAAGATGGGGGCCTCCGTTTGTGTGTTGACTACCGCAAACTCAATGCTGTTACTAGGAAGAACAAGTATCCTGTTCCTCCTATGAATCAGCTTCTCAATGTCTTTAATGGTTCTTCTATCTTCTCCAAGATTGATCTGCGTGGTGCATATAACCTGCTCAGAATCAAGGAGGGTGATGAACATTTGACCTGTTTTAGAACTAAATATGGCAGTTATGAGTACTTGGTTATGCCGTTTGGGCTCACCAATGCTCCTGCTTCTTTTCAAAATATTGTCAATGATATCTTCCAAAATTTGCTTAATGTTTATGTTGTGGTTTATTTAGATGATATTATGGTCTTTTCCAAGTCTGAGGAAGAGCATGTCACTCATGTGTCCACTGCTCTTTCCAGACTTAGGGCCAATAATCTTTTTGCGAAGGCATCCAAATGCCTTTTTCATGTTTCTAGTGTTGAATACCTTGGTTATGTTGTTTCTGCTGAAGGCCTCAAGATGGACCAAGCAAAAGTCCAGCAGATTCTCAATTGGCCTCCTCCAAGAAACCTCAAGGCTCTTCAATCCTTTCTTGGCTTTGCCAATTTTTACCGCCGTTTCATCAAGAATTATTCAAAGAAGATCAGTTCACTCACCAACTTCCTCAAGAAGGATTCCTGTTTCCCCCTCAATGAGGAAGCTCTTAGTCAGTTTCATCAACTCAAAGAGGCTTTCACCACCGCTCCAATCCTTTCCCATTTCAATCCTTCTCTACCCTCCATTGTGGAGACCGATGCTTCCAATTATGCCTTGGGTGCTGTACTGAGTCAGGTCTCTGACTCAGGAAAACATCCCATTGCATTTGACAGCCGCAAGCTTATTCCAGCGGAGCTCAACTATGAGATTCATGACAAGGAACTCCTTGGCATAGTCTGGGCTCTCAAGCGCTGGAGGGCTTTTCTTCTTTCTCTGTCTTCCCCTTTTGAAGTTCTCACCAATCATTCGTCTCTTCAGTACTTTATGTCATCAAAGATCCTTACTCTCCGTCAAGCCCGTTGGGCTGAATTCCTTTCTGAATTTCATTTCTCAATCACTTACCGCCCTGGCCGCCTGGCTACTCTTCCGGATGCTTTATCACGTCGGGACGACGTTTATCTGGAGAGGGGGGAGGATTTCATCAGCAAGAATCCAATGAATTTTCAGCAACTCATTAAGCAAGATGATGTTCAACCCTCAACGTTTTTGCAGTCAAGGTGGAGTCATTTTCAAATCTGATTGACTCAATTTAGAAGGCAGTATGGCAAGATCCTCAGTACAGAAGTATCCTTGAAGATTTGGGTAAAGGTAAATCTGTCCAAGATTATCCTCTTGATTCCTCCTCCCAACTTCTTCTCTTCAAAGATCGGGTGGTAGTCCCAAATGACTCCACAATTCAACTCAGCATTCTTCAAAAGCGTCATGATTCTCCTCTAGCTGGACACCCTGGCCAAGAGAAGACTCTCAAACTTGTCAATCGGGATTTCCACTGGTCCGGCATGACTCAATTCATCAAGGATTATGTTTCATCCTGTCAACAGTGTTCAAGAAACAAGAATATTCATCATAAGAAGTTTGGATTCCTCAAGCCTCTTCCAATTCCAAATGGTTCTTGGATTTGTCTCTCAATGGATTTCATCACTCAACTGCCACTGTCCAATTCCTTTGACTCAATCCTTGTCATAGTGGACAAATTCTCAAAAATGGCGGTTTTTATTCCAACAATGTCTTCAATCACTTCACTGGATTTTGCCCATTTATTCATCAAGAATATTTTCTCAAAACATGGCCTCCCATCAAGCATTGTCAGTGACAGAGGTTCACTCTTCATTTCTTCCTTCTGGACCAATCTTTGTCAGCAGCTCAAGATTTCAAGAGACTTGTCAACTGCTTATCATCCAGAAACTGATGGACAGACAGAGAGGGTAAATCAGATACTAGAACAGTATCTTTGGATGTATGTCAGTTATCATCAAGATGATTGGAACACCTGGCTTCCTCTGGCTGAATTTGCCTACAATAATTCTGATCACTCTTCAACCAAGCAATCGCCGTTTTTCACTGTTTATGGAAGAGATCCACAATTTGATTCAGTTCACATCACTCAAGATACTCCTGCTGGAAAGTTATCAACAAAAATCCAATCAGTACAGCAAGATGTCAAGAGAGAACTTGAAATCTCCATAAACCGGTTTAAGAGGTATGCAGATAAAGGTAGAGCAAGTCCACCTGTTTTCAATCCTGGTGACATGGTATGGCTTTCTTCCAAGAACATCAAATCAACCAGACCCACCAAAAAACTATCCAAAAGATGGTTGGGTCCTTTTCCAATCTTGAAGAAAGTCAGTTCTCATGCTTATCACCTCAAGCTTCCATCTCAATGGAAATCCATCCACCCAGTCTTCCATATCTCACTTTTGGAACCAGTCAAGACATCAACAATCCCAAATCGGCATCAAGAGCCTCCTCCTCCAATCATCATTGAAGAAGTAGAGGAATGGGAAGTCTCTCAAATACTGGACTCAAAGCTCAAGAGAAGAAAATTATGGTATCTGGTGGAATGGAAAGGTT
The DNA here is from genome assembly GCA_023105745.1 of Austropuccinia psidii. NCBI lineage: Eukaryota > Fungi > Basidiomycota > Pucciniomycetes > Pucciniales > Sphaerophragmiaceae > Austropuccinia > Austropuccinia psidii. The sequence continues at coordinate 28,830,503 of JALGQZ010000001.1, forward strand.
TCAGTCAAGACCCAGAAAGATTCACTTGGGAACCAGCCAAAAACCTCAAGAATTGTCCTGAACTTGTCAAAGATTTTCATTCTTTATATCCTGACAAGCCGGGTCCCAATTCTTCAAAAGCTTGATTCATTTATGGTGCTTGGTGGGGAGAGGAACTACCAAAAGTAAGTCCCACTCCTGGTATGCACCTTTCGGGGTATTCTACCCTTATCTGTTGTAAGCATCACCTTGGCCACTCTGTGAGCACTTTGCAATTTTGGACACAGATCTTGGCCTGGCTTTTCAACATTCAATTCCAAAATTATGGCCATTTTCACTTTGACAAATGGACCATTCACCCTTTTACTTCTTTTCCAAGTTTCCCAATTCAATTCAATCCTTAACAAGTTTGTTTTTCTTTTATGGCACTGGTGGGATTGGCAACTACCAAAAGTAAGTTCCTCTACCGGTGTGCACTTCCCTGAGGGGTATACAATCTGTCCAAAACATCACCTTGGCCACTTTGTGAGCACCTGGAATCAAATCTCTTTTCCAGGTACCCTGGCCACTCTCAATTCAATTCTCAAAATCCGTGATGAAGATTGGACTCCCCCTCAAAATTTTTCTTTTTATTTCTTTTTCTGTTTTGTTTCATTTTCTTTAATTTTCTTTCTTTATCATTTCAATTTTCTTTTATTATAATCTTTATGCCAAAATTCTATGTCAATTCAATCCTTCAACATTTTCAAAGCCAAATGTCAAGAGAAGACTACGTCAACCTCAATTCATATGCCAACACTATTATCAGTTCAAAAATTTTCTTTTCAAAGATCAAATACCTCTGGAATCCCTCCGTCCAATCCATCTTAATAGCCTCAACAGGCTTTTACCTTGTCTTGGTGCTCAGGAGCTCACCATTTAAGGTAGGGGGGTACTGTCACAACCACGAGTTTTGGCCCTCCTCCTTGATGGCAGCGGCAATCCAACCTGGAGCCAATATGGGGCCAATTGGTCACGTCATGTCCTTTATGGCCAATTGGCCCCCTTGGGTGTTTTATGGTTTTCAAGCCATAGCCCCTCTCAACCATCATTTATTGCCTCAGGCCATATCCTGCCATCATTGGCCTTCTTGGCCAATTTCCACCACACCAACCCCCAGGCCTTCATCTTTTATTTTGGGCCTGGGGGGGTCCTTTTATCTTCCAGGTGGTTCTGGACCCCCTAGCCATCATCATTGGCCCCTGGACAACCCCTTTCATTATGGGGGTTTTGGCCCAAATGGCCTTTTTGGGCCATTTAGGCCCCCTACGGCTTCTACGGTCTGTACGGTCCGTAGGCCAATTAGGCCCCTTTTGGCCTAATCCAATGAGGCCAAAAGGGGCCAAAGGGGCCAGCCACCTAGGTCCCAAACCACAATTGGGCCCACCTGAGCCAATTTTGGCCATGATTTCCTTGGATCCAAAAATGACCAAATCCCTCTTGGACACCCTTTTGGCCATAAATCCCGTAGGACCCAATTTTGGCCATGGACCACCATGGCCTCTGGCAACCACCAGAGGCCACCAGATCAGCTCAGCAAGCCTTTCCCTCAACTTAAGGGGAATTCTTTCCTTTCCTTCATGCACTCCGTACTCAAGATTGCAGGTGTGCTGCATATATGGTATTATATACCATTATGCACCATTTTTACTCAGCAATCCAATGGTGACGTTTTCAGGACCCAATTCCACCTTTCCATTTCAAGGTCCATAATTACAACGCCCATTTTGAAGGAAGACTTTTCAGCTCATCAGTCTGGCAATCCATGGCGGCAATTCAGAAGATCATTCAAGGATCCCAACCACCTGTATCTGCAGGAGTTGGGTTGGTACAATTCATTCAGGATTATTCTAAGGTCAATTCTCAAGAGGTATTACATCATTTAAATCAGTTGTCAAGACATCAAGTATTCAATACTCCTTGGACAACCCAATTCATCCGTACAGGCCTTATTCAATCAACCTGTATGGCCTTGGCCCAATTGGGCCATTTCTTATTCCACTGTGTGAATTCCATCACACAGTTCAAATTTCAAGATGGCCAGAACTGTATTTCCCGATTGGGACAATACAGTCATTGATACACCTTCCAGGATCAATCTTTCAGCTTTTCACATATACCGGCCACCTTTCATCACCTGGGGACTTTTTCCCCAGTTAATTAATATATTGGATTTATTTTTATCCTTATTTTCTTTTACATTATTAAAGTTAATACTGATAATCTTAAGTCAGTCATTAGCACCCTTTTCTCTTTTCTTTCTTTGCCTGTCAGTGGATATTGGTGGTCATATCCTTTACTAATTCCATTGTTCTTTCTGGCAGGTTGAAACAGTGAATTGAGGATTCACTTGGTTGGCTTCTTGGCTTTTGGCTTCCTTTTATCTTTGGCCTCTGGATTCATCCTTATTATTCTTTTTATCTTTGGCATATTTGTCCTTTCTCTTTTTTCTGCTTAAGAAATATATTCCGTAGTATTTCTTATCATCTTTGCAGCCCTCCAAGTGAGTTCTTGATTCCTGAGTGCCAGGCCCTCTTGCTTCCATAAGAGCCCCTGTGACAGTTGTATGAAGCTATTTCTGACGTAAAAAGTCATTTTTCTGATAAAAATACATCAATTTGTGACAATCTTAAAACAAATAACTTGAGTCTGAGCCAAAAAAATGATACACTTCAATGCTTTGAAAGAGTTTTAAGAACAATCAAAGCTTCCAATAATGATAATTCTTTTGGCATTGAGATAAATGAACAATCTGCCATTATCAAAGAATTAACAGACAAATATTATAAATTCAATATTGATGACATAATTGAAACAAGAACAAAACAAGCCATAAGCACTATCAAAGAAGATAATAAAAAAGCTCTTGACAATATTCCAAAATCATTTGCTGAAGTAAAGACAAATATAGTTTCCCTGAAAAAGCATTTTGATACCTCAAGAGAGGAAATATCAAAATTAACAATAAAGTTAAATGAAGTTATATCTGATAATACTAAACAAATAGAATTATGGAATGAGCTAACATATAAAGAGGATGATTATAAGAGAATCTCATAAACTCTATACAAAAATTTCAACATGAATTAAGAAATTCACAAAGGTGTAACAACAGTAAAATGAATGATATTGAACAACTGCTAAACACTTTACCAAGAATGTCTACACCTCTGAATCAAAATGAAGATGAAAAAATTCCCAATCCACAGATATTGGATATTGAAAATTCACAGTTAAAAAATGAACGTTCTACTTCTTTCCATAACTTAGAACCATCAATGGGCCAAGCACTCTTGAAAGAAGTTCCAAAACTTAAAGAATAGCCTCACTTCAGTGGTGAGGGAGAGTATGACCATATGGAATTCATCACAGGAATTGACATGATTAAAGATAATTTTGAATTACCAGACAGATTGGTAACAGAAAGATTTAACACCTTGTTTACAAGATCAGCTCACAGATGGTATATCAAATTAAGACAAGCACATGGACACCAAAGTTGGACTTGGTGGAAAGCCCAAATTATCAACAAATAGGCCAATGATGCTTGGAGGTTTAAATTGGAAACAGCCTTTGAATCTGCCAAATTTAATTCTGATAAAGACAAAGATTTACCATGGTTTTGCCAACAAAAAGCCAGATTAACAGCATTATATCCTGACATGTCAGAATTTATGATCCATAGAAAGGTTCTGAGACAATGTGGAGGTGACTGAGAGCATGCTATCAAAACGAGGACTACTGAAAAATCTTCAGCAGAGGATATTATCAATATATTAGAAGAAGTAACCACCAGAACCAAAATTGGTTCTAGTAGGGTTAATCTCAAAGCAAGATTTAACACACCTTGAAAAGATTCTGTGGACAAAAGCCCCAAAGAAACTTCTAGCAATATTAAGTATAAATCTTCAGATACAGTCAGAAAGTGCCATATTTGCCAAAGCACCACCCATGTAAGCAATAAATGTCCAAAAAGGGGGAAAATTAATTAAATTGATATTGAAAAAGAACCTTACATTGAAAAAGATGACATAATTGAAGACAATTCAGATTATAAGTCATCAATATTTTCTGAATCTTCAAAAGATATAGAAAATATCAGTGCAACTTTTTACATCATGGAATCTTATTCCCACTTGCCACAATTGAGCAATGGTCAACTTGATTTATCAAAAGTTCAAGATGCACAACTCATGAAAACCAAACCAAACAGAGGGAAAGGTTATACAGCTGGTAACTCCTGTATAACAGAAGTGGTGATTGACAACAAGCCCACCAACCTTTTCCTTGACCTCAGAGCCTTCTGCTCTTGTGTTGGAAAATCTTTTGTTAATACTTGTGTACCAAATTTTGAAGACCAATTGTTACCAATTGATGGTATAAAATTCAATAGTGCAAGTAATCCAATGAAAGCATTAGGAATTTTTGAGACCAATGTCATATTCCCACACATAAATGGGAATTTAAGAATCACAGTTGAATTTGCTGTTATGGAAAATTCCTCTAGTACCCATTTTATATTGGGAAATGACTATTTAATCATGTATGGGATAGATTTGCATAACAACGAATACAGATACTTTACTATTGGAGACAATAAGCACCAAAAATTGCCCTTTTTACTATTTAAAAGACAAATCAAAGTAAACAAAGTATCATCAGTCAACTTAGAGTTAGAGAAATTCAAGTCTGAACAGTTAAATGAGGCTGAAATTAGCCTTCATCTGACTGATAAACAAGAAAATGAACTTTCTTCCCTTTTGTATGACCACAGAGGAGCATTTGCTTCAGACAAAGAGCCTCTAGGAGCAATTATTGGTCATGAAGTTGAAATCATTCTTAACATTGAGAGACCTTATCCACCACTCTTAAGAAGACCTGCATATCCAGCAAGTCCAAAATCAAGAGAAGCTCTAGAAATTCATATCAAAGAACTTTTGGACCCTGGTGTAATAAGAAAAGTAGGCCACAATGAAGAAGTAGAATCAACTACACCAGTCATAGTGGCATGGCATAATGGAAAATCTAGAATGGTTGGGGACTTTAGATCTCTGAACACTTACACTGTTCCAGACAGATACCCAATACCAAAAATCCAAATTGCCCTCACTCAAATATCTCAAGCAGTGTTTATAACCACTATGGATTCCCTTAAGGGATTCCATCAAAGTGTGGCAACACCAAGAGCAAGAAACTACCTGAGAATTATTGTTCATTGTGGAGTGTATGAATACTTGAGGATGCCCTTTGGTATCAAAAATTCACCTTCACACTTCCAAAGAATGATGAATGAAATCTTCCCTGAAGGACTCTCAGAGGTATGGTTAATAATTTACATTGATGACATTATTGTCTGTTCCAAAACTTGGGAGGAGCACATGTACAGATTGTCCAGAGTCTTGACAAAAATTCAATCAGTAACAATGAAAATCTCCTTGAAGAAATTTCATTTTGGATTTGAAGAACTTAAGGCACTAGGACATGTTGTATCTGGTTTGTCCCTTCAAATTGACAAAGACAAAGTTGTAGCAGTATTGCTAAAACCCATGCCTCAGAAAAAGAAGGAAATTCAGTCATTCTTAGGTTTTGCAGGATATTACATGCAACACATTAAAGATTTTGCATCCATAGCAAGACCACTTTATAAATTGTGTGACGAAGACACAGGATTTGAAATGACTGTTGACAGAGTCAAAGCTTTTGAGTCTCTAAGAGAAGCCTTGACCACTTTTCCACTCTTACTGGTGCCAGACTTTAAATTGCCTTTCAAATTGTATATTGATGCATCAAGGGATGGAGTGGGTGCTGCACTTCACTAAGTTCAGATTTCAAATGATAAACCTGTAGAAGGACCCATATGTTTCATATCCAGGCAGATAAAACCAACTGAAGCAAGATATGGAGCAAGTCAAATGGAATGTCTATGTCTCGTCTGGGCCTTGGAAAAATAAAACTACTTCTCGGTGGGATGTGTTTTTTAGGTGATAACAGATTGTACAGGTGTCAAATCAGTTTTAAACATGAAAAAAACCAACAGGCATATTCTCAGATGGCAAATAGCCATACAAGAATACAGGGGCAATAGGACTATTGTTCATAAGGATGGGAATATTCATAAGAATGCAGATGGACTGAGCAGATGGCCATTACCAAATAATATTGATAATATTGCATATGTTCCAGAAAAAGCTTCACCACAGATCCCAAGAGAAGGAATAAGTGTTACAGACTTGAACACCACCTTCTTTGAAGAAGTCAGCAATAGCTACACTCAAGATAAGAATTGTAGCATCTTATGCCAATTACTTAACAAAGAAAGTAAAGACAACTCTCTAATACATGCCTTGGATGAAGTATTGAAAAATCTTATAATGAAGGAAGATTTCACCTACTGGATGGTATAATTTACCACAGGACCAAGAACACATGTTTCATGACAGTCGTGGACAGGTAATTAATCAATCTTGTACTAAAAGAATGCCATGATAGCCCCTTTTCAGGACATCTGTCTGAAGACAGAAGAAGAGAGAGAGTAAAGACCTGCATATGGTGGCCAATGTGGGAGAACAATGTTGCAGAGTATTGCAAGACCTGTGCAAGATGCCAAAAGGAAAATGAATCCACTGGCAAGAGACTCGGAAATATGATAAAAATCCAAGAACCAAGTACACCTTGGGAAATTGTCCATATGGATTGGGTGACTGGACTACCACCAGGAGGTGACAGAAGTTATAATGCTTGCCTAGTAATTGTGGAAAGATTCAGTACAGCTCTAATCTTTTTACCATGTCACAAGGATGATACAGCCTTGGATACAGCTCTTCTGATATGGAATAGAGTAGTGTCATGGACTGGAATATTTACAAATATCATTATTATTTGGCACTAAGCTGTCTTTCTCTACAGCCTACCACCCACAAACTGATGGACTGGCTGAAAGGATGATCAAAACCTTAGAGGACATGGTAAGACGATTTTGTGCATATGGCCTTGAATTCAAACATTGTGATGGATTTACCCATGATTGGTGTACTCTGTTGCCAGCACTGGAATTAGCATACAAAAAATCAATCCATGCCAGTACCAATCAAACTCCTGCTATCCTAGAAAGAGGATGGAACCCCAAATTACCCCAAGATTCCTTGAGGAAAAATTTGATTGAAATACATCCCACAGCTGCTAGCTTCAAGGGAATGCTAGACAAAGCTACAAAGCATGCAGTAAGGTGCATGGAGGACTCTTTTGCATATGCTAAGGAAAAATGGGATAAATCACATGCAACACCAGATTTCAAAGTGGGGAACTTATTTCTTGTATCCACCACTACTTTCAATAACATCAAAGGATGTAAAAAGCTGAAAGACTCCTTTGCAGGACCTTTTGTTATTAAGCCCCTCCATGGAGAAAATGCTGTTCCAGTAGATTTATCTGAAGAGCTTAGCAATAAGCATCCTACATTTTCAGTGAGCTTGATAAATCCATATAAATCTAGTGATGCTGAAAGATTTCCCTTTAGGAATCAAATTTCCCAAGCTATACCTCCTGTTGATCCATCTGGCAGTAAGAAAATTAGCAAAGCTCTCAAAGAAAGAAAGTTGAGAACCAACAAAGTCAGGGAATACCTTGTTAGGTACAGTCACCCAACTTATGAAGATGAATGGTTTCCAGAAAAAGACATACCGCAAGCTACTAAACTTCTCAGAAGGTTCAGACACACTAGAAATAACAATATTACAAATATTCTTTTTTTAGGGGGAGGGAATGTGAGCCTTAGAGGTAATTTCATATACCCAAAAGACCACAAATATAAAATTAATGTATAAATATAAATATAAATAAATTTATTTATATTATTAAAATGAAAATCAAAATATAAATATCAAATTATATTCACAATTAAAAGCTTAATTACAATTTAAAAATAAAAAATTACATTAAATCTTGAAATTGTAAAATCACATTTATACTTGAAAAAATTAAGTAAAAATGAATTTTTAACAAAATTGTAAAAAAATAAATAAATTTGGAAAAAAGTTAAATAAAAATTATTATAACTTTTTATCCAATAAATCAAAATATAGAAATTATTTCACCATTGGATTCCTCATAAAAAATCAGGTGGGGTCACCCCTGAGTGAAAACTTTGTAACTCAACTCTAAATAAGCTTAAATTAAGTTTTTAGTATTTTCTGTATGAAAATTGAAAAATCCTCAAAACGTTAATTTAATTCATATTGCATGTAGTGTTAATCACCAAAATTTGTGTTAAAATTGAGGTGTTGTGTATATTTTAGAATTTATTAAGAATTAAATTATTTTCAATTGAATTCAATTGAAATGTCAAAATGTGCGTGTGTATTACATAAGTGAACGTTCATTTACATATGAGGTATCAATTATTACTGTATTGAACTGTATAGCTCAAATGAATTACTTATGTAACCTATAAGTATAATACATGATGAGGAATTAAAGGAAAAATAAAGTGGAAAGATTAAAGTTGGGGGGGGAAAGGAACTCCAGCTCTAAGGGGGAGGTAGACCCCCAAAATTCTTGCTGACAGGCATGTGGTGTCAAAATCCAAGCAAATGTTCATCACTTTCGGCCTGGAATTGAGTTACAGGGTCTGTGGACTCAATTGATGATGAAGTTTTGATACCAACTGGGGTAGTTTTAGCTGTTGCCAAGAGGGTAAAACTACCCTTAGGATAAAACAATCATAGTAAAAGCTGTTTTGACTGGTTTATACGTCTCTTACACCCATTCTGATGTGTTTTGAAAGCTCTATACCAGATATGGCTATAGTAATGGCTGATTTAAGGGTCTAAAATGGCTGAAAATGGCTTAAACCACCCTTTTTTGGTTTAAACCAGGGTTCAATGATGCCATAATTGGCTTTTCTGTTGTAAGACTGTTTTTCACGAATAACAAGAGTAAATTTTACTTTTGGAGTAAGAAAATTGATGGCTATAAAAGAATGTCTTCTTGGCCCCACTTTTCTCTTTATGTTAAAATCTTTTCCTTTTATAATTAGTTTAAAAATTGTTAAACCAATCAATAAAAGATTCCATTAAAGCATCTTTCATCACTGTAAACTTTGTCACTTTGTTTCCAAATTCACTCTGGTCACTTTTGGGCGTGTTTTCTCTTTAATATTCCTTTTAAAGACTTTGTTCTTCAATTAATTGCCTGCAGTTCTTTGCTCAATTAATTCCAATCGAAATTTCTCTTGAAGAAATTTCTTTTGTAGCCTTAAAATCTCTCTTGTAGAGTATTTTTGGATAACATTTTATTGTTGGTAAAACCATAAATCTTTATAATAATATTATTTTATACCAATAAAGTTATAAACAATAAAATTGGCGTGTTTTCTCTTAAAAATAATATCTCTTACTATTTTTAATTGATTTTTACCTTATACAAACTTTGAGGACAGGAAAAGTACTTGATTTTTAATTGAAGTTTCATATCCACACCTTACGTCAGGGAAAACAATGACTCGCCCTGCTTTTTTTTTGTGCCCACTCATTTTCGGGCCCCCACATTCTTTCATACACACACCCCCATGGGTAATACCGACGGAATTTTCACATGCCTGTCTTCTGACCAGCTATTTGCTTGGGCAGGTAGCACACTTGTGCGCAGAAACCTGAGGCCAATCAGTGTGGATTTTCTTAAGCCTCATACACTTTAGCATAACACCCACCTATGATCCCTGAGGCTGGTTATTTATGCATGAGGATCTGCCACTGCGGGTCATATTCAGGAAACTCTCACACGCCCCGCAGAACATTTGGCACCTGGCTTGAAGCCAAAAAATACCTTGGGTGGGTGGCCTATCCCTGAAGAGTTTCTCACATGCATGAGAGAAATACCCTAATTCCAATCTTGTAAGGTTTGACTATGAAACAATAAGTAAAAATTACTAATATCTTACTAATTGTACTATGAATGTCCTTATAAATGAAATAAATAAGATAAAAATAATTATAATAATAAGGAATTATTATATTTATGGATTAAAATAATTATATTATTAAATAAATATAATAATATAATTTATATTATAAAAAAATAATATAATAAAATAAATATATTGATATAAGATAATTAATGTATTTAAAAGCACTTTATTTTTGTCACCAACAAATAATAAAGGCATAAAAAATTGTTTTTTATTAATAAAAGACAATTAATGACAATAATATTACCAATATTAAAGTTATGAATTAATATAAATACTATTTATATTAATTATAGAATTATTAAGAGTAATAATAGAGAGAAATTGTTATAATAAGGGAAAACAACCTACTTTTAATACTTAATATAAAAATTTTAAATATATTTATGCCTAGAAATGTAAATACAGCTTATTTCAATTGTATTTACAAGCAAATATAAGAAAAATCACAAATAATCTTAATTTTACGTCAATATGAGGTTTATGAGAGAAATATAACAAACAAATTAAATAATTGGAGTAATCACGTCAAATTTGATGATTATAATAAATATGGTCTTTGGTATTTAATTTTATAACAGTTTTATATATAAAGAATGAAGAAATTACCTTTTGATTTAATTATTTTTAGTGTTTTGTAAGCGTCTGAGGGGAAAACAGAGTAAAAACAGCTCTATTTATAGTAAATACCTCCCTCTTAGAGTCCAACAGGCTTCTAGTAGACGTGTACTGATCATATCCACTGGAATTGATCAATATTTTAAGGTTTGGTGATGATTACATCATGATCAAACCATATTACCTCATTATTACACCATTATTTAGAGTTGTCACTATAGCTCTAAGTTTGATGACATCAAAGGCGTGGCAGAACCCCGAAATTTGTGGATTTTATTTTTAAGCATAAACTAACAGTGTTCACCAATTTTATCACTCATATGACTGTTAAACTTAATTTAAGGTTACAGTGAGTGATCATAAATGATCAAATTAAGCTCAAACTTTGATCCTCAATAAATTTGAAGTTTTACATGCTACAGCAATTCAGAGAGTGCATTCTAATAGCTTGGCATAACCCCATTATGCTTCTAAGAGCATTTCATTACATCATCAAAACTCTATTTTTGATGATTTCTTTTGTAACTCATCTTTGCTGTTGAAATTTGATATTTTAAACTTCAAACCATGATTTCAAGGGGTTAAGCCTTGAATATTATAATAAAAAATACATAATTCTTCACAAATGAGTTAGTAGAATCCAACTGTCTATTTTTTTTTAAGTTTGGACCACTTTCACAACAACGTGGTCAACAGCTCTGTTCATTTTAATCAATAATCCCTTACAGGTTTTAACCTTGTTTATAGCTTGTGAAATAAACTTCATTTCTGTATTCCTAAAGTGATTATGTGATTAATTTTTCTTTGGTTCATGACTCTATCACGCATATTTCAAAAGATATCGGCTAAAATCCTTGAATATATGCATTGATTAAAAAAGTGCATATATTCAGCTTAATTCCTTAAGTATTGACTTTGGAGCTTAGCTTATTAATTGTTTAATATGTGGAATTTTATTGATAAGCCAATGGTACTATTTATTTCACATGTTGTTCCATTGGTCTTTGAAATAAATAAGGATTTGTGTTTTTTATAAGGTATTATTTGTAACAACCATCCATCAGGGGTAAGGGTATTCATTCATACACCCACTCAAACACCCCAAATCAGCAAATCCAGTATCTGCATCAGCATTCAGTTTCACCAATCTTCATTCCGAAACATGCATACATTTTGGTGCATCAAAACAGCCTGTCAATACCTGTACAGATTGGATTCACCCAATACAGTTTCAATACACCAGTATGAAACTGTATGATCACTCAAATACACCACACCTCTTGTACAGGCTCTGTACAGCTGTACAAGACCTGTATTGGCCAGACTCAATTCAATCATCATTTATTCTCATGAAAATTCTTCCTCTGGATCAGGGCTGGTGATTCTCACATATACCAGCCCCTCTTTCCCCCCCTGGGGACTTTTCCCCAGTTAATTAATTTAGTTTATTTATTATTTTATAATTATTCTTATCCTTATTTTGGGTATTATAATTATTTAATTTTAAGTTAGTCTTTGCATTTTCTTTCTTTGCCTGTACAGTATGAGTTGGGTGGCCATATCCTTATTAACCCTTCTCTTTCCATTCTGACAGGTTGAAACAGTGGTTGGCTCTTCTATTTCTTATTCTTATTTCTTTGTTGCTGCTTTTCTCATATCTTTATTTATAGTAATTCATTCCTTACACTCTTAAGTGTCATTAATCTTTCCATATCCTTGAGCCCTCCATAAGTGAGTCCCAGTTTACTGAGTGCCAGGCCCTCTTCACTTCGAAGAGCCCCTGTGACATTAAATTAATTAACTCATATTTGATTCTTTCTTTTCATTCATTTATATTCATTTCTCTCATTCATCAATTATGATCTTTTTTATGACTTAATGATCTTTAACTCTTATAATTTTTCTCTCTCATCAATTTCATCTCATTCATTTCATTCATATGAAATTGATTCTTCTTCTTTCTTAATCATTGCTGACCATTTCATTCACTTCATTTCATTTTATCAAATCAATTTTTTTCTGTGTTTTTATTCAGGTCTTATTCAGGATTGATTATTGGCTTAATTGATTGGATTATTTCATTGGGATTCATTGGGTTATTGATTCAGCGGCTCAGGATTCTTATTTGGATTGATTGATTTTGACTTCTCAAGATATTGATTTATCCTCAAGAGCTGATTTTGATTATTGATTGACTTTGAATCCTCAAGATATTTTATTGATCCTCAAGAATTGATTTTGATTATTGACTGATTTTGACTCATCAAGATATTGAATTGATTTCTGAAGACTTTAAATTGATTGATTGATTCCTCAAGACCTTGATTTCATATTGAAGACACTGATTTATTGATTTATTAATTATTGATTGAATATTGATTGATTGTTGACTTTCTCAAGATTATTGATATTTGATTTGAATTGATTGTTGATTGCTGAATTGATTTGACTGTTGACTGAATTTGATTTCACCTCAAGATTTGAATTGATTCCTCAAGATTCATCAAGATTTTATTGTGATTGATTTGGCCAAGTTTTGATCTCTGTTCTCATACCATCAAGTTTATTTCATTTTATTCAAAATGCCAGTTCAGCATAGCCCCCCAGCCAAAAATACTACATCCCAAAGAATTCAAGCTGTTCTCACTCCTACAGCAAGGGCTCCTCTTGACCGCACACCATCAGTTCATCAACTGAGTGCAAACTTGGACAGAGGACCACCAATGGAAGGAGCAGCACCCTCAAGAAGAGGTGGAATGAAATACAGAAGATCAAGATCTTTCTCTGGAGTTTTGGGTGGCTACCCTGGCATGGCTGAAGGTGCAAGAGCAAGACAAGGGGAAGTTGAAGATGAAGAGGGGGAAGAGTCTGGGGAAGAGGAAGATTCTGGGGAAACTGAAGTGGCAGATGCCTTGGCAAATGCTCCAGAGGTGCCTCAGGGTTCTAATCTAGCCCTTTCTAGTCAACCTCTTATCTCTCAAACTGATCAAAGTCTCCTCAAGATGATGGAGCAGATGACTCAATTCATGGGGCAACTAACTCAAGCAGTTGCTCCCAGGGACAATTCCAAAGCCCCTGCTTTCAAGACTCCATCCATGAAGGCACCTGATTCTTTTGATGGCACTCAAGCTCATAAATTGAGAGGATTTATCCAATCCTGTCAATTAATCTTCCATAATGATCCAGCAAATTTCTTCTCTGACAGGAAGAAAGTTCTTTACTCAACTTCTTTTCTCACTGGTAGAGCTGGAAAGTGGATTGAACCCTATCTCTCAGATATTTCCAATGAAGACCCTTCCTACCTCCTCAATAATTGGCCATTATTTGAATCTCAATTATTCACTCTGTTTGGTGACCTCAATGAAGTCAGGAAAGCTGAACAAGAGTTGGACAATTTGAGGATGAAGGAGAGTGGTCATGTTTCCTTGTACATTGCAGATTTCAGAAGCTTAATGTCAAGAATTGGAGATTGGGGGGAAAGAGCTTATATCCATTTTTACAGAAGAGGATTGGCATCAAGATTATTTGATCAGTTGGCTTCTCACCCTGGAACTTTTGACACTCTTCAAGAACTTATGGATGTCACTTTAGAATTAGACACAGGATTTCATGAGAGGCAAAATGAAAAGGGTGGCAATCAAGAGAAGAAGACTCCAGTCATTGGATCCAATCAATCTAGGCCTTCTCAAAACTCATCTTCAAAGAGGTTTCCCCAGAAGAAGAACAAGAAGGGAAAGCAATTTCAATCTTCAAAGGACAAGCCCCATGCCGCTCTCCTCAATAAGGACAATAAATTAATTGGTTCTGAAAAGGAGAGGAGGATCAAAGAGGGGTTGTGTACTTATTGTGGTGGAAAGCACCCCCTTGAAAAATGCTTCAAGAGACCTCAGAACAAGCCTGGATCATCATCAAGAGGCTTCCCTAGCAAGCAGGGAAAAGCCTGAGTGGGAAATATGATGTGTTGAATGGTTCTCACTTATTTCCTTCAATAGCACAATTCTGCACTCTGAATACTAGTGTCAAGAAATCTTTAAAATTTCTTAGTTTCTCTTCTGTCTCTGATATTTTTTATAGTATTCTCATTAATTCTGGTGCTACAAACTTCTTTATTGCAAAGAATTTTGTTCTCAAGTACTCATTGACTCTGTCAGAGCTCCCTGAAAAGATTCCTCTTTTCATATTGGATTCTAATGAATCCCCTTCCTTGTTCATCACCCATTATACCAAGTGGGTAGTTGACTTCCCTTCCTTCCCAAGCTTTGAATGGGACTTCTTTATCATAGATTGACCCAAGGGAGAAGACCTGATATTGGGCTATGATTTCCTTTACCATTTTAATCCCATTATTGATTGGAAAAATGGATTGATCACCTATGATTCTAGTCATAAGGATTCTAGTGATATTCTTCCTTCTACTAGTAATGACTTAGCCATTGCTCTGGTTGGTGAACTCAAGACACCTTCCCTCCCTTCTTCTTTCCATATCCCTTCCATCATTCCCTCTCAGTCATTACTTCCATTAAGAGATGAAGTCTTCAAAGAGATACAGGATGTTGGAGAAGATGTTGCCATATCTTCACTTCATCTCTTTCAAGAGGATATGGACCTTCCTCCCTTATCTTTTCATGCATCCCTGGAGGAGAAGTGGGATGAGGAGGAAGAGCCAGAAGAAATTGAAACTGTGTTGAAGGTAGTCCCTCCTGCTTATCACCAATATTTGGATGTATTCTTCAAGTTGAAAGGAGAAAAACCTCTTCCACACTGCGCCTGTGATCACCATATCAAATTGGAGGGTCTTCTACCTCCAATTGGTTTTATCTACTCATTATCAAATCAAGAGTCAGAAACACTGCGGGCCTACATTTCAGAGAATGTGGAGAAAGGTTTCATAAGACCAAGCTCCTCTTCAACAGGAGCACCTGTCCTTTTTGTCAAGAAAAAGGATGGAGGTCTTCGTTTGTGTGTTGACTACCGCAAACTCAACTCTGTCACTAGGAAGAACAGATACCCTGTCCCTCCTATGAACCAGCTTCTTACCGTATTCAACAGTTCCACTATCTTCTCCAAGATAGATTTGCGTGGTGCATATAACCTTCTGAGAATCAAAGAGGGGGATGAGCACTTAACTGCCTTTAGAACCAAATATGGTAGTTATGAGTATTTGGTCATGCCATTTGGTTTGACCAATGCTCCTGCTTCTTTCCAGAATCTTGTAAATGATATATTTTCAGATTTCTTGGATGTGTTTGTTGTGGTTTATCTAGATGATATTATGGTATTCTCAAGTTCTGAGGAAGAACATGTCCAACATGTGACCTCTGTCCTCCAAAGACTCAGAGAAAATAATTTATTTGTCAAAGCCTCCAAGTGTGTATTCCATGCCTCAAGTGTGGAATACTTGGGCTATGTTGTTTCAAGTAATGGCCTCAAGATGGATTCTTCAAAAGTTCATCAAACCCTCAATTGGCCTCAGCCCAAAAACATCAAGGCCCTCCAATCTTTTCTTGGCTTTGCCAATTTTTATTGTTGTTTCATTAAAAATTATTCCAAAAAAATCACTTCTCTCACTTCCCTTCTCAAAAAAGATTCTCCCTTTATCTTCAATGAGGAAGCGCTTAGTCAGTTTCAAGCACTCAAAGAAGCTTACACCTCTGCTCCTATCTTATCCCATTTCAATCTATCTCTACCTACTATTGTAGAGACTGATGCTTCTGATTATGCATTGGGCGCCGTACTGAGTCAGGTGAATGACTCAGGAAAGCATCCCATTGCAGTTGATAGTTGCAAGCTCTTACCAGCTGAACTCAACTATGAAATTCATGACAAGGAACTCCTTGGCATAGTTTGGGCTCTCAAGCGCTGGAGAGCATTTCTTCTTTCTCTTTCCAGTTCTTTTGAGGTCTTGACAGACCACTCTTGCTTGCAGTATTTCATGTCTTCCAAAGTTCTTACTCGTTATCAGGCCCGTTGGGCTGAATTTCTCTCAGAATTTCACTTCACTATTGTAAGGTGTGGATATGAAACTTTGATTAAAAATCAAGTACTTTTCCTGTCCTCAAAATTTGTAAAAGGTAAAAATCAATTAAAAATAATAAGAAATATTTTTTTTTAATAGAAAACACGCCAATTTTATTGTTTAGAACTTTATTAGTATAAAAAAATAATATTATAAAAATTTATTGTTTTACCAACAATAAAAATTTATCCAGAAAATACTCTACAAGACATGTTTTAAGGCTACAAAAGTAATTTCTTCAAGAGCAATTTCAATTGGAATTAATTGAGCAAAGAACTGCAAGCAATTAATTAAAGAACAAAGTCTTTAAAAATAATATTAAAGAGAAAACACGCCCAAAAGTGACCAGAGTGAATTTGGAAACAGAGTGACAAAGTTTACAGTGATGAAAGACGCTTTAATTCACTTTTGGAGTGGTTCAGGGGTTAAAATGATTATAAGAGTTACAAACAATGATTATAATGATTTTTTCACGTGGTTAAAAAGGTTTAAAATGATTTAATAAAGGTGGTTGGAATCTTTTATTGATTGGTTTAACAATGTTTAAACTAATTATAAAAGGAAAAGATTCTAACATGAAGAGAAAAGTGGGGCAAAGAAGACATTCTTTTATAGCCACCAATTCTCTTACTCTAAAAGTAAAATTTACTCTTGTCAGTCGTGAAAAACAGTCTGACAACAGAAAAGCCAATTATGGCATCATTGAACCCTGGTTCAGACCAAAAAGGGCTGGTTTAAGCCAATTTTAGCCATTTTAGACCCTTAAATCAGCCATTACTATAGCAATATCAGGCCTAGAGCCTTCAAAACACGTCATAATGTGTGTCAGAGACGTAGAAACCAGTTAAAACTGTTTTTACTATGATTGTTTTATCTTAAGGGTAGTTTTACCCTCTTGGCAACAGCTAAAACTACCCCAGTTGGTATCAAAACCTCATCATCAATTGAATTCACAGACCCTGCAACTCAATTCCAGGCCAAAAGTGATAAACTTTTGCATGAAATTTGACATCCAACGCCTGTCAGCAAGGATTTTGGGGGTCTAGCTCCCCCTTAGAGCTGGAGTTCCTTTTCCCCCCCGAATTTAATCTTTCCAATTTATTTTTCCTTTAATTCCTCATCATGTATTATACTTATAATTTACATATGTAATTCAATTCAATTGTACAGTAAAATACAGTAATAATTGACACCTCATATGCAAATCAAAGTTCCCTTATGTAATACACGCGCACATTTTGACATTTCAATTGAATTCAATTGAAAATACTTCAATTCCTCATAACTTCTAAACTAAACACAACACCTCAATTTCAACACAAAATTTGATGGTTAACACCGCATGTGGTGTGAATTAAATTAAAGTTTTGAGGATTTTCAACTTTTGTATTGAAAATACTAAAAACTTAATTTAAGCTTATTTAGAGTTGAGTTACAAGAATTTCACTCAGAGGTAACCCCACCTGATTTTTTATGAGGAATCCAATGGTGAAATAATTTCTATGTGTTTATTTATTGGAGAAAAAGTTATAATAATTTTTATTTGACTTTTTTCCAAATTTATTTATTTTTTCACAATTTTGTTAAAATTTCATTTTTACTTAATTTTTTCAAATATAAATGTAATTTTATACTTACAAAATTTTAATGTATTTTTATTTTTAAATTGTAATTGATTTTTTATTTTTAATATTACTTTATATTTATATTTTGATTTTTTTATTTTATTAATATAAATAAATTTATTTTATTTATATTAATATGTTATTTTTATATTTGTGGTTTTTTGGGTATATGAAATTACCTCTAAGGCTCACAACTATCACTTACCGCGCAGGCAGGCTGGCCACTTTACCAGATGCCTTGTCACGTTGGGACGACGTGTACCCAGAGAGGGGGGTGGACTTCATCAGCAAGAATCCTCAAAATTTCAATCAAGTACTTAAGTAAGATGGAATTCAAGAGTCAAGATTCTTCTCAATCAAAGTGGAGATTTTCTCAGATTTAGTAGACAAGATTAAAAAAGAAGTATGGCAAGACAAAGACTATAAATAAATACTCAAGCAACTAGCAAGAGGTGAATCGGTTCCAGATTACTCTCTTGAACCTCAAGCCAAGTTATTATTATTCAAAGATAGAGTGGTAATCCCAAGCAATGAAGAACTTCAACTCAATATTCTTCAAAAGCGTCATGACTCACCATTGGCTGGCCATCCTGGCCAGGAGAAGACCCTCAAGCTCATCAAGAGGGATGATTATTGGGCTGGCATGAATCAATTCATCAAGGACTTTGTGTCCTCATGTCAGCAATGTTCAAGAAACAAGAACATTCATCACAAGAAGTTTGGATTACTCAAGCCTCTTTCAATTCCGTCTGGTCCTTGGAATTCATTATCAATGGACTTCATCACTCAATTGCCACTGTCAAACAACTTTGATTCACTGTTAGTAGTTGTGGACAGATTCTCAAAAATGGCAATCTTCATTCCAACTTATGGAACAATCACTGCTCTGGACTTAGCTCAAATCTTTATTAGTCATGTATTTTCCAAGCATGGACTTCCAGTCAGTATTGTCAGTGATAGAGGATCCTTATTTGTTTCATCATTTTGGACTCAATTGTGTCAGCAGCTCAAGATATCAAGAGATCTTTCAACTGCCTTTCACCCTGAAACAGATGGACAGACAGAGAGGGTAAATCAGATACTAGAACAGTACCTTTGGATGTATGTCAGCTATCATCAAGATGACTGGTACACCTGGCTCCCTCTGGCTGAATTTGCCTATAATAATGCAGAACATTAATCAACCAAGAAATCACCTTTTTTCACCATTTATGGAAGAAATCCCAGCTTTGACTCAATCCATATTTCTCAAGACTCACCTGCTGGAAAGTTATCAATAAAACTCCAATCAGTACAGCAAGTTGTCAAAGAAGAATTAGAGTCAGCAATAAGGAGATTCAAGAAGTATGCAGATAGAAATAGAGCAACTCCACCTGATTTCCAACCTGGGGACAAAGTATGGCTAGCTTCAAAGAACATCAAGACAACAAGACCCACCAAGAAGGTATCAGAAAGATGGTTGGGACCTTTTGAAGTTCTGAAGAAGATTGGCAGTCATGCATATCACCTCACGTTGCCTCAGCAATGGAAGACAGTTCACCCTGTATTCCATGTGTCCTTATTAGAACCAGTCAAGCATTCAACTATCCCAAATCGTCATCAATTGCCGCCACCACCAGTTTTAGCGGAGGAGCAAGAAGAATGGGAAGTGGCTCAGGTTCTGGACTCAAAACTCAAAAGAGGTAAATTATGTTATCTTGTAGAGTGGAAAGGATTCAGTGAAGACCCAGAAAGAACCACTTGGGAACCAGCTTCAAACCTTACCAACTCACCAGATCTTGTCAAGGATTTTCATTCATTGTATCCAGACAAGCCTGGTCCAAATACCTCAAGAGTTTGATTTATGGTGCTTGGTGGGGAGAAGAAGTTATGAAAGTAAGTTCCTCTCCTGGAATGCACCTTTAAGGGGGTATTCTACCCGTATGTTGTTGTAAGCAATGCCTTGGCCACTTTGTGAGCACTTGTCAGTTTTTTGGACAGGTTTAGGACGCATACAACACCAATACCCTCCGATTTGGACCTTATCAAGATATGGCCAAATATTTCTTTCTTTAATTTTCTTTCTTTCTCTTTTATTTATCATTTCAATTATGCCAATCATTATAGTTCAAGACATTCATTACTTCAAGTCATTTACGGCAATTCTTTTCAGAAGTCATTTATGGCAATTCAACTCAGAAGTCATTTATGGCACTTCTTTCCAATTTTATGGTGCTTGGTGGGGAGTGGAAGTTATGAAAGTAAGTTCCATCTCCTGGTATGCATCCCTGAGGGTTCTACTTCTTGTAAAACATTACCTTGGCCACTCTGTGAGCATCAAATGCTTGGTTTTCATTTTTCAGACACTTGTTGGCCAGAATCAAGCAACTCACCCCAGGAAGGACCAACCATCAGGATTTTTCTTTATTTCTTTCTTTACTCTCATTTTCTCTTATTCTTTTATATTTTCTTTCTTTATTTACTTGTATAATTTTCTTTCTTTTATTTCTTTAAAGCAGCAGCATCCCCTCCCAAATCATTTATTGGGAGGTTCCATTATTTTTTCATTTTTTAGTATTATAAGAGTGGGGATAGAAGCCAAACCAAACACAAACAAGGAAAAGGAAAACTAGTTATCTCTACCCAAATCATCAAAAGTTCTCTGGAAATCATTTACCAACTCATCTTCATACCAGGCAAATTTTGCAGCCATCTCTTCAGAAGCAGTACCTGGAATAGTACTGTCATTGGCATACATAATCACCTCTCTGGTATTTCTATCAACCCTCCTGAAAAATCTGGCCACAGCATCTTGACTTTCACTAGCCGCGTTGGGATCTTCTCTGGTAACCCGGATAGGCCAACGTTCTCTTTGAAAAACTTGAGCAGCAGGAAACGGCAAAGGGGACAATCCATCTCTTCTTCTGTGGGAGCTGGCCACAGGTTGGAGTTGACGGGAGGTGTTTATGGGTGAGTTTCTAGACTGTTGAACTGGTGATGGTCTTACTGCTGGATTCAAGGCAGGCCTGGTGGTGTGGGAAGTAGTTGGTGAAGGAGGAGGAAGGTTTGAATGAATGGAAGCAAGCATTGGTTGGAAGGTTCTTGGAGTGCTGGTAATAACCTGACTTTGGAATCTAGTGTTGGCAAGAGGTTGAGAAGAGGAATTGCTGGATGGATGGCCAATTGAATGAGGAATAGCTTGAACTTCTTCACCATCCAGCTCATCACTTCCTTCAGCATCTGGATCTGTTGGGGAATCAACAATTCTTCTTAGTTTCTTCACTATTTTCACCACTCCATCAGCATTGGTGCTTGAGATTGGAATTTCTGAGCTGTAGTGTATGGGCCTACCACCAATTGGAATGGACCCTCCAACATTAGTGCACCTGGCCACATCCCTCTGCCTGGAACCAGTCACTAAATCAAAATATCACCACAAATTCAATCAAAATATGCAAATCACTCACATTGAGAAAATCCAGAAGTTGCATCAGGGGTAGGTTCCTCAAGAATGGGGAATTCCTGCCCATAAGGCCCATCTTTCCTGCTCCATAAGTGTCTCCTGACCTGGGACAAAGTTGAGCCGGTACGACAACATGGCTTCTTCCCAACAAAGCAAAAGTGGCATTTTGACGATTGAGGATTGTAATGTTGAAAGCATTCCTTACCCCTGGCCAAACATTCAGTACAGGCAGGATCAAGAACTTCAACTGCTCTGAACCCATCATAGGTTTGGGAGGGGTCAAAATGGCCAGAAGACGCCATGGACGGGGAGGACAATTGACTGAAGACACCAGAACCATGAAGAACAGACGGTGTGGGAACTCCTTTTGTTGTGGGATGAAATAAGGCAGTACCTTGAGGGGAAATTATTGGTAAGTCTGTTTTGAATTTCAGAATTGTCCAATAACCATGGGTGCTAAGGTGTATTAGCTGCCCCTCTAAATAATACTGAATAGTCAGCCTACAGAGAATCACAAAATAAGATTTGTGGCTTAAACAGATAGAGAAGACCTATCAGCAGTCTCTAAATCAGACCTATCGATAACACTTCAGTAAAACTCTGATTTTGAAAAAAACTAAAATTTCTGATACAGTAAAAGCTGAGATTTTTTTTATTATTTTGATAAAAGTAATGATAATATTTTTTTTTGTTATTTAATAAAATGAATAAGAATTTTTTTTTTTTTGGTTTTATTTTGATTATAATGATTTTATATATATTAATACTAATAAAAAGACTACTGGATATTATTATTTTTTATATCTTTAATGTTAAGTTGATATCACTACTTCTTTTCTTTTAAACATACTAAGTTCTGAGCTTTTCACTCTTGTTATACTACTATTATTTGAAAACACTAAGCTACTGAGCAAGGCTACTGAGCTTTTTACTACATTAATACCACTTACTATTCGACAATACTAAGCTACTGAGCAAGGCTACTGAGCTTTTTACTACTAAAACACTACTACTACTACTCTAGATATCCTGCTAGTTCAGGGATGGTTGTGATCCTGGATAGTGGGAACTTGTTCCATGATCCCGGGAAAAATGAAGGAGAGAGGACCTCTATTTATAGCTTTTGGGCCTCCATAGAGCTTCTCAAAATAGGGTACTTTAGACAAAATCATAGTTGAGAGGTTTTAGCTAGTGAGACGTGTAGTTTTGGTGTAGCAGCGTGTTTTCTGAGAGAATTATGCTGGTGGTGCTTTTTCTTATCAAAATCATGTGATGTATTTGAGATAATTTGGCTGGTGAGATTTTCTTTTTATCAGGGTCATGTGAGGTCATTGAGATAATATGGCTGGTGATGTTTTCTTGAAGGTGGGGAAAGTATTTTTTTGTTTCTATTTCTACATATGTTATGAGAGAATTATGCTGGTGGTTCTTTTCCTTATCCAAAGCATGTGATGTATTTGAGATAATTTGGCTGGTGAGTTTTTCTTTTTTTTTGCCAATAAAGTGGAGAAAATACAGCTCCTGACAATTGAACTTTCTTCTAGTCATATGATATATATGAGAAAATTATGCTGGTGTTTCTGTTTCTTATCAAAATCATGTGATGTCTTTGAGATAATTTTGCTGGTGACACTTTCATTTTTGGTGACTTTGTTACGTGTTTTCTGAGATAATTATGCTGGTGTTTCTGTTTTAGTATTGTATAATTTCATATGGAGATTGCATCATTTCTATCAAGTTTGATGCGTGTCATTATTACTAAGCAAACATTTTTTCTTGGAAAATATATTGTAATTTTATGCATAGCCTTGAGGTATTTCTTCTTTCAATTGAATCAAGGTGGGGAAAATACAGCGCTGATTCTGTGGTCCGTCTTCATATACCTTTGTTTATATTAACTGCTTTTAATTGCATAAGTTGCTATTGATGATGCAATAAGGTGGATAAATCCTTTGATACTATACTGTTTTGATAATATCTTGAGGCTGTGTATTATATATTTCTGTTTGAAATCTGTAGTTGTAATGTGTAAATATGTTTTGCGTAATTTGTTTTATTATTATTATTATTTTATTTTTTTTGTTTTATTGGTAAGCTTGAAACTGGTACTAATGGTATGGAGTACCACTGTAAGGTGTGGATATGAAACTTTGATTAAAAATCAAGTACTTTTCCTGTCCTCAAAATTTGTATAAGGTAAAAATTCAATTAAAAATAGTAAGAAATATTATTTTTAAGAGAAAACACGCCAATTTTATTGTTTATAACTTTATTAGTATAAAACAATAATATTATAAAAATTTATTGTTTTACCAACAATAAAAATTTATCCAAAAAATACTCTACAAGAGATATTTTAAGGCTACAAAAGAAATTTCTTCAAGAGCAATTTCAATTGGAATTAATTGAGCAAAGAACTGCAAGCAATTAATTAAAGAACAAAGTCTTTAAAAAGAATATTAAAGAGAAAACACGCCCAAAAGTGACCAGAGTGAATTTGGAAACAAAGTGACAAAGTTTACAGTGATGAAATATGCTTTAATTCACTTTTGGGGTGGTTCAGGGGTAAAAATGATTATAAGAGTTACAAACAATGATTATAATGATTTTTTCACGTGGTTAAAAGGTTCAAAATGATTTAAAAAGGGTGGTTGGAATCTTTTATTGATTGGTTTAACAGTTTTAAACTAATTAATAAAAGGAAAAAGATTATAACATGAAGAGAAAAGTGGGGCAAAGAAGACATTCTTTTATAGCCATCAATTCTCTTACTCCAAAAGTAAAATTTACTCTTGTCAGTCGTGAAAAACAGTCTGACAACAGAAAAGTCAATTATGGCATCATTGAACCCTGGTTTAGACCAAAAAAGGGCTGGTTTAAGCCATTTTTAGCCATTTTTAGCCATTTTAGACCCTTAAATCAGCCATTACTATAGCAATACCAGGCCTAGAGCCTTCAAAACACGTCAGAATGTGTGTCAGAGGCGTAGAAACCAGTTAAAACTGTTTTTACTATGATTGTTTTATCTTAAGGGTAGTTTTACCCTCTTGGCAACAGCTAAAACTACCCCAGTTGGTATCAAAACCTCATCATCAATTGAGTTCACAGACCCTGTAACTCAATTCCAGGCCAAAAGTGATGAACTTTTGCGTGAATTTTGACATCCCACGCCTGTCAGCAAGGAATTTGGGGGTCTAGCTCCCCCTTAGAGCTGGAGTTCCTTTCCCCCCCCAAATTTAATCTTTCCAATTTATTTTTCCTTTAATTCCTCATCATGTATTATACTTATAATTTACATATGTAATTCAATTCAATTGTACAGTACAATACAGTAATAATTGACACCTCATATGTAAATCAAAGTTCACTTATGTAATACACGCGCACATTTTGACATTTCAATTGAATTCAATTGAAAATACTTCAAATCCTCATAACTTCTAAACTAAACACAACACCTCAATTTTAACACAAAATTTGATGGTTAACACCACATGTGGTGTGAATTAAATTAAAGTTTTGAGGATTTTCAACTTTTGTATTGAAAATACTAAAAACTTAATTTAAGTTTATTTAGAGTTGAGTTACAAGAATTTCACTCAAGGGTGACCCCACCTGATTTTTTATGAGGAATCCAATGGTGACATAATTTTCATGTGTTTATTTATTGGATAAAAAGTTATAATAATTTTTATTTAACTTTTTTCCAAATTTATTTATTTTTTCACAATTTTGTTAAAATTTCATTTTTATTTAATTTTTTCAAGTATAAATGTAATTTTATACTTACAAAATTTTATGTAATTTTATTTTTAAATTGTAATTAATTTTTTTATTTTTAATATAATTTTATATTTATATTTTGATTTTTATTTTAATAATATAAATAAATTTATTTTATTTATATTAATATGTTATTTTTGTGTTTGTGGTCTTTTGGGTATATGAAATTACCTCTAAGGCTCACAACCACAACGGTGGCGGTACAGGAGGAGAAGATTCAGTGAGCTCAGTCAGTTTGGAACTCATAACTGAAGAATATGCAAGCAGAAGATTCAAGACGTCAGAATCAATCCACTCCATATCAAGAAAAAGAATTTGACCTCAAGGAAATGTGGGCCATAACTCAATTATGCCCCCCCTCAAAGCCTCTAAGGTGAGGATTCATACCCCTTTGGGGCTGAACTCATCACCCAGGGCCTCCCCTGCAACTTTGGGGAGTCCAGGATCTTGATGGTCCTGGACCCCATCAATGGGTCCAGGCCATGTATGGTGAAAGTTATATTTGGGCCATTTCTGGGCCCCTTGGTCACCCTGGGTCCCCAGCAAATTAGGGCCCAGGGGCTCCATTTTGGTCCTGGGGGCTTCCAATAACCCCCACGGACCGCGGACTGCGGCGTATGGCCCATGGACCGTAGGACCCCAAAAAAGCAAAAAGGCCAAATATGGCCAAAAATCAAAGAATTACCCAAAAGGGCCAAAAGGCCATAAAAATCAAGAGGTATCAAGGTTTCCTCAGGGGAGAGGCCACAGCCCAAAGCACTTTGGAGGGTTGTTTGAGGCCATTTCCATGGAAAATGGGGACAAGACCCCTGGAGCAAAATTTCTCAAGAATTCATTGGATTAAGCCTTGCCCAATGAGCACACTTCATATACTTATTGGGCATCATTTTTTGAGCACAAGAGCTCAGTGGCCCTTATTCTGGGATATATCCCAAGGCCACATTCCAAGGGCATGGTTGATTGATTCAGTAGAAAATAAATGCACATTCTGAAGTGGAATACTTACTCAAACTTGGAAACAGGGGGGAATCAATTGAGTTTGACAGAGAAGGAATGAAGGAGGATTTTCAGGATAATGGCCAAGAGGAAAAGAAAATTAAAAAGAAATTTTTTTTGAAAAAATGTGGGGATATTGAGATGCCACTGAACAGTGGCAGGGTTATGGTGTTCAGGAGCCCACCAGTTTCAAGAGGGGGATACTGTAAAAACCATCCATCAGGGTTAAGGGTATTCATTCATACACCCACTCAAAAACCCCAAATCAGCAAATCCAGTATCTGCATCAGCATTCAGTTTCAGCAATCTTCACTCTGAAACATGCATACAGTTTGGTACATCAATACAGCCTGTCAATACCTGTACAGATTGGATTCACCCAATACAGTTTCAATACACCAGTATGAAACTGTATGATCACTCAAATACACCACATCTCTTGTACAGGCTTTGTACAGCTGTACAAGACCTGTATTGGCCAGACTCAATTCAATCATCATTTATTCTCATGAAAATTCTTCCTCTGGATCAGGGCTGGTGATTCTCACATATACCAGCCCCTCTTTCTCCCCCCTGGGGACTTTTCCCCAGTTAATTAATTTAGTTTATTTATTATTTTATAGTTATTCTTATCCTTATTTTGGGTATTATAATTATTTAATTTTAAGTTAGTCTTTGCATTTTCTTTCTTTGCCTGTACAGTATGAGTTGGGTGGCCATATCCTTATTAACCCTTCTCTTTCCATTCTGACAGGTTGAAACGGTGGACTTGGACTTGTTTGTGGTTGGCTCTGCTATTTCTTATTCTTATTTCTTTGTTGCTGCTTTTCTCATATCTTTATTTATAGTAATTCATTCCTTACACTCTTAAGTGTCATTAACCTTTCCATATCCTTGAGGCCTCCATAAGTGAGTCCCAGTTTACTGAGTGCCAGGCCCTCTTCACTTCGAAGAGTCCCTGTGACATTATTACATATAACTCAATAAATATTGAGTTTACAAATATGCCATAACAATGGTATATGTGTATTTTACCGTGGGGAATCCAATGCTATAATTTATTTCACATTTTTATTCATTGGTTTTTCAGTTAAGCCAAGTTTTATGCTAATTTATGGCATTTTTGTAGCTTTAAGGTAATTATTTTTAATGTATAATTATTTTAAATATTTCTTGTGACCTTTTTTGGTATGTGGTCATATCTCAACGGTTCACATTCCCTACCACCAAAAAAGATTGTACCACAATCTGATATGTTTAATTAGGGTATCATCCACTGTCTTACCTCTTCAATAGACTTTGTTAGTCTTGAAGCTCAATACTGCTTAACTTTTCTATTATTCATGTTTTCTTTCATGTCTGAACCTTCTTAGTAGTCTATCAGCATTTGTTATATCTTTCTCAAGTAGCCATTCATCTTCTTGAGATGGATGTCTATACCTTACAACATATTCTCCTTCTTTTTTGTTTCTTGTCCTTCTTTCTTTAAGGACTTTTACAATTCTCTTTTCCTCTCCTTCTTCCAAGGGGGGAATTTTAAGTGGGGGTTTATTTCTTAGTATAAATAACTCCTTGTCACTTGAGCTGTAGCGTTTTATCAGACTTGCAGGGAAAGTTGGGTGTTTGTTCATTGGATCACCTGTGAGTTCCAATTGCACATCATTGTGTCCATGAAGTTCCTTTATCATGAATGGTCCTGCAAAGGAATCTTTGAATTTCTTTGAACCTTTTATGTTATTTAAATTGAGGGTTAATACTAGGACCAAGTCTCCTATTTTGAAGTGAGGTGTTTTATGACTTTTATCCCATTTTTCTTTTGCATATTTGAAAGAATCTTGCATACATCTGGTTGCATGGTGTCTTGCCTTGTCAAGCATTATCTCAAAACTGCTTGCTGTTGGATGTATATCCACTAAGTCCTTTTTGAGGGTATCATAAGGAAGTCTTGGATTCCAACCTTTTTCTAGCATTGCTGGTGTTTTGCCAGTAGAGGAATGGATTGACGTTTTATATTCCAGTTCAAGAGCTGGTATTAGTTTACACCAATCGTGGGTAAAACCATCAGAATCTTTGAATTCTAGTCCATAAGCACAGAATCTTCTGATCATGACCTCTAAGGTCTGTATCATTCTTTCTGCTAAACCATCAGTTTGAGGATGGTAAGCTGTTGAGAATGACAATTTTGTCCCAAACAAGTTATGGAGATATGTCCATAATGCTGAAGTGAACTTTGGGGCTTGGTCACTTATAATATTCTGGAATAAGCCTGTATGGCTAATAACTTTATTCCATATCATTATGGCTGTTTCCATAGCTGTTTCATCTTTGTGACATGGTAGGAACATGGGAGTTTTGCTATACCTGCCAACTAATACTAGGCATGCATTATAGCTTCTGTCTCCTCCTGGAGGTAATGATGTTACCCAATCCATATGAAGTATTTCCCAAGGGGATTTTGGTTATTGGATTTGGATCATCATTTGAATTTCTTTCCTGTGGCTCTGTTGGATTTTTGGCAACTGTCACAGGTTTGGCAGTATTCTGCAACATCTTTCTTCCAATTTGGCCACCAAGGGCAGGTTTTCACCCTTTCTAGTGTTCTGTCTTGTGAAAGATGTCCAGCTGCGACACTATCATGACACTCATGTAAAATAGTGTTTATCAGGGTTCTATCTGTTAAGGCCATAACACATGTGTGTTTTGTTCTATGGTAAAGGATTCCATCAAGGAGGTAGAATCTTCCTTCATCATATGCCCTTTTCCATGTTTCATCTAATTTGGGTGAAAGTGATGGATCTTTGCAGTCTTTCATTAGAATTTAGCTTAAGATATGGAAATTCTTGTCTATCTTATAGCTTTCTTTAGCTTGGTAAAAGGATTTCGTGCCAATGTCTTTGACACATATTCCTTCTATCTGGTGCTCTTTCTGTGGTACCCATGCTGGATTGTAAGGGGTATTTGATAGAGCCCATCTGCTAAGACCATCTGCATTTTTATGAATATTACCAGATTTATGAACAATAGTCATATTTCCTCTATATTTTTGGATGGCAATTGGCCATCTCAGCATATGTCTATTTGGAGTTTTCATATTTAATAGAGATTTTACAGCATTACAGTCTGTAATCACATCAAATACTGTTCCATCCAAGTAATAATGTAATTTTTCTAAAGCCCACACTAAGCAGAGGCATTCCATTTATCTTGCTCCATATCTTGCTTCTGTTGGCTTTATCTGTCTTGAAATAAAACAAATTGGTCCTTTCACTGGTTTATCATTGATAATTTGTGTCTGGTGTAGTGCAGCACCTAGTCCTTCTCCACAAGCATCAATGTAAAGTCTGAATAGTAGTTTCCAATCTGGCATTAGAAGAAATGGGCATTTGTTAAGGAATTTTTCAATTTTTCATATGCCTTGACTCTTTCTTCTGTCATTTCATATACTCTTTGTTGTTCACATAGCTTATACAAGGATTTGGCAATTTTTTCAAAGTCCTTTATGTGCTGTCTATAGTAACCAGCAAATCCTAGAAATGATTGCATGTATTTTTTGGTTTGAGGCATTGGCTTAAGTAGTACTGCTGCTACTTTATTCTTTTATATGCCTAGACTAAGCCCAGATACAACATGTCCTAGTGCTTTGAGTTAACTATATGAAAAATTACACTTTTTCAAGCAAATTTTCATATTCACTTGCACTATTTTTTGTGGTACCCTTTCTAGTCTTGTAAGGTGATATTCTCAAGTTTCTGAGAAAACTATGATATCATCAATAGAGATAATTAACCATCCTTCTGATAATTCTTCAGGAAATATGGTATTCATCATTCTTTGATAATGGGAAGGTGCATTTTTTATGCCAAATGGCATTCTTAAGTATTCAAAAACTCCACAGTGGACTATTATCCTCAGTAGTTTCTTGGCATTGTCTGTTGAGACATTTTGATGAAAACCCTTTAAGGCATCCATGGCTGTAATGAACTTAGCTTGTGACAATTTTGTCAATGTCTCATGGATTCTGGGTATTGGATATCTTTCTGGAATGGTATAGGTGTTCAGGGCTCTGAAGTCTCCCACCATCCTTGATTTTCCATTATGGCAAGTTATAATGACAGGTTTAGTGACCTCTACCAGTGCATTATGTCCTACCTTTCTTAATACTCCAAGGTCCATTAATTCTTTAATGTGTACCTCCAAGGCTTCTCTAGCCCTTGGACTAGCTGGGTAAGCAGGTCTCCTTAGTAAAGGTGGGTAGGTTTTTTGCACATTAAAAATTATATCCACTTCATGCCCAATTATGGCACCTAGTGGCACCTTGTCAGTTGCAAAGGCATTTTTGTATTTAAATAAGAGGTCAATCAATTTTTCTTTCATTTTTTCTGTTAATTATTGATTGAATTGTGCCTCTTTCAGTTGCTCAGATATAAAAAGGTCCTTTTCTGGAATTTTTTCTTCATCCTTAATAACTGTAATTTGTTTTTTGTTATTTAAGAAGTCAAACTTTTTTCTTTTGTTGTCTCCTATGGTAAAATATCTATCCTTTTGGCTAGAGATATCTATACCATAAATTGATAAGTAGTCATTTCCAAGTATGAAGTTATTACTATTACAGCTGTCCATTACTACAAACTCTACCTTAATTCTGACACATTGTGAGGGGTTAGGAAAAATTAGTGTTAAATCAATTATTCCAAGGGGCTTCATGCTCTCACTTGCACTAATAAATTTGACGGCTTGTATTTGCATAGGTTTCTCTTGCCAGTATGGTACAATGGTTTCTAAATAACCTTTACCAACACAGGTGCAATATGCTCCTGTATCCAAGTTAATGTTTCCTTCTTGGTTATCAACCATAACAACGCTTATACTTGATTTTCCAGCTGTATATCCCATTCCTCTTGCAGGTTTGGTTCTATACATTTTGGCATCTTGTATATTTTTCAGGTTTGAGTCAGATGTCCCAACTTGTGGTAAGTTTGAGTTAACATCCAGTACTTCATAAATTATATCAATATTATTAATTTGTGCATTAATTATATTGATTTCATCACTTTCAGAACTTTCTGAGTCTTCTGTTGCTTTTTCAGATTCATATTCCTCTTCTTTGTCATTGTGGTTTTCTGTTTCCACAATTTCATCAATCTTTGCCTTTTTGAGGCAATTATTGGCTAAGTGTCCAATACCTCCACATTTGTGGCATTTTCTTTGCTCATTATTGTTGAATGTATTGTGCTTGAGAGCTTCTTTTGATTTATCTTTTTTGATAAATGGCCTATTTGAACTTTTAATGTCCAATTTCTTCCAAGTTCTGCCAATTTTTGTTCTTGTCACTTTGTCCTTGGGTGTATTGATGTACTCTTCTGTGAAGCATGTTTCTATACACCTGCTTCTTAGGGCATGTTCTAGCTCTCCTCCACATTTCTTAAGTATTTTCATGTGCACCATCTTTTGTGACATTTCTGGGTACAATGCATTGAGTCTTTCAACTTGTTTTAAGAACCAAGTTAAAGGTTTGTCTTTGTCTGGGTCAAAGAAATGATTTTCGAATGCATTTTCTATCTTGTACCTCCAGGTATCATTAGCCCACTTGGTGGTTATTTCTTGTTCCCACCAAGACCAGGTATTTTTGCCATTTGTTTGCCTTATGCCATAATACCATCTTCTTGCAGATTTTCCAAACAATGAATGTAATCATGCAGTGATTAATTCATCTGGTATGGCATAATCTTCTTGTAGCATGTCAATTGTTTTGATAAATGACATGTGGTCATTGTAAGGTGTGGATATGAAACTTTGATTAAAAATCAAGTACTTTTCCTGTCCTCAAAATTTGTATAAGGTAAAAATCAATTACAAATAGTAAGAAATATTATTTTTAAGAGAAAACACGCCAATTTTATTTTTTATAACTTTATTAGTATAAAATAATATTATTATAAAGATTTATTGTTTTACCAACAATAAAATGGTATCCAAAAATACTCTACAAGAGATATTTTAAGGCTACAAAAGAAATTTCTTCAAGAGCAATTTCAATTAGAATTCATTGAGCAAAGAACTGCAGGCAATTAATTGAAGAACAAAGTCTTTAAAAGGAATATTAAAGAGAAAACACACCCAAAAGTGACCAGAGTGAATTTGGAAACAAAGTGACCAAGGTTACAGTGATGAAAGATGCTTTAATTCACGTTTGGGGTGGTTCAGGGGTAAAAATGATTATAAGAGTTACAAACAATGATTATAGTAATTTTTTCACGTGGTTAAAAGGTTTGAAATGATTTAAGAAAGGTGGTTCAAATCTTTTATTGATTGGTTTAACAATCTTTGAAATAATTATAAAAGGAAAAGATTCTAACATAAAGAGAAAAGTGGGGCCAAGAAGACATTCTTTTATAGCCATCAATTTTCTTACTCCAAAAGTAAAATTTACTGTTGTTAGTCGTGAAAAACAGTCTTACAACAGAAAAGCCAATTATGGCATCATTGAACCCTGGTTTAAACCAAAAAAGGGGTGGTTTAAGCCATTTTTAGCCATTTTAGACCCTTAAATCAGCCTTTACTATAGCCATACCTGGTATAGAGCTTCCAAAACACGTCAGAATGTGTGTAAGAGACGTATTAACCAGTCAAAACTGTTTTTAATATGATTTTTTTATCTTAAGGATAGTTTTACCCTATTGGCAACAGCTAAAACTACCCCAGTTGGTATGAAAACTTCATCATGAATTGAGTGCACAGACCCTGTAACTCAATTCCAGGCCAAAGGTGATGAAATTTTTGCGTGGATTTTGACACCACACGCCTGTCAGCAAGCATTTTGGGGGTCTAGCTCCCCCTTAGAGCTGGAGTTCCTTTCCCCCTCCAAATTTAATCTTTCCAATTTATTTTTCCTTTAATTCCTCACCATGTATTATACTTATAATTTACACATGTAATTCAATTGAGTTGTACAGTTCAATAAAGTAATAATTGATAACTCATATGTAAATTAAATTTCACATATGTAATACAGGTGCACATTTTGACATTTCAATTGGATTCAATTGAAAATACTTTAATTCCTCATAACTTCTAAAATATACACAACACCTCAATTTTAACACAAGTTTTGGTGATTAACACTACATGTGATGTGAATTGCATTAAAATTTTGAGGATTTTCAATTTTCATACAGAAAATACTAAAAACCTAATTTAAGCTTATTTAGAGTTGAGTTACAAAATTTTCACTCAGAGGTGACCCCACCTAATTTTTTATGAGGTATCCAATGGTGAAATAATTTCTATATGTTTATTTATTGGAAAAAAAGTTATAATAATTCTTATTTAACTTTTTCCCAAATTTATTTATTTTTTTACAATTTTGTTAAAAATTCATTTTTACTTAATTTTTCCAAGTATAAATGTAATTTTACCATTTCAAAATTTAATGTAATTTTTTATTTTTAAATTGTAATTAAATTTTTAATTGTGAATATAATTTTATATTTATATTTTGATTATAATTTTAATAATATAAATAAATTTATTTTATTTATATTTACATGTTAATTTTTTATTTGTGGTCTTTTGGGTATATGAAATTACCTCTAAGGCTCACATTCCCTCCCCCAAAAGGAGAATATTACTTTGTAATATTGGTATTTCTAGTGTGTCTGAATATCCTGAGAAGTTTGGTAGCTTCTGGTATATATTTCTCTTCTAACCATTCATCTTCACAAGCGTGGTCACTGTACCTAATAAGGTATTCCCTCACTTTCTTGGTTCTTAATTTTCTTTCTTTAAGAACTTTGGTAATTTTCTTAGTACCAGATGTCTCAATGGGAGGTATAACTTGGCAAAATTTTGTCCTCAAGGGAAATTTCTGAGAATCACTAGATTTATATGGTTTTACCAAGCTCACTGGAAATGTAGGATGCTTATTACTAAGTTCTTCAGATAATTCTACTTCAACAGAATTTTCTCCATGGAGGGCTTTAATAACAAAAGGTCCTGCAACGGAGTCTCTGAGTGTTTTAAACCCTTTGATGTTATTGAAGTTGGTGGTGAATACTAGTACTAAATCCCCTACCTTGAAATCTGGAGTGGCATGAGATTTATCCCATTTATCTTGAGCATATGCAAATGAGTCTTCCATTCATTTTACTGCATGCTTTCTGGCTCTGTCTAGAATTCCTTTGAAGCTGGCAGCTGTAGGATGTATTTCAACCAAATCTTTCCGTAAAGAATCTTGGGGTAATTTGGGTTTCCATCCTTTTTCCAAAATAGCAGGAGTCTCATTGGTACTGGCATGGATTGATGTTTTATATGCTAATTCCAGTGCTGGCAACAGAGTATACCAATAATGGGTAAATCTATCACAATCTTTGAATTCAAGGCCATATGCACAAAATCTTCTTACCATGTCCTCTAAGGTTTGGATAATCCTTTCAGCGAGTCCATCAGTTTGTGGGTGGTAGGCTGTAGGAGAAAGGTAGTTTAGTGCGAAATAATTGGTGAAGATTTGTCCATAGTGCTGAAGTGAATTTGGGATCCCTATCACTAATGATATTTGTAAATATTCCAGTCGATGACACTACTCTATTCCATATCAGAAGAGCTGTATTGTGAGCCTTGAGGTATATTTTACATACCCAAATAGGCCACAATTATCTTAAAAAGAAATTTTGAATTATGCACAACTCATAAGTCATGCATATATCCAAAATTCATCATTTTCAATTTCAGAAAAGATGAATAACTTTTTATTGAGTAAGTAAATCCATGGATTTAAGACCAGATTTGGATTCTACACAAAAATTCACCTAGGGTAGCTCCATAGAGTGAATAAGCTCAAGTTAACTCTTTGAGGTGGTAAAATGGAAAATAATTCAATACCACATCATCAATACCACATAAAAGATCCGTGAAAATTTCTGTTTTTCTTAATTTCACACCAAAATAATGGGAATGTGAGAAATCCCATGTTACATATACACTAAGAATAGTGTTATGCATGTTTTGAGCACTTAATATCATGGTATTCTTACATGGACTTTTGGTACACCCATAGTGGATACCTCACTTTAAGCTTAATTTTCTATTTTTACGTGAAAAATAAGTAAGGGGGACAAAAGACATCAAAGAGAGCCAGGGTTTCCAACTTCTGAGGCCTCAGAGGCGTGGATAGCTCCAGAGCATGAATCCATGGCTCATCTTGGCCCAATTGGTAAACTAAAACTCTTTGGGAACTTGTTTACCAAGTTACAACTACTGTAAAACACCAGAAAATAGCAAATAACCTGCTATTTTGACGTGCCAAGGAGGTAATGAGCTACTTACACTCCTGTAACCATGTCAATTACTAATGAATTTCCATGGATAAACCCCAAAAGAGTAATTAAAACCCTTTTGGGACCCATATTCATTGATTTACCTCATAGCAACCAGCAAAACACTGCTATTTGCAATTCTACGTAGAAATGAGGTAAAAACTTCAAAAATTCATTAAAAATACAATTCTTAATGAATCTTTCTGAAACTTTCAGGACTAAAGGAGAACTGTATTGTCTATGGTACAACCAAAAAGAATTACAGTTTTACTAGAAAAATTAAACGTTTTACTTACAGTCCATTTTTGGTTATTCTACGTGAAACACTGAATCTTCAAAAATTCACAGTAATTACAACCTGTGATGAAATTGGCAATAACATTGATAACTTTGAGAAATAAATGATTATTTTAGAATAAAAGAAGATTTACAAGTGTTACTCCTTTTATTCTTAACCATATTGGGGTTGGTAGTCACGTAAAAGCATCAAATAAGTAATTATGATAATGTTACGTGACAAATAATGATGTAATCAATAAACCAAAAGGGTTTATTGTTTTCTCACTCACTGGTTTTTCAGTTTTCTCCATGGCACGCCTCTGTGAGCTGTTGTTGACTTAAAAGAGGCCTTCTCTTGCTGTTTTTTCCACATCATCATCTTATCAATTTATTAAATCATTATTACCAACAAGTAAGTATTAGTTACAGCTATTCTTAAGTGTTTTAAATCTTTCAGAATCAACCAGAAAGACGTGAAATCATAGAATCCAACTATATATTGTTGTAATACTGTTATAAATCCTTTTGATCCCTTAAATCCACAATTCCAAGTCAAATTTCTCTACTTTTATCTATCAGTAAGTTCTTTGGAGTATTAGTGAGTCATTTATCTTTAATTCTTAAAGTTTTTCTCTAGTAATAGTTTTCTTCAAGAATTATCTTTACAATTATTCTTGTAAAAGATAATTATATATTAAAATAATTTTATTTTTTTAATAAAAGAAGTTTTTATTATTAAATTCTTCTTGTAATTGATTCTTGTAGACAATTACTGCTCACTGTTATAATCACTAGTAGTGTATAACACGTGAAAGAAATAATTTTATAATTATTTAATTGTGGTTATAATAATTTTTTATTATTATATTTCATAAGAACAGACATAGTACTGTTGATTAATAGTAATATTATCATCAGTTTCATAGTCACATCTTACATGTATCTAAGGGTGTAACATCCTTGTGACATGGTCAAAAGATTGGAGTTTTTCTGAATCTGTCCACAATCACTAGGCAAGCATTATAACTTCTATAACTGCCTGGTGGTAGGCCAGTTACCCAATCCATATGGATAATTTCCCAGGGTCTTCTTGGGTCTTGAATTTTTATCATATTTGCAACTCTCTTGCCAGTGGATTTATTTGCCTTTTGGCATCTGTCACAGGTCTTGCAATACTCTGCAACATCTTTCTGCCACGTTGGCCACCATATGCAGGTCTTTACTTTCTCTCTTGTTCTGTCTTCAGACAGATGTCCTGAAAAGGGGCTATCATGGCATTTGTTTAGTACAAGATTGATTAATTACCTGTCCACAACTGTCATGACACATGTGTGCTTGGTCTTGTAGTAAATTATATCATCCAGTAGGTGAAATATTCCTTCATCATAAGATTTTTTCCATACTTCATCCAAGGCATGTATTAAAGAGTTCTCTTTAGAGTCTTTGTTAAGTAATTGGCATAAGATGCTACGATTCTTATCTTGAGTGTAGCTTTTTCTGACTTCTTCAAAAAAGGTGGTGTTCAAGTCTGTAACACTTATTTCTTCTATTGGGATTTGTGGCGAAGCTTCTTCTGGCACATAATCAGGATTATCAATATTATTTGGCAATGGCCATCTGCATTCTTATAAATATTCCCATCCTTATGAACAATAGTCATATTGCCTCTGTATCCTTGTATGGCTATTTGCCATCTGAGCATATGCCTGTTGGGTGTTTTCATGTTTAAAAGGGATTTGACAGCTGTACAATCTGTTATCACCTAAAAAACACATCCCTCCAAGAAGGAGTTTCTTTTTCCAAGGCGCTGACAAGACATAGACATTCCATTTCACTTGCTCCATATCTTGCTTCAGTTGGTTTGATTTGCCTGGATATTAAACATATGGGTCCTTCTACAGGTTTATCATTTATGATCTGAACTTGTTGAAGTGCAGCACCTAGTCCGTCCCCTGATGCATCAATATAAAATTTGAAAGGCAATCTAAAGTCTGGAATCAGTAAGAGTGGATCAGTGGTCAAGGCTTCTCTTAGAGACTCAGAAGCTTTGAATATGTCAACAGTCTTTTCAAATACTGTGTCTTTGTCACGCAATTTATAAAGTGGTCTTGCTATGGATGCAAAATCTTTAATGTGTTGCATGTAATATCCTGCAAAACCTAAGAATGACTGAATTTCATTCTTGTTCAGAGGCATGGGTTTTAGCAATACTGCTGCAAGTTTGTTTTTGCCAATTTCAAGGGACAAATCAGATACAACATGTCCTAGTGCTTTAACTTCTTTAAATCCAAAATGAAATTTCTTCAAGGAGATTTTCATGTTTACTGATTGAATTTTTGTCAAAACTCTGGACAATCTGTACATGTGCTCCTCCCAAGTTTTGGAACAGACAATAATGTCATCAATGTAAATGATTAACCATCCCTCTGAGAGTTCTTCAGGCAAGATTTCATTCATCATTCTTTGGAAGTGTGAAGATGAATTTTTGATACCAAAGGGCATCCTCAAGTATTCATACACTCCACAATGAACAATAATTCTAAAGTATTTTCTTGCTCTTGGTGTCGCCACATTTTGATGGAATCCCTTAAGGGAATCCATAGTGGTTATAAACACTGCTTGAGATATTTGAGTGAGGGAAATTTGGATTTTTGGTATTGGGTATCTGTCTGGAACAGTGTAAGTGTTCAGAGCTCTAAAGTCCCCAACCATTCTAGATTTTCCATTATGCCATGCCACTATGACTGGTGTAGTTATTTCTACTTCTTCATTGTGGCCTACTTTTCTTATTACACCAAGGTCCAGAAGTTCTTTGATATGAATTTCTAGAGCTTCTCTTGATTTTGGACTTGCTGTATATGCAGGTCTTCTTAAGAGTGGTGGATAAGGTCTCTCAATTTTGAGAATGATGTCAACTTCATGACCAATAATTTCTCCTAGAGGTTCTTTTCTTGAAGCAAATGCTCCTCTGTGGTCATACAAAAGCAAAGAAAGTTCATTTTCTTGTTTATCAGTCAGATGAAGGCTAATTTCAGCCTCATTTAACTGTTCAGACTTGAATTTCTCTAACTCTAAGGTGACTGGTGATACTTTGTTTACTTTGATTTGTCTTTTAAATAGTAAAAATGCAAATTTTTGGTGCTTATTGTCTCCAATAGTAAAGTATCTGTCTTTCTTGTTATAAATGGGTACTAGAGGAATTTTCCATAACAACAAATTCAACTGTGATTCTTAAATTCCCATTTATGTGTGTGAATATGACATTGGTCTCAAAAATTCCTAATGCTTTCATTGGATTACTTGCACTATCGAATTTTATACCATCACTTGGTACAATTGGTCTTAAAAATTTGGTACACAAGTATTAAGAAAAGATTTTCCAACACAAGAGCAGAAGGCTCCGGGGTCAAGCAAAGGGTTGGTGGGCTTGTGTAACAACCATCCATCAGTGGTAAGGGTATTCATTCATACACCCACTCAAACACCCCAAATCAGCAAATCCAGTATCTGCATCAGCATTCAGTTTCAGCAATCTTCATTCTGAAACATGCATACAGCTTGGTACATCCATACAGCCTGTCAACCCCTGTACAGGTTGGATTCACCCAATACAGTTTCAATACACCAATATGGAACTGTATGATCACTCAAATACACCACACCTCTTATACAGGTTCTGTACAGCTGTACAGGACCTGTATTGGCCAGACTCAATTCAATCAGCAATTATTCTCATGAAAATTCTTCCTCTGGATCAGGGCTGGTGATTCTCACATATACCAGCCCCTCTTTCTCCCCCCTGGGGACTTTTCCCCAGTTAATTAATTTAGTTGATCTGTTATTTTATAATTATTCTTATCCTTATAATTGGGTATTATAATCATTTAATTTTAAGTTAGTCTTTGCCTTTTCTCTCTTTGCCTGTACAGTATGAGTTGGGTGGCCATATACTTATTAACCCTTCTCTTTCCATTCTGACAGGTTGAAACAGTGGACTTGGACTTGTTTGTGGTTGGCTCTTCTATTTCTTACTCTTATTTCTTGTTGCTGCTTTTCTTATATTTATTCTTTTAGCAATTTATCTTCAACATTCTTCAGTGTATTCCTTCTTACCATATCTTTGAGCCCTCCATAAGTGAGTCCCAGGCCCTCTTCACTTCAAAGAGCCCCTGTGACAGCTTGTTGTCAATCACCACTTCTGTTATACAAGAGTTACCAGCTGTATAACCTTTCCCTCTGTTTGGTTTGGTTTTCATGAGTTGTGCATCTTGAACTTTTGATAAATCAAGTTGACCATTGCTCAATTGTGGCAAGTGGGAATAAGATTCCATGATGTAAAAAGTTGCATTGATATTTTCTATATCTTTTGAAGATTCAGAAAATATTGATGACTTATAATCTGAATTGTCTTCAATTATGTCATCTTTTTCAACATCAGGTTCTTTTTTTAATATCAATTTCATTGATTTTCCCCCTGTTTGGACATTTATTGACTAAATGGGTGGTGCTTTGGCAAATATGGCACTTTCTGACTGTATCTGCAGATTTATACTTAATATTACTAGAATTTTCTTTGGGGCTTTTGTCCACAGGATCTTTCCAAGGTGTGTTAAATCTTGTTTTGAGATTAACCCTACTAGAACCAATTTTGGTTCTGGTGGTTACTTCTTCTAATATATTGATAATATCCTCTGCTGAAGATTGTTCAGTAGTCCTTGTTTTGATAGCATGCTCTCAGTCACCTCCACATTGTCTAAGAACCTTTCTATGGATCATAAATTCTGACATGTCAGGATATAATGCTGTTAATCTGTCTTTTTGTTGGCAAAACCATGGTAAAGCTTTGTCTTTATCAGAATTAAATTTGGCAGATTCAAAGGCTGTTTCCACTTTAAACCTCCAAGCATCATTGGCCTATTTGTTGATAATTTGGGTTTTCCACCAAGTCCAACTTTGGTGTCCATGTGCTTGTCTTAATTTCATATACCATCTGTGAGCTGATCTTGTAAACAAGGTGTTAAATCTTGCTGTTACCAATCTGTCTGGTAATTCAAAATTATCTTTAATCATGTCAATTCCTGTTATGAATTCCATATGGTCATATTCTCCTTCACCACTGAAGTGAGGCAATTCTTTAAGCTTTGATACTTCTTCCAAAAGTGCTTTGCCAATTGATGGTTCCAAGTTATGAAAGGAAGTAGACAATTTTGATATTTCCTCTGTTGAGGTATCAAAATGCTTTTTCAAGGCAACTGTATTTGTCTTTCCTTCAGCAAATGATTTTAAAATATCATCAAGATCTTTCTTATTATTATCTTGGATAGTATTAATAGCTTGTTTGATTCTTGTTTCAATTATGTCATCAATATTTAATTTAGAATATTTGTCTGTTAATTCTTTAATAATGGCAGATTGTTCATTTATCTTAATGTGAAATTTTGATTGTTCTTAAAACTCTTTCAAAGCATTCAAGTGTATCATTTATTTGGCTCAGACTCAAGTTATTTGTTTGAAGATTGTCACAAATTGATGTATTCTTATCGGAAAGATGACTTTTTAGTCAATAATAGCTTTATACAACTCTGGAATCTAATTAAAAGTATTAGAAATCATTTTTGATATTTTAATCTGGCTTCCTCCTTCTTTTGTAATTCCATCATGCTTCTGGCCATCTGAAATACATTTTCCATGGCATTTTGCTGAATCTTTGGAATCCTGTATCCTTGGCTGTAAGGCTTTGAGGCTGGTGCCTTCCTTTTGCCCTTGTTTGGAGCTTGTGGCTGCTTTTTCACATTGGAATTTCTGCTGCTGGCCACTGGGGCTGTTTTTGGCACTGGTTTGGGTGGTGGCAGGTTGCTTTTCCTCCATTCTAGTGTCAAGAGCATCATGTTTTTCTTCTCCATCAATGGATGCCATCCATTGAGCAATTTGCAAGTATTGGGATGGCCCAGGAATTTTCTCACAGTCAGGTAAGAATTCATGCAATTCTTCCACAGGTCTGCAAAGATCTGGTACTCCTTGAGCTGAAGTGCATTGTTGTATGCACTGTGGCTGGCTTTGTATATTTCCACTGAGGCTTGTTGTGGCGGTGTCAGCTCTTTTTGAAGTTAAAATGGTATTATCAGCTTCAGAATGACCCATTTTAGTTGTTTGGAAGTCATCAACTGACCCTTTTCCTTTTGTACCTGATTGGCCTCTGCTATAATCACGTCTATTACCTTTCTGGGAGCTGCTTGAAGGGTTATATCTGGCTCCTGTTCTTATTGAAGGCATAATTATGGTTAAAAAGGGCTTAAAATAGTAATTTTACGTCCAAAAACTTACCATTGGCCAAATCTTTGGCTCTCTGAAGAGTATTACTTATTTCCAAGTTGAATAATTCAGAAGAAATTGGCTCTGGTTGAATATTCTGACTCACAATAATAGTACTATTATGATCAGAATTAACAGTACTGGCAGGAATAATGCTGGTTACTGTTGAGGCTTTTTCAATGTTTTCTTGTCTTACCACATTGTCAGACACTAAAATTAATGAAAAAACCAATTAATTAAGTAAAAAATAGAATATTTTGAAAAAGAAATGAAAATATAAGCCTCACTTATAATATGAAAAAAATTATTTTTTATGGATTTTTTGATTATAAGTATTTTTTATATGTTTTTAAATTTTTCAATATAAAAAAAAGATTTAAAAAGAGTAAAAAAAAT
The DNA here is from genome assembly GCA_023105745.1 of Austropuccinia psidii. NCBI lineage: Eukaryota > Fungi > Basidiomycota > Pucciniomycetes > Pucciniales > Sphaerophragmiaceae > Austropuccinia > Austropuccinia psidii. The sequence goes on from JALGQZ010000001.1 coordinate 28,873,263, forward strand.
ATGTCACAGGTAAAATATCACATCTGGGCCCCCAAATGTAAGGTGTGGATATGAAACTTTGATTAAAAATCGAGTACTTTTCCTGTCCTCAAAATTTGTATAAGGTAAAAATCAATTAAAAATAGTAAGAAATATTATTTTTAAGAGAAAACACGCAAATTTTATTGTCTATAGCTTTATTAGTATAAAAAAGTAATATCATAAAGATTTATTGTTTTACCAACAATAAAAATCAATCCAAAAATACTCTACAAGAGATATTTAAGGCTACAAAAGAAATTTCTTCAAGAGCAATTTCAATTGGAATTAATTGAGCAAAGAACTGCAGGCAATTAATTGAAGAACAAGGTCTTTAAAAAGAATATTCAACCAAAAAAATGCCCAAAAGTGACCAGAGTGAATTTGGAAACAAAGTGACAACGTTTACAGTGATGAAAGATGCTTTAATTAACTTTTGGGGTGTTCAGGGTTAAAAACAGGGTTAAAAATGATTATAAGAGTTACAAACAATGATTAGAATGATTTTTTCACGTGTTTAAAAGGTTCATAATTATTTAAAAAAGGTCGTTGGAATCTTTCATTTATTGTTTTAACAGTGTTTAAACTAATTATAAAAGGAAAAGATTCTAACATGAAGAGAAAAGTGGGGCAAAGAAGACATTCTTTTATAGCCATCAATTTTATTACTCAAAAAGTAGAATTTACTCTTGTCAGTCGTGAGAAATAGCCTGACAACAGAAAATCCAATTGTGGCATCATTGAACCCTGGTTTAGACCAAAAAAGGGCTGGTTTAAGCCCTTTTTAGCCACTTTTAGCTATTTTAGACCCTTAAATCAGCCATTACTATAGCAATACCTGGTCTAGAGCCTTCAAAACACGTCATAATGTGTTTAAGAGACTTAGAAACCAATTCAACCTGTTTTTACTATGATTGTTTTATCTTAAGGGTTGTTTTACCCTCTTGGCAACAGCTAAAACTACCCCAGTTGGTATCAAAACCTCATCATCAATTGAGTCCACAGACCCTGTAACTCAATTCCAGGCCAAAAGTGATGAACTTTTGCGTGAATTTTGACACCACACGCCTGTCAGAAAGGACTTTGTGGGTCTAGCTCCCCCTTAGAGCTGGAGTTCCTTTTCCCCCCCAAATTTAATCTTTCCAATTTATTTTTCCTTTAATTCCTCATCATGTATTATACTTAGAATTTTCATATGTAATTCAATTGAGTTGTACAGTTCAATACAGTAATAATTGATACCTAATATGTAATTTAAAGCTCACTTATGTAATACAGGTGCACATTTTGACATTTCAATTGAATTCAATTGAAAATACTTTAATTCCTCATAACTTCCAAAATATTGTCACAGGGGCTCTTCTAAGTGAAGAGGGCCTGGCACTCAGTGAACAGACTTACTTATGGAGGGCTCAGAATAAAGTACTCAATGATAAGAGTAATGGAGTAATAGGATAAATTCCTAGTCATAAAATAATAAGCATTAAAAGATATGAGAAAAACAAAAGCAATAATAAAGAGCCAATCACAAATAATCCTGTACCACTGTTTCAACCTGTTCAGAAAAGAGAAAAGGATTAATCAAGGATTTGGCCACCAGGACTCTACTGAACAGGTGAGGGAAGGCAAAGACTAACTTAATAATTAATAAAATAATATTAAATAATAAATCCAATATTTTGATTAACTGGGGGAAAAACCCCCAGGTGGGTGAAGAGGGGCTGGTATATGTGAGAAATACCAGCCTTGGAGTTTGACTGTTGAGATACTTGCCTGTATGCTGCAAGAAGTTGGATGTGGGATTTAATCCTGTATTGGTGAATCCAATACAGGTTATACAGTTAATACAGGTATTTGCGCCTGTATTGATTACAGGCCTGTATTTGGTGAATCCTGTATTTGGGTCTTGCCTGTATGAAACTGTATTGAGGTCTGAAAACTGTATTTGGAGAATGTTGAATGAAACCCCCTTGCTGATTGGGTTTTGAGGGGTATCAATGAAATAATGATTGTTGCTGATTGGGTTTTGAAGGGTATCAATGAAGTAATGATTGTTGAAGATGATTGGTAATGCCCCTGCCTCCTTGACTGTGACAAATATACACAACACCTCAATTTTAACACAAATCTTGGTAATTAACACTACATGTGATGTGAATTGAATTAAATTTTTGAGGATTTTCAATTTTCATTCAGAAAATACTAAAAACATAAGTTAAGCTTATTTAGGTTTGAGCTACAAAATTTTCACTTAAAGGTGACCCCACCTGATTTTTTATGAGGAAACAAATGGTGAAATAATTTTTATATGTTTATTTATTGGATAAAAAGTTATAGTAATTTTTATTTAGCTTTTTTCCAAATTTCTTTATATTTTTTTACAATTTTGTTAAGATTTAATTTTTACTTAATTTTTTCAAGTATAAATGTAATTTTACAATTTCAAAATCTAATGTAATTTTGTTTTTAAATTGTAATTAAATTTTTAATTGTTAATATAATTTCTATTTATATTTTTATTTTCATTTTAATAATATAAATAAATTTATTTTATTTATATTTATATGTTAATTTTGTATTTGTAGTCTTTTGGGTATATGAAATTACCTCTAAGGCTCACAGTCATATTCACCTTCTCCTGTGAATGTTGGCCATTCTTTTAATTGAGGTGCTTCCTTCATTAAGACCTGGTTATTGTCTTGGTTACTCAAGTCTGCTATGAATGGATTTTTTAATTCCTCTTTTGGATTAACAGGGCTTCTTATGTGAGAAAATGGTGTTGATAACTTGGGAATATTTAAGTGAGCCTCATTAATTTTATCCATTTTTTCAGTCATAAGCCTTATTTCACTTTGAATGTCATCTTTCAGATGCATTCTTGCTTCATCACTCTTTTCCACATGGTCCAAAGGTAATTTTTGTTGTGATGAAGTCTTTTCTTCAAATTCTTCTACAGAAATATTTAATTTGTTTAATTTTTCTGTACGATTATCAATACTCATGTCATAATTGATTGTCAATGTTTTTTCTTTGATATCACTTATGTATCTGTACAACTCTTGTTGTCCTTGAATTAATTTCTGAGTATTATCAATTAATATTTTGGTTTATTATTTTCAATCATAAATTTTATGTTATCAATTTCTTTTTTATTTTGTACAACAAGTTTTGTTAAAGATGATAAGCTATTCTTTATTTCTTGAACAGATAATAAACTATTTTTAATTTGTGTAAGAGGTAAAATACTATTTTTCAGATCTGTTAAAATACTTACAACATCAGGAGACAAGGATATTTCTTTGGGAAATGGGGTTGTCTCATTCTTTGCTCCTCTTTGTTTTTGAATTCCATCAAAGTTCTGGCCATGTTGAAGACATTGTCCATGCCATCTTTTTGAATTTTGGGGATCCTGTAGCTTGGGGAATATGTTTTTCTCCAATTCTTTTTCTTGTTCTTCTTCCCTTCTTGGGGAAGTGGGTTGGCTTGGGGCTTGCTGGTAGAAGCTACTGGAGCTTCTTCCTTGGTTGCCTCCTTCTTTTTGGCATGATACTCCTTGATCTTTTTGATTTGAGGTTTGGATGATAGTGGATTCCATCCATTAGAGTATCTCACTCTTTCCTCCTCTTTGAGGAACTTTTTCAGGATGTGCCAGGAGTTCATCACTCCTTAGTGTATTTGGGGCAACATTTCGCAATCTTTGTCCTTGTATACCGTGTAGTACTGTTTGTACTGGCTCATGTAAATGTCTATTTGAGCCCTCTGAATGTGATTTGTACCTGTTTGAGTCACTCATACTTAGTTCCAATTCTGGTTCAGATATCATAGGCATTTCTGGGACTTGCCTTTGGGATAAGGCACTTCCTTGTGTGGATTCTGTTCCAGTGGAGATATTGCCCTTCCTTTTCCCTTTTGAGGAATCAATCCTACTTCTGAGTCCAGCTCCAACTGATTGGATGGAGTATTGGGAGCCTCTTCTGGTAGTCATATTATAAGAAAAATAAGAAATGAGAAGATTTCAGAACAGGAATTCTTCTTATGGCAATTTATAAATGAGGTACTCACCTTCAGGGTCCTGAATAGTGGGTCTAGGAAAGTCCAATTTCTTGGCTTTCTTTTTCTTGGTAATTATTTTTGTTGGAGAACTTTGACAAGTTCCTTCCACCAATCTTTCAACAGTGGTTTGGTTGTCCTCTGTTGGGTTGTCTTCAAACACTAAAAAAGACAAATAAATATAAGTCTTTTATCTAAAAGTATTATTTTTGGTAAGATATGGCAATTTTCCATGTAAAACTGGCTTTTATATCTTTTAAAAAGTGAAAATAATTAAAGAAATGAAATTAAAATGAATAAAATAACTTTTTTATTGGTTTTTAATATTTTTTATGTTTTTATTTTTAAAGAACAAAATAAAATTGAATATGATTCTTTTATAAAACTCATTTATAATATGAAATTATTTTTAATTTATAAAATATCTTTTTTAATCACTAGATTCACTTAAAGAAAGTTTTTGTAAGTCTAAGGATGTGAAAAACCACGTGTAAGACAGTACAATTGCTTTCCAAATGCCTCAATAGCTTTTAAAATCAATAAATATAAAATTATTATATAATTTTATGATTATGATTATAATTTATTCTTGGTTAAACCCAATTATAATCTTTTTAAAGGTCTTTTAGAGTAAATATCCTGGCCAGGCCCCCAAATGTAAGGTTTGACTGTGAAACAATAAGTAAAAATTACTAATATTTTACTTATTGTAATATGAATGTCCTTATAAATGAAATAAATAAGATAAAAATAATTATAATAATAAGGCATTATTATAGTTATGGCGTAAAATAACTATATTATTAAATAAATATAATATTATAATCTATATTATAAAAAAAAATGTAAAAAAATAAATATATTAATGTAAGATAATTAATATATTTAAAAGCACTTTATTATTGTTACCAACAAATAATAAAGGCGTAAAAAATTGTTTTTTATTAATAAAAAACAATTAATAACAATAATATTACCAATATTAAAGTTATAAATTAATATAAATACTATTTATATTAATCAGAGAATTATTAAGAATAATAATAGAGAGAAATTATTATAATAAGGAAAAATAACCTACTTTTAATACTTAATATCATACTTTTGAATAATTTTATGCCTAGAAATGTAAATAAAACTTATTTAAATTGTATTTACAAGAAAATATAAGAAAAATCACAAATAATCTTAATTTTACGTGGATTTGATGTATATGAGAGAAATATAACAAATAAATTAAATAATTGGAGTAATCACGTCAAATTTTATGATTATAATAAATATGGTCTTTGGTATTTAATTTTATAACAGGTTTATATATAAAGAATGAAGAAATTACCTTTTGATTTAATTATTTTTAGTGTTTTGTAAGCGTCTGAGGGGAAAACAGAGTAAAAATAGCTCTATTTATAGTAAATACCTCCCTCCTAGAGTCCAACAGGCTTCTAGTATACGTGTACTGATCATATCCACTGGAATCAATCAATACTTTAAGGTTTGGTGATGATTACATCATGATCAAACCATATTACCTCATTATTACACCATTATTTAGAGTTATCACTATAACTCTAAGTTTGATGACGTCAAAGGTGTGGCAGAACCCCAAAATTCATGGATTTTATTTTTAATCATAAACTAACAGTGCTCACCAATTTTATCACTCATATGACTGTTAAACTTAATTTAAGGTTACAGTGAGTGATAATAAATGATCAAATTAAGCCCAAACTTTGATCCTTAATAACTTTTAAGATTTACACGCTACAGCAATTAATATAGTGATCTCTAATAGCTTGTCATAACCTTATCATGCTGCCAAGAGCATTTCATCATATCATCAAAACTCTATTTTTTATGATTTGTCTTGTAACTCATCTTTTCTGTTGAAATTTAATATTTTAAACTTCAAACCATGATTTCAAGGGGTTATACCTTGAATATTATAATAGAAAATACATAATTATTCATGAATGAACTAGTAAAATCCAACTGTCTACTTTTTTTTAAGTTTGGACCACTTTAACAACAAAGTGGTCAACAGCTCTGTTGATTTTAATCAATGATCCCTTACAGGTTTTAACCTTGCTTATAACTTGTGAAATAAACTTCATTTCTGTATTTCCAAAGTAATTAAGTGATGACTTTATTTTTGGTTCATGACTCTATCATGCATATTTCAAAAGATATTGGCTAAATTCCTTGAATATATGTGTTGACCAAAAGTGCATATATTCAGCTTAATTCATTAAGTATTGACTTTGGAGCTTAGCTTCTCAATTGTTTAATATGTGGATTTTTCTAGAGAATCCAATTCTACCATTTATTTCACATGTTGCTCCATTGGTCTTTGAAATAAATAAGGATTTGTGTTTTTTATAAGGTATGATTACTTATAACTCAATAAATATTGACTTTACAGATATGCCATAGAAATGGTATATGTGTGTTTTACCATGGGGAATCCAATGGTATAATTTATTTCACATTTTTATTCATTTGTTTTTAAAAGAAACCAAGTGTTATGCTAATTTATGGCATTTTTGAGGCTTTAAGGTAATTACTTTTAATGTATAATTATTTTAAATATTCCTTCTGACCTTTTTGGGTATGTGATCATATCTCAAAGGTTCACCAATCTGGCTGGATTAGTAAAAGCCTCAAACACAATAGGGGTGAATTTGTAAGTGGATCACGTCTCACAGCCGGTGCCCCCTTTGATCAAGCCGCACATTTTCCACTGGAATTCAAGTAGGCAACAGTACACAAGAATTTTCAAGAAAAACCAAATGCATGTTTGGTGGCACACCACCAAAAATACCTCACCCTCCCACAGTGAAATTTTCCTATCCACTCCCACCATTGCCCAGTAGGTCACTGTACAACAATTAACCTGGGGAAGATACACTTATTGTTTGCTGTCACACCAGTGAACATGGCTGCATGCCTCTAATATGCCACTGCACAATAGGTTTCTACAACACACCCGATTTCAGATATGCTAATGTCAACCTTGGTCCACAAATCCTTGCCTAATATGCTGCAGATCCAGCAGTCATATTGGTGCACCCATATTCCTGCCACCTTGCCTTGATATATGCCCCAAATTGGATATGAAAATTATGAGCCCAAGAGGTCCATCTCCCTCATGACCATGCACATAACCACAGGCCATCCCCCTTTGAGCCCATTTCTGCCTCACATATAAGTTCACCACCTGCGTTTATTGGTCTTCATTCCCTTTAGCTAACCCTTCCTGATCATATAATTTCCCACTCTCCCCAATAATTCATAATAGCCATCATGTCAACCCCTTCACAACCACTTTTCATTGGGATGATTAATATTTGTATTCAAATAAATAGTGATATAACCTCAAAAATTCATAATTCCCACTTAGATTCTTGGATTATCCCATGGCACAATCAACACAGCATATTCGTCTATCTCCCCAATCACCAGCATGCTATTGGCTCTCTCCCTGGCACCCTTTCCAAGACGTTGATACCATTCCTTGGGTGTGAGCCTGCAAGCATGTATTGACTTACCTGCTACACCGTCTACATCTTAATTTCTTATTTTATTCAATTATTAGGTTCAAACTTTAACCTAAAAATTAAAATTTATTATTTTAAATCTTAATGATGTCATAAAACATCATATGACATCATTTAATTTTGTAAATAAAATCATTATTAATTTCTGTTGATGATGTCATAAAAATCTTATTATGACATCATTTATAATTTTGTATTTACAATATTTAAGAGGATCATTCTTACCTTTGAATGATACCTCAGAGCTCTTACAAATTATATTTTTACAATTAAAATCATTTACATTTTATTTTAGAAATATTAAGCGCTCTCACCTTAAAGTGATTAAATTCACTCTTACACTTTATTATACTGTTGAAGCTTAAATTCCAACAGTACTTCATTTAAAACTTACAGTGACGTCTCTGTTATCTTATTTTAACAGTATTCCACTCGAATTAATTTATTAAATTCCTTTTATATAAACTGGAAGTCACAAAAGAGACCCCAGCTTACATTGGGGCACCACAAACCTTCATGCACTTTGGTCCTGGTGGGGCATAGATTGCAAATTGCCAGTCCAATCCTACTCAAAAATCATTTGTTGAAGGAGTATTTATGACTGATCCAAAGAATCCTTGCTCATCTCAGAAATCCAATATAGTTTTGATGTTCTTCGCATGGTATCCAAAAATTATATTAATAATTGAAAGTGTTCCAAAACAAGACTTCAGGCTTAAAATGCCTAAAGAATATGACTGTAATAGTCATAGTCAATTTCAACCTTTAACTCCCACATTTCCCGCTTCAAACTCCATTTCACCCTCATATCCTACTCCCTTTCATTGCCTTCCAAGCAAAAACTGATAAAATTACCCAGTGGATCACACCTCCCCATTCCATTATTCAAAACCCCCTCCTCCCTCATCAAAAGACCAGACTAGCTTTTCTTTGGGATTGAGAAATCCCCAATGGACAATCAGCCCATAACCTCTGGGCCACCTCACCCCCTGGATCCACTTTTAATGTCAGGCACATAATTACAAACAAGGTCGTCAGCTCATTCAAATACCTTTTGACCAATACCCCTCCTGGAGGACTTCTCGCAGATGATATGGGATTAGGTAAATCCATTCAGGCCTTTGCTCTAATTGGTACCTCCAAGGAGCAGCTAATTACAAACCCCCAACGCTCCACGCCCACCTCACTTAATTACCAACTGGCAATCTGAAATATCCAAGCATGCTCAGGCTGGAATTCTGCAAGCCAAAATCTACCATGGTCCCACTTGTCACTCATTATCCGAGGCCAACAACTTAAAATGTGATATCATCATCACTTCTTACAATACTATCACCCCAGAATTTAAACAAACCAATACCTCTACATCATTCATTTTTAAAATAAATTAGCATTGTATAATTTTGGATGAAGCACAGCTTGTGTCTGATCTTTAAATGCTTCAAATTACCTTTTATATCCAATAAACCTTCCCCCATTTTACAGCTATATTTCCTCTCAATACACTGCCACTCACTGTGTCATTAATAGCCTCCTATCATCCCGTCAAATATGCTTAATCGGGACACCTATTCACAACACCATTTATGACCTTTTGGGCATAATATCATTCATCACCCAACCCCAGAGCTCACGTCAAGATAACTGGTGACCATTCATCCTGAGTAGTCTTTAAAAAGGTAGAAATGATATTTTTCATTTGGCATTGCGGCATTTAAGTTTGCGCTGCACCAAAGCCACACATCTCAAATCCCTCCCCACTATTAGCCATCATTATTAACTGTTCCCACTTAACCCACCAATGCAGCAAGAATATTCCACATTATACAAACAATTCCTATCATCCAAAAGCAAAGGAACCGGAGAATATTTCAGAAATATTAATAAGCTGTGAATATTTTGTAACCATCACATCATGATTAACACAATTTCAGATGTGGATTTGGAAGACCACAAGGGCAGGAGCACTCAGGATAACTCCTCAAAAATCACACAAACTATTGTAGATGTGGAAACATGCATGATTAGTAGTAAAATTTAACACCTCCTAAAAAGCTTACTGAAGAACAAACAATCAAATTGTGGTCCAATCCAATTGGGGGTTTATACGCAATGGACCCAATTGCTCAATTTGTGAGTTAGTTCTAATATGCAGCCATTACAAATTGAATCCATCTGACCTTTTCTTAATGTTAGAATTGGTATTGCACTTGCCCATCACTCTATCCTTTCAGAAAGAATTGATGGAACAATTACAGAACAAGTGCAGGAAAAGGCCCTGGATAATTTCTTCATTAATCCTGAATGTGAAGTACTCATTGCATCCATTGCCACAGCTGGAACTGGCCTCAATATAGCTTGTGCTAATATTGTCTATTTAATGGTTAGGGGACCCCTAAAATTCTACTGTGATTTTTGGACACTGACATCCACATTTCCAGGAGCCCAATTGTAACCCAGCCATTGAGGCTCAGGCTGTTTATCAACTCCATCATATTGGCCAACAACAGCCTGTGAAGGTCATTCACTATATCACTCCTCATTCAGTTGAGGTCAACATGCAGAGGGTACCTTTCAAGCTCATCTTTGTCCCTGATTGTATTACTATTCTGAAATCTTTCTTTATGGGAATCCCCTATTCAAATCACCAATAGGTCCAAGAAAAGAAAAACTCATTAACCACATGAGCCTTCCTGATATTATCTAACTTGTGTTTGACAAAGTTGATAATTCTGTTTAGCCCCATCACAGGTCCACAATCATGAACACCATGAGCTGGATAGAACTTCTTCAATATTTCCTCAATTAAAATGATAAATAGGGTATTATTTTTAAGGGAGACAGTGATAAATTTCAATGCATATTGTTTATGTTATAGCATATTTAGAAAGTTGTTGCATCTTTAAGAAATGATAATCAGATTGTATTACACCTGCACAAATAATTCACAAAATGTTAATTTTTAACTGTGCTACACAATTATATTACTAAGTTATTGCAGATCATCACCATTTGGCCTAATAACTGGCATGTCAAGTATTTTGAGGGCAATAGTCTGCATCTTACTACAGCTTTTGAGCCAATCTTCATCAAATACCTGAAATGATAGGCCTTCCAGAATATCACCATCATCTGTTGATTGTATTTCTGGAAATCTATCAATAGTTTCTTTACCCTTCTTTTAATCCAATTACAAAACTCTGTGTCTCTATCCATTTTCAATACGAATTCATTAAATAACTGGGAGTGCCAGCATAATCCCACTTTGCAGTAAACTTGAAGGCGGTTTTCCACTACCTCCTCAGTATCTGAGCATACTCAAGGGTAATTGAATTGTGATGCTAGAATGGGAAATTTAGCCATATCACACAATTCACGACAGCACTCACAGGTCTGCACATCATAGAATAAATTATCATCAGACTTACTCCACAATGAAGAAGAGATACAGTAACTAACCCTTTGACAAATCTTTTCAAGCTTTTGATTCTCCTTCTTTTTGACCAAATACTCCGCATCCTTTTGAATAGACTTACATTCTCTTTTCAAATAAGTAATATATCCCTCTATTAAAGCTGCCACGACCCCATAGTTATTATGATACTTGTTCCAACAGTAATGATGATACTTGGTGCTGACAAGTGTGAGACGGAAGGTACTGTAAAACACCATAGACATCAGCTTGTTGAACGGATGTTGCCAGGAGCTCTCCCATTCCCAAGTGAATTGCTTTAGTCCTAGCTTTTGGAGCTCATTTTTGCATTAGCTTTGCAAACCCTGAGACTGGACCTGTGTTGATGGCTCATTGAAAACATCCTTGGGGACATATCCCAGATGACCACCCACTTGAATCACCATTTCACGCTCTTCTGTGCTGGGTGGTGCTGGTAGTGAGGATAAATCCTTATCCCTTACTTTGAGTAGGAACAGACAATGGGCGTGTACAGCTGATCTCATCCCATGGACATTTTCTGGAAGTTCCGCTTTCTGCCATTTTTGCTGCTCCCTCTGGGTTGCACATTTTTGCCACATTGTGAGCTTTGTGAGCCTGGTTCCTTTGCTGTCTCATCTCAGATTGCTCAAGCATACTCTGGGCAAGGGCCATTTGAGGGTGGGTGAACTCACTATTTGACTGAGTGCCTTTCTCATGTGCTGTGGAATCGTCCCTCCTTGTTTCATCATTTCTTTCACTTTGAGTCAAAGACATGTTCTCATCCTCATCATCCACAATTTTTTCTCTTGATGAACTGGCATGACCCGTCCTTGGTTTGGAGGCATATGGATGATGACATCCAGTGACTTTCTCTTTATGGACCAGAGGTGAAGATGAATAAAGCTCATTACCTGCCATGCAAATCATCAGTTAACACATCAAAAAATTAATAAAGACTGGTCATACTCACGATCTTCAATTGGGTCCTGAGATCAGACTGACTTGCCTTTACATTCCATATCTAACCCATGAAACAAACATATCAAATTGTGAAAAAGTTTATACTCCAACATCAAAATGACTTACTTTGATGAAGCATCAATCCTGGATTTCCCTCAGACAGACCACTCCAAGTAACATTTTCCAATGGTCTTTTTTGTTGCCTGCCATCAACCCGCTTTTCATCACCCACATGAACCCAAGATCCTGATGGAGTATTGAGGGTTGGCTGATTACTTTGTCCGAAGGAATCCTGGGATGCGACTGCATTCCAACCAGGATTGAGGTGGAACGCACATGGAAATTCTGATTGGGGATTAGCCTTTGATGAGATTTGAGGTGAGCTTCCTGGCCCTTCAGACACATCCATTTGTGTATTAGTGGGATTAAGGGGAATTAGGGTGCTGGAAATATTTGGGATTGACCAAGTGCTTGAAGATTGAGCTTTTGTATTTCAGACATCAATGTTAAGACCTGATACATTCATTGAGGATGCAATAGGGGTTGTGAGAGGAATGTTGGGACTCAATGGTGACTGTGTTTGAACATATTCTATGCTAGATTCACTATCTGAGTCATGAACAGAACCTGAATGGGATTTACATGGCTTGGAAGATGACATAAGGGCTAAAAAAGTACAGTAATTTTTATAACTTGATAAAACAGCTCAGTATTATGATAAAATAGAGTGATATGAGATTGAATTTTTTTCAAATTTATAATAGAGAGATTCTATAAATAGTTTGAACCAAGTGTCTCTTGGAAGTCTAATAAGACTCTTTTTAGGAGAATTCTCCCTGCCTTCTCTTGAGCTCTTCCCCTTTTGTCAGAAACCACCCTCCATGCCCTACCAGCATACAATGTGATATTTCCTTGATCTCAAAGGGGACCCATCATCCATGAGTAATCAGCTTTGATAAACATTTCCCCCCTCCCCATTGTCACATTTTGTGAATTATCCAAACTGAAAATATATGCATCAAAATTCCACAGCATTCTACATCTGTAAAGGGGTATATTCATGAGGGATTCACCCATGACAGAGACATCACCTTTTCAAGAAAGGAAAGACAATCCAAATCACATTCCAACCAATTAAAAGCCAACTGCACTGAAACCAAATAACAAGACTTTAACTCCACTCCAAACGCTTATGTAATAGAGTTATATTTTTATGTCTGTAATAAGGTTTAAACCATGTACAATGGAATGCCAGTGTACATGGTTTGAATGCTAATCCCCTCAATTCAATTTTAACACATCCCTAATGGAACGCCCCTCAAGGGTCAAAACCACAGTATCACCATGTGTAAGTAAAATAGAATATGTTTGAGCATTGAGCAGCATGGTATTTTACCCAATTAAAATCCTAACCTATTCTGCCATCCCAATGAGACATGCTACACTTTATCCCCTGCAGCTCAGCCACCATTACAAATGGGTTAAAATCCTCAGCTGGCTCAAATGATCTCCTCCTTCATAGATAATCACTCAATTTTTTTCCCAATTGATAACACTCCTACACACTTTCACATCAACCATAGATATTTATACACAAACCAACATTACTCACAATTCCTGCAACAATGACAACCCACCGCTATTCCTCAATGCGTATATGCATGTGTCAACACTGCTCAACTCAAACACACTCTTCCCCTGAGAGTGATAGGCAGGGAGCTGCCTTCACACCTTTCCAATATAAATAGCACATCAAAAAGCTCAAATCAACTATTTCACCCAACCTTACAAACATCCCTACTTCTGCATCAGGATCTGAGTGCCCACAAATTCTATCGGATCAAATCTTGCCAGCTGATTATTCACAATTGACCCAAAGCACATTCTCCACTCAAGCAGGTCTCAATTCAACTGCACAGAAATAATATAGTGGCAGGCAAAACCTTCCCCCACCAGACCTTGGAATGATAATATCTGACATTCTATCATTAAGGTATAATATACCCTGCCCTGAACCTTCTGATCAAGTCCAGTATCTCAAGCTCAGGTGGTCACTGCACTCCTGCATTCCATATACCTCAAGATCTCAGTACCATATTTGAACATCTCCAATTGGAGCCAGTTATTCAAAACTATATATGTTGTCCTCAATGTTTCTTTCTTAATGGCCTTACTGAATCAGTCCCAACTGACCAACCCCACTGTCAATGCCATAATGACCCAAATGATCATGATCCCTCTTGCACACAATCATTAGGAAAATTAATCTATTCATTTGAACCCCGCACCCAAAACACAACCAACATGAAGCAAAAGTTTATACCAACAAAACATTTCATTTATCAACCTGTCAAAAATTGGCTTGCCAGATTTCTCCATCACGCTAAAATTATGGAAATTCTGAATCAAAATCAACAATCCCAAACTCCCAAAGGTTTTCTCAAGTTTGACATCTGGGATGGATTGGTCTGGAGACACTTCACTGGCACTAGCAATATTAACGACCCCCCATTCATGTCCATTCCTGGTGCGTTGGCCTTCTCCATTTTTGTGGACTGGTTTAATGCACATTGGGATCCTTTATCCGTGTTTCCATCCTCATGGCCATTGCGTATGTGGCTGCCATGCACAAGCTTACTGGATTTATTTTGCATTCAGAAAACCACTTTTGTAATTTTTGCACTATGCAAAAAGCTCAAATTGAAGAAACTGGTCCTCAATTTCACTACACGCGCTCATACCAAAATCATAAATCAACCATTGCCAAATGACTTCAGGCAACCCTAAAACAACAACAAGCGATTTTCTCTGAGTATGGAGTGCAATATTCAACTTTGGAAGACCTTCTGTATTAGGATGTAACCAGAATGGTTAGTCTTGACATAATGCATAATTTAATACTTGGAATTTTTGAGGATCATGAAAATTTCAAATTGTGCATTCCAGAGTCCAAATCTAAAATTTACTTCAGGTCCTGCAGGAAATTCAATGACGCCAACAGTTGAGACTCAGATTCCATGACCTCCAACAGCTCTCTTGATAAAATCACATTGAGAGAGGCCCCCTCCCTCTGAAGAGACACAGCAAAAATAATAAATGAGTCACTCCCCACTACTTCCACCCAAAAAAAAATACCTCCCAATGCCCACCCCTCACATGCAACATCCATCTAGTGGCTCTGCGGAGATTCCTTCATTTGATGCAGATTACATCCCAACTTCTGAAATCCCCTCTGAATTGGATATCAGTGCACTGAGTGATCACCAGATCAAGGGTGAGGCTCTGGAGCATCTCCAAAAAATCATATCTGATACCATAATTCCCTCATTGTGGACAAGAGTACCCCGCAAAATGGGTTCCCCCTCTCATGGTAGTTTAAAAGCCGCTGAATGGGCTCTCTTATACAAGGTCTATATTCCATTTTTAATGCTCAGTCAACAGATGTCATTAGATGAACACAAATCTGCCAAAACACAAAGAAAAATGGGTGAATCAGAATAAATTGCAAATTCACTAACCAAGAATACATTCAATTTGATTAGTGCTATCAACATTGCCACAAGCTGGACTGTTTCAATGAATGATGCGACTGCATTTGTTGAACACTGGAAAAAATTCTGCCTTTCCAATCAACACCTGTTCCCAAAACAGAAAAGTAAACCAAATCATCATTTTGCTGATCATATTCCTGAACTCTTCCGACATTGGGGCTCAGCACAACCCTCAGCCACATGGGGTTATGAGCACTTGATCGGAGTATTTGCAAAGATGCCCACAAATAACAAAATATGTACGTCAATTAATAAGATCAATATATTCACATTGATTAAACACATGAACCGAATAAGACTAACTTCTTGCAACTCTGAATAGAAGATTCATATAAAACCTTACTTTAACATATCTGTCAATGTTCCAACCTTTCTGTTCTCCTGAAATTCCCATCTGTCCCATGTAGAATAAAATAACTTTTTGAATCACAGCCACCTGCCCCTTTCAATCACCAAAAAAATAACAAAGCATACCACCATGGCCACCAAATTATGATTTCCTAGTTGATTACTTACAGAATTTTCATTTAACAAGGGAAATAGTTGAATGGATCAGCTTAGACACTACCATACAATCCACAAGTCATCCCACTTCAAGGATTGTCACACCTTGGTATTTTCCAGTTTCAAACATTAGTTTTGGAAGCAATATATTCTCAACTTAATCCAAAAGTTTCAGCAACAGTGTGATATTTTTTCTGAGGGGCAACTCACAACGTTTTGGTGTTATTAATAGCATTTTTAAAGTCTCTGAGCCATGTTGAATTCTGAACAATAGCTTTTTAATATTAAAAACTTTGAAGATTGATGTGAATTTCTTACCAGATTGGCTGGATCTCAATATTTATAAAGCTGTTAGCTTTGATGATGGACACTTGATCATAACTGAAAAATAGATAAAAGGTAACTGTGGATTTTATGATAACAAATTTATGTCATTTGGACTGCTTGTAATTATAAAACCATTATTTCATGATATTTAGTCTACAAAAATGCAAATGTCTCAGATCTATTAGCAATTTTGCTGGTGAAATAACTGCCTCAAAGTTTGGTGATAGAGACATTCCATTGTGACAAGCAAAGCCCATTATTTCACATTGCCAGAAAGATATTACTATTTTGACATTGGGTACAGTGTGAATAAGCCAATTTCAATGATCAAATGACCCACACACTCACCTATCACAGCATCCAAAATGTCCAACTGCACCAGCATCACGTTGGAAGGGCAATCGGCCCTTACGCACCCGTACCCGCTGCATTGTGCGGTGGTCTCCAACCATGTCACCTGCTTATTCTGAGCTGATTTATGGCTACAGATCATTGGGCCTTGGTGTGCCCGTCAAACACACACCTCCACCCGTGGTATTGTGTGGTGGGCTCTACCAGTATCATCTGCAAAATGACAATCCCGCAGAGGCAGAGACCTTTCATGGATGACTTGGTGAAGTCAAACCCCCCGCCTCTACATCAAGACTGGGGCAAGGATCTCCTTGATGTGTGTGTGCAAAGAGGAAGGTCTTGTGTAATTTTTACCAACCTTTGGACAGTTGCGGGACAATCAGGTGGTGCAGAATCTGAGTTAAAGGCACAGAGGAACCAATATTGGCGGATGTCACAGGATTAGATGTAAGACAAGAGTGTGACATGTGCTCAACATTCGCTTGATTTCCGCTTGATGTGAGCTTGAATTTTATCCTGCTTGATGTTTTCTTGACCTGAAGTCAATTGCCAACAATTGACGTGAGATTTGCCCTGGTGGTAATTAATGAGATAAAGAATTATTGTAATTGTGTTGTAAAAATATCTATATCATGAAATAATTATAATAATATATATTACATTTTGATATAAATAATATAATAAAAATAAACATATTAATATTTAATAATTAAGATATTTATGGCAATTTATTTCTGTCACAAAAAAATAATAAATTTTTGGAAAATTTCTTTTTGATGATACATAACAATTGATAACAATAAGATTACTAATATCAAAGTTATATATCAATATAAATTCTATTTATTACAATAAAGAATTATTAAGAGTAATAATAAAGAGAAATTATTTTAAAAAGGAAAAAAATCTACTTTTAACACTTAATATAATAATTTTGAATTATTTTATTTCAAAAATTTAGAGATTTTAGAGAGACATTTAGCAAAAACAATTTAAATAATAGTTCTACTCACATCAAAATTGATTATTAGTATAAATATGAAATTTAATCTTTAATAACATAATAGAATTATCACAAAGAATAAATTTAGGCTGTTGGGAAAAACATGTAAGGGGTGCCCTGGGCCCATTTTTCATTAATAATGAAACACAACCATGCCTGTATTGGGCCAAAACATGCCCAAAGGAGGTTTTTTCCCCACAAAACCTCTCTAACTCCCAAATCTTTCAGATTTTTTTGCCCAGCCCCCCCAAAAAAAGAGACCAAACACCCAAATAATCCACATTATTCCCACCCCAAACCAATTTTTTTTTCTTTGGAAAAACATCATTACCAAAGCCATTTTTCAAGCTTTTCACACTTTTTTTCTTTTTTTCCCCCAAAGACTGCATTTTCCACCATGAAAACCTGCTTTCAAGCCTCTCAGTTTTCAATTCTTTACCTTCCCTCATCCATTAATCCCGCATTTAAGCCACTTTTTTCACTCTTAACCACTTCTTTTCTTTTTTCACACCTTTTTTCACTTCCATTTCACATTTTGAAAGTTTCTTACCCCATTTCAAATCCCCAAATTCCCCCTTTTTTTCACTTTTATACAATTTTTTTTCATTCAAAAATGCTTCAACCCCCCACTGAAGGTGAATTTCAGACCCTTGAACTTCTTTGGCAACATTTGCATAATGTTTCCAGGGATCTGGGGTATGCTGTGTCCACCTTGAGGTCCAATATGACCCACAACCAAGTTGAAATAGGTTGTGACAGGTCTGGGACCCCAAATTCCAACAAATGACCCTCCAAAACAGTCAGCTCAAGAAAGTTTGACTGTACTTTAGGCTTTATTCCAGAAAATATGCCAAGAGTTCCACTTGGACTCTTAAAGTCAAAAATCGTTAACATAGCCATGATGCCACTGAAAATATCATGGCACATCCTGCTTTCAGGAAACTCAATGAGCAAGAAACATCCCAAATTGCTCAAATGTTGTAATCACTTCTTCTTCCAAGGCAAATTCAGGCTCAATCATGCATCCAGAGGGAGTCAGACAGGCCTGTAATCCTTCAATACATTTACAACCAAGTCAAGAGAATCAAGAAAGACAAACTTCAAGGCAGAAGTTCCATTGATGCTCTTATTGACACTTGCAAACAGGAAAATTTTGTTTGGTCCTCTGCAAGGAGTTCTGAGGGACACATGACCTCCTTGTTTTTCACTCACCCCCTGGCCATAAAACTCCTTCATGGCTTTCCTAATTTCATTCTTATGGATTTTACTTATAAGAACAATAAGTACATAATCTCCCTTTTTCATATTTTTGGATTCAGCTCAACCAATAAGACCTTTTCTGGAGCTTTTTGTTTGATGAAGAATGAAAATCAACCCTCATATACTTGGGAATTAAATCAATACATAGAAGAGGTCCTCAACAACACAAATCTTGTTGCCCCTCCAGTTATTGTTATTGACAGGGATATGGACTTGAAAAACTCTCTTAAAAAGCTCTTCCCAGACCCCAAAGTTATGCTATGCATTTGGCACATAAATGAAGATTTATCTTCTCATTGCATGAAAAAAATTGGTCATGGAACTGATTTTGAAAATTTTATGGGCCTTTGGAATCAAGTAATATACTTTTATCTTTCACCCTAGTTCACTTTATTACACTTTTTTCCTTTTTTTTGTTTTTATTAATGACTTTGGGATTCATTTCTCAGTTTATGTATTCATCCACTGAAATGTCTTTCAAAGACAACTGGAAGAAGGTTCAAAAGCAAGTCAAAAATCCTGAAGTCTTGCAGTATCTGGAAAATACCTGGCTTCCTCTAAAGGAGTATTATGTGCCAGCCTGGACCAACCACCATTGCCACCTGGGTGTGGGCTCCACCTCCAGAGTTGAAGGTGCCCATGCCATGGTGCAACTTTGGCTCCAAAGGTCCACTGGTACTCTCCTGGAGGTAGTTAGGGCTCTCCACATGGCATTCAGAAAACAATTTATTGAGATTATCAACAGAATCTCCAAAGAAATGATTGTCCATGTCAAGACTTTTCCTCCACACATCTCTGCCCTCAATGGCAAGGTGTCTTATTGTGCTCTTCAGATGGCCTTTAAAAATTTCAAAACCAAATTTCCTCCCAATAAAAAATGCACCAACAAATACAACAATTATCAAAGAATTCCTTGCAAGCATAAGACCCAAAATGCATTTTCCAAGCATCAAAGGCTTGAAATATCAGACTTCCATCCTCAATGGCATTTGAATTTGCCTGTGAGGGTTTTTCATTTCTTATTCTTATTTTTCTTCTTTCTTATTGGCTGATGTTATTTGTCATATTCTTCTCAGACTGGTTTTGAATTTGATGATCAAAGTGTTGAAAAAGAAAGAAAGAAAGAAGACCAGAAAATATTTGAAGCTATTGGGGAAGACCTTTTTCAAAGACCAATGGCAGAAATTACCCCAATTCTTCAACATTTTCAAGATGTTTTGACTGGAAAAGTCCCATTTTATCAAATTCCCAAGGGTCAAGAGGATGATCAATATTATGAAGACCCTCTAGAATGCAAGAACATCCATGGAAGACCTCAAGGAGCCAAGAATAAAAACAGAAATCCGAACAAAAGAGAACCTTCAAGATTTGCAATTTTTGAAAGTAAATCCAAGGGAAGAGGAATACCCCCTTCAAAAGGGACCAGTACAACAACATCAAGATCACAGTCAAATTTCCCCTCTCCAATCATGGAAGTGGACTCATCTGAAGATTCTGAAGATTCTGAGAACTTATTATCTAAATCTATTAGTTCATAAAATTCACTACCCTCAGCAACTGAATTAAATAAATCAGAAGTAACCCTTAGAAGGTCCAGAAGATTGGCAATTGGAATCAAAACCTCACAAAGAAAATCACACAAGCCTATCACCAGTTTGAAGATATATTATGCAATTGACTTGACCTGTGAGCATTGTCAAAGCAATTATCACACAAGTGATCAATGCTGCAAGCTGTTTGTGAGTTTCTGATTCTTTTGAATGTAAATTTATCTTGTTTATTTTGATATTTATTCATTTTTTGACCTTATTTTATCAGATAACTGGCTCAGAAGACTTGCCCAAGTTTATCTTGAAATACACCTTCAAGGCCATCAATGTCCAGGGTGATGGAAACTGTGGCTACAGAACAGTATCTCACTACACTTACAAGACTCAAGATCAATGGGCTGATGTCAGAGGTGATTTGGATGAAGAAATTAAACAAAATTAAGACCTTTGTGAATCCATGAACACCTTAATTCCCCCAGTATCCTCTTATTTGGACATAATTGAATGGTATGAAGATGTTGACCAGGCTCCAAATGTGAGCCTTGAGGTATATTTTACATACCCAAATAGGCCACAATTATCTTAAAAAGAGATTTTAAATTATGCATAACTCATAAGTCATGCATGTATCTCAAATTCATCATTTTCAATTTCAGAAAAGATGAATACCTTTTTATTGAGTAAGTAAATCCAAGGATTTAAGACCAGATTTGAATACAACACAAAAATTCACCTAAGGTAGCTCCATAGAGTGAATAAGCTCAAATTAAAACTTAGAGGTGGTAAAATGGAAAATACTTCAATACCACATCATCAATACCACATGTAAGATCCGTGAAAGTTTTTGTTTTTCTTAATTTCACGCCAAAATAATGGGAATGTGAGAAATCCCATGTTACATATTCACTAAAAATATTGTTAGGCATGTTTTGAGCACTTAATATCATGGTATTCTTACATGGACTTTTGGTACACCCATAGTGGATATCTCACTAAGCTTAAATTTCTATTTTGATGTGAAAAATAAGCAAGGGGGACAAAAGACATCAACGAGAGCCAGGGTACCCAACTTTTGAGGCCTCAGAGGCGTGGACAGCTCCAAAGCTTGGATCCACGGCTGATCTTGGCCTAATTGGTAAACCAAAACCTTTTGGGAACTTGGTTACCATATTACAACTACTGTAAATGTTAAGAAAATAGCAAATAACCTGTTATTTTGACGTGCCAAGGAGGTAAAGAGCTACTTAGACTGCTGTAACCATGTCAATTCTTAATGTTTTTCCATGGATAAACCCCAAAAGAGTAACTAAAACCCTTTTTGGACTTTTATCCATTGATTTACCTCATAGCAACCAGTGAAACACTGATGTTTGCAATTCTACGTAGAAATGAGGTAAAAACTTCAAAAATTCATTAAAAATACAATTCTTAATTAATATTTCTGAAACTTCAAGGACTAATAGAGAACTGTATTATCTATGGTACAACCAAAAAGAATTATGGTTTTATTGGGAAAATCAGAAGCTTTACTTACAGTCCATTTTTGACTATTCTATGTGAAACAGTGAATCTTCAAAAATTCACAGTAATTACAACCTGCGATGAAATTGGAAAAAACATTGATAACTTTGAGAAATCAATTATTCTTTTGGAAAAAAAGAAGATTTACAGATGTTACTCCTTTTATTCTTAACCATATTGGGGTTGGTAGTCACGTAAAAGCATCAATTAAGTAATTATGATAATCTTATGTGACAACTGATGATGCAATCAATAATCCAAAAGGGTTTATTGTTTTCTCACTCACTGGTTTTTCAGTTTGCTCTATGGCACGCCTCTGTGAGCTTTTTTGACTTAAATGAGGACTCCCCTTGCTGTTTTTTCCAAATCATCATCTTATTATTATTTAAACCATTATTACCAACGAGTAAGTATTAGTTACAGCTATTCTTAAGTGTTTTAAAATCTTTCAGAATCAATCAGAAAGACGTGAAATCATAGAATCCAACTATATATTGTTGTAATACTGCTATAAATCCATTTCGATCATCAAAATCCACAATTCTACGTCAAAACTCTCTATATTATCTTTCAATAAGTTCTTTGGAACAATAGTGAGTGAATTATTTTGAATTCTTAAAGTTTTTTCTCTAAACTTAGTTTTCTTCAAGAATTATCATTATAATTATTCTTTCAAAAGATAATTATATATTAAAATAATTTTATCATTTTAATAAAAGAAGTTTTATCATTAAAATCTTCTTGTAATTGATTTTTGTAGACAATTACTTGCTCAATGTTAAAATCACTAGTAGTGCTTAACACGTGAAAGAAATAATTCTTTAATTATTTAATTGCGGTTATAGTAATATTTTATTATTATATTTCATAAGAACAGACATAGTACTGTTGATTAATAGTAATATTATCATCAGTTTCATAGTCACATCTTACACCAAAAAGCAAGTGGATGTCCATGCCTGACATGGGGGATCCAATTTCAAATAAGTATAAAAGACCAGTTTTCTTTTATTCAAAAGTCCACTTGTTTTCCTTTTTCCCTTATTTCTGTCCTCTAAATGAAAATACCCCCATTTTCATCGGCTTCTTGAACAGCTGTGCTCATTTTGCTCCTTTGGACATAATCATTTCTAAAGTTTATCCAGTCCCACCCCATTACTGTGAATTGGGAGATTCATTCCCAACCACAAGCCATGGGGCGGGCTGATAAATTTAAGAAACACAGAATGTTGTATTTTTCCAATCTTCCTCCCCCCTCAGAAAAAACCAACTATCTTGGAGGTTGATTCTGATTGATCAATTTTTGTATATACAATTTATGCCAATTATGCCCCTCCTCAGTCATATTTTTTGCTTAAATCCCAGCTCAGTCTCCTTTTTTATCAACCATGTGGAGATTTTGTACTTGAAAATAGTCATACTACAAACAAGGGAAAAAATCTGAAAAAATACATTTATTGCCCCTGCACTTCCTGTCCCACCAAAACAATTCCCCAAAATCATAGGCTTCTGGTTCTTTATTGTCCATATTGAATGATTAAGTTTAAAAAAATGAAGAAAATTCATAGGTGGGAATTTATTAAATGAACTTTTTGAAAAAAGGCATATTACAATGATAGGAAAAAACATTTGAAAGAAAACCTTTTTGCACCTTCACTTGTCCCACCAAAAAAATACCCAAAATTATGGGCTTCTGGTGCTTTATTCTTCAGATTGAATCCTTCATTTTAAAGAAAAATTAAGGAAATTCATAAGTAGGAATATCTTAAATGAGTTTTTGAAAAAAATATGCCATTTTGGCATATTGGCCAAATGTGTGAAATTTGGAAAAAAAAATTGAAAAAATTTGTGCATATTGACATGCCAAGTTGGGAGAAATATGTCCAAAAGAATAAAATAAAAATGCTAAAGCCTGATCCTGAGCAATTGTTTTTGAAAAATAAGGTCACTTACATCTTTTTACCATAAATTGGTAAAGACACGTAGGTTTTGGGTAAAAAAACACAACAGGGCAAATTGTGCGTCTGTCAGGCTGAGTCTATGATAAAGGTGTATAAGAGTATTTACAAGCTTTAACTATGACTGTGACATGGTAAAAATAATTTTAAAGAGGATATAATTGATAATAAAAGTTTTAATTTAAGAATTTAAAGGGCTTTACTATAGAAATATAGTGGTGGTGAGCGCTGTTGAAAGCCCTGGGTGCAGCTTTACCTGTTGGATTACAATAATAAAGACTACAATACTTTAAATTAAGAGTATACCTGATTATTAACCAAGAGTAAAACTGTTTTTGACAGTTTACTACGTAGGTTATTCAAGAGCAGGATGAAGAAGCAATTCTGGCAGTGAAAAGCCTCCTTTTTATCCTGAAATGGGGTGGCAAGGGTGCTAGACCTTTCCACGTAGAGGAAGTGAAGATTTTTTCACTCTCTAGTACTGGCTTGTGGTTTGCAAACAGCCTGTATAACCTGTATTGGGCTCAGATGTGGTTTTGAAACCACATCTGGGCAGTTTTCACCAATACAGGGTGAAAATTTTCATCTGGGGACCTCACAGCCTGATTCTGACGTGTATGACGCGTAGAATGCTGTACAGAAACTGTATGGGACCCCAGTATTGACTGACATATGAGGTATTGAAGCAAAAACATGCTCCTTCGTCTGTTGACACCTCATATTCATGATTATGGGGTGTTATCCCATGGTAAGACTGTATATGACAGCTGGTGGGATTTTGACCTTAAAATGGTCATACCTCTGTCAGTTTTTGAGATATCAAGCTCAAAGTTGGTTCATTGAATAGCTCTATATGAGCTCTACACAATGGTACCCAACTTGACATGGTTATCATTAAATATGACAAAGTTATCCCATGTACAAGTTTTTTTGTACATTGGCGTGGTTTGGGCAAAAAGCTGTATTAAGCTTGTTTGGCCAATAACTTCTGTTGTAGTTGAGTTATGGGGAAATGGATGACACCATCAGATAACCCTGATTGTGCTCTTTCCAAAAAGACCCCACTTTAGGTATCTCACACTAAAACTGTAAAAGTTAGATGAGAGGTGAATGTTTTGTTCACCCTTATTTGGCCTGAATTTGACCATAACTCAAGTTATACTGGTGCTAGCTCAGTTTGGTTGGCACCATTGGATAGCCCTGGCTTAGGGCTTCATTTTGAATACACATTTGATGGGGTTAAGCCTCTCCTTCTAGATTTTAGATGAGAGGTGAAAATTAAGGTTTATGCTCAGCAATAACTTTGGGCAGGAATAACTTTGTTATTTCTTGTCCTATGGTGATGGGACTTATATTTTCAGAAAAGGGTGAGTTTCCTCTTTCTTTTGATACCTTTTGAGCTAATTTGGCTCAGTTCCATGTTTTGGTGGTATTTTGGCTATACCATTGATTTATGGTATTTTGGCTGTCATGCTTGTGCTCTGGTTTTGAGTCACAGGCTGACATACCCTCCCTCTAAAAAAGGCTCATCATAGAGGAGACTGTTCAGTCCTCCTTGAGGCTCTGAATCTCCTTAAATGAAGGTTCCCATCTGGTATGGCATCCTCTGCCAACCATTTGTCTTTGTCAGCTGTCTGGTTTTTGAATCTGACTAGGTATTGTCTCTGATCCTTTCCATTAAGTCTGATTTTTCTGGCCCTGATGATTTTACTCACAGGTCCAGGAGAGTCTTCTACTTCCACTATTTCTGGTGGAGTGATGTTCTTCTTCCTGGAGGGGAATTTTTCCTCCTCTGTTTGGAAGTATGGCTTGACCAGGCTCACTGGAAAGACTGGGTGTTTCCTAGAAAACTCCTCAGTGAGCTTGACTTCTACTGCATTCTTCCCTATCAACTTAATGATAGTGAAGGGCCCTACAAATGAATCTCTCATTTTCTTGGGTCCTTTGAGATTGTTAAAGTTCAGTGTAGACACTAACACCTGGTCCCCTTCCTTGAAGTCAGGTTCCATATGTGATTTGTCCCACCTCTGCTTATTGTACTCTTTGGCCTCTGCTATGCATTTGGCAGCAGTATCACAGGCTTTCTTCCACATATCATGGAAGTCTTTGGCTGTGGGGTGGATGGTCAGAAGATTTTTCTTCAAGTGATCCACAGGTAACAGGGGATTCCACCCTTTCTCTACCAGTGCAGGTGTTTTTCCTGTGGTAGAGTGCTGGCTTGTATTATAAGCCAGTTGGACTGCTGGTAAGAGGGTGACCCAGTCATGGGTATATCCCTCATGGTCCCTATATTCCATGCCATAGGCACAGAACTTCCTGAGGATGTTCTCCATTGTTTGGATCATCCTCTCAGCTAGGCCATCTGTTTGTGGATGGTAAGCTGTGGAAAAAGCAAGCTTGGTGCCAAGCATGTCATATAAGTTGGTCCAAAATTCAGATGTGAATTTTGGGTCCCTGTCACTAATTATGATCTTAGGGACTCCACAGGTGGATATGATGTTATTCCAAAATAACAGAGCAGTTTCCATGGCTGTGTCCTCTTTATGGCATGGTAGACATCTCATGCTCTTGCTGAACCTATCAACTATGATTAAGCAGGCATTGTAGTTTTCTTTGCCTCCTGGGACAAGTCCTGTGACCCAGTCCATGTTGATGGTTTCCCATGGGTGTTTGGGTTCTTCTATGTGTTGAAGCAACCCATATTTCTTCCCATGTTTTCTATTTGCCTTTTGGCATCTTTCACAAGTGTTGATGTATTCACTCAACTCTTGCTCCCACTTGGGCCACCAAGCTGTGCTTGCTACCCTCTCCTTAGTCCTGTCCTTACTCATGTGTCCCATGTAGGGGCAGTCATGGCATTCCTGCAGGATTAAAGAGATGTGGTCTCTGTCTATCACTGTGAGTGCACTGGTGTTCTTGTCTCTGTGATAAATCAGGCCATCTATAAGGAAGAATTTATTGTCCTTATAGGCCCTCAACCAGGGTTCCTCCAGCTGGGTTTCCAGTTCTGGGCTCCTGTATTTTTGTTGAAGGAGTTGGAGTAGTATGCTACACTGTTTGTGTTTAGCATAAGATTTCAGTACTGCATTGAAGAATTCATTATGCAGTTCTGAGGAACTTATCCCCAGTATGGTGGTTTCTGTCCCTTCTGAATCAGTGTTTCCACTGTCAAGGGTACCACTCCCTGGTGCCCATTCAGAGAATCTGAAGTTCTTCTTCCTATCTATTTCCATAAAATGGATAGGAATTTTTGCAGCAACTTCAGGGTCATAAGCTGGATTGCTTTTGACATTGTCCAGTGGCCATCTGCTAAGGCCATCTGCATTGGTATGGCTTTTACCTTCCTTGTATATGATGGTCATGTTCCCTCTATACTCCTGGATGGCTATTTGCCATCTCAGCATTTGTCTATTAGTAGTCTTCATGTTTAGTAAAGACTTCAAGGCTGTGCAGTCTGTGTAGACTTCAAAGACTGCACCCTCCAAATAGTAATGGAGTTTTTCTAGAGCCCAGACTAGACATAAACATTCTGTCTGGGTGGCCCCATACCTGGCTTCTGAATCTTTCAGCTGCCTGGAGATGTAACATATTACACCTTCCCTTGGTTCACCATCCACAATCTGTCTTTGGTGAAGAGCTGCTCCCAAGCCTTGGCTGCATGCTGCATCTATATATAACTTGAATGGTAGTTCAAATTCAGGCAAGATGAGTACAGGTGCATTAGTGAGTTCATATTTGATCCTCTCATATGCATCCCTCCTTTCCTTGGTTATTTCAAAAACTACATCCTTTGAGCATAACTTGTATAAACTACTGGTTATGTGGGCAAAGTTTTTGATGTGGTTTCTATAGTAGCTAGCAAATCCAAGGAAAGATTGCATCTCTTTGATGTTCTTTGGTACTGGCTTTTGCAGTACTGCTGCTACTTTATTCTGGTCAATTGCCAGACTGAGGCCTGAGACTTTGTGTCCTAGAGCTAGTAGCTCTTGTTGGCCAAAATTGCACTTTTTGAGTGAAATTTTCAGATTGATGGGTGTACATTTACTTAGCACTCTGTCTATGTATTGTACATGGTCTTCCCATGTCTCTGAGTATATAATGATATCATCAATGTATACTACCATCCAGCCTTCCATTATTTCTTCTTGAAATATGGTGTCCATCATCCTTTGGAAGTGGGCTGGTGCATTCTTGATGCCAAATGGCATCCTGGTGTACTCATATATGCCCATATGGCATATAATTCTGAGTAATTTCATGGAGTTTGGTTTAACTCCATTTTGGTGGAAGCCCTTCATACAATCCATCTTGGTTATGTATTTGGCTTTAGCCAGTTTATCCAAGGCATGAGGTATCCTTGGTATAGGGTACCTGTCTGCTTTTGTGTAGTTATTCAGGGCTCTGAAGTCTCCACACAATCTAGACTTGCCATCATGCCAGGTAATTAGGACAGGGGTGGTGATTTCCACTATTTCATTATGTCCAATCTTCCTAATGACATCCATGTCCAGGAGTTCATTGATATGTTTCTCAATCTCTTTCCTGGTCTCCAGACTTGCTGGGTAAGGAGGTCTCCTTAACATGGGTGGATAAGGCCTTTCTACATCCAGATGTAGTTCTATATCATGGCCTTCGATCTTGCCTAATGGTTCTTCACCAATGGCAAATGCTGGTCTATTCTTCCTCAGCATCTTCAGTAAACTTAGCTTTTGTTTACTGGTGAGGGTAGTGCTAAACTGCCCCTCTCTGAATTCTTTCAGAAGTTCTTCCAGTGGGTCCTGAGAAGATATCTGGTATATATCAAGAGAAAATTTCTTTTCCTTGTTAGTACCAATGGTAATATGCCTATTTTTACTATTGTAAATATCTATGCCATACATTCTCTGGTAATCTGTTCCCAGTAAAAACCCTTGGATATGGCCATCTTCAAGCACTACAAACTCTGGGTTGAGTCTGATATTACCTTTTCTGTGGGGTATAATTATCTCTTTGATAATTGTCCCAATAGAGGTCATCTTTCCAGATGCACTCTTAAAGTTCTTTGCCCTGGTGGGCAAGAGTTCTTTTTCCCAGTTTGGGAAGTGGTTATCCAGATAATTTCTGGCCACTATGGAGCAGTGTGCTCCACTGTCAATGATCAATGGGTGCTGAGCATTGTCAATACATACAGTCATTTTTGTGGCTGTTCCATGTATGTATGCCATTCCTTTGGTTGGTGTAACCAGGAATGTTTGTGCATCTTGTGTGTGTTTACACAAGTTCTTGTTGGCAGTGTCTTGTGGCATGCCTGCTTCCAACTGTATATCCTGGATTTCTAGTGGGGTTTCCTCTTGGTATTCCACTAGAAATTCCTCTCTTGGGTCTTGATCCTCATCAGATGGTTCCCTGATGGCATCACCCATAGAGTCTGATTCAGAATCCTCTGTTGGAGGTTCTTCTTCAGGGACTTTTTCTATAGCATAGACTTTTTTCTTTGCTTTTGGGCAGTTGTTGGCATAGTGATCTGTTGAACCACAATTGTGACAAGAATTCTTCTTCTTTGCCACTTCTGCCACTCTTTCTCTGGGTTTGTCTTTAAACTCTACCCTGAAAGGTTGTTTCTCTTTGAAACTATTGCTTCTATATGGGGTGAATTTCCCTATATTAGTCCTTTTCCTTATGTCTTGTAAGGTATTGGCTATATCATCTAGAGTGCAATTTTGGTTGCATCTGCACTTTACTGCATGCTCTAGTTCTCCTGGCAGTTGTGTCAGAAGTTTATGATTCCTCATTTGAATGTTCATTTGAGGATCAATGGCTTTAAGTCTTTTAGACTGTCTAAGACACCACTCATATGGATCTTTGTCCACAGAGTATTTGTCATTTTCAAATGACATGGTCTTTTGCCATATCCAAGTTCCATTACTGTACTTTTGGATTATTTGACTCTTCCACCATGGCCAATTTCTTCTGCCATGGATTTCTTTCATTTCAGTGTACCATATACTTGCATGACCTTTAAATGCAGTATTCAGTCTAGCAGTAATCCAGTAATCTGGTATGCTTGGTACATCAATGAAAAGTCCATCAATATAATCTATGAGTTCCATATGATCATATTCTCCTGATCCAGAGAATTTGGGCCAGTTTGAGGCCTCAGGAAGCTGTTTCAAGGCTTCCTTCTCTGAATAAGACATGCCATCTCCATCCTGGTATTGTGATGGAGATCTTGCCTTATTCAACAACATGGCATCTGGTTTGATATCATATGGTTGATATGGATTCTCCATAGCTTGGCCTTGTGGTTGGGGCTTCAAGCTATGGTAGGCATCAAACAATTTGTTGATGTCTTGGTTCAGACACTCCCTGTCCCTGCTGCTATGGTGTTGTTCTTCAGAGACTTGATTCAGTCTCTTGTTGGTTTCTTCAGAGGCTTTGCTCAG
The DNA here is from genome assembly GCA_023105745.1 of Austropuccinia psidii. Lineage (NCBI taxonomy): Eukaryota > Fungi > Basidiomycota > Pucciniomycetes > Pucciniales > Sphaerophragmiaceae > Austropuccinia > Austropuccinia psidii. The sequence goes on from JALGQZ010000001.1 coordinate 28,903,728, forward strand.
TTGAGAATATCCTTCCTGAAGGTTTTTAACTATCTGCTCCAATGAGGCTTGAGTTTGTCTCATCCTCTCTTGGGCAGCTGCAAATTCTGCAGCCTGCTTTGCAGATTGCTCAGCATATTTGGACATTTGCAACCACAGTGTGTCACTGTTGATGTTGCTCTCAGATGTGATAATGTTATTTTCAGTCTGAGTGGGGGTAATGTTTCTATTACTAGGACTACTGATTCTAGAGTGGTTTACAACTACTTCTGGTTCTTGTGTACTTCTTTTACCAAATCTAACAGCTTCTGGATCATGGGGTCTGACTCTTTCCTCCTCTGGTTGAAGGAGGCTTTGTTCTTGCCCTTGTTGCCTTGTCTTCTCCTGGAAACTTCCTGGAATTGTGAAGAATGGTGACTCTTGGCCACTGATCTGCTGGTTTCTGAATGGTGTGAAGCCACTGGAGAGCTGATTTGGCTGGCTCCTTGTGAACCTGAAGGAATCTGAGTAGGCCCTGTCTGGGTTAACTGTTCTTCTATGGCTTGGATAGTGGCTTGGTTCTCCCTTATCCTCTGTGCCCTTGCCTCCAGGAGTCTGTGCTGCCTGGTAGGGTTCCAACCCTTGGTGATTACCATAAGGTCCTTGAAGTCTATCTCTTTGAGACAGATCTTCTGGCAACTTGATCCCAGTTCTGCCCAGTGAGTTGCTAGGTTGAACCTCTTGTTGTCCATGCTCCATTGAAACAAATATTTGAGGAGTTGGTGGATTTGAAGAACTTGATCCATATCCTTCCAGTCCTCTGGTTTGAGGTTTCTGTTGAATTGGAGTGTGAATGGCAAGGTTGATATTATCTCCCTCATTGTTTTGCCATCCACCACTGTGCCCAATGTGTCTTCTTTCAGGTCTTCTCGTTCTAGACATTCCTGCTCTATCCTCTGGCTGTTTCCTTTGGAAGCCAAGGTCTCTGAGGTGTGCAGGGGACATATCAGTGTTTGCAAGCAGTCAAAAACTTTATGTTCTTAGGGTATTTACCTTTGACTGTGCCTTGTACAAATTTGTTATCTGCTGATTTGGGCAGTTTGCCTTTGGAAGTTACAACTGGGTTAATAATTGTAATCTTCCCTGTACAAGTGGATAAGGTTGGTTTACCTTGTATGGATGCAGAGTTTTGTGGTTTTCTACTTCTCTGAGTGGCTATTGGTGTCCACTTCTTGGCTGTGATGAGGCCTTCACTAAGCCTTTTTCCTTTTCCCTTGCTGCCCTCTGGTTCTGAGGGTGTCACTGGTATGTTGGCCTGTGACTTTGTCTCAAGTGGTATGAAGTTTTCTTCCACTGAATCAAAACAGGAAAAAGAGGGCTTATGTCAGTTAAGACTTCTTACAAGGCTGGTTTTGCACATCTAAGAATGGCCTCTGGGCTTGTATATTACTACAGTATGCCCCTGTATAATGACAGTGTGATTTGAATCAACAATTTCACGTCAGAATTACAGCTTTTGGTACCCTGTCACACTGTTTGTGTGCCAGTATCCCACAGATACACTTGTGGTCTTCAATTGTATTCTGTATAAGTGGTTTAATATAAGTGTTATTGAGTCAACAATACACTTAATCCACGCCTCAACTGATGGTTTTTGAGTCAGAGGTGTCCTTATTCAGTCAAGAATACAGGACTTATTAGTGGCTAATGTGTATTTATATACAAAACACGCCAAAAATAATTGTTTTCAGTGGGTATTAGCCACGTGAAAAATACTCTTTTTATAATATGAGTATATAAAGAAGAATAAAAATATATAAAATATATTTTTTAAAGTGGAAATTACGCCTAAAAAAGATAAAACATTGGTTAATAAGATATAAAAAAGAGAAAAAACTCACTTGTAAGGTCCAAAAAGTAAAAAAAACACGGCCAGGCCCCCAAAATGTCAGGCTGAGTCTATGATAAAGGTGTATAAGAGTATTTACAAGCTTTAACTATGACTGTGACACGGTAAAAATAATTTTAAAGAGGATATAATTGATAATAAAAGTTTTAATTTAAGAATTTAAAGGGCTTTACTATAGAAATATAGTGGTGGTGAGCGCTGTTGAAAGCCCTGGGTGCAGCTTTACCTGTTGGATTACAATAATAAAGACTACAATACTTTAAATTAAGAGTATACCTGATTATTAACCAAGAGTAAAACTGTTTTTGACAGTTTACTACGTAGGTTATTCAAGAGCAGGATGAAGAAGCAATTCTGGCAGTGAAAAGCCTCCTTTTTATCCTGAAATGGGGTGGCAAGGGTGCTAGACCTTTCCACGTAGAGGAAGTGAAGATTTTTTCACTCTCTAGTACTGGCTTGTGGTTTGCAAACAGCCTGTATAGCCTGTATTGGGCTCAGATGTGGTTTTGAAACCACATCTGGGCAGTTTTCACCAATACAGGGTGAAAATTTTCATCTGGGGACCTCACAGCCTGATTCTGACGTGTATGACGCGTAGAATGCTGTACAGAAACTGTATGGGACCCCAGTATTGACTGAAATATGAGGTATTGAAGCAAAAACATGCTCCTTCGTCTGTTGACACCTCATATTCATGATTATGGGGTGTTATCCCATGGTAAGACTGTATATGACAGCTGGTGGGATTTTGACCTTAAAATGGTCATACCTCTGTCAGTTTTTGAGATATCAAGCTCAAAGTTGGTTCATTGAATAGCTCTATATGATCTCTACACAATGGTACCCAACTTGACATGGTTATCATTAAATATGACAAAGTTATCCCATGTACAAGTTTTTTTGTACATTGGCGTGGTTTGGGCAAAAAGCTGTATTAAGCTTGTTTGGCCAATAACTTCTGTTGTAGTTGAGTTATGGGTAAATGGATGACACCATCAGATAGCCCTGATTGTGCTCTTTCCAAAAAGACCCCACTTTAGGTATCTCACACTAAAACTGTAAAAGTTAGATGAGAGGTGAATGTTTTGTTCACCCTTATTTGGCCTGAATTTGACCATAACTCAAGTTATACTGGTGCTAGCTCAGTTTGGTTGGCACCATTGGATAGCCCTGGCTTAGGGCTTCATTTTGAATACCCATTTGATGGGGTTAAGCCTCTCCTTCTAGATTTTAGATGAGAGGTGAAAATTAAGGTTTATGCTCAGCAATAACTTTGGGCAGGAATAACTTTGTTATTTCTTGTCCTATGGTGATGGGACTTATATTTTCAGAAAAGGGTGAGTTTCCTCTTTCCTTTGATACCTTTTGAGCTAATTTGGCTCAGTTCCATGTTTTGGTGGTATTTTGGCTATACCATTGATTTATGGTATTTTGGCTGTCATGCTTGTGCTCTGGTTTTGAGTCACAGGCTGACAGAGTCAATCATTGGAAATTGACTTCACGTAACACTGTCAGCCTTTGGCTCAAAACCAGAGCACAAGCATGACAGCCAAATACCAGAAACCAATGGTAAAGCCACGATACCACCAAAACATGGATCTGAGCCAAATCACTCAAAAGGTATCAAACGGAAGAGGAAAATCACCTCTTTCCAAATATAAAAGTACCATAATTATAGGAAAAGGAATAACAAAGGCATTCCTTCTCAAAGCTATTGCTGAGCATAAATGTTAATTTTCACCTCTCATCTGAAATCCAGAGGAAGAGGATTAACCCCATCAAACGGGTATTCAAATTGAAGCTCCAAATCAGGGCTATCCAAAGGTACTAGACAAACTGCACTAGCACCAGAATTACAGAAGTTATGACCAAAATCTAACGCCCTTATATGCCCTTTTTGTTGTTGGCGGTTCTGACTCTAGGCCGAAAAGCCAAGAAACCAGCGATCATTAAATCATCAATCCGAAAACTAAAACTCAAACTACCGGAAACCAAAATCGAAGGTTAAAAAAGTCTTGTCTAAGTGCATTTTATTTTTTTGAAAGTTTTTAGAAAACTAACCGTAAGTGGGCTTCATTATCTGGGGGGCATTTAATGGCTTATCTCATTGACACTTTTGTTTCATTGATATAGGTCTCCGTCATCTGGAAAAAAATGGAATCCAACTCTACACCCGTTGTTGTCACAGCTTCAAAGAAGAGAAAAATCTCAACACCGAAGTTGTCTGCCGCAAGCGTATCAATGGATGAATCAATGGCAGTTGCAGATTCTGATGACTCTGCGAAGGAAGAGGAAGCCGCGGGTGAACCAAAGCCTCCTCCTCCTAAAATGACCATCCCTCTGGCCTGGAACGAATTGTTACAGAAATCTAGTGTGATGGTCCGGCTATCAGCCGAAGCTGCTTGGGGGAAGAACATGCAAGATCCATCAAATGGTGGAAAGGGTCTGAAAAATCTTATGATTCTTGTAAGAGTTGTTGGAGTTAAGGCCAGTTCTATACCGAGGGATGAGGACGCATTGTTAAGAGCCTTTTTTCATTGTGGGATCAAGCCGCTCGAAATCCAATTTCAAAATGGTTCCCACACTTATGGAAGCGAATGGATCGTTCATCTCAACGCTCGTGATACCCTCAACTTGCCCTCTTACCAGGACGCGCACCGGGGGATATTTTGTGACCCGAATCAATCTACCCATTACGGGTTTATCTGGAACTTGCCGATTTATCGAAACTTGAAGGACAATTGGGCTGGAAAACAGTTCTACTTCAACTTCGAGTGCTATGTTCAAAGTTTGGTTGCTAGTGCTAAGTGGCAGGAAAAGCCATTTATGGACGGGCAGGCAGTATTCTACTCCGAAAAAAGTGGAAAAATCTTTAAGATCGACATACATGAAGTGCACCCATTGAAGAAGGGCCATGGCTCTCATCAATATAACTACGGATGTTGGACGATCAAGTTGAAGAGTTATCCGCCTAAAGAAATCGTTGATGAATACTGGACAACAAAACCTGTTGGTCCACTTTTAGTGAAGTGGAAAGAAGAAAGCTTCAGATTCAATCTTTCGGCACCTTGCAATTATTGCGGTACGGAGGAGCACAAGTCTGGAGACGATTGCCCCTATAAGGTGGCACTCAACTCGGCAAGGCAGAGGGATCAACCAAAGAAGAAATCCGAAGTTGATACCGTTGAAGCTGGACCATCCGTTCCTCAAGGTCCGCCGAGCAAAAAGAAGAAAGGGAACGATGGAAAAGCCCAGGGTTCTGATAAGAACCATGGGATGAAGAAGGATAAAGGAAAAAATAAAAAGTAAGCACTTCTGAATCTGTTCTCTGTTGGTTAGAGAGTGGGGGCTAATTAAAGTACTTCCTTTTTTTCTGTTGACAGGAAAAACTAGTTGTAGTTTGTTGAATCTTGTCTTCGCTATTATCCATCTTAGTGAAATCAAAGTTGTTTTGTTTTAAAGCTTAAGTTATTAGACTTGCCAATTAGGTAAAGTATTTGAGAGTTGGTGAGTCTTTTTAAGTTTAAGAAACTGGTTTGTATTTCTTTTTAAGATAGATTCCGCTTTTGCGGTTTCTATCTTTTTTTTTCTCTTAAGAGCCCAAAAAAAAAAAAAACTTCTAAGTTTATATGTGTCTAAGTCCTATAGATAGGACTTCCTCTTAAGTTTTCATTAAGTAAATAACTTGTTTATTTTCTTCTTAAAAAGATAGATTCCGCTTTTGCGGTTTCTATCTTTTTTTTCTCTTAAGAGCCCAAAAACTTCTAAGTCTGAGTAAGCCTGAGTCCTGGAGACAGGACTCTCTTGTGAGTTTTTATTAAGTAAATAACTTGTTTATTTTCTTTATAAAGGTAGATTCCGCTTTTGCGGTTTCTTCTTTTTTTTGTCTAAGTTTGCCTGAAATCCAACAATAAGATTTCTTTTTAAGTTTTGGATACAAAAATAACTTATCTATTTTCTCTTAAAGATAGACTCTGCTTCTGCGAGGTCTATCTTTTTTTCCTTTAAAGACAAAACTTGAAGAGACACCTGTCCAGTGGGGGTCTGTAAACTTTGTGCTGGAACTCTGATTTTTTTTATACTAAAGTGGGTTTGTTGAGTTTGAATTAGAACGCTAATAACCTTTGTGGCTGATTGTCTACACTGCTCCTGTGCCTACTCAGGCACAGGTTTATCCAATAAGTTTTTCTAGGGGGGGCCTAGTGTCGTTGTAAGGTACGTGACGTTTTAAGTGAGATTGTCCGTGCCCTGAGGATACAAATAACGCCCCCACCATTGGTTAAAGTTCTTAGAAAGCCCCTGGACGCGAAATTGTCCAGGTTGAAACAATCTCCCACCTGCACACAACCCGTGCTAATTCAAGACCCAACTCCTCTACCAGTCCAACATGGAACCTACTCTACGTGCAAAAGATTTCAGATCTATCAAACAATATTACCAATTAGCCTCCGTGGTACGCTAAGTCCCACAGAGGAAGGCCCCAACGCTACCCAGCTCTTGTCTCCACTTGAAGAATTCCCCAAGCGCCCTGCTGAGCTCTTTAAAAAGTTTGCTTTGACAAGACCTGGTCCCAGCACCTGCACCAAGGCCGCACTGAAGACAAATGGGGGCATCTGTATATCCCGGAGGGGATAAAAACACTCAAATTGAACCATGATAGAGAACAAGTCATATGTAGAAGCTTTACTTGGCCGTTGCCTGCCGGAAGTACCGGCAGGAGACGGCGTGGGCGGCACCAAGCGTCCGAACTCCCAGCCCAAAGGGGGGCATTCTTCAAGAAAGGGTACTAGTGACTGTGGGCAGCTGTGCAGCACAAGTAGACTCCAGCTACCAGGCCGCAGAGATCTGCTGTGGGGCACTGGGCAGGAGCTCTCCGCGTTAACGCGACCAGTGCCAAAATGTAGGAAAGTTCCAGGGGATATGACAGTTCGGAAAACTGCCCCCCTGGAAGAAAGGTTTGAAAACTGTGTTAGGCTTATTTTGACTAACACAGGATCCTTGACAACTGTCCAACTTTATTCGGCTCTGGAAAACTCCTTGCGTCACTGCTGTGGGGTCTACCAAGGGATCGTCAAGGTTGTGCCCATTGTACAGCCAAATCGTCAGAGACGTTTTGACTTATGGGTGAAAAAAGACATTTTGATGGGTCTCCAAAGGAACTTGAAGCTAGATTACTCCGGCAGAAAGCTCCTTCGGGTCATTCTAGGTAGGGCAAATCGTCCATTGCAGGAGCTGCTCGGACGATATATGCTGCCCTGCTACAGGTTATATCGATGGAAACCATACCGAGATAGGGTGATTTCCACTCCTGAAAAGGCGAGTAACCACCCACTAACCCTTGACAATCTGGCTAGCTGGAATGTCAACGGGCTACGAACCAAGAAAGTATGGCTGGACATGTTGTCCAGCCAACTTGGCTGCGCAGTATTTGCTGTGCAAGAGCATCTCTTGGGGATACTGGACTATCTTCCTGCTATTGAAGGCTATATAACCTACAATAGACCACGGGAAAATGGGTTCAGGGGGCAGTCACTGTTCATTCATAAATCTTTGGCCTCACACGAGGTTGCAACGGAAGATCAGGCCTTTATACATGTTACAGTGTTTGGTCTGTCAGATGGTCTTCCCTGGCACATGATTGCAGTCTATCTACCTTCGGGAACAGCTTCTAGAGGAAAGAGGGCGGCGGTTCTGAGGAAACTCGGGGCCCACCTTCAGTCCACCATCAAGGAGCCAAGGCCATTGGTAACAATCATGGGCGATTTCAATATGGATGAACTGGAGCTAGACTCCGTACTTGGCAAAGATGCATGGAAAGGCTTAGAGTACTTCCAACTGTGCCACCCCACAAATAACATCACTAGAGCTTCCCTCCATCAGACTCAGCGAAGCCTGGACCACTTTGTGGTATCAAAGGCTGCACGCCTTAGATGTGGGGGAATCTCTATCAATAGGAATGTCCTGGCAAGTGATCACTGGCCCATCAAGCTAGATATCCTAAAAGGGAAGCTTCACGAATCCACCACTTCATTGAGGTGGAACACTAAGCTTCTCCAAGGTCACGGGGACGAATTGGCTTTTTCCCATCGCTGGGATTGTCTCGATGTAGACCACATCGATACTCAAGAAGATCTTGACTCAGCGGCTAACAAGTATGTGGAAGTCCTGGACAAGTGTGGTAAAGAACTTGGTATTAAACAGGAAGTCCGCAGCGCCCCCCATGAGACCTTCGATAAGAAGACCTTAGGGGCTATTAAACGGGAACGCCGAGCAAGACTGGCATACACCACAGCCATGTCACGTGGAACTGACGGAAAGCTCTTAAAAAAGCTGAAGGCAAGCCTAGTAGAGATGACGCGAAGATCAAAGCTCAAGCAGAGAAAATTTGCTAGAGCCCTAAAACTTCGCCAAGCTAGGAGAATCTGTTTTCTCCTGGACAACAGGGAATCGAAGGACTTCCATTCTATGGTGCAAAAGCTCCAAGGAAAAGGACGGCAGTCCCAGATCCCCACCCCTTGTTTCAATGACAAGGGCGTCCTACTGGTGGACCCTAAGGATATCCTGGACGAGAGGGCCAATTACTCTGAAAAATTGGCCTCAGACCCAGAAGGGATATCCAAGAATAAGACACTGTGGGAAGCTCGAGTGGCAGTGGAAAACACTCGCGCAGAAAAACTCCTTATTTGTCGACCTGATGAGGACTCAACGCTGGACCCATCCAGCCTCTTGACTGTTCCAGCCTTCCTTATGGCTATCAGAAGTATGAAAAAGAACTCGGCACCCGGGAAGAGTGGTCTCTTGACTGCTCATCTCAAACGCTTTGTGCAAACGGAATGCACCCTCCAGACCACTAAGGAATGGAGACATTCCGAAAAACGGAGATATGGTAGCAGGGCATATGCCCAACCACTGGATTATTCCTATGTGGCCCTACCACGCGAAGATCTTCCTTCACGGCTGCTTACTCCAGCTCTCCAGTGCCTTTTCAAACTGATGAATCACTGTCTCAGACTTGAAAAACTCCCCAAACTATGGGGAGAAGAGTTGCTTATTTCAATTGAAAAACCCGGTCTAGACCCCAGGCAATTGTCCAACACCAGAGGTATAACCCTCTCCTGTACCGAGAATAAGCTTCTCATGACAATAATAGCCAGGCACATCTTGCACCAATTAGAGATGAACAATTTCTTTGACTGCGCTCAAGCTGGCTTCCGCTCCAGGCAAGAAGCCACTGCACAGGTAATAGCACTTAGTGAAATTATCCAGCGTCGAAGGAATGCGGATCTAGCCACATATGGACTCTATATTGACTTTAAAAAAGCCTTTGATAGAGTCCCACATGAAGGGTTGTGGGCCAAGCTCCGGAAGGCGCAAATCCACCCCAAACTTGTAAACCTGCTAAGACATAGTTACGACAATGCCAGTATTGAATGCTTTGCAGACAATGCCTGCTCAAAGCCCTTTCCTAGACTCATTGGGACTAGGCAAGGGTGCCCCTTGTCGCCACTTCTCTTTAATATCTTTGTGAATGATGTGTTAAGTGCCACCACCGAGGGTATACCTGTACCCGGTTGCACTGGACTCCAACGGGGTCTTCTATTTGCGGATGACACTTTGGCCCTAGCCGAATCTCTCACAGAGGTACAGGATATTTGTACTAGACTAACTGCCTTCTGCAAAAAGTGGCATTTCGCTATAGGGCACTCTAAGAGTCTTGTGGTGCCCTATGGGCCCCCAGAGCTCCTCCAACAGGAGGGTCTCTATAACCACGTCTTCCGCCTTGATGGGGGGGAAGTGGGTATGGGAAAAGAGTACAAGTACCTAGGTTGCATCATGACAAATGACCCAGAAAAATATGCTCCGGAAAGGCTGCACGTAACAAGACTGGGGGAAAAGATACTGAAAGGTCTCTATAGCTCACAGGCACTTTTACATGACAGAATGGTCCATCTTAGTTGTAAGACTAGGATAATCCAGAACTACATCCACTCGCTGGGGTGCTACTCCGGCGAATGGGTGGGCCTGCATAAGACCAGGTTTATGGCTCCACAGAGAGAACTAAACAAGGCACTAAGGATAGCATATGGTGGAAGAGCAGAAGCAAAACACCTTAATGGTTTTCTGCTGTGTATGGAGCTGGGGGTTTCTCCCCTCCATGTACACTGCAGCAAGACTAAAATGAGGCTCTTTCACAAAGTGGAGTGTCTGAAGACCCCACTACGGGCTCTACTGCAAGGCACCCGCAAGGGTATACAAGGCACCTGGAGCTCAAACACCAAAACGTCCATTAAGAAGCTTAGAAACCGTCGGATTAAAGCCAAAGTTACTGATGCTATATGGATCAAAGATAGGCTGAACCTGGAGCAACGGCTTCACCCTAAACAAGCTAAAAACCCTGCTGATGATCTCCCTAAGATGGGATTATCATCTGCAATAGCTGACCAGGGTGATCTCCACGCCCAGTTGATATTAGAATTGCTAGAAGTAGAAAAAACGCGATGCCAGAAAGTAAAACATTATGACAACTTTGAGTATGGAAGAACCTCAAACTTCATCCACACCTCCGTTGTAATGTCTGGCCTCTCCGGCGGCATCTGTTTGATGAGTTTGCTGCGCATGAAAGCTCTGCCAACTGTCTGCCATCGAAGGCAGGCACTGCTTGCACGGAAAATACCCACTACTCTAATAGAGGGTAAATGCTGTGTATGCGGGAATGCCTTTGAGGATCCCACAAACGAATGGGGCCATATCCTCCTCTCTTGCCCAATTTTTGTGCAACAGAGGTTGGCCCTACTCCAGAAGGCCATTACTGGGCTTCAGGAGGGATTGCGGGAAACTACCCTGCCAAACCAATTAGCCCTATTTGTACATCTCACAGGAGGGGTCATGAGGGACAAGACGGTGACAATGGCAAAGACTCTGGATGGGGATGAGGAACGCTGTATCCTCAAAGAATACCACAATGAGTGGTTGACCAACTGGTGTAATGGGTTTGGACATGTTCCAGATCTATACCCACCCCTGCTGGGCACACACGGATACGTTCCAGTGGCTAAGTTCCTCCAATCTATAATGCACACGTATAAGAGCTTCCTATATGTGGACACAAGTGAGGACATCCCAGATCCGGGTACCCACACAGTTGCCCCAGGGGGTCACAACTCCAAAAGTTGTGACACTAACCCCTGGGTCAACGCTTCTAGGGCGAGGCCTGACGGTATGCCACAATCCAGGCCCCTTGGGGCTGGATGACGGGGGGAGTGTTTACTGGGTGAAATCCCGTGTGGTGAAGTCCTGGTGCAAAGGAGACTCCCTAGGGAGCGGCAGTTGAAACCCTGTCCTTCATTTTTGGCTACCAAATTCACTTCCAAAAAACTATCCTATTGAGGGAACTTGATCTTGAGGGGTCTCCTGGATGGTCCGTACAAAAAAAAAAAAAAAAAAAATAAGGGTAATCAAAATATTCACCTCTCATCTAACTTCTACAGTTTTAGTGTGAGATACCTAAAGTGGGGTAATTTTGGAAAGAGCACAATCAGGGCTATCTAATGGAGCCATCCATTTCCCCATATCCTATCTAGAACAAAAGATATGGAGAAAACAAGTGTCATACAGTTTTTGGACAAATCATAAATGTGTACAAGAAAACTTGTACTTGGCATAACTTTGCCATATTTAATGATAACCATACTAAATGAGGTACCACTGTGTAGATCACATCCAGGGATACACAATGAACCAATTCTGAGCACAATATCTTGAAGAAGGACAAAGTTATGGCAGTTTTAAGGTTAAAATCCCATAGTTTGGCCATAACAGCCTTACAGTGGGATACTATCCCATATGTATGATTATGAGGTGTCAAACAGACAAGGAAGCTTGTTTATACTTCAATACCTCATAGTTGAGTCAAATAGAGATGTTCATACAGGTTCTGTACAGCTTCTGACGCGTCAGAAGCACCAGAACACACCTGTAAGCTCCATTGGTGAAAGATTTCACACTTTATAGTGTAAAAATGACTACTTGTGGCTCTAAAACCACATTTACACCCAATACTAGTCTGTATTGAGTGTGTAGAATCACAAATCAGCCCACAGTAGTGAAGATTTTCACTCTGTGGTCGTGTGCAGAGGTAAACCACCTCCCACTACCCCAGAACAAGATAAAAGGAGCCTGTGCCTCACCAGGAAGCTCATCCACAATCCTGTTCTTAGTATTCTTATGTGGTATAAATTCTTAAAAGAAGTGTTACCCTTAGAATTTAACAGGTTACACTTTAAACTTAAGTATTTTAGGGTTTGTTATTGTAACCCAACAGGCAAACACTGCACCCAGGGCTATCAGCAGCACTCACCATAACTAAATCCATTTAGTATAGCCCTTTTTGCCCTCTATTATTTTAATTGTCATCTTTATTTTCATGTCACACTCAGAGCTATATCTTTTATTTTTCATTGTACAGCTATATCATAGAGGCACCCTGACATTTTGGGAGCCTGGCCTGGTTTTTTACCTATTTTAGACGAAATTATGGCTTGTTTTCACTATTTTTAGCTTATCTTCATCCATTTTATAGCTATTATACTCATTTTTTTGCTTATTTTCACTTTCTGTTAACCACAAGAAGCCTTGAAGGGGATTAATTTTGTGGTTTTTCTCTATTCTGATCTTTTTTACTAAAAAAAAAAGAAAAACTGTATACATATTCCTTTTGAAAAATAATATTTTTCATCATTTTTGAAGAGTTATAAATATATAATTTATATTTATAAAATACTCTCTTTGCATAATAAAATAAAAATCATATTTTGTTATTGTTTTTTTTCATAATATATACAAAGTATATATTATTTAAATTTTTCTTAAAGAAAAACTCTAATAAGTCATTTTTTCACCCAAATTGGCGTGAAAAATTGATTATTATCATTATTATTGATAATTTCAGTAATAATACTTCATAATAAAGTACAAATCATATTTTATTATTGATTTTTTTCTCATAATATATACAGAGTATATACTGCTTGAATTTTTCTTAAATAAAAATTCTAATAATTCATTTTTTCACCCAAATTGGCGTGAAAAATTACTATCGATAATTTCAGCAAAAATACTTCATAATAAAATACAAATAATAATTTATTATTGATTTTTTTTCATAATATATACAGAGTATATATTGTTTGAATTTTTCTTGAAGAAAAATCTTACAATTCATTTTTTCACCCAAATTGGCGTGAAAAATTTATTATTATCATTATTATTGATAATTTCAGTAATAATACTTCATAATAAAATAAAAATCATATTTTATTATTGATATTTTTTTTCATAATATATACAAAGTATATATTGGTTGAATTTTTTTCAAAGAAAAACTCGGATAATTTATTTTTTCACCAAAATTGGTGTAAAAATTGATTAGTATCATTATTATTGATAATTTCAATAATAATACTCCATAATAAAATACAAACCATATTTTATTATTGATCTTTTTTTTATATACAAAGTATATATTGGGAAACGTTGACTTAAAAATTATTGATATTTTCAATAATAACTTGTCCAAAGTGACTGATAGATTCCTAACAGAACAGGGATTTAATCAGCTAGCTGAAACTCTCACTTTACAAATCAGAAATGATACCACCTTTTTCCAAAGACTTTGGATTTCCAAGGGATTATTCCTTACAAAGAGAAACAACCATCAGTGTCAATAGAGGCCTGGAAAAGAGAGAAGTTGAAGTTGTTCAAAGTCATAATACATGGCAAAATGAACCTTCCTACACCTTGCAGGATGGCTTTCAACAGCAAACCTCCAAAAATGGCTTGCATAGAACAGTTTGTTCTAACCCATCAAATCTTCCAAGAACTTCTCCAATGGAGAATGGCAGATAGGAAATTAAAACCAGATTTCCACTACAAAGAACTTGTAGAAAGTATTTAGAAGATTTCCCTCAAAGAGATATTCTTCAAAGAACTTATTATAGAACAGAAATGGAACCAGAAGTTAGATACTCTGACCCTCTCAGACTCATGAGGACTGGTAACCCAACCAGACTCCCTAGTGGCTTCAAACCACTCAGGCACCAGAAGATCAGTGACCAAGAGTCACCATACTTTCCAATCCAAGATAGAATCCAGGAGAGGAAGAGGATCATAGGGCAAGAACAAGACTTCTCTCAACCAGAGGCAGAAAGAGTCAGATCCTATGATCCAGAAATTGTTGAACCTGTTTCAAGAAGTACAAAGAAACAACAAACAGTTGTAAATACCTCTAATGCAGCTAGCAGCCCTATGATAAGGAATGATGTCTCCACTCAGATGAAACAAAATTTTGTGATACCTGAGAGTACCATAAGTAGTAATACTCTATGGTTAAAATTTTCCCAATTTTTAGAACAAACTCAAAAAGAGTTTGAAAGAATCCATGAAAGTATTTCAAGGTTACAAGAGGTTTATATCTTACAAACCAAAACTATTCATACTCTTCAAGAGGACTATACTGAATTGTAGAAAGCCTCAGAAGATACAAAAAGAAGACTAAATCAAGTCTTAGAGGAGCAAAATCACTGCAAAAGGGATAGGGAATACCTGGATCAAGATATCGCCAAATTGTTTGATTACTGCCAAAAAATGAAACACCAAACACCAGGGCATGTTTCTGGGAACACTCCATACCACCAGAAAGACATCAAACCAGATGACTTGTTGGAGAAGAAGCCAAGATCTCAATCACAATACCAAGATGGAGATAAGATGACTTATTCAGAGAAGGAAGCATTAAAACAGCTTCAAGAGGCTTCAAGTTGGCCCAAATTCTCTGGCATAGCAGAATATGATCATATGGACCTCATTGATTATATTGATGGACTCTTCACTGATGCACCAAGTATACCAGATTACTAGATTACTGCCAGATTAAATACAGCTATTAAATGACATGCTAGTATGTGGTACACAGACATGAAAGAAATCCATGGAAGAAGAAACTGGCCATGGTGGAGGATTCAAATAATCCAAAAGTACAGAAATGATACATGGATATGGCAGAAAGCCCTTTAATTTGGAAATGATAGATACACAGTGGACAAAGATCCATATGATTGGTGTCTGAGACAGTCAAAAATGCTCATAGCCATTGACCCTCACAAAACAACAGAAATGAGAAATCACAAACTGTTGACCAAACTACCAGGAGACTTAGAACATGCATTAAAATGCAGATGCTCCAAAGAATCCACCTTGGATTAAATATTCAATACTTTTCAAGAAGTAAGGATTAGAAAATCTATTGGTAGATACAATAACCATAGTACTGGTGATAACAGGGAGCATCCAACCCTGGAAGCCAAAGAAACTAATGGTTCAGATTCTGAAATCACAACAGGATTTCACAACTTGGAATCACCCAATAACTATGCAGACAATTCTTCCAGATACAGGGAAGAGATGTTTTTAAGAGAGGAAGAAACAAGAGAAGACCAAGAAGGTCATGAATCTGACTCTCATAGTGTGGGGAATTGCTGTGGAAATAATTCATACAGTGAACCCAACCCCCATGAGGAATATTTGGTGGAATTTAAGAACCATGGAACAGAGGAGCTTGGTTCAGTTTGCTCCAAAAGGAGGAAACCAATGACTAAACACCTTGATGGTCTGAAACATAAGCCACCAGACAGGGAGGGTATGACTACAAGAAAGTTGTTGGCTCAAGGTCAGATGAACCCTTATAATAACTCAAAGAAGAAAGGGAATTCTCATCAATGATGAGCCTTTTTTAGAAGGAGGGTATGTCAGCTTGTGACTCAAAACCAGAGCACAAGAATGACAGCCAAATACCAGAAACCAATGGTAAAGCCAAGATACCACCAAAACATGGAGCTGAGCCAAATTAACTCAAAAGGTATCAAACAAAAGCGGAAAATCACCTCTTTCCAAATATACAAGTCCCATAATCATAGGAAAAAGAATAACAAAGTTATTCCTGCTCAAAGCTATTTCTGAGCATAAACCTTAATTTTCACCTGTCATATGAAATCCAGAGGAAGAGGCTTAACCCCATCAAATGGGTATTAAAATTGAACCTCCAAGTCAGGGCTATCCAATGGTACTAGACAAACTGAGCTAGCACCAGAATTACAGGAGTTATGACCAAAATAAGGTCAAATAAGGGTAATTAAAATATTTACCTCTCATCTAACTTCTACAGTTTTGGTGTGAGATACCTAAAGTCGGGTCTTTTCAAAAAGAGCCCAATCAGGGCTATCTAATGGTGCAATTTATTTCCCCATATCCTATCTACAACAAAAGATATGGAGCAAACAAGTGTCATACAGTTTTTGGACAAATCATAAATGTGTACAAGAAAACTTGTACATGGCATAACTTTGCGATATTTAATGATAGGCATACCAAATGAGGTACCATTGTGTAGATCACATCCAGGGCTACACAATGAACCAATTTTGAGCTCAATAACATAGAAACCGACAGAGTTATGGCAGTTTTAAGGTTAAAATCCCACAGTTTGCTCAATACAGCCTTACAATGGCATACTATCCCATGAGTATGATTATGAGATGTCAAAAAGACAAGAAAGCTTGTTTATACTTCAATACCTCATATTTAAGTCAAATACAGAGGTCCATACAGGTTCTGTACAGCTTCTGACGCGTCAGAAGCACCAGAACACACCTGTAAACTCCATTGGTAAAGGTTTTCACCCTGTATAGTGTAAAAATGACTACTTGTGGTCCTAAAACCACATTTCCACCCTATACTAGTCTGTATTGAGTGTGTAGAGCCACAAATCAGCCCACAGTAGTGAAACGTTTCACTCTGTGGTCATGTGTAGAGGTAAACCACCTTCCACTACCCCAGAACAAGATAAAAGGAGGCTTTGCCTCACCAGGAAGCTAATCCAGCATCCTGTTCTTAGTATTCTTATGTGGGATAACTTCTACTTTAAACTTAAGTATTGTAGGGTTTGTTATTGTAAAGCAACAGGCAAACACTGCACCCAGAGCTATCAGCAGCACTCACCATCACTGAATTCATTTAGTATAGCCCTTTTTACCCTCTATTATCTTAATTATCATCTTTATTTTTTTGTCACACTCAGAGTTATAGCTTTTATTTGTCATTGTACAGCTATATCATAGAGTCACCCTGACACGCAATGCGGTCAGTATAAAATATTGCTTCAGTCACTTTAGTGTCACTTTATAGTCACTGGATTTAGTGGGTCACGTCAAGTCTGCTTCAAGACAAGGTCAATTGTCACATGTGTTACATGAGAATGTCACTCAAAGCCCAAACCCATTTCAACACTATTTGCAATGTTTGGGTAATTACACCTCATGGTGCTACCCAGACGTCTGGCATGCTCATATTTGTGCATGAGAAGACTTCCACCCCACCACCTGGTCATCTCACCCCTTTACCATGCCTACTCCCAAACCTGAGTGGCTTCTGCCTCCCCGCCTAATCCTCTCCAACTCTTAGCATGCTTACGTACCCGCACCCCCCTCCAGATGAGACTCCAACACTTCCCTCACCACTCCTTATGCTTTGGCACCCCCACCTCAGCTTACAATCCCTACGCTCCTGCAGGGCCCTCAAGTTATGCCTAAAACGCTGCCCTCAACCCTCCTAATCCTGTCCGCCGCTTACCATCCTTATGCTCATGGAGTGCCTTCCCGACATGCCTCCAATGCTGCTTACCATCCTTATGCTCGCAGTGCCCTCTTGAAATGCCTCCGATGCTGCTTACCATACTCATGCTTGCACTGCCCTGCCAAAATGCCTCCGACACTGCTTGTGAGCCTTGAGGTATATTTTACATACCCAAATAGGCCACAATTATCTTGAAAAGCAATTTTGAATTATTAATAGCTGATAAGTCATGCATATATCCAAAATTCATCATTTTTGATTTCAGAAAAGATGAATAACTTTTTATTGAGTAAGTAAATCCATGTATTTAAGCCCAGATTTGGATTCTACACAAAAATTCATCTAGGGTAGCTCCATAGAATTAATAAGCTCAAATTAACTCTTTGAGGTGGTAAAATGGAAAATACTTCAATACCACATCATCAATACCACATAAAAGATCCGTGGAAATATTTGTTTTTCTTAATTTCACACCAAAATAATGGGAATGTGAGAAATCCCATGCTACATATACACTAAGAATAGTGTTATACATGTTTTGAGAAATTAATATCATGGTATTCTTAAATGGACTTTTGGTACACGCATAGTGGATATCTCACTTGAAGCTTAAATTTCTATTTTGATATGAAAAATAGGCAGGGGAACAAAAGACTTTAAAGAGAGCCAGGGTACCCAACTTCTGAGGTCTCAGAGGCGTGGACAGCTCCAAAGCTTGGATCCATGGCTGATCTTGGCCTAACTGGTAAGCTAAAACCCTTTGGGAACTTGGTTGCCATGTTACAACTACTGTAAATCTTAAGAAAATAGCAAATAACCTGCTATTTTGACGTGCCAAGGAGGTAAAGAGCTACTTAGACTCCTGTAACATGGTCAATTCTTAATGATTTTCCATTGATAAACCCCAAATAAGTAATAAAAACCCTTTTTGGACTTGTATCCATTGATTTACCTAGTAGCAACCAGTGAAATACTGATATTTGCAATTCTACGTAGAAATGAGGTAAAAACTTCAAAATTCATTAAAATACAATTCTTAATAAATCTTTCTGAAACTTTCAGGACTAATGGAGAGCTGTATTATCTATGGTAAAACCAAAAATAATCATGGTTTACAAGTAAAATTAAAAGTTTTACTTACAGTCCATTTTTGACTATTCTACGTGAAACACTGAGTCTTCAAAAATTCACAGTAATTACAACCTGTGATGTAATCGCCAATAACATTGATAACTTTGAGAAATCAATTATTATTTTGGAATAAAAGAATATTTAAAGATGTTACTCCTTTTATTCTTAACCATATTGGGGTTGGTAGTCATGTAAAAGCATCAATTAAGTAATTATGATAATCTTACGTGACAACTGATGATGCAATCAATAATCCAAAAGGGTTCATTGTTTTCTCACTCACTGGTTTTTCAGTTTGCTTCTTGGAACACCTCTGTGAGCTGTTGTTGACTTAAAAGACGCCTCCTCTTTCTGTTTTTTCCAAGAATCATCTTATTATCATTTTAAATCATTATTACCAACACGTAAGTATTAGTTATAGCTTTTCTTAAGTGTTTTAAATCTTCCAAAATCAAAAAGAAAGACATGAAATCATAGAATCCAACTATATCTTGTTGTAATACTGTTACAAATTTATTTTGATCCTTAAAATCCACAGTTCTACATCAAATCTCTCTATCTTATCTTTCAATAAGTTCTTTGGAATATTAGTGAGTGATTTATTTTTAATTCTTAAAGTTTTTCTCTAAAATTAGTTTTCTTCAAGAATTATCATTATAATTATTCTTGCAAAAGATAATTATATATTAAAATAATTTTATTATTAAAATCTTCTTGTAATTGATTCTTGTAGACAATTACTTTCTCACTGTTAAAATCACTAGTTGTATTTAACACATGAAAGAAATAATTCTTTAATTATTTAATTGGGGTTATAATCACATTTATTTATTATATTTCATAAGAACAGTCATAGTACTGTTTATTAATAGTAATATTATCATCAGTTTCATAGACAAATCTTACACTGCTTACCATCCTTACACTTGCAATGCCCTCCTGACATGCCTCACCAGGGCAAATGTTGTGTCAATTGCCGGCGATTGACTTCACTTTGCACTGCTGTCAGTATAAAACCTTGCTTCAGTCGCATTAGTGTCACTTATCGTCACTGGATTTAGTGGATCAAGTCATGTCTGCGTCAAGACAAAGTCAATTGTCAAATGTGTCACACCATTTGCAATTTTCAGGTAGTTACATCTTGAGGCTCAAGGCAGCAGTTTGGCATCCTCATATTTGTCCTTTGGGTGACTTCGGCCCCTCCGCCTGATCATCTCACCCCTTTCCCATTCCTACTCTGATGCACAAATTGGTTTCCGCAACAGTTGCTAATCATCTCCACCAGCGGCGAACAATTCTTATGCTTTATCCAAGACATGCTTCCACTCTGACAATTGCAGATCTCCTATTACCCACCCTTACGCTTTTGCATGCCTGTGCAATCCTCTCCACCCCTTACCATGCTTACACTCCAGCAGTGCCTTATAGATGTGTTCAACCCCCCACCTCATGTTTTCCCTCAAACATCCTCCCACTTCCACATGCCTGTGTAATTCTCTCAGATTCTTACCATGCTTATGCTCCCATAGCCCCCTATAGATATGTGTCCCTCCCTGCCACCCCATGTCCGCAATCAACCATCCTTATGCTTCTACATGCCCACCCATTCTTTCCACTTCTTACCATGCTTACACTCCCACTGCGCCCTATAGATATGCATTCCCTACACCATTTACCATGCTTACGCTCCTGAAGTTCCCTCAATATATGACTCCACTCCCACCACCCAATCCTTAAACTTGCGCACCCCCTGCCGCTTACCATGCTTATCCTTCCCGCAGTGCCCTAAATATATACCTCCAGCACCATTGTCAATGTGGTATGCTTCAAATTTATAATCATTTATTCTCTGTATGTTAAGCTCACAAGGTCTTGCAATATTGGCACTAAGGCCTTGGAGATCAAATAAAAGCATTTCTTGATCCACTCTCAAACCTTTCTATATCTTCATTCCATAATTGTGTAAAGAGCTTGGTTGAAAATATTCCTATGGGGATTTTAAGAACCGGTCTCAATAGGTCAATTCTCTCTTCATCAGTTGTAGGGAAATTCAAGTATCTTGTTCTTGATTGGAATCTTGACGTGACTTGTTTTTCAAGTCAATCTAAACAGTCATGTAAATAAAAATATATTAAGCCCAATTAGAAGAATTTTTTGTTTTACTGGCAACATATTAGATCCTTTGTAAAGCTTACTTAAACTACTGTTCTCCCAATAATACATAATCCACCTTGTCTTTTGTTACCCTGTACGCATCTGGTAGGAAGTAAAAAAACACCTTACAATCCAATTTAATGAAATTGTAAAATTTTTCCAAGATTCTCATTAGTACCTTTCTTTTGGAGCCCTCATCTTGTGAAAAGCTAGATTGGGGTTCCGAGACCTCCAAAAAAAATTTCAAAATTTCTCCATAGTTGGTAAACCAAGGGATGTCCTGTTTGGGCTGATTGTCTGAATCAAGATCTCCTTAATCTTGGTCTGATATTTTTCTGATCACCTTTGTTTTTTCTTGCTCTTGGAGGGATGTGAGTAACTGATGTTCCATGTCTTTCAATTCCAGTTTATCATTAGTATTAATAACGCCATTAAGCTTGATGGTGATGAAGGCATTTTATCCATAGAGAAGAGGGTGTGACAGCAAAGACAGTAAACAAGAAATGAACTAGAGTAATTTTCAAAGACAGTCAGCTGATTTGATTCTTTGAATTTCCAGCAAATACTGACCGCTTTTTTGACAGAGCCCCTGGGACCACTGAGGAAGAGCACATTTCCTTTTTTTTCAGATATGGTGAAAACCAAAACTGACCTAACTTTGCTCTCTGTCTCCTCTACTCCAACCAAGCATGAAGTCTTGTCTATAATTTTTAGAATCATCTTTGGGGGAGGATCTTGAATTGAATTGTATTGTTTAAATCACTCAGTAATCTTGAAAGGCAGAAAGTGGGTAGCTGAAAGATGTCCTGACAGGTAATTAAGTGAGGGTAAGACTGAATGAGATGAGAGGTTGTTCATCTTTTGTAATGCAAATGCTAGAGAACAAACTTGAGAGGATAATTCTTGGGTGTTAGAATTCAATGTAATGAAATTTTCTATTTTCTTTGCTTAATATTGTGAATTCTACACACAGCGGGCATTTAGAGCACCTGTTAGGTACCCAAAAAAAATCCCACCACAAACCTAACTGCTATCTGCTATATGGTGAACGTAATTGATATACTGCATAGGAAAACAGTTAAAATTTGCAGAGCAGGGCCAATCAATGGAAGATGACAATATTGATTTGATTTATTGTGAAAAGCTTTCTTAGAAGAATGAATAGCTGGATTTTGAAGCTTACAAGAGTCATTAGGCTTGATATTGGAAGTGAAAAGTGAGATCTGAGGATGACTAAGGTCTGGTTGATCATTGGCCATGATGCTTTAAATTTGATGCTGTATGGATGTGCACAATAAGTCAGCCAATTTCAAACCCCAACGATTAATTTGAAAGTTGCCAAGTACACTGAAATATTCTAAATCTGGAAGCCTGAAGCAGGATTCATGAAGGTTTCTATACACTGGAGTCAATAACTTTTTTCCTGTACAGCATATCAGTTACGTTGCACTGTATAACAGATAGCAGCTAGCTGCTATGTGGGCTTTCTTTTGTGCACGCACAGCACACACCACACAGCGCCCTCCAGCCCACCTCTGGACAAGTTTCGTTGCAATGAAACAAGTGAGATGATGGTAATGGCAATTGTTTAGTTTATTTAGAATGGAAGCTATAAGATTTTTGGCTTTGATACTGTACAGACAATAAATTTTGGAATTAATAATGATATGATTGTTATCAATGAATTCCTAATTATTTCAAAAGAGATTTTTAGTTTGAGTTTCAGAGTTGGAATCAAAAATCAAGTCAATACATTTGACTGTCTTTCCAATTACTGTGGCCATAACTTCAATTCAAAAATCAATTCCAGTGTGAATGAAAGTCTCCTGAAGATGAAAGGTTAGTTTTTTGTGAAATTTGTGTAATGTTCACAGATATGTTGTGCAGATTACGAGATTATTGATCAAGGATAAGTTTGAGAAATGTATTAAGAGATGAGCTTGAAGAGCCCAATGACTTTCAAAGACTTTTTTTGGATCCTCTAATGAATCAGTCTCATCAGAAAGTTTTTTCAGGTCATAAAAATTCATTGTTTCTTTCACTTCATTTTATGATTCCAGCTTGGTGTCCTTCTTGAAACTAGTTGGGTGAACTTATGGTGATTCCATTCCCATTTTAATTCAATGACTTGGGCTTAAGCCCTGAGGAAGACTTGTGAGATTTCCCTTTTTTCTCTTACAATCTCATTGCTTTTGCTGTGAAAGCTCAAGAATCTTCACTTATGAACGAATCTGCTCCCAGCTCACCCCAGTCTGAATTCAATGATCGTCATAAAACTAGGTAGACTGAAAGATCTGACTTTGTCGTGATTTCAAAAAAAGCAACTGATACATTTTTATGTTTAAACGATGGGTGATATCTTCACACATTTTGGTTTGTTAGCTCTGATATCCAAGGCACTTCCTCAATTGTCTCTGAACAGACACTTCAACCCAAGCTTGGCCTCTTGGCCACTTTAGTAGAAACATGTGTTCACTTGCGAGCAATCGGTCATAAGGCCGTCTCAGTCTCATCAGGTGCCATCAGCATGGGAAGAAGGAGGATGTCCTTATTAGAGGATAGCTCAAATAAACGCTGGGGAAAGAAGCCAAAGGAAAACAATAAACAAGTGAGGCTTTTATTCTAGTTTTCTTCTGCATCTTTTCCTTTGCTTTCATCAGACCACTTGCTGAAACATGTTTTATAATTTTCATCTCAGGCTTTAGCTGAAATCGGTCAGGGTCGTCTAATTGCACTGTGAGCCTGTGAGGTATGTTTAACATACCCATAAGGCCACAAATGATTTTATAAACAATTAAATTTGTCTTAAACAGACTTTTTAGTTGAATTTAAAATAAAAAATAATAAAAAATAAGTATAACTTTTTTTTGGATAAACAAAGTTATAATTATTATGTCATTTTTGGATTCTACAGCAAAAATAACCTAGGGTACACCCATAGGGTGTTATACCCAAAAACACTTATTTCTTGTGTTATTAGAAGATTTAAGAATCTCACAGTACTAATGTAACTTTTTTAACATTTTTTTAAATTGTTAAATTTAAGCTTAATTAAGCTTAAATTTAAAGTTACATAAGGTTTATGCAACTTTACCAAAATTTTAGTTAAAATTGAGGTGTGGTGTATATTTACTGAATTGGCTAAGGATTTGCCATACAGAATGTAAATCCTGCGTGAGCTCAATTTAAAAGGGTTTAAGGCGATAGTATGGCTTTAAATAAATAAAAGGGCAAAATCCACGCAAAAAGGTGGGACAAAGGAAAAAGACCAAATAGAGCTGGGGTACCCAACTTTTTGGATCTGCAATGATTCAATTAAGGTTGTCCACCTGTATTGGAGGATTTTCAACCTTATTTAAACTTTAAGATTAGACTTTGATCCAACCTTAAGGTTTAAACTGATTTTATCCTAAATTGGATAAGAATTTCAAGCT
Source organism: Austropuccinia psidii (assembly GCA_023105745.1). Taxonomy (NCBI): domain Eukaryota; kingdom Fungi; phylum Basidiomycota; class Pucciniomycetes; order Pucciniales; family Sphaerophragmiaceae; genus Austropuccinia; species Austropuccinia psidii. Next base: position 28,927,998 of record JALGQZ010000001.1, read on the forward strand.
GCCAAGAGGGTAAATCCCAATAAGCAGGCTTGGAATCAAGGTTTTAAGAACTGTCAAAGCTTAATCAAGCTTAAAAAGCTTAAATAAGCTTAAAACTTTAAGGTTTCAATCATCAAAACCTTATCAAAACTTAAGGTTTTGTGTGTATTGCTATTTTACGTGGAAAAATAGTAATAACTTCAAAAATTCATTAAAAATCCAAATCTTAATGGATTTGCTTGAAAATTTCACACAGCTTAGAATTTAATATTATCAATATATAAATTAAATTTTAAGTATCTTTTATTAATAGGTTTCCTGGGTAATTAGCCTGGAAAATTACTTTTTTAATTAAGCTTAAAGAAAATTATGATTTCTTTAAAAATTAATTAAAAATTCAGTTTAGGAGATTTCTGCTTGAAACTCTGATTTTATGTTGTTCATGTGATGAACTTTAATATAAATAAACTTATTTTATATTAAAACTTAAATAATTAAACTAAATGAGTATTAAAGTTACTTGGAGTTAAGAATAACACTGGTAACTTTAAATTGGAAGTAAAAATAAGTTGCCTTAAGTTAAGAACTTAATTCTTAAGCATGGTTTTTCAGTTTTGACCTGAGCACGCCCTCTACATCCATTATGAATCATGAGAGCTGCTCTGTAGACATAAAAAGAGTCTTTTCATCACTGTTTTTGTCCATCATTCATAATCAATCCAATCATATTAGACATTTAAACAGGTAAAGTTTTATTAAATATAAAATCTTATTATTAAAAGTAATTCTTAAGTTATTTTTATTCTTTATTTATTAAATTAAAGAATTGAAGTCATAGAATTCAGATTATTGTTGTAATCATCTATAATAAATTTTATTATATAAAATTATCATCTTAAATATCTTTTAAAATCCACAAATTCCTCTCAAAAACTCTTTAATCATAATTTATAGTATAAAAAGTTGTTTTATCTTTATATTTATTGATTTTTGGCGTGTTTTTAACTTATAAATCTTTATTTAATATAATAACTGTTGTATTTGACTTGTTGTATTAAATAAATCTTATAAGTAAGTTTTCTCTAAAAGTTCTATATATTTTTTATCTAGTAATAGTTTTTTTATATAGAATTTTATTCTATAAAGAATTATTTCTGCACAGTGTGTGATTAATTCTTTTTATAAATAATATTTATATTATTTATAAGTGGTTAATATTCTTATTTTCCATGTGTAATTGTCTCATTAAGAGCTTTACACTTCTTATTGTTATAACTGTCAGTGACTATAACAATAATAGAATAATTATAATTTATTATAATTATTATATTTTTTTTTATTATTATATTATTATAATAATAATTAAATTTATTTTTTTTATATAATTATTTTTAATAATTATATTTAAATTTGTGGTTATAATATTTCATTATATTATATTTTTCTACTGAGGACAGTCATAGTACTCTTGATATTGTTACTATTATCAAGAGTTTCATAGACAAACCTTACATTTGGGGGCCTGGCCGTGATTTTAAACCAATTTTTGGGACATAAATCATATTCTAGACCTTATTTTACTTATTTTGACGTAAAATTGCCATATTTGTCTTAATATTGGCTTTTTTGGGACTTATCCCTTATAAATAATCTTTATAATATTAATAAAGTTAATTTTTCTTAAGAATATTGTTTGAAACAATATACTATTGAGTGACTTGGAATAAATTTCTTTTGTCTAACTAGTGGCTTTTTCACATCACAGACTTGAAATTTATTCTTTGAGTTATTCTAGTATAAAGTGAATAATAAATATAATTTTGATTAATAACTTGTTAATTTCATAATTATTATTTCTTTAAATAAAATAATAAATCAAATGAAAAATCTTTTAAAAAATAAAAATCTTTACTAAAAATATTTTTTTTCTTTTATCTTAGACATTTTTTCTTTATTTTTGACGTAATTTGCCATAAAATTACATAAAAACAACTTTGTTCAATAAGTTGAGTTTATAAGTCATTGTTTGATAAAATAACTTATATTTTTAATTTCTCTAGTGTCTTCCATCAGAGAAAATTCTTCAGACTCTGAAGCCTCAGAGTCAAGTATTGAAATTCAAACCAGCCCAGCACCAAGGGGTTTAATAACCAAGGAGCCCTTTAAAGGTCCTGCAGGTGAATTCAATCCATTTTTACTCTAATTTTTATTAAAATTGACGTGAAATGACTCCTACTAGAAGTGGAAGCAACTACTCCATCCAATCAAATGGATCTGGACCAGGACATTCCAGCCATAAATCCAAAAGGCAAGAATGTCCTCCCAGAGGAGAGGCACAAATGGAGGATGCCAGAACTTCCACCAGTTCCCAAAGGTTAGCCAGCACCTTTGAACCTCTTATTGAGAGTCCAGAAGCTGACATAACTGCTATTGCTGTTAGACCTGAACCATTTCCAACAGGCAACTGTGGAAATTTATCAATCCCAATGGAAAAACTGGTTCCTGGCGTCAAAACAACAAGAGTGGGAACTCCTTCCAAGTCTTTGGATAGGCACCATAAACTCTTATCTTCAAGTGAAGAAGTTCATGGGGCCAGAAAAGACAGAAGATCTTCTATTGGGTTGGACACCAATGTCTGTCAAAGGACAAGTCCAACAGATAAAAGCTTGGTTGAAAAACCAAAGCATATTATCAGAGGATCAAAAGAAGAAGTTGGCCCAAGGCAAGGACAACAGCCAAGTGGAAGCTCCTCAAGCATCCACCAGCAAAAATCCGCCTCAACAAGTGCCAAACAAGCCCAAGCAAGCCCCAAAGACCAACCAGAAGGGCAAGCAAAAGGCAAAGGGAAAGGCAAAGCCCAAGTGGAACAAGCCTTACCCTCAGAATTACAGGATTCCAAAGAAGGAAAAGACAGCCATGGACAATGTGTTCAATATGGAAAGAACGTTGATGGAATTCAAAAACAAGGAGGAGGAAAGATTGAACCAATCCTTTCCAAAGAAATAGACCTTGTAAAGCTTGTAACTTACTTTGAATCTTGTAATAAAGAAATTATGGCAAAATTTAAAGCATTTGATCATGTCCAACAAAAGCTGGGCAATGAGATAGTACAAGTTAAAGACCAACAAAAGACCATTATTGGCCTTGAAAATGTTAATAAGGCAAATATTTTGTCTTTGACGCAAATTTGTGAAAGACTTGAGCATAAAGTTACCTTACTCAATCAACCAGATGAGAATTCAATTTCTTTTATAACTGGACAGTTAAGAGAATTGAAAATACAAGTTCAAAACTTGGAAAATTCAACTGGCCACAATGCAGCTCTTTTTCAAGAACAATTGGAAAAAAGTGATAAAGCAAGACTTGAATTGAAAGAAGATATTCAATCAAGTATCAACAATATATCACTGAAAAATGACTTGCCAAGGCAATCCACACCATTTCTTGACAGAAATGTTCTCAACTTGAATAATGATTTACATCATACAATTTCAAGTAATGATGTGGAAACTGCTTGCAATTTCAAAGACATTCCAAGATTAGAGGAATGGCCAACCTTCAGTGGTGAAGGAGAATATAATCATATGGAATTTATGAAAACAATTGATATGTTCAAAGAAGACTTTAACATACCAGATGAATACATAAGTGCCAGATTACACTCATTATTTACCAAATCAGCTAAGAAATGGTATTATAAAATGAGACAAGACCATGGTAAACATTCCTGGCCTTGGTGGAAAGAACAAGTTATTTCCAAATGGGCAAATGATTCCTGGAGATTTAGAATGGAAAATTCTTTTGAAGAAGCCATTTTTAATATTGAGAGGGACAGGCCCATGACTTGGTTTCTTAAACAGAAGGACAGATTAACTGCCCTTCATCCTGATATGTCTGAGCCAATGGTACATAAAAGGATATTAAGAAAGTGTGGTGGTGACCTTGAGCATGCTATAAGAAGCAGATGTATTGAGCCTTGCTCTACAGAAGATTATATCAATGCTATGGAGGATATCACTACTAGAACAAAAATTGGAAGAAATTGGTATAAACCCCCAATAGACAACAAGACTAGTGGGAAACCAATTTCAAAACCAAATAAACCACATGACAGACCTCCTTTGAAATGTCATAAATGTGGAAGCACATCTCATTTAGCAAACACTTGTCCAAAAAAGACAAGAGTCAATGAGATAAGTGTTGAAAAAGTGGAAGACACAAAAGAAACTGATGTAGCTTTACATGAAAGTGATTCTGAACCTTCAGAAGAAGAAGAAACATCAGAAGAACTTAGTATAGAGAATATTAATGTTTCTTTTGAGGTCACTGAGGTACATACTCACTTACCACAGTACAGTGATGAATGTGTGGATCTCATACATGTGCAAGATGCCAGAATGCAAAAAACCAAACCTGCCAGAGGTAAAGGTTATACAGCTGGGTCATCTTGTATCACTAATATTTTGATAAATAACACAGAAGCCAAGATACATCTTGACTCAGGTGCTTTTTGCACTTGTGTTGGGAAAGATTATCTTGACAAAATTTATACCAATTGGCAAGGCAAGTTGATGCCAATTGAAGGTGTAAAATTCAGCAGTGCTAACCAGAATATGCATCCTTTGGGTATATTTGAAGCTACAATAATATTTCCTCACCCTGCAGGAAGTATGAGATTGAAAGCTGAATTTGTTGTTATGAATGATTGTACTTCACAACACTTTATACTTGGGAATGATTATCTCAATATCTATGGTATTGATATTAATAATCATAAGGACAGATATTTCACTATAGGGGAAAATAAAAGGCAAAAATTTGCTTTTTCTCCAGAAAGAAAAGAAATTACTGTCATTCAACAAGTAAAAAATGTTAATAAAGAAAAATTTGTGTCAGATCAATTGAGTGAAGCACAAATTAGTCCTGAATTAACACCAGAAATGAAGGAAGAACTTATTGAAATTTTATTTCAATTTCAAAAAGCCTTTGCTTCTGATGATGAACCACTTGGGGCAATAAAAGGCCATGAAGTGGATATCATGCTTAATATGGAGAGACCTTATCCCCCACTATTAAGAAGACCAGCTTACCCAGCTAGCCCTAGGGCTAGAGAAGCATTAGAAAGTCATATTCATGAACTAATGAAACTGGGAGTTCTTAGAAAAGTTGGACACAATGAGGAAGTGGAAGTCACAACTCCAGTAATCATTACTTGGCATAATGATAAGTCAAGGATGGTTGGGGATTTTAGGGCATTGAATACCTATACTATTCCAGACAGGTATCCAATCCCTAGAATCCATGAGACTTTGACTCAATTATCCAAAGCAAAGTTTATTACTTCCATGGATGCTCTTAAAGGCTTCCATCAGAATGTTTTAACACCTCATGCAAAGAAATTATTGAGAATAATAGCTCATTGTGGTATTTATGAATATTTGAGGATGCCTTTTGGTATTAAAAATGCACCCTCTCATTATCAAAGAATGATGAATACCATATTCCCACATGAATTATCAGAGGGATGGTTAATCATTTATATTGATGACATTATCATTTGTTCAGAAACCTGGCAATCACATTTAGAGAGACTTTCATTAGTACTTAAGAAAATTCTACAAGTGAACATGAAAATTTCTCTTAAAAAATGTAATTTTGGGTTTCATGAGTTGAAAGCTCTGGGAAATGTAGTATCAGGACTAAGCCTTGGTGTTGACAAAAACAAAGTGGCTGCAGTTTTACTGAAACAAATGCCCCAGAACAAAAAAGAGATGATGTCTTTCTTAGGATTTGCCAGTTATTACAGGCAACACCTTAAAGATTTTGCAATCCATGCCAGATCATTATACAGAATTTGTGATCAACAAACTGTTTTTGAAATGACACAGGAGAGAATTCAAGCATATGATAAAATCAAGTATGCCTTGACCAATGCACCATTATTATTGATGCCAGACTGGAAACTTCCTTTCAAACTGTATATTGATGCATGTGGTGATGGTTTAGGAGCTGCTCTTCATCAAGTTCAAATTGTCAATGACAAACCTTATGAAGGTCCAGTTTGTTTTATTTCAAGACAAATTAAACCTACTGAGGCAAGATATGGAGCTAGCCAAATGGAGTGCCTTTGCCTTGTTTGGGCTCTGGAAAAACTTCATTATTATCTTGATGGTAGTGTGTTTGAAGTAATTACTGCTTGTAATGCAGTAAAATCACTTCTCAACATGAAGACTCCAAACAGACACATGTTAAGATGGCAGATTGCTATACAGGAGTATAGAGGCAATATGACCATAGTACATAAAGCTGGAAATATTCATAAGAATGCTGATGGCTTAAGTAGATGGGCATTACCCAATACACCTGATAATCCTGCCTATGTTCCTACAAGTGCAGAACCTCAAATCCCAATTGAAGGAATTAATATCACAGATGTTGGAACAGAATTCTTTGGAGAGGTTAGAGAAAGCTACAAGCAAGATAAGAATTGTCATATTCTTACTGCTATACTTGACAAAGATTGTAAAGATGTAGCCTTGGCTAATTCTCTGGATGATATTTGGAAAACATCTTATGATAATGGAAGATTTCATTTGTTTGATGGTATACTATATCATAGATCTAAACACACATGTGTCATGGTCCTATGTAGTAGAATGTTGATTAACACAATACTACTAGAATGCCATGATAACATTTATTCTGGACATCTGTCTGAAGACAGAACAATGGAAAGAATTAAGACATGTGCCTGGTGGCCATCTTGAAGAAAAGATGACATTGAGTACTGTCATAGTTGTGATAGATGCCAGAAAGCCAATAAAGCTACTGGTAAAAGATTTGGTTTAATGATCCATATTCAAGAACCAAGTACCCCATGGGAAGTGGTTCACATGGATTGGGTAACTGCTTTACCACCTGGAGGTGATAAAAGTTACAATGCATGTCTTGTTATTGTGGACAGATATAGCAAAACACCAATCTTTTTACCATGTCATAAAGATGACACAGCTATGGATACAGCTCTTCTGATTTGGAACAGAGTCATATCCCATACTGGTCTCTTTAAAAATATCATTAATGATAGAGACCCAAAATTCACATCAGCCTTATGGACTAATCTACATAAGCTTTTGGGTACAAAATTATCATTTTCAACAGCCTACCATCCACAAACAGATGGACTGGCAGAAAGAATGATTCAAACCCTTGAGGACATGATCAGAAGATTTTGTGCTTATGGCCTGGAGTTTAAAGATTCTGATGGCTTTACCCATGATTGGTGTACTCTTATACCAGCATTGGAATTAGCCTACAAAACCTCCATCCATGCTTCAACAGGCAAGACTCCTGCAATGTTGGAAAAAGGATGGAACCCCAAACTTCCAGTTGATACTTTGAAAAAAGACTTGGTTGACATTCATCCAACTGCTTCAAGCTTTAAGCTGCTGCTTGATAAAGTGAGACATCATGCAAATCAAAGCATGAATGATGCCTTTGAATATGCTAAGCAGAAATGGGATAAAAGTCATAAGACACCAGAATTCAAAGTAGGGGACTTAATACTAGTTTCAACCTTGAACTTTAATAATATTAAAGGTCCAAAGAAATTGAAAGATTCCTTTGCAGGACCATTTATTATTAAAGCCCTCCATGGGACAAATGCAGTACAAGTAGAACTGTCAGGAGAGTTAGGAAACAAACACCCAACTTTCCCTGTCAGTCTTGTAAAGCATTACACATCAAGTGATAAGGAATTATTTCCTTTGAGAAATGAAACACCCTTAGAAGTACCCCCACTTGAAGCAAGTGAGGAAAAGAAAGTACTGAAAGTCTTGAAAGAAAGAAGACTTAGGGGTAAAAATGAAAGAGAATACTTAGTCAGGTACAGAAATCCACAACATGAAGATGAGTGGGTTGAAGAAAGTAAGATACCTGATTCCCAAGAGTTTCTCAGAAGATTCAGACATGAGAGAAGACCAATTCCTCAATAAAAGTTTGAATTGTGTGCTTTACATACTTGAACAGTATAAGTAGAGAGGTTGGACAGTGGATTATACCCCCCCCTCAATAACTTGGGGGTATACTACAAAGGAAAATTGTGGTACAATTTTTTTTGGTGGTAGGGAATGTGAGCCTGTGAGGTATGTTTAACATACCCATAAGGCCACAAATGATTTTATAAACAATTAAATTTGTCTTAAACAGACTTTTTAGTTGAATTTAAAATAAAAAATAATAAAAAATAAGTATAACTTTTTTTTGGATAAACAAAGTTATAATTATTATGTCATTTTTGGATTCTACACCAAAAATAACCTAGGGTACACCCATAGGGTGTTATACCCAAAAACACTTATTTCTTGTGTTATTAGAAGATTTAAGAATCTCACAGTACTAATGTAACTTTTTTAACATTTTTTTAAATTGTTAAATTTAAGCTTAATTAAGCTTAAATTTAAAGTTACATAAGGTTTATGCAACTTTACCAAAATTTTAGTTAAAATTGAGGTGTGGTGTATATTTACTGAATTGGCTAAGGATTTGCCATACAGAATGTAAATCCTGCGTGAGCTCAATTTAAAAGGGTTTAAGGCCATAGTATGGCTTTAAATAAATAAAAGGGCAAAATCCACGCAAAAAGGTGGGACAAAGGAAAAAGACCAAATAGAGCTGGGGTACCCAACTTTTTGGATCTGCAATGATTCAATTAAGGTTGTCCACCTGTATTGGAGGATTTTCAACCTTATTTAAACTTTAAGATTAGACTTTGATCCAGCCTTAAGGTTTAAACTGATTTTATCCTAAATTGGATAAGAATTTCAAGCTGCCAAGAGGGTAAATCCCAATAAGCAGGCTTGGAATCAAGGTTTTAAGAACTGTCAAAGCTTAATCAAGCTTAAAAAGCTTAAATAAGCTTAAAACTTTAAGGTTTCAATCATCAAAACCTTATCAAAACTTAAGGTTTTGTGTGTATTGCTATTTTACGTGGAAAAATAGTAATAACTTCAAAAATTCATTAAAAATCCAAATCTTAATGGATTTGCTTGAAAATTTCACACAGCTTAGAATTTAATATTATCAATATATAAATTAAATTTTAAGTATCTTTTATTAATAGGTTTCCTGGGTAATTAGCCTGGAAAATTACTTTTTTAATTAAGCTTAAAGAAAATTATGATTTCTTTAAAAATTAATTAAAAATTCAGTTTAAGAGATTTCTGCTTGAAACTCTGATTTTATGTTGTTCATGTGATGAACTTTAATATAAATAAACTTATTTTATATTAAAACTTAAAATAATTAAACTAAATGAGGATTAAAGTTACTTGGAGTTAAGAATAACACTGGTAACTTTAAATTGGAAGTAAAAATAAGTTGCCTTAAGTTAAGAACTTAATTTTTAAGCATGGTTTTTCAGTTTTGACCTGAGCACGCCCTCTACATCCATTATGAATCATGAGAGCTGCTCTGTAGACATAAAAAGAGTCTTTTCATCACTGTTTTTGTCCATCATTCATAATCAATCCAATCATATTAGACATTTAAACAGGTAAAGTTTTATTAAATATAAAATCTTATTATTAAAAGTAATTCTTAAGTTATTTTTATTCTTTATTTATTAAATTAAAGAATTGAAGTCATAGAATTCAGATTATTGTTGTAATCATCTATAATAAATTTTATTATATAAAATTATCATCTTAAATATCTTTTAAAATCCACAAATTCCTCTCAAAAACTCTTTAATCATAATTTATAGTATAAAAAGTTGTTTTATCTTTATATTTATTGATTTTTGGCGTGTTTTTAACTTATAAATCTTTATTTAATATAATAACTGTTGTATTTGACTTGTTGTATTAAATAAATCTTATAAGTAAGTTTTCTCTAAAAGTTCTATATATTTTTTATCTAGTAATAGTTTTTTTATATAGAATTTTATTCTATAAATAATTATTTCTGCACAGTGTGCGATTCATTCTTTTTATAAATAATATTTATATTATTTATAAGTGGTTAATATTCTTATTTTCCACGTGTAATTGTCTCATTAAGAGCTTTACACTTCTTATTGTTATAACTGTCAGTCACTATAACAATAATAGAATAATTATAATTTATTATAATTATTATATTTTTTTTATTATTATATTATTATAATAATAATTAAATTTATTTTTTTTATATAATTATTTTTAATAATTATATTTAAATTTGTGGTTATAATATTTCATTATATTATATTTTTCTACTGAGGACAGTCATAGTACTCTTGATATTGTTACTATTATCAAGAGTTTCATAGACAAACCTTACATGCACTGTGGGATAGTCTCTTTGGTCGTCTCAATCAACCAATGACTCAGTTCTTATTAACTTGTGGTGACTTGTCTGATGTCAGCTATTAATCGAGCTATCAGCCTTTAACTTTTGGGTGTATTCAGCAGTCTTTCTTCCTATCCCTTTCTTGTTTGACAAGAGATCTAGATATCTAAATTCTTCCTCCACTCTTACAACTCGACTTAATCATGGTGTCATTCCAATCATCAAAGAAAACAATACTTTATTAGTTTCCAAAATCAAATTTGGAGATAATGATACTCTCTCTGCCATCACAGCTGCCATGTGCCATGCTGAATTTCTCTTTTTAATGACTGATGTCAATTGCTTATATACTGAGAGCCCTCACTCAAAGCCTAATGCTCAGATATTCAAAGTGGTTTATCACATTGAAAATGTTGTAAAAATTGGTTAGCAAATAGTCTTATCACACTAATTGGCCTCAAAGTCAAAACCGACATCTTTTCATTCCAACCCAGTCTATAGTTTCAACCGCCACACTTGGTTCTTCTTTACGAATGGGTGGAATGGCAACTAAACGCATTGCAGCCAATCTGGCTACTGTTGCGTGTGTCTCAACAGTCATCTGAAATGCCACAAAAACACAGGTTATTACCTCAATAATGATTGACATTGGCACTCTACGCTCATCCATGAGTGGCATTAGTGGAACCACCTCAGCCCAATCCTTCTCAACTAGCATGTGAAACCAATCCACTATATAATGTCTTTCTTGCGTGACACACCCCTCTCACAAGTCACCAGTTTTGGGTTGCACATGGCTTGGTGGTGATCAACAAAGGGGAGTATGGAGTAATCAATCACAAATAAATTAGTTGGAGATTGCTTCCAGCTGGTGTTGTCCATGTAAGGTTTAACTATGAAACAATAAGTAAAAATTACTAATATTTTACTTATTTTACTATGAATGTCCTTATAAATAAAATAAATAAGATAAAAATAATTATAACAATAAAGAATTATCATATTTATGGTGTAAAATCATTATATTATTAAATAAATATAATAATATAATAAAAGAAATATATTAATAAAAGAGAATTAATATATTTAAAAGCACTTTATTATTGTTACCAACAAATAATAAAGGCGTAAAAAAATTTTTTTATGAATGAAAACAATTAATAACAATAATATTACCAATATTAAAGCTATAAATTAATCTAAATACTATTCATATTAATTATAGAATTATTCAGGGTAATAATAGAGAGAAATTATGATAATAAGAGAAATAACCTACTTTTAATACTTAATGTAATAATTTTGATTAATTTTACGCCTAAAAATGTAAATAAAACTTATTTAAATTGCATTTACAAGAAAATATAAGAAAAATTACAAATAATCTTTTTTTACGTGGATTTGACATTTATGAGAGAAATATAACAAAAAAATTAAATAATTTGGAGTAATCATGTCAAATTTGATTATTATGATAAAGATGATCTTTGGTCTTTCATAATATAAGAGTTTTATATATAAAGAATAAAGGAATTATCTTTTGATTTAATTATTTAGTGTTTTGTAAGTGTCTGAGGGGAAAACAGAGTAAAAAAAGCTCTATTTATAGTAAATACCTCCCTCCTAGAGTCCAACATGCTTCTAGTAGACGTGTACTGATCATATCCACTTGAATTGATCAATTTGTTAAGGTTTGGTGATGATTACATCATGATCAAACCATATTACATCATTATTACACCATTATTTTGAGTTATCACTATTACTCTAAGTTTGATGATGTCAAAGGCTTGGAAGAACCCCAAAATTTGTGTATTTTATTAGTTTTAATCATAAACTCACAGTATTCACCAATTCTTTCACTCATATGACTGTTAAACTTAATTTAAGGTTACAGTGAGTGATCATAAATGATCAAATTAAGCTCAAACTTTGATCCTTAATATCTTTTCAGATTTACACTCTGCAGAAATTATAAGAGTGAATTCTAATAGCTTGGAATAACCTTATTATGCTTCCAAGAGCATTTCATTTCGTCATCAAAACTCTATTTTTGATTTTTTTTCTTGTAACTCATCTTTTCTGTCAAAATTTAATATTTTAAACTTCAAACCATGATTTCAAGGGGTTAAACCTTGAATATTAGTTAATAAATACATCATTCTTCACGAATGAACTAGTAGAATCCAACTGTCTACTTGTTTTTAAGTTTGGACCCTTTTCACAACAAAGTGGTAAACAGCTTTGTTGATTTTAATCAATAATCCCTTAGAGGTTTTAACCTTGTTTATAACTTGTGAAATAAACTACATTTCTGTATTTCTACAGTAATTAAGTGATAACTTTATTTTTGGTTCATCACTCTATCATGCATATTTCAAAAGATATTGGCTAAAATCCTTGAATATATGCATTGACCAAAAAAGTGCATATATTCAGGTTAATTCCTTAAGTATTGACTTTGGAGCTTAGCTTCTTAATTGTTTTATATGTGGAGTTTTATGTAGAATCCAATGGTACCATTTCTTTCACATGTTGATTCATTTGTCTTTGAAATAAATAAGGATTTGTGTCTTTCATAAGGTATTATTACTTATAACTCAATAAATATTGACTTTACAGATATGCCATAAAAATGGTATATGTGTATTTTACCATTGGGAATCCAATGGTACAACTTATTTCACATCTTTATTCATTGGGTTTCAAGTAAAACCAAGTTTTATGCCAATTTAGGGCATTTTTGTAGCTTTAAGGTAATTATTTTCAATGTATAATTATTTTAAATATTTCTTATGACCTTTTTTTGGGGTATGTGGTCATATCTCAAATGTTCACATTCCCTACCACCAAAAAAGATTGTACCACAATCTGATATGTTTAATTAGGGTATAATCCACTGTGCTACCTCTTCAATAGACTTTGTTAGTCTTGAAGCTCAATAATGCTTAACTTTTCTATTTTTCAGGTTTTCTTTCATGTCTGAATTGTCTTAGTAGCATATCAGCATTTGTTATATCTTTCTCAAGGAGCCATTCATCTTCTTGAGTTGGATTTCTATACCTTACGAGGTATTCTCCTTTGTTTTTGTTTCTTGTCCTTCTTTCTTTAAGGACTTTTATAATTTTATTTTCCTCTCCTTCTTCCAAGGGGGGAATTTCAAGTGGGGGTTTATTTCTTAGTGCAAATAACTCCTTGTTACTTGAGCTGTAAGGCTTTATCAGAATTACAGGGAAGGTTGGGTGTTTGTTCATAAGATCACCTGTGAGTTCCAATTGCACAGCATTGGGTCCATGAAGTGCTTTTATCATAAATGGTCCTGCAAAGGAATCTTTTAATTTCTTTGGACCTTTTAAGGTATTGAAATTAAGGGTTGATACTAGGACCAAGTCTTCTATTTTGAAATCAGGTGGTTTATGACTTTTATCCCATCTTCCTGTTGCATATTTTAAAGAATCTTGCATACATCTGTTTGCATGGTGTCTTGCCTTGTCAAGCATTATCTTAAAACTCCTTGCTGTTGGATGTATATCCACTAAGTCCTTTTTGAGGGTATCATAAGGAAGTCTTGGGTTCCAACCTTTTTCTACCATTTCTGGTGTTTTGCCAGTAGAAGAATGGATTGATGTTTTATATTCCAGTTCAAGATCTGGTATTAGTGTACACCAATTATGGGTAAAACCATCAGAATCTTTGAATTCTAGTCCATAAGCACAGAATCTTCTGATCATATCCTCTAAGGTCTGTATCATTCTTTCTGCTAAACCATCAGTCTGAGGATGGTAAGCTGTTGAGAGTGATAATTTTGTCCCAAAAAGGTTATGGAGATTTGTCCATAATGCTGAAGTGAACTTTGAGCCTCAGTCACTTATAATATTCTGGAATAAGCCTGTATGGCTAATAGCTTTATTCCATATCATTATGGCTGTGTCCATAGCTGTTTCATCTTTATGACATGGTAGAAACATGGGAGTTTTGCTATACCTTTCAACCAATACTAGGCATGCATTATAGCTTCTGTCTCCTGCTGGAGGTAATGCTGTTACCCAATCCATATGAACTATTTCCCAAGGGGATTTTGGTTCTTGGATTTGGATCATCATTCCAAATTTCTTGCCTATGGCTCTGTTGGCTTTTTGAAATCTGTCACAGGTTTGGAAGTATTCTCCGACATCTTTCTTCCAATTTGGCCACCAAGAGCAGGTTTTCACCCTCTCTAGTGTTCTGTCCTCTGAAAGGTGTCCAGCTGCAACACTATCATGACACTCATGTAAAATAGTGTTTATCAGGGTTCTATCTGTTAAGGCCATAACACATGTGTGTTTTGTTCTATGGTAAAGGATTCCATCAAGGAGGTGGAATCTTCCTGCATCATATGCCTTTTTCCATGTTTCATCTAATTTGGGTGAAAGTGATGGATCTTTGCAGTCTTTCATTAGAAGTTGGCTTAAGATATGGCAATTTCTGTCTATCTTATAGCTTTCTTTAACTTGGTTAAAGAATTCTGTGCCAATGTCTGTACCCATGCTGGATTGTCAGGGGTATTTGCTAGAGCCCATCTTCTGAGACCATCTGCATTTTTATGAATATTACCAGATTTATGAACAATAGTCATATTTTCTCTATATTCTTGGATGGCAATTTGCAATCTCAGCATATGTCTATTTGGAGTTTTCATATTTAAGAGAGATTTTACAGCATTACAGTCTTTAATCACATCAAATACTGTTCCATCCAAGTAATAATGTAATTTTTCTAAAGCCCACACTAAGCAGAGGCATTCCATTTGGCTTGCTCCATATCTTGCTTCTGTTGGCTTTATCTGTCTTGAAATAAAACAAATTGGTCCTTCCACTGGTTTATGATTGATAATTTGTGTCTGGTGTAGTGCAGCACCTAGTCCTTCTCCACAAGCATCAATGTAAATTTTGAAGGGTAGTTTCCAATCTGGCATTAGAAGAAATGGGGCATTTGTTAAGGAATTTTTCAATTCTTCATATGCCTTGACTCTTTCTTCTGGCATTTCATACACTGTTTGTTGGTCACATAGCTTATACAAGGATTTAGCAATTTTTGAAAAGTCCTTTATATGCTGTCTATAGTAACCAACAAATCCTAGAAATGATTGCATTTCTTTTTTGATTTGAGGCATTGGCTTAAGTAGTACTGCTGCTACTTTATTCTTGTCTATGCCTAGACTAAGTCCAGATACAACATGTCCTAGTGTTTTTAGTTCACTGTATTCAAAATGACACTTTTTCAAGGAAATTTTCAAATTCACTTGCACTATTTTTGTAGTGCCTTTTCTAGTCTTGTAAGGTGATTTTCCCAAGTTTCTGAGCAAACTATGATATCATCAATATAGATAATTAACCATCCTTCTGATAATTCTTCAGGAAATATGGTATTCATCATTCTTTGATAATGGGAAGGTGCATTTTTTATGCCAAATGCCATTCTTAAGTATTCAAAAATTCCACAGTGGACTATCATCCTCAGTAGTTTCTTGGAATTGTCTGTGGAGACATTCTGATGAAAACCCTTTAAGTTATCCATGGCTGTAATGAACTTAGCTTGTGACAATTGTGTCAATGTCTCATGGATTCTGGGTATTAGATATCTGTCTGGAATGGTATAGGTTTTCAGGGCTCTGAAACCTCCTACCATCCTTGATTTTCCATTATGCCAAGTTATAATGACAGGTGTAGTGACCTCTACTTGTTCATTATGTCCTACCTTTCTTAATACTCCAAGGTCCATTAATTCTTTAATGTGTACCTCCAAGGCTTCTCTAGCCCTTGAACTAGCTGGGTAAGCAGGTCTCCTTAGTAAGGGTGGGTAAGGTTTTTCCACATTAAGAATTATATCCACTTCATGGCCAATTATGGTACCTAGTGGCTCTTTGTCAGTTGCAAAGGCATTTTTGTACTTGAATAAGAGGTCAATCAATTTTTCTTTCATTTTTTCTGTTAATTCTTGATTAAATTCTGCATCTTTGAGGTGTTCAGATATAAAAAGTTCCTTTTATGGAATTTTTTCTTCATCCTTAATAGCTGTAATTTGTTTTTTGTTATTGAAGAAGCCAAACTCTTGTCTTTTGTTGTCTCCTATGGTCAAATATCTATCCTTTTGGTTAGATATATCTATACCATAAATTGATAGGTAGTCATTTCCAAGTATGAAGTGATCACTAGTACAGTTGTCTATTACTACAAACTCTACTTTAATTCTGACACATTGTGAGGGGTGAGGAAAAATTAATGTTAAATCAATTATTCCAAGGGGCTTCATGCTCTCACTTGCACTACTAAATTTGACAGCTTGTATTGGCATAGGTTTCTCTTGCAAGTATGGTACAATGGTTTCTAAATAACCTTTACCAACACAGGTGCAATATGCTCCTGTATCCAAGTTAATGTTTCCTTCTTGGTTATCAACCATAACAATGCTTATACTTGATTTTCCAGCTGTATATCCCATTCCTCTTGCAGGTTTGGTTCTATACATTTTGGCATCTTGTATATTTGTCAGGTTTGAGTCAGATGTCCCAACTTGTGGTAAGTTTGAGTTAACATGTAGTACTTCATAAGTTATATCAATATTATTAATTTGTGCATTAATTATATTGATTTCATCACTTTCAGAACTTTCTGACCCTTCTGTCTCTTTTTCAGAGTCAGATTCCTCCTCTTTGTCATTGTAGGTTTCTGTTTCCACAATTTCATTAATCTTTGCCTTTTTGAGGCAATTATTGGCTAAGTTTCCAATACCTCCACATTTATGGAATTTTCTTTGCTCATTATTGTTGGATGTATTGGGCTTGAAGGATTCTTTTGATTTATCTTTTTTGATAAATGGTTTATTTGGGCTTTTAATGTCTAATTTCTTCCAAGTCCTGCCAATTTTTGTTCTTGTCACTATGTCTTCTAGTGCATTAATATACTATTCTGTGGAGCATGGTTCTATACACCTGCTTCTTAGGGCATGTTCTAGCTCTCCTCCACATTTCTTGAGTTTTTTCATGTGCACCATTTTTTGTGACATTTCTGGGTACAATGCATTCAGTCTTTCAGCTTGTTTTAAGAACCAAATTAAAGGTTTGTCTTTTTCTGGGTCAAAGAAAGAATTTTCAAATGCATTTTCTATTTTGTACCTCCAGGCATCATTAGCCCACTTGGCGATTATTTCTTGTTTCCACAAAGACCAGGTATTTTTGCCATTTGTTTGCCTTATGCCATAATACCATCTTTTTGCAGATTTTTCAAACAATGAATGTAATCTTGCAGTGATTAATTCATCTGGTATGGCATAATCTTCTTGTAGCATGTCAATTGTTTTGATAAATGACATGTGGTCATATTCACCTTCTCCTGTGAATGTTGGCCATTCTTTAAATTGAGGTCCTTCCTTCATTAAAACTTGGTTATTGTCTTGGTGACTCAAGTCATTTATGAATGGATTTGTTAATTCCTCTTTTGGTTTAACAGGGCTTCTTATGTGAGAAAATGGTTTTGATAACTTTGGCATATTTCAGTTAGCCTCATTAATTTTATCCATTTTTTCAGTAATAAGCCTTATTTCACTTTGAATGTCATCTTTCAGATGCATTCTTGCTTCATCACTCTTTTACAAATGGTCCAAAAGTAATTTTTGGTGTGATGAAGTCTTTTCTTCAAATGTTTCTACAGAAATACTTAATTTGATTAGTTTTTCTGTAATATTATCAATACTCATGTCATAATTTATTGTCAAAGTTTTTTCTTTGATATCATTATGTATTTGTACAACTCTTGTTGTCATGGTATTGATTTCAGAGTATTGTCAATTAATACTTGTGGTTTATTATTTTCAATCATAAATTTTATGTTATCAATTTCTTTTTTATTTTGTACAACAAGTTTTGTTAAAAATGATAAGCTATTATTTATTTCTTAGAAAGATAATAAACTATTTTTAATGTATTTAAGAGGTAAAATACTATTTTTAAGCTCTGTTAAAGAATTTACAAGATCAGGAGACAAGGTTATTTCTTTGGGAAATGGGTTTGTCTCATTATTTGTTCCTCTTTGTCTTTAAATTCCATAAAGGTTCTGGCCATGTTGAAGACATTGTCCATGGCATCTTTTTGGAATTTGGGGATCATGTAGCTTGGGGAATATTGTTTTCTCCAATTCTTCTTCTTGTTCTTCTTCACTTCTTGGGGAAGTGGGTTGACTTGGGCCTTGCTGGTAGAAGCTACTGGGGCTTCTTGCTTGGTTGCCTCCTTCTTTTTGGCATGATACTCCTTAATCTTTTTGATTTGAGGTTTGGATGATAGTGGATTCCATCCATTGGAGTATCTCACTATTTCCTCCTCTTTGAGGAACTTTTTCAGAATGTGCCAGGAGTTCATCACTCCTTGGTGTATTTGGGGCAACATTTCCCAATCTTTGTACTTGTATAACATGTAGTAATGTTTGTACTGGCTCATGTAAATGTCTATTTGAGCCCTCTGAATGTGATTTGTACATGTTTGAGTCACTCATACTTAGTTCCAATTCAGTTTCAGATATCATGGGCATTTCTGGGACTTGCCTTTGGGATAAGGCACTTCCTTGTGTGGATTCTGTTCCACTGGGGACATTGCCCTTCCTTTTCCCTTTTGAGGAATCAATTCTACCTCTGAGTCCAGCTCCATCTGATTGGATGGAGTATTGGGAGCCTCTTCTGGTAGTCATATTTCAAGAAAAAAAAGAAATAAGAGGATTTCAGAACAGGAATTCTTCTTATGGCAATTTATAAATGAGGTACTCACCTTCAGAATCCTGAATGGTGGGTCCTGGAAAGTCCAATTTCTTGGCTTTCTTTTTCTTGGTAATTATTGGTGTTGGAGAGCTTTGACAAGTTTCTTCCACTAATCTTTCAACAATGGTTTGGTTGTCCTCTGTTGGGTTGTCTTCAAACACTAAAAAAGACAAATAAATATAAGTCTTTTATATAAAAGTGTTATTTTTGGTGAGATATGGCAATTTTCCACATAAAAATTGCTTTTATATCTTTTAAAAAGGGAAAACAATTAAAGAAATGTAATTAAAATGAATAAAATAACTTTTTTATTGGTTTTTAATATTTTTTATGTTTTTATTTTTAAAGAAAATAAAAATAAAAATGAATATGTTTCTATTATAAAATTAATTTATAATAAAAAATTATTTTTAATTTAGAAAATATCTTTTTTAATCACTAGAGTCACTCAAAGAAAGTTTTTCAAGTCTAAGGATGTGAAAAACCACGTGTAAGACAATACAATTGCTTTCCAAAGGCCTCAATAGCTTTAAAATCAATAAATATAAAATATTATATGATTTTATGATTATAAGTATAATTTATTATTGGATAAGCCCAATTAGAATCTTTTTAAAGGTCTTTTAGAGTAAATATCACGGCCAGGCCCCCTAATGTAAGGTTTGACTATGAAACAATAAGTAAAAATTACTAATATTTTACTTATTGTACTCTGAATGTTCTTCTAAATAAAATAAATAAGATAAAAATAACTATTTTATTTATGGCGTAAAATAATTATATTGTTAAATAAATATAATAATATAATTTATATTAGAAAAAAATATTATGATAAAATCAATATATTAATAAAAGATAATTAACATATTTAAAAGCACTTTATTATTGTTACCAACAAATAATAAAGGCGTGAAAAATTGTTTTTTATGAATAAAAACAATTAATAACAATAATATTACCAATATTAAAGTTATAAATTAATATAAATACTATTTATATCAATTATAGAATTATTAAGAGTAATAATAGAGAGAAATTATTATAATAAGAGAAATAACCTACTTTTAATACTTAATATAATAACTTTGAGTAATTTTACGCCTAAAAATGTAAATACAACTTATTTAAGTTGTATTTACAAGAAAATATAAAAAAATACAAATAGTCTTATTTTTACGTGGATTTGAGATTCATGAGAGAAATATAACAAAACAAGTAAATAATTTGGAGTAATCACGTCAAATTTGATGATTATGATAAAGATGATCTTTGGTCTCTAATTTTATAAGAGTTTTATATATAACAAATAAAGAAATTACCTTTTGATTTAATTATTGAGTGTTTTGTAATTGTCTGAGGGGAAAACAGAGTAAAAACAGCTCTATTTATAGTAAATACCTCCCTCCTAGAGTCCAACATGCTTCTAGTAGACGTGTACTGATCACATCCACTGGAATTGATTAATATTTAAAGGCTTGTTGATGATTACATCAGGATCAAACCATATTACATCATTATTACGCCATTATTTCAAGTTATCACTATAACTCTAAGTTTGATGATGTCAAAGGCTTGGCAGAACCCCAAAATTTGTGTATTTTATTAATTTTAATCATACACTAAAAGTATTCACCAATTCTTTCACTCATATGACTGTTCAACTTAATTTAAGGTTACAGTGAGTGATCATAAATGATCAAATTAAGCTCAAACTTTGATCCTTAATAACTTTGAAGATTTACATTCTACAGCAATTAAAAGAGTGAATTCTAAAAAGCTTGGCATAACCCTATTATTCTGCCAAGAGAATTTCATTACATCATCAAAACTCTATTTTTGATGATTTTTCTTGTAACTCATCTTTTCTGTTGAGATTTAATATTTTAAACTTCAAACCATGATTTCAAGGGGTTATACCTTGAATATTATAATAAAAAAATGTCTTTATTCACGAATGAACTAGTAGAATCCAACTGCCTACTTTTTTTAAGTTTGGACCCCTTTCACAACAAAGTGGTAAACAGCTCTGTTGATTTTAATCAATAATCCCTTAGAGGTTTTAACCTTGCTTATAGCTTGTGAAATAAACTTCATTTCTGTATTTCTACAGTAATTAAGTGATTACTTTATTTTTGGTTCATCACTCTATCATGCATATTTCAAAAGATATTGGCTAAAATCTTTGAATATATGCATTGACCAAAAAAGTGCATATATTCAGGTTAATTCCTTAAGTATTGACTTTGGGGCTTAGCTTCTTAATTGTTTTATATGTGGAGGTTTATGGAAAACCCAATGGTACCATTTATTTTAGATGTTGTTTCATTGGTCTTTGAAATAAATAAGCATCTGCGTTTTCTATAAGGTATTATTACCTATAACTCATTAAATATTGACTTTACAGATATGCCATAAAAATGTTATATGCGTATTTTACCATGGGGAATACAATGATGTAATTTCCTTCACATTTTTGTTCATTTGTACTTAAGTTAAACCCAGTTTTATGCCAATTTAGGGCATTTTTGTAGCTTTAAGGTAATTATTTTTAATGTATAATTATTCTAAAGATTTCTCGTGATCTTTTGTTTGGGTATGTGGTCATATCTCAAATGTTCACAGTCCAAGTTTGTGCAAAGTTTTCTGTGGCACAAGCAGTTACTATAATTTTTCCTCAAGCTTATCTGAATCCAGACCTTGAATCTCCTGAATGAAAAATTGATGAACCCAGTAGATCTTTTTCAGCTCACATTGCCATGACAAATGAGCCTGTAGGTCAAATAGTAGAATTAGCCAATGGGTTGGTCAATTACAATTCCTCTGACATGGACAAGCTTAAGAGTTGACAAAGGTAAGAAAACCTTTTATTGCCATTTCTCCTTGTGGTATTTTGAAGGTGTATAAGAATCTGATCTTTATTACCTCTCCTGTTTGCCTGATTTTGAAATAAAAAAAACCCAAATTTAATCTGATGATATCCAAATTAGCTTGGAAATGCAGGTACTACTAGGGCATATTGAATCTGAGCATGTGATTGAGTCAATTGTGTTATTTAAGCCTAGCTCATCATCTTTGTCAAGCCTCAATTTGGATTCTCAGACTGATTTGAGACCTGTCAATTGTTGATGGCTTACCTTTATATATTTTAAGAGTAATTTTCTGGAAAGTCAGTAGTTAATTGACATTGCACTATCAAGACTTTTTTTTAGGTTTCAATTGGAGATTAGTAGTATAGCACACTTAGTGCTTCCTGTAGTATAATTATGGCCTGTACTTTGGCTACAGACTAACATTCTTTCGCGCTTAGCTTATTGAAAAGATCCTGCAGCATTCAGAAAGATCATCTTCCAGAGGGCTCCATTGATTTGTTACAGAAAGCTTCCAATTTTTGGTCAATTACAGAGGTCTCTGTTTGGTGTGTGCTGTGCATGCACAAAAGAAAACCAGCAGAGCAGCTAAGTGCTATCTGTTATAACATGCAACACAGCTGATAGACCATATTGGAAAACAGTTATTGACTCCAGTATATACCCAGTGCAGGTTCGTTTAGAAATTTCTCTATATTTTATTCACAACTGACATTGTTTACCCCTACTACTCTACACTTTACAAACTAGAATTCTAACATTTTATGCATATTTTTCCAGGACATTGACTCCCTTATCTGTATGAGTGGGCCAAGAAAAACAGACCAATATTCTACAGGAATCATACATTGTATTTGGTGTTTCCCTAAATTTTTCAGAACGTTGTACTGTTGCATGTGAGGGTACATCATATATTGATAATGTCTGTGCTTGTAAAAAGCACACTAGCTTGGTTTGGTCAAGGTTCAGTTATCTGTTTTGAGCTTTGAGCTCAGAGCTTAGTTCAATTCCCCTATCTGCAGGGTGGAAGTGCGGAGCTGAAAGTGGTCATCATGGAGACTGAATGGAAAAAACTTGACTTTAGTCGGTTTTGCACTAGTTGAGGCCATTTGGTTATCCATATGACTATATGCTTACAATTTGAACATTTGCCTGTTCACAAGGTGTATGGTGGCATGCCAAAGTACATGAATTATCAAACCACCAACAGGGTGTACGGTGTCTTGCCATAGTACATGGGAGATAACATTGCTTAGAATAATGTACTGTACATTGGAGATAACACTGGTTAGAATGGTGTACAGTGGCATGCCACTGTACATGAAATGCTCCGCCACTTGAAAATGGGGTATGGTGGAAGATTAGTATTTGAACAATCAAATTACATGAATTTCTGTTTATCAAATATTTTCTCTTCATTTTCTCCGCCATTTTTGTGTTTAATTGTGTCCACCAAGACATGGCATCCAGAATGGGTTCTTTTTGGTGTCAATGTGAGTCACACATGATTAAAATGTTCTTGTATCACATTCAATCAGTTTATATACTCATCAAGGCAAATTTAATGTAAATTTCCAGTGATTAAATACACATCACACCTCTGCCCTACACAATTATTACTCTCATGCATGAATTGGCTTACACACCAACTTCTCATTATCTTTGAAATTTACAACAATTAAACTCACAAGAATTTTGTCTTTGGACCTTCCCCCTCCTCATGATCTCCACAATTTACCATGTTTAAACTTCCACACCCCTGCCTCATCATCTCTGCAATTCACCATGCTTACACTTCCACACATCCACCTCATCATCTCTAAAATTTATCACTCTTATGGTTCCACACAACCACTTCATCATCTCCGCCATTTACCATACTTACACTTCTGCACATACACCTCAACACTTCCTTCTCATTGATGGGCATATTCATTGCTACTAAAAGTTAAGCTTGCACATGCTTTTGCCTTTGTATGTGTGTTTCACCCTTACAACGCTGCACCCGCAGAATTATGGGAGGTCCTCCACCTATGTCACCCACAAATCCTCAATCCCACTTGTGCTGAGAATATTCATAGCTACATTAACTTAGGCCTGCACATGATTTTGCCTCCGCGTGCATGTGACACACTTACACACCCACACCAACAGCATTTTGGGGTGGGCTCTGCCCCTGTCACCTGCTTATTCCAAGTGTATTCATGAATACACATGCTCCTTCCTGAATGTGCATGTGTCACACTTATGCATTTGCTGCAGGGTGCAGCGGTCTCCACACATGTCACCCACAAATTTCCATGCCTCTTGATATTAGGCCTGCATCTCCTTTGGAATTTATGTGCATGTCACACTTACACAGCTGCCACAGGGTTTGGCAAGCTTCACACATGTCACCCCCAAATGTTTTTGCCTTTGTGTGTGTGTGTCACACTTACGCACCTGCCACACCTGTCACCTGAAAATTGTTGATGCCTCTTAGCATGAATTAGGCCCTCACATTCTTTAGCCATGGTGTGCATGTGCTACACTTAGGAGCCCAAACCTTCTAATTGCCAATGCCTCTAGTCATCTAGGCATCATATCCTTTGTTCCTTTGTGTGTATATCACACTTATGCACCCACTGAATTGTGTGGCAGGCTCCACCCATGTCAACTGCAAATTATCAATCCCGCTCATGCTGAACTCATTCATAGCTTAGCTGGGGAAGTCACACACCCCTCAGCTACATCTAGACCAGTTGAAGGACCTCTATGATATGTGCATGGGGAAAGAGGTGGGTCTTGTGGTACTTTTACCTACCTTTGGCTTGTTGAGGGAGGATCAGGTGGAAAGATACCAAGGAAAATGTTGCATCAATTGACGCCTATTGACATCACTTTGCACCATGGTAAGTATGAAATCTTGCTTTACTTGCATTAATGTCACATGAGAGTCACTGGATTTTGTGGGTCACATTAACTCTGCATCAAGACAATTTCAATAAAACATCAATTGTAAAATGTGTCACATGAGTATGTCACTCACTGCAAAAAGCCATACCCACAAAATTGACAGTTTTTGGTTAATCACATCTCGAGGTGCAAGGCAGTAGTTTGGCATCCTCATATTTGTCCTTTGGATGACTCCTGCCCCACTTCCTGATTATCTAACCCCTTTACTATGCCTAATCTCACTCATGAATTGGCTTCTGCATCATCTACTAATGATCTCTGCCAGAAGCCAAGATATGATTCCACTCCTGCCACTTCCCCTCCACAATCACCCATCCTTATGCTTCTGCACCCCCGCTGCACCCTCATGATTTCCCTCTGATGCTGCCACCCCATATCTGCCCTCCCTTATCCTTATGCTTTGGCACCCCTGCCACACCCTCATGATTTCTCTCCAACGCTGCCACTGCAGGTCCACCCTCACTCATCCTTACGCTTCCGCACCCCTGCTGCACCCTCACAAGTTCCCTCCAACACTGCCACTGCATGTCCACCCTCACCCATCCTTACACTTCTGCACCCCTGCCTAATCCTCATGCTCCCACTGCAACCCCATTATTTCCTTCTGACACTCATACCCCATATTCAGCCTCACCCCTGTGGCTTACCATCCTCTTCCTCCTGCTGTGCCCTCATGATTCACCTTCAACACTGCCACCACATGTTGGCACTCACCCATCTTTACCCTTCTTCACCCCCACCTCATCCTTGCGCTCCCACTGTGACCTCATGATTTCTTTCCAACACTGCCACCACACACCCACACACGCCACTACACAAGCACCTGCACATGCACAAAACACTGCATTAGCACCCCCACATGTACACAGCACTGAACAAGTGCCTGCACACGCCACTGCACTAGCACCCGCACCCGCACACAACACTGCACAAGCACCCGCACATGCACACAACACTGCACTATCACCCGCACCCACACACAACACTGCATAAGCGCGCGCACCCTCAAACAACACTGCAAAAGCACCCACACCCGCACATGACACTGCACATGCCACTCCACAAGCACCCGCACCCATTGACAGGGGTTCAACATGTGTCACCTGCAAATGGTCAATGCCACTTGACATTGGGCCTTCACATGCTTTTCCCTTGTGTGCATGTGGCACACCCATGCACCCGCTGAATTGTGCGGAGGGCTCCAACCATGTCACCTGCTCATGGTGAGCTGATTCATGGATACACAAAATTAAGACAACACATCATTTTTCCTTTGTTGTGTTTCACACACACCTGCACCCGTGGGATTTTGTGGAGGGCTCCACCAGTGTCACTTGCTGAGGAAGATTCCTTTCATGGATGACCTGTGAAGTCACACACTCTGTCTCTGTATTAAGACTGGCTAAAGGACCTCTTTGATATGTGCGTGTGGATACAGGCGGGTCTTGTGTAGTTTTTACCAACCTTTGGATGGTTGCAAGTTGATCAGGTGGTGAGGAATCTCAGCTGAAGTCACAGGTCAACCAATAATGGTGGATGTCACAGGATTTGGTGTAAGACCAGAGTGTGACGTGTGCTTGACGTTCACTTGATTTTTGCTTGATGTGAGCCTGACTTTTATCCTGCTTGACGTGAAGTCAATTGCTGACAATTGACATGAGATTTGCCCTGGTGACACAAGGGTTTATGTTTGTTTACCAACACCCTAAATGTATTACCTTTGGACTTAATGTTTTTGGTGTTTTTGTTGCATATGAGGGGGAAATGGAAGTAAAAAGAGGTCTAAATATAGTAAAATCCTCCCTCCTAGAGTCCATAAGGCTTCCAGTAGACATTTATTGATGTTATTCACTTTCATTGATCAGTATTGTAAGGTTTAGTAATTCTTACAGCATAATTTAACCATCTTATCTCATTATTACACCATTATTTATAGTTATCACTATAGGTCTAAGCTACTGACATCATAGGCTTGGCAGAAGCCTAAATTTTAGACTGGGGACTCTGGCATGGTGTCCAGAATAATTATTAGCAATTTTAATAAAATAAAATAGAAGTGGAATACTATTAAGTTAAATCAATAGTGACTTCACTATATAAAAAGATGTGTTTCAATGGTGGAATGAGCTTCACCAATATGAAAAATACTGAAATAATTTTTAACAATTATATTGGAGAAATGTAATAACAAAAAGTGTTTTAGATTTATTTTTAAGAAATTTATTATCAGAGCCCTGAGGAATCATTCTCTAGAATGATGTTCCTATTTAAATGCTGTAGGTACAAAATCAAAATAAACCACAAACATTCTAATACATATTTTAAGAATAAAAGGATTTTTTCTAGTAACAAGATATGAAAAAAAAGCTATACTGTTTTTATAGAAGCAAAGTTACTATATCAACAAAAATTGGTGTTATAGAAACAAAGTTTCTATACCTACATATCCTGAATTTGTGAATTGGTAACAAGATTAATATGACAAAAAATCTTAAATAAGTGACTTGGAAACAAAAATAGAAGAAAACAAAAGTAATATTTCAATTTCAACAAAGAAATTGAAATAATTGAAGGAAAATGGAGAGAAAGTGATTGGAGCTTGTTGTCACAGGGCCTCTTGGACAGAAATAAAAGAGTGGCCTGGCACTCAGCAATCAGGGAGCTCACTTGGAAGACTCCAAAAAAATAAAGAAATAAAAATAAAGGAATAAATTCCTCTAAGAAATATGCAGGTACAAGATGAGATTCAATAAGAGGAAAGAGAAGCCAAATAGCCAAAGAGCCAACCAAGTAAGTCCTTAATCACTGTTTCAACCTGCCAAAATTAACAATGGAATTAGTAAGGATATGACAGCCAAATATCCACTGACAGGAAAAGAAAGAAAAAGAGAAGGTGCTAAATGACTGACTTGATAATATCAGTATTTGCTTAACAGAATGAAAAGAAAATAAAGATAAAATAAAATCAAACTATATTATTTAACTGGGGAAAAACCCCCCAGGGTGGAAAGGGTAGCCGGTATATGTAAAAAGTTGGGAGCTTGAGTTCTTCAGGCTGAAAACTGATCTGTATTGATCCTTGAGGCTGTATTGATTGTTTTGGGAACTGATACATCTGGCTGATATTGAAATTGAATTGGGTTGAATGAATTTCCCATACTTGAAAATGAAATACAGTTCTGGGTGGATCCAGACTGTATTGAAATGAATGTGGTTGCCAAGATGGATTGGGTGGAGCTTTGACACTTGACAATTGAATGAATGAATGAATGAACTGCCTCTTGAATCCCTTGAGAATTATTGAACAGTATTGCCTTGGAGGAATACTGTGAATGAAATTATCCAATGACGTCTTGATGGCTTGATTGGTCTTTGACGCTGAAACACTTGCTCTTGAGCCTTGATGAGTCCTCTGAATGATTGGGTGCCTTGATGACGTGAGGATATGTTGGAATGTTGAAATTAACATTTGATAATGCCACCATTGAGTTGCTGTTGAAAACTGATGCATAATGATATATAACATCATTTATGGGATATTGGTTCATTGGAAAGAAGATTACGTCCAAAGGTCTTGAGATGGAAAGACAGAGGGGAAAAAGATTGATGTGATGGCTTCAGAGCTTGGAAAGGTGTTTCTGGGTCTTTTGGGGTTTTTGGCCACTTTTGGGTTCTGAGCCAAAAACTAGCCCAAAAGGCGGGAAAGTGCCTTTTGGACACTTTGCGTCAAAGTGCGCAAAAGTGTGCAAATGCGTAAAGTGCCAAAAAATGCGCAAAATGCGCATTATGATCCCAAATGGCCAAAAACAGCCATTTGGGCCATTTCCCCGGTTTTTGAGGGAAATGACCAGAAATACCCATTTGGGCATAAATTGCCGTTATGGCTTCTGGATTGAGGTGAAGGGCCATGGAGGCCCCAAAACACAAATGGACATAAATGGTCCATAAGATGATGACGTGGCCATATTGGCCACTGGTGATGGATATGGCCAATTGGCCATAAAAGGACTGTGGCATGATATGCCATGTGGGGTTCCAAGGAGGTGAATTGCCATGGTTGTGACAGTACCCCCCACCCTGAAATGGTGAGCTCCTGAGCACCAATACAAGGTGAAGCCTTTTGAGGCTATTGAAAAGGATTGAGAGTGGGATAGAGGAGAGTTCTTTTAAGAGGAAAATAAAATACTAACTGATATTAAAAATTTGTCATATGACGCAGACTTGCTTGATCTTCTTTTGACATTGGCTTCATGATTTGATGATGTTTTAATGAATCAATATTGTTGGAGGGGAATTTTTCATGTGATAAAATGAAAGTGAAAATAAAATTTAATATAAATAATGAGAATGAAAATAAATTAAAGAGAAATGAATTGAATTCTGAGGAGGTTCCAATCTTCATCATGGAGGTTGATAACTGATTTGGAAATTGGCCAAGGACCTGGAAAGAGAAATTTGATGCCAGGTGCTCACAAAGTGGCCAAGGGGATGTTTTGACAAGATTGTAGACCCCTCAGGGAAGTGCACACCAGGAGAGGAACTTACTTTTGGTAGTTACCACTCCCGCCAGTGCCATAAAAATAAAACAAAAATGTTGAAGGAATGAATTTGAATTTTGAAGTCTTGGAAATGAATTTAAAATTGAATGGCCCATTGTCCCAAGTGAAAATGGCCATAAGATTGACAATAAAGCTGAAAGACATGCCAAAGATTTGTTTCCAAAATTGCAAAGTGCTCACAGAGTGGCCAAGGTGATGCTTACAACAAAAAAGAGTAGAATACCCCTAAATGGGCATACCAGGAGTGGGACTTACTTTTGGTAATTCCTCTCCCCACCAAGCACCATAACGAATCAAGCTTTTGAAGAATTGGGCCCAGGCTTGTCAGGATATAATGAATGAAAATCTTTGACAAGTTCAGGACAATTCTTGAGGTTTTTGGTTGGTTCCCAAGTGGATCTTTATGGGTCTTGACTGAAACCTTTCCATTCCACCAGATACCATAATTTTCCTCTCTTGAGCTTTGAGTCCAGTATTTGGGAGACTTCCAATTCCTCTTCTTCTTCAATGATGATTGGAGGAGGAGGCTCTTGATACTGATTTGGGATTGTTGATGTTTTGACTGGTTCCAGGAGGGATATATGGAAGACTGGGTGGATGGATTCCCATTGAGATGGAAGCTTGAGGTGGTAGGCATTAGTTCTGACTTTCTTCAAGATTGGAAAAGTACCCAACCATCTTTCAGACAGTTTTTTGGTGGGTCTAGTTGATCTGAGGTTCTTGGAAGAAAGCCATACCATGTCACCAGGATTGAAAACAGGTGGACTTGCTCTACCTTTATCTGCATACCTCTTAAACCTGTTCAGGGAAACTTCAAGTTCTCTCTATACATCCTACTGTACTGATTGAATTTTTGTTGATAACTTTCCAGCAGGAGTATCTTGAGTAATGTGAACTGAGTCAAAATGGGGATCTCTTCCATAAACAGTAAAAAACGTTGATTGTTTTGTTGAAGAGTGGTCAGAGTTATTGTAGGCAAATTCAGCCAGAGGGAGCCAGGTGTTCCAATCATCTTGATGATAACTGACATACATCCAAAGGTGCTGTTCTAGTATCTGATTTACCCTCTCTGTCTGTCCATCAGTTTCTGGATGATAAGAAGTTGACTGTGAGCCTTAGAGGTAATTTCATATACCCAAAAGACCACAAATATAAAAAATAACATATTAATATAAATAAAATAAATTTATTTATATTATTAAAATAAAAATCAAAATATAAATATAAAATTATATCAAAAATAAAAAATTAATCACAATTTAAAAATAAAAAATACATTAAATTTTGTAAGTATAAAATTACTTTTATACTTGAAAAAATTAAGTAAAAATAAAATTTTAACAAAATTGTGAAAAAATAAATAAATTTGGAAAAAAGTTATATAAAAATTATCATAACTTTTTATCCAATAAATAAACACATGAATATTATTTCACCATTGGATTCCTCATAAAAAATCAGGTGGGGTCACCTCTGAGTGAAATTCTTGTAACTCAACTCTAAATAAGCTTAAATTAAGTTTTTAGTATTTTCAATACAAAAGTTGAAAATCCTCAAAAACCTTAATTTAATTCACACCACATGTGGTGTTAACCATCAATTTTTGTGTTAAAATTGAGGTGTTGTGTTTAGTTTAGAAGTTATGAGGAATTGAAGTATTTTCAATTGAATTCAATTGAAATGTCAAAATGTGCGCGTGTATTACATAAGTGAACTTTGATTTACATATGAGGTATCAATTATTACTGTATTGTACTGTACAATTGAATTGAATCACATATATAAATTATAAGTATAATACATGATGAGTAATTAAAGGAAAAATAAATTGGAAAGATTAAATTTGGGGGGGAAAAGGAACTCCAGCTCTAAGGGGGAGCTAGACCCCCAAATTCCTTGCTGACAGGCGTGGGATGTCAAAATTCACGCAAAAGTTCATCACTTTTGGCCTGGAATTGAGTTACAGGGTCTGTGAACTCAATTGATGATGAGGTTTTGATACCAACTGGGGTAGTTTTAGCTGTTGCCAAGAGGGTAAAACTACCCTTAAGATAAAACAATCATAGTAAAAACAGTTTTAACTGGTTTCTACGCCTCTGACACACATTCTGACGTGTTTTGAAGGCTCTAGGCCTGGTATTGCTATAGTAATGGCTGATTTAAGGGTCTAAAATGGCTAAAAATGGCTAAAAATGGCTTAAACCAGCCCTTTTTTGGTCTGAACCAGGGTTCAATGATGCCATAATTGGCTTTTCTGTTGTCAGACTGTTTTTCACGACTGACAAGAGTAAATTTTACTTTTGGAGTAAGAGAATTGATGGCTATAAAAGAATGTCTTCTTTGCCCGACTTTTCTCTTCATGTTAGAATCTTTTCCTTTTATTAATTAGTTTAAAACTGTTAAACCAATCAATAAAAGATTCCAACCACCCTTTTTAAATCATTTTGAACCTTTTAACCACGTGAAAAAATCATTATAATCATTGTTTGTAACTCTTATAATCATTTTTACCCCTGAACCACCCCATAAGTGAATTAAAGCATCTTTCATCACTGTTAACTTTGTCACTTTGTTTCCAAATTCACTCTGGTCACTTTTGGGCGTGTTTTCTCTTTAATATTATTTTTAAAGACTTTGTTCTTTAATTAATTGCTTGCAGTTCTTTGCTCAATTAATTCCAATTGAAATTGCTCTTGAAGAAATTTCTTTTGTAGCCTTAAAATATCTCTTGTAGAGTATTTTTTGGATAAATTTTTATTGTTGGTAAAACAATAAATTTTTATAATATTATTGTTTTATACTAATAAAGTTATAAACAATAAAATTGGCGTGTTTTCTCTTAAAAATAATATTTCTTACTATTTTTAACTGAATTTTACCTTATACAAATTTTGAGGACAGGAAAAGTACTTGATTTTTTAATCAAAGTTTCATATCCACACCTTACATTTGGGGGCCCAGCCGTGATATTTTACCTGTGACATATTTTTTTTACTCTTTTTAAATCTTTTTTCTTATATTGAAAAATTTAAAAACATATAAAAAATACTTATAATCAAAAAAATCCATAAAAAATAATTTTTTTTCATATTATAAGTGAGGCTTAAATTTTTTATTTCTCTTTTTAAAATCTTTTTTTTTACTTAATTAATTGGCTTTTTCATTAATTTTAGTGTCTGACAACGTGGTAAGACAAGAAAACATTGAAACAGCCTCAACAGTAACCAGCATTATCCCTGCCAGTACTGTTAATTCTGATCATAATAGTACTGTTATTGTGACTCAAAATAACCAACCTGAACCAATATCTTCTGAATTAATTAACTTGGACATAAGTAATACCCTTCAGAAAGCTAAAGATTTGGCCAATAGTAAGTTTTTGACGTAAAAATACTATTTTAAGCCTTTTTAACCATAATTATGCCTTCAACCAGGTCAGGAGCCAGCTACAACCCCTCAAGCAGCTCCCAAAAAGGTAATAGACGTGATTATGGCAGAGGCCAATCAGGTACAGAAGGAAAAGGGTCAGTTGATGACTTCCAAACAACTAAATTGGGTCATTCTGAAGCTGATAATACCATTTTACCTTCAAAAAGAGCTGACACCGCCACAACAAGCCTCTGTGGACATATACAAAGCCAGCCACAGTGCATACAACAATGCACTTCAATTCAAAGAGTACCAGATCCTTGCAGACCTGTGGAAGAATTGCATGAATTCTTACCTGACAGTAAGAAAATTCTTGGGCCATCCCAACACTTGCAAATTGCTCAATGGATGGCATCCATTGATGGAGAAGAAAAACATGATGCTTTTGACACTGGAATGGAGCAAAAACAACCCTCCACCACCAAAACCAGTGCCAAAAACAGCCCCAGTGGCCAGCAGCAGCAATTCCAACGTGAGAAAGCAGCCACAAACTCCAAACAAGGGCAAAGGGAAGGCACAAGCTCCAAAACCTTACAGCCAGGGCTACAGGATCCCAAAGATTCAGCAGGATGCCATGGAAAATGTATTTCAGATGGCCAGAACCATGATGGAATTACAAAAGAAGGAGGAAGCCAGATTAAAGTTCCAGAAATGATTTCTGATATATTTGATTCCATCCCAGAGTTGTATGATGCTATAAAGGACGTGGAAAAACATCTTTCTGATAAAAATGAATCCATTTGTAACAACATTAAAACAAACAACTTGAGCCTGTGCCAAATCAATGAAACACTTATGTGTTTTGAAAAGGTTTTAAGAACAATTAAAACTTCCAATAATGATACTTCTTTTGGCATTAAGATAAATGAACAATCTGCAATTATTAAAGAATTAACAGAAAAATATTCTAAACTCAATATTGATGACATAATTGAGACAAGAATAAAACATGCCATTAGTACTATCAAAGAGGACAATAAAAAAACTCTGGATTATGTTTCAAAAGCATTTGCTGAAGTAAAGACAAATACAATTGCCTTGAAAAAGGATTTTGATACCTCAAAAGAGGAAATATCAAAATTAACAATGAAATTGAATGAAGTTATATCTGATAATACTAGACAAACAGAGTTATGGAATGAGCTTACATATAAAGAGGATGAACATAAAAAGAATGTCATAGACTCTATACAAAGCTTACAACATGAGTTAAAAAATTCTCAAAGGTGTAACAACAGTAAAATGAATGATATTGAACAACTGCTAAACACCTTACCAAGAATGTCTACACCTCTGAACCAGAATGAGGGTGCAAGAATTCCCAATCCACAAGTATTGGATGGAGAAAATTCACAGTTAAAAGATGAATTTTCTACCTCTTTTCATAACTTGGAACCATCAATGGGCCAAGCACTATTAAAAGAAGTTCCAAAACTTAAGGAATGGCCTCACTTCAGTGGTGAAGGAGAATATGACCATATGGAATTTATCAGAGGTATTGACATGATCAAAGAAGATTTTGAATTACCAGACAGATTAGTAACAGCCAGATTTAACACCTTGTTTACCAAATCAGCTCACAGATGGTATATCAAATTGAGACAAGCACATGGACACCAGAGTTGGACTTGGTGGAAAACCCAAATTGTCAACAAATGGGCCAATGATGCATGGAGGTTTAAAGTTGAAACAGCCTTTGAATCCGCCAAATTTAATGCTGATAAAGACAAAGCCTTACCATGGTTTTGTCAACAAAAGGACAGGTTAACAGCATTATACCCTGACATGTCAGAATTTATGATTCATAGAAAAATTCTAAGACAATGTGGAGGTGACTTAGAGCATGCTGTCAAGAGCAGGACTACTGAACAATCTTCAGCAGAAGACATTATCAATATATTAGAGGAAGTAACCACAAGAACCAGAATTGGTTCCAGTAGGGTGAATCTCAAAACAAGGTTTAATACACCTTGGAAGGATTCTGTGGACAAAAACCCCAAAGAAAACTCTAATAATATTAAAAATAAGTCTGCAGATACAGTCAGAAAGTGCCATATTTGCCAAAGCACCACTCATTTAGCCAATACATGTCCAAAGAGAGGGAAAATCAATGAAATTGATGTGGAGAAAGAACCTGATGTTGAAAAAGATGACATAATTGAAGAAAATTCAGATGACAAGTCATCCATATTTTCTGAATCTTCAAGAGATATAGAAAATATCAATGCCACTTTTGACATCATGGAATCTTATTCCCACTTGCCACAATTAAGCAATGGTCAACTTGATTTATCAAAAATCCAAGATGCACAACTCATGAAAACCAAACCAAACAGAGGAAAAGGTTATACAGCTGGTAACTCCTGTATAACAGAAGTGGTGATTGACAACAAACCCACTAAACTTTTGCTTGACCCAGGAGCCTTCTGCTCTTGTGTTGGTAAATCTTTTCTTAAAACTTGTGTACCAAACTTTGAAGATCAATTATTGCCAATTGATGGCATAAAATTCAATAGTGCAAGTAACCCAATGAAAGCATTGGGAATATTTGAGACTAGTGTCATATTTCCACATATCAATGGAAATTTAAGAATCACTGTTGAATTTGTTGTTATGGAAAATTGCTCTAGTACCCATTTCATATTGGGAAATGATTATTTAATCATGTATGGCATAGATTTACACAACAACAAAGACAGATACTTTACTATTGGAGACAATAAGCGCCAAAAATTTGCCTTTTTACCATTTAAAAGACAAATTACGGTAAACAAAGTATCACCAGTCAACTTAGAGTTAGAGAAATTCAAGTCTGAACACTTAAATGAAGCTGAAATAAGCCTTCATTTGAGTGAGAAACAAGAAAATGAACTCTTTTCTCTTTTATATGACCATAAAGAAGCATTTGCCTCAGATAAAGAACCCCTAGGGGAAATTATTGGTCATGAAGTTGATATTATCCTTAATATTGAGAGACCTTATCCACCACTCTTAAGAAGACCTGCATATCCAGCAAGTCCAAAATCAAGAGAAGCACTAGAAAGCCATATTAAAGAACTTTTAGACCTTGGTGTAATAAGAAAAGTAGGCCACAATGAAGAAGTAGAAATAACTACACCAGTCATAGTGGCTTGGCATAATGGAAAATCTAGAATGGTTGGGGACTTTAGAGCTCTGAACACTTATACTGTTCCAGACAGATACCCAATTCCAAAGATCCAGATTGCCCTCACTCAAATATCTCAAGCAGTATATATAAGCACTATGGATGCTCTTAAGGGATTTCATCAGAATTTTGTAACACCAAGAGCAAGGAAGTATTTGAGAATCATTGTTCATTGTGGAGTTTATGAATATTTAAGAATTCCTTTTGGTATCAAAAATGCACCTTCACACTTCCAAAGAATGATTAATGAAATCTTCCCTGAAGAACTTTCAGAAGGATGGTTAATCATTTACATTGATGACATTATAGTCTGCTCCAAAACTTGGGAAGAACATATATACAGATTGTCCAGGGTTTTGACAAAAATTCAATCTGTCAATATGAAAATTTCTTTAAAGAAATGCCATTTTGGATTTAAAGAGCTTAAAGCACTAGGGCATGTAGTATCTGGTTTATCTCTTGGAATTGACAAAAACAAAGTTGCAGCAGTACTGCTTAAACCCATGCCTCAAAACAAAAAAGAAATTTAATCATTTTTGGGTTTTGCAGGGTATTACAGGCAACACATTAAAGATTTTGCATCCATAGCAAGACCACTTTATAAGCTATGTGACAAAGACACAGTCTTTGAAATGACAGTTGACAGAGTAAAAGCCTTTGAATCTTTGAGACAAGCCTTGACCACTGCTCCACTCTTACTGATGCCAGACTTTAAGCTGCCCTTTAAACTTTATATTGATGCATCAGGAGATGGGCTAGGTGCTGCACTTCACCAAGTTCAGATCATAAATGATAAACCTGTAGAAGGACCCATATGTTTCATATCTAGGCAAATCAAACCAACTGAAGCCAGATATGGAGCAAGTCAGATGGAGTGTTTATGCCTTGTTTGGGCTCTAGAAAAGCTAAATTACTTTCTAGAAGGATGTGTCTTTGAAGTAATAACAGATTGTACCGCTGTTAAATCACTTCTGAACATGAAAACACCCAACAGACATATGCTTAGATGGCAAATAGCCATACAAGAATATAGGGGCAATATGACTATTGTTCACAAAGATGGCAATATTCATAAAAATGCAGATGGACTAAGCAGATGGCCATTACCAAATGATATTGATAATCCTGCTTATTTACCAGAAGAAGCCTCCCCACAAATTCCAATAGAAGGGATAAGTGTTACAGACTTAAACACCACCTTCTTTGAAGAAGTCAGAAACAGTTACACTCAAGATAAGAATTGTAGCATCTTATGCCAATTACTTAACAAGGACTGTAAGGACAACTCTCTTACACATGCCTTGGATGAAGTATGGAAAAAATCTTATGATGAAGGAAGATTTCACCTACTAGATGGTATAATTTACCACAGAACAAAACACACATGTGTTATGACAGTTGTGGACAGGTCACTAATCAATCTTGTACTGAAAGAATGCCATGATAGTCCCTTTTCAGGACATCTTTCTGAAGACAGAACAAGAGAGAAAGTGAAGACCTGCATATGGTGGCCAATGTGGCAGAAAGATGTTGCAGAGTATTTCAAAACCTGTGACAGATGCCAAAAGGCAAATAAATCCACTGGCAAAAGACTTGGAAATATGATGAAAATCCAAGAACCAAGCAGACCTTGGGAAATTATCCATATGGATTGGGTAACTGGCCTACCACCAGGAGGTGACAGAAGCTATAATGCTTGCCTAGTAACTGTGGACAGATTCAGTAAAACTCCAATCTTTTTACCATGTCACAAAGATGATACAGCCATGGATACAGCTCTTCTGATATGGAATAGAGTAGTGTCATGGACTGGGATATTTACAAATATCATCAGTGATAGAGATCCCAAATTCACTTCAGCACTATGGACAAATCTTCACCAATTATTTGGCACTAAACTGTCTTTCTCTACAGCCTACCACCCACAAACTGATGGCTTGGCTGAAAGAATGATCCAAACCTTAGAGGACATGGTGAGAAGATTTTGTGCATATGGCCTTGAATTCAAAGATTGTGATGGATTTACCCATGATTGGTGTACTCTGTTGCCAGCACTGGAATTGGCATATAAAACATCAATCCATGCCAGTACCAATCAGACTCCTGCTATTCTAGAAAAAGGATGGAATCCCAAGTTACCCCAAGATTCCTTGAGAAAAGACTTAATTGAAATACATCCCACAGCTGCTAGCTTCAAAGGAATGCTAGACAAAGCTAGAAGGCATGCAGTGAAATGCATGGAGGACTCTTTTGCATATGCTAAAGACAAATGGGATAAATCACATGCAACTCCAGATTTCAAAGTGGGGGACCTAGTTCTTGTATCCACCACTAACTTCAATAACATCAAAGGATGTAAAAAGCTGAAAGACTCCTTTGCAGAACCTTTTGTGATTAAAGCCCTCCATGGAGAAAATGCTGTTGAAGTAGAGTTATCTGAAGAGCTTAGCAATAAGCATCCTACATTTCCAGTGAGCTTGATAAAACCATATAAATCTAGTGATGCTGAGAAATTTCCCTTGAGGAATAAGGTTCCCCAAGTTATACCTCCTATTGAGACATCTGGTACTAAGAAAATAACCAAAGTTCTTAAAGAAAGGAAATTAAGAACCAAGAAAGTAAGGGAATACCTTGTTAGGTACAGTGACCCAACTTGTGAAGATGAATGGTTAGAAGAAAAAGATATACCAGAAGCTACCAAACTCCTGAGGAGATTCAGACACACTAGAAACACCAATATTACAAAGTAATATTCTTTTTTAGGGGGAGGGAATGTGAGCCTTAGAGGTAATTTCATATACCCAAAAGACCACAAATATAAAAAATAACATATTAATATAAATAAAATAAATTTATTTATATTATTAAAATAAAAATCAAAATATAAATATAAAATTACATTAAAAATAAAAAATTAATCACAATTTAAAAATAAAAAATACATTAAATTTTGTAAGTATAAAATTACTTTTATACTTGAAAAAATTAAGTAAAAATAAAATTTTAACAAAATTGTGAAAAAATAAATAAATTTGGAAAAAAGTTATATAAAAATTATCATAACTTTTTATCCAATAAATAAACACATAAAATTTATTTCACCATTGGATTCCTCATAAAAAATCAGGTGGGGTCACCTCTGAGTGAAATTCTTGTAACTCAACTCTAAATAAGCTTAAATTAAGTTTTTAGTATTTTCAATACAAAAGTTGAAAATCCTCAAAAACCTTAATTTAATTCACACCACATGTGGTGTTAACCATCAATTTTTGTGTTAAAATTGAGGTGTTGTGTTTAGTTTAGAAGTTATGAGGAATTGAAGTATTTTCAATTGAATTCAATTGAAATGTCAAAATGTGCGCGTGTATTACATAAGTGAACTTTGATTTACATATGAGGTATCAATTATTACTGTATTGTACTGTACAATTCAATTGAATTACATATTTAAATTATAAGTATAATACATGATGAGTAATTAAAGGAAAAATAAATTGGAAAGATTAAATTTGGGGGGGAAAAGGAACTCCAGCTCTAAGGGGGAGCTAGACCCCCAAATTCCTTGCTGAAAGGCGTGGGATGTCAAAATTCACGCAAAAGTTCATCACTTTTGGCCTGGAATTGAGTTACAGGGTCTGTGAACTCAATTGATGATGAGGTTTTGATACCAACTGGGGTAGTTTTAGCTGTTGCCAAGAGGGTAAAACTACCCTTAAGATAAAACAATCATAGTAAAAACAGTTTTAACTGGTTTCTACGCCTCTGACACACATTCTGACGTGTTTTGAAGGCTCTAGGCCTGGTATTGCTATAGTAATGGCTGATTTAAGGGTCTAAAATGGCTAAAAATGGCTAAAAATGGCTTAAACCAGCCCTTTTTTGGTCTGAACCAGGGTTCAATGATGCCATAATTGGCTTTTCTGTTGTCAGACTGTTTTTCACGACTGACAAGAGTAAATTTTACTTTTGGAGTAAGAGAATTGATGGCTATAAAAGAATGTCTTCTTTGCCCGACTTTTCTCTTCATGTTAGAATCTTTTCCTTTTATTAATTAGTTTAAAACTGTTAAACCAATCAATAAAAGATTCCAACCACCCTTTTTAAATCATTTTGAACCTTTTAACCACGTGAAAAAATCATTATAATCATTGTTTGTAACTCTTATAATCATTTTTACCCCTGAACCACCCCATAAGTGAATTAAAGCATCTTTCATCACTGTTAACTTTGTCACTTTGTTTCCAAATTCACTCTGGTCACTTTTGGGCGTGTTTTCTCTTTAATATTCTTTTTAAAGACTTTGCTCTTTAATTAATTGCTTGCAGTTCTTTGCTCAATTAATTCCAATTGAAATTGCTCTTGAAGAAATTTCTTTTGTAGCCTTAAAATATCTCTTGTAGAGTATTTTTTGGATAAATTTTTATTGTTGGTAAAACAATAAATTTTTATAATATTATTGTTTTATACTAATAAAGTTATAAACAATAAAATTGGCGTGTTTTCTCTTAAAAATAATATTTCTTACTATTTTTAACTGAATTTTACCTTATACAAATTTTGAGGACAGGAAAAGTACTTGATTTTTTAATCAAAGTTTCATATCCACACCTTACATTGACAGATCTCTTGAAATCTTGAGCTGCTGACAAAGATTGGTCAAAAAAGAAGAAACAAAAAGAGAACCTCTATCACTAACAATGCTTAAAGGAAGGCCATGCTTTGAGAAAATATTCTTGATGAATACATGGGCCAAATCTAGTGAAGTGATTGAAGACATTGTTGGAATAAAAACTGCCATTTTTGAGAATCTGTCCACTATGACTAAAATTGAATCAAAGGAATTGGACAGTGGCAATTGAGAGATGAAATCCATTGAAAGACAAATCGAAGGACCACCTGGAATTGGGAGAGGCTTGAGGAGTCCAAACTTCTTGTGATGAATATTTTTGTTCCTTGAACACTGTTGACAGGATGAGACATAATCCTTGATGAATTGAGTCATGCCGGACCAGTGGAAATCCCGCTTGACATGTTTGAGAGTATTCTCTTGGCCAGGGTGTCCAGCTAGAGGAGAGTCATGCCGCTTTCGAAGTATATTGAGTTGAATTGTGGGGTCGTTTGGGACCACCACCCAATCTTTGAAAAGGAGAAGTTTGGAAGAGGAATCAAGAGAATAATCTTGGACAGATTTACCTTTACCCAAATCTTCAAGGATACTTCTATATTGAGATTATTGCCATAATGACTTCTGAATTGAATCAATCAAATTTGAAAATGAATCCACCTTGACTGCAAAAAACTTTGAGGCTTGAATTTCATCTTGCTTAATTATCTTCTGATAATTCATTGGGTTCTTGCTGATGAAATCCTGCCCCCTCTCTGGGTAAACGTTGTCCCAACGTGAAAAAGCATCTGGAAGGGTGGCCAAGCAGCCAGGGCGGTAAGTGATTGAGAAATGAAATTCAGATAAAAAATCAGCCCAGCAGGCTTGACGGTGAGTGAGAATCTTTGATGACATGAAGTATTGAAGTGAGGAATGATCGGTGAGAACTTCAAAAGGGGAAGAAATTGAAAGAAGGAAGCTCTCCAGCGCTTGAGAGCCCAGACTATGCCAAGGAGTTCCTTGTCATGAATATCATAATTGAGCTCAGCTGGGAGAAGCTTGTGGCTATCAAATGCAATGGGATGTTTTCCTGAGTCAGAGACCTGACTCAGTACAGCACCCAAAGCATAATCTGAAGCATCAGTCTCTACAATGGTGGGTAGAGAAGGATTGGAGCAGTGGTGAATGCCTCTTTGAGCTGATGATACTGGCTAAGAGCTTCCTCATTGAGGGGAAAACAGGAATCTTTCTTAAGGAAACTTGTGAGTGAACTAATGTTTTTTGAATAATTCTTGATGAAACGGTGGTAAAAATTGGCAAAGCCAAGGAATGATTGAAGAGCCTTGAGGTTTCTTGGAGGTGGCCAATTGAGAATTTGCTGGACTTTTGCTTGGTCCATCTTGATCCCTTCAGAAGAAACAACATAGCCCAAATACTCTACAATAGAAACATGAAACAGGCACTTGGAGGCCTTAGCAAAGAGGTATTGGCTCTGAGTCTGGCAAGAACAGTGGACACATGACTGACATGTTCCTCTTCAGATTTGGAAAAGACCATAATTCCATCCAAATAAACCACACCATAGACATCAAGAAGATCATAAAAGATATCATTGACAAGGTTTTGAAAAGAGGCAGGAGCTTTGGTGAGCCCAAATGGCATAACCAAATACTCATAGCTGCCATATTTAGTTCTAAAACATGTCAAATGTTCATCACCTTCCTTGATTCTGAGCAGGTATATGCACCATGCAAATAAATCTTGGAGAAGATAGAAGAACCATTGAAAACAGTAAGAAGCTGATTCATAGGAGGAATAGGGTACTTGTTCTTCCTAGTAACAGCATTGAGTTTGCAGTAATCAACACACAAATGGAGGCCACCATCTTTCTTTTTGACAAAGAGGACAGGTGCTCCTGTAGAAGAGGAGCTTGGCCGGATGAAACCTTTTTCTACATTATCTGAAATGTAGGCCCTGAGTGTATCTGAGCCTTGGTTTGATAAAGAGTAGATCACCCCAACTGGAGGTAGAGACCCTCCAGCTCAATATGATGATCACAGGCGCAGAGAGGAGGAAGTTTCTCTGCTTTCACCTTGGAGAATAAATCCAAATAGTGGTG
This sequence comes from Austropuccinia psidii, assembly GCA_023105745.1. Lineage (NCBI taxonomy): Eukaryota > Fungi > Basidiomycota > Pucciniomycetes > Pucciniales > Sphaerophragmiaceae > Austropuccinia > Austropuccinia psidii. The sequence continues at coordinate 28,970,788 of JALGQZ010000001.1, forward strand.
ATAAACAGAAGGAACAACCTTCATCATGGTTTCTATTTCCTCTGGCTCCTCCTCTTCATCCCACAACTCCTCCAGGGAGTCATGATAAGATGAAGGGGGAAGGTCCATATTCCCAAAGAAGAGATGAAGTGAAGATACAGAATTATCTTCTACAACATCTTGAATCTCTTTGAAGACTTCATCTATATATTATAGTAATGACTGATGTAAATTAAGGGAAGGAATATGGACAGAAGATGGAATTGATGGTGTTCTAGAATCACCAACCAGAGCTGCATATGATTTGGCAGAAGAAAAGTCATTACTGAAGAACTTTGAAGGATCATGATAGTCCTTATGATCAGCATTAAAGGTGATCAGCCCTTGCCTCCAATCAATATATGGATTAAAATGATTAAGAAAGTCAAAGCCCAATATGAGGTCTTCTCCCTTGGGAGTATCAATGACTAAAAAGTCCCATTCAAAGCTTGGGGAGGAAGGGAGCTCAACCATATATTTAGTATGGTGAGTCACAAATAAAGAAGGAGACTCAGAGGAGTCAATAATGATAAGGGGGATCTTCTCTGGAAGCTCTGACGTAGTCAATGAGTACTTGTGAACAAACTGCTTTGCAATAAATGAATGTGTAGCACCAGAATCAATGAGAATACTGTAAAAAACATCAGAAAGAGAAGAAAAAACAAAAAATTTGAGAGAATTTTTGACACCAGTATTCAGAATGCACAATTGTGCTCTGGAAGGAAAACTGTGAAGACCATTGAACACAACATGATCTTCCCTCAGGCTTTTCCCTGGCTGGGAAATTTGCCTGACGGCTGGGTAAGCTTGTTTTGAGGCCTTTTGATACAAGACTCAAGACTATGCTTCCCACCACAATAGGTACAAAGACCCTCTTTGATTCTTCTTTATTTTTCAGAGTTCATGAGCTTGAAGTCCTTATTCAACAAAGAAGAATGGGGCTTGTCCCTCTTCTGAAAATTCTTCTTCTTCTTTTGACTTGAGCTTAAAGAATTTTGAGGATGAGAAGAACTTGACTTTGAGGCTTCTGGCTTCTTCTCTTGATTATGACTCTTTTCATTTTGCCTCTCATGGTACCTAGTATCAAGCTCCAGGGTAACATACATTAAGTCGTGAAGAGAGTCCATTCTTGAAGGATGGGAGGCCAATTGATCCAATATCCTGGATGGCAATCCCTTCCTGAAATGATGGATAAGAGCTCTTTCACCCCAATCTCCAATTCTTGATACCAAAATCCTGAAATCGGCTATGTATAGTGAAACATGGCCACCTTCCTTCATTCTTAGTGAATTCAATTCTGCTTCAGCTTTTCTGACTTCATTTGGGTAACCAAATAGAGTGAAAAGTTGAGATTCAAATAAAGGCCAAGAATTGAGAAGATAACTTGAGTCTTGATTAGTGAGATTAGAAAGATAAAGCTCAATCCATTTTGCAGCCCTGCCAATGAGAAATGAAGTGGCATAAAGAAATCTCTTTCTGTCTTGAGAGAAGTTTGCCGGATCATTATGAAAAATCAGTTGACAAGACTGAATAAAGCTTCTAACTTTGAAGGGCTGAGTCACATCAAAGAATTCTGGTGCCTTCGTAGATGGAGTCTTGAAGGCTGGTGGTCTTGATGCTTCAGAGGATGAAGCTGCTTGAAGATTAGCCATAATCTGAGTCATTGGCTGCATGATGGCCAATAGAGATGGTTCAGACTGGTGAGAGACAGGCTGATTAGACTGGGCTAGAGTTGGCCTTCCAGTACCTTGGGATGCCTCCACAGGAGCAGGGACACCTTCAGTACCATCAGACTCTTCCTCTTCCACAGAATTCTCCTCCTCCTCTTCACCATCTTCACCTGTACCCTTGAAAATAATCCTTGAAGTTCCTGGAAATCCGCCAACTACTCCTTAAAATGAGCTTGATCTTCTTGGAACTCTGCCTTCCTTCCTGGAAGGTGCTGCTCCTTCCAAAGTGGGTCCTCTGTCCAATTTGTCCCTCAGTTGAGGAACTGCTGGGGTGCCATCAAGAGGAGCCCTAGCAGTTGGAGTGAGAACAGCTTGAGTTCTGCCCTGAGATCTTGTCTGCCTTGCAGGAGGTGAGTGTTGGATGGGAATGACTTCAGGATAAAATGAAATAAAATGAAAAAGGGTCAAGATTTGAAGATAAAAACTTGAGGCAATTTGAAATAATGCTTGAAGTCAAACATCAAAATTCATATCTTGAGGAAAATCAATAAAATCAATAAATCAAATGAAATCTTCAGGTACGTCAATCAATCAAAAATCAAATGAAGTCTTCAAGTCAATAAATCAATGAATCAAATCAATCAAAATCAAAATATTGCAGAGAATCAATCAAACAAAATGGATTCTTGAGTCAAAATCAATTTATGTCGAAATTCTTGATGTGAAAAATCAGAAAAATCAATGAAATCTTCAGGTCAATCAACTTTCTTGAGGTCAATATCAATTGTGTCAAATCAATTGATCAAATCAAAATCAAGTGAATTCTTCTTAAAAAATCAAAATTCTTGAAGAATGAATCAAATATGAATCTTGATGTGAAGAATGTGTCTGAATCACTTGATGAAAAATTTGAAATCAAATGAAAATTTAAGATTATGCCTGAATTTGAATGAATTAAGCTGATGATTTGAATAAGATGTGAAAAGAGAAAAATAAAAAATAAAATTGGGTTAGCTTTCAATTTTCAGAATCAAGAATGAATGAGAGAAAATTGAGAGGTGATGATTAATCATAAGGTTCATAAGCATAAAAGAGTCATAATTTCAATGAAATGAGTGAATGAAATTATAAAGAAAGAATGAACAGAATGAAAAGAAATTATGAGTTAATTAATATAATGTCATGGGGCTCTTGGACAGAAAACAAGAGTGGCCTGGAACTCAGCAATCAAGGAACTCACTTGGAAGACTCCAAAAGAATAAAGAAATAAAAATGAAAGAATAAGTTCCTCTAAGAAATATGCAGGTACAAGATGAGATGCAATAAGAGGAAAGAGAAGCCAAATGGCCAAAGAGCCAACCAAGTAAGTCCTTAATCACTGTTTCAACCTGCCAAAATTAACAATGGAATTAGTAAGGATATGACCACCAAATATCCATTGACAGGCGAAGAAAGAAAAAGAGAAGGGGCTAAATGACTGACTTGATAATATCAGTATTTGCTTAACAGAATGAAAAGAAAATAAAGATAAAATAAAATCAAACTATATTAATTAACTGGGGAAAAACTCCCAGGGTGGAAAGGGTAGCCGGTATATTTGAAAAGTTGGGAGCTTGAGTTCTTCAGGCTGAAAACTGATCTGTATTGATCCTTGAGGCTTTATTGATTGTTTTGGGAACTGATACATCTGGCTGATATTGAAATTGAATTGGGTTGAATGAATTTCCCATAATTGAAAAGGAAATACAGTTCTTGGTGGATCAAGACTGTATTGAAATGAATGTGGTTGCCAAGATGGATTGGGTGGAGCTTTGAAACTTGACAATTGAATGAATGAATGAATGAACTGCCTCTTGAATCCCTTGAGAATGATTGAACAGTATTGCCTTGGAGGAATACTGTGAATGAAATTATCCAATGACGTCTTGATGGCGTGATTGGTCTTTGACGCTGAAACACTTGCTCTTGAGCCTTGATGAGTCCTCTGAATGATTGGGTGCCTTGATGACGTGAGGATATGTTGGAATGTTGAAATGTCCATTTGATAATGCCACCATTGAATTTCTGTTGAAAAATGATTCATAATGATATATAACATCATTTATGGCATATTGGTTCATTGGAAAGAAGATTATGTCCAAAGGTCTTGAGATGGAAAAACAGAGGGGAAAAAGATTGATGTGATGGCTTCAGAGCTTGGAAAGGTGTTTCTGGGTCTTTTGGGGCTTTTGGCCACTTTTGGGTTCTGAGCCAAAAACTAGCCCAAAAGGCGGGAAAGTACCTTTTGGACACTTTGCGTTGAAGTGCGCAAAATGCGCAAAGTGCAAAAAAAGTGCGCAAATACGCAGAAATGCGCAAAATGCACATTATGAGCCCAAATGGCCAAAAACAGCCATTTGGGCCAATTGCCCTGTTTTTGAGGGAAATGACCAGAAATACCCATTTGGGCATAAATTGCAGCTATGGCTTCTGGATTGAGGTGAAGGGCCATGGAGGCCCAAAACACAAATGGCCATAAATGGTCCATAATATGATGATGTGGCCATATTTGCCACTGGTGATGGATATGGCCAATTGGCCATAAAAGGACTGTGGCATGATATGCCATGCGGGGCTCCAAGGAGGTGAATTGCCATGGTTGTGACACTTTTGTAGCAGGTAAGACTTTTCATTCTCGCAGGCTCATACTCAACTTTGTGGATTTTATTATTATTGATCATAATATAATATTACTCACAAGTTTTATCACTTATACAGCTGTTAAGCTTAAAATGAGATTACAGTGAGCTATCATAAATAATAAGCTTTAAGATTAAACTTTGATTATCTATAACGTTTAAGCTATACACGTTACAGCCAGCCAGAGAGTGAATTCTGGTAGCATGGTATGTCATTATTAAATTGCAAAGAGCATTTCATCAAATCATTAAAACTCTATTTTTTATGATTTTTCTTGTATCTCATCTTTTCTCTCAAAATTTACTACTTTAAACTTCAAACCATGAATTCAAGGGTTTTTACCTTCAATATACTTGTAAGGTTTTTCTATGAAACTCTTGATAGTAGTAACAAAATCAAGAGTACTATGACTGTCCTCAGTAGGAGAATATCATAACCACAAATTAAATAGAATTATTAAAGTAGCTATATTGAAAAAATGAATTTAATTACTATTATATAATATAATAATAAAGTAATATTAACAATTATCACAAGTTATAATTATTCTATTATTGTTATAGTCACTGCCCGTTTTAACAGTAAGAAGTGTAAAGCTCTTAATGAGACAATTATACTTGGGAAATTTAATTAGGTAACCACTTATTATTCATATGAAGATTATTTATAAAAAGAAATTATAACACACACTGTGAAGATATGATTATTATAAAAAACTTTATAGAAAAAAACTAATAATAGATAAAAAATTATAGAATTTTAGAGAAAAAGTTACTTATAATATATAATTAATACAACAAGTTAAATACAATGGTTATCATATTAAATAATTATTATAAATCAAAAACATGCCAAAAATTAATATTTCAAAAGATAAAACAATGTAACAACCACTCACCAGGGGTAAGGGTATTCATTAATACACCCACTCAAACGCCTCAAATCAGTAGATCCACTATCTGCATTAGCATTCAGCTTTAGAAATCTTCCTTGCTGTAAGGTTTGACTATGAAACAATAAGTGAAAATTACTAATTTTTTACTTATTGTACTCTGAATGTCCTTATAATTGAAATAAATAAGATTAAAATAATAATAATAATAATAAAGAAATATTATTATTATGGCGTAAAAATATTATATTATTAAATAAATATAATAATATAATTAATATTATATGAAACATAATATTATAAATAATATATTAATATAAAATAATTAATATAATATAAAGCTCTTTATTATTGTTACCAACAAATAATAAAGGCGTAAAAAATTGTTTTTTATTAATAAAAAACAATTAATAACAATAATATTACCAATATTAAAGTTATGAATTAATATAAATACTATTTATATTAATTAAAGAATTATTAAAAGAGTAATAATAGAGAAATTATTATAATAAGAGAAAATAACCTACTTTTAACACTTAATATAATAATTTTGAAGTATTTTACGCCAAAAAATATAAATACAACCTTTTCAAATTGTATTTACAATAAAAATAAAGAAAATTACAAATTATTCTGGATTTTTACGTGGAAATGAGTTTTTAGAGAGATTTTTAACAAAAACAATTAAATAAATGATTTAACCACGTCAAAAGAGATGATTATAGCAAGGTGGTCTTTGGTCTTTAATAATATAACAGTTTTATATATAAAGAATAAAGAAAATTACCTTTGATTTAATTGATTTAATGTTTTTGATGCGTCTGAGGGGAAAACAGAGTAAAAAGAGCTCTATTTATAGTAAATACCTCCCTCCTAGAGTCCAACAGGCTTCTAGTAGACGTGTACTGATCATATCCACTGGAATTGATCAATATTTTAAGGTTTGAGGGTGATTACATCATGATCAAACCATATTACATCATTATTGCACCATTATTTAGAGTTATCACTATAACTCTAAGTGTGATGACATCAGAGGCTTGGCAGAACCCCAAATTTCGTGGATTTTATTAGTTTTAATCATAAACTAATAGTATTCACCAATTTTATCACTCTTAAGACTGTTAAACTTAATTTAAGGTTACAGTATGTGATCATAACAGCTCAATTTAAGCTCAAACTTTGATCCTCAATAACTTTTAAGGTTTTCACGCTACAGCAATTCAGAGAGTGAATTATGATAGCCTGACATAACCTTATTATGCTGCCAAGAGCTTTTCATTACATCATCAAAACTCTAATTTTGATGATTTTTCTTGTAACTCATCTTTTCTGTCGAAATTCAATATTTTAAACTTCAAACCTTGATTTCAGGGGGTTATACCCTGAATTTAATAATAAAAATTACATCATTCTTCACGAATGAACTAGTAGAATCCAACTGTGTACTTTTTTTTAAGTTTGGAGCACTTTCACAACAAAGTGGTCAACAGCTCTGCTGATTTTTATCAATATTTCATCATAGGTTTTAACCTTGTTTATAACTTGTAAAATAAAGTTCATATCTGTGTTCTTACAGTAATTACGTGGTAACTTTATTTTTGGTTCATCATTCTATCATGTATATTTTAGAAGATATTAGCTATGATCACTGAATATATGCGTTGACCAAAAAAGTGCATATATTCAGGATAATTCCTTAAGTATTAATTTTGGGAATTAGCTTATTAATTGTTTTATATGTGGATATTTGTGGGGAATCCACTGGTACAATTTATTTCACATGTTGTTTCATTAGTTTCTGAGATAAATAAGGTTTTATGGTTTTTATAAGGTATTATACCTTATAATTCCTTAAATATTGACTTTACAGATATGCCATAAAAGTGGTATATGTGTATTTCTCCATGGGGAATCCAATGGTATAATTTATTTCACATGTTCATTCATTGGTTTTTAAGTTAAACCATTTTTAGTACCAATTTATGGTATTTTTTGTATATTTGAGTAATTATTTTTAGTGTATAATTATTCTAATTAATTTTAATATAATTATATTAAAGGTATAATTATTATTAATCCTTTTTGTGACCTTATTGGATATGTGGTCATATCTCAAAGGCTCACATTCCCTACCACCAAAAAAGATTGTACCACAATCTGATATATGTGATTAGGGTATCATCCACTGTCCTACCTCCTCAATAGACTTTGTTAGTCTTGAAGCTCAATAATGATTAACTTTTTATTTTTCAGGTTTTCTCTCATGTCTGAACCTTCTTAGTAACTTATCAGCATTTGTTATATCTTTCTCAAGTAGCCATTCATCTTCTTAAGTAGAATTTCTATACCTCACAAGGTATTCCCTTTCTTTTTTGTTTCTTGTCCTTCTTTCTTTAAGGACTTTTACTATTTTCTTTTCCTCTCCTTCTTCCAAGGGGGGAATTTCAAGTGGGGGTTTATTTCTTAGTGGAAATAACTCTTTTTCACTTGAACTGTAAGGTTTTATCAGACTTACAGGGAAAGTTGGGTGTTTGTTCATTAGTTCACCTGTGAGTTCTAATTGCACAGCATTGGGTCCATGAAGTGCTTTTATCATAAATGGTCCTGCAAAGGAATCTTTCAATTTCTTTGGGCCTTTTATGTTATTGAAATTAAGGGTTGATACTAAAACCAAGTCCCCTATTTTGAAGTCAGGTGGTTTATGACTTTTATCTCATCTTTCTTTTGCATATTTAAAAGAATCTTGCATGCATCTGTTTGCATGGTGTCTTGCTTTGTCAAGCATTATCTTGAAACTGCTTGCTGTTGGATGTATGTCCACTAAGTCCTTTTTGAGGGTATCATAAGGAAGTCTTGGATTCCAACCTTTCTCTAGCATTGCTGGTGTTTTGCCAGTAGAAGAATGGATTGATGTCTTATATGCCAGTTCAAGTGCTGGTATTAGTGTACACCAATCATGGGTAAAACCATCAGAATCTTTGAATTCTAGCCCATAAGCACAGAATCTTCTGATCATATCTTCTAGGGTCTGTATCATTCTTTCTGCTAAACCATCAGTTTGAGGATGATAAGCTGTTGAGAATGATAACTTTGTCCCAAACAAGTTATGGAGGTTTGTCCATAATGCTGAAGTGAACTTTGGGTCTCTGTCACTTATAATATTTTGGAATAAGCCTGTGTGGCTAATGACTTTATTCCATATCATTATGGCTGTATCCATAGCTGTGTCATCTTTATGACATGGTAAGAACATGGGAGTTTTACTGTACCTGTCAACTAACACTAGACATGCATTATAACTCCTGTCTCCTCCTGGAGGTAAGGCTGTTACCCAATCCATATGAACTATTTCCCATGGGGATTTTGGTTCTTGGATTTGTATCATCATTCCAAATTTCTTTCCTGTGGCTCTGTTGGCTTTTTGACATCTGTCACAGGTTTGGCAGTACTCTGCAACATCTTTCTTCCAATTTGGCCACCAAGAGCAGGTTTTCACCCTCTCTAGTGTCCTATCTTCTGAGAGATGTCCAGATGCAACACTATCATGACACTCATGTAAAATAGTGTTTATTAGTGTTCTATCTGTTAAGGCCATAACACATGTGTGTTTTGTTCTATGGTAAAGGATTCCATCAAGGAGGTGAAATCTTCCTTCATCATATGCCTTTTTCCATATTTCATCTAGTTTTGATGAAAGTGATGGATCTTTGCAGTCTTTCATTAGAAGTTGGCTTAAGATATGGCAATTTTTGTCTGTCTTATAGCTTTCTTTAACTTGGTTAAAGAATTCTGTGCCAATGTCTGTAACACATATTCCTTCTATATGGTGCTCTTCTTGTGGTACCCATGCTGGATTGTCAGGGGTATTTGCTAGAGCCCATCTGCTAAGACCATCTGCATTTTTATGAATATTTCCAGATTTATGAACAATAGTCATATTTCCTCTATATTCTTGGATAGCAATTTGCCATCTCAGCATATGTCTATTTGGAGTCTTCATATTTAATAGTGATTTCACAGCATTACAGTCTGTGATTACATCAAATACTGTGCCATCCAAATAATAATGCAGCTTTTCTAAAGCCCACACTAGGCATAAGCATTCCATTTGGCTTGCTCCATACCTTGCTTCTGTTGGCTTTATCTGCCTTGAAATGAAACAAATTGGTCCTTCCACTGGTTTATCATTGATAATTTGTGTTTGGTGAAGTGCAGCACCTAGTCCTTCTCCACAAGCATCAATGTACAGTTTGAAAGGTAGTTTCCAATCTGGCATTAGAAGAAATGGGGCATTTGTTAAGGAATTTTTCAATTCTTCATATGCTTTGACTCTTTCTTCTGTCATCTCATAGACTGTTTGTTGGTCACATAGCTTATACAAGGATTTAGCAATCTTTGCAAAGTCCTTTATATGCTGTCTATAGTAACCAGCAAATCCTAGAAATGATTGCATTTCTTTTTTGGTTTGAGGCATTGGTTTAAGTAGTACTGCTGCTACTTTATTTTTGTCTATGCCTAGACTAAGGCCAGATACTACATGTCCTAGGGCTTTTAATTCACTATATGCAAAATGACATTTTTTCAATGAAATTTTCATATTTACTTGGACTATTTTCTGTAGTACCCTTTCTAGTCTTGTCAGGTGATTTTCCCAAGTTTCTGAGCAAACTATGATATCATCAATGTAGATTATTAACCATCCTTCTGATAATTCTTCAGGAAATATGGTATTCATCATTCTTTGATAATGGGAAGGTGCATTTTTTATCCCAAATGGCATTCTTAAGTATTCAAAAATTCCACAATGGACTATTATTCTTAGTAGTTTCTTGGCATTGTCTGTGAAGACATTTTGATGAAAACCCTTAAGAGCATCCATAGCTGTGATGAACTTAGCTTGTGAAAATTGGGTCAATGTCTCATGGATTCTGGGTATTGGATATCTGTCTGGAATGGTATAGGTATTCAGGGCTCTGAAGTCTCCTACCATCCTTGATTTTCCATTATGCCAAGTTATAATGACAGGTGTAGTAACTTCTACTTGCTCATTATGTCCAACCTTTCTTAATACTCCAAGGTCCATTAATTCTTTAATGTGCACCTCTAAGGCTTCTCTAGCTCTTGGGCTGGCTGGATAAGCAGGTCTTCTTAATAAAGGTGGGTAAGGTTTTTCTACATTAAGAATTATATCCACTTCATGTCCAATTATGGCACCTAGTGGCTCTTTGTCAGTTGCAAAGGCATTTTTATACTTAAATAAGAGGTCAATCAATTTTTCTTTCATTTTTTCTGTTAATTCTTGATTGAATTCTGCCTCTTTGAGTTGTTCAGATATAAAAAGTTCTTTTTCTGGAATTTTTTCCTCATTCTTAATAACTGTGATTTGTTTTTTGTTATTTAAGAATCCAAACTTTTGTCTTTTATTATCTCCTATGGTAAAATATCTATCCTTTTGGTTGGAGATATCTATACCATAGATTGATAAGTAGTCATTCCCAAGTATGAAATGATTACTAGTACAGTTGTCCATTACTACAAACTCTACTTTAATTCTGACACATTGTGAGGGATGAGGAAAGATTAGTGTTAAATCAATTATTCCAAGGGGCTTCATGCTCTCACTTGCACTACTAAATTTGACACCTTGTATTGGCATAAGTTTTTCTTTCCAGTCTGGGACAATGGTTTTTAAATAACTTTTGCCAACACAAGTGCAATATGCTCCTGTATCCAAGTTAACCTTTCCTTCTTGGTTATCAACCATAACAATACTAATACTTGATTTTCCAGCTGTATATCCCATTCCTCTTGCAGGTTTGGTTCTATACATTTTGGCATCTTGTATGTTTGTCAGATTTGTGTCAGATGTTCCAACTTGTGGCAAGTTTGAGTTAACATCCAGTACTTCATAAATTATATCAATATTATTAATTTGTGCATTAATTATATTGATTTCATCACTTTCAGAGCTCTCTGACTCTTCTGTCTCTTTTTCAGAGTCAGATTCCTCTTCTTTGTCATTGTGGTTTTCTGTTTCCACAATTTCATTGATCTTTGCTTTTTTAAGGCAATTATTGGCTAAGTGTCCAATACCTCCACATTTATGGCATTTTCTCTGCTCATTATTGTTGGATGTATTGGGTTTAAAGGATTCTTTTGATTTATCTTTCTTGATAAATGTTTTGTTTGGGCTTTTAATGTCCAATCTTTTCCAAGTCCTGCCAATTTTTGTCCTTGTCACTATATCTTCTAGTGCATTTATATACTCTTCTGTGGAGCATGGTTCTATACACCTGCTTCTTAGGGCATGTTCTAGTTCCCCTCCACATTTTTTAAGTATTTTCATATGTACCATCTTCTGTGACATTTCTGGGTACAGTGCATTAAGCCTTTCAACTTGTTTTAGAAACCAAGTTAAAGGTTTATCTTTCTCAGGGTCAAAGAAAGAGTTTTCAAATGCATTTTCTATCTCGTACCTCCAGGCATCATTTGCCCACTTGGTGATTATTTCTTGTTTCCACCAAGACCAGGTATTTTTACCATTTGTCTGTCTTATGCCATAATACCATCTTTTTGCAGATTTCTCAAACAATGAATGTAATCTTGCAGTGATTAATTCATCTGGTATGGCATAGTCTTCTTGTAACATGTCAATTGTTTTAATAAATGACATGTGGTCATATTCACCTTCTCCTGTGAATGTTGGCCATTCCTTCAGTTGAGGTGCTTCCTTCATTAAGACTTGGTTATTGTCTTGGTGACTCAAGTCTGTTATGAAAGGATTTGACAATTCTTCTTTTGTTTTAACAGGGCTTCTTATATGAGAAAATGGTGTTGATAACTTTGGCATATTTAAGTTAGCCTCATTAATCTTATCCATTTTTTCTGTAATAAGCCTTATTTCACTTTGAATATCATCTTTCAGATGCATTCTTGCTTCATCACTTTTTTCCACATGGTCCAAAAGTAATTTTTGGTGTGATGAAGTTTTTTCTTCAAATTTTTCTACAGAAATACTTAATTTATTTAATTTTTCTGTAAGATTGTCAATACTCACATCATAATTGATTGTCAAAGTTTTGTCTTTGATATCTTTTATGTATTTATACAATTCTTGTTGTCCTTGTATTAACTTTTGAGTATTGTCAATTAAATTCTTTGGTTTATTATTTTCAACAATAAACTTAATGTTGTCAATTTCTTTTTTGTTTTTCACAACAATTTTTGTTAAAGAAGATAAATTGTTATTTATTTCTTGTAGTGATAATAAACTGTCTTTAATTTCTTTTAGAGGTAATATACTATTTTTAATTTCTGTTAAAGTATTTACAACATCTTTGGACAAGGTTATTTCTTTGGGAAATGAGGTTGTCTCATTCTTTGCTCTTCCTTGTCCTTGAATTCCATCAAGGTTCTGGCCATGTTGAAGACATTGTCCATGGCATCCTTTTGGATTCTTGGGATTCTGTAGCTTGGGGAATATGGTTTCCTCCAATGCTTTTTCTTGTTCTTCTTCCCTTCTTGGGGAAGTGGGTTGGCTTGAGGCTTGCTGGTAGAAGCTACTGGGGCTTCTTCCTTGGTTGCCTCTCTCTTTTTGGCATGATAATCCTTGATTTTTTTGATTTGAGGTTTGGATGACAGTGGATTCCATCCATTGGAGTATTTCACTATCTCCTCCTCTTTGAGGAACTTTTTCAGGATGTGCCAGGAGTTCATCACTCCTTGGTGTATTTGAGGCAGCATTTCCCAGTCTTTGTCCTTGTATACTGTGTAATACTGCTTGTACTGGCTCATGTAGATGTCTATCTGAGCCCTCTGAATGTGATTTGTACCTGTTTGAGTTACTCATACTTAGTTCCAATTCAGGCTCAGATATCATGGGCATTTCTGGGACTTGCCTTTGGGATAAGGCACTTCCTTGTGTGGATTCTGTTCCACTGGGGATATTGCCCTTTCTTTTCCCTTTTGAGGGATCAATTCTACTTCTGAGTCCAGCTCCATCTGATTGGATGGAGTATTGGGAACCTCTTCTGGTAGTCATAATTAAAAAATAAGAAAAAATAAAAGTATTTTAGAATAAAATTCTTTTATGGCAATTTAAAAAAGAGGTGCTCACCTTCAGAGTCTTGAATGGTGGGCCCTGGAAAGTCTAATTTCTTAGCTTTCTTTCTTTTGGTGATAACTGGTGCAGGAGAACTTTGACAAGTTTCTCCCACCAATCTCTCAACAGTAGCTTGGTTGTCTTCTGTTGGGTTATCTTCAAACACTAAAAAAGACAAATAAATATAAGTCTTTTTATAATAAGTGTTATTTTTGGCAAGATATGGCAATTTTCCACGTAGAAATTGCTTTTATATCTTAAAAAATGAAATAAATAAAGAAATGAATAAAAATGAATAAAAATAACTTTTTTTATTGGTTTTTAATATTTTTTAATATTTTTTATGTATGTTTTTATTTTTGCAGAATAAAATAAAAAATAAATATGATTCTTATAAAATTAAATTATAATAAAAATTATTCTTAATTTATAAATTATCTTTTTTAATCACTAGAGTCACTCAAAGAAAGTTCTTGCAAGTCTAAGGATGTGAAAAGCCACGTGTAAGACAGTACAATTGCTTTCCAAATGCCTCAATAGCTTTTAAAATCAATAAAATATAAAATTATTATATAATTTTATGATTATAAATATAATTTATTATGGATAAACCCAAATAGAATCTTTTTAAAGGTCTTTTAAGTAAATATCACGGCCAGGCCCCCAAATGTAAGGTTTGACTATGAAACAATAAGTAAAAATTACTAATTTTTTACTTATTGTATTCTGAATGTCCTTATAATTGAAATAAATAAGATTAAAATAATAATAATAATAAAGAAATATTATTATTATGGCGTAAAAATATTATATTATTAAATAAATATAATAATATAATTAATATTATATGAAATTATAATATTATAAATAATATATTAATATAAAATAATTAATATAATATAAAGCTCTTTATTATTGTTACCAACAAATAATAAAGGCGTAAAAAATTGTTTTTTATTAATAAAAAACAATTAATAACAATAATATTACCAATATTAAAGTTATGAATTAATATAAATACTATTTATATTAATTAAAGAATTATTAAAAGAGTAATAATAGAGAAATTATTATAATAAGAGAAAATAACCTACTTTTAACACTTAATATAATAATTTTGAAGTATTTTACGCCAAAAAATATAAATACAACCTTTTCAAATTGTATTTACAATAAAAATAAAGAAAATTACAAATTATTCTGGATTTTTACGTGGAAATGAGTTTTTAGAGAGATTTTTAACAAAAACAATTAAATAAATGATTTAACCACGTCAAAAGAGATGATTATAGCAAGGTGGTCTTTGGTCTTTAATAATATAACAGTTTTATATATAAAGAATAAAGAAAATTACCTTTGATTTAATTGATTTAATGTTTTTGATGCGTCTGAGGGGAAAACAGAGTAAAAAGAGCTCTATTTATAGTAAATACCTCCCTCCTAGAGTCCAACAGGCTTCTAGTAGACGTGTACTGATCATATCCACTGGAATTGATCAATATTTTAAGGTTTGAGGGTGATTACATCATGATCAAGCCATATTACATCATTATTGCACCATTATTTAGAGTTATCACTATAACTCTAAGTGTGATGACATCAGAGGCTTGGCAGAACCCCAAATTTCGTGGATTTTATTAGTTTTAATCATAAACTAATAGTATTCACCAATTTTATCACTCTTAAGACTGTTAAACTTAATTTAAGGTTACAGTATGTGATCATAACAGCTCAATTTAAGCTCAAACTTTGATCCTCAGTAACTTTTAAGGTTTTCACGCTACAGCAATTCAGAGAGTGAATTCTGATAGCCTGACATAACCTTATTATGCTGCCAAGAGCTTTTCATTACATCATCAAAACTCTAATTTTGATGATTTTTCTTGTAACTCATCTTTTCTGTCGAAATTCAATATTTTAAACTTCAAACCTTGATTTCAGGGGGTTATACCCTGAATTTAATAATAAAAATTACATCATTCTTCACGAATGAACTAGTAGAATCCAACTGTGTACTTTTTTTAAGTTTGGAGCACTTTCACAACAAAGTGGTCAACAGCTCTGCTGAATTTTATCAATATTTCATCATAGGTTTTAACCTTGTTTATAACTTGTAAAATAAAGTTCATATCTGTGTTCTTAAAGTAATTACGTGGTAACTTTATTTTTGGTTCATCATTCTATCATGTATATTTTAGAAGATATTAGCTATGATCACTGAATATATGCGTTGACCAAAAAAGTGCATATATTCAGGATAATTCCTTAAGTATTGATTTTGGGAATTAGCTTATTAATTGTTTTATATGTGGATTTTTGTGGGGAATCCACTGGTACAATTTATTTCACATGTTGTTTCATTAGTTTCTGAGATAAATAAGGTTTTATGGTTTTTATAAGGTATTATACCTTATAATTCCTTAAATATTGACTTTACAGATATGCCATAAAAGTGGTATATGTGTATTTCTCCATGGGGAATCCAATGGTATAATTATTTTCACATGTTCATTCATTGGTTTTTAAGTTAAACCATTTTTAGTACCAATTTATGGTATTTTTTGTATATTTGAGTAATTATTTTTAGTGTATAATTATTCTAATTAATTTTAATATAATTATATTAAAGGTATAATTATTATTAATCCTTTTTGTGACCTTATTGGATATGTGGTCATATCTCAAAGGCTCACACTTGCTGAAACATGCATACAGCTTGGTACCTCAATACAGCCTGTCAACATCTGTACAGGTTGGATTCACCCAATACAGTTTGTATACACCAGTATGAAACTGTATGAACACTCAACTTCACCACACCTCTTGTACAGGTTCTGTACAACTGTACAGGACCTGTATTGGCCAGACTCAATTCAATCATTCAATCCTCGCATGAAAATTTTCTCTCTGGATCAGGGCTGGAGATTCTCACATATACCAGCCCCTCTTTCTCCCCCTGGGGACTTTTCCCCAGTTAATTAGTTTAGTTTATTTATTATTGAATGAATATCATTATCCTTATTTTGGGTATTATATCTATTGAATATTAAGTTAATCTTTGCCTTTTATCTCTTTGCCTGTACAGTATGAGTTGGGGGGCCATATCCTTATTAACCCTTCTCTTTTTATTCTGACAGGTTGAAACAGTGGACTTGGACTTTTTTGTGGTTGGCTCTTCTATTCTTTACTCTTATTTCTTTTGTTGCTGCTTTTTTGTATGCTTTATTTTAGTAATTCATCTCTTTGCACTCTTAAGTGTATTTCTCTCTTACCATATCCTGAGCCCTCCATAAGTGAGTGTCAGGCCCTCTTCACTTTGAAGAGCCCCTGTGTCATTAAATTAATTAACTCATATTTGATTCTTTCTTTTTGTTCATTTATATTCATATCTCTCATTCATCAATTCTGACTCTTTAATGAGCTTATGATTTTTTCTCTCATCAATTTTCATCTCATTCATTTCATTTATATGAAAATTGATTCTTCTTCTTTCTTAATCATTGCTGACCATATCATTTCACTTCATTTTATTTCAATCAAATTTCTCTTTGTTTGTCTATTCAGGTCTTATCAGGAGTTTTTGTTGATTGGTTATTGATTGGCTGATTGATTGGGATTCATTTGGGTTATTGATTCACCGATTCAGGATTTATTTTGATTGATTTGATTGACTTTTGAATTCCTCAAGATAACTGATTTATCCTCAAGAATTGATTATTGAATATTGATTGATTTTTATTCCTGAAGATATTGATTGACTGATTGATTCCTCAAGACTCTTGAATTGACCTTGAAGACATTGATTGATTGATTGATTGATTATTGAATTTTTCAAGATTATTGATTTTGAATTTGAATTTATTGTTTATTATTGATTTAATTGATTTATTATTGATTGAAGTTGTTTCACCTAAAGAATTGAATTGATTCCTCAAGACTCATCAAGATTTTTACTGTGATTGACTTGGCCAAGCTTTGATTTCTGTTCTCAATACCATCAAGTTTTTATTCTACTTCTGTTCATAATTCCAGTTCAGCATAGTCCCCCAGCAAGGAACACTAGATTCCAAAAATTCCAGCTGTTCTCACTCCTACAGCAAGGGCTCCTCTTGACCCCACACCATCAGTTCATCAACTGAGTGCAAACTTGGACAGGGGACCACCAATGGAAGGAGAAGCACCCTCAAGAAGAGGTGGAATGAAATCTAGAAGATCAAGATCCTTTTCTGGACTTTTGGGTGGCTACCCTTGCATGTCTGAAGGTGCAAGAGCAATATTAGGGGAAGTTGAAGATGAAGAGGGGGAAGAGTCTGTGGAAGAGGAAGATTCTGGGGAGACTGAAGTGGCAGATGCCTTGGCAGATGCTCCAGAGGTGCCTCAGGGTCCTAATATAGCCCTTTCTAGTCAACCTCCTTTCTCTCAAACTGATCCAAGTCTCCTCAAGATGATGGAGAAGATGACTCAATTCATGGGGCAGCTCACTAAAGCAGTTGCTCCCAGGGACAATTCCAAAGCCCCTGCTTTCAAGACTCCATCCATGAAGGCACCTAATTCTTTTGATGGTACTCAAGCTCATAAATTGAGAGGATTTATCCAATCCTGTCAATTAATCACCCATAATGATCCAGCAAATTTCTTCTCTGACAGGAAGAAATTTCTTTACTCGACATCTTTTCTCACTGGTAGACCTGGAAAACGGATTGAACCCTATCTCTCAAATATTTCCAATTAAGACCCTTCTTATCTCCTCAATAATTGGCCATTATTTGAATCTAAATTATTCACTCTTTTTGGTGACCCCAATGAATTCAGGAATGCTGAACAAGAGTTGGACAATTTGAGGATGAAGGAAAGTGGTCATGTATCCTTTTACATTGCTGATTTCAGAAGCTTAATGTCAAGAATTGGAGATTGGGGGGTAAGAGCTTATATCCATGTTTACAGAAGAGGATTGGAATAAAGATTATTGGATCACTTGGCTTTTCACCCTGGAACTTTTGATACTCTTCAAGAACTTATGGATGTCACTTTAGAATTAGACACAAGGTATCATGAGAGGCCAAAATCAAAGGGTGGAAATCAAGAGAAGAAGGCTCCTGTCGCTGGTTCCAATTAATCTAGGCCTCCTAAAACTCATCTTCAAAGAGGCCTCACCAGAAGAAAAGCAAGAAGGGCAAACAGATTCAATCTTCAAAGGACAAGCCTCATGATGCTCTCCTCAATGAGGACAATAGTTTAATCAGTTCCGAAAAGGAGAGGAAGATTAAAGAGGGGTTGTGTACTTATTGTGGTGGAAAGCACCCAATTGAAAAATGCTTCAAGGGCCTCAGAACAAGCCTGAGTCATCATCAAGAGGCTTCCCTAGCAAGCAGGGAAAATCCTGAGTGGGGATCATGATGTGTTCAATGGTTCTGTCACAGGGGCTCTTCTAAATGAAGAGGGCCTGGCACTCAGTGAACAGACTTACTTATGGAGGGCTCAAAAGGAAATACTCAAATGATGAGAGTAATGGAGTAAGAGGATAAATTCCTAGTCATAAAATAATAAGTATAAAAGATAAGAGAGACAAAGCAAAAGCAATAATAAAGAGCCAACCACAAATAATCCTGAGTCACTGTTTCAACCTGTTCAGAAAAGAGACAAGGAATTAATAAGGATATGGCCACCAGGACTCTACTGAACAGGTGAGGGAAGGCTAAGACTAACTTAGTAAATAATAAAATAATATTCCAAAAGTGAGAATAAAATAATATTAAATAATAAATCAACTATTTTAATTAACTGGGGGAAAAACCCCCAGGTGGGTGAAGAGGGGCTGGTATATGTGAGAAATACCAGCCTTGGAGTTTGAGTGTTGAGATACTTGTCTGTATGCTGGAAGAAGTTGGATGTGGGATTGAATCCTGTATTGGTGAATCCAATACAGGTTATACAGTCAATACAGGTATTTGCGCCTGTATTGATTACAGGCCTGTATTTGGTGAATCCTGTATTTGGGTCTTGCCTGTATGAAACTGTATTCAGGTTTGAAACTGTATTGGATCTTGCCTGTATGAAAACTGTATTTGGAGAGTCTTGAATGAAACCCCCTTGCTGATTGGGTTTTGAAGGGTATCCATGATATAATGATTTGCTGATGATGATTGGAAATGCCCCTGCCTCCTTGGCGGTGACATTATCCCCCTCTTGAAAGTGGTGAGCTCTGAGCACCATAAGTATAGTGAGTCTTGATGAGCTTGCAATCAATTCAAACAGTTCTTCCCCCCAATTACTTAAGATTTTCCCCTTAAAACTTCTTCTTCAATCAATACTCAAACCAATCTTCATTTGACTATTGTAGGTATCTTCCCCTTGATTTTGATTGTGAATTTCCTCTGTTTCATTCAAACTGCCTTCAATCTTCATAAAAATTTCTTTAATCTTGTCTTGAGTGTCTTCCTCAACTTTTCTTGAGTCCTCATGGCTTTTGAAAGGTGGTTGATTTGAGTTTTTGTCCCAAGACCACTTGAAATCATCATAATTTTGAATTTAGAGTGTTGTCATAAGGTGGCCAACATTTGAAATTTTGGACCAAATGAGGAGTCCTGGCCAAAATCCCTGAAAATGTGAATGAATGGGTTTTTTGGCCAATTTGCGCAAAAAATGCGCAAAATGTGCAAATGCGCAAATATGCCATATTTGGCATAAATTGGTGAAAGTAATGAAAAAACTGAATTCTTGTGAAAAAATGGCCTAAAGGTGGGTTTTGGCCATTTTGCGCATTTTTGCGCAAAATGCGCAAATATGCCATATGTGGCATAAATTGGTGAAAATGATGAAAAAATTGAATTATTGTGAAAAAATGGCCTAAAGTGGGTTTTGGCCATTTTGTGCATTTTTGCGCAAAATGCGCAAAGTGCGCAAATGCGCAATTATAATGATTTTGGCCAAAAAGGCCTTTTGAAGGCTTTTGACAAGAAAAAAGGCCCTTTTGCGCAAAAATGCACAAAATTGCACAAAATGCGCAAATCACCCAATATGCACAATTAAGCATATTATGATAAGAATTGATGAAAAATGGCTGTTTTGATGTTTTGAGGTCTGATATGGCCAATTGTGCCAAAGTGCATATCTTGATGAAATTGGCCAATTGGGCCATTTTGAAACAGTTTCTTCTATGAACTTGATTTTTTTCTTGAATATCTTCTTCTTATCCCCTCCTTGATTGGTCAATTGCCATAAACACCTTGCTGATTGGGTTTTGGCTTTCAATTTTGATCTTGAGGAATGAGTTCAAGGCTGACATTCATATTTGACTCCACTGCATCTGGTTCCCCGCCTTTTGTGATTTGGAGATGCCTTGGTTATGAAGTTTAAAGAACCCTTGAAGAAATTTTGATGAGGATTATCTGTAGCTGGTCTTTACCATTACCAGTGTTTGCTCTTAATTATTGAATAAATTCACTCCCCAAACAAGATATGGGAGTTATGATTGCTGCTTTTGAAACAAGAAATGAAAAAATAAATCATACAAATAAAAGAAAATGAAATAAAAAATAAAAAATAAAAATGAAAAAGAATTGATAGAAAAAGAGAGTAAAGAAAGAAATAAGAAATGCCTGAGGGTTGTCCTTCTTGTGGTGAGTTGCTTGATTTTTGGCCAAAAGATTCTGAAAGATGAAATCAAGCATTTGATGCTCACAGCGTGGCCAAGGTAATGTTTTTACAAGAATTAGACCCCTCAGGGATGCATACCAGGAGATGGAACTTACTTTCATAACTTCCACTCCCCACCAAGCACCATAAATGAAAATTGAAATATGCCATAAGATGAATTTGATAATGAATGTCTTGAAAGATGATTTATGGCATGATTAAAGAAAGAAGAGAAAATAAAAGAAAAGATTGGGCCATATCTTGATGAAAAGGTCCAAATCTTAAGGGTATGATGTTGCAAGGCCTTCTGAACCTGTCCAAAGAATTGACAAGTGCTCACAAAGTGGCCAAGGTGATGCTTACAACAAATTTGGGTAGAATACCCCCTTAAAGGTGCATGCCAGGAGAGGAACTTACTTTCATAAACTCCAATCCCCACCAAGCACCATAAATCAAACTCTTGAGGCATTTGGGCCAGGCTTGTCTGGATACAAAGTGTGAAAATCCTTGACAAGGTCTGGGGAGTTGGTAAGGTTGGAAGCTGGTTCCCAAGTTGTTCTTTCTGGGTCTTCATTGAATCCTTTCCACTCCACTAAATACCATAATGAACCTCTCTTGAGTTTTGAGTCCAGAACCTGAGCCACTTCCCACTCTTCTTGCTCTTCCACTATTACTGGAGGTGGTGGCAATTGGTGTCGATTTGGGATAGTTGATTGCTTGACTGGTTCTAATAAGGACACATGGAAAACAGGGTGAACTGACTTCCATTGTTGAGGCAACTTGAGGTGATATGCATGGCTGCCAATCTTCTTGAGAACTTCAAAGGGTCCCAGCCATCTTTCTGAAAGCTTTTTGGTGGGTCTTGTTGTCTTGATGTTCTTGGAAGCTAGCCATACTTTGTCCCCAGGTTGGAAATCAGGTGGAATTGCTCTATTTTTATCTGCATACTTCTTAAAACGCTTTATTGCTGACTCTAATTCTTCTTTGACAACTTGCTGTACTGATTGGAGTTTTGATGATAACTTTCCAGCAGGTGTATCTTGAGAAATGTGAATTGAATCAAAGCTGGGATTTCTTCCATAAATAGTGAAAAATGGAGACTGTTTTGTTGATGAATGTTCTGCATTATTATAGGCAAATTCAGCCAGAGGGAGCCAGGTGTGCCAGTCATCTTGATGGTAACTGACAAACATCCAAAGATACTGTTCTAGAATCTGATTTACCCTCTCTGTCTGTCCATCTGTTTCAGGGTGAAAGGAAGTTGAAAGATCTCTTGATATCTTGAGCTGCTGACACAATTGAGTCCAAAATGCTGAAACAAATAATGAACCTCTATCACTAACAATACTGATTGAAAGACCATGTTTGGAAAAGACATGATTAATGAATATTTGAGCTAAATCCAAAGCAGTGATTGTTGAATAAGTTGGAATAAATATTGCCATTTTTGAAAATCTGTCTACAACTACTAAAATTGAATCAAAGTTGCTTGACAAGGGCAATTGGGTGATAAATTCCATTGATAAGGAATTCCAAGGACCAGATGGAATTTGAAGAGGCTTGAGTAATCCAAACTTCTTATGGTGGATGTTCTTGTTTCTTGAACATTGCTGACATGAGGACACATAGTCCTTGATGATTTGATTCATGCCAGCCCAATAAAAATCCCTCTTGATGAGCTTGAGGGTCTTCTCCTGGCCAGGATGGCCAGCCAATGGTGAATCATGACGCCTTTGAAGAATGTCCAATTGAACTTCATGATTGCTTGGAATAACTACTCTATCTTTGAGCAATAATAATTTTGCTTGAGGTTCAAGAGAATAGTCTGGGACTGATTCTCCTCTTGCTAATTTCTTGAGGATCTCCTTATAGTCTTTGTCTTGCCATACTTGTCTTTGAATCTGATCAACTAAATCTGAAAACATTTCAACTTTTATGGAAAAGAATCTTGACTCTTGAATTTCATTTTGCTTGAGAACTTGATGAAAGTTTTGAGGATTCTTGCTGATGAAATCCACCCCCCTCTCTGGGTACACGTCGTCCCGACGTGACAAGGCATCTGGTAAAGTGGCCAGCCTGCCTGGGCGGTAAGTGATAACAAAGTGAAATTCAGACAAAAATTCAGCCCAACGGGCTTGACGACGAGTAAGGACTTTAGAGGACATAAAATATTGGAGAGAACAATGGTCTGTCAAGACCTCAAAGGAATAAGAAAGAGAAAGGAGAAAGGCTCTCCAGCGCTTGAGAGCCCAAACTATGCCAAGGAGTTCCTTGTCATGAATTTCATAGTTGAGTTCAGCTGGTAAGAGCTTGCGACTATCAAATGCAATGGGATGCTTTCCTGAGTCATTCACCTGACTCAGTAAAGCACCCAAGGCATAATCAGAGGCATCAGTCTCTACAATAGTTTGAAGAGAAGGATTAAAGTGAGAGAGGATAGGAGCAGTGGTGAAAACTTCTTTGAGTATCTGAAACTGACTAAGAGCTTCCTCATTGAAGATAAAGGGAGAATCTTTTTTAAGGAGGGAAGTGAGAGCAGAGATTTTTTTGGAATAGTTTTTAATGAAACGACGATAGAAGTTGGCAAAGCCAAGAAAGGATTGAAGGGCCTTGATGTTCTTGGGCTGAGGCCAATTGAGAATTTGTTGAACCTTTGAAGAATCCATCTTGAGGCCATCACTTGAAACAACATAGCCCAAGTATTCCACACTTGAGGCATGGAATACACACTTTGAGGCTTTAGCAAACAGATTATTGTCTCTCAGTCTTTGGAGAACAGAGGCCACATGTTTAACATGTTCATCCAAAGAGCTAGAGAAGACCATAATATCATCTAAGTACACTACAACAAAAGAATCCAAATAATCTGCAAAGATGTCATTCACAAGATTTTGGAATGAAGCTGGAGCATTGGTTAAGCCAAATGGCATAACCAAATATTCATAACTGCCATATTTGGTGCTAAAGGCAGTTAAGTGCTCATCCCCCTCTTTGATTCTCAAGAGGTTATAAGCACCACGCAGATCTATCTTGGAGAAGATAGTAGCACCGTTAAATACGGTAAGAAGCTGATTCATTGGAGGAACAGGATACCTGTTCTTCCTAGTGACAGCATTAAGTTTGCGGTAGTCAACACACAAACGAAGACCACCATCCTTTTTCTTAACAAAAAGGACAGGTGCTCCTGTTGAGGAGGATCTTGGTCTAATGAAACCTTTCTCTACATTCTCTGAAATGTAGGCCCGCAGTGTTTCTGACTCATTTCTTGATAAAGAGTAGATAACACCAACTGGAGGTAGAAGACCCTCCAGTTCGATATGATGATCACAGGCATGGTGTGGAGGAAGTTTCTCTGCTTTCACTTTGGAGAATACCTCCAAATATTTGTGATAAACAGGAGGGACTACCTTCAGCACAGTTTCAATCTCTTCTGGCTCTTCCTCCTCATCCCACTGCTCCTCCAGGGAGGCATGAAAAGATAAAGGAGGAAGGTCCATATCCCCTTGAAAGAGATGAAGTGAAGATATAGCAACATCTTCTCCAACATCTTTTATCTCTTTGAAGACTTCATCTCTTAATGGAAGTAATGACTGAGAGGGAAAAATGGAGGGGTTATGGACAAAAGGAGGAAAGGAAGGTGTCTTAAGTTCACCAACCAGAGCAACACTGTTGACAGCAGTGGAAAAGTCATTAATAGTAGAAGGAATATGTCACAGGGGCTCTAGTGGAAATACAAGAGTGGCCTGGCACTCAGCAATCAGGGAACTCACTTGGAAGACTCCAAAAGAAATAAAGAATAAAAATAATAAGAATGAATTCCTCTAAAAGATATGCAGGTACAAGATGAGATGCAAAGAGGAAAAGGAAGCCAAATAGCCAAAGAGCCAACCAAGTAAGTCCTTAATCACTGTTTCAACCTGCCAAAAATTAACAATGGAATTAGTAAGGATATGACCACCAAATATCCATTGACAGGCGAAGAAAGAGAAAGAGAAATGTGCTAAATGACTGACTTAATAATATCAGTATTTGCTTAACTAAAATGAAAATAAAATAGAGATAAAATAAAATCAAAGTATTTTAATTAACTGGGGAAAAACCCCCCAGGGTGGAAAGGGTAGCCGGTATATGTGAAAAGTTGGGAGCTAGAGTTCTTCAGGCTGAAACCTGATCTGTATTGATCCTTGAGGCTGTATTTATTGTTTTGGGAATTGATACAGCTGCCTAATATTGAAATTGAATTGGGTTGAATGAACTTCCCATGCTTGAAAATGAAATACAGTCCTTGGGGGATCCAGACTGTACTGAAATGAATATGGTTGCCAAGATGGATTGAGTGGAGCTTTGACACTTGACAACTTCTTTTGGCACCGCCTCTTGAATAAACTTTTGAGAATGAATTGAAATTATTCCATTCGAAGGAATACTTGGAGTGAGAATAACCAATGACTGCTTGATGGCGTCATTGGTCTTTGACGCTGAAACACTTGCTCTTGAGCCTTGATGATTCCCCTGAATGATTGGGTGCCTTGATGACGTGATGAGATGTTGGAATGTTGAAATGAGCATTTGATATTGCCACCATTGAATTGCTGTTGAAAAATGGTGCACAATGATGTATAACATCATTTGTGGCATATTGGTTCATTGACAAGAAGATTACGTCCAAAGGTCTTGAGATGGAAAGGCAGAGGGGAAAAGGATGGATGTGATGGCTTCAGAGCTTGGAAAGGTGTTTCTGGGCCCTTTGGGGGTTTTTGGCCATTTTTGGGTTCTGAGCCAAAACTGGCCCAAAAGGCGGGAAAGTGTCTTTTGGACACTTTGCATCAAAGTGCGCAAAAAATGCGCAAATGCGCAAAGTGCGCAAATGCGCAAAAGTGCGCAAAATGCGCAAATGCGCATTATGAGCCCAAATGGCCAAAACCAGCCATTTGGGCAATTTCCCCTGGTTTCAAGGGAAATGACCAGAAATACCCATTTGGGCATAAATTGCCGCTATGGGTTCTGGATTGAGGTGAAGGGCCATGAAGGCTCCAAAACACAAATGGCCGTAAAAGGTCCATAAGATGATGACGTGGCCATATTGGCCACTGGTGATGGATATGGCCAATTGGCCATAAATGAACTGTGGCTTGATATGCCATATGGGGATCCAAGGAGGTGAATTGCCATGGTTGTGACAGAATAATACCACTAGAATCCTTATGATTAGAATCATAGGTGATCAATCCATTTTTCCAATCAATAATGGGATTGAAATGGTAAATAAAATCATAGCCCAATATTAGGTCTTCTCCCTTGGGTGAATCTATGATAAAGAAATCCCATTCAAAGCTTGGGAAGGAAGGTAAATCAACAACCCACTTGGTATAATGGGTGATGAACAAGGAAGCGGATTCACTGGAATCCAGAATGAAAAGAGGAATCTTTTCAGGGAGCTCTGACATGGTCAATGAGTACTTGAGAACAAAATTCTTTGCAATAAAGGAGTTTGTAGCACCAGAATCAATGAGAATACTATAAAAAATATCAGAGATTGAAGAAAAAATAAGAAATTTTAAAGATTTCTTGACACTAGTATTCAGAGTGCACCATTGTGCTCTTGAAGGAAATAAGTGAGAACCATTGAACACATCATGATTCCCACTCAGGCTTTTCCCTGCTTGCTAGGGAAGCCTTTTGATGACCCCTGCCTATTCTCAGGCCCCTTGAAGCATTTTTCAAATGGGTGTTTACCACCACAATAATTGCACAAGCCTTCTTTAATCCTCCTCTCCTTTTCAGAACCAATTAGTTTATTGTCCTTATTGAGGAGAGCAGCATGAGGCTTGTCTTTGGACACTTGAAAATTCTTCCCCTTCTTATTCTTCTTGTGATAAGGCTTCTTGGATGATGAACTTTGAGGAGGCTTGGAGAAATTGGATCCAATGATTGGAGGCTTCTTCTCTTGATGACTGCCCTTTTCCTTTTGCCTCTCATGATATCTTGTGTCTAATTCTAAAGTGACATCCATAAGTTCTTGAAGAGTGTCAAAAGTTCCAGGGTGAGAAGCCAATTGGTCCAACAATCTTGATGCCAAGCCTCTTCTATACACATGAATGTAAGCTCTTTCCCCCCAATCTCCAATTCTTGACATTAAGCTTCTGAAATCTGCTATGTACAAGGAAACATGACCACTTTCCTTCATCCTCAAATTGTCCAACTCTTGTTCAGCTTTCCTGACTTCATTGGGGTCACCAAACAGAGTGAATAATTGAGATTCAAATAATGGCCAATTATTGAGGAGGTAGGAAGGGCCTTCATTGGAAATATTTGAGAGGTAAGGTTCATTCCACTTTCCAGCTCTACCAGTAAGAAAAGAAGTTGAGTACAAAACCTTCTTCCTGTCAGAGAAGAAGTTTGCTGGATCATTATGGAAAATTAGTTGACAGGATTGGACAAATCCTCTCAACTTATGAGCTTGAGTACCATCAAAAGAATCAGGTGCCTTCATTGATGGAGTCTTGAATGCAGGGACTTTTGAAGTGTCCCTTGGGGCAACTGCTTGAGTGAGCTGTCCCATAAACTGAGTCATTTGCTCCATCATCTTGAGGAAATTTGGTTCAGCTTGAGAGACAGAAGGTTGATTAGAAAGGGCTAGATTTGGAGCCTCAGGAGCTTCAGAAGCACCTGCCAAGGCAGCTGCCACCTCAGTCTCCTCAGATTCTTCCTCTTCAACAGACTCCTCCCCCTCCTCATCTTCAGCTTCCCCCAATCTACTTCTAGGCCCTTGAGGAATGCTTGGATAGCCACCCAACAGTCCAGAGAATGATCTTGATCATCTAGACTTCACACCTCCTCTTCTGGAGGGTGCTGCTCCTTCCATTGGTGGTCCTCTGTCCAAATTTGCACTCAGTTGATGAACTGATGGTGTGCGGTCAAGAGGAGCCCTTGCTGTAGGAGTGAGAACAGCTTGATGTCTTTGAGATCTTGTATTCTTGGCTGAAGGGCTATGCTGAACTGGCATTATGAAAGAAGAATAAATAAAACTTGATGATACTTTGAATAAAAGAAGGCTTGACCAAAACAATCAAATGAAAATCTTGATGAACTTGAGAAATCAATCAATAATCTTGGAGTGAATCAATATGAATAAATCTTGAAGAGTGAATATGACAAAGTCAAATTCTTATGAATAATCAATTTCAATCAATAAGTCAAATCAAGTAAATCAAAATCAAATCAATTAAGTCTTGAGGAATTCAATCAATATCTTCAAAAGTCAATTCAATTTTCTTGAGGAATCAAATTCAAAACAGTCAATTAAATCAAATCTTGAGGATAAATCAGTTATCTTGAGTAGTCAAATCAAGTCAATCAAATCAATTCAATCAAAGTCAATTCAAAATCTTGAGGTGAAAATCAATGTCTTGAGGAATCAATCAATCAATCAATAATCTTGAGAAATTTCAAAATCCAAAATCACTGAATACCCCAAATCAATAAAATCCCTGAATGAATAATCAATTAACCCAAATAATTCCACTCAAATGACCTGATAAACCTGAATTCAGACAAAAAAGAGAAATGGGAATGATAATGATAAAGTGAAATGGTCAGCAGAAATTTTGAAATGAGAAAGAGAATCAATTTTCATTTGAATGAAAAGAATGAGATGAAAATTGATGAGAGAGAAAAAATCATAAAAACCATAAAAATCATAAAATCATGAAAAGATCATAATTGAAGAATGAGAGAAATGAATGAAATGAATGAAAGAAAAGAAGCAATTATGAGTTAATTAAAATAATGTCACAGGGGCTCTTCTAAATGAAGAGGGCCTGGCACTCAGTGAACAGACTTACTTATGGAGGGCTCAAAAGGAAATACTCAAATGATGAGAGTAATGGAGTAAGAGGATAAATTCCTAGTCATAAAATAATAAGTATAAAAGATAAGAGAGACAAAGCAAAAGCAATAATAAAGAGCCAACCACAAATAATCCTGAGTAACTGTTTCAACCTGTTCAGAAAAGAGAAAAGGAATTAATAAGGATATGGCCACCAGGACTCTACTGAACAGGTGAGGGAAGGCTAAGACTAACTTAGTAAATAATAAAATAATATTCCAAAAGTGAGAATAAAATAATATTAAATAATAAATCAACTATTTTAATTAACTGGGGGAAAAACCCCCAGGTGGGTGAAGAGGGGCTGGTATATGTGAGAAATACCAGCCTTGGAGTTTGAGTGTTGAGATACTTGTCTGTATGCTGGAAGAAGTTGGATGTGGGATTGAATCCTGTATTGGTGAATCCAATACAGGTTATACAGTCAATACAGGTATTTGCGCCTGTATTGATTACAGGCCTGTATTTGGTGAATCCTGTATTTGGGTCTTGCCTGTATGAAACTGTATTGAGGTTTGAAACTGTATTTGGATCTTGCCTGTATGAAAACTGTATTTGGAGAGTCTTGAATGAAACCCCCTTGCTGATTGGGTTTTGAAGGGTATCCATGATATAATGATTTGCTGATGATGATTGGAAATGCCCCTGCACCCTTGGCTGTGACAGGTTCTCACTTATTTCCATCAAGAGCACAATTGTGCACTCTGAATACTAGTGTAAAGAGATCTTTGAAGTTTCTTATTTTCTCTTCTGTCTCACATTTTTCTTATATTATTCTCATTGTGTGAACCTTTGAGATATGACCACACACCCAAAAAGGTCACAAGAAATATTTAAAATAATTATACATTAAAAACAATTACCTTAAAGCTACAAAAATGCCATAAATTGGCATAAAGCTTGGCTTGACATAAACTCAATGAAAAAACATGTGAAATAAATTATACTATTGGATTCCCCATGGTAAAATACACATATACTATTTTTATGGCATATCTGTAAAGTCAATATTTATTGAGTTATAAGTAATAATACCTTATAAAAAACACAAATCCTTATTTATTTCAAAGACCAATGAAACACCATGTGAAATGAATAGTACCATTAGATTCTCCATAAAAAATCCACATATTAAACAATTAAGACGCTAAGCTCCAAAGTAAATACTTAAGGAATTAAGCTGAATATGTGCACTTTTTTGGTCAATGCATATATTCAAGGATTTTAGCCAATATCTTTTGAAATATGCATGATATAGTGATGAACCAAAAATAAATTCATCACTTAATTACTGTAGGAATACAGAAATGTAGTTCATTTCACAAGTTATAAACAAGGTTACAACCTGTAAGGGATTATTGATTAAAATCAACAGAGCTGTTGACCACTTTGTTGTGAAAGTGGTCCAAACTTAAAGATAAGGAGACAGTTGGATTCTACTAGCTCATTAGTGAAGAATGATGTATTTTGTATTATAATATTCAAGGTATAACCCCTTGAAATCATGGTTTGAAGTTTAAAATATTAAATTTTGACAAAAAAGATGAGTTACAAGAAAAATCATCAAAAATAGAGTTTGGATGATATAATGAAATGCTCTTGGAAGCATAGTGAGGTTTTGCCAAGATATTTGAATTCACTCTCTGAATTACGTTAGCGCGTAAATCTTCAAAGTTATTAAGGATCAACGTTTGAGCTTAATTTGATCATTTATGATCACTCACTGTAACCTTAAATCAAGTTTAACAGTCATATGAGTGATACAATTGGTTAATACTGTTCTTTTATGATTAAAACTAAGAAAATCCACGAATTTTGGGGTTCTGCCAAGCCTTTGACATTGGAAAACTTAGAGTTATAGTGATAACTCTAAATAATGGTGTCATAATGATGTAATATGGTTTGATCATGATGTAATCATAACCAAACCTTAAAATATTGATCAGTTCCAGTGGATATGATCATTCATCATCTACTAGAAGGCTGTTGGACTCTAGGAGGGAGGTATTTACTATAAATAGAGCTCTTTTTACTCTGTTTTCCCCTCAGACGCTTACAAAACACTAAATAATTAAATCAAAAAAGGTAATTTCTTTATTCTTTATATATAAAACTCTTATATTATTAAAGACCAAAGATCATCTTTATTATGATCATAAAATTAGACGTGATTACCCCAATTATTTAATTGTTTTGTTATATTTCTCTCATAAACCTCCAATCCACGTAAAAATAAGATTATTTGTAATTTTTCTTATATTTTCTTGTAAATACAATTTAAATAAGTTGTGCTTACATTTTCAGGTGTAAAATTCATCAAAATTATTATATCAAGTATTAAGAGTAGATTATTTCTCTTATTATAATAATTTCTCTCTATCATTACTCTTAATAACTCTATAATTAATATAAATAGTATTTATATTAATTTATAACTTTAATATTGGTAATATTATTGTTATTAATTGTTTTTTATCAATAAAAAACAATTCTTTATGCCTTTATAATCTGTTGGTAACAATGATAAAGTGCTTTTAAATATATTAATTATCCTATATTAATATATTTATTTTATTATATTATTTGTTTATAATATAAATTATATTATTATATTTATTTAATAATATAATTGTTTTATGCCATAAATATAATGATTCTTTATTATTATAATTATTTTTATCTTATTTATTTCATTTATAAGCACATTAATAGTACAATAAGTAAAATATTAGTAATTTTTACTTATTGTTTCATAGTCAAACCTTACACATTGATTCTGGTGCTACAAACTCTTTTATTGCAAAGAATTTTGTTCTCAAGTACTCATTGACTCTGTCAGAGCTCCCTGAAAATATTCCTCTTTTCATTCTGGATTCTAATGAATCCCCTGCCTTGTTCATCACCCATTATACCAAGTGGGTAGTTGACTTTCCTTCCTTCCCAAGCTTTGAATGGGACTTCTTTATCATAGATTCGGCCAAGGGAGAAGACCTGATATTGAGCTATGATTTGCTTTACCATTTTAATCCAATTATTTATTGGAAAAATGGATTGATCACCTATTATTCTAGTCATAAGGATTCTAGTGGTATTATTCCCCATACTAGTAATGACTTTGCCACTGCTGTCAACAGTGTTTCTCTGGTTGGTGAACTTAAGACACCCTCCCTTCCTTCTTTTGTCCATATCCCTTCCATCATTCCCTCTCAGTCATTACTTCCATTGAGATATGAAGTCTTCAAAGAGATAAAAGATGTTGGAGAAGATGTTGCTATATCTTTACTTCATCTCTTTCAAGGGGATATGGACCTTCCTCCCTTATCCTTTCCTGCATCCCTGGAGAAGCAGTGGGATGAGGAAGAAGAGCCAAAAGAAATTTAAACTGTGTTGAAGGTAGTCCCTCCTATTTATCACCAATATTTGGATGTATTCTCCAAGGTGAAGGCAGAGAAACTTCCTCCACAACGTGCCTGTGATCATCATATTGAATTGGAGGGTCTTCTCCCTCCAATAGGTGTTATCTAATCATTATCAAGTCAAGAGTTGGAGACACTACGGGCCTACATTTCAGAGAATTTAGAGAAAGGCTTCATAAGGACAAGCTCCTCTTTAACAGGAGCACCTGTCCTTTTTGTTAAGAAAAAGGATGAAGGTCTTTGTTTGTGCATTTACTACCGCAAAGTCAATGCTGTCACTAGGAAGAACAGGTATCTGGTTCCTCCTATGAAGCAGCTGCTTACCGTATTCAGCGGTTCCACTATCTTCTCCAAGATACATTTGTGTGGTGCATATAATCTCCTGAGAATCAAAGAGGGGGATGTGCATTTAACTGCCTTTAGAGCCAAATATGGTAGTTATTAGTATTTGGTTATGCCATTTGGCCTTACCAATTCTCCAGCTTCTTTCCAGAATCTTGTGAATGATATATTTGCAGGTTTGATGGATGTGTTTTTTGTAGTTTATTTAGATGATATTATGGTCTTTTCCAGTTCTGAGGATGAACATGTCAAACATATGGCCTCTGTCTGTCACAACCATGGCAATTCACTTCCTTGGATCCCCATATGGCATATCAAGCCACAGTCCTTTTATGGCCAATTGGCCATATCCATCACCAGTGGCCAATATGGCCACGTCATTATCTTATGGACCATTTATGGCCATTTGTGTTTTGGGGCCTTCATGGCCCTTCACCTCAATCCAGCACCCATAGCGGCAATTTATGCCCAAATGGGTATTTCTGGTCATTTCCCTCAAAACCAGGGGAAATGGCCCAAATGGCTGTTTTTGGCCATTTGGGCTCATAATGCGCATTTGCGCATTTTTGCGCATTTTGCGCATTTTTGCGCATTTGCGCATTTTTGTGCATTTTGCGCATTTTGCGCATTTTTGCGCATTTTGCGCACTTTTGCGCATTTGCGCACTTTTTGCGCATTTTGCGCACTTTTGCGCATTTGCGCACTTTTTGCGCACTTTGCGCATTTGCGCACTTTTGCGCATTTTGCGCATTTTTGCGCACTTTGCGCATTTGCGCACTTTGACGCAAAGTGTCCAAAAGACACTTTCCCGCCTTTTGGGCCAGTTTTTGGCTCAGGACCCAAAAATGGCCAAAAACCCCAAAAGGCCCAGAAACACCATTCCAAGCTCTGAAGCCATTACATCCATCCTTTTCCCTCTGCCTTTCCACCTCAAGACCTTTGGACGTAATCTTCTTGCCAATCAACCAATATGCCATAAATGATGTTATATATCTTTGTGCATCATTTTTCAACAGCAATTCAATGGTGGCAATATCAAATGCTCATTTCAACATTCCAACATCTCATCACGTCATCAAGGCACCCAATCATTCAGAGGAATCATCAAGGCTCAAGAGCAAGTGTTTCAGCGTCAAAGACCAATGACGCCATCAAGCAGTCATTGGTTATTCTCACTCCAAGTATTCCTTCCAAGGGAATACTGTCAATTCATTCTCAAGTGTATTCAAGAGGCAGTGCCAAAAAGAAGTTGTCAAGTGTCAAAGCTCCACTCAATCCATCTTGGCAACCATATTCATTTCAATACAGTCTGGATCCATCAAGACCTGTATTTCATTTTCAATCATGGGAAATTCATTCAACCCAATTCAATTTCAATATTAGCCAGCTGTATCAATTCCCAAAACAATCAATACAGCCTCAAGGATCAGTACAGATCAGTTTTCAGCCTGAAGAACTCAAGCTCCCAACTTTTCACATATACTGGCTACCCTTTCCACCCTGGGGGGTTTTCCCCAGTTAATTAATATATTTTGATTTTATTTTATCTCTATTTTCTTTTCATTTTAGTTAAGCAAATACTGATATTATTAAGTCAGTCATTTAGCACCTTTTCTCTTTTCTCTTTCTTCGCCTGTCAATGGATATTTGGTGGTCATATCCTTACTAATTCCATTATTCATTTTTGGCAGGTTGAAACAGTGATTAAGGACTTACTTGGTTGGCTCTTTGGCCATTTGGCTTCCCTTTCCTCTTTTGCATCTCGTCTTGTACCTGCATATCTTTTAGAGGAATTTATTCTTTATTTTTATTTCTTCATTCTTTGGAGTCTTCCA
This sequence comes from Austropuccinia psidii, assembly GCA_023105745.1. Classification (NCBI taxonomy): domain Eukaryota; kingdom Fungi; phylum Basidiomycota; class Pucciniomycetes; order Pucciniales; family Sphaerophragmiaceae; genus Austropuccinia; species Austropuccinia psidii. Next base: position 29,005,270 of record JALGQZ010000001.1, read on the forward strand.
AGTGAGTTCCCTGATTGCTGAGTGCCAGGCCACTCTTGTATTTCTGTCCAAGAGCCCCTGTGACATTATATTAATTAACTGCTAATTTCTTTTTTATTCTGTTCATTCTTTCTTTATAATTTCATTCACTCATTTCATCGAAATTATGATTCTTTTACGCTTATGAACTTAATGATTCATCGTCACCTCTCAATTTTCTTTCATTCATTCTTCATTTTGGAAATTGAAAGCTGACCCATTTTTTATTTTTGTTATTCTTTTTTAAATCTTTTCAAATCATCAAATTTTCATTCTCATTCATAATTCAGGCGTCATCTTGATTTTCTTTGACTTTCAAATTTTTCATCAAGATATTCAGACACGTTATTCACATCAAGATTCATAATTGATTTTTTCTTCAAGAATTTTGATTTTTAAAGAATAATTCACTTGATTTTGATTGATTGATTGATTTGACATATTTGATTTTGACCTCAAGAAAATTGATTGACCTGAAGATTTCATTGATTTTGCTGATTTTTCACATCAAGAATTTTGACATAAATTGATTTTTCTTCAAGATTTTCATTTGATTGATTGATTCTGCAAGATTTTTTTATTTTGATTGATTTGATTGATTTGATTTTGACTTCAATACTTCATTTGATTTTGATTTATTGACGTACTTGAAGATTTTCATTTTGATTCATTGATTTTCCTCAAGATTTGATTGTTGACTCTTTTCACTTCAAGCAAATTTTGATCCTTATTCATTTAATTCAATTTTATTCCTGATATCATGCCTGTTCAACACTCACCTCCGGCAAGACAGACAAGATCTCAGGCCAGAGCTCAAGCTGTTCTCACTCCAACTCCAAGAGCTCCTCTAGATGGCACCCCAGCAGTTCCTCAACTGAGGGCCCAATTAGATAGAGGACCCCGCATGGAAGGAGCAGCACCATCCAGGAAGGAAGGAAGAGGGCCAAGGAGATCATGTTCATTCTCAGGAGTAGTTGGCGGATTTCCAGGAACTTCAAGGACTATTTTCAAAGGTCCAGGTGAAGATGGTGAAGAGGAGGAGGAGAATTCTGTCGAAGAGGAAGAGTCTGATGGTACTGAAGGTGTCCCTGCTCCGGTGGAGGCATCCCAAGGTACTGGAGGGCCAACTCTAGCCCAGCCTAATCAGCCTGTCTCTCATCAGTCTGAACCATCTTTATTGGCCATCATGCAGCAAATGACTCAGATTATGGCCAATCTTCAAGCAGCTTCATCTTCTGAAGCATCAAGACCACCAGCCTTCAAGACTCCATCTATGAAGGCACCGGAATGCTTTGATGGGACTCAGCCCTTCAAAGTTAGAAGTTTCATTCAGTCTTGTCAATTGATATTTCATAATGATCTGGCAAACTTCGCTCAAGACAGAAAGAAGGTCCTTTATGCCACTTCATTTCTCATTGGCAGGGCTGCAAAATGGATTGAGCCTTATCTTTCCAATCTCACCAATCAAGATTCAAATTACCTTCTCAATTCTTGGCTTTTATTTGAATCTCAACTCTTCACTTTATTTGGTGACCCGAATGAAGTCAGAAAAGCAGAAGCTGAGTTGGATTCTTTAAGAATGAAAGAAGGTGGGCATGTATCCTTATACATTGCTGATTTCAGAAGCTTAGTCTCAAGAATCGGGGATTGGGGTGAAAGAGCTCTCATCCATCATTTCAGGAAGGGATTGCCATCCAGGATTTTGGATCAATTGGCCTCCCATCCTTCAAGAATTGACTCTCTTCAAGACTTAATGGACGTTACCCTGGAACTTGATACCAGGTACCATGAGAGGCAAAATGAAAAGAGTCATCATCAAGAGAAGAAGCCAGAAGCCTCAAAGTCAAGTTCTTCTCATCCTCAAAATTATTCAAGTTCAAGTCATAAGAAGAAGAAGAATTTTCAGAAGAGGGACAAGCCCCATTCGTCTTTGTTGAATAAAGATTTCAAGCTCATGAACTCTGAAAAAGAAAGAAGAATCAAGGAGGGTCTTTGTACCTATTGTGGTGGGAAGCATAGTATTGAGTCCTGTTTCAAAAGGCCTCAAAACAAGCTTACCCAACCGTCAGGCAAATTTCCCAGCCAGGGAAAAGCCTGAGTGAAGATCATGTTGTGTTCAATGGTCTTCACAGTTTTCCATCCAGAGCACAATTGTGCATTCTGAATACTGGTGTCAAAAATTCTCTTAAATTTTTTGTTTTTTCTTCTCTCTCTGATATGTTTTACAGTATTCTCATTGATTCTGGTGCTACCAACTCATTTATTGCAAAGCAGTTTGTTCACAAGTATTCTTTGACCATGTCAGAACTCCCGGAGAAGATTCCCCTTATTATTCTTGACTCCTCTGAGTCTCCTTCTTTATTTGTGACTCACCATACTAAATATATGGTTGAGCTCCCTTCCTTCCCAAGCTTTGAATGGGACTTTTTAGTCATTGATACTCCCAAGGGAGAAGACCTCATATTGGGCTTTGACTTTCTTAATCATTTTAATCCGTTTATTGATTGGAGGCAAGGATTGATCACCTTTAATTCTGATCATAAGGACTATAATGATCCTTCAATTTCTTTCAGTAATGACTTTTCTTCTGCCAAATCATGTGCAGCTCTGGTTGGTGATTCTAGAACACCATCATTTCTGTCTTCTGTCCATATTCCTTCCCTTAATTCCCATCAGTCATCACTATCATCTAGAGATGAAGTCTTCAAAGAGATTCAAGATGTTGGAGAAGATAATTCTGTATCTTCACTTCATCTCTTCTTTGGGAATATGGACCTTCCTCCTTCATCTTATCATGACTCCCTGGAGGAGTTGTGGGATGAAGAGGAAGAGCCAGAAGAAATAGAAACCGTGATGAAGGTTGTTCCTTCTGTTTATCACCAATATTTGGATGTATTTTCCAAGGTGAAAGCAGAGAAACTTCCTCCTCACCGCGCCTGTGATCATCATATCGAGCTGGAGGGGTCTCTACCTCCAGTTGGGGTGATCTACTCTTTATCAAACCAAGAGTCAGATACACTCAGGGCCTACATTTCAGAGAATGTAGAGAAAGGTTTCATCCGGCCAAGCTCCTCTTCTACAGGAGCACCTGTTCTTTTTGTCAAAAAGAAAGATGGTGGCCTCCGTTTGTGTGTTGATTACCGCAAGCTCAATGCTGTTACTAGGAAGAACAAGTATCCTGTTCCTCCTATGAATCAGCTTCTCACTGTTTTCAATGGTTCTTCTATCTTCTCCAAGATTGATTTGCGTGGTGCATATAACCTGCTCAGAATCAAGGAAGGTGATGAACATTTGACTTGTTTTAGAACCAAATATGGTAGTTATGAGTACTTGGTTATGCCATTTGGGCTTACCAATGCTCCTGCTTCTTTTCAAAATCTCGTCAATGATATTTTTTATGATCTTCTTGATGTTTATGTTGTGGTTTATTTGGATGACATTATGGTCTTTTCCAAATCTGAGGAAGAACATGTCACTCATGTGTCCACTGTTCTTTCCAGACTCAGAGCCAATAACCTCTTTGCTAAGGCGTCCAAATGCCTATTTCATGTTTCTAGTGTGGAATATCTTGGTTATGTAGTTTCTTCTGAAGGCCTCAAGATGGACCAAGCAAAAGTCCAGCAAATTCTCAATTGGCCACCTCCAAGAAACCTCAAGGCTCTTCAATCATTCCTTGGCTTTGCCAATTTTTACCGCCGTTTCATCAAGAATTATTCAAAGAAAATTAGTTCACTCACAAGTTTCCTCAAAAAAGATTCCCGTTTTCCCCTCAATGAGGAAGCTCTTAGACAGTTTCATCAACTCAAAGAGGCATTCACCACTGCTCCAATCCTTTCTCATTTCAATCCCTCTCTACCCACCATTGTAGAGACCGATGCATCAGATTATGCCTTGGGTGCTGTACTGAGTCAGGTCTCTGACTCAGGAAAACATCCCATTGCATTTGATAGCCGCAAGCTTCTCCCAGCTGAGCTCAATTATGAGATTCATGACAAGGAACTCCTTGGCATAGTCTGGGCTCTCAAGCGCTGGAGAGCTTTCCTTCTTTCTATTTCTTCCCCTTTTGAAGTTCTCACCGATCACTCATCCCTTCAATATTTTATGTCTTCCAAGATTCTCACTCGCCGTCAAGCCCGCTGGGCTGAATTTTTATCTGAATTTCATTTCTCAATCACTTACCGCCCTGGCCGCTTGGCCACCCTTCCAGATGCCTTGTCACGTCGGGACGACGTTTACCCGGAGAGGGGGGAGGATCTCATCAGCAAGAATCCAATGAATATCAGAAGATAATCAAGCAAGATGAAATTAAAGCCTCAAAGTTTTTTGCAGTCAAGGTGGATTCATTTTCAAATTTGATTGATTCAATTCAGAAGGCAGTATGGCAAGATTCTCAATATAGAAGTGTCCTTGAAGATTTGGGTAAAGGTAAATCTGTCAAAGATTATTCTCTTGATTCCTCTTCCAAACTTCTCCTTTTCAAAGATCGGGTGGTGGTCCCAAATGACCCCACAATTCAACTCAATATACTTCAAAAGCGGCATGACTCTCCTCTAGCTGGACACCCTGGCCAAGAGAAGACTCTCAAACTTGTCAAGCGGGATTTCCACTGGCCCGGCATGACTCAACTTATCAAGGATTATGTCTCATCCTGTCAACAGTGTTCAAGAAACAAAAATATTCATCACAAGAAGTTTGGACTCCTCAAGCCTCTTCCAATTCCAAGTGGTCCTTGGATTTGTCTTTCAATGGATTTCATCACTCAACTGCCACTGTCCAATTCCTTTGATTCAATTTTAGTCATAGTGGACAGATTCTCAAAAATGGCGGTTTTTATTCCAACAATAGCTTCAATCACTTCATTAGATTTGGCCCATTTATTCATCAAGAATATTTTCTCAAAGCATGGCCTTCCTTCAAGCATTGTTAGTGATCGAGGTTCTCTTTTTGTTTCTTCCTTTTGGACCAACCTTTGTCAGCAGCTCAAGATTTCAAGAGACTTGTCAACTGCTTATCATCCAGAAACTGATGGACAGACAGAGAGGGTAAATCAGATACTAGAACAGTACCTTCGGATGTATGTCAGTTATCATCAAGATGATTGGAACACCTGGCTCCCTCTGGCTGAATTTGCCTACAATAACTCTGACCACTCTTCAACAAAACAATCACCGTTTTTCACTGTTTATGGAAGAGATCCTCAATTTGACTCAGTTCACATCACTCAAGATACTCCTGCTGGAAAGTTATCAACAAAAATCCAATCAGTACAGCAAGATGTCAAGAGAGAACTTGAAGTTGCCATAAACAGGTTTAAGAGGTATGCAGATAAAAGTAGAGCAAGTCCACCTGTTTTCAATCCCGGCGACATGGTATGGCTCTCTTCCAAGAACATCAAATCAACCAGACCCACCAAAAAGCTGTCTGAAAGATGGCTGGGTCCTTTTCCAATCTTGAAGAAAGTCAGCACTCATGCCTACCACCTCAAGCTTCCATCTCAATGGAAATCCATCCACCCAGTTTTCCATATTTCCCTTTTGGAACCAGTCAAGACGTCAACAATCCCAAATAGGCATCAAGAGCCTCCTCCTCCAATCACCATTGAAGAAGAAGAGGAATGGGAAGTCTCTCAAATACTGGACTCAAAGCTCAAGAGAGGAAAATTATGGTATCTGGTGGAATGGAAAGGTTTCAGTCAAGACCCAAAAGATCCACTTGGGAACCAACCGAAAACCTCAAGAATTGTCCTGAACTTGTCAAAGATTTTCATTCACTATATCCTGACAAGCCTGGGCCGAATTCTTCAAAAGCTTGATTCATTATGGTGCTTGGTGGGGAGAGGAATTACCAAAAGTAAGTCCCACTCCTGGTATGCACCTTTAGGGGTATTCTACTCTGTTTTTGTTGTAAGCATCACCTTGGCCACTCTGTGAGCACTTTGCAATTTTGGACACAGATCTTTGGCATGGCTTTCAACTTCATTTCCAATCCTATGGCCATTTTCACTTGGGACAAATGGGCCATTCACTTTTCAATTCATTTCCAAGATTCCAAATTCAAATTCATTCCTTCAACAGTTTTGTTTTATTTTTATGGCACTGGCGGGAGTGGTAATTACCAAAAGTAAGTTCCTCTCCTGGTGTGCACTTCCCTGAGGGGTCTACAATCTTGTCAAAACATCACCTTGGCCACTTTGTGAGCACCTGGCATCAAATTTATCTTTCCAGGTCCTTGGCCAATTTCAAAATCAGTTATCAACCTCCGTGATGAAGATTGAAACCTCCTCAAGATTCAATTCATTTCTCTTTTCTTTTTCCTTTTCTTTTCTTAATTTCATTTTCATTCTTTATTATTATTTTATTTTCATTTTAAATTTTCTTTTATCACGTCAATTATCACGTCAAAAATTTTCATTCATTTTAAAATTCAATTCCAATCATGAAGCCAATGTCAAAAGAAGATCAAGCAAGTCCCGCGTCAAATGTCAATTTTTAATATCAGTCTTCAATTTTTTATCTTAATCAGTCCTCTTGAATCACTCTCTCAAAATCTTTCCAATAGCCTCAACAGGCTTCACCTTGTATTGGTGCTCAGGAGCTCACCATTTCAAGGCGGGGGGTACTGTCACAACCATGGCAATTCACTTCCTTGGATCCCCATATGGCATATTAAGCCACAGTCCTTTTATGGCCAATTGGCCATATCCATCACCAGTGGCCAATATGGCCACGTCATTATCTTATGGACCATTTATGGCCATTTGTGTTTTGGGGCCTTCATGGCCCTTCACCTCAATCCAGCACCCATAGCGGCAATTTATGCCCAAATGGGTATTTCTGGTCATTTCCCTCAAAACCAGGGGAAATGGCCCAAATGGCTGTTTTTGGCCATTTGGGCTCATAATGCGCATTTGCACATTTTTGCGCATTTGCGCATTTTTGCGCATTTTGCGCACTTTTGCGCATTTGCGCACTTTTTGCGCATTTTGCGCACTTTTGCGCATTTGCGCATTTTGCGCATTTTTGCGCACTTTGTGCATTTGCGCACTTTTGCGCATTTTGCGCATTTTTGCGCACTTTGACGCAAAGTGTCCAAAAGACACTTTCCCGCCTTTTGGGCCAGTTTTTGGCTCAGGACCCAAAAATGGCCAAAAAACCCAAAAGGCCCAGAAACACCATTCCAAGCTCTGAAGCCATTACATCCATCCTTTTCCCTCTGCCTTTCCACCTCAAGACCTTTGGACGTAATCTTCTTGCCAATCAACCAATATGCCATAAATGATGTTATATATCTTTGTGCATCATTTTTCAACAGCAATTCAATGGTGGCAATATCAAATGCTCATTTCAACATTCCAACATCTCATCACGTCATCAAGGCACCCAATCATTCAGAGGAATCATCAAGGCTCAAGAGCAAGTGTTTCAGCGTCAAAGACCAATGACGCCATCAAGCAGTCATTGGTTATTCTCACTCCAAGTATTCCTTCCAAGGGAATACTGTCAATTCATTCTCAAGTGTATTCAAGAGGCAGTGCCAAAAAGAAGTTGTCAAGTGTCAAAGCTCCACTCAATCCATCTTGGCAACCATATTCATTTCAATACAGTCTGGATCCATCAAGACCTGTATTTCATTTTCAATCATGGGAAATTCATTCAACCCAATTCAATTTCAATATTAGCCAGCTGTATCAATTCCCAAAACAATCAATACAGCCTCAAGGATCAGTACAGATCAGTTTTCAGCCTGAAGAACTCAAGCTCCCAACTTTTCACATATACCGGCTACCCTTTCCACCCTGGGGGGTTTTCCCCAGTTAATTAATATATTTTGATTTTATTTTATCTCTATTTTCTTTTCATTTTAGTTAAGCAAATACTGATATTATTAAGTCAGTCATTTAGCACCTTTTCTCTTTTCTCTTTCTTCGCCTGTCAATGGATATTTGGTGGTCATATCCTTACTAATTCCATTATTCATTTTTGGCAGGTTGAAACAGTGATTAAGGACTTACTTGGTTGGCTCTTTGGCCATTTGGCTTCCCTTTCCTCTTTTGCATCTCGTCTTGTACCTGCATATCTTTTAGAGGAATTTATTCTTTATTTTTATTTCTTCATTCTTTGGAGTCTTCCAAGTGAGTTCCCTGATTGCTGAGTGCCAGGCCACTCTTGTATTTCTGTCCAAGAGCCCCTGTGACACTGTCCTCAAAAGACTGAGGGACAATAATTTGTTTGCCAAAGCCTTCAAGTATGTATTCCATGCCTCAAAGGTGGAATACTTTGGCTATGTTGTTTCAAGTGATGGCCTCAAGATGGATTCTTCAAAGGTTCAGCAAATCCTCAATTGACCTCAGCCCAAAAACATCAAGGCTCTTCAATGTTTTCTTGGCTTTGCCAATTTTTATTGTCGTTTCATAAAACATTTTTCTAAAAAAATCCCTTCTCTCACTTCCCTTCTCAAAAAAGATTCTCCCTTTATCTTCAATGAGGAAGCTCTTGGCCAGTTTCAATTTCTCAAAGAAGCTTTCACTACTGCTCCTATCTTATCTCATTTCAATCCTTCTCTACCTACTATTGTAGAGACTGCTTCTTTTGATTATGCCTTGGGTGCTGCACTGAGCCAGGTGAATGACTCAGGAAAGCATCTCATTGCATTTGATAGTCACAAGCTTCTCCCAGCTGAGCTGAGCTATGAAATTCATGACAAGGAACTCCTTGGAATAGTTTGGGATCTCAAGCACTGGAGCGCATTTCTTCTCTCTCTTTCCAATTCTTTTGAGGTCTTGACAGACCACTCTTCCTTGCAGTATTATATGTCTTCCAAAGTTCTTACTTGTTGTCAGGCCTTTTGGGCTGATTTTCCTTCTGAATTTCATTTCAATATCACTTACTTCCCAGGCTGGCTGGCCACTTTACCAGATGCCTTGTCACCTTGGGATGACATGTACCCAGAGAGGGGGGTGGACTTCATCAGAAAGAATCCTCAGAATTCTCATCAAGTAATTAAGCAAGATGGAATTCAAGAGTCAAGATTCTTCTCAATCAAAGTGGAAATATTTTCTGATTTAGTTGAAAAGTTTTAAAAAGAAGTATGGAAAGACAAAGACTATAATGAAATACACAAGCAACTAGCACAAGGTGAATCAGTTCCAGATTATTTTCTTGAACCTCAAGCCAAGTTGTCATTATTCAAAAATAGAGTGGTAATCCCAAGAAATGAAGAAATTCAACGCAATATTCTTCAAAAGCGTCATGACTCATCATTGGCTGGCCATCCTGGCCAGGAGAAGACCCTAAAGCTCACCAAAAGGGATTCTTATTGGGCTGGTATGAATCAATTCATCAAGGACTATGTTCCCTCATGTCAGCAATGTTCAAGAAACAAGAACATTCATCACAAGAAGTTTGGACTACTCAAGCCTCTTCAAATTCCATCTGATCCTTGGAATTCCTCATCAATGGACTTTATCACTCAATTTCCCTTGTCAAACAACTTTGACTCAATTCTAGTAGTTGTGGACAGGTTTTCAAAAATGGCAATGTGAATTCCAACTTATGGAACAATCACTGCTCTGGACTTGGCTCAAATCTTCATTAGTCATGTATTTTCCAAGCATGGCCTTCCAGTCAGTATTATTAGTGATAGAGGATCTTTATTTGTTTCATCATTTTGGACTCAATTATGTCAGCAACTCAGGATATAAAGAGACCTTTCAACTGATTTTCATCCTAAAACAGATGGACAGACAGAGAGGGTAAATCAGATCCTAGAACAGTATCTTTGGATGTATGTAAGCTCTCCCTCTAGCTGAATTTGCCTATAATAATTCAAAACATTCATTAAAAAAGCAATCACCTTTTTTCACCATTTATGGAAGAAATCACAGCTTTGACTCAATCCATATTTCTCAAGATTCACCTGCTGGAAAGTTTTCAACAAAACTCCAATTAGTACAGCAAGTTGTCAAAGAAGAATTATAGTCAGCAATAAGGAGATTAAAGAAGTATGCAGATAGAAATAGAGCAATTCCACCTAATTTCCAACCTGGGGACAAAGTATGTCTAGCTTCCAAGAATATCAAGACAACAAGACCCACCAAGAAATTATCAGAAAGATGGTTGGGACCTTTTGAAGTTTTGAAGAAGATTGGAAGCCATGCATATCACCTCAAGTTGCCTCAGCAATGGAAGTCAGTTCCCCCTGTATTCCATGTGTCCTTATTAAAACCAGTGAAGCATTCAACTATCCTCAATAGACATCAATTGTTACCACCACCAATCTTAGTGGAGGAGCAAGAAGAATAGGAAGTGGCTCAGGTTCTGGACTCAAAACTCAAGAGAGGTAATTTGTGGTATCTTGTAGAGTGGAAAGGATTCAGTGAATACCCAGAAAGAACAACTTGGGAAGCAGCTTCCAACCTTACCAGCTCACCAGACCTTGCCAAGGATTTCCATTAATTGTATCCAGACAAGCCTGGCCCAAATACCTCAAGAGTTTTATGTTATGGTGCTTGGTGGGGAGAAGAAGTTATAAAAGTAAGTTCCTCTCCTGGCATGCACCTTTAAGGGGGTATTCTACCCATATGGTGTTGTAAGAATCACCTTGGCGACTTTGTGAGCACTTGTCAATTCTTTGGACAGGTTCAGGAAGCATGCAACGTCAATACCCTACATTTGGACCTTATCAAGATATGGCCAAATATTTCTTTCTTTCTTTTTCTTTATCATTATTTCAATTTATGCCAATTATCATTTTTATGGCAATTGATTTCAGTTTTATGGTGCTTGGTGGGGAGTGGGAGTTATGAAAGTAAGTTCCATATCCTGGTATGCATCCCTGAGGGTTCTACTTCTTGTAAAACATTACCTTGGCCACTCTGTGAGCATCAAATGCTTGGTTTTCATTTTCAGACAATTCTTGGCCAAAAATCAAGCAACTCACTACACGAAGGACAAACCATCAGGAATTTCTTTTATATCTTTTTCTGTACTCTCTTTTTCTCTCATTTTCTTTGTTTTCTTTACTTGTATAATTTTGTTTTCTTTTTATTTCTTTGAAGCAGCAACATCCCCTCCCAAATCATGTATTGGGAGGTTCCATTATTTTTTTTATATTTTAGTATTTATAAGAGTGGGGATAGAAGTCAAACCAAGCAAAAACAAGGATAAGCAAACTATTTATCTTTACCTAAATCATCAAAGGTTCTCTGAAAAGCATTTAGCAATTCATCTTCATACCAGGCAAATTTTGCAGCCATTTCTTCTGAAGCAGTACCTGGAAGAGTCCTGTCATTTGCATAAATAATCACCTCCCTGCTATTTCTATCAACCCTCCTGAATAATCTGGCCACAGCTTCTTGGTTTTCACTCGCCACATTGGGATCTTCTCTGGTAATTTGGATAGGCCAGCAATCTCTTATTTGAAAAACTTGAGCGGCAGGAAAGGGTAAAGGAGACAAAAAATCCCTTCTTCTACTGGAACTGGCCACAGGTTGGAGTTGTTGGGAGGTGGTCATGGGTGAGTTCCTGGGTTGCTGGCTTGGTGATGGTCTTACTGCTGGATTCAAGGCAGGCCTGGCATGAGAAGTACTTTGTGAAGAAGGTGCAATGGTAGTAGAAATGGAAGCAAGCACTGGTTGGAAGTTTCTGGGAGTACTGGGAATCACTTGGCTTTGGAATCTGTTGGCAAGAGGCTGAGCGGAGGAATTGCTGGATGGATGGCCAACCGAATGAGGAACAACTACAACTTCTTCACCATCCAATTCATCACTACCTTCAGCATCTGGATCAGCTGGGTAATCTGAAATCCTTCTTATTCTTTTCACTACCTCTTCAGTGTTGATCCTGGAGATTGGGACTTCTGAACTGGAATATATAGGCCTACCACCAACTGGAATTTGCCCTCCAACACTAGTGCACCTTGCCACATCCCTCTGCCTGGAACCAGTCACTACATCAAAATATCAGTACCAATTCAATCAAGATATGCAAATAACTCACATTGAGAAAATCCTGAAGTTCCATCAGGAGTAGATGCCTCGGAGACTGGGGGCTCTTTCCCAAAAGGCCCATCTTTTCTACTCTACAAATACCTCCTGATGTTAGAAGACAACACCCCAGTACAACAACATGGTTTCTTTCCAATGAAAAAATAATGGCACTTTGAATATTGGGGATTTTAATGTTGAAAAAATCCTTACCCTTGGCCAAACATTCAGTACAGGCAGGATCAAGAATCTCAACCACTCTGTACCCATCTTAGATTTGGGAGGAATCAAAGTGACCAGAAGAAGCCATGGAGGTTGAACATAATCAACTGAAGACGCCAGAGCCACAAAGAACAGATGGTGGCAGTGCAGAAGGAGAAGGTTCAGTGAGTTCAGTCAGTTTCAAACTCCTAACTGAAGAATATGCAAGCAGAAGATTCAAGATTTCAGAATCAGTCCACTCCAAATCAAAAGAAATTGACATCAAGGAAATGGGGGCCATAGCTCATTTATGCCCCCCCTCAAAGCTTCTAAGGTGAGGATCCATACCCCTTTGTGGCTGAATTCATCACCCAGGGCCTCCCCTGCAACTTTGGGGAGGCCAGGATCTTGATGGTCCTGGACCCCCTCTATGAGTCCAGGCCATGTAGGTGAGATTATGGGACCATGGTACCACTGGGTCCCCAGCAAAATATGGCCCAGGGGGCCTCCAACAGCCCCTGCGGCATACGGTCCACAGGCCATGGACTTTAGGACCCCAAGACAGCAACATGGCCAAAATGGCCATATATTCAAAAACATCAATAAAATCACCTAGACCCAAAAAAAGGCCCAAAGGGCCATAAAGTCAAGAAAACTTCAAATCACCATAGGAGGGGCCAAAGCCCAAAAGCACTATGAGAAGGGATTTTGAGGCACTTCCAAGGACAATGGGGAAAAGACCCCTTGAAGACTTCATTTCAAGACATTTTCAGGAGGGCCTTGACAAATGATTATACTAAATATACTCATTTGGCATCATTTTTTGAGCACAAGAGCTCAGTGGACATCATTTTGGGATACAACCCATGGCCATACCCCAAGGACAAAATATTGATTGAATCAGAAGAAAAAGAAGCATATTTTGAAATGGAATACTTACTCAAATTTGAAAGAAGGGGGAATAAATTTAATTTGATAGAGAAGAATTGAAGAAGAATTTTCAAGATAATTGAAAAGAGGAAATGAAAATTAAAAAGAAATTTTTTGAAAAAAAGGTGGGGATATTGAGATGCCACTCAACAGTGGCAGGGTATTATGGTTTTCAGGAGCCCACCAGTTTCAAGAGGGGGATACTGTAACAACCACTCACCAGGGGTAAGGGTATTCATTAATACACCCACTCAAACACCTAAAATCAGCAGATCCACTATCTGCATCAGCATACAGTTTCAGCAATCTTCCTTGCTGAAACATGCATACAGCTTGGGACCTTAATACAGCCTGTCAACATCTGTACAGGTTGGATTCACCCAATACAGTTTGGATACACCAGTATGAAACTTTATGATCACTCAACTTCACCACACCTCTTGTACAGGTTCTGTACAACTGTACAGAACCTGTATTTGCTAGACTCAATTCAATCATTCAATCCTCATGAAAATTCTCTCTCTGGATCAGGGCTGGTGATTCTCACATATACCAGCCCCTCTTTCTCCCCCCTGGGGACTTACCCCCAGTTAATTAATATTATTATCCTTATTTTGGGTATTAGATTTGTTTAATATTAAGTTGGCATTTGCCTTTTCTCTCTTTGCCTGTACAGTATGAGCTGAGTGGCCATATCCTTATTATCCCTTCTCTTTTCATTCTGACAGGTTGAAACAGTGGACTTGGACTTGTTTGTGGTTGGCTCTTCTATTGTTTACTCTTATTTCTTCTGTTGCTGCTTTCATATATTCTTTATTTTAGTAATTCCTCTCTTTGCACTCTTATATGTATTTCTCTCTTACCATATCCTGAGCCCTCCATAAGTGAGTCCCAATTTACTGAGTTCCAGGCCCTCCTCACTTCAAAGAGCTCTTGTGACAAACAACCTTTTATAATAAAAATATGATTAAAAGATTTTTTAAGAGGAATTTGTGGATTTTAAAAGATATTTTGAGGCAGCAATTTTATAAAATATATTATTGGTGTTTACAACAATAATTGAATTTTCATGATTTCAATTCTTTAAATTAAGATTTATAAAGAATAAAATACTTAAGAAATACTTTAAAAATTAGATTTTATATATAATAAAACTTTACCTGTTTAAATGTCTAATATAATTGGATTGGATTGAATTGATGGACAAAAACATTGATGAATAGACTCTTTTTATGTCTTCAGAGCAGCCCTCATAATTCACAATGGATATAGAGGGCGTTCTGAGGTCAAAACTGAAAAACCATCCTTAAAAAGAAGGTTCTTAACTTAAGGTAACTAATTTTTAATTTCAATTTAAAGTTACTGGTGTTATTCTTAGCTCCAAGTAGCTTTAATCCTCATTCTAAGTTAATTATTTTAAGTTTTAATATAAAATAAGTTTATTTATATTAACTTTAATTACATGAAAAACGTAAAAATAGAGTTTCAAGTAAAAATCTCTTAAACTCAATTTTTAATTAATTTTTGAAGAAATGTTAATTTTCTCTAAGTATAATTAAAAGAGTAGTTTTCCAAGCTAATTACAAATAAAACCTGTTTATAAAAGATACTTAAAACTTCATGTATACACAGATAACATTGAATTGTAAGCTTTGTGAAATATTCAAGCAAATCAATCAAGATCTGTATTATTAATTAATTTTAGAAGTTATTGCCATTTTTTATGTAAAACAGCAATACACACTAAACCTTGACTTTGATAAGGTTTTGATACTTGTAGCTTTGAAGTTTTGAGCTTATTTAAGCTTTGACAGGTCTCGAAAATTTAATTTCAAGCTTGCGTATTGGGATTTACCCTTTGGAAGCTTAAAATTCCTGTCCAAATTGGCATAAAACCATTTTAAACTTTAAGGTTGGAACAAAGTATAATCTTAAAATTTTAATAAGGCTGAAAATCCTCAAATAGAGGTGGAAAACCTTAATTGAATCCTTTCAGATCCAAAAAGATGGGTACCCCAGCTCTGTTTGGTCTTTTTCCTTTGTCCCACCTTTTTGCATGGATTTGCCCTTTTATTTATTTAAAGACATACTATGGCCTTCAAAACTTTTCAATTGAGCTCATGCAGGATTTACATTCTGAATGGCAAATCCTTAGCCAATTCAGTAGATGTACACAACACCTCAATTTTAACTAAAATTTTGGTAAGTTTGCATAAACCTCATGCAACCTTAAATTTAAACTTATTTGAGCTTAAATTGAACATTTAAAAAAATGTTGAAAAAAATTTACATTAGTCACCAGGGCAAATCTCGCGTCAATCGTTGGCGATTGACTTCACGTCGCACCACGGTCAGTATAAAATCTTGCTTCAGTCGCGTTAGTGTCACTTTATAGTCACTGGATTTAGTGGGTCACGTCACGTCAGCGTCAAGACAACGTCAATCGTCACATGTGTCACATGAGAATGTCACTCAAAGCCCAAACCCATTTCAACACTATGCGCAACGTTTGTGTAATTTCACCTCATTGGCTTCCGCCTCCCCGACGCTTAGCATGCTTACGCACCCGCACCGCCCTCCATCCGGATGAGACTCCGACACTGCCCGCCCCTCTCCGTCCTCACCACTCGCTACGCTTTCACACCAACGCCCCTACCATCCTCACGCTTGTGTAGTACCCTCCCGACATGCCTCCGACAACGCTTACCATCCTTACGCTCATGTAGTGCCCTCCCGACATGCCTCCGACACCACTGATGACCCTTACGCTTGTGTAGTGCCCTCCCGACATGCCTCCGACACAGCTTACCATCCTTACGCTCATGTAGTGCCCTCCCGACATGCCTCCGACACAGCTTACCATCCTTACGCTCATGTAGTGCCCTCCCGACATGCCTCCGACAACCGTTACCCTCCCTCCCGACATTCTCCCGACACTGCTTACCATCCTTACGCTCATGTAGTGCCCTCCCGACATGCCTCCGACAACAGTTACCCTCCCTCCCGACAGAGCTTACCATCCTTACGCTCATGTAGTGCCCTCCCGACATGCCTCCGACAACAGTTACCCTCCCTCCCGACATTCTCCCGACACTGCTTACCATCCTTACGCTCATGTACAGTAGTGCCCTCCCGACATGCCTCCGACAACGCTTACCCTCCTCATGCTTCCGTATTACATTCATAGTGTACTGTACAGTATGGTGGCTTGTTGGCGTACACGATGAACGCAATTGCTGAAATATGCTGAGTGGCCTTCTCTGCCAACAGGACCTAAGGGGATATTGGTCAGTATATTCACCATGTTGTGGTTAGGGTTTAAATCATGAGACTCACAAATTAAAGCCTAATAAGTGGACTATTTAAGACAAGAATTGTGTCTCCTGTTTCGCCGACAAAACCATTTTATTTCATGTCAATCAAATGAACACTTTGCTTAGTCCTTACCTCATGAGCATCGAATAGTTCAAAAGTTGACTTTAGTAGGTTTCTCACTAGTCAACTTTATTCAATGTCTCACAGGGAAGTGATTTCATTTGCATGATATGAAATAATTTGCAAAACATCGCCTCCTTCAATTTCCCGCCAAATCGCATTTTGCAAATGCGATTATTTTACTTCCACCTATTTTCTTCAATTTGGATCTTTTTATTCAAAATTTTCAAACAAGTTATCAATCAACTCGTCACCATCTATTTGCTTACTAAACTACCTCCGCGATGGCCCAAACCCCGGGAAATTCAACGGAATTTAATGAACGACCAACTTCAGCCCCAGAGAGTGGAAGTGAAATCTCTGATATGGCCAGTAGTCGTGAATTAGGCATTGAAGCAGAGAGCCAGTCACATGAAGATAATCAAGATCCACCAGCTCTTCCAGAATGTGAGTATACATCCATCTTGAGTATTTCTAATCTCTCAAAACCTGATATTGTGTCATAGCCTTTATTTCAGGTCAACCGCCAAGCTCTCAGAAACCGAATTTTAAAAGTTATGAGAAGGAAAAGACTGTTGAACCTTGTGCACTGACAGAAGATGATGGGCAAGATGATGTAATTTTCAGTGGGGAGGTGGAAATTATATCCAAGGAACAATTTGTCTCCAACATTGCTCAAACAATCCCAAGGCTCGAAAAAATCCAAAATGATAGTAAAATTCCTGATTATGTGCGTCAAAAGATTGCTGAAGCCATGAGCCTGCTCAAAATGGATTTGAACCGTAAGTCCATTACTAATTCAAAACAAAATTGATAAAAATAGCTGCTTACAATATATGGGCAGGTGTGGAGGTGGGAGAATCTCTACCTGAAGGATCTCGAGTCGTAATTGGATTTCCAGGCAAAGGATTAGGAAAAAGACCAAATATACATGCGACCAAAAAAACAAACAAAAAATGCCGTACCTTTGAAGCCGCAAACGATTCTCGCGATCAAGGTGATGAAATTATCAATGTTGAAGGGGACCATATTGATAATGAACCTCCGCATACTGAACCCTCCCCAATACTCAATGAAACAATCCATGATGAAGCTCCACATACAGAAAGTCCCCCGATACCCAATGAAACAATGCATGATGCAACCCCTCCCGCCTCTCCTCGGAATATTCAAGCCTTTCAAGAAAGGGAAACAATTAAACATGATACAATGGGACGAGATATGACTGAAATAATTCCCGACGCTGAGCCCGAAGTGTCATCCGCTGCGAATTTTCAAGGAATATTTTTATCCCACATGGAAGAGTTTGCAGGCGTTTTGAATTATCATTCCAATATTACTCAACAATCATGGAAAAGGGGGCTTGATAATATCAATAGGATTTACAAAAATAGATGGGACAATTTACCAACAAAGGATGCTCATACATTCCTGCCCGTTGGTATTAAGGTGATCAGTAACCGAGATCTTAAAATGTCGGCTTGGCTGCAGGACCTTGAGATGGCAGGTGAGTTTTTTTTTATCTTTGTGCATGATACTTGATTATTGGCTGTTGACTGGTGATATAAATTGCAATATACAGGGTTAGATTTTTTTAAGCCAACCGAAACAGAAGCGTTTTTTGATCACAACATTTGGAATCTCAAATTGATGAAGGAATCAGCTAAACCTCCAGATAATCTCGCAAAATCTGAACACTCCTTCTTCAAAATGGTTCAGAGCCTTCTTTACCCCGCCAATCCAGTTAAACATTTTTGGGCAAATGTTATGTTTGAATCCATTAGTTTAGTCTCATACAATGTGATTGCACCCAAACCATATGTTGCACCAACATCAAATTCGACCGATCCTCTTGGACTCGAACGGGGAGCAGTTGAATACCTTGCCTCCTGCTTGAGTAAATCGAAGCAACGTGCAACCCAACTCAGCATTGAAGGTGGCGGGGCTGACAATGAGATATCCACAAAGCCGCACAAGAACCTGGAGGATCTAATGGATACAGTTATCCATTTGATGATTGCATACAACATGGTACGTGCACATACAAAGGTCGAAGTTAATGGCATCAAAGGCAAACTCACGAACTCAAAAAAAAATGAGGCCATCAAAGATCTTTTGGCGTGTCACAAGAATCTTGGAATCAATCAAATTTGCTATGGTATATTAGCGGCATTCTGTGCGGCGGGGGTTCGTGGTTTGATGGTATGCTCAGATGACTGGAGAACAAGCTCAGTTAAAGGGGCTTTAGCACTAATTGACATTTCCGCAAAACTTTCAGAGGGTAAAAATCTAGTGGAGCCAGTGTGGCTACGTACTAATAAGTATATATGTAATTTACTGAATAGAAGTTTCTTCTCATCAGAGTCTTTTAACCCCACTGTACCTCTTAGATTTGATTTTGCACGATGCTTAGTATTAGACTTTGGTGATGCCTGGGTGGCGAATCGCGGGCTTGGTTCAAGTGATGAGGTCACCTTGACGGTACCCAGGTCAGCTAAACTCACAACCAGGATTGACCCGTTTTAGATTAGCTTTGTACTAGATAGATTGTAATTGAATTTTGCAAAGTTATTTATGAATTTAATAATCATGACTTCCTATCCTACTACGTCCCGGATGCCACAGTCTGAGTACCAATAGTAATTGTACGGCGGCATGCCTCCGTACATCATTGCAAAGACTCCGACAAGACGCAAGCTGAGTCAGGCGATGTGCCCGCGAGTAGCACACCCGGGTGCATTGCGGGAAGTCGCGTTTATCACTTCCCGCCAGCCCATAATAGGCCAAATGTTCCTGTGTCTTTCAAGAGGACTAGGATAGCTAGGGATCCGCAGCAGGATGCATATTGCATTTGCGTGTGCTTGCAATATTCCAAATGGTTGGATTGGAAAGTGATTGCATGGGAACATCAATGTGGAAAATTGAATAATGCACTATCCACTGCAATTTTCAGGTTCAGGTATTTGAGATCGTGAATTTGCCAAGGTCAGGCGTGAGCTTTCTTTTTAGCCGCAATTAAAAAAGATTCATCCACCGCAATCCAATTTAGGTGATATTAAGAAATCAGTAATCATTCGGTTTCATTTCATTTTCTGCTGAAAGCATGCCATTCACGAAAAAAGGAAAAGAGCGTAAAAGGGAACTCGCGAGAAAGCGTCGGGCTGAGGAAGGAAAGTGTGAGTTACTCGCTTAATCTCAGTGCATATATATAGATATATATATATGCTTCCACATTTATGTGGCACCCTCATTGGGCCCCACTGAAGAACATGGGCTTTAGTCGGTTCAGATTGTGCCAATGTCATGTGGGCTCCAACAGGGAAGTCAAAGGATGTGTGCCGAAGAAAGCTCCTTGGCAGTATCTGATATCTTGTGTGCTTCAACACGTAGTGATCCCTCAACCACTCGGGAATAGTAGCAGATCCCAAAAGACAAATGAGCGCAAAACGACCCGAATGAATAGGTTGTTTTCCTCCTCTCGCCCAACAGCACAAATATCAATGCCAGTATCAGCAAATATCACCCCAAGTGAAATTCGGAGGCTTGTGGATGTCAATCAGATCAAACGCATTCACTTTGGGCGTGTGGCAATTTTCTCTTCAACCGGATTACTCATTGCCCTTGTCAAATTCCGACCATTCACAACAATGAGTGAAGTCGAGGTCAATCAATGGGATGAATTATCACAATTCCTATTTCGCGAAAAGAGTTTCACCAACCCTATTGCAACAAATGGAGCATTACTGGAGGGATTTATGTTCGCGATTGGGTGGCGCAAATGCACCACGAAGAATGAACAATTTGGTCTGGATGGTAGTGCTGGCAAAATTGAAAATGCAAAAGATGAATGGCGGGACCGAGGTGCCAATCTTAGCTCGGTGGGTCGCATTCTAGGTCAATCCTTACGATATGTTGGGGATAATTTATTTCAGAAGATTCAAAATTGCTACAACTCATTGGGGGTTCCGTCTTTTGATCAAGTCAACTATGAAGGCGATATTCCGGCAAATCAGGGTGCATTCGAGTTCGCTTCCGCACTCACTTTCACCATGAATGGATTCAAAAACGCACCTCATGTTGATAAGGATGCATCGCTGTATGCTTCGGGATGGTGGTTTCAAGCTGATAAGCGGACCGGCCAAATTCAAAGAGATGCGTCAAAGCGGTGTACAGGGGGAAAATTGATTTTCCCAAATGAGCATTTTTGGATTGATCTATCCGCATGTCATGGGCTCATTCAGGTAGTGTGGGCCAGTAGTACATTTGTTCATTATACTGATCCAGCACAGGACAACGAAAGCACGACACTAGTGGGTATGTCCGCACAATGCTCAAGCAGGTTAGCAAAAACAATGCGGCAAAAAAGCAATGGCTATTATGAGATTGGCGAGAGAGCGGGCTATCAAATCAGGGATGGTAATACAATCTCATGCCGATTCAAAGATTGAGGAGATTTGCAAGTGGGTTGGGTAAGTAATGGTAAGGTAAGGCAGAGGACAATATACACCAGGATTGGATGGATTCGAGTGCGGGAGATGGGGTGTCTCACATGAAAAAGGGGTGAAGTGGATTATGTACGGTGGCATGCCATCGTACATCTGTCCTGGTTTGTTGCTATTGTCCAGGATGCCAATGCTTCACACGCGAATCCTCATGCTTGTGCAGGTTCTGACAATGCTGAAAGTTCCTTATGCCTATGCGGGGTGCCAACGCTACACACGCCAATCCTTGGGCCTGTGCAGGCTCCCGAAAATTTACACGCCAATCCTTACGCCTTTACAGGCTTTTGACGATTCACACGCCAATTCTTACGCTTGTGAAGCTTCCCCACAATGCTGAAATTTTCTTTAGCCTGTGCAGGATCCCAAGAATTCACACGCCAATTCTTACGCCTGTGCAGGCTCCCAACAATTCACACGCCCATCCTTATGCTTGGGGAGGGTCCCAAAAGTGCTAAAATTCCTTACGCCTGTACAGGCTTCCGACGATTCACACGCCAATCCTTACGCTTGGGAAGGTTGCCAACAATGCTGACAAATTCTTACGCCTGTGCAGGCTCCCAACAATTCACACGCCAATCCTTATGCCTGTGCAGGCTCCCAACAATTCACACGCCAATCCTTACGCCTGTGCAGCCTCCCGACAAGTCACACGCCAATCCTTACGCTTGTGAAGGTTCTAGACAATTTAAACAATTCAATACATGAGTAAGACTAATAGCGTGTGACCATAGGAAAGGCCATGTTTCACGAATCTGGACTCGATTGCTCACATACGGGAACCTCCCACTTTTTTACAGTTAGGAATGGGTATGGCTCTAAACCATGGAAGAAGAAAATATACGAGAGGATAACGGCAACTATTGGCGCATTTTGAGAAAAAGAGGTTCACGAAAACAAATACTCACTCAAACTCTTGGTGGGGCACTTACAAAAATAATTCTCACGCAATCAGGGTTTTTCTCTAAGGAGGAAATAAGTAATTTTTACGTGAACAAAGAATGTAATAGAATTTGAACATAACAAGAATTGAAGACAAATATTTTATTCAAAAGAAAGTATTACAAAAAATAAAAAGAGGAAATAATGGGATTTTTTTTTTAATTTTTTATTTTTTGAGGAATTTGGAGACTATCCCGGTTATGTCCTCCTTTGGATAAGCCTCCAGTGCCTGGGCAAGGAGGCGGTTTAGTTCGTCCCGGAAGTCCCGGTGCATCTCATTTCGATGAGTTGCATCCACGAAAGGAATCATGTGGAGCAAGCGACGATGCTCCAACAAGATTCGGTTGATCGAATCGTGGACGATTGCTCGAGGAATCATTAGGGTCGGTCGCAGGTCGGTGAATTCCTGGCGAGCGTCATCGTGGGAATGAGACGAGCTTGGCACCGGGGGGGAGGAGGCGTTGGGGTTCTCGGGGGCACTGGAAGGGATCTCTGGGGAGGGAACCGGGGTTGGAGTGGAGGGGGGGGGAATGGAAGGGGAAGGTGGGCGAGTTGGGTAAGAAGAAGGGGGATGGGGAACTGGGGATCCCATGGGCGTATCGTCGATGATGATTATCGAGCGAGGAGTGGCGGGACAATCTGGAGACGGTTGAAAAAATGGTGAGGAAAAGTTGAGAAGAGTGAAGAAGGAGAAGTGGTGACTTACCAAAAGGTTCCTCCGTGGATTGCATAGGAGCCACCTCAGGTTCTGGCTCACGAGTCGTATCGTCCTCAGGTGGTTGGGACGATGGACTCGGGCCAGGAATAGGTGGCTCTTCGGTTCGGGAGGGTTCTAAAAAAGGAGTAAGTGTCAGTTCACTCGACTTGAAAGTGAAAGTGAAAATGAAATGAAACTTTGGCTGCTTACCACGGAATAATTCCTCAGACCATCGGGTGCCACTCGGGCCTGGAGTGGGTTGCCGGGGGGTTTGCTCGCGAGGCAAACTGGGAACGGGAGAGTCGTGTCGGGGGGGATTCGGGGGGTTTGGTTCTATGAGTAATGGAAAAAAGTCAGTATTATTGCGTGAAGAGAAATGAGATAAAGAGGAGAAATAAAACTTACTTTGGCGTTTGAATCCCATCGGTGATAAGACATGGTGACGATCAGCCCAAGCTCAAATGTCCTCTCGCCATCGCCATCCTTCATCGGCCGGATAATCACTTCGCTCCGGTCGAGGAGTGAAGTGACCATCGGATGGTGGCCTAGGAGGGGGAGTGGACAAATCGATACTGGAGGGGACAGGGCTAATCGTCCGGAATCGTTCCCGTTGGCCTGTTTGGGGGCCCGGCGTCCATTCACGCTCAGAAATGGTTTCATCATCGTCGACCACAAAGGAGTCCTCGCGAGGGCGTCTTGGGCGAGAACTCGTCTGGCCTCGTGGTCGGAAGGGGCGGACAACGAACGAACATTTCTTGTGTGCTTGTCGGCAAGCATCACAAGCGTCGTTCGTCGTCGAGGAACGAATGCAGGGGATACCCCGCTTGGTGCATAACGTGCACGACATCTAAAAACAAAACAAAACAGGTTAGTAACTGCATACAAAGTAAACAATCAAGAAAGAAAATGAAGGCATACAATGAATTATATAAATTTAAAACGGAATCAAATTGAAAACGCTCTAGTCGGAAGTTTTTAAAACTCTGGAAGGAAGTCGTGAAGGAAGAAAAATATTAATATCGGTACATAATGTTGACAAAAGTTAAAAAAAGAGGTAACGCACAAGGTGGATAGAAGGGAGCTTCTGAACGGATCAGAAGAATAAACAAAAAGCGAGCAGGAAGGGGAGTGGGGTTAGTCGAGTGCGAAAGAAAAGACTGGAAAGGCAGGAAGACGAGGGGGAATACGCACAAGGACAAACGCGGGTGAGGTTGAACAAAGTGGAGCGGGTGAGAAAGAAAGTGAAGTGCGTGTCGTGTGAAGATGGTCTTTTATACCAAGGTGAAGCTGAGACGATCTCAGCAGTTGCAGCACCCGCAAAAGTCTCAGCTTCAAGGCGTGTGGGCAAAATTGAAGCTGAGTCTCAGCGAATGCTGCAACTGAGAGGTGAAATGCTCGCGTGAGGCAGAAGAACAATGGGGGTCTGGCTGAGTATTGCAATTTATTGAATTGTCATGCTGAGTCAAAGCCCCTTTGTTTCCTTAAATTGCCACCCGATCACCCAGGAGGGTGGTCGTGAGGGCCTTATTGATTGTGCATTGTGGGTGCAATGCACAAGTGACCGCGGCAAGATCACCGGCCTTATGGCCTGGTGATAGTCTTTGAACAAAGGGGGGGGCTGTAAGACAAGTGAATACAGCGTGAGTTTGCCTCGACCCATTGCTCAGGTTTGCTTTCGGGTCATAATTGAAATGCTCAGTGGCTGAACATTTGAATTGCACAGTAATTGAACAATTGATATAACAATATCAAATGCACCGCTGAGTATTGCAATTTATTGAATTGTCAAGCTCAGTCACATCCCCTTTGTTTCCTTAAATAGTCACCCGATCACCCAGGAGGGTGGTCGTGAGACCCATGTTGAATGTGCATTGGGGGTGCAATGCACAAGTGACCCATGCAGAAAAGCACCCAGTGCATTTGGTCACAAGTGACCGCGGCGAGATTAGCGGCCATATGGCCTGGTAATAGTATGTGAACAAAGGGGGGGGCTGTAAGACAAGTGAATACAGCGTGAGCTTGCCTCGACCCATTGCTCAGGTTTGCTTTTGGGTCATAATTGAAATGCTCAGTGGCTGAACATTGGAATTGCACAGTGATTGAGCTATAGATATAACAATATCAAATGCACCATGCTGAGCCATTGCTCAGTCGTTTTTGTATACGCGCACTCTGAGCATTTGGCACAGCATTGGATGACATTTCAGCAAGGTGCAGCATTTCACACGCTTTGGTGAAGTGCTCCAAACTGAGCCTTCCAGTGAGCTATTGCAGAATTAGTTCATTCCATGGCTTTACTGAGCACTTTCACACGGTGCTTTTGACCATGACATGGTCAGCTTGCGTGTGCAAATCGGGTGAAACGCAATGCTGAGCATGTGGCACATGAGCTACGTAAATGCAAACGATCGGAAGGTGCATGCACATTTGCTATATGCATGCAGGCTCAAGTAGTATTACACCTTCCTGATCTGTACAGTACAGTCGACACTGTAGTACGCAGTACACCTTTGTAAATGTGTACTGCGGGGCAGAGCAAAAAGCTGTTCAACAATGTAACATGCAATCACGTCAAGCCATCGAGTCATATCTCTCACCTGCATCCCTTTGATGCACCTTGTTGGACAGCTCTTCCTAACTACGGCACAGATGCGCATGTAATCCAAGTTAATGTAAGTGGGTCATAATGGGATGACTTAATATTTGGGTCATACACAAAGAGTTGATTCACTCCGGTGCCATGGTTGGGGCAAACAATGACTAGCCCGCTTGTTCATTGTCGGGCAGCCACATGCTTTCATACGCACCCCCGATGGGTCATACGCAGGCAACTTTCACACGCCTGGAACACATTTTACTGCCAGTCTTCCAGCTGCGTATTTTCTTGCTCGGGTTGTCAGCTTGACTGCAGACGCTCACCCGCTTGCGCGTGGAAACCTGAGGCCAATCAGTGTGGATTTGCTTCAGCCTCATCCACATTAGATTAACAATCCCAGCCTATGATTGCTGAGGCTGGTCATGTTGGCGTGGTTATCTCCCACCGCGGGTCATTTTCTTTACGTTCTCACACGCCCCGCGCAAGTTGTGGCACCTGGCTTGCAGCCAAAAAATCCCTTGGGCATGTGGCCTCTTTCTCCGGAGTTCTGTACGCGCGTGAGGCAAAGACCCGGATGCCAATCTCGGTGGATTAGTACTCGCCTCAAACGCCATAGGGGTGAATGTATATGTGGATCACGGCTCACGGCTGGCGCCCCCTTTGATCATCCCACACATTCCCCCTGAAAGCCCAGTATGCATCAGTCAGCAAAAAACTTCAGGCCAAACCAAAGTCATGTTCGGTGGCATGCCACCGAACATATCTCACCCGCCCACACACAAACATCCCCACAGTGAGATTGCCCTTTGAAACTGCCAACATTGCCCAGTAGGTCCCTGTGAATAATTAACCTGGGGAGGATACGCTCATTGTTCGCTGTCACACCAGCGAACATGACTGCATGCCTCTAATATGCCCTCCACAATAAGTTGCTACAGCCCACCCAATTTTGGATTTGCTAATGTCAACTTGGTTCCACCAAAGGTTTCGTAACTTGTTGCAGATCCAGCAGTCATGTCGGTGCACCCACATTTTGGCCACCTTGCCTTGATATATGCCCCAAATCGGATATGAAAATTATGAGCCCAAGAGGCCCACCTCCATCAAGACCATGCACGTAACCACAGGCCATCCCCCTTTTGGCCTGTTGCTGCCACTCATATAAGTTCCCCACCTGCGCTTATTCCTCTTCATTCCCTTTAGCTAACCCTTCCCGATCATATAATTTGCAACTGTCCCCAAATAATTTAAAATAGCCATCATGTCAACCCCTTCACAACCACTTTGCATTGGGATGATTAATATTCGTATTCAAATAAATAGTGATATAACCTTAAAGCCTGAGAATTCCCACTTAGGTTCTTGGATTATCCTATGGCACAATCAACACAACATATTCGTATATCTCCTCAATCACCAGCATGCTATTGGCTCTCTCCCGGGAACCCTTTCCCAAACGTTGATACCATTCCTTGGGGCACCCAAAACGTTCATGCACTGTGGTCCTGGTGGGGCATGGATTGAAAATTGCCAATCCAATCCTACTCAAATATTATTCGTTGAGGGAGTATTTATGACTGATGCCAATGATCCCTCCTCATCTCAGAAACCCAATCTAGCATTGATGTTCTTCACATGGTATCCAAACATTCTATTCATAATGGAAAGCTTTCGAACACAAGATTTCAAGCTTAAAATGCCCAAAGAATATGACTGTACTACTCATTGTCAATGTCAACTCTTTACTCCGACATTTCCCGCTTCAAACTCGACGCCTGCTTCATATCCTGCTGTTTCATCATTGATTTCCAAGCAAAAACTGATACAATTACCCAGTGGATCAGACCTCCCCATGATGACCCCGCCCCATTCCATTATTCAAACCCCCCTCCTCCCTCATCAAAAGACCTGACTAGCTTTTCTCTGGGATCGAGAAATCCCCAATGGCCAATCAGCCCGTAACCTTTGGGCAACCTCACCCCCAGGATCCACTTTTAATGCCAGGCACATCATTACAAACAAGGTCGTTAGCTCATTTGAATCCCTTTCGACCAATACCCCTCTTGGAGGACTGCTTGCGGATGATATGGGATTAGGTAAAACCATTCAGGCCATTGCTCTAATTGGTACCTCCAAGGAGCGGATGATTGCAAACCCCCATCGCTCCACGCCCACCATGATCATCTGCCCCCCTTGCTTAATTACCAACTGGCAATCAGAAATATCCAAGCATGCTCAGGCTGGAGCGCTGCATTCCAAAATTTACCATGGTCCCACTCGTCACTCATTATCCCAAGCCGACATCTTAAAATATGATATCATCATCACTTCTTACAATACTATCACCCAAGAATTTAAGCAAACCAATCCCTCTACATCATTCATTTTTCAAATCAATTGGCATCGTATAATCTTGGATGAAGCACAGTGAGTGGCTGAGCTTAAATGATTCAAATTACCTTTTATATCCAATAACCCTTGCCCCCTCTTATAGCTATATTTGCTCTCAATACACTGCCACTCACCGTGCCATTAATAGCCTCCTTTCATCCCTTCGAATATGTTTAACGGGCACACCTATTCACAACACCATTTATGACCTTTTGGGCATAATATCCTTCATCACTCAACCCCAGAGCGCCGATCAAGATAATTGGTCACCATTCATCCTGAGTAGTCTTTCAAAAGGTTGCAATGATATTTTGCATTTGGCATTGCGGCATTTAAGTTTGCGCCGCACCAAAACCACACATCTCGAATCTCTCCCCACTATTAGCCATCATTATGAGCTGCTCCCACTCAACCCGACCATGCAGCAAGAATATTCCACATTATATGAAGAATTTCTATCATCCAAAAGCAAAGGACCAGGAGAGTTTTTCAGAAATATTAATAAGCTGCGAATATGTTGTAACCATCACATCATGCTTAACACAATTGCGGAGGCGGAGCTGGAAGACCCCGAGGGCAGGAGCACTCAGGATAACTCCCCAATAATCACACGAACTATTGTGGATGTGGAAACATGCATGATGAGTAGTAAAATTGCACACCTCCTACAAAGCTTAATGAAGAACAAACAAACAAGGTGTGGTCCAACAAAATCGGTGGTTTATACCCAATGGACCCAATTTCTAGATTTGTGCGTTAATTCTAATATGCATCCATTACCAATTGACTCCATCTGACTTTTTTATATTGTAGAATTGGTATTGCTCTTGCCCATCACTCTATCCTTTCAGCACGAATTGATGGAACAATTACACCACGAGCGCAGGACAAGGCGCTTGAGAATTTCTTCTATAATCCTGAATGTGAAGTACTGATTGCATCCATTGCCGCGGCTGGAACTGGCCTCAATATAACTTGTGCTAATATAGTCTATTTAATGGTGAGGGGCCCCCCAAAATTCTCCCCTGATTTTCGGACCCTGACATCCACATTTCCAGGAGCCTAATTGGAACCCAGCCATTGAGGCTCAGGCTGTTGATCGTCTACATCGTATTGGCCAACAACGACCTGTACAGGTCATCCACTATATCACTCCTCATTCAGTTGAGGTCAACATGCGGAAGGTACCTTTCAACCTCATCTTTCACTTGATTGTATTACTATTCTGAAATCCTTCCTTATGGGAATGCCATATTCCAATTACCAATAGGTCCAAGAAAAGAAAAAATCATTAACTGCGTGAGCCTTACTGATATTATATAATTTGTGATTGACAAAGTTGATAACTCCTGTTGACTCTGGCACAGGTCCACAATTATGAACACCATGAGCTGGATCGAACTTCTTCAATATTTCCTCAATGAAAATGAGCAATAGAGTATTATTGCAAGGGAGACGGTGATACATTTCAATTCATATTGTCTATATTCTAACATATTTAGCAAGTTGTTGCATCGTTAAGAGATAATAATCAGATTTTATTACACCTGCACAAATAATTCACAAAATTTTAATTTGTCGCAGTGCTATACCGTGACAAATTACTAAGTTATTGCAGAGCATCACCATTAGGCCTAATAACTGGCATGTCAAGTATCTTGAGGGCGCTAGTCTGCATCTTACTACAGCCTTTGAGCCAATCTTGATCAAATACCTGAAATGATAGGCCTTCCGGAATATCACCATCATCTGTCGATCGTAATTCTGGCAATCTATCAATAGTTTTTTTACCCTTTTTTTTAATCCGATTACAAAACTCTATGTCTCTATCCATTTTCAATACCAAATCATTAAATAACTGGGAGCGCCAGCGTAATCCCACTTTGCGGTAAACTTGACGGCCATTTTCCAGTACCTCCTCAGTATCTGAGCATACTCGAGGGTCATTGAATTGTGATGCTAGAATGGGAAATTTAGCCGTATCACACCATTCACGACGGCGCTCACAGGTCTGCACATAATCAAGTAGATCATCATCAGACTTGGTCCACAATGAAGAAGAGATACAGTAACTAACTCTTTGACGAATCTTTGCGAGCTTTTGATTCTCCTTCTTTTTTACCAAATACTCCGCATCCTTTTGAATAGACTTCCATTCTCTTTTCAAATAAGTGAAATATCGCTCCATTAAAGCCGCCACGGCCCCATAGTTGTTATGATCCTTGTTCCAACAGTAGTGATGATACTCAGTGCTGACAAGTGCGAGACGGAATGTACGGTAAAACACCATAGACATCAGCTCGTTGAACGGATGTTGCCATGAGCTCTCCCAGTCCCAAGTGAATCGCTTTAGTCCTAGCTTGTGCAGCTCATTTTCGCAGTAGCTTTGGAAACCCTGAGACTGAACCTGTGTTGATGGCTCATTGAACACATCCTCGGGGACATATCCGAGATGACCAGCCACTTGAATTGCAATTTCACGCTCTTCTGTGCTGGGTGGTGCTGGTAGTGAGGAAAAATCCTTATCCCTAACTTTGAGTAGGAACAGGCAATGTGCGTGTACTGCTGATCTCATTCCATGGACATTCTCTGGAAGTTCTGCCTTCAGCCATTTTTGTTGCTCCTTCTGGCTTGCACGTTTCGCCACATTGTGAGCTTTGCGGGCCTGGTTCCTTTGCTGTCTGACCTCGGATTGTTCAAGCATACTCTGGGCGAGGCCCAGCTGAGGATGGGTGAACTCACTATTTGATTGAGTGCCTTGCTCATGCGCTGTGAAATTGTCCCTCCTTGGTTCATCATTTCTTTCACTTTGAGTCGGAGACATGTTCTCATCCTCATCATCCACCATTGTTGCTCTTGATGTACTGGCATGACCCGTTCTTGGTTTGGAGGCATATGGATGATGACGTCCAGTGACTTTCTCTTTATGGACCAGAGGTGAAGACGCATAAAGTTCATCCCCTGCTATGCAAATCATCAGTTAACACATCAAAACATTAATGAAGACTGGTCATCCTCACGATCTTCAATTGGCTCCTGAGATCGGACTGACTTGCCTTTAGGTGCCATATCTAACCCATGAAACAAACATATCAAATTGTGAATAAGTTTCTACTCCAAAATTCAAATGACTTACTTTGATGAAGCGTCAATACTGGATTTCCCTCCGACAGACCGCTCCAAGATACATTTTCCAAAGGTCTTTTTCGTCGCCCCCCATCCACGCGCCTTTCATCACCCACATGAACCTGCGATCCTGATGGAATATTGAGGGTTGGCTGTTTACTTTGGCCAAAGGGATCCTGGGATGCGACTGGATTCCGACCGGGATTAAGGAGGAACTCACGTGGAAATTTTGATTGGGGATTAGCGTGTGAGGAGATTTGAGGTGTGCCTTCTGGCCCCTGAGACACATGAATTTGTGTATTAGTGGGATTCGGGGGAATTGGAGTGACGGAAATATTTGGGATCGACCAAGTGCTTGAAGTTGGAGCCTTTGGATTGCCCACATCAATGTTAAGACCTGATACATTCATTGAGGATGCGATAGGCGTTGTGAGAGGAATGTTGGGACTCAATGGTGACTGTGTTTGAACATATTCTATGCTAGATTCACTATTTGAGTCATGAACAGAACCTGAACGGGATTTATGTGACTTGAAAGATGACATAAGGGCTGAAAAAGTACACTAATATTTTTAACTAGATAAAACACCTCAGTATTATGATAAAATAGAGTGATATGAGATGAAAACTTTTCAAATTTAGAATAGAGAAATTCTATGAATAGTTGGAACTAAGTGTTGTGTGGAAGTCAGATAAGACTCTTTTGAGGAGAATCCTCCCTGCCTCCTCTTGAGCTCCTCCGCTTTTGTCGGAAACCACCCTGCACGGCCTACCAGCATATAATGTGGTATTTCCTTGATCTCAAACGGGACCCATCATTCATAAGTAATCATATTCAGTACCATTTATGCCTCCCCATTGTCACATTTTGTGAATTATCCAAACTGCCCATACATGCATTGAAATTCCACAACATTGTACATCTGTAAAGGGGTATATTCATGAAGGATTTACCCACAAAAGAGACATCACCTTTTCCCGAAAGGCAAGACAATCCAAATCACATTCCAACTGATTCAAAGCCCGCCGCACTCAAACCAAATACCAAGACTTTAGCTGCACTCCAACCCCTTATGTAATAGAGTTATATAGTTATGTCTGTAATAAGGTTTAAACCATGTACGATGGCGTGCCAGCATACATGGATTAAATGTTAATCCCCTCAATTCAATGGTAACACTTCACTAATGGAACCCCCTCAATGGTCAAACCCGCACTATCACAATGTGTAAATAAACTAGAATATGTATGAGCATTGAGCAGCATGGCATTTTACCCAATTAAACGCCTAACCAATTCCGCCATCCAGATGAGACATGTTAAACTTTATCCACTGCAGCTCATGCTCCATTACAAATGGGATAAAATCCTCAGCTGGCTCAAATCATCTCCCCCTTCATAAGTAATCACTGAATTTTATTTCCAATTAATAACACTCCTAAACACTTTCACATCAACCATAGATATTTATACACAAACCAACCGTACTCCCAATTCCTGCAGCAATGACAACCCGGCCATATTCCTCAATGCGTATATGCATGTGTCAACACTGCTCAACTCAAACACACTCTTCCCCTGAGGGTGATAGGCAAGGAGTTGCCTTCACACCTTTCCAATATAAACAGCACATTAAAAAGCTCAAATCAACCATTGCACCCAAATCTCTTCCAAACATCCCTACTTCTGCATCAGGATCTGGGTGCCCACAAATTCTATTGGATCAAATCTTCCCAGCTGATTATTCACGTTTGACCCAAAGCACTTTCCCAACTCCAGCGGGTCTCAATTCAACTGCACAGAAACCATATAGTGGCAGTCAAACCCTTCCCCCACAAGACCTAGGAATGATAATATCTGCCATTCTATCATTAAGGTATAATTTACCCCGCAGGGCTTCACGCATACTCAACCCCGCCCTGAACCTGCTGATCAAGTCCAGTATCTCAAGCTCAGCTGGTCCCCCTGCTCCTGCATTCCATATACCTCAAGATCTGAGTACCATATTTGAACATCTCCAATTGGAGTCAGTGATTCAAAACTATATATGTTGTCCTCAATGTTTCTCTCTTAATGGCCTTACTGAATCAGTCACAACTGACCAACCCCACTGTCAACGCCATAATGACCCAAATGATCATGATCCCCCTTGCACACAATCATTAGGCAAATTCATCTATTCATCTGAACCCCACACCCAAAACACAACCAACATGAAGCAAAAATTTATACCAACAAAACATTTCATTTATCAACCGTTCAAAAATTGGCTTGCCAGATTTCTCCAGCGGGCTGGAATTATGGACATTCTGCATCAACATCAACAATCCCAAACTCCCGAAGATTCCCCAAAACGTGACGTCTGGGATGGATTGGTCTGGAGACGCTTCACTGGCACTAGAAATATCCATGACCCCCCATTCATGTCCATTCCTGGTGCATTGGCCTTCTCCATATATGTGGACTGGTTTAATGCACATGGAAAGTCAACCCGGTTGGCTAGCATTGGACCTATCATGCTTATTTGTCTTAATCTCCCCCCAAGTGAAAGATTGAAGCCCGAGAATGTCTATGTTGCAGGAATCATCCCTGGTCCGAAGGAGCCAACTGCGCTTCAATTGAATTATCTATTAATGCCACTCATCAACGAGCTCAAAGAGCTATGGCAAGGTTACCATTTTGCACCCACCTCAACAGGTCCATCAGGATCCTTTATCCGTGTTGCCATCCTCACAGCCATTGCGGATGTGGTTGCCATGCGCAAGCTTACTGGATTTATTTCCCATTCAGGAAACCACTTTTGTAATTTTTGCACCATTCACAAAGCTCAAATTGAAGAAATTGGTCCTCAATTTCACTACACGCGCTCATACCAAAGTCATAAATCAACCATTGCCAAATGGCTTCGGGCAACCCCACAACAAAGACAAGCAATTTTCTCTGAGTATGGAGTGCGATATTCAATTTTGGAAGACCTTCCGTATTGGGATGCAACCAGAATGGTTAATCTTGACATAATGCATAATTTAATACTTGGAATTTTGAAGGATCATGCAACTTTCAAATTGTGCATTCCAGAGGCGAAATCAAAAATTTACTTCAGGTCCCGCAGGAAATCCAATGACACCAACAGTTCAGACTCAGATTCCATGACCTCCAACAGCTCTCTTGATAAAATCACATTGAGAGAGGCCCGCTCCCTGAGAAGAGACACAGCAAAAATAATAAATGAGCCACTCCCCACTACTTCCACCCGGAAAAACTACTTCCCAATGCCCACCCTTCACACAGAACATCCATCTAGTGGTTCTGCGGAGATTCCTTCATTTGATGCCGATTACATCCCCACTTCTGAAATACCCTCTGAATTGGATATCACTGCACTGAGCGATCACCAGATCAAGGGTGAGGCTCTTGAGCATCTCCGACAAATCATATCTGAGACCATAATTCCCTCATCATGGACAAGAGTTCCCCGCAAAATGGGTTCCCCCTCTCATGGTAGCTTAAAAGCCGCTGAATGGGCTCTCTTATATAAGGTCTATATTCCATTTCTAATGCTCAGTCAACAGATGTCATTAGATGCACACCAATCCGCCAACACACAAAGAAAAATGGGTCAGTCAGAAGAACTTGCAAATGAACTAGCCAAGAATACATTCCATTTGATTAGTGCTATCAACATTGCCACAAGCTGGACTGTTTCAATAGATGATGCGACTGCATTTGCTGAACATTGGGAAAAATTCCGCCTTTCCAATCAACACCTGTTCCCAAAACAGAAAAGTAAACCAAATCATCATTTTGCTGATCATATTCCCGAACTCTTCCAACGTTGGGGCCCAGCACAAGCCTCAGCCACATGGGGTTATGAGCGCTTGATTGGAGTATTTGCAAAGATGCCAACAAATAACAAGATATGTACGTCAATTAATAAGATCAATATATTCACATTTATGAAACACCTGAACTGAATAAGACTAACTTTTTACAACTCTGAATAGATGATATAGATAAAACCTTACTTCGACATATCTGTCGATGTTCCAACCTTTCCGTTCTCCTGAAATCCCCATCTGTGCCATGTGAAATAAAACAGCTTTTCGAATCACAGCCACCTGCCGTGTTCAATCACCATAAATATAACAAGCCATCCCGCCATGACCAACAAAATTATGCTTGCCTGGTTGAGTACTTACAGAATTTTCATTCCACAAGGGAAGTAGTTGATTGGATCAGCTTAGACACTACCATGCAATCCACAAGTCCTCCCACTTCAAGGATTGTCTCACCTTGGTATTTTCCAGTTTCAAACATTAATATTGGGAACAATATATTTTCAACTGAATCCAAAAATATCAGCAACAGTGTGATATGTTTTCTGAGGGGCAACTCACAACAATTTGGTATTATTGATAGCATTTTCAAAGTCTCTGAGCCATCTAGCATACTGAATAATAACTTTCTGATTTTAAAAACTTTGAAGATTGATGTGAATTTCCTACAAGATTGGCCGTATCTCAATATTTATAAAGCTGTTGGTTTTGATGATGGACACTTGATTATATCAGAAGAAGAAATAGAAGGTAACTGTGGATTGTATGATAACAAAGCTCTGTCATTTGGACTGCTTGTAATGATAAAGCCGTTATTTCATGATATTTAGTCTACAAAAATGCAAATCTCTCAGATTCATTAGCAATTTTGCTAGTGAAATCATTGCCTCAAAATTTAGTGACAGAGACATGCCATTGTGACAAGCAAAGCCCATTATTTCACATTGCCACAAAGAACTTACTATTTTGACATTGGGTACAGTGTGAATAAGCCAAGTCCAATGATCAAATGACTGTCACAGCCAAGGAGGCAGGGGCATTTCCAATCATCATCAGCAAATCATTATATCATGGATACCCTTCAAAACCCAATCAGCAAGGGGGTTTCATTCAAGACTCTCCAAATACAGTTTTCATACAGGCAAGATCCAAATACAGTTTCAAACCTCAATACAGTTTTCATACAGGCAAGACCCAAATACAGGATTCACCAAATACAGTCCTGTAATCAATACAGGCGCAAATACCTGTATTGACTGTATCACCTGTATTGGATTCACCAATACAGGACTCAATCCCACATCCAACTTCTTCCAGCATACAGGCCAGTATCTCAACACTCAAACTCCAAGGCTGGCATTTCTCACATATACCAGCCCCTCTTCACCCACCTGGGGGTTTTTCCCCCAGTTAATTAAAATAGTTGATTTATTATTTAATATTATTTTATTCTTACTTTGGAATATTATTTTATTAATTATTAAGTTAGTCTTTGCCTTCCCTCACCTGTTTCAGTGGAGTCCTGGTGGCCATATCCTTATTAATCCTTTTCTCTTTTCTGAACAGGTTGAAACAGTGGTACAGGATTATTTGTGGTTGGCTCTTTATTATTGCTTTTGTTTTGTCTCTCTTAATTTTATACTTATTATTTTATGACTAGGAATTTATCCTCTTACTCCATTACTCTTATCTTTTGAGTATTTCTTTTTGAGCCCTCCATAAGTAAGTCTGTTCACTGAGTGCCAGGCCCTCTTCACTTAGAAGAGCCCCTGTGACATTATTTTAATTAACTGCTAATTGCTTCTTTTTCATTCATTCATTTTATTCATTTATCTCATTCTTCAATTATGATTTTTTTCATGATTTTATGATTTTTTATGATTTTTATGATTTTTCTCTCTTATCAATTTTCATCTCATTCATTTTATTCAAATGAAAATTGATTCTCTTTCTCATTTCAAAAATTCTGCTGACCATTTCACTTTATTCTTTATCATTCTAATTTCTCTTTTGTCTGAATTCAGGTTTTTATCAGGTTATTTGAGTGGAATTATTTGGGTTAATTGATTCATTATTCAGGGATTTATTGATTTGGGGTATTCAGTGGTTTTGATTGAAATTTCTCAAGATTATTGATTGATTGATTGATTGTTCAAGACATTTATTTCACCTCAAGATTTTGAATTGACCTGATTGATTTGATTTGATTTGATTGACTTGATTTGATTCTTCAAGATACCTGATTTATCCTCAAGATTTGATTTGATTTATTGATTTGAACTTGATTCCTCAAGAAAATTGAATTGATTTTTGAAGATATTGATTGAATTCCTCAAGACTTAATTGATTTGATTTTGATTGACTTGATTTGACTTATTGATTGAAATTGATTATTCATAAGAATTTGACTTTGTCATCTTCACTCTTCAAGATTTATTCATATTGATTCACTTCAAGACTGTTTATTGATTCTTCAAGATCATCAAGATTCTCATTTAATTTGATTTGGTCAAGCCTTAATTTATTCAAAGTATCATCAAGTTTTTATTCATTCTTCTTTCATAATGCCAGTTCAGCATAGCCCACCAGCCAAGAATACAAGATCCCAGAGACATCAAGCTGTTCTCACTCCTACACAAAGGGCTCCTCTTGACCGCACACCATCAGTTCATCAACTGAGTGCAAATCTGGACAGAGGACCACCAATGGAAGGAGCAGCACCCTCCAGAAGAGGAGGTGTGAAGTCTAGAAGATCAAGATCATTCTCTGGACTATTGGGTGGTTATCCTGGTGTTTCT
The DNA here is from genome assembly GCA_023105745.1 of Austropuccinia psidii. Taxonomy (NCBI): domain Eukaryota; kingdom Fungi; phylum Basidiomycota; class Pucciniomycetes; order Pucciniales; family Sphaerophragmiaceae; genus Austropuccinia; species Austropuccinia psidii. Next base: position 29,042,722 of record JALGQZ010000001.1, read on the forward strand.
CAAGGGCCTAGAAGTAGATTGGGGGAAGCTGAAGATGAGGAGGGGGAGGAGTCTGTGGAAGAGGAAGAATCTGAGGAGACTGAAGTGGCAGCTGCCTTGGCAGGTGCTACTGAAGCTCCTGAGGCTCCAAATCTAGCCCTTGCTAATCAACCTTCTGTCTCTCAAGCTGAACCAAATTTCCTCAAGATGATGGAGCAAATGACTCAGTTTATGGGACAACTCACTCCAGCAGTTGCCCCAAGGGACACTTCAAAAGTCCCTGCATTCAAGACTCCATCAATGAAGGCACCTGATTCTTTTGATGGTACTAAAGCTCATAAATTGAGAGGATTCATTCAATCCTGTCAATTAATCTTTCATAATGACCCAGCAAACTTCTTCTCTGACAGGAAGAAGGTGCTTTATTCAACTTCTTTTCTTACTGGTAGAGCTGGCAAATGGATTGAACCTTACCTCTCAAATATCTCCAATGAAGACCCTTCTTACCTCCTTAATAACTGGCAGTTGTTTGAAACCCAGTTATTCACTCTGTTTGGTGATCCCAATGAAGTCAGAAAAGCTGAACAAGAGTTGGACAATTTGAGGATGAGGGAAAGTGGTCAAGTTTCCTTGTACATAGCTGATTTCAGAAGTTTAATGTCAAGAATTGGAGACTGGGGGGAAGGGGCCTATATTCATGTGTATAGAAGAGGCTTGGCATCAAGATTGTTGGACCAATTGGCTTCTCACCCTGGAACTTTTGATAGTCTTCAAGAACTCATGGATATCACCTTGGAATTAGATACCAGGTACCATGAGAGGCAGAAGGAAAAGGGCAGTCATCAAGAGAAGAAGCCTCCAATCAGTGGATCCAACTCCTCCAAGCCTCCTCAAAGTTCATCATCAAAGAAGCCTTATCATAAGAAGAATAAGAAGGGGAAGAATTTTCAAGTGTCCAAAGACAAGCCTCATGCTGCTCTCCTCAATAAGGACAACAAATTAATTGGTTCTGAAAAGGAGAGGAGGATCAAAGAAGGCTTGTGCAATTATTGTGGTGGAAAGCACCCATTTGAAAAATGCTTCAAGAGGCCTGAGAATAGGCAAGGGTCATCAAAAGGCTTCCCTAGCAAGCAGGGAAAAGCCTGAGTGGGAATCATGATGTGTTCAATGGTTCTCACTTATTTCCTTCAAGAGCACAATTGTGCACTCTGAATACTAGTGTCAAGAAATCTTTAAAATTTCTTATTTTTTCTTCAATCTCTGATATTTTTTATAGTATTCTCATTGATTCTGGTGCTACAAACTCCTTTATTGCAAAGAATTTTGTTCTCAAGTACTCATTGACCATGTCAGAGCTCCCTGAAAAGATTCCTCTTTTCATTCTGGATTCCAGTGAATCCACTTCCTTGTTCATCACCCATTATACCAAGTGGGTTGTTGATTTACCTTCCTTCCCAAGCTTTGAATGGGATTTCTTTATCATAGATTCACCCAAGGGAGAAGACCTAATATTGGGCTATGATTTTCTTTACCATTTCAATCCCATTATTGATTGGAAAAATGGATTGATCACCTATGATTCTAATCATAAGGATTCTAGTGGTATTATTTCTTCTACCAGTAATGACTTTTCCACTGCTGTCAACAGTGTTGCTCTGGTTGGTGAACTTAAGACACCTTCCTTTCCTCCTTCTGTCCATAACCCCTCCATTTTTCCCTCTCAGTCATTACTTCCATTAAGAGATGAAGTCTTCAAAGAGATAAAAGATGTTGGAGAAGATGTTGCTATATCTTCACTTCATCTCTTTCAAGGGGATATGGACCTTCCTCCTTTATCTTTTCATGCCTCCCTGGAGGAGCAGTGGGATGAGGAGGAAGAGCCAGAAGAGATTGAAACTGTGCTGAAGGTAGTCCCTCCTGTTTATCACAAATATTTGGATGTATTCTCCAAAGTGAAAGCAGAGAAACTTCCTCCACACCGTGCCTGTGATCATCATATCGAGCTGGAGGGTCTTCTACCTCCAGTTGGTGTTATCTACTCTTTATCAAAGAATGAGTCAGAAACACTGCGGGCCTACATTTCAGAGAATGTAGAGAAAGGTTTCATCAGACCAAGCTCCTCCTCAACAGGAGCACCTGTCCTTTTTGTTAAGAAAAAGGATGGTGGTCTCCGTTTGTGTGTTGACTACCGCAAACTTAATGCTGTCACTAGGAAGAACAGGTATCCTGTTCCTCCAATGAATCAGCTTCTTACCGTCTTTAACGGTGCTACTATCTTCTCCAAGATAGATCTGCGTGGTGCTTATAATCTCCTGAGAATTAAAGAGGGGGATGAGCATTTAACTGCCTTTAGAACCAAATATGGCAGTTATGAGTATTTGGTCATGCCATTTGGCTTAACCAATGCTCCAGCTTCATTCCAAAATCTTGTGAATGATATCTTTGCAGATTATTTGGATATTTTTGTTGTAGTGTACTTAGATGATATTATGGTCTTCTCTAGCTCTTTGGATGAACATGTTAAACATGTGGCCTCTGTTCTCCAAAGACTGAGAGACAATAATTTGTTTGCTAAAGCCTCTAAGTGTGTATTCCATGCCTCAAGTGTGGAATACTTGGGCTATGTTGTTTCAAGTGATGGCCTCAAGATGGATTCTTCAAAAGTTCAACAAATCCTCAATTGGCCTCAGCCCAAGAACATCAAGGCCCTCCAATCTTTTCTTGGCTTTGCCAACTTTTATCGTCGTTTCATTAAAAATTATTCCAAAAAAATCTCTGCTCTCACTTCCCTTCTCAAAAAAAATTCTCCCTTCATCTTCAATGAGGAAGCTCTTAGCCAGTTTCAGATACTCAAAGAAGCTTTCACCACTGCTCCTATCCTCTCTCATTTTAATCCTTCTCTCCCAACTATTGTAGAGACTGATGCCTCTGATTATGCCTTGGGTGCTGTACTGAGTCAGGTGAATGACTCAGGAAAGCATCCCATTGCATTTGATAGTCGCAAGCTCTTACCAGCTGAACTCAACTATGAAATTCATGACAAGGAACTCCTTGGCATAGTTTGGGCTCTCAAGCGCTGGAGAGCCTTTCTCCTTTCTCTTTCTGATTCCTTTGAGGTCTTGACAGACCATTGTTCTCTCCAATATTTTATGTCCTCTAAAGTCCTTACTCGTCGTCAAGCCCGTTGGGCTGAATTTTTGTCTGAATTTCACTTTGTTATCACTTACCGCTGTCACAGCCAAGGAGGCAGGGGCATTTCCAATCATCATCAGCAAATCATTATATCATGGATACCCTTCAAAACCCAATCAGCAAGGGGGTTTCATTCAACATTCTCCAAATACAGTTTTTCATACAGGCAAGATCCAAATACAGTTCCAAACCTCAATACAGCTTCATACAGGCAAGACCCAAATACAGGATTCACCAAATACAGGCCTGTAATCAATACAGGCGCAAATACCTGTATTGACTGTATAACCTGTATTGGATTCACCAATACAGGATTCAATCCCACATCCAACTTCTTCCAGCATACAGACAAGTATCTCAACACTCAAACTCCAAGGCTGGTATTTCTCACATATACCAGCCCCTCTTCACCCACCTGGGGGTTTTTCCCCCAGTTAATTAAAATAGTTGATTTATTATTTAATATTATTTTATTCTCACTTTTGGAATATTATTTTATTATTTACTAAGTTAGTCTTAGCCTTCCCTCACCTGTTCAGTAGAGTCCTGGTGGCCATATCCTTATTAATCCCTTTTCTCTTTTCTGAACAGGTTGAAACAGTGACTCAGGATTATTTGTGGTTGGCTCTTTATTATTGCTTTTGCTTTGTCTCTCTTATCTTTTATACTTATTATTTTATGACTAGGAATTTATCCTCTTACTCCATTACTCTCATCTTTTGAGTATTTTCTTCTGAGCCCTCCATAAGTAAGTCTGTTCACTGAGTGCCAGGCCCTCTTCATTTTAGAAGAGCCCCTGTGACATTATTTTAATTAACTCATAATTGCTTCTTTCCTTTCATTCATTTTATTCATTTCTCTCATTCTTCTATTATGATCTTTTAATGATTATGAACTTTAATGATTTTATGATTTTCATCAATTTTCATCTCTCTCATTTCATTCTCATGAAAATTTATTCTTTCTAATTTCTCTATTCTGCTGACCAATTCACTTTATTCTCTATCATCTTCATTTCTCTTTTGTTTGAATTCAGGTTTATTCAGGTTTTATTGCTTGGAATTAGTTGGGTTAATTGATTCATCATTCAGGGTTATTTGATTTGGGGTATTCAGTGGTTTTGATTGAAATTTCTCAAGATTATTGATTGATTGATTGATTGTTCAAGACATTGACTTCACCTCAAGATATTGATTGAATTTTGATTGATTTGATTTGATTGACTTGATTTGATTCTTCAAGATACCTGATTTATCCTCAATATTTGATTTGATTTATTGATTTGAATTTGATTCCTCAAGAAAATTGAATTGATTTTTGAAGATATTGATTGAATTCCTCAAGACTTAATTGATTTGATTTTGATTGACTTGATTTGACTTATTGATTGAAATTGATTATTCATAAGAATTTGACTTTGTCATCTTCACTCTTCAAGATTTATTCATATTGATTCACTTCAAGACTGTTTATTGATTCTTCAAGATCATCAAGATTCTCATTTAATTTGATTTGGTCAAGCCTTAATTTATTCAAAGTATCATCAAGTTTTTATTCATTCTTCTTTCATAATGCCAGTTCAGCATAGCCCACCAGCCAAGAATACAAGATCCCAGAGACATCAAGCTGTTCTCACTCCTACACAAAGGGCTCCTCTTGACTGCACACCATCAGTTCATCAACTGAGTGCAAATCTGGACAGAGGACCACCAATGGAAGGAGCAGCACCCTCCAGAAGAGGAGGTGTGAAGTCTAGAAGATCAAGATCATTCTCTGGACTATTGGGTGGTTATCCTGGTGTTTCTCAAGGGCCTAGAAGTAGATTGGGGGAAGCTGAAGATGAGGAGGGGGAGGAGTCTGTGGAAGAGGAAGAATCTGAGGAGACTGAAGTGGCAGCTGCCTTGGCAGGTGCTTCTGAAGCTCCTGAGGCTCCAAATCTAGCCCTTTCTAATCAACCTTCTGTCTCTCAAGCTGAACCAAATTTCCTCAAGATGATGGAGCAAATGACTCAGTTTATGGGACAACTCACTCAAGCAGTTGCCCCAAGGGACACTTCAAAAGTCCCTGCATTCAAGACTCCATCAATGAAGGCACCTGATTCTTTTGATGGTACTAAAGCTCATAAATTGAGAGGATTCATTCAATCCTGTCAATTAATCTTTCATAATGACCCAGCAAACTTCTTCTCTGACAGGAAGAAGGTGCTTTATTCAACTTCTTTTCTTACTGGTAGAGCTGGCAAATGGATTGAACCTTACCTCTCAAATATCTCCAATGAAGACCCATCTTATCTCCTCAATAACTGGCAGTTATTTGAAACCCAGTTATTCACTCTGTTTGGTGATCCCAATGAAGTCAGAAAAGCTGAACAAGAGTTGGACAATTTGAGGATGAGGGAAAGTGGTCAAGTTTCCTTGTACATAGCTGATTTTAGAAGTTTGATGTCAAGAATTGGAGACTGGGGGGAAAGAGCCTATATTCATGTGTATAGAAGAGGCTTGGCATCAAGATTGTTGGACCAATTGGCTTCTCACCCTGGAACTTTTGATAGTCTTCAAGAACTCATGGATATCACCTTGGAATTAGATACCAGGTACCATGAGAGGCAGAAGGAAAAGGGCAGTAATCAAGAGAAGAAGCCTCCAATCAGTGAATCCAACTCCTCCAAGCCTCCTCAAAGTTCATCATCCAAGAAGCCTTATCACAATAAGAATAAGAAGGGGAAGAATTTTCAAATTTCCAAAGACAAGCCTCATGCTGCTCTCCTCAATAAGGACAACAAACTAATTGGTTCTGAAAAGGAGAGGAGGATTAAAGAAGGCTTGTGCAATTATTGTGGTGGTAAACACCCATTTGAAAAATGCTTCAAGAGGCCTGAGAATAGGCAAGGGTCATCAAAAGGCTTCCCTAGCAAGCAGGGAAAAGCCTGAGTGGGAATCATGATGTGTTCAATGGTTCTCACTTATTTCCTTCAAGAGCACAATTGTGCACTCTGAATACTAGTGTCAAGAAATCTTTAAAATTTCTTATTTTTTCTTCAATCTCTGATATTTTTTATAGTATTCTCATTGATTCTGGTGCTACAAACTCTTTTATTGCAAAGAATTTTGTTCTCAAGTACTCATTGACCATGTCAGAGCTCCCTGAAAAGATTCCTCTTTTCATTCTGGATTCCAGTGAATCCACTTCCCTGTTCATCACCCATTATACCAAGTGGGTTGTTGATTTACCTTCCTTCCCAAGCTTTGAATGGGATTTCTTTATCATAGATTCACCCAAGGGAGAAGACCTAATATTGGGCTATGATTTTCTTTACCATTTCAATCCCATTATTGATTGGAAAAATGGATTGATCACCTATGATTCTAATCATAAGGATTCTAGTGGTATTATTTCTTCTACTAGTAATGACTTATCCACTGCTGTCAACAGTGTTGCTCTGGTTGGTGAACTTAAGACACCTTCCCTTCCTCCTTCTGTCCATATCCCTTCCATTTTTCCCTCTCAGTCATTACTTCCATTAAGAGATGAAGTCTTCAAAGAGATAAAAGATGTTGGAGAAGATGTTGCTATATCTTCACTTCATCTCTTTCAAGGGGATATGGACCTTCCTCCTTTATCTTTTCATGCCTCCCTGGAGGAGCAGTGGGATGAGGAGGAAGAGCCAGAAGAGATTGAAACTGTGCTGAAGGTAGTCCCTCCTGTTTATCACAAATATTTGGATGTATTCTCCAAAGTGAAAGCAGAGAAACTTCCTCCACACCGTGCCTGTGATCATCATATCGAACTGGAGGGTCTTCTACCTCCAGTTGGTGTTATCTACTCTTTATCAAAGAATGAGTCAGAAACACTGCGGGCCTACATTTCAGAGAATGTAGAGAAAGGTTTCATCAGACCAAGCTCCTCCTCAACAGGGGCACCTGTCCTTTTTGTTAAGAAAAAGGATGGTGGTCTCCGTTTGTGTGTTGACTACCGCAAACTTAATGCTGTCACTAGGAAGAACAGGTATCCTGTTCCTCCAATGAATCAGCTTCTTACCGTCTTTAACGGTGCTACTATCTTCTCCAAGATAGATCTGCGTGGTGCTTATAATCTCCTGAGAATTAAAGAGGGGGATGAGCATTTGACTGCCTTTAGAACCAAATATGGCAGTTATGAGTATTTGGTTATGCCATTTGGCTTAACCAATGCTCCAGCTTCATTCCAAAATCTTGTGAATGATATATTTGCAGATTATTTGGATATTTTTGTTGTAGTGTACTTAGATGATATTATGGTCTTCTCTAGCTCTTTGGATGAACATGTTAAACATGTGGCCTCTGTTCTCCAAAGACTGAGAGACAATAATTTGTTTGCTAAAGCCTCCAAGTGTGTATTCCATGCCTCAAGTGTGGAATACTTGGGCTATGTTGTGTCAAGTAATGGCCTCAAGATGGATTCTTCAAAAGTTCAACAAATCCTCAATTGGCCTCAGCCCAAGAACATCAAGGCCCTCCAATCTTTCCTTGGCTTTGCCAACTTTTATCGTCGTTTCATTAAAAATTATTCCAAAAGAATCTCTGCTCTCACTTCCCTTCTCAAAAAAGATTCTCCCTTCATCTTCAATGAGGAAGCTCTTAGCCAGTTTCAGATACTCAAAGAAGTTTTCACCACTGCTCCTATCCTCTCTCACTTTAATCCTTCTCTCCCAACTATTGTAGAGACTGATGCCTCTGATTATGCCTTGGGTGCCGTACTGAGTCAGGTGAATGACTCAGGAAAGCATCCCATTGCATTTGATAGTCGCAAGCTCTTACCAGCTGAACTCAACTATGAAATTCATGACAAGGAACTCCTTGGCATAGTTTGGGCTCTCAAGCGCTGGAGAGCCTTTCTCCTTTCTCTTTCTGATTCCTTTGAGGTCTTGACAGACCATTGTTCTCTCCAATATTTTATGTCCTCTAAAGTCCTTACTCGTCGTCAAGCCCGTTGGGCCGAATTTTTGTCTGAATTTCACTTTGTTATCACTTACCGCCCAGGCAGGCTGGCCACTTTACCAGATGCCTTGTCACGTCGGGACGACGTGTACCCAGAGAGGGGGGTGGATTTCATCAGCAAGAATCCTCAAAACTTTCATCAAGTTCTCAAGCAAAATGAAATTCAAGAGTCAAGATTCTTTTCCATAAAAGTTGAAATGTTTTCAGATGTAGTTGATCAAATTCAAAGACAAGTATGGCAAGACAAAGACTATAAGGAGATCCTCAAGAAATTAGCAAGAGGAGAATCAGTCCCAGACTATTCTCTTGAACCTCAAGCAAAATTATTATTGTTTAAAGATAGAGTAGTCATTCCAAGCAATCATGAAATTCAATTGGACATTCTTCAAAAGCGTCATGACTCACCGTTGGCTGGCCATCCTGGCCAGGAGAAGACCCTCAAGCTCATCAAGAGGGATTTTTATTGGGCTGGCATGAATCAAATCATCAAGGACTATGTGTCCTCATGTCAGCAATGTTCAAGAAACAAGAACATCCACCATAAGAAGTTTGGATTACTCAAACCTCTTCAAATTCCATCTGGTCCTTGGAATTCTTTATCAATGGACTTTATCACTCAATTGCCCTTGTCAAGCAACTTTGATTCAATTTTAGTAGTTGTAGACAGATTTTCAAAAATGGCAATATTTATTCCAACTTATTCAACAATCACTGCACTGGACTTAGCTCAAATATTCATTAATCATGTCTTTTCCAAACATGGTCTTCCAATCAGTATTGTTAGTGATAGAGGTTCATTATTTGTTTCATCATTCTGGACCCAATTATGTCAGCAGCTCAAGATATCAAGAGATCTTTCAACTGCATTTCACCCTGAAACAGATGGACAGACAGAGAGGGTAAATCAGATTCTAGAACAGTATCTTCGGATGTATGTCAGTTACCATCAAGATGACTGGCACACCTGGCTCCCTCTGGCTGAATTTGCCTATAATAATGCAGAACATTCATCCACAAAGCAATCACCTTTTTTCACCATTTATGGAAGAAATCCCAGCTTTGACTCGATCCATGTTTCTCAAGATTCACCTGCTGGAAAGTTATCAACAAAACTCCAATCAGTACAGCAAGTTGTCAAAGAAGAATTAGAGTCAGCAATAAGAAGATTCAAGAAGTATGCAGATAGAAATAGAGCAATTCCACCTGATTTCCAACCTGGGGACAAAGTATGGCTAGCCTCCAAGAACATCAAGACAACAAGACCCACCAAGAAGCTCTCAGAAAGATGGTTGGGACCTTTTGAAGTTCTGAAGAAGATTGGCAGCCATGCATATCACCTCAAGTTGCCTCAACAATGGAAGTCAGTTCACCCTGTTTTCCATGTGTCCTTGTTAGAACCAGTGAAGCAATCAACTATCCCAAATCGACACCAATTGCCACCACCTCCAGTAATAGTGGAAGAGCAAGAAGAATGGGAAGTGGCTCAGGTTCTGGACTCAAAACTCAAGAGAGGTTCATTATGGTATTTAGTTGAGTGGAAAGGATTCAGTGAAGACCCAGAAAGAACAACTTGGGAACCAGCTTCCAACCTTACCAACTCCCCAGACCTTGTCAAGGACTTTCACACTTTGTATCCTGACAAGCCTGGCCCAAATGCCTCAAGAGTTTGATTTTATGGTGCTTGGTGGGGATTGGAGTTTATGAAAGTAAGTTCCTCTCCTGGCATGCACCTTTAAGGGGGTATTCTACCCAAATTTGTTGTAAGCATCACCTTGGCCACTTTGTGAGCACTTGTCAATTTTTTGGACAGATTCAGAAGGCCTTGCAACATAATACCCTCAAGATTTGGACCTTTCATCAAGATTTGGCCCAATCTTTTCTTTTATTTTCTCTTCTTTCTTCAATCATGCCATAAATTATCTTTCAAGACATTCATTATCAAATTCATCTTATGGCGTATTTCAATTTTCATTATGGTGCTTGGTGGGGAGTGGAAGTTATGAAAGTAAGTTCCATCTCCTGGTATGCATCCCTGAGGGGTCTAATTCTTGTAAAACATTACCTTGGCCACGCTGTGAGCATCAAATTCTTGGTTTTATCTTTCAGAACATTTTGGCCAAAATCAAGAATCTCACCACAAGAAGGACAACCCTCAGGAATTTCTTATTTCTTTCTTTACTCTCTTTTTCTCTCAATTCTTTTTCATTTCTATTTTTTATTTTCTATTTCATTTTCTTTTACTTGTATGATTTATTTTTCATTTCTTGTTTCAAAAGCAGCAATCATAACTCCCATATCTTGTTTGGGAAGTGAATTCATTAAATAATCAAGAGCAAACACTAGTAATGGTAAAGACCAGCTACAGATAATCCTCATCAAAATTTCTTCAAGGGTTTTTTTAAACTTCATAACCAAGGCATCTCCAAATCACAAAAGGCGGGGAACCAGAGGCAGTGGAGTCAAATATGAATGTCAGCATTGAACTCATTCCTCAAGATCAAAATTGAAAGCCAAAACCCAATCAGCAAGGTGTTTATGGCAATTGACCAATCAAGGAGGGGATAAGAAGAAGATATTCAAGAAAGAAATCAAGTTCATAGAAGAAACTGTTTCAAAATGGCCCAATTGGCCAATTTCATCAAGATATGTACTTTGGCACAATTGGCCATATCAGACCTCAAAACATCAAAACAGCCATTCTTCATCAATTCTTATCATAATATGCTTAATTATGCATATTGGGTGATTTGCGCATTTTGCGCATTTTTGCGCATTTGCGCACTTTTGCGCATTTTTGCGCAAAAGGGCCCTTTTCTTGTCAAAAGCATTCAAAAGGCCTTTTTGGCCAAAATCATTATAATTGCGCATTTGCACACTTTGCGCAAAATTTGCGCATTTGCGCATTTTTGCGCATTTGCGCATTTTTGCGCATTTGCGCATTTTTGCGCATTTTGCGCAAAAATGCGCAAAATGGCCAAAACCCACTTTTAGGCCATTTTCTCACAAAAATTCAGTTTTTCCATCATTTTCACCAGTTATGCCACATATGGCATATTTGCGCATTTGCGCAATTTGCGCATTTTTGCGCATTTGCGCATATTTGCGCATTTTGCGCAAAAATGCGCAAAATGGCCAAAAACCACGTTTAGGCCATTTTTTCACAATAATTCAAATTTTCCATCATTTTCACCAATTTATGCCACATATGGCATATTTGCGCATTTGCGCATTTTGCGCAAAATTTGCGCACTTTGCGCATTTTTGCGCATTTGCGCATATTTGCGCATTTTGCGCAAAATGGCCAAAAACCACTTTTAGGCCATTTTTTCACAATAATTCAATTTTTTCATCATTTTCACCAAATTATGCCAAATATGGCATATTTGCGCATTTGCGCATTTTGCGCACTTTTGCGCAAATTGGCCAAAACCCCATTTTTTTACATTTTCAGGGATTTTGGCCAGGACTACTCATTTAGTCCAAAATTTCAAATGTTGGCCACCTTATGCCAACACTCTAAATTCAAAATTATGATGATTTCAAGTGGTCTTGGGACAAAAAAAAAAAACTCAAATCAACCACCTTTTCAAAAGCCATGAGGACTCAAGAACAGTTGATGAAGACACTCAAGACAAGATTAAAGGAATTTTTATGAAGATTGAAGGCAGTTTGAATGAAACAGAGGAAATTCAGAATCAAAATCAAGGGGAAAATACCTACAAATAGTTACATGAAGATTGGTTTGAGTATTGATTGAAGAAGAAGTTTTAAGGGGAAAATCTTAAGGAATTGGGGAAAAGAACTGTTTGAATTGATTGCAAGCTCATCAAGACTCACTATACTTATGGTGCTCAGAGCTCACCACTTTCAAGAGGGGGATAATGTCACAGCCAAGGAGGCAGGGGCATTTCCAATCATCATCAGCAAATCATTATATCATGGATACCCTTCAAAACCCAATCAGCAAGGGGGTTTCATTCAACATTCTCCAAATACAGTTTTTCATACAGGCAAGATCCAAATACAGTTCCAAACCTCAATACAGCTTCATACAGGCAAGACCCAAATACAGGATTCACCAAATACAGGCCTGTAATCAATACAGGCGCAAATACCTGTATTGACTGTATAACCTGTATTGGATTCACCAATACAGGATTCAATCCCACATCCAACTTCTTCCAGCATACAGACAAGTATCTCAACACTCAAACTCCAAGGCTGGTATTTCTCACATATACCAGCCCCTCTTCACCCACCTGGGGGTTTTTCCCCCAGTTAATTAAAATAGTTGATTTATTATTTAATATTATTTTATTCTCACTTTTGGAATATTATTTTATTATTTACTAAGTTAGTCTTAGCCTTCCCTCACCTGTTCAGTAGAGTCCTGGTGGCCATATCCTTATTAATCCCTTTTCTCTTTTCTGAACAGGTTGAAACAGTGACTCAGGATTATTTGTGGTTGGCTCTTTATTATTGCTTTTGCTTTGTCTCTCTTATCTTTTATACTTATTATTTTATGACTAGGAATTTATCCTCTTACTCCATTACTCTCATCTTTTGAGTATTTTCTTCTGAGCCCTCCATAAGTAAGTCTGTTCACTGAGTGCCAGGCCCTCTTCATTTTAGAAGAGCCCCTGTGACAACCGCCCAGGCAGGCTGGCCACTTTACCAGATGCCTTGTCACGTCGGGACGACGTGTACCCAGAGAGGGGGGTGGATTTCATCAGCAAGAATCCTCAAAACTTTCATCAAGTTCTCAAGCAGAATGAAATTCAAGAGTCCAGATTCTTTTCCATAAAAGTTGAAATGTTTTCAGATTTAGTTGATCAGATCCAAAGACAAGTATGGCAAGACAAAGACTATAAGGAGACCCTCAAGAAATTAGCAAGAGGAGAATCAGTCCCAGACTATTCTCTTGAACCTCAAGCAAATTTGTTATTGTTCAAAGATAGAGTAGTTATTCCAAGCAATCATGAAGTTCAATTGGATATTCTTCAAAGGCGTCATGATTCACCATTGGCTGGCCATCCTGGCCAGGAGAAGACCCTCAAGCTCATCAAGAGGGATTTTTATTGGGCTGGCATGAATCAAATCATCAAGGACTATGTGTCCTCATGTCAGCAATGTTCAAGAAACAAGAACATCCACCATAAGAAGTTTGGATTACTCAAGCCTCTTCAAATTCCATCTGGTCCTTGGAATTCTTTATCAATGGACTTTATCACTCAATTGCCCTTGTCAAGCAACTTTGATTCCATTTTAGTAGTTGTAGACAGATTTTCAAAAATGGCAATATTTATTCCAACTTATTCAACAATCACTGCTTTGGACTTAGCTCAAATATTCATTAGTCATGTCTTTTCCAAACATGGTCTTCCAATCAGTATTGTTAGTGATAGAGGTTCATTATTTGTTTCATCATTTTGGACCCAATTATGTCAGCAGCTCAAGATATCAAGAGATCTTTCAACTGCATTTCACCCTGAAACAGATGGACAGACAGAGAGGGTAAATCAGATCCTAGAACAGTATCTTCGGATGTATGTCAGTTACCATCAAGATGACTGGCACACCTGGCTCCCTCTGGCTGAATTTGCCTATAATAATGCAGAACATTCATCCACAAAGCAATCACCTTTTTTCACCATTTATGCAAGAAATCCCAGCTTTGACTCAATCCATGTTTCTCAAGATTCACCTGCTGGAAAGTTATCAACAAAACTCCAATCAGTACAGCAAGTTGTCAAAGAAGAATTAGAGTCAGCAATAAGAAGATTCAAGAAGTATGCAGATAGAAATAGAGCAATCCCACCTGATTTCCAACCTGGGGACAAAGTATGGCTAGCTTCCAAGAACATCAAGACAACAAGACCCACCAAGAAACTTTCAGAAAAATGGTTGGGACCCTTTGAAGTTCTCAAGAAGATTGGCAGCCATGCATATCACCTCAAGTTGCCTCAACAATGGAAGTCAGTTCACCCTGTTTTCCATGTGTCCTTGTTAGAACCAGTGAAGCAATCAACTATCCCAAATCGACACCAATTGCCACCACCTCCAGTAATAGTGGAAGAGCAAGAAGAATGGGAAGTGGCTCAGGTTCTGGACTCAAAACTCAAGAGAGGTTCATTATGGTATTTAGTGGAGTGGAAAGGATTCAATGAAGACCCAGAAAGAACAACTTGGGAACCAGCTTCCAACCTTACCAACTCCCCAGACCTTGTCAAGGACTTTCACACTTTGTATCCAGACAAGCCTGGCCCAAATGCCTCAAGAGTTTGATTTTATGGTGCTTGGTGGGGATTGGAGTTTATGAAAGTAAGTTCCTCTCCTGGCATGCACCTTTAAGGGGGTATTCTACCCAAATTTGTTGTAAGCATCACCTTGGCCACTTTGTGAGCACTTGTCAATTTTTTGGACAGGTTCAGAAGGCCTTGCAACATAATACCCTCAAGATTTGGACCTTTCATCAAGATTTGGCCCAATCTTTTCCTTTATTTTCTCTTCTTTCTTTAATCATGCCATAAATTATCTTTCAAGACATTCATTATCAAATTCATCTTATGGCATATTTCAATTTTCATTTATGGTGCTTGGTGGGGAGTGGAAGTTATGAAAGTAAGTTCCATCTCCTGGTATGCATCCCTGAGGGGTCTAATTCTTGTAAAAACATTACCTTGGCCACGCTGTGAGCATCAAATGCTTGATTTCATCTTTCAGAATCTTTTGGCCAAAAATCAAGCAACTCACCACAAGAAGGACAACCCTCAGGCATTTTTTATTTTTTCTTTCTTTACTCTCTTTTTCTCTCAATTCTTTTTCATTTTTATTTTTTATTTTTTATTTTTTATTTCATTTTCTTTTATTTGTATGATTTATTTTTTCATTTCTTGTTTCAAAAGCAGCAATCATAACTCCCATATCTTGTTTGGGGAGTGAATTTATTCAATAATCAAGAGCAAACACTAGTAATGGTAAAGACCAGCTACAGATAATCCTCATCAAAATTTCTTCAAGGGTTTTTTTTTAAACTTCATAACCAAGGCATCTCCAAATCACAAAAGGCGGGGAACCAGAGGCAGTGGAGTCAAATATGAATGTCAGCCTTGAACTCATTCTTCAAGATCAAAATTGAAAGCCAAAACCCAATCAGCAAGGTGTTTATGGCAATTGACCAATCAAGGAGGGGATAAGAAGAAGATATTCAAGAAAAAAATCCATTTCATAGAAGAAACTGTTTCAAAATGGCCCAATTGGCCAGTTTCATCAAGATATGCACTTGGCACAATTGGCCATATCAGACCTCAAAACATCAAAACAGCCATTTTTCATCAATTCTTATCATAATATGCTTATTTGTGCATATTGGGTAATTTGCGCATTTTGCGCAATTTTGCGCATTTGCGCACTTTTGCGCATTTTTGCGCAAAAGGGCCTTTTTTCTTGTCAAAAGCCTTCAAAAGGCCTTTTTGGCCAAAATCATTATAATTGCGCATTTGCGCACTTTGCGCAAAATTTGCGCATTTTGCGCAAAAATGCGCAAAATGGCCAAAACCCACTTTTAGGCCATTTTCTCACAAAAATTCAGTTTTTCCATCATTTTCACCAGTTATGCCACATATGGCATATTTGCGCATTTGCGCATTTTGCGCAAAATTTGCGCACTTTGCGCATTTTTGCGCATTTGCGCATATTTGCGCATTTTGCGCAAAAATGCGCAAAATGGCCAAAAACCACTTTTAGGCCATTTTTTCACAATAATTCAATTTTTTCATCATTTTCACCAATTTATGCAAATATGGCATATTTGCGCATTTGCGCATTTTGTGCATATTTGCGCAAATTGGCCAAAAACCCATTTTTTCACATTTTCAGGGATTTTGGCCAGGACTACTCATTTAGTCCAAAATTTCAAATGTTGGCCACCTTATGCCAACACTCTAAATTCAAAATTATGATGATTTCAAGTGGTCTTGGGACAAAAAACTCAAATCAACCACCTTTTCAAAAGCCATGAGGACTCAAGAACAATTGATGAAGACACTCAAGACAAGATTAAAGGAATTTTTATGAAGATTGAAGGCAGTTTGAATGAAACAGAGGAAATTCAGAATCAAAATCAAGGGGAAAATACCTACAATAGTTAAATGAAGATTGGTTTGAGTATTGATTGAAGAAGAAGTTTTAAGGGGAAAATCTTAAGGAATTGGGGAAAAGAACTGTTTGAATTGATTGCAAGCTCATCAAGACTCACTATACTTATGGTGCTCAGAGCTCACCACTTTCAAGAGGGGGATAATGTCACAGCCAAGGAGGCAGGGGCATTTCCAATCATCATCAGCAAATCATTATATCATGGATACCCTTCAAAACCCAATCAGCAAGGGGGTTTCATTCAAGACTCTCCAAATACAGTTTTCATACAGGCAAGATCCAAATACAGTTTCAAACCTCAATACAGTTTTCATACAGGCAAGACCCAAATACAGGATTCACCAAATACAGTCCTGTAATCAATACAGGCGCAAATACCTGTATTGACTGTATCACCTGTATTGGATTCACCAATACAGGACTCAATCCCACATCCAACTTCTTCCAGCATACAGGCCAGTATCTCAACACTCAAACTCCAAGGCTGGCATTTCTCACATATACCAGCCCCTCTTCACCCACCTGGGGGTTTTTCCCCCAGTTAATTAAAATAGTTGATTTATTATTTAATATTATTTTATTCTTACTTTGGAATATTATTTTATTAATTATTAAGTTAGTCTTTGCCTTCCCTCACCTGTTTCAGTGGAGTCCTGGTGGCCATATCCTTATTAATCCTTTTCTCTTTTCTGAACAGGTTGAAACAGTGGTACAGGATTATTTGTGGTTGGCTCTTTATTATTGCTTTTGTTTTGTCTCTCTTAATTTTATACTTATTATTTTATGACTAGGAATTTATCCTCTTACTCCATTACTCTTATCTTTTGAGTATTTCTTTTTGAGCCCTCCATAAGTAAGTCTGTTCACTGAGTGCCAGGCCCTCTTCACTTAGAAGAGCCCCTGTGACAATGACCCACACACTCACCTTTCATAGCATCCAAAATTTCTAACTGCGCCATCATCATGTTGAAAGCGGAATCGGCTTTTGCGTACCCACACCCGCATGTGCACCCGCACGCGCCAATGCACCCGCACACGCCAATGCACACGCACACCCACCCGCACACGCCAATGCACACGCAAACCCACCCGCACACGCCAATGCACACGCCCACCCACCCGCACCCACACACGCCAATGCACACGCAAACCCACCCGCACACGCCAATGCACACGCAAACGCGCCCGCACACGCCAATGCACACGCACACTTCATGGATTACCTGGTGAAGTCAAACCCCCCGCCTACATCAAAACTGGCTGAAGGACATCTTTCATGTGTGTGTGTGCAAACAGGCGGGTCTGGTGTAATTTTTACCAATCATCGGACGGTTGTGGGATGATCAGGTGGTGAGGAATCTGAGTTGAAGGCACAGGGGAACCAATATTATTGGATGTCACAGGATTTGGTGTAAGACCAGAGTGTGACGTGTGCTTGACGTTCGCTTGATTTTTGCTTGACGTGAGCTCAACTTTTATCCTGCTTGACGTTTGCTTGATGTGAAGTCAATCGCCGACGATTGACACGAGATTCGCCCCGGTGAGTACTGTGAGATTCTTAAATATTCCAATAACTTAAGAAATAAGCATTTTTGGGTATGCAACCCTATGGATGTACCCTAGGTTATTTTTGGTTTAGAAACCAAAAATAAAAGAATAATTATAACTTTGTTTATCCAAACAAAAGTTATACTTAGTTTTTTGGTATTTCTCATTTTAATTGCAACTCAAGAGTCAGTTCAAGACTAAATCAGCTGTATAGCAAGTTATTTGTGGCCTTATGGGTATGTCATATATACCTCACAGGCTCACAATAATGATAAACATTATGTCAGTCTTCACATATGAGCTAGTATAATCTGAATATTTACTTTGGTTCAAGCTTGGACAACTTTCACACAAAAGGGGTCACCAGCTATAACAATTTTGCTCAATAAACCCTTACGGCTTATAACCTTGCTTATAGCTTGTCAAATAAATTTTATATATGTTTTTTTACAGTTATTCTGTGGTGAATTCATTTTTAGCTCCCTTCTCTAACATGTATATTTCAAGGTATATCAGCTAAAAACCATGAATATATGCATCAATCATAAAATTGCATATATCCGGGTTATTTCCTTAAATATTGACTTTACAGATATGACATAAAGCTTTGGTATGTGTAGCTTATCATGGGGAATCTAATGGTCAAATTTATTTTACATTTCTATTTATTAGATTAAGAGTTAATTAAGAATTTATGCCTTTGTATGGCATTCTTTAGTTATTTTAAGATAATAATTTTAATTCTTATTGTTAGAGAAAATATTGTAAAGTTCTTTTGTGACCTTTTGGGATATGTAGTCATATCTCAAAGGCTCACAGAAACTATAAAGAGTAAAACACCAAGGAAACATTCATGATAATATAATATTTTATTTAATAAAATATTATGTTTGGAAGACTGATTGTACTGATTGATAACAAAAAAAATTACATTTCTCTTTTTATGCCTTAAGGCACATCCTCTGTCATATAATATTCTGTAATAGGGCGTGTATTGATCAAAACAGCTAATTTCACCACAAAGATTATTTTCTAACTTGAAAAGTCTTGATATTATCTACAGTTTAAGCTACAGGTGTTATAGTTATCTTCAATTAACTTTGAACCACATTTATGCTCATATTTTTGAAATTTTAATATAAAAATGATTCAAATATTTAAAAGTTTATAATATGGATATCTTGGAAATAAAATCTCAAGTAAAAATTCTCAGATTCATATGTTTGATTAGTTTTGAAAGATATCTTAATTTCTCTCAATAATAACAAAAAGAGATGCATCAAAGGCTAAATAACAAATAATTGAAATTATAAACTAAGCTTAGATGCCAATTTTGAATCTGTGTGAAACGTTTGAGCAAAATCATTAAAAAGGAAGTTTCTGTGAATATTTGAAGTTATTGCATTTTTTCATTTAAAAATAGCAATATACATCAAAATTAACTTATGATAAATTTTATATGTAGTAAGCTTTAATCTTAAGATTATTTTAAAAGTAAAAAGCTTTGGAAGCTCTTAAAGTTTTGATTACAAGCCCATATGAAGGGATTTATCCTTTGGCATCTTGTAAATCCTGTTCAAAAGGAATATAATCCCTTATAAACTTGAATATTTAATCAAACTATAATGTTAAATTGTAAATAAGAATGGAAAATTCATTGAACAGATGGAAACCTTATCTGGGCGCTTGCATATCCCAAAATCTGGGTACCCTGGAATATTTTTCCATTTTCATCTTTGTCCCACCTTTTTGTGATGATTCTTCCACTTTATTGATTCAAAGCTATACCATGCCTTTAAGCCCATTTAAATTGAGCTCAATCATGATTCAAAGACTGTATGGAAGATCCTTATCCAATTCCTTACAGGATGACAACCTTATCTTGGCTCTTGCATATCCCATAAGTTGGGTACCCTGGCATCTTTTGCAATTTTCATATTTGTCCCACCTTTTTCCCCTGATTCTTCCAATTAATTTATTTCAAGCCATAAAATTTCTTGAAGCCCATTTCAATTGAGCTCACTCATGATTTGCAACCTTTATTTCAAATAATTGGCCAATTCAATAAGTAAACAAAACACCTTACTTTCAATATAATTCTTGCAGGTATACATGAGCCTTATGTAATACAGAATTAAATTTGAGATTAACAATTTTTTTAGTTTTGTAAGTATACTATGAGATTATTAAATCTTCCAATAACAGAAAAAGTAAAAACCTTTGGGTATAACACCCTGTGCGTCTACCCTAGGTTATTTTTGATGTAGAATCCACAAAATGACGTGTTAATTATAGCTTTGTTTATCCAAAATAAAACTATAGTCATTTCTAATCATTGATTTATTTTAAAACCTTTGGAAAATTAAATTTTTGACTTAATCAATTGTATGTAATACTTTTTTTGGCCTTATTAGTTTGTCATATATGCCTCACAGGCTCACAATATCTGTAAGTGAACCTAAATATGTATTTTGAGACATATTTTAGTCTTAGAAGCTTGGAAATACTTGAAATTTAAAGGTTAAACAATATTCCATCTCTTATTCATATTTAACTCCAAATTTCAGTACTTCAGCTGGAAAATATCAATGTATATTTATCCTGAATTATTTAATCCCTATTGACATTAATGATAAATTCATGAATTGTGGTATTAATACATAAAATGACATCATTTTACCAATACAAAAACCTCATCATGACTATTTGGGATGATTCATCATAATATGCAGAGCATTTCAAACCTGTTTTTTTAGCTCTTAACCTATGAGAAAATCTCTCAAGAATTGTTCTGAATTACTCTCTGATATATAATTGCAAATTGAATTTCAAAAAATCAGAATCTAATTCCCACACTTTTTTATCATTTAAAGGGAAGCTTCATTCCACAAAGGTTTCTCTTTGTGTTCTAAATCCTTTTCACTATTTTATGATTGGATATTAGGAATTCTTCAAAATTAAGTCAATTGCTCCTTTTTGGAGAGACAAAATGAAATAAAATGTATTAGAAATGATCAATATCAATAACCTTCAAAGCTATTTCTTCAAGAAATAAAAACTTATACTCTTGATTTTAATCATTGTTAGTATTTAAGCTTAAGATATCATTGGCTTTGAAGTAAAACCTTAAAGAAAACAATAAATTTTTAAACTGTGGCATATCACAACATTATTTCAAAATGAGCTAATATGGCTTTTCTCATGCTTATACATTTTAGCAGATTTGCAGAGTTTCATTATCAATGTGAATGACAGTTTTTATTATCAGATCAACTTTTTTTCTCGAAATGACTTCTTTAAAGACAAAACAATGCTGAATGAAGAAAAAAAAATGCCTAATTGTGTGCAACTTAGATGTATTTTTTAAACCCAAAAGACCACAAAAAATAAAAATGATGTAATTATAAATCAAAGCCATTTAGTTATATTATTCAAAACAACAATTAAAATATAAATGTGTAAATTTATATATACAATGAAAATCTTATAATTTCAAAATAAAATTACCTGAAATTTAAATTGTGAAAACACCTTTTTACTTGAAAAAATTGAGCAAAAATGAATTTTCAACAAAAATATTAAAATTAAAATGTTTTTGGGAAAAATTTGAATAAAATTTGTCATAAATTTTTATCAAATAACTAAACATATGAGAAATATTTCACTATTGGATTCCTCATAAAAAGGAAGGTGGGGTCACCTCTGGGTAAAATTTCTGTAACTCAACTTTAAATAAGCTTAAATTAAGTTTTTACTACTTTCTGTATGAAAATTGAAAATCCTCAAAACCTCAATTGAATTCACACGACATATGGTGTCAACCATCAACTTTTATGTGAAAATTGATTTGTGGTGTGTAGCTTAGAGGTTATGAATAATGGATGTATTTTAAATTTAAATGTCAAATCGTGTGTATGAATTACATAATTTAACTTTTAATTACATGTGAGGTATTGATTATTCCAGTTGTGTGATGTAAATACTAAATTGAATTCCATATGTAAATTACAAGTATAATACATGATGAGGAATCAATGAAAAAATGAACTGTAAAGATTAATTCTCGGGGAAAAGAGAATTTTGGCTCCAAGGATGCCATACTCCCCCAAATTACTTGCTGACAGGTATGGGCTGTCAAACTTCACAGAAAAGCTCATCACTTTTGACTCAATTGATGATGAGGTTTTGATACAAACCAGAATAGTTTTAAGTGTTGCTAAGAGGGTAAAGCTACCCTTAAGCTAAAGTGATCTTAGTAAAAACAGTTTCCACTTGTTTTTACGTCTCTTACACACATTCTGACATGTTGTGAAGGCTTGAAACCAGGTATTACTATAGCAATGGCTGATTTAAGGGTCTAAAATGGCTAAATCCCACCCTTTTTTGGTCCAAACCAGGGTTCAATGATCCCATTATTGGGTTTTTCTGTTCTCAGAGTGTTTTCCACGACTGAAAAGAGTTAATTTTACTGTTGGAGTAAGAAAACTGGTGGCTGTAAAAGAATGTCTTCTTTGCCACACTTTTTGCTGCATGTTAGAATATTTTCCTTTTATAATTAGTTTGAACACTGTTAAATCAATGAATAAAAGATTCCAACCTCCCTTTCTAAATCATTTTAAACTTTTTTTTCAGTTTGAAAAAATTATTATTATCATTTTTTGTAACTTTTATAACCATATTTTTACCCTTGAACCACCCCATAAGTGAATTGAAGCATTTTCCATCACTGTTAACTTTGTCACTTTGTTTCCAAATTCCCTCTGGTAAATTTTTGGGACTTTTTTCTCTTTAATATTCCTTTTGAAGAATTTTGTCTTATATTAATTTACTGCAGTTCCTTGCTCAATTAATTTCAATTGAAATTTCACTTGAAGAAATTTCTATTGTAGCCTTAAACATCTATTGTAGATTATTTTTGGATAGATTCTTATTTTTGGTAAAGCCGTAAATATTTATATTATTATTTTTTTATAATTAGAGAGTTAAGAACAATAACTTTGTCATGTTTTCTTTCAAAAATCTTAAATCTTAACATTTTTGATCATATTTTACCATATGCAAATTTTGAGGACAGGAAAAGTACTTGCTTTTTAATCAAAGTTTCATATCCACACCTTGCCAATTGAGAATGGATTAGAAAAAAATTATTCTTGTATTTTATTGAATTTATGGATGATTTTCTGATGAAATAAGGGGAAAATATTCAATAAGCAGATAAGTCCAAAACTTGACATACATATACTTATGATAGCAAAGAAGAAATAGCAATATGTGTGTGTATTTCACCTTTGCATTCACAAAACATTTAAAACTAACAATAATCTTATCACATGAGCATTTATGCACCTGGACTGCAGGACCAGTTGGTGTTAACCCCTGGGTGGAATTTGAATGTTTTTCTCTAGCTTTGATTTGAATTTACATAATTTTCAATGTGTTATGAATATTAAATTCCTTTTCTAATTCAATTAGCCTTATATTTTCTTTGTTATTTAACAAAAAAGAAACCTTAAAGCCCCTGAGTCCCAAAATGGAGTTCTGAATCTTGGAAGCACCTCTTCCATATCAGAAAAGAATAATGGAAAAAATGGACTTTTCAAGTATTTCTCCTAATAATCAACCAAATAAAAAATTCAATTCCATTCCCCCTTCCCTTCTTCAACCAGGAAATGGCTCATTCATTATCAATTATTGAGGAAACAATTTGCTTTATGAAAACTGCTTTATATCCACTAAACCCCTCCAACATGCTTATAAATGAAAACCAAATAAAACTCCTCTCAAACCAAATCCAAAGCTTGAACATGTTAGTCAAAAACAAGAGAGAATATGCTTGAACTGACAGCTCCAAGTGAAACACCATATAAGAAGTAAAAAATAAATTTCCTTGACCATTCATAGTGGGGTTACACTGTTTCAAATGTTTAGCTATTAACCTGGACTTCAGTTGTTTCTAACAACCTCAAAAACCCCTCAACAGGAAAAATAACCCCACCTGAAAAGAGTATGATAAGCCCCAAACCCCTCACCAATTCTGGACTGCATGATTTCAACAAGGCAAATTTAGTCATGTACATCCCACAAGGTTTTTAAGAGCTCAGGAACACCCAGCCACATATTCAACAAATAAAAGAAGTGAGATATCAGGAGCAATAAGTTCTGAAGTATATGTAAAAGCAGTTAAGATTTATTGAATATGAATGAGACCATCTAATCACCTAAAACTTGATACTGCTACAAGAGCCAAAGCCCAATTGTTACTTATGAACAAGCACTAATATACTGATCTGATCAATGAGAGCCTGAAAACCTACCTTGCAAGTTTTCCAGTACTTATACATGGTTTTCCAACTACATTTCAGCCCCATATGCTGGCACAACTAAGGGATTTAGGAAAACAAAACAGAATTTATCCCCTAATCATTTGATCAGCAGGATGACTAGGAGACCCCAATGCAAATGGGAGGAAAAATGGATTCATTTTCTTAAACTTACTAGACCAATCAAAAGGCTTTAAGATTGAATGCTCTGGCCTCTTCTATTAACAAAATTTTCATTGAGGTGCACACTATATTAGAACAATACCACAATTCTTCTGATGCTGGAAAGTGGGGCACACTACCCCATGGTGAAGAAATGACCCTCTGCAGAAAATGCAATGGGCCACATTAATCAAACCTTTTCCCCAATTCCAACACCAATGTAACACCAACTACCTGCTGTATATGAATTTCTCATACAAAAACAACCCCCAAAAAAGAAGAGCAAAAAAAGCAAAAATACTGCTGAAAAAATAAAATAAAGGTTAAAAAATTGGTCTTTGAGGGGGAGTATTATTGGTTGCAAGATATTAAATATATATACTTATTCAGTTACAATTCTAATCTCAATCAAAATGATATATATTTATATATATAAAAATCTTAATCCATGTAACGCAGTTTCAAGATCTATATATAAAAATTTTAAGTTATCGTCGAAACAATTGAGAAAAGAATGGAGAGACAAAGATCTCCCGTGTTTGGAAATTGTACCTGGATAAGAAAAGAAATATATAAAATTCTTAATTTATCTTTGAAAAAATTGAGAAAAGAATTGAGAGACAAAGATCTCCCCTGAGGAGAGGATCCTCTGTCAAAAGTTGAGTTTTTTGAGTATATTTGATATTGAATACATTATGCATATAGGTTTTATCACCTTGTTAGGTTTCGATGTATGTTCTTTAGAATACTGTATTTGTTAATACAATAACAGGGAGCCTTGAGGTCTGCATCAGTGTGAGATAGCACCAGATATGGCATGCCTGATTTCAAAATCAGACAGTCGCATTTGGTGGTCTCGCAGGCGCACTTCAGGTATGGATTGCGCCTCACTATTCCACGTTAGTTAAATGACCCTCTCAGAAGTGATTAAGACAGATGTCAGGAATGGAATACAGTATATGTGAAATCACCGAAAAAAAAGATGAGCAAGGGAAATTGGCACTCATGAATTTGACCAAGAGGTTCCACGGTACTGCACTGTGCCGTATGTACTGTACAGTAAAGTACTGTACTGTACACTACCTACACAATTCAAATATAGTCTCCCGCGATGGACAATCAAGTCAAATCAAAGACCTTGCTCAACAGGACAAGCCTCTGAGAGAGTCATCACCAGCAAAGGCCTTCGCGGATATTTAACTTCCCCAGCTTTTAGGGAAGGGTGAAAACCCGCCTCCCAAACCACCTAAAGCAGCCAACCTTTGCTCAGAAATGCTTCAACCCCAGCTTTTAACCATCGCCATTTTATTCGCCCTTACCTTGAACGTGCTCACAGTAGGTAGGCAAGATTGTAAATATGGCTTTGGAACTCGTTGGGTGCACACCTATGACGATTTCGCCCGTAAGTACCCTTTTGGAACTTAATTTTAGATGAGCCACATCATCTAGCCCACTTCTTTTTCCCATTTTTCATCAATCGGATGTTGTTCACCCCTTCAGTTTGCAAAGTCACCGCAAAAGATGTATTTAAATGCTCCCGGGACAATTGCCACACTAGCATTGGTGGTAAGCTTCCTTGTTACCTGCTAATCTTTCATTGCTATGCCAGGTTCCCAAATGCTAACTCTATATTGATTGAAAAGATATCAATCAAAAACTATACTTCGAAGGCTGCGTTGGACAAATTTCATATCGAACTATTCCTTTCGTTTTCCCCTATCATTTTGAAGTTCAAGGTAATACGAACACCCTTAGTAAGCTTCTATTTTCATTTGAAGTAATTTTTAATTGTTTTTTGGTAATATATTTTTATTCAACTTCAGTCGTTTACGGTGGCGGAATGGCTCAAGATTTAGGGCAAGCTCAAGTCTATACAAATGAGTATTTCAACTGTACTATTGGTCCGCGCAGGAATACCATAAGACCATGTAAGTTGTCACCCTTATTCAATGATTATACAACTAAAACGCGCTGCAAAAAGTAGACTTATTCAATTGCCTTCATCAAAAAGATTGTGACTTTTGTCAACCATATTCCGGCAGATAAAAAAGCTTCTGCAAGTCGCTGGATATGACGTCGGATTCAAAAGCAATTATTTTACCTAATTCATTTCATCATTGATTTCCTAAATGCTACATATTTTCCCTCTTTTTCTCCCTTGAATTCTTTATTGAAGAATGCTAGAGTATCCCTGTTTTTTTGCTATGAGTGCGACCAGGGGTGGATTTTTCAGTACAACGCCTATCAGTCACACTTTGTGGAATTTCTAGCACCCATTGCTTTGAATTTATCTTTAATTTTGTAAATGTGGTAGAGAATTATTATATTTATCTTCTATTACACTAAAGATAACCAGCAGCAATGTCAAGTATGCCATTTGTTTCTTTGAAATGTGCTACGTGAATGCATGACTTCAATCAATCCTTATTTCGTAGTTTATGAGCGATTCTCTGAATACCAATCTAAATGATTGTTGAAAAGGGCACTTTCAAGTGGAGGCTCCTCCACTCGCTGGAGCTCAGCGACTTCGCCAAGATATGAAGGTAATGCAAGTTGGCTGTAGATTAGCTCTACGTCTTTCCAACTGTGTAGACCAGTCAAGATTTACATAACCCATATACTGTATCTATGATAGGGGGTTTTCATGGCGTCTTGAAGTTGAATTTCTAAAATCGTGAAACCTGGCAGTCTGGTTTGTGATTCCAGGCAAGCCATATTTCATAGTCTCGGGATCATACAGGCCTTGGATTTTACACCCAAAGCCACAAACTAGAACCTTTTTGGAACATATTTTGAGCTAGGTTCAAGCAAGATAAAAATTGAAGTAGGAAATCAATGACCCATCACCGCAAAGTTCTTCATCACTTAAAAAATCCAAAAAACTAGCCCAAGCAATCTCCACTCAGAATTTGGATTGATTTTTTCAACCTTGTGTTGCCAAGAGGGTGAGTGATTCAAATTGGTACTAACAATTGATCTTCCAAGCTAATTTTTTTAATTAGTTCCTATCCTTGCAATTTCTGAAGACTGCAATATTCTATTTCATTTGTGATTCCAATATTCCTCTCTCTATCACAGACTCCACATCCTTTCAATCACTCCAAGAGCTTTGTAATCCAAACATCTTGAAGATCCTGGTCTGGTGCAGAGGAAACACCTTTCATTTGGATGGGAAGTTCTTATTTCATTAAGAAGACCTCTGAAGTACAATATTTCCACAAAAATGAAAGGTATCCTTCACCACAGATTTATGGAAAAGCCCAAACATTACTACTTTCATTGCCATTACTTCACATTTCCTGGATGAAAACTGGAACCTCACCTCTGTCCTATTAGGCTTAAATACCATGGAAGATAAGAAGGTCATTAAATTCAGTCAGCATTTGCAGCTGGTTTCCTTTTTCATATTTGTTTCAGGAAATCATTTGGGTTTCTCTCTTGCAAAAAACCAATTGAAGATACAAGAATGTTTCAAATTTGAACAAAAAGTAATGTTTATTACGACCAACAATGCTTCATCTAATAACCATATGTGTTTGGGTGAGTCTATGATAGAATAGTAATATGGTATATACAGCTCTAACTGTGACTGTGACATGGATAAAAATTGATAAAAAGATTTTAAAAGGGTATTTAAAGGGCTTTACTAAAGAGGTTTAGTGGTGGTGAGTGCTGTTGAAAGCCCTGGGTGCAATAATTATCTGTTGGGTTACAACAATAACTACTACAATACTTAAGATTAGAAGTATGCCTGGTTATTTTCCAAGAGTACATTTTTTTGGACAGTTGTACTACATAGGAATTCCTCTTTTGGGCAGAGAAAGAGCCCTTTTTATCCTGAAATTGGGTGGAAAGGTCCTTGGGACCACTCCACATGGAGGGATTGAAGATTTTTCACTTCATAGTACTGGCTTGTGGTTTGCAAAAGGTCAGTATACTCTGCATTGGGGTCAGATGTGGTTTTCAAACCACAGCGGGTAAGTTTTCACCAATACAGGGTGAAAAATTTCATCTGGGGACCACACAGCCCTCTTATGACATGTATGACATGTAGAATGCTGTACAGCACCTGTATGGGACCCCAGTATCAAATTATTTATGAGGTATTGAAGTGTAAATAAGCTTCTTCATCTTTTTGACACCTCATAATCATAGTTATGGGAAATTATCCCACATTAAGGGTGTATTGGCCAAACTGTGGGATTTTGACCTTCAAACAGCTATAGATTTGTTAGTTTTCAAGATATTTTGCTCAACATTGGTTCATTGTGTAGCACTGGATGTGATATAAAAAATAGTACCTTATTTGATATGGGTAACATTAAATATGGCAAAGTTATTCCATGTTCAAGTTTTGTTATCCATATATATGATTTTCTCAAAATCTGTATGGAGCTTGTTTGCTCCATAACTTTTGCTTTAGATGAGATATGGGGAAATGGATGACACCATAAGATTTCCCTGATTTTTCTCTGTCCAAAAAGACCCCACTGTCACAGCCAAGGAGGCAGGGGCATTACCAATCATATTCAACAATCATTACTTCATTGATACCCCTCAAAACCCAATCAGCAAGGGGGTTTCATTCAACATTCTCCAAATACAGTTTTCATACAGGCAAGATCCAAATACAGCTTCAAACCTCAATACAGTTTCATACAGGCAAGACCCAAATACGGGATTCACCGAATACAGGCCTGTAATCAATACAGGCGCAAATACCTGTATTGACTGTATAACCTGTATTGGATTCACCAATACAGGATTCAATCCCACATCCAACTTCTTCCAGCATACAGACAAGTATCTCAACACTCAAACTCCAAGGCTGGTATTTCTCACATATACCAGCCCCTCTTCACCCACCTGGGGGTTTTTCCCCCAGTTAATTAAAATATTGGATTTATTATTTAATATTATTTTATTTCTCATTTAAGAAATATTATTTTATTATTTATTAAGTTAGTCTTTGCCTTCCCTCACCTGTTCAGTAGAGTCCTGGTGGCCATATCCTTTATTAATCCTTCTCTCTTCTCTGAACAGGTTGAAACAGTGTTACAGGATTATTTGTGGTTGGCTCTTTATTATTGCTTTTGTTTTCCTCTCATATCTTTTAACTCTTATTATTTTATGACTAGGAAATTATTATCTTATTTCATTACTCTTATCATTTGAGTATCTCATTTTGAGCCCTCCATAAGTAAGTCTGTTCACTGAGTGCCAGGCCCTCTTCACTTAGAAGAGCCCCTGTGACATTATTTTAATTAACTCATAATTGCTTCTTTTTCTTTCATTCATTTTATTCATTTCTCTCATTCTTCAATTATGATCTTTTCATGATTTTATGATTTTTATGATTTTTTATGATTTTCTCTCTCTCATCAATTTTCATCTCATTCTTTTCATTCAAATTAAAATTGATTCTCTTTCTCATTTCAAAAATTTCTGCTGACCATTTCACTTTATCATTATCATTCTCATTTCTCTTTTTTGTCTGAATTCAGGTTTTTATCAGGTTATTTGAGTGGAATTTTTTGGGTTAATTGATTAATCATTCAGGGATTTTATTGATTTGGGGTATTCAGTGATTTTGGATTTTGAAATTCTCAAGATTATTGATTGATTGTTTGATTCCTCAAGACATTGATTTCACCTCAAGATTTTGAATTGACCTTGATTGAATTGATTTGACTGACTTGATTTGACTACTCAAGATAGCTGATTTATCCTCAAGACTTTATTTAATTGATTGATTTGAATTTGATTCCTCAAGAAAATTGAATTGACTTTTTAAGATATTTATTGAATTCCTCAAGACTTAATTGATTTGATTTTGATTGACTTGATTTGACTTATTGATTGAAATTGATTATTCATAAGAATTTGACTTTGTCATCTTCACTCTTCAAGATTTATTCATTGATTCACTTCAAAATTATTGATTGAGCTCTCAAGTTCATCAAGATTTTCATTTGATTGTTTTGGTCAAGCCTTCTTTTATTCAAAGTATCATCAAGTTTTATTTATTCTTCTTTCATAATGCCAGTTCAGCATAGCCCTCCAGCCAAGAATACAAGATCTCAAAGACATCAAGCTGTTCTCACTCCTACAGCAAGGGCTCCTCTTGACCGCACACCATCAGTTCATCAACTGAGTGCAAATTTGGACAGAGGACCACCAATGGAAGGAAAAGCACCCTCCAGAAGAGGAGGTGTGAAGTCTAGAAGATCAAGATCATTCTCTGGACTGTTGGGTGGCTATCCAAGCATTCCTCAAGGGCCTAGAAGTAGATTGGGGGAAGCTGAAGATGAGGAGGGGGAGGAGTCTGTGGAAGAGGAAGAATCTGAGGAGACTGAAGTGGCATCTGCCTTGGCAGGTGCTCCTGAAGCTTCTGAGGCTTTAAATCTAGCCCTTTCTAATCAACCTTCTGTCTCTCAAGCTGAACCAAATTTCCTCAAGATGATGGAGCAAATGACTCAGCTTATGGGACAACTCACTCAAGCAGTTGCCCCAAGGGACACTTCAAAAGTCCCTGCATTCAAGACTCCATCAATGAAGGCACCTGATTCTTTTGATGGTACTAAAGCTCATAAATTGAGAGGATTCATTCAATCGTGTCAATTAATCTTTCATAATGACCCAGCAAACTTCTTCTCTGACAGGAAGAAGGTGCTTTATTCAACTTCTTTTCTTACTGGTAGAGCTGGCAAATGGATTGAACCTTACCTCTCAAATATCTCCAATGAAGACCCATCTTATCTCCTCAATAACTGGCAGTTATTCGGAACCCAGTTATTCACTCTGTTTTGTGATCCCAATGAAGTCAGAAAAGCTGAACAAGAGTTGGACAATTTGAGGATGAGGGAAAGTGGTCAAGTTTCCTTGTACATAGCTGATTTTAGAAGTTTGATGGCAAGAATTGGAGACTGGGGGGAAAGAGCCTATATTCATGTGTATAGGAGAGGCTTGGCATCAAGGTTGTTGGACCAATTGGCTTCTCACCCTGGAACTTTTGATAGTCTTCAAGAACTCATGGACATCACCTTGGAATTAGATACCAGGTACCATGAGAGGCAGAAGGAAAAGGGTAGCCATCAAGAGAAGAAGCCTCCAATCAGTGGATCCAACTCCTCCAAGCCCCCTCAAAGTTCATCATCAAAGAAGCCTTATCACAAGAAGAATAAGAAGGGGAAGAATTTTCAAGTGTCCAAAGACAAGCCTCATGCTGCTCTCCTCAATAAGGAAAATAAATTAATTGGTTCTGAAAAGGAGAGGAGGATTAAAGAAGGCTTGTGCAATTATTGTGGTGGTAAACACCCATGTGAAAAATGCTTCAAGAGGCCTGAGAATAGGCAAGGGTCATCAAAAGGCTTCCCTAGCAAGCAGGGAAAAGCCTGAGTGGGAATCATGATGTGTTCAATGGTTCTCACTTATTTCCTTCAAGAGCACAATTGTGCACTCTGAATACTAGTGTCAAGAAATCTTTAAAATTTCTTATTTTTTCTTCAATCTCTGATATTTTTTATAGTATTCTCATTGATTCTGGTGCTACAAACTCCTTTATTGCAAAGAATTTTGTTCTCAAGTACTCATTGGCCATGTCAGAGCTCCCTGAAAAGATTCCTCTTTTCATTCTGGATTCCAGTGAATCCACTTCCTTGTTCATCACCCATTATACCAAGTGGGTTGTTGATTTACCTTCCTTCCCAAGCTTTGAATGGGATTTCTTTATCATAGATTCACCCAAGGGAGAAGACCTAATATTGGGCTATGATTTTCTTTACCATTTCAATCCCATTATTGATTGGAAAAATGGATTGATCACCTATGATTCTAATCATAAGGATTCTAGTCGTATTATTTCTTCTACAAGTAATGACTTTTCCACTGCTGTCAACTGTGTTGCTCTGGTTGGTGAACTTAAGACACCTTCCTTTCCTCCTTCTGTCCATAACCCCTCCATTTTTCCCTCTCAGTCATTACTTCCATTAAGAGATGAAGTCTTCAAAGAGATAAAAGATGTTGGAGAAGATGTTGCTATATCTTCACTTCATCTCTTTCAAGGGGATATGGACCTTCCTCCTTTATCTTTTCATGCCTCCCTGGAGGAGCAGTGGGATGAGGAGGAAGAGCCAGAAGAGATTGAAACTGTGCTGAAGGAATCCCTCCTGTTTATCACAAATATTTGGATGTATTCTCCAAAGTGAAAGCAGAGAAACTTCCTCCACACCGTGCCTGTGATCATCATATCAAACTGGAGGGTCTTCTACCTCCAGTTGGTGTTATCTACTCTTTATCAAGAAATGAGTCAGAAACACTGCGGGCCTACATTTCAGAGAATGTAGATAAAGGTTTCATTAGACCAAGCTCCTCCTCAACAGGAGCACCTGTCCTTTTTGTTAAGAAAAAGGATGGTAGTCTTTGTTTGTGTGTTGACTACCGCAAACTTAATGCTGTCACTAGGAAGAACAGGTATCCTGTTCCTCCAATGAATCAGCTTCTTTTGTATTCAACGGTGCTACTATCTTCTCCAAGATAGATCTGCGTGGTGCGTATAATCTCTTGAGAATCAAAGAGGGGGATGAGCACTTAACTGCCTTTAGAACCAAATATGGCAGTTATGCCATTTGGCTTAACCAATGCTCCAGCTTCATTCTAAAATCTTGTGAATGATATCTTTGTAGATTATTTGGATGTTTTTGTTGTAGTGTACTTAGATGATATTATGGTCTTCTCTAGCTCTTTGGATGAACATGTTAAACATGTGGCCTCTGTTCTCCAAAGGCTGAGAGACAATAATTTGTTTGCTAAAGCCTCAAAGTGTGTATTCCATGCCTCAAGTGTGGAATACTTGGGCTATGTTGTTTCAAGTGATGGCCTCAAGATGAATTCTTTAAAGGTTCAACAAATCCTCAATTGGCCTCAGCCCAAGAACATCAAGGCCCTTCAATCCATTCTTGGCTTTGCCAACTTCTATCGTTGTTTCATTAAAAATTATTCCAAAAAAATCTCTGCTCTCACTTCCCTCCTTAAAAAAGATTCTCCCTTTATCTTCAATGAGGAAGCTCTTAGTCAGTTTCAAATACTCAAAGAAGCTTTCACCACTGCTCCTATTCTCTCTCACTTTGTGAGCCTTTGAGATATGACCACATATCCAATAAGGTCACAAAAAGGATTAATAATAATTATACCTTTAATATAATTATATTAAAATTAATTAGAATAATTATACACTAAAAATAATTACTCAAATATACAAAAATACCATAAATTGGTACTAAAATTGGTTTAACTTAAAAACCAATGAATGAACATGTGAAATAAATTATACCATTGGATTCCCCATGGAGAAATACACATATACCACTTTTATGGCATATCTGTAAAGTCAATATTTAAGGAATTATAAGGTATAATACCTTATAAAAACCATAAAACCTTATTTATCTCAGAAACTAATGAAACAACATGTGAAATAAATTGTACCAGTGGATTTCCCACAAAAATCCACATATAAAACAATTAATAAGCTAATTCCCAAAATCAATACTTAAGGAATTATCCTGAATATATGCACTTTTTTGGTCAACGCATATATTCAGTGATCATAGCTAATATCTTCTAAAATATACATGATAGAATGATGAACCAAAAATAAAGTTACCACGTAATTACTGTAAGAACACAGATATGAACTTTATTTTACAAGTTATAAACAAGGTTAAAACCTATGATGAAATATTGATAAAAATCAGCAGAGCTGTTGACCACTTTGTTGTGAAAGTGCTCCAAACTTAAAAAAAAGTACACAGTTGGATTCTACTAGTTCATTCGTGAAGAATGATGTAATTTTTATTATTAAATTCAGGGTATAACCCCCTGAAATCAAGGTTTGAAGTTTAAAATATTGAATTTCGACAGAATAGATGAGTTACAAGAAAAATCATCAAAATTAGAGTTTTGATGATGTAATGAAAAGCTCTTGGCAGTATAATAAGGTTATGTCAGGCTATCAGAATTCACTCTCTGAATTGCTGTAGCGTGAAAACCTTAAAAGTTATTGAGGTTCAAAGTTTGAGCTTAAATTGAGCTGTTATGATCACATACTGTAACCTTAAATTAAGTTTAACAGTCTTAATAGTGATAAAATTGGTGAATACTATTAGTTTATGATTAAAACTAATAAAATCCACGAAATTTGGGGTTCTGCCAAGCCTCTGATGTCATCACACTTAGAGTTACAGTGATAACTCTAAATAATGGTGCAATAATGATGTAATATGGTTTGATGATGATGTAATCCCCCTCAAACCTTAAAATATTGATCAATTCCAGTGGATATGATCAGTACACGTCTACTAGAAGCCTGTTGGACTCTAGGAGGGAGGTATTTACTATAAATAGAGCTCTTTTTACTCTGTTTTCCCCTCAGACGCATCAAAAACATTAAATCAATTAAATAAAAGGTAATTTCTTTATTCTTTAAATATAAAACTCTTATATTCTTAAAGACCAAAGACCATCTTGTTATTAATCACCATTTTTACGTGATTAAATCAATTCTTTAATTGTTTTTGCTATAAATCTCTCTAAAAAGCTCATTTCCACGAAAAATCAAGAAATTTAGTGAATTCTCTTTATTTTTATTGTAAATACAATTTGAAAAGGTTGTATTATATTCTTTTGGCGTAAAATAACTCAAAATTATTATCTTAAGTGTTAAAAGTAGGTTATTTCATCTTATTATAATAATTTCTCTCTTATTATTACTCATAATAATTCTTATTTATTATAAATAGTATTTATATTAATTTATAACTTTAATATTAGTAATATTATTGTTATTAATTGTTTTTTATTTATAAAAAACAATTTTTTACGCCTTTATTATTTGTTGGTAACAATAATAAAGAGCTTTTTAATATATTAATTATTTTATATTAATATATTTATTTATTATATTATATTTTCATAATATAAATTATATTATTATATTTATTTAATAATATAATTATTTTACGCCATAATAATAATAATTATTTATTATTATTATATTTTTAATCTTATTTATTCAATTTATAAGGACATTCAGAGTACAATAAGTAATAAATTAGTAATTTTTACTTATTGTTTCATAGTCAAACCTTACATTTGGGGGCCTGGCCGTGATATTTACTTAAAAGACCTTTAAAAAGATTCTATTTGGGTTTATCCATAATAAATTATATTTATAATCATAAAATTATATAATAATTTTATATTTTATTGATTTTAAAAGCTATTGAGGCATTTGGAAAGCAATTGTACTGTCTTACACGTGGTTTTTCACATCCTTAGACTTGCAAGAACTTTCTTTGAGTGACTCTAGTGATTAAAAAAGATAATTTATAAATTGAAAATAATTTTTCTTATAATTTAATTTTGTAAGAATCATATTTATTTTTTATTTTTTATTTTATTCTTTAAAAATAAAAACATACATAAAAAATATTAAAAACCAATAAAAAAAGTTATTTTTATTCATTTTTATTCATTTCTTTATTTATTTCATTTTTTTTAAGATATAAAAGCAATTTCTACGTGGAAAATTGCCATATCTTGCCAAAAATAACACTTATTATAAAAAGACTTATATTTATTTGTCTTTTTTAGTGTTTGAAGATAACCCAACAGAAGACAACCAAGCTACTGTTGAGAGATTGGTGGAAGAAACTTGTCAAAGTTCTCCTACACCAGTTATCACCAAAAGAAAGAAAGCTAAGAAATTAGACTTTCCAGGGCCCACCATTCAAGACTCTGAAGGTGAGCACCTCTTTTTAAATTGCCATAAAAGAATTTTATCCTAAAATACTTTTATTTTTTCTTATTCTTTAATTATGACTACCAGAAGAGGTTCCCAATACTCCATCCAATCAGATGGAGCTGGACTCAGAAGTAGAATTGATCCCTCAAAAGGGAAAAGAAAGGGCAATATCCCCAGTGGAACAGAATCCACACAAGGAAGTGCCTTATCCCAAAGGCAAGTCCCAGAAATGCCCATGATATCTGAGCCTGAATTGGAACTAAGTATGAGTAACTCAAACAGGTACAAATCACATTCAGAGGGCTCAGATAGACATCTACATGAGCCAGTACAAGCAGTATTACACAGTATACAAGGACAAAGACTGGGAAATGCTGCCTCAAATACACCAAGGAGTGATGAACTCCTGGCACATCCTGAAAAAGTTCCTCAAAGAGGAGGAGATAGTGAAATACTCCAATGGATGGAATCCACTATCATCCAAACCTCAAATCAAAAAAATCAAGGATTATCATGCCAAAAAGAGGGAGGCAACCAAGGAAGAAGCCCCAGTAGCTTCTACCAGCAAGCCTCAAGCCAACCCACTTCCCCAAGAAGGGAAGAAGAACAAGAAAAAGCATTGGAGGAAACCATATTCCCCAAGCTACAGAATCCCAAGAATCCAAAAGGATGCCATGGACAATGTCTTCAACATGGCCAGAACCTTGATGGAATTCAAGGACAAGGAAGAGCAAAGAATGAGACAACCTCATTTCCCAAAGAAATAACCTTGTCCAAAGATGTTGTAAATACTTTAACAGAAATTAAAAATAGTATATTACCTCTAAAAGAAATTAAAAACAGTTTATTATCACTACAAGAAATAAATAACAATTTATCTTCTTTAACAAAAATTGTTGTACAAAACAAGAAAGAAATTGACAACATTAAGTTTATTGTTGAAAATAATAAACCAAAGAATTTAATTGACAATACTCAAAAATTAATACAAGGACAACAAGAATTGTATAAATACATAAAAGATATCAAAGACAAAACTTTGACAATCAATTATGATGTGAGTATTGAAAATCTCACAGAAAAATTAAATAAATTAAGTATTTCTGTAGAAAAATTTGAAGAAAAGACTTCATCACACCAAAAATTACTTTTGGACCATGTGGAAAAAAGTGATGAAGCAAGAATGCATCTGAAAGATGATATTCAAAGTGAAATAAGGCTTATTACTGAAAAAATGGATAAAATTAATGAGGCTAATTTAAATATGCCAAAGTTATCAACACCATTTTCTCATATAAGAAGCCCTGTTAAAACAAAAGAGGAATTGTCAAATCCTTTCATAACAGACTTGAGTCACCAAGACAATAACCAAGTCTTAATGAAAGAAGCACCTCAATTGAAAGAATGGCCAACATTCACAGGAGAAGGTGAATATGACCACATGTCATTTATTAAAACAATTGACATGTTACAAGAAGACTATGCCATACCAGATGAATTAATCACTGCAAGATTACATTCATTATTTGAGAAATCTGCAAAAAGATGGTATTATGGCATAAGACAGACAAATGGTAAAAATACCTGGTCTTGGTGGAAACAAGAAATAATCACCAAGTGGGCAAATGATGCCTGGACGTACAAGATAGAAAATGCATTTGAAAACTCTTTCTTTGCCCCAGAGAAAGATAAACCTTTAACTTGGTTCTTAAAACAAGTTGAAAGGCTTAATGCACTGTACCCAGAAATGTCACAGAAGATGGTACATATGAAAATACTTAAAAAATGTGGAGGGGAACTAGAACATGCCCTAAGAAGCAGGTGTATAGAACCATGCTCCACAGAAGAGTATATAAATGCACTAGAAGATATAGTGACAAGAACAAAAATTGGCAGGACTTGGAAAAGATTGGACATTAAAAGCCCAAACAAAACATTTATCAAGAAAGATAAATCAAAAGAATCCTTTAAACCCAATACATCCAACAATAATGAGCAGAGAAAATGCCATAAATGTGGAGGTATTGGACACTTAGCCAATAATTGCCTTAAAAAAGCAAAGATCAATGAAATTGTGGAAACAGAAAACCACAATGACAAAGAAGAGGAATCTGACTCTGAAAAAGAGACAGAAGAGTCAGAGAGCTCTGAAGGTGATGAAATCAATATAATTAATGCACAAATTAATAATATTGATATAATTTATGAAGTACTGGATGTTAACTCAAACTTGCCACAAGTTGGAACATCTGACACAAATCTGACAAACATACAAGATGCCAAAATGTATAGAACCAAACCTGCAAGAGGAATGGGATATACAGCTGGAAAATCAAGTATTAGTATTGTTATGGTTGATAACCAAGAAGGAAAGGTTAACTTGGATACAGGAGCATATTGCACTTGTGTTGGCAAAAGTTATTTAAAAACCATTGTCCCAGACTGGCAAGAAAAACTTATGCCAATACAAGGTGTCAAATTTAGTAGTGCAAGTGAGAGCATGAAGCCCCTTGGAATAATTGATTTAACAATAATCTTTCCTCATCCCTCACAATGTGTCAGAATTAAAGTAGAGTTTGTAGTAATGGACAACTGTACTAGTAATCATTTCATACTTGGGAATGACTACTTATCAATCTATGGTATAGATATCTCCAACCAAAAGGATAGATATTTTACCATAGGAGATAATAAAAGACAAAAGTTTGGATTCTTAAATAACAAAAAACAAATCACAGTTATTAAGAATGAGGAAAAAATTCCAGAAAAAGAACTTTTTATATCTGAAAAACTCAAAGAGGCAGAATTCAATCAAGAATTAACAGAAAAAATGAAAGAAAAATTGATTGACCTCTTATTTAAGTATAAAAATGCCTTTGCAACTGACAAAGAGCCACTAGGTGCCATAATTGGACATGAAGTGGATATAATTCTTAATGTAGAAAAACCTTACCCACCTTTATTAAGAAGACCTGCTTATCCAGCCAGCCCAAGAGCTAGAGAAGCCTTAGAGGTGCACATTAAAGAATTAATGGACCTTGGAGTATTAAGAAAGGTTGGACATAATGAGCAAGTAGAAGTTACTACACCTGTCATTATAACTTGGCATAATGGAAAATCAAGGATGGTAGGAGACTTCAGAGCCCTGAATACCTATACCATTCCAGACAGATATCCAATACCCAGAATCCATGAGACATTGACCCAATTGTCACAAGCTAAGTTCATCACAGCTATGGATGCTCTTAAGGGTTTTCATCAAAATGTCTTAACAGACAATGCCAAGAAACTACTAAGAATAATAGTCCATTGTGGAATTTTTGAATACTTAAGAATGCCATTTGGGATAAAAAATGCACCTTCCCATTATCAAAGAATGATGAATACCATATTTCCTGAAGAATTATCAGAAGGATGGTTAAAAATCTACATTGATGATATCATAGTTTGCTCAGAAACTTGGGAAAATCACCTGACAAGACTAGAAAGGGTACTACAGAAAATAGTCCAAGTAAATATAAAAATTTCATTGAAAAAATGTCATTTTGCATATAGTGAATTAAAAGCCCTAGGACATGTAGTATCTGGCCTTAGTCTAGGCATAGACAAAAATAAAGTAGCAGCAGTACTACTTAAACCAATGCCTCAAACCAAAAAAGAAATGCAATCATTTCTAGGATTTGCTGGTTACTATAGACAGCATATAAAGGACTTTGCAAAGATTGCTAAATCCTTGTATAAGCTATGTGACCAACAAACAGTCTATGAGATGACAGAAGAAAGAGTCAAAGCATATGAAGAATTGAAAAATTCCTTAACAAATGCCCCATTTCTTCTAATGCCAGATTGGAAACTTCCTTTCAAACTGTACATTGATGCTTGTGGAGAAGGACTAGGTGCTGCACTTCACCAAACACAAATTATCAATGATAAACCAGTGGAAGGACCAATTTGTTTCATTTCAAGGCAGATAAAGCCAACAGAAGCAAGGTATGGAGCAAGCCAAATGGAATGCTTATGCCTAGTGTGGGCTTTAGAAAAGCTGCATTATTATTTGGATGGCACAGTATTTGATGTAATTACAGACTGTAATGCTGTGAAATCACTATTAAATATGATGACTCCAAATAGACATATGCTGAGATGGCAAATTGCTATCCAAGAATATAGAGGAAATATGACTATTGTTCATAAATCTGGAAATATTCATAAAAATGCAGATGGTCTTAGCAGATGGGCTCTAGCAAATACCCCTGACAATCCAGCATGGGTACCACAAGAAGAGCACCATATAGAAGGAATATGTGTTACAGACATTGGCACAGAATTCTTTAACCAAGTTAAAGAAAGCTATAAGACAGACAAAAATTGCCATATCTTAACCCAACTTCTAATGAAAGACTGCAAAGATCCATCACTTTCATCAAAACTAGATGAAATATGGAAAAAGGCATATGATGAAGGAAGATTTCACCTCCTTGATGGAATCCTTTACCATAGAACAAAACACACATGTGTTATGGCCTTAACAGATAGAACACTAATAAACACTATTTTACATGAGTGTCATGATAGTGTTGCATCTGGACATCTCTCAGAAGATAGGACACTAGAGAGGGTGAAAACCTGCTCTTGGTGGCCAAATTGGAAGAAAGATGTTGCAGAGTACTGCCAAACCTGTGACAGATGTCAAAAAGCCAACAGAGCCACAGGAAAGAAATTTGGAATGATGATCCAAATCCAAGAACCAAAATCCCCATGGGAAATAGTTCATATGGATTGGGTAACAGCCTTACCTCCAGGAGGAGACAGGAGTTATAATGCATGTCTAGTGTTAGTTGACAGGTACAGTAAAACTCCCATGTTCTTACCATGTCATAAAGATGACACAGCTATGGATACAGCCATAATGATATGGAATAAAGTCATTAGCCACACAGGCTTATTCCAAAATATTATAAGTGACAGAGACCCAAAGTTCACTTCAGCATTATGGACAAACCTCCATAACTTGTTTGGGACAAAGTTATCATTCTCAACAGCTTATCATCCTCAAACTGATGGTTTAGCAGAAAGAATGATACAGACCCTAGAGGATATGATCAGAAGATTCTGTGCTTATGGGCTAGAATTCAAAGATTCTGATGGTTTTACCCATGATTGGTGTACACTAATACCAGCACTTGAACTGGCATATAAGACATCAATCCATTCTTCTACTGGCAAAACACCAGCAATGCTAGAGAAAGGTTGGAATCCAAGACTTCCTTATGACACCCTCAAAAAAGACTTAGTGGATATACATCCAACAGCAAGC
This sequence comes from Austropuccinia psidii, assembly GCA_023105745.1. Lineage (NCBI taxonomy): Eukaryota > Fungi > Basidiomycota > Pucciniomycetes > Pucciniales > Sphaerophragmiaceae > Austropuccinia > Austropuccinia psidii. Next base: position 29,084,176 of record JALGQZ010000001.1, read on the forward strand.
AGTTTCAAGATAATGCTTGACAAAGCAAGACACCATGCAAACAGATGCATGCAAGATTCTTTTAAATATGCAAAAGAAAGATGGGATAAAAGTCATAAACCACCTGACTTCAAAATAGGGGACTTGGTTTTAGTATCAACCCTTAATTTCAATAACATAAAAGGCCCAAAGAAATTGAAAGATTCCTTTGCAGGACCATTTATGATAAAAGCACTTCATGGACCCAATGCTGTGCAATTAGAACTCACAGGTGAACTAATGAACAAACACCCAACTTTCCCTGTAAGTCTGATAAAACCTTACAGTTCAAGTGACAAAGAGTTATTTCCACTAAGAAATAAACCCCCACTTGAAATTCCCCCCTTGGAAGAAGGAGAGGAAAAGAAAATAGTAAAAGTCCCTAAAGAAAGAAGGACAAGAAACAAAAAAGAAAGGGAATACCTTGTGAGGTATAGAAATTCTACTCAAGAAGATGAATGGCTACTTGAGAAAGATATAACAAATGCTGATAAGTTACTAAGAAGGTTCAGACATGAGAGAAAACCTGAAAAATAAAAAGTTAAGCATTATTGAGCTTCAAGACTAACAAAGTCTATTGAAGAGGTAGGACAGTGGATGATACCCTAATCACATATATCAGATTGTGGTACAATCTTTTTTGGTGGTAGGGAATGTGAGCCTTTGAGATATGACCACATATCCAATAAGGTCACAAAAAGGATTAATAATAATTATACCTTTAATATAATTATATTAAAATTAATTAGAATAATTATACACTAAAAATAATTACTCAAATATACAAAAATACCATAAATTGGTACTAAAATTGGTTTAACTTAAAAACCAATGAATGAACATGTGAAATAAATTATACCATTGGATTCCCCATGTAAAAATACACATATACCACTTTTATGGCATATCTGTAAAGTCAATATTTAAGGAATTATAAGGTATAATACCTTATAAAAACCATAAAACCTTATTTATCTCAGAAACTAATGAAACAACATGTGAAATAAATTGTACCAGTGGATTCCCCACAAAAATCCACATATAAAACAATTAATAAGCTAATTCCCAAAATCAATACTTAAGGAATTATCCTGAATATATGCACTTTTTTGGTCAACGCATATATTCAGTGATCATAGCTAATATCTTCTAAAATATACATGATAGAATGATGAACCAAAAATAAAGTTACCACGTAATTACTGTAAGAACACAGATATGAACTTTCTTTTACAAGTTATAAACAAGGTTAAAACCTATGATGAAATATTGATAAAAATCAGCAGAGCTGTTGACCACTTTGTTGTGAAAGTGCTCCAAACTTAAAAAAAAGTACACAGTTGGATTCTACTAGTTCATTCGTGAAGAATGATGTAATTTTTATTATTAAATTCAGGGTATAACCCCCTGAAATCAAGGTTTGAAGTTTAAAATATTGAATTTCGACAGAAAAGATGAGTTACAAGAAAAATCATCAAAATTAGAGTTTTGATGATGTAATGAAAAGCCCTTGGCAGCATAATAAGGTTATGTCAGGCTATCAGAATTCACTCTCTGAATTGCTGTAGCGTGAAAACGTTAAAAGTTATTGAGGTTCAAAGTTTGAGCTTAAATTGAGCTGTTATGATCACATACTGTAACCTTAAATTAAGTTTAACAGTCTTAATAGTGATAAAATTGGTGAATACTATTAGTTTATGATTAAAACTAATAAAATCCACGAAATTTGGGGTTCTGCCAAGCCTCTGATGTCATCACACTTAGAGTTACAGTGATAACTCTAAATAATGGTGCAATAATGATGTAATATGGTTTGATCATGATGTAATCACCCTCAAACCTTAAAATATTGATCAATTCCAGTGGATATGATCAGTACACGTCTACTAGAAGCCTGTTGGACTCTAGGAGGGAGGTATTTACTATAAATAGAGCTCTTTTTACTCTGTTTTCCCCTCAGACGCATCAAAAACATTAAATCAATTAAATAAAAGGTAATTTCTTTATTCTTTAAATATAAAACTCTTATATTCTTAAAGACCAAAGACCATCTTGTTATTAATCACCATTTTTACGTGATTAAATCAATTCTTTAATTGTTTTTGCTATAAATCTCTCTAAAAAGCTCATTTCCACGAAAAATCAAGAAATTTAGTGAATTCTCTTTATTTTTATTGTAAATACAATTTGAAAAGGTTGTATTATATTCTTTTGGCGTAAAATAACTCAAAATTATTATCTTAAGTGTTAAAAGTAGGTTATTTCATCTTATTATAATAATTTCTCTCTTATTATTACTCATAATAATTCTTATTTAATATAAATAGTATTTATATTAATTTATAACTTTAATATTAGTAATATTATTGTTATTAATTGTTTTTTATTTATAAAAAACAATTTTTTACGCCTTTATTATTTGTTGGTAACAATAATAAAGAGCTTTTTAATATATTAATTATTTTATATTAATATATTTGTTTATTATATTATATTTTCATAATATAAATTATATTATTATATTTATTTAATAATATAATTATTTTACGCCATAATAATAATAATTATTTATTATTATTATATTTTTAATCTTATTTATTCAATTTATAAGGACATTCAGAGTACAATAAGTAATAAATTAGTAATTTTTACTTATTGTTTCATAGTCAAACCTTACACACTTTAATCCTTCTCTACCAACCATTGTAGAGACTGATGCTTCTGATTATGTCTTGGGTGCTGTACTGAGTCAGGTGAATGACTCAGGAAAGCACCCCATTGCATTTGATAGTCGCAAGCTCTTACCAGCTGAACTCAACTATGAGATCCATGACAAGGAACTCCTTGACATAGTTTGGGCTCTCAAGCGCTGGAGAGCTTTTCTCCTTTCTCTTTCTGATTCTTTTGAGGTCTTGACAGACCATTGTTCCCTTCAGTATTTTATGTCCTCTAAAGTCCTTACTCGTCGTCAAGCCCGTTGGGCAGAATTTCTATCTGAACTTCATTTTATCATCACTTACCGCCCAGGCAGGCTGGCCACTTTGCCAGATGCCTTGTCACGTCGGGACGACGTGTACCCAGAGAGGGGGGTAGATTTCATCAGCAAGAATTCTCAGAATCTTCATCAAGTTCTCAAGCAAAATGAAATTCAAGAGTCAAGATTCTTCTCAATAAAAGTTGATATTTTTTCAGATGTAGTTGATCAAATTCAAAGACAAAGATTATAAGGAAATCCTCAAGAAATTAGCAAGATGAGAATCAGTCCCAGACTATTCTCTTGAACCTCAAGCAAAATTATTATTGTTCAAAGATACAGTAGTCATTCCAAGAAATCATGAAATTCAATTGGACATTCTTCAAAAGCATCATGACTCACTGTTGGCTGGCCACCCTGGCCAGGAGAAGACTCTCAGGCTCATCAAGAGGGATTTTTATTGGGCTGGCATGAATCAAATCATCAAGGACTATGTGTCCTCATGTCAGCAATGTTCAAGAAACAAGAACATCCACCATAAGAAGTTTGGACTACTCAAGCCTCTTCAAATTCCATCTGGTCCTTGGAATTCTTTATCAATGGACTTTATCACCCAATTTCCCTTGTCAAGAAACTTTGATTCAATTTTAGTAGTTGTAGACAGATTTTCAAAAATGGCAATATTTATTCCAACTTATTCAACAATCACTGCTTTGGACTTAGCTCAAATATTCATTAATCATGTCTTTTCCAAACATGGTCTTCCAATCAGTATTGTTAGTGATAGAGGTTCATTATTTGTTTCATCATTTTGGACTCAATTGTGTCAGCAGCTAAAGATATCAAGAGATCTTTCAACTGCCTTTCACCCTGAAACAGATGGACAGACAGAGAGGGTAAATCAGATTCTAGAACAGTATCTTTGGATGTATGTCAGTTACCATCAAGATGACTGGCATACCTGGCTCCCTCTGGCTGAATTTGCCTATAATAATGCAGAACATTCATCAACAAAACAGTCACCATTTTTCACTATTTATGGAAGAAATCCCAGCTTTGATTCAATTCACATTTCTCAAGATACACCTGCTGGAAAGTTATCATCAAAACTCCAATCAGTACAGCAAGTTGTCAAAGAAGAATTAGAGTCAGCAATAAAGTGTTTTAAGAAGTACGCAGATAAAAATAGAGCAATTCCACCTGATTTCCAACCTGGGGACAAAGTATGGCTAGCTTCCAAGAACCTCAAGACAACAAGACCCACCAAAAAGCTTTCAGAAAGATGGCTGGGACCCTTTGAAGTTCTCAAGAAGATTGGCAGCCATGCATATCACCTCAAGTTGCCTCAACAATGGAAGTATGTTCACCCTGTTTTCCATGTGTCCTTATTAGAACCAGTGAAGCAATCAACTATCCCAAATTGACACCAATTGCCACCACCTCCAGTAATAGTGGAAGAGCAAGAAGAATGGGAAGTGGCTCAGGTTCTGGACTGAAAACTCAATTGAGGTTCATTATGGTATTTGGTGGAGTGGAAAGGATTCAATGAAGACCCAGAAAGAACAGCTTGGGAACCAGCTTCCAATCGTACCAACTCCCCAGACCTTGTCAAGAATTTTCACACTTTGTATCCAGACAAGCCTGGCCCAAATGCCTCAAGAGTTTGATTTATTGTGCTTGGTGGGGATTGGGGTTTATGAAAGTAAGTTCCTCTCCTGGCATGCACCTTTAAGGGGGGATTCTACCCAAATTTGTTGTAAGCATCGCCTTGGCTACTTTGTGAGCACTTGTCAATCCTTTGGACAGGTTGAGAAGGCCTTGCAACATCATACCCTCAAGATTTGGACCTTTCATCAAGATATGGCCCAATCTTTCTCTTATCTTCTTTTCTTTCTTTAATCATTCCATAAATTATCTTTCAAGACATTCATTACCACAATTCATGCTATGGCATAATTTCTTTTTCATTTATGGTGCTTGGTGGGAAGTGGAAGTTATGAAAGTAAGTTCCATCTCCTGGTATGCATCCCTGAGGGGTCTACTTCTTGTAAAACATTACCTTGGCCACGCTGTGAGCATCCAATGCTTGATTTTATCTTTCAGAACATTTTGGCCAAAAATCAAGCAACTCACCACAAGAAGGACAACCCTCAGGCATTTCTTATTTCTTTCTTTACTCTCTTTTTCTCTCAATTCTTTTTCATTTTTATTTTTTATTTTTTATTTCATTTTCTTTTACTTGTATGATTTATTTTCCATTTCTTGTTTCAAAAGCAGCAATCATAACTCCCAAATCTTGTTTGGGGAGTGAATTTATTTAATAATCAAGAGAAAACACTAGTAATGGTAAAGACCAGCTACAGATAATCCTCATCAAAATTTCTTCAAGGCTTCTCTAAACTTAACAACCATGGCATCTTCATAAGCAACTGCCTCCCTGGCCAAAGTAGCAGTGGGCTCCCCTGGAATAGCACTCTTCATGGCCTTATCAACAAACACCTCAGTTAAAGCATCAACTTCAGCAAATAGAGAGGTGACCACCTTCTTGTTCACCCTTTTTTGATCAGTGAAGTTGCCAGTAATATTCCAGCGGCGACGGGTTTCAAAGATTGATTCAGGTTCTGGAGACATTGGGTCTCTAGAAGTGCTGGCCACTGGTGGTTGGATATTGGTAGAGGTGGAGGCAAGTGTGGAGGGCCTGGTTGGGGATCTAATTGGAAGTTGAGGTGGTTGGGGGGACCTGATCACTTCATTATTGGTGGTACTGGCTTGGGCTGGGGATTGTGAGGTGGATTGGATTCTTCTTTTCTGGATGGGGGTAGTCATTTCAAGCTCTTCTCCATCAATCTCATCACTGCCTTCAGCATCAGTATCATTTTCATCTTGAACCACCAAATTTCTCTTCAATTTTCCAAGTCTTCCATCTTTTGTGGTGACCAAAATGGGAACCTCTGGGGCCACTCCAATGGGATTTCCTTGGGGGTGAATTGATCCTCCAATGGCTGCCCAGGAACCACTGGTATTATTCCATTGTTGGACACCCCTCATTGTAGATCCAGTCACTGAAGAAGAAGAAAAGAAAACACAGAAGTCAGTAACCCATTAATTTTATGGCCAATCAACTCACAATTGGAGTGACCAGAGGTGGCATCAGAGGTGGGAGGTTCATCAACAGGAGCTTCCAATCCAAATCTTCCACCCTTCTTGATGCTGCTCCATAATCTTCTGGCATCTTCAGGAAAGCTATAGTGGGCTTGGGAACAATTTCTTTTTCCAAGATTGCAAAATTGACACCTGGTGGACCTAGCAGTAGCAGATTCCACACAAGGAATCCCTTTCCTCTTACAATTGGTGCAGGGTGGTTCAATAACTCTGACAGATTTAAAACCATTATAGGTTTTATTGATGTCCCAAATCTCTGTAGGGGCCATACTCTCTTCAGAAAGCTCCCTCAAGTTATCAAAAACACCAGGACCATAAAGTACAGAAGGTGGGGAATCAGAGTGATTGGAATCACAAAGGGAAGTCAGCCTTGAACTCATCTTCCAGTCAAAATTTCAAATTCAAGACCAAGAGATTTATGGACAATTGCAAGTCAGCAAGGCATTTATGGCAATTGACCAGTCAAGAAGGGGATAAGAAGAAAGAAATTCAAGAAGAAATCAAGATCAAGAAGAAAAAACTGCTTCAAATGGCTCAATTGGCCAATTTCATGATTTTATGCACTTTGGCACAAATGGCCATATCAGACCTCAAAACTTCAAAATTGCTCTATTTTATCACTTTTCATCAAAACATGCTTAATTATGCATATTGGCAAATTTGCGCATTTTGCGCATTTGCGCACTTTTGCGCAAAAGGCCCTTTTATCTTGTCAAAAGGCTTCAAAAGGCCTTTTTGGCCAATTTCATCATGATTGCGCATTTGCGCACTTTTGCGCAAATTCTGCGCATTTTTGCGCAAAAATGCGCAAAATGGCCAAAACACTTTATAAGGCTATTTTTTCAGCATTTATCAAATTTTTTCAGTTTTCCACCAATATATGCCATTTTGGCATATATGCGCATTTGCGCACTTTGCGCATTTTTGCGCAAATTGGCCAAAATCCCCTCTAATCACAAAATCAAGGATTTTGGCCAGGACTTCTGAAATGGTCCAAAACCTCAAGTGTTGGCCACTTTATGCCAACACTCTCAAGATGAAAATTATGATGAAATCAGGTGTTCTTGGGACATAAACCCAGATCACCCACTTTTCAAAAGCCATGAGGACTCAAGAAAAGTTTTGGTGAAGACACTCAAGACAAGAATGAAGAAATTTTAAGAAGAGTGAAAGCATTTTGAAGTGAAAGAGGGAATTCAGACTCAAGATCAAGGGGAAAATACCTACAGGTGATCAAATGAGGATTTTTGTTGAGTATTGGTTGAAGAAGAAGTTTTAATGAATAAATTTAAGGAATTGGGGGAAAGAACTGTATGGATTATTTGCAAGCTCATCAAGACTCACTGTACTTATGGTGCTCAGAGCTCACCACTTTCAAGAGGGGGATAATGTCACAGCCAAGGAGGCAGGGGCATTACCAATCATATTCAACAATCATTACTTCATTGATACCCCTCAAAACCCAATCAGCAAGGGGGTTTCATTCAACATTCTCCAAATACAGTTTTCATACAGGCAAGATCCAAATACAGTTTCAAACCGCAATACAGTTTCATACAGGCAAGACCCAAATACAGGATTCACCAAATACAGGCCTGTAATAAATACAGGCGCAAATACCTGTATTGACTGTATAACCTGTATTGGATTCACCAATACAGGATTCAATCCCACATCCAACTTCTTCCAGCATACAGACAAGTATCTCAACACTCAAACTCCAAGGCTGGTATTTCTCACATATACCAGCCCCTCTTCACCCACCTGGGGGTTTTTCCCCCAGTTAATTAAAATATTGGATTTATTATTTAATATTATTTTATTTCTCATTTAAGAAATATTATTTTATTATTTATTAAGTTAGTCTTTGCCTTCCCTCACCTGTTTGATAGAGTCCTGGTGGCCATATCCTTTATTAATCCTTTTCTCTTTTCTGAAAAGGTTGAAACAGTGTTACAGGATTATTTGTGGTTGGCTCTTTATTATTGCTTTTGTTTTCCTCTCATATCTTTTAACTCTTATTATTTTATGACTAGGAAATTATTATCTTATTTCATTACTCTTATCATTTGAGTATCTCATTTTGAGCCCTCCATAAGTAAGTCTGTTCACTGAGTGCCAGGCCCTCTTCACTTAGAAGAGCCTCTGTGACACCCACTGTAAGTATCTCACACTAAAACTGTAGAAGTTAGATTAGAGGGGAATATTGTATTCACCCTTAGTTGACCTCATTTTAGCCATAGCTTACGTAGTTTTTGTGCTAGCTTAATTTTACTTGTACCATTGGATAGTTCTGACCTGGAGATTCCATTTTCATACCCATTTGATGGGGTTAAGCCTCTTCCTCTGGATTTCAGATGAGAGGTGAAAATTGAGGTTTATGCTCAGCAACTTTTTTGAGCAGTAATAACTTTCTTATTCTTTGTCCTATGTTGATGGGACTTTTATATTTGGAAACATGTGAGTTTCCTTTTGCCAGTTGATATCTTTTGAGCTTGTTTGGCTCAGATCCATTTTTTGGTGGTATTTTGCTCTACCATTGGTTTATGGTATTTGGCTGTCATGCTTGTGCTCTGGTTTTGAGTCAAAGGCTGACAAAATGGTTCAGAAGTTTGAAGAAATGTCAACATCATTCAATGAAGCCATGCAACACATAGGTTTTATGGCTCATATAATCCATTTGGCCACTTGTGATGTCTTAAAGGTCTTGTCCCATGATTTTACTAGCCCTGATAACAACATAGCACCAGAAAGTTGAATCAACAATGAGATGTCCATAGAAGCTCTTGTCAATTCTCCAGAAAGAATGCACCTGAGTTACAACCCCATTGTATCACAAATTTCCAGGCTTGCTTTGTATCTCAACCAGGGCCCTCTGTGGAGGAATAAATTGAATACTACTTCCCGCCTTGTTTATGATGGGGCAACACCAACAAATGCAGCTTCACTCCTTTTGAACTTCAGAGCTTTTTGAATTCAATGTACAAATTCTTGAGCAAGCCCTCACATTGAAGGTTATTTACAACCAATTCAACTCCTAGCCCTCAATGGACTCCTAAAAAGTAACACCACTTGAATGGGAAAAGGTAGCAGTTATGGTGGATTTCTTGATGCCTCTCTATGAGGCCACTTTAATAACTTGTTCTTCAGATTATCCTACAATAAATAATGCCTTTACATATCTCTTACTAATTAAGGGACTCAAAGATGTAAGTAATTTATTATACATCTTATACACAGCTAATGAATATTTCTCTCATTTAGTCAACCAATAAAGCCAGAATCAAGGGTGATGGTTTCAGAACTCTCCCAATACCTCAATATGTTGATATATGAGGTTCCCGAAATCTGTGCCGCAATATTAAATCCACTATTCAAAGCAAAATTCCTCATGGCTCATGAAGAAACCTTGGTGGATTTTTGAACTTCATCAAGGGTGCTTCTTAGGGTATTTGAGGAAGAAGCCCTCAAACACTTCAAAATGAAAATGAACCATATAAAACCACTTCCCCTCAGAGGAGAGTCCTACTACATGATTGATTTTATACCTCCTCAGGACCAGAGGGGCATACACTCAAGATTGAAATCAAATGTTTTTTTGCCAAACCACCCAAGGCCAAAGATACCAACATCCTGGCTTCTTGGAAGAATTGAGGTAAAGATTTTCTGACTCTCAGAACTATGGCATGAAAATACTTTGCCATACCAGCTACCAGTTCCCCATCTGAGAGATTTTTCTCAAGGGGTCATGAAATACTTAGTTATCAATGCTCAAGTAGATCCCCAATGCATGTGGAGCACTTAGCCCTTTCAAGGACTGGGCAAGCACTTTTGGTCAAGTCTATTCTGAAGCTATATTGGCACCATTGTGCTTTTTTTGTTTTTATTATTTTTCTCTTCTTATTTCTGTTTCAATGACCAAAACACAAGCTACACCTGTAAGAGTCCCAGGAACCCTTCAGGGATAATGAATAAGCCCCTTCCCCATTCCCTTTGGGAAGAGAATTTTTTTCCCATTGATATTCTTTCCTGGTAGCTGAAAGGAGAAGGGTTTTGCATGGGAAATTCCCAAATTTTTGGGTTTGGGAGGAAGGCTTAGTCTTAATATCAACTTGGTTTTAAGTCTGGAAAACTTTCAAGTTAAAGTGGTCAACAGCAATTGCTATTTTCCTCAACAAACCCTTGTAAGGTTTAGCCTTTTTTATAGCTTGTGAATTAAATTATGACATTTAATTATTGGTAACTTTATTTTTCAAAAACTATTTATCATTCATAATTCATAAGATATGAGCCAAAAACCATGAATATACGCACTTATCCAAAGCTGCATATACCCAGGTTATCTTAATAATTATTAGTTTTACAGATATGGAATGATTATTTAATATATGTAGTTTTGGATGGGAAATACAATGGTTTAATTCATTCCACATTTTTATATATTGGTTTCTGAGATAATCAAGAATTTGTGCCTTTTTAAAACATTTTCCCTTATTTTAAGATTATAATCTCAATTATTATTGTTAAAATAAGTTTTGTGAAGTTGGTTTGTGACCTTTTTGGATATGTGGTCATATATTAAAGGATCACAGGTATTTATGACATACCCACAAGGCCACAAATATCACTTTATACATTTCATTTAGTAATAAACTCAGTTGTTGGATTGATTGAAACAAAAAATAAGACAAAATGGGTATAGCTTTTTTTTAATATTTTTTTAAATTTTATGCCATTTTCTGACTCTACACAAAAAAAAAACCTATGGCAGAACCATAGGGCTTCATACATAAAAATGGCTAATTGGGAAGCTATTGGAAGATTTAAGAATATCACAGTAAAACTTTACCATTTAAACCTTTTTTTCTAAAGTTTTTAAATTGATAAACTCAAGCTTAAGTTCAGAGTTCAATGAGGTGTATGTAAAATTACAAAAATTAAGTTAAAATTGAGGTGTTGTGCATATTTAATTAATGAATTGGATAAGAATTTTCCATACAGGATTTTAATCTTGAATGGGCTCAATCTAAATTGACTTAAAGCCATGTTATGGCCCTAAATAAATAAAAGGGAAAAAATCAGATAAAAAGGTGGGACAAAGGATAACTGGAAAAAAGTGCCAGCATAACCCAATTTGGGGATCTGAAAGAGCCTGAATGATTTTGGCCACCTGTATTAAAAGATTTTCATTCTTAATTAAGCGCTAAGATAATACTTTGATTATCAGCTTGTTAGTCCAAACACATAACAAAATTGACATACAAATACCATAAATAGTGGTATAGAAAGTATTGAACAAACATAGTCAATAAAGGTATAAATATAAAGAGGGAAAATCCCCAAATAGGATAAGAAACAGAAAATTTAAGACAAAATAAGTAAAAATCCTTATTTTCACCTCTCATAATGCTTATTCATATTTAAGGCAAACCTGTAACATGGCCTCTTGGGAATAAAAAGAGCTTCCTGGAACTCAGCAATCAAAGAACTCACTTTGAAGACTCTAAGTAATTAGAGAAATTAAATAAAAGGATAAATTGCTTCAACAAGATATTCAAGTACAAAATGCAAAGAAATAACAGAAAAGAAGCCCAATGGTCAAAGAGCATACCAAGTAAGTCTTTAATAAATTTTTGATATTTCAGAAGGAATAATGGAATTAGCGACAGATGTGACCACAAATACCCACTGACAGGGAAAGAAGGGAAAGGTTCTAAATGACAGACTTGATAATATCAGTATTCACTCAACAAATGAAATAAAATAAAGATAAAATGAATTCAGAATATATTAATTGACTGAGGGAAACGCCCTCATGGTTGCAAGAGAGGCTGGTATATATGAAGAAATTAGAACTTGACTTCCACATTAAAACTGGTCTGTTGTCACAGGGGCACTTCTAAGTGAAGAGGGCCTTGAAATCAGTAAACTGGGACTTACTTATGGAGGGCTCATGATATAGTCAAATGGAATACACTTAATAGTGTAATACACCGGGGCGAATCTCGTGTCAATCGTCGGCGATTGACTTCACGTCAAGCAAACGTCAAGCAGGATAAAAGTCAAGCTCACGTCAAGCGAAAATCAAGCGGACGTCGAGCACACGTCACACTCTGGTCTTACACCAAATCCTGTGACATCCAATAATATTGGTTCCCCTGTGCCTTCAACTCAGATTCCTCACCACCTGATCATCCCACAACCGTCCGATGATTGGTAAAAATTACACCAGACCTGTAAGGTTTGACTATGAAACAATAAGTAAAAATTACTAATTTATTACTTATTGTACTCTGAATGTCCTTATAAATTGAATAAATAAGATTAAAAATATAATAATAATAAATAATTATTATTATTATGGCGTAAAATAATTATATTATTAAATAAATATAATAATATAATTTATATTATGAAAATATAATATAATGAACAAATATATTAATATAAAATAATTAATATATTAAAAAGCTCTTTATTATTGTTACCAACAAATAATAAAGGCGTAAAAAAATTGTTTTTTATAAATAAAAAACAATTAATAACAATAATATTACTAATATTAAAGTTATAAATTAATATAAATACTATTTATATTAAATAAGAATTATTATGAGTAATAATAAGAGAGAAATTATTATAATAAGATGAAATAACCTACTTTTAACACTTAAGATAATAATTTTGAGTTATTTTACGCCAAAAGAATATAATACAACCTTTTCAAATTGTATTTACAATAAAAATAAAGAGAATTTACTAAATTTCTTGATTTTACGTGGAAATGAGCTTTTTTAGAGAGATTTATAGCAAAAACAATTAAAGAATTGATTTAATCACGTAAAAATGGTGATTAATAACAAGATGGTCTTTGGTCTTTAAGAATATAAGAGTTTTATATTTAAAGAATAAAGAATTTACCTTTTATTTAATTGATTTAATGTTTTTGATGCGTCTGCGGGGAAAACAGAGTAAAAAGAGCTCTATTTATAGTAAATACCTCCCTCCTAGAGTCCAACAGGCTTCTAGTAGACGTGTACTGATCATATCCACTGGAATTGATCAATATTTTAAGGTTTGAGGGTGATTACATCATGATCAAACCATATTACATCATTATTGCACCATTATTTAGAGTTATCACTGTAACTCTAAGTGTGATGACATCAGAGGCTTGGCAGAACCCCAAATTTCGTGGATTTTATTAGTTTTAATCATAAACTAATAGTATTCACCAATTTTATCACTATTAAGACTGTTAAACTTAATTTAAGGTTACAGTATGTGATCATAACAGCTCAATTTAAGCTCAAACTTTGAACCTCAATAACTTTTAACGTTTTCACGCTACAGCAATTCAGAGAGTGAATTCTGATAGCCTGACATAACCTTATTATGCTGCCAAGGGCTTTTCATTACATCATCAAAACTCTAATTTTGATGATTTTTCTTGTAACTCATCTTTTCTGTCGAAATTCAATATTTTAAACTTCAAAACCTTGATTTCAGGGGGTTATACCCTGAATTTAATAATAAAAATTACATCATTCTTCACGAATGAACTAGTAGAATCCAACTGTGTACTTTTTTTTAAGTTTGGAGCACTTTCACAACAAAGTGGTCAACAGCTCTGCTGATTTTTATCAATATTTCATCATAGGTTTTAACCTTGTTTATAACTTGTAAAATAAAGTTCATATCTGTGTTCTTACAGTAATTACGTGGTAACTTTATTTTTGGTTCATCATTCTATCATGTATATTTTAGAAGATATTAGCTATGATCACTGAATATATGCGTTGACCAAAAAAGTGCATATATTCAGGATAATTCCTTAAGTATTGATTTTGGGAATTAGCTTATTAATTGTTTTATATGTGGATTTTTGTGGGAAATCCACTGGTACAATTTATTTCACATGTTGTTTCATTAGTTTCTGAGATAAATAAGGTTTTATGGTTTTTATAAGGTATTATACCTTATAATTCCTTAAATATTGACTTTACAGATATGCCATAAAAGTGGTATATGTGTATTTCTCCATGGGGAATCCAATGGTATAATTTATTTCACATGTTCATTCATTGGTTTTTAAGTTAAGCCAATTTTAGTACCAATTTATGGTATTTTTTGTATATTTGAGTAATTATTTTTAGTGTATAATTATTCTAATTAATTTTAATATAATTATATTAAAGGTATAATTATTATTAATCCTTTTTGTGACCTTATTGGATATGTGGTCATATCTCAAAGGCTCACATTCCCTACCACCAAAAAAGATTGTACCACAATCTGATATATGTGATTAGGGTATCATCCACTGTCCTACCTCTTCAATAGACTTTGTTAGTCTTGAAGCTCAATAATGCTTAACTTTTTATTTTTCAGGTTTTCTCTCATGTCTGAACCTTCTTAGTAACTTATCAGCATTTGTTATATCTTTCTCAAGTAGCCATTCATCTTCTTGAGTAGAATTTCTATACCTCACAAGGTATTCCCTTTCTTTTTTGTTTCTTGTCCTTCTTTCTTTAAGGACTTTTACTATTTTCTTTTCCTCTCTTTCTTCCAAGGGGGGGAATTTCAAGTGGGGGTTTATTTCTTAGTGGAAATAACTCTTTGTCACTTGAACTGTAAGGTTTTATCAGACTTACAGGGAAAGTTGGGTGTTTGTTCATTAGTTCACCTGTGAGTTCTAATTGCACAGCATTGGGTCCATGAAGTGCTTTTATCATAAATGGTCCTGCAAAGGAATCTTTCAATTTCTTTGGGCCTTTTATGTTATTGAAATTAAGGGTTGATACTAAAACCAAGTCCCCTATTTTGAAGTCAGGTGGTTTATGACTTTTATCCCATCTTTCTTTTTCATATTTAAAAGAATCTTGCATGCATCTGTTTGCATGGTGTCTTGCTTTGTCAAGCATTATCTTGAAACTGCTTGCTGTTGGATGTATGTGAGCCTTTGAGATATGACCACATATCCAATAAGGTCACAAAAAGGATTAATAATAATTATACCTTTAATATAATTATATTAAAATTAATTAGAATAATTATACACTAAAAATAATTACTCAAATATACAAAAAATACCATAAATTGGTACTAAAATTGGTTTAACTTAAAAACCAATGAATGAACATGTGAAATAAATTATACCATTGGATTCCCCATGTAAAAATACACATATACCACTTTTATGGCATATCTGTAAAGTCAATATTTAAGGAATTATAAGGTATAATACCTTATAAAAACCATAAAACCTTATTTATCTCAGAAACTAATGAAACAACATGTGAAATAAATTGTACCAGTGGATTCCCCACAAAAATCCACATATAAAACAATTAATAAGCTAATTCCCAAAATCAATACTTAAGGAATTATCCTGAATATATGCACTTTTTTGGTCAACGCATATATTCAGTGATCATAGCTAATATCTTCTAAAATATACATGATAGAATGATGAACCAAAAATAAAGTTACCACGTAATTACTGTAAGAACACAGATATGAACCTTATTTTACAAGTTATAAACAAGGTTAAAACCTATGATGAAATATTGATAAAAATCAACAGAGCTGTTGACCACTTTGTTGTGAAAGTGCTCCAAACTTAAAAAAAATACACAGTTGGATTCTACTAGATCATTCGTGAAGAATGATGTAATTTTTATTATTAAATTCAGGGTATAACCCCCTGAAATCAAGGTTTGAAGTTTAAAATATTGAATTTCGACAGAAAAGATGAGTTACAAGAAAAATCATCAAAATTAGAGTTTTGATGATGTAATGAAAAGCTCTTGGCAGCATAATAAGGTTATGTCAGGCTATCAGAATTCACTCTCTGAATTGCTGTAGCGTGAAAACCTTAAAAGGTATTGAGGATCAAAGTTTGAGCTTAAATTGAGCTATTATGATCACATACTGTAACCTTAAATTAAGTTTAACAGTCTTAAGAGTGATAAAATTGGTGAATACTATTAGTTTATGATTAAAACTAATAAAATCCACGAAATTTGGGGTTCTTCCAAGCCTCTGATGTCATCACACTTAGAGTTATAGTGATAACTCTAAATAATGGTGCAATAATGATGTAATATGGTTTGATCATGATGTAATCACCCTCAAACCTTAAAATATTGATCAATTCCAGTGGATATGATCAGTACACGTCTACTAGAAGCCTGTTGGACTCTAGGAGGGAGGTATTTACTATAAATAGAGCTCTTTTTACTCTGTTTTCCCCTCAGACGCATCAAAAACATTAAATCAATTAAATCAAAGGTAATTTCTTTATTCTTTATATATAAAACTGTTATATTATTAAAGACCAAAGACCACCTTGCTAGAATCATCTCTTTTGACGTGGTTAAATCATTTATTTAATTGTTTTTGTTAAAAATCTCTCTAAAAACTCATTTCCACGTAAAAATCCAGAGTAATTTGTAATTTTCTTTATTTTTATTGTAAATACAATTTGAAAAGGTTGTATTTATATTTTTTGGCGTAAAATACTTCAAAATTATTATATTAAGTGTTAAAAGTAGGTTATTTTCTCTTATTATAATAATTTCTCTATTATTACTCTTTTAATAATTCTTTAATTAATATAAATAGTATTTATATTAATTCATAACTTTAATATTGGTAATATTATTGTTATTAATTGTTTTTTATTAATAAAAAACAATTTTTTACGCCTTTATTATTTGTTGGTAACAATAATAAAGAGCTTTTTAATATATTAATTATTTTATATTAATATATTTATTTATTATATTTTCATAATATAAATTATATTATTATATTTATTTAATAATATAATTATTTTACGCCATAATAATAATAATTATTCATTATTATTATATTTTTAATCTTATTTATTCAATTTATAAGGACATTCAGAGTACAATAAGTAATAAATTAGTAATTTTTACTTATTGTTTCATAGTCAAACCTTACATTTGGGGGCCTGGCCGTGATATTTACTTAAAAGACCTTTAAAAAGATTCTATTTGGGTTTATCCATAATAAATTATATTTATAATCATAAAATTATATAATAATTTTATATTTTATTGATTTTAAAAGCTATTGAGGCATTTGGAAAGCAATTGTACTGTCTTACACGTGGTTTTTCACATCCTTAGACTTGCAAGAACTTTCTTTGAGTGACTCTAGTGATTAAAAAAGATAATTTATAAATTAAAAATAATTTTTATTATAATTTAATTTTATAAGAATCATATTCATTTTTTATTTTATTATTTAAAAATAAAAATATACATAAAAAATATTAAAAAATATTAAAAACCAATAAAAAAAGTTATTTTTATTCATTTTTATTCATTTCTTTATTTATTTCATTTTTTTTAAGATATAAAAGCAATTTCTACGTGGAAAATTGCCATATCTTGCCAAAAATAACACTTATTATAAAAAGACTTATATTTATTTGTCTTTTTTAGTGTTTGAAGATAACCCAACAGAAGACAACCAAGCTACTGTTGAGAGATTGGTGGAAGAAACTTGTCAAAGTTCTCCTACACCAGTTATCACCAAAAGAAAGAAAGCTAAGAAATTAGACTTTCCAGGGCCCACCATTCAAGACTGTGAAGGTGAGCACCTCTTTTTAAATTGCCATAAAAGAATTTTATTCTAAAATACTTTTATTTTTTCTTATTCTTTAATTATGACTACCAGAAGAGGTTCCCAATACTCCATCCAATCAGATGGAGCTGGACTCAGAAGTAGAATTGATCCCTCAAAAGGGAAAAGAAAGGGCAATATCCCCAGTGGAACAGAATCCACACAAGGAAGTGCCTTATCCCAAAGGCAAGTCCCAGAAATGCCCATGATATCTGAGCCTGAATTGGAACTAAGTATGAGTAACTCAAACAGGTACAAATCACATTCAGAGGGCTCAGATAGACATCTACATGAGCCAGTACAAGCAGTATTACACAGTATACAAGGACAAAGACTGGGAAATGCTGCCTCAAATACACCAAGGAGTGATGAACTCCTGGCACATCCTGAAAAAGTTCCTCAAAGAGGAGGAGATAGTGAAATACTCCAATGGATGGAATCCACTGTCATCCAAACCTCAAATCAAAAAAATCAAGGATTATCATGCCAAAAAGAGGGAGGCAACCAAGGAAGAAGCCCCAGTAGCTTCTACCAGCAAGCCTCAAGCCAACCCACTTCCCCAAGAAGGGAAGAAGAACAAGAAAAAGCATTGGAGGAAAGCATATTCCCCAAGCTACAGAATCCCAAGAATCCAAAAGGATGCCATGGACAATGTCTTCAACATGGCCAGAACCTTGATGGAATTCAAGGACAAGGAAGAGCAAAGAATGAGACAACCTCATTTCCCAAAGAAATAACCTTGTCCAAAGATGTTGTAAATACTTTAACAGAAATTAAAAATAGTATATTACCTCTAAAAGAAATTAAAGACAGTTTATTATCACTACAAGAAATAAATAACAATTTATCTTCTTTAACAAAAATTGTTGTGCAAAACAAAAAAGAAATTGACAACATTAAGTTTATTGTTGAAAATAATAAACCAAAGAATTTAATTGAAAATACTCAAAAATTAATACAAGGACAACAAGAATTGTATAAATACATAAAAGATATCAAAGACAAAACTTTGACAATCAATTATGATGTGAGTATTGACAATCTTACAGAAAAATTAAATAAATTAAGTATTTCTGTAGAAAAATTTGAAGAAAAGACTTCATCACACCAAAAATTACTTTTGGACCATGTGGAAAAAAGTGATGAAGCAAGAATGCATCTGAAAGATGATATTCAAAGTGAAATAAGGCTTATTACAGAAAAAATGGATAAGATTAATGAGGCTAACTTAAATATGCCAAAGTTATCAACACCATTTTCTCATATAAGAAGCCCAGTTAAAACAAAAGAAGAATTGTCAAATCCTTTCATAAGAGACTTGAGTCACCAAGACAATAACCAAGTCTTAATGAAGGAAGCACCTCAACTGAAGGAATGGCCAACATTCACAGGAGAAGGTGAATATGACCACATGTCATTTATTAAAACAATTGACATGTTACAAGAAGACTATGCCATACCAGATGAATTAATCACTGCAAGATTACATTCATTGTTTGAGAAATCTGCAAAAAGATGGTATTATGGCATAAGACAGACAAATGGTAAAAATACCTGGTCTTGGTGGAAACAAGAAATAATCACCAAGTGGGCAAATGATGCCTGGAGGTATAAGATAGAAAATGCATTTGAAAACTCTTTCTTTGACCCAGAGAAAGATAAACCTTTAACTTGGTTCTTAAAACAAGTTGAAAGGCTTAATGCACTGTACCCAGAAATGTCACAGAAGATGGTGCATATGAAAATACTTAAAAAATGTGGAGGGGAACTAGAACATGCCCTAAGAAGCAGGTGTATAGAACCATGCTCTACAGAAGAGTATATAAATGCACCAGAAGATATAGTGACAAGAACAAAAATTGGCAGGACTTGGAAAAGATTGGACATTAAAAGCCCAAACAAAACATTTATCAAGAAAGATAAATCAAAAGAATCCTTTAAACCCAATACATCCAACAATAATGAGCAGAGAAAATGCCATAAATGTGGAGGTATTGGACACTTAGCCAATAATTGCCTTAAAAAAGCAAAGATCAATGAAATTGTGGAAACAGAAAACCACAATGACAAAGAAGAGGAATCTGACTCTGAAAAAGAGACAGAAGAGTCAGAGAGCTCTGAAAGTGATGAAATCAATATAATTAATGCACAAATTAATAATATTGATATAATTTATGAAGTACTGGATGTTAACTCAAACTTGCCACAAGTTGGAACATCTGACACAAATCTGACAAACATACAAGATGCCAAAATGTATAGAACCAAACCTGCAAGAGGAATGGGATATACAGCTGGAAAATCAAGTATTAGTATTGTTATGGTTGATAACCAAGAAGGAAAGGTTAACTTGGATACAGGAGCATATTGCACTTGTGTTGGCAAAAGTTATTTAAAAAACCATTGTCCCAGACTGGCAAGAAAAACTTATGCCAATACAAGGTGTCAAATTTAGTAGTGCAAGTGAGAGCATGAAGCCCCTTGGAATAATTGATTTAACACTAATCTTTCCTCATCCCTCACAATGTGTCAGAATTAAAGTAGAGTTTGTAGTAATGGACAACTGTACTAGTAATCATTTCATACTTGGGAATGACTACTTATCAATCTATGGTATAGATATCTCCAACCAAAAGGATAGATATTTTACCATAGGAGATAATAAAAGACAAAAGTTTGGATTCTTAAATAACAAAAAACAAATCACAGTTATTAAGAATGAAGAAAAAATTCCAGAAAAGGAACTTTTTATATCTGAACAACTCAAAGAGGCAGAATTCAATCAAGAATTAACAGAAAAAATGAAAGAAAAATTGATTGACCTCTTATTTAAGTATAAAAATGCCTTTGCAACTGACAAAGAGCCACTAGGTGCCATAATTGGACATGAAGTGGATATAATTCTTAATGTAGAAAAACCTTACCCACCTTTATTAAGAAGACCTGCTTATCCAGCCAGTCCAAGAGCTAGAGAAGCCTTAGAGGTGCACATTAAAGAATTAATGGACCTTGGAGTATTAAGAAAAGTTGGACATAATGAGCAAGTAGAAGTTACTACACCTGTCATTATAACTTGGCATAATGGAAAATCAAGGATGGTAGGAGACTTCAGAGCCCTGAATACCTATACCATTCCAGACAGATATCCAATACCCAGAATCCATGAGACATTGACCCAATTGTCACAAGCTAAGTTCATCACAGCTATGGATGCTCTTAAGGGTTTTCATCAAAATGTCTTAACAGACAATGCCAAGAAACTACTAAGAATAATAGTCCATTGTGGAATTTTTGAATACTTAAGAATGCCATTTGGGATAAAAAATGCACCTTCCCATTATCAAAGAATGATGAATACCATATTTCCTGAAGAATTATCAGAAGGATGGTTAATAATCTACATTGATGATATCATAGTTTGCTCAGAAACTTGGGAAAATCACCTGACAAGACTAGAAAGGGTACTACAGAAAATAGTCCAAGTAAATATGAAAATTTCATTGAAAAAATGTCATTTTGCATATAGTGAATTAAAAGCCCTAGGACATGTAGTATCTGGCCTTAGTCTAGGCATAGACAAAAATAAAGTAGCAGCAGTACTACTTAAACCAATGCCTCAAACCAAAAAAGAAATGCAATCATTTCTAGGATTTGCTGGTTACTATAGACAGCATATAAAGGACTTTGCAAAGATTGCTAAATCCTTGTATAAGCTATGTGACCAACAAACAGTCTATGAGATGACAGAAGAAAGAGTCAAAGCATATGAAGAATTGAAAAATTCCTTAACAAATGCCCCATTTCTTCTAATGCCAGATTGGAAACTACCTTTTAAACTGTACATTGATGCTTGTGGAGAAGGACTAGGTGCTGCACTTCACCAAACACAAATTATCAATGATAAACCAGTGGAAGGACCAATTTGTTTCATTTCAAGGCAGATAAAGCCAACAGAAGCAAGGTATGGAGCAAGCCAAATGGAATGCTTATGCCTAGTGTGGGCTTTAGAAAAGCTGCATTATTATTTGGATGGCACAGTATTTGATGTAATCACAGACTGTAATGCTGTGAAATCACTATTAAATATGAAGACTCCAAATAGACATATGCTGAGATGGCAAATTGCTATCCAAGAATATAGAGGAAATATGACTATTGTTCATAAATCTGGAAATATTCATAAAAATGCAGATGGTCTTAGCAGATGGGCTCTAGCAAATACCCCTGACAATCCAGCATGGGTACCACAAGAAGAGCACCATATAGAAGGAATATGTGTTACAGACATTGGCACAGAATTCTTTAACCAAGTTAAAGAAAGCTATAAGACAGACAAAAATTGCCATATCTTAAGCCAACTTCTAATGAAAGACTGCAAAGATCCATCACTTTCATCAAAACTAGATGAAATATGGAAAAAGGCATATGATGAAGGAAGATTTCACCTCCTTGATGGAATCCTTTACCATAGAACAAAACACACATGTGTTATGGCCTTAACAGACAGAACACTAATAAACACTATTTTACATGAGTGTCATGATAGTGTTGCATCTGGACATCTCTCAGAAGATAGGACACTAGAGAGGGTGAAAACCTGCTCTTGGTGGCCAAATTGGAAGAAAGATGTTGCAGAGTACTGCCAAACCTGTGACAGATGTCAAAAAGCCAACAGAGCCACAGGAAAGAAATTTGGAATGATGATCCAAATCCAAGAACCAAAATCCCCATGGGAAATAGTTCATATGGATTGGGTAACAGCCTTACCTCCAGGAGGAGACAGGAGTTATAATGCATGTCTAGTGTTAGTTGACAGGTACAGTAAAACTCCCATGTTCTTACCATGTCATAAAGATGACACAGCTATGGATACAGCCATAATGATATGGAATAAAGTCATTAGCCACACAGGCTTATTCCAAAATATTATAAGTGACAGAGACCCAAAGTTCACTTCAGCATTATGGACAAACCTCCATAACTTGTTTGGGACAAAGTTATCATTCTCAACAGCTTATCATCCTCAAACTGATGGTTTAGCAGAAAGAATGATACAGACCCTAGAAGATATGATCAGAAGATTCTGTGCTTATGGGCTAGAATTCAAAGATTCTGATGGTTTTACCCATGATTGGTGTACACTAATACCAGCACTTGAACTGGCATATAAGACATCAATCCATTCTTCTACTGGCAAAACACCAGCAATGCTAGAGAAAGGTTGGAATCCAAGACTTCCTTATGACACCCTCAAAAAGGACTTAGTGGACATACATCCAACAGCAAGCAGTTTCAAGATAATGCTTGACAAAGCAAGACACCATGCAAACAGATGCATGCAAGATTCTTTTAAATATGCAAAAGAAAGATGGGATAAAAGTCATAAACCACCTGACTTCAAAACAGGGGAATTGGTTTTAGTATCAACCCTTAATTTCAATAACATAAAAGGCCCAAAGAAATTGAAAGATTCCTTTGCAGGACCATTTATGATAAAAGCACTTCATGGTCCCAATGCTGTGCAATTAGAACTCACAGGTGAACTAATGAACAAACACCCAACTTTCCCTGTAAGTCTGATAAAACCTTACAGTTCAAGTGACAAAGAGTTATTTCCACTAAGAAATAAACCCCCACTTGAAATTCCCCCCTTGGAAGAAGGAGAGGAAAAGAAAATAGTAAAAGTCCTTAAAGAAAGAAGGACAAGAAACAAAAAAGAAAGGGAATACCTTGTGAGGTATAGAAATTCTACTCAAGAAGATGAATGGCTACTTGAGAAAGATATAACAAATGCTGATAAACTACTAAGAAGGTTCAGACATGAAAGAAAACCTGAAAAATAAAAAGTTAAGCATTATTGAGCTTCAAGACTAACAAAGTCTATTGAAGAGGTAGGACAGTGGATGATACCCTAATCACATATATCAGATTGTGGTACAATCTTTTTTTGGTGGTAGGGAATGTGAGCCTTTGAGATATGACCACATATCCAATAAGGTCACAAAAAGGATTAATAATAATTATACCTTTAATATAATTATATTAAAATTAATTAGAATAATTATACACTAAAAATAATTACTCAAATATACAAAAAATACCATAAATTGGTACTAAAATTGGTTTAACTTAAAAACCAATGAATGAACATGTGAAATAAATTATACCATTGGATTCCCCATGGAAAAATACACATATACCACTTTTATGGCATATCTGTAAAGTCAATATTTAAGGAATTATAAGGTATAATACCTTATAAAAACCATAAAACCTTATTTATCTCAGAAACTAATGAAACAACATGTGAAATACATTGTACCAGTGGATTCCCCACAAAAATCCACATATAAAACAATTAATAAGCTAATTCCCAAAATCAATACTTAAGGAATTATCCTGAATATATGCACTTTTTTGGTCAACGCATATATTCAGTGATCATAGCTAATATCTTCTAAAATATACATGATAGAATGATGAACCAAAAATAAAGTTACCACGTAATTACTGTAAGAACACAGATATGAACCTTATTTTACAAGTTATAAACAAGGTTAAAACCTATGATGAAATATTGATAAAAATCAACAGAGCTGTTGACCACTTTGTTGTGAAAGTGCTCCAAACTTAAAAAAAATACACAGTTGGATTCTACTAGATCATTCGTGAAGAATGATGTAATTTTTATTATTAAATTCAGGGTATAACCCCCTGAAATAAAGGTTTGAAGTTTAAAATATTGAATTTCGACAGAAAAGATGAGTTACAAGAAAAATCATCAAAATTAGAGTTTTGATGATGTAATGAAAAGCTCTTGACAGCATAATAAGGTTATGTCAGGCTATCAGAATTCACTCTCTGAATTGCTGTAGCGTGAAAACCTTAAAAGTTATTGAGGATCAAAGTTTGAGCTTAAATTGAGCTGTTATGATCACATACTGTAACCTTAAATTAAGTTTAACAGTCTTAAGAGTGATAAAATTGGTGAATACTATTAGTTTATGATTGAAACTCATAAAATCCACGAAATTTGGGGTTCTGCCAAGCCTCTGATGTCATCACACTTAGAGTTATAGTGATAACTCTAAATAATGGTGCAATAATGATGTAATATGGTTTGATCATGATGTAATCACCCTCAAACCTTAAAATATTGATCAATTCCAGTGGATATGATCAGTACACGTCTACTAGAAGCCTGTTGGACTCTAGGAGGGAGGTATTTACTATAAATAGAGCTCTTTTTACTCTGTTTTCCCCTCAGACGCATCAAAAACATTAAATCAATTAAATCAAAGGTAATTTCTTTATTCTTTATATATAAAACTGTTATATTATTAAAGACCAAAGACCACCTTGCTATAATCATCTCTTTTGACGTGGTTAAATCATTTATTTAATTGTTTTTGTTAAAAATCTCTCTAAAAACTCATTTCCACGTAAAAATCCAGAATAATTTGTAATTTTCTTTATTTTCATTGTAAATACAATTTGAAAAGGTTGTATTTATATTTTTTGGCGTAAAATACTTCAAAATTATTATATTAAGTGTTAAAAGTAGGTTATTTTCTCTTATTATAATAATTTCTCTATTATTACTCTTTTAATAATTCTTTAATTAATATAAATAGTATTTATATTAATTCATAACTTTAATATTGGTAATATTATTGTTATTAATTGTTTTTTATTAATAAAAAACAATTTTTTACGCCTTTATTATTTGTTGGTAACAATAATAAAGAGCTTTTTAATATATTAATTATTTTATATTAATATATTTATTTATTATATTTTCATAATATAAATTATATTATTATATTTATTTAATAATATAATTATTTTACGCCATAATAATAATAATTATTCATTATTATTATATTTTTAATCTTATTTATTCAATTTATAAGGACATTCAGAGTACAATAAGTAATAAATTAGTAATTTTTACCTATTGTTTCATAGTCAAACCTTACAATGTATATCCACTAAGTCCTTTTTGAGGGTGTCATAAGGAAGTCTTGGATTCCAACCTTTCTCTAGCATTGCTGGTGTTTTGCCAGTAGAAGAATGGATTGATGTCTTATATGCCAGTTCAAGTGCTGGTATTAGTGTACACCAATCATGGGTAAAACCATCAGAATCTTTGAATTCTAGCCCATAAGCACAGAATCTTCTGATCATATCCTCTAGGGTCTGTATCATTCTTTCTGCTAAACCATCAGTTTGAGGATGATAAGCTGTTGAGAATGATAACTTTGTCCCAAACAAGTTATGGAGGTTTGTCCATAATGCTGAAGTGAACTTTGGGTCTCTGTCACTTATGATATTTTGGAATAAGCCTGTGTGGCTAATGACTTTATTCCATATCATTATGGCTGTATCCATAGCTGTGTCATCTTTATGACATGGTAAGAACATGGGAGTTTTACTGTACCTGTCAACTAACACTAGACATGCATTATAACTCCTGTCTCCTCCTGGAGGTAAGGCTGTTACCCAATCCATATGAACTATTTCCCATGGGGATTTTGGTTCTTGGATTTGGATCATCATTCCAAATTTCTTTCCTGTGGCTCTGTTGGCTTTTTGACATCTGTCACAGGTTTGGCAGTACTCTGCAACATCTTTCTTCCAATTTGGCCACCAAGAGCAGGTTTTCACCCTCTCTAGTGTCCTATCTTCTGAGAGATGTCCAGATGCAACACTATCATGACACTCATGTAAAATGGTGTTTATTAGTGTTCTATCTGTTAAGGCCATAACACATGTGTGTTTTGTTCTATGGTAAAGGATTCCATCAAGGAGGTGAAATCTTCCTTCATCATATGCCTTTTTCCATATTTCATCTAGTTTTGATGAAAGTGATGGATCTTTGCAGTCTTTCATTAGAAGTTGGCTTAAGATATGGCAATTTTTGTCTGTCTTATAGCTTTCTTTAACTTGGTTAAAGAATTCTGTGCCAATGTCTGTAACACATATTCCTTCTATATGGTGCTCTTCTTGTGGTACCCATGCTGGATTGTCAGGGGTATTTGCTAGAGCCCATCTGCTAAGACCATCTGCATTTTTATGAATATTTCCAGATTTATGAACAATAGTCATATTTCCTCTATATTCTTGGATAGCAATTTGCCATCTCAGCATATGTCTATTTGGAGTCTTCATATTTAATAGTGATTTCACAGCATTACAGTCTGTGATTACATCAAATACTGTGCCATCCAAATAATAATGCAGCTTTTCTAAAGCCCACACTAGGCATAAGCATTCCATTTGGCTTGCTCCATACCTTGCTTCTGTTGGCTTTATCTGCCTTGAAATGAAACAAATTGGTCCTTCCACTGGTTTATCATTGATAATTTGTGTTTGGTGAAGTGCAGCACCTAGTCCTTCTCCACAAGCATCAATGTACAGTTTGAAAGGTAGTTTCCAATCTGGCATTAGAAGAAATGGGGCATTTGTTAAGGAATTTTTCAATTCTTCATATGCTTTGACTCTTTCTTCTGTCATCTCATAGACTGTTTGTTGGTCACATAGCTTATACAAGGATTTAGCAATCTTTGCAAAGTCCTTTATATGCTGTCTATAGTAACCAGCAAATCCTAGAAATGATTGCATTTCTTTTTTGGTTTGAGGCATTGGTTTAAGTAGTACTGCTGCTACTTTATTTTTGTCTATGCCTAGACTAAGGCCAGATACTACATGTCCTAGGGCTTTTAATTCACTATATGCAAAATGACATTTTTTCAATGAAATTTTCATATTTACTTGGACTATTTTCTGTAGTACCCTTTCTAGTCTTGTCAGGTGATTTTCCCAAGTTTCTGAGCAAACTATGATATCATCAATGTAGATTATTAACCATCCTTCTGATAATTCTTCAGGAAATATGGTATTCATCATTCTTTGATAATGGGAAGGTGCATTTTTTATCCCAAATGGCATTCTTAAGTATTCAAAAATTCCACAATGGACTATTATTCTTAGTAGTTTCTTGGCATTGTCTGTTAAGACATTTTGATGAAAACCCTTAAGAGCATCCATAGCTGTGATGAACTTAGCTTGTGACAATTGGGTCAATGTCTCATGGATTCTGGGTATTGGATATCTGTCTGGAATGGTATAGGTATTCAGGGCTCTGAAGTCTCCTACCATCCTTGATTTTCCATTATGCCAAGTTATAGTGACAGGTGTAGTAACTTATACTTGCTCATTATGTCCAACTTTTCTTAATACTCCAAGGTCCATTAATTCTTTAATGTGCACCTCTAAGGCTTCTCTAGCTCTTGGGCTGGCTGGATAAGCAGGTCTTCTTAATAAAGGTGGGTAAGGTTTTTCTACATTAAGAATTATATCCACTTCATGTCCAATTATGGCACCTAGTGGCTCTTTGTCAGTTGCAAAGGCATTTTTATACTTAAATAAGAGGTCAATCAATTTTTCTTTCATTTTTTCTGTTAATTCTTGATTGAATTCTGCCTCTTTGAGTTGTTCAGATATAAAAAGTTCTTTTTCTGGAATTTTTTCCTCATTCTTAATAACTGTGATTTGTTTTTTGTTATTTAAGAATCCAAACTTTTGTCTTTTATTATCTCCTATGGTAAAATATCTATCCTTTTGGTTGGAGATATCTATACCATAGATTGATAAGTAGTCATTCCCAAGTATGAAATGATTACTAGTACAGTTGTCCATTACTACAAACTCTACTTTAATTCTGACACATTGTGAGGGATGAGGAAAGATTAGTGTTAAATCAATTATTCCAAGGGGCTTCATGCTCTCACTTGCACTACTAAATTTGACACCTTGTATTGGCATAAGTTTTTCTTGCCAGTCTGGGACAATGGTTTTTAAATAACTTTTGCCAACACAAGTGCAATATGCTCCTGTATCCAAGTTAACCTTTCCTTCTTGGTTATCAACCATAACAATACTAATACTTGATTTTCCAGCTGTATATCCCATTCCTCTTGCAGGTTTGGTTCTATACATTTTGGCATCTTGTATGTTTGTCAGATTTGTGTCAGATGTTCCAACTTGTGGCAAGTTTGAGTCAACATCCAGTACTTCATAAATTATATCAATATTATTAATTTGTGCATTAATTTTATTGATTTCATCACTTTCAGAGCTCTCTGACTCTTCTGTCTCTTTTTCAGAGTCAGATTCCTCTTCTTTGTCATTGTGGTTTTCTGTTTCCACAATTTCATTGATCTTTGCTTTTTTAAGGCAATTATTGGCTAAGTGTCCAAAACCTCCACATTTATGGCATTTTCTTTGCTCATTATTGTTGGATGTATTGGGTTTAAAGGATTCTTTTGATTTATCTTTCTTGATAAATGGTTTATTTGGGCTTTTAATGTCCAATTTTTTCCAAGTCCTGCCAATTTTTGTCCTTGTCACTATATCTTCTAGTGCATTTATATACTCTTCTGTGGAGCATGGTTCTATACACCTGCTTCTTAGGGCATGTTCTAGTTCCCCTCCACATTTTTTAAGTATTTTCATATGTACCATCTTCTGTGACATTTCTGGGTACAGTGCATTAAGCCTTTCAACTTGTTTTAGAAACCAAGTTAAAGGTTTATCTTTCTCAGGGTCAAAGAAAGAGTTTTCAAATGCATTTTCTATCTTGTACCTCCAGGCATCATTTGCCCACTTGGTGATTATTTCTTGTTTCCACCAAGACCAGGTATTTTTACCATTTGTCTGTCTTATGCCATAATACCATCTTTTTGCAGATTTCTCAAATAATGAATGTAATCTTGCAGTGATTAATTCATCTGGTATGGCATAGTCTTCTTGTAACATGTCAATTGTTTTAATAAATGACATGTGGTCATATTCACCTTCTCCTGTGAATGTTGGCCATTCTTTCAATTGAGGTGCTTCTTTCATTAAGACTTGGTTATTGTCTTGGTGACTCAAGTCTGTTATGAAAGGATTTGACAATTCCTCTTTTTTTTTAACAGGGCTTCTTATATGAGAAAATGGTGTTGATAACTTTGGCATATTTAAATTAGCCTCATTAATTTTATCCATTTTTTCAGTAATAAGCCTTATTTCACTTTGAATATCATCTTTCAGATGCATTCTTGCTTCATCACTTTTTTCCACATGGTCCAAAAGTAATTTTTGGTGTGATGAAGTCTTTTCTTCAAATTTTTCTACAGAAATACTTAATTTATTTAATTTTTCTGTGAGATTGTCAATACTCACATCATAATTGATTGTCAAAGTCTTATCTTTGATATCTTTTATGTATTTATACAATTCTTGTTGTCCTTGTATTAATTTTTGAGTATTGTCAATTAAATTTTTTGGTTTATTATTTTCAACAATAAACTTAATGTTGTCAATTTCTTTCTTGTTTTGTACAACAATTTTTGTTAAAGAAGATAAATTGTTATTTATTTCTTGTAGTGATAATAAACTGTCTTTAATTTCTTTTAGAGGTAATATACTATTTTTAATTTCTGTTAAAGTATTTACAACATCTTTGGACAAGGTTATTTCTTTGGGAAATGAGGTTGTCTCATTCTTTGCTCTTCCTTGTCCTTGAATTCCATCAAGGTTCTGGCCATGTTGAAGACATTGTCCATGGCATCCTTTTGGATTCTTGGGATTCTGTAGCTTGGGGAATATGGTTTCCTCCAATGCTTTTTCTTGTTCTTCTTCCCTTCTTGGGGAAGTGGGTTGACTTGAGGCTTGCTGGTAGAAGCTACTGGGGCTTCTTCCTTGGTTGCCTCCCTCTTTTTGGCATGATAATCCTTGATTTTTTTGATTTGAGGTTTGGATGACAGTGGATTCCATCCATTGGAGTATTTCACTATCTCCTCCTCTTTGAGGAACTTTTTCAGGATGTGCCAGGAGTTCATCACTCCTTGGTGTATTTGAGGCAGCATTTCCCAGTCTTTGTCCTTGTATACTGTGTAATACTGCTTGTACTGGCTCATGTAGATGTCTATCTGAGCCCTCTGAATGTGATTTGTACCTGTTTGAGTTACTCATACTTAGTTCCAATTAAGGCTCAGATATCATGGGCATTTCTGGGACTTGCCTTTGGGATAAGGCACTTCCTTGTGTGGATTCTGTTCCACTGGGGATATTGCCCTTTCTTTTCCCTTTTGAGGGATCAATTCTACTTCTGAGTCCAGCTCCATCTGATTGGATGGAGTATTGGGAACCTCTTCTGGTAGTCATAATTAAAGAATAAGAAAAAATAAAAGTATTTTAGAATAAAATTCTTTTATGGCAATTTAAAAAGAGGTGCTCACCTTCAGAGTCTTGAATGGTGGGCCCTGGAAAGTCTAATTTCTTAGCTTTCTTTCTTTTGGTGATAACTGGTGTAGGAGAACTTTGACAAGTTTCTTCCACCAATCTCTCAACAGTAGCTTGGTTGTCTTCTGTTGGGTTATCTTCAAACACTAAAAAAGACAAATAAGTATAAGTCTTTTTATAATAAGTGTTATTTTTGGCAAGATATGGCAATTTTCCACGTAGAAATTGCTTTTATATCTTAAAAAATGAAATAAATAAAGAAATGAATAAAAATGAATAAAAATAACTTTTTTTTTATTGGTTTTTAATATTTTTTAATATTTTTTATGTATATTTTTATTTTTAAAGAATAAAATAAAAAATAAATATGATTCTTATAAAATTAAATTATAATAAAAATTATTTTTAATTTATAAATTATCTTTTTTAATCACTAGAGTCACTCAAAGAAAGTTCTTGCAAGTCTAAGGATGTGAAAAACCACGTGTAAGACAGTACAATTGCTTTCCAAATGCCTCAATAGCTTTTAAAATCAATAAAATATAAAATTATTATATAATTTTATGATTATAAATATAATTTATTATGGATAAACCCAAATAGAATCTTTTTAAAGGTATTTTAAGTAAATATCACGGCCAGGCCCCCAAATGTAAGGTTTGACTATGAAACAATAAGTAAAAATTACTAATTTATTACTTATTGTACTCTGAATGTCCTTATAAATTGAATAAATAAGATTAAAAATATAATAATAATAAATAATTATTATTATTATGGCGTAAAATAATTATATTATTAAATAAATATAATAATATAATTTATATTATGAAAATATAATATAATGAACAAATATATTAATATAAAATAATTAATATATTAAAAAGCTCTTTATTATTGTTACCAACAAATAATAAAGGCATAAAAAATTGTTTTTTATAAATAAAAAACAATTAATAACAATAATATTACTAATATTAAAGTTATAAATTAATATAAATACTATTTATATTAAATAAGAATTATTATGAGTAATAATAAGAGAGAAATTATTATAATAAGATGAAATAACCTACTTTTAACACTTAAGATAATAATTTTGAGTTATTTTACGCCAAAAGAATATAATACAACCTTTTCAAATTGTATTTACAATAAAAATAAAGAGAATTTACTAAATTTCTTGATTTTACGTGGAAATGAGCTTTTTTAGAGAGATTTATAGCAAAAAAAATTAAAGAATTGATTTAATCACGTAAAAATGGTGATTAATAACAAGATGGTCTTTGGTCTTTAAGAATATAAGAGTTTTATATTTAAAGAATAAAGAATTTACCTTTTATTTAATTGATTTAATGTTTTTGATGCGTCTGCGGGGAAAACAGAGTAAAAAGAGCTCTATTTATAGTAAATACCTCCCTCCTAGAGTCCAACAGGCTTCTAGTAGACGTGTACTGATCATATCCACTGGAATTGATCAATATTTTAAGGTTTGAGGGTGATTACATCATGATCAAACCATATTACCAGAACCCCAAATTTCGTGGATTTTATTAGTTTTAATCATAAACTAATAGTATTCACCAATTTTATCACTATTAAGACTGTTAAACTTAATTTAAGGTTACAGTATGTGATCATAACAGCTCAATTTAAGCTCAAACTTTGAACCTCAATAACTTTTAAGGTTTTCACGCTACAGCAATTCAGAGAGTGAATTCTGATAGCCTGACATAACCTTATTATGCTGCCAAGAGCTTTTCATTACATCATCAAAACTCTAATTTTGATGATTTTTCTTGTAACTCATCTTTTCTGTCGAAATTCAATATTTTAAACTTCAAACCTTGATTTCAGGGGGTTATACCCTGAATTTAATAATAAAAATTACATCATTCTTCACGAATGAACTAGTAGAATCCAACTGTGTACTTTTTTTTAAGTTTGGAGCACTTTCACAACAAAGTGGTCAACAGCTCTGCTGATTTTTATCAATATTTCATCATAGGTTTTAAACTTGCTTATAACTTGTAAAATAAAGTTCATATCTGTGTTCTTACAGTAATTACGTGGTAACTTTATTTTTGGTTCATCATTCTATCATGTATATTTTAGAAGATATTAGCTATGATCACTGAATATATGCGTTGACCAAAAAAGTGCATATATTCAGGATAATTCCTTAAGTATTGATTTTGGGAATTAGCTTATTAATTGTTTTATATGTGGATTTTTGTGGGGAATCCACTGGTACAATGTATTTCACATGTTGTTTCATTAGTTTCTGAGATAAATAAGGTTTTATGGTTTTTATAAGGTATTATACCTTATAATTCCTTAAATATTGACTTTACAGATATGCCATAAAAGTGGTATATGTGTATTTCTCCATGGGGAATCCAATTGTATAATTTATTTCACATGTTCATTCATTGGTTTTTAAGTTAAACCAATTTTAGTACCAATTTATGGTATTTTTTGTATATTTGAGTAATTATTTTTAGTGTATAATTATTCTAATTAATTTTAATATAATTATATTAAAGGTATAATTATTATTAATCCTTTTTGTGACCTTATTGGATATGTGGTCATATCTCAAAGGCTCACAAGACCCGCCTGTTTGCACACACACATCAAAGATGTCCTTCAGCCAGTTTTGATGTAGGCGGGGGGTTTGACTTCACCAGGTCATCCATGAAGTGTGCGTGTGCATGCGCGGGGGCGGGTGCGTTTGCGTGTGCGGGTGGGTTTGCGTGTGCATTGGCGTGTGCATGCGCGGGGGCGGGTGCGTTTGCGTGTGCATTGGCGTGTGCGGGTGGGTTTGCGTGTGCATTGGCATGTGCAGGTGGGTTTGCGTGTGCATTGGCGTGTGCGGGTGGGTGTGCGTGTGCATTGGCTTGTGCGGGTGGGTTTGCGTGTGCATTGGCGCGTGCGGGTGGGTGTGCGTGTGCATTGGCGTGTGCGGGTGGGTTTGCGTGTGCATTGGCACGTGCGGGTGGGTGTGCGTGTGCATTGGCGTGTGCGGGTGCGTGGGCGTGTGCATTGGCGCGTGCGGGTGCACATGCGCATGTGGGTACGCAAAAGCCGATTCCGCTTCCAACATGATGATGGCGCAGTTAGAAATTTTGGATGCTGTGAAAGGTGAGTGTGTGGGTCATTTGATCATTGGACTTGGCTTATTCACACTGTACCCAATGTCAAAATAGTAACTTCTTTGTGACAATGTGAAATAATGGGCTTTGCTTGTCACAATGGCATGTCTCTGTCAATAAATTTTGAGGGAGTTATTTCACTAGAAAAATTGCTAATGAAACTGAGAGATTTGCATTTCTGTAGACTAAATTTCATGAAATAACGGCTTTATCATTACAAGCAGTCCACATGACAGAACTTTGTTATCATACAATCCACAGTTACCTTCTATTTCTTCTTCTGATATAATCAAGTGTCCATCATCAAAACCAACAGCTTTATAAATATTGAGATACGGCCAATCTGGTAGGAAATTCACATCAATCTTCAAAGTTTTTAAAATCAGAAAGTTATTGTTCAGTATGCTAGATGGCTCAGAGACTTTGAAAATGCTATCAATAATACCAAATTGTCGTGAGTTGCCCCTCAGAAAACATATCACACTGTTGCTGATATTTTTGGATTCAGTTGAAAATATATTGTTCCCAATATTAATGTTTGAAACTGGAAAATACCAAGGTGAGACAATCCTTGAAGTGGGAGGACTTGTGGATTGCACGGTAGTGTCTAAGCTGATCCAATCAACTATTTCCCTTGTTGCATGAAAAGTCTGTAAGTACTCAACCAGGCAATCATAATTTTGTTGGTCATGGCGGGATGGCTTGTTATATTTATGGTGATTGAACACGGCAGGTGGCTGTAATTCGAAAAGCTGTTTTATTTCACATGGCACAGATGGGGATTTCAGCAGAACGGAAAGGTTGGAACATCGACAGATATGTTGAAGTAAGGTTTTATCTATATCATCTATTCAGAGTTGCAAAAAGTTAGTCTTATTCAGTTCAGGTGTTTAATCAATGTGAATATATTGATCTTATTAATTGACGTACATATCTTGTTATTTGTTGGCATCTTTGCAAATACTCCAATCAAGCGCTCATAACCCCATGTGTCTGAGGCTTGTGCTGGGCCCCAATGTTGGAAGAGTTTGGGAATATGATCAGCAAAATGATGATTTGGTTTACTTTTCTGTTTTGGGAACAGGTGTTGATTGGAAAGGCGGAATTTTTTCCAATGTTCAGCAAATGCAGTCGCATCATCTATTGAAACAGTCCAGCTTGTGGCAATGTTGATAGCACTAATCAAATGGAATGTATTCTTGGCTAGTTCATTTGCAAGTTCTTCTGACTGACCCATTTTTCTTTGAGTGTTGGCAGATTGGTGTGCATCTAATGACATCTGTTGACTGAGCATTAGAAATGGAATATAGACCTTATATAAGAGAGCCCATTCAGCGGCTTTTAAGCTACCATGAGAGGGGGAACCCATTTTGCGGGGAACTCTTGTCCAAGATGAGGGAATTATGGTCTCAGATATGATTTGTCGGAGATGCTCAAGAGCCTCACCCTTGATCTGGTGATCACTCAGTGCAGTGATATCCAATTCAGAGGGTATTTCAGAAGTGGGGATGTAATCGGCATCAAATGAAGGAATCTCCGCAGAACCACTAGATGGATGTTCTGTGTTAGGGGTGGGCATTGGGAAGTAGTTTTTTCGGGTGGAAGTAGTGGGGAGTGGCTCATTTATTATTTTTTCTGCGTCTCTTCTCAGGGAGCGGGCCTCTCTCAAGGTGATTTTATCAAGAGAGCTGTTGGAGGTCTTGGAATCTGAGTCTGAACTGTTGGTGTCATTGGATTTCCTGCGGGACCTGAAGTAAATTTTTGATTTCGCCTCTGGAATGCACAATTTGAAAGTTGCATGATCCTTCAAAATTCCAAGTATTAAATTATGCATTATGTCAAGATTAACCATTCTGGTTGCATCCCAATACGGAAGGTCTTCCAAAATTGAATATTGCACTCCATACTCAGAGAAAATTGCTTGTCTTTGTTGTGGGGTTGCCCGAAGCCATTTGGCAATGGTTGATTTATGACTTTGGTATGAGCGCATGTAGTGAAATTGAGGACCAATTTCTTCAATTTGAGCTTTGTGAATGGTGCAAAAATTACAAAAGTGGTTTCCTGAATGGGAAATAAATCCAGTAAGCTTGCGCATGGCAACCACATCCGCAATGGCTGTGAGGATGGCAACACGGATAAAGGATCCTGATGGACCTGTTGAGGTGGGTGCAAAATGGTAACCTTGCCATAGCTCTTTGAGCTCGTTGATGAGTGGCATTAATAGATAATTCAATTGAAGCGCAGTTGGCTCCTTCGGACCAGGGATGATTCCTGCAACATAGACATTCTCGGGCTTCAATCTTTCACTTGGGGGGAGATTAAGACAAATAAGCATGATAGGTCCAATGCTAGCCAACCGGGTTGACTTTCCATGTTCATTAAACCAGTCCACATAAATGGAGAAGGCCAATGCACCAGGAATGGACATGAATGGGGGGTCATGGATATTTCTAGTGCCAGTGAAGCGTCTCCAGACCAATCCATCCCAGACGTCACGTTTTGGGGAATCTTCGGGAGTTTGGGATTGTTGATGTTGATGCAGAATGTCCATAATTCCAGCCCGCTGGAGAAATCTGGCAAGCAAATTTTTGAATGGTTGATAAATGAAATTTTTTGTTGGTATAAATTTTTGCTTCATGTTGGTGGTGTTTTGGGTGTGGGGTTCAGATGAATAGATGAATTTGCCTAATGATTGTGTGCAAGGGGGATCATGATCATTTGGGTCATTATGGCGTTGACAGTGGGGTTGGTCAGTTGTGACTGATTCAGTAAGGCCATTAAGAGAGAAACATTGAGGACAACATATATAGTTTTGAATCACTGTCTCCAATTGGAGATGTTCAAATATGGTACTCAGATCTTGAGGTATATGGAATGCAGGAGCGGGGGGACCAGCTGAGCTTGAGATACTGGACTTGATCAGCAGGTTCAGGGCGGGGTTGAGTATGCGTGAAGCCCTGCGGGGTAAATTGTACCTTACTGATAGAATGGCAGATATTATCATTCCTAGGTCTTGTGGGGGAAGGGTTTTACTGCCACTATATGGTTTCTGTGCAGTTGAATTGAGACCCGCTGGAGTTGAGAAAGTGCTTTGGGTCAAACGTGAATAATCAGCTGGGAAGATTTGATCCAATAGAATTTGTGGGCACCCAGATCCTGATGCAGAAGTAGGGATGTTTGGAAGAGATTTGGGTGCAATGGTTGATTTGAGCTTTTTAATGTGCTGTTTATATTGGAAAGGTGTGAAGGCAACTCCTTGCCTATCACACTCAGGGGAAGAGTGTGTTTGAGTTGAGCAGTGTTGACACATGCATATACGCATTGAGGAATAGGGCCGGGTTGTCATTGTTGCAGGAATTGGGAGTACGGTTGGTTTGTGTATAAATATCTATGGTTGATGTGAAAGTGTTTAGGAGTGTTATTAATTGGAAATAAAATTCAGTGATTATTTATGAAGGGGGAGATGATTTGAGCCAGCTGAGGATTTTATCCCATTTGTAATGGAGGATGAGCTGCAGTGGATAAAGTTTAACATGTCTCATCTGGATGGCAGAATTGGTTAGGCGTTTAATTGGGTAAAATGCCATGCTGCTCAATGCTCATACATATTCTAGTTTATTTACACATTGTGATAGTGCGGGTTTGACCATTGAGGGGGTTCCATTAGTGAAGTGTTACCATTGAATTGAGGGGATTAACATTTAATCCATGTACGCTGGCACGCCATCGTACATGGTTTAAACCTTAATACAGACATAACTATATAACTCTATTACATAAGGGGTTGGAGTGCAGCTAAAGTCTTGGTATTTGGTTTGAGTGCGGCGGGCTTTGAATCAGTTGGAATGTGATTTGGATTGTGTTGCCTTTCGTGAAAAGGTGATGTCTCTTTTGTGGGTAAATCCTTCATGAATATACCCCTTTACAGATGTACAATGTTGTGGAATTTCAATGCATATATTGGCAGTTTGGATAATTCACAAAATGTGACAATGGGGAGGCGGAAATATTACCAAATATGATTACTTATGGATGATGGGTACCCTTTCAGATCAAGGAAATATCACATTATATGCTGGTAGGCCGTGCACGGTTGTTTCCGACAAAAGCGGAGGAGCTCAAGAGGAGGCAGGGAGGATTCTCCTCAAAAGAGTCTTATCCGACTTCCACACAACACTTAGTTCCAACTATTCATAGAATTTCTCTATTCTAAATTTGAAAAGATTTCATCTGATATCACTCTATTTTATCATAATACTGAGGTGTTTTATCTAGTTAGAAATATTAGTGTACTTTTTCGGCCCTTATGTCATCTTTCAAGTCACATAAATCCCGTTCAGGTTCTGTTCATGACTCAAATAGTGAATCTAGCATAGAATATGTTCAAAAACAGTCACCATTGAGTCCCAACATTCCTCTCACAACCCCTATCGCATCCTCAATGAATGTATCAGGTCTTAACATTGATGTGGGCAATCCAAAGGCTCCAACTTCAAGCTCTTGGTCGATCCCAAATATTTCCGTCACTCCAATTCCCCCGAATCCCACTAATACACAAATTATTGTGTCTCAGGGGCCAGAAGGCACACCTCAAATCTCCTCACACGCTAATCCCCAATCAAAATTTCCACGTGAGTTCCTCCTTAATCCCGGTCGGAATCCAGTCGCATCCCAGGATCCCTTTGGCCAAAGTAAACAGCCAACCCTCAATATTCCATCAGGATCTCAGGTTCATGTGGGTGATGAAAGGCGCGTGGATGGGGGGCGACGAAAAAGACCTTTGGAAAATGCATCTTGGAGCGGTCTGTCGGAGGGAAATCCAGTATTGACGCTTAATCAAAGTAAGTCATTTGAATTTTGGAGTAGAAACTTATTCACAATGTGATATGTTTGTTTCATGGGTTAGATATGGCACCTGAAGGCAAGTCAGTCCGATCTCAGGAGCCAATTGAAGATCGTGAGGATGACCAGTCTTCATTAATGTTTTGATGTGTTAACTGATGATTTGCATGGCAGGGGATGAACTTTATGCGTCTTCACCTCTGGTCCATAAAGAGAAAGTCACTGGACGTCATCATCCATATGCCTCCAAACCAAGAACGGGTCATGCCAGTACATCAAGAGAAAGAATTGTGGATGATGAGGATGAGAACATGTCTCCGACTCAAAGTGAAAGAAATGATGACCCAAGGAGGGACAATTTCACAGCGCATGAGCAAGGCACTCAGTCAAATAGTGAGTTCACCCATCCTCAAATGCCCCTGGCCCAGAGTATGCTTGAACAATCGGAGGTCAGACAGCAAAGGAACCAGGCCCGCAAAGCTCACAATGTGGCGAAACGTGCAAGCCAGAAGGAGCAACAAAAATGGCTGAAGGCAGAACTTCCAGAGAATGTCCATGGAATGAGATCAGCAGTACACGCACATTGCCTGTTCCTACTCAAAGTTAGGGATAAGGATTTTTCCTCACTGCCAGCACCACCCAGCACAGAAGAGCGTGAAATTGCAATTCAAGTGGCTGGTCATCTCGGTTATGTCCCCAAGGATGTTTTCAATGAACCATCAACACAGGTTCAGTCTCAGGGTTTCCAAAGCTACTGCGAAAATGAGCTCCACAAGCTAGGACTAAAGCGATTCACTTGGGACTGGGAGAGCTCATGGCAACATCCCTTCAACGAGCTGATGTCTATGGTGTTTTACCGTACATTCCGTCTCGCACTTGTCAGCACTGAGTATCATCACTACTGTTGGAACAAGGATCATAACAACTATGGGGTCGTGTCACAGGGGCTCTTGGAAGAAGAGGGCCTGGCACTCAGGAATCAAGAGCTCACTTGGAGGGCTCCAGAGATAAAAGAATAATAAGACTGAATTTCTTTAAGAAAGAATAAAGGGGAAAACAAGTATGCCAAAAGATGAGATAAGAAAAGATGAAGCCAATGGCCAAAGATAATAAAGAAGCCAAAAGCCAAGAAGCCAACCAAGTGAATCCTCAATTCACTGTTTCAACCTGCCAGAAAAGGAAATGGAATTAGTATAAGGATATGACCACCAATATCCACTGGACAGGCAAGGAAATAAAAGAAAGGGGTGCTGAATGACTGACTTAAGATTATCAGTATTAACTTTAATAAGGTAAAAGAAAATAAGGATAAAAACAAATCCACTATATTAATTAACTGGGGAAAAAGTCCCCAGGTGCTGAAAAGGTGGCCAGTATATGTGAAAAGCTGAAAAGTTGATCCTGGAAGGTGGATCAATGACTGTATTGTCCGAATCGGGAAATACAGTTCTGGCCATCTTGAAATTCGAACTGTGTGATGGAATTCCCACAGTGGAATAAGAAGTGGCCCAATTGGGCCAAGGCCATACAGGTTGATTGAATAAGGCCTGTACGGATGAATTGGGTTGTCCAAGGAGTATTGAATACTTGATGTCTTGACAACTGATTGAATTTTGTAATACCTCTTGAGAATTGACCTTAGAATAATCCTGAATGAATTGTACCAACCCAACTCCTGCAGATACAGGTGGTTGGGATCCTTGAATGATCTTCTGAATTACCGCCATGGATTGCCAGACTGATAAGCTGGAAAGTCCTCCTTTGAAATGGGCGTTGGAATTATGGACCTTGAAATGGAAAGGTGGAATTGGGTCCTGAAAACGTCACCATTGGATTGCTGAGTAAAAATGGTGCATAATGGTATATAATACCATATATGCACCACACCTGCAATCTTGAGTACGGAGTGCATGAGGGAAAGGAAAGAATTCCCCTTAAGTTGAGGGAAATGCTTGTTGAGATGATTTGGTGGCCTCTGGTCGTTGCCAGAGGCCATGACGGTGAAGTTGGTCCATGGTGGTCCAGGGCCAAAAGTGGGTCCTACGGGATTTATGGCCAAAATGGGTCCAAGGTGTTTTTGGTCCAATTTGGGTCCAAGGGATTGGTGGCCAAAAATGGCTCAGGTGGGCCCAATTGTGGTTTGGGGGCTAGGTGGCTGCCCCCTTTGGCCTCATTGGATTAGGCCAAAAGGGGCCTAATCCGCCTACGGACCGCGGCTTACGGACCGCGGACCGTAGAAGCCGTGGGGGGCCTAAATGGCCCAAAAAGGCCATTTAGGCCAAAACCCCCATAATGAAAGGGGTGGCCAGGAAACCAATGAAGGTGGCCATGGGGCCTGGAAGCCCCTGGAAGACAAAGGGACCCCCCAGGCCCAAAAACAGTGATGGAGGCCTGGGGGTTGGTGAGGTGCAAATTGGCCAAGAGGGCCAATGACGCAGGATATGGCCTGAGGCCATAAAGGATGATGGAGGCCATAAGTGGCCAATGGAATGGGTTATGGCATAAGAGCCATGGAACACCCAAAAGGGGTCAATTGGCCATAAATGATATGAAATGGCCAATTGGCCCCAACTTGGCTCCAGGTTGGATTGGCGCCGCCATCAAGGAGGAGGGTCAAAATACGTGGTTGTGACAGTACCCCCCTACCTTGAATGGTGAGCTCCTGAGCACCAAGATAAGGTAGAGGCCTGTTGAGGCTAATGAGACGGATTTGACGTAAGGATTCCAGAGGTATTGAATCTTGAAAAGAAGAATTGAACTGATAAGCTTGTTGGCATATGAATTGAGGTTGACTTGATCTTCTCTTGACATTTGGCTTTGACAAAGTTGAAGACATGATTTGACGTAAAGATTTTGGCGTTAAAGAGTTATAAGAAAAGAAATTTTGAAAGAATATAAAGAGTAAAGAGAAAAGGAAACAGGTATAAAGAGAGAAACAGAAAACATAAAGAAAATGAAATTTGAGGGGGAATCCAATCTTCATCACGGATTACGACAATTGATTTTGAAAGTGACCAAGGACCTGGATAAAAGAATTTGATGCCAGGTGCTCACAGAGTGGCCAAGGTGATGTTTTGACAGATTGTAGACCCCTCAGGGAAGTGCACACCAGGAGAGGAACTTACTTTGAGTAGTTGCCACTCCCGCCAGTGCCATAAATGAGAAAAATCTTGATAAATGAATGTGTTGAAAGAATAAAGTCTTGGGAAGGAGAATAGAAAAGGAATGGTCCATTTGCCCAAGTGTAAATGGCCATAAATTTGGAATTCGGATGTTGAAATCCGGGCCAAGAAGTCTGTGTCCAAATTGAAAAGTGCTCACAGAGTGGCCAAGGTGATGCTTACAACAAAGAAGAGTAGAATACCCCTAAAGGTGCATACCAGGAGTGGGACTTACTTTTGGTAATTCCTCTCCCCACCAAGCACCATAAAAATTCAAGCCATTGAAGAATTGGGTCCTGGCTTGTCAGGATATAACGAATGAAAATCTTTGACAAGTTCAGGACAATTCTTGAGGTTTTCAGCTGGTTCCCATGTGGATCTTTCTGAATCTTGACTGAAACCTTTCCATTCCACCAGATACCATAATTTTCTTCTCTTGAGCTTTGAATCCAGTACTTGAGAGACTTCCCATTCCTCTTCTTCTTCAATAATGATTGGAGGAGGAGGCTCTTGATGCCGGTTTGGGATTGTTGATGTCTTGACTGGTTCCAAGAGTGAGATATGGAAGACTGGGTGGATGGATTTCCATTGAGATGGAAGCTTGAGGTGGTAAGCATGAGTACTGACTTTCTTCAAGATTGGAAAGGGACCCAACCATCTTTCAGACAGTTTCTTGGTGGGTCTAGTTGATTTGATATTCTTGGAAGAAAGCCATACCATGTCACCAGGATTGAAAACAGGTGGACTTGCTCTACTTTTATCTGCATACCTCTTAAACCGGTTTATGGCGATTTCAAGTTCTCTCTTGACATCTTGCTGTACTGATTGGATTTTTGTTGATAACTTTCCAGCAGGAGTATCTTGAGTGATGTGAACTGAATCAAATTGTGGATCTCTTCCATAAACAGTGAAAAACGGTGATTGCTTGGTTGAAGAGTGATCAGAATTATTGTAGGCAAATTCAGCCAGAGGGAGCCAGGTGTTCCAATCATCTTGATGATAACTGACATACATCCAAAGATACTGTTCTAGTATCTGATTTACCCTCTCTGTCTGTCCATCAGTTTCTGGATGGTAAGCAGTTGACAAGTCTCTTGAAATCTTGAGCTGCTGACAAAGATTGGTCCAGAAGGAAGAAAAAAAAAGTGAACCTCTATCACTGACAATGCTTGATGGGAGGCCATGCTTTGAGAAGATATTCTTGATGAATAAATGGGCCAAATCCAAAGAAGTTATTGAAGACATTGTTGGAATAAAAACCGCCATTTTTGAGAATCTGTCCACTATGACAAGAATTGAGTCAAAAGAATTGGACAGGGGCAGTTGAGTGATGAAATCCATTGAGAGACAAATCCAAGGACCATTTGGAATTGGAAGAGGTTTGAGGAGTCCAAACTTCTTATGGTGGATATTCTTGTTTCTTGAACACTGTTGACAGGATGATACATAATCCTTAATGAATTGAGTCATGCCGGACCAGTGGAAATCCCGCTTGACAAGTTTGAGAGTCTTCTCTTGGCCAGGGTGTCCAGCTAGAGGAGAGTCATGACGCTTTTGAAGAATGCTGAGTTGAATTGTGGAGTCATTTGGGACTACCACCCGATCTTTGAAGAGAAGAAGTTGGGAGGAGGAATCAAGAGAATAATCTTGGACAGA
Organism: Austropuccinia psidii; assembly: GCA_023105745.1. Taxonomy (NCBI): domain Eukaryota; kingdom Fungi; phylum Basidiomycota; class Pucciniomycetes; order Pucciniales; family Sphaerophragmiaceae; genus Austropuccinia; species Austropuccinia psidii. The sequence goes on from JALGQZ010000001.1 coordinate 29,128,092, forward strand.
TTTACCTTTACCCAAATCTTGAAGGATACTTCTGTACTGAGGATCTTGCCATAATTTCTTCTGAATTGAATCAATCAAATTTGAAAAAGAATCCACCTTGACTGCAAAAAACTTTGAGGGTTGAAACTCATCTTGCTTAATGAGTTGTTGAAAATTCATTGGATTCTTGCTGATGAAATCCTCCCCCCTCTCCGGATAGACGTCGTCCCGACGTGATAAGGCATCTGGAAGAGTTGCTAGGCGGCCAGGGCGGTAAGTGATTGAAAAATGAAATTCAGATAAGAATTCGGCCCAACGGGCTTGACGGCGAGTAAGGATCTTTGATGACATAAAGTACTGAAGAGAAGGATGATCGGTGAGAACTTCAAAAGGAGAGGACAGAGAAAGAAGAAAAGCCCTCCAGCGCTTGAGAGCCCAGACTATACCAAGGAGTTCCTTGTAATGAATTTCATAGGCGAGTTCTGCTGGAATAAGCTTGCGGCTGTCAAAGGCAATGGGATGTTTTCCTGAGTCAGAGACCTGACTCAGTACAGCACCCAAAGCATAATCGGATGCATCGGTCTCTACAATGGTCGGTAGAGAAGGATTGAAGTGGGAAAGGATTGGAGCGGTAGTGAAGGCCTCTTTGAGTTGATGAAACTGGCTAAGAGCTTCCTCATTGAGGGGGAAACAGGAATCTTTCTTGAGGAAACTGGTGAGTGGACTGATTTTCTTTGAATAATTCTTGATGAAACGGCGGTAGAAGTTGGCAAAGCCAAGGAAGGATTGAAGAGCCTTGAGGTTTCTTGGAGGAGGCCAATTAAGGATCTGCTGGACTTTTGCTTGGTCCATCTTGAGGCCTTCAGAAGAAACAACATAACCAAGATATTCTACACTAGAAACATGAAAAAGGCATTTAGAAGCCTTGGCAAAAAGGTTATTGGCTCTGAGTCTGGAAAGAACAGTGGACACATGGGTGACATGTTCTTCCTCAGATTTGGAAAAGACCATAATGTCATCCAAATAAACCACAACAAAAACATCAAGAAGATCTTGGAATATATCATTGACAAGATTCTGAAAAGAGGCAGGAGCATTGGTGAGCCCAAATGGCATAACCAAGTACTCAAAACTGCCATATTTAGTTCTGAAGCATGTCAAATGTTCATCACCCTCCTTGATTCTGAGCAGGTTATATGCACCACGCAAATCAATCTTGGAGAAGATAGAAGAACCATGAAAGACATTAAGAAGCTGGTTCATAGGAGGAACAGGATATTTGTTCTTCCTAGTGACAGCATTGAGTTTGCGGTAATCAACACACAAACGGAGGCCACCATCTTTCTTTTTAACAAAGAGGACAGGTGCTCCTGTTGAGGAGGAGCTTGGCCGGATGAAACCTTTCTCTACATTCTCTGAAATGTAGGCCCTGAGTGTATCTGACTCTTGTTTGGATAAAGAGTAGATCACCCCAACTGGAGGTAGAGACCCCTCCAGTTCGATATGATGATCACAGGCATGGTGAGGAGGAAGTTTCTCTGCTTTCACCTTGGAGAATACATCCAAGTATTGGTGATAAACAGAGGGAACAACCTTCATCACGGTTTCTACTTCTTCTGGCTCTTCCTCTTCATCCCACAACTCCTCCAGGGAGTCATGATAAGATGAAGGAGGAAGGTCCATATTCCCAAAGAAGAGATGAAGTGAAGATACAGAATTATCTTCCCCAACATCTTGAATCTCTTTGAAGACTTCATCTCCAGATGATGGTAATGACAGATGGGAATTAAGGGAAGGAATATGGACAGAAGATGGAACTGATGGTGTTCTAGAATCACCAACCAGAGCTGCACATGATTTGGCAGAGGAAGAGTCATTACGGAAGGAATTGGAAGGATCAGAATAGTCCTTTTGATCAGTATTAAAGGTGATCAGCCCTTGCCTCCAATCAATAGAAGGATTAAAATGATTGAGAAAGTCAAAGCCCAACATGAGGTCTTCTCCCTTGGGAGTATCAATGACTAAAAAATCCCATTCAAAGCTTGGGAAGGAAGGGAGCTCAACCATATATTTAGTATGGTGAGTCACAAATAAGGAAGGGGACTCAGAGGAGTCCAAAATGATAAGAGGAATCTTCTCTGGAAGTTCTGACGTAGTCAATGAATACTTGTGAACAAACTGCTTTGCAATGAATGAGTGTGTAGCACCAGAATCAATGAGAATACTGTAAAAAACATCAGAAAGAGAAGAGAAAACAAAAAATTTAAGAGAATTCTTGACACCAGTATTCAGAATGCACAATTGTGCTCTGGAAGGAAAACTGTGAAGACCATTGAACACAACATGGTCTTCACTCAGGCTTTTCCCTGGCTGGGAAAACTGCCTGACGGTTGGGTAAGCTTGTTTTGAGGCCTTTTGACACAGGACTCAAGACTATGCTTCCCACCACAATAGGTACACAACCCCTCCTTGATTCTTCTTTCCTTTTCAGAACCTTTCAACTTGAAGTCCTTATTCAACAATGAAGAATGGGGCTTGTCCCGCTTTTGAGAATGAAATTTCTTCTTTGGTCTTGAACTTGAAGAAACTTGATGATGAGAAGAGTGAGACTTTGAGGCTTCAGGCTTCTTCTCTTGATGATGATTCTTTTCCTTCTGCCTCTCATGGTACCTGGTATCAAGTTCCAGGCTGACGTCCATTAAGTCTTGAAGAGAATCAATGTTTGAAGGATGGGAGGCCAATTGATCCAGAATCCTGGAGGCCAAACCCTTCCTGAAATGATGAATAAGAGCCCTTTCACCCCAATCCCCAATTCTTGAAACCAAAATCCTGAAATCGGCAATATACAAAGCAACATGCCCACCTTCTTTCATCCTAAGGCCATCCAATTCAGCTTCTGCTTTTCTAACTTCATTTGGGTCTCCAAATAAAGTGAACAATTGGGATTCAAATAATGGCCAGGAATTGAGAAGATAATTTGAGTCTTGATTATTGAGGTTGGAAAGATAAGGCTCAATCCATTTTGCAGCCCTGCCAACTAAGAATGAAGTGGCATAAAGAACCTTCTTTCTGTCTTGAGAGAAGTTTGCCGGGTCATTATGAAAGATGAGTTGGCAAGACTGAATAAAACTTCTGACTTTGAAGGGCTGAGTCCCATCAAAGCATTCTGGAGCCTTCATAGAGGGAGTCTTGAAGGCTGGTGGTCTTGATGATTCAGAAGAAGAAGCTGCTTGAAGATTGGCCATAATCTGAGTCATTTGCTGCATAATGGCCAATAAAGACGGTTCAGACTGATGAGAGGCAGGCTGATCAGACTGGGCTAGAGTTGGTCCTCTGGTGCCTTCAAATGCTCCCACAGGAGCAGGAGCAGCCTCAGTGCCATTAGACTCTTCCTCTTCCACAGAATTCTCCTCCTCCTCTTCACCATCTTCACCTTGAACCTTGGGACTGGTTCTTGAAAATCCTGGGAATCGGCCAACCACTCCTGATAAAGACATTGACCTTCTTGGCCCTCTTCCTTCCTTCCTGGATGGTGCTGCTCCTTCCATAATGGGTCCTCTGTCCAATCTGGCCCTCAGTTGAGAAACTGCTGGGGTACCGTCAAGAGGAGCCCTTGGAGTTGGAGTCAGAACAGCTTGAGTTCTGGCCTGAGATCTGGTCTGTCTTGCTGGAGGTGAATGTTGAACTGGCATGATTTCAGGAATAAACAACCAAAATAAATGAAATAAAATCAAAATTTTCTTGAAGTACAAAATCAGCAATCAAATCTTGAGGAAATTGGATAATCAATGAATCAAAATTCTTCAAATACGTCAATCAATCCAATCAAATGAGTCTTGAAGTAAAAATCAATATCAATGAGAATCTTGAAGTCAATAAAAACAATCAATCAAACAATCAAAATCAAATCAAATCAAAATCTTGCAGAAAAAATCAATCAATCAAAATGAATTCCTGAGTCAAAATCAATTTATGTCAAAAATCTTGATGTGAATAGTCAGCAAAATCAATAAAGTCTTCAGGTCAATCAATTATCTTGAGGTCAATTTCAATTATGTCAAATTAGTCAATCAAATCAATTTTCAAGTGAATTCTTCCAAAAAATCAAAAATTCTTGAGGAATAAATCAAAGTGAATCCTGATATGAAGAACGTGTCTGAATAACCTGATGAATAACTTGAGAACCAAAGATAAAAAATGCCTGAATTATAGATAAAAATAGATTGATTAAGATTGAGAATGAGATTGAAAAGATAACAGAAAATAAAAAATGGGTCAGCTTTCAATTTTCAGAATGAAGAATGAATGAGAGAAAATTGAGAGGTGACGAAGAATCATAAGATCATAAAACGTCAAAGAATCATAATTTTGATTAAATGAATGAATGAATTTAAAATATAAGAATAAAAGAATGAATGAATGAAGAAGAATTATGAGTTAATTAATATAATGTCACAGGGGCTCTTGGAAGAAGAGGGCCTGGCACTCAGGAATCAAGAACTCACTTGGAGGGCTCCAGAGATAAAAGAATAATAAGACTGAATTTCTTTAAGAAAGAATAAAGGGGAAAACAAGTATGCCAAAAGATGAGATAAGAAAAGATGAAGCCAATGGCCAAAGATAATAAAGAAGCCAAAAGCCAAGAAGCCAACCAAGTGAATCCTCAATTCACTGTTTCAACCTGCCAGAAAAGGAAATAGAATTAGTATAAGGATATGACCACCAATATCCACTGGACAGGCAAGGAAATAAAAGAAAGGGGTGCTGAATGACTGACTTAAGATTATCAGTATTAACTTTAATAAGGTAAAAGAAAATAAGGATAAAAACAAATCCACTATATTAATTAACTGGGGAAAAAGTCCCCAGGTGCTGAAAAGGTGGCCAGTATATGTGAAAAGCTGAAAAGTTGATCCTGGAAGGTGGATCAATGACTGTATTGTCCGAATCGGGAAATACAGTTCTGGCCATCTTGAAATTCGAACTGTGTGATGGAATTCCCACAGTGGAATAAGAAGTGGCCCAATTGGGCCAAGGCCATACAGGTTGATTGAATAAGGCCTGTACGGATGAATTGGGTTGTCCAAGGAGTATTGAATACTTGATGTCTTGACAACTGATTGAATTTTGTAATACCTCTTGAGAATTGACCTTAGAATAATCCTGAATGAATTGTACCAACCCAACTCCTGCAGATACAGGTGGTTGGGATCCTTGAATGATCTTCTGAATTACCGCCATGGATTGCCAGACTGATAAGCTGGAAAGTCCTCCTTTGAAATGGGCGTTGGAATTATGGACCTTGAAATGGAAAGGTGGAATTGGGTCCTGAAAACGTCACCATTGGATTGCTGAGTAAAAATGGTGCATAATGGTATATAATACCATATATGCACCACACCTGCAATCTTGAGTACGGAGTGCATGAGGGAAAGGAAAGAATTCCCCTTAAGTTGAGGGAAATGCTTGTTGAGATGATTTGGTGGCCTCTGGTGGTTGCCAGAGGCCATGACGGTGAAGTTGGTCCATGGTGGTCCAGGGCCAAAAGTGGGTCCTACGGGATTTATGGCCAAAATGGGTCCAAGGTGTTTTTGGTCCAATTTGGGTCCAAGGGATTGGTGGCCAAAAATGGCTCAGGTGGGCCCAATTGTGGTTTGGGACCCACCTGGCCTTGGGGGCTAGGTGGCTGCCCCCTTTGGCCCCTTTTGGCCTCATTGGATTAGGCCAAAAGGGGCCTAATCCGCCTATGGACCGTACGGACCGCGGACCGTAGAAGCCGTGGGGGGCCTAAATGGCCCAAAAAGCCCATTTAGGCCAAAACCCCCATAATGAAAGGGGTGGCCAGGAAACCAATGAAGGTGGCCATGGGGCCTGGAAGCCCCTGGAAGACAAAGGGACCCCCCAGGCCCAAAAACAGTGATGGAGGCCTGGGGGTTGGTGAGGTGCAAATTGGCCAAGAGGGCCAATGACGCAGGATATGGCCTGAGGCCATAAAGGATGATGGAGGCCATAAGTGGCCAATGGAATGGGTTATGGCATAAGAGCCATGGAACACCCAAAAGGGGTCAATTGGCCATAAATGATATGACATGGACAATTGGCCCCAACTTGGCTCCAGGTTGGATTGGCGCCGCCATCAAGGAGGAGGGTCAAAATAGGTGGTTGTGACAGGTCGTGGCGGCTTTAATGGAGCGATATTTCACTTATTTGAAAAGAGAATGGAAGTCTATTCAAAAGGATGCGGAGTATTTGGTAAAAAAGAAAGAGAATCAAAAGCTCGCAAAGATTCGTCAAAGAGTTAGTTACTGTATCTCTTCTTCATTGTGGACCAAGTCTGATGATGATCTACTTGATTATGTGCAGACCTGTGAGCGCCGTCGTGAATGGTGTGATACGGCTAAATTTCCCATTCTAGCATCACAATTCAATGACCCTCGAGTATGCTCAGATACTGAGGAGGTACTGGAAAATGGCCGTCAAGTTTACCGCAAAGTGGGATTACGCTGGCGCTCCCAGTTATTTAATGATTTGGTATTGAAAATGGATAGAGACATAGAGTTTTGTAATCGGATTAAAAAAAAGGGTAAAAAAACTATTGATAGGTTGCCAGAATTACGATCGACAGGTGATGGTGATATTCCGGAAGGCCTATCATTTCAGGTATTTGATCAAGATTGGCTCAAAGGCTGTAGTAAGATGCAGACTAGCGCCCTCAAGATACTTGACATGCCAGTTATTAGGCCTAATGGTGATGCTCTGCAATAACTTAGTAATTTGTCACGGTATAGCACTGTGACAAATTAAGATTTTGTGAATTATTTGTGCAGGTGTAATAAAATCTGATTATTATCTCTTAAGGATGCAACAACTTGCTAAATATGTTAGAATATAGACAATATGAATTGAAATGTATCACCGTCTCCCTTAGCAATAATACTCTATTCCTCATTTTCATTGAGGAAATATTGAAGAAGTTTGATCCAGCTCATGGTGTTCATAATTGTGGACCTGTCCCAGAGTCAACAGGAGTTATCAACTTTGTCAATCACAAATTATATAATATCAGTAAGGCTCACGCAGTTAATGATTTTTTCTTTTCTTGGACCTATTGGTGATTGGAATATGGCATTCCCATAAGGAAGGATTTCAGAATAGTAATACAATCAAGTGAAAGATGAGCTTGAAAGGTACCTTCCGCATGTTGACCTCAACTGAATGAGGAGTGATATAGTGGATGACCTGTACAGGTCGTTGTTGGCCAATACGATGTAGACGATCAACAGCCTGAGGCTCAATGGCTGGGTTCCAATTGGGCTCCTGGAAATGTGGATGTCAGGGTCCGAAAATCAGGGGAGAATTTTGGGGGGCCCCTCACCATTAAATAGACTATATTAGCACAAGTTATATTGAGGCCAGTTCCAGCCGTGGCAATGGATGCAATCAGTACTTCACATTCAGGATTATTGAAGAAATTCTCAAGCGCCTTGTCCTGCGCTCGTGGTGTAATTGTTCCATCAATTCGTGCTGAAAGGATAGAGTGATGGGCAAGAGCAATACCAATTCTACAATATGAAAAAGTCAGATGGAGTCAATTGGTAATGGATGAATATTAGAATTAATGCACAAATCTAGAAATTGGGTCCATTGGGTATAAACCACCGATTTCGTCGGACCACACCTTGTTTGTTTGTTCTTCATTAAGCTTTGTAGGAGGTGTGCAATTTTACTACTCATCATGCATGTTTCCACATCCACAATAGTTCGTGTGATTCTTGGGGAGTTATCCTGAGTGCTCCTGCCCTCGGGGTCTTCCAACTCCGCCTCCGCAATTGTGTTAAGCATGATGTGATGGTTACAACATATTCGCAGCTTATTAATATTTCTGAAAAACTCTCCTGGTCCTTTGCTTTTGGATGATAGGAATTCTTCATATAATGTGGAATATTCTTGCTGCATGGTTGGGTTGAGTGGGAGCAGCTCATAATGATGGCTAATAGTGGGGAGGGATTCGAGATGTGTGGTTTTGGTGCGGCGCAAACTTAAATGCCGCAATGCCAAATGCAAAATATCATTGCAACCTTTTGAAAGACTACTCAGGATGAATGGTGACCAGTTATCTTGATCGGCGCTCTGGGGTTGAGTGATGAATGATATTATGCCCAAAAGGTCATAAATGGTGTTGTGAATAGGTGTGCCCGTTAAACATATTCGACGGGATGAAAGGAGGCTATTAATGGCACGGTGAGTGGCAGTGTATTGAGAGCGAATATAGCTATAAGAGGGGGCAAGGGTTATTGGATATAAAAGGTAATTTGAATCATTTAAGCTCAGCCACTCACTGTGCTTCATCCAAGATTATACGATGCCAATTGATTTGAAAAATGAATGATGTAGATGGATTGGTTTGCTTAAATTCTTGGGTGATAGTATTGTAAGAAGTGATGATGATATCATATTTTAAAATGTCGGCTTGGGACAATGAGTGACAAGTGGGACCATGGTAGATTTTGGAATGCAGCGCGCCAGCCTGAGCATGCTTGGATATTTCTGATTGCCAGTTGGTAATTAAGCGAGGGGGGAAGATGATCATGGTGGGCGTGGAGCGATGGGGGTTTGCAATCATCCGCTCCTTGGAGGTACCAATTAGAGCAATGGCCTGAATGGTTTTACCTAAACCCATATCATCCGCAAGCAGTCCTCCAAGAGGGGTATTGGTTGAAAGGGATTCAAATGAGCTAACAACCTTGTTTGTAATGATGTGCCTGGCATTAAAAGTGGATCCTGGGGGTGAGGTTGCCCAAAGGTTACGGGCTGATTGGCCATTGGGGATTTCTCGATCCCAGAGAAAAGCTAGCCCGGTCTTTTGATGAGGGAGGAGGGGGGTTTGAATAATGGAATGGGGCGGGGTCATCATGGGGAGGTCTGATCCACTGGGTAATTGTATCAGTTTTTGCTTGGAAATCAATGATGAAACAGCAGGATATGAAGCAGGCGTCGAGTTTGAAGCGGGAAATGTCGGAGTAAAGAGTTGACATTGACAATGAGTAGTACAGTCATATTCTTTGGGCATTTTAAGCTGGAAATCTTGTGTTCGAAAGCTTTCCATTATGAATAGAATGTTTGGATACCATGTGAAGAACATCAATGCTAGATTGGGTTTCTGAGATGAGGAGGGATCATTGGCATCAGTCATAAATACTCCCTCAACAAATAATATTTGAGTAGGATTGGATTGGCAATTTTCAATCCATGCCCCACCAGGACCACAGTGCATGAACGTTTTTGGTGCCCCAAGGAATGGTATCAACGTTTGGGAAAGGGTTCCCGGGAGAGAGCCAATAGCATGCTGGTGATTGGGGAGATATACAAATATGTTGTGTTGATTGTGCCATAGGATAATCCAAGAACCTAAGTGGGAATTCTCAGGCTTTAAGGTTATATCACTATTTATTTGAATATGAATATTAATCATCCCAATGCAAAGTGGTTGTGAAGGGGTTGACATGATGGCTATTTTAAATTATTTGGGGAGAGTTGCAAATTATATGATCGGGAAGGGTTAGCTAAAGGGAATGAAGAGGAATAAGCGCAGGTGGGGAACTTATATGAGTGGCAGCAACAGGCCAAAAGGGGGATGGCCTGTGGTTACATGCATGGTCTTGATGGAGGTGGGCCTCTTGGGCTCATAATTTTCATATCCGATTTGGGGCATATATCAAGGCAAGGTGGCCAAAATGTGGGTGCACCGATATGACTGCTGGATCTGCAGCGAGTTACGAAACCTTTGGTGGAACAAGGTTGACATTAGCACATCCGAAATTGGGTGGGTTGTAGCAACTTATTGTGGAGGGCATATTAGAGGCATGCAGTCATGTTCGCTGGTGTGACAGCGAACAATGAGCGTATCCTCCCCAGGTTAATTGTTCACATGGACCTACTGGGCAATGTTGGCAGTTTCAAAGGGCAATCTCACTGTGGGGATGTTTGTGTGTGGGCGGGTGAGATATGTTCGGTGGCATGCCACCGAACATGACTTTGGTTTTGCCTGAAGTTTTTTGCTGACTGATGCATACTGGGCTTTCAGGGGGGAATGTGTGGGATGATCAAAGGGGGCGCCAGCCGTGAGCCGTGATCCACATATACATTCACCCCTATGGCGTTTGAGGCGAGTACTAATCCACCGAGATTGGCATCCGGGTCTTTGCCTCACGCGCGTACAGAACTCCGGAGAAAGAGGCCACACGCCCAAGGGATTTTTTGGCTGCAAGCCAGGTGCCACAACTTGCGCGGGGCGTGTGAGAACGTGAAGAAAATGACCCTCGGTGGGAGATACCCACGCAAACATGACCAGCCTCAGCAATCATAGGCTGGGATTGTTATTCTAATGTGGATGAGGCTGAAGCAAATCCACACTGATTGGCCTCAGGTTTCCACGCGCAAGCGGGTGAGCGTCTGCAGTCAAGCTGACAACCCGACCAAGAAAATAGGCAGCTGGAAGACTGGCAGTAAAATGTCTTCCAGGCGTGTGCAAGTTGCCTGCGTATGACCCATCGGGGGTGCGTATGAAAGCGTGTGGCTGCCCGACAATGAACAAGCGGGCCAGTCATTGTTTGCCCCAACAATGGCACCGGAGTGAATCAACTCTTTGTGTATGACCCAAATATTAAGTCATCCCATTATGACCCACTTACATTAACTTGGATTACATGCGCATCTGTGCCGTAGTTAGGCAGAGCTGTCCAACAAGGTGCATCAAAGGGATGCAGGTGAGAGATATGACTCGATGGCTTGATGTGATTGCATGTTACATTGTTGAACAGCTTTTTGCTCTGCCCCGCAGTACACATTTACAAAGGTGTACTGCGTACTACAGTGTCGACTGTCCTGTACAGATCAGGAAGGTGTAATACTACTTGAGCCTGCATGCATATAGCAAATGTGCATGGACCTTCCGATCGTTTGCATTTACGTAGCTCATGTGCCACATGCTCAGCATTGCGTTTCACCCGATTTGCACACGCAAGCTGAGCATGTCATGGTCAAGAGCACCGTGTGAAAGTGCTTAGTAAAGCCATGGAATGAACTAATTCTGCAATAGCTCACTGGAAGGCTCAGTTTGGAGCACTTCACCAAAGCGTGTGAAATGCTGCACCTGGCTGAAATGTCATCCGATGCTGTGCCAAATGCTCAGAGTGCGCGCATACAAAAACGACTGAGCAATGGCTCAGCATGATGCATTTGATATTGTTATATCTATAGTTCAATCACTGTGCAATTAAAATGTTCAGCCACTGAGCATTTCAATTATGACCCGAAAGCAAACCTGAGCAATGGGTCGAGGCAAGCTCACGCTGTATTCACTTGTCTTACAGCCCCCCCCTTTGTTCACATACTATTACCAGGCCATATGGCCGGTAATCCCGCCGCGGTCACTTGTGACCAAATGCACCGGGTGCTTTTCTGCATGGGTCACTTGTGCATTGCACCCAAAATGCACATTCAACATGGGCCTCACGACCACCCTCCTGGGTAATCGGGTGGCAATTTAAGGAAACAAAGGGGATTTGACTCAGCTTGACAATTCAATAAATTTCAATACTCAGCGGTGCATTTGATCTTGTTATATCAATTGTTCAATTACTGTGCAATTCCAATGTTCAGCCACTGAGCATTTCAATTATGACCCGAAAGCAAACCTGAGCAATGGGTCTGTCACAGGGGCTCTTCGAAGTGAAGAGGGCCTGGCACTCAGTAAACTGGGACTCACTTATGGAGGGCTCAAGGATAGGATAAGATGAGATACACTTAAGAGTGTTAAAGATGAATTACTAAAAGAATGAATATAAGAAAAGCAGCAACAAAAGAAATAAGAATAAGAAATAGAAGAGCCAACCACAAACAAGTCCAAGTCCACTGTTTCAACCTGTCAGAATGGAAAGAGAAGGGTTAATAAGGATATGGCCACCCAACTCATACTGTACAGGCGAAGAAAGAAAAAAGGCAAAGACTAACTTAAGATTAAATAAATATAATACCCAAAATATAAGGATAAGAATATTCAGATAATAATAAATCAACTAAATTAATTAACTGGGGAAAAGTCCCCAGGGGGGAGAAAGAGGGGCTGGTATATGTGAGAATCACCAGCCCTGATCCAGAGAAGAATTTTCATGAGGATAATTGATTGTTGAATTGAGTCTGGCCAATACAGGTCTTGTACAGCTGTACAGGACCTGTACAAGAGGTGTGGTGTATTGGAGTGATCATACAGTTTCATACTGGTGTATTGAAACTGTATTAGGGTGAATCCATCCTGTACAAGTATTGACAGGCTGTATTGATGTACCAAACTGTATGCATGTTTCAGAATGAAGATTGCTGAAACTGACTGCTGATGCAGATACTGGATTTGCTGATTTGAGGTGTTTGAGTGGGTGTATGAATGAATACCCTTACCCCTGATGGATGGTTGTTACAGTATCCCCCTCTTGAAACTGGTGGGCTCCTGAACACCATAATACCCTGCCACTGTTGAGTGGCATCTCAATATCCCCACATTTTTTTCAAAAAATTTTCTTTTCAAATTTCTTTCCTCTTGACCATTATCCTGAAAATCCTTTATTACTTCTTCCCTGCCAAATTCAATTGATTCCCCCCTTTCTTTTCAAATTTGAGTGAGTATTCCTTCCAGAGTATGCAATTCTTTCTTTTGATTCAATCAGCCATGTCTTGGGATGTGGCCTTGGGATATATCCCAGAATAAAGGCCATTGAGTACTTGTGTTCAAAAATTGGTGCCCAATGAGTATATGACTTGTACTCATTGGCCCAGACTTAATCCATTCAATGAACCTCCAAGGGGTCTTGTCCCCATGATCCAAGGAATTGGCCTCAGGCAGCCCTCCCAGTGGGTTTTGGACTGTGGCCTCCATCTTGAGTGATCTTGATGTATCTTGCTTTTTATGGCCTTTTTGGCCTTGCTGGGTGTTTTGGTGATTAGGGCAATTTTTTTGATTTTCTGGGTTTTTTGGCCATAATAGGCCTTTTGAGGTTTTTTTTTTTTTTTTTTTTTTTGGGATCCTACGGTCCGCGGTCCGTACGCTGCGGTCCGTGGTCCGTGGTTCGCGGTCCGTGGGCCGTGGGCCGTGGTTCGCGGTCCATGGGCCGTACGCCGCGGTCCGCGGTCCGTGGGGGCTATTGGAGGCCCCCAGGACCAAAATGAAGCCCCTGGGCTCAAATTTGCTGGGGACCCAGGGTGACCAAGGGGCCCAAAAAATGGCCCAATTCCAAATTTCACCATATATGGCCTGGATCCATTGAAGGGGTCCAGGACCATCAAGATCTTGGCCTCCCCAAAATTGCAGGGGAGGCCCTGGGTGATGAGTTCAGCCCCAAAGGGGTATGAACCTTCACCTTAGAGGCTTTGAGGTGGGGCATAATTGAGTTATGGCCCCAGTTCCTTGAGTCAAATTTCTTTTCTTGATGTGGAGTGGATTGATTCTGACGTCTTGAATCTTCTGCTTGCACTTTCTTCAGTTATGAGTTCCAAACTGACTGAACTCACTGAATCTTCCCCTTCTGCACCGCCACCGTCTGTTCTTCATGGTTCTGGCGTCTTCAGTCGATTGTCTTCTCCCTTCATGGCGTCTTATGGCCATTTTGACCCCTCCCAAACATATGATGGGTTCAGAGCAGTTGAAGTTCTTGATCCTGCCTGTACTGAGTGTTTGGCCAGGGGGAAGGATTGCTTTCAACATTACAATCCTCGATCGTCAAAGTGCCATTTCTGCTTCATTGGGAAGAAGCCATGCCGCCGTACCGGATCAACTTTGTCCGGGTCAAGAGACACTTGTGGAGTAGGAAGGATGGGCCTTATGGGCAGGAATTCCCCATTCTTGAGGAACCTACCCCTGATGCCACTTCTGGATTTTCTCAATGTGAGTGATTTGCATTTCTTGGTTGAATTGATGCTGATATTTTGATGTAGTGACTGGTTCCAGGCAGAGGGATGTGGCCAGGTGGACTAATGTTGGAGGGCCCATTCCGATTGGTGGTAGGCCCATCCACTACAGCTCAGAAATTCCCATTTCAAGGACCAATGCTGATGGAGTGGTGAAAGTAGTGAAGAAGCTAAGAAGAATTGTTGATTCCCCATCAGATCCAGATGCTGAAGGAAGTGATGAGTTGGATGGTGAAGAAGTTCAAGTTATTCCTCATTCAAGTGGCCATCCATCCAGCAATTCCTCTTCTCAACCTCTTGCCAACCCAAGATTCCAAAGCCAAGTGGTTCCCAGCACTCCAAGAACCTTCCAACCAATGCTTGCTTCAATTCCTACAACCCTTCCTCCTCCATCACCAACTACTTCTCACACCACCAGGCCTGCCTTGAATCCAGCAGTAAGACCATCTCCAGTTCAACAGCCCAGAAACTCACCCATAAACACCTCCCGTCAACTCCAACCTGTGGCCAGCTCCAGCAGAAGAAGAGATGGGATGTCCCCTTTGCCGTTTCCTGCCGCTCAAGTATTCCAAAGAAGAGAACGTTGGCCTATCCGGGTTACCAGAGAAGATCCCAACGCGGCTAGTGAAAATCAAGATGCTGTGGCCAGATTGTTCAGGAGAGTTGACAGAAATAGCAGAGAGGTGATTATGTATGCCAATGACAGGACGATTCCAGGTACTGCTTCTGAAGAAATGGCTGCAAAATTTGCCTGGTATGAAGATGAGTTGATAAATGATTTCCAGAGAACTTTTGATGACTTGGGTAGAGATAACTAGTTTCCTTTTCCTTGTTTGTGTTTGGTTTGACTTCTATCCCCACTCTTATAACTACTAAAAAAAATAAAAAATAAAAAAGATAATGGAACCTCCCAATACATGATTTGGGGAGGGGATGCTGCTGCTTTAAAGAAATAAAAGAAAGAAAATTATACAAGTAAAGAAAGAAAGAAAATGATAAGAGAAAATGAGAGTAAAGAAAGAAAATAAAGAAAAATCCTGATGGTTGGTCCTTCTTGTGGTGAGTTGCTTGATTTTGGCCAATAAGTCTGAAAAAATGAAAACCAAGCATTTTGATGCTCACAGAGTGGCCAAGGTAATGTTTTACAAGAAGTAGAACCCTCAGGGATGCATACCAGGAGATGGAACTTACTTTCATAACTTCCACTCCCCACCAAGCACCATAAAACTGAAAAGAATTGCCATAAATGACTTCTGAAATGAATTGCCATAAATGACTTCTGAAATGAATTGCCATAAATGACTTCTGAAATGAATTGCCATAAATGGCTTCTGAAATGAATTGCCATAAATGGCTTCTGAAAGGATTTGCCGTAAATGACTTGAAGTAATGAATGTCTTGAATTATGATGAATGGCATAAAATGAAATGATAATAAAGAAAGAAAATGAAACACAAAGAAAGAAAACATTGGGCCATATCTTGATAAGGTCCAAATGGAGGGTATTGATGTTGTATGCTTCCTGAACCTGTCCAAAGAATTGACAAGTGCTCACAAAGTGGCCAAGGTGATGCTTACAACAACATATGGGTAGAATACCCCCTTAAAGGTGCATGCCAGGAGAGGAACTTACTTTCATAACTTCTTCTCCCCACCAAGCACCATAAAATCAAACTCTTGAGGTATTTGGACCAGGCTTGTCTGGATACAATGAGTGGAAATCCTTGACAAGGTCTGGTGAGTTGGTAAGGTTGGAAGCTGGTTCCCAAGTGGTTCTTTCTGGGTCTTCACTGAATCCTTTCCACTCTACAAGATACCATAATTTACCTCTTTTGAGTTTTGAGTCCAAAACCTGAGCCACTTCCCATTCTTCTTGCTCCTCCACTAAAACTGGTGGTGGCGGCAATTGATGACGATTTGGGATAGTTGAATGCCTGACTGGTTCTAATAAGGACACATGGAATACAGGGTGAACTGTCTTCCATTGCTGAGGCAACTTGAGGTGATATGCATGGCTGCCAATCTTCTTAAGAACTTCAAAGGGTCCCAACCATCTTTCTGATAATTTCTTGGTGGGTCTTGTTGTCTTGATGTTCTTGGAAGCTAGCCATACTTTGTCCCCCGGTTGGAAATCAGGTGGAATTGCCCTATTTCTATCTGCATACTTCTTGAATCTCCTTATTGCTGACTCTAATTCTTCTTTGACAACTTGCTGTACTGATTGGAGTTTTGTTGATAACTTTCCAGCAGGTGAGTCTTGAGAAATATGGATTGAGTCAAAGCTGGGATTTCTTCCATAAATGGTGAAAAAAGGTGATTGCTTGGTTGATGAATGTTCTGCATTATTATAGGCAAATTCAGCCAGAGGGAGCCAGGTGTACCAGTCATCTTGATGATAGCTGACATACATCCGAAGGTACTGTTCTAGTATCTGATTTACCCTCTCTGTCTGTCCATCTGTTTCAGGGTGAAAAGCAGTTGAAAGATCTCTTGATATCTTGAGCTTCTGACACAATTGAGTCCAGAATGATGAAACAAATAAGGATCCTCTATCACTGACAATACTGACTGGGAGTCCATGCTTGGAAAATACATGGCTAATGAATATTTGAGCTAAATCCAGAGCAGTGATTGTGCCATAAGTTGGAATGAAGATTGCCATTTTTGAGAATCTGTCCACAACTACTAAAATTGAATCAAAGTTGTTGGACAGTGGCAATTGAGTGATAAAGTCCATTGATAATGAATTCCAAGGACCAGATGGAATTGAAAGAGGCTTGAGTAATCCAAACTTCTTGTGATGAATGTTCTTGTTTCTTGAACATTGCTGACATGAGGACACATAGTCCTTGATGAATTGATTCATGCCAGCCCAGTAAAAATCCCTCTTGATGAGCTTGAGGGTCTTCTCCTGGCCAGGATGGCCAGCCAATGGTGAGTCATGACGCTTTTGAAGAATATTGAGTTGAAGTTCTTCATTGCTTGGGATTACCACTCTATCTTTGAATAATAATAACTTGGCTTGAGGTTCAAGAGAATAATCTGGAACTGATTCACCTCTTGCTAGTTGCTTGAGTATTTCTTTGTAGTCTTTGTCTTGCCATACTTCTTCTTGAATCTTGTCAACTAAATCTGAGAAAATTTCCACTTTGATTGAGAAGAATCTTGACTCTTGAATTCCATCTTGCTTAAGAACTTGATGAAGATTTTGAGGATTCTTGATGATGAAGTCCACCCCCCTCTCTGGGTACACGTCGTCCCGACGTGACAAGGCATCTGGTAAAGTGGCCAGCCTGCCTGGGCGGTAAGTGATAGTGAAATGAAACTCAGAGAGAAACTCAGCCCAACGGGCCTGACGACGAGTAAGAACTTTGGAAGACATGAAATACTGCAAGGAAGAGTGGTCTGTCAAGACCTCAAAAGAATTGGAAAGAGAAAGAAGAAATGCTCTCCAGCGCTTGAGAGCCCAAACTATGCCAAGGAGTTCCTTGTCATGAATTTCATAGTTGAGTTCAGCTGGTAAGAGCTTGCGACTATCAAATGCAATGGGATGCTTTCCTGAATCATTCACCTGACTCAGTACGGCGCCCAATGCATAATCAGAAGCATCAGTCTCTACTATAGTAGGTAGAGAAGGATTAAAATGAGATAAAATAGGAGCAGAGGTGAAAGCTTCTTTGAGTGCTTGAAACTGACTAAGAGCTTCCTCATTGAAGATGAAGGGAGAATCTTTTTTAAGGAGGGAAGTGAGAGAAGTGATTTTTTTGGAATAATTTTTAATGAAGCGACGATAAAAATTGGCAAAGCCAAGAAACGATTGAAGAGCCTTGATGTTTTTGGGCAGAGGCCAATTGAGTATTTGCTGAACTTTTGAAGAGTCCATCTTGAGGCCATCACTTGAAACAACATAGCCCAAGTATTCCACACTTGAGGCATGGAATACACACTTGGAGGCTTTGGCAAACAAATTATTGTCCCTCAGTCTTTGGAGGACAGAGGCCACATGTTTGACATGTTCCTCCTCAGAACTGGAAAAGACCATAATATCATCTAAATAAACCACAACAAACACATCCAAAAAATCTGCAAAGATATCATTTACTAGATTTTGGAAAGAAGCAGGAGCATTGGTCAAACCAAATGGCATGACCAAATACTCATAACTGCCATATTTGGTTCTAAAGGCAGTTAAGTGCTCATCCCCCTCTTTGATTCTCAGAAGGTTATATGCACCACGCAAATCTATCTTGGAGAAGATAGTGGAACCGTTGAATACGGTAAGAAGCTGGTTCATAGGAGGAACAGGGTATCTGTTCTTCCTAGTGACAGCATTGAGTTTGCGGTAGTCAACACACAAACGAAGACCTCCATCCTTTTTTTTGACAAAAAGGACAGGTGCTCCTGTTGAAGAGGAGCTTGGTCTAATGAAACCTTTCTCTACATTCTCTGAAATGTAGGCCCGCAGTGTTTCTGACTCTTGATTTGATAATGAGTAGATAACACCAATTGGAGGTAGAAGACCCTCCAATTCGATATGGTGATCACAGGCGCGGTGTGGAGGAAGTTTCTCTGCTTTCACCTTGGAGAATACATCCAAATATTGGTGATAAGCAGGAGGAACAACCTTCAACACAGTTTCAATTTCTTCTGGCTCTTCCTCCTCATCCCACTGCTCCTCCAGGGATGCATGAAAAGATAAGGGAGGAAGGTCCATATCCCCTTGGAAGAGATGAAGTGAAGATATGGCAACATCTTCTCCAACATCCTTTATCTCTTTGAAGACTTCATCTCTTGATGGGAGTAATGACTGAGAGGGAATTATGGAAGGGATATGGACAGAAGAAGGGATGGAAGGTGTCTTAAGTTCACCAGCCAGAGCAACACTGTTGACAGCAGAGGCTAAGTCATTACTAGTAGAAGGAATAATACCACTAGAATCCTTATGATTAGAATCATAGGTGATCAATCCATTTTTCCAATCAATAATGGGATTGAAATGGTAAAGAAAATCATAGCCCAATATCAGGTCTTCTCCTTTGGGTGAATCTATGATAAAGAAATCCCATTCAAAGCTTGGGAAGGAAGGCAAGTCAACTACCCACTTGGTATAATGGGTGATGAACAAGGCAGGGGATTCATTAGAATCCAAAATGAAAAGAGGAATCTTTTCAGGGAGCTCTGACAGAGTCAATGAGTACTTGAGAACAAAATTCTTTGCAATAAAAGAGTTTGTAGCACCAGAATCAATGAGAATACTATAAAAAATATCAGAGACAGAAGAAAAAATAAGAAATTTTAAAGATTTCTTGACACTAGTATTCAGAGTGCACAATTGTGCTCTTGAAGGAAATAAGTGAGAACCATTGAACACATCATGATTCCCACTCAGGCTTTTCCCTGCTTGCTAGGGAAGCCTTTTGATGATGACCCAGGCTTGTTCTGAGGTCTCTTGAAGCATTTTTCAATTGGGTGCTTTCCACCACAATAAGTACACAACCCCTCTTTAATCCTCCTCTCCTTTTCAGAACCGATTAGTTTATTGTCCTTATTGAGGAGAGCAGCATGGGGCTTGTCCTTTGAAGATTGGAATTGCTTGCCCTTCTTGTTCTTCTTCTGGTGAGGCCTCTTTGAAGATGAGTTTTGAGGAGGCCTAGACTGATTGGATCCAATGACTGGAGGCTTCTTTTCTTGATTGCCACCCTTTTCCTTTTGCCTCTCATGATATCTTGTGTCTAATTCTAGAGTGACATCCATAAGTTCTTGAAGAGTATCAAAAGTTCCAGGGTGAGAAGCCAACTGATCCAATAATCTTGATGCCAATCCTCTTCTGTAAACATGGATATAAGCTCTTTCCCCCCAGTCTCCAATTCTTGACATTAAGCTTCTGAAATCTGCTATGTACAAGGAAACATGACCACTTTCCTTCATCCTCAAATTGTCCAACTCTTGTTCAGCTTTCCTGACTTCATTGGGGTCACCAAACAGAGTGAATAACTGAGATTCAAACAATGGCCAATTATTGAGGAGGTAGGAAGGGTCTTCATTGGAAATATTTGAGAGGTAAGGTTCAATCCATTTGCCAGCTCTACCAGTGAGAAAAGAAGTTGAGTACAAAACCTTCTTCCTGTCAGAGAAGAAGTTTGCTGGATCATTATGGAAAATTAGTTGACAGGATTGGATAAATCCTCTCAACTTATGAGCTTGAGTACCATCAAAAGAATCAGGTGCCTTCATGGATGGAGTCTTGAAAGCAGGGGCTTTGGAATTGTCCCTGGGGGCAACTGCTTGAGTGAGTTGTCCCATGAATTGAGTCATCTGCTCCATCATCTTGAGGAGACTTGGATCAGTTTGAGAGACAGGAGGTTGACTAGAAAGGGCTAGATTAGAACCCTGAGGCACCTCTGGAGCATTTGCCAAGGCATCTGCCACTTCAGTTTCCCCAGAATCATCCTCTTCCACAGACTCTTCCCCCTCCTCATCTTCAACTTCCCCTAATCTTGCTCTTGCACCTTCAGACATGCCAGGGTAGCCACCCAAAAGTCCAGAAAAGGATCTTGATCTTCTAGATTTCATTCCACCTCTTCTTGAGGGTGCTGCTCCTTCCATTGGTGGTCCTCTGTCCAAGTTTGCACTCAGTTGATGAACTGATGGTGTGCGGTCAAGAGGAGCCCTTGCTGTAGGAGTGAGAACAGCTGGAATTTTCTGGGATCTAGTATTCTTGGCTGGGGGACTATGCTGAACTGGCATTATGAAAAGAATTAAAATAACTTGATGGTATTAAGAAGAATAATCAGATTTGGCCAAATCAATCACAATAAAATCTTGATGAATCTTGAGGAATCAATTCAAATCTTGAGGAATCAAATTCAATCAACAATCAAATCAATTCAATCAATCAACAATCAATTCAAATCAAATATCAATAATCTTGAGGAAATCAATAATCAATCAATATTCAATCAATAATCAATCAATAAGTGTCTTCAATATGAAATCAAGTCTTGAGGAATCAATCAATCAGTTCAAAATCTTCAGAAATCAATTCAATATCTTGATGAGTTAAATCAAATCAATAATCAAAATCAATTCTTGAGGATCAATCAATATCTTGAGAGTTCAAAAGTCGGTCAATAATCCAAATGAAATCCTGAATCAATAACCCAATCAACCAATGAATCCCAATGAATAATCCAATCAAATGACCAATCAATTACTCCTGAATAAGACCTGAATAAAAACACAGAGAAAATTTGATTTGATAAAAATAAAATGAAGTGATGAAATGGTCAGCAATGATTAAGAAAGGAAAAGAATCAATTTTCATAAGAATGAAAAGAATGAGATGAAAATTGATAAGAGAGGAAATTCATAAAAAATCATAAAAATCATAAAATCATGAAAAGGTCATAATTGATGAATGAGAGGAAATGAATATAAATGAATGAAAAGAAAGAATCAAATATGAGTTAATTAATTTAATGTCACAGGGGCTCTTCGAAGTGAAGAGGGCCTGGCACTCAGTAAACTGGGACTCACTTATGGAGGGCTCAAGGATAGGATAAGATGAGATACACTTAAGAGTGTTAAAGATGAATTACTAAAAGAATGAATATAAGAAAAGCAGCAACAAAAGAAATAAGAATAAGAAATAGAAGAGCCAACCACAAACAAGTCCAAGTCCACTGTTTCAACCTGTCAGAATGGAAAGAGAAGGGTTAATAAGGATATGGCCACCCAACTCATACTGTACAGGCGAAGAAAGAAAAAAGGCAAAGACTAACTTAAGATTAAATAAATATAATACCCAAAATATAAGGATAAGAATATTCAGATAATAATAAATCAACTAAATTAATTAACTGGGGAAAAGTCCCCAGGGGGGAGAAAGAGGGGCTGGTATATGTGAGAATCACCAGCCCTGATCCAGAGAAGAATTTTCATGAGGATAATTGATTGTTGAATTGAGTCTGGCCAATACAGGTCTTGTACAGCTGTACAGGACCTGTACAAGAGGTGTGGTGTATTGGAGTGATCATACAGTTTCATACTGGTGTATTGAAACTGTATTAGGGTGAATCCATCCTGTACAAGTATTGACAGGCTGTATTGATGTACCAAACTGTATGCATGTTTCAGAATGAAGATTGCTGAAACTGACTGCTGATGCAGATACTGGATTTGCTGATTTGAGGTGTTTGAGTGGGTGTATGAATGAATACCCTTACCCCTGATGGATGGTTGTTACAGGGTCGAGGCAAGCTCACGCTGTATTCACTTGTCTTCCAGCCCCCCCCTTTGTTCACATACTATTACCAGGCCATATGGCCGGTAATCTCGCCGCGGTCACTTGTGACCAAATGCACCGGGTGCTTTTCTGCATGGGTCACTTGTGCATTGCACCCACAATGCACATTCAACATGGGCCTCACGACCACCCTCCTGGGTGATCGGGTGGCTATTTAAGGAAACAAAGGGGATTTGACTCAGCTTGACAATTCAATAAATTGCAATACTCAGCCAGACCCCCATTGTTCTTCTGCCTCACGCGAGCATTTCACTTCCCAGTTGCAGCATGCGCTGAGACTCAGCTTCAATTTTGCCCACACACCTTGAAGCTGAGACTTTTGCGGGTGCTGAAACTGCTGAGATCGTCTCAGCTTCACCATGGTATAAAAGACCATCTTCACACAACACGCACTTCACTTTCTCTCTCACCCGCTCCACTTTGTTCAACCTCACCCGCGTTTGTCCTTCTTGTGCGTATTCCCCCTCGTCTTCCTGCCTTTCCAGTCTTTTCTTTCGCACTCGACTAACCCCACTCCCCTTCCTGCTCGCTTTTTGTTTTTCCTGCTAATACTTTCAGAACCCCACTTCTATCTACTTTGTACGTTTTCTCCAAATAAGCGTTTGTCAACATTATGATCCGATATTAATAATTTGCTTTCTTCACGACTCTCTTCTAGACTTTTAAAAACCTCCTACTAGCGCTTTTTGAATTTGAATTCCGTTTTAAAATTATAAATCATCGTATGTCTTCCTTTTCTTCCTTGATTGCTTACTTTCTATGCAGTTACTAACCTGTTTTGATTTGTTTTTAGATGTCGTGCACGTTATGCACCAAGCGGGGTATCCCCTGCATTCGTTCCTCAACGACGACCGACGCTTGTGATGCTTGCCGACAAGCACACAAGAAATGTTCGTTCGTCGTCCGCCCCTTCCGACCCTGCGGCCAGAGAAGTTCCCGCCCAAGACGCCCTCGCCAGGACTCCTTTGTGGCCGATGATGATGAAACCATTTCCGAGCGTGAGTGGACCCCGGGACCCCAAAGAGGCCAGCGGGAACGATTCAGGACGATTAGCCCAGTCCCCTCAAGCATCGATTTGTCCACCCCCCCTCGTAGGCCACCATCCGATGGTCACTTCACTCCTCGACCTGAGCGAAGTGATTATCCGGCCGATGAAGGATGGCGATGGAAAGAGGACATTCGAGCTTGGGCTGATCGTCACCATGTCTTGTCACCGATGGGATTCAAATGCCAAAGTAAGTTTTCTTTCTCCTCCTTATCTCATTCATCTTCACGCAATAATACTAACTTTTTTCCATTACTCATAGAACCAAACCCCCCGAATCCCCCCCAACAAGACTCTCCCGTTCCTACTTTGCCTCGCAAGCAAACCCCGCGGCAACCCACTCCAGGGCCGAGTGGCACCCGATGGTCTGAGGACTTATTCCGCGGTAAGCAGCCAACTTTCTCTTTTCTCATTTTCACTTTTGCATCAAGTTAACTGACTCTTCCTCCTTTTGTAGAAGCCTCCCAGCACGATGAGCCACCTATTCCTGGCCCGAGTCCTACCTCCCAACCACCTGAGGACAATACGACTTGTGAGCCAGAACCTGAGGTGGCTCCTACGCAAACCACGGAGGAACCTTTTGGTAAGTCACCACTTCTCTTTCTTCACTCTTCTCAACTTTTCCTCACCCCTCCTTCGACCATCTCCAGCTCGTCCCGCAACTCCCCGCTCGATTATCATCATCGACGATACGCCAGTCGGATCCCCCCCTCCCCCTCCCACTCCCCCACCTTCCCCTCCTGTTCCCCCTCCCACCACTCCTACCCCGGTTCCCTCCCCGGATATCCCTCCCATTGACGCCAAGAACCCAACCGCCTCCTCCCCCCCGGTGCCAAGCTCCTCTCATTCCTACGATGACACTCGCCAGGAATTCACCAACCTGCGCCCGATACTAATGATTCCTCGAGCCATCGTCCACGAATCGATCACCCAAATCTTGTTGGAGCATCGTCGGTTGCTCCACATGATTCCTTTCGTGGATGCAACTCATCGAAATGAGATGCACCGGGAATTCCGGGAGGAACTAAACTCCCTCCTTGGCGAGGCGATGGAGGCTTATCCAATGGAGGACATCACCGGGATAGTCTCTAAATTCTTAGAAAAATAAAATCCACAAAAAAAATCGTATTCTTTCCTCTTTTTACCTTTTGTAATACACTCCTTTAGATAAATTATTTGTATTCAATGAAAGATATTTTTAATTTCTCTTACGTTCTTTGTTCACGTGAATTTATTATAATTCCTCAATGATTCATATTTACTATTGTGTGAGAATAATTTTTGTAAGTGCCCCACCAAAAGTTTGAGTTAGTAATTGTATGTGAGAAAATCTTTTGCCAAAAATGCGCCAATAGTCACCATTCCTGCCTCCTATATTTTCTTCCTCCATTGTTTAGAGCCATATCAAATCTTAACTGTAAAAAAGCGGGAGGTTCCGGCATGTGAGCAATCCACTCCAGATTCATGAGAAATTGCCATTCCTATGGTCACACGCTATTAATCTTAGTCATGTATTGAATTGTTTAAATTGTCGGGAACCTTCACAAGCGTAACGATTGGCGTGTGAGCTGTCGGGAGCCTGAAAAGGCATAAGGATTGGCGTGTGAGCTGTCGGGAGCCTGAAAAGGCGTAAGGATTCGCGTGTGAGCTGTCGGGAGCCTGCACAGGTGAAAGGATTGGCGTGTGAATTGTCGGGAGCCTGCACAGGCGTAAGGATTGGCGTGGGAATTTTTGCGAGCCTGCACAGGCGTAAGAAATTGTCAGCATTGTTGGCATCCTTCACAAGCCTAAGGATTCGCGTGTGAGCTGTCGGGAGCCTGCACAGGCGTAAGGATTGGCGTGTGAATTTTCGGGAGCCTGCACAGGCGTAAGAAATTGTCAGCATTGTTGGCAACCTTCACAAGCCTAAGGATTGGCGTGTGAAGCGTCGGTAGCCCGCATAGGCGTAAGGTACTTTTAGCATTGTCGGAACCTGCACAAGCATAAGCATTTGCGTGTGAAGCGTTGGGATCCTGGACAAGAGCAACAAACCTGGCATATGTACGATGGCATGCCTCCGTACATAATCCACTTCACCCCTTTTTCATGTGAGACACCCCATCTCCCGCACTCAAAACCATCCAATCCTGGTGCATATTGTCCTCTGCCTTACCCCACCATTATCTACCAATCACGCTGCTATTCCGACTGCCTCACTCTTTGAATTGGGCTGAGATTGTATTACCATCCCTGATTTGATAGGCCGCTCCCTCGCCAATCTCATAATAGCCGTGGCTTTTTCGGAACATTGTTTTTGCCAACCTCCTTGAGCATTGTGCAGACATACCCACTAGTGTCGTGCTTTCATTGTCCTGTGCTGGATCAGTATAATGAACAAATGTACTGCTGGCCCACACTACCTGAATGAGCCCATGACAATCGGATAGATCAATCCAAAAATGCTCATTTGGGAAAATCAATTTCCCCCCTGTACACCGCTTTGATGCATCTCTTTGAATTTGGCCGGTCTCCTTATCAGCTTGAAACCACCATCCCAAAGCATACAGCGAAGCATCCTTATCAACATGAGGTGCGTTTTTGAATCCATTCATGGTGAAAGTGAGTGCGGAAGCGAACTCAAATGCACCCTGATTTGCCGGAATATTGCCTTGGTAGTTGACTTGATCAAAAGACAGAACCCCCAATGAATTGTAGAAATTTTGAATCTTCTCAAATAAATTATCCCCAACATATCGTAAGGATTGACCTAGAATGCAACCCACCGAGCTAAGATTGGCACCTCGGTCCCGCCATTCGTCTTTTGCATTTTCAATTTTGACAGCACTTCCATACAGACCAAATTGTTCATTCTTCGTGGTGCATTTGCGCCACCCAATCGCGAACATAAATCCCTCCAGTAATGCTCCATTTGTTGCAATAGGGTCAGTGAACCTCTTTTCGCGAAATAAGAATTGTGATAATTCATCCCATTGATTGACCTCGACTTCACTCATTGTTGTGAATGGTCGGAATTCAACAAGGGCAATGAGTAATCCGGTTGAAGAGAAAATTGCCACACGGCCAAAGTGAATGCGTTTGATCTGATTGACATCCACAAGGCTCCGAATTTCACTTGGGATCATATTTGCTGATACTGGCATTGATATTTGTGCTGTTGGTCGAGAGGAGGAAAAAAAGCTCTGCTTTCGGGTGGTTTTGCCCTCATTTATCTTTTGGGATGTCCGACTATTCCCGAGTGGTTGAGGGATCACTTTATGTTGAAGCAGACAAGATATCAGATACTGCTTCCTGCCATTTGAAACTAAGGAGTTTTGAGTCCAGAATGGTGCCCAATGCCCAAGGAGCTTTCTTCGGCACACATCCTTGAACTTCCCGGTTGGAGCCCACATGACATTGGCACAATCTGAACCAACTAAAGCCAATGTTCTTCCGTGGGGCCCAATGAGGGTGCCACATAAATGTGGAAGCATATATACACTGAGATTAAGCGAGTAACTCACACTTTCCTTCCTCAGCCCGACACTTTCTCGCAAGTTCCCTTTTACGCTCTTTTCCTTTTTTGGTGAATGGAATGCTTTCAGCAGAAAATGAAATGAAACCAAATGATTACTTATTTCTTAATATCACCTAAATTGGATTGCGGTGGATGAATCTTTTTTAATTGCGGTAAAAAGAAAGCTCACGCCTGACCTTGGCAAATTCACGATCTCAAATACCTGAACCTGAAAATTGCAGTGGATAGTGCATTATTCAATTTTACACATTGATGTTCCCATGCAATCACTTTCCAATCCAACCATTTGGAATCTTGCAAGCACATGCAAATGCAATTTGCATCCTGCTGCGGATCGCTAGCTATCCTAGTCCTCTTGAAAGACACAGGATCATTTGGCCTATTATGGGCTGGTGGGAAGGGATAAACGCGACCTCCCGCAATGCCCCCGCGTGTGCTACTCGCGGGCACAACGCCTGACTCAGCTTGCGTCTTGTCGGAGTCTTTGCAATGATGTAAGGAGGCATGCCGCCGTACAATTACTATTGGTACTCAGACTGTGGCATCCGGGCAGTAGTAGGATAGGAAGTCATGATTATTAAATTCATAAATCACTTTGCAAAATTAAATTAAAATCTATCTAGTACAAAGCTAATCTAAAACGGGTCAATCCTGGTTGTGAGCTTTGCTGACCTGGGTACCGTCAAGGTGACCTCATCACTTGAACCAAGACCGCGTTTCGCCACCCAGGCATCACCAAAGTCTAATACTAAGCATCGTGCAAATTCAAATCTAAGAGGTACAGTGGGGTTGAAAGACTCTGATGAGAAGAAACTTTTATTCAGTAAATTACATATATACTTATTAGTACGTAGCCACACTGGCTCCACGAGATTTTTACCCTCTGAAAGTTTTGCGGAAATGTCAATTAGTGCTAAAGCCCCTTTAACTGAGCTTGTTCTCCAGTCATCTGAGCATACCATCAAACCACGAACCCCCGCAGCACAGAATGCCACTAATATACCATAGCAAATTCGATTTATTCCAAGATTCTTGTGACACGCCAAAAGATCTTTGATGGCCTCATTTTTTTTTGAGTTCGTGAGTTTGCCTTTGATGCCATTAACTTCGACCTTTGTATGTGCACGTACCATGTTGTACGCAATCATCAAATGGATAACTGTATCCATTAGATCCTCCAGGTTCTTGTGCGGCTTTGTGGATATCTCATTGTCAGCCCCTCCACCTTCAATGCTGAGTTGGGTTGCACGTTGCTTTGATTTACTCAAGCAGGAGGCAAGGTATTCAACTGCTCCGCGTTTGAGTCCAAGAGGATCGGTCGAATTTGATGTTGGTGCAACATATGGTTTGGGTGCAATCACATTGTATGAGACTAAACTAATGGATTCAAACATAACATTTGCCCAAAAATGTTAAACTGGATTGGCGGGGTAAAGAAGGCTCTGAACCATTTTGAAGAAGGAGTGTTCAGATTTTGGGAGATTATCTGGAGGTTTAGCTGATTCCTTCATCAATTTGAGATTCCAAATGTTGTGATCAAAAAACGCTTCTGTTTCGGTTGGCTTAAAAAAATCTAACCCTGTATATTGCAATTTATATCACCAGTCAACACCCAATAATCATGTATCATGCACAAAGATAAAACTCACCTGCCATCTCAAGGTCCTGCAGCCAAGCCGACATTTTAAGATCTCGGTTACTGATCACCTTAATACCAACAGGCAAGAATGTATGAGCATCCTTTGTTGGTAAATTGTCCCATCTATTTTTGTGAATCCTATTGATATTATCAAGCCCCCTTTTCCATGATTGTTGAGAAATATTGGAATGATAATTCAAAATGCCTGCAAACTCTTCCATGCGGGATAAGAATATTCCTTGAAAATTCGCAGCAGATGACACTTCGGGCTCAGCGTCGGGAATTATATCAGTCATATCTTGTCCCATTGTATCATGTTTAATTGTTTCCCTTTCTTGAAAGGCTTGAATATTCCGAGGAGAGGCGGGAGGGGTTGCATCATGCATTGTTTCATTGGGTATCAGGGGGCTTTCAGTATGTGGAGCTTCATCATGGATTGTTTCATTGAGTATTGGGGGGGGGTTCAGTATGCGGAGGTTGATTATCAATATGGTCCCCTTCAACATTGATAATTTCATGACCTTGATCGCGAGAATTGTTTGTGGCTTCAAAGGTACGGCGTTTTTTGTTTGTTTTTTTGGTCTTTTTCCTAATCCTTTTCCTGGAAATCCAATTACAACTCGAGATCCTTCAGGTAGAGATTCTCCCACCTCCACACCTGCCCATATATTGTAAGCAGCTATTTTTATCAATTTTGTTTTGAATTATTAATGGACTTACGGTTCAAATCCATTTTGAGGGGGCTCATGGCTTCAGCAATCTTTTGACGCACATAATCAGGAATTTTACTATCATTTTGAATTTTTTCGAGCCTTGGGATTGTTTGAGAAATGTTGGAGACAAATTTTTCCTTGGATATAATTTCCACCTCCCCACTGAAAATTACATCATCTTGCCCATCATCTTCTGTCGGTGCACAAGGTTCAACAGTCTTTTCCTTCTCATAAGTTTTAAAATTCGGTTTCTGAGAGCTTGGAGGTTGACCTGAAATAAAGGCTATGACACAATATCAGGTTTTGAGAGATTAGAAATACTCAAGATGGATGTATACTCACATTCTGGAAGAACTGGTGGATCTTGATTATCTTCATGTGACTGGCTCTCTACTTCAATGCCTAATTCACGACTACTGGCCATATCAGAGATTTCACTTCCACTCTCTGGGGCTGAAGTTGGTCGTTCATTGAATTCAGTTGAATTTCCCGGGGTTCGGGCCATAGCGGAGGTAGTTTATTAAGCAAATAGATGGTGACAAGTTGATTGATAACTTGTTTGAAAATTTTTGAATAAAAAGATCCAAATTGAAGAAAAAAGGTGCAAGTAAAATAATCGCATTTGCAAAATGCGATTTGGCGGGAAATTGAAGGAGGCGATGTTTTGCAACTTATTTCATATCATGCAAATGAAATCACTTCCCTGTGAGACATTGAATAAAGTTGACTAGTGAGAAACCTACTAAAGTCAACTTTTGAACTATTCAACGCTCATGAGGTAAGGACTAAGCAAAGTGTTCCATTTGAATGATATGAAATAAAATGGTTTTGTCGCCAAAAAAGGAGACACAATTCTTGTCTTAAATAGTCCACTTATTGGGTTTTAATTTGTGAGTCTCATGATTTAAACCCTAACCACAACATTGTGAATATACTGACCAATTTCCCCTGAGGTCCTGTTGGCAGAGAAGGCCACTCAGCATATTTCGGCGATGGCGTCCATTGTGTACGCCAACAAGCCACCGTACACTATGGATGTAGTACGGAAGCGTAAGGATAAGTCGTGTTGGGAGCATGTTGAGAGGCACTCCGCGAGCGTAAGGATAGGTGGTTTCGGGAGCATGTCGGGAGGGCAGCACACAAGCGTAAGAATAAGTGGTGTCGGGAGGGCACTACACAAGCGTAAGGATAAGTGGTGTCGGGAGCATGTCGGGAGTGCACTCCGCGAGCGTAAGGATGGTAAGCAGTGTCGGGAGGGCACTACACAAGCGTAAGGATAAGTGATGTCGGGAGCATGTCGGGAGGGCACTACACAAGCGTAAGGATAAGCAGTGTCGGGAGCATGTCGGGAGGGCACTTGAGCGAGTGTAAGGATAAGTGATGTCGGGAGCATGTCGGGAGGGCACTCCGCGAGCATAATGATCGTAAGCAGTGTCGGGAGCATATCGGGAGGGCACTTGAGCAAGCGTAAGGATAAGTGATGTCGGGAGCATGTCGGGAGTGCACTACACAAGCGTAAGGATAAGCAGTGTCGGGAGGGCACTACTCAAGCGTAAGGATAAGCAGTGTCGGGAGCATGTCGGGAGGGCACTCCGCGAGCGTAATGATCGTAAGCAGTGTCGGGAGCATATCGGGAGGGCACTTGAGCGAGCGTAAGGATAAGTGATGTCGGGAGCATGTCGGGAGTGCACTCCGCGAGCGTAATGATCATAAGCAGTGTCGGGAGCATATCGGGAGGGCACTTGAGCAAGCGTAAGGATAAGTGATGTCGGGAGTGCACTACACAAGCGTAGGGATAAGCAGTGTCAGGAGCATGTCGGGAGGGCACTTGAGCAAGCGTAAGGATAAGTGATGTCGGGAGCATGTCGGGAGTGCACCACGTGAGCATAAAGATGGTATGGGCGGGGGTGTGAAAGCGTAATGAGTGGTGAGGACGGAGATGGGGGGGCAGTGTCGGAGTCTCATCTGGAGGGCGGTGCGGGCTCGTAAGCATGCAAAGCATTGGGGCGGAAGCCAATGAGGTGAAATTACCCGAACATTGTGAATAGTGTTGAAATGGGTTTGGGCTTTGAGTGACATTCGCATGTGACACATGTGACGATTGACGTTGTCTTGATGCTGACGTGACGTGACCCACTAAATCCAGTGACTATAAAGTGACACTAACGCGACTGAAGCAAGATTTTATACTGACAGCGGTGCGACGTGAAGTCAATCGCCAACGATTGACGCGAGATTTGCCCTGGTGATAAGATGAAATTACTAAGAAAAGGAATATAAGAAAGAGAAGAAACAAATGAGAAGAGTAAGAAATAAAACAGCCAACCACAAACAAGTCCAAGTCTACTCTTTCAACCTTTCAGAAGGAGAGAGGAGGGTTATTAAGGATATGGCCACCACAACCCATACTGTACAGGAAAAAGAAGAATTTCAAATACTAACTTAAAATTAATAAATATGATACTCAAAAATAAGGGTAATAATATTCATAAAATAATAAATCAACTAAATTAATTAACTGGGGAAAAGTCCCCAGGGGGCAGAAATAGGGCCCGGTATATATGATAATAACCAGCCCTGATCCATACAGAGAGTTTTCATGAGAGTAATTGATGATTGAATGGAATCCGGCCAACACAGGTCCTGTACAGCTTTACATGATCTTTACAAGAGGTGTGGTGGTATTCAGTGATCATACAGTTTCAGGATGGTGTATCAAAACTGTATTGGGCAATTCAAGCCTGTACAGAAGTTGACAGGCTGTATTGATGAACCAGACTGTATGCATGTTTCAGCAAGGAAGTTTGCTTAGACTGATCACTGATACACACAGTGGATTGCTGGTTTGAGGTGTTTGAGTGGGTGTAAGATTGAATACCCTTACCCCTGACTAGTTGTTGTTACAGTATCCCCCTCTTGAAGCTGGTGGGCTCCTGAACACCATAATACCCTGCCCCTGTTAAGTGGCATCTAAATATCTTCAAATCTTTGCTAAGACATTTTCTTCTAAAATTCTTGTACTCTTTGCCATTATCCTGAAAATCCTGTCCTCTCTTCATTGTCCTTGATTAACCTGTCTTCTTCCCCTTCATTTTTCTTCTTGAGTAAGTCCTTTTCAAGTTTTTAATTATTCTTTTCTTTAAATTCAATCAGGCATTTTCCTTTCAACATTGAGCCTTGGGTTGTATCCCAAAAGGAAGGCCACCAAGCGCTTCTGCTTGAAATTTGATGAATAATGAGTATATGATCATACCTCATTAAGAATTGGCCAAATGATCTTTGGACTCCTTCTAGTCTTCATCATCATGGTTTTTTTCCATAATTCCAAGGAGGGGTCTTGTCCCCATTGTCCTTGATGGTATGGCCTCAGAAATCGCCTTTGGGCCCATTATAGGCCATGTTGGTACTTTTATGTCTTTGCCATGTCCATGGCCAGTGTTGGAATTTTTGGGTCTTGGCCCATTTTTGACCCCCTTGGGGCCAGGGTGAATTTTTGTCTCTACAGTCCGTGGCCCACAGTCTGTGGGGGCTATTGGAGTCCCCCAGGCCCAAATTTTCTGGGGCTTCAGGGGTCCAAGGGACCAAAAAAAGGGACCTTGAGCCAAATTCCCCTATATAGCCTGGGCCCATTTAGAGGGGTCCAGGATCATCAAGAAGATGACCTCCCCCAGAGGTGAAGGGGAGGTCCTGGATTGATTATTGGGGCCCAAAAGGGCCTTGGATCCACAAATTGATGCGTGTGAGGGGAACATAAATTGGGTTATGGCCCTGTACCCTTAATGATTTTTGAGGCTTGATGTGCATAATCTGATGCCTTGAATTCTTCTTCTTGCATAATCTTTGGTCAGGAGATCCAAACTGACGGAGCTCACTGAATCTTCCCCTTCTTTGCCACCATCATCTGTCCTTTGTGGCTCTGCCATCTTCAGGTGATTGGGTTCACCTTGGTCAATGGCTCCTTCTAGCCACTTTGATCCTTCTCAATCCTATGATGGCTATAAAGCAGTTTAAGTCCTTGATCATTCTTGTATGGAATTTTTGATGAAAGGAAAAGAGTGCTTCCAAAATTTTAATACAAATTTTCAAAATGCAATTTTTGTTTTGTTGGAAAGATGCTATGTCATTGTCCTGGAATTCCAGCTTCCAATATCAACAGATACTTGTGGAGAAAGAAAGATGAGCCTTTTGGGAAAGAGTTCCCAGCTTAGGAGGCCCCTACTCCTGATGGTACTTCAGAATGTTCTAAATTTGAGTTTGATTATTGTCTTGATTCATTTTGATACTGATATCTGGTATTAGTGACTGGTTCTAAGCAGAGGGAGGTGGCTAGGTGGACCAATCCCAGTTTGTGGTAGGCCAATTTATTCCACTTCAGAAGTCCCCATCTCAAGAATCATTAGTGAAGGAGTGATGAAACAAATAAGAAAAATTGCCAAATCCCTGCTTGATACTTATGCCAAAGTTAGTGATGAGCTGGATGGTGAAGAGGTTGAAGTGGTACTTAACTCTAATGGACACCATTCAAGTACTTCAGCTTCCCAACCTACTTCCAAAAGATTTCAAAGTCAACTAGTACCCAGTACCCTAAGAATTTCCAACCAGTCCTTTCCACCATTTCTCCTCAGTAAACAAGTCCTTCCACTGCTAGGCCTAGCTTGGTTACAGCAATGAGAGCATCACCCATTCTTCATCCCAGGAGTTCCCCCATGGTCACTTCCCAACAGCTCCAACCTGTGGCGAGTTCCCGTAGAAGAAAAGAAGACAGATTGCCTTTGCCATTTCCTGCTGCCCAAATGTTTCAGTGAGGGGAATGTTGGCCTATATGGGTCACCACAGAGGATCCAAATATGGAAAATTAAGGTCAAGATGCCGTGGCCAGATTGTTTATAAGAGTTGATAGGAATATTATGGAGGTGCTTGAGTATGCTAATTATAGGACTATTCCTGGAACTACTTCTGAGGAGATGGCTAAAAGATTTGCCTGGTATGAGGATGAATTGATTAATGATTTCCAGAGAGCTTTTGATGATTTGGGTAGAGATAACTAGTTTCCTTCTTCCTTGTTGTGTTTTATTTGATTTTTATGCCTACTCTAATAGCTAATAAAAAAAATAAATAAATAAATGGAACCTGCCAATGCCTGATATGAGAGGGAATGCTGGGGTTTATAAGAAATAAAACGAAACAAAATCATAAAAGTAAAGAAAGAAAAGAAATTGAGAGAAAAAGAGGGGAAAGAAAAAGAAAGAAAGAAATTCCTGAGGCTTATCCTTCTTGTTGTGATTTTCTTGATTTTGGCCATGAATTTTCTGAAAGATAAAAACCAAGAATTCGATGCTCACAGAGTGGCCAAGATGATTTTTAACAAGAGGTAGAACCCTCAGGGATGCATACCAGGACATTGAGCTTACTATCATAACCTCCACTCTTCACCAAGCACCATTAAACACATAACTTTGCCATAATTGACTTTCAAGTAATGAATTTCTTGAATAATTAGAATAGAGTAAGTTGAGAAAAGAATGAATGAAAAAAAGAAAAGAAGAAATTTGGCCATATATTGATGAAAGGTCCAAATTTGAGGGTATTGTTGTTGCAAGGCCTTCTCAATCTGTCCAAGAGATTGACAAGTGCTCACAAAGTGGCCAAGGCTATTCTTACAACAACATTTGGATAGAATAACCCCTTAGAGGTGCATGCCAGGAGAGTAACTCACATTCATAAAATACAATCCCCATCAAGCACCATAAAATCAAACTCTGTATGTATTTGGGCCAGGATTTTCACAGTACAAGGTATGAAAATCATTTACAAGGTCTGGTGAACTGGTAAGGGTGGAAGTTGGTTCCCAAGTTTTTCTTTCTAGGTCTTCACTGAATCCTTTCCACTCTACAAAATACAATAGTTTACCTATTTTGAGTTCTGAGTCCAGAATCTGAGCTAAATCTCATTATTCTTGCTCCTCCACTAGAACTGGTGGTGGTGGAAATTGATTTTGATTTGGGATACTTGACTTCTTGACTTGTTCTAGTACTGAAACATGGAATACACAGAAAACTGACTTCCATTGCAAAGGCAACTTGAGGTGATATACATGGCTTGCAATCTTCTTCAAGCCTTCAAAAGGTCCCAACCATCTTTCTGAAAGTTTCTTGGTGGGTATTGTAATCTTGATATTCTTTGAGGCTAGACATACTTTGTCCCCAAGTTTGAAATCAGGTGGAATTGTCCTATTTCCATCTGCATACTTCTTGAATTGCCTTATTGCCGATTCTAATTCTTCTTTCACTACTTGCTTTACTGATTGGAGTTTTCTTGATAACTTTCCAGCATGTGAGTCTTGAGAAATATGGATTGAGTCAAAGCTTGGATTTTTTCCATAAATGGTGAAAAAGGGTGATTGCTATGATGATGGTGTTATGCATTATTGTAGGCAAATTCATCCAGAGGGAGCCAGGTGTGCCAGTCATCTTGATAGTAACTGACATACATCCAAAGATACTGTTCTAGAATCTGATTTACCCTCTCTGTCTGTCCATCTGTTTCAGGATGAGAAGCAGTTGAAAGATCTATTGATATCTTGAGCTGCTTACATAAATTGGTCCAGAATGATGAAAAAAAATAAAGATCCTCTATGACTAACAATACTTTCTGGAAGACCATGTTTGGAAAAGACATGTCTAATGAAGATTTGAACTAGGTCAAGGGCAGTGATTGTTCCATAAGCTGGCATGAAGATTGCCATATTTGAGAATCTGTCCACAAGTACTCAAATTAAATCAAAGTTGTTTGACAGGGGTAATTGAGTGATAAAGCTCATTTATAATGAATTCCAAGGACCAGATAGAATCTGAAGAGGCTTGAGTAATCCAAGCTTCTTGTGATTAATGTCCTTGTTTCTTGAACATTGCTGACATGAGGACACATAGCTCTGAATGAATTTATTCATGCCAGACCAATAAAAATCCCTCTTGATGAGCTTGAGGGTCTTCTCCTTGCAAGGATGGCCAGCCAATGGTGAGTCATGACTTTTTTGAAGAATATTGAGTTGTATTTCTTCATTGCTTGGGATTACCACTCTACCTTTGAATAACAATAGCTTGGCTTGAGGTTCTAGTGAATAATCTGAAACTGATTGACCTCTTGCTAGTTTCTTAAGTTTTTCCTGGTATTATTTTTCTTTCCATGATTCTTGTTGAATCTGAATAACTAAATCTGAGAATATTTCAAACTTGATTGAGAAGAATCTTGACACTTGAATTCCATCTTGATTGATTAATTAATGAAAACTCTGAGGATTCTTGCTGATGAAGTCCACCCCACTCTCTGGGTACATGTCATCCTGATGTGACAAGGCATCTGGTAAAGTGGCTAGCCAGCCTTGGTGGTAAAAGGTAGTAAAATGAAACTCAGAAAGGAATTAATCCCAATGGGCTAGACAGTGAGTAAGGGCTTTGGAAAACATGAAATACTGAAGAGAACAGTGGTCTGTCAAGACCTCAAAATGATTGAAAAGAGAAGGACAAAAAGCCCTCCGGCACTTGGGAGACCAAACTATGCCAAGGAGTTCCTTGTCATGGACTTAATAGTTAAGCTCAGTTGGGAGAAGCTGACAACTATCAAACAAAATGGGATTCTTTCCTGAGTCATTCACCTAACTCAGTACAGAACCCAAAGAATAATCAGAAGAATCAGTCTCTACAATAGTTGATAGAGAAGGATTGAAATGGGAAATGATAGGAGCAGTGGTAAAAGCTCCTTTGAGTATTTGAAACTGACCAAGAGCTTCTTCACTTAAGATAAAAGGAGTCTTTCTTGAGGAGGGAAGTGCATGAAATGTTTTTTAGAGTAATTTTCAATGAAAAAACAATAATAATTGGCAAATCCAAGAAAATATTGAAGAGCTTTATGTTCTTGGGCTGAGGCCAATTGAGAATCTTCTGAAAGTTTGAAGAATCCATCTTGAGTGAATCACTTGAAACAACATAACCCAAGCATTCCAAACTTGAGGCATGGAATACACACTTCAAGGCTTTAGCAAACAAATTATTGTCCCTTAGTCTTTGAAGAACAGAGGCCACATGTTTGACATGTTCTTCCTCAGAACTAGAAAAGACCATAATATAATATAGATAAGCTAAAACAAAAAAACAGAGAAATCTTAAAATATATCATATACAAGATTTTGGAAAGAAGAAGGAGCATTGGTAAGAACAAATGGAATAACCAAGTAATAAGAACTACCATATGTGGCTTTAAAGGCAGGTAAGTGCTCATCCACCTCTTTGATTCTCAGGAGATTATATGCACCATGCAGATCTATCTTGGAGAAGATAGTGGAGCTACTGAATATGTGTAAGATGTGGTTATGAAACTTTGATTAAAAATCAAGTACTTTTCCTGTCCTTAAAATTTGTATAAGGTAGAAAAATGATGGAAAATAGTAAGAAATAGTATTTTTAGGAGAAGACACGCCAGTTCTGTTGCTTTTAGTTTTATAAGTATAAAAAAATAATATTCTAAATATTTGTTGTTTTACCAACAATAAAAATTTGTCCAAAAATACTTTAAAAGGGATATTCAAGGCTACAAAAGGAATTTCTTCAAGAGCAATTGAAATTAGAATTAATTGAGAAAATAACTGCAAGCAATGAATTGAAGAACAAAGTCTTTAAAGATATATTGAAAGAGAAAACATTCCTAAAAGTGGCCAGAGTGAATTTGGAAACAAATTGACAAAGCTAACAGTGATGAAAGATCCTTTAATTCACTTATGGGGTGGTTCAAGGGGTAAAAATGATTATAATTATTTTCCCACGTGGTTAAAGGTTTTAAAATGATATAAAAAAGTTGGTATGAATCGTTTATTGATTGGCTTAACAGTGTTTGAACTAATTATAAAAGGAAAAGATTCCAACATCAAGAGAAAAGTGGGGCAAAGAACACATTCTTTCATAGCCATCAATTTTCTTTCTCCCAAAGTTAAATTTGCTCTTTTCAGTTTTGAACCTTTGAGATATGACCACATACTCAAAAAAAGGTCACAAGAAAGATTTAAAATAATTATACATTAAAAATAATTACCTTAAAGCTACAAAAATGCCATAAATTGGCATAAAACTTGATTTAAATTAAAAACCAATGAATAAACATGTGAAATTAATTATACCATTGGATTCTCCATGGTAAAATACACATATAACATTTTTATGGCATATCTTCAAAGTCAATATTTAATGAGTTATAAGTAATAATACCTTATAAAAAACACAAATCCTTATTTATTTCAAAGACCAATGAAACAGCATGTACAATAAATGATACCATTGGATTCTTCATAAAATTCCACATATAAAAAACTTAAGAAGCTAAGTTCCAAAGTCAATACTTAAGGAATTAACCCGAATATATGCACTTTTTTGGTCAACGCATATATTCAAGGATTTTAGCCAATATCTTTTGAAATATGCATGATAGAGTGATGAACCAAAAACAAAGTCATCACATAATCACTTTGGGAATACAAAAATAAATCTTATTTCACAAGCTCTAAACAAGGTTAAAACCTCTAAGGGATTATTGATTAAAATAAACAGAGCTGTTGACCACTTTGCTGTGAAAGTGGTCCAAACTTAGAAAAAAGTGGAAATTTGTCTTCTACTAGTTCATTCGTGAAGAATGATGTATTTCTTATCATAATATTCAAGTTATAACCCCTTGAAATCATGGTTTGAATTTTATAATATTAAATTGTGACAGAAAAGATGAGTTACAAGAAAAAGCATCAAAAATAGAGTTTTGATGATGTAATGAAATGCTCTTGGCAGCATAATGAGGTTATTCAAAGCTATTAGAATTTACTCTCTGAATTACTGTAGCGTGCAAATCTTCAAAGTTATTCATGATCAAAGTTTGAGCTTAATTTGATCATTTATGATCACGCACTGTAGCCTTAAATTAAGTTTAACAGTTATATGAGTGATACAATTGGTGAATACCATTAGTGTATGATTAAAATTAATAAGATCCACGAATTTGAAGGTTCTGCCAAGCCTTTGACGTCATTAAACTTAGAGTTATAGTGATAACTCTAAATAATGGCGTAATAATGATGTAATCATCACCAAACCTTAAAATATTGATTGGTTCCAGTGGATATGATCAGTACACGTCTACTAGAAGCCTGTTGGACTCCAGGAGGGAGGTATTCACTATAAATAGAGCTCTTTTTACTCTGTTTTCCCCTCAGACGCTCACAAAACACTAAATAATTATATCAAAAGGTAATTTCTTTATTATTTATATATAAAACTCTTATATTATTATAGACTAAAGATTATCTTTATCATAATCATCAAATTTTGACGTGATTACTCCAAATTATTCAATTGTTTTGTTATATTTCTCTCATAAATCTCAAATCCACATAACAAGAAGATTATTTGGAATTTTTCTTATATTTTCTTGTAAATACAATTTAAATAAGTTGTATTTACATTTTTAGGCATAAAATTATTCAAAATTATTATATTAAGTATTAAAAGTAGGTTTTTTCTCTTATTATAATAATTTCCCTCTATTATTACTTTTAATAATTCTATAATTAATATAAATAGTATTTATATTACTTTATAACTTTAATATTGGTAATATTATTGTTATTAATTGTTTTTATTCATAGAAAACAATTTTTTAGGCCTTTATTATTTGTTGGTAACAATAATAAAGTGCTTTAAAATATATTAATTATCTTTTATTAATATATTTATTTTATTATATTATTTTTTTTATAATATAAATTATATTATTATATTTATTTAATAATATAATTTTTTTACGCCATAAATATAATAATTCTTTATTATTATAGCTATTTCTATCTTATTTATTTTATTTATAAGGACATTCATAGTACAATAAGTAAAATATTAGTAATTTTTACTTAATGTTTCATAGTCAAAACTTACATTTGGGGGCCTGGTCGTGATATTTACTCTAAAACACCTTTCAAAAGATTCTAATTGGGCTTATCCAA
The DNA here is from genome assembly GCA_023105745.1 of Austropuccinia psidii. NCBI lineage: Eukaryota > Fungi > Basidiomycota > Pucciniomycetes > Pucciniales > Sphaerophragmiaceae > Austropuccinia > Austropuccinia psidii. Next base: position 29,168,281 of record JALGQZ010000001.1, read on the forward strand.
TAATAAATTATACTTATAATCATAAAATTATATAATAATTTTATATTTATTGATTTGTAAAGCTATTGATGCATTTGGAAAGCAATTGTATTGTCTTACACGTGGTTTTTCACATCCTTAGACTTGCAAAAACTCTCTTTGAGTGACTCTAGTGATTAAAAAAGATATTTTATAAATTAAAAAAAAATTTAGATTATAAATTAATTTTATGAAAGAATTGTATTCATGTTTATTTTATTCTTTAAAAATAAAAACATAAAGAATAAAAATAAAACATATTAAAAACCAATAAAAAAGTTATTTTATTCATTTTAATTTCATTTCTTTAATTATTTTCACTTTTTAAAAGATATCAAAGCCATTTTTACATGGAAAATTGGCATATCTTACCAAAAATAACACTTTTATATAAAAGACTTATATTTATTTGTCTTTTTTAGTGTTTGAAGACAACCCAACAGAGGACAACCAAACCACTGTTGAAAGATTGGTGGAAGAAATTTGTCAAAGTTCTCCAACAACAATAATTACCAAGAAAAAGAAGGCCAAGAAAGTGGACTTTCCCGGACCCACCATTCAGGACTCTGAAGGTGAGTACCTAATTCATAAATTGCCCTAAGAAGAATTCCTGTTCTGAAATCCTCTTATTTCTTTTTTTTCTTATAATATGACTACCAGAAGAGGCTCCCAATACTCCATCCAATCAGATGGAGCTGGACTCAGAGGTAGAATTGATTCCTGAAAAGGGAAAAGGAAGGGCAATATCCCCAGTGGAACAGAATCCACACAAGGAAGTGCCTTATCCCAAAGGCAAGTCCCAGAAATGCCCATGATATCTGAAACTGAATTGGAACTAAGTATGGGTGACTCAAACACGTACAAATCACATTCAGAGGGCTCAAATAGACGTTTACATGAGCCAGTACAAACAGTACTACACAGTATACAGGGACAAAGATTGGGAAATGTTGCCCCAAATACACCAAGGAGTGATGAACTCCTGGCACATTATGAAAAAGTTCCTCAAAGAGGAGGAAATAGTGAGATACTCAAATGGATGGAATCCACTATCATCCAAACCTCAAATCAAAAAGATCAAGGAGTATCATGCCAAAAAGAATGAGGCAACCAAGGAAGAAGCCCCAGTAGCTTCTACCAGAAAGGCCCAAGTCAACCCACTTCCCCAAGAAGGGAAGAAGAACAAGAAAAAGAATTGGAGAAAACCATATTCCCCAAGCTACAGGATCCCCAAAATCCAAACAGATGCCATGGACAATGTCTTCAACATGGCCAGAACTTTGATGGAATTCAAAGACAAAGAGGAAAAAATAATGAGACAACGCCAGTTCCCAAGGAAATGACCTTGTCTCCTGATGTTTTAAATACTTTAACAGAGCTTAAAAATAGTATTTTACCTCTTAAAGACATTAAAAATAGTTTATTATCTTTCCAAGAAATAAATAATAGCTTATCATCTTTAACAAAACTTGTTGTACAAAATAAAAAAGAAATTGATAACATAAAATTTATGATTGAAAATAATAAACCAAAAGTATTAATTGACAATACTCAGAAGTTAATACAAGGACAACAAGAGTTGTACAAATACATAGGTGATATCAAAGAAAAAACTTTGACAATCAATTATGATGTGAGTATTGATAATCTTACAGAAAAATTAAACAAATTAAGTATTTCTGTAGAAATATTTGAAGAAAAGACTTCATCACACCAAAAATTACTTTTGGACCATGTGGAAAATAGTGATGAAGCAAGAATGCATCTGAAAGATGACATTCAAAGTGAAATAAGGCTTACTACTGAAAAAATGGATAAAATTCATGAGGCTAACTGAAATATGCCAAAGTTATCAAAACCATTTTCTCACATAAGAAGCCCTGTTAAACCAAAAGAGGAATTAACAAATCCATTCATAAATGACTTGAGTCACCAAGACAATAACCAAGTTTTAATGAAGGAAGGACCTCAATTGAAAGAATGGCCAACATTCACAGGAGAAGGTGAATATGACCACATGTCATTTATCAAAACAATTGACATGCTACAAGAAGATTATGCCATACCAGATGAATTAATCACTGCAAGATTACATTCATTGTTTGAAAAATCTGCAAAAAGATGGTATTATGGCATAAGGCAAACAAATGGCAAAAATACCTGGTCTTTGTGGAAACAAGAAATAATTGCCAAGTGGGCTAATGATGCCTGGAGGTACGAAATAGAAAATGCATTTGAAAATTCTTTCTTTGACCCAGAAAAAGACAAACCTTTAACTTGGTTCTCAAAACAAGTTGAAAGACTGAATGCATTGTACCCAGAAATGTCACAAAAAATGGTGCACATGAAAATACTCAAGAAATGTGGAGGAGAGCTAGAACATGCCCTAAGAAGTAGGTGTATAGAATCATGCTCCACAGAATAGTATATTAATGCACTAGAAGACATAGTGACAAGAACAAAAATTGGCAATACTTGGAAGAAATTGGACATTAAAAGCCCAAAAAAACTATGTATCAAAAAAGATAAATCAAAAGAATCCTTCAAGCCCAATACATCCAACAATGATGAGCAAAGAAAATGCCATAAATATGGAGGTATTGGACACTTAGCCAATAATTGCCTCAAAAAGGCAAAGATTAATGAAATTGTGGAAACAGAAAACCACAATGACAAAGAGGAGGAATCTGACTCTGAAAAAGAGACAGAAGAGTCAGAAAGCTCTGAAAGTTCTGAAATAAATATAATTAATGCACAAATTAATAATACTGATATAATTTATGAAGTACTAGATGTTAACTCAAACTTACCACAAGTTGGGACATCTGACACAAACCTGACAAATATACAAGATGCCAAAATGTATAGAACCAAACCTGCAAGAGGAATGGGATATACAGCTGGAAACTCAAGTATAAACATTGTTATGGTTGATAACCAAGAAGAAAAAGTCAACTTGGATACAGGAGCATATTGCACCTGTGTTGGTGGAAGTTATTTAGAACTCATTTTACCAGACTGGCAAGAAAACCTCATGCCAATACAAGGTGTCAAATTTAGTAGTGCAAGTGAGAGCATGAAGCCCCTTGGAATGATTGATTTAACACTGATTTTTCCTCATCCCTCACAATGCGTCAGAATTAAAGTAGAGTTTGTAGTAATGGAAAACTGTACTAGTAATCACTTCATACTTGGAAATGACTACTTATCAATTTATGGTGTAGATATCTCTAACCAAAAGGATAGATATTTTACCATAGGAGACAACAAAAGACAAAGGTTTGGCTTCTTAAATAACAAAAAACAAATCACAGTTATTAAGAATCAAGAAAAAATTCCAGAAAAGGAACTTTTTATATCTCAACTCAAAGAGGCAGCATTCAATCAAGAATTAACAGAAAAAATGAAAGAAAAATTGATTGACCTCTTATTTAAGTACAAAAATGCCTTTGCAACTGACAAAGAGCCACTATGTGCCATAATTGGGCATTAAGTGGATATAATCCTTAATGTGGAAAAACCTTACCCACCTTTACTAAGGAGACCTGCTTATCCAGCTAGTCCAAGGGCTAGAGAAGCCTTGGAGGTACACATTAAAGAATTAATGGACCTTGGAGTATTAAGAAAGGTAGGACATAATGAACAAGTAGCGGTCACTAAACCTGTCATTATAACTTGGCATAATGGAAAATCAAGGATGGTAGGAGATTTCAGAGCCCTGAACACCTATACCATTCCAGACAGATATCCAATACCCAGAATCCATGAGACATTGACACAATTGTCACAAGCTAAGTTCATTACAGCCATGGATGCCTTAAAGGGTTTTCATAAGAATGTCTTAACAGACAATGCCAAGAAACTACTGAGGATGATAGTCCACTGTGGAATTTTTGAATACTTAAGAATGCCATTTGGCATAAAAAATGCACCTTCCCATTATCAAGGAATGATGAATACCATATTTCCTGAAGAATTATCAGAAGGATGGTTAATTATCTATATTGATGATACCAGAGTTTGCTCAGAAACTTGGGAAAATAACCTTACAAGACTAGAAAGGGTACTACAAAAAATAGTGCAAGTGAATATGAAAATTTGCTTGAAAAAGTGTCATTTTGAATGCAGTGAGCTAAAAGCACTAGGACATGTTGTATCTGGACTTAGTCTAGGCATAGACAAGAATAAAGTAGCAGAAGTACTACTTAAGCCAATGCCTCAAACCAAAAAAGAAATGCAATCATTTCTAGGATTTGGTGGTGACTATAGACAGCATATAAAGGACTTTGCAAAACATTCTAAATCCTTGTATAAGCTATGTGACTCACAAACAGTCTATGAAATGACAGAAGAAAGAGTCAAGGCATATTAAGAATTGAAAAATTCCTTAACAAATGCCCCATTTCTTCTAATGCCAGATTGGAAACTACCCTTCAAACTTTACCATAATGCTTGTGGAGAAGCACTAGGTTCTGCACCAGACACAAATTATCAATGATAAACCAGTGGAAGGACCAATTTGTTTTATTTCAAGACAGATAAAGCCAACAGAGGCAAGATATGGAGCAAGCCAAATGGAATGCCTCTGCTTAGTGTGGGCTTTAGAAAAATTCCATTATTACTTGGATGGAACAGTATTTGATGTGATTACAGACTTTAATGCTGTAAAATCTCTATTGAATACGAAACCTCCAAATAGACATATGCTGAGATGGCAAATTGCTATCCAAGAATATAGAGAAAATATGACTATTGTTCATAAATCTGGTAATATTCATAAAAATGCAGATGGTCTTAGCAGATGGGCTCTAGCAAATACCCCTGGCAATCCAGCATGGGTACCACAGGAAGAGCACCATATAGAAGGAAGATGTGTTACAGACATTGGCACAAAATTCTTTAACCAAGTTAAAGAAAGCTATAAGATAGACAAAAATTGCCATATCTTAAGCCAACTTCTAATGAAAGACTGCAAAGACCCATCACTTTCATCAAAACTAGATGAAACATGGAAAAAGGCATATGATGAAGGAAGATTCTACCTCCTTGATGGAATCCTTTACCATAGAACAAAACACACATGTGTTATGGCCTTAACAGATAGAACCCTGATAAACACTATTTGACATGAGTGTCATGATAGTGTTGCAGCTGGACACCTTTCAGGAGACAGAACACTAGAGAGGGTTAAAACCTGCTCTTGGTGGCCAAATTGGAAGAAAGATGTTGGAGAATACTGCCAAACCTGCGACAGATGTCAAAAAGCCAACAGAGCCACAGGAAATAAATTTGGAATGATGAGCCAAATCCAAGAACCAAAATCCCCTTGGGAAATAGTTCATATGGATTGGGTAACAGCATTACCTCTAGGAGGAGACAGAAGCTATAATTCATGCCTAGTATTGTTTGACAGGTATAGCAGAACTCCCATGTTTCTACCATGTCATAAAGATGACACAGCTATGGAAAAAGCCATAATGATATGGAATAAAGCTATTAGCCATACAGGCTTATTCCAGAATATTATAAGTGACTGAGGCCCAAAGTTCACTTCAGCATTATGGACAAATCTCCATAACCTGTTTGGGACAAAATTATCATTCACAACAGCCTACCATCCTCAAACTGATGGTTTAGCAGAAAGAATGATACAGACCTGAGAGGATATGATCAGAAGATTCTGTGCTTATGAACTAGAATTCAAAGATTCTGATGGTTTTACCCATGATTGGTTTACACTAATACCAGCTCTTGAACTGGCATATAAAACATCAATCCATTCTTCTACTGGAAAAACACCAGCAATGTTAGTAAAAGGTTGGAATCCAAGACTTCCTTATGATACCCTCAAAAAGGACTTAGTGGATATACATCCAACAGCAAGCAGTTTTAAGATAATGCTTGACAAGGCAAGACACCATGCAAACAGATGTATGCAAGATTCTTTCAAATATGAAAAGGAAAGATGGGATAAAAGTCATAAACCGCCTTATTTCAAAATAGGAGACTTGGTCCTAGTATCAACCCTTAATTTCAATAACATAAAAGGTCCAAAGAAATTAAAAGATTCCTTTGCAGGACCATTTATGATAAAAGCCTTTCATGGACCCAATGCTGTGCAATTGGAGCTCACAGGTGATCTAATGAACAAACACCCAGCTTTCCCTGTAAGTCTGATAAAACCTTACAGCTCAAGTGACAAGGAGTAATTTCCACTAAGAAATAAACCTCCACTTGAAATTCCCCCCTTGGAAGAAGGAGAGGAAAAGAAAATTGTAAAAGTCCTTAAAGCAAGAGGGGCAAGAAACAAAAAAGAAAGAGAATACCTTGTAAGGTATAGAAATCCAACTCAAGAAGATGAATGGCTACTTGAGAAAGATATAACAAATGCTGATAACCTACTAAAAAGGTTGAGACATGAAAGAAAATTATTAAGCTTCAAGACTAACAAAGTCTATTGAAGAGGTAGGACAGTGGATGATACCCTAATTACACATATGAGATTGTGGTACAATCGTTTTTGGTGGTAGGGAATGTGAAACTTTGAGATATGACCACATACCCAAAAAAAGGTCACAAGAAATATTTAAAATAATTATACATTAAAAATAATTACCTTCAAGCTACAAAAATGCCATAAATTGGCATAAAACTTGGTTTAACTTAAGCACCAATGAATAAGCATGTGAGATAGGTTATGCCATTGGATTCCCCATGGTAAAATACACATATACCATTTTTATGGCATATCTGTAAGGTCAATATTTAATGAGTTATAAGTAATAATACCTTATAAAAAACACAAATCCTTATTTATTTCAAAGACCAATGAAACAGCATGTAAAATAAGTGGTACCATTGGATACTCCATAAAAATCCACATATAAAACAATTAAGAAGCTAAGCGCCAAAGTCAATACTTAAGGAATCAACCTGAATATATGCACTTTTTTGGTCAATGCATATATTCAAGGATTTTAGCCAATATCGTTTGAAATATGCATGATAGAGTGATGAACGAAAAATAAAGTCATCACGTAATTTCTTTAGAAATACAGAAATAAAGTTTATTTCACAAGTTATAAACAATGTTAAACCCTGTAAGGGATTATTGATTAAAATCAACAGAGCTGTTGACCACTTTGTTGTGAAAGTGGTCCAAACTTAGAAAAAAGTAGACAGTTGAATTCTACTAGCTCATTTGTGAAGAATTATGTATTCTTTATTATAATATTCAAGGTATAACCCCTTGAAATCATGGTTTGAAGTTTAAAATATTAAATTTCAACAGAAAAGATGAGTTACAAGAAAAATCATCAAAAATAGAGTTTTGATGATGTAATGAAATGCTCTTGAAAGCATAGTGAGGTTATGCCAAGATATTTGAATTCACTCTCTGAATTATGTTAGCGCGTAAATCTTCAAAGTTATTAAGGATCAAAGTTTGAGCTTAATTTGATCATTTATGATCACTCACTGTAACCTTAAATTAAGTTTAACAGTAATATGAGTGATACAATTGGTGAATACTGTTAGTGTATGATTAAAACTAATAAAATCCACGAATTCTGGGGTTCTTCCAAGCCTTTGACGTCATCAAACTTAGAATTATAGTGATAACTCTAAATAATGGCGTAATAATGATGTAATCATCACCACACCTTAAATTATTGATCAATTCCAGTGGATATGATCAGTAAACGTCTACTAGAAGCCTGTTGGACTCTAGGAGGGAGGTATTTACTATAAATAGAGCTGTTTTTACTCTGTTTTCCCCTCAGATGCTTACAAAACACTAAATAATTATATCAAAGGGTAATTTCTTTATTCTTTATATATAAAACTCCTATATTATTAAAGACCAAAGATCATCTTTATCATAATCATCAAATTTGACTTTATTACTCCAAATTATTTAATTGTTTTGTTATATTCTCTCATAAATCTCAAATCCACATGAAAATAAGATTATTTGTAATTTCTCTTATATTTTCTTGTAAATACAATTTAAATGAGTTTTATTTACATTTTTAGGCGTAAAAGTATTCAAAATTATTATATTAAGTATTAAAAGTAGGTTATTTATCTTATTATAATAATTTCTCTCTATTATTACTCTTAATAATTCTATAATCAATATAAATAGTATCATCTTAATTTATAGCTTTAATATTGGTAATATTATTGTTATTAATTGTTTTTATTCATAAAAAACAATTTTTTACGCCTTTATTATTTGTTGGTAACAATAATAAAGTGCTTTTAAATATATTATGTAACATTTATTAATATATTTATTTTATTATATTATTTTATTATAATATAAATTATATTATTATATTTATTTAATAAAATATTTATTTTACGCCATAAATATAATAATTCTTTATCATTATAATTATTCTTATCTTATTTATTTTATTTATAAGGACATTCATAGTACATTAAGTAAAATATTAGTAATTTTTACTTATTGTTTCATAGTCAAGCCTTACATCAGTCGTGGAAAAGACTCTGAAAACAGAAAAGCCAAATATGGCATCATTGAACCCTGGTTTAGACCAAAAAGGGCTGATTTTAGTCATTTTTGGCTATTTCCAGCCATTTTAAACACTTAAATCAGCCATTACTAGGGGAATACCTGGTCTAGAGGGTTCAAAACACGTGAGAATGTGATTAGGAGGTGTAGAAACAAGTCAACACTGTTTTTACTAAGATTTCTTCAACTCAAGAGTAGTTTTACCCTCTTGCAAACAGCTAAAACTGCCTTGGTTGGTATCAAAGCCTCATCATCAATTGAGACACAGACCCTGTGACTCAATTCCCGGCCAAAAGTAATGAACCTTTGCATTTATTTTGACATCTCATGCCTTTTAGCAAGGACTTTGGGGGTCTGGCTCCCTGTTGGAGCTAGAGTACCCTTCCCCCCCATAATTAATATTTTCAATTTAATTGTTCTTTAATTCCTCATCATGTAATACACTTGGAATCTACACATACAATTCAATTGAGCTTTATAGTATATAACTGTAATAATTGATACCTTGTATGTAAATTACAGTTCAATTATGTAATACACATGCCCAGTTTGACATTTCAATTGAAAATACTTCAATTCCTCATAGCTTCTAAGTTAAACACAACACCTAAATTTTAGCACAAAAATTGATGATTAACACTACATTTTGTGTGAATTAAATTAAGGTTTTGAGGGTTTTAAAATTTTGTACAGAAAATACTAAAAACTTAATTTAAGCTTATTTACAGTTGAGTTACAGAAATTTTACCCAGAGGTAACCCCACTGTATTTTTTATGAATAATCCAATGGTAAAGTGATTTTCTTATGTTTATTTATTGGATAAAAATTAATAATATATTTCATGTGCCTTTTGACCAAAAATATTTTAATTTCACTAATTTTATTAAAAATTCATTTTTACTTTATTTTTTCAAGTAAAAATGCAATGTCACAATTTTAAGATTTAATGTAATTTTTATTTCAGATTATAATTGATTTTTTATTTTTGTATATAAATTTGTACTTATATTCTAATTCTTATTTTGATAATATAAATAAATTTATTATATTTATATTTATATCTTATTTTGTTATTTGTGGTCTTTTGGGTGTATGAAAATACCTCTAAGGCTCACAGATATGGAAAGAAGAAGGAATGGAAGGTGTCTTAAGCTCACCAAATAGAGAAACACCATTAACAGCAGTGGTCAAGTCATCACTAGCAGAAGAATTCATACCACTAGAACCCTTATGACTAGAATAATAGGTGATGAATCCATTTTTACAATCAATAATGGGATTAAAATGGTAGAGGAAAAATAGCACAATATTCGGTCTTCCAACTTGGGTGGATCTATGATGAAAAATTCTCATTCAAAAATTGGGAAGGAAGACAAGTGTCACAGAGGCTCTTCTCAGTGAAGAGGGCCTGGCACACAGTAAACTGGGACTTACTTCTGGAGGGATAAGGATATGGTAAGAAAAGAGTACACTGAAGAGTGTTAGGAGACAAATTACTAAATAAAAGAATAGAAGAAAATCAGCACTAAATAATTGGAGTAAGAATAAAAGAGCCAACCACAAACAAGTCCAAGTCCACTGTTTCAACCTGTCAGAAAGGAACAAGAAGGGTTAATAATGATATGGCCACCCAGCTCATACTGTACAGGTAAAGAAAGAAAGAAGGATAAGACTAACTTAAAATCAAATGATTACAATAACCAAAAAATAAGGGTAAGAATAAATATACTAAATTGATTAACTGGGGAAAAGTCCCCAGGGGTGAGAAAGAGTGGCTGGTACATGTGAGAATAACCAGCCCTGATCCAGACAGAGAATTTTCATGAGAATGATTAATGATTGAATTGAGTTTGGCCAATAAAGGTCCTGTATGGATGTACAAAATCTGTACAAGAGGAGCAGTGGTATTGAGTTATCATATAGTTTGAAAATGGTGTATCCAAGCTGTATTCGGTAATTCCAACCTGTACAAGTATTGACAGGCTATATTGATTAACCAGACTTTATGCATGTTCCAGAAAGAAATATTGCTGAAACTGAATTCTGATACACACAGTGGATTTGCTGGTTTGAGGTTTTTGAGTGGGTGTAAGTATGAATACCCTTAACCCTGATTAGTGGTTGTTACAGTATCCCCCACTTGAAACTGGTGGGCTCCTGAACATCATAATACCCTGCCACTATTGAGTGGAATCTCAATATCCCCCAGCTTTTCTCGAAAATCTTCTTTTTAATTTTTAATTTACTATTGACCATTATCCTGAAAATCTCCTCTTCATTTCCTCACTGTGCTACTTGATTTTAATTATCTTCCCCCTTCTTTTAACTTGAGTAAGTGCTTTAAACTTTGAAATATGCTTCTTCTTTGGATTCAATCCTTTACTTCCCTTGATGGAATGTCCTTTGGGTTGTATCCAAAAATGAGTGCCATAGAGCTCTTCTACTCAAAAATTGATGGCCAATGAGTATATGTTCATATACCCCATTGTGAATGGGCTGAATTGATGTTTTGGCCCTTCTTGCCTTGATTGGAATCCCTTCAAAAGGGGGGTCTTGTCCCCATTGTCCCTTAAAATGCCTCAAAAAATGGATTTGGGCCCAATTGGCCCCACCATTGATTTAGGGTCATGGCCCTTTCTATAGTGATTTTTGTCTTTTTGGCTTTAGGGCATTTCTTGGCCAAATTGGGTCTTGGGCTAATTTGGGGTCCTATTGTCTGCATGCTGTGCGCTGTGCGCCACAGGGGCTATTGAAGGCCCCCCAGACCAAAATTGGCCCCTGAGCCCAACTTTTCTGGGGCTTCAGGGGTCCCATGGCCTTTGCCCATTAGAAGGGTCCAGGACCATAAGGTTTCTGACCTCCCCAAAGTTTCAGGGGAGGTCCTGGGTGGTGACTTTAGTCCAAAAGAGACATAGACCCACCACCTTAAGGACTTTGAGGGGGGGCCATCATTGAGTTATGGTCCCCACTTCCATGAGGGCATTTTCTTCAGACTTGAAGTGATTTAATCTTACTTTTGAATCTTCTGCTTGCATACTCCTTAGTCATGAGTTACAAACTGACTGAACTCACTGAATCTTCCCCTCCTGCCCGGCCACCATCTGTCCTTCATAGTTCTGGCATTCTCAGTCGATTTTCTTCACCATCAATGGCTTCTTCTGGTCATTTTGATCCCACCCAAACTTATGATGGTTACAAGGCAGTTGAAGTTCATGATCCTTCTTGTAATGAATGTTTGGAAAAGGGAAAGGATTGTTTTGAACATTAAAATCCCAGATATTCAAAATTCTACTACTGCTTTATTGGGAAGAAACCATGCCGCCGTAGTGGGAAGCAAGCTTCCAATGTCAGGGGGTACTTGTGGAGCAAGAAAGATTGGCCTTTTAGAAAAGAGCTCCCAGTTTCTGAGGGTCCTACTCTTGATGGTACTTCAGGTATTCTGCTTGTAAGTTAATTGATTTTCTTGCTTTAATACATACTGATATCTTGATTCAGTGACTGGTTCTAGGCAGAGGGATGTGGCCAGGTGGACCAATGTTGGAGGGCCCATCCAAGTTGGTGGTAGGCCAATATACTCCAGCTCAGAAGTCCCAATTTCCAGGATCAAAACTGAAGGCATAGTGAAAAGAATCAGACAAATTGCCAATTCCCCACCTGATCTGGATGCTGAAGGTAGTGATGAGTTTGACAGTGAAGAAGTTGAGGTGGTTCCTAATTCTGCTGATCATCCATCCAATACTTCCCCTTCCCATACTCCTGCCAAGAGATTCCAAATTCAAGTCATCCCCAGTACCCCCAGAACCTTCCAAACCACTCTTGCTACCATTCCTACTTCCATTCCTCCTGCTTCACCACACTCTTCCCACACAAGGCCTGCCTTGAATCCAGCAATAAGAACATCCCCCATCCAAAAGTCCAGGAACTCACCCATAGTAACCTCACAGCAGCTCCAACCTGTGGCCAGTACCAGTAGAAGAAGAGAAAAATTTTCTCCTTTGCCGTTTCCTGCCCCCCAAGTGTTTCAGCGCAGGGATCCATGGCCTATCCAAGTTACCAGAGAAGATCCAAATATGCCGGCTGGTAATTAGGATGCTGTGGCCAAGCTGCTTAGGAGGGTTGATAGAAATAGTAGGGAGGTGATTATGTATGCTAATGATAGGACCATTCCAGAGACTGCTTCTGAGGAGATGGCTGCGAAGTTTTCTTGGTATGAAGATTAGTTGATTAATGATTTCCAGAAAACTTTTGACTGTTTGGGTAGAGATAACTAGTTTCCTTTTCCTTTATTGTGTTTGGTTTGACTTCTATCCCCACTCTTATAGCTACTAAAATAAAAAAATGATTGAAACCTCCCAATACATGATTTGGGAGGAGATGATGCTTCTTCAAAAAAGAGATAAAAGAAATATACAAGCAAAGAAAAGAAAGAAAAAGAGAGAAAAAGAGAGTAGAGAAATTCCTGAGGTTGTTCTTCTTGTGGTGAGCTGCTTGATTTTTGGCCACGAATTGTCTAAAAAATAAAAACCAAGCATTTGATGCTCACAGACTGGCCAAGGTGATGTTTTACAAGATTTTGAGCCCTCAGGGATGCATACCAGGAGATGGAACTTACTTTCATAACTTCCACTCTCCACCAAGCACCAGAAAACAGATACCTTTGCCATAATTGACTTTGAAGTGATGAATTTCTTGAATAGATGTAATTGGCATAAGTTGGAAAAGATTAAAAAATAAAAGATAAAAGCAAAGAAGGAGTTTTGCCGCATCTTGGTGAAATTCAAGGGTATTGATGTTGCAAGGTCATCTGAATCAGTGCAAAGAATTTAAAATTGCTCACAAAGTGGCCAATGCGATGCTTACAACAACATTTGGGTAGAATACCCCCTTGAATGTACATGCCAGGAGAGGAACTCTCTTTCATAACCTCTTCTCCCCACCAAGCACCATAAAAATCAAACTCTTGAGGTAATTGGGCCAGGCTTGCCTGGATACAATTTATGGAAATCCTTGACAAGGTCTGGTGAGCTGGTAAGGTTGGAAGCTGGCTCCCAAGTTGTTCTTTCTGGGTCTTCACTGAATCCTTTCCACTCTACAAGATACCATAAGTGACCTCTTTTGATTTTTGAGTCCAGAAGCTGAGTCACTTCCCATTCTTCTTCCTCCTCCATTAGAACTGGTGGTGGTTGCAATTAATTATGATTTGGGAGGCTTGACTGCTTGACTGGTTCTAGGAATATAACATGGAATACAGGGTGAACTGACTTCCATTTAAAAGGCAACTTGAGGTGACAAGCATGACTTACAATCTTCTTAATTACCTCAAAGGGGCCCAGCCATTTTTCTGAAGGTTTCTTGGAAGCTAGGCATACTTTGTCCCCAGGTTGAAAATCAGGTGGAATTGACCTATTTCTATCTGCATACTTCTTGAATCTTGTTATTGCTGACTCTAATTCTTCTTTGACGACTTGCTGTACTGATTGGAGTTTTGTTGATAACTTTCCAGCAGGTGAGTCTTGAGAAATATGGATTGAGTCAAAGCTGGGATTTCTTCCATAAATGGTGAAAAAAGGGGATTGATTTGTTGATGAATGTTCTGCATTACTGTAGGCAAATTCAGCCAGAGGGAGCCAGGTGTGCCCATCATCTTGATGGTAACTGAGATAAATTCAAAGATACTGTTCTGGAATCAGATTTACCCTCTCTGTCTGTCAATCTGTTTCAGGGTGGAAAGAAGTTTAAATATCTCTCTATATCTTGAGCTTCTGACATAAATTGGTCCAGAATGATGAAACAAATAAAGATCCTCTATTGCTGAAGATACTTACTGGAAGGCATTGTTTAGAAAAGACATGGCTAATAAAGATTTGAGCTAATTCCAGAGCAGTGATTGTTCCATAAGATGGAATGAAGATTGCCATTTTTGAAAACCTGTCTACAACTACTGTAATTGAATCAAAGTTGTTTGAAAAGGGAAATTGAGTGATAAAGTCCATGGATAAGGAATTCCAAGGACCAGATGGAATTTGAAGAGGCTTGAGAAATCCAAACTTCTTGTGATGAATTTTCTTGTTTCTTGAACATTGCTGACATGACGACACATAGTCCTTGATGAATTGATTCATGCCAGCCCAATAAAAATCCCTCTTGATGAGCATGAGGGTCTTTTCCTGCCCAGGATGGCCAGCCAAAGGTGAGTCATGACGCTTTTGAAGAATATTGAGTTGAAGTTCTTCATTGCTTGGGATTACCACTCTATCTTTGAATAATAACAACTTGGCTTGAAGTTCAAGAGAATAATCTGGAACTGATTCACCTCTTGCTAGTTGCTTGAGTACTTCTTCATAATCTTTGTCTTGCCATACTTCTTTTTGAATCTTGTCAACTAAATCTGAGAATATTTCCACTTTGATTGAGAAGAATCTTTACTCTTCAATTCCATCTTGCTTGATTACTTGATGAAAATTTTGAGGATTCTTGCTGATGAAGTCATTCCCCCTCTCTGGCTACACATCATCCCAACCTGACAAGGCATCTGGTAGAGTGGCCAGCCTTCCTGGGCAATTTGTAATAGTGAAATGAAATTCAGAGAGAAATTCAGCCCAACAGGCCTGGAAATGAGTAAGAACTTTGGAAGACATAAAATACTGGAGAGAGGAGTGGTCTGTCAAGACTTCAAAAGAATTGGAAAGAGAAAGAAGAAGCGTGCTCCAGTGCTTCAGAGCCAAAACTATGCCAAGGAGTTACTTGTTATGAATTTCATAATTCAGCTTAGCTGGGAGAAGCTTGGGACTATCAAATGCAATGAGATGCTTTTTTGAGTCATTCACCTGACTCAGTACAGCACCAAAGGCATAATCAGAAGCATCAGTCTCTACAATTGTTGGCAGAGAAGGATTGAAATGAAAAAGGATAGGAGCAGCGCTGAATGATTCTTTGAGTATTTGAAACTGGCCAAGAGCTTCCTTGTTGAATATAAAAGGAGAGTATTTTTTGAGAAGGGAAGTGAGAGCAGTGATTTTTTGGGTAATCTTTAATGCAACAACAATAAAAATTGGCAAAGCCGAGAAAAGATTGAAGAGCTTTGACGTTCATGGGCTGAGGCCAATTGAGGATTTTCTGATATTTTAAAGAATCCATCTTGAGGCCATCACTTGAAACAAAATAGCCAACTATTCCACACTTGAGGCATGGAATACACACTTTGAGCGTTTGGAAAACAAATTATTGTCTCTCAGTCTTTGGAGGAAAGAGGCCACATGTTTTACATGTTCCTCCTCAGAACTGGAAAAGACCATAATATCATCTACATAAACTGCAACAAAAATATCCAAGAAATTTGCAAATATGTCATTCACAAGATTCTGGAAAGAAGATGGAGCATTGGTAAGGCCAAATGGCATAACCAAATACTCTTAACTAGCAAATTTGGTTCTGAAGTCAGATAAGTGCTCACCCCCCTCTTTAATTCTCAGAAGATTATATGAACCACACATATCTATCTTGGAGAAGATAGTAGAACCTTTGAAGAGGGTAAGTAGCTGATTCATTGGAGGAACAGGATACCTTTTCTTGTTAGTGACAGCATTAAGTTTGCAGTAGTCAACACACAAACAAACGCCTCCATCCCTTTTCTTAACAAAAGGGACAGGTGCTCCTGTTGAAGAGGAGCTTGGCCTTATGAAATCTTTCTTCACATTGTCTGAAAGGTAGTCCTGAAGTTTTTATCACTCTTGGTTTGATAATGAGTACATAACACCACCTGGAGGTAGAAGACCCTCCAATTCAATACGGTGATCACGGGCACGGTGTGGAGGACGTTTCTCTGCTTTCACCTTGGAGAATACCTCCAAATATTGATGATAAGCAGGAGGGAATGCCCTCAACACAGTTTCAACTTCTTCTGTCTCTTCTTCCTCATCCCACTGCTCCTCCAGGGAGGAAGGTCCATATCCCCATGAAAGAGATGAAGTGAAGATATAGCAACATCTTCTCCAACATCTTTTATCTATCTGAAGACCTCATCTCTTGATTTAAGTAATGAATGAGATGGCATGATGGAAGGGATGTGGACAGAAGAATGAAGGGAAGGTGTCTTAAGTTCACCAACCAAAGCAACACTGTTGACAGCAGTGGCCAAGGCATTACTAGCAGAATATTTAATACCACTAGAATCCTTATGGCTAGAATCATAGGTGATCAATCCATTTTTCCAATCAATAATGGGATTAAAATGGTAAAGAAACTCATAGCCCAATATCAGGTCTTCTCTATGTTCAAAAAGTCCCATTAAAAGCTTGGGAATGAAGGCAAGTCAACTACCCACTTGGTATAATGGATGATGAACAAGGCAGGGGATTCATTTCAATCCAGAATGAAAAGAGGAATCTCTTCAGGGAGCTCTGACATAGTCAATGAGTAGCTGAGAACAATATTCTTTGCAATAAAACAGTTTGTAGCACCAGAATCAATTAGAATAATATAGGAAATATCAGATACAGAAGAAAAAATAAAGATTTCTAAAGATTTCTCAACACTAGTATTCAGAGTGCACAATTTAGCTCTTGAATAAAATAAGTGAGAACCATTGAACACATCATGATCCCCACTCAGGCTTTTCTCTGCTTTGTAGGGAATTTTATTGATGATTCAAGCTTGTTCAGAGGTGTCAGCCTGCGACTCAAAGCCAGAGCACAAGCATGACTGCCAAGTATCATAAATGAATTGTATAGTCAATATACCAGAAAAACATGAAGCTGAGCCAAATCAGCTCAAAAGATATCAAACAGAAGAGGAAACTCACCCCTTCCCAAATATACAAGTCCCATCATCATAGCACAAGGAATAACAAAGTTATTCCTTCTCAAAGTTGTTTCTGAGCATAAACCTTAATTTTCACCTCCCATCTGAAATATGGAGGAAAAGGCTTAACCCCACCAAATGGGTATTACAAATGGAGCTCTGGGTCAGGGCTATCCAATGGTACTACCCAAACTGAACTAGCACTGGAAATACAGAAGTTATGACCAAAATAAGGTCAAATAAGGGTGATTAAAATATTCACCTCCCATATAACTTCTACAGGCTTAGTGTGAGATAGCAAAAGTGGGGTCGTTTTGGAAAGAAAACATTGAGGGTTATCTGATGGTGCCATCCATTTCCCCATTGTCACAACCATGGCAATTCACCTCCTTGGATCCCCATATGGCATATCAAGCCACAGTTCATTTATGGCCAATTGGCCATATCCATCACCAGTGGCCAATATGGCCACGTCATCATATTATGGACCATTTATGGCCATTTGTGATTTGGGGCCTTCATGGCCCTTCACCTCAATCCAGAACCCATAGCGGCAATTTATGCCCAAATGGGTATTTCTGGTCATTTCCCTCAAAACCAGGGGAAATGGCCCAAATGGCTGTCTTTGGCCATTTGGGATCATAATGCGCATTTGCGCACTTTTTGCGCATATTTGCGCACTTTTGCGCATTTTGCGCATTTTTTGCGCACTTTGACGCAACGTGTCCAAAAGACACTTTCCCGCCTTTTGGGCCAGTTTTTGGCTCAGAACCCAAAACTCGCCAAAAACCCCAAAAGGTCCAGAAACACATTCCAAGCTCTGAAGTCACCACAGCCATCCTTTTCCCCTCTGCCTTTCCATCTCAAGACCTTTGGACGTAATCTTCTTGTCAATGAACCAATATGCCACAAATGATGTTATACATCATTGTGTACCATTTTTCAACAGCAATTCAATGGTGGCAATATCAAATGGTCATTTCAACATTCCAACATCTCATCACGTCATCAAGGCACCCAATCATTCAGAGGAATCATCAAGGCTCAAGAGCAAGTGTTTCAGCGTCAAAGACCAATGACGCCATCAAGCAGTCATTGGTTATTCTCACTCCAAGTATTCCTTCCAATGGAATACTTTCAATTCATTCTCAAAAGTGTATTCAAGAGGCGGTGCCAAAAGAAGTTGTCAAGTGTCAAAGCTCCACTCAATCCATCTTGGCAACCATATTCATTTCAATACAGTCTGGATCCACCAAGGACTGAATTTCATTTTCAAGCATGGGAAGTTCATTCAACCCAGTTCAATTTCAATATTAGCCAGCTGTATCAATTCCCAAAACAATCAATACAGCCTCAAGGATCAATACAGATCAGTTTTCAGCCTGAAGAACTCAAGCTCCCAACTTTTCACATATACTGGCTACCCTTTCCACCCTGGGGGGTTTTTCCCCAGTTAATTAATATATTTTGATTTTATTTTATCTCTATTTTCTTTTCATTCTAGTTAAGCAAATACTGATATTATTAAGTCAGTCATTTAGCACCTTTCTCTTTCTCTTTCTTCGCCTGTCAATGGATATTTGGTGGTCATATCCTTACTAATTCCATTATTCATTTTTGGCAGGTTGAAACAGTGATTAAGGACTTACTTGGTTGGCTCTTTGGCCATTTGGCTTCCTTTTCCTCTTTGCATCTCATCTTGTACCCGCATATCTTTTAGAGGAATTAATTCTTATTATTTTTATTCTTTATTTCTTTTGGAGTCTTCCAAGTGAGTTCCCTGATTGCTGAGTGCCAGGCCACTCTTGTATTTCCACTAGAGCCCCTGTGACAGCCCCAAAAGGCCTGATATGGCCTTTTGGACATATTTCTCATAATACATGGGAAAATGGCATATACAGCCGAATACAGCAAAAATGCGCAAAGTGGGCAAACTGTATTTAAAGCTTAAAAAAGCCAAATACAGGCTTTTGGGCTGTATTTTCCCTTTTTACTGGAAAATGCCAAAGATTGCCCAAAAGCAGACAAAGGCCAGGAAGGGCCTGATGATGGTGAAGGGGCCAGGTTGGCCCCAGGAGTGAGATGACCATAAAAGGCCAGAAAAACATGAGAGGGCCAGTTTGGCCAGTGATTATGGATGTGGCCAAACTGCCATAAGATTGATATGGCACTGATATGCCATATGGAGTCCAGGAGGGTAATTTGCATGGTTTTGACAGAGCTCTGACCTGGTCAATGAGTACTTGAGAACAAAATTCATTGCAATAAAAGAGTTTGTAGCACCAGAATCAATGAGAATACTATGAAAAATATCAGAGAGAGAAGAGAAAATAAGAAATTTTAAAGATTTCTTGACACTAGTATTCAGAGTGCACAATTGTGCTCTCAAAGGAAATAAGTGAGAACCATTGAACACATCACGATTCCCACTCAGGCTTTTCCCTGCTTACTAGGGAAGCCTTTTAATGAACCCTGCGTATTTTCAGGCCTCTTGAAGCATTTTTCAAATGGGTGATTTCCACCACAATAGCTGCACAAGCCTTCTTTAATCCTCCTCTCCTTTTCAGAACCAATGAATTTGTTTTCCTTAGTGAGGAGAGCATCATGAGGCTTACCTTTACACACTTTAAAATTCTTCCCCTTCTTATTCTTCCTGTGATAAGGCTTCTTTGATGAGGAACTTTGGGGAGGCTTGGAGGAGTTGGATCCACTTATTGGAGGCTTCTTCTCTTGATGGATACCCTTTCCCTTCTGCCTCTCATTGTACCTGGTATCCAATTCCAAAGTGATTTCCATGAGCTCTTAAAGGCTATCAAAGTTTCCCCGGTGAGAAGCCAATTGTTCCAACAATATTGATTCCAAGCCTCTTCTATAAAAATAAATATAAGCCCTTTCCCCCCAGTCTCTAATTCTTGAAATTAAGCTTCTGAAATCTGCTATGTACAAGGAAACTTGACAACTCTCTTTCATTCTGAGATTTTATAATTCTTGTTAAGCTTTCCTGACTTCATTGGGATCACCAAACAGAGTGAATAACTGAGTTTCAAATAACTGCCAGTTATTGAGGAGATAAGAAGGGTCTTAATTGCAGATATTTGAGAGGTTAAGTTCAATTAATTCTCCAGCTCTATCAGTGAAAAAAGAAGTTGAGCACCAAACCTTCTTCCTGTCAAAGAAGCTTGCTGGGTCATTATGAAAAATTCATTTACAAGGTTGAGTAAATCCTCTCAATTTATAAACTTTATTCCCATCAAAGCAATAATGTGTCTTGATTGATGGAGTCTTGAATGCTGGGGCTTTTGAAGTGTCCCTTGGGGCAGCTTCTTGAGTTCTATGTCCTATGAATTGAGTCATATTCTCCATCATTTTGAGAAAATTTGGTTCAGCTTGAGCAACAAGAGGTTTATTAGAATGGGCTAGATTTGGAGCTTCAGAAGCCTCATGGGCATCTTCCAAGGCAGCTTCTAGGCAGCTTCTACTTCAGTTTCTTCAGACTCCTCCCCCTCTTCATCTTCCTTCTCCTGATCTGCTGCTAGGCCCTTGAGAAATGCTTGGATAGCCACCCAACAAGCCAAAGAATGATCTTGATGTTCTTGACTTCACAGCTCCTCTTCTGGAGTGGGGTCTCTCTCCAAATTTGCACTCAGCTGATTAAGTGATGGTGTGCATTCAAGAGGAGCCCATTCTGTAGGAGTGAGAACAGCTTGATGTCTTTGAGATCTTGTATTCTTGGCTGGAGGGCTATGCTGAACTGGCTTTATTGAAGAAAGAATATAAAATTTGATGATACTTGAGGATGACACAAGGCTTGAACAGATCAATTAAATGAGAATCCTGATGAACTTGAGAAATCAATCAATAGTGTTTAAGTGAATCAATATGAATAAATCTTGAAGAATGAAGATTACAAAGTCAAATTCTTATGAATAATTGATTTCAATCAATAAGTCAAATCAAGTCAATCAATAAATCAAATTAAATCAATCAAGTCAATTCAAAATCAAATCAATTATGTCTTTAATAATTTAATAAATATCTTCAAAAATCAATTCAATTTCTTGAGGAATCAACTTCAAATCAATCAATTAGATAAATCTTGAGGATAAACCAGCTATCTTGAGGAATCAAATGAGGTAAATCAATTAAATCAAATCAGAATCTTGAGGTAAAGTCAATTTCTTTAATAATCAAATCAATCTATAAATAAATCTTGATATATTTTAAAATCAACCAATGATAACCCCAATTATATGAAAGCTCCTGAGTCAATGAATCAATTGACCCCAAATTCCAATCAATTAAGCCTGATAAACAACCTGAATTAAGTCAGAAAATAAAAATCAGATTTGATTAAGAATTAACAATAAAGTGAAATGGTCAGCAAAATTTAAGCAATTAGAAGGGAATCAATTTTCATTTGGATAGAATGAATGAGATGAAAATTGATCAGAGAGAATGAAATCATAAAAATTATAACATCATAAAAATCAAAATTGAGAATGTGAGAAATTAATAAGAATGAATGAAAGAAAAGAAGGAGTTATGAGTTAATTAAAATAATGTCACAGGAGCTCTTCTAAATGAAGACGGCCTGGAACTCAGTGAACAGACTTATTTATGGAGGGCTCAGAATAAATACTCAATTGATAAAAGTAATAGATAAGAGAGATAACTCTTAGTCATAAAATAATAAGCATTAGAAGATATGAGAGAAGGCAAAAGAAACAATAAAGAGCCAACCACAAACAATCCTGTATCAATGTTTCAACCTGTTCAGAAAAGAGAAAAGGATTAATAAAGGATATGGCCACCAGGACTCTACTGAACAGGTGAGGGAAGGCAAAGACTAACTTGGGAATTAATAAAATAATGTTTCTTAATGAGAAATGAAATAATATTGAATAATAAATCCAATATTTTAATTAACTGGGGGAAAAATTCCCAAGTGGGTAAAAGGGGGCTGGTATATGTGAAAAAGTGCCAGCCCGAAGTTTGAGTGTTGAGAAACCATTATTGTTTGATTGAAGATCCTGTATTTGAGATGTGAAACTGTATTGGTGTATACAATACAGTTATTTGAATCAATACAGGTTTTTGCACCTGTATTGAGGGCAGGCCTGTATTTGGTGAATCCTGTATTTAGGTTCTGCTTGTATTGAGCTGTATGGAGGTTTGAAGCTGTATTTGGTGAATATTCCATGAAGCCCCTTGCTGATTAGGTGTTGGAAGATTTTCCATTAGTAATGAATGTAATTCCCTGCCCTTATCCATGGCTGTGACATTGGGTTACTATAATAAGAACTACAATAATTAAGTTTAAAGTATAACCTGTTTATTTTCCAGGAGTATAACTTTTTTTGACAGTTGTACTACATAGCAATTCAAGAGAAGGATGAGGAAACGATTTCTGGATGCGCAAAGCCCCTTTTTATTGTAAAATGTGGTGAAAAGGCTTCTAGACCTTTCCATGTAGAGGAAGTGAAGGTTTTTCACTCCCAAGTACTGCCTTGTGGTTTCACAAAGCTTTTATAGCCTTTATTGGGCTCAAGTGTGGTTTTGAAACCACATCTGGGCAGTTTTTACCAATACAGGGTGAACATTTACATCTGGGGAACACATAGCCACATTCCAACATGTATTATGCGTAGAATGCTGTAAAGAACCTGTGTGGGACCCCAGTATTGAATGAATTGGGAGGTATTGAATTATAAAAAAGCTCTTTTGACTATTTGACACATCATAATAATACTTTTGGGAGAATATCCCACAGTAAGACTGTATTGGTCTAATTGTGGGAGTTTGAGCTTAAAACTGTCATAGCTTTGTCAGTTTCTGATATTTCAATCTCAAAGTTGGTTCATTGAGTATCCCTGAATGTTTTCTACACAATGATACCTCATCTAGTATGTTTATCAATAAATATGGCAAGGATATGCCATGTACAAGCTTTCTTATACACATTTATGATTTGCCCAAAAACTGTATGGAGCTTGTTTGATCCATATCTTTTGTTCTAGATGTGATATGGGTGTCACAGGGGCTCTAGTGGAAATACAAGAGTGGCCTGGCACTCAGCAATCAGGGAACTCACTTGGAAGACTCCAAAAGAAATAAAGAATAAAAATAATAAGAATTAATTCCTCTAAAAGATATGCAGGTACAAGATGAGATGCAAAGAGGAAAAGGAAGCCAAATGGCCAAAGAGCCAACCAAGTAAGTCCTTAATCACTGTTTCAACCTGCCAAAAATGAATAATGGAATTAGTAAGGATATGACCACCAAATATCCATTGACAGGCAAAGAAAGAGAAAGAGAAAGATGCTAAATGACTGACTTAATAATATCAGTATTTGCTTAACTAGAATGAAAAGAAAATAGAGATAAAATAAAATCAAAGTATATTAATTAACTGGGGAAAAAACCCCCCAGGGTGAAAAGGGTAGCCGGTATATGTGAAAAGTTGGGAGCTTGAGTTCTTCAGGCTGAAAACTGATCGGTATTGATATTTGAGGCTGTATTGATTTTTTTGGGAATTGATACAGCTGGCTAATATTGATATTGAATTGGGTTGAATGAACTTCCCATGCTTGAAAATGAAATACAGTCCTTGGTGGATCCAGACTGTATTGAAATGGTTATGGTTGCCAAGATGGATTGAGTGGAGCTTTGACACTTGACAGCTTCTTTTGGCACCGCCTCTTGAATACACTTTTGAGAATGAATTGAAAGTATTCCATTGGAAGGAATACTTGGAGTGAGAATAACCAATGACTGCTTGATGGCGTCATTGGTCTTTGACGCTGAAACACTTGCTCTTGAGCCTTGATGATTCCTCTGAATGATTGGGTGCCTTGATGACGTGATGAGATGTTGGAATGTTGAAATGACCATTTGATATTGCCACCATTGAATTGCTGTTGAAAAATGGTACACAATGATGTATAACATCATTTGTGGCATATTGTTTCATTGACAAGAAGATTACGTCCAAAGGTCTTGAGATGGAAAGGCAGAGGGGAAAAGGATGGCTGTGGTGACTTCAGAGCTTGGAAGGTGTTTCTGGACCTTTTGGGGTTTTTGGCCACCTTTGGGTTCTGAGCCAAAAACTGGCCCAAAAGGCAGGAAAGTGTCTTTTGGACACTTTGCGTCAAAGTGCGCAAAAAATGCGCAAAATGCACAAAAAATGCGCAAAATGTGCAAAAGTGCGCAAATATGCGCAAATGCGCAAAATGCGCAAAAAGTGCGCAAATGCGCAAAAGTGCGCAAAATGCACAAAAAGTGCGCAAATGCGAAAAAATGCGCAAATGCGCATTATGAGCCCAAATGCCCAAAAACAGCCATTTGGGCCATTTCCCCTGGTTTTGAGGGAAATGAGCAGAAATACCCATTTGGGCATAAATTGCCGCTATGGGTTCTGGATTGAGGTGAAGGGCCATGAAGGCCCCAAATCACAAATGGCCATAAATGGTCCATAATATGATGACGTGGCCATATTGGCCACTGGTGATGGATATGGCCAATTGGCCATAAATGAACTGTGGCTTGATATGCCATATGGGGATCCAAGGAGGTGAATTTCCATGGTTGTGACAGTACCCCCCACCTTGAAATGGTGAGCTCCTGAGCACCAATACAAGGTGAAGCCTGTTGAGGCTATTGGAAAGATTTTGAGAGAGTGACTCAAGAGGACTGATTAAGTTGAAGAATTTGAAAACTGATATTAAAAATTTGACATTTGACGCAGGACTTGCTTGATCTTCTTTTGACATTGGCTTCTTGATTTGAGTTGAATTTTAAAATGAATGAAAATTTTTGACATGATAATTGACGTGATAAAATAAAATTTAAAATGAAAATAAAATGAAAATAAAGAATGAAAATGAAAATAAAAGAAAAAGAAAAAGAGAAAAGAAAATGAATTGAATCTTGAGGAGGTTCCAATCTTCACCACAGAGGTTGATAACTGATTTTGGAATTGGCCAAGGACCTGGAAAGAGAAATTTGATGCCAGGTGCTCACAAAGTGGCCAAGGTGATGTTTTGACAAGATTGTAGACCCCTCAGGGAAGTGCACACCAGGAGAGGAACTTACTTTTGGTAGTTACCACTCCCGCCAGTGCAATAAAAATAATCACAAAATGCTGAAGGAATGAATTTGAATTTGAAATCTTGGAAATGAATTGAGAGTGAATGGCCCATTGCCCCAAGTGAAACGGCCATAAGATTGGAAATGAATGTTGAAAAGCCCGGCCAAAGATCTGTGTCCAAAATTTGCAAAGTGCTCACAGAGTGGCCAAGGTGATGCTTACAACAAAAGAGTAGAATACCCCTAAAGGTGCATACCAGGAGTGGGACTTACTTTTGGTAATTCCTCTCCCCACCAAGCACCATAAATGAATCAAGCTTTTGAAGAATTGGGACCCGGCTTGTCAGGATATAAAGAATGAAAATCTTTGACAAGTTCAGGACAATTCTTGAGGTTTGGGCTGGTTCCCAAGTGGATCTTTCTGGGTCTTGACTGAAACCTTTCCATTCCACCAGATACCATAATTTTCTTCTCTTGAGCTTTGAGTCCAGTATTTGAGAGACTTCCCATTCCTCTTCTTCTTCAATGATAATTGGAGGAGGAGGCTCTTGATGCCGATTTGGGATTGTTGATATCTTGACTGGTTCCAAAAGTGAGATATGGAAGACTGGGTGGATGGATTTCCATTGAGATGGAAGCTTGAGGTGGTAAGCATGAGAACTGACTTTCTTCAAGATTGGAAAAGGACCCAACCATCTTTCGGATAGTTTTTTGGTGGGTCTGGTTGATTTGATGTTCTTGGAAGAAAGCCATACCATGTCACCAGGATTGAAAACAGGTGGACTTGCTCTACCTTTATCTGCATACCTCTTAAACCGGTTTATGGCGATTTCAAGTTCTCTCTTGACATCTTGCTGTACTGATTGGATTTTTGTTGATAACTTTCCAGCAGGAGTATCTTGAGTGATGTGAACTGAATCAAATTGTGGATCTCTTCCATAAATGGTAAAAAACGGTGATTGTTTTGTTGAAGAGTGGTCAGAGTTATTGTAGGCAAATTCAGCCAGAGGGAGCCAGGTGTTCCAATCATCTTGATGATAACTGACATACATCCGAAGATACTGTTCTAGTATCTGATTTACCCTCTCTGTCTGTCCATCAGTTTCTGGATGATAAGCAGTTGACAAGTCTCTTGAAATCTTGAGCTGCTGACAAAGGTTGGTCCAAAAGGAAGAAACAAAAAGAGAACCTCGATCACTAACAATTCTTGAAGGAAGGCCATGCTTTGAGAAAATGTTCTTGATGAATAAATGGGCCAAATCTAATGAAGTGATTGAAGCTATTGTTGGAATAAAAACCGCCATTTTTGAGAATCTGTCCACTATGACAAGGATTGAGTCAAAGGAATTGGACAGTGGCAATTGAGTGATGAAATCCATTGAAAGACAAATCCAAGGACCACTTGGAATTGGAAGAGGCTTGAGGAGTCCAAACTTCTTGTGATGAATATTTTTGTTTCATGAACACTGTTGACAGGAAGAGACATAATCCTTGATAAATTGAGTCATGCCGGACCAGTGGAAATCCCGCTTGACAAGTTTGAGAGTCTTCTCTTGGCCAGGGTGTCCAGCTAGAGGAGAGTCATGCCGCTTTTGAAGTATATTGAGTTGAATTGTGGGGTCATTTGGGACCACCACCCGATCTTTGAAAAGGAGAGGTTTGGAAGAGGAATCAAGAGAATAATCTGTGACAGATTTACCTTTACCCAAATCTTCAAGAACACTTCTATATTGAGGGTCTTGCCACACTGCCTTCTGAATTGAATCAATCAAATTTGAAAATGAATCCACCTTGACTGCAAAAACTTTTGAGGCTTGAATTTCATCTTGCTTGATTATCTTCTGATAGTTCATTGGATTCTTGCTGATGAAATCCTCCCCCCTCTCTGGGTAAACGTCGTCCCGACGTGACAAAGCATCTGGAAGGGTGGCCAAGCGGCCAGGGCGGTAAGTGATTGAGAAATGAAATTCAGATAGAAATTCAGCCCAGTGGGCTTGACGGCGAGTGAGAATCTTGGAAGACATAAAATATTGAAGAGAAGAATGATCGGTGAGGACTTCAAAAGGGGAAGAAATGGAAAGAAGAAAAGCTCTCCAGCGCTTGAGAGCCCAGACTATGCCAAGGAGTTCCTTGTCATGAATCTCATAATTAAGCTCAGCTGGGAGATGCTTGCGGCTATCAAATGCAATGGGATGTTTTCCTGAGTCAGAGACCTGACTCAGTACAGCACCCAAGGCATAATCTGATGCATCGGTCTCTACAATGGTGGGTAGAGAAGGATTGAAGTGAGAAAGGATTGGAGCAGTGGTGAATGCCTCTTTGAGTTGATGAAACTGTCTAAGAGCTTCCTCATTGAGGGGAAAACGGGAATCTTTCTTGAGGAAACTTGTGAGTGAACTAATTTTCTTTGAATAATTCTTGATGAAACGGCGGTAAAAATTGGCAAAGCCAAGGAATGATTGAAGAGCCTTGAGGTTTCTTGGAGGCGGCCAATTGAGAATTTGCTGGACTTTTGCTTGGTCCATCTTGAGGCCTTCAGAAGAAACAACATAACCTAAGTACTCTACACTAGAAACATGGAATAGGCATTTGGACGCCTTAGCAAAGAGGTTATTGGCTCTGAGTCTGGAAAGAACAGTGGACACATGAGTGACATGTTCTTCCTCAGATTTGGAAAAGACCATAATGTCATCCAAATAAACCACAACATAAACATCAAGAAGATCATAAAAAATATCATTGACAAGATTTTGAAAAGAAGCAGGAGCATTGGTAAGCCCAAAAGGCATAACCAAGTACTCATAACTACCATATTTGGTTCTAAAGCAAGTCAAATTTTCATCACCTTCCTTGATTCTGAGCAGGTTATATGCACCACGCAAATCAATCTTGGAGAAGATAGAAGAACCATTAAAAACAGTGAGAAGCTGATTCATAGGAGGAACAGGATACTTGTTCTTCCTAGTAACAGCATTGAGTTTGCGGTAATCAACACACAAACGGAGGCCACCATCTTTCTTTTTGACAAAAAGAACAGGTGCTCCTGTAGAAGAGGAGCTTGGCCGGATGAAACCTTTCTCTACATTCTCTGAAATGTAGGCCCTGAGTGTATCTGACTCTTGGTTTGATAAAGAGTAGATCACCCCAACTGGAGGTAGAGACCCCTCCAGCTTGATATGATGATCACAGGCGCGGTGAGGAGGAAGTTTCTCTTCTTTCACCTTGGAGAATACATCCAAGTATTGGTGATAAACAGGAGGAACAACCTTCATCACGGTTTCTATTTCTTCTGGCTCTTCCTCTTCATCCCACAACTCCTCCAGGGAGTCATGATAAGATGAAGGAGGAAGGTCCATATTCCCAAAGAAGAGATGAAGTGAAGATACAGAATTATCTTCTCCAACATCTTGAATCTCTTTGAAGACTTCATCTCTAGATGATAGTAATGACTGATGGGAATTAAGGGAAGGAATATGGACAGAAGACGGAAATGATGGTGTTCTAGAATCACCAACCAGAGCTGCACATGATTTGGCAGAAGAAAAGTCATTACTGAAAGAAATTAAAGGATCATTATAGTCCTTATGATCAGAATTAAAGGTGATCAATCCTTGCCTCCAATCAATAAACGGATTAAAATGATTAAGGAAGTCAAAGCCCAATATGAGGTCTTCTCCCTTGGGAGTATCAATGACTAAAAAGTCCCATTCAAAGCTTGGGAAAGAAGGGACCTCAACCATATATTTAGTATGGTGAGTCACAAATAAAGAAGGAGACTCAGAGGAGTCTAAAATGATGAGGGGAATCTTCTCTGGAAGCTCTGACGTAGTCAATGAATACTTGTGAACAAACTGCTTTGCAATAAATGAGTTGGTAGCACCAGAATCAATGAGAATACTGTAAAAAACATCAGAAAGAGAAGAAAAAACAAAAAATTTAAGAGAATTCTTGACACCAGTATTCAGAATGCACAATTGTGCTCTGGATGGAAAACTGTGAAGACCATTGAACACAACATGATCTTCACTCAGGCTTTTCCCTGGCTGGGAACTTTGCCTGACGGTTGGGTAAGCTTGTTTTGAGGCCTTTTGAAACAGGTCTCAAGACTATGCTTCCCACCACAATAGGTACAAAGACCCTCTTTGATTCTTCTTTCTTTTTCAGAATTCATGAGCTTGGAATCTTTATTCAATAAAGAAGAATGGGGCTTGTCCCTCTTCTGAAAATTCTTCTTCTTCTTTTGACTTGAGCTTGAAGAATTCTGAGGATGAGAAGAACTTGACTTTGAGGCTTCTGGCTTCTTCTCTTGATGATGACTCTTTTCATTTTGCCTCTCATGGTACCTGGTATCAAGTTCCAGGGTAACGTCCATTAAGT
Source organism: Austropuccinia psidii (assembly GCA_023105745.1). Classification (NCBI taxonomy): domain Eukaryota; kingdom Fungi; phylum Basidiomycota; class Pucciniomycetes; order Pucciniales; family Sphaerophragmiaceae; genus Austropuccinia; species Austropuccinia psidii. Next base: position 29,198,100 of record JALGQZ010000001.1, read on the forward strand.
CTTGAAGAGAGTCAATTCTTGAAGGATGGGAGGCCAATTGATCCAAAATCATGGATGGCAATCCCTTCCTGAAATGATGGATAAGAGCTCTTTCACCCCAATCCCCAATTCTTGAGACTAAACTTCTGAAATCAGCAATGTATAAGGATACATGCCCACCTTCTTTCATTCTTAAAGAATCCAACTCAGCTTCTGCTTTTCTGACTTCATTCGGGTCACCAAATAGAGTGAAGAGTTGAGATTCAAAAAGACGCCAAGAATTGAGAAGATAATTTGAGTCTTGATTGGTGAGATTGGAAAGATAAGGCTCAATCCATTTTGCAGCCCTGCCAATGAGAAATGAAGTGGCATAAAGAAATTTCTTTCTGTCTTGAGAGAAATTTGCCGGATCATTATGAAAGATAAGCTGGCATGACTGAATAAAACTTCTAACTTTGAAGGGCTGAGTTCCATCAAAGCATTCCGGTGCCTTCATAGATGGAGTCTTGAAGGCTGGTGGTCTTGATGCTTCAGAGGATGAAGCTGCTTGAAGATTGGCCATAATCTGAGTCATTTGCTGCATGATGGCCAATAGAGATGGTTCAGACTGATGAGAGACAGGCTGAGTAGACTGGGCTAGAGTTGGCCCTCCAGTACCTTGGGATGCTTCCACCGGAGCAGGAGCACCTTCAGTACCATCAGACTCTTCCTCTTCCACAGAATTCTCCTCCTCCTCTTCACCATCTTCACCTGGACCTTTGAAAATAGTATTTGAAGTTCCTGGAAACCCGCCAACTACTCCTGAAAATGAACTTGATCTTCTGGGCCCTCTTCCTTCCTTCCTGGATGGTGCTGCTCCTTCCATGCGGGGTCCTCTATCTAATTGGGCCCTCAGTTGAGGAACTGCTGGGGTGCCATCTAGAGGAGCTCTTGGAGTTGGAGTGAGAACAGCTTGAGCTCTGGCCTGAGATCTTGTCTGTCTTGCCGGAGGTGAATGTTGAATAGGCATGATAACAGGAAATAATTTGAAATAAATGAATTAAAATCAAAATTTTCTTGAAGTGAAAAGAGTCAACAATCAAATCTTGAGGAAAATGAATGAATCAAAATGAAAATCTTCAAGTACGTCAATAAATCAAAATCAAGTGAAGTCTTGAAGTCAAAAATCAATGAATCAAATCAATCAAAATCAAAATCTTGCAGACAATCAATCAATCAAATGAAATCTTGAGGCAAAATCAGTTTATGTCAAAATTCTTGATGTGAAAAATCAGCAAAATCAATGAAATCTTCAGGTCAATCAATTTTCTTGAGGTCAATGTCAAATATGTCAAATCAATCAATCAATCAAAATCAAGTGAATTATTCTTTAAAAACCAAAATTCTTGAAGAATGAATCAATTATGAATCTTGATGTGAATAACGTGTCTAAATATCTTGATGAAAAATTTGAAAATCAAAGAAAACCAAGATGACGCCTGAATTATGAATGAAATGAAAATTGATAATTTGAAAAAGATTTTAAAGAGAATAACAAAAATAAAAATGAGTCAGCTTTCAATTTTCAAAAGGAAGAATGAATGAAAGAAAATTGAGAGATGACGATGAATCATTAAGTTCATAAGCGTAAAAGAATCATAATTTTGATGAAATGAGTGAATGAAATTATAACGAAAGGATGAACAGAATGAAAAAGAAATTATGAGTTAATTAATATGATGTCACAGGGGCTCTAGGGGAAATACAAGAGTGGCCTGGCACTCAGCAATCAGGGAACTCACTTGGAAGACTCCAAAAGAAATAAAGAATAAAAATAATAAGAATTACTTCCTCTAAAAGATACGCGGGTACAAGATGAGATGCAAAGAGGAAAAGGAAGCCAAATGGCCAAAGAGCCAACCAAGTAAGTCCTTAATCACTGTTTCAACCTGCCAAAAATGAATAATGGAATTAGTAAGGATATGACCACCAAATATCCATTGACAGGCGAAGAAAGAGAAAGAGAAAGGTGCTAAATGACTGACTTAATAATATCAGTATTTGCTTAACTAGAATGAAAAGAAAATAGAGATAAAATAAAATCAAAATATATTAATTAACTGGGGAAAAACCCCCCAGGGTGGAAAGGGTAGCCGGTATATGTGAAAAGTTGGGAGCTTGAGTTCTTCAGGCTGAAAACTGATCTGTATTGATCCTTGAGGCTTTATTGATTGTTTTAGGAATTGATACAGCTGGCTAATATTGAAATTGAACTGGGTTGAATGAACTTCCCATGCTTGAAAATGAAATACAGTCCTTGGTGGATCCAGACTGTATTGAAATGAATATGGTTGCCAAGATGGATTGAGTGGAGCTTTGACACTTGACAACTTCTTTTGGCACCGCCTCTTGAATACACTTTTGAGAATGAATTGAAAGTATTCCATTGGAAGGAATACTTGGAGTGAGAAGAACCAATGACTGCTTGATGGCGTCATTGGTCTTTGACGCTGAAACACTTGCTCTTGAGCCTTGATGATTCCTCTGAATGATTGGGTGCCTTGATGACGTGATGAGATGTTGGAATGTTGAAATGACCATTTGATATTGCCACCATTGAATTGCTGTTGAAAAATGGTGCACAATGATGTATAACATCATTTGTGGCATATTGGTTCATTGACAAGAAGATTACGTCCAAAGGACTTGAGATGGGAAGGCAGAGGGGAAAAAGATGGCTGTGGTGACTTCAGAGCTTGGAAGGTGTTTCTGGGCCCTTTGGGGGTTTTGGCCACTTTTGGGTTCTGGGCCAAAACTGGCCCAAAAGGCGGGAAAGTGTCTTTTGGACACTTTGCGTCAAAGTGCGCAAATGCGCAAAGTGCGCAAATATGCGCAAATGCGCAAAGTGCGCAAAAAGTGCGCAAATGCGCAAATGCGCATTATGAGCCCAAATGGCCAAAAACAGCCATTTGGGCCATTTCCCATGGTTTTGAGGGAAATGACCAGAAATACCCATTTGGGCATAAATTGCCGCTATGGGTTGTGGATTGAGGTAAAGGGCCATGAAGGCTCCAAAACACAAATGGCCATAAAAGGTCCATAAGATGATGACGTGGCCATATTGGCCACTGGTGATGGATATGGCCAATTGGCCATAAATGAACTGTGGCTTGATATGCCATATGGGGATCCAAGGAGGTGAATTGCCATGGCTGTGACAGGGGCTTAATCTCCAGTTTTGTGCATTTTGTGCACTTTTGCGCATTTTATGCATTTCTGCGCATTTTGCGCACTTTTGCGCACTTTGCACAAATACAGTTTCAAGCTGTCTTAGCTGTATCTGGCCAAATACCACAAAAGAAAATCTGTCACCTCTGAAGCCTCCAAAAACTAAGCTTCACTCTTATCCTCCTGGCATCATTCCAAAAGAACTTTGGCCACATTCAACCTCCAATAACCAAAAATGCCATAAATGGTGTTACACACCATTATGCACCTTTTTTTACCAGAAATTCAATGGTGCACAAATCAAATGGTTATTTTAACTTTTTATTCAGGTCATCAAGGCAGCATGTGATCCAGAGGATTCATCAAGGCTCAAGGACCAGTGTCAATCTCAAATACTAATGTTGTCATCAAGCAATCATTGGCTAGTCTCATTCACAGTATTCCTCCAAGGGGATACTGGCAATATATTCTCAAGGGACATTTAAGAGGCAGTTTTAAAGCAAGTTGTCATGTTTCAATGCTCCATTAATCCAACTTGGCAACCACATTCATTTTAATACAGTCTGGATTCATCAAGACCTGTATTTCAATCATACATCATGGGAGAATCATTCAACACAGTTCATTTCCCAATCTGGCAAGGTATACACTCCATCAGACAATCAATACAGCTTTTAGTATTCAATACAGACCAGCTGCCAGCCTGAAGGAGTCAAGCTCTCAGCTTTCCACATATACCAGCCTCCTTTGACCCTGGGGGTTTTTTACCCCAGTTAATTAATATATGTTTATTTTATTTTATCTTTATTTATCTTACCATTTTTGTTAAGTGAATACTGATATTATCAAGTCATTAATTTAGCACCTTTTCTCTTTTCTTTCTTTACCTGTCAATTGATATTTGGTGGTCATATCCTTACTAATTCCATTGTTCATTTTTGCAGGTTGAAACAGTGATCAAGAACTGACTTGGTTGGCTCTTTGGCCATTTGGCTTCTCATTTCTCTTATTGCATCTCATCTTTGTACTTGCATTTTCCTTAGAGAAATTCAATTCTTTATTTTTATTTCTTTATTATTTTGGAGTCTTCCAAGTGAGTTCCCTGATTGCTGAGTGCCAGGCCACTCTTGTGTTTCTGTCCAAGAGCCCCTGTGAAAATCTCCCTGAAAATATTGCTCATTTCATTTTGAATTCTAATTAATACACTTCCCTGTTCATCACCCATTCTACCAAGTGGATTGTTGACTTGCCTTCATTCCCAAGCTTTTAATAGGATTTCTTTATTATAGATTTGCCCAAGGGAGAGGACCTAATATTGGGCTATGATTCCCTTGACCATTCTAATTCCATTATTTATTGGAAAAATGGGGAGGTCACCTATGATTCTATTCCTAAGGATTCTAGTGGTATTACTTTTTCTACTGGTAGTGACTTTTCCACTGCTGTCAACAGTGTTGCTCTGGTTGGTGAGCTTAAGACACCTTCCCTTCCTCCTTCTGTCCATATCCCTTTCATCTTTCCATGCCAGTCATGACTTCCATCAAGAGATGAAGTCTTCAAAGAGATTAAAGATGTTTCTATATCTTCACTTCATCACTTTCAAGGGGATAAGGACCTTCCTCCTTTATCTTTTCATGCCTCCCTGGAGGAGAAGTGGGATGAGGAGGAAGAGCCAGAAGAGATTGAAACTGTGCTGAAGGTAGTTCCTCCTGCCTATCACCAATATTTTGATGTATTCTGAAAGGTGAAAGCAAAGAATCCTCCTCCAAACCATGCCTGTGATCATCATGTCAAACTGGAGGGTCTTCTACCTACAGTTGGTGTTATCTACTATTTATCAAAGAATGAGTCGGAAAAGCTATGGGCCTACATTTCAGAGAACTTAGAGAAGGATTTTGTCAGGCCAAGCTCCTCTTCAACAGGAGCAGCTGTCCTTTTTTGTTAAGAAAAAGGATGGTGGCCTTCATTTGTGTGTTGACTACCGCAAACTTAATGCTGTCACTAACAAGGAAAGGTATCCTGTTCCTCCAATGAATCAGCTCCTTACCCTCTTTAAAGGTTCTACTATATTCTCCAAGATAGATTTGCCTGGTGCTTATAATCTCTTGAGAATCAAAGAGGGGGATGAGCACTTAACTTCTTTAGAACTAAATATGGTAGTTATGAGTATTTGGTTATTCCATTTGGCTTGACCAATATTCCAACTTCTTTCCAGAATCTTGTGAATGATATCCTTTCAGATTCCTTGGATATTTTTGTTGTAGTCTACTTAGATTATATTATGGTTTTCTCTATTTCTGAGGAGGAACATGTCAAACATGTGGCCCTGTCCTCCAAAGGCTGAGGGAAAATAATTTGTTTTCTAAAGCCTCAAAGTTTGTATTCCATGCCTCAAGTGTGGAGTACATGGGCTATGTTGTTTCAACTGAAGGACTAAATATGGATTCTTCCACAGTTCAGCAATTCCTAAATTGGCCTCAGCCAAAGAACATCAAGGAACTTCAATCTTTTCTTGGCTTTGCCCACTTCTATTATTGTTTCATTAAAGATTATTCCAAAAAAAAACCCCGCTCTCACTTCCTTCCTTAAAAAATATTCCACCTTCATCTCCAATGAGGAAGCTCTTAGTCAGTTTCAAATACTCAAAGAAGCTTTCACCACTGCTCCTATCTTATCCCATTTCAATCCTTCTATACCAGATATTCTAGATACTTATGCTTCTGATTATTCCTTGGGTGCTGTACTGAGTGAGGTGAATGACTCAGAAAAGCATCCCATTGCATCTTATAGCTGCAAGCTCATCCCTGCTGAGCTCAACTATGAAATTCATGACAAGGAACTCCTTGGAATAGTTTGGGCTCTCAAGCGCTGGAGATCCTTCCTTCTTTCTCTTTCTGATCCCTTTGCATTCTTGACAGACCACTCTTCCATTCAATATTTTATTTCTTCCAAAGTCCTTACTTCCCATCAAGCCAATTGGGCAGAGTTTCTCTCTGAATTTCACTTTTCTATCACTTACCACCCAGGCAGACTGGCCACTTTACCAGATGCCTTGTCAAGTCAGGATGGCCTGTACCCAGAGAGGGGGGTGGACTTTATCAGAAAGAATCCTCAAGACTTTCATCAAGTTCTCAAGCAAGATGAAATTAAAGAGTCAAGATTTTTCTCAATCAAAGTTGAAGTTTTCTCAGATTTAGTTGATCAAGTTCAGAAGGCAGTAAATCAAGACAAAGATTATAAGGAAATTCTAAAGCAATTAGCAAGAGGTGAATCAGTCTCAGATTATACTATTGAACCTCAAGCCAAATTTTTATTATTAAAAAATAGAGTAGTCATCCCAAGAAATCATGAGCTTCAATTGGATATCCTGCAAAAGCGTCATGACTCACCATTGGATGGCCACCCTGGCCAGGAGAAGACCCTAAAGCTCATCAAGAGGGATTTTCATTGGGCTGGAATGAATCAGATTATCAAGGACTATGTTTCCTCATTTCAGCAATTTTCAAGAAACAAGAACATTCACCATTAGAAGTTTGGATTACTCAAGCCTCTTCAAACTCCATCTGGTACTTGGAATTCTTTATCAACAGACTTTATCACTCAATTCCCTCTGTCAATCAACTTCAATTCAATTTTAGTAATTGTAGACAGATTCTAAAAGATGGCAATATTTATTCCAGCTTATTCAACAATAACTGCTTTGGACTTAGCTCAAATATTTATCAGTCATGTCTTTTCCAAAAATGGTCTTCCAATCAGTATACTTAGTGATAGAGGTTCATTATTTGTTTCATCATTTTGGACTCAATTGTGGCAGAAGCTCAAGATATCAAGATATCTTTCAACTTGCTTTCACCCTGAGACATATGGAAAGACAGAGAGTGTAAATTGGTGTCACAGGGGCTCTTATGGAAGCAAGAGTGGCCTGGTACTCAGGAATGAAGAACTCACTTGGAGGGCTCCAAAAGAAAAAAAGAAATGAAAAGAATATATCTCTTTAAAGAAGACTAAAAGGAAGAGACATGTATGTCAAAAGAATAAAAGAAAAGGAAGCCAATGGCCAGGATGATAAGAAAAGCCAAAGCGAAAGATCCAACCAAATTAATTCTCAATTCACTGTTTCAACCTGTCAGAGAGAACAGTGGAATCAGCAAACAATATGCCCACAAATATCCACTGACAGGCAAAGAAGGAAATTTTAAAATGACTGACTTAATATTTTCAGTATTTACTTTAATAAGGTGAAAGAAAATAAGGATAAGAATAAATCCAATATATTAATTAACTGGGGAAAGGTCCCCAGGTGATGAAAGGTCGCCAGTATGTGGAAAGCTGAAAGGCTGATCCTGGAAGGTGATTCACCCAGCTGTATTTTCTGAATTGGGCTAATACAGCTCTAGTCATCTTTAGAATTGAGTTGTGGTACTGAATTCCCACAGTGGAATATGGATTGGTCCAATTGGGCCCAGGCCATACAGGATGCTTGATTACTACGTGTATGGACCAATTGAGTTGTCCAAGGTATTCTGAGTACTTGATTCCCTGAAAATGATTGAAATGATTGATTACCTCTGATAATTGACTTTCGAATGGTCCTGATGAGAATTGACAACCCGACTACTGCAGGGACAGGTGGTTGGGGTCCTCAAATGGTCTTCTGGTAGCTGCCAAGGAATTGCCAAACCAAATCGCTGAAAAGTCTTCCTTCAAAATTGGTGATGGATTTGGGACTTGATTTGGAGTCATGTAATTGGGTACTGAAAGTGTCACCATTCCTCAGGGAAAATCTTGCGTCAATTGTTGGCGATTCACTTCACATTGCACCGCAGTAAGTATAAAATCTTGCTTCAGTCGCGTTAGTGTCACTTTATAGTCACTGGATTTAGTGGGTCACGTCACGTCAGAGTCAAGACAACATCAATCGTCACATGAGAATGTCACTCAAAGCCCAAACCCATTTCAACACTATTTGCAATGTTTGGGTAATTTCACCCTATTGGCTTCCGCATCCCCACCTAATCTGCCCCAATGCTTTGCATGCTTCCGCGCCCGCACCGCCCTCCAGATGAGACTCCAACACTACCCCCCATCTCCATCCTCACCACTCCTTACGCTTTCACACCCCCACCCTTACCATCTTTATGCTCACATGGTGCCATCCCGACACCACTAGCCATCCTTACGCTTGTGTAGTGCCCTCCTGACACTGCTTACCATCCTTACGCTCGCCGAGTGCCCTCCCGACATGTTCCCAACACCACTTATCTTCAGGCTCATGGATTGCACTCCCGACACTGCTTACCATCCTTATGCTCGCGGAGTGCCCTCCCAACACTGCTGCCCATCCTTATGCTTGTGGAGTGCCCTCACAACATGCTCCCAACACTTCTTAACATCCTTATGCTTGCGGAGTGCACTCCTGACATGCCTCCAACACAGCTTACCATCCTTACGCTTGCGGAGTGCACTCCCAACATGCTCCTGACACCACTTATCCTTAAACTTGTGTAGTGCCCTCCCAACATGCTCCCAACACTGCTGCCCATCCTTACGCTCTCCCTTGCGCTTGTGTAGTGCCCTCCCGACATGTTCCCAACACCACTTATCCTTATGCTTGCGGAGTTCCCTCCCAACATGCTCCCAACACCACTTATCCTTATGCTTCCGTCCTACATCCATAGTGTACGGTGGCTTGTTGGCGTACACGATGAACGCAATCGCCGAAATATGCTGAGTGGCCTTCTCTGCCAACAGGACCTAAGGGTAAACTGGTCAGTATATTCACAATGTTGTGGTTAGGGTTGAAATCATGAGACTCACAAATTAAAACCTAATAAGTGGACTATTTAAGACAAGGATTGTGTCTCCGGTTTCCCCGACAAAACCATTTTATTCCATATCATTCAAATGGAACACTTTGCTTAGTCCTTACCTCATGAGCGTTGAATAGTTCAAAAGTTGACTTTAGTAGATTTCTCACTAGTCAACTTTATTCAATGTCTCACAGGGAAGTGATTTAATTTTCAAAACATTGCCTCCTTTAATTTCCCAACAAATTGCATTTTGCAAATGCGATTATTTCACTTCCACCTTGTTTATTCAAAAATTTTCAAACAAGTTATCAATAAACTTGTCACCATCTATTTGCTTAATAAACTACCTCCGCTATGACCCAAACCCCGGGAAATTCAACTGAATTCAATGAAAGACCAACTTCAGCCCCAGAGAGTGGAAGTGAAATATCTGATATGGCCAGTAGTCGTGAATTAGGCATCAAAGTAGAGAGCCAGTCACATGAAGATAATCAAGATCCACTAGTTCTTCCAGAATGTGAGTATGCATCCATTATGAATATTTCTAATCTCTCAAAACCTGATATTGTGTCATAGCCTTTATGTCAGGTCAGCCTCCAAGCGCTCAGAAACAAAATTTTAAAAGTTATGAGAAGGAGAAGACTGTTGAACCTTGTGCACCAATAGAAGATGATGGGCAAGATGATGTAATTTTCAGTGGGGAGGTGGAAATTATATCCAAGGAGCAATTTGTCTCCAACATTGCTCAAACAATCCCAAGGCTCAAAAAAAAAATTTAAAATGATAGTAAAATTCCTGATTATGTGCATCAAAAGATTGCTGAAGCAATGAGCCTCCTCAAAATGGATTTGAACTGTAAGTCCATTAATAATTCAAAACAAAATTCATAAAAATAGCTGCTTACAATATATGGGCAGGTGTGGAGGTGGGAGAATCTCTACCTGAAGGATCTCGAGTTGTAATTGGATTTCCAAGCAAAGGATGAGGAAAAAAACCAAATATACATGCAACCAAAAAAACAAACAAAAAACACCGTACTTTTGAAGCCGCAAAGGATTCTCGGGATCAAGGTGATGAAATGATCAATGTTGAAGGGGACCATATTGATAATGAACCTCCGCATACTGAACCCCCCCCATACTCAATGAAACAATCCATGATGAAGCTCCACATACTGAAAGCCCCCCAATACCCAATGAAACTATCCATGATGAAACCCCCCCGCCTCTCCTTGGAATATTCAAGCCTTTGAAGAAAGGGAGACAATCAAACATGATACAATGGGACAAGATATGACTGATATAATTCCTGACCCTGAGCCCAAAGTGTCATCGTCTGCTAATTTTCAAGGAATATTTTTATCCTGCATGGAAGAGTTTCCAGGCATTTTGAATTATCATTCCAATATTACTCAACAATCATGAAAAAGGGGGCTTGATAATATCAATAGTATTTACAAAAATCAATGGGACAATTTACCAAGCAAGGATGCTCATACATTCTTGCCTGTTGGTATTAAGGTGATCAGTAACCAAGAGCTTAAAATGTCAGCTTGGCTGGAGGACCTTGAGATGGCAGGTGAGTTTTATCGTTGTGCATGATACTTGATTATTGGCTGTTTACTGGTGATATAAATTGCAATATACAGGGTTAGATGTTTTTAAGCCAACAGAAACAGAAGCATTTTCTGATCACAACATTTGGAATCTCAAACTGATGAAGGAATCAGCTAAACCTCCAGAGAATATCCCAAAATCTGAACACTCCTTCTTCAAAATGGTTCAAAGCCTTCTTTACCCCGCCAATCCAGTTTAACATTTTTGGGCAAATGTTATGTTTGAATCCATTAGTTTAGTCTCATACAATGTGATTGCACCCAAACCATATGTTGCACCAACATCAAATTTGACCAATCCCCTTGGACTCAAACGGGGAGCAGTTGAATACCTTGCCTCCTGCTTGAGTAAATCAAAGCAACGTGCAACCCAAGTCAGCATTGAAGGTGGCAGGGCTGAAAATGAGATATCCACAAAGCCGCACAAGAACCTGGAGGATCTAATGGATACAGTTATCCATTTGATGATAGCATACAACATGGTACGTGCACATACAAAGGTCAAAGTTAATGGCATCAAAGGCAAACTCACAAACTCAAAAAAAAATGAGGCCATAAAAGATCTTTTGACGAGTCACAAGAATCTTGGAATAAATCAAATTTGCTATGGTATATTAGCGGCATTCTGTGCGGCGGGGATTTGTGGTTTGATGGTATGCTCAGATGACTGGAGAACAAGCTCAGTTAAAGGGGCTTTATCACTAATTGACATTTCCGAAAAACTTTCAGAGGGTAAAAATCCAGTGGAGCCAGTGTGGCTACGTACTAATAAGTATATATGTAATTTACTGAATAAAAGTTTCTTCTCATCAGAGTCTTTTAACCCCACTGTACCTCTTAGATTTGAATTTGCACAATGCTTAGTATTAGACTTTGGTGATGCCTGGGTGGCAAAGCGTGCTCTTGGTTCAAGTGATGAGGTCACCTTGACTGTACCCAGGTCAGCTAAACTCATAACCAGGATTGACCCGTTTTAGATTAGCTTTGTACTAGATAGATTGTAATTAAATTTTGCAAAGTTATTTATGAATTTAATAATCATGACTTCCTATCCCACTACTTCCCGGATGCCACAGTCTGAATACCAATAGTATTTGTATGGCGGCATGCCTCCATACATCATTGAAAAGACTCCGACAAGACGCAAGCTGAGTCAGGCAGTTGTGCGCGCAAGTAGCACACGCGGGGGCATTGCGGGAGGTCGCGTTTATCACTTCCCGCCAGCCCATAATAGGCCAAATGTTCCTGTGTCTTTCAAGAGGACTAGGATAACTAGGGATCCACAGCAGGATGCATATTGCATTTGCGTGTGCTTGCAATATTCCAAATGGTTGGATTGGAAAGTGATTGCATGGGAACATCAATATGTCAAATTGAATAATGCACTATCCACTGCAATTTTCAGGTTCAGGTATTTGAGATCAGGAATTCGCGAAGGTCAGGTGTGATCTTTCTTTTTAGCCGCAATTGAAGAAGATTCATCAACCACAATTCAATTTAGGTCGTATTAATAAATCAGTAATCATTTGATTTCATTTCATTTTCTGCTGCAAGCATGCCATTCACGAAAAAAGGAAAAGAGTGTAAAAGGGAACTCGCAAGAAAGCATTGGGCTGAGGAAGGAAAGTGTGAGTTGCTCGCTTAATCTTAGTGTATATATATAGATATATATATATGCTTCCACATTTATGTGGCACCCTCATTGGGCCCCACAGAAGAACATTGGCTTTAGTCTGTTCAGATTGTGCAAATGTCATGTGGGCTCCAACAGGAAGGTCAAAGGATGTGTGCCAAAGAAAGCTCCTTGAGCATTGGGCACCATTCTGGACTCAAAACTCCTTAGCTTCAAATGGCAGGAAGCAGTATCTGATATCTTGTCTTCTTCAACACATAGTGATCCCTCAATCACTCAGGAATAGTGGGAGATCCCAAAAGACAAATTTGCGCAAAACGACCTGAATGAATAGGTTGTTTTCCTCCTCTTGCCCAACAGCACAAATATCAATGCCAGTATCAGCAAATATGACCCCAAGTGAAATTTGGAGGGTTGTGGATGTCAATCAGATCAAACACATTCACTTTGGCTGTGTGGCAATTTTCTCTTCAACCGGACTACTCATTGCCCTTGTCAAATTCCGACCATTCAAAACAATGAGTGAAGTCAAGGTCAATCAATGGGATGAATTATCACAATTCTTATTTTGCAAAAAGACATCCACCGACCCAATTGCAACAAATGGAGAATTACTGGAGGGATTTATGTTCGCGATTGGGTGGCGCAAATGCAGCATGAAGAATGAACAATTTGGTCTGTATGGAAGTGTTGGCAAGATTGAAAACACAAAAGATGAATGGCGGAACCGAGGTGCCAATCTTAGCTTGGTGGGTTGCATTCTAGGTCAATCCTTATGATATGTTGGGGATAATTTATTTGAGAAGATTCAAAATTGTTACAACTCATTGGGGTTTCTGTCTTTTGATCAAGTCAACTAAGAAGGCAATATTCCCGCTAATCAGGGTGCATGCAAATTTGCTTCCGCACTCACTTTCACCATGAATGGATTCAAAAACTCACCTCATCTTGATAAGGATGCATTTCTGTATGCTTTGGGATGGTGGTTTCAAGCTGATTAAAGGACCTGCCAAATTCAAAGAGATGCGTCAAAGCGGTGTACAGGGGTAAAATTGATTTTCCCAAATGAGCATTTTTGGATTGATCTATCCGCATTTCATGGGCTAATTCAGGTAGTGTGGGCCAGTAGTACATTTGTTCATTATACTGATCCAGCACAGGACAACGAAAGCATGACACTAGTGGGTATGTCTGCACAATGCTCAAGCAGGTTAGCAAAAACAATGTGGCAAAAAAGCCATGGCTATTATGAGATTGGCAAGAGAGAGGGCTATCAAATCAGGGATGGTAATACAATCTCATGCTGATTCAAAGAATGAGGAGATTTGCATGTGTGTTGGGTAAATAATGGTGGGATAAGGCAGAGGACAATATATACCAGGATTGGATGGTTTTGAGTGCGGGAGATGGGGTGTCTCACATGAAAAAGGGGTGAAGTGGATTATGTACAGTGGCATGCCATTGTACATATGTCCTGGTTTGTTGCTCTTTTCCAGGATGCCAATGCTTCACACACGAATCCTTATGCTTGTGCAGGTTCCCAAAAACTCACATGCCAATCCTTACTCCTGTGCATGCTCCCAACAATTCACACGCCAATCCTTAGGCTTGTGAAGGTTGCAAAAAATGGGAAAATTCCTTACGCCTGTACAGGCTTCCAACAATTCACACGCCAATCCTTACACTTGTGAAGGTTCCCCACAATGCTAAAAATTTCTTACACCTGTGCAGGATCCCAACAATTCACATGCCAATCCTTACGCTTGTGAAGGCTCCCAAAAATGCTAAACATTCCTTATGCCTGTACAGGCTTCCAACAATTCACACACCAATCCTTACGCTTGTGAAGGTTTCCAACAATGCTGACAAATTCTTATGCCTTTGCAGGCTCCCAACAATTCACACGCCAATCCTTACACCTGTGCAGGCTCCCAACAATTCACACGGCAATCCTTACGCCTGTGCAGGCTCCCAACAACTCATATGCCAATGCTTACGCTTGTGAAGTTTCGCGACAATTTAAATAATTCAATACATGATTAAGATTAATTGCGTGTGACCATAGGAAAGGCAATGTTTCACAAATCTGGAGTGGATTGCTCACATGCGGGAACCTCCGGCTTTTCTACAGTTAAGAATTGATATGGCTCTAAACCATGGAAGAAGAAAATATAGGAGATGGTAACGGCAACTATTGGCGCATTTTTGGCAAAAGAGGGTCACACAAACAAATACTCACTCAAACCTTTGGTGGGGCACTTATAAAGATTTTTCTCACGCAATAGGATATTTGAACCATTGAGAAAAATATAATTTCACGTGAGCAAAGAATGTAATAGAAATGGAAAATAACAAACTGTAAGGTGTGGATATGAAACTTTGATAAAAAATCAAGTACTTTTCCTGTCCTCAAAATTTGTATAAGGTAAAATTCAATTAAAAATAGTAAGAAATATTATTTTTAAGAGAAAACACGCCAATTTTATTGTTTATAACTTTATTAGTATAAAACAATAATATTATAAAAATTTATTGTTTTACCAACAATAAAAATTTATCCAAAAAATACTCTACAAGAGATATTTTAAGGCTACAAAAGAAATTTCTTCAAGAGCAATTTCAATTGGAATTAATTGAGCAAAGAACTGCAAGCAATTAATTAAAGAACAAAGTCTTTAAAAAGAATATTAAAGAAAAAACACGCCCAAAAGTGACCAGAGTGAATTTGGAAACAAAGTGACAAAGTTTACAGTGATGAAAGATGCTTTAATTCACTTTTGGGGTGGTTCAAGGGTAAAAATGATTATAAGAGTTACAAACAATGATTATAATGATTTTTTCACGTGGTTAAAAGGTTCAAAATGATTTAAAAAAGGTGGTTGGAATCTTTTATTGATTGGTTTAACAGTTTTAAACTAATTAATAAAAGGAAAAAGATTCTAACATGAAGAGAAAAGTGGGGCAAAGAAGACATTCTTTTATAGCCATCAATTCTCTTACTCCAAAAGTAAAATTTACTCTTGTCAGTCGTGAACAATAGTCTGACAACAGAAAAGCCAATTATGGCATCATTGAACCCTGATTTAGACCAAAAAGGGCTGGTTTAAGCCATTTTTAGCCATTTTTAGCCATTTTAGACCCTTAAATCAGCCATTACTATAGCAATACCAGGCCTAGAGCCTTCAAAACACGTCAGAATGTGTGTCAGAGGCGTAGAAACCAGTTAAAACTGTTTTTATTATGATTGTTTTATCTTAAGGGTAGTTTTACCTTCTTGGCAACAGCTAAAACTACCCCAGTTGGTATCAAAACCTCATCATCAATTGAGTCCACAGACCCTGTAACTCAATTCCAGGCCAAAAGTGATGAACTTTTGCGTGAATTTTGACATCCCACGCCTGTCAGCAAGGATTTTGGCGGTCTAGCTCCCCCTTAGAGCTGGAGTTCCTTTTCCCCCCCAAATTTAATCTTTCCAATTTATTTTTCCTTTAATTCCTCATCATGTATTATACTTATAATTTACATATGTAATTCAATTCAATTGTACAGTACAATACAGTAATAATTGATACCTCATATGTAAATCAAAGTTCACTTATGTAATACACGCGCACATTTTGACATTTCAATTGAATTCAATTGAAAATACTTCAATTCCTCATAACTTCTAAACTAAACACAACACCTCAATTTTAACACAAAAATTGATGGTTAACACCACATGTGGTGTGAATTAAATTAAGGTTTTGAGGATTTTCAACTTTTGTATTGAAAATACTAAAAACTTAATTTAAGCTTATTTAGAGTTGAGTTACAAAAATTTCACTCAGAGGTGACCCCACCTGATTTTTTATGAGGAATCCAATGGTGAAATAAAATTTATATGTTTATTTATTGGATAAAAAGTTATAATAAATTTTATTTAACTTTTTTCCAAATTTATTTATTTTTTCACAATTTTGTTAAAATTTCATTTTTACTTAAATTTTTCAAGTATAAATGTAATTTTATATTCACAAAATTTAAAGTAATTTTATTTTTAAATTATAATTAATTTTTTATTTTTAATATAATTTTATATTTATATTTTTTATTTTTATTTTAATAATATAAATAAATTTATTTTATTTATATTAATATGTTATTTTTGTATTTGTGGTCTTTTGGGTATATGAAATTACCTCTAAGGCTCACATTCCCTCCCCCTAAAAAAGAATATTACTTTGTAATATTGGTGTTTCTAGTGTGTCTGAATCTCCTCAGGAGTTTGGTGGCTTCTGGTATATCTTTCTCTTCTAACCATTCATCTTCACAAGTTGGGTCACTGTACCTAACAAGGTATTCCCTTACTTTCTTGGTTCTTAATTTCCTTTCTTTAAGAACTTTGGTTATTTTCTTAGTACCAGATGTCTCAATAGGAGGTATAACTTGGGGAATCTTATTCCTCAAGGGAAATTTCTCAGCATCACTAGATTTGTATGGCTTTATCAAGCTTACTGGAAATGTAGGGTGCTTATTGCTAAGTTCTTCAGATAACTCTACTTCAACAGCATTTTCTCCATGGAGGGCCTTAATCACAAAAGGTCCTGCAAAGGAGTCTTTTAACTTTTTACATCCTTTGATGTTATTGAAGTTAGTGGTGGATACAAGAACTAGGTCCCCCACTTTGAAATCTGGAGTTGCATGAGATTTATCCCATTTGTCTTTAGCATATGCAAAAGAGTCCTCCATGCATCTCACTGCATGCTTTCTAGCTTTGTCTAGCATTCCTTTGAAGCTAGCAGCTGTGGGATGTATTTCAATTAAGTCTTTCCTCAAGGAATCTTGGGGTAACTTGGGGTTCCATCCTTTTTCTAGAATAGCAGGAGTCTGATTGGTACTGGAATGGATTGATGTTTTATATGCTAATTCCAGTGCTGGAAACAGAGTACACCAATCATGGGTAAATCCATCACAATCTTTGAATTCAAGGCCATATGCACAAAATCTTCTCACCATGTCCTCTAAGGTTTGGATCATTCTTTCAGCCAGGCCATCAGTTTGTGGGTGGTAGGCTGTAGAGAAAGACAGTTTAGTGCCAAATAATTTGTGAAGATTTGTCCATAGAGCTGAAGTGAATTTGGGATCTCTATCACTGATGATATTTGTAAATATCCCAGTCCATGACACTACTCTATTCCATATCAGAAGAGCTGTATCCATGGCTGTATCATCTTTGTGACATGGTAAAAAGATTGGAGTTTTACTGAATCTGTCCACAATTACTAGGCAAGCATTATAGCTCCTGTCACCTCCTGGTGGTAGGCCAGTTACCCAATCCATATGGACAATTTCCCAAGGTCTGTTTGGTTCTTGGATTTTCATCATATTTCCAAGTCTTTTGCCAGTGGATTTATTTGCCTTTTGGCATCTGTCACAGGTTTTGCAATATTCTGCAACATCTTTTTGCCACATTGGCCACCATATGCAGGTCTTCACTTTCTCTCTTGTTCTGTCTTCAGAAAGATGTCCTGAAAAGGGACTATCATGGCATTCTTTCAGTACAAGATTGATTAATGACCTGTCTACAACTGTCATGACACATGTGTGCTTGGTTCTGTGGTAAATTATACCATCCAGTAGGTGAAATCTTCCTTCATTATAAGATTTTCTCCATATTTCATCCAAGGCATGTATTAGAGAAATGTCTTTACAGTCTTTGTTAAGTAATTGGCATAAGATGCTACAATTCTTATCTTGAGTGTAACTATTTCTGACTTCTTCAAAGAAGGTGGTGTTCAATTCTGTAACACTTATTCCTTCTATTGGAATTTGTGGTGAGGCTTCTTCTGGAACATAAGCAGGATTATCAATGTTATTTGGTAATGGCCATCTGCTTAGTCCATCTGCATTCTTATGAATATTCCCATCTTTATGAACAATAGTCATATTGCCTCTGTATTCTTGTATGGCTATTTGCCATCTGAGCATGTGTCTGTTAGGTGTTTTCATGTTCAAAAGTGATTTCACAGCTGTACAATCTGTTATTACTTCAAAAACACATCCCTCTAAGAAATAGTTCAATTTCTCCAAGGCCCAGACAAGGCATAGACATTCCATTTGACTTGCTCCATATCTGGCTTCAGTTGGTTTGATTTGCCTGGATATGAAACATATTGGTCCTTCTACAGGTTTGTCATTTATGATCTGAACTTGGTGAAGTGCAGCACCTAGTCCATCCCCTGATGCATCAATATACAGTTTGAAAGGTAATTTAAAGTCTGGCATCAGTAAGAGTGGAGCAGTGGTCAATGCTTCTCTTAGAGATTCAAAAGCTTTGACTCTGTCAACAGTCATCTCAAATACTGTGTCTTTGTCACACAACTTATAAAGTGGTCTTGCTATGGATGCAAAGTCTTTAATGTGTTGCCTGTAATATCCTGCAAAACCCAAGAATGACTGAATTTCCTTCTTATTCTGAGGCATGGGTTTCAACAATACTGCTGCAACTTTGTTTTTATCAATTCCAAGGGACAAACCAGATACAACATGTCCTAGTGCCTTAAGTTCTTTAAATCCAAAATGACATTTCTTCAAGGAGATTTTCATGTTTACACATTGGATTTTTGTCAAAACTCTTGATAATCTGTACATGTGTTCCTCCCAAGTCTTTGAACAGATAATAATGTCATCAATGTAAATGATTAACCATCCCTCTGAGAGTTCTTCAGGGAAGATTTCATTCATCATTCTTTGGAAGTGTGAAGGTGCATTTTTGATACCAAAAGGCATCCTTAAGTATTCATACACTCCACAATGAACAATAATTCTCAAGTATTTTCTTGCTCTTGGTGTTACCACATTTTGATGGAATCCTTTAAGGGCATCCATAGTGGTTATATACACTGCTTGAGATATTTGAGTAAGGGCAATTTGGATTTTTGGTATTGGGTATCTGTCTGGAACAGTGTAAGTGTTCAGAGCTCTAAAGTCCCCAACCATTCTGGATTTTCCATTATGCCACGCCACTATGACTGGTGTAGTTATTTCTACTTCCTCATTGTGGCCTACTTTTCTTATTACACCAAGGTCTAGAAGTTCTTTGATATGAATTTCTAGAGCTTCTCTTGATTTTGGACTTGCTGGATAAGCAGGTCTTCTTAAGAGTGGTGGATAAGGTCTCTCAATGTTAAGAATGATGTCAACTTCATGACCAATAATTGCTCCCAGGGGTTCTTTGTCTGTAGCAAATGCTCCTCTGTGGTCATACAAAAGGGAAGAAAGTTCATTTTCTTGCTTATCAGTCAGATGAAGGCTTATTTCAGCCTCATTTAACTGTTCAGACTTGAATTTCTCTAACTCTAAGCTGACTGGTGATACTTTGTTTACTTTAATTTGTCTTTTAAAGGGTAAAAAGGCAAATTTCTGGCGCTTATTGTCTCCAATTGTAAAGTATCTGTCTTTGTTATTATGTAAATCTATCCCATACATGATTAAATAGTCATTTCCCAATATAAAATGGGTACTAGAGCAATTTTCCATAACAACAAATTCAACTGTGATCCTTAAATTCCCATTTATGTGTGGGAATATGACATTGGTCTCAAAGATTCCTAATGCTTTCATTGGGTTACTTGCACTGTTGAATTTTATACCATCAATTGGTAACAATTGGTCTTCAAAATTTGGTACACAAGTCTTAAGAAAAGATTTTCCAACACAAGAGCAGAAGGCTCCTGGGTCAAGCAAAAGTTTGGTGGGTTTGTTGTCAATCACCACTTCTGTTATACAGGAGTTACCAGCTGTATAACCTTTTCCTCTGTTTGGTTTTGTTTTCATAAGTTGTGCATCTTGAACTTTTGATAAATCAACTTGACCATTGCTCAATTGTGGTAAGTGGGAATAAGATTCCATGATGTCAAAAGTGGCATTGATATTTTCTATATCTTTTGAAGATTCAGAGAATATGGATGACTTATCATCTGAATTGTCTTCAATTATGTCTTCTTTTTCAACATCTGGTTCTTTTTCAATGTCAATTTCATTGATTTTCCCCCTTTTTGGACATGTATTGGCTAAATGGGTGGTGCTTTGGCAAATATGGCATTTTCTGACTGTATCTGCAGATTTATATTTAATATTACTAGAATTTTCTTTGGGGTTTTTGTCCACAGAATCTTTCCAAGGTGTATTAAACCTTGTTTTAAGATTCACCCTACTAGAACCAATTTTGGTTCTAGTGGTTACTTCTTCTAGTATATTGATAATATCCTCTGCTGAAGATTGTTCAGTAGTCCTGCTTTTGACAGCATGCTCTAAGTCACCTCCACATTGTCTCCGAATTTTTCTATGGATCATAAATTCTGACATGTCAGGATATAATGCTGTTAATCTGTCCTTTTGTTGGCAAAACCATGGTAAAGCTTTGTCTTTATCAGCATTAAATTTGGCAGATTCAAAGGCTTTTTCAACTTTAAACCTCCAAGCATCATTTGCCCATTTGTTGATGACTTGGGTTTTCCACCAAGTCCAACTCTGGTGTCCATGTGCTTGTCTTATTTTGATGTACCATCTGTGAGCTGATCTGGTAAACAAGGTGTTAAACCTGGCTGTTACCAATCTGTCTGGTAATTCAAAATCCTCTTTGATCATGTCAATACCTCTAATGAATTCCATATGGTCATACTCTCCTTCACCACTGAAGTGAGGCCATTCTTTAAGTTTTGGAACTTCTTTCAAGAGTGCTTGGCCCATTGATGGTTCCAAGTTATGAAAAGAAGTGGATAATTCATTTTTTAATTGTGAA
This sequence comes from Austropuccinia psidii, assembly GCA_023105745.1. Classification (NCBI taxonomy): domain Eukaryota; kingdom Fungi; phylum Basidiomycota; class Pucciniomycetes; order Pucciniales; family Sphaerophragmiaceae; genus Austropuccinia; species Austropuccinia psidii. The sequence continues at coordinate 29,219,132 of JALGQZ010000001.1, forward strand.
TTATCAGGATCCAATACTTGTGGATTTGAAATTCTTGTGCCCTCATTTTGATTTAGAGGTGTAGACATTCTTGGTAAGGTGTTCAGTAATTGTTCAATGTCATTCATTTTACTGTTGCTACACCTTTGGGAATTTCTGTATTCATGTTGGAAGCTTTGTATTAAATTTATTACTTCAATTTTATACATGTCTTCTTTATGTGTAAGTTCTTGCCATAACTCTGTCTGTCTTGTATTATCAGCAGTGACTTGATTCAATTTCATTGATAATTTTGATACTTCTTCTTGTGAAGCATCAAAACACTTTTTCAAGGCAATGGTATATGTCTTTACTTCAGTAAATGAATTTGAAATGTCATCAAGGACTTTCTTGTTATCTGTCTTGATAATATTTATGGCTTGTTTAATTCTTGTTTCAATTATGTCATCAATATTGAATTTAGAATATTTATCTGTTAATTCTTTAATAATGGCAGATTGTTCATTTATTTTATTGTTAGAAGAATTATCATTATTGGAATTTTTAATTGTTCTCAAAACTTTTTCAAAACACATAAGTGTTTCATTAATTTGGCACAGACTCAGGTTGTTTGTTTTAATGTTGTTACAAATGGTGTCATTTTTATCAGAAAGATGTTTTTTCACGTCATTTATAGCATTATACAACTCTGGGATGGAATCAAATATGTCAGAAATCATTTCTGGAACCTTAATCTGGCTTCCTCCTTCTTCTGTAATTCCATCATGGTTCTGGCCATCTGAAATACATTTTCCATGGCATCCTGCTGAATCTTTGGGATTCTGTAGCCCTGGCTGTAAGGTTTTGGGGCTGGTGCCTTCCCTTTGCCCTTGTTTGGAGTTTGTGGCTGCTTTTTCACGTTGGAATTGCTGCTGCTGGCCACTGGGGCTGTTTTTGGCACTGGTTTGGCTGGTGGAGGGTTGTTTTTCCTCCATTCTAGTGTCAAAAGCATCATGTTTTTCTTCTCCATCAATGGATGCCATCCATTGAGCAATTTGCAAGTGTTGGGATGGCCCAAGAATTTTCTTACTGTCAGGTAAGAATTCATGCAATTCTTCCACAGGTCTGCAAGGATCTGGTACTCCTTGAATTGGAGTGCATTGTTGTATGCACTGTGGCTGGCTTTGTATATGTCCACAGAGGCTTGTTGTGGCGGTGTCAGCTCTTTTTGAAGGTAAAATGGTATTATCAGCTTCAGAATGACCCATTTTAGTTGTTTGGAAGTCATCAACTGACCATTTTCCTTCTGAACCTGGTTGGCCTCTGCCATAATCACGTCTATTACCTTTTTGGGAGCTGCTTGAGGGGTTGTAGCTGGCTCCTGACCTGGTTGAAGGCATAATTATGGTTAAAAAAGGCTTATAATAGTATTTTTACGTCAAAAACTTACTATTGGCCAAATTTTTGGCTTTCTGAAGTGTATTACTTATATCCAAGTTAATTAATTCAGAAGATATTGGTTCAGGTTGATTATTTTGAGTCACAATAACAGTACTATTATGATCAGAATTAACAGTACTGGCAGGGATAATGCTGGTTACTGTTGAGGCTGTTTCAATGTTTTCTTGTCTTACCACGTTGTCAGACACTAAAATTAATGAAAAAGCCAATTAATTAAGTAAAAAAAAGGTTATTTCAAAAAAGAAATAAAAATATAAGCCTCACTTATAATATGAAAAAAATTATTTTTTAAGGATTTTTTTTGGATTATAAGTATTTTTTATATGTTTTTAAATTTTTCAATATAAGAAAAAAGATTTAAAAAGAGTAAAAAAAATATGTCACAGGTAAAATATCACGGCTGGGCCCCCAAATGTAAGGTGTGGATATGAAACTTTGATAAAAAATCAAGTACTTTTCCTGTCCTCAAAATTTGTATAAGGTAAAATTCAATTAAAAATAGTAAGAAATATTATTTTTAAGAGAAAACACGCCAATTTTATTGTTTATAACTTTATTAGTATAAAACAATAATATTATAAAAATTTATTGTTTTACCAACAATAAAAATTTATCCAAAAAATACTCTACAAGAGATATTTTAAGGCTACAAAAGAAATTTCTTCAAGAGCAATTTCAATTGGAATTAATTGAGCAAAGAACTGCAAGCAATTAATTAAAGAACAAAGTCTTTAAAAAGAATATTAAAGAAAAAACACGCCCAAAAGTGACCAGAGTGAATTTGGAAACAAAGTGACAAAGTTTACAGTGATGAAAGATGCTTTAATTCACTTTTGGGGTGGTTCAAGGGTAAAAATGATTATAAGAGTTACAAACAATGATTATAATGATTTTTTCACGTGGTTAAAAGGTTCAAAATGATTTAAAAAAGGTGGTTGGAATCTTTTATTGATTGGTTTAACAGTTTTAAACTAATTAATAAAAGGAAAAAGATTCTAACATGAAGAGAAAAGTGGGGCAAAGAAGACATTCTTTTATAGCCATCAATTCTCTTACTCCAAAAGTAAAATTTACTCTTGTCAGTCGTGAAAAATAGTCTGACAACAGAAAAGCCAATTATGGCATCATTGAACCCTGATTTAGACCAAAAAGGGCTGGTTTAAGCCATTTTTAGCCAATTTTAGCCATTTTAGACCCTTAAATCAGCCATTACTATAGCAATACCAGGCCTAGAGCCTTCAAAACACGTCAGAATGTGTGTCAGAGGCGTAGAAACCAGTTAAAACTGTTTTTATTATGATTGTTTTATCTTAAGGGTAGTTTTACCTTCTTGGCAACAGCTAAAACTACCCCAGTTGGTATCAAAACCTCATCATCAATTGAGTCCACAGACCCTGTAACTCAATTCCAGGCCAAAAGTGATGAACTTTTGCGTGAATTTTGACATCCCACGCCTGTCAGCAAGGATTTTGGGGGTCTAGCTCCCCCTTAGAGCTGGAGTTCCTTTTCCCCCCCAAATTTAATCTTTCCAATTTATTTTTCCTTTGATTCCTCATCATGTATTATACTTATAATTTACATATGTAATTCAATTCAATTGTACAGTACAATACAGTAATAATTGATACCTCATATGTAAATCAAAGTTCACTTATGTAATACACGCGCACATTTTGACATTTCAATTGAATTCAATTGAAAATACTTCAATTCCTCATAACTTCTAAACTAAACACAACACCTCAATTTTAACACAAAAATTGATGGTTAACACCACATGTGGTGTGAATTAAATTAAGGTTTTGAGGATTTTCAACTTTTGTATTGAAAATACTAAAAAATTAATTTAAGCTTATTTAGAGTTGAGTTACAAAAATTTCACTCAGAGGTGACCCCACCTGATTTTTTATGAGGAATCCAATGGTGAAATAAAATTTATATGTTTATTTATTGGATAAAAAGTTATAATAAATTTTATTTAACTTTTTTCCAAATTTATTTATTTTTTCACAATTTTGTTAAAATTTCATTTTTACTTAAATTTTTCAAGTATAAATGTAATTTTATATTCACAAAATTTAAAGTAATTTTATTTTTAAATTATAATTAATTTTTTATTTTTAATATAATTTTATATTTATATTTTTTATTTTTATTTTAATAATATAAATAAATTTATTTTATTTATATTAATATGTTATTTTTGTATTTGTGGTCTTTTGGGTATATGAAAGTACCTCTAAGGCTCACACAAACATTGGATACAAATACTTTATTTGAAAGAAAGTATTACAAATAATAAAAATAGGAAATAATGAGATTTTTTTTAAATTTTTTTATTTTTCTAAGTATTTCAAGACTATCCTGGTGATGTTGTGAGCCTTAGAGGTAATTTCATATACCCAAAAGACCACAAATACAAAAATAACATATTAATATAAATAAGATAAATTTATTTATATTTTTAAAATAAAAATCAAAATATAAATATAAAATTATATTAAAAATAAAAAGATTTAATTACAATTTAAAAATAAAAATACATTAAATTTTGCAAGTATAAAATTACATTTATACTTGAAAAAATTAAGTAAAAATGAAATTTTAACAAAATTGTGAAAAAATAAATAAATTTGGAAAAAGGTTAAATAAAAATTATTATAACTTTTTATCCAATCAATAAACACATAAAAATTATTTCACCATTGTATTCCTCATAAAAAATCAGGTGGGGTCACCTCTGAGTGAAATTCTTGTAACTCAACTCTAAATAAGCTTAAATTAAGTTTTTAGTATTTTCAATACAAAAGTTGAAAATCCTCAAAACTTTAATTCAATTCACACCACATGTGGTGTTAACCATCAAATTTTGTGTTAAAATTGAGGTGTTGTGTTTAGTTTAGCAGTTATGAGGAATTGAAGTATTTTCAATTGAATTCAATTGAAATGTCAAAATGTGCGCGTGTATTACATAAGTGAGCTTTCATTTACATATGAGGTGTCAATTATTACTGCATTTTACTGTACAATTGAATTGAATTACATATGTAAATTATAAGTATAATACATGATGAGGAATTAAAGGAAAAATAAAGTGGAAAGATTAAATTTGGGGGGGAAAAGGAACTCCAGCTCTAAGGGGGAGCTAGACCGCCAAAATCCTTGCTGACAGGCGTGGGATGTCAAATTTCGCGCAAACGTTCATCACTTTTGGCCTGGAATTGAGTTACAGGGTCTGTGAAATCAATTGATGGTGAGGTTTTGATACCAACTGGGGTAGTTTTAGCTGTTGCCAAGAGAGTAAAACTACCCTTAAGATAAAACAATCATAGTAAAAACAGTTTTAACTGGCTTCTACGCCTCTGACACACATTCTGACGTGTTTTGAAGGCTCTAGGCCTGGTATTGCTATAGTAATTGCTGATTTAAGGGTCTAAAATGGCTAAAAATGGCTAAAAATGGCTTAAACCAGCCCTTTTTGGTCTGAACCAGGGTTCAATGATGCCATAATTGGCTTTTCTGTTGTCAGACTGTTTTTCACGACTGACAAGAGTAAATTTTACTTTTGGAGTAAGAGAATTGGTGGCTTTAAAAGAATGTCTTCTTTGCCCCACTTTTCTCTTCATGTTAGAATCTTTTCCTTTTATTAATTAGTTTAAAAACTGTTAATCCAATCAATAAAAGATTCCAACCACCATTTTTTAAATCATCTTAATCCTTTTAACCACGTGAAAAAATCATTATAATCATTGTTTGTAACCCTTATAATCATTTTTACCCCTGAACCACCCCAAAAGTGAATTAAAGCATCTTTCATCACTGTAAACTTTGTCACTTTGTTTCCAAATTCACTCTGGTCACTTTTGGGCGTGTTTTCTCTTTAATATTCTTTTTAAAGAATTTGTTCTTTAATTAATTTCTTGCAGTTCTTTGCTCAATTAATTCCAATTGAAATTGCTCTTGAAGAAATTTCTTTTGTAGCCTTAAAATATCTCTTGCAGAGTATTTTTTGGATAAATTTTTATTGTTGGTAAAACAATAAATTTTTATAATATTATTGTTTTATACTAATAAAGTCATAAACAATAAAATTGGCGTGTTTTATCTTAAAAAGATTTTTTTTACTATTTTTAATTGATTTTTACCTTATACAAATTTTGAGCACAGGAAAATTACTTGATTTTTAATCAAAGTTTCATATCCACACCTTACAGATGTCCTCCTTTGAATAAGCCTCCAGTGCCTGGGCAAGGAGGGAGCTTAGTTCCTCCTGGAATTTCTGGTGAATCTCATTTTGATGAGTTGCATCCACAAAAGGAATCATGTGGAGCAAGCGGCAATGCTCCAACAAGATTCGGTTGATGAATCCGTGGACAATGGCTCGAGGAATCATCAAAGTCGGTCGTAAGTCAGTGAATTCCTGGCAAGCATCATTGTGGGAATGAGAGGGGCTTTGCACCGGGGGGGAGGAGGCGTTGGGGTTCTTGGGGGCACTGGAAGGGATCTCTGGGGAGGGGGGGGAACAGAATGGGAAGGTGGGCGAGTCAGGGGAGGGGGAGGGAGGGATCCAACAGGCGTATCGTCAATGATAATTATGGAGCGGGGAGTGGCAGGACAATCTGGAGATGGTCAAAGGAGGGGTGAGGAAAAGTTAAGTAGAGTTAAAAAAGTGAAATTGTGACTTACCAAAAAGTTCCTCTGTGGATTGCGTAGGAGCCACCTCAGGTTCTGGCTCACGAGATTTATTGTCCTCAGGTAGTTGGGAGGATGGACTTGGGCCAGGAATAGGTGGCTCTTTGGTTCAGGAGGGTTTTAAAAAAAGGAGTAAGAGTCAGTTAGCTTGACTCAAAAGTGAAAGTGAAAATGAAATGAAACTTTGGCTTCTTACCACGGAATAATTCCTCTGACCATCAGGTGCCACTTGGGCCTGGAGTGGGTTGCCGCGGGGTTTGCTCTTGAGGCAAACTAGGAACAGGAGAGTCTTGTCGGGGGGGATTTGGGGGGTTTTGTTCTATGAGTAATGGAAAAAAGTCAGTATTATTGCGTGAATATAAATGAGATAAGGAGGAGAAAGAAAACTTACTTTGGTGTTTGAATCCCATTGGTGACAAGACATGGTGATGATTGGCCCAAGTTCAAATGTCTTCTTGCCATTGCCATCCTTCATCGGCCGGATAATCACTTAGCTCAGGTCAAGGAGTGAAGTGATCATTGGATGGTGGCCTAGGAGGGGGGGTGGACAAATCAATGCTTGAGGGGACAGGGCTAATCATCCAGAATCGTTCCGTTGGCCTGCTTGAGGTCCCGGTGTCCATTTGCTCTTGGATATGGTTTCATCATTGTTGACCACAAAGGAGTCCTTGCAAGGGCGTCTTGGGGGAGAACTCCTCTGGCCTCGTGGTCAGAAGGGGCGGACAATGAACAAACATTTCTTGTGTGCTTGTTGGAAAGCATCACAAGCGTCGGTCATCATCAAGGAAGGAATGCAGGGGATACCCCGCTTGGTGCATAAAGTGCACAACATCTAAAAACAAAACAATTGAGGTTAGTAACTTAATAGAAAGTAAAAAATCAAGAAAGAAAATGAAGACGTACAAGGAATTAGATAATTTTAAAACGGAAACAAAATAAAAACGCACTAGTCTGAAGTGTTTAAAAGTCTGGAAGAGGAGAAAAAAAAGTATTAAGTTTGGAACATGAGGAGGACAAAAGTTTAAAATGAAGGTAACACATGAGGTGGATAGAACTGGGGGTCTGAAAGGATCAGCAGGAAAAAGGAAGGGGAGTGGGTTCAGTGGAGTGCAAAAGAAAAGAATGGAAAGGCAGGAAGACCAAGGGGAATACGCACAAGAGGGACAACAGCGGGTGAGCTTAAACAAAGTGGAGCAGGTGAGAAAGAAAGTGAAGGGCTTGTTGTGTGAAGATGGTCTTTTATACAATGGTTGAGCTGAGACAATCTCAGCAGTTGCAGCACCTGCAAAAGTCTCAGCTTCAAGGCGTGTGGGCAAAATTGAAGCTCAGTTGCAGAAAATGCTGGCGTGAGGCAGAAGAACAATGGGGTTCTGGCTGAGTATTGCTATTGATTGAATTTTCAAGCTCAGTCAAATCGCCTTTGTTTCCTTAAATAGCCCCCCGATCACCCAGGAGGGTGGTTGTGAGGCCCTGGTTGAATGTGCATGGTGGGTGCAATTCCCAAATGCCCCATGCAGAAAAGAACGTGGTGCATTTGGTCACAAGTGACCGCGGCGAGATTACCGGCCGTATGGCCTGGTGATAGTGTTTAAACAAAGGGGGGGCTATAAGACAAGTGATGCCAGCGTGAGCTTGGCTCGACCCATTGCTCAGGTTTGCTTTTGGGTCATAATTGAAATGCTCAGTGGCTGAACATTTTAATTGCACAGTAATTAAACTATTGATATAACAATATGAAATGCACCATGCTGAGCCATTGCTCGGTCGTTTTTGTATGCACACAATCTGAGCATTTGGCACAGCATCAGATAACATTTCAGCCAGGTGCAGCATTTCACACGCTTTGGTGAACTGGTCCAAACTGAGCCTTCCAATGAACTATTGCAAAAATGGTCTGGACCATGGCTTTACTGAGCACTTCCACATGGTGCTTTTGACCATGAAATGCTCAGCTTGCATGTGCAAATTGGGTGAAAAGCAATTCTGAGTATGTGGCACATGAGCTATGTATATGCAAACGATCGGAAGGTGGATACCCATTGGCTATATGCATGCAGGCTGAAGTAGTATTACACCTTCCTAATCTGTACAGCCAACACTGTAGTACGCAGTACACCTTTGTAAATTTATGCTGTGGGGCAGAGAAAAAGCTGTTCAACAATGTAACATGCAATCACCTCAAGCCATTGAGTCATATATCTCAACTGCATCCCTTCGATGCACCTTGTTGGAGAGCTCTGCCTAACTACGGCACAGATGTGGGTGTAATCCAAGTTAATGAAAGTGGGTCATAATGGAATTACTTATTATTTGGGTCATACACAAACAGTGGATTCACTCCGGTGTCATTGTCGGGCCGCGCGTGCTCATTGGTGGGCAGGCACACACTTTCATATGAACCACCCAACGGGTCATACGCAGACAACTTTCACATGCCTGGAAGACATTTTACTGCCAGTATTCCGACTGGCTATTTTCTTGGTCAGGTGGTCAGCTTGACGCCAAACGCTCACCCGCTTGCGCATGGAAACCTGAGGCCAATCAGTGTGGATTTGCTTCAGCCTCATCCGCATTAGAATAATCCCAGCCTATGTTTGCGTGGGGATCTCCCACCACAGTTTGTTTTCTGCACCTTCTCACGTGCCCTGTGCATTTTGTGGCCCCTGGCTTGCAGCCAAAACATCCCTTGGGCGGGTGGCCTCTTTCGCCGGAGTTTTGTACACGCGTGAGGCAAAGACCCTAATGCCAATCTCGGTGGATTTGTACCCTCCTCAAACGCAATAGGGGTGAATGTATATGTGGATCATGGTTCACAGCTGGCGCCCCCTTTGATCATGCCACAAATTCCTCCCTGGAAGCCCAGTACGCATCAGTCAGCAAAAAACTTCAGGCAAAACCAAGCTCATGTTTGGTGGCACGCTGTGGTATTCCATACCATTAGTATCAGTTTCAAGCTTACCGATAAAAAAAATAAAAAAAAGGTAATAAAACAAATTACACATTACAACAACAGGTTTCAAACAGAAATATACAATACACAGCCTCAAGATCTTATCAAAACAGTTAAGTATCAAAGTATTTATCCAACTTATTGCATCATCAATAACAAATTATGCAATTAAAAGAAGTTAATCTAAATAAAGGTATATGAAGATAGATAACAGCATCAGAGCTGTATTTTCCCCACCTTGATTCAATTGAAAGAAGACATACCTCAAGGCTATACATAAAATTACAATATATTTTCCAAGAACAAATGTTTGCTTAGTAATAATGACACACATCAAACTTCATAGAAATGATGCAATCTCCATATGAAATGATAAAATACTAAAACAGAAACATCAGCATAATTTTCTCATACATATCATATGACTAGAAGAAATTTAAATTTTCAAGAGATGTATTTTCTCCACTTTCTCCAAAAAAAAAAGAAAATCTCACCAGCAAAATTATCTCAAATACATCACATGATTTTGATAAGAAAAAGAACCACCAGCATAATTCTCTCAGCAAACACATTGCTACATCAAAACTACATATCTCACCAGCTAAAACCTCTCAGCTATGATTTTTCTAAGTACCCTGTTTTGAGAATCTCTATGGAGGCCCAACTGCTATAAATAGAGGTCCTCTCTCCCTCATTTTTCCAAGCATCATGGAACAAGTTCCCACTATCCAGGATCACAACCATCCCTGAACTAGCAGGATATCTATAGTAGTAGTAGTGTTTCAGTAGTAAAAGGCTCAGTAGCCTCGCTCAGTAGCTTAGTATTGTCAAAGAATCAGTAGTATTAACGTAGTAAAAAGCTCAGTAGCCTTGCTCAGTAGCTTAGTATTTTCAAAAAATAGTAGTATAACCATAGTGAAAAAGCTCAAAAGCATAGTATTATTAAAATAAAAGAAGTAGTGATATCAACTTAACATTAAAAATATAAAAAAAAAATCCAGTAGTCTTTTTATTAGTATTAATATATATAAAATCATTATAATCAAAATAAAACCCAAAAAAAAATATTCTTATTAATTTTATTAAATAACAGAAAAAAAAATATTATCATTACTTTTATCAAAATAATAAAAAAAAATCTTAGCTTTTACTGTATCAGAAATTTTAGATTTTTTTAAATCAGAGTTTTACTGTAGTGTTATCAATAGGTCTGATTTAGAGACTGCTGATAAGTCTTCTCTATCTGTTAAAGCCACAAATCTTATTTTATTTTGTGATTCTCTGTAGGCTGAATATTCAGTATTATTTAGAGGGGCAGCTAATACACCTTAGCACCCATGATTATCGGACAATTCTGAAATTCAAAACAGACTTACCAATAATTTCCCCCTCAAGGTACTGCCTTATTTCATCCCAAACCAAAAGGAGTTCCCACAATGCCACCAAAAATATCTCACCCTCCCACACACAAACATCCCCACAGTGAGATTGCCGTTTGAAACTGCCAACATTGCCCAGGAGGTCCCTGTGCAACAATTAACCTGGGGAAGATATGCTCATTGTGTGCTGTCACACCAGCGAACATGGCTGCATGCCTTTAATATGCCCCTCCACAATAAGTTGCTACAACCCACCCAATTTCAGATATGCTAATGTCAACCTTGTTCCACCAAAGGTTTCATAACTTGCTGCAAATCCAGCAGTCATATTGGTGCACCCACATTTTGGCCACCTTGCCTTGATATATGCCCCAAATTGGATATGAAAATTATGAGCCCAAGAGGCCCACCTCCATAAAGACCATGCACATAACCACAGGCCATCCCCCCTTGACCCCATTGCTGCCTCTCATAAGTTCCCCACCTGTGCTTATTTGTCTTCATTCCCTTTAGCTAACCCTTCCCGATCATATAATTTCCAACTGTCCCCAAATAATTCAAAATAGCCATCATGTCAACCCCTTCAAAACCACTTTGCATTGGGATGATTAATATTTGTATTCAAATAAATAGTAATATAACCTTAAATCCTGAAAATTCCCACTTAGGTTCTTGGATTATCATATGGCACAATCAACACAACATATTTGTATATCTCCCCAATCACCAGCGTGCTATTGGCTCTCTCCCTGGACCCCTTTCCCAAACGTTGATACCATTCCTTGGGGCACCAAAAGCTTTCATGAACTGTGGTCCTGGTGGGGCATGGATTGAAAATTTCCAATCCAATCCTACTCTAATATTATTTGTTGAGGGAGTATTTATGACTGATGCAAATGATCCCTCCTCATCTCAGAAACCCAATCTAGTATTGATGTTCTTCACATGGTATCCAAACATTCTATTCATAATGGAAAGCTTTCAAACACAAGATTTCAAGCTTAAAATGCCCAAAGAATATGACTTTGATACTCATAGTCAATGTCAACTCTTTACTCCAACATTTCCCGCTTCAAACTCAACTCCAGCTTCATATCCTGCTGTCTTATCATTGACTTCCAAGAAAAAACTGATACAATTACCCAGTGGATCAGACCTCCCCATGCCATTATTCAAACCCCCCTCCTCCCTCATCAAAAGACCGGACTAGCTTTTCTCTGGGATCGAGAAATCCCCAATGGCCAATCAGCCCGTAACCTTTGGGCCACCTCACCCCCAGGATCCACTTTTGATGCCAGGCACATCATTACAAACAAGGTCGTTAGCTCATTTGAATCCCTTTCAACCAATACCCCTCTTGGAGGATTGCTTGCGGATGATATGGGATTAGGTAAAACTATTCAGGACATTGCTCTAATTGGTACCTCCAAGGAGCGGATGATTGCAAACCCCCATTGCTCCATGCCCACCATGATCATCTGCCCCCCTTGCTTAATTACCAACTGGCAATCAGAAATATCCAAGCATGCTCAGGCTGGAGTGCTGCATGCCAAAATCTACCATGGTCCCACTCGTTACTCATTATTGAAGTATTTTCCATTTTACCACCTCAAAGAGTTAATTTGAGCTTATTCACTCTATGGAGCTACCCTGGGTGAATTTTTGTGTAGAATCCAAATCTGGTCTTAAATCCATGGATTTACTTACTCAATAAAAAGTTATTCATCTTTTCTGAAATTAAAAATGATGAATTTTGGATATATGCATGACTTATGAGTTATGCATAATTCAAAATTTATTTTTAGGATAATTGTGGCCTACTTGGGTATGTAAAATATACCTCAAGGCTCACACATGCTCAGGCTGGAGCGCTGCATGCCAAAATCTATGATGGTCCCACTTGTTACTCATTATCCAAGGCCAACATCATGAAATATGATATCATCATCACTTCTTACAATACTCTCACCCAATAATTTAAGCAAACCAATACCTCTACATCATTCATTTTTCAAATCAATTGGCATTGTATAATTCTGGATGAAGCATAGTGAGTGGCTGAGCTTAAATGATTCAAATTACCTTTTATATCCAATAACCCTTGCCCCCTCTTATAGCTATATTCGCTCTCAATACACTGCCACTCACCGTGCCATTAATAGCCTCCTTTCATCCCGTCGAATATGTTTAACGGGCACACCTATTCACAACACCATTTATGACCTTTTGGGCATAATATCATTCATCACTCAACCCCAGAGCGCCGATCAAGATAACTGGTCACCATTCATCCTGAGTAGTCTTTCAAAAGGTTTCAATGATATTTTGCCTTTGGCATTGCGGCATTTAAGTTTGCGCCACACCAGAACCACACATCTCGAATCCCTCCCCACTATTAGCCATCATTATGAGCTGCTCCCACTCAACCCAACCATGCAGCAAGAATATTCCACATTATATGAAGAATTCCTATCATCCAAAATCAAAGGGCCAGAAGAATTTTTCAGAAATATTAATAAGCTGTGAATTTGTTGTAACCATCACATCATGCTTAACACAATTGCGGAGGCGGATTTGGCAGACCCCAAGGGCAGGAGCACTCAGGATAGCTCCCCAACAATTACACGAACTATTGTGGATGTGGAAACATGCATTATGAGTAGTAAAATTGCACACCTCCTACAAAACCTAATGAAGAACAAGAAAAAAAGGTGTGGTCCAACCAAATCGGTGGTTTATACCCAATGGACCCAATTTCTAGATTTGTGCGTGAATTCTAATATGCATCCGTTACCAATTGAATCCATCTGACTTTTTTATAATGTAGAATTGGTATTGCACTTGCCCATCACTCAATCCTTTTAGCACGAATTGATGGAACAATTACAGCATGAGCACAGGAGAGGGCACTGGAGAATTTCTTCAATAATTCTGAATGTGAAGTACTGATTGCATCCATTGCCGCAGCTGGAACTGGCCTCAATATAACTTGTGCTAATATTGTGTATTTAATGGTGAGGGGACCCCCAAAATTCTACCCTGATTTGCAGCCCCTGACATCCACATTTCCAGGAGCCCAATTGGAACCCATCCATTGAGGCTCAGGCTGTTGATTGACTCCATCATATTGGCCAACAACAACCTGTAAAGGTAATCCACTATATCACTCCTCATTTAGTTGAGGTCAACATGCGGAAGGTACCTTTCAAGCTCATCTTTGACCTTGATTGTATTGCTATTCTAAAATCCTTCCTTATGGAAATGCCATTTTCCAAACACCAATAGGTCCAAGAAAAGAAAAAATCATTAACTGCATGAGCCTTACTGATATTATATAATTTGCGTTTGACCAAGTTGATCACACCTGCGCACCCTGGCACAGGTCCACAATCATGAACACCATGAGCTGGACCAAACTCCTTCAATATTTCCACAATGAAAATGAGCAATAGAGTATTATTTCTAAGGGAGACAGTGATACAGTCCAACTCATATTGTCTATATTCTGACATATTTAGCAAGTTTTTGCATCTTTAAGAAATGATAATCAGATTGTATTACACCTGCACAAATAACTCAAAAAATATTAATTTGTAACGGTGCTATACATCTATATTACTAAGTTATTGCAGAGCATCACCATTCGGCCTAATAACTGGCATGTCAAGTATTTTGAGGATGCTAGTCTGCATCTTATTACAGCTTTTGAGCCAATCTTAATCAAATACCTGAAATAATAAGCATTCCGGAATATCACCATCATATGTTGATCGTAATTCTGGCAATCTATCAATAGTTTTTTTGCCCTTTTTTTCATGCGATTACAAAACTCTATATCTTGATCCATTTTTAATACCAATTCATTAAATAACTGGGAGCGCCAGCGTAATCCCACTTTGTGGTAAACTTGATGGCCATTTTCCAGTACCTCCTCAGTATCTGAGAATACTCAAGGGTCATTGAATTGTGATGCTAGAATGGGAAATTTAGCCGTATCACACCATTCAGGACGGCGCTCACAGGTCTGCACATAATCAAGTAGATCATCATCAGTCTTTGCTCACAATGAAGAAGAGATACATTAACTAACACTTTGACAAATCTTTGCGAGCTTTCGATTCTCCTTCTTTTTAACCAAATACTCCGCATCCTTTTGAATAGACTTCCATTCTCTTTTCAAATAAGTGAAATATTGCTCCATTAAAGCCGCCACAACCCCATAGTTATTATGATCCTTGTTCCAACAGTAATGATGATACTTGGTGCTGACCAGTGAAAGAGGGAATTTACGGTAAAACACCATAGACATCAGCTCATTGAACAGATGTTTCCATGAGCTCTCCCAGTCCCAAGTGAATTGCTTGAGTCCTAGCTTGTGGAGCTCATTTTTGCAGTAGCTTTGGAAACCCTGAGACTGAACCTGTGTTGATGGCTCATTGAAAACATCCTTGGGGACATATCCGAGATGACCAGCCACTTGAATTTCAATTTCACGCTCTTCTGTGCTTGGTGGTGCTGGTAGTGAGGAAAAATCCTTATCCCTAACTTTGAGTAGGAACAGGCAATGGGCATGTACTGCTAATCTCATTCCATGGACATTTTCTGGAAGTTCTGCTTTCAGCCATTTTTCTTGCTCCTTCTGGCTTGCATGTTTCGCCACATTGTGAGCTTTACGAGCCTGGTTCCTTTGCTGTCTGACCTTGGATTGTTCAAGCATACTCTGGGAAAGGGGCATTCGAGGATGGGTGAACTCACTATTTGACTGAGTGCCATGTTTATGCGCCGTGAAATTGTCCCTCCTTGGTTCATCATTTGTTTCCATTTGAGTCGGAGACATGTTCTCATCCTCATCATCCACCATTTTTTCTCTTGATGAACTGGAATGAGCTGTTCTTGGTTTGGAGGCATATGGATGATGACATCCAGTGACTTTCTCTTTATGGACCAGAGGTGAAGATGCATACAGTTCATCACCTGCCATGCACATCATCAGTTAACACATCAAAAAATTAATGAAGACTGGTCATACTCACAATCTTCAATTGGATCCTGAGATTGGATTGACTTGCCTTTAGGTGCCATATCTAACCCATGAAACAAAAATATCAAATTGTGAAAAAGGTTATACTCCAAAATTAAAATGACTTACTTTGATGGAGCGTCAATCCTGGATTTCCCTTCAACAGACCACTCCAAGTAACATTCTCCAATGGTCTTTTTTGTCGCCCCCATCCACGCGCCTTTTATTGCCCACATGAACCTGAGATCCTGATGGAATATTGAGGGTTGGCTGTTTACTTTGGCCAAAGGGATCCTGGGATGCGACTGGATTCCGACCGGGATTAAGGAGGAACTCACATGGAAATTTTGATGGGGGATTAGCATTTGATGAGATTTGAGGTGTGCCTTCTGGCCCCTGAGACACATGCGTTTGTGTATTAGTGGGATCTGGGGGAATTGGAGTGACGGAAATATTTGGGATCAACCAAGTGCTTGAAGTTGGAGCCTTTGGATTTCTCACATCAATGTTAAGACCTGATACATTCATTGAGGATGCGATAGGGGTTGTGAGAGGAATGTTGGGACTCAATGGTGACTGTGTTTGAACATATTCTATGCTAGATTCACTATCTTAGTCATGAACAGAACCTGGACGGGATTTATGTGACTTGGAAGATGACATAAGGGCCGAAAAAGTACAGTAATATTTTTAACTAGATAAAACACCTCAGTATTATGATAAAATAGAATGATATGAGATGAAATCTTTTCAAATTTAGAATAGAGATATTCTATGAATATTTCTAAAAAGATTCTTATTGGAAGTCTAATAAGCCTCTCTTTAGGAGAATCCTCCCTCCCTCCTCTTGAGCTCCTCCGCTTTTGTCGGAAACCACCCTACACGGCCTACCACCATATAATGTAATATTTCCTTGATCTCAAAGGGGAACCATCATCCATAAGTAATCATATTTGGTAACATTTCCACCTCCCCATTGTCACATTTTGTGAATTATCCAAGCTGCCAATATATGCATTGAAATTCCACAGCATTGTACATCTGTAAAGGGGTATATTCATGAAGGATTTACTCACAAAGGAGACATCACCTTTTAAAAAAAGGCGAGACAATCCAAATCACATTCCAACCAATTAAAAGCCTGCTGCACTCAAACCAAATACCAAGACTTTAGCTGCACTTCAACCCCTTATGTAATAGAGCTATATTGTTATGTCTGTAATAAGGTTTAAGCCATGTAAAATGGCATGCCAGCGTACATGGTTTGAATGTCAATCCCCTCAATTCAATGTTGACACATCCCTATTGGAACGCCCCTCAAGGGTCAAAACCGCAGTACCACCATGTGTAAATAAAATAGAATATGTATGAGCATTGAGCAGCATGGCATTTTACCCAATTAAACTCCTAACCAAATCGGCCATCCAGATGAGACATGTTACACTTTAGAAGCTGCAGCTCACGCGCCATTTCAAATGGGATAAAATTCTCAGATGGCTCAAATCATCTCCCCCTTCATAAGTAATCACTCAATTTTTTTTCCAATTAATAACACTCCTAAACACTTTCACATCAGCCAAAGATATTTATACACAAACCAACTGTACTCCCAATTCCTGCAACAATGACAACCTGCCGCTATTCCTCAATGCGTATATGCATGTGTCAATACTGCTCAACTCAAACACACTCTTCCCCTGAGCGTGATAGGCACAGAGTTTCCTTCACACCTTTCCAATATAAACAGCACATTAAAAAGCTCAAATCAACCATTGCACCCAAATCTCTTCCAAAAATCCCTACTTCTGCATCAGGATCTGAGTGCCCACAACTTCTATTGGATCAAATATTCCCAGCTGATTATTCACCATTGACCCAAAGCACCTTCTCCACATCACCAGGTCTCAATTCAACTGCACAGAAACCATACAGCAGCAGTCAAACCCTTCCCCCACAAGACCTTGGAATGATAATATCTGCCATTCTATCATTAAGGTAAAATATACCCCGCAGGGCTTCATGCATTCTCAACCCCGCCCTAAACCTGCTGATCAAGTCCAGCATCTCAAGCTGTGGTGGTCCCCCCACTCCTGCATTCCATATACCTCAAGATCTGAGTACCATATTTGAACATCTCCAATTGGAACCAGTGATTAAATACTATATATATTTTGTCCTCAATTTTTCTCTCTTAATGGCCTTACTGAATCAGTCACAACTGACCAACCCCACTGTCAAGGCCATAATGACCCAAATGATCATGATCTCCCTTGCACACAATCATTAGGCAAATTAATCTATTCATTTGAACCCCGCACCCAAAACACAACCAACATGAAGCAAAGATTTATACCAACAAAACATTTCATTTATCAACAATTCAAAAATTGGCTTGCCAGATTTCTCCAGCGGGCTGGAATTATGGAAATTCTGCATCAACATCAACAATGCCAAACTTCCAAAGGTTTCCCCAAATGTGACGTCTGGGATGGATTGGTCTGGAGATTCTTCACTGGAACTAGAAATATCAATGACCCCCCATTCATGCCCATTCCTGGTGCATTGGCCTTCTCCATTTATGTGGACTGGTTTAATGCACATGGAAAGTCAACCTGGTTTGCCAGCATTGGACCTATCATGTGTATTTGTCTTAATCTCCCCCCAAGTGAAAGATTGAAGCCAGAGAGTGTCTATGTTGCAGGAATCATCCCTGGTCCAAAGGAGCCAACTTCCCTACAATTAAATTACCTATTAATGCCACTCATCAAGGAGCTCAAAGAGCTATGGCAAGGTTACCATTTTTCACCCACCTCAACAGGTCCTTCAGGATCCTTTATCTGTGTTGCCATTCTCACAGCCATTGCGGATGTGGTTGCCATGTGCAAGCTTACTGGATTTATTTCCCATTCAGGCAACCACTTTTGTAATTTTTGCACCATTCACAAAGCTCAAATTGAAGAAATTGGTCCTCAATTTCACTACACACGCTCATATCAAAATCATAAATCAACCATTGCCAAATGGCTTTCGGCAACCCCACAACAAAGACAAGCAATTTTCTCTGAGTATGGAGTGTGATATTCAATTTTAGAAGACCTTCCGTATTGGGATGTAACCAGAATGGTTAATCTTGACATCATGCATAATTTAATACTGGGAATTGTGAAAGATCATGCAGCTTTCCAATTGTGCATTCCAGAGTCCACATCAAAAATTTACCTCAGGTCCTGCAGGAAATCCAATGACACCAACAGTTCAGACTCAGATTCCATGACCTCCAGCAGCTCTCTTGATAAAATCACATTGAGAGAGGCCCGCTCCCTGAGAAGAGACGCAGCAAAAATAATAAATGAGCCACTCCCCACTACTTCCCAA
Organism: Austropuccinia psidii; assembly: GCA_023105745.1. NCBI lineage: Eukaryota > Fungi > Basidiomycota > Pucciniomycetes > Pucciniales > Sphaerophragmiaceae > Austropuccinia > Austropuccinia psidii. The sequence continues at coordinate 29,237,967 of JALGQZ010000001.1, forward strand.
TTCCCACCCCTCACACAGAACATCCATCAAGTGGTTCTGCAGAGATTCCTTCATTTGATGCGGATTACATCCCCACTTCTGAATTGGATATCACTGCATTGAGTGATCACCAGATCAAGGGTGAGGCTCTGGAGAATCTCTGACAAATCATATCTGAGACAATAATTCCCTCATCATGGACAAGAGTACCTTGCAACATGGGTTCCCCCTCTCATGGTAGCTTAAAAGCCCCTGAATGGGCTCTCTTATATAAGGTCTATATTCTATTTTTAATGCTCAGTCAACAGATGTCATTAGATGTACACCAATCCACCAACATTCAAAGAAAAATGGGTGTCACAATGCTGTCTGCCAGACCTCAGCAAAGGGAACTCTTGCCAAAAAGGCTATTAAACCGGTTGAAAGACTGATTAATACTGGCAAGTTGTAGATCACATTCCACCATGTGACAGTACCCCTGGGTTTAGAGCACTGCGTCCCGAAGTGCATGTAACTGATGGTATTACCCATGTGACCCTCATGGAGTTACATTAGTCACAACAGGAGCCTACAAGGAACCCCCAAGGGGCGCAACCCTTGTACGTCAATGGAGCGGAAAACCCAGCGATTTCTGGTTGTTTGATTGAGACCTCCTCTTGTCTCCAACCGGAATTGAACCCATGACGTTGGTAACCGGTTTATTGTCACAATGCTGTCTGCCAGACCTCAGCAAAGGGAACTCTTGCCAAAAAGGCTATTAAACCGGTTGAAAGACCGATTAATACTGGAAAGTTGTAGATCACATTCCACCATGTGACAATGGGCCAGTCAGAAGAACTTGCAAATGAACTAACCAAGAATACATTCCATTTGATTAGGGCTATCAACATTGCCACAAGTTGGACTGTTTCAATAGATGATGCGACTTCATTTTCTGAACATTGGAAAAAATTCCACCTTTCCAATCAACTCCTGTTCCCAAAAAAGAAAAGTAAACCAAATCATCATTTTGATTATCATATTCCCGAGCTCTTCCAATGTTGGGGCCCAGCACAAGCCTCAGCCACATGGGGTTATGAGCGCTTGATTGGAGTATTTGCAAAAATGCCAACAAATAACAAAATATGTACGTCAATTAATAAGATCAATATATTCACATTGAATAAACACATGAACTGAATAAGACTAACTTTTTGCAACTCTGAATAGATGATATAGATAAAACCTTACTGCAAGATATCTGTTGATGTTCCAACCTTTCCGTTCTCCTGAAATCCCCATCTGTGCCATGTGAAATAAAACAGCTTTTCGAATCACAGCCACCTGCCCTGTTCAATCACCATAAATATGACAAACCATCCCACCATGACCAAGAAAATTATGATTGCCTGGTTGAGTAATTACAGAATTTTCATGCAACAAGTAAAATAGTTGATTGGATCAGCTTAGACACTACCGTGCAATCCACAAGTCATCCCACTTCAAGGATTGTCTCACCTTGGTATTTTCCAGTTTCAAACATTGATATTGGGAACAATATATTTTCAACTGAATCCAAAAATGTCAGAAACAGTGTGATATGTTTTCTGAGGGGCAACTCACGACCATTTGTTATTATTAATAGCATTTTTAAAGTCTCTGAGCCATCTAGCATACTGAAAAATAACTTTCTGATCTTAAAAACTTTGAAGATTGAGGTGAATTTCTTACCAGATTGGCCGCATCTGAATATTTATAAAGCTGTTGGTTTTGATGATGGACACTTGATTATATCTGAAGAAGAAATAGAAGGTAACTGTGGATTGTATGATAACAAAGTTCTGTCATGTGGACTGCTTGTAATGATAAAGCCATTATTTCATGATATTTAGTCTACAAAAATGCAAATCTCTCAGATTCATTAGCAATTTTGCTAGTGCAATAACTCCCCAAAATTTAGTGACAGAGACATGCAATTGTGACAAGAAAAGCCCATTATTGCACATTGCCACAAAGAACTTAGTATTTTGACATTGGGTACTGTCAGGGTGAGTCTATATAGTAGCTATAAAATGTAGTTACAAGCTATTATTATGACTGTGACACGTCAAAAAACAAATAAATTTAAATCTTCAGGTCCTACTGCTACGTGGTAACAGTGGTGATGAGTCTGTTGAGGACCTGGGTTGCAATACTCTAATATCTTTTAATGTAAAGAAGTATTACAATAATTATATTCTAATTATATTTTTAATGATAATTCTAAGGACATTATTGATTGATAACAGTTTTGTCACATAAGAATATGGATAATAAGATAAGGATGATGGGTTTTCAAGGAAAAAACCCTTCTTTTTATATCTTTCAAGACTGTCAAGAGTTATTAACTCTTCACATGTCAGAGGAGTAAAAATGTTCACTCCAATGATCAGTATGTGGTTTTGGATTGTCAATAGAGGCAGAATTGTGGTTTTTGGAACCACAAATGAGCATTCTGGATCAATACAGGGTGAAAAAACTTTTCACCTGCCACGTCAGCACTTGGATGATGTTGTTCTGGTGTCTGTATGATCAATAATGATGATTTTAGAGAGGTTATATCTTCATAAGTATATTATTTTGAGTATGAGAGCAATACTGTTTGATACAAGTTTGATACAGTCATGTATTGCTGCAAAACCTTCCAATCAAGATATCTCAGTCAGTTCTTAAGCTATCAAGAAACCAAGAGCACAGAATTGAAGGGCGTAATGAGCTCTTCAATTTGGTATGCTTCATGTTCACCCTTCCTTAAAATAGCAGAAGTTAGAAGGGTTTCAAGTTTTTGGATGTATTTTTGTACATCAGTATGAGGCTTCACAAACTTCCATACCAGATATCTTCTTCAATTTGGATGATATCTGTATTCTGATGATACAGTTTTGTAGGGCTTGATTAGCTCTACAGTTTGGTATATTACACTGTACAGTTGTATGAGTGTATGCCAAAGATACAGGGGTTTGTTTACATTGTTGTTTTCAGAATATCTGTATTTTGGTTGTTAAACCTTTGAACCAAGATCCCTCAGTCAATTTAAGAGATACAGAGGTCTAAGGTGTCTCAAATTAAATCTCTTGTTTAGATCTTTAATTTGGGTATACTTTTGTACAGTTTTGTTCAAGCCCTCTTTGACTTTCAGGGGGGTCTTGGTTTTTAAAATAAAGGTCATATGGTATCTCCAATTGTAGTGGTGTTACAGCAACATGGATGATACCATTGTGTAGCTCCCTATGTGAGCTTTAGGAAAAATACCATTTTGGTATAGAATAACCTAAATATGCATAAGTTAGATGAGAGGTGAAAATAAGGGTTTTGACTTGTTTATTCTCCTCTAGGTTTCCTTATTCTGTTTGGATAAGGTTGGTGTTTAATTTAAGAGGAGTTTTTTCCTCTTATTTATTACCTGTATTGACTATGTTTGTTCAATATTTGTCATACCATTATTTATGGTATGTTGGATGTCATGCTAGTGCTCTGTTTTGAGTCACAGGCTGACATACCCTCCCTCAAAAGAAGGCTCATCATTGATGAGACTCTTCAGCCCTTCTGGAGGCTCTGAATCTTCTGAGGTGAATTTTTCCATCTAAGATTTCTTTCTCAGTTAACCATTTATCTTTATCTGCTGGTTTATTCTTAAATCTAACCAGATATTGCCTGTTGTCTTTCCCATTAATTCTTATTTTTCTGGCTTTAATGATCTTTTTCACTGGTCCAGGTGAGTCATCTTCCTCTACCAATCTTTCATGGGTGACTGTCTTCTTTCTGTCAGGGAATTTCTCCTCATCTGTTTGGTGATAAGGTTTGACCAGGCTCACAGGGAAAACTGGGTGTTTCCTAGAAAACTCTTTGGTCAGGTTGACTTCTACTGCATTCTTTCCTATTAATTTAATAATGGTGAATGGTCCTATGAATGAGTCTCTCATCTTCTTGGGTCCTCTTAGATTGTTGAAGTTAAGAGTTGAGATTAGAACTTGGTCTCCTTGTTTGAAATCAGGTTCTTGGTGACTATTATCATATCTCTGTTTGTTGTATAATTTAGCTTCAGCCACACATTGTTCTGCTTTTTCACAGTCAGTTTTCCACATTGTATGGAAGTCTTTAGCTGTGGGGTGTACTGAGAGGAGGTTCTTCTTCAAGTAGTCTACTGGAAGTAGTGGGTTCCATCCTTTCTCTAATGTGGCAGGGGTTTTCCTGTCACTGAGTGTATACTTGTGTTGTATTCCAATTGTACAGCTGGTAGGAGGGTTACCCAGTCATGTGTATATCCCTCATTGTCTTTATATTCCATGCCATATGCACAAAATATTCTAATGATGTCTTCTAATGTTTGAATCATTCTTTCTGCTAGACCATCTGTTTGTGGATGGTAAGCTGTGGAGAATGCTAGTTTGGTTCCCAGCATCTCATATAGATTAGTCCAAAATTCTGATGTGAATTTAAGGTCTCTGTCACTAATTATAATTCTTGGAACTCCACAGTTTGCTATCACATTGTTCCAGAACAATATGGCTGTGTCCATTGCTGTGTCCTCTTTGTGAAAGGGGAGACATCTGACACTCTTGCTGTACCTGTCTACTACTACTAGGCATGCATTAAAGCTGTCTTTCCCTCCAGGGACCAGGCCTGTTACCCAATCCATGTTTATTATTTCCCAGGGGTGTTTGGGCTCCTCTATACTCTGGAGTAATCCATATCTTTTGCCATGACCTTTTTTGGCTTTTTGGCATCTGGTACAAGTATTGATGTATTCACTCAAGTCTTGTTCCCACTTTGGCCACCAAGCTGTGCTAAAGACTCTTTCTTTAGTTCTTCCTTCACTCATATGTCCCATGTATGGGCAGTCATGGCATTCCTGTAGTATCAGGGAAATATGTTCTCTATTTATTATTACCAGGCCACTTGTGTGTTTTCCCCTATGGTATAGTAGATCATCTATCAGAAAAAATCTATTCTCTTTGAAGTTTTTGAGCCATGGCTCTTCCAATTGGCTCTCTAGTTCAGGACTCCTGTACTTTTGTTTTAATAGTTGTATCAATATACTACACTGTTTGTGTTTATTGTACGATGATTGTACTATACTAAAGAACTCTGTATTTAGATTAGAGGAGCTTATTCCCAATATGGGTATCTCTTTGCTCTCCCCATAGCTCTGTGCTGGGTTTGATGGGTCATTCCCTAATGCCCAGTTTGATAGTTTGAAGTTCTTTCTCCTATCTATCTCCATGCATTGTATGGGTATTTTGGCCCCATTTTCTGGGTCATATTCTGGATTCTCTTGGTCATTCTTCAGTGGCAACCTGCTGAGACCATCTGCATTAGTATGACTTTTCCCTTCTTTATAGATAATAGTCATATTCCCTCTGTATTCTTGTATGGCTATTTGCCACCTGAGCATGTGTCTGTTTGTTGTCTTCATGTTCAACAGTGATTTGAGGGCTGTGCAATCAGTAAAAACTTCAAATACTGCTCCTTCTAAGTATTAATGGAGTTTTTCTAATGCCCATACCAAACAGAGACATTCTGTCTGAGTAGCTCCATATCTGGCTTCTGAGTCTTTCAGTTGTCTTGATATATAGCAAATTACTCCTTCTTTGGGTATTCCATCCACTAGTTGCCTCTGGTGTAGTGCTGCTCCTAGTCCTTGGCTACATGCTGCATCTATATATAGTTTGAATGGTAGTTCAAAATCAGGCATCATTAGGACAGGGGCATTGGTCAGTTCATATTTGATCTTCTTAAATGCATCTCTTCTTTCTTTGGTAATTTCAAAGACTACATCTTTTGAGCACAGTTTGTATAGGCTACTTGTGATGTGTGCAAATTTTTTTATGTGGCTCCTTTAGTAACTAGCAAAACCCAAAAAAGATTGCATTTCTTTAATGTTCTTTGGTACTGGCTTCTTCAGTACTGCAGCATCTTTATTTTGGTCTATGGCTAGACTTAAACCTGAAGCTTTGTGTCCTAGGGCTAGCAGTTCTTGCTGTCCAAAGTTACATTTTTTAAGAGATATTTTCATGTTGATTGGTGTACATTTTCCCAATATTTTATCAATTTCCCCACATGGTCTTCCCATGTTTCTGAGTATATTATGATATCATCAATGTACACTACCATCAACCCTTCCATTATTTCATCTTTAAATATGGTATCCATCATCCTCTGAAAATTGGCTGGTGCATTCTTAATGCCAAATGGCATTCTAGTATATTCATATATGCCCATATGGCATATAATTCTTAGCAATTTGATGGAATCTGGTTTCACCCCATTCTGGTGGAAGCCTTTCATGCAATCCATTTTTGTAATAAACTTGGCTTTTGATAGCTTATCTAGTGCATGTGGTATCCTTGGGATGGGGTACCTATCTGCTTTGGTATAATTATTCAAAGCCCTGAAGTCCCCACATAGTCTGGATCTACCATCATTCCAAGTTATAAGGACTGGTGTAGTGACTTCTACTATCTCATTGTGTCCTTTTTTCCTTATGACCCCCATTTCTAGGAGTTCATTGATATGTTTCTCAATTTCTTTCCTAGTTTCCATGCTGGATGGGTATGGTGGTCTCCTAATCATAGGTGGGTATGGTCTTTCTACATCCAGATATAATTCTATATCATGTCCTTTGATTTTTCCTAGTGGTTCATCTCCTATTGCAAAAGCTCCTCTATGCTTCCTCAATACTTTCAGTAAGCTGAGTTTCATTTTACTGGTGAGTTGAGTGCCATATTGGGCTTCTTTGAATTCTTCCACTAGTTCTTTCAGGGTGTTATCATTTGTTATATGATTTATGTCAAAGGAACATTTTTCATCTTTGTTTGTACCTATGGTAAGATATCTATTTTTACTATTGCAAATGTCCATACCATACATTCTTTGGTACTCTGTACCTAGTAAGAATCCTTGTACATGTGCATTCTCTAGAACTACAAATTCAGGTTCTAGTCTGATATTTCCTTTTTGGTGTGGGATAATTATCTCTTTGATTATTGTCCCCAGTGAGTGCATTTTGCCTGATGCACTTTTAAAGTTTCTAGCTTTTGTTGGGATTATATCCTCTTCCCATTTAGGGAAGTGTTGTTTTAAGTATTCTTTTGCCACTATGGAACAACTTGCTCCTGTGTCAATGATCATTGGATGCTTACAGTTCTCAATGTAAACTGTCAATTTTGTAGGTGTTCCATGAATGAATCCCATCCCTCTATTTGGGGTTACCAGGAGTGTTTGTTCATTCTGTGTGTGCTTACAGAGCTCTTTGTCTGTTGTTATTTGTGGTATTCCTGAATCTAATTCAATGTCTTGTATGTCAAGTGAGCGTTCTTCATTGCATTCCACTATGTATTCTTCTATGGTATTGTGGGAACTCCTCTTGTGTGGGATTAAAATGAGGCAGTACCTGGAGGGGGAAATCACAGGTAACTAGTTTTTAATTTCTAATAACTCCTGTAACCAAGGGTGGCAAGGGTGTATTGCCTGCCCCTCCTAAAATACTGAACAAAATATTCCTTGGAGCTCACAAACCAAAATAAAATTAGTAAGTGGCTTTACAACTGCAGAAGACAAAATTTAGCAGTCTCAGATCAGACCTATTCAATAAATAATATGAAAAATAATGTCAGTAATTTTGGTTAATTTAGATTTTAATGAAATACTTGTTTGTTTAATTTTGATATTTTTTTTAAATTGAGGTGAGTGGTTCCTTCTTAGTTATAAATCCTTGGTATGCTGAGTTATTTAAGGTTTTCTGGAAAATTTGATGAGTTTGATAAAGGTAATTTTGTTAAGTTAAAGTTATAATATAGTAAAATAATTTTTTTTACAGGTTTGTTATTTCTTTAAGAGTGGTTGATAATAAGATAAAACTGTATTTGTTAAATTTAAAAGGTAAGATTCTTTGATATTTAATATTTTTTTTAAAGGGGTAAGTGAATTTTAAATCTTGATAAATGGTGTTAATTTTACTAGGTGAAATATTTTAATAGAGTAGTAACCCTAATCTTGGGTACTGGGTAATTTTTATTTTTATTTTAATAATAATAAGATTCCACTGAGCTTAGCTACTGGGTAATCTTCAACACTATACTTCCACTGAGCTTAGCTACTGGTCAAGTAAATTTACTATAATATACTGGACTACCTCCCAGATGAGGAATGAATTATTCCTATGCTCCTACTGTGCAGTGGATATAATTTGCATGGGATATATTTCATAGGATATAATTTTCATGGGGGGGAATTTGAAATTTGGGGGGAGAGAGCCCCTCTATTTATACCTTTTGGGAGCCCAGGGGACCCTCCATGGGAGCTGTCTTTTTCCACTTTAATTCCTCTTGATTTCATCATGTGACTCTGTTTTTGGTGAGGAACTTTCTTGCATGGGTCAGGTGATTTAAGGTTTGGTGATAATTTTCTCTCTGCACAGCCTCCATTTATCACATGATCATCTTTTGGTGGACTGATTATGATGTGATATTCTTGGATTTTCCTTGCATGCATCAGGTGATTTCATTTTGGCTGAGGATTTTTCTTGTGCACAGCCTCTTTTCTGTCACATGATATTCTGTTGGTGGATGAAGTATCACATGATGACCTTGTAATTCCTTTGCATATGTCCTATTTTAGGGTTGGTAGAAGTGGCTGTGTAATTTATGCAGGTGTCATGGTTGTTTTTCTTCTTTTTTTTTGAACTTTAAAATGAAGTCAGGTGATGATCTCTTGCACTGGTGAATTTACTGTTATGTATGAGATGATGTGATTTTTTGAGTTTCACACATGCTGTGCATAGTCATGTGGTTGAGATTTAATTGAAATTTTGTACTGCATGCAGCCTGTTGTAACTAGCTTTGGTTTGCATGAGGTGATGAGTGGTGTAAATCTGATTCTGTTTTAAGGTTTAAAGTGGGGTTACTTTGGATATAAGATAAGGTACTCCTGTGGCTGTGTTGTCAATGAGCTGCAGGAATTCCATGGGGCTGGGCTTTGCATCATGTGACTTTGAATGCAAGTTGGCTGTATAACTAATGCATGTGTCATTTTCTTGCTGCATGAGTCCTATGGCTGTAAGGGGGTGTAAAGCTGGGTGGGGTTTGTAATTTAAAGGGTGGTACCTAATTTTTTGTAACTAGTGTACCATATGTAACTTGATTTTTTACATATGCATAATGAAATTGAATAATTTATCTAAACACATACACTGCCTTTTGGTGCCTGTGCCATGGTTTTATGAGTTAAATCCAGCTTCTTGCTGTAAAATTGACCTTTTGGTGTAACATTTGAGTGTAAGTCTGCCTGTAGGCTGGATTGACTGCTGTTTTGGAGTACTATGAGCTTGAGCCTGGTGAAAAAAAATGGTATGGAATACCACATCCCCCTATCCATTTAATGCTGTCCCCAGCATTCCAGGTGAGAGCTCTCTATTCTTCATCTGATTCTATGGTTTCCTCCAATACCTCCTCCTCATTTATTGATTCATCTTCTTCACTTTCCTCTTCTTCTGTGTCTTCTTTTGTGTCTATCAACTTTCCTCTTGGGTAAAACCTTTTGACTTGAGAGGCTGCAAATCTTCTTGCTAATTCTGTTCCATCCAGCTCCTCAAGTTCATATGGTCCATTGTTTATTTGTCTGATTACTCTGTAGGGTCCATTCCATTTGTTTTTGAAAAGTAGTCCCCAATTAGTTTCTATTGCGTTGCTGTAAACCAGGACCAAATCTCCTGGATTGAGTGGTGACCTTAGTTGGTGTGCCATTCTTCTATCCTAATATTTCATTGAGTCTTCCCTTGATTTTTTGAGTTTTTCTGCTGCTTTCCTTCTCATTTCTTCTTTCCCTTCTAATTGTTTATCTCTGGCTTCCAGTAATTCCTCAGTTGTGGATATTTTGTGCCATTCTACTGCTAAAAATGTTTTTGTTTCAATGTCAATTGGTAATACTGGTATTTGTCCAAATTGGAGTTCAAATGGTGAGAAACCAGTTGTTCTTTTAGTGGAAATTCTGTCAGCCAATGTAACTAGTGGTAAATATTTTTTCCATTTCCCTCCATTTTCTCCACACATCTTGACTAATGCATCTTTAAGTTGCTTATGGCCCCTTTCAACCATTCCTTGAGACTCTGGATAATAGGGTGTGGTGATTCTGATCTTTGATCCTGATTTCTTTACTGCATCTTGCAATTCTTTTCCAAACTCTGGCCCCCCATCAACAGTTACTTCCTTTGGTGAGCCATACCTGCATATCAATTCTGAGGTGAACCATTCTGCAACTGCTTTTGCTGTTAATTTAACTAGTCCAACTGTTTCTGGCCATCCTGAAAAATCATCTCTGGCCACAACCATATACTTCCATCTTCCAGATTTGATATGGACTGCATCCATACTGACCCTTTCAAAGATTGTTGATGTTGCTGTAGGCCTTCCTTGTTCCCTTTGTAAGTTTTGACTTCTCTTTTGGCAGGCTAGGCAAGATTGAACCCATTTCTTGACTGATTTCTTCATTCCTTCCCGCCAAAATCTTGCTTTAATTCTTCTGTAAGTTTCATTTTCTCCTCTGTGGCCCATGTCTTCATGAAGTGACCTTAAAATGTATCTTTGAGCTTCTTGACTTGATACCACCAATTGAGGGTTTGGATTATTTCTCCTTTTGAGTTGGCCATCTTCCAAGAAAAAGTTGGATGACCTTCTTTTTATCCTTCTAAACTCTTCATCTTTGCTTGATTGTGGTTTCTTCATTGTGCTTAAGTATTCTTGCATTCTCTTCCAAAATCCTTCTTGTTTGGTTATTACTTGTATTCCTGAAAAATGGAGTGAATTTACATTCTTAGCCCCAAATCCAGGGTGTGGCTTGATCCAATCTTCTTCTTCATCAAATTCTGGCGCATCTTCTTCTTCTTCTTCTGAGTTTTTTGGTCTTCTGGATAGCCCATCTGGCATAGTGAAAGTTTTCCCTGGTTTGTGTACCAAATCAAAGGAAAATAGCTGAATGAAAGCCACCCATCTTGTCATGGGGGCATTGGGTAAGCAAGGGGTGTTTATCATTTCAATTAAGGCCTTGGCATCAACCTGTAATTCAAAATGTTGTCCCCAAAGTATGGTTTGAAGTTTCTTGAGAATTCTTTCAATTCCACAGAGCTCCAATTTGGGTTGTGAGTATTTTGATTCTAATTTTGAAAAAGTTATTGATTCATATAATACTGGTCTTTCTTTTCCTTCTTTGTCTTCTTGAGTGAGTACTGCTCCTGCAGCAATGTAGCTTGAATCTACTGCTAGCTTAATGTTTCCTGATCCTTTGTCATAATCCGATTTCTTGAGAGTTATTTCTTCTCCAACTATTCTTCTGAGCTTATGGAAATCTTCTTCACATTTTTGATCCCAATCCCAGTCAACATCTTCTCTGGTGAGCCTCCTGAGTGGTGATGCAACTTGTGAGAAGTTTTCAATAAACATCCTTACATAAGCACAAAGACCAAGAAATGCCCTTATTTCCTTCTTGTTAAGAGGTGTTGGCCAATTTTGAATCTTGTTGATCTTTTTTTTTGAGATTGTTCTTCCTTTGAATGATACAACATGCCCTACTATGTCCAAAGCTGGAACACAGCATGCAAACTTGGATCCTGAGATAGTAAGTCCTGCTTCTTCAATCCTGAATAAAATTCTTTCTAAGGTTATGGCATATTCCCATATAAATCTTCTTATTGATGGGTTTTCTGGTAGTGTTTCTTGGTTGTAAAGTGATCTTGGTCCTTTTATTCCTCCATCATCAATAAAAATTCCTACGCTTTCTGGTATTTCTTCTTGAGGTATCCAGGTTGTTTGGGCTTGGTATACTGCTACTGAGTTTGTGGCTCCTTGGGGTAGTCTTGTGCGTTGCATCCTTCCAAGGGGTGTTTCAAAAGTAGTGAGGGGTCTTGTAGTGACATCTAATTCTCTTTCATCATATCCTCCCATGATGTCTCCTAGTCCATAACATGCTCTTCCTGCAAATGCATCTACAAATTCTTCAATATGAGGTGGTAAGCCAGCATCCTTGATGGTGACTTTGTTGAGTTCTTGAAGGTCATGGACAATTCTGAGTTTCCCATTTGATTTGGCCACACAAAAGATTGGGCTTGTGTAGCTTGAGGTGGATTGCTCATAGAGTCCAGTATTGATTCTTTCTCTGATTAATTCAGTAAACTGAGGTAAAATTGATTTGGGAATGGGAATTGGTTTCTTCTTCCAGGTTCATGAGGTATTACTGGTATCTTGAAAGGTTTTCCATATGAGTGTTTGAGTAATTCTCTTTCTTCTTCACAGAAAGCTATTGCTTTTTCCCTTAAGGTAATTAAATTTTTAAGTAGATTGATTTCTTCATTTGATAACCATCCGGGTGGGCCAAAATTGACTTCTTGCAGTCTTTCATGGGTGACCTTGAAGGTTTCTTGAAATATAGGTGTGTTGGGTGATAAAGGTGTTTCATAAAGATCTCTTGACAAAGGTGGTCTTTCCAAAGGTGGGTTAAGGTCTTGAGGCATTGTGTCACAGCCAAGGAGGCAGGGGCATTACTAATCATATTCAACAATCATTACTTCATTGATACCCCTCAAAACCCAATCAGCAAGGGGGTTTCATTCAACATTCTCCAAATACAGTTTTCATACAGGCAAGATCCAAATACAGTTTCAAACCTCAATACAGTTTCATACAGGCAAGACCCAAATACAGGATTCACCAAATACAGGCCTGTAATCAATACAGGCGCAAATACCTGTATTGACTGTATAACCTGTATTGGATTCACCAATACAGGATTCAATCCCACATCCAGCTTCTTCCAGCATACAGACAAGTATCTCAACACTCAAACTCCAAGGCTGGTATTTCTCACATATACCAGCCCCTCTTCACCCACCTGGGGGTTTTTCCCCCAGTTAATTAAAATAGTTGATTTATTATTAAATATTATTTTATTCTCACTTTTGCAATATTATTTTATTATTTATTAAGTTAGTCTTTGCCTTCCCTCACCTGTTCAGTAGAGTCCTGGTGGCCATATCCTTTATTAATCCTTTTCTCTTTTCTGAACAGGTTGAAACAGTGGTACAGGATTATTTGTTGTTGGCTCTTTATTATTGCTTTTGTTTTGTCTCTCTTATCTTTTATACTTATTATTTTATGACTAGGAATTTATCCTCTTACTCCATTACTCTCATCATTTGAGGATTTCCTTTTGAGCCCTCCATAAGTAAGTCTGTTCACTGAGTGCCAGGCCCTCTTCATTTTAGAAGAGCCCCTGTGACATTATTTTAATTAACTCATAATTGCTTCTTTTTCTTTCATTCATTTTATTCATTTCTCTCATTCTTCAATTATGATCTTTTCATGATTCCATGATTTCTATGATTTTTATGATTTTTTCTCTCTCATCAATTTTCATCTCATTCTTTTCATTCAAATGAAAATTGATTCTCTTTCTCATTTCAAAAATTTCTGCTGACCATTTCACTTTATCATTATCATTCTCATTTCTCTTTTTTGTCTGAATTCAGGTTTTTATCAGGTTATTTGAGTGGAATTATTTGGGTTAATTGATTAATCATTCAGGGATTTTATTGATTTGGGGTATTCAGTGATTTTGGATTTTGAAATTTCTCAAGATTATTGATTGATTGATTGATTCCTCAAGACATTGATTTCACCTCAAGATTTTGAATTGACTTTGTTTGAATCGATTTGATTGACTTGATTTGACTACTCAAGATAGCTGATTTATCCTCAAGATTTGATTTAATTGATTGATTTGAATTTGATTCCTCCAGAAAATTGAATTGAATTTTGAAGATATTGATTGAATTCCTCAAGACTTAATTGATTTGATTTTGATTGACTTGATTTGACTTATTGATTGAAATTGATTATTCATAAGAATTTGACTTTGTCATATTCACTCTTCAAGATTTATTCATATTGATTCACTTCAAGATTATTGATTGATTTCTCAAGTTCATCAAGATTTTCATTTGATTGTTTTGGTCAAGCCTTCTTTTATTCAAAGTATCATCAAGTTTTATTCATTCTTCTTTCATAATGCCAGTTCAGCATAGCCCTCCAGCCAAGAATACAAGATCTCACAGACATCAAGCTGTTCTCACTCCTACATCCAGGGCTCCTCTTGACCGCACACCATCAGTTCATCAACTGAGTGAAAATTTGGACAGAGGACCACCAATGGAAGGAGCAGCACCCTCCAGAAGAGGAGGTGTGAAGTCTAGAAGATCAAGATCATTCTCTGGACTTTTGGATGGCTATCAAAGCATTCCTCAAGGGCCTAGAAGTAGATTGGGGGAAGCTGAAGATGGGGAGGGGGAGGAGTCTGTGGAAGAGGAAGAATCTGAGGAGACTGAAGTGACAGCTGCCTTGGCAGGTGCTTCTGAAGCTCCTGAGGCTCCAAATCTAGCCCTTTCTAATCAACCTTCTGTCTCTCAAGCTGAACCAAATGTTTTCAAGATGATGGAGCAAATGACTCAGTTTATGGGACAACTCACTCAAGCAGTTGCCCCAAGGGACACTTCAAAAGTCCCTGCATTCAAGACTCCATCAATGAAGGCACCTGATTCTTTTGATGGTACTAAAGCTCATAAATTGAGAGGATTCATTCAATCCTGTCAATTAATCTTTAATAATGACCCAGCAAACTTCTTCTCTGACAGGAAGAAGGTGCTTTATTCAACTTCTTTTCTTACTGGTAGAGCTGGCAAATGGATTGAGCCTTACCTCTCAAATATCTCCAATGAAGACCCATCTTATCTCCTCAATAACTGGCAGTTATTTGAAACCCAGTTATTCACTCTGTTTGGTGATCCCAATGAAGTCAGAAAAGCTGAACAAGAGTTGGACAATTTGAGGATGATGGAAAGTGGTCAAGGTTCCTTGTACATAGCTGATTTTAGAAGTTTGATGGCAAGAATTGGAGACTGGGGGGAAAGAGCCTATATTCATGTGTATAGGAGAGGCTTGGCATCAAGGTTGTTGGACCAATTGGCTTCTCACCCTGAAACTTTTGATAGTCTTCAAGAACTCATGGACATCACCTTGGAATTAGATACCAGGTACCATGAGAGGCAGAAGGAAAAGGGTAGCCATCAAGAGAAGAAGCCTCCAATCAGTGGATCCAACTCCTCCAAGCCCCCTCAAAGTTCATCATCAAAGAAGCCTTATCACAAGAAGAATAAGAAGGGGAAGAATTTTCAAGTGTTCAAAGACAAGCCTCATGCTGCTCTCCTCAATAAGGACAATAAATTAATTGGTTCTGAAAAGGAGAGGAGGATTAAAGAAGGCTTGTGCAATTATTGTGGTGGTAAACACCCATTTGAAAAATGCTTCAAGAGGCCTGAGAATAGGCAAGGGTCATCAAAAGGCTTCCCTAGCAAGCAGGGAAAAGCCTGAGTGGGAATCATGATGTGTTCAATGGTTCTCACTTGTTTCCTTCAAGAGCACAATTGTGCACTCTGAATACTAGTGTCAAGAAATCTTTAAAATTTCTTATTTTTTCTTCAATGTCTGATATTTTTTATAGTATTCTCATTGATTCTGGTGCTACAAACTCCTTTATTGCAAAGAATTTTGCTCTCGAGTACTCATTGACCATGTCAGAGCTCCCTGAAAAGATTCCTCTTTTCATTCTGGATTCCAGTGAATCCACTTCCTCGTTCATCACCCATTATACCAAGTGGGTTGTTGATTTACCTTCCTTCCCAAGCTTTGAATGGGATTTCTTTATCATAGATTCACCCAAGGGAAAAGACCTAATATTGGGCTGTGATTTTCTTTACCATTTCAATCCCATTATTGATTGGAAAAATGGATTGATCACCTATGATTCTAATCATAAGGATTCTAGTGGTATTATTTCTTCTACTAGTAATGACTTTTCCACTGCTGTCAACAGTTTTGCTCTGGTTGGTGAATTTAAGACACCTCCCCTTCCTCCTTCTGTCCATAACCCCTCCATTTTTCCCTCTCAGTCATTACTTCCATTAAGAGATGAAGTCTTCAAAGAGATAAAAGATGTTGGAGAAGATGTTGCTATATCTTCACTTCATCTCTTTCAAGGGGATATGGACCTTCCTCCTTTATCTTTTCATGCCTCCCTGGAGGAGCAGTGGGATGAGGAGGAAGAGCCAGAAGAGATTGAAACTGTGCTGAAGGTAGTCCCTCCTGTTTATCACAAATATTTTGATGTATTCTCCAAAGTGAAAGCAGAGAAACTTCCTCCACACCGTGCCTGTGATCATCATATTGAACTGGAGGGTCTTCTACCTCCAGTTGGTGTTATCTACTCTTTATCAAGAAATGAGTCAGAAACACTGCGGGCCTACATTTCAGAGAATGTAGAGAAAGGTTTCATTAGACCAAGCTCCTCCTCAACAGGACCACCTGTCCTTTTTGTTAAGAAAAAGGATGGTGGTCTTTGTTTGTGTGTTGACTACCGCAAACTTAATGCTGTCACTAGGAAGAACAGGTATCCTGTTCCTCCAATGAATCAGCTTCTTACCGTATTCAACGGTGCTACTATCTTCTCCAAGATAGATCTGCGTGGTGCTTATAACCTCTTGAGAATCAAAGAGGGGGATGAGCACTTAACTGCCTTTAGAACCAAATATGGCAGTTATGAATGTTTGGTTATGCCATTTGGCTTAACCAATGCTCCAGCTTCATTCCAAAATCTTGTGAATGATATCTTTGCAGATTATTTGGATGTTTTTGTTGTAGTGTACTTAGATGATATTATGGTCTTCTCTAGCTCTTTGGATGAACATGTTAAACATGTGGCCTCTGTTCTCCAAAGACTGAGAGACAATACTTTGTTTGCTAAAGCCTCAAAGTGTGTATTCCATGCCTCAAGTGTGGAATACTTGGGCTATGTTGTTTCAAGTGATGGCCTCAAGATGGATTCTTCAAAGGTTCAACAAATCCTCAATTGGCCTCAGCCCAAGAACATCAAGGCCCTTCAATCTTTCCTTGGCTTTGCCAACTTCTATCGTCATTTCATTAAAAATTATTCCAAAAAAATCTCTGCTCTCACTTCCCTCCTTAAAAAAGATTCTCCCTTTATCTTCAATGAGGAAGCTCTTAGTCAGTTTCAAATACTCAAAGAAGCTTTCACCACTGCTCCTATTCTCTCTCACTTTAATCCTTCTCTACCAACCATTGTAGAGACTGATGCTTCTGATTATGCCTTGGGTGCTGTACTGAGTCAGGTGAATGACTCACGAAAGCATCCCATTGCATTTGATAGTTGCAAGCTCTTACCAGCTGAACTCAACTATGAAATTCATGACAAGGAACTCCTTGGCATAGTTTGGGCTCTCAAGCGCTGGAGAGCTTTTCTCCTTTCTCTTTCTGATTCTTTTGAGGTCTTGACAGACCATTGTTCCCTTCAGTATTTTATGTCCTCTAAAGTCCTTACTCGTTGTCAAGCCCATTGGGCAGAATTTCTATCTGAATTCCACTTTATCATCACTTACCGCCCGGGCAGGCTGGCCACTTTACCAGATGCCTTGTCATGTCGGGACAATGTGTACCCAGAGAGGGGGGTGGATTTCATCAGCAAAAATCCTCAGAATTTTCATCAAGTTCTCAAGCAAAATGAAATTCAAGAGTCAAGATTCTTTTCAATAAAAGTTGATATTTTTTTCAGATGTAATTGATCACATTCAAAGACAAGTATGGCAAGACAAAGATTATAAGGAAATCCTCAAGAAATTAGCAAGAGGAGAATCAGTCCCAGACTATTCTCTTGAACCTCAAGCAAAATTATTAATGTTCAAAGATAGAGTAGTCATTCCAAGCAATCATGAAATTCAATTGGACATTCTTCAAAAGCGTCATGACTCACCGTTGGCTGGCCATCCTGGCCAGGAGAAGACCCTCAAGCTCATCAAGAGGGATTTTTATTGGGCTGGCAGAATCAAATCATCAAGGACTATGTGTCCTCATGTCAGCAATGTTCAAGAAACAAGAACATCCACCATAAGAAGTTTGGATTACTCAAGCCTCTTCAAATTCCATCTGGTCCTTGGAATTCTTTATCAACGGACTTTATCACCCAATTGCCCTTGTCAAGCAACTTTGATTCAATTTTAGTAGTTGTAGACAGATTTTCAAAAATGGCAATATTTATTCCAACTTATTCAACAATCACTGCTTTGGATTTAGCTCAAATACTCATTAATCATGTCTTTTCCAAACATGGTCTTCCAATCAGTATTGTTAGTGATAGAGGTTCATTATTTGTTTCATCATTTTGGACTCAATTGTGTCAGCAGCTCAAGATATCAAGAGATCTTTCAACTGCCTTTCACCCTGAAACAGATGGACAGACAGAGAGGGTAAATCAGATTCTAGAACAGTATCTTCGGATGTATGTCAGTTACCATCAAGATTACTGGCACACCTGGCTCCCTCTGGCTGAATTTGCCTATAATAATGCAGAACATTCATCAACAAAACAGTCTCCATTTTTCACTATTTATGGAGGAAATCCCAGCTTTGATTCAATTCACATTTCTCAAGATACACCTGCTGGAAAGGTATCATCAAAACTCCAATCAGTACCGCAAGTTGTCAAGGAAGAATTAGAGTCAGCAATAAAGCGTTTTAAGAAGTATGCAGATAAAAATAGAGAAATTCCACCTGATTTCCAACCTGGGGACAAAGTATGGCTAGCTTCCAAGAACATCAAGACAACAAGACCCACCAAGAAACTTTCAGAAAGATGGTTGGGACCCTTTGAAGTTCTCAAGAAGATTGGCAGCCATGCATATCACCTCAAGTTGCCTCAACAATGGAAGTCAGCTCACCCTGTTTTGCATGTGTCCTTATTAAAACCAGTGAAGCAATCAACTATCCCAAATCGACACCAAATGCCACAACCTCCAGTAATAGTGGAAGAGCAAGAATATTGGGAAGTGGCTCAGGTTCTGGACTCAAAACTCAAGAGAGGTTCATTATGGTATTTAGTGGAGTGGAAAGGATTCAATGAAGACCCAGAAAGAACAACTTGGGAACCAGCTTCCAACCTTACCAACTCCCCAGACCTTGTCAAGGATTTTTACACTTTGTATCCAGACAAGCCTGGCCCAAATGCCTCAAGAGTTGGATTTATGGTGCTTGGTGGGGATTGGAGGTTATGAAAGTAAGCTCCTCTCCTGGCATGCACCTTTAAGGGGGTATTCTACCAAGTTTGTTGTAAGCATCACCTTGGCCACTTTGTGAGCACTTGTCAATTCTTTGGACAGGTTCAGAAGGCCTTGCAACATAATACCCTCAAGATTTGGACCTTTCATCAAGATTTGGCCCAATCTTTTCTTTTATTTTCTCTTCTTTCTTTAATCATGCCATAAATTATCTTTCAAGACATTCATTATCAATTCATCTTATGGCATATTTCAATTCTCATTTATGGTGCTTGGTGGGGAGTGGAAGTTATGAAAGTAAGTTCCATCTCCTGGTATGCATCCCTGAGGGGTCTAATTCTTGTAAAAACATTACCTTGGCCACGCTGTGAGCATCAAATACTTGATTCCATCTTTCAGAATCTTTTGGCCAAAATCAAACGACTCACCACAAGAAAGACAACCCTCAGGCATTTCTTATTTCTTTCTTTACTCTCTTTTTCTCTGAATTCTTTTTCATTTTTATTTTTTATTTTTTATTTCATTTTCTTTTACTTTTATGATTTATTTTTCATTTCTTGTTTCAAAAGCAGCAATCATAACTCCCATATCTTGTTTGGGGAGAGAATTTGTTTAATAATCAAGAGCAAACACTAGTAATGGTAAAGACCAGCTACAGATAATCCTCATCAAAATTTCTTCAAGTCTTCTCTAAACTTAACAGCCATGGCATCTTAATAAGCAACTGCCTCCCTGGCCAAAGCAGCAGTGGGCTCCCCTAGAATAGCACTCTTCATGGCCTTATCAACAAACACCTCAGTTCAAGCATCAACTTCAGCAAATAGAGAGGTGACCACCTTCTTGTTCACGCTTTTTTGATCAGTGAAGTTTCCAGTAATATTCCAGCAGCGACGGGTTTCAAATATTGATTCAGCTTCTGGAGACATTGGGTCTCTAGAAGTGCTGGCCACTGGTGGTTGGATATTGGTAGAGGTGGAGGCAAGTGTGGAGGGCCTGGTTGGGGATCTAATTGGAAGTTGAGGTGGTTGGGGGGACCTGATCACTTCATTATTGGTGGTACTGGCTTGGACTGGGGATTGTGAGGTGGATTGGATTCTTCTTTTCTGGATTGGGGTAGTCATTTCAAGCTCTTCTCCATCAATCTCATCACTGCCTTCAGCATCAGTATCATTTTCATCTTGAACCACCAAATTTCTCTTCAATTTTCCAAGTCTTCCATCTTTTCTGTTGACCAAAATGGGAACCTCTGGGGCCACTCCAATGGGATTTCCTTGGGGGTGAATTGATCCTCCAATGGCTTCCCAGGAACCACTGGTATTATTCCATTGTTGGACACCCCTCATTCTAGATCCAGTCACTGAAGAAGAAGAAAAGAAAACACAGAATTCAGTAACCCATCAATTTTATGGCCAATCAACTCACAATTGGAGTGACCAGAGGTGGCATCAGAGGTGGGAGGTTCATCAACAGGAGCTTCCAATCCAAATCTTCCACCCTTCTTGATGCTGCTCCATAATCTTCTGGCATCTTCAGGAAAGCTATAGTGGGCTTGGGAACAATTTCTTTTTCCAAGATTGCAAAATTGACACCTGGTGGACCTAGCAGTAGCAGATTCCACACAAGGAATCCCTTTCCTCTTACAATTGGTGCAGGGTGGTTCAATAACTCTGACAGATTTAAAACCATTATAGGTTTTATTGATGTCCCAAATCTCTGTAGGGGCCATACTCTCTTCAGAAAGCTCCCTCAAGTTATCAAAAACACCAGGACCATAAAGTACAGAAGGTGGGGAATCAGAGTGATTGGAATCACAAAGGGAAGTCAGCCTTGAACTCATCTTCCAGTCAAAATTTCAAATGTAAGACCAAGAGATTTATGGACAATTGCAAGTCAGCAAGGCATTTATGGCAATTGACCAGTCAAGAAGGGGATAAGAAGAAAGAAATTCAAGAAGAAATCAAGATCAAGAAGAAAAACTGCTTCAAATGGCCCAATTGGCCAATTTCATGATTTTATACACTTTGGCACAAATGGCCATATCAGACCTCAAAACTTCAAAATTGCTCCATTTTATCATTTTTCATCAAAATATGCCTAATTATGCATATTGGCAAATTTGCGCATTTTGCGCAATTTTGCGCATTTGCGCACTTTTGCGCATTTTTGCGCAAAAGGCCCTTTTATGTTGTCAAAAGGCTTCAAAAGGCCTTTTTGGCCAATTTCATCATAATTGTGCATTTGCGCACTTTGCGCAAAAATGCGCAAAATGGCCAAAACACTTTATAAGGCCATTTTTTCAGCATTTATCAAATTTTTTCAGTTTTTCACCAATATACGCCATTTTGGCATATTTGCGCATTGGCGCACTTTGCGCATTTTTGCGCAAATTGGCCAAAATCCCCTCTAATCACAAAATCAAGGATTTTGGCCAGGACTTCTGAAATGGTCCAAAACCTCAAGTGTTGGCCACTTTATGCCAACACTCTCAAGATGAAAATTATGATGAAATCAGGTGTTCTTGGGACATAAACCCAGATCACCCACTTTTCAAAAGCCATGAGGACTCAAGAAAAGTTTTGGTGAAGACACTCAAGACAAGAATGCAGAAATTTTAAGAAGAGTGAAAGCATTTTGAAGTGAAAGAGGGAATTCAGAATCAAGATCAAGGGGAAAATACCTACAGGTGATCAAATGAGGATTTTTGTTGAGTATTGGTTGAAGAAGAAGTTTTAATGAATAAATTTAAGGAATTGGGGGAAAGAACTGTATGGATTATTTGCAAGCTCATCAAGACTCACTGTACTTATGGTGCTCAGAGCTCACCACTTTCAAGAGGGGGATAATGTCACAGCCAAGGAGGCAGGGGCATTACCAATCATATTCAACAATCATTACTTCATTGATACCCCTCAAAACCCAATCAGCAAGGGGGTTTCATTCAACATTCTCCAAATACAGTTTTCATACAGGCAAGATCCAAATACAGTTTCAAACCTCAATACAGTTTCATACAGGCAAGACCCAAATACAGGATTCACCAAATACAGGCCTGTAATCAATACAGGCGCAAATACCTGTATTGACTGTATAACCTGTATTGGATTCACCAATACAGGATTCAATCCCACATCCAACTTCTTCCAGCATACAGACAAGTATCTCAACACTCAAACTCCAAGGCTGGTATTTCTCACATATACCAGCCCCTCTTCACCCACCTGGGGGTTTTTCCCCCAGTTAATTAAAATAGTTGATTTATTATTTAATATTGTTTTATTCTCACTTTTGCAATATTATTTTATTATTTATTAAGTTAGTCTTTGCCTTCCCTCACCTGTTCAGTAGAGTCCTGGTGGCCATATCCTTTATTAATCCTTTTCTCTTTTCTGAACAGGTTGAAACAGTGGTACAGGATTATTTGTGGTTGGCTCTTTATTATTGCTTTTGTTTTGTCTCTCTTATCTTTTATACTTATTATTTTAGGACTAGGAAATTATCCTCTTACTCCATTACTCTCATCCTTTGAGTATTTCCTTTTGAGCCCTCCATAAGTAAGTCTGTTCACTGAGTGCCAGGCCCTCTTCATTTTAGAAGAGCCCCTGTGACACATTGGCTCATTGACTGGTCTCACCTTCTTTAGGACTGATTTGTATTTGGCTGCTAAAATCTGGTGATCCATCTTCAATTGGTTATTATTATTTTATTTTATTTTCTTTTATTTTTTTTTTCTAAGAATTTGTTAGTGTCCTGAAATATTGAGGTCTTCACAATTCTTCTTTCTTCTTTCTTCCATAAAAAAAATGTAGTTTAAGGTCATACAGGACCTACAACTAGGTGTGTAACCCCTGTATATTAGGTATACAAGTCCTGCAGTTTAAGTCATGCAAGGACCTCCTGGCCTAATCCAAGGGCTTATCTTGATTCTTGAGCTCCTTTGGGCTTGAATTTGGATTCCAATTTACTCTTGTTTTATTCTTCAATCTTCAAGATTCCCACTTGATGCAAGATTCTTCTGGTTGCTTTATTTCTTGATAAGGAATTTTCTTGTCTTAATTGATGGCTTGGGACTCGACTTTGTTCATTTTGGCCAATGTGATAATGATAAACACCTGTAAAACCCCTTGTTCCTGTTACACAAAGGGAGCAGTTTATTGTCATGCTGAGGACAAAAATGGTCCTTCAGCACTTCTCCTGACTAGGACAAACCCCTCCAGCTTCTTGGCTGTTATTATTTTTTCATAAGTTTCCCTGCCCAAGTCTACAGGGGAAGCAGTTTAGTGTCATGCTGAGGACCTCTTGAGTCTTCAAGCTTCTTTAAAATCCCAAGGGCAATTTGAGTTGAGTGTTTACATAATCTTGTTGGTCCATCATGGTAAGTGATTCCTGAGTCCATAATTAATTCAGTAAGTCATCCTTCAGTCCATAAATCCTGGCAAGTGATTCTTGATCTCCAATTGAGTTTCAATCCAGAATCAAAGAAATTTACAAGGTCTGGTGTTGTCCAAAGGTCAATCCATAAGGAACTCCTGCTTTTCTTCATAAATAATCTTCTTCATTTTCAGTATTTTGAATAATTGTCCTATGATAAGTTTTTTCCCAATTCTCTTGCTATTTCTTCAAAATAATTTATGTCCTTTTGTTCTTTTGTATTCCTGAATTATACCTGTTATAAAGAAATGAAAAATAAAAAATTGTAATAATAAAGTGATTTATAATTGATTTTCATATTGATTGATTGATTTTTTGATAATATTTGTTTGGATGAGGGCCCCCCTCTCCATTTAAAAATCTTGAGTTGGTTTTCAAATTTTGAAGAGGATATATTCTCATTCCCCCAAACCTTCCACTATAAGGGATAGTGTAAGAAATAAGTTTACCCACCCCTTATTTTTTTATAGTGATATTGATAAGGATAAATAATGATACAGTAAATTTACATTATTATTATTTTTCTACTAGTATAAAATAACCATTAAATGAGATATCTGATTAAAAATCAAAATTCAAATGAAATAAACCTGGATCACAATTAAGATCCTGGAACTGTTTGGTTGAAGGTGGGAATTTGTGCCAATCAGCAAAAATTGGTGCTCTTGAGAGTATTTATGATTAATATTACATAATTGAATGATCATAATTTGAGTCCTTTATTCATATAATGACCCTTATGATGCCACAAATCTTCCTTTTGGAATCATCATTGTAACTCAGACTTTATTTGAAGTCGATCGCCTTTATGGTTCAGATTTTCTGTTACCCATAAATGCATTTGAGTTGTCAAAAAATATAAACAGTGAAATTAAATTTTGTACAATAAAAAAACTCTTTTTTGCTCTTTGGGGGGCTTTTTAAATTCTATTTGGAATAAATAGCACATTGAGGTGTTATTAATATGTAAATTCCCCAAATTATGTCATCAATGTATGAGGTTTTAATATAAATAACTCCTTCATAGTTCAATTAATGCCTTCATGACACAAATACTTCTTATTTTCAAACAAGCTCCAATAACTCTCTTGTAATTGAAGAAATATTTCAAATAAATTGATCATTTTTTTAAAAAAATAATACTTGATGTAGAGTTTTTTTTTTAATTATTGTTATTATTGAGTTGAAAAATTAAGCCAACTTAATGGCTCTTGTTGTAATAGTAGGAAAAGTATAATAGAATATTCTTGAGCTCATGAATGGGATATGACCCTAATTCTTAGTGAAAATAAATAAATGAGTTTGAAATAAATAAAAAATAAAAAAAAATATGTTCAAGTCAGTAAATCTTTCTAATTCTTGTTTATAATGACATAAAATTAGAAATTAAAAAATGAGAAATGAAACCTTAGGTAGTTTATAGTCTTGCCTAGGACTCATCCTGTTTTTTATAGTCCTTGAAAAATCTTCTTGAATACTTCAAATAGGCAGTTTATGGTCTTGCCAAGGACCATTGTTGATTTTTTAATGTATTTTGAGTTCTTTTGACAATTCTTAATGGTCAGTTTATGGTCTTGCCAAGGACCATATTTTGTCTTTGCTTTGGTCCTTGTTGATAATTTTAGTGATTTATTTTTGATATTGGAAGGGGCAGTTTATGGTCTTTCCAGGGACCATTGACTTATTGTTTTGTTGATAATTACTTGATTCCTTGTTGATACTTTTGGTTTTGAGTTATCTTCAAAGCCAAGTTGTAAATTGAATTAAACAGTTTATAGTCTTATTTAAGACTCATTTTCACTTTGAAAAATACTTTTAAGGTTATAAAATCAGAGACCTATTTTCATTATGAACACCTGTAGCATTCAAAAATAAAATATGTCAGTATCATGTAATATTAAGGGGAAAATCAAAAAAATCCAGCAGTTTAATGTCTTTCTGAGGACATTTTTGTTATTTTTTTTGTATCCTGAGGGCTTTTCCCTTTTTAATCCCTCCTTCTGTTATATATATTGACTTTTTTTCATTTATAAATGAATTAATCAGTTTTAAGCCATGCTGAGGGCTTTTTTTTGTATATCCTGGTAGCATATTAAAGCAATTAAAACAAAAAAGAATAGTTTAATTTAATATCAAAGATAAAATGATGATAAAAAACAAAAAACAAGCAGTTTAAAGCCTTTCTGAGGGCTTTTGTTTTTTTTGATCCTATTTTTTTTATAATCTTTTTTTTTTTGATTTTGTTGTTTTTCTTTCTAAGACCTGTATCAATTAAAACTTTCAAAAAAAACATCAATCATAAGAGAGAAAATCATTAAAAATTGAAAATAAACACAAATAGAAGAAAACATCAGTTTAAAGCCTTGATGAGGGCTCTTTGTTTCTTTTCAAAGCCCTGTTCATTCATAAAAAAATGGTTAGTCAACTAATTGAATCATAAAAAAAATAAGCAGTTTATAGCCATGCTGTGGGCTTATTTGTATGTTATTTTTAATTTATAGCCCCCCTTTTTTTTAATTGTTTTCCTTTTGAATTTCCTATAGAAATCAATAATCAGAAGTTTTTTTTTTTTTTTTTAAATTGAAACAGTCATAAAAAAAATAAAATATTGTTAAAATCAAGAAAAAATAATCAGTTTAAAGCCTTGATGAGGGCTTTTGTTAATTTATTATCATTCCAAAACATAAAGATCCAACAGTTTAAAGTCATGTTGAGGACTTTTTTTTGTGTTTGTTTGTTTTTTTTTTGTTTTTTTTTTTTTGAATTTCTTTTTTTTAAAAAAAAATATTCTCTTGAGCTTATAAAGTCCTGAAATTGGTCCTAATGTTGAATACTGTTTTTCTGCACTTGTTTCTTTTGTTTTTCATTGAAATATTCATTCTGTTATATATATTGTTTTATTATTATTTTAAGGCCTTTGTAAAGAAAATCATTAGTAGATTTAATTAAAATATTGCATAAGATTAAAAATAAATAAGCAGTTTATTTATATTCTTATATATATAAATATATTTTCTGTTTAAATTTGTTTTTTATATGAATATATATTTCTATTATTGAATATTTATTTATTTTTTTTATATGGGACTTCTTAATTAGTCCTATTTTGCTAATCGGGCCGTACAGCCCGGTACTGGCTGTAGGAGGTCGGTGTCCTATATCCTCGCCACGACTCCTGCTCTTCGACTTATTTATCCTAACTTCTTTATATTTTTTTATATTACTTTTTTTTTTTTTATTATTATTTTAGTAAAACTCTTTTTTTTTTGCATTATGAGCCTTTACAATGCAAATTCCTCGATCCATCTTACTTCAAGAACAGGCCCCTGGAGAAGACTACTGGCCTTACAAACACCTCAAACACTACTCGTTGATACTGTATTCCCTCGACATATCCCAGGAAGTGATTAGTGAGCCAAGTCGGATAGTGACCAGCAGTGTACGTTTGTTGCCCTAGCTAATCCCGCCCTCAGAGTGTGGCTTACCGACTTCTGTGATCTTATAATTTCTAGGTAGCGTTAAGCCAAGCGAGCTAAATCCGCTCTAATCGGAGTAGTTCACCAGTTTGTTGTGGAGTTAGTGGATTCCTTCTTCCTATACGCCCTGATAGCTGCATTCGCTTCCCAGGTCCACTGCTTTCGTGATTCTTCAACAGTTATAGGACTTTTATCGGCAGCTTCCATGCCTCAACGCCCTCCTTGGACCCAAAGTTGTATTTGTCAGTTATTAATTGGCTAATTTCTTTTTGTTTTTCTTGGTATATTATGGCGGTTGGTAAGTAATTCAGTTTCAGTATAACTCAGTCCTTGGATTTGTATTCTATCTGACAGGTACCATTGGCAATTCTGCAAGGTAATGGCACTGCCTCTGATTCCATCCGATAAGCGAAACGTTTCATGGATTCCATGCTAGCTAAAGTCGGTTGCCATTGGACTACCTGCAACGTTATCTAATTTTCGTTTTTCATTGGCAATTCCGCAAGGTAGTGGCACTGCCTCTGATTGCACCCGCTAAGCAAAACGTTTCATGGATTCCACGCTAGCTAAAGTCGGTCGCCATTGAACTACCTGCAGCTTTATCTAATTATGCTTTGATCTATTAACCTTCTTTCTTTTTTTCTTTTTCTTTTTTTTTTTTTATTTATTATTTATTTATTTTATGTATCCGCTGATGTAGGATTTTGAGAGCTTTTGATAAGGTGAACCCTTCCATACCACGCTGGTTCCGAAATGATATTTATAGGACGTCAATCTTCCTGTTTTCTCCATTCCCGCTAATCTTCCATTGGACTTTATTGGGCCTGTTATGTTGACTCGAACTTGAGGTACAATCTTATACTTGCCTTATGTGAGTGGCTTGTGTTGAGTAGTTCTTATTGAGATTGACGACTTCTTTCCCCTTTCTTTCAAAGTCTCCTCTTTTATTTTAAAATGAGCTCTGTTCTCCCCATTTACTCCTCCACCTTCTTTAAAGGCAATCGAGCCTTTTACAATTGAAGAGTTCAAAGAACTAGTTTTTGGTACTCCAGCCACGCCTGTCAAGCAATCCATGTGGGAATGGATCACCTCGATGACTCCCCCTTCAACACCAGCCCTTGCCAATTACTCCGTTAGTTCTACCAGAGCCTCCCTCCGCGGCTTTGGCATTTTACACCTTTATAAATGGCAATTACCTCCCTGAACTTTTCGTCGATGATCCCGTGATTTTCTTTTCGAGTGGGCCGACTTCCAACCTTCAAAGCCCTAATCACCCTGCTACGCATTACGACCTCGTGACTGCAATGGTTGTGTGGTTAAACCCTCAAAATGATTAATGCAAGTTGCATTTCCTTCTACTTTGTTCCCTTTTTCTAAAACTGATCGTTCCGTTTTTTTTTTTTTTTTTTTTTATTATTTTTATTTATATATATATAATTTTAGTTGAATTACTTATAGGGCCTTTGTTGTTCCTAGTTTCTTGATGTTCTTCAAGTCTGATAATGACCAAAACTTGAAATTTTTGTTTTAACTAAGTAGTTTGAATAACCTTAATTAAGGTTAAGAGATGCAGCCCCAATGCCTTCTCAGAAATCCTAATTTAGTTGTTGAGCTTGTTTGTCATATTCATTCAACTAAGTCGTCTCTGAAAAGAAACCTAACATAGTAAAAAATAAAACCAGACTTTTTAGTCTACTTTTATGCGGACTCTCACTCCATGTCTTCTGAGCCAATTGGATTTAGTCAACAACTACTTAAGTCGTGTTGAGTTCAGTACCATTTTAAATATTTTATTTTGTTTCTCTTCTTTTAGTATGAAAGAAAAATTGAATTGTAAAGAGGAAGGATAAAAGTGATAAAGATAAAATAAAATAAAATGAATAAATAAATAAAAATTGATGAAAGAAAATAAAATAATATGAATGGAAATAGGATTGATGATTAAGCAAAGAATTGAGGACTTAGCAAGTAAGATTTATTTTTAATTAATTTCCTTGACCAAGTATTCTATTCACTAATTCCTTCTTGATAAAATTTCCTACCCTCCATTTTTCTCTTTTGAGAGCTTTAAACAGGTATTCTTGACAGAAAGAGTCCCAATACTCTGTAATTAATTGAGTTGTACCACCTTTGAGACTGAGCATTGCTGGTATAAGTGTTTCTTCCCAGTGGCAATCCCAGGTGGAATTATTAATAATATACCCTCTTGAGATCTTGCTTATTTTACCATTTTTAATTTCAAAATCCTGGAGGTTGAACCAGTTTTGGAATTCCCAGGTCCTCCAAAATAATGATTTCCTGAGGTTTTCATTCATGGGGAATATTTCATCCCAGTATTGATTTCCAAGGTTGCCATCAATTCCATCCCAGGTCAGTAACTCTAAAAATTCATATTTTGTAAGGTTGAATCCAGATAATTCTTTCCATGGATGAGATGTGACATTTTCTGATGGTGATTCTTCTTTTTCAAAGATGTCCTCAAACTCAATATAGGGAAGTATTATGGTGGAAATATCATAACAGGGTTCTGGCTTTATTTTCAAGAACCAGTCAGGATTTTCAATTAATTCTTGTGGATTGATTTAATTGGCCCAGACTTCTTTTTCTTCTATCGACCTGGTATCTGTGTCCATTGACCAGGGATTTTCTTCAGGTAATGGCCATGATTCCATTTTGAAGGATTTGGTGGATTTTGAAGTGTTAAGGTAAGATGAATTGAGAATAGTATCAAATTTATTTATCAAAATAGTTTGAGTGTAGGTTTAATGGGTTTTGGATGATAAATTTGGGTAATAATTTGGATATTCCTCTTTGATAAGGCAGGAGGTCACTGCCTAGTGATGCTTGATTTTGGGTGAGTGAAATTGATTATTTTAGTTGATAAGAATTGATTTTCCTCTTTGATAAGGCAGGAGGTCACTGCCTAGTGATCTTATGATTGATTGTTTCTTCTTTTTCTAGGTGAGTGAAGTTATTGATTTGATTTGGTGAGAGTTGATATTCCTCTTTGATAGGGCAGGAGGTCACTGCCTAGTGATGCTTGGTTTTTTTATATTGATG
This sequence comes from Austropuccinia psidii, assembly GCA_023105745.1. Taxonomy (NCBI): domain Eukaryota; kingdom Fungi; phylum Basidiomycota; class Pucciniomycetes; order Pucciniales; family Sphaerophragmiaceae; genus Austropuccinia; species Austropuccinia psidii. The sequence goes on from JALGQZ010000001.1 coordinate 29,268,093, forward strand.
GAGTATCCTTAAAGTTCCGAAGGGTTTTTTTATTGATATCTTTATATTCTGGTTGCCAAACTGAATTTTTAGTGATAATTTAGTCTTTTTTCATTAATTCTTCCCCCATAGGATCCAAAAGTTGATCAGTTGGCCATGGTGAAGGTCATTGATATTTTTTTTGTAAGTTTTTTTTTTTAATTTTGTTTTTGTTTTTGTTTTGTTAATTTTTGAGGAATAATTTGTTGATGAATTTATTCTTTTTTAAGGCAGGAAGTCACTGCCATATGAGAGAAAAAATGAAATAAAAGAGAAACTAATGATACATTTGATGAATGATACTGATAAATTTTAGAAAAAAATCTTGATTTTGTTCGCTTTATTCAAAGTTGAGCTCCCCCAAGTGGGAAAGGTGAGTGTCTGTTGAGCAATATGGTCAAAATAAGGTCTTTGATGGCTTCCACAAAGCTATTTCTTTCCTCAATCTCTGGTTCTGATGGAAATTTTGACCACCATAAGTTTTCATCAATGAATATATATCCATCTCCAATCCATTTCATTCTCCCAGTTTGATATGTTGATCCATTTAATCCAAGGTACCACTGGGCCCAAATTTGATTGAAGTAAAGTCCTCTTCTTGGTAGTGTGGCCATTTCAAATATTTCATCCCAAAATTTGTTTTCAAGGTTACCTTTAATTCCCTCTTCAGTTAATAATTCTAGGAATTGAAAATTGTTCAAGCTTGCTCCTGGAAGGGGACATAAATATTTATCTTCACATAAACGGTCTTGAGCTTCATCCCCATAAATATCTTCAAAGGTAATTTATGGCAGGTAAATGTAGTTGTGTTCATTTTCTAAGATGAATTCTGTTTCATCATTTTCATTGGGAGGTTGCTGGATGAATTCAGGGTTTTCCAGTTGCCATTCATAAGGTTCTTCTTGGTTGTTCAATGGTCTGTCCAAGAAGTTAATATGGTATGTTTCTTTTAAATTTTTGTCTCTTTCTTCCATAATTCTGAGGTGCTTTTCAATTTCATTTATAATCTCTTCATCTGAGAGCTCATGATGTTCACTAAATCTGACTTTCTTTTTTTTTGGGTTTAGGTTTGAAAGGGGTTCCATGTATTTTCTCATTTCCATCCACCAAAATTTGGAATGTTTCTCCATTATTATTAATTGGCTTGTAGCTTATGTTGGGTAGTTCATCTTCAGAGGTTGAGTCTTCAAGCTGTCTTTTGAGATTGCTTGGCAATTTTTTCTTTTGAGAATCTTGGCCAAATTTATCCCTTTTTGGAGATATGGATAAATGTTGGGTCTTCTGGGTCAAATTGATTATGGTATTGTCTCCTTTTGCATTTTGAAACTTCTTTCCTGGGTTATTTCTGACTAATTTTGCCATATTACATAAATCCATTCCTCTAGGTGGACCAGTTTGCCATCCAAGTGCTTGAGGTTTGCATATTGGCATGCATAATCTTCTTCCATCAGGTTCTTGATAGCTTAGTATTTCACCTTGTTTATGGGAGAATTCTAGTCTGATATTGTTGTCTGCCAAGAAAGGTCTTCCAAGTACTGTATGGACAGATCCTTTTTCAATGAAAAAGTGTATTTGGGTTTCTTCACCTGAAGCCAAAATGATTGGAGTAAATTCTGATAGTGCAACCAATGAAGTGGTATGCCCTCCAATACCTCTGAGGTTCATGTTAAGATTTCTTGTTGTGAGTGAGGCTTTTATTGCTATTTCTTCTGGTATAATGTTGAGTTCTGCCCCAGTGTCCACTAATGCTCTGATAGGATATTCTTCCTTTCCAATAAAGATTTCCATAAATCCCAAAGGACAGGCATAATGAATCTTGGGCTTTGGTATTTCTTTGAATCCAAATGTTAATAGTCTTTCTTGAAGATCCATTGAGTTGAGTGATTTAATTTTTTCCTTGTCTTTTTCTGATAATTCTTGTAATTTATGGACAAAATTGGGTGACATCCTCAAGATTTCTTCAATGGTGAGGTTGATCTTTTGTTGCATAATTTTCTTGATAATTTTATCAATTTCCAATTTAGTTTCAACTTGTTTCTTTTGAGGCTTGCTGACTTTCTTTTCTTGTTTTGGAATTTCTTCATCTTCATTTTTATTGGCAATATTTTCAATTTCCTCCTCAGGTTGGTCTGGTTTTGGAATATTTGAATTTTGGAATTTGGTGGGAATTATTACTCTTTCTTCATCTTTTTCTTCTTCAATGTAGGTTCCTGGAATAGCTGCTTTCTTCTTTGGCTCTTGATTTTGGGCTTGTCTTTCCATCCTTTGTTTTGTCTGTCTTAATCCAATGTGTGATTCAAAAGGGTCATTGGCTGAGGAAATGGTAGGTAGTTTCTAATTTGACTACTCTTCAACATGTGCAATTGAGGTTGTTTTATCATCTGATTTCTTTTCAGTGGGCTTTATCTCTTCTTCTGGCTTTGGTTTGAAAGTAGGTTTTTCCAGAAATTTCTTGTTGAGCTCTGATTGTTCTTTTGCAAAATCCCTGACTATATCTTTGGCACTTTCATTTCCTTCCATAGGTACTCTCTGATAGTTGGGGAAGAGGTAAGATGCTCCCTGGGTTCTGACAATTCTTCTGTCCAGATCTTCAGCAAGGTGAGTGCATCTAGTTGCTGTATGACCTTCTTCCTTGCAGTAAGCACACTTCAATGGTGGTCTTGGAGCCATTTGAGCTGCTATGTATGGTTGGTAACTGGATGAAAATGGTGGTAAAGGATTCCTTGGCCTATATGGCTGGTTATTTTGAGGGAATCTTTTCTCTTGATTGTTGTTCCAGTTCCTTCTTGGTGGATTCACTGCTTCTGAAAGGCTTTTAAGTTGATTTAAAGCTTCTTTAACTGATTCTTTTCCCTCATTTCTTGGCTGAGGTTCTGGTTGTGGAGGGTTTTTAATTTTGTGGGTGAGTTCTTTTACTTGTTTTAAAACTTCATCCCAGCTTTCATCCTCAAATCTTGTTTTCTTTTATGGAGGTTTTGGGTTAGAAAATTCCTTTTTGCTGAATAAGTACCTTGGCCTCCAAGTCTTGTTCAATGTATAATTTCAAAATATCCAATCTTGGAATGATGTAACCTGCATCCAAGGCTTGAACCATAGCTCTGTCTTTAATCATTTCTTTGTAAATTGATTCTTTAACACTAGTGGAAAGGCTGGCCAATATTTCCTGGTTATGATTGATATCACCTTGGATATATTGGTATCTTTTGAGGTAAGTGATGATTGCTTCATATTCCCCAATGAATTTTCTGTACTGTGTCATGTTTCTTATTCCACCTTCTTGTTGAGTTCTTGCAAATAAATCAGTGATTGAGGATAATCTTTATCTTCTTTCAGGTGAGACTGTTCCCCATCTTCTTTTCATATCCACTTTCAATTGATCCCAATCAGCTGTCTCATATCCTGGAATTCCTTCAATATGATAACAAATTTCTTCATCTTTTGTCCAAAATGCTATTTGTCTTGCAATGTCTCTTCTACTTGCTCCTTCAATTTCTGCAATATTTTCAACTTTCTTGATGAATCTTTCAACATCCTTTTCATCAAACCATAAGTTATAGTCCTTGGCTCTAATTTTCACTATTGGAGTAGTGTTTCTTGGAATTTCTTGATGTAATGGAGTTGGCATTTGGGAAGAAATGTTGACTCTTCTTGGTAAGGTACTTTGTCTTTGTTCTGTATAAGGTGTTGATGTGGCCATGGGTCTAGGATAATGTGAAGGTGATCCATGCTGCCTGAATGATCTTGGAAGGGTGGTTTGTTCTTCAATGGGACTATTTTGTGGAGTATAACTTGATGATTTATTTTTCCTTTCTTTTTTGATTAGTGCTAGCAATTCTGCTTGCATTTCTAGCATCTTATGCTGAAGTCTCTCTGTTGAAGACATTTCTTCCTGTCCTTCAACAGTTTCTTCATTAAAGTTTTCTTTGTGGATTTCTTCAATACTACCAGGTAATTTTGATGATGAAGGTTTATCCATTTTTGGTTGGTTTATTTCCTCCTTTGATTTTGGTGTTGAGTTATTTATTTTATTTCTTTCAAGGAGATAAAGGAAGAGTTTTTCCACAACCTTCAAGTCCCTTTTATTGGTTCTTGGTGTTGCAATAGGAAAATTAGAATATTTTTCTGATTCCTCTCCTAATTCTGATTCTTGTTTGGGTGGATAATAGTAATGATCGGAGTGAGTTGATGATTCAGATTTTTGAGATGATGGTTTTTGCTTATTTTGATTATTTGAATCCAGTTTTTGTTATAAAAAATAGTATTCTTGGAGTAGTTAAGAATTTCATAATTTATTGATTTTAATTTAATTTTTATTGAAGTTGAGGTTATCTGCCACTGTTGGGACACCAGATGTGGGAACTCCTCTTGTGTGGGATTAAAATGAGGCAGTACCTGGAGGGGGAAATCACAGGTAACTAGTTTTGAATTGCTAATAACTCCTGTAACCAAGGGTGGCAAGGGTGTATTGCCTGCCCCTCCTAAAATACTGAACAAAATCTTCCTTGGAGCTCACAAACCAAAATAAAATTAGTAAGTGGCTTTACAACTGCAGAAGACAAAATTCAGCAGTCTCAGATCAGACCTATTCAATAAATAATATGAAAAATAATGTCAGTAATTTTGGTTAATTTAGATTTTAATGAAATACTTGTCTGTTTAATTTTGATATTTTTTTTTAAATTGAGGTGAGTGGTTCCTTCTTAGTGATAAATCCTTGGTATGATGAGTTATTTGAGGTTTTCTGGAAAATTTCATGAGTTTGATAAAGGTAATTTTGTTAAGTTAAAGTTATAATACAGTAAAATAATTTTTTTTACAGGTTTGTTATTTCTTTAAGAGTGGTTGATAATAAGATAAAACTGTATTTGTTAAATTTAAAAGGTAAGATTCTTTGATATTTAATATTTTTTTTAAAGGGGTAAGTGAATTTTAAATCTTGATAAATGGTGTTAATTTTACTAGGTGAAATATTTTAATAGAGTAGTAACCCTAATCTTGGGTACTGGGTAATTTTTATTTTTATTTTAATAATAATAAGATTCCACTGAGCTTAGCTACTGGGTAATCTTCAACACTATACTTCCACTGAGCTTAGCTACTGGGCAAGTAAATTTACTATAATATACTGGACTACCTCCCAGATGAGTGTCACAGGGGCTCTTCGAAGTGAAGAGGGCCTGGCACTCAGTAGACTGGGACTCACTTATGGAGGGCTCAAAGATGTGGTAAGAAAGGATAAAATTAAGAGTGTTAAAGATGAATTACTAAAAGAATGAATATAAGAAGCAGCAACAAAAAAGAATAAGAATAAAGGATAGAAGAGCCAACCACAAACAAGTCCAAGTCCACTGTTTCAACCTGTCAGAATGGAAAGAGAAGGCTTAATAAGGATATGGCCACCCAGCTCATACTGTACAGGCGAAGAGAGAAAAGGCAAAGACTAACTTAAAATCAAATAATTATAATACCCAAAATAAGGATAAGAATAATTGTAAAATAATAAATAAACTAAATTAATTAACTGGGGAAAAGTCCCCAGGGGGGAGGAAGAGGGGCTGGTATATGTGAGAATCACCAGCCCTGATCCAGAGGAAGAATTTTCATGAGAATATTTGATGATTGAATTGAGTCTGGCCAATACAGGTCCTGTACGGCTGTACAGAACCTGTACAAGAGGTGTGGTGTATTTGAGTGATCATACAGTTTCAAGTTGGTGTATTGAAACTGTATTGGGTGAATCCAGCCTGTACAGGTATTGACAGGCTGTATTGAGGTACCAAGCTGTATGCATGTTTCAGAATGAGGATTGCTGAAACTGAATGCTGATGCAGATACTGGATTTGCTGATTTGGGGTGTTTGAGTGGGTGAATGAATGAATACCCTTACCCCTGATGGATGGTTGTTACAGTATCCCCCTCTTGAAACTGGTGGGCTCCTGAACACCATAATACCCTGCCACTGTTGAGTGGCATCTCAATATCCCCACATTTTTTTCAGAAAATTTTCTTTTTAATTTTCTTTCCTCTTGACCATTATCCTGAAAATCCTTCATTCCTTCTTCCCTGCCAATTCAATTGATTCCCCCCTTTTTCCAAGCTTGAGTGAGTATTCCTTCCAGACTATGCCATTCTTTTCTTTTGATTCAATCAGCCATGCCTTGGGATGTGGCCTTGGGATATATCCCAGAATAAAGGCCATTGAGCACTTGTGCTCAAAAATTGGTGCCCAATGAGTATATGACTTGTACTCATTGGCCCAGACTTAATCCAATGAATGAGTGAAACTTTCCTCCAAGGGGTCTTGTCCCCATTATCCAAGGAATGGGCCTCAGACAGCCCTCCAAGTGGTTCTTGGGCTGTGGCCTCCATCCTGAGTGATCTTGATGCCATTTGCTTTCTATGGTCTTTTTGGCCTTGTTGGGTGTTTCAGTGATTGAGGCACTTTTTTTGATTTTTGGCCATAATAGGCCTTTTGGAGTATCTGGGGTCCTACGGTCCGTGGGCCGTACGCCGCGGTCCGCGGTCCGTGGGGGCTATTGGAGGCCCCCAGGACCAAAATGAAGCCCCTTGGCCCAAATTTGCTGGGGGCCCAGAAATGGCCCATTCCCAATTTTCACCATACATGGCCTGGACCCATTGAAGGGGTTCAGGACCATCAAGATCTTGGCCTCCCCCAAAGTTGCAGGGGAGGCCCTGGGTGATGAGTTCAGCCCCAAAGGGGTGTGAACCTTCACCTTAGAGGCTTTGAGGTGGGGCATAATTGAGTTATGGCCCCATTTCCTTGAGTCAAATTTCTTTTTCTTGATGTGGAGAGGATTGATTCTGACGTCTTGAATCTTCTGCTTGCACATTCTTCAGTTATGAGTTCCAAACTGACTGAACTCACGGAATCTTCCCCTTCTGCACCGCCACCGTCTGTTCTTCATGGTTCTGGCGTCTTCAGTCGATTGTCTTTTCCCTCCATGGCGTCTTCTGGCCATTTTGACCCCTCCCAAACATATGATGGGTTCAGAGCAGTTGAAGTTCTTGATCCTGCCTGTACTGAGTGTTTGGCCAGGGGTAAGGATTGCTTTCAACATTACAATCCTCGATCGTCAAAATGCCATTTCTGCTTTATTGGGAAGAAGCCATGCTGCCGTACCGGATCAACTTTGTCCCAGGTCAGGGGGCACTTATGGAGTAGGAAGCATGGGCCTTATGGGCAGGAATTCCCCATTCTTGAGGAACCTACCCCTGATGCCACTTCTGGGTTTTCTCAATGTGAGTGACTTGCATTTCTTGGTTGAATTGATGCTGATATTTTGATGTAGTTGCTGGTTCCAGGCAGAGGGATGTGGCCAGATGGACTAATGTTGGAGGGCCCATTCCAATTGGTGGTAGGCCCATACACTACAGCTCAGAAATCCCAATTTCAAGGACCAATGCTGATGGAGTGGTGAAAGTAGTGAAAAAACTAAGAAGAATTGTTGATTACCCAACAGATCCAGATGCTGAAGGAAGTGATGAGCTGGATGGTGAAGAAGTTCAAGTTATTCCTCATTCAAGTGGCCATCCATCCAGAAATTCCTCTTCTCAACCTCTTGCCAACACCAGATTCCAAAGCCAAGTGATTCCCAGCACTCCAAGAACCTTCCAACCAATGCTTGCTTCCATTCCTACAACCCTTCCTCCTCCTTCACCAACTACTTCCCACACCACCAGGCCTGCCTTGAATCCAGCAGTAAGACCATCTCCAGTTCAACAGCCCAGAAACTCACCCATAAACACCTCCCGTCAACTCCAACCTGTGGCCAGCTCCAGCAGAAGAAGAGATGGATTGTCTCCTTTGCCGTTTCCTGCTGCTCAAGTTTTTCAAAGAAGAGAACGTTGGCCTATCCAGGTTACCAGAGAAGATCCCAATGCGGCTAGTGAAAATCAAGATGCTGTGGCCAGATTATTCAGGAGGGTTGATAGAAATAGCAGAGAGGTGATTATGTATGCCAATGACAGGACTATTCCAGGTACTGCTTCTGAAGAGATGGCTGCAAAATTTGCCTGGTATGAAGATGAGTTGATAAATGATTTCCAGAGAACTTTTGATGACTTGGGTAGAGATAACTAGTTTTCCTTTTCCTTGTTTGTGTTTGGTTTGACTTCTATCCCCACTCTTATAACTACTAAAAAATAAAAAATAAAAAAGATAATGGAACCTCCCAATACATGATTTGGGGAGGGGATGCTGCTGCTTTAAAGAAATAAAAGAAAGAAAATTATACAAGTAAAGAAAGAAAAGAAATGAAAATAAATAAGAGAAAAATGAGAGTAAAGAAATAAATAAAGAAAAAAGTCCTGATGGTTGGTCCTTCTTGTGGTGAGTTGCTTGATTCTGGCCAAAAGTGTCTGAAAAATGAAAACCAAGCATTTTGATGCTCACAGAGTGGCCAAGGTAATGTTTTACAAGAAGTAGAACCCTCAGGGATGCATACCAGGAGATGGAACTTACTTTCATAACTTCCACTCCCCACCAAGCACCATAAAATTGAAAAGAATTGCCATAAATGACTTCTGAGATGAATTGCCATAAATGACTTCTGAAATGAATTGCCGTAAATGACTTGAAGTAATGAATGTCTTGAATTATGATGATTGGCATAAAATGAAATGATAAATAGAAAAAGAAATGAAAAATAAAGAAGAAAACATTGGGCCATATCTTGATAAGGTCCAAATGGAGGGTATTGATGTTGTATGCTTCCTGAACCTGTCCAAAGAAATGACAAGTGCTCACAAAGTGGCCAAGGTGATGCTTACAACAACATATGGGTAGAATACCCCCTTAAAGGTGCATGCCAGGAGAGGAACTTACTTTCATAACTTCTTCTCCCCACCAAGCACCATAAAATCAAACTCTTGAGGTATTTGGACCAGGCTTGTCTGGATATAATGAATGGAAATCGTTGACAAGGGCTGGTGAGCTGGTAAGGTTGGAAGCTGGTTCCCAAGTGGTTCTTTCTTGGTCTTCACTGAATCCTTTCCACTCTACAAGATACCATAATTTACCTCTTTTGAGTTTTGAGTCCAGAACCTGAGCCACTTCCCATTCTTCTTGCTCCTCCACTAAAACTGGTGGTGGCGGCAATTGGTGACGATTTGGGATAGTTGAATGCTTGACTGGTTCTAATAAGGACACATGGAATACAGGGTGAACTGTCTTCCATTGCTGAGGCAACTTGAGGTGATATGCATGGCTGCCAATCTTCTTCAGGACTTCAAAAGGTCCCAACCATCTTTCTGATAATTTCTTGGTGGGTCTTGTTGTCTTAATGTTCTTGGAAGCCAGCCATACTTTGTCCCCAGGTTGGAAATCAGGTGGAATTGCTTTATTTCTATCTGCATACTTCTTGAATCTCCTTATTGCTGACTCTAATTCTTCTTTGACAACTTGCTGTACTGATTGGAGTTTTGTTGATAACTTTCCAGCAGGTGAGTCTTGAGAAATATGGATTGAGTCAAAGCTGGGATTTCTTCCATGAATGGTGAAGAAAGGTGATTGCTTGGTTGATGAGTGTTCTGCATTATTATAGGCAAATTCAGCCAGAGGGAGCCAGGTGTACCAGTCATCTTGATGATAGCTGACATACATCCAAAGGTACTGTTCTAGTATCTGATTTACCCTCTCTGTCTGTCCATCTGTTTCAGGGTGAAAAGCGGTTGAAAGATCTCTTTATATCTTGAGCTGCTGACACAATTGAGTCCAAAATGATGAAACAAATAAGGATCCTCTATCACTGACAATACTGACTGGGGGTCCATGCTTGGAAAATACATGACTAATGAAGATTTGAGCTAAATCCAGAGCAGTGATTGTGCCATAAGTTGGAATGGAGATTGCCATTTTTGAGAATCTGTCCACAACTACTAAAATTGAATCAAAGTTGTTTGACAGTGGCAATTGAGTGATGAAGTCCATTGATAATGAATTCCAAGGACCAGACGGAATTGAAAGAGGCTTGAGTAATCCAAACTTCTTGTGATGAATGTTCTTGTTTCTTGAACATTGCTGACATGAGGACACATAGTCCTTGATGAATTGATTCATGCCAGCTCAATAAAAATCCCTCTTGATGAGCTTGAGGGTCTTCTCCTGGCCAGGATGCCCAGCCAATGGTGAGTCATGACGCTTTTGAAGAATATTGAGTTGAAGTTCTTCATTGCTTGGGATTACCACTCTATCTTTGAATAATAATAACTTGGCTTGAGGTTCAAGAGAATAATCTGGAACTGATTCACCTCTTGCTAGTTGCTTGAGTATTTCTTTATAATCTTTGTCTTGCCATACTTCTTTTTGAATCTTGTCCACTAAATCTGAGAAAATTTCCACTTTGATTGAGAAGAATCTTGACTCTTGAATTCCATCTTGCTTAAGTATTTGATGAAAATTATGAGGATTCTTGCTGATGAAGTCCACCCCCCTCTGTGGGTACACGTCGTCCCGACGTGACAAGGCATCTGGCAAAGTGGCCAGCCTGCCTGGGCGGTAAGTGATAGTGAAATGAAATTCTGAGAGAAATTCAGCCCAACGGGCCTGACGACGAGTAAGAACTTTGGAAGACATGAAAAACTGCAAGGAAGAGTGGTCTGTCAAGACCTCAAAAGGATTGGAAAGAGAAAGAAGGAATGCCCTCCAGCGCTTGAGAGCCCAAACTATGCCAAGGAGTTCCTTGTCATGAATTTCATAGTTGAGTTCAGCTGGTAAGAGCTTGCGACTATCAAATGCAATGGGATGCTTTCCAGAGTCATTCACCTGACTCAGTACGGCGCCCAATGCATAATCAGAAGCATCAGTCTGTCACAACCATGGCAATTCACCTCCTTGGATCCCCATATGGCATATCAAGCCACAGTTCATTTATGGCCAATTGGCCATATCCATCACCAGTGGCCAATATGGCCACGTCATCATCTTATGGACCTTTTATGGCCATTTGTGTTTTGGAGCCTTCATGGCCCTTCACCTCAATCCAGAACCCATAGCGGCAATTTATGCCCAAATGGGTATTTCTGGTCATTTCCCTCAAAACCAGGGGAAATGGCCCAAATGGCTGTTTTTGGCCATTTGCCTCATAATGCGCATTTGCGCATTTTTGCGCATTTTGCGCATTTTTGCGCATTTGCGCATTTTTTGCGCACTTTGATGCAAAGTGTCCAAAAGACACTTTCCCGCCTTTTGGGCCAGTTTTGGCTCAGAACCCAAAAGTGGCCAAAACCCCCAAAGGGCCCAGAAACACCTTCCAAGCTCTGAAGTCACCACAGCCATCCTTTTCCCCTCTGCCTTTCCATCTCAAGTCCTTTGGACGTAATCTTCTTGTCAATGAACCAATATGCCACAAATGATGTTATACATCATTGTGCACCATTTTTCAACAGCAATTCAAATGGTGGCAATATCAAATGGTCATTTCAACATTCCAACATCTCATCACGTCATCAAGGCACCCAATCATTCAGAGGAATCATCAAGGCTCAAGAGCAAGTGTTTCAGCGTCAAAGACCAATGATGCCATCAAGCAGTCATTGGTTCTTTTGAGCCTTAGAGGTAATTTCATATACCCAAAAGACCACAAATATAAAAAATAACATATTAATATAAATAAAATAAATTTATTTATATTATTAAAAATAAAAATAAAAATATAAATATAAAATTATATTAAAAATAAAAAATTAATTATAATTTAAAAATAAAATTACTTTAAATTTTGTAAATATAAAATTACATTTATACTTGAAAAATTTAAGTAAAAATGAAATTTTAACAAAATTGTGAAAAAATAAATAAATTTGGAAAAAAGTTAAATAAAATTTATTATAACTTTTTATCCAATAAATAAACATATAAATTTTATTTCACCATTGGATTCCTCATAAAAAATCAGGTGGGGTCACCTCTGAGTGAAATTTTTGTAACTCAACTCTAAATAAGCTTAAATTAAGTTTTTAGTATTTTCAATACAAAAGTTGAAAATCCTCAAAACCTTAATTTAATTCACACCACATGTGGTGTTAACCATCAATTTTTGTGTTAAAATTGAGGTGTTGTGTTTAGTTTAGAAGTTATGAGGAATTAAAGTATTTTCAATTGAATTCAATTGAAATGTCAAAATGTGCGCGTGTATTACATAAGTGAACTTTGATTTACATATGAGGTGTCAATTATTACTGTATTGTACTGTACAATTGAATTGAATTACATGTGTAAATTATAAGTATAATACATGATGAGGAATTAAAGGAAAAATAAATTGGAAAGATTAAATTTGGGGGGGAAAAGGAACTCCAGCTCTAAGGGGGAGCTAGACCCCCAAAATCCTTGCTGACAGGCGTGGGATGTCAAAATTCACGCAAAAGTTCATCACTTTTGGCCTGGAATTGAGTTACAGGGTCTGTGGACTCAATTGATGATGAGGTTTTGATACCAACTGGGGTAGTTTTAGCTGTTGCCAAGAAGGTAAAACTACCCTTAAGATAAAACAATCATAATAAAAACAGTTTTAACTGGTTTCTACGCCTCTGACACACATTCTGACGTGTTTTGAAGGCTCCAGGCCTGGTATTGCTATAGTAATGGCTGATTTAAGGGTCTAAAATGGCTAAAAATGGCTAAAAATGGCTTAAACCAGCCCTTTTTGGTCTAAACCAGGGTTCAATGATGCCATAATTGGCTTTTCTGTTGTCAGACTGTTTTTCACGACTGACAAGAGTAAATTTTACTTTTGGAGTAAGAGAATTGATGGCTATAAAAGAATGTCTTCTTTGCCCCACTTTTCTCTTCATGTTAGAATCTTTTTCCTTTTATTAATTAGTTTAAAACTGTTAAACCAATCAATAAAAGATTCCAACCACCCTTTTTAAATCATTTTGAACCTTTTAACCACGTGAAAAAATCATTATAATCATTGTTTGTAACTCTTATAATCATTTTTACCCCTGAACCACCCCATAAGTGAATTAAAGCATCATTCATCACTGTTAACTTTGTCACTTTGTTTCCAAATTCACTCTGGTCACTTTTGGGCGTGTTTTCTCTTTAATATTCTTTTTAAAGACTTTGCTCTTTAATTAATTGCTTGCAGTTCTTTGCTCAATTAATTCCAATTGAAATTGCTCTTGAAGAAATTTCTTTTGTAGCCTTAAAATATCTCTTGTAGAGTATTTTTTGGATAAATCTTTATTGTTGGTAAAACAATAAATTTTTATATTATTGTTTTATACTAATAAAGTTATAAACAATAAAATTGGCGTGTTTTCTCTTAAAAATAATATTTCATACTAATTTTAACTGAATTTTACCTTATACAAATTTTGAGGACAGGAAAAGTACTTGATTTTTAATCAAAGTTTCATATCCACACCTTACAGTTCTTCTCACTCCAAGTATTCCTTCCAATGGAATACTTTCAATTCATTCTCAAAAGTGTATTCAAGAGGCGGCGCCAAAAGAAGTTGTCAAGTGTCAAAGCTCCACTCAATCCATCTTGGCAACCATATTCATTTCAATACAGTCTGGATCCACCAAGGACTGTATTTCATTTTCAAGCATGGGAAGTTCATTCAACCCAGTTCAATTTCAATATTAGCCAGCTGTATCAATTCCCAAAACAATCAATACAGCCTCAAGGATCAATACAGATCAGTTTTCAGCCTGAAGAACTCAAGCTCCCAACTTTTCACATATACCGGCTACCCTTTCCACCCTGGGGGGTTTTTCCCCAGTTAATTAATATACTTTGATTTTATTTTATCTCTATTTTCTTTTCATTTTAGTTAAGCAAATACTGATATTATTAAGTCAGTCATTTAGCACATTTCTCTTTATCTTTCTTCGCCTGTCAATGGATATTTGGTGGTCATATCCTTACTAATTCCATTGTTCATTTTTGGCAGGTTGAAACAGTGATTAAGGACTTACTTGGTTGGCTCTTTGGCCATTTGGCTTCCTTTTCCTCTTTGCATCTCATCTTGTACCTGCATATCTTTTAGAGGAATTCATTCTTATTATTTTATTCTTTATTTCTTTTGGAGTCTTCCAAGTGAGTTCCCTGATTGCTGAGTGCCAGGCCACTCTTGTATTTCCACTAGAGCCCCTGTGACACAGTCTCTACAATAGTAGGTAGAGATGGATTGAAATGAGATAAGATAGGAGCAGAGGTGAAAGCTTCTTTGAGTGCTTGAAACTGACTAAGAGCTTCCTCATTGAAGATGAAAGGAGAATCTTTCTTGAGAAGAGAAGTGAGAGAAGTGATTTTTTTGGAATAATTTTTAATAAAACGACGATAAAAATTGGCAAAGCCAAGAAAGGATTGAAGAGCCTTGATGTTTTTGGGCTGAGGCCAATTGAGGATTTGCTGAACTTTTGAAGAATCCATCTTGAGGCCATCACTTGAAACAACATAGCCCAAGTATTCCACACTTGAGGCATGGAATACACACTTGGAGGCTTTGGCAAACAGATTATTGTCCCTCAGTCTTTGGAGGACAGAGGCCACATGTTTGACATGTTCCTCCTCAGAACTGGAAAAGACCATAATATCATCTAGATAAACCACAACAAACACATCCAAAAAATCTGCAAAGATATCATTTACTAGATTTTGGAAAGAAGCAGGAGCATTGGTCAAACCAAATGGCATGACCAAATACTCATAACTGCCATATTTGGTTCTAAAGGCAGTTAAGTGCTCATCCCCCTCTTTGATTCTCAGAAGGTTATATGCACCATGCAAATCTATCTTGGAGAAGATAGTGGAACCGTTGAATATGGTAAGAAGCTGGTTCATAGGAGGAACAGGGTATCTGTTCTTCCTAGTGACAGCATTGAGTTTGCGGTAGTCAACACACAAACGAAGACCTCCATCCTTTTTCTTTACAAAAAGGACAGGTGCTCCTGTTGAAGAGGAGCTTGGTCTAATGAAACCTTTCTCTACATTCTCTGAAATGTAGGCCCGCAGTGTTTCTGACTCTTGATTTGATAATGAGTAGATAACACCAATTGGAGGTAGAAGACCCTCCAATTCGATATGGTGATCACAGGCGCGGTGTGGCGGAAGTTTCTCTGCTTTCACCATGGAGAATACATCCAAATATTGGTGATAAGCAGGAGGAACAACCTTCAACACAGTTTCAATTTCTTCTGGCTCTTCCTCCTCATCCCACTGCTCCTCCAGGGATGCATGAAAAGATAAGGGAGGAAGGTCCATATCCCCTTGAAAGAGATGAAGTGAAGATATGGCAACATCTTCTCCAACATCCTTTATCTCTTTGAAGACTTCATCTCTTAATGGAAGTAATGACTGAGAGGGAATAATGGAAGGGATATGGACAGAAGAAGGAATGGGAGGTGTCTTAAGTTCACCAACCAGAGCAACACTGTTGACAGCAGTGGCAAAGTCATTACTAGTAGAAGGAAAAATACCACTAGAATCCTTATGATTAGAATCATAGGTGATCAATCCATTTTTCCAATCAATAATGGGATTAAAATGGTAAAGGAAATCATAGCCCAATATCAGGTCTTCTCCCTTGGGTGAATCTATGATAAAGAAGTCCCATTCAAAGCTTGGGAAGGAAGGCAAGTCAACTACCCACTTGGTATAATGGGTGATGAACAAGGCAGGGGATTCATTAGAATCCAAAATGAAAAGAGGAATCTTTTCAGGGAGCTCTGACAAAGTCAATGAGTACTTGAGAACAAAATTCTTTGCAATAAAAGAGTTTGTAGCACCAGAATCAATGAGAATACTATAGAAAATATCAGAGACAGAAGAGAAAATAAGAAATTTTAAAGATTTCTTGACACTAGTATTCAGAGTGCACAATTGTGCTCTTGAAGGAAATAAGTGAGAACCATTGAACACATCATGATTCCCACTCAGGCTTTTCCCTGCTTGCTAGGGAAGCCTCTTGATGATGACCCAGGCTTGTTCTGAGGTCTCTTGAAGCATTTTTCAATTGGGTGCTTGCCACCACAATAAGTACACAACCCCTCTTTAATCCTCCTCTCCTTTTCAGAACCGATTAACTTATTGTCCTTATTGAGGAGAGCAGAGTGAGGCTTGTCCTTTGAAGGCTGAAATTGCTTGCCCTTCTTATTCTTCTTCTGATGAGGCCTCTTTGAAAATGACTTTTGAGGAGGTCTAGATTGATTGGATCCATTGACAGGAGGCTTCTTTTCTTGATTGCCACCCTTTTCTTTTTGTCTCTCATGAAATCTTGTGTCTAATTCTAAAGTGACATCCATAAGTTCTTGAAGAGTATCAAAACTTCCAGGGTGTGAAGCCAACTGATCCAATAATCTTGATGCCAATCCTCTTCTGTAAACATGGATATAAGCTCTTTCCCCCCAATCTCCAATTCTTGACATTAAGCTTCTGAAATCTGCAATGTACAAGGATACATGACCACTTTCCTTCATCCTCAAATTGTCCAACTCTTGTTCAGCCTTCCTGACTTCATTGGGGTCACCAAACAGAGTGAATAATTGAGATTCAAACAATGGCCAATTATTGAGGAGGTAGGAAGGGTCTTCATTGGAAATATTTGAGAGGTAAGGTTCAATCCACTTGCCAGCTCTACCAGTAAGAAAAGAAGTTGAGTACAAAACCTTCTTCCTGTCAGAGAAGAAGTTTGCTGGATCATTATGGAAAATTAGTTGACAGGATTGGATAAATCCTCTCAACTTATGAGCTTGAGTACCATCAAAAGAATCAGGTGCCTTCATGGATGGAGTCCTGAAAGCAGGGGCTTTGGAATTGTCCCTGGGAGCAACTGCTTGAGTGAGTTGCCCCATGAATTGAGTCATCTGCTCCATCATCTTGAGGAGACTTGGATCAGTTTGAGAGACAAGAGGTTGACTAGAAAGGGCTAGATTAGAACCCTGAGGCACCTCTGGAGCATTTGCCAAGGCATCTGCCACTTCAGTTTCCCCAGAATCTTCCTCTTCCAGAGACTCTTCCCCCTCTTCATCTTCAACTTCCCCTTGTCTTGCTCTTGCACCTTCAGACATGCCAGGGTAGCCACCCAAAAGTCCAGAGAAAGATCTTGATCTTCTATATTTCATTCCACCTCTTCTTGAGGGTGCTGCTCCTTCCATTGGTGGTCCTCTGTCCAAATTTGCACTCAGTTGATGAACTGATGGTGTGCGGTCAAGAGGAGCCCTTGCTGTAGGAGTGAGAACAGCTTGAATTCTTTGGGATCTAGTATTCTTGGCTGGGGGACTATGCTGAACTGGCATTATGAAAGGAATTAAAATAACTTGATGGTATTAAGAAGAATAATCAAATTTGGCCAAATCAATCACAATAAATCTTGATGAATCTTGAGGAATCAATTCAAATCTTGAGGAATCAAATTCAATCAACAGTCAAATCAATTCAATCAGTCAAAATCAATTCAAATCAAATATCAATAATCTTGAGGAAATCAATAATCAATCAATATTCAATCAATAATCAATCAATAAATGTCTTCAATATGAAATCAAGTCTTGAGGAATCAATCAATCAGTTCAAAATCTTCAGAAATCAATTCAATATCTTGATGAGTCAAATCAAATCAATAATCAAATCAATTCTTGAGGATCAATCAATATCTTGAGAGTTCAAAGTCAATAAATCCAATAAATCCTGAATCAATAACCCAACTGAATCCCAATGAATAATCCAATCAATTAAACCAATCAATAATTCCTAGATAAAACCTGAATAAGAACACAGAAAAATTTGATTGATAAAAATAAAATGAAGTGATGAAATGGTCAGCAATAATTAAGAAAGGAAAAGAATCAATTTTCATAAGAATAAAATGAATGAGATGAAAATTGATGAAAGAGAAAAATCATACTCATTAAGATCATTAAATCATAAAAAAGATCATAATTGATGAATGAGAGAAATGAATATAAATGAATGAAAAGAAGAATCAAATATGAGTTAATTAATTTAATGTCACAGGGGCTCTTCGAAGTGAAGAGGGCCTGGCACTCAGTAGACTGGGAGTCACTTATGGAGGGCTCAAAGATGTGGTAAGAAAGGATACACTTAAGAGTGTTAAAGATGAATTACTAAAAGAATGAATATAAGAAGCAGCAACAAAAAAGAATAAGAATAAAGGATAGAAGAGCCAACCACAAACAAGTCCAAGTCCACTGTTTCAACCTGTCAGAATGGAAAGAGAAGGGTTAATAAGGATATGGCCACCCAACTCATACTGTACAGGCGAAGAGAGAAAAGGCAAAGACTAACTTAAAATCAAATAATTATAATACCCAAAATAAGGATAAGAATAATTATAAAATAATAAATAAACTAAATTAATTAACTGGGGAAAAGTCCCCAGGGGGGAGAAAGAGGGGCTGGTATATGTGAGAATCACCAGCCCTGATCCAGAGGAAGAATTTTCATGAGAATATTTGATGATTGAATTGAGTCTGGCCAATACAGGTCCTGTACGGCTGTACAGAACCTGTACAAGAGGTGTGGTGTATTTGAGTGATCATACAGTTTCAAGTTGGTGTATTGAAACTGTATTGGGTGAATCCAGCCTGTACAGTTATTGACAGGCTGTATTGAGGTACCAAGCTGTATGCATGTTTCAGAATGAAGATTGCTGAAACTGAATGCTGATGCAGATACTGGATTTGCTGATTTGGGGTGTTTGAGTGGGTGAATGAATGAATACCCTTACCCCTGATGGATGGTTGTTACAATGAGGGATGAATTATTCCTATGCTCCTACTGTGCAGTGGATATAATTTGCATGGGATATATTTCATAGGATATAATTTTCATGGGGGGGAATTTGAAATTTGGGGGGAGAGAGCCCCTCTATTTATACCTTTTGGGAGCCCAGGGGGCCCTCCATGGGAGCTGTCTTTTTCCACTTTAATTCCTCTTGATTTCATCATGTGACTCTGTTTTTGGTGAGGAACTTTCTTGCATGGGTCAGGTGATTTAAGGTTTGGTGATAATTTTCTCTCTGCACAGCCTCCATTTATCACATGATCATCTTTTGGTGGACTGATTATGATGTGATATTCTTGGATTTTCCTTGCATGCATGAGGTGATTTCATTTTGGCTGAGGATTTTTCTTGTGCACAGCCTCTTTTCTGTCACATGATATTCTGTTGGTGGATGAAGTATCACATGCTGACCTTGTAATTCCTTTGCATATGTCCTATTTTAGGGTTGGTAGAAGTGGCTGTGTAATTTATGCAGGTGTCATGGTTGTTTTTCTTCTCTTTTTTTGAGCTTTAAAATGAAGTCAGGTGATGATCTCTTGCACTGGTGAATTTACTGTTATGTATGAGATGATGTGATTTTTTGAGTTTGACACATGCTGTGCATAGTCTTGTGGTTGAGCTTTAATTAAAATTGTGTACTGCATGCAGCCTGTTGTAACTGTCACATGGTGGAATGTGATCTACAACTTGCCAGTATTAACCGGTCTTTCAACCGGTTTAATAGCCTTTTCGGCAAGAGTTCCCTTTGCTGAGGTCTGGCAGACAGCATTGTGACAATAAACCGGTTACCAACGTCATGGGTTCGATTCCGGTTGGAGACAAGAGGAGGTCTCAATCAAACAACCAGAAATCGCTGGGCTTTCCGCTCCATTGGCGTACAAGGGTTCCGCCCCTTGGGGGTTCCTTGTAGGCTCCTGTTGTGACTAATGTAACTCCATGAGGGTGACATGGGTAATACCATCAGTTACATGCACTTCGGGACGCAGTGCTCTAAACCCGGGGGTACTGTCACATGGTGGAATGTGATCTACAACTTGCCAGTATTAACCGGTCTTTCAACCGGTTTAATAGCCTTTTCGGCAAGAGTTCCCTTTGCTGAGGTCTGGCAGACAGCATTGTGACACTGAGTCCCATCAAAGCATTCCGGTGCCTTCATAGATGGAGTCTTGAAGGCTGGTGGTCTTGATGCTTCAGAGGATGAAGCTGCTTGAAGATTGGCCATAATCTGAGTCATTTGCTGCATGATGGCCAATAGGGATGGTTCAGACTGATGAGAGACAGGCTGATTAGACTGGGCTAGAGTTGGTCCTCCAGTACCTTGGGATGCCTCCACCGGAGCAGGGACACCTTCAGTACCATCAGACTCTTCCTCTTCCACAGAATTCTCCTCCTCCTCTTCACCATCTTCACCTGGACCTTTGAAAATAGTCCTTG
Source organism: Austropuccinia psidii (assembly GCA_023105745.1). NCBI lineage: Eukaryota > Fungi > Basidiomycota > Pucciniomycetes > Pucciniales > Sphaerophragmiaceae > Austropuccinia > Austropuccinia psidii. The sequence goes on from JALGQZ010000001.1 coordinate 29,288,321, forward strand.
AAGTTCCTGGAAATCCGCCAACTACTCCTGAGAATGAACATGACCTTCTTGGCCCTCTTCCTTCCTTCCTGGATGGTGCTGCTCCTTCCATGCGGGGTCCTCTATCTAATTGGGCCCTCAGTTGAGGAACTGCTGGGGTGCCATCTAGAGGAGCTCTTGGAGTTGGAGTGAGAACAGCTTGAGCTCTGGCCTGAGATCTTGTCTGTCTTGCCGGAGGTGAGTGTTGAACAGGCATGATATCAGGAATAAAATTGAATTAAATGAATAAGAATCAAAATTTGCTTGAAGTGAAAAGAGTCAACAATCAAATCTTGAGGAAAAATCAATGAATCAAAATGAAAATCTTCAAGTACGTCAATAAATCAAAATCAAATGAAGTCTTGAAGTCAAAATCAAATCAATCAAATCAATCAAAAATAAAAAATCTTGCAGAATCAATCAATCAAATGAAAATCTTGAAGAAAAATCAATTTATGTCAAAATTCTTGATGTGAAAAATCAGCAAAATCAATGAAATCTTCAGGTCAATCAATTTTCTTGAGGTCAAAATCAAATATGTCAAATCAATCAATCAATCAAAATCAAGTGAATTATTCTTTAAAAATCAAAATTCTTGAAGAAAAAAATCAATTATGAATCTTGATGTGAATAACGTGTCTGAATATCTTGATGAAAAATTTGCAAATCAAAGAAAATCAAGATGACGCCTGAATTATGAATGAAATGAAAATTGATGATTTGAAAAAGATTTTAAAAAGAATAACAAAAATAAAAAATTGGTCAGCTTTCAATTTTCAAAATGAAGAATGAATGAAAGAAAATTGAGAGGTGACGATGAATCATTAAGTTCATAAGCGTAAAAGAATCATAATTTCGATGAAATGAGTGAATGAAATTATAAAGAAAGAATGAACAGAATGAAAAAGAAATTATGAGTTAATTAATATAATGTCACAGGGGCTCTTGGACAGAAATACAAGAGTGGCCTGGCACTCAGCAATCAGGGAACTCACTTGGAAGACTCCAAAAGGATAAAGAATAAAAATAATAAGAATGAATTCCTCTAAAAGATATGCAGGTACAAGATGAGATGCAAAAGAGGAAGGGGAAGCCAAATGGCCAAAGAGCCAACCAAGTAAGTCCTTAATCACTGTTTCAACCTGCCAAAAATGAATAATGGAATTAGTAAGGATATGACCACCAAATATCCATTGACAGGCGAAGAAAGAGAAAGAGAAAGGTGCTAAATGACTGACTTAATAATATCAGTATTTGCTTAACTAAAGTGAAAAGAAAATAGAGATAAAATAAAATCAAAATATATTAATTAACTGGGGAAAACCCCCCAGGGTGGAAAGGGTAGCCGGTATATGTGAAAAGTTGGGAGCTTGAGTTCTTCAGGCTGAAAACTGATCTGTATTGATCCTTGAGGCTGTATTGATTCTTTTGGGAATTGATACAGCTGGCTAATATTGAAATTGAATTGGGTTGAATGAATTTCCCATGATTGAAAATGAAATACAGGTCTTGATGGATCCAGACTGTATTGAAATGAATATGGTTGCCAAGATGGATTGAGTGGAGCTTTGACACTTGACAACTTCTTTTTGGCATTGCCTCTTGAATACACTTGAGAATGAATTGAAAGTATTCCCTTGGAATGAATACTTGGAGTGAGAATAACCAATGACTGCTTGATGGCGTCATTGGTCTTTGACGCTGAAACACTTGCTCTTGAGCCTTGATGATTCCTCTGAATGATTGGGTGCCTTGATGACGTGATGAGATGTTGGAATGTTGAAATGAACATTTGATATTGCCACCATTGAATTGCTGTTGAAAAATGATGCACAATGATATATAACATCATTTATGGCATATTGGTTGATTGGCAAGAAGATTACGTCCAAAGGTCTTGAGATGGAAAGGCAGAGGGAAAAGGATGGATGTAATGGCTTCAGAGCTTGGAATGGTGTTTCTGGGCCTTTTGGGGTTTTTGGCCATTTTTGGGTTCTGAGCCAAAAACTGGCCCAAAAGGCGGGAAAGTGTCTTTTGGACACTTTGCGTCAAAGTGCGCAAAAATGCGCAAAATGCGCAAAAGTGCGCAAATGCGCAAAGTGCGCAAAAAATGCGCAAAATGCGCAAAAAGTGCGCAAATGCGCAAAAGTGCGCAAAATGCGCAAAAAGTGCGCAAATGCGCAAAAGTGCGCAAAATGCGCAAAAATGCGCAAAATGCGCAAAAATGCGCAAATGCGCATTATGAGCCCAAATGGCCAAAAACAGCCATTTGGGCCATTTCCCCTGGTTTTGAGGGAAATGACCAGAAATACCCATTTGGCCATAAATTGCCGCTATGGGTGCTGGATTGAGGTGAAGGGCCATGAAGGCCCCAAAACACAAATGGCCATAAATGGTCCATGAGCTGATGACGTGGCCATATTGGCCACTGGTGATGGATATGGCCAATTGGCCATAAAAGGGCTGTGGCTTGATATGCCATATGGGGATCCAAGGAAGTGAATTGCCATGGTTGTGACACCATGCTATAAAACAAGGTTCTTAACTTAAGGTGAATTATTTTTAATTCCAATTTAAAATTACCAGTGTTATTTTTAGCTCCAAGTAGCTTTAATCCTCATTTAAGTTAACTATTTTTAGTTTTAATATAAAATAAGTTTATTTATATTATATTTAATCAAATGAAAAACTTAAAAATAGAGTTTCAAGTAAAAATCTCTTAAACTCAATTTTTAATTAATTTTTGAAGAAATGTTAATTTTCTCTAAGTATAATTAAAAGAGTAGTTTTCCAAGCTAATTACAAATAAAACCTGTTTATAAAAGATACTTAAAATTTCATGTATACACAGATAACATTGAATTGTAAGCTTTGTGAAATATTCAAGTAAATCAATTAAGATCTGTATTATTAATTAATTTTGGAAATTATTGCCATTTTTTACATAAAACAGCAATACACACTAAACCTTGACTTTTGATAAGGTTTTGATACTTGTAGCTTTAAAGTTTTGAGCTTATTTAAGCTTTGACAGGTCTCAAAACTTTAATTTCAAGCTTGCATATTGGGATTTACCCTTTGGAAGCTTAAAATTCCTGTCCAAATTGGCATAAAACCAGTTTAAACTTTAAGGTTGGAACAAAGTCTAATCTTAAAATTTTAATAAGGCTGAAAAACCTCAAATAGAGGTGGACAACCTTAATTGAATCCTTGCAGATCCAAAAAAGATTGGTACCCCAGCTTTGTTTGGTCTTTTTCCTTTGTCCCACCTTTTTGCATGGATTTGCCCTTTTATTTATTTAAAGCCATACTATGGCCTTAAAAACCTTTCAATTGAGCTCATGCAGGATTTACATTCTGCATGGCAAATCCTTAGCCAATTCAGTAAATGTACACAACACCTCAAGTTTAACTAAAATTTTGGTAAGTTTGCATAAACCTCATGCAACCTTAAATTTAAACTTATTTAAGCTCAAATTGAACATTTAAAAAAATGTTGAAAGAAAGTTACATTAGTACTGTGAGATTCTTAAATATTCCAATAACTTAAGAAATAACCATTTTTGGGTATAACACCCTATGGGTGTACCCTAGGTTATTTTTGGTTTATAAACCAAAAATGAAATAATAATTATAACTTTGTTTATCCAAACAAAAGTTATACTTAGTTTTTTGGTATTTTTCATTTTAATTGCAACTCAAGAGTCAGTTCAAGACTAAATCAGCTGTATATCAAGTTATTTGTGGCCTTATGGGTATGTCATATATACCTCACAGGCTCACAATAATGATAAACATTACTTCAGTCTTCACATATGAGCTAGTATAATTTGAATATTTACCTTGGTTCAAGCTTGGACAACTTTCACACAAAAGGGGTCACCATCTATAACAATTTTGCTCAATAAACCCTTACGGCTTATAACCTTGCTTATAGCTTGTCAAATAAATTTTATATATGTTTTTTTACAGTTATTCTGTGGTGAATTCATTTTTAGCTCCCTTCTCTAACATGTATATTTCAAGGTATATTAGCTAAAAACCATGAATATATGCATCAATCATAAAATTGCATATATCCGGGTTATTTCCTTAAATATTGACTTTACAGATATGACATAAAGCTTTGGTATGTTGTGGGAACTCCTCTTGTGTGGGATTAAAATGAGGCAGTACCTGGAGGGGGAAATCACAGGTAACTAGTTTTGAATTGCTAATAACTCCTGTAACCAAGGGTGGCAAGGGTGTATTGCCTGCCCCTCCTAAAATACTGAACAAAATCTTCCTTGGAGCTCACAAACCAAAATAAAATTAGTAAGTGGCTTTACAACTGCAGAAGACAAAATTCAGCAGTCTCAGATCAGACCTATTCAATAAATAATATGAAAAATAATGTCAGTAATTTGGTTAATTTAGATTTTAATGGAATACTTGTCTGTTTAATTTTAATATTTTTTTGGTTAAATTGAGGTGAGTTGTTTCTTCTTGGTGATAAATCCTTGGTAGGATGGGTTATTTAAGGTTTTCTGAAAAATTTGATGGGTGTTGATAAAGGTAATTTTGTTAAGTTAAAGTTTTAATATAGTAAAATAATTTTTTAAAGGTTTGTTATTTTTTTAAGAGTGTTTAATAATAAGATAAAGTTTTATTTGTTGAATTTAAGAGGTAAGGTTCTTTGATATTGAATTTTTAAAGGTTAAGTTATTTTTAAGTCTTGATAATGGTGTTAATTTTACTGGATAAAGTATTTTGATAGAGTAGTAACCCTAATCTTGGGTACTGGGTAATTTTTATTTTTATTTTGATAATAATAAGATTCCACTGAGCTTAGCTACTGGGTAATCTTCAACACTATACTTCCACTGAGCTTAGCTACTGGGAAAGTAAATTTACTATAATATACTGGAGTACCTCCCAGGTGAGGGATGACTTATTCCTGTGCTTGTAATGTGCAGAGGATATATTGTGCATGGGGGGGATTTTGACATTTGGGGGGAGAAAGCCCCTCTATTTATACCTTTTGGGAGCCCAGAGGGCCCTCCATGGGAGCTGTCTTCTTCCACTTTAATTCCTCTTGATTTCATCATGTGACTCCATTTTTGGTGAGGCCCTTTCTTGCATGGGTCAGGTGATTTAAGGTTTGGTGATAATTTTTCTCTGCACAGCATTCTTTTATCACATGATGGTCTTTTGGTGAGCTAATTATGATGTGATTTTCTTGGATTTTCCTTGCATGTATGAGGTGATTTCATTTTGGCTGAGGATTTTTCTTGTGCACAGCCTTCTTTCTGTCACATGATATGCTGTTGGTGGGTTCAGTATCACATGATGAATTTGTATTTCCTTTGCATATGTCATATTTTAGGCTTGGTAGAAGTGGCTGTGTAATTTATGCAGGTGTCATGGTTTTTCCTCTTCTTTTTGAATTTTAAAATGAGGTCAGGTGATAATTTCTTGCACTGGTGAAATTACTGTTATGTATGAGATGATGTTATTTTTGAGTTTGACACATGCTGTGCATAGTCATGTGGTTGAGATTTAATTAAAATTGTGTACTGCATGCAGCCTGTTGTAACTAGCTTTGGTTTGCATGAGGTGATGAGTGGTGTAAATCTGATTCTGTTTTAAGGTTTAAAGTGGGGTTACTTTGGATATAAGATAAGGTACTCCTGTGGCTGTGTTGTCAATGAGCTGCAGGAATTCCATGGGGCTGGGCTTTGCATCATGTGACTTTGAATGCAAGTTGGCTGTATAACTAATGCATGTGTCATTTTCTTGCTGCATGAGTCCTATGGCTGTAAGGGGGTGTAAAGCTGGGTGGGGTGTGTAATTAAAAGGGTGGTCCCTTATTTGTTGTAACTAGTTTACCATATGTAACTTGATTTTTTACATATGCATAATGAAATTGAATAATTTATTTAAACACATACACTTCCCTTTGGTGCCTGTGCCATGGTCTTATGAGTTAAATCCAGCTTCTTGCTGTAAAATTGACCTTTTGGTGTAAAATTTGAGTGTAAGTCTGCCTGTAGGCTGGATTTCCTGCTGTTATAGGGTACTATGAGCTTGAGCCTGGTGAAAAAAATGGTATGTAATACCACATCCCCCTCTCCATTTAATGCTGTCCCCAGCATTCCAGGTGAGAGCTCTCTATTATTCTTCTGATTCTGTGGTTTCCTCCAATACCTCTTCCTCATTTATTGATTCCTCTTCTTCACTTTGTTCTTCTTCTGTGTCTTCTTTTGTGTTTATCAACTTTCCTCTTGGGTAGAACCTCTTTACTTGAGATGCTGCAAATCTTCTTGCTAATTCTGTTCCATCAAGTTCCTCAAGTTCATATGGTCCATTGTTTATTTGTTTGATTACTCTGTAGGGTCCATTCCATTTGTTTTTGAAAAGTAGTCCCCAATTAGTTTCTATTGCTTTGTTGTAAACCAGGACCAAATCTCCTGGATTGAGTGGTGATCTTAGTTGGTGTGCCATTCTTCTATCCCAATATTTCATTGAGTCTTCCCTTGATTTTTTGAGTTTTTCTGCTGCTTTTCTTCTCATCTCTTCTTTTCCTTCCAACTGCTTGGCTCTGGCTTCCAATAATTCCTCAGTTGTGGATATTTTGGGCCATTCTACTGCTAAAAAGGTTTTTGTTTCAATGTCAATTGGTAATACTGGTAGTTGTCCAAATTGGAGTTCATATGGTGAGAAACCAGTTGTTCTTTTAGTGGAGATTCTGTCAGCCAATGTAACCAAAGGTAGATATTTTTTCCATTTTCCTCCATTTTCTCCACACATCTTTACTAATGCATCTTTAAGTTGTTTATGGCCCCTTTCAACCATTCCTTGAGACTCTGGGTAATAGGGTGTGGTGACTCTGATTTTTGATCCTGCTTTCTTTACTGCATCTTGCAATTCTTTTCCAAAATCTGGCCCCCCATCAACAGTTACTTCTTTTGGTGAGCCATACCTGCATATCCATTCTGAGGTGAACCATTCTGCAACTACTTTTGCTGTTAATTTGACTAGTCCAACTGTTTCTGGCCATCCTGAAAAATCATCTCTGGCCACAACCATATACTTCCATCTTCCAGATTTGATATGGACTGCATCCATACTGACTCTTTCAAATATTGTTGATGTTGCTGTAGATTTCCTTGTTCTCTTTGTAAGTTTTGACTTCTCTTTTGGCAGGCTAGGCAAGATTGAACCCATTTATTTACTGATTTCTTCATTCCTTCCCACCAAAATCTTGCTTTAATTCTTCTGTAAGTTTCATTTTCCCCTCTATGGCCCATGTCTTCATGAAGTGACTTTAAAATGTAGCTTTGAGCTTCTTGACTTGATATCACCAGTTGAGGGTTTGGGTTGTTTCTTCTTTTAAGCTGGCCATCTTCCAAGAAAAAGTTGGGTGACCTTCTTTTAATCCTTCTAAACTCTTCATCTTTACTTGATTGTGGTTTTTTCATTGTACTTAAGTATTCCTGCATTCTCTTCCAAAATCCTTCTTGTTTGGTTGGCACTTGTATTCCTGAAAGATTGAGTGAATTTACATTCTTGGCCCCAAATCCAGGGTGTGGCTTGATCCAATCTTCTTCTTCATCAAATTCTGGTGCTTCTTCATCTTCTTCATCTGAGTTTTTTGGTCTTCTGGAGAGCCCATCTGGCATAGTGAAAGTTTTCCCTGGTTTGTGTACCAAATCAAAGGAAAATAGCTGAATGAAAGCCACCCATCTTGTCATGGGGGCATTGGGTAAGCAAGGGGTGTTGATCATTTCAATTAAAGCCTTGGCATCAACTTGTAACTCAAAATGTTGTCCCCAAAGTATGGTTTGAAGTTTCTTGAGAATTCTTGCAACTCCACAGAGTTCCAATTTGGGTTGTGAGTATTTTGATTCCAATTTTGAAAAAGTTATTGATTCATATAATACTGGTCTGTCTTTTCCTTCTTTATCTTCTTGAGTGAGTACTGCTCCTGCAGCAATGTAGGTTGAATCTACTGATAGCTTAATTTTTCCTGATCCTTTGTCATAATCCAATTTCTTGAGAGTTATTTCTTCTCCAACTATTCTTCTGAGCTTATGGAAAGCTTCTTCACATTTTTGATCCCAGTCCCAGTCAACATCTTCTCTGGTGAGCCTTCTGAGTGGTGATGCAACTTGTGAGAAGTTTTCAATGAACATCCTTACATAGGCACAAAGACCAAGAAATCCTCTTATTTCCTTTTTGTTGAGAGGTGTTGGCCAATTTTGAATCTTGTTGATCTTGTGTTTTGAGATTGTTCTTCCTTTGAATGATACAACATGCCCTACTATGTCCAAAGCTGGCACACAGCATGCAAACTTTGATCCTGAGATAGTCAGTCCTGCTTCTTCAATTCTGAATAAAATTCTTCCTAATGTTATGGCATATTCCCATATAAATCTTCTTATTGAGGGGTTTTCTGGTAGTGTTTCTTGATTGTAAAGTGATCTTGGTCCTTTTATTCCTCCATCATCAATAAAAATTCCTACACTTTCTGGTATTTCTTCTTGAAGTATCCAGGTCATTTGGGCTGGGTATACTGCTACTGAGTTGGTGGCTCCTTGGGGTAGTCTTGTGAGTTGCATCCTTCCAAGGGGTGTTTCAAAAGTTGTGAGGGGTCTTGTAGTGACATCCAATTCTCTTTCATCATATCCTCCCATGATATCTCCTAGTCCATAGCATGCTCTTCCTGCAAATGCATCTACAAATTCTTCAATATGAGGTGGTAAGCCAGCATCCTTGATGGTGACTTTGTTGAGTTCTTGAAGGTCATGGACAATTCTGAGTTTCCCATTTGATTTGGCCACACAAAAGATTGGGCTTGTGTAGCTTGAAGTGGATTGCTCATAGAGTCCAGTCCTGATTCTTTCTCTGATTAATTCAGTAAACTGAGGTAAAATTGATTTGGGAATGGGAATTGGTTTCTTCTGCCAAGGTTCATGAGGTATTACTGGTATCTTGTAAGGTTTTCCATATGAGTGTTTGAGTAATCCTCTTTCTTCTTCACAGAAAGCTATTGCTTTTTCCCTTAAGGTAATAACATTTTTCAGTAAATTGATTTCTTCATTTGATAACCATCCTGGTGGGCCAAAATTAACTGCTTGCAGTCTTTCATGGGTGACCTTGAAGGTTTCTTGAAATATAGGTGGGTTTGGTGATAAGGGTGTTTCATAAGGATCTCTTGACAAAGGTGGTCTTTCCAAAGATGGGTTAAGGTCTTGAGGCATTGGCTCATTGACTGTCCTCACCTTCTTGAGGACTGATTTGTATTTGGCTGCTAAAATTTGGTTATCCATCTTCAATTAGTTATTATTATTATTATTATTATTATTATTATTATTTCTAAGAATTTGCTAGTGTCCTGAAATCTTGAGGTCTTCACAATTCTTCTTTCTTCTTTCTTCCATAAAAAAAATGTAGTTTAAGGTCATACAGGACCTACAACTAGGTGTGTAACCCCTGTATATTAGGTATACAAGTCCTGCAGTTTAAGTCATGCAAGGACCTCCTGGCCTAATCCAAGGGCTTATCTTGATTCTTGAGCTCCTTTGGGCTTGATTTTGGATTCCACTTGACTCTTGTTTTATTCTTCAATCTTCATGATTCCCACTTGATGCAAGATTTTTCTGGTTGTTTTATTTCTTGATAAGGAGTTTTCTTGTCTTAATTGATGGCTTGAGACTTCACTTTGTTCATTTTGGCCAATTTGATAATGATAAACACCTGTAAAACCCCTTGTTCCTGTTACACAAAGGGAGCAGTTTATTGTCATGCTAAGGACAAAGATGGTCCTTCAGCACTTCTCCTGACTAGGACAATCCCCTCCAGCTGCTTGGCTGTTATTTGTTTTATAATTTTCCCTGCCCAAGTCTACAGGGGAAGCAGTTTAGTGTCATGCTGAGGACCTCTTGAGTCTTCAAGCTTCTTTAAAATCCCAAGGGCAATTTGATTTGAGTGTTGTTCATTATCTTGTTAGTCCTTCATGTTGAGTGAGTCCTGAGCTCATAATTCATCCAGTGAGTAATCCTTCATTCCATAAATCCTGACCACTTCTTCTTGAATTCCAAATGAGTTTCAATCCAGAATCAAAGAAGTGTCCAAGGTCTTGTGTTGTCCAATGGTCAATCCATAAGGAACTCCTGTTTTTCTTCATAAATAATCTTCTTCATTTTCAGTATTATGAATAATTGCCCTATGATAAGTTGTTTCTAAATTTTCTTGCTATTTCTCCAAAATAATTTATGTCCTTCTGCTCTTTTGTATTCCTGAATTATACCTGTTATAAAGAAATGAAAAATAAAAAATTGTAATAATAAGGTGATTTAAAATTGATTTTAATATTAATTTATTGATATTTTTTTTTAATAATATTTGTTTGGATGAGGGCCCCCCTCTCCATTTAAAAATCTTGAGTTGGTTTTCAAATTTTGAAGAGGATATGTTCTCATTCCCCCAAAACTTCCACTATAAGGGATAGTGTAAGAAATAAGTTTACCCACCCCTTATTTTTTATAGTGATTTTGATAAGAATAAATAATGCTACATAAAATTTACATTGTTTTATTTTGAGGATGATTCAATAATAAGTTTTTTTTTATTTTTATTTTTTTTATTTTTTTTTTTTTTTACTGTAAGTATAAAATAGTCATTAAATGAGATATCAAAGTAAAAATCACAATTTAAAAGAAATAAACCTCAATCACAATTAAGATCATGGAACTTTTTGGTTAAAGGTGGTAATTTGTGCCAATCAGTAAAAATTGGTGCTCTTGAGAGTATTTATGATTAATATTTCATGTTTGAATGATCATAATTTGAGTCCTTTATTCATATAATGACCCTTATGATGCCACAACTCTTCCTTTTGGAATCATCATTGTGACTCAGACTTTATTTCAAGTCCATCCCCTTTATGGTTCAGATTTTCTGTTACCCATAAATGCATTTGAGTTGTTAAAAAAATATAAACAGTGAAATTAAAAATTTGTACAGTTAAAAAACTCTTGTTTGCTTTTTGGGGGGCTTTTAAATTCTTTTTTGAATAAATAGCACATTGAGGTGTTATTAATATGTAAATTCCCCAAATTATGTCATCAATTTATGAGTTTTTTTAATATAAATAACTCCTTCAGAGTTCAATTAATGCCTTCATGGCACAATTACTTCTTCTTTTCAAACAAGTTCCAATCACTCTCTTGTAATTGAAAAAATATTTCAAATAAATTGATCTTTTTTTTTTTTTTTTAAAAAAAAAAATACTTGATGTAGAGTTTTTTTTTTTTATATTGAAAAATTGAGCCAATTCAATGGCTCTTGTTGTGATAGTAGGAAAAGTGTAATAAAGATAATAAATAAAATATTCTTGAACTCATGAATGGGATATGACCCTAATTCTTAGTGAAAATAAATAAGTGAGTTTGAAATAAATAAAAAATAAAAAAAATATGTTCAGAACATTCAAGTCAGTAAATCTTTCTAATTCTTCTTTATAATGACATAAAATTATAAATTAAAAAAGAATAAGAAATGAAACCTTAGGTAGTTTATAGTCTTGCCTAGGACTTATCCTCTTTCTGTAGTCCTTGTCCAATCTTTTTGAATACTTTAAATATGCAGTTTATGGTTTTGCCAAGGACCATTGGTTGATTGTGTTGTAATTTGAGTCCTAGTTGAGAATTTTTAGTGGGCAGTTTATGGTCTTGCCAAGGACCACAGATTTTTATTTTTGTTGTTTTTGTTGATGTTGGCTTGATTTCATGTTGATATTTGAAGGGGCAGTTTATGGTCTTCCCAAGGACCATTTGTTTCTTTGCTTTGGTCCTTGTTGATAATTTTAGTGATTTATTGTTGATAATTGAAGGGGCAGTTTATGGTCTTGCCAAGGACCATATCTTGTGTCCAGGCACCTGATTGTTGCACTTGGGGTTTCCTGGCATGTAATTTATCTTCAAAGCCAAGTTGTATAGTTATCTTAAACAGTTTATAGTCTTATTGAGGACTCATCTGTGGAAGCCAAATCAAATATTTTAGTATAGTTATTATTCAAAATAAGAAAGCATAAAAGATAAAATAGCAGTTTAAAGCCTTGCTTAGGGCTTTTTGTTATTTTGTTTGATTTATATATATATTTTTTAAGACCATCAGTTTGAAGCCTTGATGAGGGCTTTTCCTTTATAAGTCTTAATTAGAAAATAAAATATAAAATATAAAATCAGCATTAAAAAAGCAAGATAGAAAACTTCGAACCAGCAGTTTATAGCCATACTAAGGGCTTTCTTTTTTTTTGTGATAGCCCTGTAGAATTTCAAAATAAAAAATTCAATCAGCCAATTAAAAAATCAAAATTATAATTCATAAAAAAACTAAGCAGTTTTAAGCCATGCTGAGGGCATTTGTGTCAGCCCAATATAATTATAAAAAATAAACAATCAGTTTTAAGCCTTGATGGGGGCTTTTGTTAATTTATTATCATTTTCCAAAACATAAATAAAAGAAAAATTCAACAGTTTAAAGTCATGTTGAGGACTTTGCATTGTCATTTATAGCCCTGTTGCCATATCCAAATTTAAATATGTCAGTTTAATTTAATATCCAACATAAAAAGATCATGAGAAATAAAGTAAAAGAAGCAGTTTATAGCCATACTAAGGGCTCATTTGTATATTGAAGACCTGTAGCACAATTAAATGTGTCAGCTCCATTTTTATCCAAGACAAATTAAGAATGAAAAAAGAAATAAGCAGTTTAAAGCCTTGCTGAGGGCCTTATCTTTTGTCCAAACACTTTTGTTTGATAATTTTTGGTTTTCAGGGGATTTGATTTATCTTCAAAGCCCAGTTGCATAATTAAACAGTTTATAGTCTTGTTAAGGACTCCTTACTCTTTATAAGCCTTATGCTTATAGCATCAGGACAATTCTTGAATGATAAACACCTAATTCATGAAATATACTTATATATATACTGTTTTTGTTTTGTTTCTTTTTGTTTCTCATTAGAATATACCTGCATCAAAAATAAAAAGACAATTTTAGCATTGATAGAGGAAAGAAGAATCAAATAAATAAAATCAAGCAGTTTTAAGCCATGCTGAGGGCTCTTTTTTGTTCATTATTTCCTCTAATTATCAAACTAAAGGGAAAATCAGTAAAAAAACATAAAAAATAAAATTTGAGCAGTTTAATGCCTTGCTCAGGGCATTCTTTTATTTAAAGCCCTATAGCACATCAAAATGAAAAATGTCAGCTTAAATTGATATTAATGAGACAATCAAAAATTCCAGCAGTTTAATGTCATGCTGAGGACATTTTTATGTTTATTTTTTTTTATATTTTTTTATTATTATCTTCTTTTATTTTGTTATATTTTTTTAAGCGCTGTTGAAGACCCTGTGAGGCTTCATAACTAATCGCGCGACTGCATTGGGCTGCCACAGGTGTTATTACACCTTTATAGCCAACACAAAGATGTTGGGTGTCTTCTTTTGTGGTAAAGTTGTGCTCCAGCACTGTTTAAGAAGCTGAAGCTGCAGTCGAGTGCAGTAGTCCTTGCCTATTTGAAGTGTCAGGGGCTGTCTCAGGTGTTATTACACCTTTTATGTGCTTAGAAGGTATTCGGGTGGTGATTAGATGTTTCGGAAATGGATTAAAACATCTCTTGGCAAGGGTTTGGTCACCCTTCAGCCCTCAAGAGGTCCCTAATGTGATCATAAATAACTTCAGTGGTAGTCGCAGGCTCGCAGCTGTAGAATACCTCCTCCGAGCTAAATCCATTGTTGGAACGAGATCTGACACATCCTGTCTCTAGAGAGTTAGTGAGAATGCTCCACTGTTATGATAGTACTGTACAGTACTGCACGGCTATCCTGCAGTCCATCGCGACATTGTCTTTTCTTTTCTTTGTTCTTCTACCACGCCAATGCAGTAGAGCTACCTAAAACATTGGGCATGGTACCGTACTGTACAGTACGTGCTTGTTTTGGGTGATAAAGTTAAGCCGACTCGCAGACGTCATGTACCACCTGCTGTTGTCAAAATGATTCTTGCTTCAACGTCTGCATGCAGTGCACTGGTATTAAGGTGGTGCACTGTTGTCGGAATTAGAAGGTTACACATATTTCTTCTTGGTAGGTGCTTCCCTGATCCAAGATTGCATTTCTTGCATCATTCATGTATGGTATTTGATGATTATAACCTGTTTTTCATGCTCATTCCTTTGGTGCAGTAACAAGACGTGTTGAGCGGTGATATGTACTTGTACTATTGAGTGACTGAAAGTGGTTGTACTCTTTTGTCGGTTCTACAGAAAAGGGCGTTGAATGAAAAATGGCAGCATGTTCCTTTTTTTTTTTAATTTATCTTATACTGTCTTGTATGCTTTCGAGGAAGCTGTCTGTCACAGTAGTTTGGTTATTTAGGCTTATGTGAGGTGGTTGTTTGCATCGGAAAACATTGAAATGCCTCTTAGTGAGGCTTTAGTAATCTTCTGAGCTTTCGATTGGGCTCTAGTGTGAAATTAACCACCTGCAGTGGTAGTTGCTGTTGTTAGATAACACCTCCAAACTAAAACAGGCCCAAATAGTGTTTTTGATCTCGTATTCCTGTATAATGCCGTTCTGAGCTAGTAGTGGTAGGTATGCAATTGCCTGCTAGTACTGTTTTGTGTTAGGCGGGTGATGTTCTATTGAGAGAATCCCTCTTTAATTCCTTGCCATCAATGATGCGGAGTTAAGAGGTTCCTCCATGAGCCAAGGGAGGGCTGCCGGCTATAAATACCCCTGTCGCTTCGGTTGCTTCCCACTTTTTTTTTTTCTTTTTGGTGCATCAATAGTGATACCTTTATTTCTCTACAATTCTGGATATTAATACAGAAAATATTTAAATCCTTCAATCCCAAACCTGCTTCCTTCTGGTTTTCATTAGTTTAAGACCATCTCCGCTTCATCGTCTTTTTTTTTTTTTTTTTTTTTTTTTTTTAACCTTAAAAAGTACTTAATAAGTTTGTTCACAAATATGAACGTATTTGCGTATTTGAGAGCTAGAGGTTTGTGTCGTTCTGTGTATTTCTGATTTGAGGTTGTATAAAGTATTTGTTGATAATTCCTTCATCTCTCGATATTAAAAATAAACCAGCTTTTTTTCCTGTATCTCCTACAAAAGAATAACACATGATATAAATTAAAAATTGAGTCCGTTTTTTTTTTTTTTTTTTTTTTTAATTGAATTGAATTTGTATCTAAAAAAAATAAGAAATAAATAAAATAAAGGTACAATAAGTTAATAATAATCTTGAAATTATATTCTGTACTAAAGCTCAACGATTTTCATAAAAAATGTTTGCTATATTCTTGGTAAGTCTAAATATAATGGTTTTTTAAATACGTTTAATATCTAAAAAAAATTAAACCTTATTATTATTATCAACTAAAGTGATATTAAACAGCTATAATGAATATTTTCAATATCAGGTAGGCCTATATTTTATTTCCTCCTAAGCTTGAAGCTTATTTTTTTATTTTATTTTTTTTTCTAAAAATAAATCAATAAATAAATAATAAATTCAAGTTAATTTTAATTTAAAATATGAGTTAAGCTAGGCTCTACAAAAGAGCTTAAAATTGAATAAATTAAAATTAATTTAATTCAACTTCAATGAAATATATAGGTAAAGTAATAAGAAACCATAAGCCTATGTATCAATTTTCTATATAGTTTGAGATAAATTAGTGATTAGAGCTTTAAAATACTGGCTCTATCACTTCCCCCTTTTTTTTTGATTAAAATAAGAAATAAAATAAAATAGATAAGAAAATAAGAATAGAACTAGAATGAAACAGATCCCTAATATAATGTAAGTTTTCTTTTCTTTTTTAGTTATCATCTACTGATATAAACTGAACTGAAACTAATTGTGTTTTTTGTTCTTGTTTATATATATTTTATATTTCTAGAACTAATTATTATTTTTTATTCTTTATTTTTTTATTTTTTTGGTTAAGTAAAAAACAATTATAAAAAGAATCTTCAATATCAAGTGAGTTTATTTTTTATTTCTTTCTTCTAGGCTTATATGAACTGAAGCTAAATTTTATTAATGTTTTTTCTTTTAGGGTGATTATGAAAGGAAGATTAAATAATAATTATAAAAAAAAGATAAAATAAAAAGAATAAAAAATAAAAGGGATAAATAATAATAATATTAAGGAAAATAGGATGGATTAAAAATCAAGGAATTAGGGACTTAGCAGGTGAGATTTCCTTTTTTTTTATTTTTTTTTTTAATAAGTAATTCCTTTGACCAAGTACTCTCTTCACTAATTCTTGTTTGATAAATCTTTCTCATTCCAGCTAATTTCTGTAGCCATTGACCTGTTATTTTATTTAGGTAAGGTCCATTATTCCATGCTTTAGGGTTTTTTATGTGATTGTTGGTAGATTTTTTTTGAAGTTTTAAAGGTAAGTTCACTTGAAAATAGTATCAAATCTATTTGAATGACTTTTTTTTGTTGTTTAATTATTTAAACTTGATGAAATGGTAATACTCTTTGTTGAAGCAGGAAGTTCCTGTCAAGAGCTTGATAGCTCCCAGGGTTTTGGATGATAATTTTTTTGGGTAAGAATTTGGATATTCCTCTTTGATAAGGCAGGAGGTCACTGCCTGAGGATTTTTATGATTTGGGTGAGTGAAATGGGTTATTTTGGTTTATAAAACTTTTTGATTTTCCTCTTTGATAAGGCAGGAGGTCACTGCCTAGTGATGCTTGATTTTGGGTGAGACAAATTGGTTATTTTTGGTTGAAAATTGAATTTCCTCTTTGATAAGGCAGGAGGTCACTGCCTAGTGATTTTTATGATTTGGGTGAGTGATATTGGTGATTTTGATTGCTAAGAAATGATTTTCCTCTTTGATAAGGCAGGAGGTCACTGCCTTGTGATTTTATGGTTAGTTAGTTTTTTTATTATTGGTGAGTTAAATTATTGATTTCAGTTGATGAGAGTTGATAATCCTCTTTGATAAGGCAGGAGGTCACTGCCTAGTGATCAATTGAGTTTAAATCTGACTATTTTGTTTGATTTTTGATTTTTGGAGCTTTTATGTGTCTTCAAGATGGGCCTTGATGGTTTGAAATTCAATTGTTCCATTAATTCTTGAGTAATTTGATCATTGGTTTTGTCAGAAACCTCCAAAATTTTCAGCAATTCCTTGATTTCTTCAATTTCTTGGTTTCTTGATTTTGATGAAGTATCCTTAAAGTGCCAAAGGTTCTCTTTATTGAAATCTTCATCTTCAGGTGACCAATGAAGTTCTTCATTGATAATTTGGTCTTCTTTCATTAACTCTTCCCCAAAGGATCCAATAATTGGTGAATTGGCCATGGTGGAGGTGATTGATATATTTTTGTAAGTTTTTTTTTTTTATTTTATTTTTTTATTTTTTTATATTTATTATTTTTTTTTTATTTTATTTTATTTTTTTTTAAGAGCTAATTTGTTAATGAAAAATTTCTTCTTTGTTAAGGCAGGAAGTCACTGCCCTATAGAGAAAGAAATGAAATAAAAAAACTATTGATACATTTTATGGGTGATACTGGTACATTTTAGAGAAAAAAATCTTGATTTTGTTGATGTTATTTAAAGTTGAGCTCCCCCAAGGGGGAAAGGTAAGTGTCTGTTGAGTAACCTGGCCAAAATAAGACCTTTGAGGGCTTCCAAAAAGGCATTTCTTTCCTCAATTTCTTGTTCTGATGGAAATTCTGACCACCATAAGTCTTCATCAATGAATATATATCCATCTCCAACCCATTTCAGTCTTCCAGTTTGGTATGATGATCCATTCAATCCAAGGTACCACTGGGCCCAAATTTGATTGAAGTAAAGTCCCCTTCTTGGTAGTGTGGCCATTTCAAATATTTCATCCCAAAATTTGTTTTCAAGGTTACCTTTAATTCCCTCTTCAGTTAATAAATCTAAGAATTGGATTTTGTTCAAGTTTGCTCCTGGAAGTTGACATAAATATTTATCTTCACATGAAATTTCTTGAGCTTCATCCCCATAAATATCTTCAAAAGTGATATATGGCAGGTAAATGTAATTGTATTCATTTTCTAAGATGGATTCTGTTTCATCATCTTCATTGGGGGGTTGCTGTATGAATTCAGGGTGTTCCAGTTGCCATTCATAAGGTTCTTCTTGGTTGTTCAATGGTCTGTCCAAGAAGTTGATATGGTATGTCTCTTTTAAATTTTTGTCTCTTTCTTCCATAATTCTGAGGTCTTTTTCAATGTCATTTATAATTTCTTCATCTGAGAGCTCATGATGCTCACTAAATCTGACTTTCTTCCTTTTGGGTTTAGTTTTGAAAGGGTTTCCATTTATTTTCTCATTTCCATCTACTAAAATCTGGAATGTTTCTTCCTTCTTGTTAATTGGCTTGTAACTTATATTGGGTAATTCATCCTCAGAGGTTGAGTCTTCAAGTTGTCTTTTCAGGTTGTTTGGCCATTGGGTATTTTGTAAATCTTGACCAAATTTATCACTTTTTGGAGATATGGATAACTCTTGGGTCTTCTGGGTTAAATTGATTATGGTATTGTCTCTTTTTGCATTTTGAAACTTCTTTCCTGGGTTATTTCTGACCAATGTTGCCATATTGCATAAATCCATTCCTCTAGGTGGACCAGTTTGCCATCCAAGTGCTTGAGGCTTGCATATTGGCATGCATAATCTTCTTCCATCAGGTTCTTGATAGCTCAGTATTTCACCTTGTTTATGGGAGAATTCTAGTCTAATGTTGTTGTCTGCCAAGAAGGGTCTTCCAAGTACTGTATGGACAGATCCTTTTGCAATAAAAAAGTGAATTAGAGTTTCTTCACCTGAAGCCAAGATGATTGGAGTGAATTCTGATAGTGCAAACAATGAAGTAGTATGGCCTCCAATTCCCCTCAGGTTCATGTTAAGATTTCTTGTTGTGAGTGAGGCTTTGATTGCTATTTCTTCTGGTATGATGTTGAGTTCTGCACCAGTGTCCACTAATGCTCTGATAGGATATTCTTCCTTTCCAATGAATATTTCCATAAATCCCAAAGGACAAGCATAATGAATCTTGGGTTTTGGTATTTCTTTGAATCCAAAGGTTAATAGTCTTTCTTGAAGATCCATTGAGTTGAGTGATTTAATCTTTTCCTTGTCTTTTTCTGATAATTCTTGTAATTTATGGACAAAATTGGGTGACATCCTCAAGATTTCTTCAATGGTGAGGTTGATCTTTTGTTGCATAATTTTCTTGATAATTTTGTCAATTTCTAATTTAGTTTCAACTTGTTTCTTTTGAGGCTTGCTGACTTTCTTTTCTTGTTTAGGAATTTCTTCATCTTCATTTTTATTGGCAATATTTTCAACTTCCTCCTCAGGCTGGTCTGGTTTTGGAATATTTGAATTTTGGAATTTGGTGGGAATTATGACTCTTTCCTCTTCTTTTTCTTCTTCAACATAAGTTCCTGGAATAGCTGCTTTTTTCTTTGGCTCTTGATTTTGGGATTGTCTTTCCATTCTTTGCTTGGTCTGCCTTAGTCCAATGTGTGATTCAAAAGTGTCATTGGCTGAGGAAATGGTAGGTGGTTTCCAATTTGACCAATCTTCAACATGAGCAATTGAGGTTGATTTATCTTCTGATTTCTTTTCAGTGGGCTTAACCTCCTCTTCTGTTTTTGGTTTGACAGTAGGTTTTTCCATAAATTTCTTATTGAGTTCTGCTTGTTCTTTTGCAAAAGCCCTGACTATGTTTTTGGCACTTTCATTTCCTTCCATAGGTACTCTCTGATAATTGGGGAAGAGGTAAGATGCTCCTTGGGTTCTGACAATTCTTCTGTCCAGATCTTCAGCAAGGTGAGTGCATCTAGTTGCTGTATGACCTTTTTCCTTGCAGTAAGCACATTTCATTGGTGGTCTTGGAGCCATTTGGGCTGGTATGTATGGTTGGTAACTGGATGAAAATGGTGGTAAAGGATTCCTTGGCCTGTATGGATGGTTATTTTGAGGTAATCTTTGCTCTTGATTGTTGTTCCAATTCCTTCTTGGTGGATTAACTGCTTCTGAAAGGGTTTTGAGTTGATTCAAAACTTCTTTAACTGATTCTTTTCCCTCATTTCTTGGTTGAGGTTCTGGTTGTGGAGAATTTTTGATCTTTTGGGTGAGTTCTTTTACTTGTTTTAAAACTTCATCCCAGCTTTCATCCTCAAATCTTGTTTTCTTTTCTGGAGGTTTTGGTTTAGAAAATTCTTTTTGTTGAATAAGTACCTTGGCCTCCAAGTCCTGTTCAATGTATAATTTCAAAATTTCCAATCTTGGAATGATGTAACCTCCATCCAAGGCTTGAACCATAGCTCTGTCTTTAATCATTTCTTTGTAAATTGATTCTTGAACACTAGTGGAAAGGCTGGCCAATATTTCCTGGTTATGATTGATATCACCTTGAATATATTGGTATCTTTTGAGGTAAGTGATGATTGCTTCATATTCCCCAATGAATTTTCTGTATTGAGTCATGTTTCTTATTCCACCTTCTTGTTGAGTTTTTGTGAATAAATCAGTGATTGAGGATAATCTGTATCTTCTTTCAGGTGAGACTGTTCCCCATCTTCTTTTCATATCCACTTTCAATTGATCCCAATCAGCTGTTTCATATCCTGGCATTCCTTCAATATGATAACTGATTTCTTCATCTTTTGTCCAAAATGCTATTTGTCTTGCAATGTCTCTTCCACTTGCTCCTTCAATTTCTGCAATATTTTCAACTTTCTTGATGAATCTTTCAACATCCTTTCCATCAAACCACAAGTTATAGTCCTTGGCTCTGATTTTCACTATTGGAGTAGTGTTTCTTGGAATTTCTTGATGTATTGGAGTTGGCATTTGGGAAGAAATGTTGACTCTTCTTGGTAAGGTACTTTGTCTTTGTTCTATATAAGGTGTTGATGTGGCCATGGGTCTAGGATAAGGTGAAGGTGATCCATGTTGCCTGAATGATCTTGGAAGGGTGGTCTGTTCCTCAAGTGGACTATTTTGTGGAGAATAACTTGATGATTTATTTTTGCCTTCCTTTTTGATTAGTGCTAGTAATTCTGCTTGCATTTCTAGCATCTTTTTCTGAAGTCTCTCTGTTGAGGAAATTTCTTCCTGTCCTTCAACAGTATCTTCATTGAAGTTTTCTTCCTGTATTTCTTCAATACTAGCTGGTAATTTTGATGATGAAGGTTTATCCATTTTTGATTGGTTTATTTCATCTTTTGAGATTGATTTATTGAGTTTATTTCTTTCAAGGAGATCAAGGAAGAATTTCTCCACAACCTTCAAGTCCCTTTTATTGGTTCTTGGTGTTGCAATTGGGAAATTGGAATATTTATTTGATTCCTCTCCTAGTTCTGTTTCTTGCTTGGGTGGATAATAGTAATGATCAGAGTGAGTTGATGATTCAGATTTTTGAGATGATGGTTTTTGCTGATTTTGATTATTTGAATCCAGTTTTTGTTATAAAAAATAGTATTCTTGGAGTAGTTAAGAATTTTAAAATTTATTGATTTTAATTTAATTTTTATTGAAGTTGAGGTTATCAAGCCACTGTTGAGACACCAGATGTGGGAACTCCTCTTGTGTGGGATTAAAATGAGGCAGTACCTGGAGGGGGAAATCACAGGTAACTAGTTTTGAATTGCTAATAGCTTGTAACAACCATCCATCAGGGGTAAGGGTATTCATTCATACACCCACTCAAACACCCCAAATCAGCAAATCCAGTATCTGCATCAGCATGCAGTTTCAGCAATCTTCATTCTGAAACATGCATACAGCTTGGTACCTCAATACAGCCTGTCAATACCTGTACAGGCTGGATTCACCCAATACAGTTTCAATACACCAATATGGAACTGTATGATCACTCAAATACACCACACCTCTTGTACAGGTTCTGTACAGCTGTACAGGACCTGTATTGGCCAGACTCAATTCAAATCATCAAGTATTCTCATGAAAACTCTTCCTCTGGATCAGGGCTGGTGATTCTCACATATACCAGCCCCTCTTCCTCCCCCCTGGGGACTTTTCCCCAGTTAATTAATTTAGTTGATTTATTATTATCTGAATATTCTTATCCTTATATTTTTTTTTGGGTATTATATTTATTTAATCTTAAGTTAGTCTTTGCCTTTTTTCTTTCTTTGCCTGTACAGTATGAGTTGGGTGGCCATATCCTTATTAACCCTTCTCTTTCCATTCTGACAGGTTGAAACAGTGGACTTGGACTTGTTTGTGGTTGGCTCTTCTTTTTCTTACTCTTATTCTTTGTTGCTGCTTTCTTATTTTTATTCTTTTAGTAATTCATTATCCACACTCTTAAGTGTATCCATTCTTGTCTTATCTTTGAGCCCTCCATAAGTGAGTCCCAGTTTACTGAGTGCCAGGCCCTCTTCACTTCGAAGAGCCCCTGTGACATTAAATTAATTAACTCATATTTGATTCTTTCTTTTCATTCATTTATATTCATTTCCTTTTATTCATCAAATTATGATCTCTGAATGACTTTATGATTTTAATGATCATGATTTTTCTCTCTTATCAATTTTTCATCTCACTCATTTCATTCTTATGGAAATTGATTCTTTTTTCTTTTCTTAATCATTGCTGACCATTTCATCACTTCATTTTATTCTATCAACCAAATTTTTTCTGTGTTCTTATTCAGGTTTTATCTAGGAATTATTGATTGGTTTAATTGATTGGATTATTAATTGGGATTCATTTGGGTTATTGATTCAAGATTTATTGGATTTATTGACTTTGAACTCTCAAGATATTGAATTGATTTCTGAAGATTTTGAACTGATTGATTGATTCCTCAAGACTTGATTTCATATTGAAGACACTTATTGATTGATTATTGATTGAATATTGCTTGATTATTGAATTCCTCAAGATTATTGATATTTGATTTGATTTGATTGTTGATTGATTGAATTTATTTGACTGTTGATTGAATTTGATTCCTCAAGATTTGAATTGATTCCTCAAGATTCATCAAGATTTTATTGTGATTGATTTGGCCAAATTTGATTATTCTTCTTAATACCATCAAGTTCTATTTCATTATTTCAAAATGCCAGTTCAGCATAGCCCCCCAGCCAAAAATACTAGATCCCAAAGAATTCAAGCTGTTCTCACTCCTACAGCAAGGGCTCCTCTTGACCGCACACCATCAGTTCATCAACTGAGTGTAAATTTAGACAGAGGACCACCAATGGAAGGAGCAGCACCCTCAAGAAGAGGTGGAATGAAATCTAGAAGATCAAGATCTTTCTCTGGACTTTTGGGTGGCTACCCTGGCATGTCTGAAGGTGCAAGAGCAAGACAAGGGGAAGTTGAAGATGAAGAGGGGGAAGAGTCTGTGGAAGAGGAAGATTCTGGGGAAACTGAAGTGGCAGATGCCTTGGCAAATGTTCCAGACGTGCCTCAGGGTTCTAATCTAGCCCTTTCTAGTCAACCTCTTGTCTCTCAAACTGATCCAAGTCTCCTCAAGATGATGGAGCAGATGACTCAATTCATGGGGCAACTCACTCAAGCAGTTGCTCCCAGGGACAATTCCAAAGCCCCTGCTTTCAAGACTCCATCCATGAAGGCACCTGATTCTTTTGATGGTACTCAAGCTCATAAGTTGAGAGGATTTATCCAATCCTGTCAACTAATTTTCCATAATGATCCAGCAAATTTCTTCTCTGACAGGAAGAAAGTTCTTTACTCAACTTCTTTTCTCACTGGTAGAGCTGGCAAATGGATTGAACCTTACCTCTCAAATATTTCCAATGAAGACCCTTCCTACCTCCTCAATAATTGGCCATTGTTTGAATCTCAATTATTCACTCTGTTTGGTGATCCCAATGAAGTCAGGAAAGCTGAACAAGAGTTGGACAATTTGAGGATGAAGGAAAGTGGTCATGTCTCCTTGTACATAGCAGATTTCAGAAGCTTAATGTCAAGAATTGGAGATTGGGGGGAAAGAGCTTACATTCATGTGTACCGAAGAGGATTGGCATCAAGATTATTGGATCAGTTGGCTTCTCACCCTGGAACTTTTGATACTCTTCAAGAACTTATGGATGTCACCTTAGAATTAGACACAAGATATCATGAGAGGCAAAAAGAAAAGGGTGGCAATCAAGAGAAGAACCCTCCAGTCATTGGATCCAATCAGTCTAGGCCTCCTCAAAACTCATCTTCAAAGAGGCCTCACCAGAAGAAGAATAAGAAGGGCAAGCAATTCCAATCTTCAAAGGACAAGCCCCATGCTGCTCTCCTCAATAAGGACAATAAATTAATCGGTTCTGAAAAGGAGAGGAGGATTCAAGAGGGGTTGTGTACTTATTGTGGTGGAAAGCACCCAATTGAAAAATGCTTCAAGAGACCTCAGAACAAGCCTGGGTCATCATCAAGAGGCTTCCCTAGCAAGCAGGGAAAAGCCTGAGTGGGAATCATGATGTGTTCAATGGTTCTCACTTATTTCCTTCAAGAGCACAATTGTGCACTCTGAATACTAGTGTCAAGAAATCTTTAAAATTTCTTATTTTCTCTTCTGTCTCTGATATTTTTTATAGTATTCTCATTGATTCTGGTGCTACAAACTCCTTTATTGAAAAGAATTTTGTTCTCAAGTACTCATTGACTCTGTCAGAGCTCCCTGAAAAGATTCCTCTTTTCATTTTGGATTCTAATGAATCCCCTGCCTTGTTCATCACCCATTATACCAAGTGGGTAGTTGACTTGCCTTCCTTCCCAAGCTTTGAATGGGACTTCTTTATCATAGATTCACCCAAGGGAGAAGACCTGATATTGGGCTATGATTTCCTTTACCATTTTAATCCCATTATTGATTGGAAAAATGGATTGATCACCTATGATTCTAATCATAAGGATTCTAGTGGTATTATTCCTTCTACTAGTAATGACTTTGCCACTGCTGTCAACAGTGTTTCTCTGGTTGGTGAACTTAAGACACCTTCCCTTCCTTTCTCTGTCCATATCCCTTCCATCATTCCCTCTCAGTCATTACCTCCATTAAGAGATGAAGTCTTCAAAGAGATAAAGGATGTTGGGGAAGATGTTGCCATATCTTCACTTCATCTCTTTCAAGGGGATATGGACCTTCCTCCCTTATCTTTCCATGCATCCCTGGAGGAGCAGTGGGATGAGGAGGAAGAGCCAGAAGAAATTGAAACTGTGTTGAAGGTTGTCCCTCCTGCTTATCACCATTATTTGGATGTATTCTCCAAGGTGAAAGCAGAGAAACTTCCTCCACACCGCGCCTGTGATCACCATATCGAATTGGAGGGTCTTCTACCTCCAATTGGTGTTATCTACTCATTATCAAATCAAGAGTCAGAAACACTGCGGGCCTACATTTCAGAGAATGTAGAGAAAGGTTTCATTAGACCAAGCTCCTCTTCAACAGGAGCACCTGTCCTTTTTGTCAAGAAAAAGGATGGAGGTCTTCGTTTGTTTGTTGACTACCGCAAACTCAATGCTGTCACTAGGAAGAACAGATACCCTGTTCCTCCTATGAACCAGCTTCTTACTGTATTCAACGGGTCCACTATCTTCTCCAAGATAGATTTGCGTGGTGCATATAACCTTCTGAGAATCAAAGAGGGGGATGAGCACTTAACTGCCTTTAGAACCAAGTATGGCAGTTATGAGTATTTGGTCATGCCATTTGGTTTGACCAATGCTCCTGCTTCTTTCCAAAATCTGGTAAATGATATCTTTGCAGATTTTTTGGATGTGTTTGTTGTGGTTTATTTAGATGATATTATGGTCTTTTCCAGTTCTGAGGAGGAACATGTCAAACATGTGGCCTCTGTCCTCCAAAGACTGAGGGGCAATAATCTGTTTGCCAAAGCCTCCAAGTGTGTATTCCATGCCTCAAGTGTGGAGTACTTGGGCTATGTTGTTTCAAGTGATGGCCTCAAGATGGATTCTTCAAAAGTTCAGCAAGTCCTCAATTGGCCTCAGCCCAAAAACATCAAGGCTCTTCAATCTTTTCTTGGCTTTGCCAATTTTTATCGTCGTTTCATTAAAAATTATTCCAAAAAAATCACTTCTCTCACTTCCCTTCTCAAAAAAGATTCTCCTTTCATCTTCAATGAGGAAGCTCTTAGTCAGTTTCAAGCACTCAAAGAAGCTTTCACCTCGGCTCCTATCCTTTCTCACTTTAATCCTTCTCTTCCAACCATTGTAGAGACTGATGCCTCTGATTATGCCTTGGGTGCTGTACTGAGTCAGGTGAATGACTCAGGAAAGCATCCCATTGCATTTGATAGTCGCAAGCTCTTACCAGCTGAGCTCAACTATGAAATTCATGACAAGGAACTCCTTGGCATAGTTTGGGCTCTCAAGCGCTGGAGAGCCTTTCTCCTTTCTCTTTCTGATTCCTTTGAAGTCTTGACAGACCATTGTTCTCTCCAATATTTTATGTCTTCTAAAGTCCTTACTCGTCGTCAAGCCCGTTGGGCTGAATTTTTGTCTGAATTCCACTTTGTTATCACTTACCGCCCAGGCAGGCTGGCCACTTTACCAGATGCCTTGTCACGTCGGGACGACGTGTACCCAGAGAGGGGGGTGGATTTCATCAGCAAGAATCCTCAAAACTTTCATCAAGTTCTCAAGCAAAATGAAGTTCAAGAGTCAAGATTCTTTTCCATAAAAGTTGAAATGTTCTCAGATTTAGTTGATCAGATTCAAAGACAAGTATGGCAAGACAAAGACTATAAGGAGATCCTCAAGAAATTAGCAAGAGGAGAATCAGTCCCAGACTATTCTCTTGAACCTCAAGCAAGATTATTATTGTTCAAAGATAGAGTAGTTATTCCAAGCAATCATGAAGTTCAATTGGACATTCTTCAAAGGCGTCATGATTCACCATTGGCTGGCCATCCTGGCCAGGAGAAGACCCTCAAGCTCATCAAGAGGGATTTTTATTGGGCTGGCATGAATCAAATCATCAAGGACTATGTGTCCTCATGTCAGCAATGTTCAAGAAACAAGAACATCCACCATAAGAAGTTTGGATTACTCAAGCCTCTTCAAATTCCATCTGGTCCTTGGAATTCATTATCAATGGACTTCATCACTCAATTGCCTCTGTCAAACAACTTTGACTCAATCTTAGTAATTGTAGACAGATTCTCAAAAATGGCAATATTCATTCCAACTTATGGCACAATCACTGCACTGGACTTAGCTCAAATCTTCATTAGTCATGTATTTTCCAAACATGGCCTTCCAGTAAGTATTGTTAGTGATAGAGGTTCCTTATTTGTTTCATCATTCTGGACCCAGTTATGTCAGCAGCTCAAGATATCAAGAGACCTGTCAACTGCATTTCACCCTGAAACAGATGGACAGACAGAGAGGGTAAATCAGATACTAGAACAGTATCTTCGGATGTATGTCGGCTATCATCAAGATGACTGGCACACCTGGCTCCCTCTGGCTGAATTTGCCTATAATAATGCAGAACATTCATCAACCAAGCAATCACCTTTTTTCACCATTTATGGAAGAAATCCCAGCTTTGACTCAATCCATATTTCTCAAGACTCACCTGCTGGAAAGTTATCAACAAAACTCCAATCAGTACAGCAAGTTGTCAAAGAGGAATTAGAGTCAGCAATAAGGAGATTCAAGAAGTATGCAGATAGAAATAGGGCAATTCCACCTGATTTCCAACCTGGGGACAAAGTATGGCTAGCTTCCAAGAACATCAAGACAACAAGACCCACCAAGAAATTATCAGAAAGATGGTTGGGACCCTTTGAAGTTCTGAAGAAGATTGGCAGCCATGCATGTCACCTCAAGTTGCCTCAGCAATGGAAGACAGTTCACCCTGTATTCCATGTGTCCTTATTAGAACCAGTCAAGCATTCAACTATCCCAAATCTTCATCAATTGCCGCCACCACCAGTTCTAGTGGAGGAGCAAGAAGAATGGGAAGTGGCTCAGGTTCTGGACTCAAACCTCAAGAGAGGTAAATTATGGTATCTTTTAGAGTGGAAAGGATTCAGTGAAGACCCAGAAAGAACCACTTGGGAACCATCTTCCAACCTTACCAACTCACCAGACCTTGTCAAGGATTTCCATTCATTGTATCCAGACAAGCCTGGTCCAAATACCTCAAGAGTTTGATTTATGGTGCTTGGTGGGGAGAAGAAGTTATGAAAGTAAGTTCCTCTCCTGGCATGCACCTTTAAGGGGGTATTCTACCCATATGTTGTTGTAAGCATCACCTTGGCCACTTTGTGAGCACTTGTCATTTCTTTGGACAGGTTCAGGAAGCATACAACATCAATACCCTCCATTTGGACCTTATCAAGATATGGCCCAATGTTTTCTTTATTTATCTTTCATTTCTTTCTTTATTATCATTTCACTTTATGCCAATCATCATAATTCAAGACATTCATTACTTCAAGTCATTTACGGCAATTCATTTCAGAAGTCATTTATGGCAATTTGTCTCAGAAGTCATTTATGGCAATTCTTTTCAGTTTTATGGTGCTTGGTGGGGAGTGGAAGTTATGAAAGTAAGTTCCATCTCCTGGTATGCATCCCTGAGGGTTCTACTTCTTGTAAAACATTACCTTGGCCACTCTGTGAGCATCAAAATGCTTGGTTTTCATTTTTTCAGACTTATTGGCCAAAATCAAGCAACTCACCACAAGAAGGACCAACCATCAGGATTTTTCTTTATTTTCTTTCTTTACTCTCATTTTCTCTTATTCTTTTATTTTTCTTTCTTTCTTTACTTGTATAATTTTCTTTCTTTTATTTCTTTAAAGCAGCAGCATCCCCTCCCCAAATCATGTATTGGGAGGTTCCATTATTTTTTCATTTTTTAGTATTTATAAGAGTGGGGATAGAAGGCAAGCCAAACACAAACAAGGAAAAGGAAACTAGTTATATCTACCCAAGTCATCAAAAGTTCTCTGGAAATCATTTATCAACTCATCTTCATACCAGGCAAATTTTGCAGCCATTTCTTCAGAAGCAGTACCTGGAATCGTCCTGTCATTGGCATACATAATCACCTCTCTGCTATTTCTATCAACTCTCCTGAACAATCTGGCCACAGCATCTTGATTTTCACTAGCCGCGTTGGGATCTTCTCTGGTAACCCG
Source organism: Austropuccinia psidii (assembly GCA_023105745.1). Taxonomy (NCBI): domain Eukaryota; kingdom Fungi; phylum Basidiomycota; class Pucciniomycetes; order Pucciniales; family Sphaerophragmiaceae; genus Austropuccinia; species Austropuccinia psidii. The sequence goes on from JALGQZ010000001.1 coordinate 29,317,571, forward strand.
GATAGGCCAACGTTCTCTTCTTTGGAATACTTGAGCGGCAGGAAACGGCAAAGGGGACAATCCATCTCTTCTTCTGCTGGAGTTGACGGGAGGTGTTTATGGGTGAGTTTCTGGGCTGTTGAACTGGAGATGGTCTTACTGCTGGATTCAAGGCAGGCCTGGTGGTGTGGGAAGTAGTTGGTGATGGAGGAGGAAGGGTTGTAGGAATTGAAGCAAGCATTGGTTGGAAGGTTCTTGGAGTGCTGGGAATCACTTGGCTTTGGAATCTGTGGTTGGCAAGAGGTTGAGAAGAGGAATTGCTGGATGGGTGGCCACTTGAATGAGGAATAACTTGAACTTCTTCACCATCCAACTCATCACTTCCTTCAGCATCTGGATCTGATGGGGAATCAACAATTCTTCTTAGCTTCTTCACTACTTTCACCACTCCATCAGCATTGGTCCTTGAAATGGGAATTTCTGAGCTGTAGTGGATGGGCCTACCACCAATCGGAATGGGCCCTCCAACATTAGTCCATCTGGCCACATCCCTCTGCCTAGAACCAGTCACTACATCAAAATATCAGCATCAATTCAACCAAGAAATGCAAATCACTCACATTGAGAAAAGCCAGAAGTGGCATCAGGGGTAGGTTCCTCAAGAATGGGGAATTCCTGCCCATAAGGCCCATCCTTCCTACTCCATAAGTGCCTCCTCACCTGGGACAAAGTTGATCCGGTACGGCGGCATGGCTTCTTCCCAATAAAGCAGAAATGGCATTTTGACGATCAAGGATTGTAATGTTGAAAGCAATCCTTCCCCCTGGCCAAACACTCAGTACAGGCAGGATCAAGAACTTCAACTGCTCTGAACCCATCATATGTTTGGGAGGGGTCAAAATGGCCAGAAGACGCCATGGAGGGAGAAGACAATCGACTGAAGACGCCAGAACCATGAAGAACAGACGGTGGCGGTGCAGAAGGGGAAGATTCAGTGAGTTCAGTCAGTTTGGAACTCATAACTGAAGAAAGTGCAAGCAGAAGATTCAAGACGTCAGAATCAATCCACTCCACATCAAGAAAAAGAAATTTGACTCAAGGAACTGGGGCCATAACTCAATTATGCCCCACCTCAAAGCCTCTAAGGTGAAGGTTCACACCCCTTTGGGGCTGAACTCATCACCCAGGGCCTCCCCTGCAACTTTGGGGGAGGCCAAGATCTTGATGGTCCTGGACCCCTTCAATGGATCCAGGCCATATATGGTGAAATTTGGAATGGGGCCATTTTTGGGCCCCTTGGTCACCCTGGGTCCCCAGTAAATTTGGGCCCAGGGGCTCCATTTTGGTCCTGGGGGCCTCCAATAGCCCCCACGGACCGCGGAACACGGCCCACGGACCGCGGACCGTAGGACCCCAAAACATCAAAAAGGCCTATTATGGCCAAAAAACCACAAAAATCAAAAAAATTGCCCTAATCACCAAAACACCCAACAAGGCCAAAAAGGCCATAAAAAGCAGGATACATCAAGATCACTCAAGATGGAGGCCACAGCCCAAAAACCATTGGGAGGGCTTCCTGAGGCCAATTCCTTGGATCATGGGGACAAGACCCCTTGGAGGTTCATTCAATGGGTTAAGTCTGGGCCAATGAGTACAAGTCATATACTCATTGGGCACCAATTTTTGAGCACAAGTGCTCAATGGTCTTTATTCTGGGATATATCCCAAGGCCACATCCCAAGACATGGCTGATTGAATCAAAAGAAAAGAAATTGCATACTCTGGAAGGAATACTCACTCAAACTTGAAAAAAAGGGGGGAATCAATTGAATTTGGCAGGGAAGAAGTAATGAAGGATTTTCAGGATAATGGTCAAGAGGAAAGAAAATTAAAAAGAAAATTTTTTGAAAAAATGTGGGGATATTGAGATGCCACTCAACAGTGGCAGGGTATTATGGTGTTCAGGAGCCCACCAGTTTCAAGAGGGGGATACTGTAACAACCATCCATCAGGGGTAAGGGTATTCATTCATACACCCACTCAAACACCCCAAATCAGCAAATCCAGTATCTGCATCAGCATGCAGTTTCAGCAATCTTCATTCTGAAACATGCATACAGCTTGGTACCTCAATACAGCCTGTCAATACCTGTACAGGCTGGATTCACCCAATACAGTTTCAATACACCAATATGGAACTGTATGATCACTCAAACACACCACACCTCTTGTACAGGTTCTGTACAGCTGTACAGGACCTGTATTGGCCAGACTCAATTCAAATCATCAAGTATTCTCATGAAAACTCTTCCTCTGGATCAGGGCTGGTGATTCTCACATATACCAGCCCCTCTTCCTCCCCCCTGGGGACTTTTCCCCAGTTAATTAATTTAGTTGATTTATTATTATCTGAATATTCTTATCCTTATATTTTTTTGGGTATTATATTTATTTAATCTTAAGTTAGTCTTTGCCTTTTTTCTTTCTTCGCCTGTACAGTATGAGTTGGGTGGCCATATCCGTATTAACCCTTCTCTTTCCATTCTGACAGGTTGAAACAGTGGACTTGGACTTGTTTGTGGTTGGCTCTTCTTTTTCTTACTCTTATTCTTTGTTGCTGCTTTCTTATTTTTATTCTTTTAGTAATTCATTATCCACACTCTTAAGTGTATCCATTCTTGTCTTATCTTTGAGCCCTCCATAAGTGAGTCCCAGTTTACTGAGTGCCAGGCCCTCTTCACTTCGAAGAGCCCCTGTGACATAACTCCTGTAACCAAGGGTGGCAAGGGTGTATTGCCTGCCCCTCCTAAAATACTGAACAAAATCTTCCTTGGAGCTCACAAACCAAAATAAAATTAGTAAGTGGCTTTACAACTGCAGAAGACAAAATTCAGCAGTCTCAGATCAGACCTATTCAATAAATAATATGAAAAATAATGTCAGTAATTTGGTCAATTTAGATTTTAATGGAATACTTGTCTGTTTAATTTTAATATTTTTTTGGTTAAATTGAGGTGAGTTGTTTCTTCTTGGTGATAAATCCTTGGTAGGATGGGTTATTTAAGGTTTTCTGAAAAATTTGATGGGTGTTGATAAAGGTAATTTTGTTAAGTTAAAGTTTTAATATAGTAAAATAATTTTTTAAAGGTTTGTTATTTTTTTAAGAGTGTTTAATAATAAGATAAAGTTTTATTTGTTGAATTTAAGAGGTAAGGTTCTTTGATATTGAATTTTTAAAGGTTAAGTTATTTTTAAGTCTTGATAATGGTGTTAATTTTACTGGATAAAGTATTTTGATAGAGTAGTAACCCTAATCTTGGGTACTGGGTAATTTTTATTTTTATTTTGATAATAATAAGATTTCACTGAGCTTAGCTACTGGGTAATCTTCAACACTATACTTCCACTGAGCTTAGCTACTGGGCAAGTAAATTTACTATAATATACTGGAGTACCTCCCAGGTGAGGGATGACTTATTCCTGTGCTTGTAATGTGCAGAGGATATATTGTGCATGGGGGGGATTTTGACATTTGGGGGGAGAGAGCCCCTCTATTTATACCTTTTGGGAGCCCAGAGGGCCCTCCATGGGAGCTGTCTTCTTCCACTTTAATTCCTCTTGATTTCATCATGTGACTCCATTTTTGGTGAGGCCCTTTCTTGCATGGGTCAGGTGATTTAAGGTTTGGTGATAATTTTTCTCTGCACAGCATTCTTTTATCACATGATGGTCTTTTGGTGAGCTAATTATGATGTGATTTTCTTGGATTTTCCTTGCATGTATGAGGTGATTTCATTTTGGCTGAGGATTTTTCTTGTGCACAGCCTTCTTTCTGTCACATGATATGCTGTTGGTGGGTTCAGTATCACATGATGAATTTGTATTTCCTTTGCATATGTCATATTTTAGGCTTGGTAGAAGTGGCTGTGTAATTTATGCAGGTGTCATGGTTTTCCCTCTTCTTTTTGAATTTTAAAATGAGGTCAGGTGATAATTTCTTGCACTGGTGAAATTACTGTTATGTATGAGATGATGTTATTTTTGAGTTTGACACATGCTGTGCATAGTCATGTGGTTGAGATTTAATTAAAATTGTGTACTGCATGCAGCCTGTTGTAACTAGCTTTGGTTTGCATGAGGTGATGAGTGGTGTAAATCTGATTCTGTTTTAAGGTTTAAAGTGGGGTTACTTTGGATATAAGATAAGGTACTCCTGTGGCTGTGTTGTCAATGAGCTGCAGGAATTCCATGGGGCTGGGCTTTGCATCATGTGACTTTGAATGCAAGTTGGCTGTATAACTAATGCATGTGTCATTTTCTTGCTGCATGAGTCCTATGGCTGTAAGGGGGTGTAAAGCTGGGTGGGGTGTGTAATTAAAAGGGTGGTCCCTTATTTGTTGTAACTAGTTTACCATATGTAACTTGATTTTTTACATATGCATAATGAAATTGAATAATTTATTTAAACACATACACTTCCCTTTGGTGCCTGTGCCATGGTCTTATGAGTTAAATCCAGCTTCTTGCTGTAAAATTGACCTTTTGGTGTAAAATTTGAGTGTAAGTCTGCCTGTAGGCTGGATTTCCTGCTGTTATAGGGTACTATGAGCTTGAGCCTGGTGAAAAAAATGGTATGGAATACCACAATGTGTAGCTTATCATGGGGAATCTAATGGTCAAATTTATTTTACATTTCTATTTATTAGATTAAGAGTTAATTAAGAATTTATGCCTTTGTATGGCATTCTTTAGTTATTTTAAGATAATAATTTTAATTCTTATTGTTAGAGAAAATATTGTAAAGTTCTTTTGTGACCTTTTGGGATATGTAGTCATATTTCAAAGGCTCACAGAAACTATAAAGAGTAAAACACTGAGGAAAAATTTATGATAGTATAATATTTCATTTAATAAAATATTATGTTTGGAAGACTGATTGTACTGATTGATAAGAAAAAAATTACATTTCTCTTTTTATGCCTTAAGGCACATCATCTGTCATATAATTTTTTGTAATAGGGCGTGTATTGATCAAAACAGCTAATTTCACCACAAAGATTTTTTTCTAACTTGAAAAGTCTTGATATTATCTACAGTTTAAGCTACAGGTGTTATAGTTATCTTCAATTAACTTTGAACCTCATTTATGCTCATCTTTTTGAAATTTTAATATAAAAATGATTCAATTATTTGAAAGTTTATAATATGGATATCTTGGAAATAAAATCTCAAGTAAAAATTCTCAGATTCATATGTTTGATTAGTTTTCAAAGAAATCTTAATTTCTCTCAATAATAACAAAAAGAGATGCATCAAAGGCTAAATACCAAATAATTGAAATTAGAAACTAAGCTTAGATGCCAATTTTGAATCTGTGTGAAACGTTTGAGCAAAATCATTAAAAAGGAAGTTTCTGTCAATATTTGAAGTTATTGCATTTTTTCATTTAAAAATAGCAATATACATCAAAATTAACTTATGATAAATTTTATATGTAGTAAGCTTTAATCTTAAGATTATTTTAAAAGTAAAAAGCTTTGGAAGCTTTTAAAGATTTGATTTCAAGCCCATATAAAGGGATTTATTCTTTGGCATCTTGTAAATTCTGTTCAAAAGGTGTATAATCCCTTATAAACTTGAATATTTAATCAAACTATAATGTTAAAGTTTAAATAAGAATGGAAAATTCATTGAACAGATGGAAACCTTATCTTGGCGCTTGCATATCCCAAAATCTGGGTACCCTGGAACGTTTTTCCATTTTCATCTTTGTCCCACCTTTTTGTGCCGATTTTTCCACTTTATTGATTCAAAGCTATACCATGCCTTTAAGCCCATTTAAATCAAGCTCAATCATGATTCAAAGCCTGTATGGAAGATCCTTATTCAATTCCTTATAGGATGACAACTTTATCTTGGCTCTTGCATATCCCATAAGTTGGGTACCCTGCCATCTTTTGCAATTTTCATATTTGTCCCACCTTTTTCCCGTGATTCTTCCAATTAATTTATTTCAAGCCATAAAATTTCTTTAAGCCCATTTCAATTGAGCTCACTCATGATTTGCAAGCTTTATTTCAAATAATTGGCCAATTCAATAAGTAAATAAAACACCTTACTTTCAATATAATTCTTTCAGGTATACATGAGCCTTATGTAATACAGAATTAAATTTGAGATTAACAATTTTTTCAGTTTTGTAAGTATACTATGAGATTATTAAATCTTCCAATAACAGCAAAAGTAAAAACCTTTGGGTATAACACCCTGTGCATCTACTCTAGGTTATTTTTGATGTAGAATCCACAAAATGACGTGTTAATTATAGCTTTGTTTATCCAAAATAAAACTATAGTCATTTTTAATCATTGATTTCTTTCAAAACCTTTTGAAAATTAAATTTTTGACTTAATCAAATGTATGAAATACTTTTTTTGGCCTTATTAGTTTGTCATATATGCCTCACAGGCTCACAATATCTGTAAGTGAACCTACATATGTATTTTGAGACATATTTTAGTCTGAGAAGCTTGGAAATACTTGAAATTTAAAGGTTAAACAATATACCATCTCTTATTCATATTTCACTCCAACTTTCAGTACTTCAGCTGCAAAATATCAATCTATATTTATCCTGAATGATTTAATCCCTATTGACATTAATGATAAGATCATGAATTGTGGTATTAATACATAAAATGACATCATTTTACTAATACAGAAACCTCATCATGACTCTTTGGGATGATGCATCAAAATATGCAGAGCACTTCAAACCTGTTTTTTTAGCTCTTAACCTATGAGAAAAGCTCTCAAGAATTGTTCTGAATTACTCCCTGATATATAATTGCAAATTTAATTTCAAAAAATCAGAATCTAATTCCCACACTTTTTTATCATTTAAAGGGAAGCTTCATTCCATAAAGGTTTCTCTTTGTTTTCTAAATCTTTTTCACTATTTTATGAGTGGATATTAGGAATTCTTCAAAATCAAGTCAATTGCTCCTTGTTGGAGAAATAAAATGAAATAAAATGTATTAGAAATGATCAATATCAATAACCTTCAAAGCTATTTCTTCAAGAAATAAAAACTTATACCTTTGAGTTTAACCATTGTTAAGATTTAAGCTTAAGACATCATTGGATTTTAATTAAAACTTTAAAGAAAACAATAAATTTTCAAACTGTGGCATATCACAACATTATTTCAAAATGAGCTAATATGGCTTTTCTCACGCTTATACATTTTAGCAGATTTGCGGAGTTTCATTATCAATGTGAATGACAGTTTATATTATCAGATCAACTTTTTTTCTCAAAATGACTTCTTTAAAGAAGAAACAATGCTGAATGAAGAAAAAAAATGCCTAATTGTGTGAGACTTAGATGTATTTTTTAAACCCAAAAGACCACAAAAAATAAAAGTGATGTAATTATAAATCAAATAAATTTAGTTGTATTATCAAAAACAACAATTAAAATATAAATATGTAAATTTATATATACAATGAAAATCTTATAATTTCAAAATAAAATTACCTGAAATTTAAATTGTGAAAACACCTTTTTACTTGAAAAAATTGAGCAAAAATGAATTTTCAACAAAAATATTAAAATTAAGTTTTTTGGGAAAAATTTGAATAAAATTTGTCATAAATTTTTATCAAATAAATAAACATATGAGAAATATTTCACTATTGGATTCCTCATAAAAAGGAAGGTGGGGTCACCTCTGGGTAAAATTTCTGTAACTCAACTTTAAATAAGCTTAAATTAAGTTTTTACTATTTTCTGTATGAAAATTGAAAATCCTCAAAAACTCAATTTAATTCACACCACATATGGTGTCAACCATCAACTTTTATGTGAAAATTGATTTGTGGTGTGTAGCTTAGAGGTTATGAATAATGGAAGTATTTTAAATTGAAATGTCAAATCGTGTGTATGTATTACATAATTTAACTTTTAATTACATGTGAGGTATTGATCATTACAGTTGTGTGATGTAAATACTCAATTGAATTCCATATGTAAATTACAAGTATAATACATGATGAGGAATTAATGAAAAAATGAATTTTAAAGATTAATTCTGGGGGAAAAGGGAACTTTGGCTCCAAGGATGCCATACTCCCCCAAATTACTTGCTGACAGGCATGGGCTGTCAAACTTCACAGAAAAGCTCATCACCTTTGGCTCAATTGATGATGAGGTTTTGATACAAACCAGAATAGTTTTAAGTGTTGCTAAGAGGGTAAAGCTACCCTTAAGCTAAAGTAATCTTAGTAAAAACAGTTTCCACTTGTTTTGACGTCTCTTACACACATTCTGACATGTTTTGAAGGCTTGAAACCAGGTATTACTATAGCAATGGCTGATTTGAGGGTCTAAAATGGCTAAATCCCACCCTTTTTTGGTCCAAACCAGGGTTCAATGATCCCATTATTGGGTTTTTCTGTTCTTAGAGTGTTTTCCACGACTGAAAAGAGGTAATTTTACTTTTGGAGTAAGAAAACTGGTGGCTATAAAAGAATGTCTTCTTTGCCACACTTTTTGCTGCATGTTAGAATATTTTCCTTTTATAATTAGTTTTAACACTGTTAAATCAATGAATAAAAGATTCCAACCTCCCTTTCTAAATCATTTTGAACCTTTTTTTCAGTTTGAAAAAATTATTATAATCATTTTTTGTAACTTTTATAACCATATTTTTACCCTTGAACCACCCCATAAGTGAATTGAAGCATTTTCCATCACTGTTCTTATTTTTGGTAAAGCCGTAAATATTTATATTATTTTTTTGTTATAATTAGAGAGTTAAGAACAATAACTTTGTCATGTTTTCTTTCAAAAACTTTAAATCTTAACATTTTTGATCATATTTTACCATATACAAATTTTGAGGACAGGAAAAGTACTTGCTTTTTAATCAAAGTTTCATATCCACACCTTGCCAATTGAGAATGGATTAGAAAAAATTTATTCTTGTATTTTATTGAATTTATGGATGATTTTCTGATGAAATAAGGGGAAAATATTCAATAAGCAGATAAGTCCAAAACTGTCACAGGGGCTCTTCGAAGTGAAGAGGGCCTGGCACTCAGTAAACTGGGACTCACTTATGGAGGGCTCAAAGATAAGACAAGAATGGATACACTTAAGAGTGTGAATAATGAATTACAAAAAGAATAAAAATAAGAAAGCAGCAACAAAGAATAAGAGTAAGAAAAAGAAGAGCCAACCACAAACAAGTCCAAGTCCACTGTTTCAACCTGTCAGAATGGAAAGAGAAGGGTTAATAAGGATATGGCCACCCAACTCATACTGTACAGGCGAAGAAAGAAAAAAGGCAAAGACTAACTTAAGATTAAATAAATATAATACCCAAAAATATAAGGATAAGAATATTCAGATAATAATAAATCAACTAAATTAATTAACTGGGGAAAAGTCCCCAGGGGGGAGAAAGAGGGGCTGGTATATGTGAGAATCACCAGCCCTGATCCAGATGAAGAATTTTCATGAGAATAATTGATGATTGAATTGAGTCTGGCCAATACAGGTCCTGTACGGCTGTACAGAACCTGTACAAGAGGTGTGGTGTATTTGAGTGATCATACAGTTCCATATTGGTGTATTGAAACTGTATTGGGTGAATCCAGCCTGTACAGGTATTGACAGGCTGTATTGAGGTATCAAGCTGTATGCATGTTTCAGAATGAAGATTGCTGAAACTGAATGCTGATGCAGATACTGGATTTGCTGATTTGGGGTGTTTGAGTGGGTGTATGAATGAATACCCTTACCCCTGATGGATGGTTGTTACAGTATCCCCCTCTTGAAACTGGTGGGCTCCTGAACACCATAATACCCTGCCACTGTTGAGTGGCATCTCAATATCCCCACATTTTTTTTAAGAAATTTTCTTTTTTTTTAATTTTCTTTCCTCTTGACCATTATCCTGAAAATCCTTCATTACTTCTTCCCTGCCAAATTCAATTGATTCCCCCCTTTTTTCCAAGTTTGAGTGAGTATTCCTTCCAGAGTATGCAATTCTTTTCTTTTTGATTCAATCAGCCATGTCTTGGGATGTGGCCTTGGGATATATCCCAGAATAAAGGCCATTGAGCACTTGTGCTCAAAAATTGGTGCCCAATGAGTATATGACTTGTACTCATTGGCCCAGACTTAATCCATTGAATGAACCTCCAAGGGGTCTTGTCCCCAGGATCCAAGGAATTGGCCTCAGGCAGCCCTCCCAGTGGGTTTTGGACTGTGGCCTCCATCTTGAGTGATCTTGATGTATCTTGCTTTTTATGGCCTTTTTGGCCTTGCTGGGTGTTTTGGTGATTAGGGCAATTTTTTTGATTTTTCTGGTTTTTTGGCCATAATAGGCCTTTTTGATGTTTTGGGGTCCTACGGTCCGCGGGCCGTACGCCGCGGTCCGTGGGCCGTGGGCCGTGGTTCGCGGTCCGTGGGCCATGGACCGTACGCCGCGGTCCGCGGTCCATGGGGGCTCTTGGAAGCCCCTGGGCCCAAATTTGCTGGGGACCCAGGGTGACGAAGGGGCCCAAAAATGGCCCAATTCCAAATTTCACCATATATGGCCTGGATCCATTGAAGGGGTCCAGGACCATCAAGATCTTGGCCTCCCCCAAAGTTGCAGGGGAGGCCCTGGGTGATGAGTTCAGCCCCAAAGGGGTGTGAACCTTCACCTTAGAGGCTTTGAGGTGGGGCATAATTGAGTTATGGCCCCAGTTCCTTGAGTCAAATTTCTTTTTCTTGATGTGGAGTGGATTGATTCTGACGTCTTGAATCTTCTGCTTGCACTTTCTTCAGTTATGAGTTCCAAACTGACTGAACTCACTGAATCTTCCCCTTCTGCACCGCCACCGTCTGTTCTTCATGGTTCTGACGTCTTCAGTCAATTGTCTTCTCCCTCCATGGCGTCTTCTGGCCATTTTGACCCCTCCCAAACATATGATGGGTTCAGAGCAGTTGAAGTTCTCGATCCTGCCTGTACTGAGTGTTTGGCCAGGGGGAAGGATTGCTTTCAACATTACAATCCTCGATTGTCAAAATGCCATTTCTGCTTTATTGGGAAGAAGCCATGCCGCCGTACCGGATCAACTTTGTCCCAGGTGAGGAGGCACTTATGGAGTAGGAAGGATGGGCCTTATGGGCAGGAATTCCCCATTCTTGAGGAACCTACCCCTGATGCCACTTCCGGATTTTCTCAATGTGAGTGATTTGCATTTCTTGGTTGAATTGTGGCTGATATTTTGATGTAGTGACTGGTTCCAGGCAGAGGGATGTGGCCAGATGGACTAATGTTGGAGGGCCCATTCCGATTGGTGGTAGGCCCATCCACTACAGCTCAGAAATTCCCATTTCAAGGACCAATGCTGATGGAGTGGTGAAAGTAGTGAAGAAGCTAAGAAGAATTGTTGATTCCCCATCAGATCCAGATGCTGAAGGAAGTGATGAGTTGGATGGTGAAGAAGTTCAAGTTATTCCTCATTCAAGTGGCCATCCATCCAGCAATTCCTCTTCTCAACCTCTTGCCAACAACAGATTCCAAAGCCAAGTGATTCCCAGCACTCCAAGAACCTTCCAACCAATGCTTGCTTCAATTCCTACAACCCTTCCTCCTCCATCACCAACTACTTCCCACACCACCAGGCCTGCCTTGAATCCAGCAGTAAGACCATCTCCAGTTCAACAGCCCAGAAACTCACCCATAAACACCTCCCGTCAACTCCAACCTGTGGCCAGCTCCAGAAGAAGAAGAGATGGATTGTCCCCTTTGCCGTTTCCTGCCGCTCAAGTATTCCAAAGAAGAGAACGTTGGCCTATCCGGGTTACCAGAGAAGATCCCAACGCGGCTAGTGAAAATCAAGATGCTGTGGCCAGATTGTTCAGGAGAGTTGATAGAAATAGCAGAGAGGTGATTATGTATGCCAATGACAGGACGATTCCAGGTACTGCTTCTGAAGAAATGGCTGCAAAATTTGCCTGGTATAAAGATGAGTTGATAAATGATTTCCAGAGAACTTTTGATGACTTGGGTAGAGATAACTAGTTTCCTTTTCCTTGTTTGTGTTTGGCTTGCCTTCTATCCCCACTCTTATAAATACTAAAAAATGAAAAAATAATGGAACCTCCCAATAGATGATTTGGGGAGGTGATGCTGCTGCTTTAAAGAAATAAAAGAAAGAAAATTATACAAGTAAAGAAAGAAAGAAAAATAAAAGAATAAGAGAAAATGAGAGTAATGAAAGAAATAAAGGAAAAATCCTGATGGTTGGTCCTTCTTGTGGTGAGTTGCTTGATTTTGGCCAATAAGTCTGAAAAAATGAAACCCAAGCATTTTGATGCTCACAGAGTGGCCAAGGTAATGTTTTACAAGAAGTAGAACCCTCAGGGATGCATACCAGGAGATGGAACTTACTTTCATAACTTCCACTCCCCACCAAGCACCATAAAACTGAAAAGAATTTCCATAAATGACTTCTGAGATGAATTGCCATAAATGATTTCTGAAATGAAATGCCGTAAATGACTTGAAGTAATGAATGTCTTGAATTATGATGATTGGCATAAAATGAAATGATAATAAAGAAAGAAATGAAAAATAAATAAAGAAAACATTGGGCCATATCTTGATAAGGTCCAAATGGAGGGTATTGATGTTGTATTCTTCCTGAACCTGTCCAAAGAAATGACAAGTGCTCACAAAGTGGCCAAGGTGATGCTTACAACAACATATGGGTAGAATACCCCCTTAAAGGTGCATGCCAGGAGAGGAACTTACTTTCATAACTTCTTCTCCCCACCAAGCACCATAAATCAAACTCCTGAGGTATTTGGACCAGGCTTGTCTGGATACAATGAATGGAAATCCTTGACAAGGTCTGGTGAGTTGGTAAGGTTGGAAGATGGTTCCCAAGTGGTTCTTTCTGAGTCTTCACTGAATCCTTTCCACTCTACAAGATACCATAATTTACCTCTCTTGAGTTTTGAGTCCAGAACCTGAGCCACTTCCCATTCTTCTTGCTCCTCCACTAGAACTGGTGGTGGCGGCGATTGATGACGATTTGGGATAGTTGAATGCTTGACTGGTTCTAATAAGGACACATGGAATACAGGGTGAACTGTCTTCCATTGCTGAGGCAACTTGAGGTGATATGCATGGCTGCCAATCTTCTTCAGAACTTCAAAGGGTCCCAACCATCTTTCTGATAATTTCTTGGTGGGTCTTGTTGTCTTGATGTTCTTGGAAGCTAGCCATACTTTGTCCCCAGGTTGGAAATCAGGTGGAATTGCCCTATTTCTATCTGCATACTTCTTGAATCTCCTTATTGCTGACTCTAATTCCTCTTTGACAACTTGCTGTACTGATTGGAGTTTTGTTGATAACTTTCCAGCAGGTAAGTCTTGAGAAATATGGATTGAGTCAAAGCTGGGATTTCTTCCATAAATGGTGAAAAAAGGTGATTGCTTGGTTGATGAATGTTCTGCATTATTATAGGCAAATTCAGCCAGAGGGAGCCAGGTGTGCCAGTCATCTTGATGATAGCTGACATACATCCGAAGGTACTGTTCTAGTATCTGATTTACCCTCTCTGTCTGTCCATCTGTTTCAGGGTGAAATGCAGTTGACAGGTCTCTTGATATCTTGAGCTGCTGACATAACTGGGTCCAGAATGATGAAACAAATAAGGAACCTCTATCACTAACAATACTTACTGGAAGGCCATGTTTGGAAAATACATGACTAATGAAGATTTGAGCTAAGTCCAGTGCAGTGATTGTGCCATAAGTTGGAATGAATATTGCCATTTTTGAGAATCTGTCTACGATTACTAAGATTGAGTCAAAGTTGTTTGACAGAGGCAATTGAGTGATGAAGTCCATTGATAATGAATTCCAAGGACCAGATGGAATTTGAAGAGGCTTGAGTAATCCAAACTTCTTATGGTGGATGTTCTTGTTTCTTGAACATTGCTGACATGAGGACACATAGTCCTTGATGATTTGATTCATGCCAGCCCAATAAAAATCCCTCTTGATGAGCTTGAGGGTCTTCTCCTGGCCAGGATGGCCAGCCAATGGTGAATCATGACGCCTTTGAAGAATGTCCAATTGAACTTCATGATTGCTTGGAATAACTACTCTATCTTTGAACAATAATAATCTTGCTTGAGGTTCAAGAGAATAGTCTGGGACTGATTCTCCTCTTGCTAATTTCTTGAGGATCTCCTTATAGTCTTTGTCTTGCCAAACTTGTCTTTGAATCTGATCAACTAAATCTGAGAACATTTCAACTCTTATGGAAAAGAATCTTGACTCTTGAATTTCATTTTGCTTGAGAACTTGATGAAAGTTTTGAGGATTCTTGCTGATGAAATCCACCCCCCTCTCTGGGTACACGTCGTCCCAACGTGACAAGGCATCTGGTAAAGTGGCCAGCCTGCCTGGGCGGTAAGTGATAACAAAGTGAAATTCAGACAAAAATTCAGCCCAACGGGCTTGACGACGAGTAAGGACTTTAGAAGACATAAAATATTGGACAGAACAATGGTCTGTCAAGACCTCAAAGGAATCAGAAAGAGAAAGGAGAAAGGCTCTCCAGCGCTTGAGAGCCCAAACTATGCCAAGGAGTTCCTTGTCATGAATTTCATAGTTGAGCTCAGCTGGTAAGAGCTTGCGACTATCAAATGCAATGGGATGCTTTCCTGAGTCATTCACCTGACTCAGTACAGCACCCAAGGCATAATCAGAGGCATCAGTCTCTACAATGGTTGGAAGAGAAGGATTAAAGTGAGAAAGGATAGGAGCAGAGGTGAAAGCTTCTTTGAGTGCTTGAAACTGACTAAGAGCTTCCTCATTGAAGATGAAAGGAGAATCTTTTTTGAGAAGGGAAGTGAGAGAAGTGATTTTTTTGGAATAATTTTTAATGAAACGACGATAAAAATTGGCAAAGCCAAGAAAAGATTGAAGAGCCTTGATGTTTTTGGGCTGAGGCCAATTGAGGACTTGCTGAACTTTTGAAGAATCCATCTTGAGGCCATCACTTGAAACAACATAGCCCAAGTATTCCACACTTGAGGCATGGAATACACACTTGGAGGCTTTGGCAAACAGATTATTGTCCCTCAGTCTTTGGAGGACAGAGGCCACTTGTTTGACATGTTCCTCCTCAGAACTGGAAAAGACCATAATATCATCTAAATAAACCACAACAAACACATCCAAAAAGTCTGCAAAGATATCATTTACCAGATTTTGGAAAGAAGCAGGAGCATTGGTCAAACCAAATGGCATGACCAAATACTCATAACTGCCATATTTGGTTCTAAAGGCAGTTAAGTGCTCATCCCCCTCTTTGATTCTCAGAAGGTTATATGCACCACGCAAATCTATCTTGGAGAAGATAGTGGACCCGTTGAATACGGTAAGAAGCTGTGTAAGGTGTGGATATGAAACTTTGATTAAAAATCAAGTACTTTTCCTGTCCTCAAAATTTGTATAAGGTAAAAATCAATTAAAAATAGTATGAAATATTATTTTTAAGAGAAAACACGCCAATTTTATTGTTTATAACTTTATTAGTATAAAACAATAATATTATAAAAATTTATTGTTTTACCAACAATAAAAATTTATCCAAAAAATACTCTACAAGAGATATTTTAAGGCTACAAAAGAAATTTCTTCAAGAGCAATTTCAATTGGAATTAATTGAGCAAAGAACTGCAAGCAATTAATTAAAGAACAAAGTCTTTAAAAGGAATATTAAAGAGAAAACACGCCCAAAAGTGACCAGAGTGAATTTGGAAACAAAGTGACAAAGTTTACAGTGATGAAAGATGCTTTAATTCACTTTTGGGGTGGTTCAGGGGTAAAAATGATTATAAGAGTTACAAACAATGATTATAATGATTTTTTCACGTGGTTAAAAGGACTAAAATGATTTAAAAGTGGTGGTTGGAATCTTTGATTGATTGGTTTAACAGTTTTAAACTAACTAATAAAAGGAAAAGATTCTAACATGAAGAGAAAAGTGGGGCAAAGAAGACATTCTTTTATAGCCATCAATTCTCTTACTCCAAAAGTAAAATTTACTCTTGTCAGTCGTGAAAAACAGTCTGACAACAGAAAAGCCAATTATGGCATCATTGAACCCTGGTTTAGACCAAAAAGGGCTGGTTTAAGCCAATTTTAGCCAATTTTAGCCATTTTAGACCCTTAAATCAGCCATTACTATAGCAATACCAGGCCTAGAGCCTTCAAAACACGTCAGAATGTGTGTCAGAGGCGTAGAAACCAGTTAAAACTGTTTTTACTATGATGGTTTTATCTTAAGGGTAGTTTTACCCTCTTGGCAACAGCTAAAACTACCCCAGTTGGTATCAAAACCTCATCATCAATTGAGTCCACAGACCCTGTAACTCAATTCCAGGCCAAAAGTGATGAACTTTTGCGTGAATTTTGACATCCCACGCCTATCAGCAAGGATTTTGGGGGTCTAGCTCCCCCTTAGAGCTGGAGTTCCTTTTCCCCCCCAAATTTAATCTTTCCAATTTATTTTTCCTTTAATTCCTCATCATGTATTATACTTATAATTTACATATGTAATTCAATTCAATTGTACAGTACAATACAGTAATAATTGACACCTCATATGTAAATCAAAGTTCACTTATGTAATACACGCGCACATTTTGACATTTCAATTGAATTCAATTGAAAATACTTCAATTCCTCATAACTTCTAAACTAAACACAACACCTCAATTTTAACACAAAAATTGATGGTTAACACCACATGTGGTGTGAATTAAATTAAGGTTTTGAGGATTTTCAACTTTTGTATTGAAAATACTAAAAACTTAATTTAAGCTTATTTAGAGTTGAGTTACAAGAATTTCACTCAGAGGTGACCCCACCTGATTTTTTATGAGGAATCCAATGGTGAAATAAATTTTATGTGTTTATTTATTGGATAAAAAGTTATGATAATTTTTATATAACTTTTTTCCAAATTTATTTATTTTTTCACAATTTTGTTATAATTTCATTTTTACTTAATTTTTTCAAGTATAAATGTAATTTTATACTTACAAAATTTTATGTATTTTTATTTTTAAATTGTAATTAATTTTTTATTTTTAATATAATTTTATATTTATATTTTGATTTTTATTTTAATAATATAAATAAATTTATTTCATTTATATTAATATGTTATTTTTGTATTTGTGGTCTTTTGGGTATATGAAATTACCTCTAAGGCTCACATTCCCTCCCCCTAAAAAAAGAATATTACTTTGTAATATTGGTGTTTCTAGTGTGTCTGAATCTCCTCAGGAGTTTGGTAGCTTCTGGTATATCTTTTTCTTCTAACCATTCATCTTCACAAGTTGGGTCACTGTACCTAACAAGGTATTCCCTTACTTTCTTGGTTCTTAATTTCCTTTCTTTAAGAACTTTGGTTATTTTCTTAGTACCAGATGTCTCAATAGGAGGTATAACTTGGGGAACCTTATCCCTCAAGGGAAATTTCTCAGTATCACTAGCTTTATATGGTTTTATCAAGCTCACTGGAAATGTAGGGTGCTTATTGCCAAGTTCTTCAGATAACTCTACTTCAACAGCATTTTCTCCATGGAGGGCCTTAATAACAAAAGGTCCTGCAAAGGAGTCTTTCAACTTTTTACATCCTTTGATGTTATTGAAGTTAGTGGTGGATACAAGAACTAGGTCCCCCACTTTGAAATCTGGAGTTGCATGAGATTTATCCCATTTGTCTTTAGCATATGCAAAAGAGTCTTCCATGCATCTTACTGCATGCTTTCTAGCTTTGTCTAGCATTCCTTTGAAGCTAGCAGCTGTGGGATGTATTTCAATTAAGTCTTTCCTCAAGGAGTCTTGGGGTAACTTGGGGTTCCATCCTTTTTCTAGAACAGCAGGAGTCTGATTGGTACTAGCATGGATTGATGTTTTATATGCTAATTCCAGTGCTGGTAACAGAGTACACCAATCATGGGTAAATCCATCACAATCTTTGAATTCAAGGCCATATGCACAAAATCTTCTCACCATGTCCTCTAAGGTTTGGATCATTCTTTCAGCCAGGCCATCAGTTTGTGGGTGGTAGGCTGTAGAGAAAGACAGTTTAGTGCCAAATAATTGGTGAAGATTTGTCCATAGTGCTGAAGTGAATTTGGGATCTCTATCACTGATGATATTTGTAAATATCCCAGTCCATGACACTACTCTATTCCATATCAGAAGAGCTGTATCCATGGCTGTATCATCTTTGTGACATGGTAAAAAGATTGGAGTTTTACTGAATCTGTCCACAATTACTAGGCAAGCATTATAGCTCCTGTCACCTCCTGGTGGTAGGCCAGTTACCCAATCCATATGGACAATTTCCCAAGGTCTGTTTGGTTCTTGGATTTTCATCATATTTCCAAGTCTTTTGCCAGTGGATTTATTTGCCTTTTGGCATCTGTCACAGGTTTTGCAATACTCTGCAACATCCGTTTGCCACATTGGCCACCATATGCAGGTCTTCACTTTCTCTCTTGTTCTGTCTTCAGAAAGATGTCCTGAAAAGGGACTATCATGGCATTCTTTCAGTACAAGATTGATTAATGACCTGTCTACAACTGTCATGACACATGTGTGCTTGGTTCTGTGGTAAATTATACCATCCAGTAGGTGAAATCTTCCTTCATTATAAGATTTTCTCCATACTTCATCCAAGGCATGTATTAGGCTTTACAGTCTTTGTTAAGTAATTGGCATAAGATGCTACAATTCTTATCTTGAGTGTAACTGTTTCTGACTTCTTCAAAGAAGGTGGTGTTTAAGTCTGTAACACTTATCCCTTCTATTGGAATTTGTGGGGAGGCTTCTTCTGGTACATAAGCAGGATTATCAATATCATTTGGTAATGGCCATCTGCTTAGTCCATCTGCATTTTTATGAATATTGCCATCTTTGTGAACAATAGTCATATTGCCCCTATATTCTTGTATGGCTATTTGCCATCTAAGCATATGTCTGTTGGGTGTTTTCATGTTCAGAAGTGATTTAACAGCGGTACAATCTGTTATTACTTCAAAGACACATCCTTCTAGAAAGTAATTTAGCTTTTCTAGAGCCCAAACAAGGCATAAACACTCCATCTGACTTGCTCCATATCTGGCTTCAGTTGGTTTGATTTGCCTAGATATGAAACATATGGGTCCTTCTACAGGTTTATCATTTATGATCTGAACTTGGTGAAGTGCAGCACCTAGCCCATCTCCTGATGCATCAATATAAATTTTAAAGGGCAGCTTAAAGTCTGGCATCAGTAAGAGTGGAGCAGTGGTCAAGGCTTGTCTCAAAGATTCAAAGGCTTTTACTCTGTCAACTGTCATTTCAAAGACTGTGTCTTTGTCACATAGCTTATAAAGAGGTCTTGCTATGGATGCAAAATCTTTAATGTGTTGCCTGTAATACCCTGCAAAACCCAAAAATGATTGAATTTCTTTTTTGTTTTGAGGCATGGGTTTAAGCAGTACTGCTGCAACTTTGTTTTTGTCAATTCCAAGAGATAAACCAGATACTACATGCCCCAGTGCTTTAAGCTCTTTAAATCCAAAATGGCATTTCTTTAAAGAAATTTTCATATTGACAGATTGAATTTTTGTCAAAACCCTGGACAATCTGTATATATGTTCTTCCCAAGTTTTGGAGGAGACTATAATGTCATCAATGTAAATGATTAACCATCCTTCTGAAAGTTCTTCAGGGAAGATTTCATTCATCATTCTTTGGAAGTGTGAAGGTGCATTTTTGATACCAAAAGGCATTCTTAAATATTCATAAACTCCACAATGAACAATGATTCTCAAATACTTTCTTGCTCTTGGTGTTACCACATTCTGATGAAATCCCTTAAGAGCATCCATAGTGCTTATATATACTGCTTGAGATATTTGAGTAAGGGCAATTTGGATTTTTGGTATTGGGCATCTGTCTGGAACAGTGTAAGTGCTCAGAGCTCTAAAGTCCCCAACCATTCTGGATTTTCCATTATGCCACGCCACTATGACTGGTGTAGTTATTTCTACTTCCTCATTGTGGCCTACTTTTCTTATTACACCAAGGTCTAGAAGTTCTTTGATATGAATTTCTAGAGCTTCTCTTGATTTTGGACTTGCTGGATAAGCAGGTCTTCTTAAGAGTGGTGGATAAGGTCTCTCAATGTTAAGAATGATGTCAACTTCATGACCAATAATTGCTCCCAGGGGTTCTTTGTCTGTAGCAAATGCTCCTCTGTGGTCATACAAAAGGGAAGAAAGTTCATTTTCTTGCTTATCAGTCAGATGAAGGTTTATTTCAGCCTCATTTAACTGTTCAGACTTGAATTTCTCTAACTCTAAGTTGACTGGTGATACTTTGTTTACTGTAATTTGTCTTTTAAAGGGTAAAAAGGCAAATTTCTGGCGCTTATTGTCTCCAATTGTAAAGTATCTGTCTTTGTTATTATGTAAATCTATCCCATACATGATTAAATAGTCATTTCCCAATATAAAATGGGTACTAGAGCAATTTTCCATAACAACAAATTCAACTGTGATCCTTAAATTCCCATTTATGTGTGGGAATATGACATTGGTCTCAAAGATTCCTAATGCTTTCATTGGGTTACTTGCACTGTTGAATTTTATACCATCAATTGGTAACAATTGGTCTTCAAAATTTGGTACACAAGTCTTAAGAAAAGATTTTCCAACACAAGAGCAGAAGGCTCCTGGGTCAAGCAAAAGTTTGGTGGGTTTGTTGTCAATCACCACTTCTGTTATACAGGAGTTACCAGCTGTATAACCTTTTCCTCTGTTTGGTTTTGTCTTCATAAGTTGTGCATCTTGAACTTTTGATAAATCAACTTGACCATTGCTCAATTGTGGTAAGTGGGAATAAGATTCCATGATGTCAAAAGTGGCATTGATATTTTCTATATCTTTTGAAGATTCAGAGAATATGGATGACTTATCATCTGAATTGTCTTCAATTATGTCTTCTTTTTCAACATCTGGTTCTTTTTCAATGTCAATTTCATTGATTTTCCCCCTTTTTGGACATGTATTGGCTAAATGGGTGGTGCTTTGGCAAATATGGCATTTTCTGACTGTATCTGCAGATTTATATTTAATATTACTAGAATTTTCTTTGGGGTTTTTGTCCACAGAATCTTTCCAAGGTGTATTAAACCTTGTTTTAAGATTCACCCTACTAGAACCAATTTTGGTTCTGGTGGTTACTTCTTCTAGTATATTGATAATATCCTCTGCTGAAGATTGTTCAGTAGTCCTGCTTTTGACAGCATGCTCTAAGTCACCTCCACATTGTCTCAGAATTTTTCTATGGATCATAAATTCTGACATGTCAGGATATAATGCTGTTAATCTGTCCTTTTGTTGGCAAAACCATGGTAAAGCTTTGTCTTTATCAGCATTAAATTTGGCAGATTCAAAGGCTGTTTCAACTTTAAACCTCCAAGCATCATTTGCCCATTTGTTGATGATTTGGGTTTTCCACCAAGTCCAACTCTGGTGTCCATGTGCTTGTCTTATTTTGATGTACCATCTGTGAGCTGATCTGGTAAACAAGGTGTTAAACCTGGCTGTTACCAATCTGTCTGGTAATTCAAAATCCTCTTTGATCATGTCAATACCTCTAATGAATTCCATATGGTCATACTCTCCTTCACCACTGAAGTGAGGCCATTCTTTAAGTTTTGGAACTTCTTTCAAGAGTACTTGGCCCATTGATGGTTCCAAGTTATGAAAAGAAGTGGATAATTCATTTTTTAATTGTGAATTATCAGGATCCAATACTTGTGGATTTGAAATTCTTGTGCCCTCATTTTGATTTAGAGGTGTAGACATTCTTGGTAAGGTGTTCAGTAATTGTTCAATGTCATTCATTTTACTGTTGCTACACCTTTGGGAATTTCTGTATTCATGTTGGAAGCTTTGTATTAAATTTATTACTTCAATTTTATACATGTCTTCTTTATGTGTAAGTTCTTGCCATAACTCTGTCTGTCTTGTATTATCAGCAGTGACTTGATTCAATTTCATTGATAATTTTGATACTTCTTCTTGTGAAGCATCAAAACACTTTTTCAAGGCAATGGTATATGTCTTTACTTCAGTAAATGAATTTGAAATGTCATCAAGGACTTTCTTGTTATCTGTCTTGATAATATTTATGGCTTGTTTAATTCTTGTTTCAATTATGTCATCAATATTGAATTTAGAATATTTATCTGTTAATTCTTTAATAATGGCAGATTGTTCATTTATTTTATTGTTAGAAGAATTATCATTATTGGAATTTTTAATTGTTCTCAAAACTTTTTCAAAACACATAAGTGTTTCATTAATTTGGCACAGACTCAGGTTGTTTGTTTTAATGTTGTTACAAATGGTGTCATTTTTA
Organism: Austropuccinia psidii; assembly: GCA_023105745.1. Lineage (NCBI taxonomy): Eukaryota > Fungi > Basidiomycota > Pucciniomycetes > Pucciniales > Sphaerophragmiaceae > Austropuccinia > Austropuccinia psidii. The sequence continues at coordinate 29,340,062 of JALGQZ010000001.1, forward strand.
TCAGAAAGATGTTTTTTCACGTCATTTATAGCATTATACAACTCTGGGATGGAATCAAATATGTCAGAAATCATTTCTGGAACCTTAATCTGGCTTCCTCCTTCTTCTGTAATTCCATCATGGTTCTGGCCATCTGAAATACATTTTCCATGGCATCCTGCTGAATCTTTGGGATTCTGTAGCCCTGGCTGTAAGGTTTTGGGGCTGGTGCCTTCCCTTTGCCCTTGTTTGGAGTTTGTGGCTGCTTTTTCACGTTGGAATTGCTGCTGCTGGCCACTGGGGCTGTTTTTGGCACTGGTTTGGCTGGTGGAGGGTTGTTTTTCCTCCATTCCAGTGTCAAAAGCATCATGTTTTTCTTCTCCATCAATGGATGCCATCCATTGAGCAATTTGCAAGTGTTGGGATGGCCCAAGAATTTTCTTACTGTCAGGTAAGAATTCATGCAATTCTTCCACAGGTCTGCAAGGATCTGGTACTCTTTGAATTGAAGTGCATTGTTGTATGCACTGTGGCTGGCTTTGTATATGTCCACAGAGGCTTGTTGTGGCGGTGTCAGCTCTTTTTGAAGGTAAAATGGTATTATCAGCTTCAGAATGACCCATTTTAGTTGTTTGGAAGTCATCAACTGACCCCTTTCCTTCTGTACCTGGTTGGCTTCTGCCATAATCACGTCTATTACCTTTTTGGGAGCTGCTTGAGGGGTTGTAGCTGGCTCCTGATCTGGTTGAAGGCATAATTATGGTTAAAAAAGGCTTAAAATAGTATTTTTACGTCAAAAACTTACTATTGGCCAAATTTTTAGCTTTCTGAAGGGTATTACTTATGTCCAAGTTAATTAATTCAGAAGATATTGGTTCAGGTTGGTTATTTTGAGTCACAATAACAGTACTATTATGATCAGAATTAACAGTACTGGCAGGGATAATGCTGGTTACTGTTGAGGCTGTTTCAATGTTTTCTTGTCTTACCACGTTGTCAGACACTAAAATTAATGAAAAAGCCAATTAATTAAGTAAAAAAAAGGTTATTTCAAAAAAGAAATAAAAATATAAGCCTCACTTATAATATGAAAAAAATTATTTTTTTAAGGATTTTTTGGATTATAAGTATTTTTTATATGTTTTTAAATTTTTCAATATAAGAAAAAAGATTTAAAAAGAGTAAAAAAAATATGTCACAGGTAAAATATCACGGCTGGGCCCCCAAATGTAAGGTGTGGATATGAAACTTTGATTAAAAATCAAGTACTTTTCCTGTCCTCAAAATTTGTATAAGGTAAAAATCAATTAAAAATAGTATGAAATATTATTTTTAAGAGAAAACACGCCAATTTTATTGTTTATAACTTTATTAGTATAAAACAATAATATTATAAAAATTTATTGTTTTACCAACAATAAAAATTTATCCAAAAAATACTCTACAAGAGATATTTTAAGGCTACAAAAGAAATTTCTTCAAGAGCAATTTCAATTGGAATTAATTGAGCAAAGAACTGCAAGCAATTAATTAAAGAACAAAGTCTTTAAAAGGAATATTAAAGAGAAAACACGCCCAAAAGTGACCAGAGTGAATTTGGAAACAAAGTGACAAAGTTTACAGTGATGAAAGATGCTTTAATTCACTTTTGGGGTGGTTCAGGGGTAAAAATGATTATAAGAGTTACAAACAATGATTATAATGATTTTTTCACGTGGTTAAAAGTATTAAAATGATTGAAAAGTGGTGGTTGGAATCTTTGATTGATTGGTTTAACAGTTTTAAACTAATTAATAAAAGGAAAAGATTCTAACATGAAGAGAAAAGTGGGGCAAAGAAGACATTCTTTTATAGCCATCAATTCTCTTACTCCAAAAGTAAAATTTACTCTTGTCAGTCGTGAAAAACAGTCTGACAACAGAAAAGCCAATTATGGCATCATTGAACCCTGGTTTAGACCAAAAAGGGCTGGTTTAAGCCAATTTTAGCCAATTTTAGCCATTTTAGACCCTTAAATCAGCCATTACTATAGCAATACCAGGCCTAGAGCCTTCAAAACACGTCAGAATGTGTGTCAGAGGCGTAGAAACCAGTTAAAACTGTTTTTACTATGATGGTTTTATCTTAAGGGTAGTTTTACCCTCTTGGCAACAGCTAAAACTACCCCAGTTGGTATCAAAACCTCATCATCAATTGAGTCCACAGACCCTGTAACTCAATTCCAGGCCAAAAGTGATGAACTTTTGCGTGAATTTTGACATCCCACGCCTATCAGCAAGGATTTTGGGGGTCTAGCTCCCCCTTAGAGCTGGAGTTCCTTTTCCCCCCCAAATTTAATCTTTCCAATTTATTTTTCCTTTAATTCCTCATCATGTATTATACTTATAATTTACATATGTAATTCAATTCAATTGTACAGTACAATACAGTAATAATTGACACCTCATATGTAAATCAAAGTTCACTTATGTAATACACGCGCACATTTTGACATTTCAATTGAATTCAATTGAAAATACTTCAATTCCTCATAAATTCTAAACTAAACACAACACCTCAATTTTAACACAAAAATTGATGGTTAACACCACATGTGGTGTGAATTAAATTAAGGTTTTGAGGATTTTCAACTTTTGTATTGAAAATACTAAAAACTTAATTTAAGCTTATTTAGAGTTGAGTTACAAGAATTTCACTCAGAGGTGACCCCACCTGATTTTTTATGAGGAATCCAATGGTGAAATAAATTTTATGTGTTTATTTATTGGATAAAAAGTTATGATAATTTTTATATAACTTTTTTCCAAATTTATTTATTTTTTCACAATTTTGTTATAATTTCATTTTTACTTAATTTTTTCAAGTATAAATGTAATTTTATACTTACAAAATTTTATGTATTTTTATTTTTAAATTGTAATTAATTCTTTCCTTTTAATATAATTTTATATTTATATTTTGATTTTTATTTTAATAATATAAATAAATTTATTTCATTTATATTAATATGTTATTTTTGTATTTGTGGTCTTTTGGGTATATGAAATTACCTCTAAGGCTCACAAGCTGGTTCATAGGAGGAACAGGGTATCTGTTCTTCCTAGTGACAGCATTGAGTTTGCGGTAGTCAACACACAAACGAAGACCTCCATCCTTTTTCTTGACAAAAAGGACAGGTGCTCCTGTTGAAGAGGAGCTTGGTCTAATGAAACCTTTCTCTACATTCTCTGAAATGTAGGCCCGCAGTGTTTCTGACTCTTGATTTGATAATGAGTAGATAACACCAATTGGCAGGTAGAAGACCCTCCAATTCGATATGGTGATCACAGGCGCGGTGTGGAGGAAGTTTCTCTGCTTTCACCTTGGAGAATACATCCAAATAATGGTGATAAGCAGGAGGGACAACCTTCAACACAGTTTCAATTTCTTCTGGCTCTTCCTCCTCATCCCACTGCTCCTCCAGGGATGCATGAAAAGATAAGGGAGGAAGGTCCATATCCCCTTGAAAGAGATGAAGTGAAGATATGGCAACATCTTCTCCAACATCCTTTATCTCTTTGAAGACTTCATCTCTTAATGGAAGTAATGACTGAGAGGGATTAATGGAAGGGATATGGACGGAAGAAAGAAGGGAAGGTGTCTTAAGTTCACCAACCAGAGCAACACTGTTGACAGCAGTGGCAAAGTCATTACTAGTAGAAGGAATAATACCACTAGAATCCTTATGATTAGAATCATAGGTGATCAATCCATTTTTCCAATCAATAATGGGATTAAAATGGTAAAGGAAATCATAGCCCAATATCAGGTCTTCTCCCTTGGGTGAATCTATGACAAAGAAGTCCCATTCAAAGCTTGGGAAGGAAGGCAAGTCAACTACCCACTTGGTATAATGGGTGATGAACAAGGCAGGGGATTCATTAGAATCCAAAATGAAAAGAGGAATCTTTTCAGGGAGCTCTGACAGAGTCAATGAGTACTTGAGAACAAAATTCTTTTCAATAAAGGAGTTTGTAGCACCAGAATCAATGAGAATACTATAGAAAATATCAGAGCCAGAAGAGAAAATAAGAAACTTTAAAGATTTCGTGACACTAGTATTCAGAGTGCACAATTGTGCTCTTGAAGGACATAAGTAAAAACCAATGAACACATCATGATCCCCACTCAGGCTTTTCCCTGCTTGCTAGGGAAGCCTCTTGATGATGACCCAGGCTTGTTCTGAGGTCTCTTGAAGCATTTTTCAATTGGGTGCTTTCCACCACAATAAGTACACAACCCCTCTTTAATCCTCCTCTCCTTTTCAGAACCGATTAATTTATTGTCCTTATTGAGGAGAGCAGCATGGGGCTTGTCCTTTGAAGATTGGAATTGCTTGCCCTTCTTATTCTTCTTCTGGTGAGGCCTCTTTGAAGATGAGTTTTGAGGAGGCCTAGACTGATTGGATCCAATGACTGGAGGCTTCTTCTCTTGATTGCCACCCTTTTCTTTTTGCCTCTCATGATATCTTGTGTCTAATTCTAAGGTGACATCCATAAGTTCTTGAAGAGTATCAAAAGTTCCAGGGTGAGAAGCCAACTGATCCAATAATCTTGATGCCAATCCTCTTCTGTACACATGAATGTAAGCTCTTTCCCCCCAATCTCCAATTCTTGACATTAAGCTTCTGAAATCTGCTATGTACAAGGAAACATGACCACTTTCCTTCATCCTCAAATTGTCCAACTCTTGTTCAGCTTTCCTGACTTCATTGGGATCACCAAACAGAGTGAATAATTGAGATTCAAACAATGGCCAATTCTTGAGGAGGTAGGAAGGGTCTTCATTGGAAATATTTGAGAGGTAAGGTTCAATCCATTTGCCAGCTCTACCAGTGAGAAAAGAAGTTGAGTAAAGAACTTTCTTCCTGTCAGAGAAGAAATTTGCTGGATCATTATGGAAAATTAGTTGACAGGATTGGATAAATCCTCTCAAATTATGAGCTTGAGTACCATCAAAAGAATCAGGTGCCTTCATGGATGGAGTCTTGAAAGCAGGGGCTTTGGAATTGTCCCTGGGAGCAACTTCTTGAGTGAGTTGCCCCATGAATTGAGTCATCTGCTCCATCATCTTGAGGAGACTTGGATCAGTTTGAGAGACAAGAGGTTGACTAGAAAGGGCTAGATTAGAACCCTGAGGCACCTCTGGAACATTTGCCAAGGCATCTGCCACTTCAGTTTCCCCAGAATCTTCCTCTTCCACAGACTCTTCCCCCTCTTCATCTTCAACTTCCCCTTGTCTTGCTCTTGCACCTTCAGACATGCCAGGGTAGCCACCCAAAAGTCCAGAGAAAGATCTTGATCTTCTAGATTTCATTCCACCTCTTCTTGAGGGTGCTGCTCCTTCCATTGGTGGTCCTCTGTCTAAATTTACACTCAGTTGATGAACTGATGGTGTGCGGTCAAGAGGAGCCCTTGCTGTAGGAGTGAGAACAGCTTGAATTCTTTGGGATCTAGTATTTTTGGCTGGGGGACTATGCTGAACTGGCATTTTGAAATAATGAAATAAAACTTGATGGTATTAAGAAGAATAATCAAATTTGGCCAAATCAATCACAATAAAATCTTGATGAATCTTGAGGAATCAATTCAAATCTTGAGGAATCAAATTCAATCAACAGTCAAATAAATTCAATCAATCAACAATCAAATCAAATCAAATATCAATAATCTTGAGGAACTCAATAATCAATCAATATTCAATCAATAATCAATCAATAAGTGTCTTCAATATGAAATCAAGTCTTGAGGAATCAATCAATCAGTTCAAAATCTTCAGAAGTCAATTCAATATCTTGAGAGTTCAAAGTCAATAAATCCAATAAATCCTGAATCAATAACCCAAATGAATCCCAATGAATAATCCAATTAATTAAACCAATCAATAATTCCTAGATAAAACCTGAATAAGAACACAGAAAAAATTTGATTGATAAAATAAAATGAAGTGATGAAATGGTCAGCAATGATTAAGAAAAGAAAAAGAATCAATTTTCATAAGAATGAAATGAGTGAGATGAAAAATTGATAAGAGAGAAAAATCATGATCATTAAGAATCATAAAGTCATTAAGAGATCATAATTTGATGAATGAAAGGAAATGAATATAAATGAATGAAAAGAAAGAATCAAATATGAGTTAATTAATTTAATTTCACAGGGGCTCTTCGAAGTGAAGAGGGCCTGGCACTCAGTAAACTGGGACTCACTTATGGAGGGCTCAAAGATAAGACAAGAATGGATACACTTAAGAGTGTGAATAATGAATTACTAAAAGAATAAAAATAAGAACGCAGCAACAAAGAATAAGAGTAAGAAAAAGAAGAGCCAACCACAAACAAGTCCAAGTCCACTGTTTCAACCTGTCAGAATGGAAAGAGAAGTGTTAATAAGGATATGGCCACCCAACTCATACTGTACAGGCGAAGAAAGAAAAAAGGCAAAGACTAACTTAAGATTAAATAAATATAATACCCAAAAATATAAGGATAAGAATATTCAGATAATAATAAATCAACTAAATTAATTAACTGGGAAAAAGTCCCCAGGGGGGAGAAAGAGGGGCTGGTATATGTGAGAATCATCAGCCCTGATCCAGATGAAGAATTTTCATGAGAATAATTGATGATTGAATTGAGTCTGGCCAATACAGGTCCTGTACGGCTGTACAGAACCTGTACAAGAGGTGTGGTGTATTTGAGTGATCATACAGTTCCATATTGGTGTATTGAAACTGTATTGGGTGAATCCAGCCTGTACAGGTATTGACAGGCTGTATTGAGGTACCAAGCTGTATGCATGTTTCAGAATGAAGATTGCTGAAACTGAATGCTGATGCAGATACTGGATTTGCTGATTTGGGGTGTTTGAGTGGGTGTATGAATGAATACCCTTACCCCTGATGGATGGTTGTTACAAAAACTTGACATACATATACTTATGATAGCAAAGAAGAAATAGCAATATGTGTGTGTATTTCACCTTTGCATTCACAAAACATTTAAAACTAACAATAATCTTATCACATGAGCATTTATGCAGCTGGACTGCAGGACCAGTTGGTGTTAACCCCTGGGTGGAATTTGAATGTTTTTCTCTAGCTTTGATTTGAATTTACATAATTTTCAATGTGTTATGAATATTAAATTCCTTTTATCATTCAATTAGCCTTATATTTTCTTTGTTATTTAACAAAAAAGAAACCTTAAAGCCCCTGAGTCCCAAAATGGAGTTCTGAATCTTGGAAGCACCTCTTCCATATCAGAAAATAATAATGGAACAAATGGACTTTTCAAGTATTTCTCCTAATAATCAACCAAATAAAAAATTCAATTCCATTCCCCCTTCCCTTCTTCAACCAGGAAATGGCTCATTCATTATCAATTATTGAAGAAACAATTTGCTTTATGAAAACTGCTTTATATCCACTCAACCCCTCCAACATGCTTATAAATGAAAACCAAATAAATCTCCTCTCAAATCAACTCCAAAGCTTGAACATGTTAGTCAAAAACAAGAGAGAATATGCTTGAACTGACAGCTCCAAGTGAAACACCCTATAAGAAGTAAAAATTAAATTTGCTTGACCATTCATAGTGGGGTTACACTGTTTCAAATTTTTAGCTACCAACCTGGACTTCAGTTGTTTCTAACAACCTCAAAAACCCCTCAACAGGCAAAATAACCCCACCTGAAAAGAGTATGATAAGCCCCAAACCCATCACCAATTCTGGACTGCATGATTTAAACAAGGCAAATTTAGTCATGTACAGCCCACAAGGTTTTTCAGAGCTCAGGAACACCTCAGCCACATATTCAACAAATAAAAGAAGTGAGATATCAGGAGCAATAAGTTCTGAAGTATATGTAAAAGCAATTAAGATTTATTGAATATGAATGAGACCATCTAATCACCTAAAACTTGATACTGCTACAAGAGCCAACGCCCAATTCTTACTTATGAACAAGCACTAATATACTGATCTGATCAATGAGAGCCTGAAAACCTACCTTGCAAGTTTTCCAGTACTTATACATGGTTTTCCAACTACATTTCAGCCCCATATGCTGGCACAACTAAGGGATTTAGGAACACAAAACAGAATTTATCCCCTAATCATTTGATCAGCAGGATGAGTAGGAGACCCCAATGCAAATGGGAGGAAAAATGGATTCATTTTCTTAAACTTACTAGACCAATCAAAAGACTTTAAGATTGAATGCTCTGGCCTCTTCTATTAACAAAATTTTCATTGAGGTGCACACTATATTAGAACAATACCACAATTCTTCTGATGCTGGAAAGTGGGGCACACTACCCCATGGTGAAGAAATGACCCTCTGCAGAAAATGCAATGGGCCACATTAATCAAACCTTTTCCCCAATTCCAACACCAATGTAACACCAACTACCTGCTGTATATGAATTTCTCATACAAAAACAACCCCCAAAAAAGAAGAGCAAAAAAAGCAAAAATACTGCTGAAAAAATAAAATAAAGGTTAAAAAATTGGTCTTTGAGGGGGAGTATTATTGGTTGCAAGATATTAAATATATATACTTATTCAGTTACAATTCTAATCTCAATCAAAATGATATATATTTATATATATAAAAATCTTAATCCATGTAACACAGCTTCAAGATCTATATATAAAAATTTTAAGTTATCGTCGAAACAATTGAGAAAAGAATGGAGAGACAAAGATCTCCCGTGTTTGGAAATTGTACCTGGATAAGAAAAGAAATATATAAAATTCTTAATTTATCTTTGAAAAAATTGAGAAAAGAATTGAGAGACAAAGATCTCCCCTGAGGAGAGGATCCTCTGTCAAAAGTTGAGTTTTTTGAGTATATTTGATATTGAATACATTATGCATATAGGTTTTATCACCTTGTTAGGTTTCGATGTATGTTCTTTAGAATACTGTATTTGTTAATACAATAACAGGGAGCCTTGAGGTCTGCATCAGTGTGAGATAGCACCAGATATGGCATGCCTGATTTCAAAATCAGACAGTCGCATTTGGTGGTCTCGCAGGCGTACTTCAGGTATGGATTGCGCCTCACTATTCCACGTTAGTTAAATGACCCTCTCAGGAGTGATTAAGACAGATGTCAGGAATGGAATACAGTATATGTGAAATCACCGAAAAAAAAGATGAGCAAGGGAAATTGGCACTCATGAATTTGACCAAGAGGTTCCACGGTACTGCACTGTGCCGTATGTACTGTACAGTAAAGTACTGTACTGTACACTACCTACACAATTCAAATATAGTCTCCCGCGATGGACAATCAAGTCAAATCAAAGACCTTGCTCAACAGGACAAGCCTCTGAGAGAGTCATCACCAGCAAAGGCCTTCGCGGATATTTAACTTCCCCAGCTTTTAGGGAAGGGTGAAAACCCGCCTCCCAAACCACCTAAAGCAGCCAACCTTTGCTCAGAAATGCTTCAACCCCAGCTTTTAACCATCGCCATTTTATTCGCCCTTACCTTGAACGTGCTAACAGTAGGTAGGCAAGATTGTAAATATGGCTTTGGAACTCGTTGGGTGCACACCTATGACGATTTCGCCCGTAAGTACCCTTTTGGAACTTAATTTTAGATGAGCCACATCATCTAGCCCACTTCTTTTTCCCATTTTTCATCAATCGGATGTTGTTCACCCCTTCAGTTTGCAAAGTCACCGCAAAAGATGTATTTAAATGCTCCCGGGACAATTGCCACACTAGCATTGGTGGTAAGCTTCCTTGTTACCTGCTAATCTTTCATTGCTATGCCAGGTTCCCAAATGCTAACTCTATTGATTGAAAAGATATCAATCAAAAACTATACTTCGAAGGCTGCGTTGGACAAATTTCATATCGAACTATTCCTTTCGTTTTCCCCTATCATTTTGAAGTTCAAGGTAATACGAACACCCTTAGTAAGCTTCTATTTTCATTTGAAGTAATTTTTAATTGTTTTTTGGTAATATATTTTTATTCAACTTCAGTCGTTTACGGTGGCGGAATGGCTCAAGATTTAGGGCAAGCTCAAGTCTATACAAATGAGTATTTCAACTGTACTATTGGTCCGCGCAGGAATACCATAAGACCATGTAAGTTGTCACCCTTATTCAATGATTATACAACTAAAACGCGCTGCAAAAAGTAGACTTATTCAATTGCCTTCATCAAAAAGATTGTGACTTTTGTCAACCATATTCCGGCAGATAAAAAAGCTTCTGCAAGTCGCTGGATATGACGTCGGATTCAAAAGCAATTATTTTACCTAATTCATTTCATCATTGATTTCCTAAATGCTACATATTTTCCCTCTTTTTCTCCCTTGAATTCTTTATTGAAGAATGCTAGAGTATCCCTGTTTTTTTGCTATGAGTGCGACCAGGGGTGGATTTTTCAGTACAACGCCTATCAGTCACACTTTGTGGAATTTCTAGCACCCATTGCTTTGAATTTATCTTTAATTTTGTAAATGTGGTAGAGAATTAGTATATTTATCTTCTATTACACTAAAGATAACCAGCAGCAATGTCAAGTATGCCATTTGTTTCTTTGAAATGTGCTACGTGAATGCATGACTTCAATCAATCCTTATTTCGTAGTTTATGAGCGATTCTCTGAATACCAATCTAAATGATTGTTGAAAAGGGCACTTTCAAGTGGAGGCTCCTCCACTCGCTGGAGCTCAGCGACTTCGCCAAGATATGAAGGTAATGCAAGTTGGCTGTAGATTAGCTCTATGTCTTTCCAACTGTGTAGACCAGTCAAGATTTACATAACCCATATACTGTATCTATGATAGGGGGTTTTCATGGCGTCTTGAAGTTGAATTTCTAAAATCGTGAAACCTGGCAGTCTGGTTTGTGATTCCAGGCAAGCCATATTTCATAGTCTCGGGATCATACAGGCCTTGGATTTTACACCCAAACCCACAAACTAGAACCTTTTTGGAACATATTTTGAGCTAGGTTCAAGCAAGATAAAAATTGAAGTAGGAAATCAATGACCCATCACCGCAAAGTTCTTCATCACTTAAAAAATCCAAAAAACTAGCCCAAGCAATCTCCACTCAGAATTTGGATTGATTTTTTCAACCTTGTGTTGCCAAGAGGGTGAGTGATTCAAATTGGTACTAACAATTGATCTTCCAAACTAATTTTTTTAATTAGTTCCTATCCTTGCAATTTCTGAAGACTGCAATATTCTATTTCATTTGTGATTCCAATATTCCTCTCTCTATCACAGACTCCACATCCTTTCAATCACTCCAAGAGCTTTGTAATCCAAACATCTTGAAAATCCTAGTCTGGTGCAGAGGAAACACCTTTCATTTGGATGGGAAGTTCTTATTTCATTAAGAAGACCTCTGAAGTACAATATTTCCACAAAAATGAAAGGTATCCTTCAACACAGATGTATGGAAAAGCCCAAACATTACTACTTTCATTGCCATTACTTCACATTTCCTGGATGAAAACTGGAACCTCACCTCTGGCCTATTAGGCTTAAATACCATGGAAGATAAGAAGGTCATTAAATTCAGTCAGCATTTGCAGCTGGTTTCCTTTTTCATCTTTGTTTCAGGAAATCATTTGGGTTTCTCTCTTGCAAAAAACCAATTGAAGATACAAGAATGTTTCAAATTTGAACAAAAAGTAATGTTTATTACGACCAACAATGCTTCATCTAATAACCACATGTGTTTGGGTGAGTCTATGATAGAATAGTAATATGGTATATACAGCTCTAACTGTGACTGTGACATGGATAAAAATTGATAAAAAGATTTTCAAAGGGTATTTAAAGGGCTTTACTAAAGAGGTTTAGTGGTGGTGAGTGCTGTTGAAAGCCCTGGGTGCAATAATTATCTGTTGGGTTACAACAATAACTACTACAATACTTAAGATTAGAAGTATGCCTGGTTATTTTCCAAGAGTAAATTTTTTTGGACAGTTGTACTACATAGGAATTCCTCTTTTGGGCAGAGAAAGAGCCCTTTTTATCCTGAAATTGGGTGGAAAGGTCCTTGGGACCACTCCACATGGAGGGATTGAAGATTTGTCACTTCATAGTACTGGCTTGTGGTTTGCAAAAGGTCAGTATACTCTGTATTGGGCTCAGATGTGGTTTTCAAACCACAGCAGGTAAGTTTTCACCAATACAGGGTGAAAAATTTCATCTGGGGACCACACAGCCCTCTTCTGACATGTATGAAATTTAAGCTTTTTTAAGCTTTGACAGGTCTCAAAACTTTAATTTCAAGCCTGCATATTGGGATTTACTCTTTGGCAGCTTGAAATTCTTGTCCAAATTGGGATAAAGACAGTTTAAACTTTAAGGTTGGATCAAAGTCTAACCTTAAAGTTTAAATAAGATTGAAAATACTCCAATAGAGGTGGGCAACCTTAATTGAATCCTTGCAGATCCAAAAAGTTGGGTACCCCAGCTCTGTTGGGTCTTTTTCTGTGGATTTTGCCCTTTTATTTATTTAAAGCCGTACTATGTCCTTGAAAACTTTTAAATTGAGCTCATTCAGGATTTACATCCTGTATGGCAAATTGTAGCCAATTCAGTAAATATACACAACACCTCAATATTAATTAAAATTTTGGTAAGCTTGCATAAACCTTAGCAAATTTAAACTTAGGCTTATGTAAGCTTAAATTTAACAATTTCAAAAAAATGTTAAAAAAGTTACATTAGTACTGTGAGATTCTTCAATCTTCCAATAACATAAGAAATAAGCTTTTTTGGGTATAATACCCTGTGAGTTAACCCTAGGTTATTTTTGGTGTAGAATCCAAAAATGACATAATATTTATAACTTTGTTTACCCAAATAAAATGTTATACTAATTTTTTTTGTTATTTTTTGATTTTGAATTCAATTCAAAGGTCTGTTGGAGACTAAATCAGCTGTATATAAAATCATTTGTGGCCTTATGGGTATTTTATACATACCTCACAGGTCACAATTCCCCTCCAGTTCAGGAGAAGACTTCCCTTTCTTCAATGCACTCTGTACTCAAGGAACAGGAGTGGTGCATATATGGTATAATATACCATTATGCATCATTTTTGCGCAGAAATCCAATCACCAGGGCAAATCTCGTGTCAATCGTCAGCAATTGACTTCACGTCAAGCAAGCGTCAAGCAGGATAAAAGTTGAGCTCATGTCAAGCAAAAATCAAGCAAACGTCAAGCACACGTCCCACTCTTGTCTTACACCAAATCCTGTGACATCCACCAATATTGGTTCCCCTGTGCCTTCAACTCAGATTCCTCACCACCTGATCATCCTGCAACTGTCCAATGGTTGGTAAAAATTACACAAGACCCGCCTGTTTGCACAAACACACATCTAATAGGTCCTTCAGCCAGTCTTGATGTAGGCAGGGGTTTGACTTCACCAGCTCATCCATGAAAGGACACTGCCTGAGCGGGATTCTTGTTTTGCAGATGAAACTGGTAGAGCCCGCCACACAATACCGCAGGTGCGGGTGCGCTTGCATGTGGATTGGCGTGTGCAGGTGCGCAAGGGCCGATTCCCCTTCCAACATGATTATGGAACAGTTAGAAATTTTGGATGGTGTGAAACGTGGGTGTGTGGGTCATTGATCATTGAACTTGGCTTATTCACACTGTACCTGTCAGCCTGTGACTCAAAACAGAGCACTAGCATGACATCCAACATACAATAAATAATGGTATGACAAGTATTGAACAAACATAGTCAATATAGGTAATAAGTAAGAGGAAAAAACTCCTCTTAAATTAAACACCAACCTTATCCAAACAGAATAAGGAAACCTAGAGGAGAATAAACAAGTCAAAACCCTTATTTTCACCTCTCATCTAACTTATGCATCTTTAGGTTATTCTATACCAAAATGATATTTTTCTTAAAGCTCACATAGAGAGCTACACAATGATATCATCCATGTTGCTGTAACACCACTACAACTGGAGATACCATATGACCTTTATTTTAAAAACCAAGACCCCCCTGAAAGTCAAAGAGGGCTTGTACAAAGCTGTACAAAAGTATAACCAAATTGAAGATCTAAACAAGAGCTTCAATTTGAGACACCTTAGACCTCTGTATCTCTTAAATTGACTGAGGGATCTTGGTTCAAAGGTTTAACAACCAAAATACAGATATTCTGAAAACAACAATGTAAACAAACCCCTGTATCTTTGGCATACACTCATACGACTGAACAGTGTAATATACCAAACTGTAGAGCTAATCAAGCCCTACAAGACTGTATCATCAGAATACAGATATCTTCCAAATTGAAGAAGATATCTGGTATGGAAGTTTTTGAAGCCTCATACTGATGTACAAAAATACATCCAAAAACTTAAAACCCTTATAGCTTTTGCTATTCTAAAAAAGGGAAAACATGAAGCATACCAAATTGAAGAGCTCATTAAGCCCTTCAATTCTGTGCTCTTGGTTTCTTGATATCTTAAGAACTGACTGAGATATCTTGATTGGAAGGTTTTTCTAGCAATACATGACTGTATCAAACTTGTATCAAACAGTATTGCTCTCATACTTAAAATGATATACTTATGAAGATATAACCTCTCTAAAAGCATCATTATTGATCATACAGACACCAGAACAACATCATCCAAGTGCTGACGTGGCAGGTGAAAAGTTTTTTCACCCTGTATTGATCCAGAATGATCATTTGTGGTTCCAAAACCACAATTCTGCCTCTATTGACGCCATAATTGACGATCCAGAACCACATACTGATCATTGGAGTGAAAGTTTTCACTCCTCTGACACGTGAAGAGTTAATAACTCTTGAAAGTCTTGAAAGATATAAAAAGAAGGGTTTTTCCTTGAAAACCCATCATCTTTATCTTATTATCCATATTCTTACGTGACAAAACTGTTATCAATGAATATTGTCCTTAGAATTATCATTAAAAATACAATTAAAATATAATTATTGTAGTACTTCTTTACGGTCAAAGATATTAGAGTATTGCAACCCAGGTCCTCAACAGACTCATCAACACTGTTACCACGTAGCAGTAGGACCTGAAGATTTAAATTTATTTGTTTTTTGACGTGTCACAGTCATAATACTAGCTTGTAACTACATTTTAGAGCTACTATATAGACTCACCCTGACATTCTGGGGGCCTGGCCGTGGTTTTTCAACCTTATTGGACGTGTTTTGAACTGAATTAGGCATAAAAATTCAGTTATTTAAAAGGTATTTTACTAACAGTGAGTAAAAATTTGAATTTATCTTACTTTCTAATATTATCATTCTTTTTTTATATATAATGTAGCATCATATATTATATACATAATTTTTTTCCTCCAAAAATATATATTACAAATATTTTTGTTGAGAGTAAGAGTACAAATCCTCTTTATTTTATTATATTGCAATAATTTTCACAAAATTTGATAATAATACAACAGTATTATTTAAATTTCAATATAAATAATAATATACAAACAGTATATTACTTATTTTTTACTATTGTTTTTCACCAAAGTGCGTTAAAATTAATAAAGAAACATTTATTAATAAATAATTAATAAATATTAAATAATAAAATGATTTTTTATTATTTATAAGGAATGTTTTAATTGAATATTTCCTTTAAAACAAGACATCACTCAAATTTACGTGAAAACTTGTAATTGACTGATATTTTAATCAAAAATCAAGTGTTAAAATAAATATTATTTATAATATTTATAATAACAAATCAGATTTATTATAATTTAATAAATCTGACGTGTTTTTTTAGAAGAAAAACAATAGTATCCAAGTGAATCATTCACAAAACACTTGGATATTGAAGTTTTAATTCATAAAAACTCACATTAAGAAATATTAGTAATAATATTTATAACCAAGTTTATTATAATTCAATAAATTTGACGTGTTTATACAAAAACATAATAATATCCAAGTGAATCATTCACAAAACATTTGGATATTACAGTTTTCACTTAGAAAACGTAAGTGAAAAACTCAAAAACTGTTATTTTTCAATAAAAAACATAAAAAAAAACATATTATAATAAGAATACTTAAAAATTTCAAGAAATAACAGTAGAATTGAATAAAATCATTTTGTTTTATCATAAAATACTGGTATACAATTTGAAATATCTTTTCTGAATAGTGGAAAAAGACTATATTCCATTAGAAACCCAGTCACAAGGAAATCCATCTGTGACAGCCTCAGAAGACAGAGAGGTGCTGCCAAAAACCAAGGGCAAGCAGAAACGACACAGTGAAGTTACAATCAACTCAAAAGATTGGACACCAATAGCCATGCCAAGGGCCAAAAAACCCAGAAAAGCTCCAACAAAACCAGTTGGATCACCAAAACAAATTGAAAAACAGAAAATCACTGTTATCAACCCAGTTGTAAACTCTAAAGGCAAATTGCCAAAGAGTATAGATCATAAATTTGTACAAGGGCCTGCTAAAGGTAAATAAACCTTGAAAAATACAACATTTTTCATTGTCTGTCATTTTTTAACATTGTTAACATGAAACCTCCACTGATTAGAGATCTTGGATTCCCAAGAAATCAACCAGAACACTGGCCAAGAAGACACAGAGGAAGAAGACAGCCAATCACTGGATCAAATGACCAGCAAAGGACTTGCCATCAGGGAACTCCTACCCAAGGTCTTATTCCAAATCAAATTCAACCCAGAAGTCCAACCAGGAGATTGGACAGATGCAGAACAGGTCCTTCAAATACACAAACTCCTGAAAGACCTATTCACATGGAGCATGGACAACAAAATGTTCACTATGGCAGCATCATGGGCAGAAGTGGGGATAAAAACTCAGAAGATCTGTCTCAAGCAAATAGCTTGGATGGGACTTATGACAGAAATGCAAGGTTGGAATCCCAACAAGAATTTCAAACTCTTAGAAGAAAGAGCAATCAGAATCAAAGAGAACCAGGCAGCCATACAAGCCATAGAGAGATCTTGGCACAAGGAAGAGCCCAGTCAGATTCAGGTACCCCCAGAAATGGAAGGAGAAGTCCCATCTTCCCCACAACAATCCAGCAGTTCCAGGCCTTACAAGCCAAAGGAAACTTCATCCAAGGCTCCCCAACCATTCCAGGTAGTTTCCAACAGGAGAAAAGGAGCCCAAGGGAGAAACAAAACTTCTTTCATCCAGAGGAAGAAGGAAGCAGACCCATTGATGAAAAAGCCGATGGACTTAGTTCAAGAAGTACACAAAAGCAAAAAATAGTTGTACCTACAAATAGTTTTGATAGTTCTGACTCAATTGATCCAGAATTAATAACTGAGACTACAATCCACACTCATGAGTTTGAAAACAAATTCACATGGACTAAATTGGCCCAATTCATGGATTGGACACATGAAACCTCAGAAAAAATGAGGACAGAAGTGGAAACATTGAAAGAAGAAAATGCTTTCCAAGCAACAGTCATAAATGACTTGAATACAAATCTGGCCAAATTTGGACAGAATTTGAAAAAACTAACAGACAGTTGAATTCAATTCTAGAAGAACAACAAACTGTGAGGAGAGATCTGAGGAGTATCCAGCAGCAACATAATAGCTTTGATAAAGAAATTGATTACCTCTATGACAGAGAAGACAATCAATACCCTCCAACACAAGGTCAACCCACTACCTCTACAAAATTGAAAGAAGAGGATAAAGACTATGACCAGGAACCTGAATATCAGATTCCAAATTCAAGATCAGAGTCAATGTACCAAGATGGGGAAAATCTCAGCTATTCAGAGAAACAGGCACTAAAACAGTTACCAGAAGTAGCAAACTGGCCAAAGTTCTCAGGAATTGGGGAATATGACCATATGGAAATCATTGACTATATTGATGGACTCTTTGTTGATGTCCCAAAGATACCAGACTACTGGATCACAACAAGACTTAACACAGCATTCAGAGGCCATGCAAACATATGGTATACTGAAATGAAAGAAATACATGGCAGGAAAATCTGGCCATGGTGGAGGAACCAGATTATACAAAAGTATAGCAATGGTAGTTGGATCTGGCAAAAGACCATGTCCTTTGAAAGTGATAGATACTCCACAGAAAAAGACTCATATGAATGGTGTCTCAAACAAATAAAAAGGCTAAAAGCTATTGATCCCAATATGACAATAGAAATGAGAAACCATAAACTCCTAACAAAATTGCCAGGAGATCTAGAACATGCAGTCAAATGCAGATGCAACAACATCAGCAGCATTGATGATATAGCAAATGTCATACAAGATGTGAGGAAAAAAAACTCCATAGGAAGGTACACATGCTATAAACCAAACTTCAAAGACAAGAAGTCTGAAGTTAAAGAAACAAACAAAGAGAAAGGGAAAGAAACCCCAAAAAAGAAATATGTGTTCCACAACTGTGGATCACCAGACCACTATGCCAACAATTGCACAAAACCAAAAAAGAAAATATATGCAATTGATGAAGAATCAGAAGAAGAACAAACAGGTGACAAATCTGATTATGACATTATGGGAAATGGTATGAGAGCAGAATCACAAAGTGAACCTGATACTGTGGTATTCCATACCGTTTTTTTTTCACCAGGATCAAGCTCATAGTACCCCAAAACAGCAGTCAATCCAGCCTACAGGCAGACTTACACTCAAATTTTACACCAAAAGGTCAATTTTAAAGCAAGAAGCTGGATTTAACTCATAAAACCATGGCACAGGCACCAAAAGGCAGTGTATGTGTTTAAATAAATTATTCAATTTCATTATGCATATGTAAAAAATCAAGTTACATATGGTACACTAGTTACAAAAAATAAGGTACCACCCTTTGAATTACACACCCCACCCAGCTTTACACCCCCTTACAGCCATAGGACTCATGCAGCAAGAAAATGACACATGCATTAGCTATACAGCCAACTTGCATTCAAAGTCACATGATGCAAAGCCCAGCCCCATGGAATTCCTGCAGCTCATTGACAACACAGCCACAGGAGTACCTTATCTTATATCCAAAGTAACCCCACTTTAAACCTTAAAACAGAATCAGATTTACACCACTCATCACCTCATGAAAACCAAAGCTAGTTACATGTCACAGGGGCTCTTGGACAGAAATACAAGAGTGGCCTGGCACTCAGCAATCAGGGAACTCACTTGGAAGACTCCAAAAGGATAAAGAATAAAAGTAATAAGAATGAATTCCTCTAAAAGATATGCAGGTACAAGATGAGATGCAAAAGAGGAAAGGGAAGCCAAATGGCCAAAGAGCCAACCAAGTAAGTCCTTAATCACTGTTTCAACCTGCCAAAAATGAATAATGGAATTAGTAAGGATATGACCACCAAATATCCATTGACAGGCGAAGAAAGAGAAAAGAGAAAGGTGCTAAATGACTGACTTAATAATATCAGTATTTGCTTAACTAAAGTGAAAAGAAAATAGAGATAAAATAAAATCAAAATATATTAATTAACTGGGGAAAACCCCCCAGGGTGGAAAGGGTAGCCGGTATATGTGAAAAGTTGGGAGCTTGAGTTCTTCAGGCTGAAAACTGATCTGTATTGATCCTTGAGGCTGTATTGATTCTTTTGGGAATTGATACAGCTGGCTAATATTGAAATTGAATTGGGTTGAATGAATTTCCCATGATTGAAAATGAAATACAGGTCTTGATGGATCCAGACTGTATTGAAATGAATATGGTTGCCAAGATGGATTGAGTGGAGCTTTGACACTTGACAACTTCCTTTTGGCATTGCCTCTTGAATACACTTGAGAATGAATTGAAAGTATTCCCTTGGAATGAATACTTGGAGTGAGAATAACCAATGACTGCTTGATGGCGTCATTGGTCTTTGACGCTGAAACACTTGCTCTTGAGCCTTGATGATTCCTCTGAATGTATGGGTGCCTTGACGACGTGATGAGATGTTGGAATGTTGAAATGAACATTTGATATTGCCACCATTGAATTGCTGTTGAAAAATGATGCACAATGATATATAACATCATTTATGGCATATTGGTTGATTGGCAAGAAGATTACGTCCAAAGGTCTTGAGATGGAAAGGCAGAGGGAAAAGGATGGATGTAATGGCTTCAGAGCTTGGAATGGTGTTTCTGGGCCTTTTGGGGTTTTTGGCCACTTTTGGGTTCTGAGCCAAAAACTGGCCCAAAAGGCGGGAAAGTGTCTTTTGGACACTTTGCGTCAAAGTGCGCAAAAGTGCGCAAATGCGCAAAGTGCGCAAAAATGCGCAAAATGCGCAAATGCGCAAAGTGCGCAAAAAGTGCGCAAATGCGCAAAAGTGCGCAAAATGCGCAAAAAGTGCGCAAATGCGCAAAAAGTGCGCAAATGCGCAAAAGTGCGCAAAATGCGCAAAAATGCGCAAATGCGCGAAAATGCGCAAAATGCGCAAAAATGCGCAAATGCGCATTATGAGCCCAAATGGCCAAAACAGCCATTTGGGCCATTTCCCCTGGTTTTGAGGGAAATGACCAGAAATACCCATTTGGGCATAAATTGCCGCTATGGGTGCTGGATTGAGGTGAAGGGCCATGAAGGCCCCAAAACACAAATGGCCATAAATGGGCCATAAGATAATGATGTGGCCATATTGGCCACTGGTGATGGATATGGCCAATTGGCCATAAAAGAACCGTGGCTTGGTATGCCATATGGGGATCCAAGGAGGTGAATTGCCATGGTTGTGACAGTACCCCCCACCTTGAAATGGTGAGCTCCTGAGCACCAATACAAGGTGAAGCCTGTTGAGGCTATTGGAAAGATTTTGAGAGAGTGATTCAAGAGGATTTATTAAGATAAAAATTTGAAGACTGATATTAAAAATTTGACATTTGACGCAGGACTTGCTTGATCTTCTTTTGACATTGGCTTCATGATTGGAATTGAATTTTAAAATGAATGAAAAATTTTTGACGTGATAATTGACGTGATAAAAGAAAATTTAAAATAAAAATAAAATAATAATAAAGAATGAAAATGAAATTAAGAAAAGAAAAGGAAAAAGAAAAGAGAAATGAATTGAATCTTGAGGAGGTTTCAATCTTCATCACGGAGGTTGATAACTGATTTTGAAATTGGCCAAGGACCTGGAAAGATAAATTTGATGCCAGGTGCTCACAAAGTGGCCAAGGTGATGTTTTTGACAAGATTGTAGACCCCTCAGGGAAGTGCACACCAGGAGAGGAACTTACTTTTGGTAGTTACCACTCCCGCCAGTGCCATAGAAATAAAACAAAAACGTTGAAGGAATGAATTTGAATTTTGAAGTCTTGGAAATGAATTGAAAAAGTGAATGGCCCATTGTCCCAAGTGAGAATGGCCATAAGATTGGAAATGAAGTTGAAAGCCCTGCCAGGGATCTGTGTCCAAAATTGCAAAGTGCTCACAGAGTGGCCAAGGTGATGCTTACAACAAAACAGAGTAGAATACCCCTAAAGGTGCATACCAGGAGTGGGACTTACTTTTGGTAATTCCTCTCCCCACCAAGCACCATAATGAATCAAGCTTTTGAAGAATTTGGCCCAGGCTTGTCAGGATATAATGAATGAAAATCTTTGACAAGTTCAGGACAATTCTTGAGGTTTTCGGTTGGTTCCCAAGTGGATCTTTCTGGGTCTTGACTGAAACCTTTCCATTCCACCAGATACCATAATTTTCCTCTCTTGAGCTTTGAGTCCAGTATTTGAGAGACTTCCCATTCCTCTTCTTCTTCAATGGTGATTGGAGGAGGAGGCTCTTGATGCCTATTTGGGATTGTTGACGTCTTGACTGGTTCCAAAAGGGAAATATGGAAAACTGGGTGGATGGATTTCCATTGAGATGGAAGCTTGAGGTGGTAGGCGTGAGTGCTGACTTTCTTCAAGATTGGAAAAGGACCCAGCCATCTTTCAGACAGCTTTTTGGTGGGTCTGGTTGATTTGATGTTCTTGGAAGAAAGCCATACCATGTCACCGGGATTGAAAACAGGTGGACTTGCTCTACTTTTATCTGCATACCTCTTAAACCTGTTTATGGCAACTTCAAGTTCTCTCTTGACATCTTGCTGTACTGATTGGATTTTTGTTGATAACTTTCCAGCCGGAGTGTCTTGAGTGATGTGAACTGAGTCAAAATGAGGATCTCTTCCATAAACAGTGAAAAACGGTGATTGTTTTGTTGAAGAGTGGTCAGAGTTATTGTAGGCAAATTCAGCCAGAGGGAGCCAGGTGTTCCAATCATCTTGATGATAACTGACATACATCCGAAGGTACTGTTCTAGTATCTGATTTACCCTCTCTGTCTGTCCATCAGTTTCTGGATGATAAGCAGTTGACAAGTCTCTTGAAATCTTGAGCTGCTGACAAAGGTTGGTCCAAAAGGAAGAAACAAAAAGAGAACCTCGATCACTAACAATGCTTGAAGGAAGGCCATGCTTTGAGAAAATATTCTTGATGAATAAATGGGCCAAATCTAATGAAGTGATTGAAGCTATTGTTGGAATAAAAACCGCCATTTTTGAGAATCTGTCCACTATGACTAAAATTGAATCAAAGGAATTGGACAGTGGCAGTTGAGTGATGAAATCCATTGAAAGACAAATCCAAGGACCACTTGGAATTGGAAGAGGCTTGAGGAGTCCAAACTTCTTGTGATGAATATTTTTGTTTCTTGAACACTGTTGACAGGATGAGACATAATCCTTGATAAATTGAGTCATGCCGGGCCAGTGGAAATCCCGCTTGACAAGTTTGAGAGTCTTCTCTTGGCCAGGGTGTCCAGCTAGAGGAGAGTCATGCCGCTTTTGAAGTATATTGAGTTGAATTGTGGGGTCATTTGGGACCACCACCCGATCTTTGAAAAGGAGAAGTTTGGAAGAGGAATCAAGAGAATAATCTTGGACAGATTTACCTTTACCCAAATCTTCAAGGACACTTCTATATTGAGAATCTTGCCATACTGCCTTCTGAATTGAATCAATCAAATTTGAAAATGAATCCACCTTGACTGCAAAAAACTTTGAGGCTTGAATTTCATCTTGCTTGATTATCTTCTGATAGTTCATTGGATTCTTGCTGATGAAATCCTCCCCCCTCTCCGGGTAAACGTCGTCCCGACGTGACAAGGCATCTGGAAGGGTGGCCAAGCGGCCAGGGCGGTAAGTGATTGAGAAATGAAATTCAGATAAAAATTCAGCCCAGCGGGCTTGACGGCGAGTGAGAATCTTGGAAGACATGAAATATTGAAGAGATGAATGATCGGTGAGAACTTCAAAAGGGGAAGAAATAGAAAGAAGGAAAGCTCTCCAGCGCTTGAGAGCCCAGACTATGCCAAGGAGTTCCTTGTCATGAATCTCATAATTGAGTTCAGCTGGGAGAAGCTTGCGGCTATCAAATGCAATGGGATGTTTTCCTGAGTCAGAGACCTGACTCAGTACAGCACCCAAGGCATAATCTGATGCATCGGTCTCTACAATGGTGGGTAGAGAAGGATTGAAGTGAGAAAGGATTGGAGCAGTGGTGAATGCCTCTTTGAGTTGATGAAACTGTCTAAGAGCTTCCTCATTGAGGGGAAAACGGGAATCTTTCTTGAGGAAACTTGTGAGTGAACTAATTTTCTTTGAATAATTCTTGATGAAACGGCGGTAAAAATTGGCAAAGCCAAGGAATGATTGAAGAGCCTTGAGGTTTCTTGGAGGTGGCCAATTGAGAATTTGCTGGACTTTTGCTTGGTCCATCTTGAGGCCTTCAGAAGAAACTACATAACCTAAATATTCCACACTAGAAACATGAAATAGGCATTTGGACGCCTTAGCAAAGAGGTTATTGGCTCTGAGTCTGGAAAGAACAGTGGACACATGAGTGACATGTTCTTCCTCAGATTTGGAAAAGACCATAATGTCATCCAAATAAACCACAACATAAACATCAAGAAGATCATAAAAAATATCATTGACGAGATTTTGAAAAGAAGCAGGAGCATTGGTAAGCCCAAATGGCATAACCAAGTACTCATAACTACCATATTTGGTTCTAAAACAAGTCAAATGTTCATCACCTTCCTTGATTCTGAGCAGGTTATATGCACCACGCAAATCAATCTTGGAGAAGATAGAAGAACCATTGAAAACAGTGAGAAGCTGATTCATAGGAGGAACAGGATACTTGTTCTTCCTAGTAACAGCATTGAGCTTGCGGTAATCAACACACAAACGGAGGCCACCATCTTTCTTTTTGACAAAAAGAACAGGTGCTCCTGTAGAAGAGGAGCTTGGCCGGATGAAACCTTTCTCTACATTCTCTGAAATGTAGGCCCTGAGTGTATCTGACTCTTGGTTTGATAAAGAGTAGATCACCCCAACTGGAGGTAGAGACCCCTCCAGCTCGATATGATGATCACAGGCGCGGTGAGGAGGAAGTTTCTCTGCTTTCACCTTGGAGAATACATCCAAGTATTGGTGATAAACAGAAGGAACAACCTTCATCACGGTTTCTATTTCTTCTGGCTCTTCCTCTTCATCCCACAACTCCTCCAGGGAGTCATGATAAGATGAAGGAGGAAGGTCCATATTCCCAAAGAAGAGATGAAGTGAAGATACAGAATTATCTTCTCCAACATCTTGAATCTCTTTGAAGACTTCATCTCTAGATGATAGTAATGACTGATGGGAATTAAGGGAAGGAATATGGACAGAAGACGGAAATGATGGTGTTCTAGAATCACCAACCAGAGCTGCACATGATTTGGCAGAAGAAAAGTCATTACTGAAAGAAATTGAAGGATCATTATAGTCCTTATGATCAGAATTAAAGGTGATCAATCCTTGCCTCCAATCAATAAACGGATTAAAATGATTAAGAAAGTCAAAGCCCAATATGAGGTCTTCTCCCTTGGGAGTATCAATGACTAAAAAGTCCCATTCAAAGCTTGGGAAGGAAGGGAGCTCAACCATATATTTAGTATGGTGAGTCACAAATAAAGAAGGAGACTCAGAGGAGTCAAGAATAATAAGGGGAATCTTCTCCGGGAGTTCTGACATGGTCAAAGAATACTTGTGAACAAACTGCTTTGCAATAAATGAGTTGGTAGCACCAGAATCAATGAGAATACTGTAAAACATATCAGAGAGAGAAGAAAAAACAAAAAATTTAAGAGAATTTTTGACACCAGTATTCAGAATGCACAATTGTGCTCTGGATGGAAAACTGTGAAGACCATTGAACACAACATGATCTTCACTCAGGCTTTTCCCTGGCTGGGAAATTTGCCTGACGGTTGGGTAAGCTTGTTTTGAGGCCTTTTGAAACAGGACTCAAGACTATGCTTCCCACCACAATAGGTACAAAGACCCTCTTTGATTCTTCTTTCTTTTTCAGAGTTCATGAGTTTGAAATCTTTATTCAACAAAGAAGAATGGGGCTTGTCCCTCTTCTGAAAATTCTTCTTCTTCTTTTGACTTGAGCTTGAAGAATTTTGAGGATGAGAAGAACTTGACTTTGAGGCTTCTGGCTTCTTCTCTTGATGATGACCCTTTTCATTTTGCCTCTCATGGTACCTGGTATCAAGTTCCAGGGTGACGTCCATTAAGTCTTGAAGAGAGTCAATTCTTGAAGGATGGGAGGCCAACTGATCCAAAATCCTGGATGGCAATCCCTTCCTGAAATGATGGATGAGAGCTCTTTCACCCCAATCCCCGATTCTTGAGACTAAGCTTCTGAAATCAGCAATGTATAAGGATACATGCCCACCTTCTTTCATTCTTAAAGAATCCAACTCAGCTTCTGCTTTTCTGACTTCATTTGGGTCACCAAATAGAGTGAAGAGTTGAGATTCAAACAAACGCCAAGAATTGAGAAGGTAATTTGAATCCTGATTGGTGAGATTGGAAAGATAAGGCTCAATCCATTTTGCAGCCCTGCCAATGAGAAATGAAGTGGCATAAAGGACCTTCTTTCTGTCTTGAGCGAAGTTTGCCGGATCATTATGAAAAATCAATTGACAAGACTGAATAAAGCTTCTAACTTTGAAGGGCTGAGTCCCATCAAAGCATTCCGGTGCCTTCATAGATGGAGTCTTGAAGGCTGGTGGTCTTGATGCTTCAGAGGATGAAGCTGCTTGAAGATTGGCCATAATCTGAGTCATTTGCTGCATGATGGCCAATAGAGATGGTTCAGACTGATGAGAGACAGGCTGATTAGACTGGGCTAGAGTTGGCCCTCCAGTACCTTGGGATGCTTCCACCGGGGCAGGAGCACCTTCAGTACCATCAGACTCTTCCTCTTCCACAGAATTCTCCTCCTCCTCTTCACCATCTTCACCTGGACCTTTGAAAATAGTCCTTGAAGTTCCTGGAAATCCGCCAACTACTCCTGAGAATGAACATGATCTTCTTGGCCCTCTTCCTTCCTTCCTGGATGGTGCTGCTCCTTCCATGCAGGGTCCTCTATCTAATTGGGCCCTCAGTTGAGGAACTGCTGGGGTGCCATCTAGAGGAGCTCTTGGAGTTGGAGTGAGAACAGCTTGAGCTCTGGCCTGAGATCTTGTCTGTCTTGCCGGAGGTGAATGTTGAACAGGCATGATAACAGGAACAAAATGAAATAATGAATTAAAAATCAAAATTTGCTTGAAGTGAAAAGAGTCAACAATCAAATCTTGAGGAAAATCAATGAATAAAAGTGAAAATCTTCAAGTACGTCAATAAATTAAAATCAAATGAAGTCTTGAAGTCAAATCAAATCAATGTCTTGAAGTAAATCAATGAATCAAAGTCAAATGAGATCTTCAGGTCAATAAATCAATCAATCAAATCAATCAAAATCAAAATCTTGCAAAATCAATCAATCAAATGAAAATCTTGAGGAAAAATCAATTTATGTCAAAATTCTTGATGTGAAAAATCAGCAAAATCAATGAAATCTTCAGGTCAATCAATTTTCTTGAGGTCAAAATCAAATATGTCAAATCAATCAATCAATCAACATCAAGTGAATTATTCTTTAAAAATCAAAATTCTTGAAGAAAAAATCAATTATGAATCTTGATGTGAATAACGTGTCTGAATATCTTGATGAAAAATTTGAAAATCAAAGAAAATAAAGATGACGCCTGAATTATGAATGAGAATGAAAATTTGATAATTTGAAAAGATTTAAAAAAGAATAACAAAAATAAAAAATGGGTCAGCTTTCAATTTTCAAAATGAAGAATGAATGAAAGAAAATTGAGAGGTGACGATGAATCATTAAGTTCATAAGCGTAAAAGAATCATAATTTCGATGAAATGAGTGAATGAAATTATAAAGAAAGAATGAACAGAATGAAAAAGAAATTATGAGTTAATTAATATAATGTCACAGGGGCTCTTGGACAGAAATACAAGAGTGGCCTGGCACTCAGCAATCAGGGAACTCACTTGGAAGACTCCAAAAGGATAAAGAATAAAAGTAATAAGAATGAATTCCTCTAAAAGATATGCAGGTACAAGATGAGATGCAAAAGAGGAAAGGGAAGCCAAATGGCCAAAGAGCCAACCAAGTAAGTCCTTAATCACTGTTTCAACCTGCCAAAAATGAATAATGGAATTAGTAAGGATATGACCACCAAATATCCATTGACAGGCGAAGAAAGAGAAAAGAGAAAGGTGCTAAATGACTGACTTAATAATATCAGTATTTGCTTAACTAAAGTGAAAAGAAAATAGAGATAAAATAAAATCAAAATATATTAATTAACTGGGGAAAACCCCCCAGGGTGGAAAGGGTAGCCGGTATATGTGAAAAGTTGGGAGCTTGAGTTCTTCAGGCTGAAAACTGATCTGTATTGATCCTTGAGGCTGTATTGATTCTTTTGGGAATTGATACAGCTGGCTAATATTGAAATTGAATTGGGTTGAATGAATTTCCCATGATTGAAAATGAAATACAGGTCTTGATGGATCCAGACTGTATTGAAATGAATATGGTTGCCAAGATGGATTGAGTGGAGCTTTGACACTTGACAACTTCCTTTTGGCATTGCCTCTTGAATACACTTGAGAATGAATTGAAAGTATTCCCTTGGAATGAATACTTGGAGTGAGAATAACCAATGACTGCTTGATGGCGTCATTGGTCTTTGACGCTGAAACACTTGCTCTTGAGCCTTGATGATTCCTCTGAATGATTGGGTGCCTTGACGACGTGATGAGATGTTGGAATGTTGAAATGAACATTTGATATTGCCACCATTGAATTGCTGTTGAAAAATGATGCACAATGATATATAACATCATTTATGGCATATTGGTTGATTGGCAAGAAGATTACGTCCAAAGGTCTTGAGATGGAAAGGCAGAGGGAAAAGGATGGATGTAATGGCTTCAGAGCTTGGAATGGTGTTTCTGGGCCTTTTGGGGTTTTTGGCCACTTTTGGGTTCTGAGCCAAAAACTGGCCCAAAAGGCGGGGAAAGTGTCTTTTGGACACTTTGCGTCAAAGTGCGCAAAAGTGCGCAAATGCGCAAAGTGCGCAAAAATGCGCAAAATGCGCAAAAGTGCGCAAAGTGCGCAAAAAGTGCGCAAATGCGCAAAAGTGCGCAAAATGCGCAAAAAGTGCGCAAATGCGCAAAAGTGCGCAAAATGCGCAAAAATGCGCAAATGCGCGAAAATGCGCAAAATGCGCAAAAATGCGCAAATGCGCATTATGAGCCCAAATGGCCAAAACAGCCATTTGGGCCATTTCCCCTGGTTTTGAGGGAAATGACCAGAAATACCCATTTGGGCATAAATTGCCGCTATGGGTGCTGGATTGAGGTGAAGGGCCATGAAGGCCCCAAAACACAAATGGCCATAAATGGGCCATAAGATAATGATGTGGCCATATTGGCCACTGGTGATGGATATGGCCAATTGGCCATAAAAGAACCGTGGCTTGGTATGCCATATGGGGATCCAAGGAGGTGAATTGCCATGGTTGTGACACTCAGCCCTTCAAAGTTAGAAGTTTTATTCAGTCTTGTCAATTGATTTTTCACAATGATCCGGCAAACTTCGCTCAAGACAGAAAGAAGGTCCTTTATGCCACTTCATTTCTCATTGGCAGGGCTGCAAAATGGATTGAGCCTTATCTTTCCAATCTCACCAATCAAGATTCAAATTACCTCCTCAATTCTTGGCGTTTATTTGAATCTCAACTCTTCACTTTATTTGGTGACCCGAATGAAGTCAGGAAAGCAGAAGCTGAGTTGGATTCTTTAAGAATGAAAGAAGGTGGGCATGTATCCTTATACATTGCTGATTTCAGAAGCTTAGTCTCAAGAATCGGGGATTGGGGTGAAAGAGCCCTCATCCATCATTTCAGGAAGGGATTGCCATCCAGGATTTTGGATCAATTGGCCTCCCATCCTTCAAGAATTGACTCTCTTCAAGACTTAATGGACGTCACCCTGGAACTTGATACCAGGTACCATGAGAGGCAAAATGAAAAGGGTCATCATCAAGAGAAGAAGCCAGAAGCCTCAAAGTCAAGTTCTTCTCATCCTCAAAATTCTTCAAGCTCAAGTCAAAAGAAGAAGAAGAATTTTCAGAAGAGGGACAAGCCCCATTCTTCTTTGTTGAATAAAGATTTCAAGCTCATGAACTCTGAAAAAGAAAGAAGAATCAAAGAGGGTCTTTGTACCTATTGTGGTGGGAAGCATAGTCTTGAGTCCTGTTTCAAAAGGCCTCAAAACAAGCTTACCCAACCGTCAGGCAAATTTCCCAGCCAGGGAAAAGCCTGAGTGAAGATCATGTTGTGTTCAATGGTCTTCACAGTTTTCCATCCAGAGCACAATTGTGCATTCTGAATACTGGTGTCAAAAATTCTCTTAAATTTTTTGTTTTTTCTTCTCTCTCTGATATGTTTTACAGTATTCTCATTGATTCTGGTGCTACCAACTCATTTATTGCAAAGCAGTTTGTTCACAAGTATTCTTTGACCATGTCAGAACTCCCGGAGAAGATTCCCCTCATTATTCTTGACTCCTCTGAGTCTCCTTCTTTATTTGTGACTCACCATACTAAATATATGGTTGAGCTCCCTTCCTTCCCAAGCTTTGAATGGGACTTTTTAGTCATTGATACTCCCAAGGGAGAAGACCTCATATTGGGCTTTGACTTTCTTAATCATTTTAATCCGTTTATTGATTGGAGGCAAGGATTGATCACCTTTAATTCTGATCATAAGGACTATAATGATCCTTCAATTTCTTTCAGTAATGACTTTTCTTCTGCCAAATCATGTGCAGCTCTGGTTGGTGATTCTAGAACACCATCATTTCCGTCTTCTGTCCATATTCCTTCCCTTAATTCCCATCAGTCATTACTATCATCTAGAGATGAAGTCTTCAAAGAGATTCAAGATGTTGGAGAAGATAATTCTGTATCTTCACTTCATCTCTTCTTTGGGAATATGGACCTTCCTCCTTCATCTTATCATGACTCCCTGGAGGAGTTGTGGGATGAAGAGGAAGAGCCAGAAGAAATAGAAACCGTGATGAAGGTTGTTCCTTCTGTTTATCACCAATACTTGGATGTATTTTCCAAGGTGAAAGCAGAGAAACTTCCTCCTCACCGCGCCTGTGATCATCATATCGAGCTGGAGGGGTCTCTACCTCCAGTTGGGGTGATCTAATCTTTATCAAACCAAGAGTCAGATACACTCAGGGCCTACATTTCAGAGAATGTAGAGAAAGGTTTCATCCGGCCAAGCTCCTCTTCTACAGGAGCACCTGTTCTTTTTGTCAAAAAGAAAGATGGTGGCCTCCGTTTGTGTGTTGATTACCGCAAGCTCAATGCTGTTACTAGGAAGAACAAGTATCCTGTTCCTCCTATGAATCAGCTTCTCACTGTTTTCAATGGTTCTTCTATCTTCTCCAAGATTGATTTGCGTGGTGCATATAACCCGCTCAGAATCAAGGAAGGTGATGAACATTTGACTTGTTTTAGAACCAAATATGGTAGTTATGAGTACTTGGTTATGCCATTTGGGCTTACCAATGCTCCTGCTTCTTTTCAAAATCTCGTCAATGATATTTTTTATGATCTTCTTGATGTTTATGTTGTGGTTTATTTGGATGACATTATGGTCTTTTCCAAATCTGAGGAAGAACATGTCACTCATGTGTCCACTGTTCTTTCCAGACTCAGAGCCAATAACCTCTTTGCTAAGGCGTCCAAATGCCTATTTCATGTTTCTAGTGTGGAATATTTAGGTTATGTAGTTTCTTCTGAAGGCCTCAAGATGGACCAAGCAAAAGTCCAGCAAATTCTCAATTGGCCACCTCCAAGAAACCTCAAGGCTCTTCAATCATTCCTTGGCTTTGCCAATTTTTACCGCCGTTTCATCAAGAATTATTCAAAGAAAATTAGTTCACTCACAAGTTTCCTCAAGAAAGATTCCCGTTTTCCCCTCAATGAGGAAGCTCTTAGACAGTTTCATCAACTCAAAGAGGCATTCACCACTGCTCCAATCCTTTCTCACTTCAATCCTTCTCTACCCACCATTGTAGAGACCGATGCATCAGATTATGCCTTGGGTGCTGTACTGAGTCAGGTCTCTGACTCAGGAAAACATCCCATTGCATTTGATAGCCGCAAGCTTCTCCCAGCTGAGCTCAATTATGAGATTCATGACAAGGAACTCCTTGGCATAGTCTGGGCTCTCAAGCGCTGGAGAGCTTTCCTTCTTTCTATTTCTTCCCCTTTTGAAGTTCTCACCGATCATTCATCTCTTCAATATTTCATGTCTTCCAAGATTCTCACTCGCCGTCAAGCCCGCTGGGCTGAATTTTTATCTGAATTTCATTTCTCAATCACTTACCGCCCTGGCCGCTTGGCCACCCTTCCAGATGCCTTGTCACGTCGGGACGACGTTTACCCGGAGAGGGGGGAGGATTTCATCAGCAAGAATCCAATGAACTATCAGAAGATAATCAAGCAAGATGAAATTCAAGCCTCAAAGTTTTTTGCAGTCAAGGTGGATTCATTTTCAAATTTGATTGATTCAATTCAGAAGGCAGTGTGGCAAGATTCTCAATATAGAAGTGTCCTTGAAGATTTGGGTAAAGGTAAATCTGTCCAAGATTATTCTCTTGATTCCTCTTCCAAACTTCTCCTTTTCAAAGATCGAGTGGTGGTCCCAAATGACCCCACAATTCAACTCAATATACTTCAAAAGCGGCATGACTCTCCTCTAGCTGGACACCCTGGCCAAGAGAAGACTCTCAAACTTGTCAAGCGGGATTTCCACTGGTCCGGCATGACTCAATTTATCAAGGATTATGTATCATCCTGTCAACAGTGTTCAAGAAACAAAAATATTCATCACAAGAAGTTTGGACTCCTCAAGCCTCTTCCAATTCCAAGTGGTCCTTGGATTTGTCTTTCAATGGATTTCATCACTCAATTGCCACTGTCCAATTCCTTTGATTCAATTTTAGTCATAGTGGACAGATTCTCAAAAATGGCGGTTTTTATTCCAACAATAGCTTCAATCACTTCATTAGACTTGGCCCATTTATTCATCAAGAATATTTTCTCAAAGCATGGCCTTCCTTCAAGCATTGTTAGTGATCGAGGTTCTCTTTTTGTTTCTTCCTTTTGGACCAACCTTTGTCAGCAGCTCAAGATTTCAAGAGACTTGTCAACTGCTTACCATCCAGAAACTGATGGACAGACAGAGAGGGTAAATCAGATACTAGAACAGTACCTTCGGATGTATGTCAGTTATCATCAAGATGATTGGAACACCTGGCTCCCTCTGGCTGAATTTGCCTACAATAACTCTGACCACTCTTCAACAAAGCAATCACCGTTTTTCACTGTTTATGGAAGAGATCCTCATTTTGACTCAGTTCACATCACTCAAGACACTCCGGCTGGAAAGTTATCAACAAAAATCCAATCAGTACAGCAAGATGTTAAGAGAGAACTTGAAGTTGCCATAAACAGGTTTAAGAGGTATGCAGATAAAAGTAGAGCAAGTCCACCTGTTTTCAATCCCGGTGACATGGTATGGCTTTCTTCCAAGAACATCAAATCAACCAGACCCACCAAAAAGCTGTCTGAAAGATGGCTGGGTCCTTTTCCAATCTTGAAGAAAGTCAGCACTCATGCCTACCACCTCGAGCTTCCATCTCAATGGAAATCCATCCACCCAGTTTTCCATATTTCCCTTTTGGAACCAGTCAAGACGTCAACAATCCCAAATAGGCATCAAGAGCCTCCTCCTCCAATCACCATTGAAGAAGAAGAGGAATGGGAAGTCTCTCAAATACTGGACTCAAAGCTCAAGAGAGGAAAATTATGGTATCTGGTGGAATGGAAAGGTTTCAGTCAAGACCCAGAAAGATCCACTTGGGAACCAACCGAAAACCTCAAGAATTGTCCTGAACTTGTCAAAGATTTTCATTCATTATATCCTGACAAGCCTGGGCCGAATTCTTCAAAAGCTTGATTCATTATGGTGCTTGGTGGGGAGAGGAATTACCAAAAGTAAGTCCCACTCCTGGTATGCACCTTTAGGGGTATTCTACTCTGTTTTGTTGTAAGCATCACCTTGGCCACTCTGTGAGCACTTTGCAATTTTGAACACAGATCCCTGGCAGGGCTTTCAACTTCATTTCCAATCTTATGGCCATTCTCACTTGGGACAATGGGCCATTCACTTTTCAATTCATTTCCAAGACTTCAAAATTCAAATTCATTCCTTCAACATTTTTGTTTATTTTTATGGCACTGGCGGGAGTGGTAACTACCAAAAGTAAGTTCCTCTCCTGGTGTGCACTTCCCTGAGGGGTCTACAATCTTGTCAAAAACATCACCTTGGCCACTTTGTGAGAACCTGGCATCAAATTTATCTTTCCAGGTCCTTGGCCAATTTCAAAATCAGTTATCAACCTCCGTGATGAAGATTGAAACCTCCTCAAGATTCAATTCATTTCTCTTTTCTTTTTCCTTTTCTTTTCTTAATTTCATTTTCATTCTTTATTATTATTTTATTTTTATTTTAAATTTTCTTTTATCACGTCAATTATCATGTCAAAATTTTTCATTCATTTTAAAATTCAATTCCAATCATGAAGCCAATGTCAAAAGAAGATCAAGCAAGTCCTGCGTCAAATGTCAAATTCTTAATATCAGTTTTCAAATTCTTACATTAATCAGTCCTCTTGAATCACTCTCTCAAAATCCTTCCAATAGCCTCAACAGGCTTCAACTTGTATTGGTGCTCAGGAGCTCACCATTTCAAGGTGGGGGGTACTGTCACAACCATGGCAATTCACTTCCTTGGATCCCCATATGGCATATCAAGCCACAGCCCTTTTATGGCCAATTGGCCATATCCATCACCAGTGGCCAATATGGCCACGTCATCAGCTCATGGACCATTTATGGCCATTTGTGTTTTGGGGCCTTCATGGCCCTTCACCTCAATCCAGCACCCATAGCGGCAATTTATGGCCAAATGGGTATTTCTGGTCATTTCCCTCAAAACCAGGGGAAATGGCCCAAATGGCTGTTTTTGGCCATTTGGGCTCATAATGCGCATTTTGCGCATTTTTGCGCATTTTGCGCACTTTTGCGCATTTGCGCACTTTTTGCGCATTTTGCGCACTTTTGCGCATTTGCGCACTTTTTGCGCATTTTGCGCATTTTTGCGCACTTTGCGCATTTGCGCACTTTTGCGCATTTTGCGCATTTTTGCGCACTTTGACGCAAAGTGTCCAAAAGACACTTTCCCGCCTTTTGGGCCAGTTTTTGGCTCAGAACCCAAAAATGGCCAAAAACCCCAAAAGGCCCAGAAACACCATTCCAAGCTCTGAAGCCATTACATCCATCCTTTTCCCTCTGCCTTTCCATCTCAAGACCTTTGGACGTAATCTTCTTGCCAATCAACCAATATGCCATAAATGATGTTATATATCATTGTGCATCATTTTTCAACAGCAATTCAATGGTGGCAATATCAAATGTTCATTTCAACATTCCAACATCTCATCACGTCATCAAGGCACCCAATCATTCAGAGGAATCATCAAGGCTCAAGAGCAAGTGTTTCAGCGTCAAAGACCAATGACGCCATCAAGCAGTCATTGGTTATTCTCACTCCAAGTATTCATTCCAAGGGAATACTTTCAATTCATTCTCAAGTGTATTCAAGAGGCAATGCCAAAAAGAAGTTGTCAAGTGTCAAAGCTCCACTCAATCCATCTTGGCAACCATATTCATTTCAATACAGTCTGGATCCATCAAGACCTGTATTTCATTTTCAATCATGGGAAATTCATTCAACCCAATTCAATTTCAATATTAGCCAGCTGTATCAATTCCCAAAAGAATCAATACAGCCTCAAGGATCAATACAGATCAGTTTTCAGCCTGAAGAACTCAAGCTCCCAACTTTTCACATATACCGGCTACCCTTTCCACCCTGGGGGGTTTTCCCCAGTTAATTAATATATTTTGATTTTATTTTATCTCTATTTTCTTTTCACTTTAGTTAAGCAAATACTGATATTATTAAGTCAGTCATTTAGCACCTTTCTCTTTCTCTTTCTTCGCCTGTCAATGGATATTTGGTGGTCATATCCTTACTAATTCCATTATTCATTTTTGGCAGGTTGAAACAGTGATTAAGGACTTACTTGGTTGGCTCTTTGGCCATTTGGCTTCCCCTTCCTCTTTTGCATCTCATCTTGTACCTGCATATCTTTTAGAGGAATTCATTCTTATTATTTTTATTCTTTATCCTTTTGGAGTCTTCCAAGTGAGTTCCCTGATTGCTGAGTGCCAGGCCACTCTTGTATTTCTGTCCAAGAGCCCCTGTGACACATGGTTTTTCAGTTTTGACCTGGGAACGCCCTCTATATCCATTATGAATCATGAGAGCTGCTCCATAGACATAAAAAGAGTGTTTTCATCACTGTTTTTGGCAATAATCAATTATCAATCCAATAATATTAGACATTTAATACAGGTAAAGTTTTATTATATATAAAATCTTATTATTAAATATTTCTTAAGTATCTTGTTCTTTCTAAGTCTTAAAGTAAAGAGTTGAAATCATATAAATTAGATGATTTTAAATAAGATTTAAAAAAGAGAAAACAAAAATTAGAATGGGTCAGCTTTCAATTTGCAAAATGCAGAATGAATGAGAGAAAACTGAGAAGTGACAAAGAATCATAAAGCTCATACGCATTAAAGAGTCATAATTTTAATGAAATGAGTGAATGAAATTATAAAGAAAGAATGAAAATAATGAAAATAAATTATGAGTTAATAAATATAATGTCACAGGGGCTCTTATGGGAGCAACAGTGGCCTGGCACTCAGGAAGAAAGAACTCACATGGAGGGCTTCAAAAGAAATAAATTAATAAACAGAGTATATTTATTTAAAGAAGAATAAAAGGTAAAGACAGGTATGCCAAAAGAATAAAAGAAAAGGAAGCCAATGGTAAGAATAAAAGAAAATCCAAAGCCAAAGAGCCAACCAAATGAATCCTCAATTCACTGTTTCAACCTGCCAGAGAGAACAATGGAATTAGCAAGGGATATGACCACCAACATCCACTGACAGGAAAAGAAGGAAATGTGAAAATGACTGACTTAAGATTATAAGTATTTACTTTAATAAGGTAAAAGAAAATAAGGATAAAAATAAATACAATATATTAATTAACTGGGGGAACAGTCCCCAGGTGATGAAAGGTGGCCAGTATATGTGAAAAGCTGAAAGGCTGATCCTGGAAGGTGAGTCACCCAGCTGTATTGTCTGAATTGGGTCAATACAGCTCTTTCCATCTTGAGAATTGAATTGTGGGACTAAATTCTCACAGTGCAATATGGATTGGTCCGATTGGGCCAAAGCCATACAGGATGCTTGATTACTACCTGTATGGACCAATTGAGTTGTCCAAGGTATTCTGAGTACTTGATTCCTTGAAAATGATTGAAATTAGTGATTACCTCTGAGAATTGCCCTTAGATTGGTCCTGATGAGAATTGACAACCCAACTCCTGCAGGGCCTGGTGGTTGGGGTCCTTGAATGGTCTTCTGGTATCTGCCAAGGAATTGCCAGACTGAATAGCTGAAACATCCTCCTTCAAAATTGATGATGGATTTGGGACTTGATTTGGAGTCACATAATTGGGTCCTGAAAGTGTTACCATTGGATTGCTGAACACAAATGGTGCATAATGGTATATTATACCATATATGCACCACTCCTGGTCCTTGAGTACAGAGTGCATTGGAGAAAGTGAAGTCTCCCCTGAACTGGAGGGAAATCCTTGCTTTGGCTGAGCTGGTTGCCAGAGGCCATAGATGGCCAATTTGGGTCCTAAGGTGGTTTTTGGCCATTTTGGGTTGATTTAGATTTGGGGCCGAAACTAGCTCAGGTGGGCCCACCTGGCTTTTGCGGCTGCTGAGCTGCCCCCTTGGCCCCTTTTGTCCTCATTGGAATTGGGCCAAAAGGGGCCTAACAGTCCCACAGACTATGGGATGTGGATTACTGACCACTGGCCATAGAGGCTGTAGGGGGCCTAAATGGCCCAAATCCCCCTAATATAAATGGTTTGTTCAAGGACCCTGGTGATGGTTAGAGTGGCCATAGGCACTTCAAAGACTGAAAGGACCCCCCAGGCCAAAAAACAAGGATAATGGCCT
This sequence comes from Austropuccinia psidii, assembly GCA_023105745.1. Classification (NCBI taxonomy): domain Eukaryota; kingdom Fungi; phylum Basidiomycota; class Pucciniomycetes; order Pucciniales; family Sphaerophragmiaceae; genus Austropuccinia; species Austropuccinia psidii. Next base: position 29,377,799 of record JALGQZ010000001.1, read on the forward strand.
GGGGTTGGTCAGGTGGAGAATTGGCCCATGAGGCCCAAGGAGGCAGGATATGGCCTGGGGCAATTTTTGGCCAGTCGAAGGGTGTTATTCCAAAGAGGCCATAGAGCACCAAAAGGGTACAATTGTCCATAAACATATCATATGGCCAATTGACCATAACTTGGGCTCAGGTTGAAATTGCAGCAACACCCATCAAGGGGGGTGATTATTTGTGGTTGTGACAATCAGATTCTCAAACCGTATGTTTGGATGTATGTCAGTTACAATCAAGTTGACTGGCACACCTGGCTCCCTCTGGCTGAATTTGCCTATAATAATGCAGAACATTCACCATTTTTCACCATTTATTGAAGAAATCCCAGCTTTGACTCAATTCACATTTTTCAAGATACACCTGCTGGAATGTTATTAACAAAACTCCAACCAGTAAAGAAAGTCGTGAAAGAAGAATTAGAGTCAGCAATAAAGCATTTTAAGAAGTATGCAGATAGAAGTAGAGCGATTCCACCTGATTTCCAACCTGGGGACAAAGTATGGCTAGCTTCCAAGAATATCAAGACAACAAGACCAACAAAGAAACTTTCAAAAGGATGTTTGGGACCCTTTGAAGTGCTGAAGAAGATTGGAAGCCATGCATATCACCTCAAGTTGCCTCAACAATGGAAGTCAGTTCACCTTGTCTTTCATGTGTCCTTATTAGAACCAGTGAAGCAATCAACTATCCCAAATCAACACCGATTGCCACCACCACCAGTAATAGTGGAAGAGAAAGAAGAATGAGAAGTGGCTCAGGTTCTGGACTCAAAACTCAAGAGAGGTACATCATGGTATCTAGTGGAGTGGAAAGGATTCAATGAAGAACCAGAAAGAAAAGCTTGGGAACCAGCTTCCAGCCTTACCAACTCCTCAGACCTTGTCAAGGATTTTCACACCTTGTATCCAGACAAGCCTGGCCCAAATGCCTCAAGAGTTTTATTTATGGTGCTTGGTGGGGATTGGAGTTTATGAAAGCAAGCTCCTCTTCTGGCATGCACAATTAAGGGGGTATTCTACCCAAATATGTTTTAAGCATCCCCTTGGCCACTTTGTGAGCACTTGTAAATTTCTCCAGACAGGCTTAGAAGGCCTTGCAACATTGATACCTTTGAATTTGGACGTTTCATCAAGATCTGGCCAAATTTCCTCTTTTCTTTGTATTCTTTCTCTTTCTTTCATATTCTATTATTCCCAATTATTCCATTTAATATTATTTAAGACATTTCTTGACTCAAAATTAATTTATGTCAAAGTTTGTATTCTTTCATGATGCTTGGTGGGGAGTGGAAGTTATGAAAGTGAGTTATATCTCCTGGTATTCATCTCTCAGGGTTCTGCTTCTTTTAAAACAACACCATGGCCATTCTGTGAGCATCAAATGTTTGGTTTTATCTTTTCAGGAAGAATTATGGCAAAAATCAAGCAACTCACCACAAGAAGATCAATCATCAGAACTTTCTTGACTTTATTTCTTTACTCTCTTTTCTCTCAATTCTTTCTTTTAATTTTTCCTTGTATGATTTTATTTTTTATTTCGTGTTTTCAAAAGCAGCGGTCATCTCCCATATCTTGTTTGGGGAGTCAATTTATTTATTAATCAAAGAGCAAACACTAGTAAGGATAAAGACCAACTACAGATAATCCTCATCAAAATTTCTTCATGGCTTCTCTAAGTTTAACAAACAAGGCATCTTCTCAGGAAACTGCCTACTTGGCCAAAGAGATAGTGGGTTCACCTGGTATATGACTCTTCATTGCCTTATCAACAAACAACTCAGTCAAAGCATCAACTTCAGCAAATAGGTATGTGACCACCTTCTTATTAACCTTCTTCTTATCAGTGAAGTTTCCAATGATATTCCAGTGGCAACAGTTGTAAAAGATTGATTCAGGTTTTGGAGACATTGGGTCTCTAGAAGTGCTGACCACAGGTGGTTGAATATTGGTGGAGGTGGAGGCAAGTGTGGATGGCCTTGTTGGGGATCTAATTGGAGGTTGAGGTGGTTGGGGAGGCCTGATTACTCCATGGATGGTGATACTGGCTTGGACTGGGGATAGTGAAGTGGATTGAATTCTTCTTTTCTGGATGAGGGTAGTCATTTCAAGTTCTTCTCCATCAAGCGCATCACTGCCTTCAGTATCAGTATCATTTTCATCTTGAACCACCAAATTTCTCTTCAATTTTCCACGTCTTCCATCCTTTCTGGTGACCAAAATAGGAACTTCTGGGGCTACTCCAATGTGGTTGCCTTGGGGGTGAATGGGTCCTCCAGTGTTGGCTCAAGAACCTCTGGTATTAGTTCATTGTTGAACACTTAGCATTCTGGATCCAGTCACTGAAGCAGAAGAAAAGAAAATCGCAACATTCAGTAACTCAGCAATTCCTTGATCATTCAACTGACAATTGGAGTGGCCAGAGGTGGCATCAGAAGTTGGTGGTTCATCAACAGGAGCTTCCAGCCCAAATCTTCCACCCTTCTTGATGCCTCTCCATAATCCTCTGGGATTGTCTGGGAAATTATAGTTGGCCTGAGAGCAATTCATTTTCCCAAGGTTACAGAATTGACACCTGGTGGACTTAGCAGTAGCAGATTCAACACAAGGAACCCCCTTCTTCCAACAATTGATGCAGGGTGGTTCAATAACTCTAACAGATTGAAAACCATCATAGGTTTTATTGATTTCCCAATCTCTACAGGGGCCATACTCTATTCAGAAAGCAACCACAAGTTATCAAAGACACCAGCACCATAAATTACAGAAGGTGGGGAATCAGAGTGATCAGAGCCACAAATGGAAGTCAGCTTTGAACTCATCTTCAAGTCAAGATTCAAAGCCAAGATCAAGCAAATCATGGAAAAAAACCAAGTCAGCAAGTCAAATATGGCAATTTGAACTTCAAGAACAGAGTGAAGGACAAGAAGTTAGAACAAAGCATCATTCATGTCCAAATCCTTCAAAAACTTCATTTAATGGAAAAAATCATCAAAATATGCTATTTCCGTCATATTGGCAAATTTGTGCATTTTGTGCATTTCTGGATATTACTTCTTCAAAATCAAGAAAAACTTCCAAAAGAGTCATTTCCATCAAGAAATCATCAAATTCTTCAACATGCTGCATTTGGTACATTTGGCACATTTTTGCACAATTTTGTGCATTTTGGGAATTTTGGCCAAATGAATCAAAAAAACTCCAGATAACAACAATGAGGGGAAAATTTCAATTGATCCTGCAAGGAACCAAAATCAAGAAAAATGCCAATTTGGCCCAATCTCAAAAATGAAGACAATTTGATGCCATGACAGTAAGTTCTTAGGACATCAACCTGAATCACCATTTATCATGAGCCATGAGGACTCAAGAAAAATTGGGTGATGTCAGGTTGAGTCTATGATGAAGCAGTAATTAGGCTACTTACAACTTTTAACTATGACTGTGAAATGGTGATAAAGGCTTAAAATGAAAGTATTTATTGATAATAAGGGTTTATAATGAAAATAAAAGGGCTTTACTATTGTGGAATAGTGGTGGTGAGCGCTGTTGAAAGCCCTGGGTGCACCTTGACCTGTTGGATTACAGTAATAAAGACTAAAATGCATAAATTTAAAGTATACCTGATTATTTTCCAAGACTATAGCTGTTTTCAACAGTTGTACTACGTAGGAATTCAAGAGCAGGATGAGGAAATCATTTCTAGCTGTGAAGAGGCCCCTTTTTATCCTGAAATGGGGTGAAAAGGCTGCTAGACCCTTCCACGTAGAGGAAATGAAGATTTTTCACACTCTAGGACAGGCTTGTGATTTCCAAAAGGCCTGTATAACCTTTATTGGGCTCAGATGTGGCTTTGAAACCACATCTGGGCAGTTTTCACAAATACAGGGTGAAAATCTTCATTTGGGGACCACACAGCTTGACCCCAGTGTTGAATTAACTATGAGGTATTTACGTATACACATGCTTCTTTGGCAATTTGACACCCCATAATAATGGTTATGGGATATTATCCCATGGTAAGGCTGTATTGGCCAAACTGTGGGATTTTGACCTTAAAACTGTCATAGCTTTGTCAGTTTTTGAGATATCCACCTCAGAATTTGTTTAGTGTGTAGCCCTGTATGTTCTCTACACAATGGTACCTCATTTGATATGGCTATAATTCAATATGGCAAAGTTATGCCATGTACAAGACTTTTGTACACATGTGTGGTTTAGGCAAAAAGCTGTCTTGGGCTTGTTTGCCCTATAACTTTTGATCTAGTTGAGATATGAGGAGATAAATGACACCATCAGATAGCCCTGATTGTTCTTTTTTCCAAAAAACCCCACTTTAGGTATCTCACACTAAAACTGTAGAAGTTAGATGAGAGGTGAATGTTTTGTTTACCCTTATTCAGCCTGAATTTGGATATAACTTCAGGTATATTGGTGCTAGCTCAGTTTGTCTGTTACCATTGGATATCCCTGACCAAGAGCTCCATTTTTAATACCCATTTGATGGGCTTAAGCCTCTTACTCTGTATTTCAGATGAGAGGTGAAAATTAAGGTTTATGCTCAGCAACAGCTTTGAGCAGGAAGAACATTGTTATTCCTTGTCCTATGGCAATGGGACTTGTATATTGAGAAAGGAGTCAGTTTCCTCTTTTTTTTGATATCTTTTGAGCTGATTTGGCTCAGCTCCATGTTTTGGTGGTATCTTGGCCCTGCCATTGATTTATGGTATTTGGCTGTCATGCTTGTGCTCTGGTTTTGAGTCACGGGCAGACAGGTGAAGAACACTAAAATAAGAAGAAGATCAAAAATAGAAGGAACAGAAGAAATGAAGAGAAAACTTTCAAGGAAGGAAGGAGGAATCAGATTCAAGTCAAAGAAGAAGGACATACAAGCTGTGAAGATGAAGGTGTTTGAGATTATGATTGATGAAGAAAAATTATGAGGGATGAAAATTGGGTAATCGAGGGGAAGAAAGTTCAATTGAACTCATCAAGATTCACTTACTCTTATGGTGCTCAGAGCTCACCACTTTCAAGAGGGGGATAATGTCACAGCCATGGAGACAGGCAGGGCATTACCATTCATTTCTAATCAAAAATCTTCCAACACCTAATCAGAAAAGGGTTTTATGGAACATTCACCAAATACAGTTTCAAAACTCAATACAGCTCAACACAGGCAGAGCCCAAATACAGGCCTGCCCTCAATACAGGTGCAAAAACCTGTATTTATTCAAATAACTGTATTTGATACACCAATACAGTTTCACATCGCAAATACAGGTTCCTCAATCATACAGTCATGGTTTCTCAACACTCAAACACCAGGCTGGCACTTTTTCACATATACCAGCCCCCTTTTGGCCACCTGGGGCTTTTTCCCCCAGTTAATTAAAATATTGGATTTATTATTTAATATTATTTTATTTCTCATTAAGAAATATTATTTTATTAATTATTAAGTTAGTCTTTGCCTTCCCTCACCTGTTCAGTAGAGTCCTGGTGGCCATATCCTTTATTAATCCTTTTCTCTTTTCTGAACAGGTTGAAACAGTGGTACAGGATTATTTGTGGTTGGCTCTTTATTATTGCTTTTGTTTTTCTCTCATATCTTTTAATGATTATTATTTTATGACTAGTAATTTATCCTCTTATTTCATTACTATTATCATTTGAGTATTTTATTCTGAGCCCTTCATAAGTAAGTAGGTTCACTAAGTGCCAGGCCCTCTTCATTTAGAAGAGTCCCTGTGACATTATTTTAATTAACTCATAATTGCCTGTTTTCTTTCATTCATTCTTATTCATTTCTCTCATTCTCAATTATTATTTTTTCATGATTTCATTATCTCTCATTAATTTTCATCTAATTCATTTCATTCAAATGAAAATGGATTCTCTTTCTCATTTCAAAATTGTGCTTACCAGTTTATTATCTTCTTAATTCTCAATCTAATTTAATTTTTTATTTTATGTCTAAATTCAGGTTCTTTTATCAGGTTTAATTGATTGGAATTTGGGATTAATTGATTCATTGTTTCAGAAGTTTATCCAATTGGGTTTATCATTTTTGATTTGAAATTCTCAATAATTATTGATTGATTGATCTGATTATTCAAAAAATTGACTTTACCTCAAGACTATGATTTGATTTAATTGATTTATCTGATTTGATTCCTAAAGAGAGCTGATTTATCCTCAAAATTTGATATAACTGATTGATTTGAATTTGATCCCTCAAGAAAATTGCATTCATTTTTGAAGATACTGATTGAATTCCTTGAGACACAATTGATTTGATTTTTGATTCACTTGATTTATTTGATTTGATTGATTGATTGACTGACTTGATTTGACCTATTGATTGAAATTGATTATTCATGATAATTTGACTTTGTCATCTTCACTCTTCCTAATTTATTGACATTGATTCACTTCAAGATTATTGATTGATTTCTCAAGTTCATCAAGATTCTCATTTGATTGTTTTGGTCAAGTCTTGTTTATTCTCAAGTATCATCAAGTTTCATTTTCTTTCTTCAATAATGCCAGTTCAGCATAATCCCCAAGCCAAGAATACAAGATCTCAAAGACATCAAGCTGTTCTCACGCCTACAGCAAGGGCTCCTCTTGACCGCACACCAACAGTTCATCAACTGAGTGCAAACTTGGACAGAGGACCACCAATGGAAGGCGCAGAACCCTCCAGAAGAGGAGGTGTGAAGTCAAGAAGATCAAGATAATTCTCCGGCTTGTTGGGTGGCTATCCAAGCATTCCTCAAGGGCCTAGAAGAAGATTAGAAGAAGCTGAAAATGAAGAAGGGGAGGATTCTGTGCAAGAGGAGGAGTCTGAAGAAACTGAAGTAACAGCTGCCTTGGCAGGTGCCCCTGAGGCTTCTGAAGCTCCAAATTTAGCCCTTTCTAATCAACCTCTTGTCTCGCAAGCTGAACCAAATTTTCTCAAAATGATGGAGCAGATGAATCAATTCATGGGTCAACTCACTCAAGCAGTTGCCCCAAGTGACACTTAAAAAGTCCCAGAATTCAAGACTCCATCACTGAATGCACCTGATTCTTTTGATGGTACTAAAGCTTATAAATTGAGAGGAGTTATTCAATCTTGTCAATTAATTTTCCATAATCACCCAGCAAACTTCTTCTCTGACAGGAAGAAGGTCTTATACTCAACTTCTTTTCTTACTGGTAGAGCTGGAAAATGGATTGAACCTTACTTCTCAAATATCTCCAATGAAGACTGTTCTTATCTCCTCAATAACTGGCAGTGGTTTGAAACCCAGTTATTCACTCTGTTTGGTGATCCCAATGAAGTCAGAAAAGCTGAACAAGAGTTGAGCAATTTGAGGATGAGGGAAAGTGGTCAAGTTTCCTTGTACATAGCTGATTTCAGAAGTTTAATGTCAAGAATTGGGGACTGTGGGGAAAGGGCGTATATTCATGTGTATAGGAGAGGCTTGGCATCAAGATTGTTGGACCAATTGGATTCTCGCCCTGGAAAATTTGAAAGCCTTCAAGAGCTCATGGACATCACTTTGGAAATAGATACCAGATACCATGAGAGGCAGAAGGAAAAGGGTAGTCATAAAGAGAAGGAGCCTCCAATCAGTGGATCCAACTCCTCCAACCCCCTCAAAGTTCATCATCAAAGAAGCCTTATCACAAGAAGAATAAGAAGGGGAAGAATTTTCAAGTGTCCAAAGACAAGCCTCATTCTACTCTCCTCAATAAGGACAACAAATTAATTGGTTCTGAAAAGGAGAGGAGGATTAAAGAAGGCTTGTGCAATTATTGTGGTGGAAAGCACCCATTTGAAAAATGCTTCAAGAGGCCTGAGAATAGGCAAGGGTCATCAAAAGGCTTCCCTAGCAGCAGGGAAAAGCCTGAGTGAGAATCATTATGAGTTCAATGGTTCTTACTTATTTCCTTCAAGAGCACAATTGTGCATTCTGAATACTAGTGTCAAGAAATCTTTAAAATTTCTTATATTCTATTCTCTCTCTGATATTTTTTATAGTATTCTCATTGATTCTGGTGCTACATACTCTTTTATTGTAAAGAACTTTTTTCTCAAGTACTCATTGACTCTGTCAGAGCTCCCTGAAAAGATTCCTCTTTTCATTTTGGATTCCAATGAATCCACTTCCTTGTTCATCACCCATTATACCAAGTGGGTTGTTGAATTGCCTTAATTCCCAAGCTTTGAATGGGATTTCTTGATCATAGATTCACCCACGGGAGAAGACCTAATATTGGGCGATGATTTTCTTTACCATTTTAATCCCATTATTGATTGGAAAAATGGATTGATCACCTATGATTCTAGGGGTATTATTTCTTCTACTAGTAATGACTTTACCACTGCTGTCAACAGTGTTTCTCTGGTTGGTGAACTTAAGACACCTTCCATTACTCCTTCTGTCCATATCCCTTCCATCTTTCCCTCTCAGTCATTACTTTCATTAAGAGATGAAGCCTTCAAAGAGATAAAAGATGTTGCTATATCTTCACTTCATCTCTTTCAAGGGGATGTGGACCTTCCTCCTTTATCTTTTCATGCCTCCCTGGAGGAGCAGTGGTATGAGGAGGAAGAGCCAGAAGAGATTGAAACTGTTCTGAAGGTAGTCCCTCCTGTTTATCACAAATATTTGGATGTATTCTCCAAGGTGAAAGCAGAGAGACTTCCTCCACACCGCGCCTGTGATCATCATATTGTACTGGAGGGTCTTCTACCTCCAGTTGGTGTTATCTACTGTTTATCAAATAATGAGTCAGAAACACTGCAGGCCTACCTTTCCGAGAATGTAGAGAAAGGTTTCATCAAGCCATGCTCCTCTTCAACAGGAGCACCTGTCCTTTTTGTTAAGAAAAAGGATGGTGGTCATTGTTTGTGTGTTGACTACCGCAAAATTAATGCTGTCACTAGGAAGAACAGGTATCCTGTTCCTCCAATGAATCAGCTTATTACTGTCTTTAACAGTGCTACTATCTTCTCCAAGATAGATTTGCGTGGTTCTTATACCCTCTTGAGAATCAAAGAGGGGGATGAGCACTTAACTTCCTTTAGAACCAAATATGGCAGTTATGAATATTTGGTTATGCCAGTTGCCTTGACCAATGCTCCTGATTCATTCCAGAATCTTGTGAATGATATCTTTGCAGATTTCTTGGCTATTTTTGTTGTAGTATACTTAGAAGATGATATTATGGTCTTCTCTAGTTCTCAGGAGGAACATGTCAAAAATGTGGCCTCTGTCCTTCAAAGACTGAGGGACAATGATTTGTTTGCCAAACCCTCAAAGTGTGTATTCCATACCTCAAGTGTGAAATACTTGGGCTATGTTGTTTCAAGTTAAGGCCTCAAGATGGATTCTTCCAAAGTTCAGCAAATCCTCAATTGGCCTCAGCCAACGATTATCAAAGCACTCCCATCTTTCCTTGGCTTTGCCAACTTTTATTGTTGTTTCATTAAAAATTATTCCAAAAAATCTTTGCTCTCGCTTCCCTCCTTAAAAAAGATTCTCCTTTCATCTTTAATGAGAAAGCTCTTAGTCAGTTTCAAATACTCAAAGAAGCTTTCACCACTTCTCCTATCCTATCCCATTTCAATCCTTCTCTACCAACTATTGTAGAGACTGATGCTTCTAATTATGCTTTGGGTGCCGTAATGAGTCAGGTGAATGACTCCATAAAGCATACCATTGCATTTGATAGTTGCAAGCTCCTCCCAGCTGAGCTCAACTATGAAATTCATGACAAGGAACTCCTTTGCATAGTTTGGGCCCTCAAGCGCTGGAGAGCCTTTCTTATTTCTCTTTCTGATTCCTTTGAAGTCTTGACAGACCACTCTTCCCTTCAATATTGTATGTCCTCCAAAGTCCTTGATTGCCATCAAGCCTGTTGGGCTGAGTTTCTCTCTGAATTTTGTTTCTCTATCACTTACCAGCCAGGCAGACTGGCCACTCTACCAGATGCCTTGTCACATTGGGACAACATGTACCCAGAGAGGGGGGTGGACTTCATCAGCAAGAATCCTCAAAGCTTTCATCAAGTTCTCAAGCAAAATGAAATCAAAGAGTCAATATTTTTCTCAATCAAAGTTGAAGTTTTCTCAGATTTAGTTGATCAAATTCAGAAAGCAGTATGGCAAGACAAAGATTATAAGGAAGTTCTCGAGCAATTAGCAAGAGGTGAATAAATCTCAGATTATACTCTTGAACCTCAAGCCAAACTGTTATTATTCAAAGATAGAGTAGTCATCCCAAGAAATCATGAACTTCAATTGAATATCCTTCAAAAGCGTCATGACACACCATTGGCTGGCCACCCTGGCCAGGAGAAGACCCTCAAGCTCATCAAGAGGGATTTTTATGCGTTTGGCATGAATCAAATTAACAAGGACAATGTGTCCTCATGTCAGAAATGTTCAAGAAACAAGAACATTCACCATAAGACGTTTGGATTACTCAAGCCTCTTCAAATTCCCTCTGGTCCTTGGAATTCACTATCAATGGACTTTATCACTAAATTGCCCTTGTCAAGCAGCTTTGATTCAATTTTAGTAGTTGTAGGCGGATTTTCAAAAAAGGCAATATTTATTCCAACTTATTCAACAATCACTGCTTTGGATTTAGCTCAGATCTTTATTAGTCATGTCCTTTCCAAACATGGTCTTTCAATCAGTATTGTTAGTGATAGAGGTTCATTATTTGTTTCATAATTTTGGACTCAATTGTGCCAGCAGCTCAACATATCAAGAGATCTTTCAACTGCCTTTAACCCTGAAACAGATGGACAGACAGAGAGGGTAAATCAAAGTCTAGAACAGTATCTTTGGATGTATGTCAGTTACCATCAAGATGAATGGCACACCTGGCTCCCTCTGGCTGAATTTGCCTATAATAATGCAGAACATTCATCAACAAAACAGTCACCATTCTTCACCATTTATTGAAGAAATCCCAACTTTGACTCAATTCACATTTCTCAAGATACACCTGCTGGAAAGTTATCAACAAAACTCCAATGAGTACAGCAAGCTGTCAAAGAAGAATTAGAGTCAGAAATAAAGCGTTTTAAGAAGTATGCAGATACAAATAGAGCAATTCCACCTGATTTCCAACCTGGGGACAAAGTATGGCTAGCTTCCAAGAACATCAAGACAACAAGATCCACCAAGAAGCTTTCAGAAAGATGGCTGGGACCCTTTGAATTTCTCAAGAAGATTGGCAGCCATGCATATCACCTCAAGTTACCTCAACAATGGAAGTCAGTTCACCCTGTCTTCCATGTTTCCTTGTTAGAACCAGTGAAGCAATCAACTATCCCAAATCAACACCAATTGCCACCACCTCCAGTAATAGTGGAAGAGAAAGATGAATGGGAAGTGGCTCAGGTTCTGGACTCAAAACTCAAGAGAGGTACATTATGGTATCTAGTGGGGTGGAAAGGATTCAATAAAGACCCAGAAAGAACAGCTTGGGAACCAGCCTCCAACCTTACCAACTCCCCAGACCTTGTCAAGGATTTCCACACTTTGTATCCAGACAAGCCTGGCCCAAATGCCTCAAGCATTTGATTGTGGTTCTTGGTGGGGATTGGAGTTTATGAAAGTAAGTTCCTCTCCTGGCATGCACCTTTAAGGGGGTATTATACCCAAATATGCTGTAAGAATCACCTTGGCCACTTTGTGAGCACTTTTCAATTTCTTTGGACAGATTTAGAAGGCCTTGCAACATCAATACCCCAAATTCGGACCTTTCATCAAGATATGGCAAAATTCCCTTTTTTCTTTTTTTATTCTTTTTCCTTCTTTCACAAGTATTATTCCAAATTATGCCATTCAATATTATTCAAGATATTCTTTAACTCAAATTAATTTATGGAAAAGTTTTCTATTCTATTATGATGCTTGGTGGGGAGTGGAAGTTATGAAAGTAAGTTCCATCTCCTGGTATGCATCTCTGAGGGTTCTACTTCTTGTTAAAGAACACCTTGGCCACTCTGTGAGCATCAAATGTTTGGTTTTATCTTTTCAGGAAAAATTATGGCCAAAATCAAGCAACTTACTACAAGAAGATCAATCCTCAGAAGTTTTCTTATTTCTATTTCTTTACTCTCTTTTTTTCTCAATTCTTTTTCATTTTTATTTTTTATTTCATTTTCTTTTACTTGTATGATTTATTTTTCATTTCTTGTTTCAAAAGCAGCAATCATAAGCCCCAGATCTTGTTTGGGGAGTCAATTTATTCAATAATCAAGAGCAAACACTAGTAATGGTAAAGACCAGCTACAGATAATCCTCATCAAAATTTCTTCAAGTCTTCTCTAAGCTTAACAGCCATGGCATCTTAATAAGCAACTGCCTCCCTGGCCAAAGCAGCAGTGGGATCCCCTAGAATAGCACTCTTCATAGCCTTGTCAACAAACACCTCAGTAAAAGCATCAACTTCAGAAAATAGAGAGGTGACCACCTTCTTGTTCACCCTTTTCTGATCAGTGAAGACGCCAGTAATATACCAGTGGCAATGGTTTTCAAAGATTGATTCAGGTTCTGGAGACATTGGGTTTCTAGAAGTTCTGGCCACTGGTGGTTGGATATTGGTAGAGGTGGAGGAAAGTGTGGAGGGCCTGCTTGGGGATCTAATTGGAAGTTGAGGTGGTTGGAGGGACCTGATCACTTCATTATTGGTGGTACTGGCTTGGACTGGGGATTGTGAAGTGGATTGGATTCTTCTTTTCTGGATTGGCGTAGTCATTTCAAGTTCTTCTCCATCAATCTCATCACTGCCTTCAGCATCAGTATCAATTTCATCTTGAACCACTAAATTTCTCTTCAATCTTCCAAGTTGTCCATCTTTTCTGGTGACCAAAATGGGAACCTCTGGGGCCACTCCAATGGGATTTCCTTGGGGGTGAATTGATCCTCCAATGGCTGCCCAGGAACTGCTGGTATTATCCCATTGTTGGACACCTCTCTTTCCAGATCCAGTCACTGAAGAAGAAGAAAAGAAAACATATAAGTAAGTAACCCATCAATTTTATGGCCAATCAACTCACAATTGGAGTGACCAGAGGTGGCATCAGAGGTGGGAGGTTAATCAACAGGAGCTTCCAATCCAAATCTTCCACCCTTCTTGATGCTGCTCCATAATCTTCTGGGATTTTCAGGAAAGCTATAGTGGGTTTGAGAACAATTTCTTCTTCCAAGATTGCAAAATTGACACCTGGTGGACCTAGCAGTAGAAGATTCCATACAAGGAATCCCTTTCCTCTTACAATTGGTGCAGGGTGGTTCAATAACTCTGACAGATTTAAAACCATTATAGGTTTTCTTGATGTCCCAAATCTCTGTAGGGGCCATACTCTCTTCAGAAAGCTCCCTCAAGTTATCAAAAACACCAGGACCATAAAGTACAGAAGGTGGGGAATCAGAGTGATTGGAATCACAAAGGGAAGTCAGCCTTGAACTCATCTTCAAGTCAAAATTTCAAAGTCAAGACCAAGAGAATTATGGACAATTGCAAGTCAGCAAGACAATTATGGTAATTTGGAACTGCAAGAGAGAGTTGAATCAAAGAAAATAGGAGGCAAAAATCAAGAAAACCCTGTTTCATAAGCCAAATTGGCCATTTTCATGCATTTGCGCACTTTTGCACATTTTGGCTTCATTCTTCTTCAAAACATCAAAATCTATCTTTTATTCAATTCTTCAGAAAAATACGCTATTTTGACCATATTGGCATCATTTCTCTTCAAAACCTTCAAAAAATCATTTTTATTCAATTATTCATCAAATATGCCATTTTATTGATATGGGAATATTTGCGCATTTTTGCACATTTTGGGCATTTATGGCTATTTCAACTTCAAATCATGTGAAAAAGGGCAAAAGCACCAATTTCAATCAAAAATCATCAAAAACTTCATTATCTTGCATTTTGTGCATTTTTGCACATTTTTGCACATTTTGGTGATTTTGACCAAAATACCCATAAAAAAACAATTTTGGGGAATGATTCAAGGACTTCTGAAATGGTCCAAGCAACAAAAAAAGGCCAATTTGGCCCAATCTCCAAATGAAGACAAAATTGATGGAATGGCAGTGGGTTCTTAGAACATAGACCTGAAATCACTTTTTAACATGGGCCATGAGGACTCAAGACAAAATGAGTAAAGAGCTCTGCAATGAGAAGAAGATAAAAGAAATAGCAGAAAAAATTGATGAAGTGAAGACAGTTATGAAGTGAGGAAGAATCAGAATCAAGACAAAGAAGAGGGACCTACAAGTTTTGAAGCTGAAAGGGGTTGAAATTATGATTTATGAAGAGGAACTTTGAGAGATGAAAATTGGGAACTGGAGGGAAGAACAAATCAGTTGATTTTATCAAGAGTCATTACTTTTATCGTGCTCAGAGCTCACCACTTTCAAGAGGGGGATAATGTCACAGCCATGGAGACAGGCAGGGCATTACCACTCATTACTAATGGAAAATCTTCCAACACCTAATAAGCAAGGGGTTTCATGGAAGATTCACCAAGTACAGTTCCAATCCTCAATACAGCTCAATACAGGATTCACCAAATACAGGCCTGTCCTCAATAAAGGCGCAAATACCTGTATTTATTCAAATAACTGTATTGGATACACCAATACAGTTTCACATCTCAAATACAGGTTCCTCAATCATACAGTCATGGTTTCTCAACACTCAAACACCAGGCTGGCACTTTTTCACGTATACTAGCCCCCTTTCAGCCACCTGGGGCTTTTTCCCCCAGTTAGTTAAAATATAGGATTTATTATTTAATATTATTTTATTTCTCATTAAGAAATATTATTTTATTAATTATTAAGTTAGTCTTTGCCTTCCCTCACCTGTTCAGTAGAGTCCTGGTGGCCATATCCTTTATTAATCCTTTTCTCTTTTCTGAACAGGTTGAAAAAGTGGTACAGGATTATTTGTGGTTGGCTCTTTATTATTGATTTTGTTTTTCTCTCATATCTTTTAATGCTTATTATTTTATGACTAGGAATTTATCCTCTTATTTCATTACTCTTATCATTTGAGTATTTTATGCTGAGCCCTCCATAAGTAAGTCAGTTCACTGAGTGCCAGGCCCTCTTCATTTCAAAGAGCCCCTTTGACACCCTGACCTTTTCAGTAGAGTCCTGGTGGCCATATCCTTTATTAATCCTTTTCTCTTTTCTGAATAGGTTTAAATGCTGATACAGGATTATTTGTTGTTGAATCTTTATTGTTTCTTTTTTTTCTCTCATATCTTTTAATGCTTATTATTTTATGAATAGGAATTATTTTTCTTATCTATTACTCTTATCAATTGAGTATTAATTCTGAGCCCTCCATGAGTAAGTCTTTTCACTCAGTGCCAGGCCCTCTTCATTTAGAAGAGCCCCTATGACACCCAACTGGTAAGACTGCACCCTGGGCTTTCAGCAACACTCACCACCACTATATTATGATAGTAAAGCCCTTAATATCTTATTTTAAACCATCTATTATCATTATCAAAAGCTTTTTATATCATTTTCACTGTGTCACAGCTATAGTTCAATTTTATTAGTACCATTATATACCTTTATCATAGACTCAGCCTGACATTTTGGGGGCCTGGCCTTGTTTTTTGACTTTTTTGGACCTTACAAGTGAGTTTTTCTATTGTTTTGTTTATTCTAACAATATTCTTTTATATTTTTTAGGAATATATTTTGTAAAAAATATATAAAAGATATCTTAGATATATATATATATATATTTAGTGGTATATGTTATATACCACTATCTTTTATGTTTTTTTAGTTATATTGTTGTGTGGTTGATTATCATTTAATCACCACAAACCCCTTATTTTTGGTGTTTTTTACATATAAAAACACTTTAAACCATTAATAAGCGTCCTTTTTTCAATTAAAAAGGACACCTCTTACTGCCAAACCAACAGTCGAGGCATGTTTGGGCGTATTGTTAATTTCAATTACCCATTACATAACCACCTTTAAGATTACACTTGCTAATTAAAAGTTAATCTGTAAGATACTTGTGTACAAAACGTATACCAGAAATCAACAAACTGTATTTCTGACATGGAAGCGTTAATCTAATTCCACTGTCATTATACAGGGGCATATTGTAGTAATATACCAGCCGATAGTCCATTATTAAATGTGCAAAAAGCAATTGTTGAGAAGTCTTAAATGAAATTAAGCCCTCTTTTCCCTGTCTGAATCAGTGGAAGAAAACTACCTCCCACTAAAGACCCAGTCACAGGCAAACACACCAGTGACACCCTCAGAACCAGAGGGTAGCAAGGGGAAAGCAAAGAGGCACAGTGAAGGCCTTATAACAGCTAGAAAGTGGACACCCATTGCCACTCAGAGGAATAGAATACCACAAAACTCTGAATAAATACAAGGTAAACCAACCCTCACAGCTTGTACAGGAAGATTACAGTCTTTAGCCCAGCCATGACCTCTAAAGGTAAATTGGCAAAAGCAGCAGACAAAAAATTTGTACAAGGCACAGTAAAAGGTAAATACCCTAAGAACATAAAGTTTTTGACTGCTTGAAAACACTGATATGTCACCTGTACAACTCACAAACCTTGGATTCTAAAAGAACCAGCCAGAGGAAAGAGAAGGCTTTTCCAGAACCAGAAGACCTGGAAGAGGACACCTTGGACACAGTGGTGGATGGCAAGACACTAGGGGAAATCTTACCCACTCTGCCATTCACTTTCTAATTCAACAGGATCCTCAAACTAGAGGACTGGAACAATATGGATCAAGTTCTTCAGCTTCACCAACTCCCCAAAGATTTATTTCAATTGACCATGGAAAACAAAAGGTTCAACTTGGCATCCCACTGGGAAGAACTTGGAGAAAGTTGCCGGAAGATCTGTGTAAAAGAGATAGACTTCAAAGACCTTATGATAATAATGAAAGGTTGGAATCCGATCAGACAGTTAAGACCCCTCAAGGTTAGGGCAAACAGAATAAGGGAGAATCAAGTCACTATCCAAGCTATAGAAGAAATGCTGAGCCAGACAGGGCATACTCAGATTCCTTCAGGCTCACAAGGAGCAGGCAAAATCAGCTCTCCGGTGGCTTCATACCATTCAGAAACCAACAAATCAGTGGCCAAGAGTAACCATTCTTCACAATTCCAGGAGGTTTCCAGGAGAAGACAAGGATACAAGGGCAAAAATAACAGCACCTTCAGCCAGAGGAAGAGAGAGTCAGACCCAATGATCCAGAAGCTGTTGGATGTGATGAAAGAAGTGCACAAGAAGCAGAAGTAGTTGTAAATAACTCTAGAATCAGTAGCCCCGTTAATAGAAGTATTAACCCCACTCATATTGATCATGATGTTGTCACACCTGAGGGTAACCTAAACAATGATGCACTGTGGTTAAAAATGTCCCAATATTCTGAGGAAACTCAAAAGCAGTTTTCAGAACTTGAAGCAAGCCATGAGAGGATGAAGATATTGACAGCCTCCATGGACAAGATTGCTAAAAAACTTCAAGAAGGACATTCTCAATTGAGAAAAGCCTCTGAAGAAACCAACAAAATGCTGAATATAGTCTTTGAAGAACAACACCACAGCAAAAGGGACTGGGAGTGTCTGGATCAAGACATAAAAAAACTGCTTAATGTCTACTATAACATGAAGCCCCAGCCCCAAGGCCATGTTATGGATAATCCATATCATCAAGATGAAATCAAACCAGATGCCATGTTGATGTATAAGGCAAGATCTCCATCACAATACCAGGATGGAGATAATATGTCTTATTCAGAGAAGGAACCCTTGAAAAAGCTTCCTCAGGCCTCAAGCTGGCCCAGATTCTCTGGAACAGCAGAATACAATCATATGGAACTCATAGATTATATTGATGGACTCTTCATTGATGTACCAAGCATACCACACTACTGGATCACTGCTAGACTTAATAAAGCATTTGAAGGATATGCTAGTATATGGTACACAGAAATGAAAGAGATCCATGGCAGAAGAGAATGGCTATGGTGGAAGAGTCAAATAATCCAAACGTACAGCAATGGTACTTGGATATGGCAAATGACCAAAGATTCATATGCATGGTGTCTTAGACAGTCCAAAAGGCTTAAAGCCATTGAGATGAGGAATCACAAACTCCTGACACAAATGCCAGGAGATCAAGAGCATGCAGTAAAATCCAGATGTAACCAAAATTGCACTCTAGATGAAATTGCAAATACCTTACAAGATGTAAGGAAAATAACTAATATAGGGAAATAAACCCCATATAAAAGCAGTGGGTTTGAAGAAAGACAACCTTTCAGGGTGGGGCTTAAAGACAATCCCAGGGAAAGGGTGGCAGAAGTGACCAAGTAGAAACATTCTTGTCACAATTGTGGCTCAACAGACCACTATGCCAACAACTGTCCAAAGGCAAAGAAAAAAGTCTATGACATTGACAAAGTCCCAGAGGACAAATCCCCAACAGCGGATTCTGAATCAGACTCTATGGGAGATGCCATCAGAGAACAATCAGATGAAGAGCAAGCCCCAAGAGGAAACCCCGCTAGAAATCCAGTACATACAGTTGGAATCAGGAATGCCACAAGACGCTTACAATAAAAACTTGTGCAAACATACACAGGATGCACAAACATTTCTGGTCACACCAACCAAAGGAATGGCATACATACATGGGACAGCCACAAAAATGACTGTTTTCATTGACAATGCTCAATACCCATTGATCATTGACAGTGGGGCACACTGCTCCATAGTGGCCAGAAAGTATTTGGACAACCACTCCCCAAACTGGAAAAAGCAGCTCTTGCCCACCAAGGCAAAGAGCTTCAAAAGTGCTCCAGGTTAGATGACTTCCATTGGGACAATCATCAAAGAGATAATTATACCCCATAGGAAGGGTAATATCAGACTCAACCCAGAGGCTTTAGTGCTTAATGATGCCCACATCCAAGGGTTCTTGCTGGGGACAGATTACCAGAGGATGTATGGTATTGATATTTACAATAGTAAAAACAATAAAATTACCATTGGTACCAACAAGGAAAAGAAAGTTCTAATTGATATATACCAAATATCTTCCCAGGATCCACTGGAAGAACTACTGAATGAATTAAGAGAGGGCCAGTTTAGCACTACCCTCACCAGTAAACAGAAACTAAGCTTGCTGAAGATGATGAGGAAGAATAGACCAGCATTTTCCATTGGTGAAGAACCGTTGGGAAAAATTAGAGGACATGATACAAACCTATATCTGGATGTGGAAAGACCTTATCCACACATTCTCAGGAGACCTCCATACCCAGAAAGTCAGGCGACTAGGAAAGAATTTGAAGAACACATCAATGAACTCCTAGACATAGATTTCATCAGAAAGATTGGACACAATGAAATAGTGGAAATCATTACTCCTGTCCTAATCACCTGCAATGATGGCAAGTCTAGGCTGTGTGGAGATTTCAGAGCTCTGAACAACTACACAAAAGCTGAAATGTAACCTATACCAAGGATACCTAATGCCCTAGACATACTGGCAAAATCCAAATACATAACCAAGATGGATTGTATGAAAGGTTTCCACCAGAATGGAGTTAAACCAAAATCCATGAAATTACTCAGAACCATATGCCATATGGGCATATATGAGTATACCAGGATGCCGTTTGGCATTGAAAATGCACCAGCCCACTTCCAAAGGATGATGGACACAATATTTAAAGAAGAAAGATTGGAAGGCTGGATGGTAGTATATATTGATGACATTATTATATACTCAGAGACATTGGAAGACCATGTGCAATACATAGACAAAGTACTAAGTAAATGCATACCAATCAACCTGAAAATTTCACTTAAAAAGTGCAATTTTTTCCAACAAGAGCTACTAGCTCTAGGACATAAAGTATCAGGTCTTAGTCTGGAAATTGACCATAACAAAGTAGAAGCAGTACTGCAAAAGACAGTGCCAAGAAACATCAAAAGGATGCAATCTTTCCTTGGGTTTCCTAGCTACTATAGAAACTACATCAAGAATTTTTGTAGTTTATACAAGTTATGTTGAAAAGATGTAGTTTTTGAAATTACCAAGGAAAGAAGGGATGCATATGAGATGATCAAACATGAACTTACAAATGCACCTGTACTAATCTTGCCTGACTTTGAACTACAACTCAAGTTATACATAGATGCAGCATGTAGCCGAGGCTTGGGAGCAACCCTTTACCAGAGACAAATTGTAGATGGTGAACCAAGAGAGGGAGTAATATGTTACATCTCTAGGAAACTGAAAGATTCAGAAGCCAGGTATGGGGCCATCCAGACTGAATATCTATGCTTGGTCTGGGCTGTAGAGAAACTGCATTATTATTTAGAGGGTGCAGTCTTTGAAGTCTACACAGACTTCACAGCTTTGAAGTCCTTACTAAACGTGGAGACTACCAATAGACACATGTTGAGGTGGCAAATAACCATCTAAGAGTATAGAGGGAACATGAACATCATATACAAAGAAGGTAAAAGTCATACCAATGCAGATGGCCTCAGAAGATGGCCACTGGATAATGTCAACAGCAATCCAGCTTATGACCCTGAAGTAGCAGCCAAGATCCCTATCCATCTCATGGGAATAGTGTCACAACCACGAGTTTGGCCCTCCTGCTTGATGGTTGCGGCAATTCAACCTGGAGCCAAGTTGGGGCCAATTGGTCACGTCATATCATTTATGGCTAATTGGCCCCCTTGGGTGTTCTATGGCTCCTACGCCATAACCCCTTCCAATGGCCATATCCTGCCATCATTGGCCTCCTTGGCCAATTTCCACCTCACCAACCCCCAGGCCTTCACCTCTGATTTTGGGCTTGGGGGGTCCTTTTGTCTTCTAGGGGCCTCCAGGCCCCCTAGCCACCATCCTTGGTTTTGGGCCACCCCCTTTCATTAGGGGGGTTCAGGCCTAAATGGCCTTTTTGGGCCATTTAGGCCCCCTACGGCTCCTACGGCCAGTGGGCCGCAGTCCGCAGGCCATTTAGGCCCCTTTTGGCCTAATCCAATGAGGCCAAAAGGGGCCAACCACCTTGGGCCCACCTGAGCCATTTTTGGCCACCACTTCCTTGGACCCAAAAGTGACCAAAAACCTCATGGACACCATTTTGGCCATGGACCAATAGTTCAGCCATGGCCTCTGGTAACCACCAGAGGCCACCAGATCAGCTCAGTCCGTTTTTCCCCTCTACTCCAGGGCATTTCTTCCTTTCCTTCATACCATCCGTACTCAAGGTTGCAGGCATGGTGCATATATGGTATTATATACCATTATGCACCATTTTTGCTCAGCAATCCAATGGTGACGTTTTCAGGACCCAATTTCACTTTTCCAAATCAAGGTCTCAAATCCCAATGCCCATTTTGAAGGAGGATCAATCAGCTCATCAGTCTGACAGGTTATGGCGGCAATCAGAAGACTCTTCAAGGATCCCAACCACCTGTATCTGCAGGAGTTGGGTTGGCACAATTCATTCAGGATTATTCAAGGGCTATTCTCAAGAGGTATTACATCATTTCAATCAGTTGTCAAGGCATCAAGTATTCAATACTCCTTGGACAACTAAATTCATCTGTACAGGCCTCATTCAATCAACCTGTATGGTCTTGGCCCAATTGGGCCATTCCATATTCCACTGTGTGAATTCCATCACACAGTTCAAATTTCAAGATGGCCAGAACTGTATTTCCTGATTCAGACAATACAGTCATTGATCCACCTTCCAGGATCAATCTTTCAGTTTTCACATATACCGGCTACCTTTCATCACCTGGGGACTTTTTCCCCAGTTAATTAATATAGTGGATTTATTTTTTATCTTTATTTTCTTTTACATTATTAAAGTGAATACTGATAATCTTAAGTCAGTCATTAGCACTTTTCTCTTTTCTTTCCTCACCTGTCAGTGGATATTGGTGGTCATATCCTTTACTAATTCCATTGTTCTTTCTGGCAGGTTGAAACAGTGAATTGAGGATTCACTTGGTTGGCTTTCTTTCATCTTTGGCCTTTGGCTTCATTCTTATTATTCTCTGTTATCTTGGGCATATTTGTCCTTTCTCTTATTCTGGCTTAAGAAATATATTCCGTAGTATTTCTTATCATCTTTTGGAGCCCTCCAAGTGAGTTCTTGATTCCTGAGTTCCAGGCCCTCTTACTTCCATAAGAGCCCCTGTGACAAATAGAGAGGAGGAAAAATGTGAGCCTTTGAGATATGACCACATATCCAATAAGGTCACAAAAAGGATTAATAATAATTATACCTTTAATATAATTATATTAAAATTAATTAGAATAATTATACACTAAAAATAATTACTCAAATATACAAAAAATACCATAAATTGGTACTAAAATTGGTTTAACTTAAAAACCAATGAATGAACATGTGAAATAAATTATACCATTGGATTCCCCATGGAGAAATACACATATACCACTTTTATGGCATATCTGTAAAGTCAATATTTAAGGAATTATAAGGTATAATACCTTATAAAAACCATAAAACCTTATTTATCTCAGAAACTAATGAAACAACATGTGAAATAAATTGTACCAGTGGATTCCCCACAAAAATCCACATATAAAACAATTAATAAGCTAATTCCCAAAATTAATACTTAAGGAATTATCCTGAATATATGCACTTTTTTGGTCAACGCATATATTCAGTGATCATAGCTAATATCTTCTAAAATATACATGATAGAATGATGAACCAAAAATAAAGTTACCACGTAATTACTGTAGGAACACAGATATGAACTTTATTTTACAAGTTATAAACAAGGTTAAAACCTATGATGAAATATTGATAAAAATCAGCAGAGCTGTTGACCACTTTGTTGTGAAAGTGCTCCAAACTTAAAAAAAAGTACACAGTTGGATTCTACTAGTTCATTCGTGAAGAATGATGTAATCTTTATTATTAAATTCAGGGTATAACCCCCTGAAATCAAGGTTTGAAGTTTAAAATATTGAATTTCGACAGAAAAGATGAGTTACAAGAAAAATCATCAAAATTAGAGTTTTGATGATGTAATGAAAAGCTCTTGGCAGCATAATAAGGTTATGTCGGGCTATCAGAATTCACTCTCTGAATTGCTGTAGCGTGAAAACCTTAAAAGTTATTGAGGTTCAAAGTTTGAGCTTAAATTGAGCTGTTATGATCACATACTGTAACCTTAAATTAAGTTTAACAGTCTTAATAGTGATAAAATTGGTGAATACTATTAGTTTATGATTAAAACTAATAAAATCCACGAAATTTGGGGTTCTGCCAAGCCTCTGATGTCATCACACTTAGAGTTACAGTGATAACTCTAAATAATGGTGCAATAATGATGTAATATGGTTTGATCATGATGTAATCACCCTCAAACCTTAAAATATTGATCAATTCCAGTGGATATGATCAGTACACGTCTACTAGAAGCCTGTTGGACTCTAGGAGGGAGGTATTTACTATAAATAGAGCTCTTTTTACTCTGTTTTCCCCTCAGACGCATCAAAAACATTAAATCAATTAAATAAAAGGTAATTTCTTTATTCTTTAAATATAAAACTCTTATATTCTTAAAGACCAAAGATCATCTTGTTATTAATCACCATTTTTACGTGATTAAATCAATTCTTTAATTGTTTTTGCTATAAATCTCTAAAAAGCTCATTTCCACGTAAAATCAAGAAATTTAGTAAATTCTCTTTATTTTTATTGTAAATACAATTTGAAAAGGTTGTATTATATTATTTTGGCGTAAAATAACTCAAAATTATTATCTTAAGTGTTAAAAGTAGGTTATTTCATCTTATTATAATAATTTCTCTCTTATTATTACTCATAATAATTCTTATTTAATATAAATAGTATTTATATTAATTTATAACTTTGATATTAGTAATATTATTGTTATTAATTGTTTTTTATTTATAAAAAACAATTTTTTACGCCTTTATTATTTGTTGGTAACAATAATAAAGAGCTTTATAATATATTAATTATTTTATATTAATATATTATTTATAATATTATATTTTTATATAATATTAATTATATTATTATATTTATTTAATAATATAATAATTTTACGCCATAATAATAATATTTCTTTATTATTATTATTATTTTAATCTTATTTATTCATTTTATAAGGACATTCAGAGTACAATAAGTAATAAATTAGTAATTTTTACTTATTGTTTCATAGTCAAACCTTACATTTGGGGGCCTGGCCGTGATATTTACTTAAAAGACCTTTAAAAAGATTCTATTTGGGTTTATCCATAATAAATTATATTTATAATCATAAAATTATATAATAATTTTATATTTTATTGATTTTAAAAGCTATTAAGGCATTTGGAAAGCAATTGTACTGTCTTACACGTGGTTTTTCACATCCTTAGACTTGCAAGAACTTTCTTTGAGTGACTCTAGTGATTAAAAAAGATAATTTATAAATTAAAAATAATTTTTATTATAATTTAATTTTATAAGAATCATATTTATTTTTTATTTTATTCTTTAAAAATAAAAAAATATACATAAAAAATATTAAAAAATATTAAAAACCAATAAAAAAAAGTTATTTTTATTCATTTTTATTAATTTCTTTATTTATTTCATTTTTTAAGATATAAAAGCAATTTCTACATGGAAAATTGCCATATCTGGCCAAAAAATAACACTTATTATAAAAAGACTTATATTTATTTGTCTTTTTTAGTGTTTGAAGATAACCCAACAGAAGACAACCAAACTACTGTTGAAAGATTAGTGGAAGAAACTTGTCAAAGTTCTCCTACACCAGTTATCACCAAAAGAAAGAAAGCTAAGAAATTAGACTTTCCAGGGCCCACCATTCAAGACTCTGAAGGTGAGCACCTCTTTTTAAATTGCCATAAAAGAATTTTATTCTAAAATACTTTTATTTTTTCTTATTCTTTAATTATGACTACCAGAAGAGGTTCCCAATACTCCATCCAATCAGATGGAGCTGGACTCAGAAGTAGAATTGATCCCTCAAAAGGGAAAAGAAAGGGCAATATCCCCAGTGGAACAGAATCCACACAAGGAAGTGCCTTATCCCAAAGGCAAGTCCCAGAAATGCCCATGATATCTGAGCCTGAATTGGAACTAAGTATGAGTAACTCAAACAGGTACAAATCACATTCAGAGGGCTCAGATAGACATCTACATGAGCCAGTACAAGCAGTATTACACAGTATTCAAGGACAAAGACTGGGAAATGCTGCCTCAAATACACCAAGGAGTGATGAACTCCTGGCACATCCTGAAAAAGTTCCTCAAAGAGGAGGAGATAGTGAAATACTCCAATGGATGGAATCCACTGTCATCCAAACCTCAAATCAAAAAAATCAAGGATTATCATGCCAAAAAGAGGGAGGCAACCAAGGAAGAAGCCCCAGTAGCTTCTACCAGCAAGCCTCAAGCCAACCCACTTCCCCAAGAAGGGAAGAAGAACAAGAAAAAGCATTGGAGGAAACCATATTCCCCAAGCTACAGAATCCCAAGAATCCAAAAGGATGCCATGGACAATGTCTTCAACATGGCCAGAACCTTGATGGAATTCAAGGACAAGGAAGAGCAAAGAATGAGACAACCTCATTTCCCAAAGAAATAACCTTGTCCAAAGATGTTGTAAATACTTTAACAGAAATTAAAAATAGTATATTACCTCTAAAAGAAATTAAAGACAGTTTATTATCACTACAAGAAATAAATAACAATTTATCTTCTTTAACAAAAATTGTTGTACAAAACAAGAAAGAAATTGACAACATTAAGTTTATTGTTGAAAATAATAAACCAAAAAATTTAATTGACAATACTCAAAAATTAATACAAGGACAACAAGAATTGTATAAATACATAAAAGATATCAAAGACAAAACTTTGACAATCAATTATGATGTGAGTATTGACAATCTTACAGAAAAATTAAATAAATCAAGTATTTCTGTAGAAAAATTTGAAGAAAAAACTTCATCACACCAAAAATTACTTTTGGACCATGTGGAAAAAAGTGATGAAGCAAGAATGCATCTGAAAGATGATATTCAAAGTGAAATAAGGCTTATTACAGAAAAAATGGATAAGATTAATGAGGCTAACTTAAATATGCCAAAGTTATCAACACCATTTTCTCATATAAGAAGCCCTGTTAAAACAAAAGAAGAATTGTCAAATCCTTTCATAACAGACTTGAGTCACCAAGACAATAACCAAGTCTTAATGAAGGAAGCACCTCAACTGAAGGAATGGCCAACATTCACAGGAGAAGGTGAATATGACCACATGTCATTTATTAAAACAATTGACATGTTACAAGAAGACTATGCCATACCAGATGAATTAATCACTGCAAGATTACATTCATTGTTTGAGAAATCTGCAAAAAGATGGTATTATGGCATAAGACAGACAAATGGTAAAAATACCTGGTCTTGGTGGAAACAAGAAATAATCACCAAGTGGGCAAATGATGCCTGGAGGTATAAGATAGAAAATGCATTTGAAAACTCTTTCTTTGACCCAGAGAAAGATAAACCTTTAACTTGGTTCTTAAAACAAGTTGAAAGGCTTAATGCACTGTACCCAGAAATGTCACAGAAGATGGTGCATATGAAAATACTTAAAAAATGTGGAGGGGAACTAGAACATGCCCTAAGAAGCAGGTGTATAGAACCATGCTCCACAGAAGAGTATATAAATGCACTAGAAGATATAGTGACAAGAACAAAAATTGGCAGGACTTGGAAAAGATTGGACATTAAAAGCCCAAACAAAACATTTATCAAGAAAGATAAATCAAAAGAATCCTTTAAACCCAATACATCCAACAATAATGAGCAGAGAAAATGCTATAAATGTGGAGGTATTGGACACTTAGCCAATAATTGCCTTAAAAAGGCAAAGATCAATGAAATTGTGGAAACAGAAAACCACAATGACAAAGAAGAGGAATCTGACTCTGAAAAAGAGACAGAAGAGTCAGAGAGCTCTGAAAGTGATGAAATCAATATAATTAATGCACAAATTAATAATATTGATATAATTTATGAAGTACTGGATGTTAACTCAAACTTGCCACAAGTTGGAACATCTGACACAAATCTGACAAACATACAAGATGCCAAAATGTATAGAACCAAACCTGCAAGAGGAATGGGATATACAGCTGGAAAATCAAGTATTAGTATTGTTATGGTTGATAACCAAGAAGGAAAGGTTAACTTGGATACAGGAGCATATTGCACTTGTGTTGGCAAAAGTTATTTAAAAACCATTGTCCCAGACTGGCAAGAAAAACTTATGCCAATACAAGGTGTCAAATTTAGTAGTGCAAGTGAGAGCATGAAGCCCCTTGGAATAATTGATTTAACACTAATCTTTCCTCATCCCTCACAATGTGTCAGAATTAAAGTAGAGTTTGTAGTAATGGACAACTGTACTAGTAATCATTTCATACTTGGGAATGACTACTTATCAATCTATGGTATAGATATCTCCAACCAAAAGGATAGATATTTTACCATAGGAGATAATAAAAGACAAAAGTTTGGATTCTTAAATAACAAAAAACAAATCACAGTTATTAAGAATGAGGAAAAAATTCCAGAAAAAGAACTTTTTATATCTGAACAACTCAAAGAGGCAGAATTCAATCAAGAATTAACAGAAAAAATGAAAGAAAAATTGATTGACCTCTTATTTAAGTATAAAAATGCCTTTGCAACTGACAAAGAGCCACTAGGTGCCATAATTGGACATGAAGTCGATATAATTCTTAATGTAGAAAAACCTTACCCACCTTTATTAAGAAGACCTGCTTATCCAGCCAGCCCAAGAGCTAGAGAAGCCTTAGAGGTGCACATTAAAGAATTAATGGACCTTGGAGTATTAAGAAAGGTTGGACATAATGAGCAAGTAGAAGTTACTACACCTGTCATTATAACTTGGCATAATGGAAAATCAAGGATGGTAGGAGACTTCAGAGCCCTGAATACCTATACCATTCCAGACAGATATCCAATACCCAGAATCCATGAGACATTGACCCAATTGTCACAAGCTAAGTTCATCACAGCTATGGATGCTCTTAAGGGTTTTCATCAAAATGTCTTAACAGACAATGCCAAGAAACTACTAAGAATAATAGTCCATTGTGGAATTTTTGAATACTTAAGAATGCCATTTGGGATAAAAAATGCACCTTCCCATTATCAAAGAATGATGAATACCATATTTCCTGAAGAATTATCAGAAGGATGGTTAATAATCTACATTGATGATATCATAGTTTGCTCAGAAACTTGGGAAAATCACCTGACAAGACTAGAAAGGGTACTACAGAAAATAGTCCAAGTAAATATGAAAATTTCATTGAAAAAATGTCATTTTGCATATAGTGAATTAAAAGCCCTAGGACATGTAGTATCTGGCCTTAGTCTAGGCATAGACAAAAATAAAGTAGCAGCAGTACTACTTAAACCAATGCCTCAAACCAAAAAAGAAATGCAATCACTTCTAGGATTTGCTGGTTACTATAGACAGCATATAAAGGACTTTGCAAAGATTGCTAAATCCTTGTATAAGCTATGTGACCAACAAACAGTCTATGAGATGACAGAAGAAAGAGTCAAAGCATATGAAGAATTGAAAAATTCCTTAACAAATGCCCCATTTCTTCTAATGCCAGATTGGAAACTACCTTTCAAACTGTACATTGATGCTTGTGGAGAAGGACTAGGTGCTGCACTTCACCAAACACAAATTATCAATGATAAACCAGTGGAAGGACCAATTTGTTTCATTTCAAGGCAGATAAAGCCAACAGAAGCAAGGTATGGAGCAAGCCAAATGGAATGCTTATGCCTAGTGTGGGCTTTAGAAAAGCTGCATTATTATTTGGATGGCACAGTATTTGATGTAATCACAGACTGTAATGCTGTGAAATCACTATTAAATATGAAGACTCCAAATAGACATATGCTGAGATGGCAAATTGCTATCCAAGAATATAGAGGAAATATGACTATTGTTCATAAATCTGGAAATATTCATAAAAATGCAGATGGTCTTAGCAGATGGGCTCTAGCAAATACC
This sequence comes from Austropuccinia psidii, assembly GCA_023105745.1. NCBI lineage: Eukaryota > Fungi > Basidiomycota > Pucciniomycetes > Pucciniales > Sphaerophragmiaceae > Austropuccinia > Austropuccinia psidii. Next base: position 29,407,056 of record JALGQZ010000001.1, read on the forward strand.
CCTGACAATCCAGCATGGGTACCACAAGAAGAGCACCATATAGAAGGAATATGTGTTACAGACATTGGCACAGAATTCTTTAACCAAGTTAAAGAAAGCTATAAGACAGACAAAAATTGCCATATCTTAAGCCAACTTCTAATGAAAGACTGCAAAGATCCATCACTTTCATCAAAACTAGATGAAATATGGAAAAAGGCATATGATGAAGGAAGATTTCACCTCCTTGATGGAATCCTTTACCATAGAACAAAACACACATGTGTTATGGCCTTAACAGATAGAACCCTGATAAACACTATTTTACATGAATGTCATGACAGTCTTGCAGCTGGACACCTTTCAGAAGATAGAACACTAGAGAGGTCGAAAACCTGCTCTTGGTGGCCAAATTGGAAGAAAGATGTTACAGAATACTGCCAAACCTGTGACAGATGTCAAAAAGCAAACAGAGCCACAGAAAAGAAATTTGGAATGATGATCCAAATCCAAGAACCAAAATCCCCATGGGAAATAGTTCATATGTATTGGGTAACAGCATTACCTCCAGGAGGAGACAGGAGCTATAATGCATGCCTAGTATTAGTTGACAGATACAGTAAAACTCCCATGTTCTTACCATGTCATAAAGATGACACAGCTATGGAAAAAGCCATAATGATATGGAATAAAGTTATTAGCCATACAGGCTTATTCCAGAATATTATAAGTGACAGAGACCCAAAGTTCACTTCAGCATTATGGACAAATCTCCATAACTTATTTGGGACAAAGCTATCATTCTCAACAGCTTACCATCTCCAAACTGATGGTTTAGCAGAAAGAATGATACAGACCTTAGAGGACATGATCAGATGATTCTGCGCTTATGGGCTAGAATTCAAAGATTCTGATGGTTTAACCCATGATTGGTGTACACTAATACCAGCTCTTGAACTAGCATATAAGACATCAGTCCATTCTTCTACTGGCAAAAGACCAGCAATGCTAGAAAAAGGTTGGAATCCAAGACTTCCTTATGACACCCTCAAAAAGAACTTAGTGGATATAAATCCAACAGCAAGCAGCTTTAAAATAATGCTTGACAAGGCAAGACACCATGCAAACAGATGCATGCAAGATTCTTTCAAATATGCAAGAGAAAGATGGGATAAAAGTCATAAGCCACCTGATTTCAAAATAGGAGACTTGGTCCTAGTATCAACCCTTAATTTCAATAACATAAAAGGCCCAAGGAAATTGAAAGATTCCTTTGCAGGACCATTTATGATAAAAGCACTTCATGGACACAATGCTGTGCAATTGGAACTCACAGGTGAACTAATGAACAAACCCCAGCTTTCCCTGTAAGTCTGATAAAACCTTACAGTTCAAGTGACAAGGAGTTATTTCCACTAAGAAATAAACCCCCACTTGAAATCCCCCCCTTGGAAGACAGAGAAGAAAAGAAAATAGTAAAAGTCCTTAAAGAAAGAAGAACAAGAAACAAAAGAGAAAGGGAATACCGTGTAAGGTATAGAAATTCAACTCAAGAAGATGAATGGCTACTTGAGAAAGATATAACAAATGCTGATAAACTACTAGGAAGGTTCAGACATGAAAGAAAGCCTTGAAAATAGAAAAGTTAAGAATTATTGAGCTTCAAGACTAACAAAGTCTATTGAAGAGGTAGGACAGTGGATGATACCCTAATTACACATATCAGATTGTGGTACAATCTTTTTTGGTGGTAGGGAATGTGAGCCTTTGAGATATGACCACATACCAAATAAGGTCACAAGAAAGACTCAGAATAATTATACCTTTAAGATAATTATACTAAAATTACTTAGAATAATTATACATTAAAAATAATTACATTAAAAATACAAAAATACCATAAATTGGTACAAAAATTGGTTTAACTTAAAAAACAATGAATCAACATGTGAAATGAATTATACCATTGGATTCCCTATGATAAAATACACATATACGATTTTTATGGCATATCTGTAAAGTCAATATTTATTGAGTTATAAGGAATAATACCTTATAAAAACCATAAATCCTTATTTAATTCAAGAACCAATGAAACAACATGTGAAATAAATTGTACCATTGGATTCCCCATGAAGATTCACACATAAAACAATTAATGAGCTAATTTCCAAAGTTAATACTTAAGGAATTAACCTGAATATATTTGTGAGACTTGAGGTATATTTTACATACCCAAATGGGCCACAATTATCTTAAAAAGAAATTTTGAATTATACATAACTCATAAATCATGCATATATTCAAAATTCATCATTTTTGATCTCAGAAAAAATGAAAAACTTTTTGTTGAGTAAGTAAATCCATCGATTTAAGGCCAGATTTGGATTCTACACAAAGGTTCACCTAGGGTAGCTCCATAGAGTGAATAAGCTCAAATTAACTCCTTGAGGTGGTAATATGGAAAATATTTCAACACCACATCATTAATAGCACATGAAAGATCCGTGAAAATTTTTGTTTTTCTTAATTTCATGCCAAAATAATGGGAATGTGAGAAATCCCATGTTACATGTACACTAAGAATAGTGTGATGCATGTTTTGAGCACTTAATATTATGGTATTATTACATGCACTTTTGGTACACGCATAGTGGATATCTCACTTTAAGCTTAAATTTCTATTTTGACGTGAAAAATAAGCAAGGGGGACAAAAGACATCAAAGAGAGCCAGGGTACCCAACTTCTGAGGCCCCAGAGGCGTGGATAGCTCCAAAGCTTGGTTCCATGGCTGATCTTGACGCAATTTGTAAACTAAACCCCTTTGGGAACTTGATTACCAAGTTACAACTACTGTAAAACACCAGAAAATAGCAAATAACCTGCTATTTTGACGTGCTGAGGTAAAAAGCTACTTACACTCCTGTAACCATGTCAATTACTAATGACTTTCCATGGATAAACCCCAAAAGAGTAATTAAAACCCTTTTTGGACTAGTACCCATTGATCTACCTCATAGCAACCAGTCAAACACTGATATTTGCAATTCTACGTAGAAATGAGGTAAAAACTTCAAAAATTCATTAAAAATACAATTCTTAATGAATCTTTCTGAAACTTTCAGCACCAATTGAGAACTGTATTATCTATGGTACAACCAAAAAGAATTACAGTTTGTCACAGGGGCTCTTTGAAGTGAAGAGGGCCTGGCACTCAGTAAACTGGGACTCACTTATGGAGGGCTCAAAGATATGGTAAGAAGGAATACCCTGAAGAGTGTTAAAGATAAATTGCTAAAAGAATAAATATATGAAAATCAGCAACAAGAAATAAGAGTAAGAAATAGAAGAGCCAACCACAAACAAGTCCAAGTCCACTGTTTCAACCTGTCAGAATGGAAAGAGTAGGGTTAATAAGGATATGGCCACCCAACTCATACTGTACAGGCGAAGAGAGAAAAGGCAAAGACTAACTTAAAATTAAATAATTATAATACCCAATTATAAGGATAAGAATAATTATAAAATAATAGATAAACTAAATTAATTAACTGGGGAAAAGTCCCCAGTGGGGAGAAAGAGGGGCTGGTATATGTGAGAATCACCAGCCCTGATCCAGAGGATAAATTTTCATGAGAATAATTGATGATTGAATTGAGTCCGGCCAATACAGATCCTGTACAGCTGTACAGAACCTGTACAAGAGGTGTGGTGTATTTGAGTGATCATACAGTTCCATATTGGTGTATTGAAACTGTATTGGGTGAATCCAACCTGTACAGGTATTGACAGGCTGTATTGATGTACCAAGCTGTATGCATGTTTCAGAATGAAGATTGCTGAAATTGAATGCTGATGCAGATACTGGATTTGCTGATTTGGGGTGTTTGAGTGGGTTTATGAATGAATACCCTTACCCCTGATGGATGGTTGTTACAGTATCCCCCTCTTGAAACTGGTAGGATCCTGAACACCATGATACCCTGCCACTGTTGAGTGGCATCTCATTATCCCCACATTTTTTCAAAAACTTTCTTTTTAATTTTCTTTTCCTCTTGACCATTATCCTGAAAATCCTTCATTCCTCCTTTCCTGTCCAATTCAATTGATTCCCCCTTTTTCCAAGTTTGAGTAAGTATTCCACTCCAAAAATATGCATTTCTTGTCTTCTGATTGATTCAATCATGCCCTTGGGATTTGGCCTTGGGATATATCCCAGAATAAGGACCACTGAGCTCTTGTGCTCAAAAAATGGTACCCAATGAGTATATGATATGTACTCATTGGGCAAGGCTGAATCCAATGGAAAAATTGAAAAATTTCCTCCAAGGGGTCTTGTCCCCATTACCCCTGGAGATGGCCTCAACAGCCCTCCAAAGTGTTTTTGGGCTGTGGCCTTTACCGTGATGATTGTTGACATCTCTTGATTTTTATGGCCTTTTGGGCCTTTTGGATGTTTTGGTGAACTTAGGTCTTCATATGATTTTTGGCCATAATTGGCCTTTTTATGCCTTTGGGGTCCTACGGTCCGCGGGCCGCACGCCGTGGTCCCTGGTCCGTGAAGGTTAATGGAGGCCCCCAGGACCAAAATGGAGCCCCGGGGCCCAAACTTGCTAGGGACCCAGGGTGACCAAGGGGCCCAGAAATGGCCCAATCAAAAAATTCACCATACATGGCCTGGACCCATTGATGGGGTCCAGGACCATCAAGATCCTAGCCTCCCCAGAGATGCAGGGGAGGCCCTGGGTGATGCGTTCAGCCCCAAATGGGTATGAACCTTCACCTTAGAGGCTTTGAGGGGGGGCATAATTGAGCTATGGCCCCCATTTCCTTAAGGTCAAATTCTTTTTCTTGATATGGAGTGGATTGATTCTGACGTCTTGAATCTTCTGCTTGCATATTCTTCAGTTATGAGTTCAAAACTGACTGAACTCACTGAATCTTCCCCTTCTGCACCACCACCGTCTGTTCTTCATGGTTCTGGCGTCTTCAGTCAATTGTCCTCCCTTTCCATGGCATCTTCTGGCCATTTTGATCCCTCCCAAACATATGATGGGTTCAGAGCAGTTGAAGTTCTTGATCCTGCCTGTACTGAGTGTTTGGCAAAGGGAAAGGATTGCTTTCAACACTACATTCCTCGATCATCAAAATGCCATTTTTGCTTTGTTGGGAAGAAGCCATGCCGCCGTACCGGGTCACCAGAGAAGATCCCAACGCGGCTAGTGAAAGTCAAGATGCTGTGGCCAGATTGTTCAGGAGGGTTGATAGAAATAGCAGAGAGGTGATTATGTATGCCAATGACAGGACTATTCCAGGTACTGCTTCTGAAGAGATGGCTGCAAAATTTGCCTGGTATGCAGATGAGTTGATAAATGATTTCCAGAGAACTCTTGATGATTTGGGTAGAGATAACTAGTTTCCTTTTCCTTGTTTGTGTTTTTTTTGCCTTCTATCCCCACTCTTATAAATACTAAAGAAAATGAAAAAATAATGGAACCTCCCAATATATTATTTGGGAGGGGATGCTGCTGCTTTAAGAAATAAAAGAAAAAAAATTCTACAATTAAATAAAGAAAGAAAAATAAAAGAATAAGAGAAAATGAGAGTAAAGAAAGAAATAAAGAAAAAGTCCTGATTATTGGTCCTTCTTGTGGTGAGTTGCTTGATTCTGGCCAAAAGTGCCTGAAAAATGAAAACCAAGCATTTGATGCTTACATAGTGGCCAAGGTGATGTTTTACAAGAAGTAGAACCCTCAGGGATGGATACCAGGAGATGGAACTTACTTTCATAACTTCCACTCCCCACCAAGCACCATAAAATTGAAAAAGATTGCCATAAATGACTTCTGAGATGAATTGCCATAAATGACTTCTGAAAAGAATTGCCATAAATGACTTGAAGTAATGAATTTCTTGAATTATGATGATTTGCATAAATTGAAACAATAAATGAAAAGAAAGAAAAGAAAACAGAGAAAGGAATATTTGGCCATATCTTGATAAGGTCCAAATCGGGGGGTATTGGTGTTGTATGCTTCCTGAACCTGTCCAAAGAATTGACAAGTGCTCACAAAGTGGCCAAGGTGATGCTTACAACAACATATGGGTAGAATACCCCCTTAAAGGTGCATGCCAGGAGAGGAACTTACTTTGATAACTTCTTCTCCCCACCAAGCACCATAAATCAAACTCTTGAGGTAATTGGACCAGGTTTGTCTGGATACAATGAATGGAAATCCTTGACAAGATATGGTGAGTTGGTAAGGTTTGAAGCTGGTTCCCAAGTAGTTCTTTCTGGGTCTTCACTGAATCCTTTCCACTCTACAGGATACCATAATTTACCTCTTTTGAGTTTTGAGTCCAGAACCTGAGCCACTTCCCATTTTTCTTGCTCCTCCACTAAAACTGGTGGTGGCCGCAATTGATGACAATTTGGGATAGTTGAATGCTTGACTGGTTCTAATACGGACGGATGGAATACAGGGTGAACTGTCTTCCATTGCTGAGGCAACTTGAGGTGATATGCATGACTACCAATCTTCTTCAGAACTTCAAAAGGTCCCAACCATCTTTCTGACAATTTCTTGGTGGGTCTTGTTGTCTTGATGTTCTTGGAAGCTAGCCATACTTTGTCCCCAGGTTGGAAATCAGGTGGAATTGCTCTATTTCTATCTGCATACTGCTTGAATCTCCTTATTGCTGACTCTAATTCTTCTTTGACAGCTTGCTGTACTGATTGGAGTTTTGTTGATAACTTTCCAGCAGGTGAGTCTTGAGAAATATGGATTGAGTCAAAGCTGGGATTTCTTCCATAAATGGTGAAAAAAGGTGATTGCTTGGTTGATGAATGTTCTGCATTATTATAGGCAAATTCAGCCAGAGGGAGCCAGGTGTACCAGTCATCTTGATGATAGCTGACATACATCCAAAAGTACTGTTCTAGTATCTGATTTACCCTCTCTGTCTGTCCATCTGTTTCAGGGGGAAAGGCAGTTGAAAGATCTCTTGATATCTTGAGCTGCTGACACAATTGAGTCCAAAATGATGAAACAAATAAGGATCCTCTATCACTTACAATACTGGCTGGAAGTTCATGCTTGGAAAATACATGACTAATGAAGATTTGAGCTAAATACAGAGCAGTGATTGTGCCATAAGTTGGAATGAAGATTGCCATTTTTGAGAATCTGTCCACAACTACTAAAATTGAATCAAAGTTGTTTGACAGTGGCAATTGAGTGATGAAGTCCATTGATAATGAATTCCAAGGACCAGACACAATTGAAAGAGGCTTGAGTAATCCAAACTTCTTGTGATGAATGTTCTTGTTTCTTGAACATTTCTGACATGAGGACACATAGTCCTTGATGAAGTGATTCATGCCAGCCCAATAAAAATCCCTCTTGATGAGCTTGAGGGTCTTCTCCTGGCCAGGATGGCCAGCCAATGGTGAGTCATGACACTTTTGAAGAATATTGAGTTGAAGTTCTTCATTGCTTGGGATTACCACTCTATCTTTGAATAATAATAACTTGGCTTGAGGTTCAAGAGAATAATCTGGAACTGATTCACCTCTTGCTAGTTGCTTGAGTATTTCTTTATAGTTTTTGTCTTGCCATACTTCTTTTTGAATCTTGTCTACTAAATCTGAGAAAATTTCCACTTTGATTGAGAAGAATCTTGACTCTTGAATTCCATCTTGCTTAATTACTTGATGAAAATTATGAGGATTCTTGCTGATGAAGTCCACCCCCCTCTCTGGGTACACGTTGTCCCGACGTGACAAGGCATCTGGTAAAGTGGCCAGCCTTCCTGGGCGGTAAGTGATAGTGAAGTGAAATTGAGCCCAACGGGCCTGACGACGAGTAAGAACTTTGGAAGACATAAAATACTGCAGGGAAGAGTGGTCTGTCAAGACCTCAAAAGGATTGGAAAGAGAAAGAAGAAATGCCCTCCAGCGCTTGAGAACCCAAACTATGCCAAGGAGTTCCTTGTCATGAACTTCATAGTTGAGTTCAGCTGGTAAGAGCTTGCAACTATTGAATTGCAATGGGATGCTTTCCAGAGTCATTCACCTGACTCAGTACGGCGCCCAATGCATAATCAGAAGCATCAGTCTCTACAATAGTGTCACAACCATGGCAATTCACCTCCTTGGATCCCCATATGGCATATCAAGCCATAGTTCTCTTATGGCCAATTGGCCATATCCATCACCAGTGGCCAATATGGCCACGTCATCACCTTATGGACCTTTTATGGACATTTGTGTTTTGGAGCCTTCATGGCCCTTCACCTCAATCCAGAACCCATAGCGGCAATTTATGCCCAAATGGGTATTTCTGGTCATTTCCCTCAAAATCAGGGGAAATGGCCCAAATGGCTGTTTTTGGCCATTTGGGCTCATAATGCGCATTTTTGCGCACTTTGCGCATTTGCGCACTTTTGCGCATTTTGCGCATTTTTGCACACTTTGACGCAAAGTGTCCAAAAGACACTTTCCCGCCTTTTGGGCCAGTTTTTGGCTCAGAACCCAAAAGTGGCCAAAAACCCCAAAGGGCCCAGAAACACCTTTCCAAGCTCTGAAGCCATCACATCCATCATTTTCCCCTCTGCCTTTCCATCTCAAGACCTTTGGACGTAATCTTTTTGCCAATGAACCAATATGCCATAAATGATGTTATATATCATTGTACATCATTTTTCAACAGCAATTCAATGGTGGCAATATCAAATGGTCATTTCAACATTCCAACATCTCATCACATCATCAAGGCACCCAATCATTCAGAGGAATCATCAAGGCTCAAGAGCAAGTGTTTCAGCGTCAAAGACCAATGATGCCATCAAGCAGTCATTGGTTATTCTCCCTCCAAGTATTCCTTCCAATGGAATACTGTCAATTCATTCTCAAAAGTGTATTCAAGAGGCAATGCCAAAAGAAGTTGTCAAGTGTCAAAGCTCCACTCAATCCATCTTGGCAACCATATTCATTTCAATACAGTCTGAATCCATCAAGAACTGTATTTCATTTTCAAGCATGGGAAGTTCATTCAACCCAATTCAATTTCAATATTAGCCAGCTGTATCAATTCCCAAAACAATCAATACAGCCTCAAGGATCAATACAGATTAGTTTTCAGCCTGAAGAACTCAAGCTCCCAACTTTTCACATATACCGGCTACCCTTTCCACCCTGAGGGGTTTTTCCCCAGTTAATTAATATACTTTGATTTTATTTTATCTTTATTTTCTTTTCATTTTAGTTAAGAAAATACTGATATTATTAAGTCAGTCATTTACCACCTTTCTCTTTCTCTTTCTTCGCCTGTCAATGGATATTTGGTGGTCATATCCTTACTAATTCCATTATTCATTTTTGGCAGGTTGAAACAGTGATTAAGGACTTACTTGGTTGGCTCTTTGGCCATTTGGCTTCCTTTTCCTCTTTTGCATCTCATCTTGTACCTGCATATCTTTCAGAGGAATTCATTCTTATTATTTTTATTCTTTATTTCTTTTGGAGTCTTCCAAGTGAGTTCCCTGATTGCTGAGTGCCAGGCCACTCTTGTATTTCCACTAGAGCCCCTGTGACATTATATCAATTAACTCATAATTTCTTTTTCATTCTGTTCATTCTTTCTTTATAATTTCATTCACTCATTACATCGAAATTATGATTCTTTTACGCTTATGAACTTAATGATTCATCGTCATCTCTCAATTTTCTTTCATTCATTCTTCATTTTGAAAGTTGAAAGCTGACCCATTTTTATTTTTGTTATTCTTTTAAAATCCTTTCAAATCATCAAATTTTCATCTCATTCATAATTCAGCCGTCATCTTGATTTTCTTTGATTTTCAAATTTTTTCATCAAGATATTCAGACACGTTCTTCACATCAAGATTCATAATTGATTCATTCTTCAAGAATTTTGGGTTTTAAAGAAGAATTCACTTGATTTTGATTGATTGATTGATTTGACATATTTGATATTGACCTCAAGAAAATTGATTGACCTGAAGATTTCATTGATTTTGCTGATTTTTCACATCAAGAATTTTGACATAAATTGATTTTTCTTCAAGATTTCATTTGATTGATTGATTTTTGCAAGATTTTTGATTTTTGATTGATTTGATTCATTGATTTTTTGACTTCAAGACTTCATTTGATTTTGATTTATTGACGTACTTGAAGATTTTCATTTTGATTCATTGATTCTTTCCTCAAGATTTGATTGTTGACTCTTTTTGCTTCGAGAAAATTTTGGGTTTAATTTATTATGTCATTTTTATTCCTGATATCATGCCTGTTCAACACTCACCTCGGGCAAGACAGACAAGATCTCAGGCCAGAGCTCAAGCTGTTCTCACTCCAACTCCAAGAGCTCCTCTAGATGGCACCCCAGCAGTTCCTCAACTGAGGGCCCAATTAGATAGAGGACCCCACATGGAAGGAGCAGCACCATCCAGGAAGGAAGGAAGAGGGCCTAGAAGATCAAGTTCATTTTCAGGAGTAGTTGGCGGATTTCCAGGAACTTCAAGGACTATTTTCAAAGGTCCTGGTGAAGAGGAGGAGGAGAATTCTGTGGAAGAGGAAGAGTCTGATGGTACTGAAGGTGCTCCTGCCCTGGTGGAAGCACCCCAAGGTACTGGAGGGCCAACTCTAGCCCAGTCTAATCAGCCTGTCTCTCATCAGTCTGAACCATCTCTGTGAGCCTTAGAGGTAATTTCATATACCCAAAAGACCACAAATATAAAAAATAACATATTAATATAAATAAAATAAATTTATTTATATTATTAAAATAAAAATAAAAAATATAAATATAAAATTATATTAAAAATAAAAAATTAATTATAATTTAAGAATAAAATTACTTTAAATTTTGTAAATATAAAATTACATTTATACTTGAAAAATTTAAGTAAAAATGAAATTTTAACAAAATTGTGAAAAAATAAATAAATTTGGGAAAAAGTTAAATAAAATTTATTATAACTTTTTATCCAATAAATAAACATATAAATTTTATTTCACCATTGGATTCCCCATAAAAAATCAGGTGGGGTCACCTCTGAGTGAAATTTTTGTAACTCAACTCTAAATAAGCTTAAATTAAGTTTTTAGTATTTTCAATACAAAAGTTGAAAATCCTCAAAACCTTAATTTAATTCACACCACATGTGGTGTTAACCATCAATTTTTGTGTTAAAATTGAGGTGTTGTGTTTAGTTTAGAAGTTATGAGGAATTAAAGTATTTTCAATTGAATTCAATTGAAATGTCAAAATGTGCGCGTGTATTACATAAGTGAACTTTGATTTACATATGAGGTGTCAATTATTACTGTATTGTACTGTACAATTGAATTGAATTACATGTGTAAATTATAAGTATAATACATGATGAGGAATTAAAGGAAAAATAAATTGGAAAGATTAAATTTGGGGGGGAAAAGGAACTCCAGCTCTAAGGGGGAGCTAGACCCCCAAAATCCTTGCTGACAGGCGTGGGATGTCAAAATTCACGCAAAAGTTCATCACTTTTGGCCTGGAATTGAGTTACAGGGTCTGTGGACTCAATTGATGATGAGGTTTTGATACCAACTGGGGTAGTTTTAGCTGTTGCCAAGAAGGTAAAACTACCCTTAAGATAAAACAATCATAATAAAAACAGTTTTAACTGGTTTCTACGCCTCTGACACACATTCTGACGTGTTTTGAAGGCTCTGGGCCTGGTATTGCTATAGTAATGGCTGATTTAAGGGTCTAAAATGGCTAAAAATGGCTAAAAATGGCTTAAACCAGCCCTTTTTGGTCTAAACCAGGGTTCAATGATGCCATAATTGGCTTTTCTGTTGTCAGACTGTTTTTCACGACTGACAAGAGTAAATTTTACTTTTGGAGTAAGAGAATTGATGGCTATAAAAGAATGTCTTCTTTGCCCCACTTTTCTCTTCATGTTAGAATCTTTTCCTTTTATTAATTAGTTTAAAACTGTTAAACCAATCAATCAAAGATTCCAACCACCACTTTTAAATCATTTTAATCCTTTTAACCACGTGAAAAAATCATTATAATCATTGTTTGTAACTCTTATAATCATTTTTACCCCTGAACCACCCCAAAAGTGAATCAAAGCATCTTTCATCACTGTTAACTTTGTCACTTTGTTTCCAAATTCACTCTGGTCACTTTTGGGCGTGTTTTCTCTTTAATATTCTTTTTAAAGACTTTGTTCTTTAATTAATTGCTTGCAGTTCTTTGCTCAATTAATTCCAATTGAAATTGCTCTTGAAGAAATTTCTTTTGTAGCCTTAAAATATCTCTTGTAGAGTATTTTTTGGATAAATCTTTATTGTTGGTAAAACAATAAATTTTTATAATATTATTGTTTTATACTAATAAAGTTATAAACAATAAAATTGGCGTGTTTTCTCTTAAAAATAATATTTCATACTATTTTTAACTGAATTTTACCTTATACAAATTTTGAGGACAGGAAAAGTACTTGATTTTTAATCAAAGTTTCATATCCACACCTTACATTTGGGGGCCCAGCCGTGATATTTTACCTGTGACATATTTCTTTACTCTTTTTAAATCTTTTTTCTTATATTGAAAAATTTAAAAACATATAAAAAATACTTATAATTCAAAAAATCCATAAAAAATAACTTTTTTTTATATTATAAGTGAGGCTTATATTTTTATTTCTTTTTTGAAATAACCTTTTTTTTACTTAATTAATTGGCTTTTTCATTAATTTTAGTGGCTGACAACGTGGTAAGACAAGAAAACATTGAAACAGCCTCAACAGTAACCAGCATTATCCCTGCCAGTACTGTTAATTCTGATCATAATAGCACTGTTATTGTGACTCAAAATAACCAGCCTGAACCAATATCTTCTGAATTAATTAACTTGGACATAAGTAATACTCTTCAGAAGGCTAAGAATTTGGCCAATAGTAAGTTTTTGACGTAAAAATACTATTTTAAGCCTTTTTTAACCATAATTATGCCTTCAACCAGATCAGGAGCCAGCTACAACCCCTCAAGCAGCTCCCAAAAAGGTAATAGACGTGATTATGGCAGAAGCCAACCAGGTACAGAAGGAAAGGGGTCAGTTGATGACTTCCAAACAACTAAAATGGGTCATTCTGAAGCTGATAATACCATTTTACCTTCAAAAAGAGCTGACACCGCCACAACAAGCCTCTGTGGACATATACAAAGCCAGCCACAGTGCATACAACAATGCACTCCAATTCAAGGAGTACCAGATCCTTGCAGACCTGTGGAAGAATTGCATGAATTCTTACCTGACAGTAAGAAAATTCTTGGGCCATCCCAACACTTGCAAATTGCTCAATGGATGGCATCCATTGATGGAGAAGAAAAACATGATGCTTTTGACACTAGAATGGAGGAAAAACAACCCTCCACCAGCCAAACCAGTGCCAAAAACAGCCCCAGTGGCCAGCAGCAGCAATTCCAACCTGAAAAAGCAGCCACAAACTCCAAACAAGGGCAAAGGGAAGGCACCAGCCCCAAAACCTTACAGCCAGGGCTACAGAATCCCAAAGATTCAACAGGATGCCATGGAAAATGTATTTCAGATGGCCAGAACCATGATGGAATTACAGAAGAAGGAGGAAGCCAGATTAAGGTTCCAGAAATGATTTCTGACATATTTGATTCCATCCCAGAGTTGTATAATGCTATAAATGACGTGAAAAAACATCTTTCTGATAAAAATGACACCATTTGTAACAACATTAAAACAAACAACCTGTCACAGGGGCTCTTGGACAGAAATACAAGAGTGGCCTGGCACTCAGCAATCAGGGAACTCACTTGGAAGACTCCAAAAGGATAAAGAATAAAAATAATAAGAATGAATTCCTCTAAAAGATATGCAGGTACAAGATGAGATGCAAAAGAGGAAGGGGAAGCCAAATGGCCAAAGAGCCAACCAAGTAAGTCCTTAATCACTGTTTCAACCTGCCAAAAATGAATAATGGAATTAGTAAGGATATGACCACCAAATATCCATTGACAGGCGAAGAAAGAGAAAGAGAAAGGTGCTAAATGACTGACTTAATAATATCAGTATTTGCTTAACTAAAGTGAAAAGAAAATAGAGATAAAATAAAATCAAAATATATTAATTAACTGGGGAAAACCCCCCAGGGTGGAAAGGGTAGCCGGTATATGTGAAAAGTTGGGAGCTTGAGTTCTTCAGGCTGAAAACTGATCTGTATTGATCCTTGAGGCTGTATTGATTCTTTTGGGAATTGATACAGCTGGCTAATATTGAAATTGAATTGGGTTGAATGAATTTCCCATGATTGAAAATGAAATACAGGTCTTGATGGATCCAGACTGTATTGAAATGAATATGGTTGCCAAGATGGATTGAGTGGAGCTTTGACACTTGACAACTTCTTTTTGGCATTGCCTCTTGAATACACTTGAGAATGAATTGAAAGTATTCCCTTGGAATGAATACTTGGAGTGAGAATAACCAATGACTGCTTGATGGCGTCATTGGTCTTTGACGCTGAAACACTTGCCCTTGAGCCTTGATGATTCCTCTGAATGATTGGGTGCCTTGATGACGTGATGAGATGTTGGAATGTTGAAATGAACATTTGATATTGCCACCATTGAATTGCTGTTGAAAAATGATGCACAATGATATATAACATCATTTATGGCATATTGGTTGATTGGCAAGAAGATTACGTCCAAAGGTCTTGAGATGGAAAGGCAGAGGGAAAAGGATGGATGTAATGGCTTCAGAGCTTGGAATGGTGTTTCTGGGCCTTTTGGGGTTTTTGGCCATTTTTGGGTTCTGAGCCAAAAACTGGCCCAAAAGGCGGGAAAGTGTCTTTTGGACACTTTGCGTCAAAGTGCGCAAAAGTGCGCAAATGCGCAAAGTGCGCAAAAATGCGCAAAATGCGCAAAAGTGCGCAAATATGCGCAAATGCGCAAAGTGCGCAAATGCGCAAAAGTGCGCAAAATGCGCAAAAAGTGCGCAAATGCGCAAAAAGTGCGCAAATGCGCAAAAGTGCGCAAAATGCGCAAAAATGCGCAAATGCGCAAAAATGCGCAAAATGCGCAAAAATGCGCAAATGCGCATTATGAGCCCAAATGGCCAAAAACAGCCATTTGGGCCATTTCCCCTGGTTTTGAGGGAAATGACCAGAAATACCCATTTGGCCATAAATTGCCGCTATGGGTGCTGGATTGAGGTGAAGGGCCATGAAGGCCCCAAAACACAAATGGCCATAAATGGTCCATGAGCTGATGACGTGGCCATATTGGCCACTGGTGATGGATATGGCCAATTGGCCATAAAAGGGCTGTGGCTTGATATGCCATATGGGGATCCAAGGAAGTGAATTGCCATGGTTGTGACAGTACCCCCCACCTTGAAATGGTGAGCTCCTGAGCACCAATACAAGGTGAAGCCTGTTGAGGCTATTGGAAGGATTTTGAGAGAGTGATTCAAGAGGACTGATTAATGTAAGAATTTGAAAACTGATATTAAGAATTTGACATTTGACGCAGGACTTGCTTGATCTTCTTTTGACATTGGCTTCATGATTGGAATTGAATTTTAAAATGGATGAAAAATTTTGACGTGATAATTGACGTGATAAAAGAAAATTTAAAATAAAAATAAAATAATAATAAAGAATGAAAATGAAATTAAGAAAAGGAAAAGGAAAAAGAAAAGAGAAATGAATTGAATCTTGAGGAGGTTTCAATCTTCATCACGGAGGTTGATAACTGATTTTGAAATTGGCCAAGGACCTGGAAAGATAAATTTGATGCCAGGTGCTCACAAAGTGGCCAAGGTGATGTTTTTGACAAGATTGTAGACCCCTCAGGGAAGTGCACACCAGGAGAGGAACTTACTTTTGGTAGTTACCACTCCCGCCAGTGCCATAAAAATAAACAAAAATGTTGAAGGAATGAATTTGAATTTTGAAGTCTTGGAAATGAATTGAAAAGTGAATGGCCCATTGTCCCAAGTGAGAATGGCCATAAGATTGGAAATGAAGTTGAAAGCCCTGCCAGGGATCTGTGTCCAAAATTGCAAAGTGCTCACAGAGTGGCCAAGGTGATGCTTACAACAAAACAGAGTAGAATACCCCTAAAGGTGCATACCAGGAGTGGGACTTACTTTTGGTAATTCCTCTCCCCACCAAGCACCATAATGAATCAAGCTTTTGAAGAATTCGGCCCAGGCTTGTCAGGATATAATGAATGAAAATCTTTGACAAGTTCAGGACAATTCTTGAGGTTTTCGGTTGGTTCCCAAGTGGATCTTTCTGGGTCTTGACTGAAACCTTTCCATTCCACCAGATACCATAATTTTCCTCTCTTGAGCTTTGAGTCCAGTATTTGAGAGACTTCCCATTCCTCTTCTTCTTCAATGGTGATTGGAGGAGGAGGCTCTTGATGCCTATTTGGGATTGTTGACGTCTTGACTGGTTCCAAAAGGGAAATATGGAAAACTGGGTGGATGGATTTCCATTGAGATGGAAGCTTGAGGTGGTAGGCATGAGTGCTGACTTTCTTCAAGATTGGAAAAGGACCCAGCCATCTTTCAGACAGCTTTTTGGTGGGTCTGGTTGATTTGATGTTCTTGGAAGAAAGCCATACCATGTCACCGGGATTGAAAACAGGTGGACTTGCTCTACTTTTATCTGCATACCTCTTAAACCTGTTTATGGCAACTTCAAGTTCTCTCTTAACATCTTGCTGTACTGATTGGATTTTTGTTGATAACTTTCCAGCCGGAGTGTCTTGAGTGATGTGAACTGAGTCAAAATGAGGATCTCTTCCATAAACAGTGAAAAACGGTGATTGCTTTGTTGAAGAGTGGTCAGAGTTATTGTAGGCGAATTCAGCCAGAGGGAGCCAGGTGTTCCAATCATCTTGATGATAACTGACATACATCCGAAGGTACTGTTCTAGTATCTGATTTACCCTCTCTGTCTGTCCATCAGTTTCTGGATGATAAGCAGTTGACAAGTCTCTTGAAATCTTGAGCTGCTGACAAAGGTTGGTCCAAAAGGAAGAAACAAAAAGAGAACCTCGATCACTAACAATGCTTGAAGGAAGGCCATGCTTTGAGAAAATATTCTTGATGAATAAATGGGCCAAGTCTAATGAAGTGATTGAAGCTATTGTTGGAATAAAAACCGCCATTTTTGAGAATCTGTCCACTATGACTAAAATTGAATCAAAGGAATTGGACAGTGGCAATTGAGTGATGAAATCCATTGAAAGACAAATCCAAGGACCACTTGGAATTGGAAGAGGCTTGAGGAGTCCAAACTTCTTGTGATGAATATTTTTGTTTCTTGAACACTGTTGACAGGATGAGACATAATCCTTGATAAATTGAGTCATGCCGGACCAGTGGAAATCCCGCTTGACAAGTTTGAGAGTCTTCTCTTGGCCAGGGTGTCCAGCTAGAGGAGAGTCATGCCGCTTTTGAAGTATATTGAGTTGAATTGTGGGGTCATTTGGGACCACCACTCGATCTTTGAAAAGGAGAAGTTTGGAAGAGGAATCAAGAGAATAATCTTGGACAGATTTACCTTTACCCAAATCTTCAAGGACACTTCTATATTGAGAATCTTGCCACACTGCCTTCTGAATTGAATCAATCAAATTTGAAAATGAATCCACCTTGACTGCAAAAAACTTTGAGGCTTGAATTTCATCTTGCTTGATTATCTTCTGATAGTTCATTGGATTGTTGCTGATGAAATCCTCCCCCCTCTCCGGGTAAACGTCGTCCCGACGTGACAAGGCATCTGGAAGGGTGGCCAAGCGGCCAGGGCGGTAAGTGATTGAGAAATGAAATTCAGATAAAAATTCAGCCCAGCGGGCTTGACGGCGAGTGAGAATCTTGGAAGACATGAAATATTGAAGAGATGAATGATCGGTGAGAACTTCAAAAGGGGAAGAAATAGAAAGAAGGAAAGCTCTCCAGCGCTTGAGAGCCCAGACTATGCCAAGGAGTTCCTTGTCATGAATCTCATAATTGAGCTCAGCTGGGAGAAGCTTGCGGCTATCAAATGCAATGGGATGTTTTCCTGAGTCAGAGACCTGACTCAGTACAGCACCCAAGGCATAATCTGATGCATCGGTCTCTACAATGGTGGGTAGAGAAGGATTGAAGTGAGAAAGGATTGGAGCAGTGGTGAATGCCTCTTTGAGTTGATGAAACTGTCTAAGAGCTTCCTCATTGAGGGGAAAACGGGAATCTTTCTTGAGGAAACTTGTGAGTGAACTAATTTTCTTTGAATAATTCTTGATGAAACGGCGGTAAAAATTGGCAAAGCCAAGGAATGATTGAAGAGACTTGAGGTTTCTTGGAGGTGGCCAATTGAGAATTTGCTGGACTTTTGCTTGGTCCATCTTGAGGCCTTCAGAAGAAACTACATAACCTAAATATTCCACACTAGAAACATGAAATAGGCATTTGGACGCCTTAGCAAAGAGGTTATTGGCTCTGAGTCTGGAAAGAACAGTGGACACATGAGTGACATGTTCTTCCTCAGATTTGGAAAAGACCATAATGTCATCCAAATAAACCACAACATAAACATCAAGAAGATCATAAAAAATATCATTGACGAGATTTTGAAAAGAAGCAGGAGCATTGGTAAGCCCAAATGGCATAACCAAGTACTCATAACTACCATATTTGGTTCTAAAACAAGTCAAATGTTCAT
Organism: Austropuccinia psidii; assembly: GCA_023105745.1. Taxonomy (NCBI): domain Eukaryota; kingdom Fungi; phylum Basidiomycota; class Pucciniomycetes; order Pucciniales; family Sphaerophragmiaceae; genus Austropuccinia; species Austropuccinia psidii. The sequence goes on from JALGQZ010000001.1 coordinate 29,425,807, forward strand.
CACCTTCCTTGATTCTGAGCAGGTTATATGCACCACGCAAATCAATCTTGGAGAAGATAGAAGAACCATTGAAAACAGTGAGAAGCTGATTCATAGGAGGAACAGGATACTTGTTCTTCCTAGTAACAGCATTGAGCTTGCGGTAATCAACACACAAACGGAGGCCACCATCTTTCTTTTTGACAAAAAGAACAGGTGCTCCTGTAGAAGAGGAGCTTGGCCGGATGAAACCTTTCTCTACATTCTCTGAAATGTAGGCCCTGAGTGTATCTGACTCTTGGTTTGATAAAGAGTAGATCACCCCAACTGGAGGTAGAGACCCCTCCAGCTCGATATGATGATCACAGGCGCGGTGAGGAGGAAGTTTCTCTGCTTTCACCTTGGAAAATACATCCAAGTATTGGTGATAAACAGAAGGAACAACCTTCATCACGGTTTCTATTTCTTCTGGCTCTTCCTCTTCATCCCACAACTCCTCCAGGGAGTCATGATAAGATGAAGGAGGAAGGTCCATATTCCCAAAGAAGAGATGAAGTGAAGATACAGAATTATCTTCTCCAACATCTTGAATCTCTTTGAAGACTTCATCTCTAGATGATAGTAATGACTGATGGGAATTAAGGGAAGGAATATGGACAGAAGACGGAAATGATGGTGTTCTAGAATCACCAACCAGAGCTGCACATGATTTGGCAGAAGAAAAGTCATTACTGAAAGAAAATGAAGGATCATTATAGTCCTTATGATCAGAATTAAAGGTGATCAATCCTTGCCTCCAATCAATAAACGGATTAAAATGATTAAGAAAGTCAAAGCCCAATATGAGGTCTTCTCCCTTGGGAGTATCAATGACTAAAAAGTCCCATTCAAAGCTTGGGAAGGAAGGGAGCTCAACCATATATTTAGTATGGTGAGTCACAAATAAAGAAGGAGACTCAGAGGAGTCAAGAATAATGAGGGGAATCTTCTCCGGGAGTTCTGACATGGTCAAAGAATACTTGTGAACAAACTGCTTTGCAATAAATGAGTTGGTAGCACCAGAATCAATGAGAATACTGTAAAACATATCAGAGAGAGAAGAAAAAACAAAAAATTTAAGAGAATTTTTGACACCAGTATTCAGAATGCACAATTGTGCTCTGGATGGAAAACTGTGAAGACCATTGAACACAACATGATCTTCACTCAGGCTTTTCCCTGGCTGGGAAATTTGCCTGACGGTTGGGTAAGCTTGTTTTGAGGCCTTTTGAAACAGGACTCAATACTATGCTTCCCACCACAATAGGTACAAAGACCCTCTTTGATTCTTCTTTCTTTTTCAGAGTTCATGAGCTTGAAATCTTTATTCAACAAAGAAGAATGGGGCTTGTCCCTCTTCTGAAAATTCTTCTTCTTCTTATGACTTGAGCATGAAGAATTTTGAGGATGAGAAGAACTTGACTTTGAGGCTTCTGGCTTCTTCTCTTGATGATGACTCTTTTCATTTTGCCTCTCATGATACCTGGTATCAAGTTCCAGGGTAACGTCCATTAAGTCTTGAAGAGAGTCAATTCTTGAAGGATGGGAGGCCAATTGATCCAAAATCCTGGATGGCAATCCCTTCCTGAAATGATGGATGAGAGCTCTTTCACCCCAATCCCCGATTCTTGAGACTAAGCTTCTGAAATCAGCAATGTATAAGGATACATGCCCACCTTCTTTCATTCTTAAGGAATCCAACTCAGCTTCTGCTTTTCTGACTTCATTCGGGTCACCAAATAAAGTGAAGAGTTGAGATTCAAATAAAAGCCAAGAATTGAGAAGGTAATTTGAATCTTGATTGGTGAGATTGGAAAGATAAGGCTCAATCCATTTTGCAGCCCTGCCAATGAGAAATGAAGTGGCATAAAGGACCTTCTTTCTGTCTTGAGCAAAGTTTGCCGGATCATTGTGAAAAATCAATTGACAAGACTGAATAAAGCTTCTAACTTTGAAGGGCTGAGTCCCATCAAAGCATTCCGGTGCCTTCATAGATGGAGTCTTGAAGGCTGGTGGTCTTGATGCTTCAGAGGATGAAGCTGCTTGAAGATTGGCCATAATCTGAGTCATTTGCTGCATGATGGCCAATAGGGATGGTTCAGACTGATGAGAGACAGGCTGATTAGACTGGGCTAGAGTTGGTCCTCCAGTACCTTGGGATGCCTCCACCGGAGCAGGGACACCTTCAGTACCATCAGACTCTTCCTCTTCCACAGAATTCTCCTCCTCCTCTTCACCATCTTCACCTGGACCTTTGAAAATAGTCCTTGAAGTTCCTGGAAATCCGCCAACTACTCCTGAGAATGAACATGACCTTCTTGGCCCTCTTCCTTCCTTCCTGGATGGTGCTGCTCCTTCCATGCGGGGTCCTCTATCTAATTGGGCCCTCAGTTGAGGAACTGCTGGGGTGCCATCTAGAGGAGCTCTTGGAGTTGGAGTGAGAACAGCTTGAGCTCTGGCCTGAGATCTTGTCTGTCTTGCCGGAGGTGAGTGTTGAACAGGCATGATATCAGGAATAAAATTGAATTAAATGAATAAGAATCAAAATTTGCTTGAAGTGAAAAGAGTCAACAATCAAATCTTGAGGAAAAATCAATGAATCAAAATGAAAATCTTCAAGTACGTCAATAAATCAAAATCAAATGAAGTCTTGAAGTCAAAATCAAATCAATCAAATCAATCAAAAATAAAAAATCTTGCAGAATCAATCAATCAAATGAAAATCTTGAAGAAAAATCAATTTATGTCAAAATTCTTGATGTGAAAAATCAGCAAAATCAATGAAATCTTCAGGTCAATCAATTTTCTTGAGGTCAAAATCAAATATGTCAAATCAATCAATCAATCAAAATCAAGTGAATTATTCTTTAAAAACCAAAATTCTTGAAGAATGAATCAATTATGAATCTTGATGTGAATAACGTGTCTGAATATCTTGATGAAAAATTTGAAAATCAAAGAAAATAAAGATGACGCCTGAATTATGAATGAGAATGAAAATTTGATGATTTGAAAAGATTTTAAAAAGAATAACAAAATTAAAAAAAAATGGTCAGCTTTCAATTTTCAAAATGAAGAATGAATGAAAGAAAATTGAGAGGTGACGATGAATCATTAAGTTCATAAGCGTAAAAGAATCATAATTTCGATGAAATGAGTGAATGAAATTATAAAGAAAGAATGAACAGAATGAAAAAGAAATTATGAGTTAATTAATATAATGTCACAGGGGCTCTTGGACAGAAATACAAGAGTGGCCTGGCACTCAGCAATCAGGGAACTCACTTGGAAGACTCCAAAAGGATAAAGAATAAAAATAATAAGAATGAATTCCTCTAAAAGATATGCAGGTACAAGATGAGATGCAAAAGAGGAAGGGGAAGCCAAATGGCCAAAGAGCCAACCAAGTAAGTCCTTAATCACTGTTTCAACCTGCCAAAAATGAATAATGGAATTAGTAAGGATATGACCACCAAATATCCATTGACAGGCGAAGAAAGAGAAAGAGAAAGGTGCTAAATGACTGACTTAATAATATCAGTATTTGCTTAACTAAAGTGAAAAGAAAATAGAGATAAAATAAAATCAAAATATATTAATTAACTGGGGAAAACCCCCCAGGGTGGAAAGGGTAGCCGGTATATGTGAAAAGTTGGGAGCTTGAGTTCTTCAGGCTGAAAACTGATCTGTATTGATCCTTGAGGCTGTATTGATTCTTTTGGGAATTGATACAGCTGGCTAATATTGAAATTGAATTGGGTTGAATGAATTTCCCATGATTGAAAATGAAATACAGGTCTTGATGGATCCAGACTGTATTGAAATGAATATGGTTGCCAAGATGGATTGAGTGGAGCTTTGACACTTGACAACTTCTTTTTGGCATTGCCTCTTGAATACACTTGAGAATGAATTGAAAGTATTCCCTTGGAATGAATACTTGGAGTGAGAATAACCAATGACTGCTTGATGGCGTCATTGGTCTTTGACGCTGAAACACTTGCCCTTGAGCCTTGATGATTCCTCTGAATGATTGGGTGCCTTGATGACGTGATGAGATGTTGGAATGTTGAAATGAACATTTGATATTGCCACCATTGAATTGCTGTTGAAAAATGATGCACAATGATATATAACATCATTTATGGCATATTGGTTGATTGGCAAGAAGATTACGTCCAAAGGTCTTGAGATGGAAAGGCAGAGGGAAAAGGATGGATGTAATGGCTTCAGAGCTTGGAATGGTGTTTCTGGGCCTTTTGGGGTTTTTGGCCATTTTTGGGTTCTGAGCCAAAAACTGGCCCAAAAGGCGGGAAAGTGTCTTTTGGACACTTTGCGTCAAAGTGCGCAAAAGTGCGCAAATGCGCAAAGTGCGCAAAAATGCGCAAAATGCGCAAAAGTGCGCAAATATGCGCAAAAGTGCGCAAATATGCGCAAATGCGCAAAGTGCGCAAAAAGTGCGCAAATGCGCAAAAGTGCGCAAAATGCGCAAAAAGTGCGCAAATGCGCAAAAAGTGCGCAAATGCGCAAAAGTGCGCAAAATGCGCAAAAATGCGCAAAAATGCGCAAATGCGCAAAAATGCGCAAAAATGCGCAAATGCGCATTATGAGCCCAAATGGCCAAAAACAGCCATTTGGGCCATTTCCCCTGGTTTTGAGGGAAATGACCAGAAATACCCATTTGGCCATAAATTGCCGCTATGGGTGCTGGATTGAGGTGAAGGGCCATGAAGGCCCCAAAACACAAATGGCCATAAATGGTCCATGAGCTGATGACGTGGCCATATTGGCCACTGGTGATGGATATGGCCAATTGGCCATAAAAGGGCTGTGGCTTGATATGCCATATGGGGATCCAAGGAAGTGAATTGCCATGGTTGTGACACAACCTGAGTCTGTGCCAAATTAATGAAACACTTATGTGTTTTGAAAAAGTTTTAAGAACAATTAAAAATTCTAATAATGACAATTCTTCTAACATTAAAATAAATGAACAATCTGCCATTATTAAAGAATTAACAGATAAATATTCTAAATTCAATATTGATGACATGATTGAAAAAAGAATTAAACAAGCCATAAATATTATCAAAACAGATAACAAGAAAGTCCTTGATGACATTTCAAATTCATTTACTGAAGTAAAGACATATACCATTGCCTTGAAAAAGTGTTTTGATGCTTCACAAGAAGAAGTATCAAAATTATCAATGAAATTGAATCAAGTCACTGCTGATAATACAAGACAGACAGAGTTATGGCAAGAACTGACACATAAGGAAGACATGTATAAAATTGAAGTAATCAATTTAATACAAAGCTTCCAACATGAATACAGAAATTCCCAAAGGTGTAGCAACAGTAAAATGAATGACATTGAACAAATACTGAAAACCTTACCAAGAATGTCTACACCTCTAAATCAAAATGAGGGCACAAGAATTCCAAATCCACAAGTATTGGATCCTGATAATTCACAATTAAAAAATGAATTATCCACTTCTTTTCATAACTTGGAACCATCAATGGGCCAAGCACTCTTGAAAGAAGTTCCAAAACTTAAAGAATGGCCTCACTTCAGTGGTGAAGGAGAGTATGACCATATGGAATTCATTAGAGGTATTGACATGATCAAAGAAGATTTTGAATTACCAGACAGATTGGTAACAGCCAGGTTTAACACCTTGTTTACCAGATCAGCTCACAGATGGTACATCAAAATAAGACAAGCACATGGACACCAGAGTTGGACTTGGTGGAAAACCCAAATCATCAACAAATGGGCAAATGATGCTTGGAGGTTTAAAGTTGAAAAAGCCTTTGAATCTGCCAAATTTAATGCTGATAAAGACAGAGCTTTACCATGGTTTTGCCAACAAAAGGACAGATTAACAGCATTATATCCTGACATGTCAGAATTTATGATCCATAGAAAAATTCTGAGACAATGTGGAGGTGACTTAGAGCATGCTGTCAAAAGCAGGACTACTGAACAATCTTCAGCAGAGGATATTATCAATATACTAGAAGAAGTAACCACCAGAACCAAAATTAAATGTGAGCCTTAGAGGTAATTTCATATACCCAAAAGACCACAAATATAAAAAATAACATATTAATATAAATAAAATAAATTTATTTATATTATTAAAATAAAAATAAAAAATATAAATATAAAATTATATTAAAAATAAAAAATTAATTATAATTTAAGAATAAAATTACTTTAAATTTTGTAAATATAAAATTACATTTATACTTGAAAAATTTAAGTAAAAATGAAATTTTAACAAAATTGTGAAAAAATAAATAAATTTGGGAAAAAGTTAAATAAAATTTATTATAACTTTTTATCCAATAAATAAACATATAAATTTTATTTCACCATTGGATTCCCCATAAAAAATCAGGTGGGGTCACCTCTGAGTGAAATTTTTGTAACTCAACTCTAAATAAGCTTAAATTAAGTTTTTAGTATTTTCAATACAAAAGTTGAAAATCCTCAAAACCTTAATTTAATTCACACCACATGTGGTGTTAACCATCAATTTTTGTGTTAAAATTGAGGTGTTGTGTTTAGTTTAGAAGTTATGAGGAATTAAAGTATTTTCAATTGAATTCAATTGAAATGTCAAAATGTGCGCGTGTATTACATAAGTGAACTTTGATTTACATATGAGGTGTCAATTATTACTGTATTGTACTGTACAATTGAATTGAATTACATGTGTAAATTATAAGTATAATACATGATGAGGAATTAAAGGAAAAATAAATTGGAAAGATTAAATTTGGGGGGGAAAAGGAACTCCAGCTCTAAGGGGGAGCTAGACCCCCAAAATCCTTGCTGACAGGCGTGGGATGTCAAAATTCACGCAAAAGTTCATCACTTTTGGCCTGGAATTGAGTTACAGGGTCTGTGGACTCAATTGATGATGAGGTTTTGATACCAACTGGGGGAGTTTTAGCTGTTGCCAAGAAGGTAAAACTACCCTTAAGATAAAACAATCATAATAAAAACAATTTTAACTGGTTTCTACGCCTCTGACACACATTCTGACGTGTTTTGAAGGCTCTGGGCCTGGTATTGCTATAGTAATGGCTGATTTAAGGGTCTAAAATGGCTAAAAATGGCTAAAAATGGCTTAAACCAGCCCTTTTTGGTCTAAACCAGGGTTCAATGATGCCATAATTGGCTTTTCTGTTGTCAGACTGTTTTTCACGACTGACAAGAGTAAATTTTACTTTTGGAGTAAGAGAATTGATGGCTATAAAAGAATTTCTTCTTTGCCCCACTTTTCTCTTCATGTTAGAATCTTTTCCTTTTATTAATTAGTTTAAAACTGTTAAACCAATCAATCAAAGATTCCAACCACCACTTTTAAATCATTTTAATCCTTTTAACCACGTGAAAAAATCATTATAATCATTGTTTGTAACTCTTATAATCATTTTTACCCCTGAACCACCCCAAAAGTGAATTAAAGCATCTTTCATCACTGTTAACTTTGTCACTTTGTTTCCAAATTCACTCTGGTCACTTTTGGGCGTGTTTTCTCTTTAATATTCTTTTTAAAGACTTTGTTCTTTAATTAATTGCTTGCAGTTCTTTGCTCAATTAATTCCAATTGAAATTGCTCTTGAAGAAATTTCTTTTGTAGCCTTAAAATATCTCTTGTAGAGTATTTTTTGGATAAATCTTTATTGTTGGTAAAACAATAAATTTTTATAATATTATTGTTTTATACTAATAAAGTTATAAACAATAAAATTGGCGTGTTTTCTCTTAAAAATAATATTTCATACTATTTTTAACTGAATTTTACCTTATACAAATTTTGAGGACAGGAAAAGTACTTGATTTTTAATCAAAGTTTCATATCCACACCTTACAATCTCTATTGGCCATCATGCAGCAAATGACTCAGATTATGGCCAATCTTCAAGCAGCTTCATCTTTTGAAACCTCAAGACCACCAGCCTTCAAGACTCCATCTATGAAGGCACCGGAATGCTTTGATGGGATTCAGCCCTTCAAAGTTAGAAGCTTTATTCAGTCTTGTCAATTGATATTTCATAATGATCCGGCAAATTTTTCTCAAGACAGAAAGAAAGTTCTTTATGCCACTTCATTTCTCATTGGCCGGGCTGCAAAATGGATTGAGCCTTATCTTTCCAATCTCACCAATCAAGACTCAAATTATCTTCTCAATTCTTGGCGTTTATTTGAATCTCAACTCTTCACTCTATTTGGTGACCCGAATGAAGTCAGAAAAGCAGAAGCTGAGTTGGATTCTTTAAGAATGAAAGAAGGTGGGCATGTATCCTTATACATTGCTGATTTCAGAAGTTTGGTCTCAAGAATAGGGGATTGGGGTGAAAGATCTCTGATCCATCATTTCAGGAAGGGCTTGCCATCCAGGATTTTGGATCAATTGGCCTCCCATCCTTCAAGAATTGACTCTGTTCAAGACTTAATGGACGTTACCCTGGAACTTGATACCAGGTACCATGAGAGGCAAAATGAAAAGAGTCATCATCAAGAGAAGAAGCCAGAAGCCTCAAAGTCAAATTCTTCTCATCCTCAAAATTCTTCAAGCTCAAGTCAAAAGAAGAAGAAGAATTTTCAGAAGAGGGACAAGCCCCATTCTTCTTTATTGAATAAAGATTTCAAGCTCATGAACTCTGAAAAAGAAAGAAGAATCAAGGAGGGTCTTTGTACCTATTGTGGTGGGAAGCATAGTCTTGAGTCTTGTTTCAAAAGGCCTCAAAACAAGCTTACCCAACCGTCAGGAAAATTTCCCAGCCAGGGAAAAGCCTGAGTGAAGATCATGTTGTGTTCAATGGTCTTCACAGTTTTCCATCCAGAGCACAATTGTGCATTCTGAATACTGGTGTCAAGAATTCTCTTAAATTTTTTGTTTTTCCTTCTCTTTCTGATGTTTGTTACAGTATTCTCATTGATTCTGGTGCTACCAACTCATTTATTGCAAAGCAGTTTGTTCACAAGTATTCATTGACTACATCAGAGCTTCCAGAGAAGATTCCCCTCATCATTTTAGACTCCTCTGAGTCTCCTTCTTTATTTGTGACTCACCATACTAAATATATGGTTGAGCTCCCTTCCTTCCCAAGCTTTGAATGGGACTTTTTAGTCATTGATACTCCCAAGGGAGAAGACCTCATATTGGGCTTTGACTTCCTTAATCATTTTAATCCATTTATTGATTGGAGGCAAGGATTGATCACCTTTAATTCTGATCATAAGGACTATAATGATCCTTTAATTTCTTTTGGTAATGACTTTTCTTCTGCCAAATCATGTGCAGCTCTGGTTGGTGATTCTAGAACACCATCATTTCCGTCTTCTGTCCATATTCCTTCCCTTAATTCCCATCAGTCATTACTATCATCTAGAGATGAAGTCTTCAAAGAGATTCAAGATGTTGGAGAAGATAATTCTGTATCTTCACTTCATCTCTTCTTTGGGAATATGGACCTTCCTCCTTCATCTTATCATGACTCCCTGGAGGAGTTGTGGGATGAAGAGGATGAGCCAGAAGAAGTAGAAACCGTGATGAAGGTTGTTCCTCCTGTCTATCACCAATACTTGGATGTATTCTCCAAGGTGAAAGCAGAGAAACTTCCTCCTCACCGCGCCTGTGATCATCATATTGAAATGGAGGGGTCTCTACCTCCAGTTGGGGTGATCTACTCTTTATCCAAACAAGAGTCAGATACACTCAGGGCCTACATTTCAGAGAATGTAGAGAAAGGTTTCATCCGGCCAAGCTCCTCTTCTACAGGAGCACCTGTTCTTTTTGTCAAAAAGAAAGATGGTGGCCTCCGTTAGTGTGTTGATTACCGCAAACTCAATGCTGTTACTAGGAAGAACAAGTATCCTGTTCCCCCTATGAACCAGCTTCTCACTTTTTTCAATGGTTCTTCTATCTTCTCCAAGATTGATTTGCGTGGTGCATATAACCTGCTCAGAATCAAGGAAGGTGATGAACATTTGACTTGTTTTAGAACCAAATATGGTAGTTATGAGTACTTGGTTATGCCTTTTGGGCTTACCAATGCTCCTGCTTCTTTTCAAAATCTTGTCAATGATATTTTTCATGATCTTCTTGATGTTTATGTTGTGGTTTATTTGTATGAAATTATGGTCTTTTCCAAATCTGAGGAAGAACATGTCACTCATGTGTCCACTGTTCTTTCCAGACTCAGAGCCAATAACCTCTTTGCTAAGGCGTCCAAATGCCTATTCCATGTTTCTAGTGTAGAGTATTTAGGTTATGTTGTTTCCTCTGAAGGCCTCAAGATGGACCAAGCAAAGGTCCAGCAAATTATCAATTGGCCGCCTCCAAGAAACCTCAGGGCTCTTCAATCATTCCTTGGCTTTGCCAATTTTTACCACCGTTTCATCAAAAATTATTCAAAGAAAATTAGTGCACTCACAAGTTTCCTCAAGAAAGATTCCCGTTTTCCCCTCAATGAGGAAGCTCTTAGACAGTTTCATCAACTCAAAGAGGCATTCACCACTGCTCCAATCCTTTCTCAATTCAATCCTTCTCTACACACCATTGTAGAGACCAATGCATCAGATTATGCCTTGGGTGCTGTACTGAGTCAGGTCTCTGACTCAGGAAAACATCCCATTGCATTTGATAGCCGCAAGCTTCTCCCAGCTGAGCTTAATTATGAGATTCATGACAAGGAACTCCTTGGCATAGTCTGGGCTCTCAAGCGCTGGAGAGCTTTTCTTCTTTCCATTTCTTCCCCTTTTGAAGTTCTCACCGATCATTCATCTCTTCAATATTTTATGTCTTCCAAGATTCTCACTCGCCGTCAAGCCCGCTGGGCTGAATTTTTATCTGAATTTCATTTCTCAATCACTTACTGCCCTGGCCGCTTGGCCACCCTTCCAAATGCTTTGTCACGTCGGGACGACATTTACCCAGAGAGGGGGGAGGATTTCATCAGCAAGAATCCAATGAACTATCAGAAGATAATCAAGCAAGATGAAATTCAAGCCTCAAAGTTTTTTGCAGTCAAGGTGGATTCATTTTCAAATTTGATTGATTCAATTCAGAAGGCAGTGTGGCAAGACCCTCAATATAGAAGTGTTCTTGAAGATTTGGGTAAAGGTAAATCAGTCCAAGATTATTCTCTTGATTCCTCTTCCAAACTTCTCCTTTTCAAAGATCAGGTGGTGGTCCCAAATGACCCCACAATTCAACTCAATATACTTCAAAAGCGGCATGACTCTCCTCTAGCTGGACACCCTGGCCAAGAGAAGACTCTCAAACTTGTCAAGCGGGATTTCCACTGGTCCGGCATGACTCAATTCATCAAGGATTATGTCTCATCCTGTCAACAGTGTTCAAGAAACAAAAATATTCATCACAAGAAGTTTGGACTCCTCAAGCCTCTTCCAGTTCCAAGTGGTCCTTGGATTTGTCTTTCAATGGATTTCATCACTCAATTGCCACTGTCCAATTCCTTTGACTCAATCCTTGTCAAAGTGGACAGATTCTCAAAAATGGCGGTTTTTATTCCAACAATAGCTTCAATCACTTCATTAGATTTGGCCCATCTATTCATCAAGAATATTTTCTCAAAGCATGGCCTTCCTTCAAGCATTGTTAGTGATCGAGGTTCTCTTTTTGTTTCTTCCTTTTGGAGCAATCTTTGTCAGCAGCTCAAGATTTCAAGATATCTGTCAACTGCTTATCAATCAGAAACTGATGGACAGACAGAGAGGGTAAATCAGATACTAGAACAGTACCTTTGGATGTATGTCAGTTATCATCAAGATGATTGGAACACCTGGCTCCCTCTGGCTGAATTTGCCTACAATAACTCTGACCACTCTTCAACAAAACAATCACCGTTTTTCACTGTTTATGGAAGAGACCCTCATTTTGACACAGTTCACATCACTCAAGATACTCCGGCTGGAAAGTTATCAACAGAAATCCAATCAGTACAGCAAGATGTCAAGAGAGAACTTGAAGTTTCCATAAACAGGTTTAAGAGGTATGAATATAAAAGTAGAGCAAGTCCACCTGTTTTCAATCCCGGTGACATGGTATGGCTTTCTTCCAAGAACATCAAATCAACCAGACCCACCAAAAAGCTGTCTGAAAGATGGCTGGGTCCTTTTCCAATCTTGAAGAAAGTCAGTACTCATGCCTACCACCTCAAGCTCCCATCTCAATGGAAGTCCATCCACCCAGTTTTCCATATTTCCCTTTTGGAACCAGTCAAGACGTCAACAATCCCAAATAGGCATCAAGAGCCTCCTGCTCCAATAATCATTGAAGAAGAAGAATAATGGGAAGTCTCTCAAATACTGGACTCAAAGCTCAAGAGAGGAAAATTATGGTATCTGGTGGAATGGAAAGGTTTCAGTCAAGACCCAGAAAGATCCACTTGGGAACCAACTGAAAACCTCAAGAATTGTCCTGAACTCGTCAAATATTTTCATTTATTATATCCTGACAAGCCTGGGCCCAATTCTTCAAAAGCTTGATTCATTATGGTGCTTGGTGGGGAGAGGAATTACCAAAAGTAAGTCCCATTCCTGGTATGCACCTTTAGGGGTATTCTACTCTTTTGTTGTAAGCATCACCTTGGCCACTCTGTGAGCACTTTGCAAATTTTGGACACAGATCTTTGGCCGGGCTTTTTAACATTCATTTCCAATCTTATGGCCATTTCACTTGGGACAATGGGCCATTCACTTTCAATTCATTTCCAAGATTCCAAATTCAAATTAATTCATTCAGCATTTTTGTTTTTATTTTTATGGCACTGGCGGGGGTGGTAACTACTAAAAGTAAGTTCCTCTCCTGGTGTGCACTTCCCTGAGGGGTCTACAATCTTGTCAAAACATCACCTTGGCCACTTTGTGAGCACCTGGCATCAAATTTCTCTTTCCAGGTCCTTGGCCAATTCCAAAATCAGTTATCAACCTCTGTGATGAAGATTGTAACCTCCTCAAGATTCAATTCAATTTCCTTTTCTCTTTTCTCTTTCTTTTATTTTCATTTTCATTCTTTATTTTTATTTTATTTTCATTTTAAATTTTCTCTTATCACGTCAATTATCACGGCAAAGTTTTTCATCTATTTTAAAATTCAATTCAAATCATGAAGCAAATGTCAAAAGAAGATCAAGCAAGTCCTGCGTCAAATGTCAAATTTTTAATATCAGTTTTCAAATTTTTATCTTCATCAGTCCTCTTGAATCACTCTCTCAAAATCTTTCCAATAGCCTCAACAGACTTCACCTTGTATTGGTGCTCAGGAGCTCACCATTCCAAGGTGGGGGTACTGTCACAACCATGGCAATTCACCTCCTTGTATCCCCATATGGCATATCAAGCCATAGTTCTCTTATGGCCAATTGGCCATATCGATCACCAGTGGGCAATATGGCCACGTCATCATCTTATGGACCTTTTATGGCCATTTGTGTTTTGGAGCCTTCATGGCCCTTCACCTCAATCCAGAACCCATAGCGGCAATTTATGCCCAAATGGGTATTTCTGGTCATTTCCCTCAAAACCAGGGGAAATGGCCCAAATGGCTGTTTTTGGCCATTTGGGCTCATAATGCGCATTTTGCGCACTTTTCGTGCATTTTGCGCACTTTTGCGCATTTGCGCATTTTTGCGCACTTTTGCAGATTTTGCGCATTTTTGCGCACTTTGACGCAAAGTGTCCAAAAGACACTTTCCCGCCTTTTGGGCCAGTTTTTGGCTCAGAACCCAAAAGTGGCCAAAAACCCCAAAGGGCCCAGAAACACCTTTCCAAGCTCTGAAGCCATCACATCCATCATTTTCCCCTCTGCCTTTCCATCTCAAGACCTTTGGATGTAATCTTCTTGCCAATGAACCAATATGCCATAAATGATGTTATATATCATTGTACATCATTTTTCAACAGAAATTCAATGGTGGCAATATCAAATGGTCATTTCAACATTCCAACATCTCATCACGTCATCAAGGCACCCAATCATTCGAGGAATCATCAAGGCTCAAGAGCAAGTGTTTCAGCATCAAAGACCAATGATGCCATCAAGCAGTCATTGGTTATTCTCACTTCAAGTATTCCTTCCAATGGAATACTGTCAATTCATTCTCAAAAGTGTATTCAAGAGGCAGTGCCAAAAGAAGTTGTCAAGTGTCAAAGCTCCACTCAATCCATCTTGGCAACCATATTCATTTCAATACAGTCTGGATCCACCAAGAACTGTATTTCATTTTCAAGCATGGGAAGTTCATTCAACCCAATTCAATTTCAATATTAGCCAGCTGTATCAATTCCCAAAACAATCAATACAGCCTCAAGGATCAATACAGATTAGTTTTCAGCCTGAAGAACTCAAGCTCCCAACTTTTCACATATACCGACTACCCTTTCCACCCTGGGGGGTTTTTCCCCAGTTAATTAATATACTTTGATTTTTTTTTATCTTTATTTTCTTTTGATTTTAGTTAAGCAAATACTGATATTATTAAGTCAGTCATTTAGCACCTTTCTCTTTCTCTTTCTTCGCCTGTCAATGGATATTTGGTGGTCATATCCTTACTAATTCCATTATTCATTTTTGGCAGGTTGAAACAGTGATTAAGGACTTACTTGGTTGGCTCTTTGGCCATTTGGCTTCCTTTTCCTCTTTTGCATCTCATCTTGTACCTGCATATCTTTCAGAGGAATTCATTCTTATTATTTTTATTCTTTATTTCTTTTGGAGTCTTCCAAGTGAGTTCCCTGATTGCTGAGTGCCAGGCCACTCTTGTATTTCCACTAGAGCCCCTGTGACAAATAGTAGGTAGAGATGGATTGAAATGGGATAAGATAGGAGCAAAGGTGAAGGCTTCTTTGAGTGCTTGAAACCGACTAAGAGCTTCCTCATTGAAGATGAAAGGAGAATCTTTCTTGAGAAGGGAAGTGAGAGAAGTGATTTTTTTGGAATAGTTTTTAATGAAACAACAATATAAATTGGCAAAGCCAAGAAAGGATTGAAGAGCCTTGATGTTTTTGGGCTGAGGCCAATTGAGGATTTGCTGAACTTTCTAAGAATCCATCTTGAGGCCATAACCTGAAACAACATAGCCCAAGTATTCCACACTTGAGGCATGGAATACACACTTGGAGGCTTTGGCAAACAGATTATTGTCCCTCAGTCTTTGGAGGACAGAGGCCACATGTTTGACATGTTCCTCCTCAGAAGTGGAAAAAACCATAATATCATCTAGATAAACCACAACAAACACATCCAGAAAATCTGCAAAGATATCATTTACTAGATTATGGAAAGAAGCAGGAGCATTGGTCAAACCAAATGGCATGACCAAATACTCATAACTGCCATATTTGGTTCTAAAGGCAGTTAAGTGCTCATCCCCCTCTTTGATTCTCAGAAGGTTATATGCACCACACAAATCTATCTTGGAGAAGTGTCACAACCATGGCAATTCACTCCCTTGGATCCCCATATGGCATACCAAGCCACAGCCCTTTTATGGCCAATTGGCCATATCCATCACCAGTGGCCAATATGGCCACGTCATCATCTCATGGACCATTTATGGCCATTTGTGTTTTGGGGCCTTCATGGCCCTTCACCTCAATCCAGCACCCATAGCGGCAATTTATGGCCAAATGGGTATTTCTGGTCATTTCCCTCAAAACCAGGGGAAATGGCCCAAATGGCTGTTTTTGGCCATTTGGGCTCATAATGCGCATTTGCGCATTTTTGCGCATTTTGCGCACTTTTGCGCATTTGCGCACTTTTTGCGCACTTTTGCGCATTTGCGCACTTTTTGCGCACTTTGCGCATTTGCGCATATTTGCGCACTTTTGCGCATTTTGCGCATTTTTGCGCACTTTGCGCATTTGCGCACTTTTGCGCATTTTGCGCATTTTTGCGCACTTTGACGCAAAGTGTCCAAAAGACACTTTCCCGCCTTTTGGGCCAGTTTTTGGCTCAGAACCCAAAAGTGGCCAAAAACCCCAAAAGGCCCAGAAACACCATTCCAAGCTCTGAAGCCATTACATCCATCCTTTTCCCTCTGCCTTTCCATCTCAAGACCTTTGGACGTAATCTTCTTGCCAATCAACCAATATGCCATAAATGATGTTATATATCATTGTGCATCATTTTTCAACAGCAATTCAATGGTGGCAATATCAAATGTTCATTTCAACATTCCAACATCTCATCACGTCATCAAGGCACCCAATCATTCAGAGGAATCATCAAGGCTCAAGAGCAAGTGTTTCAGCGTCAAAGACCAATGACGCCATCAAGCAGTCATTGGTTATTCTCACTCCAAGTATTCATTCCAAGGGAATACTTTCAATTCATTCTCAAGTGTATTCAAGAGGCAATGCCAAAAGGAAGTTGTCAAGTGTCAAAGCTCCACTCAATCCATCTTGGCAACCATATTCATTTCAATACAGTCTGGATCCATCAAGACCTGTATTTCATTTTCAATCATGGGAAATTCATTCAACCCAATTCAATTTCAATATTAGCCAGCTGTATCAATTCCCAAAAGAATCAATACAGCCTCAAGGATCAATACAGATCAGTTTTCAGCCTGAAGAACTCAAGCTCCCAACTTTTCACATATACCGGCTACCCTTTCCACCCTGGGGGGTTTTCCCCAGTTAATTAATATATTTTGATTTATTTTATCTCTATTTTCTTTTCATTTTAGTTAAGCAAATACTGATATTATTAAGTCAGTCATTTAGCACCTTTCTCTTTTCTCTTTCTTCGCCTGTCAATGGATATTTGGTGGTCATATCCTTACTAATTCCATTATTCATTTTTGGCAGGTTGAAACAGTGATTAAGGACTTACTTGGTTGGCTCTTTGGCCATTTGGCTTCCCTTTCCTCTTTTGCATCTCATCTTGTACCTGCATATCTTTTAGAGGAATTCATTCTTATTACTTTTATTCTTTATCCTTTTGGAGTCTTCCAAGTGAGTTCCCTGATTGCTGAGTGCCAGGCCACTCTTGTATTTCTGTCCAAGAGCCCCTGTGACATTATATTAATTAACTCATAATTTCTTTTTCATTCTGTTCATTCTTTCTTTATAATTTCATTCACTCATTTCATCGAAATTATGATTCTTTTACGCTTATGAACTTAATGATTCATCGTCACCTCTCAATTTTCTTTCATTCATTCTTCATTTTGAAAATTGAAAGCTGACCCATTTTTTATTTTTGTTATTCTCTTTAAAATCTTTTTCAAATCATCAATTTCCATTTCATTCATAATTCAGGCGTCATCTTAATTTTCTTTGATTTTCAAATTTTTCATCAAGATATTCAGACACGTTATTCACATCAAGATTCATAATTGATTTTTTCTTCAAGAATTTTGATTTTTAAAGAATAATTCACTTGATTTTGATTGATTGATTGATTTGACATATTTGATTTTGACCTCAAGAAAATTGATTGACCTGAAGATTTCATTGATTTTGCTGATTTTTCACATCAAGAATTTTGACATAAATTGATTTTTCTTCAAGATTTTCATTTGATTGATTGATTCTGCAAGATTTTTTATTTTGATTGATTTGATTGATTTGATTTTGACTTCAAGACTTCATTTGATTTTGATTTATTGACGTACTTGAAGATTTTCATTTTGATTCATTGATTTTCCTCAAGATTTGATTGTTGACTCCTTTCACTTCAAGCAGATTTTGATTTTTAATTCATTTATTTCATTTCATTCCTGATATCATGCCTGTTCAACACTCACCTCCGGCAAGACAGACAAGATCTCAGGCCAGAGCTCAGGCTGTTCTCACTCCAACTCCAAGAGCTCCTCTAGATGGCACCCCAGCAGTTCCTCAACTGAGGGCCCAATTAGATAGAGGACCCCGCATGGAAGGAGCAGCACCATCCAGGAAGGAAGGAAGAGGGCCAAGAAGATCATGTTCATTCTCAGGAGTAGTTGGCGGATTTCCAGGAACTTCAAGGACTATTTTCAAAGGTCCAGGTGAAGACGGTGAAGAGGAGGAGGAGAATTCTGTGGAAGAGGAAGAGTCTGATGGTACTGAAGGTGTCCCTGCTCCGGTGGAGGCATCCCAAGGTGCTGGAGGACCAACTCTAGCCCAGTCTAATCAGCCTGTCTCTCATCAGTCTGAACCATCCCTATTGGCCATCATGCAGCAAATGACTCAGATTATGGCCAATCTTCAAGCAGCTTCATCCTCTGAAGCATCAAGACCACCAGCCTTCAAGACTCCATCTATGAAGGCACCGGAATGCTTTGATGGGACTCAGCCCTTCAAAGTTAGAAGCTTTATTCAGTCTTGTCAATTGATTTTTCACAATGATCCGGCAAACTTCGCTCAAGACAGAAAGAAGGTCCTTTATGCCACGTCATTTCTCATTGGCAGGGCTGCAAAATGGATTGAGCCTTATCTTTCCAATCTCACCAATCAAGATTCAAATTACCTTCTCAATTCTTGGCTTTTATTTGAATCTCAACTCTTCACTTTATTTGGTGACCCGAATGAAGTCAGAAAAGCAGAAGCTGAGTTGGATTCCTTAAGAATGAAAGAAGGTGGGCATGTATCCTTATACATTGCTGATTTCAGAAGCTTAGTCTCAAGAATCGGGGATTGGGGTGAAAGAGCTCTCATCCATCATTTCAGGAAGGGATTGCCATCCAGGATTTTGGATCAATTGGCCTCCCATCCTTCAAGAATTGACTCTCTTCAAGACTTAATGGACGTTACCCTGGAACTTGATACCAGGTACCATGAGAGGCAAAATGAAAAGGGTCATCATCAAGAGAAGAAGCCAGAAGCCTCAAAGTCAAGTTCTTCTCATCCTCAAAATTCTTCAAGCTCAAGTCAAAAGAAGAAGAAGAATTTTCAGAAGAGGGACAAGCCCCATTCTTCTTTGTTGAATAAAGATTTCAAGCTCATGAACTCTGAAAAAGAAAGAAGAATCAAGGAGGGTCTTTGTACCTATTGTGGTGGGAAGCATAGTCTTGAGTCCTGTTTCAAAAGGCCTCAAAACAAGCTTACCCAACCGTCAGGCAAATTTCCCAGCCAGGGAAAAGCCTGAGTGAAGATCATGTTGTGTTCAATGGTCTTCACAGTTTTCCATCCAGAGCACAATTGTGCATTCTGAATACTGGTGTCAAAAATTCTCTTAAATTTTTTGTTTTTTCTTCTCTCTCTGATATGTTTTACAGTATTCTCATTGATTCTGGTGCTACCAACTCATTTATTGCAAAGCAGTTTGTTCACAAGTATTCTTTGACCATGTCAGAACTCCCGGAGAAGATCCCCCTTATTATTCTTGACTCCTCTGAGTCTCCTTCTTTATTTGTGACTCACCATACTAAATATATGGTTGAGCTCCCTTCCTTCCCAAGCTTTGAATGGGACTTTTTAGTCATTGATACTCCCAAGGGAGAAGACCTCATATTGGGCTTTGACTTTCTTAATCATTTTAATCCGTTTATTGATTGGAGGCAAGGACTGATCACCTTTAATTCTGATCATAAGGACTATAATGATCCTTCAATTTCTTTCAGTAATGACTTTTCTTCTGCCAAATCATGTGCAGCTCTGGTTGGTGATTCTAGAACACCATCATTTCCGTCTTCTGTCCATACTCCTTCCCTTAATTCCCATCAGTCATTACTACCATCTAGAGATGAAGTCTTCAAAGAGATTCAAGATGTTGGAGAAGATAATTCTGTATCTTCACTTCATCTCTTCTTTGGGAATATGGACCTTCCTCCTTCATCTTATCATGACTCCCTGGAGGAGTTGTGGGATGAAGAGGAAGAGCCAGAAGAAATAGAAACCGTGATGAAGGTTGTTCCTTCTGTTTATCACCAATATTTGGATGTATTTTCCAAGGTGAAAGCAGAGAAACTTCCTCCTCACCGTGCCTGTGATCATCATATCGAGCTGGAGGGGTCTCTACCTCCAGTTGGGGTGATCTACTCTTTATCAAACCAAGAGTCAGATACACTCAGGGCCTACATTTCAGAGAATGTAGAGAAAGGTTTCATCCGGCCAAGCTCCTCTTCTACAGGAGCACCTGTTCTTTTTGTCAAAAAGAAAGATGGTGGCCTCCGTTTGTGTGTTGATTACCGCAAGCTCAATGCTGTTACTAGGAAGAACAAGTATCCTGTTCCTCCTATGAATCAGCTTCTCACTGTTTTCAATGGTTCTTCTATCTTCTCCAAGATTGATTTGCGTGGTGCATATAACCTGCTCAGAATCAAGGAAGGTGATGAACATTTGACTTGTTTTAGAACCAAATATGGTAGTTATGAGTACTTGGTTATGCCATTTGGGCTTACCAATGCTCCTGCTTCTTTTCAAAATCTCGTCAATGATATTTTTTATGATCTTCTTGATGTTTATGTTGTGGTTTATTTGGATGACATTATGGTCTTTTCCAAATCTAAGGAAGAACATGTCACTCATGTGTCCACTGTTCTTTCCAGACTCAGAGCCAATAACCTCTTTGCTAAGGCGTCCAAATGCCTATTTCATGTTTCTAGTGTGGAATATTTAGGTTATGTAGTTTCTTCTGAAGGCCTCAAGATGGACCAAGCAAAAGTCCAGCAAATTCTCAATTGGCCACCTCCAAGAAACCTCAAGGCTCTTCAATCATTCCTTGGCTTTGCCAATTTTTACCGCCGTTTCATCAAGAATTATTCAAAGAAAATTAGTTCACTCACAAGTTTCCTCAAGAAAGATTCCCGTTTTCCCCTCAATGAGGAAGCTCTTAGACAGTTTCATCAACTCAAAGAGGCATTCACCACTGCTCCAATCCTTTCTCACTTCAATCCTTCTCTACCCACCATTGTAGAGACCGATGCATCAGATTATGCCTTGGGTGCTGTACTGAGTCAGGTCTCTGACTCAGGAAAACATCCCATTGCATTTGATAGCCGCAAGCTTCTCCCAGCTGAGCTCAATTATGAGATTCATGACAAGGAACTCCTTGGCATAGTCTGGGCTCTCAAGCGCTGGAGAGCTTTCCTTCTTTCTATTTCTTCCCCTTTTGAAGTTCTCACCGATCATTCATCTCTTCAATATTTCATGTCTTCCAAGATTCTCACTCGCCGTCAAGCCCGCTGGGCTGAATTTTTATCTGAATTTCATTTCTCAATCACTTACCGCCCTGGCCGCTTGGCCACCCTTCCAGATGCCTTGTCACGTCGGGACGACGTTTACCCGGAGAGGGGGGAGGATTTCATCAGCAAGAATCCAATGAACTATCAGAAGATAATCAAGCAAGATGAAATTCAAGCCTCAAAGTTTTTTGCAGTCAAGGTGGATTCATTTTCAAATTTGATTGATTCAATTCAGAAGGCAGTGTGGCAAGATTCTCAATATAGAAGTGTCCTTGAAGATTTGGGTAAAGGTAAATCTGTCCAAGATTATTCTCTTGATTCCTCTTCCAAACTTCTCCTTTTCAAAGATCGAGTGGTGGTCCCAAATGACCCCACAATTCAACTCAATATACTTCAAAAGCGGCATGACTCTCCTCTAGCTGGACACCCTGGCCAAGAGAAGACTCTCAAACTTGTCAAGCGGGATTTCCACTGGTCCGGCATGACTCAATTTATCAAGGATTATGTATCATCCTGTCAACAGTGTTCAAGAAACAAAAATATTCATCACAAGAAGTTTGGACTCCTCAAGCCTCTTCCAATTCCAAGTGGTCCTTGGATTTGTCTTTCAATGGATTTCATCACTCAATTGCCACTGTCCAATTCCTTTGATTCAATTTTAGTCATAGTGGACAGATTCTCAAAAATGGCGGTTTTTATTCCAACAATAGCTTCAATCACTTCATTAGACTTGGCCCATTTATTCATCAAGAATATTTTCTCAAAGCATGGCCTTCCTTCAAGCATTGTTAGTGATCGAGGTTCTCTTTTTGTTTCTTCCTTTTGGACCAACCTTTGTCAGCAGCTCAAGATTTCAAGAGACTTGTCAACTGCTTACCATCCAGAAACTGATGGACAGACAGAGAGGGTAAATCAGATACTAGAACAGTACCTTCGGATGTATGTCAGTTATCATCAAGATGATTGGAACACCTGGCTCCCTCTGGCTGAATTTGCCTACAATAACTCTGACCACTCTTCAACAAAGCAATCACCGTTTTTCACTGTTTATGGAAGAGATCCTCATTTTGACTCAGTTCACATCACTCAAGACACTCCGGCTGGAAAGTTATCAACAAAAATCCAATCAGTACAGCAAGATGTTAAGAGAGAACTTGAAGTTGCCATAAACAGGTTTAAGAGGTATGCAGATAAAAGTAGAGCAAGTCCACCTGTTTTCAATCCCGGTGACATGGTATGGCTTTCTTCCAAGAACATTAAATCAACCAGACCCACCAAAAAGCTGTCTGAAAGATGGCTGGGTCCTTTTCCAATCTTGAAGAAAGTCAGCACTCATGCCTACCACCTCAAGCTTCCATCTCAATGGAAATCCATCCACCCAGTTTTCCATATTTCCCTTTTGGAACCAGTCAAGACGTCAACAATCCCAAATAGGCATCAAGAGCCTCCTCCTCCAATCACCATTGAAGAAGAAGAGGAATGGGAAGTCTCTCAAATACTGGACTCAAAGCTCAAGAGAGGAAAATTATGGTATCTGGTGGAATGGAAAGGTTTCAGTCAAGACCCAGAAAGATCCACTTGGGAACCAACCGAAAACCTCAAGAATTGTCCTGAACTTGTCAAAGATTTTCATTCATTATATCCTGACAAGCCTGGGCCGAATTCTTCAAAAGCTTGATTCATTATGGTGCTTGGTGGGGAGAGGAATTACCAAAAGTAAGTCCCACTCCTGGTATGCACCTTTAGGGGTATTCTACTCTGTTTTGTTGTAAGCATCACCTTGGCCACTCTGTGAGCACTTTGCAATTTTGGACACAGATCCCTGGCAGGGCTTTCAACTTCATTTCCAATTTTATGGCCATTCTCACTTGGGACAATGGGCCATTCACTTTTCAATTCATTTCCAAGACTTCAAAATTCAAATTCATTCCTTCAAAAGTTTTGTTTTATTTTTTATGGCACTGGCGGGAGTGGTAACTACCAAAAGTAAGTTCCTCTCCTGGTGTGCACTTCCCTGAGGGGTCTACAATCTTGTCAAAACATCACCTTGGCCACTTTGTGAGCACCTGGCATCAATTTTATCTTTCCAGGTCCTTGGCCAATTTCAAAATCAGTTATGAACCTCCGTGATGAAGATTGGAACCTCCTCAAGATTCAATTCATTTTTCTTTTTTCTTTTTTCCTTTTCTTTTCTTATTTTCAGTTTCATTCTTTATTTCTATTTTACTTTTATTTTAAATTTCCTTTTATCACGTCAACTATCACGTCAAAAATTTTCATTCATTTCAAAATTAAATTCAAATCATGAAGCCAATGTCAAAAGAAGATCAAGCAAGTCCTGCGTCAAATGTCAAATTCTTAATATCAGTTTTCAAATTTTTACATTAATCAGTCCTCTTGAATCACTCTCTCAAAATCCTTCCAATAGCCTCAACAGGCTTCACCTTGTATTGGTGCTCAGGAGCTCACCATTTCAAGGTGGGGGTACTGTCACAACCATGGCAATTCACCTCCTTGTATCCCCATATGGCATATCAAGCCACAGCCCTTTTATGGCCAATTGGCCATATCCATCACCAGTGGCCAATATGGCCACGTCATCATCTCATGGACCATTTATGGCCATTTGTGTTTTGGGGCCTTCATGGCCCTTCACCTCAATCCAGCACCCATAGCGGCAATTTATGGCCAAATGGGTATTTCTGGTCATTTCCCTCAAAACCAGGGGAAATGGCCCAAATGGCTGTTTTTGGCCATTTGGGCTCATAATGCGCATTTGCGCATTTTTGCGCATTTGCGCATTTGCATTTTTTACTTCAGTAAATGAATTTGAAATGTCATCAAGGACTTTCTTGTTATCTGTTTTGATAATATTTATGGCTTGTTTAATTCTTTTTTCAATCATGTCATCAATATTGAATTTAGAATATTTATCTGTTAATTCTTTAATAATGGCAGATTGTTCATTTATTTTAATGTTAGAAGAATTGTCATTATTAGAATTTTTAATTGTTCTTAAAACTTTTTCAAAACACATAAGTGTTTCATTAATTTGGCACAGACTCAGGTTGTGTCACAACCATGGCAATTCACTCCCTTGGATCCCCATATGGCATACCAAGCCACAGCCCTTTTATGGCCAATTGGCCATATCCATCACCAGTGGCCAATATGGCCACGTCATCATCTCATGGACCATTTATGGCCATTTGTGTTTTGGGGCCTTCATGGCCCTTCACCTCAATCCAGCACCCATAGCGGCAATTTATGGCCAAATGGGTATTTCTGGTCATTTCCCTCAAAACCAGGGGAAATGGCCCAAATGGCTGTTTTTGGCCATTTGGGCTCATAATGCGCATTTGCGCATTTTTGCGCATTTGCGCATTTTTGCGCATTTTGCGCACTTTTTGCGCATTTGCGCACTTTTTGCGCATTTTGCACACTTTTGCGCATTTGCGCACTTTGCGCATTTGCGCATATTTGCGCACTTTTGCGCATTTTGCGCATTTTTGCGCACTTTGCGCATTTGCGCACTTTTGCGCATTTTGCGCATTTTTGCGCACTTTGACGCAAAGTGTCCAAAAGACACTTTCCCGCCTTTTGGGCCAGTTTTTGGCTCAGAACCCAAAAGTGGCCAAAAACCCCAAAGGGCCCAGAAACACCATTCCAAGCTCTGAAGCCATTACATCCATCCTTTTCCCTCTGCCTTTCCATCTCAAGACCTTTGGACGTAATCTTCTTGCCAATCAACCAATATGCCATAAATGATGTTATATATCATTGTGCATCATTTTTCAACAGCAATTCAATGGTGGCAATATCAAATGTTCATTTCAACATTCCAACATCTCATCACGTCATCAAGGCACCCAATCATTCAGAGGAATCATCAAGGCTCAAGAGCAAGTGTTTCAGCGTCAAAGACCAATGACGCCATCAAGCAGTCATTGGTTATTCTCACTCCAAGTATTCATTCCAAGGGAATACTTTCAATTCATTCTCAAGTGTATTCAAGAGGCAATGCCAAAAGGAAGTTGTCAAGTGTCAAAGCTCCACTCAATCCATCTTGGCAACCATATTCATTTCAATACAGTCTGGATCCATCAAGACCTGTATTTCATTTTCAATCATGGGAAATTCATTCAACCCAATTCAATTTCAATATTAGCCAGCTGTATCAATTCCCAAAAGAATCAATACAGCCTCAAGGATCAATACAGATCAGTTTTCAGCCTGAAGAACTCAAGCTCCCAACGTTTCACATATACCGGCTACCCTTTCCACCCTGGGGGGTTTTCCCCAGTTAATTAATATATTTTGATTTATTTTATCTCTATTTTCTTTTCATTTTAGTTAAGCAAATACTGATATTATTAAGTCAGTCATTTAGCACCTTTCTCTTTTCTCTTTCTTCGCCTGTCAATGGATATTTGGTGGTCATATCCTTACTAATTCCATTATTCATTTTTGGCAGGTTGAAACAGTGATTAAGGACTTACTTGGTTGGCTCTTTGGCCATTTGGCTTCCCTTTCCTCTTTTGCATCTCATCTTGTACCTGCATATCTTTTAGAGGAATTCATTCTTATTACTTTTATTCTTTATCCTTTTGGAGTCTTCCAAGTGAGTTCCCTGATTGCTGAGTGCCAGGCCACTCTTGTATTTCTGTCCAAGAGCCCCTGTGACAAGAAGATAGTGGAACCGTTGAATACGGTAAGAAGCTGATTCATAGGCGGAACAGGGTATCTGTTCTTCCTAGTGACAGCATTGAGTTTGCAGTAGTCAACACACAAACAAAGACCTCCATCCTTTTTCTTGACAAAAAGGACAGGTGCTCCTGTTGAAGAGGAGCTTGGTCTAATGAAACCTTTCTCTACATTCTCTGAAATGTAGGCCCGCAGTGTTTCTGACTCTTGATTTGATAATGAGTAGATAACACCAATTGGAGGTAGAAGACCCTCCAATTTGATATGGTGATCACAGGCGCGGTGTGGAGGAAGTTTCTCTGCTTTCACCTTGGAGAATACATCCAAATATTGGTGATAAGCAGGAGGAACAACCTTCAACACAGTTTCAATTTCTTCTGGCTCTTCCTCCTCATCCCACTGCTCCTCCAGTGATGCATGAAAAGATAAGGGAGGAAGGTCCATGTCCCCTTGAAAGAGATGAAGTGAAGATATGGCAACATCTTCTCCAACATCCTTTATCTCTTTGAAGACTTCATCTCTTGATGGAAGTAATGACTGAGAGGGAATAATGGAAGGGATATGGACAGAAGAAGGAAGGGAAGGTGTCTTAAGTTCACCAACCAGAGCAACACTGTTGACAGCAGTGGCTAAGTCATTACTAGTAAAAGGAATAATACCACTAGAATCCTTATGACTAGAATCATAGGTGATCAATCCATTTTTCCAATCAATAATGGGATTAAAACGGTAAAGGAAATCATAGCCCAATATCAGGTCTTCTCCCTTGGGTGAATCTATCATAAAAAAGTCCCATTAAAAGCTTGGGAAGGAAGGCAAGTCAACTACCCACTTGGTATAATGGGTGATGAACAAGGCAGGGGATTCATTAGAATCCAAAATGAAAAGAGGAATCTTTTCAGGGAGCTCTGACAGAGTCAATGAGTACTTGAGAACAAAATTCTTTGCAATAAAAGAGTTTGTAGCACCAGAATCAATGAGAATACTATAAAAAATATCAGAGACAGAAGAGAAAATAAGAAATTTTAAAGATTTCTTGAAACTAGTATTCAGAGTGCACAATTGTGCTCTTGAAGGAAATAAGTGAGAACCATTGAACACATCATGAGTCCCACTCAGGCTTTTCCCTGCTTGCTAGGGAAGCCTCTTGATGATGTCCCAGGCTTGTTCTGAGGTCTCTTGAAGCATTTTTCAATTGGGTGCTTTCCACCACAATAAGTACACAACCCTCTTTAATCCTCCTCTCCTTTTCAGAACTGATTAATCATTGTCATTATTTAGGAGAGCAGCATGGGGCTTGTCCTTTGAAGCTTGAAATTGCTTGCCCTTCTTGTTCTTCTTCTGGTGAGACCTCTTTGAAGAGGAGTTTTGAGGGGGCCTAGATTGATTGGATCCAATGACTGGAGGCTTCTTCTCTTGATTGCCACCCTTTTCTTTTTGCCTCTCATGATATCTTGTGTCTAACTCTAAGGTGACATCCATAAGTTCTTGAAGAGTATCAAAAGTTCCAGGGTGAGAAGCCAACTGATCCAATAATCTTGATGCCAATCCTCTTCTATAAACATGGATATAAGCTCTTTCCCCCCAATCTCCAATTCTTGACATTAAGCTTCTGAAATCTGCAATGTACAAGGAAACATGACCACTTTCCTTCATCCTCAAATTGTCCAACTCTTGTTCAGCTTTCCTGACTTCATTGGGGTCACCAAACAGAGTGAATAATTGAGATTCAAATAATGGCCAGTTATTGAGGAGGTAGGAAGGGTCTTCATTGGAAATATTTGAGAGATAAGGTTCAATCCACTTTCCAGCTCTACTAGTGAGAAAAGAAGTTGAGTATAGAACTTTCTTCCTGTTAGAGAAGAAATTTGCTGGATCATTATGGAAGATTAATTGACAGGATTGGATAATTCCTCTCAATTTATGGGCTTGAGTACCATCAAAAGAATCAGGTGCCTTCATGGATGGAGTCCTGAAAGCAGGGGCTTTGGAATTGTCCCTGGGAGCAAATGCTTGAGTGAGTTGCCCCATGAATTGAGTCATCTGCTCCATCATCTTGAGGAGACTTGGATCAGTTTGAGAGACAGGAGGTTGACTAGAAAGGGCTAGATTAGGACCCTGAGGCACCTCTGGAGCATTTGCCAAGGCATCTGCCACTTCAGTTTCCCCAGAATCTTCCTCTTCCACAGACTCTTCCCCCCCTTCATCTTCAACTTCCCCTTGTCTTGCTCTTGCACCTTCAGACATGCCAGGGTAGCCACCCAAAAGCCCAGAGAAAGATCTTGATCTTCTAGATTTCATTCCACCTCTACTTGAGGGTGCTGCTCCTTCCATTGGTGGTCCTCTGTCCAAATTTGCACTCAGTTGATGAACTGATGGTGTGCGGTCAAGAGGAGCCCTTGCTGTAGGAGTGAGAACAGCTTGAATTCTTTGGGATCTAGTATTTTTGGCTGGAGGTGAAATCAATGTCTTGAGGAATCAATCAATAAATTTGAGAAGTTTCAAAACCAAAATCACTGAATACCCCAAATCAATAAAATCCCTGAATGATGAATCAATTAACCCAAATAATTCCACTCAAATAACCTGATAAAAACCTGAATTCAGACAAAAAGAGAAATGAGAGTGATGGAGAATAAAATGAAATTGTCAGCAGAATTTTTGAAATGAGAAAAAGAATCAATTTTCATTTTGAATGAAATGAATGAGATGAAAATTGATGAGAGAGAAAAATCATAAAAAATCATAAAATCATAAAATCATGAAAAGGTCATAATTGAAGAATGAGAGAAATGAATAAAATGAATGAATGAAAGAATAAAATATGAGTTAATTAATTTAATGTCACAGGGGCTCTTTGAAGTGAAGAGGGCCTGGCACTCAGTAAACTGGGTCTCACTTATGGAGGGCTCAAAGATATGGTAAGAAGGAATACACTGAAGAGTGTTAAAGATAAATTGCTAAAAAAATAAATATAAGAAAAGCAGCAACAACAAATAAGAGTAAGAAATAGAAGAGCCAACCACAAACAAGTCCAAGTCCACTGTTTCAACCTGTCAGAATGGAAAGGGTAGGGTTAATAAGGATATGGCCACCCAACTCATACTGTACAGGCGAAGAGAGAAAAGGCAAAGACTAACTTAAAATTAAATAATTAAAATACCCAATTATAAGGATAAGAATAATTATAAAATAATAAATAAACTAAATTAATTAACTGGGGAAAAGTCCCCAGGGGGGAGAAAGAGGGGCTGGTATATGTGAGAATCACCAGCCCTGATCCAGAGGAAGAATTTTCATGAGAATAATTGATGATTGAATTGAGTCCGGCCAATACAGGTCCTGTACAGCTGTACAGAACCTGTACAAGAGGTGTGGTGTATTTGAGTGATCATACAGTTCCATATTGGTGTATTGAAACTGTATTGGGTGAATCCAACCTGTACAGGTATTGACAGGCTGTATTGATGTACCAAGCTGTATGCATGTTTCAGAATGAAGATTGCTGAAATTGAATGCTGATGCAGATACTGGATTTGCTGATTTGGGGTGTTTGAGTGGGTGTATGAATGAATACCCTTACCCCTGATGGATGGTTGTTACACAGTTTTACTAGTAAAATTAAAAGTTTTACTTACAGTCCATTTTTGGTTATTCTACGTGAAACACTGAATCTTCGAAAATTCACAGTAAATACAACCTGTGATGAAATTGTCAATAAAATTGATAACTTTGGGAAATCAATGATTAATTTGGAATAAAAGAAGATTTACAAAGGTTACTCCTTTTATTCTTAACCATATTGAGGTTGGTAGTCACGTAAAAGCATCAATTAAGCAATTATGATAATTTCACATGACAACAGATGATGTAAGTACTAATCCAGAATGGTTTAATGCTTTCTCACTCACTGGTTTTTCATTTTGCTCCATGGCACGCCTCTGTGAGCTGTTGTTGACTTAAAAGAGGCCTTCTCTTGCTGTTTTTTCCACATCATCATCTTATTATCATTTTATATCATTGTTACCAACAAGTAAGTATTAGTTAAACTATTCTTAAGTGTTTTAAATCTTTCAGAATAAATCAGAAAGACGTGAAATCATAGAATCAAACTATAAATTGTTTTAATCTTGCTATGAATCTTTTTGATCTCTTAAATCCACATTTCTACGTTAAATTTCTCTACTTTTATCTATCAATAAGTTCTTTGGACTATTAGTGATTCATTTATCTTTAATTCTTAAAGTTTTTCTCTAGTAATAGTTTTCTTCAAGAATTAGCTTTATAATTATTCTTGAAAAAGATAATTATATATTAAAATAATTATATTATTTTAATAAAAGAAGTTTTTATTATTAAATTCTTCTTGTAATGGATTCTTGTAGACAATTACTTGCTCACTGTTAAAATCACTAGTAGTGTTTGACACGTGAAAGAAATAATTCTTTAATTATTTAATTGTGGTTATAATAATATTTTATTATTATATTTCATAAGAACAGGCATAGTACTGTTTATTAATAGTAATATTATCATCAGTCTCATAGTCACATCTTACAATATGCACTTTTTTGGTCAACACATATATTCAAGGATCATAGCTAATATCTCTTAAACTATACAAGATAGAGTGATGAACCAAAGAGAAAGTTACCACGTAATTACTGTAAGAACACAGAAATAAACTTTATTTTACAAATTATAATCAAGGTTAAAACCTATGATGAAATATTGATAAAAATTAACAGAGCTGTTGACCACTTTGTTGTGAAAGTGGTCCAAGCTTAAAAAAAAGTACACAGTTGGACTCTACTAGTTCATTTGTGAAGAATGATTCAATTTTTATTATTAAATTCAGGGAACAACCCCTTGAAATCATGGTTTGAAGTTTAAAATATTGAATTTCAACAGAAAAGCTGAGTTACAAGAAAGATCATCAAAATTAGAGTTTTGATGATGTAATGAAAAGCTCTTGGAATCATAATAAGGTTATGTCAGGCTATCAGAATTCACTCTCTTAATTGCTGTAGCGTGTAAAATTTGAAAGTTATTAAAGATCAAAGTTTGAGCTTAAATTGAGCAGTTATGATCACCTACTGTAACCTTAAATTATGTTTAACAGTCATATGAGTGATAAAAATGGTGAATAATATTAGTTTATGACTAAAAATAATAAGATCCACGAAATTTGGGGTTCTGCCAAGCCTCTGATGTCATCAAACTTAGAGTTATAGTGATAACTCTAAATAATGGTGTAATAATGATGTAATATGGTTTGATCATGATGTAATCATCCTCAAACCTTGATATATTGATAAATTCAAGTGGATATGATCAGTACACGTCTACAACAAGCCTGTTGGACTCTAGGAGGGAGGTATTTACTACAAATAGAGGTCTTTTTACTCTGTTTTCGCCTCAGACACATCAAAAACATTAAATCAATTAAACCAAAGGTAATCTCTTTATTCTTTATATAAAAAACTATTATATTATTCAAGACAAAAGACCACTTTTGCTATAATCATCTATTTGGACGTGATTAAACCATTTATTTAATTGTTTTTGTTAAAAATCTCTCTAAAAACTCATTTCCACGTAAAAATCAAGAATATTAGTAATTTTTCTTTATTTTTATTGTAAATACAATTTGAAAAGGTTGTATTTATATTTTTTGGCGTAAAATATTTCAACATTATTATATTAAGTGTTAAAAGTAGGTTATTTTCTCTTATTATAATAATTTTCTCTCTATTATTATCTTAATAATTCTCTAATTAATATAAATAGTCTTTATATTAATTTATAACTTTAATGTTGGTAATATTATTGTTATTAATTGTTTTTTATTAACAAAAAACAATTTTTTACGCCTTTATTATTTGTTTGTAACAATAATAAAGAGCCATTAAATAGATTAATGATTTTATATTAATATATTTATCTTTATTATATTATATTTTATTATATAAATTATATTATTATATTTACTTAATAATATAACCATTTTACGCCACAATTATAATAATTCTTTATTATTATAATTATTTTATCTTATTTATTACATTCATAAGGACATTCATAGTACAATAAGTAAAATATTAGTAATTTTTACTTATTGTTTCATAGTCAAACCCTACATAAATTATAAGTATGATACATGATGAGGAATTCAAGGAAAAAATGAATTGGAAAGATTAATTTGGGGGGAAAAGGAACTCTAGCTCTAAGGGGGAGCCAGACCCCCAAAGTTCTTGCTGAAAGGCATGGTATATCAAAATACACGCAAAATTTCATCAATTTTGGCCTGGAATTGAGTCACAGCATCTGTGACTCAATTGATGATGAGGTTTTGATACCAACCAGGTCAGTTTTAACTGTTGCCAAGAGGGTAAAACTACCCTTAAGATAAAACAATCTTAGTAAAAGCAGTTTTGACTGGTTTCTACGTCTCTTACACACATTCTGATGTGTCTTTAAGGCTCTAGGCCAGGTATTACTATAGTAATGGCCGATTTAAGGGTCTAAAATGGCTAAAAATAGCAAAAAATGGCTAAAACCAGCCCTTTTTTGGTCTAAACCAGGGTTGAATGATGCCATAATTGGCTTTTCTGTTGTCAGAGTGTTTTCCACGACTAACAAGATTAAATTTTACTTTTGGAGTAAGAAAATTGTTGAATATAAAAGAATGTCTTGTTTGCCCCACTTTTCTCTTCATGTTAGAATCTTTTTCTTTTATAATTAGTTTAAAAATTGTTAAACTGTAAGGTGTGGATATGAAACTTTGATTAAAAATCAAGTACTTTTCCTGTCCTCAAAATTTGTATAAGGTAAAATTCAGTTAAAAATAGTATGAAATATTATTTTTAAGAGAAAACACGCCAATTTTATTTTTTAAAACTTTATTAGTATAAAACAATAATATAAAAATTTATTGTTTTACCAACAATAAAGATTTATCCAAAAAATACTCTACAAGAGATATTTTAAGGCTACAAAAGAAATTTCTTCAAGAGCAATTTCAATTGGAATTAATTGAGCAAAGAACTGCAAGCAATTAATTAAAGAACAAAGTCTTTAAAAAGAATATTAAAGAGAAAACACGCCCAAAAGTGACCAGAGTGAATTTGGAAACAAAGTGACAAAGTTAACAGTGATGAAAGATGCTTTAATTCACTTTTGGGGTGGTTCAGGGGTAAAAATGATTATAAGAGTTACAAACAATGATTATAATGATTTTTTCACGTGGTTAAAAGGTTCAAAATGATTTAAAAAGGGTGGTTGGAATCTTTTATTTATTGGTTTAACAGTTTTAAACTAATTAATAAAAGGAAAAAAGATTCTAACATGAAGAGAAAAGTGGGGCAAAGAAGACATTCTTTTATAGCCATCAATTCTCTTACTCCAAAAGTAAAATTTACTCTTGTCAGTCGTGAAAAACAGTCTGACAACAGAAAAGCCAATTATGGCATCATTGAACCCTGGTTTAGACCAAAAAGGGCTGGTTTAAGCCATTTTTAGCCATTTTTAGCCATTTTAGACCCTTAAATCAGCCATTACTATAGCAATACCAGGCCTAGAGCCTTCAAAACACGTCAGAATGTGTTTCAGAGGCGTAGAAACCAGTTAAAACTGTTTTTATTATGATTGTTTTATCTTAAGGGTAGTTTTACCTTCTTGGCAACAGCTAAAACTACCCCAGTTGGTATCAAAACCTCATCATCAATTGAGTCCACAGACCCTGTAACTCAATTCCAGGCCAAAAGTGATGAACTTTTGCGTGAATTTTGACATCCCACGCCTGTCAGCAAGGATTTTGGGGGTCTAGCTCCCCCTTAGAGCTGGAGTTCCTTTTCCCCCCCCAAATTTAATCTTTCCAATTTATTTTTCCTTTAATTCCTCATCATGTATTATACTTATAATTTACACATGTAATTCAGTTCAATTGTACAGTACAATACAGTAATAATTGACACCTTATATGTAAATCAAAGTTCACTTATGTAATACACGCGCACATTTTGACATTTCAATTGAATTCAATTGAAAATACTTTAATTCCTCATAACTTCTAAACTAAACACAACACCTCAATTTTAACACAAAAATTGATGGTTAACACCACATGTGGTGTGAATTAAATTAAGGTTTTGAGGATTTTCAACTTTTGTATTGAAAATACTAAAAACTTAATTTAAGCTTATTTAGAGTTGAGTTACAAAAATTTCACTCAGAGGTGACCCCACCTGATTTTTTATGAGGAATCCAATGGTGAAATAAAATTTATATGTTTATTTATTGGATAAAAAGTTATAATAAATTTTATTTAACTTTTTTCCAAATTTATTTATTTTTTCACAATTTTGTTAAAATTTCATTTTTACTTAAATTTTTCAAGTATAAATGTAATTTTATATTTACAAAATTTAAAGTAATTTTATTTTTAAATTATAATTAATTTTTTATTTTTAATATAATTTTATATTTATATTTTTTATTTTTATTTTAATAATATAAATAAATTTATTTTATTTATATT
Organism: Austropuccinia psidii; assembly: GCA_023105745.1. Classification (NCBI taxonomy): domain Eukaryota; kingdom Fungi; phylum Basidiomycota; class Pucciniomycetes; order Pucciniales; family Sphaerophragmiaceae; genus Austropuccinia; species Austropuccinia psidii. The sequence continues at coordinate 29,460,227 of JALGQZ010000001.1, forward strand.
AATATGTTATTTTTTATATTTGTGGTCTTTTGGGTATATGAAATTACCTCTAAGGCTCACATTCCCTCCCCCTAAAAAAGAATATTACTTTGTAATATTGGTGTTTCTAGTGTGTCTGAATCTCCTCAGGAGTTTGGTGGCTTCTGGTATATCTTTCTCTTCTAACCATTCATCTTCACAAGTTGGGTCACTGTACCTAACAAGGTATTCCCTTACTTTCTTGGTTCTTAATTTCCTTTCTTTAAGAACTTTGGTTATTTTCTTAGTACCAGATGTCTCAATAGGAGGTATAACTTGGGGAATCTTATTCCTCAAGGGAAATTTCTCAGAATCACTAGATTTGTATGGCTTTATCAAGCTTACTGGAAATGTAGGGTGCTTATTGCTAAGTTCTTCAGATAACTCTACTTCAACAGCATTTTCTCCATGGAGGGCCTTAATCACAAAAGGTCCTGCAAAGGAGTCTTTTAACTTTTTACATCCTTTGATGTTATTGAAGTTAGTGGTGGATACAAGAACTAGGTCCCCCACTTTGAAATCTGGAGTTGCATGAGATTTATCCCATTTGTCTTTAGCATATGCAAAAGAGTCCTCCATGCATCTCACTGCATGCTTTCTAGCTTTGTCTAGCATTCCTTTGAAGCTAGCAGCTGTGGGATGTATTTCAATTAAGTCTTTCCTCAAGGAATCTTGGGGTAACTTGGGGTTCCATCCTTTTTCTAGAATAGCAGGAGTCTGATTGGTACTGGAATGGATTGATGTTTTATATGCTAATTCCAGTGCTGGTAACAGAGTACACCAATCATGGGTAAATCCATCACAATCTTTGAATTCAAGGCCATATGCACAAAATCTTCTCACCATGTCCTCTAAGGTTTGGATCATTCTTTCAGACCATCAGTTTGTGGGTGGTAGGCTGTAGAGAAAGACAGTTTTGTGCCAAATAATTGGTGAAGATTTGTCCATAGAGCTGAAGTGAATTTGGGATCTCTATCACTGATGATATTTGTAAATATCCCAGTCCATGACACTACTCTATTCCATATCAGAAGAGCTGTATCCATGGCTGTATCATCTTTGTGACATGGTAAAAAGATTGGAGTTTTACTGAATCTGTCCACAATTACTAGGCAAGCATTATAGCTCCTGTCACCTCCTGGTGGTAGGCCAGTTACCCAATCCATATGGACAATTTCCCAAGGTCTGTTTGGTTCTTGGATTTTCATCATATTTCCAAGTCTTTTTCCAGTGGATTTATTTGCCTTTTGGCATCTGTCACAGGTTTTGCAATATTCTGCAACATCTTTTTGCCACATTGGCCACCATATGCAGGTCTTTACTTTCTCTCTTGTTCTGTCCTCAGAAAGATGTCCTGAAAAGGGACTATCATGGCATTCTTTCAGTACAAGATTGATTAATGACCTGTCTACAACTGTCATGACACATGTGTGCTTGGTTCTGTGGTAAATTATACCATCCAGTAGGTGAAATCTCCCTTCATTATAAGATTTTCTCCATACTTCATCCAAGGCATGTATTAGAGAGTTGTCTTTACAGTCTTTGTTAAGTAATTGGCATAAGATGCTACAATTCTTATCTTGAGTGTAACTATTTCTGACTTCTTCAAAGAAGGTGGTGTTCAAGTCTGTAACACTTATTCCTTCTATTGGAATTTGTGGTGAAGCTTCTTCTGGAACATAAGCAGGATTATCAATGTTATTTGGTAATGGCCATCTGCTTAGTCCATCTGCATTCTTATGAATATTCCCATCCTTATGAACAATAGTCATATTGCCTCTGTATTCTTGTATGGCTATTTGCCATCTGAGCATGTGTCTGTTAGGTGTTTTCATGTTCAAAAGTGATTTCACAGCTGTACAATCTGTTATTACTTCAAAAACACATCCCTCTAAGAAATAGTTCAATTTCTCTAAGGCCCAGACAAGGCATAGACATTCCATTTGACTTGCTCCATATCTGGCTTCAGTTGGTTTGATTTGCCTGGATATGAAACATATTGGTCCTTCTACAGGTTTGTCATTTATGATCTGAACTTGGTGAAGTGCAGCACCTAGTCCATCCCCTGATGCATCAATATACAGTTTGAAAGGCAATTTAAAGTCTGGCATCAGTAAGAGTGGAGCAGTGGTCAATGCTTCTCTTAGAGACTCAAAAGCTTTGACTCTGTCAACAGTCATCTCAAATACTGTGTCTTTGTCACACAACTTATAAAGTGGTCTTGCTATGGATGCAAAGTCTTTAATGTGTTGCCTGTAATATCCTGCAAAACCTAAGAATGACTGAATTTCCTTCTTATTCTGAGGCATGGGTTTTAACAATACTGCTGCAACTTTGTTTTTATCAATTCCAAGGGACAAACCAGATACAACATGTCCTAGTGCCTTAAGTTCTTTAAATCCAAAATGACATTTCTTCAAGGAGATTTTCATGTTTACTGATTGGATTTTTGTCAAAACTCTTGATAATCTGTACATGTGCTCCTCCCAAGTCTTTGAACAGATAATAATGTCATCAATGTAAATGATTAACCATCCCTCTGAGAGTTCTTCAGGGAAGATTTCATTCATCATTCTTTGGAAGTGTGAAGGTGCATTTTTGATACCAAAGGGCATCCTTAAGTATTCATACACTCCACAATGAACAATAATTCTCAAGTATTTTCTTGCTCTTGGTGTTACTACATTTTGATGGAATCCTTTAAGGGCATCCATAGTGGTTATATACACTGCTTGAGATATTTGAGTAAGGGCAATTTGGATTTTTGGTATTGGGTATCTGTCTGGAACAGTGTAAGTGTTCAGAGCTCTAAAGTCCCCAACCATTCTCGATTTTCCATTATGCCACGCCACTATGACTGGTGTAGTTATTTCTACTTCCTCATTGTGGCCTACTTTTCTTATTACACCAAGGTCTAGAAGTTCTTTGATATGAATTTCTAGAGCTTCTCTTGATTTTGGACTTGCTGGATAAGCAGGTCTTCTTAAGAGTGGTGGATAAGGTCTCTCAATGTTAAGAATGATGTCAACTTCATGACCAATAATTGCTTACAGGGGTTCTTTGTCTGTAGCAAATGCTCCTCTGTGGTCATACAAAAGGGAAGAAAGTTCATTTTCTTGCTTATCAGTCAGATGAAGGCTTATTTCAGCCTCATTTAACTGTTCAGACATGAATTTCTCTAACTCTAAGTTGACTGGTGATACTTTGTTTACTGTAATTTGTCTTTTAAAGGGTAAAAAGGCAAATTTCTGGCGCTTATTGTCTCCAATTGTAAAGTATCTGTCTTTGTTATTATGTAAATCTATCCCATACATGATTAAATAGTCATTTCCCAATATAAAATGGGTACTAGAGCAATTTTCCATAACAACAAATTCAACTGTGATCCTTAAATTCCCATTTATGTGTGGGAATATGACATTGGTCTCAAAGATTCCTAATGCTTTCATTGGGTTACTTGCACTGTTGAATTTTATACCATCAATTGGTAACAATTGGTCTTCAAAATTTGGTACACAAGTCTTAAGAAAAGATTTTCCAACACAAGAGCAGAAGGCTCCTGGGTCAAGCAAAAGTTTGGTGGGTTTGTTGTCAATCACCACTTCTGTTATACAGGAGTTACCAGCTGTATAACCTTTTCCTCTGTTTGGTTTTGTCTTCATAAGTTGTGCATCTTGAACTTTTGATAAATCAACTTGACCATTGCTCAATTGTGGTAAGTGGGAATAAGATTCCATGATGTCAAAAGTGGCATTGATATTTTCTATATCTTTTGAAGATTCAGAGAATATGGATGACTTATCATCTGAATTGTCTTCAATTATGTCTTCTTTTTCAACATCTGGTTCTTTTTCAATGTCAATTTCATTGATTTTCCCCCTTTTTGGACATGTATTGGCTAAATGGGTGGTGCTTTGGCAAATATGGCATTTTCTGACTGTATCTGCAGATTTATATTTAATATTACTAGAATTTTCTTTGGGGTTTTTGTCCACAGAATCTTTCCAAGGTGTATTAAACCTTGTTTTAAGATTCACCCTACTAGAACCAATTTTGGTTCTGGTGGTTACTTCTTCTAGTATATTGATAATATCCTCTGCTGAAGATTGTTCAGTAGTCCTGCTTTTGACAGCATGCTCTAAGTCACCTCCACATTGTCTCAGAATTTTTCTATGGATCATAAATTCTGACATGTCAGGATATAATGCTGTTAATCTGTCCTTTTGTTGGCAAAACCATGGTAAAGCTTTGTCTTTATCAGCATTAAATTTGGCAGATTCAAAGGCTGTTTCAACTTTAAACCTCCAAGCATCATTTGCCCATTTGTTGATGATTTGGGTTTTCCACCAAGTCCAACTCTGGTGTCCATGTGCTTGTCTTATTTTGATGTACCATCTGTGAGCTGATCTGGTAAACAAGGTGTTAAACCTGGCTGTTACCAATCTGTCTGGTAATTCAAAATCCTCTTTGATCATGTCAATACCTCTAATGAATTCCATATGGTCATACTCTCCTTCACCACTGAAGTGAGGCCATTCTTTAAGTTTTGGAACTTCTTTCAAGAGTGCTTGGCCCATTGATGGTTCCAAGTTATGAAAAGAAGTGGATAATTCATTTTTTAATTGTGAATTATCAGGATCCAATACTTGTGGATTTGGAATTCTTGTGCCCTCATTTTGATTTAGAGGTGTAGACATTCTTGGTAAGGTGTTCAGTATTTGTTCAATGTCATTCATTTTACTGTTGCTACACCTTTGGGAATTTCTGTATTCATGTTGGAAGCTTTGTATTAAATTTATTACTTCAATTTTATACATGTCTTCCTTATGTGTCAGTTCTTGCCATAACTCTGTCTGTCTTGTATTATCAGCAGTGACTTGATTCAATTTCATTGATAATTTTGATACTTCTTCTTGTGAAGCATCAAAACACTTTTTCAAGGCAATGGTATATGTCTTTACTTCAGTAAATGAATTTGAAATGTCATCAAGGACTTTCTTGTTATCTGTTTTGATAATATTTATGGCTTGTTTAATTCTTGTTTCAATCATGTCATCAATATTGAATTTAGAATATTTATCTGTTAATTCTTTAATAATGGCAGATTGTTCATTTATTTTAATGTTAGAAGAATTGTCATTATTAGAATTTTTAATTGTTCTTAAAACTTTTTCAAAACACATAAGTGTTTCATTAATTTGGCACAGACTCAGGTTGTTTGTTTTAATGTTGTTACAAATGGATTCATTTTTATCAGAAAGATGTTTTTTCACGTCATTTATAGCATCATACAACTCTGGGATGGAATCAAATATATCAGAAATCATTTCTGGAACTTTAATCTGGCTTCCTCCTTCTTTTGTAATTCCATCATGGTTCTGGCCATCTGAAATACATTTTCCATGGCATCCTGCTGAATCTTTGGGATTCTGTAGCCCTGGCTGTAAGGTTTTGGGGCTGTTACCTTCCCTTTGCCCTTGTTTGGAGTTTGTGGCTGCTTTTTCACGTTGGAATTGCTGCTGCTGGCCACTGGGGCTGTTTTTGGCACTGGTTTGGCTGGTGGAGGGTTGTTTTTCCTCCATTCTAGTGTCAAAAGCATCATGTTTTTCTTCTCCATCAATGGATGCCATCCATTGAGCAATTTGCAAGTGTTGAGATGGCCCACGAATTTTCTTACTGTCAGGTAAGAATTCATGCAATTCTTCCACAGGTCTGCAAGGATCTGGTACTCCTTGAATTGGAGTGCATTGTTGTATGCACTGTGGCTGGCTTTGTATATGTCCACAGAGGCTTGTTGTGGCGGTGTCAGCTCTTTTTGAAGGTAAAATGGTATTATCAGCTTCAGAATGACCCATTTTAGTTGTTTGGAAGTCATCAACTGACCCTTTTCCTTCTGTACCTGGTTGGCCTCTGCCATAATCACGTCTATTACCTTTTTGGGAGCTGCTTGAGGGGTTGTAGCTGGCTCCTGACCTGGTTGAAGGCATAATTATGGTTAAAAAAGGCTTAAAATAGTATTTTTACGTCAAAAACTTACTATTGGCCAAATTTTTGGCTTTCTGAAGTGTATTACTTATATCCAAGTTAATTAATTCAGAAGATATTGGTTCAGGTTGATTATTTTGAGTCACAATAACAGTACTATTATGATCAGAATTAGCAGTACTGGCAGGGATAATGCTGGTTACTGTTGAGGCTGTTTCAATGTTTTCTTGTCTTACCACGTTGTCAGACACTAAAATTAATGAAAAAGCCAATTAACTAAGTAAAAAAAGGTTATTTCAAAAAGGAAATAAAAATATAAGCCTCACTTATAATATGAAAAAAAATTATTTTTTAAGGATTTTTTTGGATTATAAGTATTTTTTATATGTTTTTAAATTTTTCAATATAAGAAAAAGATTTAAAAAGAGTAAAAAAATATGTCACAGGTAAAATATCACGGCTGGGCCCCCAAATGTAAGATGTGGATATGAAACTTTGATTAAAAATTAAGTACTTTTCCTGTCCTCAAAATTTGTATAAGGTAAAATTCAGTTAAAAATAGTATGAAATATTATTTTTAAGAGAAAACACGCCAATTTTATTGTTTATAACTTTATTAGTATAAAACAATAATATAAAAATTTATTGTTTTACCAACAATAAAGATTTATCCAAAAAATACTCTACAAGAGATATTTTAAGGCTACAAAAGAAATTTCTTCAAGAGCAATTTCAATTGGAATTAATTGAGCAAAGAACTGCAAGCAATTAATTAAAGAACAAAGTCTTTAAAAAGAATATTAAAGAGAAAACACGCCCAAAAGTGACCAGAGTGAATTTGGCAACAAAGTGACAAAGTTAACAGTGATGAAAGATGCTTTAATTCACTTTTGGGGTGGTTCAGGGGTAAAAATGATTATAAGAGTTACAAACAATGATTATAATGATTTTTTCACGTGGTTAAAAGGTTCAAAATGATTTAAAAAGGGTGGTTGGAATCTTTTATTGATTGGTTTAACAGTTTTAAACTAATTAATAAAAGGAAAAAAGATTCTAACATGAAGAGAAAAGTGGGGCAAAGAAGACATTCTTTTATAGCCATCAATTCTCTTACTCCAAAAGTAAAATTTACTCTTGTCAGTCGTGAAAAACAGTCTGACAACAGAAAAGCCAATTATGGCATCATTGAACCCTGGTTTAGACCAAAAAGGGCTGGTTTAAGCCATTTTTAGCCATTTTTAGCCATTTTAGACCCTTAAATCAGCCATTACTATAGCAATACCAGGCCTAGAGCCTTCAAAACACGTCAGAATGTGTGTCAGAGGCGTAGAAACCAGTTAAAACTGTTTTTATTATGATTGTTTTATCTTAAGGGTAGTTTTACCTTCTTGGCAACAGCTAAAACTACCCCAGTTGGTATCAAAACCTCATCATCAATTGAGTCCACAGACCCTGTAACTCAATTCCAGGCCAAAAGTGATGAACTTTTGCGTGAATTTTGACATCCCACGCCTGTCAGCAAGGTTTTGGGGGTCTAGCTCCCCCTTAGAGCTGGAGTTCCTTTTCCCCCCCAAATTTAATCTTTCCAATTTATTTTTCCTTTAATTCCTCATCATGTATTATACTTATAATTTACACATGTAATTCAATTCAATTGTACAGTACAATACAGTAATAATTGACACCTCATATGTAAATCAAAGTTCACTTATGTAATACACGCGCACATTTTGACATTTCAATTGAATTCAATTGAAAATACTTTAATTCCTCATAACTTCTAAACTAAACACAACACCTCAATTTTAACACAAAAATTGATGGTTAACACCACATGTGGTGTGAATTAAATTAAGGTTTTGAGGATTTTCAACTTTTGTATTGAAAATACTAAAAACTTAATTTAAGCTTATTTAGAGTTGAGTTACAAAAATTTCACTCAGAGGTGACCCCACCTGATTTTTTATGAGGAATCCAATGGTGAAATAAAATTTATATGTTTATTTATTGGATAAAAAGTTATAATAAATTTTATTTAACTTTTTTCCAAATTTATTTATTTTTTCACAATTTTGTTAAAATTTCATTTTTACTTAAATTTTTCAAGTATAAATGTAATTTTATATTTACAAAATTTAAAGTAATTTTATTTTTAAATTATAATTAATTTTTTATTTTTAATATAATTTTATATTTATATTTTTTATTTTTATTTTAATAATATAAATAAATTTATTTTATTTATATTAATATGTTATTTTTTATATTTGTGGTCTTTTGGGTATATGAAATTACCTCTAAGGCTCACATAAACCAATCAATAAAGAATTTCAACCAACCTTTATAAATCATTTTAAACCTTCCAAAAACGTTAAAAAACCATTATCATAATTTTTTTGTAACCCTTATGATAATTTTTACCACTGAACCACCCCAAAAGTGAATTTAAGCATCTTTCATCACTGTTAACTTTATCACTTTGTTTCCAAATTCATTCTGGTCACTTATGGGCGTGTTTTCTCTTTAAATATCTTTTTAAGGACTTTGTTCTTGAATTAATTGCTTGCAGCTCTTTGCTCAATTAATTCCAATGGAAATTGCTCTTGAAGAAATTTCTTTTGTAGCCTTAAATATCTCTTGTAGCGTGTTTTTGGATAACACTTTATTGTTGGTAAAACAATAAATTTTTATAATATATTATTCTCTTATACTTACAAAGCTAAAAACAATAAAATTTGTGTGTTTTCTCTTTAAAAATACTATTTTTTACTATTCTTAAATAATTTTACCTTATACAAATTTTGAGGACAGAAAAGGTACTTGATATCTTATCAAAGCTTCATATCCACACCTTACATTTGGGGGCCCAGCTGTGATATTTTACCTGTGACATATTTTTTTTACTCTTTTTAATCCTTTTTCTAATATTGTAAAATTTAAAAAACATATAAAAAATACTTATAATACAAAAAATCCATAAAAAATATTTTTTTTTCATATTATAAGTGAGGCTTATATTTTCATTTCTTTTTTGAAATACCTTTTTTACTTAATTAATTGTGTTTTTCATTAATTTTAGTTTCTAACAACGTGGTTAGATAATAAAATATTGAAACAGCCTCAACAGTTACCAGAATTATTCCTGCAAGTACTGTTAATTCTGACCATAATAGTACTGTTATTGTGACTCAGAATAATCAACCTGAAGCAATTTCTTCTGAATTGATTAACTTGGATATAAGTAATACTCTTCAGAAAGCTAAGAATTTGGCCAATAGTAAGTTTTTTTGACGTAAAATTACTATTTTAAAAGCTTTTTAATTATAAAATATGCCTTCAACCAGATCGGGAGCAAGCTATAACCCCTCAAGCAGCTCCCAGAAAGGTCATAGATGTAATTATGGCAGAAGCCAATCAGTTACACAAGGACAAGGGTCAGTTGATGACCTCCAAATTAATAAATTGTGTCATTTTGAAGCCAATAAAACGTTTTTACCTTCAAAAAGAGGTGACACTGCCACAAGAAGCCTCAGTGGACATTTACAAAGCCAGTCAGAAGGCTTACAACAATGCATTGCAGCACAAAGAGTACCAGATCCATGCAGATCTGTGGAAAAACTGCATGAATTACTACATGACTGTGAGAATGTTTCTGGGCCATCCCAAAACCTGCAAGTTGCTCAATGGATGGAATCCATTGATGGAAAAGAAGAACGTGATGCTCTTAACAGCACAATGGAGGACAAACAACCCTCCACCACCCAATCAAGAGCCAAAAACAGCCCCAGTGGCCAGAAGCAGTAATTCCAATGTGAAAAAGCAGCCACAAGCTCAGAACAAGGGAAAAGGAAAGGCACCATCCACAAAACCTTACAGCCAGGGCTACAGGATTCCAAAAATTCAACAGGATGCCATGAAAATGTATTTTAGATGGCCAGAACAAGGATGGAATTAAAAAACAAGGACAAAGCCTGATTAAAGTACGAGAAATGATTTCTGACATTTTTGATGCTATCCCAGAGTTTTATGAAGCTATAAATGACATAAAAAGTCATATTTCTGATAAAAATTCATCAATTTGTAACAATCTTAAAACAAAGAACTTGAGTCTGAGCCAAATCAATGAAACACTTATATTTTTTGAAAAATATTTAAGAACAATTAAAACTTCCAATAATGATGATTCTGTTGGCAATAAGGTAAATGAACAATCTGCCAATCTTAAGGAATTAACAGACAAATATTCTAAATTCAATATTGATGACATAAGTGAAACAAGAATAAAACAAGCCATAAGTACTATCAAAGAGGATAATAAGAAAGCTCTTGATGATATTTCAAAATCATTTACTGAAGTAAAGACACATATAATTTCATTGAAAAAATGTTTTTATACCTCAAAAGAGGAAATATCAAAATTAACAACAAAGCTAAATGAGGTTATCCCTGATAATACTAAACACACAGAATCATGAAATGAGCTTACATATAAAGAGGATGATCATAAAAAGAATTTAATAAACTCTATAAAAAGCTTACAACATGAATTAAGAGATTCAAAAAGGTGTAACAAAAGTAAAATGAATGATATTGAGCAACTACTAAACACCTTACCAAGAATGTCTACACCTCTGAATCAAAATGAGGGTACAAGAATATCTCATCCACAAGTATTGGATATGGAAAATTCACAGTTAAAAAATGAATTTTCTACTTCTTTTCATAACTTGAAACCATTAATGGGCCAAGCACCCTTGAAAGAAGTTCTAAAACTGAATGAATGGCCTCACTTCAGTGGTGAAGGAGAGTATGACCATATGGAATTCATCAGAGGTATTGACATGACCAAAGAATATTTTGAATTACCAGACAGATTGGTAACAGCTAGATTCAACACCTTGTTTACCAAATCAGCTCACAGATGGTATATCAAATTGAGACTAGCACATGGACACCAAATGTGAGCCTTAGGGGTAATTTCATATACCCAAAAGACCACAAATACAAAAATAACATATTAATATAAATAAAATAAATTTATTTATATTATTAAAATAAAAATCAAAATATAAATATAAAATTATATTAAAAATAAAAAAATTAAATTACAATTTAAAAATAAAAATACATTAAATTTTGTAAGTATAAAATTACATTTATACTTGAAAAAATTAAGTAAAAATGAAATTTTAACAAAATTGTGAAAAAATAAATATATTTGGAAAAAGGTTAAATAAAAATTATCATAGCTTTTTATCCAATAAATAAACACATAAAAATTATTTCACCATTGGATTCCTCATAAAAAATCAGGTGGGGTCACCTCTGAGTGAAATTCTTGTAACTCAACTCTAAATAAGCTTAAATTAAGTTTTTAGTATTTTCAATACAAAAGTTGAAAATCCTCAAAACTTTAATTTGATTCACACCACATGTGGTGTTAACCATCAATTTTTGTGTTAGAATTGAGGTGTTGTGTTTAGTTTAGAAGTTATGAGGAATTGAAGTATTTTCAATTGAATTCAATTGAAATGTCAAAATGTGCGCGTGTATTACATAAATGAACTTTTATTTACATATGAGGTGTCAATTATTACGGTATTGTACTGTACAATTGAATTGAATTACATATGTAAATTATAAGTATGATACATGATGAGGAATTAAAGGAAAAATAAATTGGAAAGATTAAATTTTGGGGGGAAAAGGAACTCCAGCTCTAAGGGGGAGCTAGACCCCCAAAATCCTCGCTGACAGGCGTGGGATGTCAAAATTCACGCAAAAGTCCATCACTTTTGGCCTGGAATTGAGTTACAGGGTCTGTGAACTCAATTGATGATGAGGTTTTGATACCAACTGGGGTAGTTTTAGCTGTTGCCAAGAGGGTAAAACTACCCTTAAGATAAAACGATCATACTAAAAACCGTTTTAACTGGTTTCTACGCCCTGACACACATTCTGACGTGTTTTGAAGGCTCTAGGCCTGGTATTGCTATAGTAATGACTGATTTAAGGGTCTAAAATGGCTAAAAATGGCTTAAACCAGCCCTTTTTGGTCTGAACCAGGGTTCAATGATGCCACAATTGGCCTTTCTGTTGTCAGACTGTTTTTTACAACTGACAAGAGGAAATTTTACTTTTGGAGTAAGAGAATTGGTGGCTATAAAAGAATGTCTTCTTTGCCCCACTTTTCTCTTCATGTTAGAATCTTTTCCTTTTATTAATCAGTTTAAACACTGTTAAACCAATTAATAAAAGATTCCAACTACCATTTTTCAAATCATTTTAATCCTTTTAACCACGTGAAAAAATCATTATAATCATTTTTACCCCTGAACCACCCCAAAAGTGAATTAAAGCATCTTTCATCACTGTAAACTTTGTCACTTTGTTTCCAAATTCACTCTGGTCACTTTTGGGCATGTTTTCTCTTTAATATTCTTTCTAAAGACTTTTTTCTTTAATTAATTGCTTGCAGTTCTTTGCTCAATTCATTCCAATTGAAATTGCTCTTGAAGAAATTTCTTTTGTAGCCTCAAAATATCTCTTGTAGAGTATTTTTTGGATAAATTTTTATTGTTGGTAAAACAATAAAGTTTTATAATATTATTGTTTTATACTAATAAGGTTATAAACAATAAAATTGGCGTGTTTTATCTTAAAAATAATATTTTTTACTATTTTTAATTGATTTTTCCCTTATACAAATTTTGAGGACAGGAAAAGTACTTGATTTCTAATCAAAGTTTCATATCCACACGTTACATTTGGGGGCCCAGCCGTGATATTTTACCTGTGACATATTTTTTTACTCTTTTTAAATCTTTTTCTTATATTGAAAAATTTAAAAACATATAAAAAATACTTATAATCCAAAAAATCCATAAAAAAATAATTTTTTTCATATTATAAGTGAGGCTTATATTTTTATTTATTTTTTGAAATAACCTTTTTTTTACTTAATTAATTGACTTTTTCATTAATTTTAGTGTCTGACAACTTGGTAAGACAAGAAAACATTGAAACAGCATCAACAGTCACCAGCATTATTCCTGCTAGTACTATTAATTCAGACCATAATAGTACTGTTATTGTGACTCATAAAAACCAACACGAACCAATATCTTCTGAATTGATTAACTTGGACATAAGTAATACTCTTCAGAAAGCATAATATTTGGCCAATAGTAAGTTTTTTGACGTAAAATTACTATTTTAAGCCTTTTTAACCATAATTATGCCTTCAACCAGGTCAGGAGCCAACTATAACCCCTCAAGCAGCTCCCAGAAAGGTAATAGACGTGATTATGGCAGAGGACAATCAGGTACAGAAGGAAAAGGGTCAGTTGATGACTTGCAAACAACTAAAATGGGTCATTCTGAAGCTGATAATACCATTTTACCTTCAAAAAGAGCTGACAACGCCACAACAAGCCTCTGTGGACATATACAAAGCCAGCCACAGTGCATACAACAATGCACTTCAATTCAAAGAGTACCAGATCCTTGCAGACCTGTGGAAGAATTGCATGAATTCTTACCTGACAGTAAGGAAATTCCTGGGCCATCCCAACACTTTCAAATTGCTCAATGGATGGCATCCATTGATGGAGAAGAAAAACATGATGCTGTTGACACTAGAATGGAGGAAAAACAACCCTCCACCACCCAAACCAGTGCCAAAAACAGCCCCAGTGGCCAGAACCAGCAATTCCAACGTGAAAAAACGGCCACAAGTTCAAACAAGGGCAAAGGGAAGGCACCAGCTCCAAAACCTTACAGCCAGGGCTACAGGATGCTATGGAAAATGTATTTCAGATGGCCAGAACCATGATTGAATTACAGAAGAAAGAGGAAGCCAGATTGAAATTCCAGAAATGATTTCTGATATATTTGATTCCATCCCAGAGTTGTATGATGCTATAAATGACGTGAAAAAACATCTCTCTGATAAAAATGAAACCATTTGTAACAACATTAAAACAAACAACCTGAGTCTTTGCCAAATTAATGAAACACTCATGTGTTTTGAAAAAGGTTTAAGAACAATTAAAATTTCCAATAATGATCATTCTTTTGGCAATAAAATAAATGAACAATAAGCCATTATTAACGAATTAACAGATAAATATTGTAAATTCAATATTGATGACATAATTGAAACAAGAATTAAACAAGCCATAAATATTATCAAAACAGATAAAAAGAAAGTCCTTGATGAAATTTCAAATTCATTTACTGAAGTAAAGACATATACCATTGCCTTGAAAAAATGTTTTGATGCTTCACAAGAAGAAGTATGAAAATTATCAATGAAATTGAATCAAGTCACTGCTGATAACACAAGACAGACAGAGTTATGGCAAGAACTAACACATAAGGAAGACATGTAGAAAATTGAAGTAATAAATTTAATACAAAGCTTCCAACATGAATACAGAAATTCCCAAAGGTGTAGCAACAGTAAAAGAAATGACATTGAACAAATACTGAACACCTTACCAAGAACTTCTACACCTCTAAATCAAAATGAGGGCACAAGAATTCCAAATCCACAAGTATTGGACCCTGATAATTCACAATTAAAAAATAAATTATCCACTTCTTTTCATAACTTGGAACCATCAATGGGCCAAGCATTCTTGAAAGAAGTTCCAAAACTTAAAGAATGGCCTCACTTCAGTGGTGAAGGAGAGTATGACCATATGGAATTCATTAGAGGTATTGAAATGATGAAAGAGTATTTTGAATTACCAGACAGATTGGTAACAGCCAGATTTAACACCTTGTTTACCAGATCAGCTCACAGATGGTACATCAAAATAAGGCAAGCACATGGACACCAGAGTTGGACTTGGTGGAAAACCCAAATCATCAACAAATGGGCAAATGATGCTTGGAGGTTTAAAGTTGAAACAGCCTTTGAATCTGCCAAATTTAATGCTGATAAAGACAAAGCTTTACCATGGTTTTGCCAACAAAAAGACAGATTAACAGCATTATATCCTGACATGTCAGAATTTATGATCCTTAGAAAAATTCTCAGACAATGTGAGCCTTGAGGTATATTTTACATACCCAAATAGGCCACAATTATCTTAAAAAGAAATTTTGAATTATGCACAACTCATAAGTCATGCATATATCCAAAATTCATCATTTTCAATTTCAGAAAAGATGAATAACTTTTTTTTGAGTAAGTAAATCCATGGATTTAAGACCAGATTTGGATTCTACACATAAATTCACCTAGGGTAGCCCCATAGAGTGAATAAGCTCAATTTAAGTATTTGAGGTGGTAAAATGGAAAATACTTCAATACCACATCATTAATACCACATAAAAGATCCGTGAAAAGTTTTGTTTTTCTTGATTTTAAGCCAAAATAATGGGAAAGTGAGAAATCCCATGTTACATATACACTAAAAATGGTGTTATGCATGTTTTGAGCACTTAATATCATGGTATTCTTACATGGACCTTTGGTACACCCATAGTGGATATCTCACTTTAAGCTTAATTTTCTATTTTTACGTGAAAAATAAGTAAGGGGGACAAAAGAAATCAAAGAGAGCCAGGGTACCCAACTTCTGAGCCCTCAGAGGCATGGATAGCTCCAGAGCATGGATCCATGGCTCATCTTGGCCCAATTGGTAAACTAAAACTCTTTGGGAACTTGGTTACCAAGTTACACCTACTGTAATCATAAGAAAATAGCAAATAACCTGCTATTTTGACGTGCCAAGGAGGTAATGAGCTACTTAGACTCCTGTAACCACGTCAATTCTTGATGACTTTCCATGACTAGACCCTAAAAGATTAATTAAAACCCTTTTGGGACATATATTCATTGATTTACCTCATAGCAACCAGCAAAATACTGCTATTTGGAATTCTACGTAGAAATGAGGTAAAAACTTCAAAAATTCATTAAAAATACAATTCTTAATGGATCCTTCTGAAACGTTCAGGACTAATAAAGAACTGTATTATCTATGGTACAACCAAAAAGAATTATGGTTTTACTAGTAAAATTCAAAGGTTTACTTACAGTCCATTTTTGACCATTCTACATGAAACACCGAATCTTCAAAAATTCACAGTAATTACAACCTGTGATGAAATTGGCAATAACATTGATAACTTTGAGAAATCAATGATTATTTTATAATAAAAGAAGATTTACAGATGTTACTCCTTTTATTCTTAACCATATTGGGGTTGGTAGTCATGTAAAAGCATCAAATAAGTAATTATGATAATCTTACGTGACAACTGATGATGCAATCAATAATCCAAAAGGGTTTATTGTTTTCTCACTCACTGGTTTTTCAGTTTGCTCCATTTCATGCCTCTGTGAGCTGTTGTTGACTTAAAAGAGGCCTCCTCTTGCTGTTTTTTCCAAGAATCATCTTATCAATTTATTAAATCATTATTACCAACAAGTAAGTATTAGTTACAGCTATTCTTAAGTGTTTTAAATCTTTCAGAATCAACCAGAAAGACGTGAAATCATAGAATCCAACTATATATTGTTGTAATACTGTTATAAATCCTTTTGATCCCTTAAAATCCACAATTCCACGTCAAATTTCTCTACTTATATCTATCAATAAGTTCTTTGGAGTATTAGTGAGTCATTTATCTTTAGTTCTTAAAGTTTTTCTCTAGTAATAGTTTTCTTCAAGAATTATCTTTATAATTATTCTTGTAAAAGATAATTATATATTAAAATAATTTTATTATTTTAATAAAAGAAGTTTTTATTATTAAATTCTTCTTGTAATTGATTCTTGTAGACAATTACTGCTCACTGTTATGATCACTAGTAGTGTATAACATGTGAAAGAAATAATTTTATAATTATTTAATTGTGGTTATAATAATTTTTATTATTATATTTCATAAGAACAGACATAGTACTGTTGATTAATAGTAATATTATCATCAGTTTCATAGTCACATCTTACAGACAATGTGGAGGTGAGTTAGAGCATGCTGTCAAAAGCAGGGCTACTGAACAATCTTCAGTAGAAGATATTATCAATATATTAGAAGAAGTAACCACCAGAACCAAAATTGGTTCTAGTAGGGTGAATCTCAAAACAAGGTTTAATACACCTTGGAAAGATTCTGTGGACAAAAACCCCAAAGAAAATTCTAGTAATATGAAGTATAAATCTGCAGATACAGTAAGAAAGTGCCATATTTTCCAAAGCACCACCCATTTATCTAATACATGTCCAAAAAGGGGGGAAATCAATGAAATTGACATTGAAAAGAACCTGATGTTGAAA
Organism: Austropuccinia psidii; assembly: GCA_023105745.1. Taxonomy (NCBI): domain Eukaryota; kingdom Fungi; phylum Basidiomycota; class Pucciniomycetes; order Pucciniales; family Sphaerophragmiaceae; genus Austropuccinia; species Austropuccinia psidii. The sequence goes on from JALGQZ010000001.1 coordinate 29,477,527, forward strand.
AAGAAGACATAATTGAAGACAATTCAGATGATAAGTCATCCATGTTTTCTGAATCTTCAAAAGATATTGAAAATATCAATGCCACTTTTGACATCATGGAATCTTATTCCCACTTGCCACAATTGAGTAATGGTCAAGTTGATTTATCAAAAGTTCAAGATGCACAACTTATGAAGACAAAACCAAACAGAGGGAAAGGTTATACAGCTGGTAACTCCTGTATAACAGAGGTGGTGATTGACAACAAGCCCATCAAACTTTTACTTGACCCAGGAGCCTTCTGCTCTTGTGTTGGAAAATCTTTTCTTAAGACTTGTGTACCAAATTTTGAAGACCAATTGTTACCAATTGATGGTATAAAATTCAACAGTGCAAGTAACCTAATGAAAGCATTAGGAATCTTTGAGACCAATGTCATATTCCCACACATCAATGGGAATTTAAGAATCACAGTTGAATTTGTTGTTATGGAAAATTGCTCTAGTACCCATTTTATATTGGGAAATGACTATTTAATCATGTATGGGATAGATTTACATAATAACAAAGACAGATACTTTACAATTGGGGACAATAAGCGCTAAAAATTTGCCTTTTTACCATTTAAAAGACAAATTACAGTAAACAAAGTATCACCAGTCAACTTAGAGTTAGAAAAACTCAAGTCTGAACAGTTAAATGAGGCTCAAATAAGCCTTCATCTGACTGATAAACAAGAAAATGAACTTTCTTCCCTTTTGTATGACCACAGAGGAGCATTTGCTACAGACAAAGAACCTCTAGGAGCAATTATTGGTCATGAAGCTGACATCATTCTGAACATTGAGAGACCTTATCCACCACTCCTAAGAAGACCTGCATATCCAGCAAGTCCAAAATCAAGAGATGTTCTGGAAATTCATATCAAAGAACTTCTGGACCTTGGTGTAATAAGAAAAGTAGGCCACAATGAAGAGGTAGAAACAACTACACCAGTCATAGTGGCGTGGCATAATGGAAAATCCAGAATGGTTGGTGACTTTAGAGCTTTGAACACTTACACTGTTCAAGACAGATATCCAATACCAAAAATCCAAATTGCCCTTACTCAAATATCTCAAGCAGTGTATATAACCACTATGGATGCCCTTCAAGAATTCCATCAAAATGTGGTGACACCAAGAGCAAGAAAATACTTAAGAATTATTGTTCATTGTGGAGTGTATGAATACTTAAGAATCCCTTTGGTATTGAAAATGCACCTTCACATTTCCAAAGAATGATGAATGAATACTTCCCTGAAGAACTCTCAGAGGTATGGTTAATCATTTACATTGATGACATTATTGTCTGTTCCAAAACTTGGGAGGAACACATGTACAGATTGTCCAGAGTTTTGACAAAAATTCAATCAGTGAACATGAAAATCTCCTTGAAGAAATGTCATTTTGGGTTTAAAGAACTTAAGGCACTAGGACATGTTGTATCTTGTTTGTCCCTTGGAATTGACAAACGCAAAGTTGCAGCAGTATTGCTAAAGCCCATGCCTCAGAATAAGAAGGAAATTCAGTCATTTTTAGGTTTTGCAGAATATTACAGGCAACACATTAAAGATTTTGCATCCATAGCAAGACCACTTTATAAATTGGGTGACAAGGACACAGTATTTGAAATGACTGTTGACAGAGTCAAAGCTTTTGAGTCTCTAAGAGAAGCCTTGACCACTGCTTTACTCTTACTGATGCCAGACTTTAAATTGCCTTTTAAATTGTATATTGATGCATCAGGGGATGGGCTGGGTGCTGCACTTCACCAAGTTCAGATCATAAATGATAAACCTGTAGAAGGACCCATATGTTTCATATCCAGGCAGATCAAACCAACTGAAGCCAGGTATGGAGCAAGTCAAATGGAATGTCTATGCCTTGTCTGGGCCTTGGAAAAATTGAACTACTTCTTGGAGGGATGTGTTTTTGAAGTAATAACAGATTGTACAGCTGTCAAGTCACTTTTAAACATGAAAACACCCAACAGACATATGCTCAGATGGCAAATAGCCATACAGGAATACAGACGCAATATGACTATTGTTCATAAGGATGGGAATATTCATAAGAATGCAGATGGACTAAGCAGATGGCCATTACCAAATAATATTTATAATCCTGCTGATGTGCGAGGAGAAGCTTCACCACAAATCCTAATAGAAGGAATAAGTGTTACAGACTTGAACACCACCTTCTTTGAGGATGTCAGGAATAGTTACACTCAAGATAAGAATTGTAGCATCTTATGCCAATTATTTAAAAAAGACTGTAAAGACAACTCTCTAATACATGCCTTGGACAAAGTATGGAAAAGATGTTATGATGAAGGAAGATTTCACCTACTGGATGGTATAATTTACCACAGAACCAAGCACACATGTGTCATGACAGTTGTAGACAGGTCATTAATCAATCTTGTACTGAAAGAATGCCATGATAGCCCCTTTTCAGGACATCTGTCTGAAGAAAGAACAAGAGAGAAAGTAAAGACCTGCATATGATGGCCAATGTGGCAAAAGGATGTTGCAGAGTACTGCAAGACCTGTGACAGATGTCAAAAAGCAAATAAATCCACTGGCAAAAGACTTGGAAATATGATCAAAATCCAAGAACCCAGCAGACCTTGGGAAATTGTCCATATGGATTGGGCAACTGGCCTACCACCAGGGGGTGGCAGGAGTTACAATGCTTGCCTAGTAATTGTGGACAGATTTAGTGCAAATCCAATCTTTTTGCCATGTCACAAAGATGATACAGCCATGGATACAGCTCTTCTAATATGGAATAGAGTAGTATCATGGACTGGAATATTTACAAATATCATTAGTGACAGAGATCCTAAATTCACCTCAGCACTGTGGACAAATCTTCACCAGCTATTTGGGACAAAATTATTCTTCTCCACAGCCTACCACCCACAAACTGATGGCCTGGCTGAAAGAATGATACAAACCTTAGAAGACATGGGGAGAAGGGTTTGTGCATATGGCCTTAAATTCAAATATTGTGATGGATTCACTCATGATTGGTATATTCTTTTACCAGAACTAGAATTTGAATATAAGACATCAATTCATGCCAGTACCAATCAAACTACTGCTATTCTAGAAAAAGGATGGAATCCCAACTTACCTCAAGATTCTTTAAGAAAAAATTTGGTTCAAATACATCCTACAGCTGCCAGCTTCAAATTAATTTTAGACAGAGCTGGAAAGCATGCAGGGAGATGCATGGAAGACTAATTTGCATATTCTAAAGATAAATGGGACAACTCACATGCCACTCTAGATTTCAAAGTGGGGGATTTAGTACTATTATCCACCACCAACTTTAATAACATCAAAGGATGTAAAAAGCTCAAAGACTCCTTTTCAGGACCTTTTTTTATTGAAGCCCTCCATGGAGAAAATTATGTTGAAGTAGAATTATCTGAAGAAATTAATAATAAGCATCCTACATTTCTAGTGAGATTGATAAAGCAATATTAATCTAGTAATGCTGAAAGGTTTCCCTTGAGGAATAAAGCTCCCCAACTGATACCTCCTATTGAGACATCTGGTATTAAAAAGATTACCAAAGTTCTTAAAGAAAGAAAATTAAGAACCAAAAACATAAGGGAATATCTTGTTAGGTACAGTGACCCAACTTGTGAAGATGAATGGTTAGAAGAAAAAAACATACCTGAATCTACCAAACTTCTCAGAAGATTCACAAATAGTAGAAATAACAATATTACAAAGTAATATTCTTTTTTTAGGGGGAGGGAATGTGAGCCTTAGATGTATTTTCATATAACCAAAAGACCACAAACAAAAATTTAATATACAAACATAAATAAGATAAATTTATTTATATTTTTGAAATAAAAATTGAAATATAAACATTAATTTATATACAAAATCAAAAATTTCATTATAATTTAAAAATAAAAATACATTGAATTTTAAAATTTTAAAAACACATTCTTAATTGAAAAATTCAAGTAAAAATGAATTTCCAACAAAATTACCCAAAATAAAATAATTTTGGAAAAAAGTTAAATAAAGCTTATCATAACTCTTAATCCAACAAAGAAACATATAAAATTTATTTCACCATTGGATTCCTTATAAAAACTTAGGTGGGATTACTTCTGAGTGAAATTTCTGTAACTCAACTCCAAATAAGCTTAAATTAAGTTTTTTGTATTTTCTGTATAAAAGTTGGAAATCCTCAAAGCCTTAATTTAATTCACACCACATGTAGTTTCAATAATACATTTTTTGTGTTAAAATTGAGGTGTTGTGTATAGTTTAGAAGTTATGAGGAATTGAAGTATTTTCAATTGAATTCAACTGAATTGTCAAAATGTGCGCACGTATTACATAAGTGAACTTTGATTTACATATGAGGTGTCAACTATTACAGTAGCTTACTGTAGAGCTCAATTGACTTACATATGTAAATTCTAAGTATAATACATGATGAGGAATTAAAGGAGAAAATAAATAGGAAAGATATAATTTGGGGGGGAAAAGGAACTCTAGCTCTAAGGGGGAGCCAGACCCCCAAAATCCTTGCTGGCAGGCATAGGATGTCAAAATCCATGCAAAAGTTCATCCCTTTTGGCCTGGAATTCAGTCACAGCATCTGTGACTCAATTGATGATGAGGGTTTGATACCAACCAGGGCAGTTTTAACTGTTGCCAAGAGGCTAAAACTACCCTCAAGATAAGACAATCTTGGTAAAAACCAGTTTTGACTGGTTACTACGTCTCTTACACTCATTCTGACATGTTTTGAAGGCTCTAGGCCAGGTATTACTATAGTAATTGCTGATTTAAGGGTCTAAAATGGCTAAAAATAGCAAAAAATGGCTAAAACCAGCACTTTTTTTGTCTAAACCAGGGTTCAATGATTCCATAATTGGCTTTTCTGTTGTCAGATTGTTTGATACGACTGACAAGAGTAAATTTTACTTTTGGAGTAAGAAAATTGATGGCTACAAAATAATGTCTTCTTTGCCCCACTTTTCTTCCCATGTTGGAATCTTTTCCTTTTATAATTAGTTTAAACACTGTTAAACCAATCAATAAAAGATTCCAACCAACCTTTATAAATCATTATGAAACTTTTAAACACATGAAAAAATCATTACAATCATTTTTTGTAACTCTTATAACCATTTTTACCCCTGAACCCCAAAAGTGAATTAAAGCATCGTTCATCACTGTTAGCTTTGTCACTTTGTTTCCAAATTCACTCTGGTCACTTTTGGGCTTGTTTTCTCTTTAAATATATTTTTAAAGACTTTGTTCTTTAATTAATTTCTTGCAGCTCTTTGCTCAATTAATTCCAATTGAAATTTCTCTTGAAGAAATTTCTTTTGTAGCCTTAAATATCTCTTGTAGAGTATTTTTGGATAAAGCTTTATTGTTTGTGAAACAAGAAATTTTTATTATATTATTGTGTTATACATACAAGGTTAAAAAAAAATAAAATTGGGGTGTTTTCTCTTTCAAAATACTAATTTTGAGGACAGGAAAATTACTTCATATTTTATCAAAGTTTCATTTCCACACCTTACAAATGTAATCTACAACTTGCCCATATATATTAACCATTATTTCAACCAGCTTAATAGCCTTTTAGATACAGTTCCCTTTTTGATGTCTGGCAGACAGTATTGTGACAATAAACTGGTTACCAACATCATGGGTTTGATTCCGGTTGGAGACAAGGAGAAGTCTCATCCAAACAACTAGAAATCACTGGGGTCTCTGCTCCATTGGCATACAAGGGTTCTTCAGCTTTGAGGTTCCTTGCAGCCTCCTGTTGTGACTAATGTAGCTCCATGAGGATAGCATGGGTAATACCATCAGTTACATGCACTATTCAATGCAGTTCTCTAAACCCTGTGGTAGTGTCACATGGCAAAATTTGATCAAAATCTTGCCAGGATTGAAAGGTCTTTAAGCTGCTTTAATAGCCTTTTTGGCAAGAGTTTCCTTTGTTAATATCTGGCAGACAGCATTGTGACAGAGCGATAAATTCCATTGAAAGGCAAACCCAAGGACCATCTCAAATTGGAAGAGGTTTGAGGAGTCCAAAACTCTTGTGATTGATATTCTTGTCTTCTCAACACTTTTCAAAGGATGCAACATAATACTCAATGAATTGAGTCATGTGGAACCAGTGGAGTCCTGCTTGACTAGCTTGAGAGTCTTGTCTTGGCCAGGGTGGCCAGCTAAAGGAGAGTCATGCCACTTTTGAAGTATACTGAGTTGAATTGTGGAGTCATTTGGAACCACCACCCAATCTTTGAAAATAGGAGGTTGGGAAGAGGAATCAAGAGAATAAACTTGGACAGATTTACCTTTAACCCAATCTTAAAGAATAATTCTGTGTTGATAATCTTGCCATAATGCCTTCTTAATTTAGTAAGTAATATTTAAAGATGAATGCTGCTTGACTGCAAAACATTTTCAGGCTCTAATTTCATCTTGCTTGATTATTTGTTGATAATTGATTGGATTCTTGCTCATAAACTCCTTCCCCCTCTCTGGGTAAACATTGTCACAACTTGAAAGTGCATCTGGAAGGGTTGCCAATTGGCCAGGGCGGTCACTGATTGAGAAATGGAATTTAGAGAGGAATCCAGCCCAGCCAGCTTGACAGCAATTGGAAATCTGGGAAGACATAAAATATTGAAGTGAGGAATGATCAGTGAGGACTTCAAAAAGGGAAAAAAGAGAGAGAAGAAAAGATCTACAACACTTGAGAGCCCAGACTATGCCAAGGAGTTCCTCGTCATTAATCTCATAATTGACGTTTTCTGGAAGACGCTTGCCACTATCAAATGCAATGGGATGTTTTCCTGCGTCGGGTTTCTGACTAGGTACAGCACCCAAGGAATAATATGATGCATCAGCATCCACAATATTGGGTAGAGAAGGATTATAGTGAGAAAGAACTGAAGCTGTGGTGAAAGCCTGTTTGAGTTTATAGAGCTTTCTGAGAGCTTCCTAATTGAGGGGAAAACAGGAATCTTTCTTGAGGAACTTGATGGGTGAAATAATTTTCATGGAATAATTCTTGATGAAACAGTGGTGAAAGCTGGAAAATCCTGTCACAGGGGCTCTAGTGGAAATACAAGAGTGGCCTGGCACTCAGCAATCAGGGAACTCACTTGGAAGACTCCAAAAGAAATAAAGAATAAAAATAATAAGAATAAATTCCTCTAAAAGATATGCAGGTACAAGATGAGATGCAAAGAGGAAAGGGAAGCCAAATGGCCAAAGAGCCAACCAAGTAAGTCCTTAATCACTGTTTCAACCTGCCAAAAATGAACAATGGAATTAGTAAGGATATGACCACCAAATATCCATTGACAGGCGAAGAAAGAGAAAGAGAAAGGTGTTAAATGACTGACTTAATAATATCAGTATTTGCTTAACTAAAATGAAAAGAAAATAAAGATAAAATAAAATCAAAGTATATTAATTAACTGGGGAAAAACCCCCCAGGGTGGAAAGGGTAGCCGGTATATGTGAAAAGTTGGGAGCTTGAGTTCTTCAGGCTGAAAACTGATCTGTATTGATCCTTGAGGCTGTATTGATTGTTTTGGGAACTGATACAGCTGGCTAATATTGAAATTGAATTGGGTTGAATGAACTTCCCATGCTTGAAAATGAAATACAGTTCTTGGTGGATCCAGACTGTATTGAAATGAATATGGTTGCCAAGATGGATTGAGTGGAGCTTTGACACTTGACAACTTCTTTTGGCACTGCCTCTTGAATACACTTTTGAGAATGAATTGAAAGTATTCCATTGGAAGGAATACTTGGAGTGAGAATAACCAATGACTGCTTAATGGCGTCATTGGTCTTTGACGCTGAAACACTTGCTCTTGAGCCTTGATGATTCCTCTGAATGATTGGGTGCCTTGATGACGTGATGAGATGTTGGAATGTTGAAATGACCATTTGATATTTCCACCATTGAATTGCTGTTGAAAAATGATGTACAATGATATATAACATCATTTATGGCATATTGGTTCATCGGAAAGAAGATTATGTCCAAATGTCTTGAGATGGAAAGGCAGAGGGGAAAAGGATGGATGTGATGGCTTCAGAGCTTGGAAAGGTGTTTCTGGGCCCTTTGGGGTTTTTGGTCACTTTTGGGTTCTGAGCCAAAAACTGGCCCAAAAGGCGGGAAAGTGTCTTTTGGACACTTTGCGTCAAAGTGCGCAAAAATGCACAAAATGCACAAAAGTGCGCAAATGCGCAAAGTGCGCAAAAATGCGCAAATATGCGCAAATGCGCAAAATGCGCAAAAAGTGCGCAAATGCGCAAAAGTATGCAAAATGCGCAAAAATGCGCAAATGCGCATTATGAGCCCAAATGGCCAAAAACAGCCATTTGGGCCATTTCCCCTGGTTTTGAGGGAAATGACCTGAAATACCCATTTGGGCATAAATTGCCGCTATGGGTTCTGGATTGAGGTGAAGGGCCATGAAGGCTCCAAAACACAAATGGCCATAAAAGTTCCATAAGATGATGACGTGGCCATATTGGCCACTGGTGATGGATATGGCCAATTGGCCATAAGAGAACTATGGCTTGATATGCCATATGGGGATCCAAGGAGGTAAATTCCCATGGTTGTGACAAATCCCAGGAAAGATAGAAGAGCCTTGAGGTTTCTTGGAGGTGGCCAATTGAGAATATGCTGGACGTTTCCTTGTTCCATCTTTCTGCCTTCAAAAGAAACAACATAACCCAAACAATCTACACTAGCAATATGAAACACACACTCAGAGGCCTTAGCAAAGTTGGTATTGGCTCTGAGCCTTGAAAGAACAATGGAAACATGAATGACTTGTGCTTCGTCATATTTGGAAAAGACCATAATTTCATCCAAAGAAACCACAAAATAAAAATCAAGAAGATCATGAAAAATATCATTGAAAAGATTTTGAAAAGAGGAAGGATGATTGGTGAGCCCGATTGGCATAACACGGTACTCATAACTGCCATATTTAGTTCTTAAGCATGTCAAATGTTCATCACATTCCTTTATTCTGAGCAGGTTATATGCACCATGTAGATCAATCTTGGAGAAGATATAATAACCATTAACAAGGGTAAGAAGCTGATTAATTGTCAGCCTGTGACTCAAAACCAGAGCACAAGCATGACAGCCAAAATACCATAAACCAATGGTATAGCCAAGATACCACCAAAACATGGAGCTGAGCCAAGTCAGCTCAAAAGGTATCAACAGAAAGAGGAAACTAACCTCTTCCTGAAAATATAAGTCCCATAACCATAGGCCTAGAAATAAGAAAGTTATTCCTGCTCAAAGTTATTGCTGAGCATAAACCTTAATTTTCACCTCTCATCTAAAATCTAGAAGGAGAGGCTTAACCCCATCAAATGGGTACTAAAAATGAAGCTCTAAGCCAGGGATATCCAATGGTACCAGCCAAACTGAGCTAGCACCAATATTACTGGAGTTATGGTCAATTTCAGGCCAAATAAGGGTGAACAAAACATTCACCTCTCATCCAACTTCTACAGTTTTAGTGTGGGATACCTGAAGTGGGGTCTTTTTGGAAAGAGCACAATCACGGCTATCTGATGGTGTCATCCACTTCCCCATATCTCAACTACTGCAGAAGGTATGGGGAAAACAAGCTCATTACAGCTTTTTGCCTAAAACACGCAAATGTACAAAACTCCTGTACATGGGATAAGCTTGCCATATTTAATGATACCCATATCAAATGAGGTACCATTGTGTAGAGCACACACAGGGCTACACACTGAACCAATTTTGAGGTTGATATCTCAAGAATTGACAAATTTATGGCTGTTTTAAGGTCAGAATCCCACCTGCTGTCATATACAGCCTTACCATGGGATAATATCCCATAATCATGAATATGAGGTGTCAAATAGACAAAGGAGCATGTTTTTACTTTAATACCTCATATTGCAGTCAATACTGGGGTCCCATACAGTTTCTGTACAGCATTCTACGCGTCATACACGTCAGAATCAGGCTGTGAGGTCCTCAGATGAAAATTTTCACCCTGTATTGGTGAAAGCCGCCCAGATGTGGTTTCAAAGCCACATCCGAGCCCAATACAGGCTATACAGGCTCTTTGCAAACCACAAACCAGTACTAGAAAGTGAAAAAATCTTCACTTCCTCTACGTGGAAAGGACTAGCACCCTTTCCACCCCATTTCAGGATAAAAAGGAGGCTTTTCACAGCCAGAATTGTCTCCTCATCCTGCTTTTGAATAACCTACGTAGTAAAATGTAAAAAACAGTTTTACTCTTGGTTAAAAATCAGGTATACTCTTAAATTAAAGTATTGTAGTCTTTATTATTGTAACCCAACAGGTAAAGCTGCACCCAGGGCTTTCAACATTGCTCACCACCACTATATCCATTATAGTAAAGCCCTTATATTTTAAATTAAATCCATTTTTAACCCTTATAATTCCTTTTTTAAACTATTTTGCACGTGTCACAGTCATATTTTTAGTTGTAAATAGCTTTATTACCACTTCAACATAGACTCATCCTGACATTTTGGGGGCCTGGCCGTGTTTTAAAACCTTTTTGGAGTTGATACAAGTAAGTTTTTCTCTTTATTATCATTTTATTGACACTTGTTTTATCTTTTTAGGCGTCATTTTCTTTGAAAATATATATTTTTATATATTTTTACTTTATTTTTTTAAAAAAAATATATACTCATATTTTAAAGAGTATCTGTCACGTGGTTGATAACCAGACCAGTATTTTTTGGTGTGTTTTGTATATAAAAACACTTTTAAGCCAATAATACAGTCTTAATTCTTAATTGAATCAAGACAGCTCACAATGATAAATCAACGGTTCAGGTGTGTTTGGGCATATTGTTAACTCAATTACCCTGTAATACACCATCTTTTGACAGATTATACTTGCTAATTACAAGTATTCTGTGAGATATTGGTATACAAACAGTATACCACATATCAGTAAGCTGTAGTTTTGACATGGAATTGTTAATTCAATTACATTTTCATAATACAAGGGCATATTGTAATAATATACAAGCCCAGAGGCCATTCTTAGACTTGCAAAACCAGCCTTTTAAGAAGTCTTAAGTGACATAAGCCCTCTTTTTCCTGTTTGATTCAGTGGAAGAAAACTTCATACCACTTGAGACCCAGTCACAGGCCAACACACCAGTCACACCCTCAGAACCAGAGGGCAGCAAGGGCAAAGAAAAAAGGCTTAGTGAAGGCCTCATTACAGCCAAAAAGTGGACACCAATAGCCACTCAGAGGAGTAGAAAACCACAAAACTCTGCTTCAATACAAGGTAAACCAACCTTAACCACTTGTAAAGGGAAGATTACAATTATTAACCCAGTTGTAACCTCCAAAGGCAAACTGCCCAAATCAGCAGATAATAAATGTTTACAAGCCACAGTCAAAGGTAAATACACTAAGAACATAAAGTTTTCGACTGCGTGCAAAAACTGATATGTCCCCTGCATACCTCAGAGACCTTGGCTTCCAAAGGAACCAGCCAGAGGACAGAGAAGGCTTGTCTAGAGCCAGAAGGCCTGGAAGAAGACACCTTGGACACAGTGGTGGATGGCAAAACAATGAGGGAGATATTATCAGCCTTGCCATTCACACTCCAATTCAACAGGAACCTCAAACCAGTGGACTGGAAGGATTTGGATCAAGTTCTTCAGCTCCACCAAATCCTCAAAGACTTATTCCAATGGAGCATGGACAAAAGGAGGTTCAACCTGGCAAGTCACTGGGAAGAACTTGGAGCAAGTCGCCAGAAGATCTGTCTCAAAGAGATAGTATTTGAAGACCTGATGGTAATCAACAAAGGTTGTAATCCTACCAGGCAGTTCAGACTCCTGGAGGCAAGGGCACAGAGGATAAGGGAGAATCAAGCCACTATCCAAGCTATAGAAGAACAGTTAACCCAGACAGGGCCTACTCAGATTCCTTCAGGATCACAAGGAGCAGGCCAAATCAGCTCTCCAGTGGCTTCACACCATTCAGGAACCAGCAGATCAGTGGCCAAGAGTCACCATTCTTCACAATTCCAGGAAGTTTCCAGGAGAAGACAAGGAAACAAGGGCAAGAACAAAGCCTCCTTCAACCAGAGGAGGAAAGAGTCAGACCCTATGATCCAGAAGCTGTTAGATCGGGTAAAAGAAGTACACAAGAATCAGAAGTAGCTGTAAACCACTCTAGAATCAGTAGTCCTAGTAATAGAAACATTACCCCCACTCAGACGGAAAATAACATTGTCACATCTGAGAGTAACATCAACAGTGATACACTGTGGTTACAAATGTCCCAATATGCTGAACAATCTGCAAAGAAGTTTGCAGAAATTAAAGCTGGTCAAGAGAGGATGAGACAAACCCAAGCCTCCTTGGAACAGATAGTTAAAAATCTTCAAGAAGAATATGCTCAACTGAGCAAAGCCTCTGAAGAAACCAGCAAAAGACTGAATATAGTCTTTGAAGAACAACACCACAGCACAAGGGACAGGGAGTGTCCGGACCAAGACATTAACAAATTGTTTAATGCCTACCATAGCTTGAAACCCCAGCCACAAGGCAAAGTTGTGGAGAATCCATATCAACCAGATGCCATGTTGATGAATAAGGCAAGATCCCCATCACAATACCAAGATGGAGAGGGCATGTCTTATTCAGAGAAGAAAGCCTTGAAAAAGCTTCCTGAGGCCTCAAACTGGCCCAAATTCTGGATCAGGAGAATATGATCGTATGGAACTCGTAGATTATATTGATGGACTCTTCATTGATGTACCAAGCATACCAGACTACTGGATCACTACTAGATTGAATCCTGAATTTAAAGGTCATGCTAGTATATGGTACACGGAAATGAAAGAAATCCATGGCAGGAGAAACTGGCCATGGTGGAAGAGTCAAATCATCCAAAAGTACAGTAATGGAACTTGGATATGGCAAAAAACCATGTCATTTGAAAATGACAAGTACTCTGTGGAAGAAGATCCATATGAGTGGTGTCTTACACAGTCTAAAAGACTTAAAGCCATTGATCCTCAGATGAACATCCAAATGAGGAATCAGAAACTCCTGACACAATTGCCAGGAGAGCTAGAGCATCCAGCAAAATGCAGATGCAACCAGAATTGCACTCTAGATGACATTGCCAACACCTTACAAGACATAAGGAAAAGGACTGATATAGGTAGATTCACCCCATATAAGAGCAGTAGTTTCAAAGAGAAACAACCCTTCAGGGTAGAGTTTAAAGACAAACCCAAAGAAAGAGTGGCAGAAGTGGCAAAGAAGAGGAATTCTTGTCACAATTGTGGTTCAACAGACCACTTTGCCAACAACTGTCCAAAGGAAAAGAAAAAAGTCTATGCCATAGAGAAAGTCCCTGAGGAAGAACCTCCAACAGAGGATTCTGAATCAGACTCTATGGGTGATGCCATCAGAGAACCATCTGATGATGACCAAGACCCAAGAGAGGAATTTTTAGTGGAACACCAAGAGGAAACCCCACTAGAAATTCAGGATACACAGTTGGAAGCAGGCATGCCACAGGACACTGCTAATAAAAAGTTGTGCAAACACACACAAGATGCACAAACATTCCTGGTTACACCAACCAAAGGAATGGCATATATACATGGAACAGCCACAAAAATGACTGTTTGCATTGACAATGCTCAGCATCCACTAATCATTGATAGTGGAGCACACTGCTCCATAGTGGCCAGAAACCATCTGGATACCCACTTCCCAAACTGGGAAAAACAGCTCTTGCCCACTAAGGCAAAGAACTTTAAAAATGCATCAGGGAAGATGACTTCCATTGGGACAATTATCAAAGAGATAATTATACCCCACAGGAAGGGTAATATCAGACTCAACCCAGAGTTTGTAGTGCTTAATGATGCCCACATCCAAGGGTTTTTACTGGGAACAGATTACCAGAGGATGTATGGCATAGACATTTATAACAGTAAAAATAGGCAAATCACCACTGGTACTAACAAGGAAAAGAAATTCTCACTTGACATATACCAGATATCTTCTCAAGATCCACTAGAAGAACTTCTGAAGGAATTCAGAGAGGGAAGGTTTAGCACTACCTTCAAATGTAAACAAAAACTAAGTTTACTAAAGATGCCCAGAAAGAACAGACCAGCATTTGCCATTGGTGAAGAACCATTAGGCAAGATCAAAGGCCATGATATAGAACTATATCTGGATGTGGAAAGGCCTTATCCACCCATGCTGAGGAGACCTCCTCATCCAGCAAGCCTGGAAACCAGGAAAGAAATTGAGAATCATATCAATGAACTCCTGGATATGGATGTCATCAGGAAGATTGGACATAATGAAATAGTGGAAATAACCACCCCTGTACCAATCACCTGCCATGATGGCAAGTCTACACTGTGTGGAGACTTCAGAGGTCTGAATAACTACACAAAAGCAGACAGGTATCCCATACCTAGGATACCTCATGCCTTGGATAAACTGGCTAAAGCCGAATACATAACCAAAATGGATTGTATGAAAGGCTTCCACCAAGATGGAGTTAAACCAAACTCCATGAAATTACTCAGGATAATATGCCATATGGGCATATATGAGTACACCAGAATGCCATTTGGAATCAAAAATGCACCAGCCCACTTCCAAAGTATGATGGACACAATATTTCAAGATGAAATATTGGAAGGCTGGATGGTAGTATATATTGATGATATCATTATATACTCAGAGACATGGGAAGACCATGTGCAATACATAGACAGAGTGCTAAGTAAATGAACACCCATAAATCTGAAAATTTCACTTAAAAAGTGCAATTTTGGCCAACAAGAGTTACTGGCTCTAGGACATAAAGTCTCAGGTCTTAGTCTGGAAATTGACCAGAATAAAGTAGCAGCAGTACTGCAAAAACCAGTACCAAAAAGCATCAAAGAGATGCAATCCTTTCTTGGGTTTGCTAGCTACTATAGAAACCATATCAAAAATTTTGCACACATAACTAGTAGTTTATACAAGTTATGTTCAAAAGATGTAGTTTTTGAAATAACAAAGGAAAGGAGGGATGCATATGAGAGGATCAAATATGAACTCACTAATGCACCTGTGCTCATCTTACCTGACTTTGAACTACCATTCAGGTTATATATAGATGCAACATGCAGTCAAGGCCTAGGAGCAGCCCTTCACCAAAGGCAAATTGTGGATGGTGAACCAAGAGAAGGAGTAATTTGCTACATCTCAAGGCAGCTGAAAGATTCAGAAGCCAGGTATGGGGTCACCCAGACTGAATGTCTATGTCTAGTCTGGGTTCTAGAAAAACTCCATTATTATCTAGAGGGTGCAGTCTTTGAAGTCTACATAGACTGCACAGCCTTGAAGCCTTTACTGAACATGAAGAATCCTGATAGACACATGCTGAGATGGCAAATAGCCATCCAGGAGTATAGAGGGAACATGACCATAATATACAAAGAAGGTATAAGTCATACCAATGCAGATGGCCTTAGCAGATGGCCACTGGACAATGTCAGAAGCAATCCAGCTTATGACCCTGAAGTTGCATCCAATATTCCTATCCATTTCATGGAAATAGATAGAAAAAAGAACTTCAGATTTTCTGAATGGGCACCAGAGAGTGGTACACCTGACAGTGGAAACACTGATTCAGAGGAGACAGAAACTCCAATATTGGGAATAAGCTCCTCTGAACTGCACAATGAATTTTTCAGTGCAGTACTGAAGTCTTATGCCAAACACAAACAGTGTGGCATACTACTACAACTCCTTCAACAAAAATACAGGAGTCCAGAACTGGAAACCCAGCTGGAAGAACCCTGGTTGAGGGCCTATAAGGATAACAAGTTTTTCCTTATAGATAGCCTGCTCTACCACAGAGAAAAGCACACAAGTGAACTCACAGTGGTGGACAGAGACCACATTTCATTGATCCTACAAGAATGCCATGACTGCCCCTATATGGGACACATGAGTGAAGACAGGACCAAAGAAAGGGTAGCAAGCACAGCTTGGTGGCCCAAGTGGGAACAAGAGTTGAGTGAATAGATCAACACTTTTGAAGGATGCCAAAAGGCAAATAGGAAACATGGGAAGAAGTATGGGTTACTTCAACACATAGAAGAACCCAAGCACCCATGGGAAACCATCAACATGGACTGGGTTACAGGACTTGTCCCAGGAGGCAAAGAAAACTACAATGCCTGTTTGATCATAGTTGATAGATTCAGCAAAAGCATGAGGTTTTTACCATGCCACAAAGAGACCACAGCCATGGATACTGCCCTGTTATTTTGGAATAACATCATATCTACCTGTGGAGTCCCAAAAATCTTCATTAGTGATAGGGACCCAAAATTCACATCTGAATTTTGGACCAACTTGTATGACATGCTTGGCACCAAGCTTGCTTTTTCCACAGCTTACCATCCCCAAATAGATGGCCTAGCTGAAAGGATGATCCAGACTATGGAGGACATCCTTAGAAGGTTCTGTGCCTATGGCATGGAGTATAAGGACCATTAAGGATATACCCATGACTGGGTTACCCTTCTACCAGCTATCCAACTGGTTTATAATACAAGTCAGCACTCCACAACAGGAAAAACACCTGCAGTGGGAGAGAAAGGGTGGAATCCCCTGTTTCCTGTGGTTCACTTGAAGAAGAATCTTCTGACCATCCACCCCACTGCCAAAGACTTCCATGATATGTGAAAGAAGGCTTGTGACACAGCTTCCAAATGCATAGCTGAGGCAAAAGAATACAACAAACAGAGGTGGGACAGGACACACATGGAACCTGACTTGAAGGAAGGGGACCAGGTGCTAGTGTCTCCACTGAACTTTAACAATCTTAAAGGACCCAAGAAGATGAGGGACTCATTTGTAGGGCCTTTTACTATCATTTGGCTGATAGGAAAGAATGAAGTGGAAATCAAACTTACAGAGGAATTTTCGAGGAAGAACCCAGTCTTCCCAGTAAGTTTGGTCAAACCATACTTCCAAACAGAGGAGGACAAATTTCCCTCCAGGAAGAAGAACCCCACACCACCTGATATAGTGGAAGTGGAGGACTCCCCTGGACCTGTGAGTAAAATCATCAGAGCCAGGAAGATCAGACTTAATGGGAGAGATCAAAGACAATACTTAGTCAGATTCAAGCACCAAACAGCTGATAAAGACAAATGGTTGGCAGAAGATGCCATACCAGATGGTAACCTTCATCTAAGGAGATTCAGGGCCTCTAGGAGAAATGAACAGTCTCATCAATGATGAGCCTTTTTTGGAGGGAGGGTATGTCAGCCTGTGACTCAAAACCAGAGCACAAGCATGACAGCCAAAATACCATAAACCAATGGTATAGCCAAGATACCACCAAAACATGGAGCTGAGCCAAATCAGCTCAAATGGTATCAAAGGAATGAGGAAACTCACCTCTTCCTGCAAATATAAGTCGCATCACCATAGGACTAGAAATAACAAAGTTATTCCTGCTCAAAGTTATTCCTGAGCATAAACCTTAATTTTCACCTCTCATCTAAAATCTAGAAGGAGAGGCTTAATCCAATCAAATGGATACTCAAAATGAAGCTCTAAGCCAGGGCTATCCAATGGTTCCAGCCAAACTGAGCTAGCACAAATATTACTGGAGTTATGGTCAATTTCAGGCCAAATAAGGGTGAACAAAACATTCACTTCTCATCCAGCTTCTACAGTTTTAGTGTGGGATACCTGAAGTGGGGTCTTTTTGGAAAGAGCACAATTAGGGCTATCTGATGGTTTCATCCACTTCCCCATATCTCAACTACTGCAGAAGGTATGGGGAAAACAAGCTCAATACAGCTTTTTGCCTAAAACACGCAAATGTACAAAAATCTTGTACATGGGATAGGTTTGCCATATATAATGATACCCATATCAAATGAGGTACCATTGTGTAGAGCACACACAGGGCTACACACTGAACCAATTTTGAGGTTGATATTTCAAGAATTGACAAAGGTATGGCTGTTTTAAGGTCAAAATCCCACCTGCTGTCACATACAGCCTTACAATGGGATAATATCCAATAATCATGCATATGAGGTGTCAAATAGACAAAGAGGCATGTTTTCACTTCAATACCTCATATGTCAGTCAATACTTGGGTCCCATACAGTTTCTGTACACCATTCTATGCGTCATACACGTCAGAATCAGGCTGTGAGGTTCCCAGATGAAAAGTTTCACCCTGTATTGGTGAAAACCGCCCACATGTGGTTTCAAAGCCACATCTGAGCCCAATACAGGCTATACAGGCTGTTTGCAAACCACAAACCAGTACTAGAAAGTGAAAAAATCTTCACTTCCTCTACATGGAAAGGACTAGCACCCTTTCCACCCCATTTCAGGATAAAAAGGAGGCTTTTCACAGCCAGAATTGTCTCCTCATCCTGCTCTTGAATAACCTACGTAGTAAACTGTCAAAAACAGTTTTACTCTTGGTTAACAATCAGGTATACTCTTAAATTAAAGTATTGTAGTCTTTATTATTGTAACCCAACAGGTAAAGTTGCATCCTGGGCTTTCAACATCGCTCACCACCACTATATCCATTATAGTAAAGCCCTTATATTTTAAATTAAATCCATCTTTAACCCTTATAAATCCTTTTTTAAACTATTTTCCACGTGTCACAGTCATAGGTTTGGTTGTAAATAGCTTTATTACCACTTCAACATAGACTCATCCTGACATTAATAGGAGGAGCAGGATACTTGTTCTTCCTAGAAACAGAATTGAGTTTGCATTAATCAACACACAAATGGAGGCCAGCATCCTTCTTTTTGAAAAAAAGAACAGGTGCTTCTGTTGAAGAGGAGCTTCACTGGATGCAACCTTTCTCTAAATTCTCTCAAATTTGGTCTGTGAGCTTATCTTACTCTTGGTTTGATAAAGAGTAGATCACCCCAACTGGAGGTAGAGACCCCCCTAGCTTGATATCATGATCACATGCATGGTGTGGAGGAAGTTCCTCTTCTTTCACCTTGAAGGATACATCCAACTACTGGTGATAAGCAGAAGGAAAAACCTTCATCACAGTTTCTAATTCTTCTGGCTTATCCTCTTCATCCCACGAGTCATCCAGAGAGTCATGATAAGATGAAGGAGGAAGGTCCATATTCCCAAAGAAGAGACTAAGTGAAGATAAAGAATTACATTCTCAAAAATTGTGAATCTCTTTGATGACTTCATCTGTAGAGGATATTAATCACTGATGGGAATTTAAGGAAGGAATATGGACAGAAGATAGAAATGATGGTGTTTTAGAATCACCAACCAGAGAAGCACATGATTTGGAAGAAGGAGGGTCATTTATGAAAGATTTATAAGGATCATAATAGTCCATATTATCAGAATTAAAGTTTGTAAGACCTTTCCTGCAATAAATAGATGTATTAAAATGATTAAGAAAATTAAAGCCTAATATGTTGTCCTCTCCCTTGGTAGTATCAATGACTAAGAGGTCCAACTCAAAGCTTGGGAAAGTTGGAATCTCAATCACATATTTGGTATGGTGAGTCATACATAAGGAAGTGGACTCAGAGGAGTCCAAGATACTAAGAGGAATCTTCTCTGGAAGTCCTGACATCGTCAAAAAATACTTGTGAACACACTACTTTTCAATAAATGAGTTGGTAGCACCAGAATCAATGAGAATACTGTAAAACACATCAGAGAGAGAATAAAAAATAAAAAAAATTAAAAGAATTTTTGACATCAATGTTAAGAATGCACCATTGTTCTCTGGATGGAAGACAGTTGAAACCATTTAGCAAAACATGATCTTCACTCAGGCTTTCCTGTGGCTCAGAAATCTGATTTTGAGGCCTTCTGAAAGAATAATCAAGACTATGCTTCCCACCAAAATAGGCATACAAGCCCTCCTTGACTTTTCTTTCTTTTTCAGAACCCATCAACTTGAATTCCTTATTCAGCAAGGAAAAATGGGGCTTGTCCCTTATGTGAAAATGAAAATTCTTCTTCTTCTTTTTCATTTTAACTTGAAGCATATTGAGGATGAGAAGAAGCTTACTTTGAGGCCTCAGGCATCTTGTCTTGAAAATGACCCTTCTTCTTTTGCCTCTCATGGTACCTCATATCAAGCTCCATGGTAATAACCATTAAGTCACAAAGATAGTTAATTCTTGAGGGATTGGAGGCCAATTGATCCAGAATCCTGGATTGAAATACCTTCCTGAAATGATGGATGAGGGATCTTTCACCCCAATCTATTATGTTTGAAACCAAACTTCTAAAATCAGCAATGTATAACAAAACATGTCCACCTTATTTCAGTGTCAATGAATCCAATTCTGCTTCAGCTTTTCTAACTTCATTTGGGCCCCAAAACAAATTAAAGAGCTTAGATTCAAATAAAGCCCATGAATTGAGAATTCCATTTGGATCTTGATTAGTGAGATTGGAAAGATAAGGCTCAGTGCATTTTCCAGACCTGCCAATCAAAATTGAAGTGGAATAAAGAGCTTTTCTGCTATCTTGAAAGATATTCGGCATATAATTCTTAAAAGTGAGCTGGAAAGACTGGATGAAACTTCTTACTTTGAACGTTTAGTCCAATCAAAGCATTCTGGTTCCTTCATAGATGGAGTCTTGAAGGCTGGTGGTCTAGATGCTTCTGAAGATGAAGCTTCTTGAATATTGGGAATAATTTGAGTCATCTTCAGAATAATGGCCACTAAGCATGGTTCAGCCTGATGAGAGACAGGCTGATTAGACTGGGATAGAGTTGGCCCTCCAGTACCTTGGGATGTGCCCACAGGAGAAGGAACACAATCAGTACCATCAGAATCTTCCTCTTCCACAGAATTCTTCTCCTCCTGTTCACCACCTTCACCAGAACCTTTGAAAATGATCCTTGAAAGTCCTGCAGAACTGCCAACTACTCCTGACAATGAATTTGATCTTCTTGGCCCTCTTCCTTCCTTCTTGGATGGTGCTGCTTATTCCAAATTTGGTCTTCTGTCTAAGCAGGCCCTAAGTTGTGGATTTTCTGGGGTGCCATCAAGAGCGGCTCTTGGAGTTTTAGTAAGAAAAGCTTGAGACCTGGCCTGAGATCTTGTCTGTCTTGCAGTAGGTGAGAATCGGAAAGGAATGATTTTCAGGATAAAAGGGAATGAAATGAATAAAATCAAAATTTCAAGTGAGAAACTTGAGTTAATTCAAAAGGAGAGCTTAGAGTCAAAATCAAGATCAATATCCTGAAGAGAAATCAATTAATCAAAATGAACACTTCAGGTAAATCAATCAATCAAATTCAAAATGAAATCTTGAAGTCAATAAATCAATATTTCAAATCAATCAAAATCAAAATCTTTCAGAAAATCAATCAATCAAATCAATTCTTAAGGAAAAATAAATTTATGTCAAAGTTCTTGATGTGAAAAATCTGCAAGATCAATATATCTTCACTTAAATCAATTTTATTGAAGTCAAAATCAATTTTATGTCAAATGAATCAATCAAAGAAAATCAAGTGAGTTCTTCTTTGAAAAATCAAAATTCCTGAACCATGAATTAATATGAATCTTGATGACCAATTCGAAAATCAAATGAAAATAAACCTGAACTATCAATGAAATAAATTTTATTATTTGAATAAGGATATAAAATAGAAAAAAAAGGAAATGGGTCAGCTTTCAATTTTCAAGAATGAAGAATGAATGAGAGGAAATTGAGAGATGATGGTAAATCAGGAAGTTCATAAGCATTAATGAGTTATAATTTTGATTAAATGAGTGAATAAAATGATAAACCATGAATGAACAGAATGAAACAAAATTTTGAGTTAATTAATATGATATCACAGAGGCTCTTGGGGATAAAGCAAGTGGCCTGGAATTCAGTAATCAGGGAGCTCACTTAGAAGACTCCAAAGAATAAATAAGACATAAATAAAAGCAATGAATTTTTCTAAGATATATGGAGGTACAAAATGAGATGCAATAAGAGAAATAAGAAGCAATATGGCCAAAGAGCCAACCAAGTAAGTCCTTAATGATCATTTCTACCTTCCAGAAGAAAAATGGCATTAGTAAATGATATGACTACCAATATCCACTGACAGGAAAAGAAAAAAATTAAAAAATATCTAAATGAATGACTTGCTAATATCAGTATTCACTTAACAAAATGAAAAGTTAAATAAAGATAAACAAGAATAAAAGTATATTCATGAACTGGGGGAAAACTACTCAGGGTGAAAGGAGGCTGGTATATGTAAAACCTTGAGAGCTTGACTCCTTCAGGCTAGAAGCTAATATTTATTGAATACTGGAAGCTTCATTGATTGTCTGATGGAATGTATACCTTGCAAAATTGAGAAATGAACTGGGTTGGTTGATATTCCCATGATGTATGATTAAGATATGGGTCTTGATGAATACAGAATGTATTTAATTCATGTGGTTGCCAAGGTGGATTGATAAGCATTCAAACTTGATAGATTGGTTTGGAACTACCTCTTGAATATCTCTTGAGAATGAACTACCAGTATTCCTTTGGAGGAATATTGTGAATGAAGATATAAAATGATTGCTTGATGGTTTGATTGATATTTGAGAGTGAGAATTTTCCTTGAGCCTTGATGAATCCTCTACATGACATGAGATGTTGATGAGTTTATAGAATTCTGAAATAACTCTTTGATACTAGCAGCATTGGATTTCTGGGGAAAAAATATACATAATGGTGTATAACACTGTCTATGGCACTCTTGGTTATTGGAGGGTGAAAGTGGCCAAAGGTCTTTTGGAAGGATTCCAAGAGGACTTTAGTGAAAATTGTGTTTTGGGTGGCTTCAGAGGTGACAAAGTGTTTGTGGTTGTTCTGGCCAAATACAGCTTATACAATGTTAAAACTGTATTTCTGCAAAGTGCGCAAATGTCACAGGGGCTCTTGGACAGAAAAACAGGAGTGGCCTGGCATCCAGCAACCAGGGAACTCACATGGAAGACTCCAAAATAATATAGAAAATAAAAATAAAGAATTGAATTTCTCGAAGAAGAATGTAATTACAAAGATGAGATGCAATCAGCAAAATGAGAAGCCAAATGGCCAAAGAGCAAACCAAATAGGTCCTTAATCACTGTTTCAACCTGCCAAAATGAGCAATGGAATTAGTAAGGATATGATAACCAAATATCCATTGACAGGTGAAGAAAGAAAAGAGAAAAGGTGCTAAATGATTGACTTGATAATATCAGTATTCACTTAACAAAAATAGTAAGATAAACAAAGATAAAATAAAATCAAAATATATCAATTAACTGGGGGAAATTCCTCCAGGGTCAAAGGAGGCTGGTATATGTGAAAGGTTGAGAGCTTGACTCCTTCACGCTAGCAATGGTCCTGTATTAAATACTGGAAGCTGTATTGATTGTCTGATGGAGTGTATACCTTGCCAGATTGGGAAATGAACTGTTTTGAATTATTTTCCCATGATGTATGATTGAAATACAGGTATTGATGAATCCAGACTGTATTGAAATGAATGTGGTTGCCAAGCTGGATTAATGGAGAATTGACACTTGAAAACTTGTTTGGAACTGCCTCTTGAATACACCTTGGGAATGAATTTACAGTTTTCCCTTGGAGGGAATACTTGAAGTGAGAATAACCAATGAATTCCTGATGGTGTCATTGGTCTTTGAGAAATTACACCTGCACTTGAACCTTGATTGGTCCTCTGGATGACATGACACTTTG
Organism: Austropuccinia psidii; assembly: GCA_023105745.1. Taxonomy (NCBI): domain Eukaryota; kingdom Fungi; phylum Basidiomycota; class Pucciniomycetes; order Pucciniales; family Sphaerophragmiaceae; genus Austropuccinia; species Austropuccinia psidii. Next base: position 29,501,420 of record JALGQZ010000001.1, read on the forward strand.
GTGACTTATGGAATGTTTAATTACCCCTCTGGTATTGACACCATTGAATTGCTGATGAAAAAAGGTGCAGAATGGTGTATAACACCATTTATGAAAATTTGAGTTCCTGAAGGGTGAAAGTGGCCAAAGGTCTTTGTGAGTGAAGTCAGGAGGATGAGAGTGAAAATTGGGTTTTGGGTAAATTAATAGGTGAAAAGGTGTTTTGCGGTGTATTGGCCAATTTTGGGTTTCTGGCCAAATACAGCTTATACAGCTTTAAAACTGTATTTTCACAAAATGCACAAAAGTGCTCAAAATCCACAAAACTGGCAATTAAGCCCCAAAACGCCTGATATGGCCTTTTGGACATATTTCTCATAATACATGGGAGAATGGCATATACAGCTGAATACAGCAAAAATGCAGAAAATGCGCAAAACTGTATTTAAAGCTCAAAAAGCCAAATACAGGATTTGGGGCTGTATTTTCCTTGTTGACTGGAAAATACCTGAAAGTTCCCAAAAGAAGAGAATGTCCTGGAAAGGCCTGATGATAGGAAGGGGCCAGGTTGGCCCCAGGAGTGAAATGACCATAATATGCCAGAAAAGATGAGAGGGCCAATTTGGCCAGTTATTATGGATATGGCCAAATTGCCATAAGATTGATATGGCACTGATATGCCATATGGAGTCCAGGAGTGTAATTGCCATGGTTGTGACAGAAAATCTGGCAATTAAGCCCCAAAAGGCATAATATGTCTATTTGGGCATATTTCCCATATTAACTGGGAAAATGGCATAAAACGTATGAATACACAAAAATTCACAAAACTGTATTTAAATCTTGAAAAGGTAAGTACAGGCCTTTGAGCTGTATTTTCCATGTTGGCTGGAAAATACCTAAAAGTGCCCAAAAGCAAAGACTGTCCAGGAAGGGACTGATAATGATGAAGGGGCCATGTTGACCCTAGATGGTGCAACAGCCATCAAAATCCAGGAAAGATGAAATGGCCAATTTGGCCAAGGATGATGGATATGGCCAAATTGCCATAAATTTGATATGGCAATGATATGCCATATGGAGGTCCAAGAGGGTGATTGCCATGGCTGTGACAATATGATTAACCCAATCACATCTATATGCTGAGTGGCCTTCTTCCCCAACATTATCTGGGGGAAACTAGTGGAAATATCAACAATGTTGTGGTTGGAGATTTGTAACAATCACTATTCAGGGGTAAGGGCATTCAATATTACTCCCATTCACCCACCTCAAAGCAGAAAATTGATTGTGTGTACCATTAATCAGTTTCAGCAATCTTCCTTGTTAAAAAATGAATACAGCTTTGTTTCCAAATACAGCCTGTCAACTCTTGTACAGGTTGTATTGACCCAATACAGTTTTGAATTCAAAATTCTGAAACTGTATGATCACTCAATACACCACCCCTCTTTTACAGATTCTGTACTCAATCATCAATTCCTCTTATGAGATTTATCTTTCTGGATTAGGGCTTGTTGTTCTCACATATGGAAGCCCCTCTTCCTCCCCCTTGGAGACTTTTCCCCAGTTAATTAATTTAGTAAATTTATTATTTTATGGATATTCTTACCCTTTTTTTGGGTACTATATTTATTGATTTTAAGTTAGTCTTTGCCTTTCTTCTTTGCCTGTACAGTATGAGTTGTGGTGGCCATATCCCTATTAACCCTTCTCTTTCCTTCTGAGAGGTTGAAACAGTGGACTTGGACTTTTTTGTGGTTAGCTCTTCTATTTATTACTCTTATCATTTGTTGCTGCTTTTTCTTATATTTATTTTATTGGTAATATTATCTTATTACACTCTTAAGCATATTCCATTTTACCATATCTTGAGCCCTCCATCAGTCCCAGTTTACTGAGTGCCAGGCCCTCTTCACTTAGAAGAGCCCCTAGGACAGGTTTAAACAGTGAAAATTTCTAATTAAAGCCTAATAAGTGGACTATTTGAAGCCAATATTGTGTCTTGAGTTTCTCTGGAAAAGCCATTTTATTTAATAACACTCAAAAGGAATACTTTTCTTAGTCCTTACCCCATGGGGGTTAGATAGTATAAAATTTGACTTTAGTAGGTGCAACATTTGACTATAAAACAATAAGTAAATATTACCAATATTTTACTTCTTTTAATACTGATATATTAATTAAATTAAAGAATAATATAAGGAATAATTGATATTTATATTATTGAATAATATAATAATATAAATTATATCAAAAAAAACTAATATGATAAAAATAAATATATTAATATATAATAATTAAGATATTTGTGGGACCTTATTATTGTTACAGACAAATAATAAAGGCTGAAAATAATGTTATTTACTAATAAAAAACAATTTAAATAATAAGATTACCAACATTCAAGTTATATATTAATAAAAATACTATTTTTATTAATAAAGGTATTATTGAAAATAATAATGAAGAGAAAAGTATTATAAAAGATAAAAATAACCTAATTTTGGCACTTAATAAAACAATTTTTAATTAATTTAAGCCTAAAAATTTAAATCAAACTTATTTATATTGTATTTTCAATTAAAAATATAAGGAATTACAAATATTCTTGTTTTTATGTAGAATTGAAGATTTCAGAGAGAAATTGAACAAAAAATGAAATGTTGGCTTAATCATGTCAAGATTGATGCTTAAAATAAAGATGAGCTTGAGGTCTTAAGCATATAATAGATTTATATAAAAATAATTAGGCTTTTACCTTTGATTGTAATAATTTAAGGTTTTTGTTGCATATGGGGGGGAAATGGAGGTAAAAAGAGCTCTATATATAGTAAAAGTCTTCCTCCTAGAGTGCATAAAGCTTCTAGTAGGCACTTACTGATGGTTTACACTGGAATGTACCAGTATTCTGAGGTTTGGTGATGATTAAATTATAATTAAACCATCTTATCTCATTATTACACCATGATTAAGAGTTATCACTGTAACTATAAGCTTACTGCCATCATAGTCTTGGCAGATGACTAAGCTTTGTGAATCACTTTTATGACTGGTAAACTTAAATTAAGATTACAGTGAGTAATTATAAATGATCAATTTCGAGCTTAAACTTTGATAATTAACACCTTTTGAGTTAAACATGCTACAGCCATTCAGAGGGTTAACTCTTATGGACTTTCATTTCATTTTCAAACTGGAAAGAGAATTTCATTACGTACTAAAAAAACATTTTTAATCATTTTGCTTATAACTCATCCTTTCTGTCAAAATTTACTATTTGAAACTTCAAACCATGATTTCAAGGGTTTATGCCTCAAGGAAAATAATAAATATTACATCTTTCTTAACATATAAATCAGAAGATCATTAATATCCACTTTGTTCAACGTTTGGAACAATTTCACAAAAAAGTGGTCAACAGCTGTAACAATTTAGCTCAATAGACCTTTACAAGTTATAACATTGTTTATAGCTTGTCAAATAATTTTTATATCTGTATTGTACATAATTACATGGTATATTATTTTTTGTTAAACTCCCTATCATGTATATTTGAAGAGCTATGAGCTTTAAGAATGAGTCATAAATCACTCACTAATATTTAATGAACCTTAGAAAGAATATGGTAGAGATATTTTGAGAATAAAATGTGGATTTATGGGAATAAAATACATTTATAACAGTATTAAAGCAATATATAGTTGATTTATATGTTTTCAAATCTTTTCTTATTGATTCTGAAAGAATAAAACACTTAAGAACAGCTTAACTGATAGTTAGTTTCTTGTAATAATGATATAATTGAATAATAAGATGATCTGGAAAAAACAGTAAGGGGAGGCCTCTTTTAAGTCAAAGACAGCTCACAGAAGCGTGCCATGGAGCAAACTGAAAAAAAAGTGAGTTAGAAAAAATTATCCTTTGTTTATTATTGATTTCATCATTTGTTGTCATGTAAGATTATCATAATTACTTAATTAATACTTTTTATGTGACTACCAACCCATTTATGGTTAACAATAAAAGGAGTGAAAACTTCAAATCTTCTTTTTTTTTTGAAAGAAACATTAATTCCTCAAGGTTATCAATTTTATTGGGAATTTCATCCCAGGTTGTATTTTCCTTTAATTTTTGAAGATTCAGTATTTCAAATGGAACTAGTAAAAATGGACTGTAAGTAAACCTTTTAATTTTACTTATGAAACCATTGTTTTTTGGTTTCTTTATGTGTAATACTATTTTCAATTTGTACTGAAGGCTCCATAGAGATTAATGAAGAATTGTATTCTGAATGAATTCTTGAAGTTTTCACCTCATTTCTACATTGAATTGCAACTATCAGAGTATGGCAGGTTGCTATGAGGTAAATCAACAGATACTAGTCAAAAAAGGGTTTTTATTTATCTTTTAAGTATTATCCATAGATAAGCATCAAGAATAAACATGTTTAAAGGATTCTAAGTTGCTCTTTACCTCTCTGTCACGTCAAAATTGTAGCTTATTTGCAATTTTCTTATGTTTTAATGAGATTGCAACATGGTAACTAGGTGTTCAGAATAGCTTAGTATACTACTTGGGAAATTATCAGCCATGAGTCCAATCTTTAGAGATATCCATGGCTCAGAGACCTCAGAAGCTGGGTACCCTGGCTCTCTTTGATGTCTTTTGTCTCCCTTAGCTATTTTCACATCAAAAAACATGGTATGTAAGAATACCACAATACTAAGTGCCACAAACATGCATAACACTATTCTCAGTGTATATGTAACATGGGATTTCACAAATTCCCATTATTTTAGCTTGAAATTGAGAAATAACAAAATTTTAACAAGTCTTTTATGTGGTATTGATGATGTGGTATTGAAGTATTTTCCATATTACCACCTCATAGAGTTAATTTAAGCTTATTCACTCTATCAAAAAACCCTAGGTGAATTGTTGTGTAGAATCCAAATCTGGCCTTAAATCCATGGACTTACTTACTCTCAAGAAGGCTATTCATCTTTTCTGATAAAGATAAATTTTGGATATATGCATGATTTATGGGTCATGCATAGTTCAGAATTAATCTTAAAGACAATTGTGGCCTATTTGAGTATGTAAAATATATCCTGAGGCTCACATCCCCTCCCACCAAAAGCTAAAATTGTACTACAATTGTATTAATGATTTCAGAAGAAATGGGCCCCAAAGGAGGTTAATTTCCACTTTCCAACCTCTTTACATTACTATTATCAAGCAATTTAAAGCACATTTACAGACATATTCAGGCTTTTTGCCTTGTTCGTTTTCTAATTCTTCTCGAGAGCTTATCGTATGCAGGTATTTCTGATTCTGCCAGCCATTCATCTTCATGTACTAGATTTCCATATATGACAATATATTCTCTTTAATTTTTACCCCTAAGTCTCCTTTCTTTAATGACTTGCTTTATCTTTTTTCTTCACTGTGTTCCACTTGTGGTACAGTTGGAGGATTTGGACTCCTTAAAGGAAACAACTCTTTGTTAGCTGGTTAATAAGGCTTTATCAAGCTTAATGAAAAGGTGGGGTGTTTCTTTTCTAATTAACCACTCAATTCCACTTGAATTGAATTGGTTCCATGTAAGGCAACAATAGCAAAAGGTCTTTCATAAGAAAATTTGAGCTTCTTTGGGCCTTTGATATTATTAAAATTTAATGTTGAAACTTGTCACAAACACAGGTAATTACCCTCCTCCATGGGTGTTCCAGCAATTTAGCCTGGGACCAAGTTGGGGCAATTGGCCACACCATATCTTTTATGGCCAATTGACCCCCTCTGGGGTTCCATGGCCCTTTGGCCATATCACCTTCCCCTGACCGTTTATGGCCCCAATAATCATTTATGGCCTCAGGCCATATCCTGCCATCATTGCCCTCACTGGCCAACTTCCATATCCCCAACCCCCAGGTCTCTATCTTTGTTTTTGGGCCCCCTAGCCATACCCACCATCCTGGGACCACCCCTTTTCATTAGGGGGTCTAGGGCTTAAATGGCCTTTTGGGCCATTTAGGCCCCCAACGGCCTCTATGGCCCATGGTCCGTAGGCCATGTACTGCGGTTTGTGGGCCAATCAGGACCTTTTTGGCCTAATCCAATGAGGCCAAAAGGGGGCAGCCCACTAGCTCCCAAGGCCAGGTGGGTCCCAAACCACAATTGGGCGCACCTGAGCCATTCTTGGCCCCAAATCCCATCAAACCCAAAATGGCCATAAAGACCCTTAGGACCCATTTTGGCCAAGGACCACCATGGACCACTTTTCAGCCCATGGCCTCTGGTAACCACCAGATCAGCTCAGCAAACCTTCCCCTCAACTCAAGGGGGATTCTTCCCATTCCTCCATGCATCCCATACTGAAGGTTGCATGATTGGTGCATATATGGTATTATATACCATTATGCACCATTTCTTCTCAGCAATTCAATGGTGATGCTTTCAAGACCAAATTCCATGATTCCAAATCAAGGTCCCAAAATCAAATGCCCAGTTTGAAGAAGGACTCTTTAGCTCATCAGTCTGGCAATCCATGGCAGCTATCAGAAGACTATTCAAGGACCCCAACCACCTGGCCCTGCAGGAGTTGGGTTGGCAATTATTTCAGGATTATTCCAAGGGCCATTCTCAGAGGTTATTCATCATTCAATCAGTTTTCAAGGCAGCAAGTACTTCAATACTCCTTGGACAACTCAATTGGTCCATACAGGAAGCATTCAATGATAGCTGTATGTTCTTGGCCCAATAGGGCCAATTAATATTCCACTGTGGCAATTCAATCACACAGTTCAGTTCTCAAGATGGCCAGAACTGTATTAGCCCAATTCAGACAATAAATCCAGTGACTCACCTTCCAGGATCAGCCCCTCAGCTTTTCACATATACTGGCCACCCTTCATCACCTGGGGACTTTTTCCCCAGTTAATTAATATATTTTATTTATTTTTATCTTTATTTTCTTTGCATTTTATTAAAGTCAGTACTGATATTCTTAACTCAGTCATTTGCACCTTTCTTCTTTGCCTGTCAGTGGGTATTGGTAGTCCTATCCTTTACTAATTCCATTTACTTTTCTGGCAGGTTGAAACAGTGAATTGGGTATTCACTTGGTTTGCTTCTTGGCCTTTGGCTTTCTTATTTTCTCTGGTCATTGGCTCCACTTCCTCTTTCTTTTCTTTGACATACTTGTCCTTACTCTTACTCTTGTCCTTCTTAGAGAAATTCATTCTGCTTTATCTCTTTTATCCTTTTAGAGCCTTCCATGTGAGTTCTTGATTCCTGAGTGCCAGGCCACTGTTGTTTTCTGTCCAAGAGTCCCTGTGACAAAACTAGAACTAAGTCCCCTACTTTGAAGTCTGGTACTCTATGACTCTTGTCCCACTTCTTTATTGCATATTCAAAAGCATCATCCATTCTTTTTTTGCATATTGGTTCATTTTTTGAAGCATAATTTTGAAGCTGGAAGCTTTAGGATGGATTTCAATTAAGTATTTCCTCAGTCTTTCTGCTGGGAGTCTTGGATTCCATCCCTTTTCTGACATAGCAGGAGTCTGACCTGTGGAAGAATGGACTGATGTCTTATATGCCAATTCCAATGCAGGTATTAGAGTACACAAGTAATGGGTGAAGCCAGCTGAGTCTTTGAATTCTAATTCCTCAGCACAGAATCTCTTGATCATGTCCTCTAAATTTTGAATCATTCTTTCTGCCAGCCCATGAGTTTGAGAGTGATATACTGTAGAAAATGATAACTTGGTCCCAAAAGATCCTTGAAGATTGGTCCAAAGTGCAGATTTATATTTAAGATCTCTGTTACTTATGATATTATTTAGTAACCCTGTATGATAAATAGCTCTATTCAATAGAAGAAGAGCTTTATCCATAGCAGTGTCATCTTTATTACATGGAAAGAATATGTGGATTTTGCTATATCTGTCTACAATTACTAAACAAGCATTATAACTTCTGTCACCACTTGGAGGGAGTTCTGTGACCAAATCCATGTGAAAAGCTTCCCAAAGGGATTCTGGTTCTTGAATATGAATCATAAGTACAAATTTTTGTCTGTACTCCTGTTTGCGTTTTTGCATCTGTCACAGGTGTGGCAATATTCAATGGTTTCTTTTCTCCAAGATGGCCACCATGCCCAGTTTTTCCCTTTTCAAGTGTTCTGTCTTCTGAAAGGTGTCCAGAGTAGATGGTATCATGACATTCATGAATAATTATATTGATATTTAATCTACTGCATAATTTCACTACACAGGAATATTTGTTCCTGTGGTATACTTTGCCATCAAAGAAGTAAAATCTCCCCTTAGAATAGGAAGTTTTCCATAATTCATATAATGAACTAAACAAGGCTTTATTGGGAAAGTATGTCAACATATGGTAATTCTACTCTTGCTTATAAGATTGTCTGAATTTTTCAAAGAATTCAGTCCCAATATAAGTTATGTTGATACTGTCACATGGTGGAATGTGATCTACAACTTGCCAGTATTTACTGGTATTTCAACCGGTTTAATAGCCTTTTGGGCAAGAGTTCCCTTTGCTGAGGTCTGGCAGACAGCATTGTGACAATAAACCGGTTACCAACGTCATGGGTTTGATTCCGGTTGGAGAAAAAAGGAGGTCTCAATCAAACAACCAGAAATTGCAGGGTTTTCCGCTTCATGGGCATACAAGGGTTCCTCCCCTTGGGGGTTCCTTGTAGGCTCCTGTTGTGACTAATGTAACTCCACGAGGGTGACATGGTTAATACCATCAGTTACATGCCCTTTGGGATGCAGTGCTCTAAACCCAAGGGTACTGTCACATAGTGGAATGTGATCTACAACTTGCCAGTATAAACCGGTCTTTCAACCGGTTTAATAGCCTTTTCGGCAAGAGTTCCCTTTGCTGAGGTCTGGCAGACAGCATTGTGACAGATACCTTCAATTGGAATCTGTGGGTCTGCTTCCAAAGGCACATAAGCAGGGTTATCAGGAATATTGGATAGCGCCCACCTACTAATTCCATCAGCATTCTTATTAATATTCCCTGCTTTATTAGCTATAGTCATGTTTTCTCTATTTTCTTGGATGGATATCTGCCATCTCAACATATGCCTGTTAGGTGTCTTCATATTAAGAAGTGATTTCACTGCATTACAGTCAGTTATCACTTCAAAAGCACTGCCATAAAGATAATAATGTAATTGCTCAAGTACACATACCAAACATAAGCACTCCATTTGGCTTGCACCATATCTGGCCTCTGTTGGTTTGATTTGTCTTGAGACATAACAAACTGGTCCCTCTGTAGGTTTGTCATCAATAATTTGGAATTGATGTAGGGCTGCTCCCAATTCATCTCCACATGAATCAATTCACAATTTGAAAGTTATATTCTAGTCTGGCATGACAAGTAAAGGTGGTTTTTTAAGAGCTTAACCTATCTTCTCATAAGCTTTGATTATTTATGGTGTCATCTCAAATACTACCTTTTGATCACAGATTCTATAGAGTGACTTGGCTAGAATTGAAAAATCTTTCAGATGTTGCCTGTAATAACTGGAAAATCCAAGAGAGGAAATCATTTTATTCTTATTCTGGGGTATTGGATTAAGTAATACTGCTGCTACTTCATATTTTCAATACCCAAGCTTAAACCAAAAACAATATGTCCTAGAGCTTCAAGTTATTCAAAGCCAAAGCTGCACTCATTGAGTGAAATCTTAATATTCACTCCTGAAACCTTTTCATGTACTCTTTCAAGTCTTTCAAGGTGAAAAGACCATGAATCCAAACATATTATAATATCATCAATATAAATAATGATCCATCCTTCAGACAATTCTGTGGGGAAGATGGTATTCATCACTCTTTGATAATGAGATGGAGCATTTTTATTACCAAATTACATTCTAAGATACTCGTAACTACCACAGTGGGTGATAATTCCAAGTAATTTCTTGACTTTGGGTGTCAAAAAGTATTGATGAAAGCCCTTTAACCTATCCATTGATGTTATATACTCAGTTTTAGACAAGTGGGTTAAAGTTTCTTGGATTCTGGAGATTGGATACCTATCTGGAACTGTATAGGTACTCAACTATCTAAAATCTCCAACCATCCTTGATTTTTCATTATCCCAAGAAATAATAACAGGAGTTGTTACTTCAACTTCCTCATTATGGTCTACTTTTATTAGTTCCCCAATTTGTATCAACTCTTGGATATGTTTTCCCAAGGCTTCTCTAGCTCTGGGACTTTCTGGATAGGCTGGTCTTCTAAGTACTGGAGGATATGGTCTGGCAATATTCAGAGTAATATCAACTTCATGTCCTTTCATAGTGCCTAATGGTTCAGTATCCAAGGCAAATGCATTTTTATATGTGTACAACACATCAACAAGATCTTGCCTCATTTTTGGTGATAGTTATGGATTAATATGTGCTTTGTTAAGTTAATTATTCATAAATTTGTCCTTATGAGTAGCTTTATTTGAAGATAGTATTGATATTTCTGTAGGAATATTACAAAAAGCAATTTTTTTTCTTTTATTGTCACAGGGGCTCTTTGAATTGAAGAGGGCCTGGCACTCAGTAAACTGGGACTCACTTATGGAGGGCCCAAAGATATGGTAAGAAGGAATATACACTTAAGAGTGCAAAGAGATGAATTACTAAAATGAAGAATATGAGAAAGCAGCAACAAAAGAAATAAGATTATAGAATAGACAAGCCAACCACAAACAAGTCCAAGTCCACTGTTTCAACCTGTCAGAATGAAAATAGAAGGGTTAATAAGGATAAGGCCACCCAACTCATACTGTACAGGCAAAGAGAGAAATGCCAAGACTAACTTAATATTAAATAAATATAATACCCAAAAAATAAGGATAAGAATATTCATAAAATAATAAATAAACTAAATTAATTAACTGGGGAAAAGTCCCCAGGGGGGCAAAAGAGTGGCTGGTATATGTGAGAATCACCAGCCCTGATCCAGAGGAAGAATTTTCATGAGAATAATTGAGTATTGAATTGAGTCTGGCCAATACAGGTCCTGTACATCTGTACGGAACCTGTACAAGAGGTGTGGTGGATTTGAGTGATCATACAGTTTCATACTGGTGTATTGAAACTGTATTGGGTGAATCCAACCTGTACAGATGTTGACAGGCTGTATTGAAGTACCAATCTGTATGCATGTTTCAGCAAGGAAGATTTCTGAAGCTGAATGCTGATGCAGATATTGGATCTGCTGATTTGAGGTGTTTGAGTGGGTGTATTGATGAATACCCTTACCCCTGGTGAGTGGTTGTGACAGTATCCCCCTCTTGAAACTGGTGGGCTCCTGAACACCATAACATCCTGCCACTGTTGAGTGGCAGCTCAATATCCCCACATATTTTCCAAAAAAATTTCTTTTTAATCTTCTTTTCCTCTTGACCATTATCCTGAAAATCCTTCTTCAATTCTTCTCTTTAAATTTAAATTGAGTCCCCCTGCTTTCAAATTTTGAGTAAGTATTCCACTTCAAAATATGCTTCTTTTTTTCTTCTGATTCAATCAATCTTTGTCCTTGGGATGTATCCCAAAATGATGGCCACTGAGCTCTTGTGCTCAAAAAATGATGCCCACTGAGTATATGAAGTGTACTCATTTGGCAATGCTCAATCCAAATAAACCTTTAATAATGCCTTCAAGGGGTCTTGTCCCCATTTCCCTTGGAGATCGCCTCAAACAGCCCTTTATAATGAATTTGGGCTATGGCCCTTTTTATGGTGAATCTTGATAAAATTTTATTTCATGGCCCTTTGGGCCTTTTTGGGGTTCTTGGTGATTTTGGTGATTTTATTATTTATGGCCATTTTTGGCCATTTTTGTCTTCTGGGGTCCTACGGTCTGCGGGCCACTGTCTGCAGTCCATGGGCCATGGGCTGTACACGGCGGTCCGCAGTCCATGGGGGCTATTGGAGGCCCCCTGGGCCCAATTTTGCTGGGGACCCAGGGGTACTATGGGGCCAAGCATTGGCCCAGAACCAAAACTCACCATACATGGCCTGGACACATTGATGGGGTCCAGGACCATCAAGATCCTGGCCTCCCCAAAGTTGCAGGGGATGCCCTTGGTGATGGGTTCAGCCCCAAAGGGGTATGAATCCTCACCTTAGAGGCTTTGAGGGGGGGCATAATTGAGTTATGGCCACCATTTCCTTGAGATCAATTTTTTTGATATGGAGTGGACTGATTCTGACGTCTTGAATATTCTGCTTGCATATTCTTCAGTTATGAGTTCTAAACTGACTGAACTCACTGAATATTCTCCTTCTGCACCGCCACCCTCTGTTCTTTGTGGTTCTGGCGTCTTCAGTCAATTATCTTCACCCTCCATGCTTTCTTCTGGTTGATTTGATCCCTCCCAAGCCTATGATGGATACAGAGCAGTTGAAGTTCTTGATCCTGCCTTTACTGAACTTTTGGCCAAGGGTAAGGATTGTTTTCAACACTACAATCCCCAATCTTCAAAATGCCATCTTTGCTTCAATGGAAAGAAACCATGTCATGGTACCGGGGTGTCATCTTCTAACATCAGGAGGTATTTATGGAATAGAATCTTAATTGAATTGGTACTGATATTTTAATGTAGTGACTGGTTCCAGGCAGAGGGATGTGGCAAGGTGGACTACTGTTGGAGGGCCAGTTCTAGTTGGTGGTAGGCCCATATATTCCAGCTCAGAGGTCCCAATCTCAAGGACCAATACTGAAGGGGTAGTGAAGGTAGTGAAGAGAATAAGAAGGATTGATGATCCCCCCACTGATCCAGATGCTGAAGGAAGTGATGAGTTGGATGGTGAAGAAGTTGAAGGTGTTCCTCATTCAGTTGGCCATCCATTCAGAAATTCCTCTACTCAACCCCTTGCCAAAAGATTTCAAAGTTAAGTAACTCCCAGTACTCCCAGAACCTTCCAACCAATTCCAGCTTCCATCCCTACTACCATTCCTCCTCCTTCACCAAGTACTTCCCATGCCAGGCCTGCCTTGAGCCCAGCAATAAGACCATCACCAGTTCAGTAATCCAGAACCTCACCCATAACCACCCCCACCAACTCCAACCTGTGGCCAGCTCCAGCAGAAGAAGAGATGGATTGTTCCCTTTGCCATTTCCTGCTGCTCAAGTTTTTCAAAGAAGAGAACGTTGGCCTATCCAAGCTACCAGAGAAGATCCCAATGCGGCTAGTGAAATTCAAGAAGCTGTGGCCAGATTATTCAGGAGGGTTTATAGAAATAGCAGAGAGGTGATTATGTATGCCAATGATAGGACTATTCCAGGTACTGCTTCTGAAGAGATGGCAGAAACGTTTTCCTGCTATGAAGATGAGTTGTTAAACAATTTTCAGAGAACTTTTGATGAATTAGGTAGAGATAACTAGTTTCCTTGTCCTTGTTTGTGCTTGGTTTGACTTCTATCCCCACTCTTATAAGATAATAAAAAATGAAAAATAATGGAACCTCCCAATACATGATTTGGGAGGGGATGCTGCTGCTTCAAAGAAAATAAAAAGAAAACAATTATACAAGTAAAGAAAAGAAATAAAATGAGAGAAAAAGAAAGTAAAGAAGCAGAAATAAAGAAACTAGTGATGGCTTGTCCTTCTTGTGGTGAGCTGCTTGATTTTGGCCAAGAAATGTCTGAAAAGATGAAAACCAAGCATTTGATGCTCACAGAGTGGCCAAGGTAATGCTTTACAAGAAGTAGAACCCTCAGGGATGCATACCAGGAGATGGAACTTACTTTCATAACTCTCACTCCCCACCAAGCACCATAAAGACTGAAATAAATTGCCATAATGACTTCTGAAATTAGCTGCCATAAATGACTTTTGAAATAAATTGCCATAAATGACTTGAAGTAATAAATGTCTTGAACTATGATGGTTGGCATAAATGAAATGATAAATAAAAAGAAAAGGAAAGGAAACAAACAAACATTTGGCCATATCTTGATAAGGTCCAAATGGAGGGTATTGATGTTGCATGCTTCCTGAACCTGTCCAAGGAATTGACAAGTGCTCACAAAGTGGCCAAGGTGATGCTTACAAACACATATGGGTAGGATACCCCCTTAAAGGTGCATGCCAGGAGAGGAACTTACTTTCATAACTTCTGCTCCCCACCAAGCACCATAAAATCAAACTCTTGAGGTATTTGGGCCAGGCTTGTCTGGATACAATTAATGGAAATCCTTGAAAGGGTCTGGTGAGTTGGTAAGGCTGGAAGCTGGTTTCCAAGTGGTTCTTTCTGGGTCTTCACTGAATCCTTTCCACTCTACAAGATACCATAAATTACCTCTCTTGAGTTTTGAGTCCAGAACCTGAGCCACTTCCCATTCTTCTTGCTCCTCCACTAAGACTGTTGGTGGTGGTGTGGGAAGTCCTCTTGTGTGGGATTAAAATGAGGCAGTAACTGGAGGGGGAAATCACAGGTAACTAGTTTTGAATTTCTAATAACTCCTGTAACCAAGGGTGGCAAGGGTGTATTGCCTGCCCCTCCTAAAATACTGAACAACATCTTTCTTGGAGCTCAAAAACCAAAATAAAATTAGTAAGTGGCTTTACAACTGCAGAAGACAAAATTCAGCAGTCTCAGATCAGACCTATTCAATAAATAATATGAAAAATAATGTCAGTAATTCTGGTTAATTTTTATGTTTAATGAAATACTTGTCTGTTTAATTTTAATATTTCTTTTGGTTAAATTGAGGTGAGTGGTTTCTTCTTGGTGATAGAATTTTGCTAAAATGAGTTATTTAAGGTGTTAAGAAAAATTTGGTGAGTGTTGATAAAGGTAATATTTGTTAAGGTAAATTTATAATAGAGTAAAATATTTTTTAAAGGTGTTTTTTTAGTTTTTTAACAGTGTTAAATAATAAGATAAAATAGGATTTGTTAAATTTAAGAGGTGAGATTCTTTGATATTTAATATTTTTTTTAAAGGGGTAAGTGAATTTGAAATCTTGATAAATTGTGTTAATTTTACTGGATAAAATATTTTAATAGAGTAGTAACCCTAATCTTGGTTACTGGGTAATTTTTATTTTTATTTTAATAAGAATAAGATTCCACTGAGCTTAGCTACTGGGTAATCTTCAACACTATACTTCCACTTAGCTTAGCTACTGGGCAAGTAATTTTACTATAATATACTGGACTACTTCCCAGGTGAGGGATGAAATATTCCTGTGCTTGCAATTTGCAAGGGTTTAATCTTCATGGGATATAATTTGCATGGGGGGATTTTTGAAATTTGGGGGGAGAGAGCCCCTCTATTTATACCTTTTGGGAGCCTAGAGGGACCTCCATGGGAGCAGTCTTTTTCCACTTTAATTCCTCTTGATTTCATCATGTGACTCTGTTTTTGGTGAGGACCTTTCTTGCATGTATCAGGTGATTTAAGGTTTTATGATAATTTTCTCTCTGCACAGCCTCCATTTATCACATGATTATCTTTTGGTGGACTTATTATGATGTGATATTCTTGGATTTTCCTTGCATGCATGAGGTGATTTCATTTTGGATGAGGATTTTTCTTTTTCCCAGCCTCTTTTCTGTCACATGATATTCTGCTAGTGGGTTCAGTATCACATGATGACCTTGTAATTCCTTTGCATATGTCCTATTTTAGGTTTGGTAGAAGTGGCTGTGTAATTTATGCAGGTGTCATGGTTGTTTTTCTTCTTTTTGAACTTTAAAATGAAGTCAGGTGATAATTTCTTGCATTGGTGAATTTACTGTTTTTATATGATATGATGTGATTTTTGAGTTTGACACATGCTGTGCATAGTCATGTGGTTGAGATTTAATTGGAATTGTGTACTGCATGCAGCCTGTTGTAACTATCTTTTGTTTGCATGAGTTGATGAGTGGTGTAAATAAATCTGATTCTGTTTTAAGGTTTCAAGTGGGGTTAATTTGGATATAAGATAAGGTACTCCTGTGGCTGTGTTGGAAATGAGTTTCAGATATTCCAAAGAGTTGAGCTTTGCATCATGTGACTTTTCTATGTTGATTGCTAGGTTGCTGTGTAATTCATGCAGGTGTCATTTTCTTGCTGCATGAGTCCTGTGGCTATAAGGGGGTGTAAAGCTGGGTGGGGTGTGTAATTTAAAGGGTGGTAGCTTATTTGTTGTAACTAGTTTACTATATGTAACTTGATTTTTACATATGCATAAGGAAATTGAATAATTTATTTAAACACATACACTGCCCTTTGGTGCCTGTGCCATGGTTTTATGAGTTAAATGCAGCTTCTTGCTGTAAAATTGACCTTTTGGTGTAAAATTTGAGTGTAAGTCTGCCTGTAGGCTGGATTTACTGCTGTTATGGGGTACTATGAGCTTGAGCCTGGTGAAGAAAAATGGTATGGAATACCACATCCCCCTCTCCATTTAATGGTGTCCTTAGCATTCCAGGTGAGAGCTCTCTATTCTTCATCTGATTCTGTGGTCTCCCCAAATACCTCTTCCTCATTCATTGATTCATCTTCTTCACTTTGTTCTTCCTCTGTGTCTTCTTTTGTGCTTATTAACTTTCCTCTTGGGTAGAACCTCTTGACTTGAGATGCTGCAAATCTTCTTGCTAATTCTGTTCCATCAAGTTCCTCAAGCTCATATGGTCCATTGCTTATTTTTCTGATTACTCTGTAGGGTCCATTCCATTTGTTTTTGAAAAGTAGTCCCCAATTATTTTATATTGCTTTGTTGTAAACCAGGACCAAATCTCCTGGATTGAGTGGTGATCTTAGTTGGTGTGCCATTATTCTATCCCAATATTTCATTGAGTCTTCCCTTGATTTTTTGAGTTTTTCTGCTGCTTTTCTTCTCATCTCTTCTTTTCCTTGCAACTGTTTGGCTCTGGCTTCCAGTAATTTCTCATTTGTGGATATTTTGTGCCATTCTACTGCTAAAAATGTTTTTGTTTCAATTTCAATTGGTAATACTGGTAGTTGTCCAAATTGGAGTTCATATGGTGAGAAACCAGTTGTCCTTTTAGTGGAGATTCTGTCAGCCAATGTAACTAGTGGTAAATATTTTTTGCATTTCCCTCCATTTTCTCCACACATCTTGACTAGTGCATCTTTGAGTTGTTTATGGCCCCTTTCCACCATTCCTTGAGACTCTGGGTAATAGGGTGTGGTGACTCTGATCCTTGATCCTGCTTTCTTTACTGCATCTTGCAATTCTTTTCCAAACTCTGGCCCCCCATCAACAGTTACTTCTTTTGGTGAGCCATACCTGCATATCCATTCTAAGGTGAACCATTCTGCAACTGCTTTTGCTGTTAATTTGACTAGTCCAACTGTTTCTGGCCATCCTGAAAATTCATCTCTTGCCACAACCATATACTTTCATCTTCCAGATTTGATATGGACTGTATCCATACTGACACTCTCAAAGATTGTTGATGTTGCTGTAGATTTTCCTTGTTCTTTTTGTAAGTTTTGACTTCTCTTTTGAAAGGCCAGGCAAGATTGAACCCATTTCTTCACTGATGTCTTCATTCCTCCCCACCAAAATCTTGCTTTAATTCTGCTGTAAGTTTCATTTTCCCCTCTTTGGCCCATGTCTTCATGAAGTGACTTTGAAATTTAGCTTTGAACTTCTTGACTTGATATCACCAGTTGAGGGTTTTGGTTGTTTCTTCTTTTGAGTTGGCCATCTTCCAAGAAGAAGTTGGGTGACCTTCTTTTTATCCTTCTAAATTCTTCATCTTTACTTGATTGTGGTTTTTTCATTGTACTTGAGTATTCTTGCATTCTCTTCCAGAATCCTTCTTGTTTGGTTGGTACTTGTATTCCTGAAAAATGGAGTGAATTTACATTCTTAGCCCCAAATCCAGGGTGTGGCTTGATCCAATCTTCTTCATCAAATTCTGGTGCATCTTCATATTCTTCTTCTGAGTTTTCTCGTCTTCTGGATAGCCCATCTGGCATAGTGAAAGTTTTCCCTGGTTTGTGTACCAAATCAAAGGAAAATAGCTGAATGAAAGCCACCCATCTTGTCATGGGGGCATTGGGTAAGCAAGGGTGTTGATCATTTCAATTAAGGCCTTGACATAAACCTGTAATTCAAAATGCTGTTCCCAAAGTATTGTCTGAAGCTTCTTGAGAATTCTTGCAACTCCACAGCGCTCCAATTTGGGTTGTGAGTATTTTGATTCTAATTTTGAAAAAGTTATTGATTCATATAATACTGGTCTGTCTTTTCCTTCTTTGTCTTCTTGAATGAGTACTGCTCCTGCAGAAATGTAGCTTGAATCTACTGCTAGCTTAATTTTTCCTGATCCTTTGTCATAATCCAATTTCTTGAGTGTTATTTCTTCTCCAACTATTCTTCTGAGCTTATGGAAAGCTTCTTCACACTTTTGATCCCAGTCCCAGTCAACATCTTCTCTGGTGAGCCTTCTGAGTGGTGATGAAACTTGTGAGAAGTTTTCAATGAACATTCTTACAGAGGCACAAATTCCAAGAAATCCCCTTATTTCCTTCTTGTTAAGAGGTGTTGGCCAATTCTGAGTTTTGTTAATCTTTTGTTTTGAAATTGTTCTTCCTTTAAATGATACAACATGCCCTACTATGTCCAAAGCTGGAACACAGCATGCAAACTTTGATGCTGATATAGTAAGTCCTTCTTCTTCAATCCTGAATAAAACTCTTTTTAAGGTTATGGCATATTCCCATATAAGTCTTCTGATTGAGGGGTTTTCTGGTAGTGTTTTTTGGTTGTAAACTGATCTTGGTCCTTTTATTCCTCCATCATCAATAAAAATTCCTACACTTTCTAGTATTTCTTCTTGAAGTATCCAGGTCATTCGGGCTTTGTATACTACTACTGAGTTGGTGGCTCCTTGGGGTAGTCTTGTGAGCTGCATTCTTCCAACGGGTGTTTCAAAAGTAGTGAGGGGTCTTGTAGTGACATCTAATTCTCTTTCATCATATCCTCCCATGATGTCTCCTACTCCATAGTATGCTCTTCCTGCAAATGCATCTACAAATTCTTCAATATGAGGTGGTAAGCCAGCATCCTTGATGGTGGGTTTGTTGAGTTCTTGAAGGTCATGGACAATTCTGAGTTTCCCATTTGATTTGGCCACACAAAAGATTGGGCTTTTGTAGCTTGAGGTGGATTGCTCATACAGTCCAGTCCTGATTCTTTCTCTGATTAATTCAGTAAACTGAGGTAAAATTGATTTGGGAATGGGAATTGGTTTCTTCTTCCAAGGTTCATGAGGTATTACTGGTATCTTGTAAGGTTTTCCATATGAGTGTTTGAGTAATCCTCTTTCTTCTTCACAGAGAGCTATTGCTTTTTCCCTTAAGGTAATAATATTTTTGAGTAAATTGATTTCTTCATTTGATAACCATCCTGGTGGGCCAAAATTGACTGCTTGGAGTCTTTCATGGGTGACCTTGAAGGTTTCTTGAAATATAGTTGGGTTTGGTGATAAGGGTGTTTCATAAGGATCTCTTGAAAAAGGTGGTCTTTCCAAAGGTGGGTTAAGGTCTTGAGGCATTGGCTCATTAACTGGTCTCACCTTCTTCAGGAATGATTTGTATTTGGCTGCTAAAATTTGGTGATCCATCTTCAATTAATTATTTTGTTTCTTCTTCTCTTTTTTTTGTTTTTTATTTCTAAGAATTTGCTAGTGTCCTGAAATCTTGAGGTCTTCACAATTCTTCTTCCTTCTTTCTTCCATAAAAAATGTAGTTTAAGGTCATACAGGACCTACAACTAGGTGTGTAACCCCTGTATATTAGGTATACAAGTCCTGCAGTTTAAGTCATGCAAGGCCCTCCTGGCCTAATCCAAGGGCTTATCTTGATTCTTGAGCTCCTTTGGGCTTAATTTTGGATTCCACTTGACTCTTCTTTTATTCTTCAATCTTCATTATTCTCACTTGATGAAAGATTCTTCTGGTTGATTTATTTCTTGATAAGGAATTTTCTTGTCTTCATTGATGGCTTGGGACTCCACTTTGTTCATTTTGGCCAAGTTGATAATGCTAAACACCTGTGAAACCCCTGGTTCCTGTTAAACAAAGGGAGCAGTTTATTGTCATGCTAAGGACAAAAATGGTCCTTCAGCACTTCTCCTGACTAGGACATTCCCCTCCAACTTCTTGGCTGTTATTATTATTATTATTATTATTATAATTTTCCCTGCCCAAGTCCACAGGGGAAGCAGTTTAGTGTCATGCTGAGGACCTCTTGAGTCTTCAAGCTTCTTTAAAATCCCAAGGGCAATTTGAGTTGAGTGTGTTCATAATCTTGTTGGTCCATCATGTTGAGTGAGTCCTGAGTCAATAATTAATCCAGTGAGTCATCCTTCAGTCCATAAATCCTGGCCAATGATTCTTTAATTCTAATTGAGTTTCAATCCAAAATCAAAGAAATCTCCAGGGTCTGGTGTTGCCCAAAGATCAATCCATAAGGAACTCCTGCCTTTCTTCATAAATAATATTCTTCATTTTCAGTATTCTGAATAATTGTCCTATGATAAGTTGTTTCCCAATTCTCTTGCTATTTCTTCAAAAACATTTATGCCCTTTTGTTCTTTTGTATTCCTGAATTATACCTGTTAAAAAGAAACAAGAAATAAGAAATTGTAATAATAAGATGAGTTAAAATTGGTATTAATATTAATTTATTGATATATTTTTTTTAATAATATTTGTTTGGATGAGGGCCCCCCTCTCCATTTAAAAATGTTGAGTTGGTTTTCAAATTTTGAAGAGGATATGTTCTCATTCCCCCAAAACTTCCACTATAAGGGATAGTGTAAGAAATAAGTTTACCCACCCCTTATTTTTTATAGTGATTTTGATGAGGATACATAATGATACAGTAAATATACATAATTTCATTTTAATGATGATTCAATAAATATATATATATATATTTTTATTCTTTTTACTGTAAGTATGAAATATGCATTAACTGAGATATCTGAGTAAAAAGCACAATTCAAATGAAATAAACCTGAATCACAATTAAGATCATGGAACTGTTTGGTTGCAGGTAGTAATTTGTGCCAATAAGTGAAAATTGGTGCTCTTGAGAGTATTTATTATTAATATTACATAATTGAATGATCATAATTTGAGTCCTTTATTCATATAATGACCCTTATGATTCCACAACTC
Organism: Austropuccinia psidii; assembly: GCA_023105745.1. Taxonomy (NCBI): domain Eukaryota; kingdom Fungi; phylum Basidiomycota; class Pucciniomycetes; order Pucciniales; family Sphaerophragmiaceae; genus Austropuccinia; species Austropuccinia psidii. Next base: position 29,522,603 of record JALGQZ010000001.1, read on the forward strand.
TTCCTTTTTGGAATCTTCATTGTGACTCAGACTTTATTTCAAGTCCATCCCCTTTATGGTTCAGATTTTCTGTTACCCATAAATGCATTTGAGTTGTTAAAAATTATAAACAGTGAATTTGAAAATTTGTACAGTTAGAAAAAAACTCTTGTTTGATTTTTGGGGGGCTTTTAAATTCTTTTTTTTTGAATAAATAGCACATTGAGGTGTTATTAATATGCAAATTACCCAAATTATGTCATCAATTTATGAGTTTTTTAGTATAAATAGCTCCTTCAGAGTTCAATTAATGCCTTCATGGCACAAATACTTCTTCTTTTCAAACAAGTTCCAATCACTTTCTTGTAATTGAAGAAATATTTCAAATAAATTGATCTCTTTTTTTTTTTTTTTAATTATTATTATTTTTTTGAGTGAAAGAAATTGAGCCAACTTAATGGCTCTTAATGTAATACTAGAGGAAAGAATATGATGAAGATAAAAAAGAATATTTTTGAGATCTTGACTGGTATATGCCCCTCATTCTCAGGTAAAATAAATAAATAGTTGAATTTTGGGATAAAAAATAAAATAAAAATAAAAAATATGTTCAAAGGCTTAAGTCAGTACATCTTTCCAATTCTTTTTTATAATGAAATAAAATTAGAAAGTGGAAAAATAAAGTAAAATAAAACCTCAGGTAGTTTATAGTCTTGCCTAGGACTTTTGATTGATTGTGTTGTAGCTTTGAGTCCTTGTTGAGAATTCTAATGGTGGGAAGTTTATGGTCTTGCCAAGGACCACATCTTGTGTACAGGCACCTGATTGTTGCACTTGGGGTTTCCTGGCATGTAATTTATCTTCAAAGCCAAGTTGTATAGTTATCTTAAACAGTTTTTAGTCTTATTGAGGACTAATCGTTATTTTAAAAGCACATTTAAGCCTATAAAATAACAGAAATATTTTATTGATGTTGCATACCTGTGGAAGCCAAATCAAATATGTTAGTATATTTATCATTCAAAATAAGAAAGCATAAAAGATAAAATAGCAGTTTAAAGCCTTGCTCAGGGCATTTTTTTTTAGAGCCCTGTAAAGAATTAAACAATAATATTTTTTTGTTAATTTGCAATAAAATAAGAAACAATCAGTTTAATGTCTTTCTGAGGACTTATTTGTTATTTCTTGTATCCTGATGGCTTTTTTGTTTTTAATCCCCCATTCTGTTATATACATTGATATTTCTCTTGTTATTATATATATATTGGTTGCTAAAAAACTGTGAAAAATAGAATAAAATTGTCAGTAAGATAATTAAGTCATTAAAATGATAAAAAAATATAAAATTGAGCAGTTTGAAGCCTTGCCCAGGGCTTTTATTTTTTTTAGAGCCCTGTAGAAAAGTAAAAAATAATTTATTTATTTTTTGTTAATTTGAAATGAAATAAGAAACCAGCAGTTTAATGTCTTGCTGAGGACTTATTTGTTATTTCTTTTTGTTAATTTTAATTTTAATTTTTTTTTTTGATTTATTTTCTTCTTCTTTGTAAAAAAATATCATCAGTAAATTTGAAGATACTGAAGAAAATCAAAAATAAATAAGCAGATTATTTATATTCTTTTGTCAGTTTCATTCATTCAGTTTATTATTATTATTATTTTATTTTATTGATAAAATAATTGAATAAAAAGAAAGACAAAAACCATCAGTTAAGCTCAATTTTAATAAAAATAAAAAATAGAAAATAAACAGTTTAAATTCTTGTTTAGGACTTTTTTTTTTATATTCTTTTTATTTTAATTATTATTGTTTAATATTTGATTTTATTGTTTTTGATATGAATATATATTTTTTTCATTCATAATTAACTTATTATTAAATATTTATTTTTTTATTTTTATTTTATTTTATATGGGACTTCTTATTTAGTCCTGTTTAGCTAATTGAGCCGTACAGCCCAGTACCGGCTGTACAAGGTCAGCTCCCTATAACCTTGCTGCAACTCTTCCTGTTTGGCTTATTCACTCTACCTTCTTTATATTTTTTTATCATTTTTTTTATTATTTTTTTTATTTTTTAGTGATTTATCTTCGCGTTATGAATCTTTTACGATGAAAATTTCTCAAACCACCTTTTCCTTCAAGAACAGGTCCCTGGAGATGACTACTGGCCTCGCAAGCACCCCAAACACTACTTGTTGGTGTAGTATTCCCCTCAACATATTTCAGGAAGTAGTTAGCAAGCCAAGTCAGGTAGTGACAAGCAGTGTAAGGTTGTTTCCCTAGCTAATTCTGCTCTTGGAGTGTGGCTTATTTACTTCTGTGTTCTTATAATTCCTAGGTAGCATTGAGCCAAGCGAGCTAAATCCGCTCTAATTGGAGTAGTTCACCAGTCCATTGTGGAGTTAGTTGATTCATTCTTCCTATACTTCCTGATAGCTGCATTCACTTCCCAGGTCCGCTGCTTCCATGATTCTCCATCAATTATAGAAATTTCATTTGCTGCTTTCATGCCTTAACGCCCTCCTCGGACCCAAAGTTGTATTTGTCATTTTATTGGTTGACTAATTTTCTCTATCATTTCTCTTGTTGTATTATGGCGGTTGGTAAGTAATGTAGCATTACTCATTTTCAGTATAGCTCAGTCATTGGATCCGTATTTTATGTGACGGGTACCATCAGCCATTCTGAAAGGTAGTGGCACTGCCTCTGATTGCACCCAATAAGCGGAATGTTTAATGGATTCCACGCTAGCTCAAGTCGGTTGCCATTGAAATACCTGCAGCTTTATCTATTGATACTTCAATCTATTATTATTATTTTTTATAGGTATCAGCTGACGTAGGATTTTGAGAGCTTTTGATAGGGTGAACCCTGGTAGTATTGGAGCGCAGTAGAAGAGATACCAGGGTTATTGGTTGATGCTGTCTTGAGAGTACCTTCCATACCACACTGGTTTGGATTCCTCCAAAAATAATATAAATAGGACTCTGAGCTTCCTATTTTCCCCATTCCCAGTAATCCACCAGTCAATTTCATTGGATTGTTGCGTTAACTTAACACTTGAGGTATGTTCTTGTTCTGGCTTAATTTAATCTAACTGTGTAGAGTAGCCCTCACCAAGATTGGAGAACTCCTCTTTTACAGTCTCCCATCCTGTTTCAAAATGAGCTTCGATAACCCCGTATACTTGTTCACCTTCTTAAAGGCGATTGAGCCTTTTACGATTGAAGAGTTTGAGGAATTGGTTTTTGGTACTCCCTCCACACCCATTAAACAATCCATATGGGAGTGGGTTACCTCGATGACTCCCCCTTCAACTCCAGCTCTCTCTATTTGCTCGTTCAGCTCCACCAGAGCCTCATTGCTGGAGGAGGAGCCTCCATCTTCAGCGTTGGCATTTTACACCTTCATAAATGGCAATTACGATCCTCGGCTTTTTGTGAATGATCCAGAGGCATTCTTCTCAATTGGTCCGGCTTCCAACTCTCAAGGGTCCAAGAACCCAGCTACCCATACGTATGAATTGTGACCTTGTGGTCCAGATGGTTGTGCAATAACTTCCCATTCCAAATAATAAGTAAGCCGACAATTTTTTTTTGTAGAGACTAAGTAGAGACTATGCTGGCATAAAGCTAATTCGTTCCCCCTTTTTTTTTAATTTGGTGTTATAATCTTCTTAGTGAAGAGAAGTGTGTCTACCAGTGCACACAAGGTGTATTCTGAGAGAGAACCACCTTTAGTTTTAATTTAATTATGTCCTCATCCGTTATCTATTGTAGTTACTAGACAGCTTGGTTATCTTAGTTACATCACCCACTCAAGCTACGACTCCGTGCACTGTAGCCGTAGTTGCTTAATCGTCTGCCATCAATTGTTGACTAAGGATGATTTTTTTGTTTGTGATGCTAATGCATTGAATGCGTCAAATATTCCATGGATGCAAGAGCCAAGGTACTTGTTCTAAGCTCTGCAGCAATACAGCCCAAGTTTCTTCTTAGAGAAACTTGGGCAATTGGAAATGAAAATTTTAGTTGTTGAGCCATTTCGGAATATTAATTTAAATTTGATATACTAAGTCGTCTCTGGAATTTGAGACCCAAAGAGAACATCATTGAGATGGTAGTTGAGAGGAGAAGTCGATTATTAGGTTCAATGTCAATTCTTCCATTTGATGTCTACAGGAGTGAAATATGAATTGCGTTGTGAGGATTTTTCCCTCATAGGATCCAGAGGCTCCTGATATCTTGACTTATTCAAACTCAATCTTGAGTTTTTCAAAGTGAGGTTGACCCAGGCTATGCTAGAGCAGTCGGATTTAGGTCAACTTCTGCAAGCCTAATATTTTTGAATAGTCCTCTGGAAAAGTTAAATTATTATTTAGGACTCCCTGCTCTACTACTTCATGTTTTTTTTTTTTTTAAAAAAATTAAATATTTAAAGGCAATGTTAGCTTTTTCTTTATAGATATCATCTACTGATATAAACTGAACTGAAACTGATTATGTTTTTAGTTCATGTTTTATATATTTTATATTTTTGGAATTGATTATTATTATTTATTTTTTTTTTTTGGTTAAGTAAAGAAAAAAAATATAAAAAGAATCTTAAATATCAAGTAAGTTTTTTATTTTTTATTTTTTTTTCCTAAGCTTATGTCAATTGAAGGGTGATCATGAGAGGAAAAAATTATTTCCTTTGACCAAGTATCTTCTTCAATAATTCTTGTTTGATAAATTTTCCTCCCCTCCATTTTTCTCTCTTGAGAGCTTTAAACAGGTATTCTTTATAGAAAGATTTGAAATCTTCTGAATTCATTTTATCTCTATCATTTCTGATTGTGAGGATTGCTGGCATAAGTACTTCTTCCCAATGACAATCCCAGGTGGAATTATTAATAATATACCCTCTTGAGATCTTGCTTATTTTACCATTTTTAATTTCAAAATCCTGGAGGTTGAACTAATCTTGGCATTCCCAGGTCCTCCAAAATAATGATTTCCTGATGGGTTCATTCATGTGGAATATTTCATTCCAGTATGGGTTTCCAAGGTTTCCTTCAATTCCATCCCAGGTCAGTAACTCCAGGAATTCATATTTTGTAAGGTTGAATCCAGGTTATTCTTTCCATGGATGTGGAATTATAGTTTCCAGTGGTGATTTTTCTTTTTCAAAGATGTCCTCAAACTCAATATATGGAAGGACTATTGTTGAGATATCAGGGCAGGGTTCTGCTTTTGTTTGCAAGAACCAGTCAGGATTTTCCATTAATTCTTGTGGATTGATGTAATTGGTCCAGACTTCTTTTTCTTCTATCCAGCTGATATCTGTGTCCATTGACCAGGGATTTTCTTCAGGTAGTGGCCATGATTCCACTTTGAAGGATTTGGTGGATTTTGAAGTGTTAAGGTAAGATGAATTGAGAATAGTATCAAATTTATTTATCAAAATAGTTTGAATGTAGGTTTAATGGGTTTTGGATGATAAATTTGGGTAAGAATTTGGATATTCCTCTTTGATAAGGCAGGAGGTCACTGCCTAGTGATTTATGATTTGGGTTAGTGAACTTGGTTATTTTGGTTGATGAGAATTGATTTTCCTCTTTGATAAGGCAGGAGGTCACTGCGTAGTGATGCTTGATTTTGGGTGAGACAAATTGGTTATTTTTGGTTGAAAATTGAATTTCCTCTTTGATAAGGCAGGAGGTCACTGCCTAGTGATTTTTGGTTTAAATCTGACTATTTTGCTTGATTTTTAATTTTTAAAGCTGTTATGTGTCTTCCAGATGGGCCTTGATGGTTTGAAATTTAATTGGTCCATTAATTGTTGAGTAATTTGATCATTGGTTTTGTCAGAAACCTCCAAAATGTTCAGGAATTCCTTTATTTCTTCAATTTCTTGGTTTCTTGATATTGATGAAGTATCCTTAAAGTTCCAAAGTTTTTCTTCATTGATATCTTTATATTCTGGTTTCCAAATTGAATATTCAGTGATAATTTAGTCTCTTTTGTATGAATTCTTCCCCATAGGATCCAAAAAGCTGGTGAATTGGCCATGGCGGAGGTGATTGATATATATTTTTTAATGTAAGGTTTTTTTTTAATTTTAATTTTTGAGGGATAATTTGTTGATTAATTTCTTCTTTGTTAAGGCAGGAAGTCACTGCCATACTGAGAGAAAAGTGAAATAAAAAAAAGAAACTAATGATACATTGTATGGATGATACTGATACATTTTAGAGGGAAAAATCTTGATTTTGTTGATTTTATTCAAAGTTGAGCTCCCCCAAATGGGAAAGGTAAGTTTCTGTTGAGAAATATGGCCAAAATAAGGTCTTTGAGGGCTTCCACAGAGTTATTTCTTTCCTCAATTTCTGGTTCTGATGGAAATTCTGACCACCAAAGATCTTCATCAATGGATATATATCCATCTCCAACCCATTTCAATTTCCCAGTTTGGTATGTTGATCCATTCAATCCAAGGTACCACTGGCCCCAAATTTGATTGAAGTAAAGTCCTCTTCTTGGTAGTGTGGCCATTTCAAATATTTCATCCCAAAATTTGTTTTCCAGGTTACCTTTAATTCCCTCTTCAGTTAATAAATCTAAGAATTGGATATTGTTCAATTTTGCTCCTGGAAGGTGACATAAGTATTTATCTTCACATAAAATTTCTTGATCTTCATCCCCATAAATGTCTTCAAAGGTGATGTATGGCAGGTAAATGTAATTGTATTCATTTTCTAACATGCATTCTGTTTCTTCTTCTTCATTGGGAGGTTGCTGGATAAATGCAGGGCTCTCCAGTTGCCATTCATAAGGTTCTTCTTGGTTGTTCAATGGTCTGTCCAAGAAGTTGATATGGTATGTGTTTTTTAAATTTTTGTCTCTTTATTCAATAATTCTGAGGTCCTTTTCAATTTCATTTTTAATTTCTTCATCTGAAAGCTCATCATGTTCACTAAATCTGACTTTCTTCATTTTGGGTTTAGGTTTGAAAGGGTTTCCATTTATTTTCTCATTTCCACCTACTAAGATCTGGAAGGTTTCTTCCTGATTGTTAATTGGCTTGTAACCTATATTGGGTAATTCATCTTCAGAGGTTGAGTCTTCAAGTTGTCTTTTGAGGTTGTTTGGCCATTGGTTATTTTGTAAATGTTGACCAAATTCATCACTTTTTGGAGATATGGATAACGCTTGAGTCTTCTGGGTTAAATTGATTATGGTATTGTCTCCTTTTGCATTTTGATGCTTCTTCCCTGGGTTACTTCTGACCAATTTTGCCATATTGCATAAATCCATTCCTCTAGGTGGACCAGTTTGCCATCCAAGTGCTTGAGGTTTGTATATTGGCATGTATAATCTTCTTCCATCAGGTTCTTGATAGCTTAGTATTTCACCTTGTTTATGGGAGAATTCTAGTCTGATATTTTTGTCTGCCAAGAAAGGTCTTCCAAGTACTGTATGGACAGATCCTTTGTCAATAAAAAAGTGGATTTGAGTTTCTTCACCTGAAGCCAAAATGATTGGAGTAAATTCTGAAAGTGCAACCAATGAGGTAGTATGGCCTCCAATTCCCCTAAGGTTCTTGTTTAGTTTTCTTGTTGTGAGTGAGGATTTGATTGCTATTTCTTCTGGTATAATGTTGAGTTCTGCCCCAGTGTCTACTAATGCTCTGATAGGATATTCTTCCTTTCCAATGAAGATTTCCATAAATCCCAAAGGACAAGCATAATGAATCTTGGGTTTTGGTATTTCTTTGAATCCAAAGGTTAATATTCTTTCTTAAAGATCCATTTAGTTGAGTGATTTAATCTTTTCCTTGTCTTTTTCTGATAATTCCTGTAATTTATGGACAAAATTTGGTGACATCCTCAAAATTTCTTCAATGTTGAGGTTGATCTTTTGTTGCATAATTTTCTTAATAATTTTTTCAATTTCCAATTTTGTTTCAACTTTTTTCTTTGGAGGTTTTCTGAGCTTCTTTTCTTCTTTGGAAATTTCTTCACCTTCATCCTTATTGGCAATATTTTCAATTTCCTCCTCAGGTTGGTCTGGTTTTGGAATATTTGAATTTTGGAATTTGGTGGGAATTATGACTCTTTCCTCTTCTTTTTCTTCTTCAACATAAGTTCCTGGAATAGCTGCTTTCTTCTTTGGCTCTTGACTTTTTGATTGTCTTTCCAATCTTTGCTTGGTCTGCCTTAGTCCAATGTGTGATTCAAAGGGGTCATTGGCTGAGGAAATGGTAGGTGGTTTCCAATTTGACCAATCTTCAACATGTGCAATTGAGGTTGGTTTATCCTCTGATTTCTTTTCAGTGGGCTTAACCTCTTCTTCTGGTTTTTCTTTGACAATAGGTTTTTCCATAAATTTCTTGTTGAGTTCTGCTTGTTCTTTTGCAAAAGCCCTGACTATGTCTTTGGCACTTTCATTTCCTTCCATAGGTACTCTGTGATAGTTAGGGAAGAGGTAAGATGCTCCCTGGGTTCTGACAATTCTTCTGTCCAGATCTTCAGCAAGGTGAGTGCATATAGTTGCTGTATGACCCTCTTCCTTGCAGTAAGCACACTTCAATGGTGGTCTTGAAGCCATTTGAGCTGGTATGTAAGGTTGATAACTGGATAAAAATGGTAGTAAAGGAGTCCTTTGCCTGTATGGCTGATTATTTTGAGGTAATCTTTGCTCTTGATTATTGTTCCAGTTCCTTCTTGGTGGATTAACTGCTTCTGAAAGTGTTTTGAGTTGATTTAAAACATCTTTAACTGATTCTTTTCCCTCATTTCTTGGTTGAGGCTCTGCTTGAGGAGGATTTTTGATCTCTTGGGTGAGTTCTTTTACTTGTTTTAAAACTTCATCCCAGCTTTCATCCTCAAATCTTGTCTTCTTTCCTGGAGGTTTTGGTTTAAAAAATTCCTTTTGTTGAATCAGTACCTTGGCCTCCAAGTCCTGTTCAATGTATAACTTCAAAATATCCAATCTTGGAATGATGTAACCTCCATCCAAGGCTTGAACCATAGCTCTGTCTTTAATCATTTATTTGTAAATTGATTCTTGAACACTAGTGGAAACGCTGGCCAATATTCCCTGGTTATGATTTATATCACCTTGGATATATTGGTATCTTTTGAGGTAAGTGATGATTGCTTCATATTCCCCAATGAATTTTCTGTATTGTGTCATGTTCCTTATTCCACCTTCTTGTTGAGTTTTTGTGAATAATTCAGTGATTGAGGATAATCTGTATCTTCTTTGAGGTGAGACTGTTCCCCATCTTCTTTTCATATCCACTTTTAATTGATCCCAATCAGCTGTTTCATATCCTGGCATTCCTTCAATATGATAACAGATTTCTTCATCTTTTGTCCAAAATGCTATTTGTCTTGCAATGTCTCTTCCATTTGCTCCTTCAATTTCTGCAATATTTTCAGCTTTCTTGATGAATATTTCCACATCCTTTCCATCAAACCACAGATTATAGTCCTTGGCTCTGATTTTTACTATTGGAGTACAGTTTCTAGGAATTTCTTGATGTAATGGAGTTGGGATTTGGGAAGAAATGTTTACTCTTTTTGGTAAGGTACTTGGTCTTTGATCTGTGTAAGGTGTTGATGTGGCCACGGGTCTTGGATAAGGTGAAGGTGATCCATGTTGCCTGAATGATCTTGGAAGGGTGGTTTTCTCTTCAAGTCGACTAATTTGTGGAGTATAACTTGATGATTTATTTTTCCCTTCCTTTTGGATTAGTGCTAGTAATTCTGCTTGCATTTCTAGAATCTTCTTCTGCAGTCTCTCTGTTGAAGACATTTCTTCCTGTCCTTCAACAGTTTCTTCATTATAGTTTTGTTCCTGGATTTCTTCAATACTACCAGGTAATTTTGATGATGAAGGTTTATCCATTTTTGATTTATTTATTTCTTCCTTTGATTCAGGTGTTGAGTTATTGATTTTATTTCTTTCAAGGAGATCAAGGAAAAATTTCTCCACAGCCTTCAAGTCCCTTTTATTGGTTCTTGGTGTTGCAATTGGGAAATTGGAATATTTGTTTGATTCCTCCCCTAGTTCTGTTTCTTGCTTGGGTGAATAATAGTAATGGTCAGAGTGAGTTGATGATTGAGATTCCTGAGATGATGGTTTTGGTTGATTATGATTATTTGACTCCAGTTTTTGTTATAAAAAAGGTATTCTGGGAGTAGTTAAGAATTTTGTAATTGATTGTAATTTAATTGATTTTTTATTGAAGTTGAGGTTGTCTGGCACTTTTGGAACACCAGATGTGGGAACTCCTCCTGTGTGGGATTAAAATGAGGCAGTACCTGGAGGGGGAAATCACAGGTAACTAGTTTTGAATTGCTAATAACTCATGTAACCAAGGGTGGCAAGGGTGTATTGCCTGCCCCTCCTAAAATACTGAACAAAATCTTCCTTGGAGCTCACAAACCAAAATAAAATTAGTAAGTGGCTTTATGAATGCAGAAAACAAAATTCAGCAGTCTCAGATTGTCAGCCTGTGAATCAAAACCAGAGCACAAGCATGACAGCCAAAATACCATAAACCAATGGTATAGCCAAGATACCCCCAAAACATGGAGCTGAGCCAAATCAGCTCAAAAGGTATCAAACAAAAGAGGAAACTCACTTCTTTCTGAAAATATAAGTCCCATCACCATAGGACAAGAAATAACAAAGTTATTCCTGCTCAAAGTTGTTGCTGAGCATAAACCTTAATTTTCACTTCTCATAAAAAATCTAGAAGGAGAGGATTAACCACGTCAAATGTGTATTCAAAATGAAGCTCTAAGCCAGGTCTATCCAATGGTACCAGCCAAACTGAGCTAGCACCAATATCACTGGAGTTATGGTCAATTTCAGACCAAATAAGGGTGAACAAAACATTCACCTCTCATCTAACCTCTACAGTTTTGGTGTGGGATACTTGAAGTGGGTTCTTTGTGGAAAGAGCAAAATCAGGGCTATCTGATGGTGTCATCCACTTCCCCATATCTGAACTACAGCAGAAGTTATGGGGCAAACAAGCTCAATACAGCTTTTTGCCTAAAACACACAAAAGTACAAAAGTCTTGTACATGGGATACCTTTGCCATATTTAATTATACCCATATGAAATGAGGTACCATTGTGTCGAGCACATACAGGGCTACACACTGAACCAATTTTGAGGTTGATAACTCAAACATTGACAAAGTTATGATTGTTTCAAGGTCAGATTGCCACCTGCTGTCATATACAGCCTTACCATGGGATAATATCCCATAATCATGAATATGAGGTGTCAAATAGACAAAGAAGCATGTTTTTTCTTCAATACCTCATATTTCAGTCAATACTGGGGTCCCATACAGTTTCTGTACAGCATTCTACGCATCATACACGTCAGAATCAGGCTGTGAGGTCCCCAGATGAAACTTTGCACCCTGTATTGGTGAAGCCTGCCCAGATGTGGTTTCAAAACCACATCTGAGACCAATACAGGTTATACAGGCAGTTTGCAAACCACAAGCCAGTACTAAAGAGTGAAAAAATCTTCACTTCCTCTACATGGAAAGGTTTAGCACCCTTTCCACCCCATTTCAGGATAAAAAGGAGGCTTTTCACAGCCAGAATTTTTTCCTCATCCAGCTCTTGAATATCCTATGTAGTAAACTGTCCAAAACAGTTTTACTCTTGCGTAATAATCAGGGTATAATTATAATCTTAATTATTGTAGTTCTTATTATAGTAATCCAACTGGTAAGACTGCATCCAGGGTTCTCAATAGCGCTCACCACCACTATTTTTCAATAGTAGAACCCTTTTATTATTTTATAAACCATTATATTATCTGTCACAACCACGTATTTTGACCCTCCTCCTTGATGGCGGCGCCAATCCAACCTGGAGCTAAGTTGGGGCCAATTGGCCATGTCATATCATTTATGGCCAATTGACCCCTTTTGGGTGTTCCATGGCTCTTATGCCATAACCCATTCCATTGGCCACTTATGGCCTCAGGCCATATCCTGCGTCATTGGCCCTCTTGGTCAATTTGCACCTCACCAACCCCCAGGCCTCCATCACTGTTTTTGGGCCTGGGGGGTCCCTTTGTCTTCCAGGGGCTTCCAGGCCCCATGGCCACCTTCATTGGTTTCCTGGCCACCCCTTTCATTATGGGGGTTTTGGCCTAAATGGCCTTTTTGGGCCATTTAGGCCCCCCACGGCTTCTACGGTCCGCGGGCCGTAATACGCGGTCCGCGGTCCGTAAGCCGCGGTCTGTAGGCAGATTAGGCCCCTTTTGGCCTAATCCAATGAGGCCAAAAGGGGCCAAAGGGGGCAGCCACCTAGCCCCCAAGGCCAGGTGGGTCCCAAACCACAATTGGGCCCACCTGAGCCATTTTTTGGCCACCAATCCCTTGGACCCAATTTGGACCAAAAACACGTTGGATCCATTTTTGGCCACAAATCCCGTAGGACCCATTTTTGGCCCTGGACCACCATGGACCAACTTCACCGTCATGGCCTCTGGCAACCACCAGAGGCCACCAAATCATCTCAACAAGCATTTCCCTCAACTTAAGGGGAATTCTTCCCTTTCCTTCATGTACTCCGTACTCAAGATTGCAGGTGTGGTGCATATATGGTATTATATACCATTATGCACCATTTTTACTCAGCAATCCAATGGTGACGTTTTCAGGACCCAATTCCACCTTTCCATTTCAAGGTCCATAATTCCAACGCCCATTTCGAAGGAGGACTTTTCAGCTTATCAGTCTGGCAATCCATGGCGGCAATTCAGAAGATCATTCACCGATCCCAACCACCTGTATCTGCAGGAGTTGGGTTGGTACAATTCATTCAGGATTATTCTAAGGTCAATTCTCAAGAGGTATTACAAAATTCAATCAGTTGTCAAGACATCAAGTATTCAATACTCTCTGGACAACCCAATTCATCCGTACAGGCCTTATTCAATCAACCTGTATGGCCTTGGCCCAATTGGGCCACCTCTTATTCCACTGTGGGAATTCCATCACACAGTTCAAATTTCAAGATGGCCAGAACTGTATTTCCCGATTCGGACAATACAGTCATTGATCCACCTTCCAGGATCAACTTTTCAGCTTTTCACATATACTGGCCACCTTTCAGCACCTGGGGACTTTTTCCCCAGTTAATTAATATAGTGGATTTATTTTTATCCTTATTTTCTTTTACCTTATTAAAGTTAATACTGATAATCTTAAGTCAGTCATTCAGCACCCTTTTCTTTTATTTCCTCGCCTGTCCAGTGGATATTGGTGGTCATATCCTTATACTAATTCCATTTCCCTTTCTGGCAGGTTGAAACAGTGAATTGAGGATTCACTTGGTTGGCTTCTTGGCTTTTGGCTTCTTTATTATCTTTGGCCATTGGCTTCATCTTTTCTTATCTCATCTTTTGGCATACTTGTTTTCCCCTTTATTCTTTCTTAAAGAAATTCATTCTTATTATTCTTTTATCTTTGGAGCCCTCCAAGTGAGTTCTTGATTCCTGAGTGCCAGGCCCTCTTCTTCCAAGAGCCCCTGTGACATTATCAAAAAAACTCTTATTCTAAAATTATTTTCACGTGTCACAGTCATATTTCTAGTTGTATATAGCCTAAATACTGCTTCAACATGGACTCCAGCTGACATTTTGGGGGCCTGGCCGTGTTTTAAACCTTTTTTGAACCCTTAAAAGTGATTTTCCCCTTATTTCTCACTTTCTGACATTTGTTTTATTCTTTTTAGGCGTAATATTTCTTAAAATATATATATATTATATATATATTCCTCTTTTTTGGTAAATATACCACCTTTTTTACTCATATTTTAAGAGTACCTGTCATGTGGCTAATAACCACAAGACCCTTATTTTTGGCGTGTTTTACATATAAAAACACATAAGCCATTAATGCAGTCTTATTTTTTAAGTAAAATAAGCCACCTCATACCGATAAATCAACAGTTGAGGCGTGGTTGGTCATATTGTTAACTCAATTGCCCTGTTACACACCACCTTTTGACAGTTTACACTTGCTAAACACAGTTTGTTCTGTGAGATATTGGAATACAAACAGTATACCAAATATCATTAAGCTGTATTTTTGACGTGGAATTGTTAGTTCAATTACACTGTCATTGTACAAGGGCACACTGTAATAATATACAAGCCCAGAGGCCATTCTTAGACGTGCAAAGCCAGCATTTCTTGAGAAGTCTCAAATGACATAAGCCATCTTGTTCCTGTCTTTGATTCAGTGGAAGATAATTTCATACCACTTGAAAGCCAGTCACAGGCCAACACACCAGTGACGCCCTCAGACCCAGAGGGCAGCAAAGGCAAAGGAAAGAGGCACAGTAAAGGTTTGATAACAGCAAAGAAGTGGACACCCATTGCCACTCAGAAGAGGAGAAAACCACGAAATTCTGCATCAATACAAGGTAAACAACCTTGATAACTTGTACAGGAAAAATTACAATTAGCAACCCAGTTGTAACCTCCAAAGCCAAACTGCCCAAATCAGCAGATATAAAATTTGTACAAGGAACAGTCAAAGGTAAATACCCTAAGAACATTGATTTTTTGACTGCTTGCAAACACTAACATGTCACCTATACACCTCAGAGATCTCGGTTTCCAAAGGAACCAACCAGAGGACAGAGAAGGTTTGTCCAGAAACAGAAGACCTGAAAGAGGACACCTTGGACACAGTGGTGGATGGCAAAACAATGAGGGAGATAATACCAACCCTGCCATTCACACTCCAATTCAATGGAGACCTCAAACCAGAGGACTGGAAATACATGGATCAAGTTCTTCCGCTCCACCAACTCCTCAAGGACTTATTCCAATGGAGCATGGACAACAAGAGGTTCAACCTGGCAAGTCACTGGGCAGAGCTTGGATCAAGTTGCCAGAAGATTTGTCTCAGAGAGATAGACTTCAAAGACCTGATGGAAATTACCAAAGGTTGGAATCTTACCCGGCAGTTCAGACTCCTGGAGGCAAGGGCACAGAGGATAAGGGAGAATCAAGCCACTATCCAAGCTATAGACAAACAGTTAACCCAGACAGGGCCTACTCAGATTCCTTCAGGCTCACAAGGAGCAGGCCAAATCAGCTCTCCAGTGGCTTCACGCCATTCAGAAACCAGCAGAGCAGTGGCCAAGAGTCACCATTCTTCACAATTCCAGGAAGTTTCCAGGAGAAGACAAGGAAACAAGGGCAAGAACAAAACCCCCTTCAACCAGAGGAGGAAAGAGTCAGACCCTATGATTCAGAAGCTGTTGCATTCGGTAAAAGAAGTGCACAAGAACCAGAAGTAATTGTAAACCACTCTAGAATCAGTAGTCCTAGTAATAGAAACATTACCCCCACTCAGACTGAACATAACATTGTCAAATCTGAGAGTAACATCAACAGTGACACACTGTGGTTACAAATGTCCCAATATGCTGAACAATTTGCAAAGTAGTTTGCAGAAATTGAAGCTGGCCAAGAGAGGATGAGAAAAACTCAAGCCTCCTTGGAACAGATAGTTAAGAATCTTCAAGAAGGATATGCTCAACTGAGCAAAGCCACTGAAGAAACCAATAAGAGACTGAATATAGTCTTTGAAGAAAAACACCACAGCATAAGGGACAGGGATTGTCTTGACCAAGACATAGACAAATTGTTTGATGTCTACCATTCCTTGAAGCCCCAACCACAAGGCCAAGTTATGGAAATTATATATCAACCAGATGACATCCAACCAGATGCCATGTTGATGAATAAGGCAAGATCTCCATCACAATACCAAGATGGACATGATATGTCTTATTCAGAAATGGAAGCCTTGAAACAGCTTCCTGAGGCCTCAAGCTGGCCCACATTCTCTGCAACAGGAGAATATAATCATATGGAACTCATAGATTATATTGATAGACTCTTCATTGATGTACCAAGAATACCAGACTACTGGATCACTGCTAGATTGAATACTGCATTTAAAGGTCATGCTAGTATATGGTACACAGAAATGAAAGAAATCCATGGCAGAAGGAACTGGCCATGGTTGAAGAGTCAAATCATCCAAAAGTACAGTAATGGAGCTTGGATATGGCAGAAGACCATGTCATTTGAAAATGACAAATACTCTGTGGACAAAGATCCATATGAGTGGTGTCTTACACAGTCTAAAAGACTTAAAGCCATTGATCCTCAGATGAACATCCAAATGAGGAATCACAAACCTCTGACACAACTTCCAGGAGAACTAGAGCATGCAGTAAAATGCAGATGCAACCAAAATTGCACTCCAGATGACATTGCCAACACCTTACAAGACATAAGGAAAATGACTAACATAGGGAAATTCACCCCATATTAATGCAGTAGTTTCAAAGAGAAACAACCTTTCAGGGTAGAGTTTAAAGACAAACCCAAAGAAAGAGTGGCAAAAGTGGCAAAGAAGAGGAATTATTGTCACAACTGTGGTTCAACAGACCACTATGCCAACAACTGTCCAAAGGCAAAGAAAAAAGTCTATGCCATTGAGAAAGTCCCAGAGGAAGAATCTCCAACAGAGGATTCTGGATAAGACTCCATGGGTTATGCCATCAGAGAACCATCTGATGATGATCAAGACCCAAGAGAGGAATTTTTAGTGGAACACCAAGAGGAAACCCCACTAGAAATTCAGGACACACAGTTGGAAGCAGGCATTCCACAGGACACTGCTAACAAAAACTTGTGCAAACACACACAAGATGCAGAAACATTCCTGGTTACACCAACCAAGGGAATGGCATATATACATGGAATAGCCACCAAGATGACTGTCTGTATTGACAATGCTTAGCATCCACTGATCATTGATAGTGGAGCACACTGCTCCATAGTAGCCAGAAATATTCTGGATAACCACTTCCCAAACTGGAAAAAACAGCTCTTGCCCACTAAGGCAAAGAACTCTAAAAGTGCATCAGGGAAGATGACTTCCATTGGGAAAATTATTAAAGACATAATTATACCCCACAGAAAGGGTAATATCAGACTCAACCCAGAGTTTGTAGTGCTTGAAGATGCCCACATCCAAGGGTTCTTACTGGGAACAGATTACCAGAGGATGTATGGCATAGATATCTACAATAGTAAAAATAGGCACATTACCATTGGTACTAACAAGGAAAAGATATTTTACTTGACATATACCAGATATCTTCTCAGGACCCACTAGAAGAACTACTGAAGGAATTCAGAGAGGGACAGTTTAGTACAACCCCCACTATTAAACAAAAATTAAGTTTACTGAAGATGCTGAGAAAGAACAGACCAGCATTTGCCATTGGTAAAGAACAATTGGGCAAGATTAAAGGCCATGATATAGAACTATATCTGGATGTGAAAAGACCTTATCCACCCATGCTTAGGAGACCTCCTTATCCAGCAAGCCTGGAAACCAGGAAAGAAATTGAGAATCATATCAATGAACTCCTGGATATGGATGTCATCAGGAAGATTGGACATGATGAAATAGTGTAAATCACCACTCCTGTCCTAATCACCTGGCATGATGGCAATTCTAGATTGTGTGGAGACTTCAGAGCTCTGAACAACTACACAAAAGAAGACAGGTACCCTATACCCAGGATACCCCATGCCTTGGATAAACTGGCAAAAGCCAAATATATAACCAAAATGGATTGTATGAAGGGCTTCCACCAAAATGGAGTAAAACCAAAATCCATGAAACTACTCAGAATAATATGCCAAATGGGCATATATGAGTATACCAGGATGCCATTTGTCATCAAGAATGCACCAGCCCATTTCCAAAGGATGCTGGACACAATATTCCAAGGGGAAATATTGGAAGGCTGGATGGTAGTATATATTTATGATATCATTATATACTCAGAGACATGGGAAGACCATGTACAATACATAGACAGTGTGCTAAGTCCATGTACACCCATCAATCTGAAAATTTCACTAAAAAAGTGTAATTTTGGCCAACAAGAGCTACTAGCTCCAGGACATAAAGTCTCAGGTCTTAGTCTGGCAATCAACCAGAATGAAGTAGCAGCAGTACTGCAAAAGCCAGTACCAAATAGCATCAAAGAGATGCAATCCTTCCTTGGGTTTGCCAGCTACTATAGAAGCCACATTAGAAACTTTGCGCACATAACTAGTAGTTTATACAAGTTATGTTCAAAAGATTTAGTTTTTGAAATAACCAAGGAAAGGAGGGATGCATATGAGAGGATCAAATATGAACTCACAAATGCACCTGTGCTCATCTTACCTGACTTTGAACTACCATTCAAGTTATATATAGATGCAACATGCAGTCAAGGCCTAGGAGCAGCCCTTCACCAAAGACAAATTGTGGATGGTGAACCAAGAGAAGGAGTAATTTGCTACATCTCAAGGCAGCTGAAAGATTCAGAAGCCAGGTATGGGGCCACCCAGACTGAGTGTCTATGTCTAGTCTGGGGTCTAGAAAAACTCCATTATTATCTGGAGGGTGCATTCTTTGAAGTCTACACAGACTGCACAGCCTTGAAGTCTTTACTGAACATGAAGACTACTAATAGACACATGCTGAGATGGCAAATAGCCATCCAGGAGTATAGAGGGAACATGACCATCATATACAAAGAAGGTAAAAGTCATAACAATGCAGACGGCCTTAGCAGATGGCCACTGGACAATGTCAAAAGCAATCCAGCTTATGACCCTGGAGTTTCAGCCAATATTCCTATCCATTTCATGGAAGTAGATAGGAAGAACTTCAGATTTTCTGAATGGGCACCAGAAAGTGGTACCCTTGAAAGTGGAATCACTGATTCAGAGGGAACAGAAACTCCCATATTGGGAATAAGCTCCTCAGAACTACACAATGAATTCTTTAGTGCAGTACTGAAGTCTTATGCCAAGCACAAACAGTGTGGCATATTACTACAACTCCTTCAGCAAACGTACAGGAGTCCAGAAGGGGAATCCCAGCTGGAAGAACCCTGGTTGAGGGCCTATAAGGACAACAAGTTTTTCCTTATAGATGGCCTGCTCTACCACAGAGAAAAACACACAAGTGCACTCACAGTGGTAGACAGGGACCACATCTCTCTGATCCTGCAGGAATGCCATGACTGCCCCTATATGGGACACATGAGTGAGTAAAGGACCAAGGAGAGGGTAGCAAGCACAGCTTGGTGGCCCAAGTGGGAACAAGCGTTGGGAGAATTCATCAACACTTGTGAAAGATTCCAAAAGTCAAATAGGAAACATGGGAAGATGTATGGGTTACTTCAGCATATAGAAGAACGCAAACACCCATGGGAAACCATCAACATGGAGTGGGTTACAGGACTTGTCCCAGGACTCAAAGAAAACTACAATGCCTGCTTGATCATAGTTGATAGGTACAGCAAACGCATGAGGTGTCTACCATGCCACAAAGAGGACACAGCCATGGATACTGCCCTGTTATTTTGGAATAACATCATATCTACCTGTGGTGTCCCTAAGATCATCGTTAGTGATAGGGACCCAAAATTCACATCTGAATTTTGGACCAACTTGTATGACATGCTTGGCACCAAGCTTGCTTTTTCCACAGCTTACCATCCCCAAACAGATGGCCTAGCTGAGAGGATGATCCAGACTATGGAAGACATCCTTAGAAGGTTCTGTGCCTATGGCATGGAGTATAAGGATCATGAGGGATATTCCCATGACTGGGTTACCCTTCTACCAGCTGTCCAACTGCCTTATAAGACAAGTCAGCACTCTACCACAGGAAAAAGACCTGCATCAGTAGTGTGTGGTTTGTCTATGAAACTCTTGATAATAGTAGCAATATCAAGAGTACTATGACTGTCCTCAGTAGAAATATATAATACAACAAAATATTATAACCACAAATTTAAATATAATTATTAAAAATAATTATATAAAAAAAACAAATTTAATTATTATTATAAAAATATAAGAATAAAAAATAATAATAATTATAATAAACTATAATTATTCTATTATTGTTATAGTCACTGACAGTTATAACAATAAGAATTGTAAAGCTCTTAATGAGACAATTACACGTGGAAATATGAATATTAACCACCTATAAATAATATAAATATTGTTTATAAAAGAATTATAACACACACTGTGCAGGAATAATTCTTATAGAATAAAATTCTATATAAAAAAACTAATACTAGATAAAAAAAGATATAGAATTTTTAGAGAAAACTTACTTATAATATTTATTTAATACAACAAGTCAAACAACAACAGTTATTATATTAAATAATGATTATAAGTTGGAAACACGCCTAAAATCAAGAATTTTAAAGATAAAACAACTTTTTATGATAAAATTTAAGATTAAAGAGCTTTAAGAGGAATTTGTGGATTTTTAAAAGATATTTAAGATGATAATTTAATAATATAAAATATATTATTGATGATTACAATAATAATCTGAATTCTATGACTTCAATCCTTTTAATTTATAATTAATAAAGAATAAAATAACTTAAGAATCACTTTAATAATTAGATTTTATAAATAATAAAACTTAACCTGTTTAAATTTCTAATATATTTGGATTGATGAATGATGGACAAGAACAGTGATGAAAAGACTCTTTTTATGCCTTCAGAGCAGCTCTTATGATTCATAATGAATGTAGAGGGCGTGCGCAGGTCAAAACTGAAAACCCATACTTAAAAACAATGTTCTTAACTTAAGGAAACTTGTTTTTAATTCAAATTTAAAGTTACCAGTGTTATTCTTAACGCCATGTAACTTTAATCCTCATTTAAACTAATTATTTTTAAGTTTTCAATATAAATAAACTTATTTATATTAAATTTCATCACCTGAACAACTTAAAAATAGAGTTTCAAGCAGAAATCTCTTAAACTCAATTTTTAATTAATTTTTAAAGAAATCATAACTTTCTTTGAGCTTAATTAAAAAAGTAAATTTTCAGGCCGATTACCCACGAAATTTATTTTTAAAAGATACTTAAAATTTCATTTATATATAGATAATATTAAATTCTAAGTTGTGTGAAATTTTCAAGCAAATCCATTAAGATTTGCATTTTTAATGAATTTTTGAAGTTATTGCTATTTTCCACGTAAAATAGCAATACACACCAAACCTTAGCTTTTGATAAGGTTTTTATGCTTGTAGCTTTAAAGTTTTAAGCTTATTTAAGGTTTTCAAGCTTTATTAAGCTTTGACAGTTCTTAAAAGCTTGATTTCAAGCCAGCATATTGGGATTTACCCTTTGGCAGCTTGAAATTCCTGTCCAAATCGGGATAAGACCAGTTTAAACCTTAAGGTTGGATCAAAGTCTAATCTTAAAGTTTAAATAAGGTTGAAAATCCTCCAATACAGGTGGACAACCTTAATTGAATCCTTGCAGATCCAAAAAGTTGGGTACCCAAGCTCTATTTGGTCTTTTTCCTTTGTCCCACCTTTTTGCGTGGATTTTGCCCTTTTATTTATTTAAAGCCATACCATGGCTTTAAACCCTTTTAAATTGAGCTCACGCAGGATTTACATTCTGTATTGCAGATCCTTAGCCAATTCAGTAAATATACACCACACCTCCATTTTAACTAAAATTTTGGTAAGTTTGCATTAACCTTATGCAACTTTAAATTTAAGCTTATTTAAGCTTAACTTTAACAATTTTAAAAAAATGTTAAAAAATTTACATTATTACTCTGAGATTCTTAAATCTTCTAAAAACACAAGAAATAAGGGTTTTTTGGTATAACACTTTATGGATGTACCCTAAGTCATTTTTGGTGTAGAATCCAAAAATGACATAATATTTATAACTTTGTTTATCCAAAAAAAAGTTATTCTTATTTTTTGTTATTTTTTATTTTAATTTCAACTAAAAAGTCTGTTTAAGACAAAATTGACTGTTTATAAATTCATTTGTGTCCTTATGGGTATGTTATACATACCTCAGAGGCTCACAGGTAGAGAAAGGGTGGAACCCCTTGTTGCCTGTGGATCATTTGAAGAAGATTCTCCTAACCAACCACCCCACAACCAAAGACTTCCATGATATGTGGAAGAGGGCTTGTGACACAGCTGCTAAATGCATAGCTGAAGCAAAACATTATAATAAGCAGAGGTGGGACAAGACACACATGGAAGCTGACTTTAAGGAAGGGGACCAAGTACTAGTGTCTACACTGAACTTTAATAATCTTAAAGGACCCAAGAAGATGAGGGACTCCTTTGTAGGGCCTTTCACTATCCTTAAGCTGATAGGAAAGAATGCAGTGGAAGTCAAACTTACAGAGGAATTTTCCAGGAAGCACCCAGTCTTCCCAGTAAGTTTGGTCAAACCATACTTCCAAACAGAGTAGGATAAATTCCCCTCCAGGAAAAAGAACCCCACACCACCTGCTATAGTGGAAGTGGAGGACTCCCCAGGACCTGTGAGTAAAATCATCAGCGCCAGGAAGATCAGACTTAATGGAAAGGATCAAAGACAATACTTAGTCAGATTCAAGCACCAAACAGCTGATAAAGACAAATGGTTGGCAGAAGATGCCATACGAGATGGAAACCTTCATCTAAGAAGATTCAGGGCCTCTAGGAGGAATGAACAGTCTCATCCATGATGAGCTTTTTTTGGAGGGAGGGTATGTCAGCCTGTGACTCAAAACCAGAGCACAAGCATGACAGCCAAAATACCATAAACCAATGGTATAGCCAAGATACCACCAAAACATGGATCTCAGCCAAATCAGCTCAAAATGTATCAAACAAAAGAGGAAACTAATCTCTTTCTGAAAACATAAGTCCCATCACCATAGGACAAGAAATAACAAAGTTATTCCTGCTCAAATTTATTGCTGAGCATAAACCTTAATTTTCACCTCTCATCTAAAATCTAGAAGGAGAGGCTTAACCCCATCAGATTGGTATCAGAAATGAAACTCTAAGCGAGGGCTATCCAATGGTTCCAGCCAAACTGAGCTAGCAACAATATTACTGGAGTTATGGTCAATTTCAGGCCAAATAAGGGTGAACAAAACATTCACCTCTCATCTAACTTCTACAGTTTTAATGTGGGATACTTGAAGTGCGGTCTTTTTGGAAAAAGCAAAATCAGGGCTATCTGATGGTGTCATCTACTTCCCCATATCCCAACTACAGCAGAGGTTATGGGGCAAACAAGCTCAATACAGCTTTTTGCCTAAAACACACAAAAGTACAAAAATCTTGTACATGGGATACCTTTGCCATATTTAATGATACCCATATGAAATGAGGTACCATTGTGTAGAGCACATACAGGGCTACACACTGAACCAATTTTGAGGTTGATAACTCAAACATTGACAAAGTTATGACTGTTTTAAGGTCAGATTCCCACCTGCTGCCACATACAGCCTTAACATGGGATAATATCCCATAATCATGAATATGAGGTGTCAAATAGACAAAGGAGCATGTTTTTTCTTCAATACCTCATATTTCAGTCAATACTGGGGTCCCATACAGTTTCTGTACAGCATTCTATGCATCATACACGTCAGGATCAGGCTGTGAGGTCCCTAGATGAAAATCTTCACCCTGTATTGGTGAAAACTGCCCAGATGTGGTTTCAAAACCACATCTGAGCCCCATACAGGTTATACAGGCAGTTTGCAAACCGCAAGCCAATACTAGAGAGTGAAAAAATCTTCACTTCCGCTACGTGGAAAGGTTTAGCACCCTTTCCACCCCATTTCAGGATAAAAAGGAGGCTTTTCACAGCCAGAATTGTTTCCTCATCCAGCTCTTGAATATCCTACGTAGTAAACTGTCCAAAAAGGCTTTACTCTTGGGTAATAATCAGGGTATAATTATAATCTTAATTATTGTAGTTCTTATTATAGTAATCCAACTGGTAAGACTGCATCCAGGGTTCTCAATAGCGCTCACCACCACTATTTTTCAATAGTAGAACCCTTTTATTATTTTATAAACCATTATATTATCAAAAAAACTCTTATTCTAAAATTATTCTCACGTGTCACAGTCATAGTTCTAGTTGTATATAGCCTAAATACTGCTTCAACATAGACTCCAGCTGACACAGATCAGACCTATTCAAGAAATAATATGAAAAATAATGTCAGTAATTTTGACTGATTTTTATGTTTAATGAAATACTTGTCTGTTTAATTTTAATATTTCTTTTGGTTAAATTGAGGTGAGTGGTTTCTTCTTGGTGATAGAATTTTGCTAAAATGAGTTATTTAAGGTGTTAAGAGAAATTTGGTGAGTGTTGATAAAGGTAATATTTGTTAAGGTAAATTTATAATAGAGTAAAATATTTTTTTAAAGGTTTTTTTTTAGTTTTTCAAGAGTGTTAAATAATAAGATAAAATAGTATTTGTTAAATTTAAGAGGTAAGATTCTTTGATATTGAATATTTTTTTAAAGGGGTGAGCAAATTTGAAATCTTGATAAATTGTGTTAATTTTACTGGATAAAATATTTTAATAGAGTAGTAACCCCAATCTTGGGTACTGGGTAATTTTTATTTCTATTTCAATAATAATAAGATTCTACTGAGCTTAGCTACTGGGTAATCTTCAACACTATACTTCCACTGAGCTTAGCTACTGGGCAAGTAATTTTACTATAATATACTGGACTACCTCCCAGGTGAGGGATGAAATATTCCTGTGCTTGCAATTTTCAAGGGTTTAATTTTCATGGGATATAATTTGCAGGGGGGGATTTTTGAAATTTGGGGGGAGAGAGCCCCTCTATTTATACCTTTTGGGAGCCTAGAGGGCCCTCCATTAGAGCTGTTTTTTTCCACTTTAATTCCTCTTGATTTCATCATGTGACTCTGTTTTTAGTGAGGACCTTTCTTGCATGGGTCAGGTGATTTAAGGTTTGGTGATAATTTTCTCTCTGCACAACCGCCATTTATCACATGATAATCTTTTGGTGGACTGATTATGATGTGATATTCTTGGATTTTCCTTGCATGCATGAGGTGATTTCATTTTGGCTGAGGATTTTTCTTGTGCACAGCCTCTTTTCTGTCACATTATATTCTGCTGGTGGATTCAGTATCACATGATGACCTTTTACTTCCTTTGCATATGTCCTATTTTAGGTTTGGTAGAAGTGGCTGTGTAATTTATGCAGTTGTCATGGTTGTTTTTCTTCTTTTTGAACTTTAAAATGAAGTCAGGTGATAATTTCTTGCACTGCTGAATTTACTGTTTTTATATGATATGATGTGATTTTTGAGTTTGACATATGCTGTGCATAGTCATGTGGTTGAGATTTAATTAAAATTGTGTACTGCATGCAGCCTGCTACAACTAGCTTTGGTTTGCATGAGGTGATGAGTGGTGTAAATAAAGCTGATTCTGTTTTAAGGTTTCAAGTGGGGTTACTGTGGATATAAGATAAGGTACTCCTGTGGCTGTGTTGTAAATGAGTTGCAGGAATTCCAAGGAGTTGAGCTTTGCATCATGTGACTTTTCTATGTTGATTGCTAGGTTGCTGTGTAATTCATGCAGGTGTCCTTTTCTTGCTGCATGAGTCCTGTGGCTATAAGGGGGTGTAAAGCTGGGTGGGGTGTGTAATTTAAAGGGTGGTAGCTTATTTGTTGTAACTAGTTTACTATATGTAACTTGATTTTTACATATGCATAAGGAAATTGAATAATTTATTTAAACAAATACACTGCCCCTTGGTGCCTGTGCCATGGTTTTATGAGTTAAATCCAGCTTCTTGCTGTAAAATTGACCTTTTGGTGTAAAATTTTAGTGTAAGTCTGCCTGTAGGCTGGATTTACTGCTGTTATGGGGTACTATGAGCTTGAGCCTGGTAAAAAAAAAGGTATGGAATACCACAGTGGCAATTGATGTCAATTTGGGATAGTTGAATGCTTCACTGGCTCTAATAAGGACACATGAAATGCAGGCTGAACTGACTTCCATTGCTTAGGAAACTTGAGGTGATATGCATGGCTGCCAATCTTCTTCAGAGCTTCAAAAGGTCCCAACCATCTTTCTGATAATTTCTTGGTGGCTCTTGTTGTCTTGATGTTCTTGGAAGCTAGCCATACTTTGTCCCCAGGTTGGAAATCAGGTGGAATTTCTCTATTTCTATTTGAATACTTCTTAAATCTCCTTATTTCTGACTCTAACTCTTCTTTGACCACTTGCTGTACTGATTGGAGTTTTGTTGATAACTTTCCAGCAGGTGAATCTTGAGAAATATGGATTGAGTCAAAGCTGGGATTTCTTCCATAAATGATGAAAAAAGGTGATTGCTTGGTTGATGAATGTTCTGCATTATTATAGGCAAATTCAGCCAGAGGGAGCCAGGTGTGCCAGTCATCTTGATGGTAACTGACATACATCCAAAGATACTGTTCTAGAATCTGATTTACCCTCTCTGTCTGTCCATCTGTTTCAGGATGAAATGCAGTTGAAAGATCTCTTGATATCTTGAGCTGCTGACATAATTGAGTCCAGAATGATGAAACAAATAAAGATCCTCTATCACTGACAATACTGACTGGAAGGCCATGCTTGGAAAATACATGACTAATGAAGATTTGAGCTAAGTCCAGAGCAGTTATTGTTCCATTGTTTAACAAGGGCAATTGAGTGATAAAGTCCATTGATAAGGAATTTCAAGGACCAGATGGAATTTGAAGAGGCTTGAGTAATCCAAACTTCTTGTGATGAATGTTCTTGTTTCTTGAACATTGCTGACATGAGGACACATAGTCCTTGATGAATTGATTCATGCCAGCCCAATAAAAATTCCTCTTGATGAGCTTGAGGGTCTTCTCCTGGCCAGGATGGCCAGCTAAAGGTGGGTCATGATGCTTTCGAAGAATATTGAGTTGAATTTCTTCATTACTTGGGATTACCACTCTATTTTTGAATAATAACAACTTGGCTTGAGGTTCAAGAGAATAATCTGGAACTGATTCACCTCTTGCTAGTTGTTTGAGTACTTCTTTATAATCTTTGTCTTGCCATACTTCTTTTTGAATCTTGTCAAATAAATCTGAAAATACTTCTACTTTGATTGGAAAGAAGCTTGACTCTTGAATTTCACCTTGCTTGATTACTTGATGAAAAGTTTGAGGATTCTTGCTGATGAAGTCCACCCCCCTCTCTGGGTACAAATTGTCCCAAAATAACAAGGCATCTGGTAAATGGGCCAGCCTTCCTGGGCGGTAAGTGATAGTGAAGTGAAATTCTGAAAGAAACCCAGCCCAATGGGCCTGACGACGAGTAAGAACCTTGGAAGACAGAAAATACTGCAAGGAAGAGTGGTCTGTCAAGACCTCAAAAGAGTTGAAAAGAGACAGAAGAAATGCTCTCCACCGCTTGAGAGCCCAAACATGCCAAGGAGTTCCTTGTCATGAATTTCATAGTTGAGCTCAGCTGGGAGAAGCTTGCAACTATCAAATGCAATGAGATGCTTTTCTGAGTCATTCACCTGACTCAGTACAGCACCCAAGGCATAATCAGACGCATTGGCCTCTACAATAGTAGGTAGAGAAGGATTGAAATGAGATAAGATAGGAGCAGTAGTGAAAGCCTCTTTGAGTTATTGAAACTGGCTAAGAGCTTACTCATTGAAGATGAAGGGAGAATCTTTTTTGAGAAGGGAAGTGAGAGAAGTGATTTTTTTAGAATAATTTGTTATGAAACAACAATAAAAATTGGCAAAGCCAAGGAAAGATTGAAGAGCCTTGATGTTTTTGGGCTGAGGCCAATTGAGGATTTGCAGAACATTTGAAGAATCCATCTTGAGGCCATCACTTGAAACAAAATAGCCCAAGTATTCCACACTTGAGGGATGGAATACAAATTTGGAGGCTTTGGCAAACAAATTATTGTTCCTCAGTCTTTGGAGGACAGAGGCCACATGTTTGACATGTTCCTCTTGAGAACTGGAGATGTCCATAATATCATCTAGATAATCCACAACAAACACATCCAAGAAATCTGCAAAGATATCATTTACTAGATTCTGGAAAGAAGCAGGAGCATTGGTCAAGCCAAATGGCATTACCAAATACTAATAACTATCATATTTGGTTCTAAAGGAAGTTAGGTGCTCATCCCCTCTTTGATTCTCAGAAGGTTATATGCACCATGCAAGTCTATCTTGGAGAAGATAGTGGAACCGTTGAATACAGTAAGAAGCTGGTTCATAGGAGGAACAGGATACCTGTTCTTCCTAGTAACAGCATTGAGTTTGCGGTAGTAAACACACAAACAAAGACCTCCATCCTTTTGCTTAGCAAAAAGGACAGGTGCTCCTGTTGAGGAGGAGCTTTGCCTTACGAAACATCTCTCTACATTCTCTGAAATGTAGGCCCGTAGTGTTTCTGACTCTTGATTTGATAATGAGTAGATAACATCAATTGGAGGTAGAGGACCCTTCAATTTGATATGATGATCACAGGCATGGTGTGGAGGAGGTTTCTCTGCCTTCACCTTGGAGAATAAATCCAAATATTTGTGATAAACAGGAGGGACTACTTTCAACACAGTTTCAATTTCTTCTGGCTCTTCCTCCTCATCCCACTGCTCCTCCAGGGAGGCATGAAAAGATAAACAAAGAAGGTCTATATCCCCTTGAAAGAGATGAAGTGAAGATATAGAAACATCTTCTCCAACTTCTTTTATCTCTTTGAAGACTTCATCTCTTAATGGAAGTAATGACTGAGAGGGAATGATGGAAGGGATATGGATAGAAGAAGGAAGGGAAGGTGTCTTAAGTTCACCAACCAGAGCAACACTGTTGACAGCAGTGGCAAAGTCATTACTAGTAGAAGTAATAATACCACTAGAATACTTATGACTAGAATCATAGGTGATCAATCCATTTTTCCAATCTATAATGGGATTAAAATGGTAAAGGAAATCATAGCCCAATATCAGGTCTTCTCCCTTGGGTGAATCTATGATCAAGAAGTCCCATTCAAGTCTTGGGAAGGAAGGCAAGTCAACTACCCACTTGGTATAATGGGTGATGAACAAGGCAGGGGATTCATTAGAATCCAGAATGAAAAGAGGAATCTTCTCAGGGAGCTCTGACAGAGTCAATGAGTACTTGAGAACAAAATTCTTTTCAATAAAGGAGTTTGTAGCACCAGAATCAATGAGAATACTATAGAAAATATCAGAGCCAGAAGAGAAAATAAGAAACTTTAAAGATTTCGTGACACTAGTATTCAGAGTGCACAATTGTGCTCTTGAAGGACATAAGTAAAAACCAATGAACACATCATGATCCCCACTCAGGCTTTTCCCTGCTTGCTAGGGAAGCCTCTTGATGATGACCCAGGCTTGTTCTGAGGTCTCTTGAAGCATTTTCCAATTGGGTGCTTTCCACCACAATAATTACACAACCCCTCTTTAATTCTCCTCTTCTTTTCAGAACCAATTAACTTATTTTCCTTATTGAGGAGAGTAGAATGAGGCTTGTCCTTGGAAGATTGAAACTGCTTGCCCTTCTTGTTCTTCTTTTGGTGAGGCCTATCTGAAGATGAGTTTTGAGGATTCCTAGATTGATTGGATCCATTGACAGGAGGCTTCTTCTCTTGATTGCCACCCTTTTCTTTTTGCCTCATGATATCTTGTGTCTAAGTCTAAAGTGACATCCATAAGTTCTTGCAGAGTATCAAAGGTTCCAGGGTGAGAAGCCAACTTATCGAATAATCTTTATGCCAATCCTCTTCTATAAACATGGATATAAGCTCTTTCCCTCCAATCTCCAATTCTTGACATTATGCTTCTGAAATCAGCAATGTACAAGGATACATGACCACTTTCCTTCATCCTCAAATTGTCCAACTCTTGTTCAGCTTTCCTGACTCATTGGGGTCAACAAACAGAGTCAATAATTGAGATTCAAATAATTGCCAATTATTGAGGAGATAAGAAGTGTCTTCATTGGAAATATTTGAGAGGTAGGGTTCAATCCACTTTCCAGCTCTACCAGTGAGAAAAAAAGTTGAGTAAAGAACTTTCTTCCTGTCAGAGAAGAAATTTGCTGGATCATTATGGAAGATTAATTGACAGGATTGGATAAATCCTCCAATTTATGGGCTTGATTACCATCAAAGGAATCAGGTTCCTTTATTTATGAAGTCTTGAATACAGGGGCATTGGAATTTTCCCTGGGAACAACTGCTTTAGTGAGTTGCCCCATGAATTGAGTCATTTTCTCCATCATTTTGAGGAGACTGGGTTCAGTCTGAGAGACAAGAGGTTGACTAGGAAGGGCTATATTAGAACCCTGAGGCACCTCTGCAGCACTTGCCAAGGCATCTGCCACTTCAGTCTCCCCAGAATCTTCCTCTTCCACAGACTCTTCCCCCTCTTCATCTTCAACTTCCCCTAATCTTTCACTTGCACCTTCAGGCATGCCAGGGTAGCCACCCAAAAGTCCAGAAAAGGATCTTGATCTTCATTTTATTCCCCCGTTCCTGGGGATTCTGCTCCTTCCATTGGTGGTCCTCTGTCCAAATTTGAACTCAGTTGATGAACTGATGGTGTGCGGTCAAGAGGAGCCCTTGCTGTAGGAGTGAGAACAGCTGGAATTTCTTGGGATCTAGTGTTTTTTGCTGGCGGAATATGCTGAACTGGAATTATGAACAGAAGTAGAATAAAAGAAACTTGATGGTATTGAGAACAGAAATCAAAACTTGGCCAAATCAATCACAATAAAAATCTTGATGAATGTTGAGGAATTAATTCAATTCTTGAGGTGAAATCAACTTCAATCAACAATCAATCAATTCAATCAATAATCAACAATAAATCAAATTCAAATCAAATATCAATAATCTTGAGTAAATCAACAATCAATCAATAATCAATAAATCAATAAATCAATAAATCAGTGTCTTCAATATGAAATCAAGGTCTTGAGGAATCAATCAATCAATTCAAATATCTTGATGAGTCAAAATCAATTTTTGAGGATCAATAAAATATTGTGAGAATTCAAAGTCAATCAATCCAATCCAAATGAAAAATCCTGAATCTCTGAATCAATAAAGCCAATGAATCCCAATTAATAATCTAATCAATTCAAAAAATCAATAGTTCCTAAATAAGACCTGAATGAGAACACAGAAAAATTTGACTTGATTAAAATAAAATGAAGCAAATGAAATAGTCAGCAATAATTAAGAAAAAAGAAAGAATCAATTTTCCTATAAATGAAATGAATGAGATGAAAATTGATGAGAGAGAAAATAATAATCATTAAGAATCATAAGATTGTTAAAAAGTCAGAATTGATGAATGAGAGAAATGAATATAAGAGAATGAAAAGAAAGAATCAAATATGAGTTAATTAATTTAATGTCACAGGGGCTCTTCAAAGTGAAGAGGGCCTGGCACTCAGTAAACTGGGACTCACTTATGGAGGGCTCAAGGATATGATAATAAGGAAGATACACTTAAGAGTGAAAAGAGATGAATTACTAAAATAAAGAATATGAGAAAGCAGCAACAAAAGAAATAAGAGTAAAGAATAGATGGGCCAACCACAAACAAGTCCAAGTCCACTGTTTCAACCTGTCAGAATGAAACGAGAAGGGTTAATAAGGATATGGCCACCCAACTAATACTGTACAGGCAAAGAGAGAAATGCAAAGAGTAACTTAATATTAAATAAATATAATACCCAAAAAATAAGGATAAGAATATTCATAAAATAATAAATAAACTAAATTAATTAACTGGGGAAAGGTCCCCAGGGGGGCAAAAGAGTGGCTGGTATATGTGAGAATCACCGGCCCTGATCCAGAGGAAGAATTTTCATGAGAATAATTGAGTATTGAATTGAGTCTGGCCAATACAGGTCCTTTACAGGTGTACAGAACCTGTACAAGAGGTGTGGTGGATTTGAGTGATCATACAGTTTCCTACTGGTGTATTGAAACTGTATTGGGTGAATCCAACCTCTAAAGATGTTGACAGGCTGTATTGAAATACCAAGCTGTATGCATGTTTCAGAAAGGAAGATCTCTGAAACTGGATGCTGATGCAGATAGTGGATCTGCTGATTTGGGGTGCTTGAGTGGGTGTATTGATGAATACCTTTACCCCTGGTGAGTGGTTGTTACGTTTATTTTCTCCAATTTTAAAATATCTGTCCTTATGGTTATTGATGTCAATACCATAAATATTCAAATAATCTTGCCCAATAATGATATGTTAAGATGTACAATTTTTTATTACTACTATCTCTGTCTTCATTAT
This sequence comes from Austropuccinia psidii, assembly GCA_023105745.1. Lineage (NCBI taxonomy): Eukaryota > Fungi > Basidiomycota > Pucciniomycetes > Pucciniales > Sphaerophragmiaceae > Austropuccinia > Austropuccinia psidii. The sequence goes on from JALGQZ010000001.1 coordinate 29,554,900, forward strand.
TACACTTCCTGCAGGGTGTGGAAATACAAGATTAGCATCCAATATGGTGAGCCTTGAGGTATATTTTACATACCCAAATAGGCCACAATTATCTTAAAAATAAAATTTTGAATTATGAATAACTCATAAGTCATGCATATATCCAAAATTCATCATTTTTGATTTCAGAAAAGATGAACAACTTTTTATTGAGTAATTAAATCCATGGATTTAAGGCCAGATTTGGATTCTACAAACAAATTCACCTAGGGTAGCTCCATAGAGTGAATAAGCTCAAATTAGCTCTTTGATGTGGTAATATGGAAAATACCTCAATACCAGATCATCAATACCACATAAAAGATCCATGAAAAATTTTGTTTTTCTTAATTTCACGCTAAACTAATGGGAATGTGGGAAATCCCATGTTACATATACACTAAGAATAGTGTTATGCAAGTTTTGAGCACTTAATATCATGGTATTCTTAAATGTACTTTTGGTACTCCCAAAGTGGATATCTCACTTTAAGCTTAAATTTCTATTTTTGACGTGAAAAATAAGCAAGGGGGACAAAAGACATTAAAGAGAGCCAGGGTACCCAACTTCTGAGGCCTCAGAGGCGTGGACAGCTCCAAAGCTTGGATAAATGGCTGATCTTGACCCAATTAATAAACTAAAACACTTTGGGAACTTTGTTACCATGTTACAACTACAGTAAATCTTAAGAAAATAGCAAATAACCTGCTATTTTTGATGTGCCAAGGAGGTAAAAAGCTACTTAGACTCCTTTAACCATATCAATTCTTAATGATTTTCCATGGATGAACCCCAAAAGAGTAATTAAAACCCTTTTTGGACTTGTATCCATTGATTTACCTCATAGCAAAAAGTTAAACACTGATATTCGCAAGTCTACGTAGAAATGAGGTAAAAACTTCCAAAATTCATTAAAAATACAATTCTTAATGAATCTTTCTGACACTTCAAGCATCAATAGATAACGGTATTATCTATGGTCAAACCAAAAAGAATTATAGTTTTGCTGGTAAAATGAAAAGCTTTACTTACCGTTCATTTTTGACTATTCTCTGTGAAACACTGAATCTTCAAAAATTCACAGTAATTACAACCTGTGATGGAATTGCCAATAACATTAATAAATTTGAGAAATAAATGATTATTTTAGAACAAAAGAATATTTACAGATGTTATTCCTTTTATTCTTAACCATATTGGGGTTGGTAGTCACGTAAAAGCATCAATTAAGTAATCATGATAATCTTACGTGACAACAGATGATGAAATAAAAAATTCAAAAGGGTTTATTGTTTTCTCACTCACTGGTTTTTCAGTTTTCTCCATGGCATGCGTCTGTGAGCTGTTGTTGACTTAAAAGAGGCGTCCGCTTGCTGTTTTTTCCAAATCATCATCATCTTATTATCATTTATAACATTGTTACCAACAAGTAAGTATTAGTTAAAGCTATTCTTAAGTGTTTTAATTCTCTCAGAATCAATCAGAAAGATGTGAAATCATATAATCCAACTATTAATTGTTTTAATACTCTTATAAGCTCATTTTGATCCTTTAAATCCACAATTCTACGTCAAATCTCACTATCTTATCTTTCAATAAGTTCTTTGGAATATTAGTGAGTGATTTATCTATAATTTGTAAAATTTATCTCTGAAATTAGTTTTCTTGAAGAATTACCATTTTAATTATTCTTGCAAAAGATAATTTTAAATTAAAATAATTACATTATTTTAATAAAAAGAAGTTTTATTATTAAAATCTTTGTGTAATTAATTCTTGTAGACAATTCCTTGCTCACTGTTGAAATCACTAGTAATGTTTAACACGTGAAATAAATAATTATTTAATTATTTGATTGTGGCTATAATAACACTCTGTTATTATATTTCATAAGAACAGTCATAGTACTGCTGATTAATAGTAATATTATCATCAGTTTCATAGACACATCTTACATGGGGGGCCTGGCTGAGTTTTTGGAACCTTGTACCCTCAATTAATATATTTTTAAGCTTTAAAATATATTAATTTAATACTTTTTTCTTATATTTTAAAGTTAAAATAATTCTTATTTTTTGAAATTGTTTTGGAGATCTTTTCATTGATGAATTTGGTTTAATTTTATACTGTTTTTACATGTGGCTTTTCACATCCAAAAAACTTATAAAACTATTCTTTGAGTTACTCTGAATTAATTTTCTATCAAAATCTTGAAATTTTAAATTTTTTCCTTTAAAAATAATAATTTTCTTAATATTAAAAAATATAAAACTTATAAAAAATCTTTAAAAATATTTTAAAAAGTATAAAAAATAATTTTTTCTCTTTTTTAATTGTTTCTAGTCTTTTTAATCAAATACTGTGCAGCTGGCAACAGACTCAGTAAAAGATATATTACTAGTCCAGAATCTGAAGACAGTATTGAGGTGCAAATTGCTAAAAGAGGCACCTTATTTAACTCAGAAAAGAATAAAATACCACCAAAAGGTGTGTGTTTATCTTATATTTTCACCTTTTTATCTTTGAATTGACATGAAAATGGTGCATACCAGAAATTGAAGCGGCTATTCAGTCCAACCAGATGGATGCGGACAAGGAAGAGGCAAGACCAAATCCAGAAGTTCCAATTCTTCCTCAAGAAAGACCCATTTGGAGGATGCCAGAGTTGCCCCCCTTTCCCCAAGGTCTGTACCCACAGATTTTGACGTGAATTCTGAGCCTGAACTGATTCATGATAATATTTACAGGGCTGAACCTTTTTCAGGTGGCAGCAATAGAAATATATCAATGCCAGTACAAAAACTGGTTCAGAGCAGCCAAAGAAGAGGAGTGGGAAATATGCCCAAGCCTTCGGAAGGGGGCCATGAACTCCTACTTACACATCAAGAGCTTTCTGGGTCAGGAGAAGACCATAGAACTCTTAGGAGGGTGAAGCCCCCTGTCTTGCAAAGACAAAGTCAAAAAGATAAAGAACTGGTTGAAGAACCAAATTCTTTTATCCATAGACCAGAAGAAGGAACTGGAAATGACTCCAGCGTTGGAGACAGAGGCCCCAGTGGCGTCTGCCAGCTCCAATCCAGCTCCAGAAGTGTCCAAAGACAAGCCCAAAGGACCTCAGAAGAAGCAGAGAGGTCCCAAGAACCATCAGGGCAAGGGCAAAGGCAAAGCAAATTGGCACAGACCTTACCCACAGGGGTACAAGATTCCCAAATTGGAGCCTTCAGCTGTGGACAGTGTGTTCAACATGGCCAGAACTCTAATGGAATTCACAGCCAAGGAGAAGGAAAGGATGAACAGGACCTTTCAACACAAATAAATCATGTACAAAGTAGTATTAATGTAGAAATTGGTAAACTTGAGTCAAAGTTAACTAAAATAACATTGGAAATCAGTGAATTGAAAAGACATGACAAAAAATATACTGACTGGTATAAATTGACAAATTCCAGATTTGATTCAATTATCAATGCATGTAGCAGAATTGAGGGTACATGTCAAGTTCAGAATGATGAAATGGAAGATCTTTCTATTTTTAAAAGGAATGATCAACTTAAAATTCTACAAGATCATGTCTTAAAGATAGTTGAAAATACCAATCAGTTTGCCACACATTTATCAAAAAGTGACAGTGAAAGGCAGAAGTCAAAAAATGGAATCATTGCAAATGTAGAACAAATTCATAAGAATTATGAACCACATATGCCAAGACATTCTACACCTTTGACTGAAGAAAAACCTTTTGTTAAAGGAAGTTTTAGACCACTTTTAGGAGAAAATGTTGTCTCTGTTAAAGATATTCTCAAATTGGAAGAATGGCCAACATTCTCTGGTGAAGGAGAATATAACAATATTGAGCTCATCAGGACTATTGATATGTTGCAAAAAGACTTTAATATACCTTATGAAATCATAGTGGGTAAATTACACTGTCTGTTTACCAGGACTGCAAAGAAATGGTATTACAAGATGAGAATAGATCATGGGAAACATGATTGGTCTTGGTGGAAATCTTAATTGATTACCAAATGGGCCAATAATTCTTGGAGGTTTAAAATGGAAAATGCTTTTGAAAGTGCCATTTTTAACTCAGAGAAAGATAAACCACTTACTTGGTTCTTCAAGCAAAAAGAAAGATTATCTGCTTTACCCCCAGATATGTCTGACACTATGATTAATATGAAGATATTGAGAAAGTGTGGAGGAGAACTGGAACATGCTATCAAGAGCAGATGTGTAGAACCCTGTTCAACAAAGGAATACATTAATGCAATGGAAGATATCATTACCAGAACAAGAATTGGTAAAACTTGGACTAGAATCCCTATGGACTCCAAGATAGTCCCTAAGATTCCCAGAGAGAATAAAAGACCAGAAAGACCTGTCTTGAAGTGTCATAAATGTGGAAGTACTTCACATTTAGCCAACACTTGCACCAAAAAGAGAAAAATCAATGAAGTTTAAGTCATTGAAGGAATTCAATGTACTGAAGAGAAAGAGGAATCTGATCAAGATTCTGCAGTCTCTGAGGATATACCAGTGGAGGACTATCCCATTGAAAACATTACAGCTTTCTTTCGGGTCACAGAAGTACATACCCACTTGCCACAGTACAGTGAGGATTTCTGCAACCTGATCAATATCCAAGATGCCGGAATTTGTAAAACAAGACCTGCTAGAGGTAAAGGTTACACTTCTGGAGAATCCTGTATCACATCATTTTTGATGAGTGATATTTAAGCCAAAGTAGATTTGGATACAGGGGCATTTTGCACTTGTGTGGGCAAATATTATCTCCAAATTATACTTCCTGAATGGAAAAACCATCTATTACCAATAGAAGGTGTGCAATTTAGTAGTGCCAGTAACAATATGTACCCCTTGGGTATATTAGACACTAATCTTGTATTTGGACACCCAGAAGGAAGTGTAAGGATCAAAACTGAGATTGTGGTAATGGATAATTGCACATCTTGGCACATCATTCTTGGAAATGATTACTTAAATATTTATGGTATTGACATCAATAACCATAAAGACAGATATTTTACAATTGGGGATAACAGAAGACAAACATCTTCTTTTTCCAATATGCCAAAACAAATATCTGTGGTATCTTCTGTCAAAGATACTTATAAAGATGAATTTGTGTCTAATCTGCTTGTTGAAGCACAGATTAATCCATCATTGTCACCAAAAATGAGGAATGAACTTGTTGATGTGTTATACACATACAATAATGAATTTGCCTCTGAGAATGAACCATTAGGTGCTATAAGAGGACATGAAGCTGATATTACTCTTAATATTGACAGACCATATCCTCCAGTACTTAGAAGACCAGCTTATCAAGCCAGTCCCAGAGCTAGAGAAGCCTTGGAAAAACATATCCAAGAGTTAATCCAACTTTGTATACTAATGAAAGTAGGTCATAAAGAGGAAGTTGAAGTGAAAACACCTGTTATCATTGCTTGGCATAATGATTAGTCAAGAATGGTTGGAGATTCAAGAGCATTGAATACCTACACAGCTCCAGATAGGTATCCAATTCCTCGAATTCAAGAAACCTTGACTCAATTGTCTAAAGCCAAGTATATAACATCAATGGATGCATTGAAAGGCTTTCATCAAACTTTTTTGACACCTAAAGCTAAGAAGTTACTTAGAATTATCACTCACTGTGGTATTTATGAGTATTTTAGAATGCCATTTGTAATTAAAAATGATCCATCCCATTATCAAAGAATGATTAATACCATCTTTCCCACAGAATTGTCTGAAGGATGGCTTATCATTTATATTGATGATATTATCATATGTTCTGATTCTTGGTCCTTACACCTTGAAAGACTTGCAAGGGTACTTCACAAAGCTGCAGGAGTGAACATGAAAATTTCACTTAAGAAATGCAATTTTGGTTTTGAAGAACTCAAAGCTTTAGGAAATGTTGTTTCTGGTTTAAGCTTGGGTATTGACAAAACAAAGTAGCAGAAGTGTTACTTAAGCCAATACCCCAGAATAAAAAAGAGATGATGTCTTTTCCTGGGTTTTCCAGTTTTTATAGGAAACACTTGAAAGACTTTGCAATTCTAGCCAAGTCACTATATAGAATCTGTGATCAACAGACTGTATTTGAGATGGCACAGAAAATAATTAAAGATTATGAGAAGATAAAGAAAGCTCTTACAGAAGCACATTCACTCCCATGCCTGACTGAAATATTTCTTTTAAATTGTACATTGATGCATGTGGATATGGATTAAGGGCAGCCCTACATCAAGTTCAAATTATTAATGACAAACCTACAGAGGGACCAGTTTGTTATGTCTCAAGACAAATCAAACCAACAGAGGCCAGATATGGTGCAAGCCAAATGGAGTGCTTATGTTTGGTATGTGTACTTGAGAAATTACACTATTATCTTGATGGCAGTGTTTTTGAAGTGATAACTGACTGTAATGCAGTAAAATCACTTCTTAACATTAAGACTCCCAACACACATATTTTGAGATGGCAAATAGCCATTAAAAAATATAGAGGAAACATGACCATAGTTCACAAAGCAGGAAACATGCACAAGAATGCTGATGGACTTAACAGGTGGGCATTAGCCTACACTCCTGATAACCCAGCTTATGTACCTTTGGAAGCTGAAACACAGATTCCAATTGAAGGAATTAACATAACTGCTATTGGGACTGAATTCTTTGAAGAGGTCAGAGAATCTTATAAGCAAGACAAGAATTGCCATATCTTGACTTCTTTATTAGATAAAGACTGCAAAGATACATCTTTAGTCAATGGACTAGATGAAGTTTGGAGAAATTCCTATTTTGAAGGAAGATTTCACTTTTTTGATGGGATTATTTACCACAGAACCAAACATTCTTGTGTAATGACATTATGCAACAGATTGCTTATCAATACAATTCTTCATGAATGCCATGATAGCATCAACTCTGGACACCTGTCAGAGGACAGAACAATTGAAAAAGTGAAAAACTGTGCATGGTGTCCATCTTGGGGAAAAGAAACCATTGAATATTGCCATACCTGTGACAGATGTCAAAAATCAAACAGGAGTAAAGGCAAGAAATTTGGACTTATGATCCATATTCAAGAACAAAATCCCCTTAGCAATTTTTTGACATTGATTGGGTCACAGCACTTCCTCCAAGTGGTGACAAAGGTTATAATGCTTGTCTAGTCATTGCAGACAGATATAGAAAGACTCCCATATTCTTACCATGCCATAAAGATGACACTGCTATGGATACAGCTCTTCTTTTATGGAGTAGAGTTATTTCTCATACAGGGTTATTTAAGAATATCATAAGTGACAGGGATCCCAAGCTCACATCTGCAGTTTGGACCAATCTTCATAGAGTGTTTGGGACTAAGTTATCATTCTCTACAGCATACCACCCTCAAACAGATGGGCTCGCAGAGAGGATGATTCAAGCTTTAGAGGACATGTTCAGGAGATTTTGTGCTTATTGGTTAGAATTCAAAGACGCAGATGGCTTTACCCACGACTGGTGCACTCTGATACCTGCATTAGAATTGGCAAACAAGACATCAGTCCATTCTTCAACAGGACAAACTCCTGCTATGTTGGAAAAAGGATGGAATCCAAGACTCCCATCAGGAACACTGAGGAAAGACTTAATTGACATTCATCCTACAGCTTCCAGCTTCAAGATAATGCTTGATAAAGTAAAACATCATGCAAAACAAAGTATGTATTATGCTTTTGATTATGCAAAACAGAAGTGGGACAAGAGTCATAAAGCACCAGACTTCAAAGTAGGGGACTTAGTTCTAGTTTCAACCTTGAATTTTAATAATATCAAAGGCCCAAAGAAACTTAAATATTGTTGCCTTACATGGAACCAATGCAGTTCAAGTGGGATTGAGTGGTGAATTGGAAAATAAATACCCCACTTTTCCAGTCAGCTTGATAAAACCTTATCAACCCACTGATAAAGAATTGTTTCCTCTAAGCAACCCAACTCCTTTAACTGTCCCACTAGTGGAACAGAATGAAGACAAAAAGATAAAGAAAGTCATCAAAGAAAGGAGACTTAGGGGTAAAAATCAGAGAAAATATCTTGTCAGATATAGAAATCCAGTACATGAAGATGAATGGCTGGCAGAATCAGATATACCTGACTCAGATAAACTCTTGAGAAGATTTAGACATGAAAGAAGGCCACAAGCCTGAATATGTCTATAAATGTGCTTTCAATTACTTGATCTGAGTAATGTAAAGAGGTTGGACAGTGGACATTACCCCCCTTTGGGGCTTTTTATTATTTGTACCACTGATAAAATTGTAGTACAATTTTGTTTTTTGGTGGTAGGGAATGTGAGCCTTGAGGTATATTTTACATACCCAAATAGGCCACAATTATCTTGAAAATAAATTTTGAATTATGCATAACTCATAAGTAATGCATATGTGAGCCTTGAGGTATATTTTACATACTTAAATAGGCCACAATTATCTCAAAAAGAAATTTTGAATTATGCACAACTCATAAGTCATGCATATATCCAAAATTCATCATTTTCAATTTCAGAAAAGATGAATAACTTTTTATTGAGTAAGTAAATCCATGGATTTAAGACCAGATTTGGATTCTACACAAAAATTCACCCAGGGTAGCTCCATAGAGTGAATAAGCTCAATTTAAGTATTTGATGTGGTAAAATGGAAAATACTTCAATACCACATCATTAATACCACATAAAAGATCCGTGAAAATGTTTGTTTTTCTTGATTTTTAGCCAAAATAATGGGAAAGTGAGAAATCCCATGTTACATATACACTAAGAATAGTGTTATGCATGTTTTGAGCACTTAATATCATGGTATTCTTACATGGGCCTTTGGTACACCCATAGTGGATATCTCACTTTAAGCTTAAATTACTATTTTGACGTAAAAAATAGGCAAGGGGGACAAAAGACATCAAAGAGAGCCAGGGTACCCAACTTCTGAGGCCTCAGAGGCGTGGATAGCTCCAGAGCATGGATCCATGGCTCATCTTGGCCTAATTGGTAAACTAAAACTCTTTGGGAACTTGGTTACCAAGTTACAACTACTGTAAAACACCAGAAAATAGCAAATAACCTGCTACTTTGACGTGCCAAGGAGGTAATGAGCTACTTACACTCCTGTAACCATGTCAATTACTAATAAATTTCCATGGATAAACCCCAAAAGAAAAATTAAAACCCTTTTGGGACCCATATTCATTGATTTACCTCATAGCAACCAGCAAAACACTGCTATTTGCAATTCTACGTAGAAATAAGGTAAAAACTTCAAAAATTCATTAAAAATACAATTCTTAATGAATCCTTCTTAAACTTTCAGGACTAAAGGAGAACTGTATTATCTATAGTACAACCAAAAAGAATTCCAGTTTTACTAGTAAAATTCAAAGTTTTACTTACAGTCCATTTTTGGTTATTCTACGTGAAACACTGAATCTTCAAAAATTCACAGTAATTACCACCTGTGATGAAATTGGCAATAACATTGATAACTTTGAGAAATCAATGATTATTTTAGAATAAAAGAAGATTTACAAGTGTTACTCCTTTTATTCTTAACCATATTGGGGTTGGTAGTCACGTAAAAGCATCAATTAAGTAATTATGATAATCTTACGTGACAACTGATGATGCAATCAATAATCCAAAAAGGTTTATTGTTTTCTCACTCACTGGTTTTTTAGTTTGCTCCATGGCACGCCTCTGTGAGCTGTTGTTGACTTAAAAGAGGCCTCCTCTTGCTGTTTTTTTCCAAGAATCATCTTATCAATTTATTAAATCTTTATTACCAACAAGTAAGTATTAGTTCAACTATTCTTAAGTGTTTTAATCTTTCAGAATCAATCAGAAAGACGTGAAATCATATAATCCAACTATATATTGTTGTAATATTGTTATAAATCCTTTTGATCCCTTAAATCCACAATTCCACGTCAAATTTCTCTGCTTTTATCTATCAATAAGTTCTTTGGAGTATTAGTGAGTCATTTATCCTTAATTCTTAAAGTTTTTCTCTAGTAATAGTTTTCTTCAAGAATTATCTTTATAATTATTCTTGTAAAAGATAATTATATATTAAAATAGTTTTATTATTTTAATAAAAGAAGTTTTTATTATTAAATTCTTCTTGTAATTGATTCTTGTAGACAATTACTGCTCACTGTTATAATCACTAGTAGTGTATAACACGTGAAAGAAATAATTTTATAATTATTTAATTGTGGTTATAATTATTTTTTCATTATTATATTTCATAAGACCAGACATAGTACTGTTGATTAATAGTAATATTATCATCAGTTTCATAGTCACATTTTACAGCATATATCCAAAATTCATCATTTTTGATTTCAGAAAATATGAATAACTTTTTATTGAGTAAGTAAATCCATGGATTTAAGGCCAGATTTGGATTATACAAAAACGTTCACCTAGGGTAGCTTCATAGAGTGAATAAGCTCAAATTAACTCTTTGAGGTGGTAATATGGAAAATACCTCAATACCACATCATCAATACCACATAAAAGATCCATGAAAAATTTTGTTTTTCTTAATTTCACGCCAAAGTAATGGGAATATGAGAAATCCCATGTTACATATACACTAAGAATAGTTTTATGCAAGTTTTGAGCACTTAATATCATGGTATTCTTACATGTACTTTTGGTACTCCCAAAGTGGATATCTCACTTTAAGCTTAAATTTCTATTTTGATGTGAAAAATAAGCAAGGGGGACAAAAGACATCAAGGAGAGCCAGGGTACCCAACTGCTGAGGCCTGAGAGGGGTGGACAGCTCCAAAGCTTAGATACATGGCTGATCTTGGCCTAATTAGTAAACTAAAAAACTTTGGGAACTTTGTTACCATGTTACAACTACTGTAAATCTTAAGAAAATAGCAAATAACCTGCTATTTTGACGTGCCAACGAGGTAAAAAGCTACTTAGACTGCTGTAACAATATCAATTCTTAATGATTTTCCATGGATGAACCCCAAAAGAGTAATCAAAACCCTTTTTGGACTTTTATCCATTGATTTACCTCATAGCAACCAGTTAAACACTGATATTTGCAATTCTACGTAGAAATGAGGTAAAAACTTCAAAACTTTATTAAAAATACAATTCTCAATTAATCTTTCTGAAACCTGCGGGACCAATGAAGATCGTTATTATCTATGGTACAACGAAGAATAATTACAGTTTTCCTAGTAAAATTAAAAGCTTTACTTACAGTCCATTTTTGACTATTCTACGTGAAACACTGAATCTTCAAAAATCCACAGTAATTACAACCTGTGATGGAATTGCCAATAACATTAATAACTTTGAGAAATAAATGATTATTTTAGAACAAAAGAATATTTACAGATTTTACTCCTTTTATTCTTAACCATATTGGGGTTGGTAGTCACATAAAAGCATCAACTAAGTAATTATGATAATCTTACGTGACAACAGATGATACAATCAATAATACAAAAGAGCTTATTGTTTTCTCACTCACTGGTTTTTCAGTTTGCTCCATCGCACGCCTCTGTGAGCTGTTCTTGACTTAAAAGAGGCCTGCTCTTGCTGTTTTTTCCACATCATCATCTTATTATCATTTATATCATTTTTACCAACAAAGTAAGTATTAGCTAAAGCTATTCTTAAGTGTTTTAATTCTTTCAGAATCAATCAGAAAGACGTTAAATCATAGAATCCAGCTATATATTGCTGTAATACTCATATAAATTCAATTTGATCCTTTAAATCCACAATTTCACGTCAAATCTCTCTACCTTATCTTTCAATAAGTTCTTGAGGATATTAGTGAGTGATTTATCTTTAATTCTTAAAGTTCTTCTCTAAAATTAGTTTTCTTCAAGAATTACCATTCTAATTATTCTTGCAAAAGATAATTATATATTAAAATAATTTTATTATTTTGATAAAAAGAAGTTTTGTTATTAAAATCTCCTTGTAATCGCTTCTTGTAGACAATTACTTGCTCACTGTTAAAATCACTAGTAGTGTTTAATATGTGAAAGGAATCATTCTTTAATTATTTAATTGTGGTTATAATAACACTTTGTTATTCTATCTCATAAGAACAGTCATAGTACTGTTGATTAATAGTAATATTCTCATCAGTTTCATAGACACATCTTACAATGCCGGTGGTAAATTTTCTTTTGGTCCGAAACCTGGACTTTTTGCTTGAGGGTTAGCATAAGCTATTTTTTGTGGTTTAGAAATCTTACTTAGTTCATCCAGTTGCTCCATAAACTGTTTGGAAACTTCCTTTTCTCTAGGTACTTCTTTATTAACCACTACTTGCTGTTCCTTGAGAGTTTTGGTAAGCTCCTTCATTTTTTTCAAAGCTTCCTGCATTCCTGGAAATAATTCTTCCTTAAATTTGATATTTTTTTCCTTGGTGATTGATTCATTCTTTACTGTTTTAATTATTGGAGATGATAGTCTTTTAGTGACTAATATTCTTGCTTCTAACTCTTGTTCAATATCCTTCTTTAATATTCTCATATGTGGTATGAGATATCCTCCATCTTCTGCTCTAATCATAACATTATCTTTAATCATTTCCTTACTGATAGCACCTTTGATATCAGAAGAAAGACAATCAAATACATCTTCATGAAACATATCCTCCTGAGGAATATACTTGCATCTCAAAAGGTAAGTAATGATAGCTTCATATTCTCCAATGAACCTTTAATATTCTAATAAGGTACTAATTCCTCCTTCATCTTGTGTTTCATTGAAAAGTTAAATAAGGGAATCTTTTCTATATCTTCTTTCTGGTTCAACTCTTCCCCATTTAGCTATAAGGTCTTTCTTCGGCTGTATCCAATTATGTTCTTCATATTCTGGCATACCTTCTATGGCATCACTAATTCTTGGGTCTGTTGTCCAAAATGCCATTTGCATTGCTAAGTCTTCATCTGTTACTCCTTCAATTTGAGCAATTCTTTCAACCTTCTTAATAAACTTCTATACTTCCTCTCGATTAAAATTGAGATTATAATCCTTTGCTTTAATTTTAACTACAAGCCTTTCCTGCTTTAATACTTGCTGCTGTAATGGACTTGGGTTATTAGGTGTAGAGACAAAAGCTCTTTTTGAAATATTGTTAATTCTTGGATTTGTTTCTGGAGTAGAGGTTGCTCTTGGTCCAGGTGTTGGTTATATTGCTGAATCTTCTGGTATTATATGCCTTGGTAATGTTGGTTCACTAGGGCTATTCCCTGGTGTATTTGGTATTGATTGCCTTCTTTTGCCTTTTTTATTGGTTTGACCTAACAAAAAATCTTGCATTTGCTTCATAAAGCTCTGTATTCTCACAGTTTGATCCTCTTCTCCATCTTCTTCTTCATACTGACTGTCAGCTGGAGTCTATGTTGGAGCAGTAATTAGGCTATTTACAGCTAGAACTATGACTGTGACACATGAAAATAATTTTAAAATAAGAGTCTTTTAATAATATAATAGCTTATAATATAACAAAAGGGTTCTACTATTGAGAAATAGTGGTGGTGAGCACTATTGAGAACCCTGGATGCAGTCTTACCAATTGGATTACTATAATAAGAACTACAATAATTCAAATTATAATTATACCCTGATTATTACCCAACAGTAGAACTTTTTTGGACAGTTTACTACATAGGATATTCAAGAGAAGGATGAGGAAACAATTCTGGCTGTGAAAAGCCTCCTTTTTATCCTGAAATGGGGTGGAAAGGGTGCTAGACCTTTCCACGTAGAGGAAGTGAAGATTTTTTCACTCTCTGGTACTGGCTTGTGGTTTTCAAACAGCCTGTATAGCCTTTATTGGGCTCAGATGTGGTTTTGAAAGCACATCTGGGCAGTTTTCACCAATAGAGGGTGAAAATTTTCATCTGGGGACCTCACCGCCTGATTCTGACATGTATGACGCGTAGAATGCTGTACAGAAACTGTATGCGACCCCAGTATTGACTGACATATGAGGTATTGAATTACAAACATGCCTCTTTGTCTATTTGACACCTCATATGCATGATTATGGGATATTATCCCATTGTAAGGCTGTATGTGACAGCAGCTGGGAATCTGACCTTAAAACAGCCATACCTTTGTCAATTCTTGAGATATCAACCTAAAAATTGGTTCCGTGTGTAGCCATGCATGTGCTCTACACAATGGTACCTCATTTGATATGGGTATCATTAAATATGGCAAAGGCATACCCTGTACAAGATTTTTGCATATTTGCATGGTATAGGCAAAAAGCTGTATTGAGCTTGTTTGCCCCATAACTTCTTCTGTAGCTGAGATATGGGGAAATGGATGACACCATCAGATAGCCCTTATTCTGCTCCTTCCCCAAAAACCCCACTTCAAGTATCTCACACTAAAACTGTAGAAGTTATATGAGAGGTGAATGTTCTGTTCACCCTTATTTGGTCTGAAATTGACCATAACTCCAGTAATATTGGTGCTAGCTCAGTTTGGCTGGTACGATTTGATAGCCCTGGCTTAGAGCTTCATTTTTACTACCCATTTGATGGGGTTAAGCTTCTCCTTCTAGATTTTAGATGAGAGGTTAAAATTAAGGTTTATGCTCAGCAATAACTTTGAGCAGGAATAACTTTGTCATTTCTTGTCCTATGGTGATGGGACTTATGTTTTCAGAAAGAGGTGAGTTTCCTCTTTAATTTGATACCTTTTGAGCTTATTTGGCTCAGCTCCATGTTTTTGTGGTATCTTGGCTATACCATTGGTTTATGGTATTTTGCCTGTCATGCTTGTGCTCTGGTTTTGAGTCACAGGCTGACACTGACCTTCCACATTATCTTCAGGTAATGGTGGTAATTTTGTTGTTGACTATTGATCCATTTTTTCTACTATGTATGTTTTGCCTTCAAGCTTTGCTTCTTCCGGTTTTCTTTCTTTATACCCTTTGATTAGGGTAAAGAAGAATTCCTTTAACCTATTTTCTTCTTTTCTTCTTGTATTTGGTGTTGATATTAGATTACTCAAGCTTTCTTTTGATTTGTGCCCTGGTGATTTTGATTTTGGTAGTGATTTGTAATGATAAGATTCAGATGATGATAATGAATGAGATTTTGATGATGATGACAATGGTTTATTTAGGTGATTATATGATTCCAGGTTTATTAAATATATATATTTTAATATCAAGCTGAATAGAATCTGATGATATTCCTATCTGACTGTCACTGTTGGGACACCAGATGTGGGAACTCCTCTTGTGTGGGATGAAATGAGGCAGTACCTGCAAGGGGAAATTACAAGAAAACAGTTTTGAATTGGTGTTTAGCCTTGTAACCGTTTCTCTGCTTGTGTGTCAGAATAATCTGAACTGCCCTTCCTGAAAAATGCTGAATTATCTTAACTTGAGCTCACAATCAATTTATTTATTGATGGTGGCTAATTCAGAAAGGTGTATTCAACAGACTCTGTCAGACTTTGTTTGATCTCAAAACATTTATTTAACCTTTTAAATAAAACACTATCTAAGTAACCAAAAGAAAAAGACACTATCACAAATCACACAAAATACTACTACAAAAATAATTCACAAAAGTCTGGAGACACTAGGCTAATAATAATACTAAATGAAACAATCAAACACTTTTTTTTATATGGTTATGATTTATTATTTTCTTTTTTTTATATAATGAAATTCTGATATGACCAGACTGATTAATAGCCACTCTTTGATAATTTAATTTGATAATAATTCTTTCTTTTTTAATAACATAGCACCAATTTATTCCTATAATAGGTATTTTCCTTTATAATTAATAAAATTTCCTTGTAGTGACCAAATTATGATCTTATTAAATTAAATAATAATATTAACTTCTTAAAAAAATAACCAAATGACCCTTCTTTTCCTTCCTCAAAGCTTTGATTGCTTATAATAAGGTGAAATTCTTATTTTTAATACTATCTTATCTAATTTAAGTTCATAAGACTATTATGTAAGGCCTTTTTATCCTTTATATAATAAAATTATATTATAAAGCTTTTTTTTATAAGACTTTTTTTATAAGACTGCTTCTTTATTTTAAGAATTTTTCTTTTCTCTTTTTTTTATAAGACTATTATATAAGGCCTTTTTATGCTTTATATAATAAGATTATATTATAAAGTTTTGTTCTTTTTTTATAAGACTTTGTTTTTATAAGACTTTTTTATTTTAAGAGACATTTTACTAGAAGAATACTATATAAGGCCTTTTCATCCTTTATATAATAGAATCATATATTTGTAGACTAGTTAACCTGATAGTCAGGGATGAATTTAAATCCACTTTTCCCTTTTGGGGGGATAAAAATACATGAGGGAAAGAGGAAAAATTTGAGGAGAGAGGCCCTCTATTTATAATTTTTGGGCTCTCCATGGGAGGTGTTCAAAAAGAGGGACTTAGAATTTTTCAGTTTCTTTTAGCTGGGAAAATTCTTTTGTGGTGGTCCCACCTAAATGATGTAATTTATGTAAATCATTGCATCATTTGTTTGGTTGATGATGTCATTTGTTGGGTTGCTTACTAATTTGAGGAATTTTTTCTGGTGCTTATTTGGACTTTATTACCAATCCTTAGACTTGCTGACTAATCCTTAGCTCCCTAAGTATTACTAATCAAGTAATCTGATTACTAATACTCTCATGCCTCCTTCCTGCTTATGTAATCTGTACATGTATCCTCCTTCTGCTGTCTTGAATTTAGAATTTTGACTTTTGAACCCAATTTGTGGGTTGAAACCTAATTTTATTTTAGGGTTAGGTTTCAGGTATTTTCCAAAATTTTGTCTTTTTTTTTAATTTTTTTTCTTTATTTCTTCAATGTGTCTTGAGCCAATTACATGGCCATTTTCCTTGACACAAGGCATCACCTTACCAACATCACCAGCAAACAGCTGACCTGACCCTGTCCTGAGCACACACTTTGCTTAGTACTACCAACTGAGGAAAGGTTTTAGGCTCCATTTTCAGTGTAGTAAGGGAGAAAAACGTTCCTTACAAATCTTTCACTACTTTAAACTATGTAAAATCATTCAGCCCCAACTTAATACAACAAAGTTGACTAAATATTAGTAACCCTTCATATAGGATAATGTCAGTAAGCTGAATGTTATAGCGAAAATACCAAGACACATACACATATTTTCCCAATGAAACCAAGAAATAAATGTTTCAAACAATGTAGAATATTTTTGAACAACATTTCTACAATACCTCCTATTTTTGGCCGCTGATTCAATGTGTTACAGTATGCATCTCCATTTTCATTCAATACAGCTGAAGAAGGCTTATGAATTATTTCAAAGAAATCAGGCAACTACTTAATAAAGCAATATTTTAAAAACAAATCAATCTCACAATATCTTGTTTCAATGCTTCCATCATTGCCATTACAGTTTTGAATCTTTGCACCCTTGCTTCAAAATTCAATTTGCAATCTGTCTTTTTTAGATCAAGTTCACTGAGAAATTCCCAGAAATTTTCATCGGTGTTTTGATTGGAGATTGGGTTTGAAGGTTGGTCTATAAATGAGTTTGAGTAAGAAAATTAAATAAAAAACCGTATATATTTGATAGTTCAAGGCTAAGAGATATAGAAGCACAATCAGATGCCAAATAATGGATATTGAATGAATTACCTTGGAGATCAAATTTTTAAATGATATATAATTAATAGAAGATCAAAATTTGGTGAACCAATGGCCAAAGAGTTTGAAATACAACGTAACTTGAAAGGTATAGTAATATTATTATGATAAACATGAGAATCATTTGGGACCAGGTTGTGTAGTCCATAAATATCAATAAAATATCTTGAAAATAAACTTTTGGGAGAGAAGTGTTGTAAAAAAAGACAAAAAAACTACGTGAGAGTTAAAAAGAAAGGGAAAACTCAGTACATTTCATCATGACCAAAAGTATTTTGGCCGGTATTTTAACATAGATGCTATAGGTATATGTTGATGTAAGATTCCAGTCAAACAATGCCTTCGAAAGCTGTCATTTCTTATTGAGCAAAAAGAAAAAAAAATCATCTTTTGTTCAATTTAATGAATCAAAACTAGAGTTACTTGGAGAGATTGATCAAGAAAGGAACAGTGAGTACTGACATTTACGTGATTGAGTTTTGCATGACTGCTGTGATAAGATTATTTTGTTCTCAAAAGCCGCACTACTTCTAAGTTTGTTTAGGGTTAGGTTTATTGAGTTTTCTTTGTTTGCTGCGCAGTGCTTTCCATTCACAAATTTCTTCCTCTACATTCTTGTAATTTATTTCTACTAGAAGATTGATTTGATGGTTCACAAGCTTTTATTTATCTCTTTGTATGTTTTTTTTACTTTCAACAGCTCTTTTTATGGTAATATTCTGAATTCTCACGTAAAAAGATTAATCAGTTTGAATAAAAACTTTTAGAAAATTCCCCAGTCTCAGTGTCACGCATTACCCATTCAAAACTCAGCAGTAATAGTACTGCACCACAGGCTGAGTTCATTTATCTTATTATTTTGATCCAACGTGAGTCTTTGTTATTTTTAATTGAAAAACCCTTGTACTAACAAAATTCTTCAATTAAACTACTATAGACAGGAATGATTCCCTTTATCAGGGAAAATCCAATACAAATAAGAAATAGCGCAATGAGGAAATCCTGATTATATACATCAACAACAATCAAAAAGAAAACCATGCAAAATCTGACGCTATGGAACCATCAAGCATGAAGCTCTGAATGTGTACAGATTTCTCAAAACACATCATTACACTACCTAATCGTAATATTCAAAGGAGACTTTGGGTCAATTGTAGCACACAAAGGAAGCATTGGAGAACAATGACAAATGAACTGGACAAAGCCAAACTTTCAAGCTTTTTGCCTACTATTTCACGTAATGATCAAGAGAAACACTTCAGGAAAGCACAACATAATTGTCAAAGAGCTGGATCTGATTTTGAGGAAGATGAATCCAATCCTGAAGCAAAACGTTCCATGAAGGAATCTGAAATAGCTTGTAAGCTTCACCTTTGATCATTCCAAAACCTGACTTATTAATATCATAACTGAATATTTGTGCTAAATCAGATTTAGTATTGGAGTATATTATGTGTCTTAATTTAGATTGTGGTCTCAGTCAACAGAACAGTCAAAAAGCACGCAATCAATAGATAAGAATACTAGATGCCATTTATCAACCCAAAGGAATTTAAAGCACCCTCACCAAATCAATACCATGCAACATACGAACTATTGTCAAAAAACTTCACCTCAATGTATATTTTGAGCAATATGTATGCTGTTCAGAATGTTTTTCTCTTTATGATACAGAGGTGGCCCCATATGAATGTTTCTATCAAGTTTCATCATCTTCCCAACCATGTGGGTCTGATTTTGCAACAACCTAAAGCAAAAATATATGCAGAAGACTTCAAGCTTCCCTCTCAAAAGTGGTTGCATGGTCAGATTTTGCCTTGCAACAAGCCACGCCCAAGGATTCCAAAGTCAAAATTTGTCATTGAAAGCCTTATTGAATGGATAAAATGGTTTTTGAATATTTCCGAAATTGAAGAAACAATCAAAAGATGGAAAGAACAATTGGAATCCCAACCACTGCAGCCAATTTTGGATATGGCACAAGGATCCATGTGGAAAACAATTTTTCCATATGATGAAAGAAATCACAACTTGAATTTGGGTTTGAGTCTCTTTGTTGATTGGTTCAACCTGCTACCAAACAAGCTTTCTGGTCGTCAAGCTTCTACAGGTATAATTGCACTCAAATGCCTAAACCTCCCAACATGGCTACGTTATCAACCAAATTTTACATTTCTTGCAGGTATTATTCCAGGACCAAATCAGCCAGCGACTTTTACAATCAACAATTTATTAGTGCCTCTTGTCAATGAACTCCTTGAATTCAGCAAAGGAGTTACAATATGTACACCCAAATATCCTGAAGGCCGTAAAGTCCTTGTAAAGCTTACAGTTCTGATTGGAGACTTGTTGCCACTCACAAAGTCACAGGGTTTATGTCTCACTCAGAAAAATATTTCTGTAACTGGTGTAAAATCAAATCGGACGAAAAAGAAAAATTGAAACTAGGAAGACCCCAATGCTGTTGTGAATTTTGTAATATATCTCATCAATATCATGAATGGGAATCACAAGTAAAGAGAGAAATATTAGCAAAAAACACAGGCATTTTCTGGTCAGAATTAAACGGCCTACCTTATTGGAACCCGGTATTAAATGTGACAGTCGGTGTCATGCACAACTGGTTTGAGGGGATTCTTCAACATCATTTCAAATATTGATGGGGATTTTCAAATGATCTTGAAAATCACAATGGCAATAGCTCACACAATTTGGAGTCAAATGTTTAGCCAACGGATTTTTCTGGAAGCATATCCAAATTACAAAGTGGGTATCTATCAGAATGTAACAAGACATAGATAATGTCAAATGTCCGCCAAGTAATTGTTGCTAAATGTGTGACCAGAATGCAAAGGAAGTTAGGACAAGCTAAAGGTGGGATATTGAAAGCAAGTGAATTGAATGCATTGTTTAATATATAAATTCCACTCTCAATTGTTGATGTCATCTATGGAGTTCAGCAAGATGTCACAATGTCCATGGACAAATTCATCATTAACTTATGTGCACTTGTACAATGTACAAATATGGTAAGCAGTAAAATTTTTGAAAAAGAAGACAGTCTAAAATTTGCACAAACATATGGGACATATCAGAAGACCTCTTTTGATCTCTTTGAAAACATCAAATTACAGCCAAACCACCACTATGCCATGCATTTACCTGATCACTTTTACTGGTGGGGCCCTCCAATGGGAGTCTCCAAGTTTGGCAGTGAGCATCTTGTGGAAATCCTACAAAGCCTCAAAACAAACCATTCTATCGGTAAGCTGTTTCTTGTGGCTTTTTGTTGATCACTCAATTTATTCTGTTGAATTTTTTTCAGGTGGCATGGAAGAGACATTAATGAAGAAATGTAGTCGAAGGCAACGGCTTGAAGTCCAAATTCAAGAGATAAAGGAAGAAGATAATAGGATGTCCAAGAGACCTTTTCAATTAACAAAGAAAATTTATGATAGTATTCTTTCAAATATTCAATCAGCTCACCCACACTTAAGAGACCATTGGGATTTTCCACAACCAACAAAAGCATTGGTCCTTTCAAATTTTGTACACAGTCTAAAATCAGCCACCTGGAAAGCTGGTATGAAGATTTCAGCAAACCAGCCCAACAATATCATTTATTTTCAAGATTAAGATTTGAAGAGTCATGGCGAGGTTAGTCATATTATTGACCTGGAATGTGATAAACTCCACAAAGGCCCAATAATTTTGTTGAAAAATCTGAAGACATTCAATACTCAAGCAAATGAGTTTGCACCAGTCAATTCTTTTCTTGAAGCATTAAAGGTTTCTCAAGTTGGACATGATGGGTCATTCTCTTTCATACCCATTGAGAAATTCATAAGTCTTGCAGCATATCGCAGATTACCTGCATGGATTCTAGGGATTTGTGAACCAAATTCTTTTGTGCGAACTATCAACAAGTTGGTTGGACTTAAAATTCAAACTTTAGGAGATAGTGCCTCTCTTGATGACACAATGAGCATGTAGTCTCATTGCATAGTACTTCCTATTTTTCAATCAAAGATGGCTGCTCTATAAATATCACTTTCATTCCTATTGTTTTCTTGCTCTGTGACTTTTATAGTGTATATATATCTTTCTTAATTTACAATGTCTGAAAATCAAAATGGTTTTACCTTTAATTTTCAAATGCAACTTTCATGACATACATCTTGCTCAGCACAAGTTGGTATGAAAAATATTGTTTAAACTTCTTTACATGGGTATGCTTAATGATTTTCTCATTTTTCATTTTTCTTCATTGGAAATTTTACTACCATTCCATTTGCCGTATACAATTGAATTTTTGAACCTTTGTTTTGATTTTAATCACATAAGCAAACAGTTCTCTTTATAAGAACAACTCAGCTAATCCATAGTATTTCTAACAAAAGAGTAAGCTCCAAAGAAAATGGATAGAACACATAAACGGGATATCATTATTTACACCAGTCAAACCATAAAATAACTGAGACTAATAAATTATAAACAAGAAAAAATAAGTATTTCAGTTAAAAATCTTTTTTCTATATGGTAGAACCTGAATGATTCGAAAATCCAAAGTAATTTTTATTTCCAGTTTTCCCAATCAAAGCCATATTCGGCATTACTAGGATTTACAGCTTCTGAGTCTTCCATTTTTTTATCTTCATCAATCATATTGTTTACTTCATCTTTAGAATCATCATCTTCTTATTCATCATAAGAAACGTCCATATCAGTGCTGGAAGCACTTTCCACCTCTTCATAATCTGAGCTTCATTCATCATCATCCTCATCAACAGCAATTTCATGCGATAGATCATATTCTTGGGTCACTTGTTCCCAATAATTCTCACTCAACTATTTGTCAGGATGCTGTATTCCATTGATGGATTGTTTTGTGTCGGGCAAGAAGGAAACTTTCATTGTTTCAGCATGAATGGTCTTCTGAGCTGGAGATCAAGCATTGAACCATTGGTAATCAAAAAAATTGATTGGTAATCCTTTTGGAGCTTGTCCAAACCTTGTAGTGAGTGGATGTTCAGTTATTATGTGTTGGTGCTTCTGGGACCTCTTTCCTTGATTGAAAGAGGCCTTTTCAATTTCTTCATCCACCCCACGCATGAATGTACTGGCGTTTTTTGATTGATAGGGTAGAGCTTTTATTACGTAACCTTTCATTTCCTCAACAAACCCATTGTCACGGTGGCAATTAATGTTAGCCAAAATCTTGAGGTATTGCTTAGGGAAGTTCTCAGCAACTCCAAACTTGTAGCGAGTCTTACAAAGCTGAATAAAACAGATGTGATAAGTGACAAAGATTAATACAAAAAGGACTTAACCACTCACCCATTGTCTAGTTTTGGAAATGGCACCTTTTTCTAAATCTTTTCAATAGCTCCCACACTCTTTCATTTCCCTCTTGTAGATTTTGGCTTGCAAATATTGCACGAAGTGGTTATAAGTTGCTTCAAGGAGCATGAGATTATTCAAAAAATGTAAGTTAATGTTCATGTATTGATAAGCACCACCAACGGCAACCTGCCGAAAGGTCTTAATTGTGCTGATTCGGCAAGCTTTGTTATAGAGTGTCCATCGGTTCATTGAGTGAAGGGGCCCATCTCTGTATTCCAAGTTTTGCAATAAGTACTTTGATATATAAAATGAAAAATTGTTGGACGTTAACAATTGCTCGGCCAACCTTCTTCTGCCCTGGCTTAGTGCCTCTAAGGGTAATTACGTCTGTTTGTCAGGGTGAGTCTATGTAGTAGCTTAAAAATAGTAAATACAAGCTAGCACTATGACTGTGACACACAAAAAATAAATAATAAATGAAATCTTCAGGTCCTACTGCTATGTGGTAACAGTGGTGATGAGTCTATTGAGGACCTGGGTTGCAATGCTCTAATATCTTTGACTGTAAAGAAACACTACAATAATTAATTATTTTAATTATATCAATATAATCCTAAGAGTACTACTGGTATAAGACAGTTTTACTATGTAAGGATGTTAATTCATGATAAGATGAGTCTTTTCCAGTGAGGAAAGACCTGCTTTTATCTCCTCTGAGGACTGTGAGAGACTGGTAGGCTCTTCACACGTCTACAGAGTGAAAATTTTCACTCTGGAGGCTGGGTTGTGGTTCTGTACCATCAATTCTGACGTCAGCATAGTCAGAATTGTGGTTTTTGGACCACAAATGATCATTCTGGATCAATACAGGGTGAAAAAACTCTTCACAGGCCACGTCAGCACCATTGTGACGTGTCCAGAGTGTCTGGATGACTAATATTAGTCATTTTGGGCGGGTTTAAGCTTTAAACAACCATTATTTTAAGTATCAAGCCAGTACTGGTTGGTACAGGTTTGGTACAGACCAGTATTGGTCAAAATACTTCCAACCAAGATATCTTGGTCATTTTTTGAGATATCAAGAATCCAAGAGCACAGAATTGAAGGGCTTAATGAGCTCTTCAATTTGGTATGCTTCATGTTTACCCTTCTTTCAAATAGCAAAAGTTATAGGGGTTTTAAGTTTTTGGATGTATTTTTGTACATCAGTATGAGGCTTCAAAAACTTCCATGCCAGATATCTTCTTCAATTTGAAAGATATCTGTATTCTGATGATACAGTTTTGTAGGGCTTGATTAGCTCTACAGTTTGGTATATTACACTGTACAGTTGTATGAGTGTATACCAAAGATACAGGGGTTTGTTTACTTTCTTGTTTTCAGAATATCTGTATTTCTGGTTGTTAAACCTTTGAACCAAGATCCCTCAGTCAATTTAAGAGATAAAGAGGTCTAATGTATCTCAAATTAAAGCTCTTGTTTATATCTTTAATTTGGTTATACTTTTGTACAGTTTTGTACAAGCCCTCTTTGACTTTCAGGGGGGTCTTGGTTTTGAAATAAAGGTCATATGGTATCTCCAGTTGTAGTGGTGTTACAACAACATGGATGATATCATTGTGTAGCTCTCTATGTGAGCTTTAAGAAAAATACCATTCTGGTATATAATAACTTAAATATGAATAAGCTAGATGAGAGGTGAAAATAAGGGTTTTGCTTATTTGGTCTTATCATTGATAGGGCATATCTTTGTCCTTTCTTATTATATTTGAGGAGGTTTCCTCTTCATAACTTACTTGTATTGGCTATATTTGTCCAATACTCCTCATACCATTACTTATGGTATGTTGGATGTCATGCTGGTGCTCTGTTTTGAGTCACAGGCTGACATACCCTCCCTCCAAAAAAGGCTCATCATTGATGAGACTCTTTTGTCCTCATGGAGGCTCTTGATCCTTTCAAAAAGGAATCTTTATCTGAATCATCCAGCTTTACCCATTGGTCTTTTTCTGGTGGTTTATTCCTTCTCTCTGTTAAATAATCCCTATTGGAATATCTTTTTATTTGATTGGGGTTGTCAGTTTCAAAGTAAAATTTTCTTTGTTTGTCTTGCCCAACTATCAAGTAACTCTCTAGGTAATTATGTATGCTTATGCCATAGATTCTATGGTACTCTGTACCCATTAAAAATCCATCAAACTTAGCATTTTCAAGTACCACAAATTCAATGTGTAATCTGAGGTTTCCCATTTTGTGTGGTATTATAATTATTTTTTGGATTATTCCAAGTGACTTCATTTTGCCTGCAGCACTTTTAAAGCTTCTTGCTTTTGTTAAAAGCATCTCTGCATTCCACATTGGAAAGTGTCTGTCCAAGTATTCTTTGGCTACCACTGAGCAATTTGCTCCTGTGTCAAAAATCAAAGGATGCTTTTTATTTTCAATGTATACATCAAGCTTTGATTTTGCTCCATGAATAAAGGCCATACCAGTTTTGGGTACTTCCAAGTACTCTTTAGCATCAATGGTTCTGCCACTTCTGTCTTCCCCATTTTTGGGTTGAATGAGTTCTGGTTTCAAAGAGTTTCCTAGGACTGATTCTGTTTTCTCATCCTCATACTCTAATAAATATTGTTCAATAGGCTCTGATCCACTGTCTGAATCCTGTCTTAGCCCATTTCCCATGCTGTCAGAGTCAGATTTGTACTCCATGTGTTCTTCTACTGACTCTTCCTCTATTGCAAATATTTTCTTTTTTCCCTTGGGACAATTATTTGCATAGTGGTCAGGTGATCCACAGTTATGGCATGTGTTCCTTCTCCTTGGTGCTTCTTCACCATTAGTAGGTTTGAGGTCTTTTTCCATGAGTATCTTTGGTTTTTCTCTGCTATCATGTGACCTATAGGGTGAACTACTGCCAATTGATGTCTTTTTTCTGACATCTTGTATGACATTTGCTATGTCATCAATGCTGCTTATTTTGCTGCATCTGCACTTTACTGCATGTTCTAAGTCTCCTGGAAGTTTTGTCAGAATCTTATGATTTCTCATCTCTATTGTCATGTTTGGATCAATAGATTTGAGTCTTTTGGTTTGTTTAAGACACCATTCATAAGGGTCTTTTTCTGTAGAGTATCTGTCACTCTCAAAAGAGATGGTTTTTTGCCAAATCCAAGTACCATTGCTGTACTTTTGTATTATTTGGTTTCTCCACCATGGCCAGCTTTTCCTACCATGTATCTCTTTCATTTCAGTGTACCATATATTTGCATGGCCTCTGAATGCAGTGTTGAGTCTTGTGGTGATCCAGTAGTCTGGTATCTTTGGTACATCAACAAAAAGTCCATTAATATAATCAATAAGCTCCATATGATCATATTCTCCAATTCCTGAGAATTTAGGCCAATTTACCACATCAGGTAATTGCTTTAATGCTTGTTTCTCAGAGTAACTGAGGTTCTCACCATCTTGGTAAATAGACTCAGACCTTAACTTTGGATCCTGGGATTCAGGAGCTTGGTTTTCTGATTCTTCCTCTTTTACTTTGGTGATTGGTTTATCATCTTGAGTTGTTTGAGGGAAGAAATTATCTTCTTTTTCCTCCTTTTTATAGAGAAAATCCACTTCTTTTTCCAGGATTTCCTGTTGATATTGGATATTTCTTAAATCTCTTCTCACAGCTTGTTGTTCCTCTAGTATTGAGTTCAACTGTTTGTTTTTAGTTTCAAATTCTGCCCAGATTCTGGATAGATTTGTGTTCAAGTCTTCTATGACTGTTGCTTGGAAGGAATTTTCTTCCTTGAGTGTTTTCATTTCTGAAGTCACTTCTTGAACATGATCATATGTCCAATCCATGAATTTACCCATGTTGGACCATATGAAAATACTACCTCTGGAATCTGTGGTTTCAAATTTTTGAGGGGGTATTTTATCATCAATAGGCTTAAGCTGAGGATCAATTGATTCTGAGCTAACACTATTGGTAGGTACAGTGTCTTTTAGGATTTGTGTTCCTCTTGGACTAATTTTATTCATTGTTTCATCAAAGGATCTGATTCTATCTTCTCCTTCCTGAAAGAATTCTTGTTCTCTACTAGGGCTCCATTTCCTCTGCTGGAAACCACCAGGGATGACTGGAGAGTCCTGGAAATATTGTCCTTTGGATTTCAAGTCCTGTAGCTGTTGGACTGATGTGGTAAAGATGGAATTTCTTCTTCCATGCCTTGGTGTTCCTGAATCAGATTGGGCTCTTCCATATGCCAAGAATTCTCTATGGCTTGGATTTCTGTTTGATTCCCTCTGATTCAAGTCTCTTCTGAGAGTATGAAATGGCTGTTGAGATTCCAACTTTTCATTTCTTCCAGAATCTTTTGGCACGTAATAAGATTGACTCATATTTTTTGCCTCATTATTCCAATTTCCTTCCATGATACTCCCATGGTTAAGGTTTTGTTGTCCATACTCCATGTGGAAAATCCTTTTAGGAGTACATGAATATGAGTTATTTTCCCTGCATCTGTCCAATTTTTTTGTTGGACTGGGCTGGATTTGGTTTGGGGTGGGACTTTGAGCAGGAGTTTCCTGATAATAAGTCCTTTGTTGGTTATTTGATCCAGAAG
Source organism: Austropuccinia psidii (assembly GCA_023105745.1). Lineage (NCBI taxonomy): Eukaryota > Fungi > Basidiomycota > Pucciniomycetes > Pucciniales > Sphaerophragmiaceae > Austropuccinia > Austropuccinia psidii. Next base: position 29,582,626 of record JALGQZ010000001.1, read on the forward strand.
GGGGTGGCCTTCTCCCTCTGTTTCTTCTTTGCCAGATTTCTGGCTGATTTCTTGGGTATCCAAGATCTCTGAGAAATGGAGTTGTCATGTTAAAAAATGACAAAAGACAAAAATTCTGTATTTTCCAAGGTTTCTTTACCTTTAAAAGGCCCTTGGACTGATTTCTGCTTTATACTCCTTGGCAATTTGCTTGGGAGTTAGTACTGCCTCCTTGTCTTTGAGGCTGGTACAGATGAATTTCACTGTGATTTTGTCTCAAATGGAATGTATTTTTTCCACTTTGAAAGAAAATGGAGAAGGTTTGTAATTCAATTTGAATAAACAAAATTTCCAATTCCTTACTGTTATTTCTTCTGAGTTTGGTTTGATATTTGAGTTTTAATTATTTATTATTATTATTATTTTATTTTTTATTTTTTGAAGAAATAACAGTTTTGTTTCACTTATTTTTATAAGTAAAGTAGTTAATATTAAAAGTTTATATTATTAAACTTGAATATTATTGATAAGTTATTTATTTATTTTTATTTATTTATTTATTTATTTTTTTATTTTTTAAAAAAATTGATGAATTTTTCCTTAACTTGAGTAGAAAGGATTCTTCTTCAATAATATTCAATTTGAATATTAAAGAATTGAAATAATAATAAAATTATTATTTAAATATTTATTGTTGGTTTACAATAAATATTATGATTTAAATTAATTTTACACAATTTTGTAAAAATTAATTATGCTTTCTATTTAAATATACTATTTGTATATAAAAATAAGTTTGGGAAGTTAATAATAATTACTTATTATTATTAAAATTGATGAATTTTTCCTCAACTTGAGTAGAAAGATTCTTCTTCAATAATATTCAATTTGAATATTAAAGAATTGAAATAATAATAAAATTATTATCTAAATATTTATTGTTGGTTTACAATAAATATTATGATTTAAATTAATTTTACACAATTTGGTGAAAATTAATTATACTTTCTATTTAAATATACTATTTGTATATAAAAATAAGTTTGAGAAGTTAATAATAGTTACTTATTATTATCAATTTTCGTGGTAAATTGATAATAATGACTTATTATTATTAAGATTTTTTTTGATTATTTATCAAAAAAAGAAAATTTTAATCAATTTTTCCTCAACTTGAGTAAAAAAAGATCTTCTTCAATAATATTCAATTTGAATATTAAAGAATTGAAATAATAAAATTATTATTTCAATATTTATTGTTGATTTACAATAAATATTATGATTTAAATTAATTTTTACACAATTTGGTAAAAAATAATTTTTTTTTTTATTTAAATATACTGTTTGTATATAAAAATAAATTTGAAAAATTAATAATAATTATTTATTATTATTAATTTTCGTGAAAATTGCAATATAAAGCTTTGAAGAGTATAAATACTCAAAAATAAAATAAAATATATTATTTAATATATTTTGATAAAGTACAATATATAAAAAATATATATTATATTTTTATAATATAAGAGATGAAAATTAGTTAAAAAATGAAAAAAACTCGAAATTGTACTTACTTTTATAGTAAAAAACCTTCAAAAATAGTGAAGATGATCCAAAAATCGCCAAAATAGGTCCAGAATAGGTTAAAACAACGGCCAGGCCCCCAAAATGTCAGGGTGAGTCTATGTAGTAGCTTAAAAATAGTAAATACAAGCTAGCACTATGACTGTGACACACAAAAAATAAATAATAAATGAAATCTTCAGGTCCTACTGCTATGTGGTAACAGTGGTGATGAGTCTATTGAGGACCTGGGTTGCAATGCTCTAATATCTTTGACTGTAAAGAAACACTACAATAATTAATTATTTTAATTATATCAATATAATCCTAAGAGTACTACTGGTATAAGACAGTTTTACTATGTAAGGATGTTAATTCATGATAAGATGAGTCTTTTCCAGTGAGGAAAGACCTGCTTTTATCTCCTCTGAGGACTGTGAGAGACTGGTAGGCTCTTCACACGTCTACAGAGTGAAAATTTTCACTCTGGAGGCTGGGTTGTGGTTCTGTACCATCAATTCTGACGTCAGCATAGTCAGAATTGTGGTTTTTGGACCACAAATGATCATTCTGGATCAATACAGGGTGAAAAAACTCTTCACAGGCCACGTCAGCACCATTGTGACGTGTCCAGAGTGTCTGGATGACTAATATTAGTCATTTTGGGCGGGTTTAAGCTTTAAACAACCATTATTTTAAGTATCAAGCCAGTACTGGTTGGTACAGGTTTGGTACAGACCAGTATTGGTCAAAATACTTCCAACCAAGATATCTTGGTCATTTTTTGAGATATCAAGAATCCAAGAGCACAGAATTGAAGGGCTTAATGAGCTCTTCAATTTGGTATGCTTCATGTTTACCCTTCTTTCAAATAGCAAAAGTTATAAGGGTTTTAAGTTTTTGGATGTATTTTTGTACATCAGTATGAGGCTTCAAAAACTTCCATGCCAGATATCTTCTTCAATTTGAAAGATATCTGTATTCTGATGATACAGTTCTGTAGGGCTTGATTAGCTCTACAGTTTGGTATATTACACTGTACAGTTGTATGAGTGTATACCAAAGATACAGGGGTTTGTTTACTTTCTTGTTTTCAGAATATCTGTATTTCTGGTTGTTAAACCTTTGAACCAAGATCCCTCAGTCAATTTAAGAGATAAAGAGGTCTAATGTATCTCAAATTAAAGCTCTTGTTTATATCTTTAATTTGGTTATACTTTTGTACAGTTTTGTACAAGCCCTCTTTGACTTTCAGGGGGGTCTTGGTTTTGAAATAAAGGTCATATGGTATCTCCAGTTGTAGTGGTGTTACAACAACATGGATGATATCATTGTGTAGCTCTCTATGTGAGCTTTAAGAAAAATACCATTCTGGTATATAATAACTTAAATATGAATAAGTTAGATGAGAGGTGAAAATAAGGGTTTTGCTTATTTGGTCTTATCATTGATAGGGCATATCTTTGTCCTTTCTTATTATATTTGAGGAGGTTTCCTCTTCATAACTTACTTGTATTGGCTATATTTGTCCAATACTCCTCATACCATTACTTATGGTATGTTGGATGTCATGCTGGTGCTCTGTTTTGAGTCACAGGCTGACACTGTTTCAGGTATCAACTTAATGGAAGTGCTACTATTGGTGACTTCTTGTATCTCTTCAATATGATCGAAAAAATTGTAAAATTCTCTTAGAAGAGCTGGATCAGGTGCAACAGGAACCTACATTTAATAAATAAGCCCCCACATAATTCTAATGTGTGCAAAAAATTCATTTTTAATTGGCATAGAAAATCAGAAACTGTTCCTCTTGGGGAGAAAGGTCAGAGCTATAAAAAGCTGAATTTAGTTGGTTTAAAGCCTTCAGGTGTATCTTTCATACTAAGCTCATTGGGCCTTTTTTTGGTATTTTCTGAAGGTGTTGAAGCACGTTTTTGAGACAAATACTTTGACTTATTTTTGGAGCTGCCTTGGTTGGTTTTTTCTCTGTTTGCTGATGTTGTTGCAGGAGAATTGTTGACTTTTGTTTTCTTTAACTGGATTTACCTTTGGAATTTTTGGATGATTCAGCAGATTGACGAAATTCGACTTGAAGATTCATCACCTGTGCAAGTAGAGATTCAACCTCCTTATCACGATTTTGGAGCTGAGTTTTCAATTCATTGTACATTGATTTTGTGTGTGAAGAATTTGAGATATTTCTGATGGATTTTTGTTGTCGATTTTGTTTCTTGGGTAACCATGAAAGCCCATTGTAAAATGACTAAAGTGATTTGATTAGATTTATAAGAAATAAATAAAACTTTGTGAACAAAAAAGATATTGGAGAGAGTGATTCAAAATGAGGTAAAGCCATGAAGAATCTAGTACAATGGAAAGCAGTTTCTTTGACATGGGCATTGTGGAGTGTTGAGATTTCAAACTTTCAAAGGTAGAATAAAGCCCTGTGCACTTACACAGAACATGGTACAATACCTCCTTGGTGGTCAAGACAGGTTCAGGACTGGGTGACCTGACCCAGGTCAGGTCAGCTGTTTGCTGGTGGTGCAACTAGGACAAGTATCCTTTTGTTTTGTTCCAAACAGAAGATACCCATAGGGGTACTTCTACTTTTCACTCCCCTTAAAAAATTTATTAAGCTGATATGGTATGGCATACCACACCACGTGAGGGTTTTTTCCCCAATTAATTAAAATATTTGATTTATTATTAATATTATTTCATTTCTCACTCACAGGTATTATTCTATTAATTATTAAGTCAGTCTTCACCTTTCCTCAGCTGTTCAGTAGAGTCCTTGTGGTCATATTCTTATTAATCCTTTTCTCTTTTCTGAACAGGTTGAAACAGTGATTCAGAATTATTTTTGGTTGACTCTTTCTTATTGATTTTGTTTTTATTTCATGTCTTTTAAGGCTCATTATTTTATCAGTAGGAATTTAACCTGCTATTTTATTTCTCTTATCTTTTGAGTACTTCCCTTGAGCCCTCCATAAGTAAGGTTTTTCACTCAGTGCCACACCCTCCTCATTTAGAAGAGCCCCTGTGACAGAAACATCAGGGAAGTGGCAAAGGCAAAGCCAATTGGCACAGACCTTATCCACAAGGGTACAGGATTCCCAAATTGAAACCTTCAGTAGTAGACAGTGTTTTCAATATGGCCAGAACTCTTATGCAATTCACAGCTAAAGAGAATGAAGGGATGAACAGGACTTTTCCTTGAAAATGAAACATGAAATACAATTTCTTAAGTGTAGTATTGATGTAGAAATTGGTAAATTTTATGAAAAATTAAATAAAATGACATCAGATATTAATAAAATGAAAATGAATGACAAAACCTCTTCTGATTGGCATAAATTAACAACTACCAGACTTGAATTAATTTCCAATTCATGTGACATAATTGAGAGCAGATATCAAGTCCAAAATGATGAAATAGAAGAGCTTTCCATTTCAAACATTAATGACCAGCTTGAAATTCTAAAAAATCATCTTTTAGAGATAGTTGATAATACCAATCTTTTGGTACCACACTTAGCAAGAAATGAAAGTGAGAGGCAGAAATGAAAGGATGAGATAATTGCACATGTGGAACAAATTCATAAAAATTATGAGCCAAATTCACATATTCCCAGACATTCCACCCCCTTGAATGAATAGAACCTCTCTGTGAAAGGAGGTTTGAACCCTTTTCTAGGAGAAAATGCAATCTCTGAAAAAGATATTCCCAAATTAGAATAATGGGCAACATTCTCCAGTGAAGGTGAATAGAATCATATTAAATTAATCAGAACAATTGATATGTTTCAGGAAGATTTTCATATACCTGATGAAATTATAGTGGGTAAATTGCACTCTTTGTTTACCAAAACTGCAAAGACATGGTATTACAAAATAAGACAAGAGCATGGAAGACATTATTGGTCTTGGTAGAAATCTGAAATAATCACCAAGTGGGCCAATAATTTGTGGAGGTTTAAAATGGAAAATGATTTTGAAAATGCCATTTTTAACTCAGAAAAAGATAAACCACTTACTTGGTTCCTCAAACAGAAAGACAGATTATCTGCATTACACCTAGATATGTCTTACTCAATGATTAATATGAAAATATTAAGATAATGTGGAGGAGAACTAGAACCTGATATCAAGTGTAGACGTGTAGAGCCCTGTTCAACAGAAGATCACATTAATACCATGGAAGATATCATTACTAGAACAAGAATTGGTAACCCCTGGATTAGAACCCTATGGAATCCAAAATGATCCCAAAGATTTTCAAAGAAGATAGGAAACCTGTCTTAAAGTGTCATGAATGTGGAATAACATCACATTTAGCCAATACTTTAATCAAATAGACTAAAATCAATGAATTCAAAGTGTCATCCTGTGACTCAAAACCAGAGCACAAGCATGACAGCCAAAATACCATAAATCAATGGTATAGCCAAGATACCACCAAAACATGGAGCTGAGCCAAATTAGCTCAAAAGGTATCAAAAGGAAGAGGAAACTCACTTCTTTCTGAAAACATAAGTCCCATCACCATAGGACAAAGAATAACAAATTTATTCATGCTCAAAGTTATTGCTGAGCATAAACCTTAATTTTCACCTCTCATCTGAAAGACAGAGTAGGAGGCTTAACCCCATCAAATGGTTATGCAAAATGAAGCTCTACGCCAGGGATATCCAATGGTACCAGCCAAACTGAGCTAGAACCAGTATTACTGGAGTTATGGTCAAATTCAGGCCAAATAAGGGTGAACAAAACATTCACCTCTCATCTAACTTCTACATTTTTGGTGTGAGATACCTAAAGTGGGGTCTTTTTGGAAAGGGAACAATCAGGGCTATCTGATGGTGTCATCAATTTCCTCATATCTCAATTATAGCAGAAGGTATGGGGCAAACAAGCCCAATACAGTTTTTTGCCTAAACCACGTATATGTACAAAAATCTTGTACATGGCATAGCTTTGCCATATTTAATAATAGCCATATCAAATAAGGTACCATTGTGTAGAACACATACAGGGCTACACACGGATTCAGGTTTGAGGTTCATATCTCAAGAACTGACTAATTGATAGCTGTTTTAAGGTCAAAATCCCACATTTTGACTAATACAGCCTTGCCATGGGTTAATATCCCATAACCATGATTATTAGGTGTCAAACTGACAAAGAAGCTTTTTTATACTTCAATACCTCATAATCCAGTCAATACTGAGGTCCCATACAGTTTCTGTACAGCATTCTACGCGTCATACACGTCAGAATCAAGCTGTGTGGTCCCCAGATGAAAGTTTTCACCCTGTATTGGTGAAAGCTGCCCAGATGTGGTTTCAAAACCACATCTGAGCCCCATACAGGCTATACAGGTCCTTTCAAACCACAAGCCTGTCTCAGAGAGTGAAAAAATCTTCACTTCCTCCATGTGGAAAGGTCTAACAGCCCTTTCACCCCATTTCAGGATAAAAAGGAGGCTTTTCACAGCCAGAATAGCTTTCCTCATCCTGATCTTGAATACCCTATTTAGTAAACTGTCAAAAACAGTTTTACTCTTGTGTAATAACCAGGTATAATTATAATTTTAATTATTGTAGTCTTTATTATTGTAAGCCAACAGGTAAAGCTGCACCCAGGGCTTTCAACAGTGCTCACCACCACTATATTCAAATATAGTAAAGCCCTTTTATTTCTAAATTAAACCATTTTCAATCCTCATACATCCTTTTTAATCCTTTTTACCGTGTCACAGTCATAGTTAAAAGTTGTAAATACAATTATATTACTTATATCATAGACTCAGCCTGACATAAAGTCATTGAAGATGTTCAGTGTTCTGAAGAGAAAGAAGAATCTGACCACAATTCTGCAGTCTCTGAAGACACACCAGTAGAGGACTATTCTATTGATAACATTACAGCCTTCTTTAAAGTCACTGAAGTCCATACTCACTTGCCACATTATAGTGAATATTGCTCTAACCTGATAAATTTAAAGGATGCTACAATGGGTAAGACTTAACCTGCTAAAGGCAAAGCATACACTGCTGAATCATCTTGTATCACATCAATTCTGATGAATGATGTCGAAGGCAAAGGAAATTTGGACACAGGGTAATTTTGCACTTGTATAGGCAAAGACTACCTTCAAATCATAATACCGGAATGGAAGAACCATCTATTATCAATAGAAGGTGTGCAATTTAATAGTACCAGTATTAATATGTACCCTTTGGGCATATTTGTAAGATTTGTCTATGAAACTGATGATAATATTACTATTAATCAACAGTACTATGACTGTTCTTATGAAATATAATAACAAAGTGTTATTATAACCACAATTAAATAATTAAAGAATTATTTCTTTCACATGTTAAACACTACTAGTGATTTTGACAGTGAGCAAGTAATTGTCTACAAGAAGCAATTACAAGACGATTTTAATAACAAAACTTCTTTTTATGAAAATAATAAAATTATTTTAATAAATAATTATCTTTTGCAAGAATAATTATAATGGTAGTTCTTGAAGAAAACTAATTTTAGAGAAGAACTTTAAGAATTAAAGATAAATCACTCACTAATATCCTCAAGAAATTATTGAAAGATAAGGTAGGGAGATTTGACATAGAATTGTGGGTTAAAGGATCAAAATGAATTTATAAGAGTATTAAAGCAACATATAGTTAGATTCTATGATTTCACGTCTTTCTGATTGATTCTGAAAGAATTGAAACACTTAATAATAGCTTTAACTAATACTTACTTTGTTGGTAATAATGATATAAATGATAATAAGATAATGATGATGAGGAAAAAACAGCAAGAGGAGGCCTCTTTTAAGTCAAAAACAGCTCGCAGAGGCGTGCAATGGAGAAAACTGAAAAGCCAGTGAGTTTGAAAGCAATAAACCCTTTTGGAATATTGATTGCATCATCTGTTGTCATGTAAGATTATCATAATTACTTAATTGATGCTTTTACGTGACTACCAACCACAATATGGTTAAGAATAAATGGAGTAACATCTGTAAATCTTCTTTTATTCTGAAATAATCATTGATTCCTCAAAGGTATCAATGTTATTGGCAATTTAATCACAGGTTGTAACTACTGTGAAATTTTGAAGATTCAGTGTTTCATGTAGAATAGTCAAAAATGGACTCCAAGTAAAGCTTTTAATTTTACTATTGAAACTGTAATTCTTTTTGGTTGTACCATAGATAATACGGTTCTCCATTGTTCCTGAAAATCTCAGAAAGATTCATTAAGAATTGTATTTTTAATGAATTTTTGAAGTTTTTACCTCATTTCTACGTACAATTGCAAATATCAGTGTGTAACTGGTTGCTATGAGGTAAAGAAATGAATACAAGTACAAAAAGGGTTTCAATTACTCTTTTGGGGTTTATCCATGAAAAATCATCAAGAATTCACATGGTTACAGGAGTCTAAGTAGCTTTTTACCTCCTTGGCACATCAAAATAGCACGTTATTTGCTATATTCTTATGATTTACTGTAGTTGTAACATGGTAACCAAGTTCCCAAAGTGTTTTAGTTTAGTAATTGGGCCACGATCAGCCATGTATCCAAGCTTTGGAGCTTTCCACATCTCTGAAGCCTTAGAAGTTGGGTACCCTGGCTTTCTTTGATGTCTTTGGTCCCCCTTGCTTATTTTTCACGTCAAAAATAGAAATTTAAGCTTCAAGTGAGATATCCATTTTGGGTGTACCAAAAGTCCATGTAATAATACCATGATATTAAGTTCTCAAAACATGCATAACACTATTCTCAGTGAATATGTAACATGGGATTTCTCACATTCCATCATCTTGGCATGATATTAAGAAAAACAAAAATTTTCACAGATCTTTTATGTGGTATTGAAGTATTTTCCATATTACCACCTCAAAGAGTTAATTTGAGCTTATTCACTCTATGGAGCTACCCTAAGTGAATGTTTGTGTAGAATCCAAATCTGGCCTTAAATCCATGGATTTACTTACTCAATAAAAAGTTATTCATCTTTTCTGAAATCAAAAATGATGAATTTTGGATATATGCATGACTTATGAGTTATGCATAATTCAAAATTTATTTTTAAGATAATTATGGCCTATTTGGGTATGTAAAATATACCTCAAGGCTCACAAGCATCATCAAGATATGTGCCATATGCACCAGCTCGAAATTCACCAAAACCATTTGTTAGATGTTATTACTTTTCAGAAGAAGGACACTCCACAGGAAGATGTAATGAGCATATTAAAGATCAAAACAAGAAGTGGGTCATAAGAAAAGGGTTCAATTACTTATATCCTAATTGGGCAAGAATTCCAACTGATGGGAAATTATCCCCAAAGCAATTGGTAAGGGAATTTCATAAGGAACAAAAAGAATTGAAGAAGAAATTGCAAGAAAAATCAAAAGAAGAGGAACAAAAGAAGAAAGAAAAGTTAATTGCCTTTATTACCATGGACAATTGGAAAGATTGGAAACCACCATCAATATCAACAGGAAGAGAAACTCTTGGATATTCCTATGGATTAAGGAATACAAAGCAAAGAACAGAAAATGAAGACAAAGCCAAGCGTCAATCACAGTCATTACCTAAAAAAGAAGTAAATAAACCTCAAGAAACACTCAAGAAAAAGACTAGTATCCCAAATGGATTTATTGATGATGAACATCATGAAGAAGAAAAAGTGATTATACCCACAAGATATAAATCACCAAGACCTTCAGCGATTGATAAGGAGTCAGAAGTAGCCATACCTAAAAGTAAAACACCACAAAAGCAACCTATTGATTAAATTAAATCCATAATTAAGGAACCCAAAGAAGATAGAGAAGTTCTCAAGCCAAAGAAAGAAGATAAAGAAGAAGTACCAATAGTTGAAAAAGTTATTAACAAAGTCTTGGATCAGAAAATAAATCTTACCTTAGAGGAAATATTCACCATATCACCAAGATTCATGAATGAATTAAAATTTGTTTCTGATAGAGAAAAGAAATATCTAATGTCTCTTAAGTCAATCAATAATGAAGAGATAGTGGAAGATCAAGAAGGAAATCAGAAAGATATAATAATTGAAGAAAGAATGCATTATGTATGTCCTCTTGGAATGATTGACCTTTCCATAGGATCGGAAGGTCATAAACTAAAAGTATTAGTAGATACTTGAGCAGAATTGAGTATAATACCAGAAGTTGAACCCATAAGAGCAGGAATACCAATGAGAGCATTGAACATGAGGTTGAAAGGAATTGGAGGACATAGTACAGCAATTGTTGGCTTATCTGAGAATACTTTACTTATTTTTCCATCTGGTGATGAAATAAAAAATCATTTCTTTGTAGCTAGAGGGGAAGTTCATACTGTTATTGGGAGACCATTTTTGGCTGACAATGGTATTAGACTTGAACACTCACAGACTCAGGGTGAAATTTTAAGTTTCAGAGAATCAGATGGAAGAAGATTATGCATACCTATATGCTCACCAGAAAGCAAAGGATGGCATGCACAACCACCAAAGGGAATGGAGTTGTGTAATATGGTAAAAGTCGATAAAATGGAAGTACCAGATAATAATGAATAATCAAGGCTTGAAGAAATGAACTCAGAACAACACGAAATTTCTGAACTATATGAAGAAAATATTTTGGAAGTTCAAGAGAAGCAGAAGAAGAAAGAGGCTAAATTTGGAAACATACCCAATATCAAAGAATATCCTAGCATAAAAAAAGGTCTAGAACAGAAAAAGGAGTCCAAGGCTGAAATTTTATTCAAAAATATCTCCAAGAAATATGGCAAAAAGGGTACCATTTGGAAGAAGAAACAAAAAGATACTATTTCAAAAGAAGATCATCCCAGCGTTCCAAAAATGAATAAGTCACCAAGAATCAAAGTATTTATTTCAAAAGCTGTCAGTAAGATAAAAAGGAAACATCAAGATTCAGTTAAATGGGATTTTCAATCCTCAGGGAAAGGACCAACCTCAGAAGAAGAATTAAGCAAGGAAGAAGAGATAAATAACCAAATTAAAGATCAAGTCAACAGTATTACACCTGGAGAAGAAGCAAGGCAGAAAGAATCAGAAATAAAATTTTCACAGGGATTACCAAGTGAAACCCAATCTGAAGCCAACATAAATAATGACCATATGTAATTGAATAATGTGGATTTATCAGAAGAAATTATTGAAGTAGAAATCAAGAGAAAGAAGAAAAGAGATGCCATGAATTTTAAGCTCAATATGTATGACTTGGGAGGGAAGAAGCCCAGTTAAAAGGCTTTAACTGAGAATATAATTGCAGAAAATCATCATGTTGGAATTTCTCATAGCTTTGGAAATTTTTCAACCACTTATATAAGGCTGGGCCATGAGACAATACCAATTATGGTAATTTTGGATGAAACTTCACCTTTAAATATTATACCTATAAAAATGGCAACAGAAATGGGTATAGGACTCAAGAGTACTCAAATGCATGTATGGAAGAATCATATTTTAAGGAATAAAACAGCTTGAAATGTTTTGGTAACACTCACAGCTGGAGAAAACACTTATTTGAAATTTTCAGCATCAAGAATTGATTATGTGGTGTTGGGACAACAGTTCTGTGATTGGTTCAAAATGGAAAGCAGATTAAGTAGGTCACCTCAAGAAGAAGGGAAGAATAAGGAATTAAGAGCATCAAGATCAGGAATTGAAAAATACAAGGGTCATAACTTAGAAGAGGGAGACAAGGGATATGGAAGTTTGGATTTGGAGGAATATGACAAATTATTAAAAATACAGTATAATATGGGATACTATTATGATCAGAAAAGAGAAGAGGAAAGTGCTTCAAGAGAAAAATTGGACTATGTCGGTGAGAAAATTAAGGAAAATTATGAGATAAATGATCAAAAGGAAGAAACATATTAACTATTTAAAGAAAATCAAATTAATAAGGATGAAGAAGCTACAGAAAGTTATCAAGCATTCAATTTGGCCTTATCAGACTATAATGAAGAAGAAAATATGGAAATTAATGATTATTCTTTGTTCAATCAGCAGATACCTGAAAAAGAAGTTAACTGGGAAGAATTCATTTTTGGAAGAAACTTGGAAGATAAATGAAAAAGTGTTACTAGAGCTTCAAGTCCAGCTCTGGAGGAGAATTTATATGAAGAAGTTGATATGAACTTTTAACTTGATAATAATGGACAAATAAATGACAATATTATTTCAGATGATGAAATATCAAGGCAAATAATTGAATTTTTGAAAGAAACCACTAATAAGGAACAGAATAAAATACCTCAAATACCTCAATTTCCAGAATTTCCCATATGTAGCAATAAAAAGAAGTTGCAAAAGAGGAAATTGAAGCATAAAAAACAAAATAATACTTCAAAATTGATAAAAAATATTGAAATGAATATACATTTCAGTTTTGAAATGAACCATAAAAGGAACAAAAGGATGTCCTTAAATAAAAGAATTTTGAAGGAGGAAATATTTGCCTTTATAAACAATTTTTTCTTTACTGATAAAACAATGAGTATAAATAATAAAAATAAACATAAAAAAGAAGATTCAAAGTCCAAAGTAAGGGTAAATCCTTCCAGGAGGCTAAAAATTCTCCTTTAATCATAAATTCATAATAATAATAATAATAATATAACAAATAAATCTCAAAGGTTAAAAAATAATAATAAAATAGAAAATCAGAAAAATCAAAGATATATATTTTTATTATTATGGGATTGGGAAATTCAGGTTCTTTTACCATATACAGAAGCTTATTGAATGTATTTGTACTTGATTTCTTATTTATAATTATTTATTCCTTTTCATTCATTGTTTTATAAGAAGAAAAATCAATAAGATAAAAATATATACATAAAAAATTATAATAATGATATTAAGAAATATTTTTTTACGCACTGTAACTTTTTATATTATAATAAATCTTTTTTCATATATAATTTCTTTTTACAATGTTTTTTTATTAGGTTTTTATCTATTTATTTTTTACCTTTTTTTTCTTCTGCAGCTTAGTTATTATAAAATAAGTTGATAGCGGATATTTTTTTAGCTCATTATAAATAATAATAAATAAAATAAATAAATAATAATAATAGAAAATTTGGATAATATAATATAAACTATACAAAAAAATAAAATAAATAAATAAATAATAATAATGTACTATTACAAATGAAAAATATATGATTATTAATTTAAAAAAGGTCCTCAGTAAGACAATAAACTGCTTAGCTTTCTCATCATTCTCTATTTTGTATATTTTTCATTACTCAAATTTTTTCTCAAATTTTTTTACATAGGGCGCGATGGTATCTACAGCCTAAAGGCTGTTTTTTTTTGAAGGCGGGGCAAGTTTATCATTCTGGGCAGACAGTTGCATGTTTAGATTCCGGAAGCATTATTGAAATATCCAATAATATAAAAAATATATAAATAAAGAAATAGAAAAAAAACAATAAAAATAATAATAATAAGATATAGATAAATAAGGATTTTCAGTAAGACTACATGTAGCACAAAAAAGAGCGTTAAACGTTTGTTTTAGCATATAGAAACCTAGTTTACATGGATTTTTTTTAATTAGTTTTTTTTATTATTTATTTTTAATATATACATTTTTTTAATAAGTTGTTTTGTTAGTCAAAAATCATAAAAAATAAATAAATAAAAGAAATAATGGTGCTTGAGGTACTCAATAATAAGCTTAAGAGCCGCTGGTGTTGGGTAGATTTCTTTGTAAGGTCCGTTCGTTGGATAATAGATTGGTTTGGATGGAGGCTGTTGTTCCGCAACTAGAATTGAAATTCACATTTAATAAAAGAATAAATATAAAATATACAAAAACAAGTCACTCCTCTAGATAAGTGTACCATAAAACAAGGGCACAAACCGAAGCCATAATGATGTCGTGAGCGTCGCAAAAATTATTGTAAGCAGGAGGTGTCGTACCAAAGAAGAGGTGCATATTAGCACCTATCTGATTCATCTCAGCTTCAAACAAAAAAAAATATTAACTGAAATTGACCTTCAACTCAGCAAGCAAAGGAGGCAAAGGGGGAGTTGGAACCTCAGATTGTATCCAGGATGGCATGGCAGGAGATGGAGCATTTGAATCAGAAAAAATATTTGAGAATGGGGAAGCAGCAGCTACTGAATTGGAAGATAAATTAGGATTGATTCGAAAATTCATAACAGTTGTAGCAATAGAGGAAGCATAATTGCAAAGGGAAATGGTACTGAGTGCAGAAGAAGCAGTAGGATTGGTATCATTGTTAGGAGGGGGATTAACAGAATTCAGATTAGGAAGGGAATTGTACAGTGCAGGAGGTAAAAAATTATTTGAAACTGTATATAAGTTAAAAGAGAGGCCACTAGGTAACGCAAGTTCAAAGCTTTAGCAAATGTTGTTGAAGTGGATGACAACATTTTGCACATTCAAAGTACCCGGTCGGATCTCAAGTGAAAAGGACATACCAAATGAACACTAAAAGAACAGGAATATGATGATAACAAAGGGGAAGATATGAAGACTATTTATAAAAAAAAAAAAAAAAAAAAAGATGGGAGTCAGGCAAAAGTAGTAACACTAGCAAGAGAAAGTGGTTAAGCATGGGTGAGAAGAAACGACTTACCTAAAAGTCAGGCAATTCTTCCAATGTGACAGACATTGGCAAGTCTTTTGTTTGTTATTTAATGAAAATCCTATAAAATTAAAAAAAAGAGATTCAGCAAGAGAAGTAAAAAAAATAATAAAACCAAAAAAAAAGAAAAGACTTACGTAGAAATGCGACGAAAGCAAATGAGATCGGCCAGTTTACCTTGTTGATTGATGACAGTAAAAAAAAATAAAAGAAATACATAGATGCAAAGAAACCCACGGCAACAATCCTGACTAAAAGAAAAGAAATTATAAGAAGCCACAAACAAAAAAATAGTAAAATAAATAAATAAATCAAAATAAAAAAATTAGAACAAAACCATGACGACTGGTGGAAACAAAGACAACATCGGGAGTCATAGTAACATAAAAGATAAGTGCAAGTCCAAACACTGTTGACAAATAATACAATGACAATTGGGAATAAAATAATACAACGCCAGAAAATAAGGGTGATGGACAATAATGTAAAATAAGAAAAATAATAAATAAATAAAAAAAGAAAAAAAAGAAGTAGAGAGTGGGTTTTGCATAGGCGTGAGTCCAAACACCGTCAACAAGTAATATATTGAACAAGGTTACACAGCTGCTGCATAGCAGCGGCACGACCTGTTACAGGGTTTTTTTTACATATTCAACGTTGCATATGTAATTGAATATCAATTTATTATTTTTTTATTTTATTTATTTTATAAATAAAACTAAAATGAAAATTTATTATTAAATAAAATTATATAAAATAAAAAATAAAAAAAGGTTGGTAAACACACATAAGCGTTTAGTAAAAACACATACCCCTTACGTGTTTTTACCACTTTATGGTAAAAACATGTAAGTGACCTTATTTTTCAAAAAAAATTCCTCAGGCTCAGTTTTGAGGATTTTTTTGATTTTTTTTGCCATATTTTTCCCGACTTGGCATGTCAATAAGCACAAATTTTTTCAAAATTTTTTTTTTTTGCCAAATTTCACCCATTTGGCCAATATGCCAAAATGGCATATTTTTTTCAAAAATTCATTTAAAATCTTCCCACTTATGAATTTCCTTCATTTTTTCAAAAACAAAGGGTTCAATGTGAAGAATAAAGCATCAGAATCCCATAATTTTGGGAATTTTTTTGGGTGGGACAAGTGAAGGCACAAAAAGGGTTTTTTTTTCAAATGTTTTTTCCTGTCATTGTAATATGCCTATTTTTAAAAAGTGAATTTAATAACTTCCCCCTTATAAATTTCCTTCATTTTTTTTTAAATTAAAGGGTTCAATCTGGACAATAAAGAATTAGAATCTCATGAATTGGGAAAATGTTTTTGGTGGGACAACAAGTGAAGGCGCAATGAGTGTTTTTTTTCAACTGTTTTTTTTCTTGTGTGTAATATGACTATTTTCAAGTACAAAAGTTCCACATGTTTGATAAAAAAGGAGAATGAGGTGGGATTTAAGCAATAAATATGACTGAGGAGGGGGATAATTGGCATAAATTGTATATACAAAAATCATTCAATCAGAATCAACCTCCAAAATAGTGGGTTTTTTCTGGAAGGGGGGAGGAAGATTAGACAAATACAACATTCTGTGTTTCTTAAATTTATCAGCCAACCCCAGGGCTTGTGTTTGGGCATGAATTTCCCAGTTCACAGTAATGGGGGGGACTGGATAAACTTTAGAAATCATGATGTCCAAAGGAACAAAATGAGCACAACTATTCAAGAAGCAAATGGAAATGGGGGGATTATCATTTGGAGGACAGAAATAAGGGAAAAAAGAAAAAGATTGCACTTTGGAATAAAAGAAAACTGGTCTTTTATACTTATTTGCAATTAGATCCCCCATGTCAGGCATGGACATCCACTTGCTTTTTGGAGCCTGGCCAACATCTTCATACCATTCAATTCTTTCCAAATAAGAGGATACTGAGGGAATTAAGGTGTTCATGGCTTCATAAAGTTCTTGATTTTGGTGAATTTCTTCAGCCAAGTCACCTCTGACATAAGCCCATTGATCTTGAGTCTTGTAAATGCAGTGGGATACTGTTCTGTAGCCACAGTTTCCATCACCCTGGACATTGATTGCCTTGAAGGTGTATTTCAATATAAACTTGGGCAAGTCTTCTGAGCCAGTTATCTGATGAAATAAGTTCAAAGAATGAATAAATATCAAAATAAACAACAGAAAATTACATTGAAAAGAATCAGAAACTCACAAACAGCTTGGAGCATTCATCACTTGTGTGATAATTGCTTTGACAATGCTCACAGGTCAAGTCAATTGCATCATAGATATTCAAACTGGTGGCAGGCTTGTGTGATTTTCTTTATGAGGTTTTGCTTCCAATTGCCAATCTTCTGAACCTTCTAAGGGTTACTTCTGATTTATTTAATTCAGTTGCTGAGGGTAGTGAATCTGATGAACTGATGGATTTAGATAATGAGTCCTCAGAATCTTCAGAATCTTCAGATGGATCCACTTCCATAATTGGAGAGGGGACATTTGACTGGGATCTTGACGTTGCTGTACTGGTCACTTTTGAGGGGGGTCTTCCTCTTCTCTTGGATTGACTTTCAATAATGTCAAATCTTGAAGGTTCTCTTTTGTTTTGATTTTTGTTTTTATTCTTGGCTCCTTGGGGTCTTCCATGGATATTCTTGCATTCTAGAGGGTCTTCATAATATTTATCATCCTCTTGACTCTTGGGAGTTTGATCAAATGGGACTTTTCCAGTCAAAACATCTTGAAAATGTTGAAGTATTGGAGTGATTTCTGCCATTGGTCTTTGAAACAGGTCTTCCCCAATGTCTTCAAATATTTTCTTGGCTTCATTCTTTCTTTCTTTTTCAACACTTTGATCATCACCTTGAAAACCAGCCTGAGAAGAATATGACAAATAAAATCAGTTAATAAGAAAAAAAATAATAAGAAGAAATTAAGAAACCCTCACATGCAAATTCAAATGCCATTGAGGATGGAAGTCTGATGATTCAAGCCTTTGGCGCTTGGCAAATGCCTTTTGGGTCTTATTCTTGCAAGCAATGCCTTTATAATTGTTGTATTTGTTGGTGCATTTTTCATTTGGAGGAAATCTTGTTTTGAAACCTTCAAAGGCAATCTGAAGAGCATAATGAAACACCTTTCCATTGAGGGCACAGATGTGTGGAGGAAAATTCTTGACATGGACAATCATTTCTTTGGAGATTCTGTTGATTATTTCAATAAATTGTTTTCTGAATGCCATGTGGAGATCCCTGACTACCTCCAGGATAGTACCAGTTGACCTTTGGAGCCAAAGTTTAAACATGGCATGGGCACCTTCAACTCTGGAGGTGGAGCCCACACCCAGGTGGCAATGGTGGTTGGTCCAGGCTGGCACATAATACTCCTTTAGAGGAAGCCACGTCTTTTCCAAATATTGCAAGACCTCAGGATTTTTGACTTGCTTTTGAAGCTTCTTCCAGTTGTCTTTGAAAGACTTTTCAGTGGATGAATACATAAGCTGAGAAATGAATCCCAAAGTCATTAATAAAGACAATAAGAAGAAAAAAAGTGAAAAAAAGTGAAGAAGTATATTACTTGATTCCAAAGGCCCATAAAAATTTCAAAATCAGTTCCATGACCAATTTTCTTCATGCAATGAGCAGATACATCCTTGTTGATGTGTCAAATGCATAGCATGACTTTGGAGTCTGGGAAGAGCTTCTTAATAGAGTTTTTCAAGGCCAGATCCCTGTCAATAACAATAACGGGGGGGAACAAGATTGGTGTTGTTGAAGACCTTTTCTATGTATTGATTTAATGCCCAAGTATATGAAGGCTCATTTTCATTCTTCATCAAACAAAAAGCCCAGACAAGGTCTTATTGGTTGAGCTGAATCCAACAATATGAAAAAGGGGCATTTTGTACTTATTGGTTTTATAAGTACAATCCATAAGAATGACATGAGGAAAGCCATGAAGAAGTTTTATGGCCAGGGGGTGAGTAAAAAACAAGGAGGTAATCTGTCCCTCAGAATCCCTTGCAGAGGACCAAACAAAATTTTCTTCTTTGAGAGTGTCAATAAGAGCATCAATGAGCCTTCTGCCTTGCAGTTTGTCTTTCTTGATTTTCTTGACTTGGTTGTAAATGTCTTGAAGGATTACAGGCCTGTCAGACTCCCTCTGGCTGCATAATTGGGCCTGAATTTGCCTTGGCATGAGCAGTGATTCAGACATTTGAGAAATTTGGGATGTTTCTTGCTCATTGAATTTCCTGAAAGCAGGATGTGCCATGATATTTTCAGTGGCATCATGGCTATGTTCAGGATTTTTGACTTTAAGAGTCCAAGTGGTACTCTTGGCATATTTCCTGGCATGAAGTCTAAAAGGACAGTAAATCTTTCTTGAGGTGACTGTTTTGGAGGGGCATTTGTTGGGATTTGGGGTGCCAGACCTGTCACAACATATTTCAATTTGGTTGTGGGTCATATTGGACCTCAAGGTGGACACAGAATACCCCTGAGCCCTGGCAACATTATGCACATGTTGCCAAAGAAGCTCAAGGGTCTGAAATTTACCTTCAGTGGGGGGTTGAAGCATTTTTTAATGAAAAATATGTATAAAAGTGAAAAAAAGGGGGATTTGGGAGATTTGGAATGGGGTAAGAACCTTTCGAAATGTGAAAAAGAGGTGAAAAAAGGTTTGAAAAATGAACAGAAGTGGTTAGGAGTGAAAGAAAGTGGTTTAAATGTGGGATTAATAGATGAGGGAAGGTAAAATATTGAAAATTGAGAGGCTTGAAAGCAGGTTGTTGTGGTGGAAAATGCAGTCTTTGGGGGGGAAAAAGAAAAAAAGTGTGAAAAGCTTTTCAAAATGGCTTTGGTAATGCTGTTTTTTGAAAAAAAAAAACAACAATGGTTTGGAGTGGGGATAATGTGAATTATTGGGGTGTTTGGACTTGGTTTTTTTGGGGGGGCTGGGCAAAAAAATCTGAAACAATTTGCAGTTAGAGAGGTTTTGTGGGGAAAAAACCTCTTTTGGGAATTTTTTGGCCCAATACAGGCCCAATTGTGTTTCATTTTTAATTAAAAATGGGCCCAGGGCACCCCTTGTGTGTTTTTACTAAAAACCTACGTGTTTTTACCAATTTATGGCCAAAACACGTAAGTTTTTAGTAAAAACCCGTAAGCTCTTACGTGTTTTTACCAATTTGCTTATGTGTTTAAAAAAAATAAATAAATAAATAATAACAGTAATATAAAACATATAAATTAAAACTAAATATATAATAAATTGAATTACAATTTTATATTATTCAATTTAATTTCTTTTTATTTTATTAGTTTTAATTTATTTGTTTTAAATCTCCAACATTATAAAAAAATTGAATAAGATAAATCAGAATTTATTTTAATTTTTCTTTATTGTATACAGTACAATATAAAAAAAATATATTTATATATTTCTATAAATAAATATATAAAATAAATTTATAATTAAATACAAATTTATTTTACTCAAAATAGTATTATATGAAGAAATATCAAATATGGTAAAGCTACATCAAATGTAGCATTTACATGTGAAATCTATTAATAAAAAGCTATTCAAATACATAAATAAAATAAAAGTCCTTGGTGAGACTTTAAAAGGCTAAATTTATATTAATTTATATGAAAAATGAATTTTTAATTAGTATTCTCCACTTGTTTATTATTTATTAAAAGAATAGGGAGGGGAATATTCCCCTCCATATCATAAATTTATAATTATTAAATAAAAAGTAATAATAAATATTAAAGTAAAATCTGGCTTGTGTTTTTATTATTATTTCATTTTTCTGTAGAAGAATGGAGTTACTTATAATTTTATGGTAGTGCAATAAAAAAAATAATAAAAATAAAAATCAAGAAAATTGAGATGGATTGGACCCTCAGCCATATTATCAATATTTAATGGGAATGGTTTCATTTTAGTTTCATTGCATGTTTTTATATGTAATTTGAATATATACAATTTATTTGGGTTTTTTTTCTCTGATCTGGTTTGGAAAGTTGGTTTGTGTATTGGGTTATTTATCATTTTATCAATGTAGTCTTAGTGTATTTTAATAATTATAAAAATCAAGAGGTCCTGGACAAGACCTTAAACTGTCCAAATCATTTATTTTCATATCTATCAACAAAGGTTCTAGACAAGACCTTAAACTGTCCAAATAATCCCATATTTATCTTTTTTATCAAGAAAATTTAAGAATTTGATCAAAGGTCCTGAGTATGACCTTAAACTTCCTCATAAAGATATTTTTATTATAATTATAGTCTCAGGACTAAAACAGAGGTCCTGGACAAGACTTTAAATTGTACCAAATTATTTTTATTTACTTTCTATGAAAAATTATGGTGGAAATAGGCAATCAGAAGGAATCTATCAAATGGAGAGGGAAATTTCCCTCAAGAAGGAATAATGGTATTGGAACAGAAAAAAATGTTATAAAAATAAGGGGTGGTACTTATTTCTTCTCATTACTCCTTATGATGTTAAGTTTTGGGGGAGTAGTGGGAAATAATCAGCTATTCATTATTGTCATTAGCATTTATCTAATTTTACATTATATAAAACAAGATGAATAAAAATCAGACATTAAATCAGGTATAAAGGCAGGGAGATTCAAAATCAATATAAAGAAACATCAACAAAAAATCTCAACATAATTAAGCTGTGAACATAGGATATGGAATATTTGCCATAATAAAACAAAGGGCAAGATAAAGAATTGGAGGAAAAAAATAAGGAAAATTTAATTAAGCTTCAGTTGATAATGAATGCTGAGGACAGCATCAAATGGAGAGGGGGATGTGGTATGCCATACCATATCAGCTTAATAAATTTGTTTAGGGGAGTGAGAAGTAGAAGTACCCCTATGGGTAGCTTCTGTTGGAAACAAAATGAAAGGATACTTTTCCTAGTTGGTAAGGTGATGCCTTGTGTCAAGGAAAATGGCCATGTCATTTGTTCAAGCAACATTGAAGACATGAAGAAAAAAAATTAAATAAAAAAAAAGACAAAATTTTGGAAAATCCTTTTAAGTTTGGGAGATACCTGAAACCTAACCCTAAAATAAAATTAGGTTTCAACCCACAAATTGGCCTCAAAAGTCAAAATTCTAAATTCAAGACAGCAGGAGGAGGATACATGTACAGATTACATAAGCAGGAACGAGTTAAGAAAGTATTAGTAATACTTAGGGAGCTAAGGATTAGTCAGCAAGTCTAAGGATTTGTAATAAAGTTTAAATAAGCACCAGAAAAAATACCTCAAATTAGTAAGCAACCCAACAAATGACATCATCAACCAAAAAAATGATGCAATGATTTACATAAATGACATCATTTAGGTGGGACCACCAGAAAAGAATTTTCCCAGCCAAAAGAAACTGAAAAATTCTAAGTCCCTCTTTTTGAACTCCTCCCATGGATAGCCCAAAAATTATATATAGAGGGCCTCTCTCCCCAAAATTTTCCTCTTTCCCTCATGTCTTTTTATCCCCCCAAAAGTGGAAAGTGGATTTAAATTCATCCCTGACTATCAGGTTAACTAGTCTACAAATATAAAATTTTATTATATAAAGGATAAAAAGGCCTTATGTAATAGTCTTATAGTAAAATAACTCTTAAAATAAAAAAAGTTTTTTAAAAAAAAAGTCTAATAAAAAAAGGAAGAAAACTTTATAATATAATCTTATTATATAAAGGATAAAAAGGCCTTATATAATAGTCTTATAAAAAAAAGTCTTATAAAAAAAGCTTTATAATGCAATTTTATTATATAAAGGATAAAAAGGCCTTACATATTAGTCTTATGAACGTAAATTAGATAAAATAGTATTCAAAATAAGAATTTCACCTTATTATAAGCAATCAAAGCTTTGAGGAAGGAAAAGAAGGGTCATTCAGTTATTTTTTCAGAAGTTAATATTATTATTCAATTTCACAAAGTCATACTTTGGTCACTACAAGGACATTTTATTAATTATAAAGGAAAATACGTATCATAGGAATAAATTAGTGCTATCTTACTAAAAAAGAGAGAATTATCATCAAATTAAATCATCAAAGAGTGGCTATTAATTAGTTTGGTCATATCAGAATTTCATTATATAAAAAAAAGAAAATAATAAATCATCAAAATATCAAAAAAAGTGTTTGATTGTTTCATTTAGTATTATTATTAGCCTAGTGTCTCCAGATTATTTTGAATCATTGTTGTAGTAGTATTTTGTGTGATTTGTGAGAGTTTTTTTTCTTTTGGTTAATTAAATAGTGTTATATTTAAAGGTTTAAATAAATCTTTTGAGATCAAGCAAAGTCTGACAGAGTCTGTTGAATACACTTTTCTGAATTAGCCACCATCAATAAATAAATTGATTGTGAACTCAAGTTAAGATAATTCAGCATTTTTCAGGAAGGGAAGTTCAGATTATTCTGACACACAAGCAGAGAAAGGGTTACAATCTTAAACAGCAATTCAAAGCTGTTTTCTTGTAATTTCCCCTTCCAGGTACCGTCTCATTTCATCCCACACAAGAGGAGTTCCCACAGTGGGTGAAAGGGAGCTGGTATATGTGGGAAATTGCCAGCCTGGAGTTTGAGTTTTGAGAACCCATGACTGTATACTGGAGGAATCTGCATCTGAGATGTAAACCTGTATTGAGGGCAGGCCTGTATTTTGGTTTTTCCTGTATTGAGCTGTATCAAGGTTTGAAACTGTACTTGGTGGATCTTCCATGAAACCCCCTGGTTGATTGGGTGTTGGAAGATCTTCAATTTTTAATGATTGGTAATGCCCTTCCTGTCTCCATGGCTTTGAAAGGTTCTTGGGACCTTTCTGCTTCTTCTGGGGTCCTTTGGGCTTGTCTTTGGACATTTCTGGGGCTGGTTTGGAGCTGGTAGACGCCACTTGGACTTCTTTCTCCAAAGCTGGGGTCATTTGCAACTCCTTCTCCTGGTTTATGGATAAAATACTTTGGTTCTTCAACCAATTCTTGATCTTTTTGACCTTTTCTTTGCAAGACAATGGGATCCATACTCCTCAGAGCTCTATGGTCTTCTCCTGACCCAGAAAGCTCTTGATGTGTAAGTAGGAGATCATGGCCCCCTGCCAAAGGCTTGGGCATATTTCCCAATCCTCTTCCTTGGCTTCTCTTTACAAGCTTTTGTACTAGGACTGATATATTTCTATAGCTTCCACTTGGAAGTTTTTCAGCCCTTAAGATATTGCCTTGAATCAGTTCAGGCTCAGAGATCACATTGAAGCATGTAGGCACAGACCTTGGGGAATGGGGGCAGATCTAGCATCCTCTAGACATGTCTTTCTTGAGGAAGACTTGCCAGATCTGAAGATGGTCTTTCCTCTTCCTTTTCCAGATCCACCTGGTTGGACTGAATAGTTTCTTCCAATTCTGGTATGCACCATTTTCATGTCAATTTAATAGGAAAAAAAAGATAAACACAGAAAACACACACCTTTTAGTGGTTCTTTGGCTTCTTATGCTCTAAATAAAGTGCCTCTTTTGAGATTTGCACTTCAATTCTCTATTCAGATTCTGGACTAGTAATATATCTCTTACTGAGCTTATTAACAGCTGCACTATATTTGATTAAAGACACTAGAGAGAGAAATTGATGAAATCAAATTGATTTTTTTACTTTCAGAATATTTTAAAGGTTTTTTTTCAAATTTTTTATTTTTTAATATTGCAAAAATGACTCTTTTTAAAGAAAAAGTTAAAATTTAAGATTTTGACTCAAAATTAATTCAGAGTAACTCAAATAATAATTTTATAAGTTTTTTGGATGTGAAAAAGCCACATGTAAAAAAAGTATAAAATTAAACCAAATTCCTCAATGAAAAAGATTTCAAAGACAAGCTCAAAAATGAAAATAAATTCAACTTCAAATTGAAAGAAAAAAATTATTAATTTAATATATTTTAGGGCTTAAAATTATATTAATTAAGGGTGCAAGGCTCAAAAAACACAGCCAGGCCCCCAAATGTAAGATGTGTCTATGAAAGTGTTTATAACATTACTATTAATCAACAATACTATGACTTTTCTTATGAAATATAAGAATAAAATTAATTTAACCACAGTTTAAATGATTAATTAATGTATTATTTCTTTTACTTGTTATACACTACTAGTGAATATAACAGTAAGCAGTAATTGCCTACAAGAATCAATTACAAGAAGTATTTAAATAATGAAAATTCTTTTATTAATATAATAAAATTATTTCAATATATATGTCAAGCTTAGTCTATGATAGAGTAATAGAAATATTTCATTAAACCAAACTCTGACTGTGACATGGATATCAATTGATTAGAAAGAGTTTTAAAGAGTATTTAAGGGCTTTACTAAAGAAATTTAGTGGTGGTGAGTGTTATTGAAAGCCCTGGGTGCAATAATTATTTGTTGGGTTACACTAATAACTAAGAAAATAATAAAAATTGGAAGTATACCTGATTATTTTCCAAGATTATAACTGTTATGGACAGTTTTACTACAGAAACATTCAATAGAAAGATAGGGATTTCTCTTATTGTGAACCTTTGAGATATGACCACATACCCAAAAAGGTCACAAGAAATATTTAATATAATTATACATTAAAAATAAGTACCTTAAAGGTACAAAAATACCATAAATTGGTGTAAAACTTGGTTTAACTTAAAAACCAATGAATAAACATGTGAAATAAATTACACCATTGGATTCCCCATGGTAAAATACACATATACCATTTTTATGGCATATCTGTAAAGTCAATATTTAATAAGTTATAAGTAATAATACCTTATAAAAGACACAAATCCTTATTTATTTCAAACGCCAATGAAACAACATGTAAAATAAGAGGTACCATTGGATTCTCCATAAAAATCCACACATAAAACAATTAATAATCTAAGCTTAAAAATCAATACTTAAGGAATTAAGCTGAATATATGCACTTTTTTGGTCAATGCATATATTCAAGGATTTTAGCTAATATCTCTTGAATTATGCATGATAGAGTGATGAACCAAAAAGAAATTCATCACGTAAATACTGTAGAAATACAGATATGAAGCTTATTTCACAAGCTATAAGCAAGGTTAAAACCTGTAAGGAATTATTGATTAAAATCAACAGAGCTGTTGACCACTTTGTTGTGAAAGTGGTCCAATCTTAAAAAACGTAGACAGTTGGATTCTACTAGTTCATTCGTGAAGAATGATGTATTTTTTATTATAATATTTAAGGTATAACCCCTTGAAATCATAGTTTGAAGTTTAAAGTATTAAATTTCAACAGAAAAGATGAGTTACAAGAAAAATCATCAAAAATAGAGTTTTGATGATGTAATAAAATGCTCTTGGAAGCATAATAGGGTTATGCCAAGCTATCAGAATTCACTCTCTGAAGTGCTGTAGCGTGTAAATATTAAAATGTATTAAGGATCAAAGTTTGAGCTTAATTTGATCATTTATGATCACTCACTGTAGCCTTAAATTAAGTTTAACAGTCATATAAGTGATACAATTGGTGAATACTATTAGTTTATACTTAAAACTAATAAAATCCACGAAAGTTGGGGTTCTTCCAAGCATTTGATGTCATCAAACTTAGAGTTATAGTGATAACTCTAAATAATGGCGTAATAATGATGTAATGAGGTTTGATCATGATGTAATCATCACCAAACCTTAAAATATTGATCAATTCCAGTGGTTATGATCAGTAGACGTCTACTAGAAGCCTTTTGGACTCTAGGAGAGAGGTATTTACTATAAATAGAGCTCTTTTTACTCTGTTTTCCCCTCAGATGCATCAAAAACATTAAATCAATACAATAAAAAGGTAATTTCTTTATTCTTTATATATAAAACGTTTATATTATCAAAGACCAAAGATCATCTTATTATAATCATCAATTTTGACGTGATTCAATCATTTATTTAATTGTTTTTGTTAAAAATCTCTCTAAAATCTCATTTCCACGTAAAAATCAAGAATATTTGTAATTTCTCTATTTTTTATTGTAAATACAATTTGGATAAGTTGTATTTATATTATTTGGCAAAAAGATTTCAGAATTATTATATTAAGTATTAAAAGTAGGTTATTTTCTCTTATTATAATAATTTTCTCTCTATTATTCTTTTAATGATTCTTTGATTAATATAAATAGTATTTATATTAATTTATAGCTTTAATATTGGTAATATTATTGTTATTAATTGTTTTTTATTAATAAAAACAATTTTTTACGCCTTTATTATTTGTTTGTAGCAATAATAAAGTGCTTTTGAATATATTAATTATTTTATATTAATATGTTTATTTTATTGTATTATATTTTATAATATAAATTATATTATCATATTTTATTAATAATAAAATTATTTTTACGCCATAATTATAATAATTCTTCATTATTATAATTATTTTTATCTTATTTATTTCATTTATGAGGACATTCATAGTACAATAAGTAAAATATTAGTAATTTTTACTTATTGTTTCATAGTCAAACCTTACATTTGGGGGCCTGGCCGTGATATTTACTCTAAAAGACCTTTAAAAAGATTCTAATTGGGTTTATCTAATAATAAATTATATTTATAATCATAAAATTATATTATAATTTTATATTTATTCATTTTAAAAGCTATTGAGGCATTTGGAAAGCAATTGTACTGTCTTACACATGGTTTTTCACATCCTTAGACTTGCAAAACCTTTCTTTGAGTGACTCTAGTGATTAAAAAAGATATCTTATAAATTAAAAATAATTTTATATTATAAATTAATTTGATAAAAAAGAATCATATTCATTTTTATTTTATTCTTTAGAAATAAAAACTTAAAAAAAATATTAAAAATATTAAAAACCAATAAAAAAGTTATTTTATTCATTTTAATTTCATTTTTTTTAATAAAAAAAAAGATATAAAAGCAATTTTTACGTCGAAAATTGCCATATTTTAACAAAAAATAACACTTTTATATAAAAGACTTATATTTATTTGTCTTTTTTAGTGTTTGAAGACAACCCAACAGAGGATAGCCAAACCACTGTTGAAAGATTGGTGGAAGAAACTTGTCAAAGTTCTCCAACACCAATAATCACTAAGAAAAAGAACGCCAAGAAATTGGACTTTCCAGGACCCACTATTCAGGACTCTGAAGGTGAGTACCTCATTTATAAATTGCCATAAGAGTATTTCTGTTCTAAAATCCTCTTATTTCTTATTTTTCTTATAATATGACTACCAGAAGAGGCTCCCAATACTCCATCCAATCAGATGGAGCTGGACTCAGAGGTAGAATTAATTCCTCAAAAGGGAAAAGGAAGGGCAATATCCCCAGTGGAACAGAATCCACACAAGGAAGTGCCTTATCCCAAAGGCCAGTCCCAGAAATGCCCATGATATGTGAACCTGAATTGGAACTAAGTATGAGTGACTCAAATAGATACAAATCACATTCAGAGGGCTCAAATAGACACTTACATGAGCCAATACAAACAGTACTACACAGTGTACAAGGACAAAGATTGGGAAATGTTGCCTCAAATACACCAAGGAGTGATGAACTCCTGGCATATCCTAAAGACGTTCCTCAAAGAGGAGGAAATAGTGAGATACTCCAATGGATGGAATCCACTATCATCCAAACCTCAAATCAAAAAGATCAAGGAATATCATGCCAAAAAGAAGGAGGCAACCAAGGAAGAAGCCCCAGTAGCTTCTACCAGCAAGCCCCAAGCCAACCCACTTCCCCAAGAAGGGAAGAAGAACAAGAAAAAGAATTGGAGAAAACCATATTCCCCAAGCTACAGGATTCCCAAAATCCAAAAAGATGCCATGAACAATGTCTTCAACATGGCCAGAACTTTGATGGAATTCAAAGACAAAGAGGAACAAAGAATGAGACAACCCCATTTCCCAAAGAAATAACCTTGTCTCCTGATGTTGTAAATACTTTAACAGAGCTTAAAAATAGTATTTTACCTCTTAAAGACATTAAAAATAGTTTATTATCTTTCCAAGAAATAAATAACAGTTTATCATCTTTAACAAAACTTGTTGTACAAAATAAGAAAGAAATTGATAACATAAAATTTATGATTGAAAATAATAAACCAAAAGTATTAATTGACAATACTCAGAAATTAATACATAGACAACAAGAGTTGTATAAATACATAAGTGATATCAAAGAAAAAACTTTGACAATCAATTATGATGTGAGTATTGACAATCTTACAGAAAAATTAAACAAATTAAGTATTTCTGTAGAAAAATTTGAAGAAAAGACTTCATCCCACCAAAAATTACTTCTGGACAATGTGGAAAAAAGTGGGGAAGCAAGAATGCATCTGAAAGATGACATTCAAAATGAAATAAGGCTTATTACTGAAAAAATGGATGAGGCTAATCTAAATATGCCAAAGTTATCAACACCATTTTCTCACATAAGAAGCCCTGTTAAACCAAAAGAGGAATTAAAAAATCCATTCATAACAGACTTGAGTCACCAAGACAATAACCAAGTCTTAATGAAGGAAGCACCTTAATTGAAAGAATGGCCAACATTCACAGGAGAAGGCGAATATGACCACATGTCATTTATCAAGACAATTGACATGCTACAAGAAGATTATGCCATACCAGATGAATCAATCGATGCAAGATTACATTCATTGTTTGAAAAATCTGCAAAAAGATGGTATTATGGCATAAGGCAAACAAATGGCAAAAATACCTGGTATTGGTGGAAACAAGAAAAAATCACCAAGTGGGCTAATGATGCCTGGAGGTACAAAATAGAAAATGCATTCGAAAATTCTTTCTTTGACCCAGACAAAGACAAACCTTTAACTTGGTTCTTGAAACAAGTTGAAAGACTTAATGCATTGTACCCAGAAATGTCACAAAAGATGGTGCATATGAAAATACTCAAGAAATGTGGAGGAGAGCTAGAACATGCCCTAAGAAGCAGGTGTATAGAGCCATTCTCCACAGAAGTTTACATTAATGCACTAGAAGACATAGTGACAAGAACAAAAATTGGCAGGACTTGGAAGAAATTGGACATTAAAAGCCCAAATAAACCATTTATTAAAAAAGATAAATTAAAATAATCCTTCAAGCCCAATACATCCAACAATAATGAACAAGGAAAATGCCATAACTGTGGAGGTATTGGACACTTAGCCAATAATTGCCTTAAAAAGGCAAAAATTAATGAAATTGTGGAAACAGAAAACCACAATGACACAGAAGAGGAATCTGACTCTGAAAAAGAGACAGAAGAGTCAGAAAGCTCTGAAAGTGATGAAATCAATATAATTAATGCACAAATTAATAATATTGATATAATTTATGAAGTACTGGATGTTAACTCAAACTTACCACAAGTTGGGACTTCTGATACAAACCTGACAAACATACAAGATGCCAAAATGTATAGGACCAAACCTGCAAGAGGAATGGGATATACAGCTGGAAAATCAAGTATAAGTATTGTTATGGTTGATAACCAAGAAGGAAAAGTTAACTTAGATACAGGAGCATATTGCACATGTGTTGGTAAAAGTTATTTAAAAACCATTGTCCCAGACTGGCAAGAAAAACTTATGCCAATACAAGGTGTCAAATTTAGTAGTGCAAGTGAGAGCATGAAGCCCCTTGGAATAATTTATTTAACACTAATTTTTCCCCATCCCTCACAATGTGTCAGACTTAAAGTAGAGTTTGTAGTAATGGACAACTGTACTAGTAATCACTTCATACTTGGGAATGACTACTTATCAATTTATGGTATAGATATCTCTAACCAAAAGGATAGATATTTTACCATAGGAGACAACAAAAGACAAAAGTTTGGCTTCTTAAATAACAAAAAACAAATTACAGTTATTAAGAATGAAGAAAAAATTCCAGAAAAGGAACTTTTTATATCTGAACAACTTAAAGAGGCAGAATTCAATCAAGAATTAACAGAAAAAATGAAAGAAAAATTGATTGACCTCTTATTTAAGTATAAAAATGCCTTTGCAACTGACAAAGAGCCACTAGGTGCCATAATTGGACATGAAGTTGATATAATTCTTAATGTGGAAAAACCTTACCCACCTTTACTAATGAGACCTGCTTACCCAGCTAGTCCAAGAGCTAGAGAAGCCCTAGAGGTACACATTAAAGAATTAATGGACCTTGGAGTATTAAGAAAGTTAGGACATAATGAGCAGGTAGAAGTCACTACACCTGTCATTACAACTTGGCATAATGTAAAATTAAGGATGGTAGGAGACTTCAGAGCCCTGAACACCTATACCATTCCAGACAGATATCCAATACCCAGGATCCATGAGACATTGACCCAATTGTCACAAGCTAAGTTCATCACAGCCATGGATGCCTTAAAGGGTTTTCATCAAAATGTCTTAACAGACAATGCCAAAAAACTACTGAGGATAATAGTCCACTGTGGAATTTTTAAATACTTAAGAATGCCATTTGGCATAAAAAATGCACCTTCCCATTATCAAAGAATGATGAATACCGTATTTCCTGAAGAATTATCAGAAGCATGGTTAATTATCTATATTGATGATATCATAGTTTGCTCAGAAACTTGGGAAAATCACCTTGCAATACTAGAAAGGGTACTACAAAAAATAGTCCAAGTGAATATGAAAATTTCCTTGAAAAAGTGTCATTTTGCATACAGTGAATTGAAAGCACTAGGACATGTGGTATCTGGACTTAGTCTAGGCATAGACAAGAATAAAGTAGCAGTAATACTACTTAAGCCAATGCCTCAAACCAAAAAAGAAATGCAATCATTTCTAGGATTTGCTGGTTACTATAGACAGCATATAAAGGACTTTGCAAAAATTGCTAAATCCTTTTATAAACTATGTGACCAACAAACAGTCTATGAAATGACAGAAGAAAGAGTCAAGGCATATGAATAATTGAAAAATTCCTTAACAAATGCCCCATTTCTTCTAATGCCAGATTGGAAACTACCCTTCAAACTTTACATTGATGCTTGTGGAGAAGGACTGGGTGCTGCACTACACCAGACACAAATTATCAAATATAAACCAGTGGAAGGACCAATCTGTTTTATTTCAAGACAGATAAAGCCAACAGAAGCAAGATATGGAGCAAGCCAAATGGAATGCCTCTGCTTAGTGTGGGCTTTAGAAAAATTACATTACTACTTGGATGGAACAGTATTTGATGTGATTACAGACTGTAATGCTGTAAAATCTCTGTTAAATATGAAAACTCCAAATAGACATATGCTGAGATGGCAAATCACTATCCAAGAATATAGAGGAAATATGAATATTGTTCATAAATCTGGAAATATTCACAAAAATGCAGATGGTCTTAGCAGATGGGCTCTAGCAAATACCCCTGACAATCCAGCATGGGTACCACAAGAAGAGCACCATATAGAAGGAATATGTGTTACAGACATTGGCACAGAATTCTTCAACCAAGTTAAAGAAAGCTATAAGATAGACAAAAATTGCCATATCTTAAGCCAACTTCTAATTAAAGACTGCAAAGACCCATCACTTTCATCAAAACTAGATGAAACATGGAAAAAGGAATATGATAAAGGAAGATTCCACCTCCTTTATGGAATCCTTTACCATAGAAAAAAACACACATGTGTTATGGCCTTAACAGATAAAACCCTGATAAACACTATCTTACATGAGTGTCATGATAGTGTTGCAGCTTGACACCTTTCAGAAGACAGGACACTAGAGAGGGTAAAAACCTGCTCTTTGTGGCCAAATTTGAAGAAAGATGTTATAGAATACTGCCAAACTTGTGACAGATGTCAAAACGCCAACAGAGCCACAGGAAAGAAATTTGGAATGATGATCCAAATCCAAGAACCAAAATCCCCTTGGGAAATAGTTCATATGGATTGGGTAACAGCATTACCCCCAGGAGGAGACAGAAGCTATAATGCATTCCTAGTTTCGGTTGACAGGTATAGCAAAACTCCCATGTTCCTACCATGTCATAAAGATGACACAGCTATGGACGCAGCCATAATGATATGGAATAAAGTTATTAGCCATACAGGCTTATTCCAGAACATTATAAGTGACAGAGACCCAAAGTTCACTTCAGCATTATGGACAAATCTCCATAACTTGTTTGGGACAAAGTTATCATTCTCAACAGCTTACCATCCTCAAACTGATGGTTTAGCAGAAAGAATGATACAGACCTTAGAGGACATGATAAGAAGATTCTGTGCTTATGGGCTAGAATTCAAAGATTCTGATGGCTTTACCCATGATTGGTGTACACTAATACCAGCTATTGAACTCGCATATAAGACATCAATCCATTCTTCTACTGGTAAAACACCAGCAATGCTAGGAAAAGGTTGGAATCCAAGACTTCCTTATGATACCCTCAAAAAGGACTTGGTGGATTTACATCCAACAGCAAGCAGTTTTAAGATAATGCTTGACAAAGCAAGACACCATGCAAACAGATGTATGCAAGATTCTTTCAAATATGCAAAAGAAATATGGGATAAAGGTCATAAGCCACCTGATTTCAAAATAGGAGACTTGGTCCTAGTATCAACCCTTAATTTCAATAACATAAAAGGCCCAAAGAAATTAAAGGATTCCTTTGCAGGACCATTTATGATAAAAGCACTTCATGGACCCAATGCTGTGCAATCGGAACTCACAGGTGAACTAATGAACAAACACCCAACTTTCCCTGTAAGTCTTATAAAACCTTACAGTTCAAGTGACAAGGAGTTATTTCCACTAAGAAATAAACCCCCACTTGAAATTCCCCCCTTGGAAGAAGGAGAGGAAAAGAAAATAGTAAAAGTCCTTAAAGAAAGAAGGACAAGAAACAAAAAAGAAAGAGAATACCTTGTAAGGTATAGAAATTCAACTCAAGAATATGAATGGCTACTTGAGAAAGATATAACAAATGCTGATAGACTACTAAGAAGGTTTAGACATGAAAGAAAACCTGAAAAATAGAAAAGTTAAGCATTATTGAGCTTCAAGACTAACAAAGTCTAACGAAGAGGTAGGACAGTGGATGATACCCTAATTACACATATCAGATTGTGGTTCAATTTTTTTTGGTGGTAGGGAATGTGAACCTTTGAGATATGACCACATACCCAAAAAGGTCACAAGAAATATTTAATGTAATTATACATTAAAAATAAGTACCTTAAAGCTACAAAAATTCCATAAATTGGTATGAAACTTGGTTTAACTTAAGAGCCAATGAATAAACATGTGAAATAAATTACACCATTGGATTCCCCATGGTAAAATACACATATACCATTTTTATGGCATATCTCTAAAGTCAATATTTAATAGGTTATAAGTAATAATACCTTATAAAAGACACAAATCCTTATTTCTTTCAACAGCCAATGAAACAACATGTAAAATAAATGGTACCATTGGATTTTCCATAAAAATTCACACATAAAACAATTAATAAGCTAAGCTTCAAAATCAATACTTAAGGAATTAACCTGAATATATGCACTTTTTGGTCAACGCATATATTCAAGGAGTTTAGCTAATATCTCTTGAATTATGCATGTTAGAGTGATGAACCAAAAATAAAGTCATCGCGTAATTACTGTAGGAATACAGATATGAAGTTTATTTCACAAGTTATAAGTAAGGTTAAAACCTGTAAGGAATTATTGATTAAAATCAACAGAGCTGTTGACCACTTTGTTGTGAAAGTGGTCCAAACTTAAAAAAACGTAGAAAGTTGGATTCTACTAGTTCATTCGTGAAGAATGATGTATTTTCTCTATTATAATATTCAAGGTATAACCCCTTGAAATCATAGTTTGAAGTTTAAAATATTAAACTTCAACAGAAAAGATGAGTTACAAGAAAAATCATCAAAAATAGAGTTTTGATGATGTAATAAAATGCTCTTGGAAGCATAATAGGGTTATGCCAAGCTATCAGAATTCACTCTCTGAAGTGCTGTAGCGTGTAAATATTAAAATTTATTTAGGATCAAAGTTTGAGCTTAATTTGATCATTTATGATCACTCACTGTAGCCTTAAATTAAGTTTAACAGTCATATAAGTGATAAAATTGGTGAATACTATTAGTTTATGATTAAGACTAATAAGATCCACAAAATTTGGGGTTCTTCCAAGCATTTGATGTCATCAAACTTAGAGTTATAGTGATAACTCTAAATAATGGCGTAATAATGATGTAATGAGGTTTGATCATGATGTAATCATCACCAAACCTTAAAATATTGATCAATTCCAGTGGATATGATCAGTACACGTCTACCAGAAGCCTTTTCGACTCTAGGAGGGAGGTATTTACTATAAATAGAGCTCTTTTTACTCTGTTTTCCCCTCAGATGCATCAAAAACATTAAATCAATACAATAAAAAGGTAATTTCTTTGTTCTTTATATATGAAACTTTTATATTATCAAACACCAAAGATTACCTTATTTTAATTATAAATTTTGACGTGATTAAATCATTTATTTAATTGTTTTTGTTAAAAATCTCTCTAAAATCTCATTTCCACGTAAATATCAAGAATATTTGTAATTTCTCTATTTTTTATTTTAAATACAATTTGGATAAGTTGTATTTATATTATTTGGCGTAAAATATCTCAAAATTATTATATTAAGTATTAAAAGTAGGTTATTTTCTCTTATTATAATAATTTTCTCTCTATTATTCTTTTAATAATTCTTTAATTAATATAAATAGTATTTATATTAATTTATAACTTTAATATTGGTAACATTATTGTTATTAATTGTTTTTTATTAATAAAAAACAGTTTTTTGCGCCTTTATTACTTGTTTGTAACAATAATAAAGTGCTTTTGAATATATTAATTATTTTATATTAATATATTTATTTTATTATATTATATTATCATATTTTATTAATAATAAAATTATTTTTACGCCATAATTATAATAATTCTTTATTATTATAACTATTTTTATCTTATTTATTTCATTTATAAGGACATTCATAGTACAATAAGTAAAATATTAGTAACTTTTACTTATTGTTTCATAGTCAAACCTTACACTTATGGGCAGAGAAAGAGCCCTTTTTAAACTGAATTTGGGTGGAAAGGTCCTCTGGACCACTTCATGTGGAGGAAATGAAGATTTCTCACTTCAAGGTACTGCCTTGTAATTTTCACAAGGCTTGTATGCTCTGTATTGGGCTCAGATATGACTTTGAAGCCACATCTAGGCAGTTTTCCCTGATACATGGTGAAAAATTTCATCTGGGGACCACACAGCCCTCTTCTGATGTGTATGACATGTAGAATGCTGTACAGAAGCTGTATGGAATCCCAGTAATGATTGAACTATGAGCTATTGATGTAAAAACAAGCTTCTTCATCTTTTTGACACCTCATAATCATAGTTATGGGAAGATATCCCACAGTGAGGTGTGTTGGCCAAAGTGTGCAATTTTGACCTTAAAGCTGCTATACCCTTGTCAGCTTTTAAGATATTGAGCTCAAAGTTGGTTCATTTTGTAGCCTTGGATGAGATCTCCACAACGGTACCTCATTTGGTATGGCTAACATTAAATATGGCAAAGCCATGCCATGTTCAATTTTTGTTATTCAGATTTATGATTTTCTCAAAATCTTTATGGAGCTGATTTGTTCCATAACTTTTGTTCTGGATGAGATATGGTAAAACGGATGACACAATCAGATATCCCTGATTGTGCGCTTTCCAAAAAGACCCCACTTTAAGTATATCCCACTAAAACTGTAGAAGCTAGATGAGAGGTGAATATTTTATTCACCCTTATTTGATTGTATTTTGGCCATAACCTCTGTAGTTTTTGTGCTATCTCAGTTTGGCTAGTACCATTGGATAGCCCTGACTTGGAGCTTCAATTTTAATACCCATTTTCTGGGGTTGAGCCTCTCCTCTGTATTTCAGATAAGAGGTGAAAATTAAGGTTTATGCTCAGAAACTTATTTGAGAAGAGATAACTTTGTTATTCTTTTTCCTATGGTTATGTGACTTTTATATTTGAAAAAAGGTGAGTTTCCTCCTTCATTTGATAATTTTTGAGCTGGTTTGGCTCAGCTCCATGCTTTGGTGATATTTTGCTCTAGCATTGGTTTATGGTGTTTGGCTGTCATGCTTGTGCTCTGGGTTTGAGTCACAGCCTTACAATATAATTATCTTTTACATGAATAATTAGAACTATAGTTCTTGAATAAAAAAAATACTAGAGAAAAATTTGGGAATTAATAATGAATCACTCATTTGTATTCAATGAACCTTAGAAAAAATATGGTAGAGAGATTTGGCATATAAATTGTGGATTGATGGGATCAAAACTGATTTATAATATTATTACAACAATATGTGACTGATCTCTATTAGTTCATGTCTTTCTTGATTGATTCTAAAAGAACAAAACACTTAAGAGAAGTTTAACTAATATTTACTTGTTGGTACGAATGATATCATTGGATAATAATGTGAGCCTTGAGGTATATTTTACATACCCAAATAGGCCACAATTATCTTAAAAAGAAATTTTGAATTATGCAAAACTCATAAGTCATGCATATATCCAAAATTCATCATTTTCAATTTCAGAAAAGATGAATAACTTTTTATTGAGTAAGTAAATCCATGGATTTAAGACCAGATTTGGATTCTACACAAAAATTCACCTAGGGTAGCTCCATAGAGTGAATAAGCTCAATTTAAGTATTTGAGGTGGTAAAATGGAAAATACTTCAATACCACATCATTAATACCACATAAAAGATCCGTGAAAATTTTTGTTTTTCTTGGTTTTTAGCCAAAATAATGGGAAAGTGAGAAATCCCATGTTACATATACACTAAGAATAGTGTTATGCATGTTTTGAGCACTTAATATCATGGTATTCTTACATGGACTTTTGGTACACCCATAGTGGATATCTCACTTTAAGCTTAAATTACTATTTTGACGTAAAAAATAGGCAAGGGGGACAAAAGACATCAAAGAGAGCCAGGGTACCCAACTTCTGAGGCCTCAGAGGCGTGGATAGCTCCAGAGCATGGATCCATGGCTCATCTTGGCCCAATTGGTAAACTAAAACTCTTTGGGAACTTGGTTACCAAGTTACAACTACTGTAAAACATCAGAAAATAGCAAATAACCTGCTATTTTGACGTGCCAAGGAGGTAATGAGCTACTTACACTCCTGTAACCATGTCAATTACTAATGACTTTCCATGGATAAACCCCAAAAGAGTAATTAAAACCCTTTTGGGACCCATATTCATTGATTTACCTCATAGCAACCAGCAAAACACTGCTATTTGCAATTCTACGTAGAAATGAGGTAAAACCTTCAAAAATTCATTAAAAATACAATTCTTAATGAATCTTTCTGAAACTTTCAGGACTAAAGGAGAACTGTATTATCTATGGTACAACCAAAAGGAATTACAGTTTTACTAGTAAAATTAAAAGTTTTACTTACAGTCCATTTTTGGATATTCTACGTGAAACACTGAATCTTCAAAAATTCACAGTAATTACAACCTGTGATGAAATTGGCAATAACATTGATAACTTTGAGAAATCAATGATTATTTTAGAATAAAAGAAGATTTACAAGTGTTACTCCTTTTATTCTTAACCATATTGGGGTTGGTAGTCACGTAAAAGCATCAATTAAGTAATTATGATAATCTTACATGACAACAGATGATGCAATCAATAATCCAAAAAGGTTTATTGTTTTCTCACTCACTGGTTTTTCAGTTTGCTCCATGGCACGCCTCTGTGAGCTGTTGTTGACTTAAAAGAAGCCTCTTCTTGCTGTTTTTTCATCATCATCATCTTATCAATTTATTAAATCTTTATTACCAACAAGTAAGTATTAGTTCAACTATTCTTAAGTGTTTTAATTCTTTCAGAATCAATCAGAAAGACGTGAAATCATAGAATCCAACTATATATTGTTGTAATACTGTTATAAATCCTTTTGATCCCTTAAATCCACAATTCCACGTCAAATTTCTCTACTTTTATTATCAATAAGTTCTTTGGAGTATTAGTGAGTCTTTTATCTTTAATTCTTAAAGTTTTTCTCTAGTAATAGTTTTCTTCAAGAATTATCTTTATAATTATTCTTGTAAAAGATAATTATATATTAAAATAATTTTATTATTTTAATAAAAGAAGTTTTTATTATTAAATTCTTCTTGTAATTGATTCTTGTAGACAATTACTGCTCACTGTTATAATCACTAGTAGTGTATAACACGTGAAAGAAATAATTTTATAATTATTTAATTGTGGTTATAATAATTTTTATTATTATATTTCATAAGAACAGACATAGTGCTGTTGATTAATAGTAATATTATCATCAGTTTCATAGTCACATCTTACATTTGGGGGCCTGGCCGTGATTTTATCCATAGACTTGGCTTTAATCATATTCTAGACTTCATTTTTGTGTTCTAAAAAACCACCATACCTACCACATCTTACATTTGGGGGCCTGGCCGTGTTTTTTGAACCTTGTACCCTTAATTAATATATTTTTAAGCTCTAAAATATATTAATTTAATTAATTTTTTTCTTTCAATTTGGAGTTAAAAATATTTTTATTTTTGAAATTGTTTTAAAATCTTTTTCATTGAGGAATTTGGTTTAATTTTATATTGTTTTTACACGTGGCTTTTTCACATCCAAAAACTTATAAAATTATTCTTTGAGTTACTCTGAATTAATTTTCATTCAAAGTCTTAAATTTTAATTTTTTTCTTTAAAAAGAATAATTTTTTTAATATTAAAAAAATATAAAACTTATAAAAATCTTTAAAAAATATTTTAAAAAAAAAAAGTATAAAAAATAATTTTTTCTCTTTTATAATTTCTTTTAGTGTCTTTAATCAAATACTGTGCAGCTGGCAACAGACTCAGTAAAAGATATATCACTAGTCCAGAATCTTCAGAAGCAGAATCTGAAGACAGTATTGAGGTGCAGATTGCTAAAAGAAGCACCTTATTCAACTCAGAAAAAGCTAAATTACCACCAAAAGGTGTGTATTTTATCTTATATTTTCACCTTTTATCTTTAAATTGACGTGAAAATGGTGCATACCAGAAATGGAAGCAACTATTCAGTCCAACCAGATGGATGTGGACAAGGAAGAGGCAAGACCAAATCCAGAAGTGCCAAATCTTCCACAAGAAAGGCACATCTGGAGGATGCCAGAGTTGCCCCCCATTCCCCAAGGTCTGTACCAACAGATTTTGACGTGAATTCTGAGCCTGAACTAATTTATGATAATATTTCCAGGGCTGAACCATTTTCAAGTGGCAGCAATAGAAATATATCAGAGCCAGTACAAAAATTGGTTCAGAGCAGCCAAAGAAGAGGAGTGGGAAATCTGCCCAAGCCTTTGGCAGGGGGCCATGAACTCCTACTTACACATCAAGAGCTTTCTGGGTCAGGAGAAGACCATAGAACTCTTAGGAGGTTGGAGCCCCCTGTCTTGCAAAGACAAGGTCAAAAAGATAAAGAATTGGTTGAAGAACCAGAGTCTTTTATCCATAGACCAGAAGAAAGAATTGGAAATGACTCCAACTTTGGAGACAGAGGCACCAGTGGCATCTACCAGCTCCAAACCAGCTCCAGAAGCATCCAAGGACAAGCCCAAAGGACCTCAAAAGAAACAGAGAGGTCCCAAGAACCATCAAGGCAAGGGCAAAGGCAAAGCCAATTGGCACAGACCTTACCCACAAGGGTACAGGATCCCCAGATTGGAGCCTTCAGCCGTGGACAGTGTCTTCAATATGGCCAGAACTCTTATGGAATTCACAGCCAAAGAGCAGGAAAGGATGAACAGGACTTTTCCACGCAAATAAATGATGTACATAGAAGTATTAGTGTAGAAATTGGCAAACTTGAGTCAAAGTTAAAGCAAATTACATTAGACATCAATGATTTAAAGAAAAATGACAAGCAACATTCTGATTGGCATAAATTGACAACTGTCACCCTTGAGTCAATTAGCAATGCTTGTGAAAGAATTGAGAACCAATGTCAAAATAATGACACAGAGGATCTTTCCATCTTTAAAGTAAATGATAGACTTAAAACTCTTGAAGACCATGTCTTACAAATAGTTAAGAACACCAATCAATTTGCTATACATTTAGCAAAAAGTGACAGTGAAAGGCAGAAATTGAAGAATGAAATAATTGCAAGTGTGGAGCAAATTCATAAGAATCATGAACCACATATGCCAAGACATTCTACACCTTTGACTGAAGAAAAACTTTCTGTCAAAGAAAGTTTGACTCCATTCTTAGGAGAGAATGTTATTTCTGCAAAGGATATTCCCAAATTAGAAGAATGGCCAACATTCTCTGGTGAAGGAGAATACAACCATATTGAATTCATCAGGACTATTGATATGTTGCAAGAAGACTTTAATATACCTGATGAAATCATAGTAGGAAAATTACATTGTTTGTTTACCAAGACTGCAAAGAAATGGTATTACAAGATGAGAATAGATCATGGAAGACATGACTGGTCTTGGTGGAAATCTGAAGTGATTACCAAATGGGCCAATAATTCTTGGAGGTTTAAAATGGAGAATGCTTTTCAAAGTGCCATTTTTAACTCAGAAAAAGACAAACCACTTACTTGGTTCTTCAAACAAAAAGACAGATTATCTGCTTTACACCCAGATATGTCTGACACTATGATTAATATGAAAATATTAAGAAAGTGTGGAGGAGAACTGGAACATGCTATTAAAAGCAGATGTGTGGAACCCTGTTCAACAGAGGACTACATTA
This sequence comes from Austropuccinia psidii, assembly GCA_023105745.1. Taxonomy (NCBI): domain Eukaryota; kingdom Fungi; phylum Basidiomycota; class Pucciniomycetes; order Pucciniales; family Sphaerophragmiaceae; genus Austropuccinia; species Austropuccinia psidii. The sequence continues at coordinate 29,624,810 of JALGQZ010000001.1, forward strand.
ATGCTATGGAAGATATCATTACCAGAACAAGAATTGGTAAAACTTGGGTTAGAAACCCAATAGAGTCCAAAATAGTCTCAAAGATTCCTAGAGAGGAAAGAAGACCAGAAAGACCTGTCTTGAAGTGTCATAAATGTGGAAGTACTTCACATTTAGCCAACACTTGCCCTAAGAAGACAAAGATCAATGAAGTTCAAATCATTGAAGACATTCAGTGTACTGAAGAGAAAGAAGAGTCTGATCAAGATTCTGCAGTCTCTGAAGATACACCAGTAGAGGACTATCCCATTGAAAACATTTCAGCTTTCTTTGAGGTCACAGAAGTCCATACCCACTTGCCACAGTACAGTGAGGATTGCTACAACCTGATCAATATCCAAGATGCCAGAATGTGTAAAACAAAACCTGCTAGAGGAAAGGGTTACACTGCTGGAGCATCCTGTATCACATCAGTTCTAATGGGTGATATTGAAGCCAGAGTAAATCTGGATACAGGGGCATTTTGCACTTGTATTGGCAAGGATTATCTCCAAATTATACTTCCTGAATGGAAAAACCATCTATTACCAATAGAAGGTGTACAGTTCAGTAGTGCCAGTAACAATATGTACCCCTTGGGCATATTGGATACTAATATTGTATTCCCACATCCAGCAGGAAGTGTAAGAATGAAAACTGAGATTGTAGTAATGGATAATTGTACATCTCAGCATATCATTCTTGGAAATGATTACTTGAATATTTATGGTATTGATATAAATAACCATAAAGACAGATATTTCACAATTGGAGATAACAAAAGGCAAAAATTTGCTTTCTCCAATATGCCAAAACAGATATCTGTAGTATCTTCTGTCAAAGATACTTACAAAGATGTATTTGTGTCTAAACAACTTGTTGAAGCACAAATTAATCCATCATTGTCACCAAAGATGAGGAATGAACTTATTGATGTATTATATACATACAATAATGCATTTGCATCTGATAATGAACCATTAGGCGCTATAAGGGGACATGAAATTGATATTACTCTTAATATTGATAGACCATATCCCCCAGTACTTAGAAGACCAGCTTATCCAGCCAGTCCCAGAGCTAGAGAAGCCTTGGAAAAACATATCCAAGAGTTGATCCAACTTGGTGTGCTAAGGAAAGTAGGCCATAATGAGGAAGTTGAAGTGACAACACCTGTTATTATTGCATGGCATAATGATAAGTCAAGAATGGTTGGAGATTTTAGAGCTTTGAATACCTACACAGTTCCAGATAGGTATCCAATCCCTAGGATCCAAGAAACCTTGACTCAATTGTCTAAAGCCAAGTATATAACATCAATGGATGCATTAAAAGGCTTCCATCAAAATGTCTTGACGCCTAAAGCTAGGAAATTACTTAGAATTATCACTCACTGTGGTATTTATGAGTATCTTAGAATGCCATTTGGCATTAAAAATGCTCCATCTCATTATCAAAGAATGATGAATACCATCTTCCCCACAGAATTGTCTGAAGGATGGCTTATCATTTATATTGATGATATTATTATATGTTCTGACTCATGGTCTTTGCACCTTGAAAGACTTGCAAGAGTACTTCATAAAGTTGCAGAAGTGAACATGAAAATTTCACTTAAGAAATGCAATTTTGGTTTTGAAGAACTCAAAGCATTAGGACATGTTGTTTCTGGTTTGAGCTTGGGTATTGACAAGAATAAAGTAGCAGCAGTGTTACTTAAGCCAATACCCCAGAATAAAAAAGAAATGATGTCTTTTCTTGGATTTGCTAGTTACTATAGGCAACACTTGAAAGATTTTGCAATTCTAGCCAAGTCACTTTATAGAATCTGTGATCAACAGACTGTATTTGAAATGACACAGGAAAGAATTAAAGCTTATGAGAAGATAAAGAAAGCCCTTACAGAAGCACCTTTACTCCTCATGCCTGACTGGAATATTCCTTTTAAATTGTACATTGATGCATGTGGGGATGGATTAGGGGCAGCCCTACACCAAGTCCAAATTATTGATGACAAACCTACAGAAGGACCAGTTTGTTATATCTCAAGACAAATCAAACCAACAGAAGCCAGATATGGTGCAAGCCAAATGGAGTGCTTATGTTTGGTATGGGCACTTGAGAAATTACACTATTACCTTGATGGCAGTGTTTTTGAAGTGATAACTGACTGTAATGCCGTGAAATCACTTCTTAACATGAAAACTCCCAACAGACATATGTTGAGATGGCAAATAGCCATTCAAGAATATAGAGGAAACATGACTATAGTTCATAAAGCAGGAAACATTCACAAAAATGCTGATGGACTTAGTAGATGGGCTTTAGCCAACACTCCTGATAACCCAGCTTATGTACCTTTGGAAGCTGAACCACAGATTCCAATTGAAGGGATTAACATAACTGATATTGGGACTGAATTCTTTGAAGAGGTCAGAGAGTCTTATAAACAAGACAAGAATTGCCATATCTTGACTTCTTTATTGGATAAAGACTGCAAAGACACATCTTTGGTTAATACACTAGATGAAGTTTGGAAAAATTCCTATTCTGAAGGAAGATTTCACTTGTTTGATGGGATTATTTACCATAGAACAAAACATTCTTGTGTGATGACATTGTGTAGTAGATTGCTCATCAATACCATTCTTCATGAATGCCATGATAGCATTTACTCTGGACACCTATCAGAAGACAGAACACTTGAAAAGGTGAAGAACTGTGCATGGTGGCCATCTTGGAGAAAAGAAACCATTGAATATTGCCATACCTGTGATAGATGCCAAAAATCAAACAGGAGTACAGGCAAGAAATTTGAATTAATGATCCATATTCAAGAACCAAAATCCCCTTGGGAAGTTGTTCACATGGATTGGGTCACAGCACTTCCTCAAAGTGGTGACAAAAGTTATAATGCTTGTTTAGTCATTGTAGACAGATATAGCAAAACTCCCATATTCTTACCATGTCATAAAGATGACACTGCTATGGATACAGCTCTTCTTTTATGGAGTAGAGTTATTTCTCATACAGGGTTATTTAAGAATATCATAAGTGACAGAGACCCCAAGTTCACATCTGCACTTTGGACCAATCTTCATAGATTGTTTGGGACTAAGTTATCATTCTCTACAGCATATCACCCTCAAACAGATGGGCTAGCAGAGAGGATGATTCAAACTTTAGAAGACATGATCAGGAGATTTTGTGCTTATGGATTAGAATTTAAAGACTCAGATGGCTTTACCCATGACTGGTGCACTCTGATACCTGCATTAGAATTGGCATACAAGACATCAGTCCATTCTTCCACAGGACAAACTCCTGCTATGTTAGAAAAAGGATGGAATCCAAGACTCCCAGCAGACACACTGAGGAAAGACTTGATTGACATTCATCCTACAGCTTCCAGCTTCAAATTAATGCTTTATAAAGTAAAACACCATGCAAAACAAAGTATGGATGATGCTTTTGATTATGCAAAACAGAAGTGGGACAAGAGTCATAAAGTACCAGACTTCAAAGTAGGGGACTTAGTTCTAGTTTCAACCTTGAATTTTAATAATATCAAAGGCCCAAAGAAACTTAAAGATTCTTATGTAGGACCTTTTGTTATTGTTGCTTTACATGGAACCAATGCAGTTCAAGTGGAATTGAGTGGTGAATTGGAAAATAAACACCCCACATTTCCAGTCAGCTTGATAAAACCTTATCAACCAGCTGATAAAGAATTGTTTCCTTTAAGAAACCCAACTCCTTTAACTGTACCACCTGTGGAACAGAATGAAGACAGAAAGATAAAGAAAGTCATTAAAGAAAGGAGACTTAGGGGTAAAAATCAAAGAGAATATCTTGTCAGATATAGAAATCCAGTACATGAAGATGAATGGATGGCAGAATCAGAAATACCTGACTCAGATAAACTCTTAAGAAGATTTAGACATGAAAGAAGGCCACAAGCCTGAATATGTCTATAAATGTGCTTTAAATTGCTTGATCTGAGTAATGTGAAGAGGTTGGACAGTGGACATTAACCCCCTTTTGGGGCCTTATTCTTTTTATCACTAATAAAATTGTAGTACAATTTTATTTTTTGGTGGGAGGGAATGTGAGCCTTGAGGTATATTTTACATACCCAAATAGGCCACAATTATCTTAAAAAGAAATTTTGAATTATGCAAAACTCATAAGTCATGCATATATCCAAAATTCATCATTTTCAATTTCAGAAAAGATGAATAACTTTTTATTGAGTAAGTAAATCCATGGATTTAAGACCAGATTTGGATTCTACACAAAAATTCACCTAGGGTAGCTCCATAGAGTGAATAAGCTCAATTTAAGTATTTGAGGTGGTAAAATGGAAAATACTTCAATACCACATCATTAATACCACATAAAAGATCCGTGAAAATTTTTGTTTTTCTTGGTTTTTAGCCAAAATAATGGGAAAGTGAGAAATCCCATGTTACATATACACTAAGAATAGTGTTATGCATGTTTTGAGCACTTAATATCATGGTATTCTTACATGGACTTTTGGTACACCCATAGTGGATATCTCACTTTAAGCTTAAATTACTATTTTGACGTAAAAAATAGGCAAGGGGGACAAAAGACATCAAAGAGAGCCAGGGTACCCAACTTCTGAGGCCTCAGAGGCGTGGATAGCTCCAGAGCATGGATCCATGGCTCATCTTGGCCCAATTGGTAAACTAAAACTCTTTGGGAACTTGGTTACCAAGTTACAACTACTGTAAAACATCAGAAAATAGCAAATAACCTGCTATTTTGACGTGCCAAGGAGGTAATGAGCTACTTACACTCCTGTAACCATGTCAATTACTAATGACTTTCCATGGATAAACCCCAAAAGAGTAATTAAAACCCTTTTGGGACCCATATTCATTGATTTACCTCATAGCAACCAGCAAAACACTGCTATTTGCAATTCTACGTAGAAATGAGGTAAAACCTTCAAAAATTCATTAAAAATACAATTCTTAATGAATCTTTCTGAAACTTTCAGGACTAAAGGAGAACTGTATTATCTATGGTACAACCAAAAGGAATTACAGTTTTACTAGTAAAATTAAAAGTTTTACTTACAGTCCATTTTTGGATATTCTACGTGAAACACTGAATCTTCAAAAATTCACAGTAATTACAACCTGTGATGAAATTGGCAATAACATTGATAACTTTGAGAAATCAATGATTATTTTAGAATAAAAGAAGATTTACAAGTGTTACTCCTTTTATTCTTAACCATATTGGGGTTGGTAGTCACGTAAAAGCATCAATTAAGTAATTATGATAATCTTACATGACAACAGATGATGCAATCAATAATCCAAAAAGGTTTATTGTTTTCTCACTCACTGGTTTTTCAGTTTGCTCCATGGCACGCCTCTGTGAGCTGTTGTTGACTTAAAAGAAGCCTCTTCTTGCTGTTTTTTCATCATCATCATCTTATCAATTTATTAAATCTTTATTACCAACAAGTAAGTATTAGTTCAACTATTCTTAAGTGTTTTAATTCTTTCAGAATCAATCAGAAAGACGTGAAATCATAGAATCCAACTATATATTGTTGTAATACTGTTATAAATCCTTTTGATCCCTTAAATCCACAATTCCACGTCAAATTTCTCTACTTTTATTATCAATAAGTTCTTTGGAGTATTAGTGAGTCTTTTATCTTTAATTCTTAAAGTTTTTCTCTAGTAATAGTTTTCTTCAAGAATTATCTTTATAATTATTCTTGTAAAAGATAATTATATATTAAAATAATTTTATTATTTTAATAAAAGAAGTTTTTATTATTAAATTCTTCTTGTAATTGATTCTTGTAGACAATTACTGCTCACTGTTATAATCACTAGTAGTGTATAACACGTGAAAGAAATAATTTTATAATTATTTAATTGTGGTTATAATAATTTTTATTATTATATTTCATAAGAACAGACATAGTGCTGTTGATTAATAGTAATATTATCATCAGTTTCATAGTCACATCTTACATTTGGGGGCCTGGCCGTGATTTTATCCATAGACTTGGCTTTAATCATATTCTAGACTTCATTTTTGTGTTCTAAAAAACCACCATACCTACCACATCTTACATTTGGGGGCCTGGCCGTGTTTTTTGAACCTTGTACCCTTAATTAATATATTTTTAAGCTCTAAAATATATTAATTTAATTAATTTTTTTCTTTCAATTTGGAGTTAAAAATATTTTTATTTTTGAAATTGTTTTAAAATCTTTTTCATTGAGGAATTTGGTTTAATTTTATATTGTTTTTACACGTGGCTTTTTCACATCCAAAAACTTATAAAATTATTCTTTGAGTTACTCTGAATTAATTTTCATTCAAAGTCTTAAATTTTAATTTTTTTCTTTAAAAAGAATAATTTTTTTAATATTAAAAAAATATAAAACTTATAAAAATCTTTAAAAAATATTTTAAAAAAAAAAAGTATAAAAAATAATTTTTTCTCTTTTATAATTTCTTTTAGTGTCTTTAATCAAATACTGTGCAGCTGGCAACAGACTCAGTAAAAGATATATCACTAGTCCAGAATCTTCAGAAGCAGAATCTGAAGACAGTATTGAGGTGCAGATTGCTAAAAGAAGCACCTTATTCAACTCAGAAAAAGCTAAATTACCACCAAAAGGTGTGTATTTTATCTTATATTTTCACCTTTTATCTTTAAATTGACGTGAAAATGGTGCATACCAGAAATGGAAGCAACTATTCAGTCCAACCAGATGGATGTGGACAAGGAAGAGGCAAGACCAAATCCAGAAGTGCCAAATCTTCCACAAGAAAGGCACATCTGGAGGATGCCAGAGTTGCCCCCCATTCCCCAAGGTCTGTACCAACAGATTTTGACGTGAATTCTGAGCCTGAACTAATTTATGATAATATTTCCAGGGCTGAACCATTTTCAAGTGGCAGCAATAGAAATATATCAGAGCCAGTACAAAAATTGGTTCAGAGCAGCCAAAGAAGAGGAGTGGGAAATCTGCCCAAGCCTTTGGCAGGGGGCCATGAACTCCTACTTACACATCAAGAGCTTTCTGGGTCAGGAGAAGACCATAGAACTCTTAGGAGGTTGGAGCCCCCTGTCTTGCAAAGACAAGGTCAAAAAGATAAAGAATTGGTTGAAGAACCAGAGTCTTTTATCCATAGACCAGAAGAAAGAATTGGAAATGACTCCAACTTTGGAGACAGAGGCACCAGTGGCATCTACCAGCTCCAAACCAGCTCCAGAAGCATCCAAGGACAAGCCCAAAGGACCTCAAAAGAAACAGAGAGGTCCCAAGAACCATCAAGGCAAGGGCAAAGGCAAAGCCAATTGGCACAGACCTTACCCACAAGGGTACAGGATCCCCAGATTGGAGCCTTCAGCCGTGGACAGTGTCTTCAATATGGCCAGAACTCTTATGGAATTCACAGCCAAAGAGCAGGAAAGGATGAACAGGACTTTTCCACGCAAATAAATGATGTACATAGAAGTATTAGTGTAGAAATTGGCAAACTTGAGTCAAAGTTAAAGCAAATTACATTAGACATCAATGATTTAAAGAAAAATGACAAGCAACATTCTGATTGGCATAAATTGACAACTGTCACCCTTGAGTCAATTAGCAATGCTTGTGAAAGAATTGAGAACCAATGTCAAAATAATGACACAGAGGATCTTTCCATCTTTAAAGTAAATGATAGACTTAAAACTCTTGAAGACCATGTCTTACAAATAGTTAAGAACACCAATCAATTTGCTATACATTTAGCAAAAAGTGACAGTGAAAGGCAGAAATTGAAGAATGAAATAATTGCAAGTGTGGAGCAAATTCATAAGAATCATGAACCACATATGCCAAGACATTCTACACCTTTGACTGAAGAAAAACTTTCTGTCAAAGAAAGTTTGACTCCATTCTTAGGAGAGAATGTTATTTCTGCAAAGGATATTCCCAAATTAGAAGAATGGCCAACATTCTCTGGTGAAGGAGAATACAACCATATTGAATTCATCAGGACTATTGATATGTTGCAAGAAGACTTTAATATACCTGATGAAATCATAGTAGGAAAATTACATTGTTTGTTTACCAAGACTGCAAAGAAATGGTATTACAAGATGAGAATAGATCATGGAAGACATGACTGGTCTTGGTGGAAATCTGAAGTGATTACCAAATGGGCCAATAATTCTTGGAGGTTTAAAATGGAGAATGCTTTTCAAAGTGCCATTTTTAACTCAGAAAAAGACAAACCACTTACTTGGTTCTTCAAACAAAAAGACAGATTATCTGCTTTACACCCAGATATGTCTGACACTATGATTAATATGAAAATATTAAGAAAGTGTGGAGGAGAACTGGAACATGCTATTAAAAGCAGATGTGTGGAACCCTGTTCAACAGAGGACTACATTAATGCTATGGAAGATATCATTACCAGAACAAGAATTGGTAAAACTTGGGTTAGAAACCCAATAGAGTCCAAAATAGTCTCAAAGATTCCTAGAGAGGAAAGAAGACCAGAAAGACCTGTCTTGAAGTGTCATAAATGTGGAAGTACTTCACATTTAGCCAACACTTGCCCTAAGAAGACAAAGATCAATGAAGTTCAAATCATTGAAGACATTCAGTGTACTGAAGAGAAAGAAGAGTCTGATCAAGATTCTGCAGTCTCTGAAGATACACCAGTAGAGGACTATCCCATTGAAAACATTTCAGCTTTCTTTGAGGTCACAGAAGTCCATACCCACTTGCCACAGTACAGTGAGGATTGCTACAACCTGATCAATATCCAAGATGCCAGAATGTGTAAAACAAAACCTGCTAGAGGAAAGGGTTACACTGCTGGAGCATCCTGTATCACATCAGTTCTAATGGGTGATATTGAAGCCAGAGTAAATCTGGATACAGGGGCATTTTGCACTTGTATTGGCAAGGATTATCTCCAAATTATACTTCCTGAATGGAAAAACCATCTATTACCAATAGAAGGTGTACAGTTCAGTAGTGCCAGTAACAATATGTACCCCTTGGGCATATTGGATACTAATATTGTATTCCCACATCCAGCAGGAAGTGTAAGAATGAAAACTGAGATTGTAGTAATGGATAATTGTACATCTCAGCATATCATTCTTGGAAATGATTACTTGAATATTTATGGTATTGATATAAATAACCATAAAGACAGATATTTCACAATTGGAGATAACAAAAGGCAAAAATTTGCTTTCTCCAATATGCCAAAACAGATATCTGTAGTATCTTCTGTCAAAGATACTTACAAAGATGTATTTGTGTCTAAACAACTTGTTGAAGCACAAATTAATCCATCATTGTCACCAAAGATGAGGAATGAACTTATTGATGTATTATATACATACAATAATGCATTTGCATCTGATAATGAACCATTAGGCGCTATAAGGGGACATGAAATTGATATTACTCTTAATATTGATAGACCATATCCCCCAGTACTTAGAAGACCAGCTTATCCAGCCAGTCCCAGAGCTAGAGAAGCCTTGGAAAAACATATCCAAGAGTTGATCCAACTTGGTGTGCTAAGGAAAGTAGGCCATAATGAGGAAGTTGAAGTGACAACACCTGTTATTATTGCATGGCATAATGATAAGTCAAGAATGGTTGGAGATTTTAGAGCTTTGAATACCTACACAGTTCCAGATAGGTATCCAATCCCTAGGATCCAAGAAACCTTGACTCAATTGTCTAAAGCCAAGTATATAACATCAATGGATGCATTAAAAGGCTTCCATCAAAATGTCTTGACGCCTAAAGCTAGGAAATTACTTAGAATTATCACTCACTGTGGTATTTATGAGTATCTTAGAATGCCATTTGGCATTAAAAATGCTCCATCTCATTATCAAAGAATGATGAATACCATCTTCCCCACAGAATTGTCTGAAGGATGGCTTATCATTTATATTGATGATATTATTATATGTTCTGACTCATGGTCTTTGCACCTTGAAAGACTTGCAAGAGTACTTCATAAAGTTGCAGAAGTGAACATGAAAATTTCACTTAAGAAATGCAATTTTGGTTTTGAAGAACTCAAAGCATTAGGACATGTTGTTTCTGGTTTGAGCTTGGGTATTGACAAGAATAAAGTAGCAGCAGTGTTACTTAAGCCAATACCCCAGAATAAAAAAGAAATGATGTCTTTTCTTGGATTTGCTAGTTACTATAGGCAACACTTGAAAGATTTTGCAATTCTAGCCAAGTCACTTTATAGAATCTGTGATCAACAGACTGTATTTGAAATGACACAGGAAAGAATTAAAGCTTATGAGAAGATAAAGAAAGCCCTTACAGAAGCACCTTTACTCCTCATGCCTGACTGGAATATTCCTTTTAAATTGTACATTGATGCATGTGGGGATGGATTAGGGGCAGCCCTACACCAAGTCCAAATTATTGATGACAAACCTACAGAAGGACCAGTTTGTTATATCTCAAGACAAATCAAACCAACAGAAGCCAGATATGGTGCAAGCCAAATGGAGTGCTTATGTTTGGTATGGGCACTTGAGAAATTACACTATTACCTTGATGGCAGTGTTTTTGAAGTGATAACTGACTGTAATGCCGTGAAATCACTTCTTAACATGAAAACTCCCAACAGACATATGTTGAGATGGCAAATAGCCATTCAAGAATATAGAGGAAACATGACTATAGTTCATAAAGCAGGAAACATTCACAAAAATGCTGATGGACTTAGTAGATGGGCTTTAGCCAACACTCCTGATAACCCAGCTTATGTACCTTTGGAAGCTGAACCACAGATTCCAATTGAAGGGATTAACATAACTGATATTGGGACTGAATTCTTTGAAGAGGTCAGAGAGTCTTATAAACAAGACAAGAATTGCCATATCTTGACTTCTTTATTGGATAAAGACTGCAAAGACACATCTTTGGTTAATACACTAGATGAAGTTTGGAAAAATTCCTATTCTGAAGGAAGATTTCACTTGTTTGATGGGATTATTTACCATAGAACAAAACATTCTTGTGTGATGACATTGTGTAGTAGATTGCTCATCAATACCATTCTTCATGAATGCCATGATAGCATTTACTCTGGACACCTATCAGAAGACAGAACACTTGAAAAGGTGAAGAACTGTGCATGGTGGCCATCTTGGAGAAAAGAAACCATTGAATATTGCCATACCTGTGATAGATGCCAAAAATCAAACAGGAGTACAGGCAAGAAATTTGAATTAATGATCCATATTCAAGAACCAAAATCCCCTTGGGAAGTTGTTCACATGGATTGGGTCACAGCACTTCCTCAAAGTGGTGACAAAAGTTATAATGCTTGTTTAGTCATTGTAGACAGATATAGCAAAACTCCCATATTCTTACCATGTCATAAAGATGACACTGCTATGGATACAGCTCTTCTTTTATGGAGTAGAGTTATTTCTCATACAGGGTTATTTAAGAATATCATAAGTGACAGAGACCCCAAGTTCACATCTGCACTTTGGACCAATCTTCATAGATTGTTTGGGACTAAGTTATCATTCTCTACAGCATATCACCCTCAAACAGATGGGCTAGCAGAGAGGATGATTCAAACTTTAGAAGACATGATCAGGAGATTTTGTGCTTATGGATTAGAATTTAAAGACTCAGATGGCTTTACCCATGACTGGTGCACTCTGATACCTGCATTAGAATTGGCATACAAGACATCAGTCCATTCTTCCACAGGACAAACTCCTGCTATGTTAGAAAAAGGATGGAATCCAAGACTCCCAGCAGACACACTGAGGAAAGACTTGATTGACATTCATCCTACAGCTTCCAGCTTCAAATTAATGCTTTATAAAGTAAAACACCATGCAAAACAAAGTATGGATGATGCTTTTGATTATGCAAAACAGAAGTGGGACAAGAGTCATAAAGTACCAGACTTCAAAGTAGGGGACTTAGTTCTAGTTTCAACCTTGAATTTTAATAATATCAAAGGCCCAAAGAAACTTAAAGATTCTTATGTAGGACCTTTTGTTATTGTTGCTTTACATGGAACCAATGCAGTTCAAGTGGAATTGAGTGGTGAATTGGAAAATAAACACCCCACATTTCCAGTCAGCTTGATAAAACCTTATCAACCAGCTGATAAAGAATTGTTTCCTTTAAGAAACCCAACTCCTTTAACTGTACCACCTGTGGAACAGAATGAAGACAGAAAGATAAAGAAAGTCATTAAAGAAAGGAGACTTAGGGGTAAAAATCAAAGAGAATATCTTGTCAGATATAGAAATCCAGTACATGAAGATGAATGGATGGCAGAATCAGAAATACCTGACTCAGATAAACTCTTAAGAAGATTTAGACATGAAAGAAGGCCACAAGCCTGAATATGTCTATAAATGTGCTTTAAATTGCTTGATCTGAGTAATGTGAAGAGGTTGGACAGTGGACATTAACCCCCTTTTGGGGCCTTATTCTTTTTATCACTAATAAAATTGTAGTACAATTTTATTTTTTGGTGGGAGGGAATGTGAGCCTTGAGGTATATTTTACATACCCAAATAGGCCACAATTATCTTAAAAAGAAATTTTGAATTATGCAAAACTCATAAGTCATGCATATATCCAAAATTCATCATTTTCAATTTCAGAAAAGATGAATAACTTTTTATTGAGTAAGTAAATCCATGGATTTAAGACCAGATTTGGATTCTACACAAAAATTCACCTAGGGTAGCTCCATAGAGTGAATAAGCTCAATTTAAGTATTTGAGGTGGTAAAATGGAAAATACTTCAATACCACATCATTAATACCACATAAAAGATCCGTGAAAATTTTTGTTTTTCTTGGTTTTTAGCCAAAATAATGGGAAAGTGAGAAATCCCATGTTACATATACACTAAGAATAGTGTTATGCATGTTTTGAGCACTTAATATCATGGTATTCTTACATGGACTTTTGGTACACCCATAGTGGATATCTCACTTTAAGCTTAAATTACTATTTTGACGTAAAAAATAGGCAAGGGGGACAAAAGACATCAAAGAGAGCCAGGGTACCCAACTTCTGAGGCCTCAGAGGCGTGGATAGCTCCAGAGCATGGATCCATGGCTCATCTTGGCCCAATTGGTAAACTAAAACTCTTTGGGAACTTGGTTACCAAGTTACAACTACTGTAAAACATCAGAAAATAGCAAATAACCTGCTATTTTGACGTGCCAAGGAGGTAATGAGCTACTTACACTCCTGTAACCATGTCAATTACTAATGACTTTCCATGGATAAACCCCAAAAGAGTAATTAAAACCCTTTTGGGACCCATATTCATTGATTTACCTCATAGCAACCAGCAAAACACTGCTATTTGCAATTCTACGTAGAAATGAGGTAAAACCTTCAAAAATTCATTAAAAATACAATTCTTAATGAATCTTTCTGAAACTTTCAGGACTAAAGGAGAACTGTATTATCTATGGTACAACCAAAAGGAATTACAGTTTTACTAGTAAAATTAAAAGTTTTACTTACAGTCCATTTTTGGATATTCTACGTGAAACACTGAATCTTCAAAAATTCACAGTAATTACAACCTGTGATGAAATTGGCAATAACATTGATAACTTTGAGAAATCAATGATTATTTTAGAATAAAAGAAGATTTACAAGTGTTACTCCTTTTATTCTTAACCATATTGGGGTTGGTAGTCACGTAAAAGCATCAATTAAGTAATTATGATAATCTTACATGACAACAGATGATGCAATCAATAATCCAAAAAGGTTTATTGTTTTCTCACTCACTGGTTTTTCAGTTTGCTCCATGGCACGCCTCTGTGAGCTGTTGTTGACTTAAAAGAAGCCTCTTCTTGCTGTTTTTTCATCATCATCATCTTATCAATTTATTAAATCTTTATTACCAACAAGTAAGTATTAGTTCAACTATTCTTAAGTGTTTTAATTCTTTCAGAATCAATCAGAAAGACGTGAAATCATAGAATCCAACTATATATTGTTGTAATACTGTTATAAATCCTTTTGATCCCTTAAATCCACAATTCCACGTCAAATTTCTCTACTTTTATTATCAATAAGTTCTTTGGAGTATTAGTGAGTCTTTTATCTTTAATTCTTAAAGTTTTTCTCTAGTAATAGTTTTCTTCAAGAATTATCTTTATAATTATTCTTGTAAAAGATAATTATATATTAAAATAATTTTATTATTTTAATAAAAGAAGTTTTTATTATTAAATTCTTCTTGTAATTGATTCTTGTAGACAATTACTGCTCACTGTTATAATCACTAGTAGTGTATAACACGTGAAAGAAATAATTTTATAATTATTTAATTGTGGTTATAATAATTTTTATTATTATATTTCATAAGAACAGACATAGTGCTGTTGATTAATAGTAATATTATCATCAGTTTCATAGTCACATCTTACATTTGGGGGCCTGGCCGTGATTTTATCCATAGACTTGGCTTTAATCATATTCTAGACTTCATTTTTGTGTTCTAAAAAACCACCATACCTACCACATCTTACATTTGGGGGCCTGGCCGTGTTTTTTGAACCTTGTACCCTTAATTAATATATTTTTAAGCTCTAAAATATATTAATTTAATTAATTTTTTTCTTTCAATTTGGAGTTAAAAATATTTTTATTTTTGAAATTGTTTTAAAATCTTTTTCATTGAGGAATTTGGTTTAATTTTATATTGTTTTTACACGTGGCTTTTTCACATCCAAAAACTTATAAAATTATTCTTTGAGTTACTCTGAATTAATTTTCATTCAAAGTCTTAAATTTTGATTTTTTTCTTTAAAAAGAATAATTTTTTTAATATTAAAAAAATATAAAACTTATAAAAATCTTTAAAAAATATTTTAAAAAAAAAAAGTATAAAAAATAATTTTTTCTCTTTTATAATTTCTTTTAGTGTCTTTAATCAAATACTGTGCAGCTGGCAACAGACTCAGTAAAAGATATATCACTAGTCCAGAATCTTCAGAAGCAGAATCTGAAGACAGTATTGAGGTGCAGATTGCTAAAAGAAGCACCTTATTCAACTCAGAAAAAGCTAAATTACCACCAAAAGGTGTGTATTTTATCTTATATTTTCACCTTTTATCTTTAAATTGACGTGAAAATGGTGCATACCAGAAATGGAAGCAACTATTCAGTCCAACCAGATGGATGTGGACAAGGAAGAGGCAAGACCAAATCCAGAAGTGCCAAATCTTCCACAAGAAAGGCACATCTGGAGGATGCCAGAGTTGCCCCCCATTCCCCAAGGTCTGTACCAACAGATTTTGACGTGAATTCTGAGCCTGAACTAATTTATGATAATATTTCCAGGGCTGAACCATTTTCAAGTGGCAGCAATAGAAATATATCAGAGCCAGTACAAAAATTGGTTCAGAGCAGCCAAAGAAGAGGAGTGGGAAATCTGCCCAAGCCTTTGGCAGGGGGCCATGAACTCCTACTTACACATCAAGAGCTTTCTGGGTCAGGAGAAGACCATAGAACTCTTAGGAGGTTGGAGCCCCCTGTCTTGCAAAGACAAGGTCAAAAAGATAAAGAATTGGTTGAAGAACCAGAGTCTTTTATCCATAGACCAGAAGAAAGAATTGGAAATGACTCCAACTTTGGAGACAGAGGCACCAGTGGCATCTACCAGCTCCAAACCAGCTCCAGAAGCATCCAAGGACAAGCCCAAAGGACCTCAAAAGAAACAGAGAGGTCCCAAGAACCATCAAGGCAAGGGCAAAGGCAAAGCCAATTGGCACAGACCTTACCCACAAGGGTACAGGATCCCCAGATTGGAGCCTTCAGCCGTGGACAGTGTCTTCAATATGGCCAGAACTCTTATGGAATTCACAGCCAAAGAGCAGGAAAGGATGAACAGGACTTTTCCACGCAAATAAATGATGTACATAGAAGTATTAGTGTAGAAATTGGCAAACTTGAGTCAAAGTTAAAGCAAATTACATTAGACATCAATGATTTAAAGAAAAATGACAAGCAACATTCTGATTGGCATAAATTGACAACTGTCACCCTTGAGTCAATTAGCAATGCTTGTGAAAGAATTGAGAACCAATGTCAAAATAATGACACAGAGGATCTTTCCATCTTTAAAGTAAATGATAGACTTAAAACTCTTGAAGACCATGTCTTACAAATAGTTAAGAACACCAATCAATTTGCTATACATTTAGCAAAAAGTGACAGTGAAAGGCAGAAATTGAAGAATGAAATAATTGCAAGTGTGGAGCAAATTCATAAGAATCATGAACCACATATGCCAAGACATTCTACACCTTTGACTGAAGAAAAACTTTCTGTCAAAGAAAGTTTGACTCCATTCTTAGGAGAGAATGTTATTTCTGCAAAGGATATTCCCAAATTAGAAGAATGGCCAACATTCTCTGGTGAAGGAGAATACAACCATATTGAATTCATCAGGACTATTGATATGTTGCAAGAAGACTTTAATATACCTGATGAAATCATAGTAGGAAAATTACATTGTTTGTTTACCAAGACTGCAAAGAAATGGTATTACAAGATGAGAATAGATCATGGAAGACATGACTGGTCTTGGTGGAAATCTGAAGTGATTACCAAATGGGCCAATAATTCTTGGAGGTTTAAAATGGAGAATGCTTTTCAAAGTGCCATTTTTAACTCAGAAAAAGACAAACCACTTACTTGGTTCTTCAAACAAAAAGACAGATTATCTGCTTTACACCCAGATATGTCTGACACTATGATTAATATGAAAATATTAAGAAAGTGTGGAGGAGAACTGGAACATGCTATTAAAAGCAGATGTGTGGAACCCTGTTCAACAGAGGACTACATTAATGCTATGGAAGATATCATTACCAGAACAAGAATTGGTAAAACTTGGGTTAGAAACCCAATAGAGTCCAAAATAGTCTCAAAGATTCCTAGAGAGGAAAGAAGACCAGAAAGACCTGTCTTGAAGTGTCATAAATGTGGAAGTACTTCACATTTAGCCAACACTTGCCCTAAGAAGACAAAGATCAATGAAGTTCAAATCATTGAAGACATTCAGTGTACTGAAGAGAAAGAAGAGTCTGATCAAGATTCTGCAGTCTCTGAAGATACACCAGTAGAGGACTATCCCATTGAAAACATTTCAGCTTTCTTTGAGGTCACAGAAGTCCATACCCACTTGCCACAGTACAGTGAGGATTGCTACAACCTGATCAATATCCAAGATGCCAGAATGTGTAAAACAAAACCTGCTAGAGGAAAGGGTTACACTGCTGGAGCATCCTGTATCACATCAGTTCTAATGGGTGATATTGAAGCCAGAGTAAATCTGGATACAGGGGCATTTTGCACTTGTATTGGCAAGGATTATCTCCAAATTATACTTCCTGAATGGAAAAACCATCTATTACCAATAGAAGGTGTACAGTTCAGTAGTGCCAGTAACAATATGTACCCCTTGGGCATATTGGATACTAATATTGTATTCCCACATCCAGCAGGAAGTGTAAGAATGAAAACTGAGATTGTAGTAATGGATAATTGTACATCTCAGCATATCATTCTTGGAAATGATTACTTGAATATTTATGGTATTGATATAAATAACCATAAAGACAGATATTTCACAATTGGAGATAACAAAAGGCAAAAATTTGCTTTCTCCAATATGCCAAAACAGATATCTGTAGTATCTTCTGTCAAAGATACTTACAAAGATGTATTTGTGTCTAAACAACTTGTTGAAGCACAAATTAATCCATCATTGTCACCAAAGATGAGGAATGAACTTATTGATGTATTATATACATACAATAATGCATTTGCATCTGATAATGAACCATTAGGCGCTATAAGGGGACATGAAATTGATATTACTCTTAATATTGATAGACCATATCCCCCAGTACTTAGAAGACCAGCTTATCCAGCCAGTCCCAGAGCTAGAGAAGCCTTGGAAAAACATATCCAAGAGTTGATCCAACTTGGTGTGCTAAGGAAAGTAGGCCATAATGAGGAAGTTGAAGTGACAACACCTGTTATTATTGCATGGCATAATGATAAGTCAAGAATGGTTGGAGATTTTAGAGCTTTGAATACCTACACAGTTCCAGATAGGTATCCAATCCCTAGGATCCAAGAAACCTTGACTCAATTGTCTAAAGCCAAGTATATAACATCAATGGATGCATTAAAAGGCTTCCATCAAAATGTCTTGACGCCTAAAGCTAGGAAATTACTTAGAATTATCACTCACTGTGGTATTTATGAGTATCTTAGAATGCCATTTGGCATTAAAAATGCTCCATCTCATTATCAAAGAATGATGAATACCATCTTCCCCACAGAATTGTCTGAAGGATGGCTTATCATTTATATTGATGATATTATTATATGTTCTGACTCATGGTCTTTGCACCTTGAAAGACTTGCAAGAGTACTTCATAAAGTTGCAGAAGTGAACATGAAAATTTCACTTAAGAAATGCAATTTTGGTTTTGAAGAACTCAAAGCATTAGGACATGTTGTTTCTGGTTTGAGCTTGGGTATTGACAAGAATAAAGTAGCAGCAGTGTTACTTAAGCCAATACCCCAGAATAAAAAAGAAATGATGTCTTTTCTTGGATTTGCTAGTTACTATAGGCAACACTTGAAAGATTTTGCAATTCTAGCCAAGTCACTTTATAGAATCTGTGATCAACAGACTGTATTTGAAATGACACAGGAAAGAATTAAAGCTTATGAGAAGATAAAGAAAGCCCTTACAGAAGCACCTTTACTCCTCATGCCTGACTGGAATATTCCTTTTAAATTGTACATTGATGCATGTGGGGATGGATTAGGGGCAGCCCTACACCAAGTCCAAATTATTGATGACAAACCTACAGAAGGACCAGTTTGTTATATCTCAAGACAAATCAAACCAACAGAAGCCAGATATGGTGCAAGCCAAATGGAGTGCTTATGTTTGGTATGGGCACTTGAGAAGTTACACTATTACCTTGATGGCAGTGTTTTTGAAGTGATAACTGACTGTAATGCCGTGAAATCACTTCTTAACATGAAAACTCCCAACAGACATATGTTGAGATGGCAAATAGCCATTCAAGAATATAGAGGAAACATGACTATAGTTCATAAAGCAGGAAACATTCACAAAAATGCTGATGGACTTAGTAGATGGGCTTTAGCCAACACTCCTGATAACCCAGCTTATGTACCTTTGGAAGCTGAACCACAGATTCCAATTGAAGGGATTAACATAACTGATATTGGGACTGAATTCTTTGAAGAGGTCAGAGAGTCTTATAAACAAGACAAGAATTGCCATATCTTGACTTCTTTATTGGATAAAGACTGCAAAGACACATCTTTGGTTAATACACTAGATGAAGTTTGGAAAAATTCCTATTCTGAAGGAAGATTTCACTTGTTTGATGGGATTATTTACCATAGAACAAAACATTCTTGTGTGATGACATTGTGTAGTAGATTGCTCATCAATACCATTCTTCATGAATGCCATGATAGCATTTACTCTGGACACCTATCAGAAGACAGAACACTTGAAAAGGTGAAGAACTGTGCATGGTGGCCATCTTGGAGAAAAGAAACCATTGAATATTGCCATACCTGTGATAGATGCCAAAAATCAAACAGGAGTACAGGCAAGAAATTTGAATTAATGATCCATATTCAAGAACCAAAATCCCCTTGGGAAGTTGTTCACATGGATTGGGTCACAGCACTTCCTCAAAGTGGTGACAAAAGTTATAATGCTTGTTTAGTCATTGTAGACAGATATAGCAAAACTCCCATATTCTTACCATGTCATAAAGATGACACTGCTATGGATACAGCTCTTCTTTTATGGAGTAGAGTTATTTCTCATACAGGGTTATTTAAGAATATCATAAGTGACAGAGACCCCAAGTTCACATCTGCACTTTGGACCAATCTTCATAGATTGTTTGGGACTAAGTTATCATTCTCTACAGCATATCACCCTCAAACAGATGGGCTAGCAGAGAGGATGATTCAAACTTTAGAAGACATGATCAGGAGATTTTGTGCTTATGGATTAGAATTTAAAGACTCAGATGGCTTTACCCATGACTGGTGCACTCTGATACCTGCATTAGAATTGGCATACAAGACATCAGTCCATTCTTCCACAGGACAAACTCCTGCTATGTTAGAAAAAGGATGGAATCCAAGACTCCCAGCAGACACACTGAGGAAAGACTTGATTGACATTCATCCTACAGCTTCCAGCTTCAAATTAATGCTTTATAAAGTAAAACACCATGCAAAACAAAGTATGGATGATGCTTTTGATTATGCAAAACAGAAGTGGGACAAGAGTCATAAAGTACCAGACTTCAAAGTAGGGGACTTAGTTCTAGTTTCAACCTTGAATTTTAATAATATCAAAGGCCCAAAGAAACTTAAAGATTCTTATGTAGGACCTTTTGTTATTGTTGCTTTACATGGAACCAATGCAGTTCAAGTGGAATTGAGTGGTGAATTGGAAAATAAACACCCCACATTTCCAGTCAGCTTGATAAAACCTTATCAACCAGCTGATAAAGAATTGTTTCCTTTAAGAAACCCAACTCCTTTAACTGTACCACCTGTGGAACAGAATGAAGACAGAAAGATAAAGAAAGTCATTAAAGAAAGGAGACTTAGGGGTAAAAATCAAAGAGAATATCTTGTCAGATATAGAAATCCAGTACATGAAGATGAATGGATGGCAGAATCAGAAATACCTGACTCAGATAAACTCTTAAGAAGATTTAGACATGAAAGAAGGCCACAAGCCTGAATATGTCTATAAATGTGCTTTAAATTGCTTGATCTGAGTAATGTGAAGAGGTTGGACAGTGGACATTAACCCCCTTTTGGGGCCTTATTCTTTTTATCACTAATAAAATTGTAGTACAATTTTATTTTTTGGTGGGAGGGAATGTGAGCCTTGAGGTATATTTTACATACCCAAATAGGCCACAATTATCTTAAAAAGAAATTTTGAATTATGCAAAACTCATAAGTCATGCATATATCCAAAATTCATCATTTTCAATTTCAGAAAAGATGAATAACTTTTTATTGAGTAAGTAAATCCATGGATTTAAGACCAGATTTGGATTCTACACAAAAATTCACCTAGGGTAGCTCCATAGAGTGAATAAGCTCAATTTAAGTATTTGAGGTGGTAAAATGGAAAATACTTCAATACCACATCATTAATACCACATAAAAGATCTGTGAAAATTTTTGTTTTTCTTGATTTTTAGCCAAAATAATGGGAAAGTGAGAAATCCCATGTTACATATACACTAAGAATAGTGTTATGCATGTTTTGAGCACTTAATATCATGGTATTCTTACATGGACTTTTGGTACACCCATAGTGGATATCTCACTTTAAGCTTAAATTACTATTTTGACGTAAAAAATAGGCAAGGGGGACAAAAGACATCAAAGAGAGCCAGGGTACCCAACTTCTGAGGCCTCAGAGGCGTGGATAGCTCCAGAGCATGGATCCATGGCTCATCTTGGCCCAATTGGTAAACTAAAACTCTTTGGGAACTTGGTTACCAAGTTACAACTACTGTAAAACATCAGAAAATAGCAAATAACCTGCTATTTTGACGTGCCAAGGAGGTAATGAGCTACTTACACTCCTGTAACCATGTCAATTACTAATGACTTTCCATGGATAAACCCCAAAAGAGTAATTAAAACCCTTTTGGGACCCATATTCATTGATTTACCTCATAGCAACCAGCAAAACACTGCTATTTGCAATTCTACGTAGAAATGAGGTAAAACCTTCAAAAATTCATTAAAAATACAATTCTTAATGAATCTTTCTGAAACTTTCAGGACTAAAGGAGAACTGTATTATCTATGGTACAACCAAAAGGAATTACAGTTTTACTAGTAAAATTAAAAGTTTTACTTACAGTCCATTTTTGGATATTCTACGTGAAACACTGAATCTTCAAAAATTCACAGTAATTACAACCTGTGATGAAATTGGCAATAACATTGATAACTTTGAGAAATCAATGATTATTTCAGAATAAAAGAAGATTTACAAGTGTTACTCCTTTTATTCTTAACCATATTGGGGTTGGTAGTCACGTAAAAGCATCAATTAAGTAATTATGATAATCTTACATGACAACAGATGATGCAATCAATAATCCAAAAAGGTTTATTGTTTTCTCACTCACTGGTTTTTCAGTTTGCTCCATGGCACGCCTCTGTGAGCTGTTGTTGACTTAAAAGAAGCCTCTTCTTGCTGTTTTTTCATCATCATCATCTTATCAATTTATTAAATCTTTATTACCAACAAGTAAGTATTAGTTCAACTATTCTTAAGTGTTTTAATTCTTTCAGAATCAATCAGAAAGACGTGAAATCATAGAATCCAACTATATATTGTTGTAATACTGTTATAAATCCTTTTGATCCCTTAAATCCACAATTCCACGTCAAATTTCTCTACTTTTATTATCAATAAGTTCTTTGGAGTATTAGTGAGTCTTTTATCTTTAATTCTTAAAGTTTTTCTCTAGTAATAGTTTTCTTCAAGAATTATCTTTATAATTATTCTTGTAAAAGATAATTATATATTAAAATAATTTTATTATTTTAATAAAAGAAGTTTTTATTATTAAATTCTTCTTGTAATTGATTCTTGTAGACAATTACTGCTCACTGTTATAATCACTAGTAGTGTATAACACGTGAAAGAAATAATTTTATAATTATTTAATTGTGGTTATAATAATTTTTATTATTATATTTCATAAGAACAGACATAGTGCTGTTGATTAATAGTAATATTATCATCAGTTTCATAGTCACATCTTACAAATAAGATGATTTGGAAAAAACAGCAAGGGGAAGCCTCTTTTAAGTCAAAGACTTCTCACAGAGGTGTACCATGAATAAAACTGAAAAACCAGTGAGTGAAAAAACAATAATGCTTTTTTTATTATTGAATTCATCATTTGTTGTCACATAAGATTATCATAATTACTTGATTAATGCTTTTTACGTCACTACAAACCCATTTATGGTTAAGAATAAAAGGAGTAAAATCTATAAATATTTGTTTTTTTTCTAAAGAGAAAATAATTTCCCAAAGTAATTAATTTTATTGGAGATTTTATCCCAGCTTGTATGTTCTGTGAATTTTTGAAGATTTAGTATTTCATGTAAAATCATCAAAAATGGACTGTAAGTAAAACTTTGAATTTTACTTATTAAACTTGAGCTCTTTTTGGTTTATTTATGAGTATTACCTTTTTCTATTGGTACTAAAAGTTCTAGAAACATTCATTAATAATTGTATTTTTAATGAATTTTTGAAGTTTTCATCTCATTTCTACATAGAATTGAAAATATCACAGTATAGCAGGTTGCTATGAGGTAAATCAATCGATACTAGTCCAAAAAGGGTTTTAATTGCTTTTTTAAGGTTTATCCATGGATAATCATTAAGAATTTACATGGTTAGAGGAGTCTAAGTTTCTCTTTACCTCTCTGTCATGTCAAAAAAGTAGCTTATTTGCAATTTTCTTTTGACTTAATGAGATTCCAACATGGTAACTAGGTTCCCAAAAGCTTTTAGTATACTAATTTGGCAAAGATCAGCCATTAATCCAAGCTTTAGAGCTATCCATACCTCAGAGGCCTCAGAAGTTTGGTACCCTGGCTCTCTTTGATGTCTTTTGTCCCCCTTAGCTATTTTCACATCAAAAAATAGAAATTCAGGCTTCAAGACTGATATCTACTGTGGGTGTATCAAACCTGTAGGTAATAATACTATGATATAAAGTGCCACAAACATGCATAACACTATTCTTAGTGTATATGTAACATGTTATTTCTCACATTACCACTTTTTTGGTGTGAATTTGAGAAAAACAAAATTTTAACAAGTCTTTTATGTGGTATTGATGATGTGGTATTGAAGTATTTTCCATATTACCACCTCATGGAGTTAATTTAAGCTTATTCACTCTATTAAAAACCCTAGGTGAATTGTTGTGTAGAATCCAAATATGGCCTTAAATCCATGGATTTACTTTCTCACAAAAATGTTATTCATCTTTCCTGAAATAAAAAATGATAAATTTTGGATATATGAATGATTTATAGGTTATGCATGGTTCATAATTTATTTTAAGGATAATTGCGGCCTATTTGAATATGTAAAATATACCTTGAGGCTCACATCATGTCTCCTAATTTTTGTATCATTCTTTCTTCTAAACCATCTGCTTGAGGGTGGTAAGCTGTTGAGGATTATCACTTTTTCCCAAAAAAGCAATGGAGATTTTTCCATAATTCTGAAGTGAATTTTGAATCTCTATCACTTATTATGTTTTGGAAGAAGCATTTATGACTAAATACTCTATTCCATCTTGCTATGGCTGTGTCCATAGTTGTGTCATCTTTATGACATGTTAGGAACATTGGGTTTTTGCTGTACCTGTCAACTAGTACTAGGCATGCATTCAAACTCCTGATGGCTCCTGGAGGTGAGGATCTTATCCAATCCATGTGAGCTACGTCCCACGGGTATTTTGGTTCTTGTATTTGAATCATCATTCCAAATGTCTTGCCTGTGGCTCTGTTTTCATTTTAACATCTGTCACAGGTTTGGAAATACTCTTCAACATATTGTCTCCAATTTGGCCACCAAGAGCAGGTTTTGACCCTCTCTAGTGCCTCATCTTCTGAGAGATGTCCAGATACAAAAATATCATGACATTCATGTAGAATAGTGTTTCTCAGAGTTATGTCTGTTAAGGTCATAACACATGTATGTTTAGTACTATCATAAAGAGTTCCATCAAGGAGGTGGAATTTTCCTTCATCATATTCTTTTTTCCACACTTCTTCTAGTTTGGAAGATAATCATGGGTTCTTGCAATATTTAATCATAATTTTGAATAACATATGACAGCTTTTTTCTATCTTGTAGCTCTTGCTAGCTTTATCAAAGAATTCTGTGCCTATATCTGTAATGCATATGCCTTTGATATGATGTTCTTCTTGTGGTACCCATTCTGGGTTTTAAGATTTATTTGCTAAAGCGGAACTGCTAAGACAATATGCATTTGTCTAAATACTTCCAGCTTTATGAGCTATGGACATATTTCCTTAATATTCTTGGATATAAATCTGCAATCTTAGAATATGTATATTTGGTGTCTTCATGTTCAATAAATATTTCACTTCATTACAGTCTGTGATTACATCAAACTCTGTTCCATCCAAATAGTAGTGTAGTTTTATATATCCCACACTAAGCAAATTCATTCCATTTGGCTTGCTCCGTATGTTTATTCTTCTGGCTTAATTTGTCTTGAAATGAAGCAAATTGGTCCTTCAACAAGCTTATCATTGTTAGCCTGGGGACTCTAGTGTAGCCTGCAGTCTAATTATTAGCAATTTTAATAAATTGAAAGGTAGTGGAATATTATTAAGCTTAATTAATAGAGATATAACTATTCAAATTGGTATTCAATTGGTGGAAGGAGCTTCACTTATATCAAAAATACTGAAAGTAATCTTTATTAATTATATTTGAGAGATCAAATAAAAACATATAGTTATGAATATATTTCTAGAAGGTCTGAGGAATAATTCTCAAGCAGAATGTTCCTCTTTGAATTCTGTAGGTTCAAAATCAAAATAAAACACAAATAGACTAATACATTTGCTTAGCAGAAAGGCAATTGTTATAGCAACAAGATATGTAACAAAAAGTATGCTATTGTTATAGAAGCAAAGCTAATATCTCAACAAATTAAAAGGGTGTTATAGAAACAAGATGCAACAATATTTCTATGACTACACAAAATCAAATGAGTAATTTGGAAAGAAGATTACTATAGCAACTAATCTTAAATGATTTCAGCCTGTGACTCAAAACCAGAGCACAAGCATGACAACCAAAATACCATAAACCAACGGTATAGCCAAGATACCACCAAAACATGGAACTAAGCCAAATTAGCTCAAAAGGTATCGAAAGATAGAGGAAACTCACCTCTTTCTGAAAATATAAGTCCCATCACCATAGGACAAGAAATAACAAAGTTATTCCTGCTCAAAGTTATTGCTGAGCATAAACCTTAATTTTCACCTCTCATCTAAATTCTAGAAGGAGAGGCTTAACCCCATCAAATGGGTATTCAAAATGAAGCTCTAAGCCAGGGCTATCCAATGGTACCAGCCAAACTGAGCTAGCACCAATATTACTGGAGTTATGGTCAAATTCAGGCCAAATAAGAGTGAACAAAACATTCACCTCTCATCTAACTTCTACAGCTTTAGTGTGGGATACCTGAAGTGGGGTATCTTTGGAAAGAGCACAATCAGGGCTATCAGATGGTGCCACCCACTTGTTCATATCTCAACTATAACAGAAGTTTTGAGGCAAACAAGCTCAATACAGCTTTTTGCCCAAACCACGCCTATGTACAAAAACCTTGCACATGGGATAACTTTGCCATATTTAATGATAACCATACCAAATTGGGTACCATTGTGTAGAGCTCATACAGGGCTATCCAATGAGTCAACTTTGAGCATTATATCTCAAAAACTGACAGAGGTATGGCTGGTTTAAGGTCAAAATCCCACCTGCTGTCATATACAGCCTCACCATGGGATAATATCCCATAATCATGAATATGAGGTGTCAAATAGACAAAGAAGCATGTTTTTACTTCAATACCTCATATGTCAGTCAATACTGGGGTCCCATACAGTTTCTGTATAGCATTCTATGCGTCATACACATAAGAATCAGGCTGTGAGGTCCCCAGATGAAAATTTTCACCCTGTATTGGTAAAAACCGCCCAGATGTGGTTTCAAAACCACATCTGAGCCCAATACAAGCTATACAGGCTGTTTGCAAACCACAAGCCAGTACTAGAAAGTGAAAAAATCTTCACTTCCTCTACGTGGAAAGGCCTAGTACCCTTTCCACCCCATTTCAGGATAAAAAGGAGGCTTTTTCACAGCCAGAATTGTTTCCTCATCCTGCTCTTGAATACCCTGCGTAGTAAACTGTCCCAAAACAGTTTTACTCTTGGGTAATAAGCAGGTATAATTATATATTTTAATTATTGTAACTCTTATTATAGTAACCCAACTGGTAAGATTGCACCCTGGGTTCTCAGTAGCGCTCACCACCACTATAATCCAATAGTAGAACCCCTTAAATATCCTATAAAACATCTTAAACTTCCAAAACCCTTATTTTAAATCAATTTTTCTACGTGTCACAGTCATAATTCTAGTTGTAAATACTTTTATTACCACTTCAATATAGACTCAACCTGACAAATGAGCTACTTGTAAACAAAAATAGCAGAAATAAATTAATATTGAGTTTCAACAAATAAATTGAAATAATTGAAGGAAAGTTTAGAGAAAGTGATTGGAGCTTGTGTAGCATGTATTACTTTTCATTCTTGCAGGCTCACAATCACTGATTCTTTGTGTCTGGTGTAGTTCAGCACCTATTCTTCTTTCACAAGCATCAATATACCATTTGAAATTTAGTTTCCAATTTGGAATTAGAACAAATGGGAATTTTTGAGGGCTTTTTTCAGTTCCTTATATGCTTTAACTCCTTCTTCAGTCATTAAATATACTTTCTGTTGGTCACAGAGCTTATACAAGGGTTTGGCAATTCTTGCAAAGTCTTATATATGCTTTTTGTAACAACCAGCAAATCCTAGAAATGATTGCATTCCTTCTTTGGCTTGGAGAATTGTGTCACAAACATGGTTAATATCCCTTGCACAATTCTATGGCATATCAATGCCATATCTCTTCTATAGAAATTTGGCCATATCTATTACTCTTGCCCAAATTTGCCACTTTCATTTTTATGGCTCTTCATGGCAAACCTGGCCCCTTCACCATCATCATTCCATTCATGACCTTTTATGTCTTTGAGAACTTTTGGGAATTTACCACTCAATAGGACCAATACAGACCAAGAGCCTGTATTATGCTTTTTAAGCTCTAAATACAGTTTTGCACATTTCTGAGTATTTGGCAATTTTATTCCATAATTCCTTTTAATATGGTAAATATTCCCAAATGGCTATATCAGGCCATTTGGCACTTAATTGCGAAGCTTGGGCATTGTGTGCATTTTTGCGCATTTTTTTCACACTTTGCACAAATACAGTTTTAAAGCCCTTTGGGCTTGGTTTGGTCAAAAGCCCAAAACTTTGCATAAAACACCTCTGCAAGTATTGAAGCCACACAAACTCCTTTTTTTCTTTTTTCTCCTGGCATTCATTGAAAATACCTTAGGCGACCCTTCCTCTTTCAATAACCAAAAGTTCTCTAAATGGTGTTATACACCATTATGCACCTTTTCGCAAGACATACAGTCGTGCCAATATCAGAAGGCTATTTCAGCATCTCATCAAATCAAGGCATCAAATCATCCAGAGGATTAATCAAGGCTCAAGTGAAAGTGTTATTCTCAAATACAAATCACACCATCAAGCAGTCATTGGTTATTTTCAACTATGCTGTTTTCCTCCAAGGGAATCCTCGCATTTTATTGTCAAGGGATATTCAAGAGGTAATTAAAAAACATTTCTCAAGTTTCAATGCTCCATCACTCCACCTTGGCAACCACATTCATTTTTATTTCAAGGATAAACCCTTGGAAGATCATTTAACTCAGTTTATTTCACAATTTGGGAAGGTATACACTTCATCAAGAAATTAATACAGCTCAAAGGATTTAATACATACAAGCTTTCAGACTAAAGGAGTCCAACTCTCAGCCAATCCTATATAACAGCCTCTCTTCCAGCCCTGGGGGTTTTTTCAACAGTTAATTAATATAATTTTATTTATTTATATCTTTATCTTATTTCATCATGATAGTGGATACTGATATTCTTAAGTTTAGCATTTTTAACTTTTCTTTATTTCTTTTCCTGTCAGTAGATACTTGGTGGTCATATTCTCACTAATTCCATTCTTCATTCTGTCAGATTGAAACAGTTATTAAGGACTTACTTGGTTGGCTCCTTTTTCTCTTATTGCATCCCATCTTGTACTTGCATATTTTGTTAGAGAAATTTTATTCTTTAATTTTATCTTCTTCAATATTTGGTGTCTTCCAAGTGAGCTCCTTTATTTCTGAGTATCAGGCTACTGTTGGTTTCCCCAAAAGCTCCTGTGAAATTATCTTACTTAGCTTGAAATTCCTCTTAATTCATTCTTTTATTATTTTATTCACTCATTTCATTTAAATTATGAATCTTTAATGCTTATGAAATTAATGATTTATTTTCACATCTCAGTTTTCTCTCATTCATTCTTCATTCTTGAAAATTAAAAGCTGACCCATTCTTCTTTTTTTAACTTCTTTATTCAAATCATCAAATTAAATAAATTGATGATTTAGGTCTTATTTTCATTTTATTTCAAATTAGTCATCAAAATTATTCAGACACATTCTTCACATCAAGATTCATTTTGATTTTCTCTTCAATAATTTTCTTTTCAAGTAATAATTCACTTGATTTGATTTGATTGATTCATTTGACACAAAATTGATATTGACTTCAAGAAAATTGATTTACATTAAGATTTATTGATCCTGCTGATTTTAAAATCAGGTGTTTTGAAATAAATTGATTTTTCTTCAAGAATTCATTTGATTGATTGATTTTTCCGCAAGATTTTGACTTTGATTGATTGGATATATTGACTTATTGAATTCAAGATTCAAGTTGCAAACTGTTTGATTGATTTACCAGAAGTTTTAAACTTTATTTATTTATTTTCTTCAAGATATTGATTTTGATTATGACTTCAAGCTTTCCTTTTGAATTTCCACAAGTCTTTCACCTTCAAATTTTAATTTTCATTCATTTTCTCTCATTTTATTCTGAAAATCATGCCTGCCCAACAATCACCTTCTTCAAGGCAGACAAGATCTCAGACCAATTCTCAAGCTCTTCTTACTCTAAATCCAAGAGATCCTCTTGATGGAACCCCAGTGGTTCATCAACTGAGGGCCTAGTTAGACAGAGGACCAAATTTGGAAGGAGAGGCACCATCCAGGAAGGAAGGAAGAGGGCCAGGAAGATCAAGCTCATTTTCACGAGCAGTTGGCACTGTTCCATGCATTTCAAGGACAACTTGTAAAGGTCCTGCTGAAGATGGTAAAGATGAGGAGGATAATTCTCTGGAAGAGAAAGGCTCTGATGGTATTGATGTTGCTCCTGCTCCTGTGGGAACATCCCAAGGTACTGGGGGGCCAACTCTATCCCAGTTCAATCAGCCTGTCTCTCAGAAATCTCAACCATTTTCATGGGAATTTTGCAGCAGATGACTCATATTATGGCCAATCTTTAAGAACTTCCATTATCTAAAGCTTCAAGACCACCAGCCTTCAAGAATCTATCTATTAATGCACCAGAATACGTTGATTGGACTCATCCCTTCAGAGTCAGAAGCTTCATTCAGTCCTGTCAGCTTATCTTGCATAATGATAAGGAAGATTTCATTGAAGACTGAAACAAATTTCTCTACACCACTTCATTTCTCATTGGCAGGGCTGCAAAATGGATTGAGCCTTACCTTTCCAACCTCACCAATCAAGACCCAACATACCTTCTAAATAATTGAAAATCATTTCAATATCAACTCTTTGCTTTATTGCAAGACCCAAATCAAGCCAGAAAAGCTGAAGCAGAGCTTGATTACTTGATAATGAAACAAGGTGGGAATGTATTGTTACATTTCTGATTTAAGAAGTTTAGTTTTAAGAATTGGAGAGTGGGGTGAAAGGGCTCTCATCCATCATTTCATGAGGGGATTGGCCTCTCATCCTTGTAAAATTGATTTTCTACAAGAATTGATGGACATTACCCTGCAGCTTGATTCCAGTTGCCATTAGAGGCAAAAAGAGAAGAATCCTGAAGCCTCAAAGTCAATTTATTCTCATTCTCAAGATTCTTCAAGTTCAAATAAAAACAAGAAGAAGTTATCTCATTTTCAGAAGAGGTAAAAGCCTCATTCTTCTTTTCTGAATGTGGAATTCAAGTTGGTTGGTTCTGAAAAAGAAAGAAGATTCAAGGAGGGTATGTATGCCTATTGTGGTGGGAAGCATAGTGTTGAGGCTTGTTTTCAAAGACTGAAAAACCAGCTTTTCCAACCATCAGGAAAGTTTCTCAGCCAGGGAAGAGTCTGAGTGAAGATCATGTTGTGTTCAATGGTCTTCACTGTTTTCCATCTAGAGCACAATTGTGCATTCTGAATACTGGTGTCAAAAATTCCCTTCAATTTTTTGTTTTTTATTCTCTCTCTGATGTGTTTTACAGTATTCTCATTGATCCTGGTGCTACCAACCTATTTATTGCAAAGCAGTTTTTTCACTAGTATTATTTTAAAGTGTCAGAACTCCCAGAGAGGATTCCTCTTCTTATCCTTTACTCTTCTGAGTCCCCCTCTTTATTTGTGACTCACCATACTAAATATATGGTTTGGTTTCCTTCCTTCCAAACCTTTGAATGGGAAATTTTACTCATTGATACTCCCAAGGCACAAGAATTCATATTGGGCTTTGACTTCCTAAATGATTTTAATCCATCTATTGATTGGATGAAAGGGCTTATCACCGTAAATTCTTGAACTAAGTACTATCATGATTGTTCTAAATCTGCAATTAATAACTTTTCTTTTGAAAAATTATGTGCAGCTCTTTTTTCAGATTCTAGAAAACCATCATTCCCATCTTCTGTCCATATTCCTTCTTTTAATTCCCCAGTCATTACTCTCATCTAGAGATGAAGTCTTCAAAGAGATTCAAGATTTTGGATAATATAGTTCTTTATTCTCATTTCATATCTTCCTTGGGAGTTTGGACCTTCCTCCTTCATCTTATCATGACTCCCTGGAGAGGTTGGGGGTTGAATAGGAAGAGCAATAAGAAGTAGAAACTGTGATGAAGGTTTTTTTTTCTGCTTATAATTATCATTTGGATATTTTCTCCAAGGTGAAAGCAGAGAAAAATCCTCCTCACTGCCCCTCTGATCATAATATTGAGCTGGAGGGGTCTCTACCTCTGGCTTGAGTAATCTAATCTTTATCAAACAAAGAGTTGGATACACTCAGGGCTTACATTTCAGCAAATGGATAGAAAGTTTTCCTCCAGCCAAGCTCCTCTTCAACAGGAGCACCTATCCTCCTTGTCAAAAAGAAATATGGTGGCCTTCATTTGTGTTTTGATTACCTCAAACTCAATGCTATTACAAGGAAAAACAAATATCCTGTCACTCCTATGAATCAGCTTCTCACTGTTTTCAATGGTTCTTCCATCCTCTCCAAGATTGATTTGTGTGGTGCATATAACCTTCTCAGAATCAAGGAAGCTGATGCACATTTTACAGCATTTAGAACTTAATATGGCAGTTTTGAGTACTTGGCTATGCCATTTGGGCTCACAAAGTGCTCCTGCCTCTTCTCAAAATCTTGTCAATTATATTTTCTCTGATGTTCTAGATGTTTCTGTAGTTCTTCATTTACATGATATTATGGTTTTTTCCAAGTCTAAGCAAGAACATTTCACTCATGTGTCTACTGCTCTGGCCAGACTCAGAGCCAATAATCTGTTTGCTAAGGCATTCAAGTGCCTCTTCCATGACTCAAGGGTGAAGTATCTATGTTATCTTATTTTTTCTGGAGGCCTCAAGATGGACCAAGCAAATTTCCAGAAAATTCTTATTTGGCCTCCTCTGAGAAACCTCAAGGCTCTTCAATCATTCCTTGAATTTGCAAACTTCTACCACCATTAAATCAAGAATTATTCAAAGACTTTTAGTTTACTCACAAATTTCCTTAAGAAATATTCTTGTTTTTCCCTCAATGAGGAAAATCTTTGACAGTTTTCTCAGCTCAAAGAGGTTTTCACCACTTCTCCAATCCTTCTCTACCCACCATTGTGGATACTGATGCATCATATTATTCCTTGGGTGCTTTACTGAGTCAGGCTTCTAACTGAGGAAAACATCCCTTTGCATTTGACAGCCACAAGCTTCTTCCAGAAGAGCTCAATTATGACATTCATTACAAGGGCCTCCTTTCCATAGTATGGGCTCTCAAGCGCTGGAGAGCTTTTCATCTCTCTCTTTGTCCCTCTTTTGAAGGTCTCACTGCTCACTATTCACTCCAATATTTCATTTCATCAAATATTCTCACTCTCCATCAAGCCTGCTGGGATTAATTCCTCCAAGAGTTTCATTTCACAATCACCTACTTCCCTATCCACCTGGAAACCCTTCCAGATGTTTTTTCAGGCTGGGAAAACATTTACCCAGAGAGGGGGGAGGATTTCATCAGCATTAATCCAATGAATTATCAAAAATTAATCAAGAAAGATGAAATTCAAGCCTCAAAATTCTTTGCAGTGAAGGTGAATTCATTTTCAAATTTTATTGAATCAATTCATAAGTAATTATGGAAAGATTCACAATACAGAAGTATCTTTCAATATCTAAGTAAAGGTAAATCTATCCAAGATTATTCTCTTGATTCCTCTTCCCAATTTCTTCTATTCAAAGATTGGATAGTGGTCCCAAATGACCTCACAATTCATCTAAGAGCTCTTTGTATGCTCCATTACTCTCCTCTAGTTGACCATCATGGCCAATCGAAGATATCAAAGCTGTAAAGCCGTATATTCACTGCTCTGGCATGACTCAATTTATCAAGTATTATGTTTCATCCTGTCAACAGTGTTCAAGAAACAAAAATATTTATAATAAGAAGTTTGGATTACTCAAGCCTCTTCCAATTCCAAATGTTCTTTGCATTTGTCTTTCAATGGACTTAACCACTCAATTGCCACTGTCCAAATCCTGTGACTCAATTTTTGTCTTAGTGGACATATTCTCAAAAATGGCAGTTTTCATTCCAACAATATCTTCAATAACTTCATTGAATATGGCCCATTTATTCATCAATAATCTATTCTCAAAGGATGGCCTTCCTTCAAGCATTTTCAGTGATAGAAGTTCTTTTTTTTCCTTCCTTTTTATACAACCTTTGTCAGAAGCTCAATATTCAAAAAGATCTTTCAACTGCTTATCATTCTGAAACTGATTGACAGACAGAGAGGATAAATCAGATACTAGAACAGTAGCTTTTGGATTTATGTCAGCTATCATCAAGATGATTGGCACACCTGGCTGTCTCTGGACGAATGAGCCTACAATAAATCTGACCACTTTTCAACAAAAAAATATTTTTTTTCACTGTTTATGGAAGAGATCTTTATTTTGACTCAGTTCACATTACTCAAGACACTCCTTCCAGAAATGTATCAACAAAAAATCAATCAGTACAGCAATATGTAAAGAGAGAACTTCAAGTTGCCATAAACAGGCTTAAGAGGTATGCAGATAAAGGTAGAGCTATTCCACCTGTTTTTTATGCTGGTGAAATGGTATGGCCTTCCTCCAAGAACATCAAATCAACAAGACCCACCAAAAAACTGCAAGAAAGATGGTTGGGTCCTTTTCCAATATTGAATAAAGTAAGTACTCATTCCTACCATCTCAATGGATATCCTTCCACCCAGTCTTCCATATTTGCCTCCTTTAACCAGTCAAGACATCAACAATCCCAAATCGGCATCAAAAGCCTCTTCCTCCAATTATTATTGAAGAAGTGAAATGCAAAGTCTCTCAAATACTGGATACCAGGATCAAGGCAGGAAAATTACGGTATTTGGTGGAATGGAAATTTTTCAGTCAAGGCCCACAAAGATCCACTTGGGAACCAACTGAAAACCTCAGGAACTGTCCTGAACTTGTCAAGGATTTTCATTCTTTGTATCCTGACAAGCCAGGACCAAATTTGTAAGGAGCTTGATTTTTTATGGTGCTTGGTGGGGAGAGGAATTATCAAAAGCAAGTTCCACTCCTGGTATGCATCTTTGGAGGTATTCTACCCTTTTTGTTTTAAGAATAACCATGGCCACTCTGTGAGCACTTGTCAATTTTCTGGAAACAGGGGTCTGGCCAATCTTTCAACATCAATTCCAATTCTTATGGCCATTTTTCCTTGAGAAAATGGACCATTAATCTTTCAATTCAATTTCCCAGTCTTTTCAATTCCAATTCATTCTTTCAGCAAATTTGTTTTATTTTTATGGCACTGGAAGGAGTGGTAATTACCAAAATTAAGTTCCTCTCATGGTGTGCACTTCCTTGATAGGTCCACAATCTGTCAAAACCTCAATTTGTCCACTATGTGAGAACCTGGAATCAAATCTTCTTTTCCAGGTCCTTGGAAAATTGAAATAAATTGTCAACTTCATTAATAAAGATTGGAACCTCCTCTAAATTCATTTCTCTTTATTTCTTTTATTTCTTTATTTTCATCTCTTTCATTTCATTCTTTATTTTAAATTTTTCTCTACTCAATTCAAATTCAATTCATGAAAATTCATAAATCATTCTCAAAATTAAGCAAATCATGAAGCCAATGTCAAAAGAAGATCAAGAAATTCCTACCTCATATTTCAAATTCTTGGTATCAGTTTCAAGTCTTTCTGTTAATCATTCCTCTTGAATTCCTACCTCAAACTCTTTTAAATAGCCTTAACAGGCTCTAACTTGGTTTTGTGCTCAGGAGCTCACCATTCAAGGGGGGCAGTACTGTCACAACCATTTATAATACCCCTTGGACAGTTCTATGGCATATCAATGCCATATCTCCTGTATGGCAATTTGGCCATATCCATTACTCTTGGCCAAATTGGCCACTTTAATTTTTATGGCTCTGTATGGCCATTTTATCATCTGGGGCCAACCTTTCCCCTTCACCATCATAATGCAATTTATGGCCTTTCCCTGACTTTGGGAACTTTAGGAAAATTTCCCACTCAATAGGGGAAATACAGCCCAAAAGACTGTATTATGCTTTTTAAGCTTTAAATACAGTTTTGCACATTTGGCCATTCTATGCCATATCTCCTTTTAATATGGGAAAGATACCCAAATTCCAGATGACACCATTTGGGGTTCAATTGAAAGATATGCCCATTGTGTGCATTGTGCGCATTTTTTGCGCACTTTGCACAAATACAGTTTTAAAGCCTTCTAGGATTGTTTTGGCCAAAACACCAAAACTTTCCATAAAACACCTCTGCAAGTCCTAAAGCCACCCAAACTCCTTTTTCTCTCTTTCCTCCTGGAATTCAATCAAAATACCTTTGGCAACCCTTCCTCTTTCAGTAACCAAAAGTGTGATAAATGGTGTTATACACCATTATGTGCATTTGTTCACCAGCCATGCAGTGGTGCCAATATCAGAAGGCTATTTCAGAATCTCATCACATCAAGGCAGCAAATCATCCAGAGGATTCATCAAGGCTCAAGCTCAAGTGTTATTCTCAGATATCAATCATTCTATAAAGAAGTCATTGGTTATTTTAAATTATCCAGTATTACTCCAAGTGAATTACATGAAGGTTCTAGCCATGTTGAAGAAATTCTCCATGGCATCCTTTTGGATTCCTGGTATCCTGTAACTTGGGAAATATGGTTTCCTCCTGTTCTTTCTCTTATTTTTCTTTCCCTGTTGGGAGGGTGGCTGGATTGTGGCTTGCTGGTAGAAGCTACTGGGGCTTGTTCTTTGCTTGCCTCCCTCTTTTTGTTGTGCCATTCCTTTATCCTCTCTATTTGAGGTTTGGATGATAGTGGGTTCCATCAATTAGAGTATTTCACTATTTCCTGCTCTTTGAGGATCTTTTTGAGAATGTGCCAGGAGTTCATCACTCCTTGGTGGATAGGTGCCAACATTTCCCAATCTTATTTTGTGTAAACTGTGTAATACTTCTTGTACTTGCTCATTTATATGTCTATTTGAGCCCTTTGAATGTGATTTGTTTCTTTTGGAACTACTCACACTTAGTTCCAACTCTGGTTCAGAGGTTATGGGAATTTCTGGGACTTGCCTTTGGGATATGGCACTTCCCTGTGTTGATTCTGTTCCACTGGGTATTCTTCCCTTTTGTGGGATCCTTTCTACTTCTGAGTCTACCACCATCTGATTTTATGAAGTATTGGAATACTCTTCTAGTAGTCATTTGGTAAAAATAAGAAATAAAAAGATATCAGAAAAATAACAACCTTTTTATGCCAATTTGAGAGGGTTGCTCACCTTCAGACTCCTGAATGGTGGATCCTCTAAAACCTAATTTCTTGGCTTTTCTTTTTTTTATTGAAAGCTGGTGTTAGAGAACTTTGAAGAGTGTCTTCCACCAAGATTTCAACAGTTTCATGATTTTCTTCTGTTGGGTTATCTGCAAACACTAAAAAAATACAAATAAACATAAGTCTCTTTTGTAAAAGTGTTATTTTTTGGAAAAATATGGAAATTTCCATGTAAAAAACTGCTTTTATATCTCTTATATAAAAGAAATTAGTAGAAGAAATGAATAAAATGATTTTTTTATTACTTTTTTTTCATATTTTTATTTTTAAAGAGAAAAAACCAATATGATTCTTAAAATTCAATTATCATATAGATTTATTCTTAATTTATGAATATCTACTTTAATCACTAGATTCACTCAAAGAAAGTTCTTGAAAGTCTAAGGATGTGAAAACCACATGTAATACAATATAATTGCTTTCCAAATGTTTCAATAAATATAAAATTATCAGATAACTTCATGATTATAATTATAATTTATTATTGGATAAGCCCAATTTGAATCTTACTTGAAGGTTGTTTAAGCAAACATCATGGCTAGGTCCCCAAATGTAAGATTTCACTATGAAACAAGAAGTAAATATTACTAATATTTTACTTATAGTACTCTGAATGTCCTAATTTTAATGATAAATAGGATTGAAAAAGAATTACTATAATTAAGGTCTAAAATTTATATCAATTCAAATAAATAAAGTAATATAATAATATGAAATAATTAATATACTAATATATAATAGCTAATATACTTAATGGTAATTCATTATTGTTAGAAGCAAATAATAAATTCATGAAAATTTGTTCTTTAATAACTAAAGATAATTTATAGCTATTATATTACCAATATGAAAGTCATATATTAATATAAATACTATTCATATAAATAAAATAATTATCAAGAATAATAATAAAGAGAAGATAACTTACTTCTAATACTTAATATAATAATTTTGAATGAATTTAGGCCTAATAATGTAAATACAACTTATTTAAATTGTATTTACAGATACAACTAAGATAAATCACAATTTTTCTTGATTTTACATGGGATTGAGCATTTAGAGAGAAATTAACAAAACAATAAGAATTTTGACATACTCAAGGATTTAAAAAGTGATTACTTATTCATACAGCTTTGGAATTTAATTATATATCTATTTATATTTAAAGAATAAAGATAATTACATTTGTATTTGATTTATTATTGTTTTTGTTGCATCTGAGGGGCAAATAGAGGAAAAAGAGCTCTGTTAATATTAAAATACCCCTCCTTGAGACCAGAAGGCTTGTGATATCCACTGGAATTGATCAATATTTTAGGGTTTAGTGATGATTGCATCATAATTAAATCTTCTTCTCTCATTATTATGCCCTTATTTAGAGTTATCACAGTTCTTCTAAGTTTGCTGACATCATAGGCTTGGAAAAGGCTTGAGCTCCATGTACTTCATTGGTTTCAATCATAAAGTACTAGTCTCCACAATTTTTATCACTTATTCAACAGTCAAAATTAAAATAAGGTCATAGTTAGTGATCATAAAACATCATTTTTAAGATTTAACTTTGATCAGTAATAATTTTGAGTTATTCATGCTAAAGAAATTTGGAGAGTAAATTTTAATATCTTGGAATTTCCTTACTAAGCTTCAAAGACCTTTTAATTACATCATCAAAACTCTATTTGTGATTATTCTTCTTCTAACTCATTTTTTCTGTCAAAATTTACTTTTTTATACATTAAACCAAGATTTCATTGGGTTGTACTTTGATATCATGATGAAAATTACATAATTATTCATGTATGATCCATTACAGTCTGAATATCCACTTTTTTCAAGCTTGGTCCACTTTTAATTCAAAGTGGTTAACAGCTATTGCTATTTTTCTCAATAAACCCTTGTAAATTTTAGGCTTGTTTATAGCTTGTCTATAAGTTTTTTCTATGAAACTCTTGATAATAGTAGCAAATATCAACATTACTGTGACTGTCCTCAGTTGAAAATATAATATAATTAAATATTATAACCAAAAATTTATATAATTATTAAAAAGAATTACAATAAAAAAAGAATTTAATTCTTATTAAATAATTTAATAATAAGAAAATCTTAATAATTATAATGAGCTATAATTATTCTATTATTGTTATATTCACTGACAATCATAACAATAGGAAGTGTAAAGCTCTTATTGAGACAATTACACATGGAAAAAAATAATATTTATCCACTTATAAATAATATAAATATTATTTATAAAAGAAATTATCACACACACTGTGCAGAGATAATTCTTATATAAAATTCTATATTAAAAAACTAATAATAGATAGAAAATATAGAATTTTTAGAGAAAACTTACTTGTAATAGTTATTTAATACAACAATTCAAAAAACAACAGCTATTATATTGAGTAATGCTTATAAGTTAAAAACATGCCAAAAATAAATTTTCTAAAAAATAAAAATAACGTTTTTATGCTAAAAAATATGATTAAACAGTTTTTAAGAGGAATTTGTGTATTCTAAAAGATATTAAAGACACTAATTTTATATAATAAAATGTATTATTGGTTATTACAACAACAATCATAATTCTATTATTTAAATTCTTTAATTTTAAAATTGATAAATAGTAAAATAACCTAAGAATTACTTTCATAATAATATTTTATATTCAATAAAACTTTACCTGTTTAAATGTCTAAGATGATTGGAGTGATTAATGATTATGGACAAAATCAGTGATGTTTAGGCTTTTTTTATGCTTACAGAGCAGCTCTCATGATCCATAACTAATATAGAGGGTGTGCTAGGGTCAAAATTGGAAAACTATGCTTAAAAATGATGTTCTTAGCTTAAGCTAACTTATTTTTAATTCCAATTTAAAGCTACCAGTGTTATTCTTAACTCCAAGTAGCTTTAATCCTATTTTTGGATTAGTAATTTTAAGTTTTAATATAAATTAAGTTTATTTACATCAAATTTCATCACATGAACAACTTAAAAATAGAGTTTCAAGCAAAAATCTCTTAAACTCAATTTTTAATTTATTCTTAAAGAAATCTTAATTTTCTTTAGGTATAATTTAAAGAGTAAATTTCCAGGCTAATTAAAAATAAACCTTGTGTATAAAAGATACCAAAAATTTGACTTATACACAGATAACATTGATTTGTAAGCTGTGTGAAATCTTCAAGAAAATCAATTAAGAATTGGATTTTTAATGAATTTTTGAAGTTATTGCTATTTTTACTTGTAAAATAGCAGTACACACCAAACCTTAACTTTTGATAAGGTTTTGATGCTTTTAAATTCAAAGTTTTAAGCTTAATTAGGCTTTGAAAGTTCTTAAAAACTTTATTTAAAGCTTGCATATTGGGATATACCCTCTGGCAGCTTGAAATTCCTGTCCAAATCGGGATAAAACCATTTTAAACTTTAAGGTTGGACAAAAGTCCAATATTAAAGCTTAAATAAGGTTTAAATCCTTGAATACAGGTGGAAAACCTTAATTTAATCCTTGCAGATCCACAAAGTTGGGTACCCCAGCTCTGTTTGGTCTGTTTCCTTTGTCCCACCTTTTTGCATGGATTTTGCCCTTTTATTTATTTAAAGCCATACTATGGCCTTAAACCCTTTTAAATTGAGCTCATTCAGGATTCAAATTCTGTATGTAAAATCCTTAGCCAATTGAGTAAATCATGCAGCTTTAAATTTAAGTGTGAGATTCTTAAATCTTCTAATAACATAAGAAATAACCATTTTGGGGTATAACACCCTATGGGTCTACCCTAGGTTATTTTTGGTGTATAATCCAAAAATGACATAATAAACATAAATTTATCTATCCAAAAAAAAGCTATACTGATTTTTTGCTATTTTTTATTTTAAATCCAATTGATAAGTCTGTTCAAGACTAAATCAATTGTGTATAAAGTTATTTTTTGCCTTATGGGTATGTCATACATACCTCACATGCTTACATTGTCAAATGGAGTCTATATCTATATTCTTGAAGTTATTTGGTGGTAACTTTATTTTTGGATAAACTCTTTATTATGCATAATTTGAAAGATATGAACTAAAAACCATGAATATATGCACCAATCATAAATGTACATATATCCGGGTTATCTCAGTAAGTATTGGTTTTACAGATAAGGAATAAAGATGTCATATATGTAATTTACTTTTAGGCAATCCAATGGTTCAATTCATTTTACATGTTTATTCATTATCTTTTGAGATAATCAAGAATTTATGCCTTTTTTACTTATTTTCAGATTTTAATTTCAATTATTATTGTTGAAATAAGTTTTGTAAATTTGTTTTGTGACCATTTTGGATATGTGGTCATATCTCAAATTCTTACAATTCATGAGGGAATATGACTGGAAATAAAAAGGCAAATTGAACTGTGGAAATATGGAGTAAAAGTGATCAATAAGGTTTGATATTGTTTGAAAATGGCATAATTAGAAGTAAGGGAAAAAAGTGGGGTTGGGTTTGGGATTTTTGGATTTTCTTCTTTATTCTTTTCTTTATTTTTTGGTGTTTTAGGATACTTTTTGGGGAGAGGAATAATCAAAAATAATGCGAATTGTCTCATAATATTAATTTACAACATATGTACATGGATTTACCAATCCCTTAAATATATATATATATTTATATTTATATTTTTACTTATTTGATTTTTTTAATTGTCCTTTCTTTAATAAAAAATGATGTAATAATAAGATACAAAAAAACTCAAGTCATTAATTTCTTTGAATGATTTTTTCAAATATTATAAGTAAATATTATGATTCTTGCTATTTTGGGAGAATTCAGATGTTTTTTTCATTTTAAAAAAATGATATAAAAAATTTGAATTCTGATTTTAGCTTTTTTGGTGAACCT
Organism: Austropuccinia psidii; assembly: GCA_023105745.1. Lineage (NCBI taxonomy): Eukaryota > Fungi > Basidiomycota > Pucciniomycetes > Pucciniales > Sphaerophragmiaceae > Austropuccinia > Austropuccinia psidii. The sequence goes on from JALGQZ010000001.1 coordinate 29,667,118, forward strand.
ATTAAAAAGAAAGGTTTACATTTTCTGTTACTGTAAATACACACAAAAAAAATCTAAATTTTCTATTTCATTTTTCCAAAAAAAATTATGGAACTTGATATAAAAGATATAATTTCTTTTTTTATGAATGAGAATGGTCTTTGAGCTCTACATGTTAAAAACCTTTATCTTTATGACTGTTTTTCTTTTTCTTGATGATTCCTTTCATTCTTTTAGAATGGTTGTTTCCCCTTCAAGAAAACCAATGGCTTTAAGTTTGTAGGAAAAGTTAGACAAATCATCATAAGTTGATGCATTTTGCAATTATGACTGTACTTAACATGACTTGTTCAGCATCACAGTCAACTGGCGAGTTTTGGAGCTGATAATGTGGCAGTGTTTTTTCTTGCCAACCTGTGGTGAAGGAAGCAGTGCAACCCTAAAATGAAACGACAAATTCTTGCTGTCCGACTCACTTTTCTTTATTCCTATTGTTGATTTGAGGGGGATAATTAGCAAAAAAAAGCCATAGCCGTTATCCCTATGTGGGGGATATAAAAGTACTATAATGCTTGATTGTTTAAAATCATTATTCAAAAGAACAAGAAAATCTTCAACACTTCCAGTTTTTACAATTAAAGAATGAATTTGTTAGATTGAATTTTTTATACATTTTTTTTTTCATTATTTTCGAGTTCAGGCAAAATATAACGAAATGTAAGAAAGCTTTTATTGAGTTACTTGAAATCTATTTTGGTTAAAATTTGACTAGCTTTATAAATTTATTAATTTTTTCAACATCCTTTTCACCATTTGCGTCTTCAACTCCACCACTAACATCAATTATAAATGGTTGTAAGGATTCAATAGCTTTTAAAACATTATCATGATTTAAACCACCTGCAAGAATTAAAGGATAATAACCATTATTTAATTTTGTAATGGAAGTATCTTGCTGATCAATCACAATGTCTTTGACTTTCTCCCAGTCAAACGTTTTGCCAGTTCCCCCTTTTTGATTAGCGACTTGGCTGTCTAGTAAGGGAATGGCATGATAACCGGTTTGAAAGGCTTGAGTCAATTGATTTGAATTAGTGGATCCATCGATATCAGCTGAAACATGAAAAGTTTTGATGACAGGTAAACTTAAGAATTTCGAAAGGCCAATCGGTTCTTGGCCATGCAATTGAATCAAATCGATTGGTACTTGTTGAATCAACATCTCAATTTCATCTAAACTTGCGTCTTGAAAAACTCCCACAAACAGTGGCTTTCGATCGCTGGCTGTTGATAACAATCGAGAAGTTTGAAGACTGAACCAGTCATTGGTGATCAACTTTGATCGGGAAGTTGAAGAGTTAAGGTTCGTGTGACGAGAAGCTCTAACAGCGTTTATGATACAGTTTGCTTGGTCTGGTGTGACGTAGCGCCTACTTTTTTGCACAAAGATTAAACCAATAAAATCTGCTCCAGCTTGGCTAGCTTGGATGGCCATCTCAGGAGTTTTAATGCCACAAATCTTAACAAGAGGTTTGAAAGATTTATTTGAGGATGATAACGGTTGGACGGTCCCAAAGAGTTCTTGTACAAATTCGACCTTATTTTTAGCTTTCATCATTGACTCACCAACCAAGACGGCTGCCACACCTTCGTGAGCATATCTTTCAACATCAGCTCTAGTAGAAATACCGCTTAGAGCACAAAAGATTATTTCATCCTTGATTAAACTGGACTCTGATTTGAGTTGTTGAAAGACAGTTAGCAAATTTGAGGTTGTTTTCATATCGACCTTAAAGTCGTGAAGATTACGATTGTTGACGCCAATGACCCGAGCTCCAATTTGAAGTGCCAAATGAAGTTCCTCGGGGTTGTTAACTTCTACCAAAGGTTCCATTCCGAGAGACTTGGCATGATTGAAGAGATTGATGAGTTGATGCTTGCTAAGGCAAGCTACGATTAATAAAACTGTGTCGGCGCCATGACATCTAGCCTCATCGATTTGATAAGGGTCCAAGATAAAATCTTTTCTCAAGATAGCAGGTCGATTTGGGATGTGCTCAAGAGCCAATCTAACTTCTAGCATGTCAAGAAGAGTACCTTTAAACCAAGTAGGCTCTGTAAGTACTGAAATGACTGATGCACCGGCAGCAGCGTAGGACCTTGAGATTTGAGGTGGGGTTGGAGTCAAATCTGTTACAAAAGAACCTTTGGAAGGAGATGCACGCTTGATTTCGGCCATCAAGGCAACCTCGAAAGTTTTTCCTTGACGAAGACGTTGATAAAAATCGACTTGAGTGGGTACAAGGTTAGCGTTGAGCTTGCGTTGAAGATCTCGAGGAGAAGTGCCTGGGATAGATTTTGAGAGTTGAATATCAAGTAATCTTTGTTTACAAATCTTTTGAAGGATGGTTGGTATTGATGAAGAAGCAGATTGAGAGTTTATAGAATCATTGCTGACGAAAAATTCTGGATTATCGGACCACTTTCCACCTTTTAATTTCAAGAAATTTTTCAAGAAAGATTTGCCCTCCTCAGACAAAATACTTTCTGGATGGTATTGAACAGCTTCGATGGTATAAAGCTTGTGTCTGACGCCCATGATGATGGATGAATGTTGATCAAAAGCAAGGGATTGGTTGTTGGAAGAATTAGAATTCGAATTTGGATGGGTCCAACAAGTGATTTCTAATTCCGACGGTAAAGTTCCCGAGAGACCGGCCAAAGAGTGATAACGGGTGCACTGGATTGCTTGAGGAAGATCTTTGAAAAGGCTTTTTTGGTCATGAATGACGGTTGAAGTTTTTCCATGAACGATCTCGCCAATTGTCGTAACTCGACCACCAAAAGCCGAATAAATACATTGCAAGCCCATGCAAATGCCAAGAATAGGTATCTTGCCGGCATAATGATGCAAAACCGGAATAGAGATCCCGGAGTCGGTTGAAGGATGACCTGGGCCTGGAGAAATGACGAGATGGGAGATATCTGGATGATCGAGAAGCAACTCTTCAAGAGAAGATGCTTGAGACCTGACGACTGTTACGTGTGCACCCAGCAAGCACAAGTATTGATAAAGATTCCAAGTGAAACTGTTCACGAAGAAGGATGAAGACGATAAGCCTCTACTGAACTAATTCGAGAGCAAAAGATTGCAGGCGACGAGGCTTACCTATCATAGTTATCAATCATCAAGACCCTTGTCTGCTGCCGATTCGAATCGATTCCGGTGGCCATGGACGCCATGGTTGATGAGAAGTTGATGAGGCCGATGGAAGAACTCGGAGAATCAGATGATCGCAAAGGAAGACGCTGACACGGCTCTCCCCTCCGGCCATCCGGGGTAAACACCACATCAATATCAGCTCGAGTCACCGCTTAGGCAGCCGATCCATTTGGTCAACGTCAACTTTTCCGTAAATGGCATCAATTTCCATTTCCGGGCAGTCCCAAAGTCGATCTCAGCCAAAAATTTGAAAATACTTGTTTTTCAGAATGAACTCAACTGTTCTCAAAAACTTTTTCGATTTCGATTTCTCTCAAAATCAAAGCACCCATCATAAAAGTTGAAGTACTAATTTCATAAAATTACTTCAAATTTCAACCTTTAATTCGCTGTTGTGGCAAAATATACAATAATTTCCGCGAAGAAAAAAAGTGCTTTTGAAAACTTTATGGAAATTTCGCATTCCATCAGTTTTGATTGCAACTCCGAACAGTAAATGTCCAGATTTCAATATACTTTTGAGATTGCTCGAAACTAGTGTTGCTGATGTCTACTGTGAAGATTCGGGGACCGCCGGGTAGATGGCCGAGTACACCACCAGCAAACTGCTGACCTGACCCGGGTCAGGTCGCGCCGTCCTGACCCTGACCTACTCCAAATTGTCTATGAATGAGCCGCTTCATCCTTTCGAGGGATACTTCGATTGAAATCCTAAAAATTTCCAAGGAACTTCCCGGAATGGGGCCAAATCATCTTTCAAGGGCTTGAAAACTTCTTGCTTCTTAGCACGTCCTTCGGCTTGCCGTCTGCATGTCCTTGCTCCACAAGCTCGATCGAACACTCTTAAAACTTCAGCCTTACCATCCTCGGTGGTTTCCCAGTCATGTAGACCACCTTCTTATCGCAATCAAAGCACACTAGCATACTCTCAGGATATCGATGTGCGTAAATCTAATTGATACCACTTTATTCTTTCAAATGTCTCGTTAGAACTTTCATGGCGATACTCTAATCGAACTGATCAAGAAACTAGTCAAACTAGACGGTGATTGGATTCCTGCCGAACCCGGTTACTCTTTGTATATTCAACCCTTTATGATCGGGACAGGACCAGGTTTGGCTGTGGGCCCATCAAAGGAGTTGACTCTTTCAGTAATTTGCTGTCCTGTAGGACCTTATTACCCAAATGCGTTTAAACCTGTATCCCTTTTAGCCTCGTCAAAATACTGTCGTGCTTGACCAGGTGGCTCGGGCTCTTGGAAGCTAGGAGCTAACTATGCCACCGGACTGTTGCCCCAAAAAGAAGCCGCACAAGGTGGTTATCAACAAATCCTTTGGCTATTTGGCGAGCAAGACTACCTGATGGAGGTTGGAACAATGAATTTCTTTGTAGCTGTGCAAGACAAATCAGGTCGCGACCTTTTACCTTTGGGATTTTTTCACAAGTTACCAACTAGAGCCTTGACTGACGTCTTTTTGCCATCCTTGACATGACATTTGAGTCGAGGCATTACTCATTTACAGGTATCGAACTTGTAACTCCACCCTTGGATGACAAAATTTTACCAGGAGTAACAAGGGATTCAATACTATCATTGCTGCGAACCCACCTAGATGGATCAAAGAAACTGCATGAGCTACCTCCAAGCTTCAAAGTCTCAGAAAGACCAATCACTATGTCTGAAATCGTTGACAGGTCTAAAGAAGGCAACGTCACAGAACTCTTTGGAGCAGGCACCGCTGCTATTGTATCATCTGTTGACCGCATCAAGTATGTGCTTTTGTCCTTGAAACTATCAATTCCGGAAAGAAAATCAATTAAGTTAGAAACTTCAGGATTTAGAGACGTTTTTCTGACAGCTTTTGCTGCTGGGCTCATGTGACGCTGTAGTTGACGCTGCACCCCCACAAAAAAAAAATAAAAAATAAAAATAACAAAAATAAAATAAAATTGAAACAAATTTAAAATAAATTTCAAATAAAATTAAAATAAAATAAAATAAAATAAATTTAAAATAAAAATGAAATAAATTTACAATAAAATTAAAATAAACTTGGAATAAAAATAAAATAAAAATAAAATAAAATAAAATTAAAATTAAAATAAAATTAAAATAAAATTAGAATAAGATTGAAATAAAATTAAAATAAATTTCAAATAAAATTGAAATAAATTTAAAACAAAATTAAATTAAAATTAAAATAAAATTAAAATAAGATTAAAATAAGATTAAAATAAAATTAAAATAAATTTGAAATAAATTTAAAATAAAATTAAAATAAAATTGAAATGAATTTAAAATACATTTAAAATAAAATTGAAATGAATTTAAAATACATTTAAAACAAAATAAAAATGATTTTTGATTTATTATTTATTTATTTTTTATTCATTTTTCATTTAATATTTATTTATTTATTATTTATTATTTATTATTTTATATATTTTTTCTTTGTTTTTTATTTATTATTTTATATATTTTTGATTTATTTTTTATTCATTTTTTATTTAATATTTTAATTAATATTTTATTTATTTTTTATTCATTATTTATTTATTTATTTATTGTTGTTTTTTTGTTTATTTTTTTATTTATTTCTGATTCATTTTTTATTGTCTATTTTTTAATTAGGTTTTAGTTATTTTTAATTATTTCTTATCTCTTACTTGTTTGATTTTTTTTGTTCAAGTTTTAATTTTTTAGTCTTTTTGATTTGTTTTTGATTTTTTTGTTATTATTTTTCTTGAAAAAGTTGTCGCGGCTGAACAAAACTCAAATCACAGCAGCGCGCGACGGTGGTGACCCTGCAGCGTCGGCCGCGGGGTCAGCTAAATGCCCGCTGTCATTAGGTCAGGGTCAGGACGGCGCGACCTGACCCGGGTCAGGTCAGCAGTTTGCTGGTGGTGAGTGGTCTAAGGCGCTAGTTTTAGGTCGTTGTGATGTAATCACTAGTCTTCGGGCGTGGGTTCGAATCCCACTCTGCTCACAATTTTGCCCCTAGCAGCTGAGGTCTTCAGAAAGAAGTACTCCTTTTGTTTGGTTAGGCTGGGTTAGGCAAATATGATGCTCAAGCTATTGTATCCCTGTGCCAACGTGAATAGTGTGCTTTCTTTGCCTTGGCCAAACATCAAGTAATACCCTATTGGCTGAATCTGCATTTTAGCAAAGATAAAAAAAAATAAGCCCTTAATCAAAACCTAAAATAAAATAAACATCTTCAAAGTTATCAAAAACATAGGAATAAACTAAATAATGCAGGTAACTTTTGTCTAAGATCCTGGGAATGGTATGAGAGTTAAAAACATGCGTTTGTTTTGATATGCATTCTCTGAAGTCAAAAAAAGTGTGACTATATGTAATCTGGTGCAATGGAGATAAAGTCATACCTATTTTTTTAATTTTATACAGTTACGATCAATATAAAAACTTTTATGTGTTAATAGTGTGAAGACATGCAAAAACGAGGGACATTGCTAGAACAAGATATTGCACAAGAATTTCCTTTCATTTTTTTAATATAATTCCAATCCAGATGATGGGAGGAAATTAATTTTTTTTTTTTTATAAAAAATGACATGTCTTGTGGTCAGGCTGTAAGTAATTTGATAAATTAAATCAGCTTTTCTTTTCAGTATGAAATTTAGGATTTATCTTTCAACATGGTGGATGAGGGAGATTTTTATTGATTTTTTTACAAATCCTGTTTAAGAAAAGTCATATTTGTCAAAGAAAATGATGATGAAATTCAGTAGCATTAATTTGTTCAAAAAAAATCCACCCTTTTTTAGGTTCACTTTTATCACAGAATGTGTCTTTATTTTTGAAGAATCAATACAAAAAAAACTTGTTTGGCTTCCTTCACTTCTAAAATCTTCATAAGATTGTAGAAGAATAAATAGGGTATGAAGACTAGTGTGTTCCCAGTTAGATCATTTGTGTCCTATTTGATGATTCCTTTTGAATTACCCATTTTAGGTGTTGTCCAATAGCCAGAGGTAGAGTAAAAAATAATTAATTCTGTTTAAATCAATGAAGGGATCCTGTTATAACATATATTTATGATAAAATCTGTGGGTTTTTTATTTCTAGATTTTGGGAGTTTGCAAAAATATCTTAACCCAGGATATATCAATTTGTGGTTCTTCCTGGGCCTTTTGGTATTATCACTATTTCTGTGTATGTATCTGAAGTTCCAATTCATACAAGAGACTAGTCCCCATTGATTATGCTCAGAGGAGGTTTTAGAAAATTATTTTTGTATTATTCCTGTATTGTCACAGAATCTTTCTAAAATGTAACCTGATGTGCTTGTGGTTCTGCAGGTTATTCAAATTAAGCTTCTAAAAAAGTACTGTCGCAGGGTGTAATAACCATGGACAATCACCTCTTGAACCACTTTATGGCATATTAATTCCATATCCCATTTATGGCAGTTTGGCCATATCCATATGTCAGCCTGTGACTCAAAACCAGAGCACAAGCATGACAACCAAAATAACACCAAACATGGAACTGAGCTTAAACAGCTCATGAATGGTATTAGAATAAAGAGGAAATTCACTTTTTTTATAAAAATAAAACTCCCATAATCATAGGATAAGGAATGACAAAGGTATTGCTTCTCAAAGAAAGAACTGAGCATAAACCTTAATCTTCACCTCTCATCTAAAATCAAGAGGAAGAGGCAGAACCCCATAAATGGGGTGCTCCAAAATAAATCCATAAATCAGGGCTATCCAATGGTACTATCCAAATGGAGCTAGCACCAAAACTCTCATCCTGTTACTCAAAACCAGAGCACAAGCATGACAGCCAAAATACAATAAACCAATGGTAGAGTAAAATGCCACTAAAGAGTGACCTGAGGCAAAATATCTTTTAAAGGGAATAAAAAAAAGAGTAAAATAACCTCTGTTCAAAAATACATCTCCCATAACCATAGGATAAGGACTGACAGAGTTATTCCAGCTCAAAGCCAGAATTGATCATAAACCTGTCACAACCATTGGAAAAGACCCTCCCAATTGGTGTTTACAGAAAATCTAGCCTGAACCAGTTTGTGGCCAATTGGCTATATTAACAATTGATGGACAATTGGCCTCTGATGGTGTGAAATGGTCTTTGGGCCACACCCACCTTTCCTAGCCATCCATGGCCCCCAGGCCATATCCTTCTCCATTGGCCTTTTTGGCCAATTCTCCACCTCAACAAACCCCAGGAAAATCCCACTGATTTTGGGCACCTCTGGCCCACCACCTTTGATTAGGGGGGTTATGGCCTAAATGGCCCATGGTCCATAGGCCATGTACCACAGTCTTCAGACAATGAGACCCTTTAGGCCCCTTTTGAACTAAATACAATGAGGCCAAGGGGCACCTCAGTGTGCCCACCTGACCCCAATTTAGGCTCAAACTCTCAAATGACCATGGACCTCATGATTCAAGTAATGGCCTCTGGAAAGCACCAGAGGCCACAAGATTACCTCCAGAAGGGTTTCCCTCAAGAAAAGGGAAACACTGGGCTTCAGAAACCAGGAATGGGGCATACATGGTATTATATACCATTATGCACCATTTTTCCTCAGCAATCCAATAGTGATGCTTTCCAGACTTTATTCCTTCATTTCACATCATGTCACCAGTTCATCATTCCATTTTAAAAGAAATACTCAAGTTATTCAAGCTGGCAATCCATGTTGGTATTCACAAGACCATTTGAGGACCCCAATCACCTGGCCCTTCAGGTGTTGGATTTTTCATTTCAACAGTATTACCCCAAGGGAAGAATGGCTCAGGATTCTTCAATGGAAGTTTTAAGGGGTTGTTATTCATCAAATCAGTTTTCAAGGCATCAAGAGCTCCAGCACTCCTTGGACAACTCAATCGGAACATACAGGTTGTATTCAGGCAATCTGTATGGAATTGACCCTTTGGGCCAATTCATATTCCACTGTGGGAATCAAAGGCACACAGCTCAATTCTCAATATGGCCAGGTCTGAATTTACCCAAAACAGTCAATATAGCTGGTTGATCAACCCTCCAGGATCAGTCTGTCAACCTTTCACATATACTGGCCAGCTTACCATCCCTGGGGACTTTTCCCCAGTAAATTAATAGATTGAATTTATCTTCATTCTTATTTTCTTGGCATTATTGAAAGTGAATACTGATATTTGAAAGTCAGTCATTTGCACCTTTTCTGCACCTGTCAGTGGATATTTATGGTCATATACTTTACTAATTCCATTCTTCTTTCTGGAAGGTTGAAACAGTGAATTTCTGATTCATTTGGTTGGATATTTGGCTTTTTGGTGTTCTTTATTATCTCTATCCTTTGGCATATTTGTAGTTTCTCTTATTCTTCCTTAAAGACATATAATCTTTCTTTTATTTATTTATTCCTCCAAAGCTCTCCAAGTGAGTTCTTGATTCCTGAGTGCCAGGCCACTCTTGTTTTTGCCAAGAGACCCTGTAAAGCTATATTAATTACCTCATAATTGACTCTTTCATTTTGTATTTCTATTTTATATTTTTAAAAATGATTCATTCATAAATTATGACTCTTGAACGCTTTATGAAACTAATGATCTTTCATTTCTTGTCAATTTTCTCTCATTCATTCTTCTTTATAAAAAATTGATTCCTCTTTATATATTTCTCTTTAAATCTTTATAAAAATTCTCTTCTCTTAAAATTATGTGGCTGACCATTCTTGGTCATTTTTTCTTCCACTGAATTGTAATTCAGGTAACAGGTTAATTTCAACTTTGAGATTCATTTCAAATTCATTTCATACACAAATATTTATTCATCAAGATTCATATTGAAATATTCCTCAAGAATCTTGATACAAAGAAAGATTATCATTTTGATTTGAATTTTTTCGATCAATTTGACATAATATTTATTTTGACTTCAAGAATTTGATTGAACCGAATAAGTCACTGATTTGATTTGATTTATTGATTGAATATCTCAAGAATTCATTGAAATTTGATTTTGTATTGAGATTCCTCAAGATTTCTTGATTGATTGCTTTACCTCAAGAATTCATTCATTTGATTGATTTTATTCCATACTTATTGATTGGATTCCTCAATATTTCACTGACTGATTGATTGAACTCAATAAATTCATGATTTTTTGATTTTTATTCAAGATATTGGTTTTGATTTTTACTTCAAGGTTTCATTTGATTTTCCTCAAGTCTCTTTGTTTAACTTTAATATTATTCAAATTTTGTTTTCATTTTATTCTTTGGTATCCCTGTCCAACATTCACCTCCTGTAAGACAGACAAGATCTCAGGCCAGAGCTCAAGCTGTCCTCACTACAATACCAAGAGCACCTCTTGATGGTACCCCAGCAGTTCTTCAACTGAGGGCCCATTTAGACAGATGACTAGTAATGGAAGGGACAGAACTATTGAGGAAAGAAGGAAGAGGGACAAGAAGTGTAAGGTGTGGATATGAAACTTTGATTAAAAATCAAGTACTTTTCCTGTCCTCAAAATTTGTATAAGGTAAAAATCAATTAAAAATAGTATGAAATATTATTTTTAAGAGAAAACACGCCAATTTTATTGTTTATAACTTTATTAGTATAAAACAATAATATTATAAAAATTTATTGTTTTACCAACAATAAAAATTTATCCAAAAAATACTCTACAAGAGATATTTTAAGGCTACAAAAGAAATTTCTTCAAGAGCAATTTCAATTGGAATTAATTGAGCAAAGAACTGCAAGCAATTAATTAAAGAACAAAGTCTTTAAAAAGAATATTAAAGAGAAAACACGCCCAAAAGTGACCAGAGTGAATTTGAAAACAAAGTGACAAAGTTAACAGTGATGAAAGATGCTTTAATTCACTTATGGGGTGGTTCAGGGGTAAAAATGATTATAAGAGTTACAAACAATGATTATAATGATTTTTTCACGTGGTTAAAAGGTTCAAAATGATTTAAAAAGGGTGGTTGGAATCTTTTATTGATTGGTTTAACAGTTTTAAACTAATTAATAAAAGGAAAAGATTCTAACATGAAGAGAAAAGTGGGGCAAAGAAGACATTCTTTTATAGCCATCAATTCTCTTACTCCAAAAGTAAAATTTACTCTTGTCAGTCGTGAAAAACAGTCTGACAACAGAAAAGCCAATTATGGCATCATTGAACCCTGGTTTTAGACCAAAAAGGGCTGGTTTAAGCCATTTTTAGCCATTTTTAGCCATTTTAGACCCTTAAATCAGCCATTACTATAGCAATACCAGGCCTAGAGCCTTCAAAGCACGTCAGAATGTGTGTCAGAGGCGTAGAAACCAGTTAAAACTGTTTTTATTATGATTGTTTTATCTTAAGGGTAGTTTTACCTTCTTGGCAACAGCTAAAACTACCCCAGTTGGTATCAAAACCTCATCATCAATTGAGTCCACAGACCCTGTAACTTAATTCCAGGCCAAAAGTGATGAACTTTTGCGTGAATTTTGACATCCCACGCCTGTCAGCAAGGATTTTGGGGGTCTAGCTCCCCCTTAGAGCTGGAGTTCCTTTTCCCCCCCAAATTTAATCTTTCCAATTTATTTTTCCTTTAATTCCTCATCATGTATTATACTTATAATTTACACATGTAATTCAATTCAATTGTACAGTACAATACAGTAATAATTGACACCTCATATGTAAATCAAAGTTCACTTATGTAATACACGCGCACATTTTGACATTTCAATTGAATTCAATTGAAAATACTTTAATTCCTCATAACTTCTAAACTAAACACAACACCTCAATTTTAACACAAAAATTGATGGTTAACACCACATGTGGTGTGAATTAAATTAAGGTTTTGAGGATTTTCAACTTTTGTATTGAAAATACTAAAAACTTAATTTAAGCTTATTTAGAGTTGAGTTACAAAAATTTCACTCAGAGGTGACCCCACCTGATTTTTTATGAGGAATCCAATGGTGAAATAAAATTTATATGTTTATTTATTGGATAAAAAGTTATAATAAATTTTTTTTTTTAACTTTTTTCCAAATTTATTTATTTTTTCACAATTTTGTTAAAATTTCATTTTTACTTAAATTTTTCAAGTATAAATGTAATTTTATATTTACAAAATTTAAAGTAATTTTATTTTTAAATTATAATTAATTTTTTATTTTTAATATAATTTTATATTTATATTTATATTTTTATTTTAATAATATAAATAAATTTATTTTATCTATATTAATATGTTATTTTTTATATTTGTGGTCTTTTGGGTATATGAAATTACCTCTAAGGCTCACAAGAAGATCCAGTTCATTTTCAGGAGTAGTTAGTGCTATTCCAGGCATTTCAAGGGCCGCCCTCAAAGGACCTGGTGAAGATGATGTAGAGGAGGAGTGGAATTCTGTGGAAGAGGAAGAGTCTGATGGTACTGAAGGGCCAAATCTAGCCTAGTCTAATCAGACTGTCTCTCACCAATCTGAACCATCTTTATTGGCAATTATGCCCCAAATGACTCAGATTATGGCCAATCTTCAAAATGATTCATCATATGAAGGTACCAGACTGCTTTGATGGGACTCAACCCTTCAAAGTCGGAAGTTTTATTCAGTCCTGTAAGTTTATATTTCATAATGACAAGGAAAATTACTCCAAGGAAAGGAATCAAGTTCTTTATGGCACTTCATATCTCATTGGAAGGGCTACAAAATGGATTGAGCCTTCTCTTTCCAACCTCACTAATCAAACCTCAAACTACCACCTCAATAGCTGTGCCTCAAGTTATAAAAGCTGAAGCAGAGTTGGATGGCCTAAGAATTAAGGAAGGAGGTCATGTTTCTCTATACACTGCTGATTTCAGAAGTTTGGTGTCAAGAATTTTGGATTGGGGTGAGAGGGCGCCTATTCATTGTTTTGGAAGGGATTGGCCTCCCATCCTTAATTTTAGAATAGTTTGGGGTATCAATCTGAACAGGGAATAGGTTTACTTGCTTTTGGATCCTTCTCTCTCCTTGCCTCCATCTTAGGTTTCCCATATCCTTGATAATCTACTTCTACTGTCTCTCTCCCCTATTGTTTTGTTCCTTTCCCTTATTTGTCAAGGCCTTTCAACAAGGCCAGGGATGAATGTTGATGATAAAAACAGCCAATACCACAGAAGACAAGAGTGAAGTAAGGAAGTTTAGTCCTCTCTCACAACCCCAAAGCTACTTGCAAGTGGTGTTTAATAAGCCAAGACTGTTACACTCTCAACAAGAACTCTCAGGAGGAGTGTCATAGGTAATTATGTGTTGATTCTCTGCATTGGTATTATTGTTAATTATGTTCTCCCTAGCAATCAGTGTCAGAGGTGTCAGGCATAGTTTAGAAAGCTTTGTAATCTGTTTTGAGTACTCTTACTGCTACTAAGCTAATTACTTCACTTTCATCACACATAGCTGTGTTCATTACTTATTTCTAGGTTATTTTTGAGTTTTATTGTATGATTAATAGTACTGCTATATGTATAAGTTGAGCTTGTAAAAGTTATATTGATTTCTATAGCTAAAGCAGCAGGTACTGTTCTTATTTCTCCCATATCTTGATATCTATATTTATTTACTCACTATATTGTGTTTTAGTTCTGATTCTCTATTATTGCTACTGGTTTTCTTTAAGTTATTCAAGCAATAAAAATTGCTGATCTAAAAGTATTTCACTGAAAGCATTGATTCTACTCAAGACTTTATGGACATTACCCTGGAACTTGATACCAGGTACCATGAGAGGCAGAAGGAGAAGAATCATTATCAAGAGAAGAAGACTGAAGCCTCAATCTCAAGTTTTTCTCACTATAAAAACTCTTCAAGCTCAAGTCATAAGAAGAAGAATTTCAGGGTACAGAAAAGGGACAAGCCCCATTCTTCCCTCTTTAATACAGACCACAGGTTTATGGCTTCTTAAAAGGAAATAAGAACCAAGGAGGGTTTGCGTTCCTATTGTAGTGGGAGGAATAGTCTTGTGGCTTGTTTCAAAAGGCCTCAAAGCCAGCTTACCCAACCATCAGGCAGATTTCCCAGCCAGGGAAAAGCCTAAGTGAAGATCATGTTGTGCTCAATGGTCTTCACTATTTCACACCCAGAGCACAACTGTGCATTATGAATCCTGGTGTCAAAGATTCCCTCAAGTTTTTTGTTCTTTCTTTGTTCTCTGTTGTGTTTTACAGTATTATTGTTGATTCTAGTGCTACCAAATATTTTATTGCAAAGCAGTTTGTTCACAAGTATTCTTTGACCATGTCAGAACTCCCAGAAAATATTCCTCTTATCATTTTGAACTCCTCAGACTCCCCTTCCTTATTGGTGACTCACTATACTAAATATATTGTTGAGCTCCCTTCCTTCCCAAGCTTTGAATGGAGCTTTGTGGTCATTGATACTCCCAAGGGAGAATAACTCATATTGGGCTTCAAATTTCTTCATCATTTCAATCCATCTATTGATTGGAGGAAAGGGCCGATCAGCTTTGGTCCCAATCATAAGGACTATCATGATCCTTCTAATTCTTCCATTAATGACTTTTCTTCTACCAATACATGTGAAGCTCTTGTTGGTGATTTTAGAAAAACATCATTTCCCACTGTCACAGGGGCTGTTGGGGAAAACAAGAGTGGCCTAGAACTCACTAATCAGGGAGCTCGCTTGGAAGACTCCAAAGATTGAAGAAGATCAAATACAAGAATAATAAATATCTCTAAGAAATATGCAAGTAAAAGATGAGATAGAATCCAGGCCCCAAGGGGCTGGATGATGGGGGGAGTGTTTACTGGGTGGAATCCTGTGTGGTGAAGTCCTTATGCATAGGAGACCCCCCTGGGGGCGGAAGTTGAAATCCTTTCCTTCATTTTTGGTTACCAAATTCACTGCCAAAATACTATACTACTGAGAGAACTTGATCTAGAGGGGTCTCCTGGATGGTCTGTGTAAAAAAACAAAAGAACAAGAGAAAAGGGAGCCAAAAGGCCAAAGAGTCAACCAAGTAAGTCCTTAATCACTGTTTCAACCTTCCAGAATGAACAATAGAATTAGCAAAGGATATGACCACCAATATACACTGACAGGCAAAGAAAGAAAAGGAAAGGTGCTAAATGACTGGCTTGATAATATCAGTATTCACTTTAACAAAATGAAAAGCTAAATAAAGATCAAATAAGCTCAAAATATATTAATTAACAGGGAAAAAAAGCGCAGGCTCAAGGGAGGCTGGTAAATGTGAAAAGTTGAGAGCTTGACTCCATCAGGTTGACAGCTAATCTGTATTGAATCCTGGAAGCTGTATTGATGGTCTCATGGAATGTATACCTTACCAAAATGACAATTCAACTGGGCTGAATGATCTTCCCATGGTGTATGATTGAAAATAAAGGTCTTGATGAATCAAGACTATATTGAATGAATGTGGTGGCCAAGGTGGATTGTAGAGCATTGACACTTGGAAAATTGTTTTGGACCTTCCTCTTGAGTATCCCTTGAGAATGAACTGCCAGTATTTCCTTGGAGGATTACTGTGAAGGAGAATACCTAATCACTGCTTGATGGCCTGATTGGTATATGAGAGTAGCACTTGTCCTTTAGCCTTGATGAATCCTCTAGATGATTTGATGCCTTGATGACTTATGGAATTTTGTAATAACCATCTGATATGGGAACCATTGAATTTCTGGTGAAAAAAGATCCATAATGGTGTATAACACCATTTATGGCACTTTTGGGTATTGAAGGGTGAAAGTTTCCAAAGGTCTTTGAAATGGTGCCAGGAGGATTGTTCATGAAGGTTGAGTTTTGGGTGGCTTCAGAGGTTTCAAAGTGTTCTAGCATTTTTTGGCCAAATACAGCTTATACAGTCTTGAAACTGTATTTGAGGAAAATGCACAAATCTTTAATTTAAGCCCCAAATGACCTCATATGGCCATTTGGGCCTATTTTTCATAATACAATGGGAAAAAAGCATAAATGGGCTATATGTGCAAATTGTGCAAATCTGCATTTAAAGCTTAAAAAGCCAAATACAGGCTTTTGGGATGTATTTCCCCTGTTGACTGGAAAATACCAAAAGGTTCCAAAAATCTGATAATGGCCAGGAAAGGCCTGATGATGATGAAGGGGCCAAGATGCCCTCAGATAGTGAAATGGCTATAAAAGGCCAAGAAAGATGAAATGGAAAATTTGGCCAAGGATGATGGATATAGCATTTATATGCCATATGGAAGTACAAGAGGGTGATTGCCATGGTTGCGACAGAAACAAACATATCAGATTTTGAAAAAAGTTTATACTTTGAAATCAAAATGACTTGGACAAAGCATCAATGCCAAAATTTCCTCCAAAAGACCACTCCAAGTTACATTTTCCAATTGTCAGTTTTTTTTACCACCATCAAACCATTTTCCATGGCCCACATGAGCCTGAGATACTGATGGAATATTAAGGGATGGCTGTTTGCTTTGCCCAAAGGGTTACTGGGACTCCACAGGATTCTGACCAGGATTGAGGAGGAAGTCATGTGGAAATTTTGATTGTGTATCAGCCTTTGATGAAATTTCTGGTTTTCTTCCTGACCCCCCAGACACATGCATTTGTGTATTAGTGGGATTTGGGAGAATTTGAGTTACAGAGATATTCTGTATTGATCAAGTGCTTGAAGTTTGAGCCATCACAATTCCCACATCAATGTTGAGACCTGATACATTCATTAAGGATTTAATAGGGGCTATGAGTGGAATATTGGGACTCCTTGGTAACTGTGTTTAAGAAAATTCCATGCTAGATTCACTATCCAAGTCATGAACAGATCCTGAACAGGATTTAAATGGGTTGGAAGATGACATAATGAGTAAAAATCTACAGTAATATCTTGAAATTGATAGAACAGCTCAGTATTATGATAAAAGAGGGTGATCTCAGATGGAATATTTCAAATTTATAATAGATGAGTTCTATAAATAGTGGGAACAAAGTCTCTTGTGTAAGTCTAATAAAACTATTTTTAGGAGAATGCACCTGGTCTATTTTTAGCTCCTCGGCTTTTGTCAGAAACCACACTGCACGGCCCACCATCATATAACATGATATTTCCTTTATCTCAAAGGTAACCCATTTTCCATAGGAAATCAGATTCAATAAAAAATTCCAAACTGCTTTCATACCCCCTCCCCATTGTCACATTTTGTGGATTATCCAAACTCCCAGTGGATGCATCAGAATTCCCCAGCATTTGATATCTGGATAAGGGTATGTTTATGAAGGATTTACCCACAAAAGAGACATCACCTTTTCATGAAAGGCAAGACACTCAAAATCACATTCTAATATATTCAAAACCCCCTGCACTCAAACCAAATACCAAGACTTTAGCTCCACTCCAAACCATTATGTAATATAGCTATATACCTATGTCTGAAATAAGGTTTAAACCATGTACAATTCCCTGCTAGAATAAATGGTTTGAATGTTAATAACCTCAATTCAATGGTGACATATCACTATTGGAACCCCCCTTGATTGTCAAATCTGCTTTATCTCCATGTGTAAATAAACTAGAATATGTACGAGCATTGAGCAGCAAGGCATTTTACCCAAGTACACTCTTAACAAGTTCCCCCATCAAGATGTGACATGCTATATATATGCTTTATCTTCTTAAGGTCACCCACCATTATAAATGGCATAGAATCCTTGACTGACTAAAATAATATCCACCTTCATAAATAATCACTCAACTTTTTCCCGATTAATCACTCTCCTAAACAATTTCATATAGGCCACAGATATTAATAAAGAATTCATCCTTATTCACAATTCCCACAACAATGTCAACCCCCACTATTCCCCAATTTTTATATGCATGTGTCAACCCTGCTCAGCTCAAACACACTCTTCCACTGAGGGTTATAGGCAGGGAGTTGCCTTCACATCTTTCCAATATGAATATCACATTAAAAATCTCAAATCAGCCATTGAACCCAAAACTAATCCCCACATTCCTACTTTGGCATCAGGATCTGAGTGCCTGGGAATAATATTGGATAAAGTTTCCCAAATTATTGTTCTCAATTGACCAAAAGAACTTTCTCCACTATACTGGGTCTCAATTAAACGGCACTGAAACCATACAGAAGGAGTCAAACCCTTCCCCCACAAGACCTTGGAATGATAATAACTGCCATTCTATCCTTAAGGTATAATATACTCTGAAGGGCTTCATGCAGTCTAACCCCTGCCCTGAAACTGCTTATCCATTCAAGTATCTCAAGCTAAGGTGGTCACTCCACTCCCACATTCCATATACCTCAAGATATCAGTACCATATTTGAAAATCTCCAATTGGAGCCACTTATTGAAAACTATATATGTTTTACTCAATGTTTCTTCCTTAATGGTTTTACTGAATCTGTCGTAACTGACCAACCCCACTTTAAATGCCATAATGAACCAAATGATAATGATCCCCCTTGCACACAATAATTAGGCAATTTGATAAATTTAGTTGAACCCAACACCCAAAACACAACCAAAATAGAAAACTTTTATCCCAAAAAAACATTCCATATATCAACCATTCAAAAATTGGCTTTCCAGATTTCTCCAGAAGGCTGACATAATTGAAATTCTGCAACAAAATCAACAATCCCAAAACCCTGAAGGTTCCCCCAAATGTAATATGTAGGACTTATTGGTCAGGAGAGGCTTCACTGGCACCAGAAATATCAATAACCCCCCATTCATGTCCATTCCTGCTGCATTGGCCTTCTCAATTTATGTGGACTGGTTTGATGCACATGGAAAGTCAAGCTGCTTGGCCAGCATTGGATGTATCATTCTAATTTGTCTTAATCTCCAACCAAGTGAAAGATTGAAGCCAGGAAATTTCTATGTTTCAGGAATCATCCCTTGTCCAAAGGAGGCAACTGGCCTTCAATTGAATTACCTATTAATGCCACTCATCAAGGAGCTCAAAGAGCTGTGGCAAGGTTACCATTTTTCACCCACCTCAATGGGACCTTCAGGATCCTTTATCTGTGTTTCCATCCTCACTGCCATTGCATATGTGGTTGCCATGAGCAAGCTTACTGGATTTATTTCTCATCCAGGAAGCCACTTTTGTAACTTTTTCACTATTCACAATGCTCAAATTGAAGAAATTGGTAATTGATTTCACTACAAATGCTCATACCCAAACCATAAAACAACTGTTGTGAAATGGCTTCGCGCAACACCAAAACAATGACAAGCAATTTTCCCTGAGTATGGAGTGTGATATTCAATTTTGGAATATTTTCCATATTTGGATACAACAAGAATGGTTAATATCGACATAAGGAAAAATTAAGGCTTGGAATTTTGAAGGATCATGCAAGTTTCAAATTGTGCATTCTGGAGGACAAATCCAAGATATACATCAGGTCCCTCAGGAAATCAAATAACTCCAACAGTTCAGACTCAGATTCTATGACCTCCAAAATATCTCTTTATCAAAAAACATTGAGAGACCTACTCCCTGAAAAGAGATGCAGAAAAAATCATAAATGAGTCACTCCCCACTACTTCCACCCAACAAAATTACTTCCCAATTCCCACCCCTCACATGCAACATTCATCTAGTGGTTCTGTGGAGATTCCCTAATTTGATGCAGATTAAATCCCCACTTCTGAATTCCCCTCTGAGTTGGATATCAGTGCACTGAGTTATCACCAGATGAAGGGTGAGGCTCTAGACCAACTCTGAAAAATCATATTTGATACCATAATTCCATCATCATGGACATTGGTGCCATCCAAAATGGGTTCCCCCTCTCACGGTAGATTAAAAGCCACTGAATGGGGTCTTTTATACAAGGTGTATATTCCATTTTTAATTCTCAGTCAACAGATTTCATTAGATGAACACAATTCCCCCAATGTGGAAAGAGAAATGGGTAAATATGCAGACCTTGAAAATAAACTAACCAAGAATACATTCCATTTGATTAGTGCTATCAACATTTCCACAAGTTGGATGGTTTCAATGTATGATGCGACTGAATTTTCTGAAAATTGGAAAGAATTCTGCCTGTCCAATAAAATCCTGTTCTCAAAACATAAAAGTAAACCAAATCATTATTTTTATGATCAGATTCCAGAACTCTTCTAACGCTGGGGCCCAGAACAAGCCTCAGCCACATGGAGGTATGAGCGCTTGATTGCAGTATTTTCAAAGATGACAACAAATAACAAATTATGTGATTTAATTCATAAGAGAAATATATTCACATTGATTATATACATGAAGTGAATAAGACTATCTTTTTGTAACTCTGAATGGATGATATATATATATATATATAACACCTTAATTCAAAATATCCATCTATGTTCCAACCTTTCTGTTCTCCTGAAATCCCCATCAGCCCTATGTAAAATAAATCAAATTTTTCAATCACAGCCTCCTGCGCCGCTCAATCACCAAAAATATAATAAAACACTATGCCATGACCAACAAAATCATGATTCCCTGTTTTAGTACTTACAGATTTTTCATTCAACAAGGGAAACAGTTTCATGGATCAGCTTAGACACTACCATGCAACACACAAGTCATCCCACTTCAAGAATTGTCTCACCTTGGTATTTTCCAGCTTCAAAAATGAATATTGGCAACAATATATATTCACCTGAAACCAAAAATGTCAGCAACATTTTGATATGTTTTCTGAGGGGTAACTCATGGCAATTTGGTGTTATTAATAGAGTTTTTAAAGTCTCTGATCCATCTTGCATGCCGAACAATAACTCTATGATATTAAGAAATTTGAACATTGATGGGACTTTCTTACTAGATTGACCACATCTCAATATTTATTAAGCTGTGGGTTTTGATGATGGGCACTTGATTATATATGAAGAAGGAATAGAATGTCACTGTGGATTGTATGATAAAAAAGTGATGTCATGTGGAATTCTTGTAATTATGAAACTGTTATTTCATTATATGTATTATATGATTGTTGCTAAAAATATGGTTATACAATAATGCAATTATCTCATCTTTATCAAAAAAATTTTTAGAGAGAAAAATTACCTCAATATTTGGTGATAGTAGCATGCCATTGTGACAAATAAAGCCTATTAGGTCACATGGCCACAAATCAATTACTATTTTGACATTGTGTATGGTGTGAATAGGCCAATTTCAATGATAAAATTACCCACAAACTCACATATTACAGGATCTAAAATGACACAACTCTGCTATCATCATGTTGGAAGGGGAATAGGCCCATGATCTGAGTGAGCCTCATCATTAAATTTTGTCCATGAGAGTTTGGATGCTTGTAAGTGGTATGGGGCTGGTCACATTCCCCTAGTGGGTGCTGTGTGAATGTAGTTTGCAAACATTTACCCCCCATTGCTTTTGCCTTCATGTGCATGTGTCACACTTACACATCCGCACCGATGGCATTTTGTAGCTATCTCCACATGTGTCACCTGCAAATTGTCTATGCTTCCAAACATTGGGCCCTCATATGCTTTTCCTTTGCATGCATGTGTCACACTTACACACCTGCTGCATTGTGCAGGGGGCTCCACCAGTTTCACCCACAAAATGTCAATCCCGCTCATGCTGAGCTGATCCATAGCTACAAGAAATTAGGCGGACACATTCTTTGGCCTTTGTGTGCATGTCACACACACCTGCACCCAGAGAATTGTGTGGGTGGCCCCACCTGTGTCACATGCAGCTTGTCAATCCTGCTCATGCCAAGTTTTATCGTGGATTACCCGGGGAAGTCACACACCTCTCCTCTACATCAGAACTGGCTGAAGGACCTCTTTGATGTGTGCATGTGGAAACAGGTTTTTCTTGTGTTATTTTTACCAACATTTGGATGGTTGCAGGAGGATCAGGGGGTGAGGAATCTCAGTTGAAGGCACAGGGGAACCAATATTGGTGGATGTCACAGTATTTAGTGTAAGACCAGAGGGTGACATGTGCTTGACATTTTCTTGATGTGAGATTTGATTTTATCTTTCTTTAATTGAAGTCAACTACCAACAATTGACATGAAATTTTCCTTGGTGATTGGTCCTCTGTCCAAATGGGCCCTCAGCTGAGGAATTGCTGAGGTCCCATCAAGAGGCACTCTTGGTGTTGGAGTGAGGACAGCTTGAGATCTGGTCTGTCT
This sequence comes from Austropuccinia psidii, assembly GCA_023105745.1. NCBI lineage: Eukaryota > Fungi > Basidiomycota > Pucciniomycetes > Pucciniales > Sphaerophragmiaceae > Austropuccinia > Austropuccinia psidii. The sequence goes on from JALGQZ010000001.1 coordinate 29,689,514, forward strand.
TGCAGGATGTGAGTTTTTAACAGGCATGATTTTTTAGGATAAAAAAATAAAATGAAATTTGAGGACTTGAGGCAAATCAATAAATCAACATCTTGAGAAAGTTGAAAAATCAAAGTGAGAAAGATTTCAGTTCAATCAATCAATAAAATTTCAAATGAACTATTGAAGTATAAATGAATCAATGAGTCAATATCTTGATGAATTCAAATTAATAGTTCTTGAGGTAAATCAATCAATAATCAAAATCAAATCAAAATGAAGAAAGGTATTTTCAGGTCAAAAAATCTTGAGGTAAAAATCAAATATGTCAAATCAAATCAAGTTAAAATCTTTCTTTAAATTGTAATTCTTTAAGAATATTTCAAAATGAATATTGATGAATGAAGATCTGTGTCAGGGATGAATTTTGAGACCAATTTAAATGCAAATTAAACTTAGGACCCAAATGAAAATTGAGTGGAATAAGAATGAATAAAAAGAATGGTCAGCCACACAATTTTGAAAGAAAGAAAATTCCAAAAATTTGGGAAAATTTATAAAGAAGAATCAATTTTCATGATCAAAGGAGTGATTGAAAATTTAGAATTCAAAGAAAAATCATTTAATTCATAAAAGAGTCATAATTGATGAATTGTGAACCTTTGAGATATGACCACATACCCAAAAAGGTCACAAGAAGTATTTATAATAATTATACATTAAAAATAATTACCTTAAAACTACAAAAATGCCATAAATAGGCATAAAACTTGGTTTAACTTAAAAAACAATGAATAAAAATGTGAAATAAGCTATACCATTGGATTCCCCATGGTAAAATACACATATACCAATTTTATGGCATATCTGTAAAGTCAATATTTAATGAGTTATAAGTAATAATACCTTATAAAAACCATAAATCCTTAATTGATTCAAATACCAATGAAGCAACATGTAAAATAAATGTTACCATTGAACTCTACATAAACATCAACACATAAAACAATTAAGAAGCTAATCTCCAAAGTCAATACTTAAGGAGTTAAGCTGAATATATGCACTTTTTTGGTCAACACATATATTCAAGGATTTTAGCTAATATCTTTTGAAAAATGCATGATAGAGTGATGAACCAAAGATAAAGTCATCACGTAATTACTGTAGGAATACAGAGATGAACTTTATTTCTCAAGTTATAAACAAGGTTAAAAACTGTAAGGGATTATGGATTAAAATCAATAGAGCTGTTGACCACTTTGTTGTGAAAGTGGTCCAAACTTAAAAAAAAGTAGACAGTTAGATTCTACTAGTTCATTCGTGAAGAATGATGTACTTTCTATTATGATATTCAAGGTATAACCCCTTGAAATAATGGTTTGAAGTTTAAAATATTAAATTTCAACAGAAAAGATGAGTTACAAGAAAAATCATCAAAAATAGAGTTTGATTGATGTAATGAAATCCTCTTGGAAGCATAATGGGGTTATGCCAAGCTACTAAAATTCACTCTCTAAATTTCTGTAGCGTGTAAAACTTAAAAGGTATTAAGGATCAAAGTTTGACCTTAATTCGATCATTTATGATCACTCACTGTACCTTTAAATTAAGTTTAACAGTCATATGAGTGATATAATTGGTGAATACTGTTAGTTTATGATTAAAACTAATAAAATACACGAAATTTGGGGTTCTTCCAAGCCTTGACGTCATCAAAACTTAGAGTTATAGTGATAACTCTAAATAATGGTGTAATAATGAGATAAGATGGTTTGATCATGATGTAATCATCACCAAACCTTAAACTATTGATCAATTCCAGTGGATATGATCAGTGCACGTCTATTAGAAGCCTTTTGTACTCTAGGAGGAAGGAATTTAATATAAATAGAGCTCTTTTTACTCTATTTCCCCATCAGATTCTTACAAAACATTAAATCATCAAATAAAAAGGTAATTTCTTCATTCTTTATATGTAAAACTTTTATATCATTAAAGACCAAAGATAATCTTATAATAATCTTCATATTTGACGTGATTATTGCAATTATTGAACTGTTTTGTTTAAATTTCTCTTAAAAACCTCAATTCCATGTAAAACCAAGACAATTTGTAATTTCTCTTAAATTTCATTGTAACTACAATTTCAATAAGCTGTATTGACATTTCTAGGTGTAAAAGTATTCAAAATTATTATATTAAGTGTTAAAAGTAGGTTATTTCTCTTATTATAATAATTTTCTCTCTATTATTACTTTTAATAATTCCATAATTGATATAAATAGTATTTATATTAATTTATAACTTTAATATTGGTAATATTATTGTTATCAATTGTTTTTTATTAATAAAAAACAATTTTTCAAGCCTTTATTATTTGTTGATAACAATACTAAAGTGCATTTAAATATATTAATTATCTTATATTAATATATTTATTTTATATATATTATTTTTTATAATATAAATTATATTATTATATTTATTTAATAATATAATTATTTTACGCCATAATTAGAATAATTCTTTATTATTATAATTTTTTTTTATCTTATTTATTTCATTTTTAAGGACATTCATAGTACAATAAGTAAAATATTAGTAATTTTCACTTATTGTTTCATAGTCAAGCCTTACATGAATAGATCATCTGAATGGAAAATAAAGAGTAAAGAATCAAAATAATAAATTATGAGTTAATTCATTTAATATCACAGGGACTCTTGTGAAAGAAATAGTGGCCTGGAACTCAGTAATCAAGAACTCACTTGAAGGGCTCCAAAGGATAAAGAAATAAAAGAAGAATATATAGCTTAAAGAGAAAATAAGAGAAAGTACAAGATATTCCAGAGATAAGAGAGAAGCCAAGGGCCAAGGATAATAAAGAAAGCCAAAGGACAAGGAGCCAACCAAAGAATCCTCAAATCACTGCTTCAACCTTACAGAAAGAACAATTGAAGCAGTAAAGGATATTTCACCAATGATATCCACTGACAGGAAAAGAGAAAAGTGCCTATGACTCACTTAAGAATATCAGTATTTACATTTCCATGATGCAAAGAAAAATAATAATGAAGATAAATCCAATGTATTAATTAACTGGGAAAAAGTCCCCAGGAAAGAAATTGTGGCCAGTATATGTGAAAATCTGAAGGCTGATCCTGGAGGGTTGATAACCAAGCTTTATTGACTATTTTGGATAAATAAAGATGTGGCCATCTTGAGAAATGAATTGTGTGTCTTGAATTCCCACAGTGGAATATGAATTGGCACAAATGGGCCAATTCCATAAATGTTTTCTGAATGCAGCCTGTATGGACCAAATAAGTTGTCTAAGGAGTGCTGGAGTTGTCAGCATATGACTCAAAACCAGAGCACAAGCATGACAGCCAAAAACCATAAACCAATGGTAAAGCCAAGATACCACCAAAGCATGGAGATGAGCCAGATCAGCTCAAAATGTATCAAAGGAAAGAGGAAACTGTCCAATTTCCATATACACAAGTTCCATCATCATAGGACAAGGAATATATAACAAAGTCATTGCTGAGCATAAACCTTATTTTTCACCTCTCATCTGAAATCCAGAGTAAAAGGCTTAACCCCATCAAATGGGTATTTAAATTGAAGCGCTAGGTCAGGGCTACCCAATGGTACTAGCCAAAATGAGCTAGAACCAGAACTACAGGAGTAATGGCCAAAATGAGGTCAAATAAGGGTGAATCAAATATTCACCTCTCATCTAACTTCTACAATTTTAGTGTGAGATACCTAGAGTGGGTTTTTTTGGAAAGGGAACAATCAGCGCTTTCTGATAGTGCCATCTATTTTTCCATATCTCATTAAGAAAAAACGTTTTGGGGCAAACAAGCTCCATACAGATTTTAAGCTAATCATACATATGTACAAAAAGTCTTGTACATGGAATAACTTTGCCATATTTAATGATAGCAATATCAAATGAGGTACCATTGTGTAGAAAACATACAGGGCTACAAAATAAACCAACCTTGAGCTTTATATCTCAAAAACTGACAAAGTCATGGCAGCTTTAAGCTCAAAATCTCACAGTTAGACCAATACAGCCTTACCATGGGATAATATCCCATAGTTATGATTATGAGGTGTCAAACAGCCAAAGATGAATGTTTATACTTCAATACCTCATACTTCATTCAATAATGGGGTTCCATACAGGTTCTGTGCAGCATTCTATGTGTCATACACGTCAGAAGAGGGCTGTGTGGTCCCCAGATGGAAATTTTCACCCTGTATTGGTGAAAACTGCCCATATGTGGTGTCAAAACCACATCTGAGCCCAATACAGGCTATGCAGGCTTGTGAAAACCACAAGCCAGTCATTAGAAGTAAACAATCTTCACTTCCTTTATTTGGAAAGGTCTAGAAGACTTCTTCACCCAAGTTTAGGATAAAAAGGGGCCTTTTCTCCACCAGGAAAGGTTTTCTAATCCTGCTCTTGAATTACTACATAGTACAACTGTCAAAAACAGCTACACTGTTGAAAAATAATTAGGTTATAACTATAATATCCATTATAATAGTAGTTATTATAGTCAACCAACTGATAATTATTGCACCCGGGGCTTTCAAAAGTTCTCACCACCACTATTCCTAAATAGTAAAGGCCTTTATACCTCATTTTAAACCCTTATTATCATCAAACAATTTTTTTCAATCATTTTCACCATATTGCAGTCACAGTTAAAGCTTGTAATGAGTCTTTATTAGCTTCATCATAGACTCAGCCTGGCCTTTTTTTGAATTTTTTGGACCTTGTTATGCCAAAAGTGGATATTTTCCTTTATTTTCTTGATTATGACACTATTGTTTCTTATTTTTAGGCAGAAGATTCCTTCAAAAATAATCTATTTTTGATTGGTATATGACCATATACCACTGTGTTTTTCTACTTTAACTACCTTGTTGTGTGGTTGATTATAATTTAATCACCACAAAAACCTTCTTTTGGGTGTGTTTTACATATTAGAACACTTTAAGACCTCAATACTGTCCTTTTTTAACTAAAAAGGACACCTCTCTTACTGTAAACCAACAGTATTAGAGGCATGGTTGGGTATATTGATAATTTCAATTGCCTCTCACATAACCACTTTTAGATGAGACCTGTTAATTACAAGTTGATCTGTGAGATACTGGAATACAAACAGTGTACCAGAAATCCACAAGCTGTATTTTTTGATGTTTAATTGATAACTTCAATTGCACTGTCATAATACAAGGGTGTAATATAGAAATATATTGCCCAGAGGCCGTTCTTAGACATTCAAACAGCATTTTAAGAAGTCTTAACTGACAATAAGCCCTATTGCTCCTGTTTTATTTAGTGGAAGAAAATTTCATACCACTTGAAACCCAGTCACAGGCCAACACACCAGTGACACCCTCAGAACCAGAGGGAAGCAAGGGAAAAGGAAAGAAGCATAGTGAAGGCCTCATTACATCAAAGAAGGGGTCACCAATTGCCACCCAGAGAAGTAAAAAGCCACAAAACTGTGCATCAATACAAGGTAAAACAACCTTAATAACTTGTACAGGGAAGATTACAATAATTAACCCAGTTGTAGTGTCTAAAGGCAACTTGACCAAACCTGTAGACAATAAATTTGTACAAGGAGCAGTCAAAGGTAAATACCCTAAGAACATTAATTTGTTTACTTCTTGCAAACACTGATATGTCACTTGTACAACTCAGAAACCTTGTCATCCCAAGGAATAAACCAGAGGACAGAGAAGGCTTGTCCAGAACCAGAAGACCTGGAAGAGGACACCTTGGACACAGTGGTGGATGGAAAGACATTGATGGAAATCATACCCATCCTGCCATTCAATTTCCAATTCAACAGAAACCTTAAACCAGAGGACTGGAAGGATATGGATTAAGTTCCTCAGCTCCACCAACTCCTCAAAGACCTTTTTCAATGGAGCATGGAGAACAAGAGGTTCAACCTAGCATCCCACTGGGCAAAGCTTGGAGAAAGTAGCCATAAGATATTTCTCAAAGAGATAGACTTCAAAGACCTTATGGTAATCACCAAAGGTTGGAACCCCACCAGGCAGTTCAGACTCCTGGAGGAGAGGGCAACCAGGATAAGGGAGAATCAAGCCACTAATCAAGATATAGAAGAACAGCTGACCCAGATTTCTTCAGGATCACAAGGAGTAGGCCAAACCAGCTCTCCAGTAGCTTCACACCATTTGGGACCCAACAGATTGGTGGCCAAGAGTCACCATTTTTCACAATCCCAGGTAGTTTCCAGGAGAAGACAAGGATTCAAGGGCAAAAACAAGACCTCTTTCAACCAAAGGCAGAGAAAGTCAGACCCAATGATCCAGAAGCTGTCGTACTTGGTGAAAGAAGTACACAAGAGCCAGAAATAGTTTTACATAATTCTAGAATCAGTAGCCCCATTGATATAAATATTACCCCCACTCAGACAGAACATAATATTGTTACACGTGAGTGTAACTTAAACTGTGGTTACAAATGTACCAATTTTCTGCAAACTCAAGAATCACTTGATGATTTCAAGAGGATAAATGATAGGCTGCAAAGAAATGCAATCTTACAAGAGGATACAATTAAATCCATCCAAGAGAGCTGTGCTCAATTGAGCAAAGCCTCTGAAGAAACCAACAAAAGACTGAATCAAGTCTTTGAAGAGAAACATCACTGCAAAAGGGACAGGGAGTGTCTCGACCAAGACATAAACAAATTGCTTAATGTCTACCAAGATATGAAGCCCCAACCAGAAGGCCATGCTTTGGAGAATCCATACCACCAAGAAGACATCAAACCAGATGCCATATTGGTACATAAGGCAAGATCTCCATCCCAATACCAAGATGGAGATAATATGTCTTATTCTGAGAAGGAAGCCTTGAGAAAGCTTTCAGAGGCCTCAAGCTGGCTCAAATTCTCTGGAACAGGATGATATGATCATATGGAACTCTTTCATTATATTTATGGACTCTTCATTGATGTATCAAGCATACCAGACTACTGGATTACTTCTAGACTCAATACAGCATTCAAAGTACATGCTAGTTTTCTGTATATAGAGATGAAAAAAATCCATGGCAGAAGAAGCTGGCCATGTTGGAAGATTCAGATTATCCAAAAGCACAGCAATGGTACTTAGATATGGCAAAAGACCATGTCATTTGAAAATGACAAGTACTCTGTGGATAAATATCCATATGAGTGGTGTCTTAGACAGTCTAAGAGACTTAAAGCCATTGATCCTCAAATGAATATTCAATTGGAGAATAACACACTCCTAACACAAATGCCAGGAGAACTAGAGAATGCAGTTAAATGCAGATGAATCCAAAATTGAACTCTAGATGAAATCGCAAATACATTACAAAATTTAAGGAAAAGAACAAATATAGGGAAATATTCCCCGTATAAAAGCAGTGGTTTCAAAGAGAAACAACCTTTCAGGGTGGAGCTCAAAGACAAAACCAGAGAAAGGGTGGCAGGATTGGCTAAGAAGAAAAATTCTTGTCACAATTGTGGTTCAACAGACCATTATGCCAACAACTATCCAAAGGGAAAGAAGAAAGTCTATGCAATTGAGAAAGTCCTAGAGGAGGAATACCCCACAGAGGATTCTGAATCAGACTCTATGGGTGATGGCACCAGAGAACAATCTGATGATGACCAAGACCCAAGAGAAGAACTCCTAGTGGAATACCAAGAGGAAACACAGCTGGAAATTCAGGACATACAGCTGGAAGAAGGCATTCCACAGGACACTGCAAATAGGAACTTGTGTAAACACACACAAGATGCACAGACATTTCTAGTTACACCAACTAAAGGAATGGCATACATACATGGGACAGCCACAAAGATGACTTTTTGTATTGACAATTCTCAACACCCATTGATGATTGTCAGTGGAGCATACTGCTCAATAGTGGCCAGAAATTATCTGGATCACCACTTCCCAAATTGGGAAAAACAGCTCTTGCCAACTAAGGCAAAGAATTTCAAAAGTGCATCAGGCAGGTGACATCCATTGGAACAATTATCAAAGAGATAATTATACCCCATAGGAAAGGTAATATCAGACTCAACCCAGAGCTTGTTGTGCTTGAAGAAGCCCACATCCAAGGGTTTTTACTGGGAACAGACTACCAGAGGATGTATTGCATTGATATTTACAATTGTAAAAACAGGCATATTACTATTGGTACAAAGAAGGAAGAGAAACCTTTATTTGAAATATACTAAATATCTACCCATGACCCTCTAGAGGAATTACTGAAGGAATTCAGGGAGGGTCAATTCAGCACTAACCTTACCAGTAAAAAAAACTTAGTTTACTGAAAATGCTAAGGAAAAACAGACCAGCATTTGCCATTGGTGAAGAGCCATTCGGCAAAATCAAAGGCCATGATATAGAATTTTATCTGGATGTGGAAAGACCCTATCCACCCATGCTGAGAAGACCACCATACCCAGAAAGTCTGGAAGCTAAGAAGCAAATTGAAAATCATGTCAATGAACTCCTAGAAATGGATGTAATCAGGAAAATAGGACACAATGAAATAGTGGAAGTCACCACTCCTGTCCTTATCACCTGGAATCATGGAAAATCTAGGCTATGTGGAGATTTCAGAGCCCTGAACAGCTACACAAAAGCTGAGAAGTACCCTATACCTAGGATAAATAATGCCCTAGACAAGCTGACAAAAGCCAAATACATAACCAAGATGTATTTTATGAAAGGATTTCACCAGAATGGAGTTAAACCAAACTCCATCAAAATACTCAGAATCATATGCCATATGGGCATATATGAAAACACCAGGATGCCATTTTGCGTCAAGAATGCACCCACCCACTTCCAAAGGATGATGGGCACAATATTTCCAGAAGAAATATTGGAAGGCTGGATGGTAGTATATATTTATGGTATCATTATATACTCAGAGACATGGGACTACCATGTGCAGTACATAGACAGAGTACTAAGTAAGTGTGCACCCATTAATCTAAAAATTTAACTTAAAAAGTGTAATTTTGGTTAACAAGAACTACTGGCACTGGGACACAAAGTCTCAGGTCTTAGTCTGGCCATAGACCAGAATAAAGTAGCAGCAGTACTGCAGAAGCCAGTACCAAAGAACATCAAAGAGATGCAATCTTTTCTTGGGGTTTCTAGCTACTACAAAATCCACATCAAAAACCTTTCCCACATAACTAGTAGTCTATACAAGCTATGTTCAAAAGATGTAGTTTTTGAAATTACCAAGGAAAGAAGGGATTCATATGAGAGGATGAAACATGAACTCACAAATTCACCTATGCTCATCTTACCTGACTTTGAACTACCATTCAAGCTATACATAGATTCAGCATGTAGCCAAGGCTTAGGAGCAGCCCTTCACCAGAGACAAATTGTAGATGGTGAAACAATAGAGGGAGTAATATGCTACATCTCTAGGATACTTAAAGATTAAGAAGCCAGGTATGGGGCCACCCAGACTGAATGCCTATGCTTAGTCTGCGCTCTAAAAATCCTCCACTATTCTTTGGAGGGTACAGTCTTGGAAGTCTACACAGACTGTGCAGCCTTGAAGTCTTTGCTGAACATGAAGACTAAGACTACCAACAGACACATGTTGAGGTGTCAAATAGCCATCCAAGAGTATAGAGGAAATATGACCATCATATATAAGGAGGGAAAAAGCCACACCAATGCAGATGGCCACTAGGCAATGTCAAGAGCAACGCAGCCTACAACCCTGAAGTCACAGCCAAGATTCCTATCCATTGCATGAAAATAGATAGGAGGAAAACCTTCAGATTTTCTGAATAGGCACCAAGAGGGGGTACCCCAGACAGTGGAAACACTGAATCAGAAGGGACAGAAATTCCTATATTGGGAATAAGTTCCTCAGAACTTCATAATGAGCTCTTCAGTGCAGTAATGAAGACATATTCCAAACACAAACAGTGTGGTATATTGTTGCAACTCCTTCAACAAAAGTACAGTAGCCCAGAACTAGAATCCCACTTAGAGGAACCCTGGTTGAGGGACTATATGGACAACAGGTATTTCCTTATACATGGACTTCTCTACCATAGAAAGAAGCACACAAGTGCACTCACAGTAGTAGACAGAGACCATATATCCCTGATCCTTCAGGAATGCCATGATTGCCCCTATATGGGACACATGAGTAAAGACAGGTCCAAGGAAGGGTAGCAAGCACAGCTTGGTGGCCCAAATCAGAACAAGAGTTGAGTGAATACATCAACACTTGTGAGAGATGCCATAAGGCAAATAGAAAAAATGGGAAGAAGTATGGGCTAATTCAACACATAGAAGAACCCAAAACCCATGGGAAACCATCAACATGGACTGGGTTATAGGAATTGTCCCAGGAGGCAAAGAAAACTTCAATACTTGCCTTATCATAGCTGATAGGTTCAGAAACAGTGTGAGGTGCCTATCATATCACAAGGAGGACACAGAAATGGATACTGCCTTGTTATTTTGGAACAACATAATATCCACCTGTGGAGTCCCTAGAATTATCATTAGTGATAGGGACCCAAAATTCACATCAGAATTTTGGACCAAATTGTATGAAATGCTTGTTACTAAACTTGAATTCTCCACAGCGTACCACCCACAGACAGATGGTTTAGCTGAAAGGATGATCCAAACAATGGAGGACATCATCAGAAGACTCTATGCATATGGCATGGAATAAAAAGACCATGAAGGATACACCCATGACTGGGGTACCCTTCTAAAAGCAGTCCAGCTGGCTTACAACACAAGCCAGCACTCCACCACAGGGAAATCACTCTCAATGGTAGAAAAAGGGTGGAACCCACTATTTCCTGTGGATAACCTGAAGAAAAACCTTCTGACTCTCCACCCAACAGCTAAATACTTCCATGATATGTGGAAGAGGGCTTGTGATACATCTGCTATATACATAGCTTAGGCAAAAGAATACAATAAACAGAGGTGGGACAAATCTCACATGGAACCTGACTTCAAAGAAGGGGACCATGTATTAGTGTCCACACTCAACTTCAACAATACTAAGGGACCAAAGAAGATGAGAGACTAATTTTGAGGGCCCTTTACTATCAATAAACTGATAGGGAAAAATGCAGAGGAGGTCAAACTCACAGAGGAAGGTTCTAGGAAACACCCAGTATTCCCATGCAGTTTGGTTAAGCCATACTTCCACACAGAGGAGGATAAACTCCCCTCCAGGAAGAGAAATCCCACTGCACAAGAAATAGTGGAAGTTTAAGATTCCCCTGGCCCTGTGAGGAAAATCATCAAGGCCAGGAAGATGAGGCTGAATGGTAAATACCAAAGGCAATACTTGGTCAGATTTAAAAACAAGACAGTGGATAAAGACAAATGGTTGGCAGAGGATGCCATTCCAGATGGGAACCTTCACCTAAAGGGATTCAGGGCCTCTAGGAGGACTGAACAATCTCAAAAATGATGAGCCTTTTTTGGAGGGAGGGTATGTCAGCCTGTGACTCAAAACCAGAGAACAAGCATGACACCAAAATACCATAAACCAATGGTAAAGCCAAGTTACCACCAAAACATGGAGCTGAGCCAGATCAGCTCAAAAGGTATCAAAAGAAATAGAAACCCACTAGTTTGCGAATACACAAGTCCCATCATCATAGGACAAGGAATAACAAAGTTATTCCTGCTCAAACTTGTTGTGTAGCATAAACCTTATTTTTTACCTCTCATCTGAAATCCAGAGAAAGAGGGTTAACCTCATTGAATGGGTATTTAAATTGAAGAATTAAGTCAGGGCTATCCAATGCTACTAGCCAAATTGTGCTAGAACCCGAACTACAGGTATACAATTTTAGTGTGATATACCTAAAGTGGTTTTTTTTGAAAAGAGAGAAATAAGGGCTATCTGATGATGCTATACATTTCCCCATATCTCATCTGGAACAAAAGCTATGGGGAAAACAAGCTCCATACAGATTTTAAGCAAATCATACATATGTACAAAAAATCTTGCACATGGCATAACATTGCCATGTTTGATGATAGCCATATAAAATGAGGTACCATTATGTAGAAAAAAAACAGGGCTACACAATGGACCAACCTTGAGCTTGATATCTCAAAAACTGAAACATTTATAGCAGTTTTAAGCTCTAAATCTCACAGTTAGAGCAATACAGCCTTACAATGGGATAATATCCCATAATTATGATTATGAGGTGTCAAACAGCCAAATAGGCATGTTTATAATTCAATAACTCATAGTTAATTCAATACTGGCTTTCCATACAGGTTCTGTACAGCATTCTACGCATCATACATGTCAGAAGAGGGCTGTGTGGTCCCTAGATGGGAGTTTTCACCCTGTATCGGTGAAAACTGCCCAGATATGGTTTCTGTATGGTGTGGATATGAAACTTTGATTAAAAATCAAGTACTTTTCCTGTCCTCAAAATTTGTATAAGGTAAAAATCAATTGAAAATGATAAGAAATATTATTTTTAAGAGAAAACATGCCAATTTTATTGTTTATAACTTTATTAGTATAAAACAATAATATTATAAAAAGTTATTGTTTTACCAACAATAAAAATGTATCCAGAAAATACTCTACAAGAGATATTTTAAGGCTACAAAAGAAATTTCTTCAAGAGCAATTTCCATTGGAATTAATTGAGAAATGAACTTCAAGCAATTAATTAAAGAGCAGAGTCTTTAAAAAGAATACTAAAGAGAAAACACGCCCAAAAGTGACCAGAGTGAATTTGGAAACAAAGTGACAAAGTTTACAGTGATGAAAGATGCTTTAATTCACTTTTGGGGTGGTGCAGGGGTAAAAAATGATTATAAGAGTTACAAAAAATGATTATAATGATTTTTTCACGTGGTTAAAAGGTTTAAAATGATTTAAGAAAGTTGGTTGAAATATTTTATTGATTGGTTTAACAATGTTTAAACTAATTATAAAAGGAAAAGATTCTAACATGAAGAGAAAAGAGGGGCAAAGAAGACATTCTTTTATAGCCATCAATTTTCTTACTCGAAAAGTGAAATTTACTCTTTTCAGTCGGGAAAAACAGTCTGACAACAGAAAAGCCAATTATGGCATCATTGAACCCTGGTTTAGACCAAAAAAGGGCTGGTTTGAGCCATTTTTAGCCATTTTAGACCCTTAAATCAGCCATTACTATAGCAATACCTGGTCTAGAGCCTTCAAAACACGTCAGAATGTGTGTCAAAGGCGTAGAAACTAGTTAAAACTGTTTTTATCATGATTGTTTTATCTTAAGCGTAGTTTTACCCTCTTGGCAACAGCTAAAACTACCCTAGTTGGTATCAAAAACTCATCATCAATTGAGTCCACAGACCCTGTAACTCAATCCCAGGCCAAAAGTGATGAACTTTTGCATGAATTTTGACATCCCACGCCTGTCAGCAAGGATTTTGGGGGTCTGGCTCCCCCTTAGAGCTAGAGTTCCTTTTCCCCCCAATTTTAATCTTTCTAATTTATTTTTTCCTTTAATTCCTCATCATGTATTATACTTATAATTTACATATGTAATTAAATTGAATTGTACAGTACAATACAGTAATAATTGACACCTCATATGTAAATCAAAGTTCACTTATGTAATACATGCGCACATTTTGACATTTCAATTGAATTCAATTGAAAATACTTCAATTCCTCATAACTTCTAAACTAAACACAACACCTCAATTTTAACACAAAAATTGATGGTTAACACCACATGTGGTGTGAATTAAATTAGAGTTTTGGGGATTCTCAACTTTTGTATTGAAAATACTAAAAACTTAATTTAAGCTTATTTAGAGTTGAGTTACAAAAATTTCACTCAGAGGTGACCTCACCTAATTTTTTATGAGGAATCAAATGGTGAAATAATTTTTATATGTTTATTTATTGGATAAAAAGTTATAATAATTTTTATTTAACTTTTTTTCCAAATTTATTTAATTTTTTACAATTCTATTAAAAATTCATTTTTACTTAATTTTTTCAAGTATAAATGTAATTTTACAATTTCAAAACTTAATGTAATTTTATTTTTAAATTGTAATTAAATTTTTAATTTTGAACATAATTTTATATTTATATGTTGATTTTTATTTTAAAAATATAAATAAATTTATTTTATTTATATTCATATGTTAGTTTTGTATTTGTGGTCTTTTGGGTATATGAAATTACCTCTAAGGCTCACAGTTTCAAAACCACCTCTGAGCCCAATAAAGGCTATAAAAGCCTTTTTAAAACCACAAAAAAGTCCTTGAAAGTGAAAAATATTCACTTCCTCTATGTGGAATGGTCTAGAATACTTTTTCACCCAAGTTTAGGATAAAAAGGGGACTTTTATCCACCAGAAAAGGTTTCCTCATCCTTCTCTTGAATTCCTACACAGTACAGCTGTCAAAAACAGTTATAATCTTGGAGAATAATCAGGTTATAACTATAATATCAATTATTGTATTAGTTATTATAGTAAACCAACTGATAATTATTGCACCCGGGGCTTTCAACAGCGCTCACCACCACTATTCCTCAATAGTGCAGCCCTGTATACCTAATTTTCAACCCTTATTATCATCAAAAAATCTTTTTTGAATCATTTTCACTGTGTCGCAGTCACAGTTAAATCTTTTAATTAGTCTTTATTAGCTTCATCATAGACTCAGCCTGACAGGAGTGCTTGATTCCTTGACAACTGATTTGATGATTAATAGGCTCTTGAAATTTCCTTGATGAATCATGGGAAAGTATTCCATTGGGGAAATACTGTCGTAATGAAATAACCAACACCTGCAGGACCAGGTTATTGAGGTCCTCAAATGGTCTTCTGATAGCCACCATAGATTTCAAGACTTACTGACTGAAGTCTTCCTTAAAAATGGGTTGATGGACTTGGGGACTCAATTTTAAATGATGTAATGCAGTCCTGAAACCATCATCATTTGATTTCTGGAAAATATTGGTGCATAATGGTATATAGTGTCATATATGCACCAAGCCTGGTTCCTACAGCATTGGGAATGTTGATCTGGGTCAATGATTCCCTGATATTGAGAGAAATACTCTTTTGAAGGTTTCTGGTGACCTCTGGTGGTTTTCAGAGGCTATAAATTAAGGTTTGGTGTCAGTGGCAAAATTTGGAGTTTTTGGGTCCTATGGCCAATTTGGGCCCTTTGAGTACTTTTTCTAAACTGAGCTCAGGTGGGCCCACTTGTGGTTGGGACCCACCTGAAATTGGGGGCTTGTGGGATTCCCCCTTGGCCTCAAAAGGCCATAGAGGCCATAAGGAGCCTAACTGGCCCAAGAAGGTCATTTAGGCCCAAACACCCCTAATCACAAGGGGTGGGCCAGAGGCCAGAGGTACCCCAAGGCCCAAAATCAGAGGTATTTGCTTGGGGGTTGGTGAGGTGGTGAAATGGCCAAAAAGGCCAATGGGACAGGATATGGCCAGGAAAGGTGAGTGTGGCCCAAAGGCCAATTGGCCCACAAATGGGTAAAGTCTTGAATTGCCATAAACCACCCATTGGGAGGGGTATTTCCTGTTGTGTGACACCAACCTGTACAAGTATTGGCAGGCTGTATGTATGTTTAAGCAAAAAGATCTTCTGAAACTGATTCCTGATACAAATACTGGATTTGCTGGTTTCATGAGTTTGAGTGTGTTCAACGTTGAATACTGTTACCCCTGATAGTGGCTGTGACAGTATCCCCCTCTTGAAACCAGAAGGCTCCTGAAAACCATAATATCCTTCCACTCTTGAGTGTGATCCCCAATTCCCCAGAAAATTTTTAAATCTTTTATTTTTAATTTTATTTCCTCTTGATCATTATTCTGCAAAATCTTTCCCCTCATTCTCTCTGTTCTTTCTTTCTTTATTTTAAAAATTCTTCTGCATTAAGTAAGTGATTTTCTGTATTGAGTTATTTCCTAACTTGAGTCTTTTTTCTGCTTTGAATCAAGGAGTGTTGGTGGCCATGGGCTGAATCCCAAAGTGGGTTCCACCATCATCTCCAGCTTGAAAAATGGTTAATAATGGCTATATTAATGCCTAACAACCCTCAAGAATTGGCCATAAGTGCTTGAGGCCCCTTCTTGCACCATATTCTTCAATATGCATATATGAAAGGGGGGCTTGTGCCCATAATTCTTCAAGCAATGAGCCCAGATAGCCTTTTGAGGTCATTTGGGTACATTGCGGTTATTTTCTAATCCCTGCCATATTATGGGAACATTCTTGAGATCTGAAATTTGGCCATTAATGGCCTTTATGGTCATTTTTGATTTTTACGGCCCACGGCCTGCATGCCATGGTCTGTGGGGGCAATTGAAGTCCCCCAGGCCAAATTTTGAAGGGGTTACCAGGGGTCAAATTGTCCCATATGGCCTGGAGCTGCTTATATCATTCCAGGACCACAAAAGGGGACCTCCCAAGGATTGGAAGGGAGTTCCAGCCTTTCTGATTGGGAAAATAACCAAACATGGCCCCAGAACCTTGACGTAATTCATGACTTGATATGGATATCTGACACTCTTGACTTTTTTGCTTCCATATCTCTAGAAATGAGTTCCAAACTGACTGAACTCACTGAATCTTCCCCTTCTTTTCCATCACAGTCTGTCCTTTGTGATTCCAGAAAATTCAATTGGTTGGGTTCCCCTTGGTCAATGGCTTCTTCAGGTCATTGTTATCCATCCCAGAATTATGATTGATACAAGGAATTTGAAGGTCATTATTCTGACTCTACTGAATGCTTGAAGAAGGGGAAACAGTGCTTCCAACCTTATAACCCCTAATCTTCCAGATGCCATCATTGTTTTGTTG
Source organism: Austropuccinia psidii (assembly GCA_023105745.1). Taxonomy (NCBI): domain Eukaryota; kingdom Fungi; phylum Basidiomycota; class Pucciniomycetes; order Pucciniales; family Sphaerophragmiaceae; genus Austropuccinia; species Austropuccinia psidii. The sequence goes on from JALGQZ010000001.1 coordinate 29,706,412, forward strand.
GGAAGAAACCTTGTCAATATCCAAGGGCTCCCCTTCCCAACGTCAGGCAGTACTTGTAGAGTAAGAAGGATGATCCTTTCAGAAGTTCCCACTTTCTGATGCCCCTACTCCTTGTGGCACTTCAGGGTAATCCAACTGTAATTGGAGTGGTTTTCTTGATTGATTATGATACTTATATTTTGAATTAGTGACTGGATCCAGGAAGAGGGATGTGGCAAGGTGGACCAATGTTGGGGGACCCATTCCCACTGGTGGAAGGCCAATTTACTCCAGTTGAGAGGTCCCCATTTCAAGGATACATAGCCAAGGTGTGGTGAAGAGCTTGTGAAGAACTTCAGATTCACCCACCAATCCCAATGCTGACAGTGGTGAAGAGGTTGAGGTGGTACCTAGCTCCACTGGCCACCAATCCAGTACTTCACCTTCCCAACCTGCTTCCAGAAGCTTTCAAAGTCAAGTCATACCAAGTACCCCCAGAAACCTTCAGCCAGTCCTTTTGACAAATCCCACTTCCATTCCTCCTCCTTCACCAAATCCCCCCAATGCCAGGCCTGCCCTGGCTTCACTGGTGAGACAATCAACCATTCCACAGCCCAGGAACTCTCAAATGGTTACATCCCAACAGCTGAAACCTGTGGAAGGCTCCAGAAGAAGAAGAGAAGATCAATCACCTGTTACGTTTCCTTCTTCCCAAGTATTTCAGCAAAGAGGGAGTTGGCCTATCCAGGTTACCAGAGAAGATCCAAATATGGAAAATGATGGTTCTGATTCTGTGGCCAAGTCTTTTAGAAGTGTTGGCAGAAATATTAGGGAGGTGATGACCTCTGCTAATGTTAGGATGATTCCTGGCACTGCTTCTGAGGAGATGGCTTCTAAATTTGCATGGTATGAGGATGAGTTGTTTATTGATTTCCAGAGAGCCTTCAAGGATTTATGTAGAGATAACTAGTTTTATTTTCCTTATTTTGTTTGTTTTCAATTTAATCCCCATTCTTATAAATACTAAAATGAAAAAATAAATGGAACCTCCCAATACATAATATGGCAGGGGATGCTGCTGCTTTATAAACAAAGAAAAGAAAACAAGAATTATACAATTAAAGAGGGAAAAGAAATATAAGAGAAAAGGAGAGTCAAGAAAACTATGAGGGGGTCCTTCTTTTGGTGAGTTGCTTGAATTTTTCCCATAAATTTTCGTGAAAGATAAAACCAAGCATTTGTTGCTCACAGAGTGGCTAATGTGTTGTTTTACAAGTAGAAACCCTCAGAGATGCATACCAGGAGATGGGACTTACTTTCATAACTTCAACTACCCATCAAGCACCATAATGAAAGAGGAAATCTTTTCCATAAATTACTTTGAGTTATGAATGTTTTGAATAATGATAAATTTCATAATTTGGAAAAAGAAAATAAGAATCAAAAAAGGAAATCTGGCCATATTTTGATGAAAGTTCCAAATTTGAGGTTATTGATGTTTCAAGGCCTTCTGGATCTGTCCAAAGGATTGAATAGTGCTCAAAAAGTGGCCAAAGTAATGCTTACAGATAATTTGGGTAGAATACACCCTTAAAGGTGCATTTCAGGAGAGGAACTTACTTTTGTAAAATCCAATCCCCACCAAGAACCATAAAATTAACCTCTTTTGGTATTTGGGCCAGTCTTGTCAGAGTACAAGGTGTGGAAATCCTTGAGAAGGTCTGGTGATTTTGTAAGGTCAGAAGCTTGCTACCAAGCTGTTCTTTCTGGGTCTTAACTGAACATTTTAACTCTAAAAGATACCTTAATTCACCTCTATCAAGTTTTGAGTCCAGAACCTGTGCCACTTTCCATTCCTCCTTCTCCTCCACTAGGACTGGTGGTGGTGGCAATTGATGTTGTTTTGGGATATTTGATTGCTTTACTGGTTCTAATAAGGACACATGAAATACTGGTTGAACTGACTTCCATTGTTAAGGAAACTTGAGGTGATATGCATGGCTGCCAATTTTCTTCAAGACTTCAAAGGGTCCCAACCATCTCTCTAAAGGTTTCTTGTTGGGTCTTGAAGTCTTCATATTCTTTGAAGCTAGCCATAATTTGCCCTCAGGCTGGAAATAAGGTTTAATTGACCTATTTTTATCTGAATACTTATTGAATTGCTTTATTTCTGACTCTAATTCCTCTTTGACTAATTTCTGTCCTGATTGTATTTTTTTTGATAAATTTCCAGAATTCGTGTCTTTATAAATGTGAAATGAATCAAAACTGGAACTTTGTCCATAAATGATGAAAAAAGGTGATTGCTTTGTTGATAAATCTTCTGCATTATTATAGGAATATTCAGCAAGAGGGAGCCAGAGGTGCCAGTCATCTTGATGGCAGCTGACATACATCTAAAGATACTTTTCTAGAATCTGATTCACCCTCTCTGTCTGTCCATATGTTTCAGGATGAAAAGAAGTTGAAAGATCTCTTGATATCTTCAACTGCTGACATAATTGGGTCCAGAATGATGAACAAAATAAGAAACCTCTATAACTGACAATACTGACTGGAAGACCATTCTTGGAAATGAAATGTCTGGTAAAGATTTGAGATAGGTCCAAGGCTGTAATTGGTGAAAAAGTTGGAATGAATATTTCTATTTTTGAAAATCTGTCCACAACTACTCAAATTGAGTAAACGCTGTTGGAAAATGGAAGTTGAGTGATAAATTCCATTGATAATAAATTCCAAGGACAAGATGGAATTTGAAGAGGCTAGAGTAATCCAAACTTCTTATGATTAATGTTTTTGTTTCTTGAACATTGCTGACGTGAGGACACATAGTCCTTGATAATTTGTTTCCTTCCATCCAAATAAAAATACCTCTTGATGAGATTGAGGGTGTTCTCCTTACCAGGGTGGCCAGGCAATGGTGAGTCATGACACTTTTAAAGGATATTCAATTGGATCTCTTGATTTCTTGGAATACCACTCAATCTTTGAATAGAAATAACTTGGCATGAGGTTTGAGGGAACAATTTGGTACCAATATGCCTCTTGCTAGTTTCTTCAGTACTTATTTATAATTGTTGTTTTTCCATGATTCTTTTTGAATTTGGTAAAATGAATCTGAGAACAATTATACTTTTATTGAAAAGAATCTTGATTCTTGAATTCCATCTTGCTTAAGAGCTTGATGAAAATTTTAAGGATTCTTGTTGATCAATTCCAGCCCCCTCTCTGGGTATACGTTGTCCCAACATGACAAGGCATCAGCTAAAGTGGTCAGCCTGCTTGGGCTGTAAGTAGTAGTGAAGTGAAAATAAGAGAGAAATTCAGCCCAGAAGGCTAGATGACAAGTAAGAACTTTGGAAGACATCAAGTATTGAAGAGAATAGGGGTCTTTCAAGACTTCAAAGGAGTTTGAAAGAGAAAGAATAAAGGCTCTCCAGTGCTTGAGAGTCCAGACTATGCCAAGGAGCTCCTTGTAATTAATTTCATAGTTGAGCTCAGCTGGGAGGAGCTTGCGACTATCAAATTCAATGAGATTCTTTCCTGATTCATTCACCTGACTCAGTACAGCACCCAAAGCATCAGTCTCCACAATAGTTTGTGGAGGAGGATTGAAATGAAAAGGGATAGAGGCATTGGTGAATGATTCTTTGAGTAATTGAAAATGACTGAGAGCTTCCTCATTGAAGATAAAGCAAGGATGTTTTTTAAGAAGGGAAGTGGGAGCAGTGCCTTCTTTGAAGTAATTTCTATTGAAACAACAATATAAATTGGCAAAACCAAGAAAGGATTGAAGAGCTTTATTGTTCTTGGGTTGTGGCCAATTGAGGATTTGTTGAGCGTTTGAAGAATCCATCTTGAGGCCATAATCTGAAACAACATAGCCAATCTAATCCACACTTGAGGCATGGAATACACACTTTGAGGCTTTGTAAAACAGATTATTGTCCCTCAGCCTTTGAAGGGAAGAGGCCACATGTTTGACATTTTCCGTCTCAGAACCAGAGAAGACCATAATCTCATCCAAATAAACTACAGAAAAAATATTAATAAAATCTGAAAATATATCATTTACAAGATTCTGGAATGAAGCAGAAGCATTGGTTAAGCCAAATGGCATAATAAAATAATCAAAACTACCATATTTGGTTCTGAAGGCTGTCAAATGCTCATCCCCCTCTTGAATTGTCAGGAGATTATAGCTACCACACGGCTGTATCTTGAAGAAGATATTGAAACCATTGAATGCTGTGAGAAGCTGGTTCATAGGAAATACAGGATACCTGTTCTTCCCAGTGACAGAATTTAGTTTTCTGTAGTCAACACAAAAAGGGAGGCCACCATCCTTTTTCTTAACAAAAATGAAAGATGTACCTGTTGAAGAGGAGCTTGGCCTGATGAAACCTTTCTCTAAATTATCTGAAATTCAGGCCAATATTATTTCTGACTCATGATTTGATAAAGAGTAGATAGCACGAACTGGTGGTATAAGAGCTTCCAGTTTGATATGATGATCACAGGAATGGTGTGGAGGATGTTTCTCTGCCTTCACCTTGGAAAAATTATCCAAATAATGGCTATAAGCAGGAGGGAAACCTTTCAGCACAGCTTCCATTTTTTCTGGCTCTTCCTCATCATAATACTTCTCCTTCAGGGAACCATGGAAGGATAAAGGAGGAAGGACCATATCCCCCTTTAATAGATGAAGTCAAGATATAGAAACATCTTCTCCAAAATCTTTGATCTTTGTGAAGACTTCATCTATTGATGGAAGTAATTACTGAGAGGGCATGATGGGAGGGATATGGACAGAAGGAGGAAGGGAAGGTGTCTTAATTTTACCAAACAGAGCAACACTGTTGACAGCAGTGGCCAAGGCATTACTAGTAGAAGAATTATTACCACTAGAATCATAAGTAATAAATCCATTTTTCCAATCAATAATGAAATTAAAATGGTAAAAGAAATCATAGCCCAATATAAGGTATTCTCCCTTGGGTTAATCTATAATACAAAAATTCCTATTCAAGGCTTTGGAATGCGGTCAAGCCAACAATCCATGTGGTATGATGAGTGATGAACAAGGAGGTGGATTCATTAGAATCAAAAATGAAAAGCGGAATATTTTCAGGGAGCTCTAACATGGTCAATGAGTACTTGAAAACAAAATTCTTTGCAATAAAGGATTTTGTAGCCCCAGAATCCATTATAGTACTATAAAAACATTTCAGAATAAGAAGGAACAATAAGAAATTTTAAAGATGTGTTGACACTATTATTCAGAGCGCTTCATTGTGCTCTTGAAGGAAATAAGCTAGAGCCATTGAGCACATCATGATTCTTATTTAGGCTTTCCCCCTCTTGATGACCCTGGGCTCATTTGAGGCCTCTTGCAGAATTTTTCAATTGTGTGCTTTTGGCGACAATGAGTGCATAAACCTTCTTGAATCCACCTCTTCTTTTTAGAACTTATTACTTTATTGTCCTTATTGAGGAGAGAAGCATGAGGTTTATTGTTTGAGACTTAAAAATTCTTCCATTTCTTGCTCTTCTTGTGATGAGGCTTCTTGGAAGACAAATCCTGAGGAGGCTTGAAATAATTGGATCCAGTGACTAGAGGCTTCTTTTCTTTATTACTTCCCCTTTCTTTCTGCATCTCATGGTACCTGGTATCTAATTCCAAAGTAATATCCATGAGTTCTTGAAGGCTATCAAAAGTACCAGGATAGGAAGCCAACTGGTCCAAAGGTCTTGATGCCAATACTCTTCTATAAACATGAATATAAGCCCTTTCTCCCCAATTTCCAATTCTTGACATTAAGCTTCTGCAAGAAGCAATATACAAGGAGACATGACCACTTTCCTTCATCTTTAAATTATCCACTTCTTTTTCAGATTTCCTGACTTCATTGGGATCACCAAATAGAGTGAATAACTGGGTTTCAAAAATTTTCCAGTTATACTTGAGGGATATGGTTCAATCCATTTTACAGCTCTATCAGTGAGAAAAGAAGCTTAGTGAAGAAACTTCTTCCTTTCTGGGTCATTATCAAAACTTAATTGACAGCATTGGATAAATCCTCTCAATTCATGGGCTTGAGTACCATCAAAGGAATTATGTGCCTCCATTGATAGAGTCTTGAATTGTCCCAGGGGACAACCACTTGAGTGAGCTGTCCCATGAATTGAGTCATTTGCTCCATAATCTTGGGAAAATTTGGTTCAGATTGAGAAAAAAGAGGTTGATTAGAAAGCGCTAGATTTGAAGTGTCAGAAGCCTCAGGGGCACCTGCCAAGTCAGAAGCCTCAGGGGCACCTGCCAAGTCAGCTACCACTTCAGCTTCCTCAGACTCCTCCTCACCTATTCATCTTAAGCTTCCCCTAATCTGCTTCTAGGCCCTTGAGAAATGATAGTTTAGCCACCCATTAACCCAGAGAATGATCTTGATTTTCTAGACTTCACATATCCTCTTCTGGAGGGTGCTTCTACTACTATTGGTGGTCCCATGTCCATATTTGCACTCAGTTGATTAACTGATAGTGTGTGTTCAAGAGAATCCCTTGCTGTAGGAGTGAGAACAGCTTGATGTCTTTGGGATCTTGTATTTTTGGCTGGAGGGCTATGCTGAACTGCGTTCTTGAATAATAAGAAAGTAAAAGTTGATGATACTTGAGAACACAAAATAAGGCTTAACCATATCAAATCAAATTAAATGAGAATCTTGAGTAATCAATCAAAATCTTGAAGAACTTCAAATCAATAAATGAAATTCAAGTCAATTCGAAATCAGAATTGGTTATTTCTTGAGGAATTCAATCAATCAGTCAATATCTTTTGGAATAAAATTCAATAAATCAATCAGAATAAACTCTTGAGGATAAATTGGCTATCTTTAGATATAAAAGTCAAGTCACTCAAATCAATGAAATCTTGAAGTGAAAATTAGTATCTTGAGGATTCCCAATCACCAAATAACCAACCAATCAAAAACTGAACACCTGAGTTAATACAGAAAATGAAATTGAGAATGAAATGAAAAGGTAAGCAGAGCTAAGAAGTGAAAAAGAGTCAATTTTCATATGAATGGGATGAAAATTGAGGAGAAATTGTTAGTGATAAAAATCATCAATAATGAAGAGGTCATAATTGATCAATGAGAGAAATGAATCTTAAAAGAATGGAAAGAAAGAAACAATTGTGAGTTAATTGATATAATGTCACAGGGGCTCTTCAAAGTGAAGAGGGCCTGGCACTCAGAAAACTGGAACTCACTTATGGAGGGCTCAAGGATGGAATAATATGGAGTACACTTAAGAATGTAAATAAGATAGAATTTCTAATAAGATAAATATAAGAAAATTAGAAACAGAGAAATAAGAGTAATGAATAAAAAAGCCAGCCAAAAAACAAGTCCAAGTCCACTGCTTCAATGTGTCAAAAAGAAAAAGAAGGGTTAGTAAGGATATGGCCACCACAACTCTACTGAACAGGTGAGGCAAATATGCAAAGACAAACTTAATGCCAATAAATATAATACCCAAAAATAAGAGTAAGAATATTTATTAAATAATAAGTCAAATATATTAATTAACTTGGGAAAAGTCCCCAGAGGGAGGAAGAGGGGCTGGTATATGTTAGAATCCACCAGCCCTGATTAAAAGAGTGAATATTCTTGAGAGGAATATTCATTTGAATTGATTTTAATAATACAGACCTTCTATGGCTGTACAGGGTCGGTACAAGAGGTGTGGTGGAGTTTGGTGATCATATGGTTTCAGTTTTGTGAATACAAAACTTCATTTGGAATATCCAGCCTGTACAAGTATTGACAGGCTGTATTGATGAACCAAGCTGTATACACATACTGGATTTTCTGGTTTCATGAGTTTGAGTGGTTTCAAGGTTGAATACCCTTACTCCTGATAGTGGCTGTGACACAAGCCTTCAAGAAACATCCTTATGTGTTTAAGAGATTTCAAAATCAGTTAAAACTGTTTTTACCAAGATTTTTTTGACTTGAGGGTAGCTTTACCCTTTTGGCAACAGTTAAAACTACCCTCGTTAGTATCAAAACCTCATCATCAATTGAGTCACAGACCCTGTGACTCAATTCAAGGCCAAAGGTGATGAACATTTGTGTGAATTTTGACATCCCACACCTGTCAGCAAGTAATTTGGGGGAGTCTGGAACCCTTGGAGCCAATATTCCTTTTCTCCCCAGAATTAATCTTTCTAATTTATGTTTCTTTTAATTGCTGATAATTTATTATAATTGTGATTTACATATGTTATTCAACTGAGATTTTACAGTACATAACTGTAATAATTGATACCTCACATGTAAATCAAAGTTCACTTACACAATACATGCACACCTTTTGACATTTCAATTGAAAATACTTCAATTCCTCATAGCTTCGAAACTGCACACCACACCTCAATTTCAACACAAAAATTGATGGTTCATACCACATGTGGTGTGAATTAAATTAAGGTTTCAAGGAATTCTCAGATTTTCATACAGAAAACACTAAAACACTTAATTTAAGCTTATTTAGAGTTGAGTAAGGGAGGTTTCACTTAGACATGACCCCACCTAATTTTTTATGAGGAATCCAATGGTGAAATAATTTTCATAAGTTCATTCATTGGACAAAAATGTATAATAATTTTTATTTGACTTTTTTGCAAAAATACTTTAATTTTAATATTCTTGTTAAAAATTCATTTTTACTTAATTTTTTCAAGTAAAAATGTGTTTTCACAATTTCAAACTTCATTGTATTTTAAATTTTAAAATATAATTAAAACTTCAATTTTGTATATTAATTTTCTATTTGTATTTAAATCTTTTATTCTTATAATATACATAAGCTTAATCATCTATAATTATAACATAATTTGTTATTTTTGGTATTTTGGGTATATAAAAATACCTCTCAGGCTCACAATTCTAATGATTGGATACATGTATGGAATTGTGTAGGTATTCAATTCTCTAAAGTTACCAACCATCATTGATTTATCATTATTCCAAGTAATGATTACAGGGGCTTTGACTTCTACTTCCTCATTATGTCCAGCTTTTCTAAGAACTCCCAGCTTTATCAGCTCAGTAGTATGAGTTTCTAATACTTCTCTAGCTCTGGGGATAGCTGGGTAATCTGTTTTGCTCAATAGTTGGGGATAAGATCTTTTCAAATTAAGAATTATTTCCACTTCATGGCCTTTAATAGCCCCTAGTGGTTCATTATAAGAATCAAAGGCTTCTCTGTATTGAAATAAGATTTCAATAAATTCTTCCTTCTATTATGATGTTAATTCAAGACTGAGTGGTGTTTCAATCACTTTATCTTCCACAAATCTTTCCTTATTACCATTTTTTAATTGCCTAATGACAGTTATTTCTTTTTTCTCTAGAGGAAAAGCAAATCTTTGTCTTTTTTTCCCCTGTAGTGAAATATCTGTCTTTATGATTATTAATGTCGATACAATAAATATTGATATAATCATTCCCAAGTACAAAATGTTGTGAAGTGCAATTATTCATAAAACCAAACTCATCTTTCAGACTGATACTTCCTGCAGGGTGAGAAAATATAATTTCTGCTTCAAGAATTCCCAAAGAGTGCATATCTTGGCTAGCACTTTTTAATTTGGTATCTTCAATTGGAATTAATTTATTTTTCCAATTGGTATAAATTTTGTCAAGATAATGTTTACCAACAAAAGTGCAAAAAGCACCTGAGTCAAGATGTATCTTGACGTCTTTCTTATTTATCAAAAGACTAGTGATAAAAGATGATTCAGCTCTATAACCTTTGCCTCTAAAAGGCTTGATTTTCTACATTTTGGCATCTTTCAAATTTATGGTATCCATATATTCATCAATATATTGTGGAAAGTGAGTATGCACCTCTTTGACTTCAAAGGCTACATTCATGGTCTTTATACTGAGCTCATATGGTAATTATTCTTATTGAGGAGGCTCAGAATCACTTTTCTGTACAGATAAATAAATAGTTTGTTTTATGTATTCAAATTTTTCAATTTCAATCTCATTGATTCTTGTTTTCTTTGGAAAATTATTAGACAAATGAGATGTAATTCTACATTTATGACATTTCAAAGGATCTCTGTCTTGGAATTTATTTTTACTTGAAATTTGTTTCCCACTAGTTTTATTGTCTATTGGGGATTTATACCAATTTCTACCAATTTTTGCTCTTTTAGTGATGTCTTCCATTGCCTTGATATTGTCACAGGGACTCTTCCAAATGAAGAGGGCCTGGCACTCAGTAAACAGACTTACTTATGGAGGGCTCAGAATAAATACTCAATTGATAAGATAATGAGCTAAGAGAAATAAATTCCTAGTCATAAAATAATAAGAATTAAAAGATATGAGAGAAAAACAAAAGCAGAAATAAAGAGCCAACCACAAATAATCCTGTACCACTGTTTCAACCTGTTCAGAAAGGAGAAAAGGATTAATAAAGGATATGGCCACCAGGACTCTACTGAACAGGTGAGGGAAGGCAAAGACTAACTTGATAATTAATAAAATATTATTCCTTAATGAGAAATAAAATAATATTAAATAATAAATTCAATATTTTAATTAACTGGGGGAAAAACTCCCAGGTGGGTGAAAGGGGGCTGGTATATGTGAAGAAGTGCCAGCCTGGAGTTTGAGTGTTGATAAACCATGATTGAATGATTGAAGAACCTGTATTTGAGATGTGAAACTGTATTGGTGTATCCAATACAGTTATGTGAATCAATAAAGGTGTTTGCACCTGTATTGAGGGAAGGCCTGTATTTGGGTTCTTCCTGTATTGAACTGTATTGAGGTTTGAAACTGTATTTGGTGAATCTTCCATGAAACCCCTTGCTGATTGGGTGTTGGAAGATTTTCCATTAGTAATGAATGGTAATGCCCTGTCTGTCTCTGTAGCTGTGACAGATATAATGTTCTGTAGAGCAAGGCTTGGTAAATCTGCTTCTTATAGCATTATCAACATCACCACCACACTTTTGGAATATCCTTTTTTGTACCATTGTTTCAGACATATCAGGATGAAGGGCAGTTAATCTGTCCTTCTTTTTAAGAAAACAGAGCATGGCCCTGTCCCTCTCAACATTCAAAATTGCTTCTTCAAAATAATTTTTGATTTCAAATCCCCAGGGGTCATTTTCCGATTTGGAAATAATTTTTTTTCCACCAAGGCCAAGAGTTTTACACTGTTCTTGCATAATTTTACAATACCATTTCTTTTCTTATTTGGTAAAAAATGTGTGTAATCTGGAGCTTATGTATTCATCTGTTATTTTAAAGTCTTCTTTAAAAATATCAAGTGTGCTCATATATTCCATATGATTATATTCCCCTTCACCACTGAAGGCTGGCCATTACTCTAATCTGGGAATTTCCTTGAAATTACAGGACGTTTGCCCCTCTGCATTGCTTAAAATTGTATGATGTAAGCCATTTTTCAAGCTGAACACATTTCTTTCAAGAATTGGTGTAGAATTTCTTGGCAACTCATTTTGCATTGATATATTATGAATTATTGATTAAATGTCTTCTTTCAGTTCAAGTCTTGCTTTATGTCACAGGGGATCTTATGGAAGCAAGAGGGCCTGGCACTCAGGAATCAAGAACTCACTTGGAGGTCTCCAAAAGATAAGAAGAATAATAAAGATTGATTTCTTTAAAGAAGAAGAATGGAAAAGACAAGTATTCCAAAGATGAAGAAAAGATAAGAAGCCAAAGGCCAAAGATAATAAAAGAAGCAAAAGGCCAATAAGCCAACCAAGTGAATCCTAAATTCACTGTTTCAACCTGCTAGAAAAGGAAATGGAATTAGTAAAGGATATGACCACCAATATCCACTGACAGGCAAGGAAGCAAAAGAGAAAGGGTTCTGAATAACTGACTTAAGATTATCAGTATTAACTTTAATAAGGTATAAGGAAATAAAGATAATAATAAATCCAATATATTAATTAACTGGGGAAAAAGTCCCCAGGTGCTGAAAGGTGGCCAGTATATGTGAAAAACTGAAAGACTGATCCTGGAAGGTGGATCATTGGCTGTATTGTCTGAATTGGGTCAATAAAGCTCTGACCATCTTGAAATTGAACTGTGTGATTGAATTCCCACAGTGGAAGATTGAATTGGCCCAATTGGGCCAAGGACATACAGGTTGATTGATTGACACCTGTATGGACCTATTGAGTTGTCCAAGGAGTATTGAAATACTTGATGCTTTGACAGCTGATTTAAAGACTGTATAGCCTCTGAGAATACCCTTGGAATAATTCTGAATGAAATTGCCAACCCAAATCCTGCAGGGGCAGGTGATTGGGATCCTTGAATGGTCTTCTGATTGCCGCCATGGATTGCCAGACTGATGAGTTAAAGAATCCTCCTTCAAAATGGGTGTTGTATTTTGGTACCTCAATTTGGAAATGTGGAATTTGGTCCTGAAAGAATCACCATTGAATTGCTGAGCAAAAATGGTGCATAATGGTATATAATACCATATATGCACCACTCCTGCAACCTTGGGTACAGGGTGCATGGAGGAATGGAAGAATTCCCCTTAACTTGAGGGGAACGCTTGCTGATCTGGTTTGGTGGCCTCTGGTGGTTGCCAGAGGCCATGGCTGGAAATATGGTCCATGGCCAAAATTGGGTACTACGGGTTCTATGGCCATTTTGGTGTCCAAGGGATTGATGGCCAAGATTGGCTCAGGTGGGTCCAATTGTGGTTTGGGACCCACCTGGCTGCCCCCTTTTGGCCTCATTGGATTAGGCCAAAAGGGGCCTAATTGGCCTACGGACCGTGAACTGTGAATTATGGCCCACAGGCCATAGAAGCCGTAGGGGGCCTACATGGCCCAAAAAAGGCCATATAGGCCTAAACCCCCCTAATGAAAGGGGGTGGCACAAAGCCAAAGATGATGGCTAGGGGTCCTTGAGGCCCCTAGAAGTAAAAAGGACCCCCCAGGCCCAAAATCAAGGATAAAGGCCTAGGGGTTGGTGATATAGAAATTGGCCAAAGAGGCCAATGATGGAAGGATATGGCTTGAGGCCAGAAATTGCCAAATGGCCATAGAGCACCAGAGAGGACCAATTGGCCATAGAAGATATGGTGTGGCCAATTGGCCCCAACTTGGTTCCAGGTTAGAATCGCCACAACACCCATGGAGGAGGGTCAATCTTTGTGATTGTGACAGTACCCCCCTACCTTGAATGGTGAGATCCTGAGCACCAAGATAAGGTAGAAGCCTATTGAGGCTGTTGAGAATGATTGGACGTAGGGATTCCAGAGGTATATGAATCTTGAAAAGAAAACTTTGAACTGATAATCATGTTGGCATATGAATTGAGGTTGACTTGGTTTTCTCTTGACATTTGGTTTTTGAAAATGTTGAAGACATTATTTGGCATAAAGATTTTATAAGAAAATAAATTTAAGAAAATACAAAGAATAAAAAAGCAAAAGAAACAAATATAAAGAGAGAAAAAGAACATAAAAAGAAAAAATGAATTTTGAGGGGGAGTCCAATCTTCATCATGGATTTTGAAAGTGGCCAGGGACCTGGATAACACAATTTGATTCCAGGTGCTCACAGAGTGGCCAAGGTGATGTTTTGAAAGATTGTAGACCCCTCAGGGAAGTGCACACCAGGGGAGGAACTTAATTTTGGTAGTTACCAATCCGGCCAGTGCCATAAATGATAAAGAATCTTGATAAATGAATGTGTTGAACAGATAATAACTTGGGAAGGAAAATAAGAAAAGAATGGTCCGTTTTCCCCAAGTGGAAATGGCCATAAATTGGAATTGATGTCGACCACTTGAAAATCAATTACAGCCGTAATTGGTTTGTCTCCTGGAAATTTAATCAGACCCATTCAGATACAGAAAATACTGTATCTGAATCAGGTCCAGCCACAATAGATATAAATGAGGCCTAGAGACAATACAGATTTGGCTGTAATCATACACGGGTGGTCAAATTATGACCACCAGTCATAATTTGTACCACTTGCAAACCAATTACGGCCGTAATCGGTTTGTCTCCTTGAAATCCAATCAAACCCACTCAGATACAGAAAAAACTGTATCTGAATGGGGTCCAGCCACAATAGATCTTGTCTGTAATTGTACACAGGTTGTCAAATTATGACTGCCAGTCATAATTTGTACCACTTGCAAACCAATTACGGCCATAATTGGTTTGTCTACTGTAAATCCAATCAGACCCACTCAGATACAGAAAAACCTGTATCTGAATGATGCCCAGAGACAATACAGCTTTGGATGTAATCATACACAGGTGGTCAAATTATGACCGCCGGTCATAATTCATCCCACTTCCAAACCAATTACAGCCGTAATTGGTTTGTCTCCTGGAAATTTAATCAGACCCATTTAGATACAGAAAAAACTGTATCTGAATCAGGTCCAGCCACAATAGATTTTGTCTGTAATTGTACACAGGTTGTCAAATTATGACCGCCAGTCATAATTTGTACCACTTGCAAACCAATTACAGCCGTAATTGGTTTGCCTCCTGTAAATCCAATCAGACCCACTCAGATACAGAAAAAGCTGTATCTGAATGAGGTCCAGCCATAATAGATCTTGTCTGTAATTGTCCACAGGTTGTCAAATTATGACCGCCAGTCATAATTTGTACCACTTGCAAACCAATTATGGCCGTAAGTGGTTTGTCTGCTGTAAATCCAATCAGACCTACTCAGATACAGAAAAAACTGTATCTGAATGAGGCCCAGAGACAATACAGCTTTGGCTGTAATCATACACAGGTGGTCAAATTATGACCGCCAGTCATAATTTGTACCACTTGCAAACCAACTACGGCCGTAATTGGTTTGTCTCCTTGAAATCCAATGAGACCCACCCAGATACAGAAAAAACTGTATCTGAATGGGGTCCAGCCACAATAGATCTTGTCTGTAATTGTACACATGTTGTCAAATTATGACCGCCGGTCATAATTTGTACCACTTGCAAACCAATTACGGCTGTACTTGGTTTGTCTCCTGTAAATCCAATCAGACCCACTCAGATACAGAAAAACCTGTATCTACATGATGCCCAGAGACAATACAGCTTTCGCTGTAATCATACACAGGTGGTCAAATTATGACCGCCGGTCATAATTTATCCCACTTGCAAACCAATTACAGCCGTAATTGGTTTGTCTCCTGGAAATTTAATCAGACCCATTCAGATACAGAAAAAACTGTATCTGAATCAGGTCCAGCCACAATAGATTTTGTCCGCAATTGTACACAGGTTGTCAAATTATGACCGCCAGTCATAATTTGTACCACTTGCAAACCAATTACAGCCGTAATTGGTTTGTCTCCTGTAAATCCAATCAGACCCACTCAGATACAGAAAAAACTGTATCTGAATGAGGTCCAGCCACAATAGATCTTGTCTGTAATTGTACACAGGTTGTCAAATTATGACCGCCTGTCATAATTTGTACCACTTGCAAACCAATTATGGCCGTAATTGGTTTGTCTCTTGTAAATAAAATCAGACCCACTCAGATACAGAAAAACCTTTATCTGAATGATGCCCAGAGACAATACAGCTTTGGCTGTAATCATACACAGGTGGTCAGATTATGACCGCGGGTTATAGTTTGTACCACTTGCAAACCAATTACGCCCATAATTGGTTTGTCTCCTTGAAATCCAATCGGACCCACTCAGATAAAGAAAAAACTCTTTCTTAATGAGGCCCAGAAACAATACAGCTTTGACTGTAATCATACACAGGTGGTTCAATTATGACCACCAGTCATAATTTGTACCACTTGCAAACCAATTACGCCCGTAATTGGTTTGTCCCCTTGAAATCCAATGAGACCCACTCAGATACAGAAAAAACTGTATCTGAATGGGGTCCAGCCACAATAGATCTTGTCTGTAATTGTACACAGGTTGTCAAATTATGACCGCCGGTCTTAATTTGTACCACTTGCAAACCAATTACGGCCGTAATTGGTTTGTCTCCTGTAAATCCAATCAGACCCACTCAGATCCAAAAAACCTGTATCTGAATGATGCCCAGAGACAATACAGCTTTGGATGTAATCATACACAGGTGGTCAAATTATGACCGCCAGTCATAATTTATCCCACTTCCAAACCAATTACAGCCGTAATTGGTTTGTCTCCTGGAAATTTAATCAGACCCACTCAGATACAGAAAAAACTGTATCTGAATCAGGTCCAGCCACAATAGATTTTGTGTGTAATTGTACACAGGTTGTCAAATTATGACCGCCAGTCATAATTTGTACCACTTGCAAACCAATTACAGCCGTAATTGGTTTGTCTCCTGTAAATCCAATCAGACCCACTCAGATACAGAAAAAACTGTATCTGAATGAGGTCCAGCCACAATAGATCTTGTCTGTAATTGTACACAGGTTGTCAAATTATGACTGCCGGTCATAATTTGTACCAATTGCAAACCAATTATGGCTGTAATTGGTTTGTAATTACGGCTGTAATTGGTTTGCATGTGGTACAAATTATGACTGGCGGTCATAATTTGACCACCTGTGTATGATTACAGCCAAAGCTGTATTGTCTCTGGGCCTCTTTCAGATACAGTTTTTTCTGTATCTGAGTGGGCCTGATTGGCTTTACAGCAGACAAACCACTTACGGCCATAATTGGTTTGCAAGTGGTACAAATTATGACTGGCGGTCATAATTTGACAACCTGTGAACAATTACAGACAAGATCTATTGTGGCTGGACCTCATTCAGATACAGCTTTTTCTGTATCTGAGTGGGGCTCATTGGATTTCAAGGAGACAAACCAATTACGGCCGTAATTGGTTTGCAAGTGGAAATGTAATCAGACCTATTCAGATACAGCAAAAACTGTATCTGAATAAGGCTCAGAGACAATACAGCTTTGGCTGTAATCATCCACAGGTGGTCAAGTTGACCACCGGTCACAATTTGTACCACTTGCAAACCAATTACGGCCGTAATTGGTTTGTCTCCTGCAAATTTAATCAGACCCACTCAGATACAGAAAAAACTGTATCTGAATGAGGCCCAGAGACAATACAGCTTTGGCTGTAATAATACACAGGTGGTCAAATTATGACAGCCAGTCATAATTTGTACCACTTGCAAACCAATTACGGCCGTAATTGGTTTGTCTCCTGTAAATCCCATCAGACCCACTCAGATACAGAAAAAGTTGTATCTGAATGACGCCCAGAGACAATACAGCTTTGGCTGTAATCATACACAGGTGATCAAATTATGACCACTGGTCATAATTTGTACCACTTGCAAACCAATTACAGCCCAAATTGGTTTGTCTCCTTGAAATCCAATCAGACCCACTCAGATACAGAAAAAACTATATCTGAATGAGGTCCAGCCACAATAGATCTTGTCTGTAATCATACACAGGTGGTAAACCTATGACTGCCAGTCATAATTTGTACCACTTGAAAACCAATTACAGCCATAATTGGTTTGTCTCCTTGAAATCCAATCAGACCCACTCAGATACAGAAAAATCTGTATCTGAATGAGGCTCAGACGCCATACAGCTTGGCTTTAAACACATATTTTTATAGGTGCTGTAATCTTCAAAGTGATCAAAGTATGACTGCTGTATAAAATTTGTACCCCATGCAAACCATATAGGGGCATAATTGGCTTCTATCTTTGGAAAATCAAAGATGCTCAAATATAAATGAAGCTACGTTTTTGTCCACTTGAAAGCTGTTTTGAGTTCACTTTGCCCCCCAAAACCTTCCTCATAACCACACTACTCCATTTCAGTTTCTTGGGCCCTTATTGTTCATTCCCCACAAAATTTCATGGTGCAAACAATGGGCCACCCTAAAAAGATTTGCATTTGTCACGACCTTGGCTGTTACAATGAATATCATGAAGATTTGAACAATATTGTTCAGCATGGAAGACCTATGTTTGACCCAGCTTGGAAGACACATCAATTGGGGCTACTAAAACTCAGGAGACCCCAGCCTTTGGTTGATCAGATGTTTTTAGCCCAAAATAGTGAAAATGTAAGGACTCTTTCCCTCATTAATTTCAATTATTCATCATCACTCAAATCTAATTTTCCACAATATTTTGGTGCAGCCAACACAGAAAACCCCTGGATTCTCTCAAATTGAACAGATATGTTGTCAGAAGAATGAAAGAAATTTACTTTTTGATACCAAAAAATATGAAAACAAGACCTTTACATTCATTGACTCTCATGCTCTTGAAGTTTTGGTTCAAGCTTACAGCCTATACCTCAAAAATGGAATTTCCAGAGATAGTATCAAAGAATTTCTTCTATCAGAAAGGGAAAAGATAACTAGCCTTGGAGAGAAATTCAATTTTTATGGATTATCCATTGCTAAAGAAATTCCACTTTCTGTTGAAACTATTTTGGTTCAGCTGGGCATATCCATGGACTTTGAAAAAAAGATTTGCTGTCCAGAATGCTTCACCTTGTATGATCTGACTGCAATGGGGCACATCAAAAAACAGTGTATATCCAAATTTATTCAACCTTTTCCTTCCTCCATTGTCAAATTAGGATCTCTTGCAAGAAAAGAATGTGGCTCTATTTTATTTAAAACTGATGACAAGAATTATTTTTCACTTCAAAAACCAATCTTTTCCTTTGCATACCAATCCTTTCATAAATGGTTGGCCTCCCATATGTGGATTCCTGGCTTTGAAAACCTATTAAATGCTCACAATACCCATAATTGTAAAACAGACCCTAAAGCTATTTCTGATATTTGGCATATCAAAATTTGGCACACATTCAAATCTTCCCCATGTAGTAAACAAGCATTTACAAATAGAACAGGTAATTTGATATTTAACTGATATATGGATTGGTTCAATCCATTCTGGAACAAAGTGGCTGCAAAATCCATTTCAATTGGGTCAATTCTTCCCACTTGTTTGAATCTTCCTCCAAGTGAACATCAGAAAGAGGAGAACATTTTTTTGTATGGAATAATCCCTGGTCCCAAAGAGCCATCTCTTGACAAATGAATTCAATCTTGGCGCCTCTTGTGATTGAGCTTCAAATTTTATGGAGTGGTATTTGGTTTTCTAATACCCATGACGTTCCACAGGGTAGACGTATTAGAGTGGCTTTATTATCTTTTATAGCAGTACTTCCTGCTCTATGTAAAGTGGCTGGATTTGCCTCTCATTTGGCCAATCAATTTTGCGCCTTTTGTAATATTACAAGGGTGGACATGAATGAAATAGATATTACAAAATTTGAAACAAGGACACATGAAAATCATATTTCCAAGGAAAATTAGTGGCTCCAACTTCAAACCAAAAAGGAACAAGATGAACTTGTAAAATCACATGGTGTCCAGTGGAGTATTCTAAATAAGCTAGATTACTGGAGACCAATTGACTTTTGTGGCATAGATATAACACATTGTTTGATTTGAGGGGATATCAAAGACTATTGCATATCATTCCTCAAGGTGGTGTTGGCTGGTCACGAGTTAGAGCTTAAAAGGAAAAAGCAAAGTTTTTTGGCAGACTCAAATCCCTCCAAATATCCTTTTTGTTTATTGGGGCATCCAAGAAAAAGGAAAAATGAAGATGACAATGATTCTGACAAAATAAGTAGACCCAAGAAACAAAACCTTACAAAAGCTAACCTTGCCCGCATTTGACCTCCTACATCCCAAAGGCACAAAGGCTCTAGTGAAGCCTCCAGGACCAAAAGTGATCAAACTGAAAAAAGCAACAGAACTTCAAACTCCAGGTATTCCCTTAGATCCCAGACAACCACTACTACAGTACTCAACTTATTACCTTTTACACATGGTAGTGATTCATTGGTTCCTTCTGATTTATCTTCTGATGATAATCAGTATTTGCCCAATGGGGGATGAAACTCCAAGATTAAAAAAAGACGAATTAGAGGTACTTCAACAAGTCATCAATCAAACAAAAGTCCCGTCATGGTTTTCTCATCTACCCAGAAAATTTGGTTTCAAAAACTTTCAGACACTCAAAGCAGCAGAGTGGCAAATCTTGATGACATTGTATTTACCTTTGGCACTTGTACCACTATGGAGCCCAAAAAACCTCACAGGGAGGAAAGGGTAAAATTCCCAGGGAACTACCTCCATAAGGATCTTCTACTCAAATCACTAATTTCATTAGTTACATTAACAAAAATGTTACTCAGAACAAGCATTCATGAAGAAAACCTAGATAAGATTGAAAGTACTACAAAGATCTATTGTCAAACACTTTGTTTGGGTTGGTCCATGATAAACTCCAAACCTAATCTACACCTAACACAACATTTACCAAAGGTTATCAAGGAGCTAGGGCCACCAAGAAGCTTAGCTGTGTGGGCATATGAAAGAATGAACCATACATGTGGGGACATACCATGGAATAATAAGCCATGTTGAGTTTGAATTATATATTTTTATGTCAAAAAATCACCCTCACACAATACTTGATAGGATTGCATGGGTTATATAGTGGAAAGACCCCCAGGGATTTTGTAAGTGATTTTGATAAGCTAAAGATTTAGCACGTGAATTCTTCTTGATAGTGTAAAAAATGAATTGTATTTTGAAACTTAGTTTATTAATGGACATAAATATATTCCAAATCTGCACATCAATTAAATTTCTTATTACTGTTGTCCCAAATCCTTGGATTTTTATTTTAAAAGAAATTATCTATGAGGAAACAAGCTCCTTTCCAAATGTGGAGTTCCCTCCAAGATATATCCAGCATTGGAAAAAATCTTTCAGTTGTGGCCCATTCAACCCCTTTCCAACTTTTTTTTTAATTCATCAAAGTATTCTTATACTTTGTTTGTTTTTCCTTTGCAGAAATTCTCAAGAATCTAATTTCAAAAGTATTCATTAAATCATGTTGAAGGCCATTGACTCACTATTTGAAGAGCTGCAAGTTTATTTTATTCTCTTTATTTATTCATTTTTTATTTTGAAACATTATTCTAATAAATTAAGATTAATTTTTATGGAAAAATCCTTTTCAATAATTTTTCCCAATTTCTATGATGATAATAATCACTCAAGGAGAGGTATTTTACTTATAATATAATTATTGGATCTTATTTTTATGAAATATTAATAAATTTAAGGAGGAACACCCATTTTTAATTTAAATTTGGACAGGATTCCCTCAAAATGATTGCCATTATAATTTTCAAATTCATCATTACTTATTATTATCATTGTGGGAAATCAATTCAAGCTTAATTTTTGGTTCATCTTAAAACAAGCATTCTGGTAAATAGAATTTCTTAATTCTTAAGTTATCCTCATTCTTTAAGCCAACATGAAAGATAAATTAAGATCAAAGAAATTCAAGAATCAAGCCAGTGGAATGACAATAAGATCAAAGAAGAAATTAATTCTACAAGTATCAAAGAATTTCTTTTCAAGGCTCCCCATATAGCTGGATGAACTTTCAAAATCCACAAGCATTCATGAAGTGAATTGTAAGTAACTCAATTGATGAGAGAATTTGAAGATTATTCTACGAACTATAAGCATCATGAGGGAACTTCAATGTTCTCATAATCCAAAAATTGAATAAGATTCATTACCTATGTTTGTTGCCAGTGTATATATTGAGTTGAGAAAATATTAATAAAAATTAAAGGGGGAGTAAAAATGTCAGAATAAAATGAATGTGAGTTAAACTAGGGATACTTCCAGAGATACACTCAGACATAAGTGGAAGATACTGTAAAGGACCTGTATGCAAGTCCCCAGCTTTTTTCTGTGGTGCATTACTCTCATCATTTGAGTATTTCCTTTTGAGCCCTCCATAAGTAAGTCTGTTCACTGAGTGCCAGGCCCTCTTCACTTAGAAGAGCCCCTGTGACATTATTTTAATTAACTCATAATTGCTTCTTTTTCTTTCATTCATTTTATTCATTTCTCTCATTCTTCAATTATGATCTTTTCATGATTTTATGATTTTTATGATTTTTATGATTTTTCTCTCTCATCAATTTTCATCTCATTCTTTTCATTCAAATGAAAATTGATTCTCTTTCTCATTTAAAAAAATTCTTCTGACCATTTCACTTTATCATTATCATTCTCATTTCTCTTGTTTGTCTGAATTCAGGTTTTCATCAGGTTATTTGAGTGGAATTATTTGGGTTAATTGATTAATCATTCAGGGATTTTATTGATTTGGGGTATTCAGTGATTTTGGATTTTGAAATTTCTCAAGATTATTGATTGATTGATTGATTCCTCAAGACATTGATTTCACCTCAAGATTTTGAATTGACTTTGATTGAATCGATTTGATTGACTTGATTTGACTACTCAAGATAACTGATTTATCCTCAAGATTTGATTTAATTGACTGATTTGAATTTGATTCCTCAAGAAAATTGAATTGACTTTTGAAGATATTGATTGAATTCCTCAAGACTTAATTGATTTGATTTTGATTGACTTGATTTGACGTATTGATTGAAATTGATCATTCATAAGAATTTGACTTTGTCATCTTCACTCTTCTAGATTTATTCATATTGATTCACTTCAAGATTATTGATTGATTTCTCAATTTCATCAAGATTTTCATTTGATTGTTTTGGTCAAGCCTTCTTTTATTCAAAGTATCATCAAGTTTTATTCATTCTTCTTTCATAATGCCAGTTCAGCATAGCCCTCCAGCCAAGAATACAAGATCTCAAAGACATCAAGCTGTTCTCACTCCTACAGCAAGGGCTCCTCTTGACCGCACACCATCAGTTCATCAACTGAGTGCAAATTTGGACAGAGGACCACCAATGGAAGGAGCAGCACCCTCCAGAAGAGGAGGTGTGAAGTCTAGAAGATCAAGATCATTCTCTGGACTGTTGGGTGGCTATCCAAGCATTCCTCAAGGGCCTAGTGGTAGATTGGGAGAAGCTGAAGATGAGGAGGGGGAGGAGTCTGTGGAAGAGGAAGAATATGAGGAGACTGAAGTGGCAGCTGCCTTGGCAGGTGCTCCTGAAGCTCCTGAGGCTCCAAATCTAGCCCTTTCTAATCAACCTTCTGTCTCTCAAGCTAAACCAAATTTCCTCAAGATTATGGAGCAAATGACTCAGTTTATGGGACAGCTCACTCAAGCAGTTGCCCCAAGGGACACTTCAAAAGCCCCTGAATTCAAGACTCCATCAATGAAGGCACCTGATTCTTTTGATGGTACTAAAGCTTATAAATTGAGAGGATTTATTCAATCTTGTCAATTAATTTTCCATAATGACCCAGCAAACTTCTTCTCTGACAGGAAGAAGGTTTTGTACTCAACTTCTTTTCTTACTGGTAGAGCTGGCAAATGGATTGAACCTTACCTCTCAAATATCTCCAATGAAGACCCTTCTTATCTCCTCAATAACTGGCAGTTGTTCGAAACCCAGTTAGTCACTCTGTTTGGTGATCCCAATGAAGTCAGAAAAGCTGAACAAGAGTGGGACAATTTGAGGATGAGGGAAAGTGGTCAAGTTTCCTTGTACATAGCTGATTTTAGAAGTTTAATGTCAAGAATTGGAGACTGGGGGGAAAGAGCCTATATTCATGTGTATAGGAGAGGCTTGGCATCAAGGTTGTTGGACCAATTGGCATCTCACCCTGGAACTTTTGATAGTCTTCAAGAACTCATGGACATCACCTTGGAATTAGATACCAGGTACCATGAGAGGCAGAAGGAAAAGGGTAGCCATCAAGAGAAGAAGCCTCCAATCATTGGATCCAACTCCTCCAAGCCCCCTAAAAGTTCATCATCAAAGAAGCCTTATCACAAGAAGAATAAGAAGGGGAAGAATTTTCAAGTGTCCAAAGACAAGCCTCATGCTGCTCTCCTCAATAAGGACAACAAATTAATTGGTTCTGAAAAGGAGAGGAGGATTAAAGAAGGCTTGTGCAATTACTGTGGTGGTAAACACCCATTTGAAAAATGCCTCAAGAGGGCTGAGAATAGGCAAGGGTTATCAAAAGGCTTCCCTAGCAAGCAGGGAAAAGCCTGAGTGGGAATCATGATGTGTTCAATGGTTCTCACTTATTTCCTTCAAGAGCACAATTGTGCACTCTGAATACTAGTGTCAAGAAATCTTTAAAATTTCTTATTTTTTCTTCAATCTCTGATATTTTTTATAGTATTCTCATTGATTCTGGTGCTACAAACTCCTTTATTGCAAAGAATTTTGTTCTCAAGTACTCATTGACCATGTCAGAGCTCCCTGAAAAGATTCCTCTTTTTATTCTGGATTCCAGTGAATCCACTTCCTTGTTCATCACCCATTATACCAAGTGGGTTGTTGATTTACCTTCCTTCCCAAGCTTTGAATGGGATTTCTTTATCATAGATTCACCCAAGGGAAAAGACCTAATATTGGGCTATGATTTTCTTTACCATTTCAATCCCATTATTGATTGGAAAAATGGATTGATCACCTATGATTCTAATCATAAGGATTCTAGTGGTATTATTCCTTCTACTAGTAATGACTTTTCCACTGCTGTCAACAGTGTTGCTCTGGTTGGTGAACTTAAGACACCTTCCTTTCCTCCTTCTGTCCATAACCCCTCCATTTTTCCCTCTCAGTCATTACTTCCATTAAGAGATGAAGTCTTCAAAGAGATAAAAGATGTTGGAGAAGATGTTTCTATATCTTCACTTCATCTCTTTCAAGGGGATATGGACCTTCCTCCTTTATCTTTTCATGCCTCCCTGGAGGAGCAGTGGGATGAGGAGGAAGAGCCAGAAGAGATTGAAACTGTGCTGAAGGTAGTCCCTCCTGTTTATCACAAATATTTGGATGTATTCTCCAAAGTGAAAGCAGAGAAACTTCCTCCACACCGTGCCTGTGATCATCATATCGAACTGGAGGGTCTTCTACCTCCAGTTGGTGTTATCTACTCTTTATCAAGAAATGAGTCAGAAACACTGCGGGCCTACATTTCAGAGAATGTAGAGAAAGGTTTCATTAGACCAAGCTCCTCCTCAACAGGAGCACCTGTCCTTTTTGTTAAGAAAAAGGATGGTGGTCTTCATTTGTGTGTTGACTACCGCAAACTTAATGCTGTCACTAGGAAGAACAGGTATCCTGTTCCTCCAATGAATCAGCTTCTTACCGTATTCAACGGTGCTACTATCTTCTCCAAGATAGATCTGCGTGGTGCTTATAATCTCTTGAGAATCAAAGAGGGGGATGAGCACTTAACTGCCTTTAGAACCAAATATGGCAGTTATGAATATTTGGTTATGCCATTTGGCTTAACCAATGCTCCAGCTTCATTCCAAAATCTTGTGAATGATATCTTTGCAGATTATTTGGATATTTTTGTTGTAGTGTACTTAGATGATATTATGGTCTTCTCTAGCCTTTTGGATGAACATGTTAAACATGTGGCCTCTGTTCTCCAAAGACTGAGAGACAATAATTTGGTTTCTAAAGCCTCAAAGTGTGTATTTCATGCCTCAAGTGTGGAATACTTGGGCTATGTTGTTTCAAGTGATGGCCTCAAGATGGATTCTTCAAAGGTTCAACAAATCCTCAATTGGCCTCAGCCCAAGAACATCAAGGCCCTTCAATCCTTTCTTCGCTTTGCCAACTTCTATCGTCGTTTCATTAAAAATTATTCCAAAAAAATCTCTGCTCTCACTTCCCTCCTTAAAAAAGATTCTCCCTTTATCTTCAATGAGGAAGCTCTTAGTCAGTTTCAAATACTCAAAGAAGCTTTCACCACTGCTCCTATTCTCTCTCACTTTAATCCATCTCTACCAACCATTGTAGAGACTGATGCTTCTGATTATGCCTTGGGTGCTGTACTGAGTCAGGTGAATGACTCAGGAAAGCATCCCATTGAATTTGATAGTCGCAAGCTCTTACCAGCTGAACTCAACTATGAAATTCATGACAAGGAACTCCTTGGCATAGTTTGGGCTCTCAAGCGCTGGAGAGCTTTTCTCCTTTCTATTTCTGATTATTTTGAGGTCTTGACAGACCATTGTTATCTTCAGTATTTTATGTCCTCTAAAATCCTTACTTGTCGTCAAGCCCATTGGGCAGAATTTCTATCTGAATTCCATTCTATCATCACTTACCGCCCAGGCAGGCTAGCCACTTTACCAGATGCCTTGTCACGTTGGGACGACGTGTACCCAGAGAGGGGGGTGGATTTCATCAGCAAGAATCCTCAGAATTTTCATCAAGTTCTCAAGCAAAATTAAATTCAAGAGTCAAGATTCTTTTCAATAAAAGTTGATATTTTTTCAGATGTAATTGATCACATTCAAAGACAAGTATGGCAAGACAAAGATTATAAGGAAATCCTCAAGAAATTAGCAAGAGGAGAATCAGTCCCAGACTATTCTTTTGAACCTCAAGAAAAATTATTATTGTTCAAAGATAGAGTAGTCATTCCAAGCAATCATGAAATTCAATTGGACATTCTTCAAAAGCGTCATGATTCACCGTTGGCTGGCCATCCTGGCCAGGAGAAGACCCTCAAGCTCATCAAGAGGGATTTTTATTGGGCTGGCATGAATCAAATGATCAAGGACTATGTGTCCTCATGTCAGCAATGTTCAAGAAACAAGAACATCCACCATAAGAAGTTTGGATTACTCAAGCCTCTTCAAATTCCATCTGGTCCTTGGAATTCTTTATCAATGGACTTTATCACCCAATTGCCCTTGTCAAGCAACTTTGATTCAATTTTAGTAGTTGTAGACAGATTTTCACAAATGGCAATATTTATTCCAACCTATTCAACAATCACTGCTTTGGATTTAGCTCAAATATTCATTAATCATGTCTTTTCCAAACATGGTCTTCCAATCAGTATTGTTAGTGATAGAGGTTCATTATTTGTTTCATCATTTTGGACTCAGTTGTGTCAGCAGCTCAAGATATCAAGAGATCTTTCAACTGCCTTTCACCCTGAGACAGATGGACAGACAGAGAGGGTAAATCAGATCCTAGAACAGTATCTTCGGATGTATGTCAGTTACCATCAAGATGACTGGCACACCTGGCTCCCTCTGGCTGAATTTGCCTATAATAATGCAGAACATTCATCAACAAAACAGTCTCCATTTTTCACTATTTATGGAAGAAATCCCAGCTTTGATTCAATTCACATTTCTCAAGATACACCTGCTGAAAAGTTATCATCAAAACTCCAATCAGTACAGCAAGTTGTCAAAGAAGAATTAGAGTCAGCAATAAAGCGTTTTAAGAAGTATGCAGATAAAAATAGAGCAATTCCACCTGATTTCCAACCTGGGGACAAAGTATGGCTAGCTTCCAAGAATATCAAGACAACAAGACCCACCAAAAAGCTTTCATAAAGATGGCTGGGACCCTTTGAAGTTCTCAAGAAGATTGGCAGCCATGCATATCACCTCAAGTTGCCTCAACAATGGAAGTCAGTTCACCCTGTTTTCCATGTGTCCTTGTTAGAACCAGTAAAGCAATCAACTATCCCAAATCAACACCAATTGCCACCACCTCCAATAATAGTGGAAGAGCAAGAAGAATGGGAAGTGGCTCAGGTTCTGGACTCAAAACTCAAGAGAGGTTCATTATGGTATTTAGTGGAGTGGAAAGGATTCAATGAAGACCCAGAAAGAACAACTTGGGAACCAGCTTCCAACCTTACCAACTCCCCAGACCTTGTCAATGATTTTCACACTCTGTATCCAGACAAGCCTGGCCCAAATGCCTCAAGAGTTTGATTTATGGTGCTTGGTGGGGATTGGATTTTATGAAAGTAAGTTCCTCTCCTGGCATGCACCTTTAAGGGGGTATTCTGCCCAAATTTGTTGTAAGCATCACCTTGGCCACTTTGTGAGCACTTGTCAATTCTTTGGACAGGTTCAGAAGGCCTTGCAACATCATACCCTCAAGATTTGGACCTTTCATCAAGATATGGCCCAATCTTTCTCTTATTTTCTTTTCTTTCTTTAATCATGCCATAAATTATCTTTCAAGACATTCATTACCACAATTCTGTAGTAGTTTTAATGAGTGTTAAACGCTTTATTGCAACAACATACAAAAGTTAGTAGCAGTAACTTTTAAAACAAAAAAAACGTATTGTGTAAGTATAATTTATCGTAGTTACATGGATTAAATAATAGGTTGTATACCTTTAAACAGTACGTTAATTGTAATATTAGACTAGTCTGAAAGAACTTTGACTGGACACTGGTTTGTCGAGTATACTACTAGCCTATTAGTCATCATGCCTATCTGTTAATATTTATCATACGACTTGAACACTGATGAAAGTAGTTACCTCCACTAGTAATAGCTCTAGCTGATCCAGTTCTCGAATTTTCTAGCTAGTTCAATTTTAGTAGGAATGGGTGTAAGGAATAGCAGGATAATAATTGATAATAGATTAAAAGAGAATGGTTTTTTTAGCACTCAGAAATAGATGAGAAAAAGACTGGTTCCACCTTCTCCTTCCTTCTTGAGCCTAGTCGTTAAATATTGAAATGTTGAATGTATGTGCATGGTGTCGGTTGAGATCACACCTTAACCCTAATTGCACAGTACATGTCATAATGACGTCACCCCCCTTTGATATGTGCTGTATCAATCATTTTTAGCATCTTTCTCAGTTCAGATAGTTTTGTTGTAGCAAGCGGTTTTGTTAGTATGTCAGCAATCATTAATTGGGTAGAAATGTGTGCGATTTTCATTAGTTTCTTCTTGATCAGGTCTCTTACATATTGAAATCTTATTTCAATATGTTTTGAGTTTGAGTTTAGCTTTGCTTCCTGTGCTATGAACACAGCACCCGCATTGTCATTTAACAATACTGGAGTACGGATGTCTATTCCTACTGAGTTTAGTAAGTTGGACATCCATCGTACCTGTTTTGCACATTTATTAGCCACAACAAATTCAGCTTCAGTTGTTGATTGTGCCACTATTGATTGCTTTTTTGTAGACCATGAGACTGGATTTCCGAATAGCGTAATGACATAACCGGAGGTGGACTTGCGTGTGATGGTTGAATTGGCGTAATCAGCATCTGCCCACCCAATCAGATCAGCGATTTGGGTATTGTCTTTAGTGTACTTAATACCCATTCCGCTTGTTCCTTTGAGATACCTCAGTACATGTTTTATCAACTGCCAAACTGCACTGGTCGGTTTGTTGACGTGCTGTGACAGCAAGTTCACCGTGAATGCTATATCTGGTCTGGTATGAAGTGCAAGGTAGCTCAGCATTCCAATTGCTTTCTGTACATAGCTTGCTTCGATTGAGGGTGATTCAGCTTCTAGTACATGTCTGATGTTCATAGGTGTAGGAGTCTTGATAGGGTTTGAGTTGGTCATGTTAAATTCATCCAGTATTTTCTTGCAGAAATCTTCTTGATGCATCGTTAGTGATTCATTATTCCATTCAAATGTGTACCCCAGGTGTTGGTTTGGTTTTTCGTTTATTTTTAGCTTGTATGTTTGGGATAGTTCTTTTAACATCATTTCAATACCTTCTCTTGAATCACCAATTACTAGTCCATCGTCAACATGCATGTGAATGTATATAGTTTTTTCTTTGTTAAAAAATAGTGATTCGTCACTGTCGCACGAGTACATTCCAATGTTGTTTAACGTTGAAGATAGGTGAGAATGCCATTGGCGAGGTGCTTGTTTTGTGCCATAGAGAGACTTATTAAGTTTCCACACCCATGATTCTTTCCCTGGTATTTCAAAATTTGACACCTGTGAGACATAGACTGGAGCATCAATTACTCCATAGAGAAATGCAGTTTCAACATCGAACTGGAATATGTGCATATCTCTATTTATAGCCATTGATAGTAGGATTTTTAGCGACTCGTTCCTGGCAACAGATGAGTATGTGTCGAAATAGTGGATCATATGTTCTTGATGATTTCCAAAACACACCCATCGTGCTTTGTACCTTGTAGTTTCTCCGTACTCATTCTTTTTCTTCACTAGACGCCACATACCTCCAATGATTTTTTCATCTTTGGGGTGTGGTACAAGCGTGCCGGTGTTCTTTGTTGTCAAAGATTTGAACTCTTCTTCCATCGCACTTTTCCAGTGTTGAAGTTCCTCTTTATTCGACAGAGCCTCAGAGATTGTAATAGTTTCATTTAGCATAACAGCTTCTTCTTCAGTTTCAGAGTTGTCGATAAAGTGTGTTGTATCTTGGTTTTTTTGTTGATTTCTTTTAGTTCTCGTTATGATGTTAGTTGTACTTATTTTGCTTTCAATATTCCTTGGGGCAGTCGAATAGTGAGGAACATAGGTATAGCCTTTTTTTGTTTTTTCTCGTTGGTCTGGCTGAGTTGGTAGGTGAGGATGATCTTTATCTGGCTCCACTGTAGCTGGAGGTCTAAGTGGGCTAGGGGCTGCTATGCTGGTGTTAGGTCTGTCGAGTGCGGTAGTTGTCGAGGTAAATAAAGGTTCTATAATTATAGAGTCTAGCGGATTGTATTGTAGAGGGCTAAATTCGCTTGTTGGTAGAGTGATGGGGTCTTTTTTTAAGGCTTTCTTGCTTCCATATTCAAATGTGAGTTGTGTTATGGAGAAATCTCTGCTAACTACGATTTTTCTTGATGTGGGGTCAAAGAATCGCATGGCGTCGGAGTACTTTTCATACCCAAGATACAGAAGAGGTTTGCAGGGGGGTAGTGGTTTCGGCTTATTCTGTTGATGCACAAATACCTTGATACCAAATGGTATTAGTGAGTCGATTTTTCTAATAGGTTCAATTAACATATCGTGAGTTTTAAGTATACTGACAGGAGATTTCCAGTTGAGGGCCCTTGAGGGGAGTAGGTTGATAATTGTTGATGCATGACTGGCGGCTTCGTCCCAGAAATTGATAGGGAGATTGCATTGGGCTAGTAGGCAGCGTATTTTTATCAATAGTGATTGATTGAACCTTTCAGCAATACCATTCAATTGAGGGCTGTCAGCGGGTCCTCGTTCAAAGCATATTCCTAGCTTGCCGCATTCTGTCACAAACTTAGTTGATGAGAACTCTCCACCTCGGTCAGAGTGTAGGTACGATGGATAGTTTCCTGTTTTGTTTTTTATTTCCCTTATGAAACTTATGAGGTTTGTCTCGGCCTGATACTTGTTAGATAAAACCATGATTCTATTGAACCATGAGAAATCATCGATTATCACCAGTACGTATCGTGCTGAGTTTTTTGCGTAGGGTTTGATTTCAAGTAAATCGAAATGAATTTTTTCAAATGGTCTCCGTCCTGCAGGAATGGGGTTTTTGTGCGGTGCTCTTTTTAGTTTGCATTGAGTACAGACTTCACATTTGGTTGCATATTCTGTGTCAAGACTGGGCATGTTGTTGTATTTTAGGAATTTTTTGAGATATTTGTCAGACGGATGTCCTAGTAGGATGTGCCAATCTTTTTTGGATGAAATTTCCACATGGTTTATTGAGGGTTTGATACTTGAAATGTATAATTTCCCTTTCCTAGGAAATTCCATTACAATCCTGTCACCGCTCTTCAGTATCAGTTTCTGGTTTTTGTGAAAAACCCTGATGCCTTGGTCTTCAAGCTGTGATAGTGATATAAGATTTGTGTTTCCATTCGGCGCGTAGAATACCGGTTGGATAATAGTTCCATTCAAATTTAACTTTCCAGTGTGGGTGATGGATGCAGAGCCAGAGAAAGTCTTTACCGACATTTTTGACGGCTTGGGATCTATAAGGAGTTCGAAATTTGAGATGGTTGTGGTTGAAGCACCAGTGTCAAGTATGAATGCCAGGTTGGATTTGTTGTTGGCAAGCTGATTTATTCCTTCTCCTACATAAAACCCACTTTCGCCATCAACGTCATCATCGGTTGATGATAGGGATGAGCCTTCGTCGGCTTGGTTCATGGAGTCCCTGTTATGTAATTTTAGTAGGAGTTGAATGTTCGATTCCATTTGTTTAAATCGTTTGTCGATCTCATCTTCCTTATTCATTCTTGTTGGCGTGGCTCCTGACAGTGTCTGTTTGTTGGGTTGTTGCTTTCGTCTATGTTGGAACTTATTCTTTTGATTCTTGGAGCTAGATATGTTGAGGACAGTGTCATTGTTCCCTGAGTTGCGTCGCATATGCTCAGATAGCAACCTTTTTACCACAGTTTGTATATTGAATGGTTCAATATCGTATAAGTTTTGGACAAGACTGGTTAAACTGTCATCATGTTTGAGACTGCGCAGTAGGAACCCTGCTGCAGCACCTTCTGTGATGTTTACAAGTTTAGTTGTGTTAGCAACTAAACATTTGAATGTTGTGTACTTTTTTTGAAATCGTAAGACATGTGCCTTTAGCGATGTGCCAGGATCATAGATTGTATCCATTTCAAAGAGGCTGTCGCACAGCGAGATTACTGAGGTTTGGCCACATGCTTCACTGAGTGTTCTGATTGCTTCGACAAAATCTTTTTTATCATAAAAAAGTGGTTGTAGGTCTTCATGTACGGTGTTGTATAGTGTAGACATAGCAAATGCATTTTTAACCTTGTATTCTGGCAACGTTTTGTTGCTCTTCACCCATTCCTCGTTGAATAGATCATCATATCCTTTATAAGTGAATAGAAACGTGAGTTGTTCAAACCATTGCATCCAATTTTCACCATTCAGCATTTTTACCCTCATCTTTGAGGAGCCGTCATTGTATGATTCGATGGTGGGTTTATCTTGGATAGCAGTGATGACTTTAGGATTCGAGGATGATGCCATGACGTAGTTATCTGTTTTGTTCTGGCTCTAACTTTTGATGTGTCAAGCGATAACTCTCGCTACCATGTAGTAGTTTTAATGAGTGTTAAACGCTTTATTGCAACAACATACAAAAGTTAGTAGCAGTAACTTTTAAAACGAAAAAAACGTATTGTGTAAGTATAATTTATCGTAGTTACATGGATTAAATAATAGGTTGTATACCTTTAAACAGTACATTAATTGTAATATTAGACTAGTCTGAAAGAACTTTGACTGGACACTGGTTTGTCGAGTATACTACTAGCCTATTAGTCATCATGCCTATCTGTTAATATTTATCATACGACTTGAACACTGATGAAAGTAGTTACCTCCACTAGTAATAGCTCTAGCTGATCCAGTTCTCGAATTTTCTAGCTAGTTCAATTTTAGTAGGAATGGGTGTAAGGAATAGCAGGATAATAATTGATAATAGATTAAAAGAGAATGGTTTTTTTAGCACTCAGAAATAGATGAGAAAAAGACTGGTTCCACCTTCTCCTTCCTTCTTGAGCCTAGTCGTTAAATATTGAAATGTTGAATGTATGTGCATGGTGTTGGTTGAGATCACACATTAACCTTAATTGCACAGTACATGTCATAATGACGTCAAATTCATGCTATGGCATAATTTCTTTTTCATTTATGGTGCTTGGTGGGGAGTGGAAGTTATGAAAGTAAGTTCCATCTCCTGGTATGCATCCCTGAGGGGTCTACTTCTTGTAAAACATTACCTTGGGCATGCTGTGAGCATCAAATGCTTGATTTTATCTTTCAGAACATTTTGGCCAAAAATCAAGCAACTCACCACAAGAAGGACAACCCTCAGGCATTTCTTATTTCTTTCTTTACTCTCTTTTTCTCTCAATTCTTTTTCATTTTTATTTTTTATTTTTTATTTCATTTTCTTTTACTTGTATGATTTATTTTTCATTTCTTGTTTCAAAAGCAGCAATCATAACTCCCATATCTTGTTTGGGGAGTGAATTTATTTAATAATCAAGAGCAAACACTAGTGATGGTAAAGACCAGCTACAGATAATCCTCATCAAAATTTCTTCAAGGTTTCTTTAAACTTTATAACCAAGGCTTCTCCAAATCACAAAAGGCGGGGAACCAGAGGCAGTGGAGTCAAATATGAATGTCAGCCTTGAACTCATTCCGTAAGATCAAAATTGAAAGCCAAAACCCAATCAGCAAGGTGTTTATGGCAATTGACCAATCAAGGAGGGGATAAGAAGAAGATATTCAAGAAAAAATCAAGTTCATAGAAGAAATTGTTTCAAATGGTCCAATTGGCCAATTTCGTCAAGATATGCACTTTGGCACAATTGGCCATATCAGACCTCAAAACATCAAAACAGCCATTTTTCATCAATTCTTATCATAATATGCTTAATTGTGCATATTGGGTGATTTGCGCATTTTGCGCATTTTTGCGCAAAAGGGCCTTTTTCTTGTCAAAAGCCTTCAAAAGGCCTTTTTGGCCAAAATCATTATAATTGCGCATTTGCGCACTTTGCGCAAAATGGCCAAAACCCACCTTTAGGCCATTTTTTCACAATCATTCAGTTTTTTCATCATTTTCACCAATTTATGCCACATATGGCATATTTGCACATTTGCGCACTTTGCGCATTTTTTGGGCATTTTTGGGCATTTTTGCGCATTTTGCGCAAAAATGCGCAAGATGGCCAAAACCCACCTTTAGGCCATTTTTTCACAAGAATTCAGTTTTTTCATTACTTTCACCAATTTATGCCACATATGGCATATTTGCGCATTTGTGCATTTTGTGCATTTTTTGCGCAAATTGGCCAAAAAACCCATTTATTCACATTTTCAGGGATTTTGGCCAGGACTACTCATTTGGTCCAAAATTTCAAATGTTGGCCACCTTATGCCAACACTCTAAAATTCAAAATTATGATGATTTCAAGTAGTCTTGGGACAAAAACTCAAATCAACCACCTTTCAAAAGCCATGAGGACTCAAGAAAAGTTAATGAAGACACTCAAGACAAGATTAAAGAAATTTTTATGAAGATTGAAGGCAGTTTGAATGAAACAGAGGAAATTCAGAATCAAAATCAAGGGGAAATTACCTACAAATAGTCAAATGAAGATTGGTTTGAGTATTGATTGAAGAAGAAGTTTTGAGGGGAAAATCTTAAGGAATTGGGGGAAAGAACTGTTTGAATTGATTGCAAGCTCATCAAGACTCACTATACTTATGGTGCTCAGAGCTCACCACTTTCAAGAGGGGGATAATGTCATGGCCAAGGAGGCAGGGGCATTTCCAATCATCACCAGCAAATCATTATATCATGGATACCCTTCAAAACCCAATCAGCAAGGGGGTTTCATTCAACAATTCACCCAATACAGTTTTCATACCTCAATACAGTTCCATACAGGCAAGACTCAAATACAGGATTCACCAAATACAGGCCTGTCATCAATACAGGCGCAAATACCTGTATTGACTGTATCACCTGTATTGGATTCACCAATACAGGATTCAATCCCACATCCAACTTCTTCCAGCATACAGGCAAGTATCTCAACACTCAAACTCCAAGGCTGGCATTTCTCACATATACCAGTCCCTCTTCACCCACCTGGGGGTTTTTCCCCCAGTTAATTAAAATAGTTGATTTATTATTTAATATTATTTTATTCTCACTTTTGGAATATTATTTTATTATTTATTAAGTTAGTCTTAGCCTTCCCTCACCTGTTCAGTAGAGTCCTGGTGGCCATATCCTTATTAATCCCTTTTCTCTTTTCTGAACAGGTTGAAACAGTGACTCAGGATTATTTGTGGTTGGCTCTTTATTATTGATTTTGCTTTGTCTCTCTTATCTTTTATACTTATTATTTTATTACTAGGAATTTATCCTCTTACTCCAGTACTCTCATCATTTGAGTATTTCCTTTTGAGCCCTCCATAAGTAAGTCTGTTCACTGAGTGCCAGGCCCTCTTCACTTAGAAGAGCCCCTGTGACAGATGGACAAGAACTGCAATATCTTATGAAAAACTTCAGTCAGAAATTGCAAAGACCCATAATTATCTTCTAAACTTGAGGAATTATGAAAAGAAGCTTATGATAAAGGAATATTCCACCTCCTTCATGATAGAACTAAACACACATGTTTTATGAACTTGACAAATAGAGTTTCACTAGACACTATACTACATAAATTCCATGATAGTGTTTTATCTGGACATGTAAGATGTGTCGTTGATACTGTTGATAATACTACTATTAATCAGAAGTACTATAACTGTTCTTATGAAATATAATAAAAAAATTATCATAACCACAATTAAATAATTAAAGAATTATTTCTTTTACGTGTTATAAACTACTAGTTATTATAACAATAAGTAGTAATTGTCTGAAAGAATCAATTACAAGAAGAATTTAATAATAAAAACTTCTTTACTAAAATAATAAAGCTATTTCAATATATAATTATCTTTTACAAGAATAATTATAAAGATAACTCTTGAAGAAAAAGATTGCCAGAGAAAGACTTGAAGAATTAAGATAAATCACTCACTATCAATCCAATGAATCCTTTTAGAAGATAATAATAGTAGAGATTTGACATAGAATTGTGGATTTAATGGATCAAAGCGGATTTAGAACAAGATTAAAAAAATATATGGTTTATATTGATAGATAAAAGTAGAGAAATTTGACGTAGAATTGTGGATTTGAGAGATCAAAATGATTTATAGCAGGATTACAACAATATATAGTTGGATTCTATGATTTTACGTCTTTCTGATTGATTTCTGAAAGAATAAGACACTTAAGAAATAGTTTTAACTAATACTTACTTGTTGGTAATAAAGGTATAATAGAATAATGTGATGATCTGGAAAAAACAGCAAGAGCAAGCCTCTTTTAAGTATAAGACAGCTCACATAGACGTGCCATGGAGCAAACTGAAAACCAGTGAGTGAGAAAACAATAAACCTTTTTGGATTATTGATTGTATCATCTGTTGTCACATAAGATTATCATAATTACTTAATTGAGGCTTTTACGTGACTACCAACCCAATTATGGTTAAGAATAAAAGTAGTAAAAACTGTAAATCTTCTTTTATTCCAAAATGATCATTTATTTATCAAAATTATCAAGGTTATTGGAAATTTCATCACATAATGTATTTTCTGTAAATTTTTAAAGATTCTGTGTTTCACATGGAATCATCAAAAATGGACTGTATGTAGAACTTTTATATTTACATATAAATGTATAATTATTCTTGGTTTTTATATGAATTATACAGTTCTCAAATTTTCCTGAAGGTTTCAGAAAGATTAATTAAAAATTGTATTTTTAATAAATTTTCAAAGTTTTTACCTCATTCCTATGTAGAATTGCAAATAGTAGTATATGGCTTGTTGCTATGAGGTAAATCAATGGATAATAGTCTAAAAACAGTTTTAATTACTCATTTGAGGTTTCTCCATGGAAAGTAATTAAGAATTGATGTGGTTACAGGAGTCTAAGCTGCTCTTTACCCCCCTGTCATGTCAAAATAGCAGCTTCTTTGCAATTTCCTTATGATTTAATGGTACTTTAACTTGGTAACCAAGTTCCCAAAAGGTTTTAGTATACTAATTGTGCCATTATCAGTCATGGATCCAAGCTTTACAGCTGTCCATGCCTCAGAGGCCTCAGGAGTTGGGTACCCTGGCTCTCTTTGATGTCTTTTGTCCCCTCTAGCTATTTTCACGTCAAAAATAGAGATTCAGGCTCAAAGACTGATATCCACTATGAGTGTACCAAAGGTTCATGTAAGAATACCATAATATTAAGTGCCCAAAACATGCATAACACTATTGTTAGTGTATATTTAACATGGGATTTCTCACATTCCCATCATTTTGGCGTGAAATTCAGAAAAACAAAAATTTTCACAGATCTTTTATGTGGTATTAAAGTATTTTCCATATTGCCACCTCAAAGAGTTGATTTGAGCTTATTCACTCTATGGAGCTACCCTAGGTGAAATTTTGTGTAAAATCCAAATTTTGCCTTAAATCCATGGATTTACTTACTCAATACAAAGTTCTTAATATTTTCTGAAATCAAAAATGATGAATTTTGAATATATGCATGAATTATGGGTTATTCATAGTTCCAAATTTATTTTGAAGATAATTGTGGCCTATTTGGGTATGTAAAATATACCTTAAGGCTCACAAGACATCTCTCAGAAGATAGGATACTAGAAAGAGTAAAAATCTGCTCTTGGTGGTGAAATTGGAGAAAGGATGTTTCAGGATATTTCCAAACTTGTGACAGGTTCCAAAACCAAGTAGAGCCACAGGTAAGAAAGTTTTCATGATTATCCAAACCCAAGAACCAAAAGCCCCCTGTGAAATAGCTCATATGAATTCGGTAACATCTATATCCCCAGGAGAAGACAGAAGCTTTAATGAATTCCTAGTCTTAGGTGATAGGTATAGTAAACCCCCATGTTCTTACCATGTCATAAAGATGACACAGCTATGTACACCACTTTAATGAGCTGGAATACAGTTATTATCCTTATAGGGCTATTCCAAAATATCCTAAGTGATGGAGATCCCAAATTCACTTCAGCCCTATGGATAAATATTCATAACTTCTTTGGAAAAAAATTATTATTCTCAACAACATATCATCCTCAAACTGATGGAGTAGCAGAGAGAATGATTCACACTGTGAAAGACATGATCAGATGATTCTGTGCCTATGGCAAAAAGCTCAAAAATCCTGATGGTTTTACCTATGATTGGTGTAATCTGATTCCAGCTCTTTAACCGGAATATAGGACATAAATTGATTCATCAACTGTTGAAACACTTGTAATTCTGGAAAAAAGGTTGGAACAAAAGACTACCTTATGAGAAGCGCATGAAGGACTTGCGTGATATACATCCAACAGCAAGCAGTTTTCAGTTAATTCTTGACAAAGCAAGACATGATGCAAATGGGTGTATGCAGGAGTATTTCAAATATGAAAAAGAAAGATGGAATAAAAGGAACAAACCACTTTATTTTACAATTGTGGAGCTAGTCCTAGTATCAACATTAAACTTTAAGAACATTGAAGGACCAAAGAAATTGAAAGATTCCTTTGCAGGACCTTCAATGATAAAATCCCTCAATAGCCCTGATGCTGTGCAACTAGAATTAACAAGAAAATTAATTAACAGACACTCAACTTTCCCCGTAAGTCTAATCAAAAATTCAATTTCAAGAGATAGAGCCATTTCCTTTGAGAAATTTCCCACCACTTGAAATTCCTTCTTTAGAGTAAGGAGAAGAAAATAAAGGAGGAAAATAAACAAAAAAAGAGGGAATGCCTTGTGAGGTACATAATCCTAGCTCAAGAATATTATTGGCTACTTGAGAAATACATGACTAATGCTGATAAACTATCAAGGAGGTTCAGACGTGAAAGAAGACCCAAAAAATAAGGAATTAAGAATTATTGAGCTTCAAGACTAAAAGAGTCTATTTAGGAGGTAGGACAGTGGATAATAACCTAATTAACTAGATCAGATTGTGGTACAATCTTTTTTTTGTGGTAGGTACTTTGAGCCTTTGTGTCACAGGGGCTCTAGTGGAAATACAAGAGTGGCCTGGCACTCAGCAATCAGGGAACTCACTTGGAAGACTCCAAAAGAAATAAAGAATAAAAAGAATAAGAATGAATTCCTCTAAAAGATATGCAGGTACAAGATGAGATGCAAAGAGGAAAAAGGAAGCCAAATGGCCAAAGAGCCAACCAAGTAAGTCCTTAATCACTGTTTCAACCTGCCAAAAATGAACAATGGAATTAGTAAGGATATAACCACCAAATATCCATTGACAGGCGAAGAAAGATAAAGAGAAATGTGCTAAATGACTGACTTAATAATATCAGTATTTGCTTAACTAAAAATGAAAAGAAAATAAAGATAGAATAAAATCAAAGTATATTAATTAACTGGGGAAAAACCCCCAGGGTGCAAAGGGTAGCCGGTATATGTGAAAAGTTGAGAGCTTGAGTTCTTCAGGCTGAAACTGATCTGTATTGATCCTTGAGGCTGTATTGATTGTTTTGGGAATTGATACAGCTGGCCAATATTGAAATTGAATTGGGTTGAATGAACTTCCCATGCTTGAAAATGAAATACAGTCCTTGGCGGATCCAGACTGTATTGAAATGAATATGGTTGCCAAGATGGATTGAGTGGAGCTTTGACACTTGACAATTTCTTTTGGCACCGCCTCTTGAATACACTTTTGAGAATGAATTGAAAGTATTCCATTGGAAGGAATACTTGGAGTGAGAATAACCAATGACTGCTTGATGGCGTCATTGGTCTTTGACGCTGAAACACTTGCTCTTGAGCCTTGATGATTCCTCTGAATGATTGGGTGCCTTGATGACGTGATGAGATGTTGGAATGTTGAAATGACCATTTGATATTGCCACCATTGAATTGCTGTTGAAAAATGGGGCACAATGATGTATAACATCATTTGTGGCATATTGGTTCATTGACAAGAAGATTACGTCCAAAGGTCTTGATATGGAAAGGCAGAGGGGAAAAGGATGGATGTGATGGCCTCAGAGCTTGGAAAGGTGTTTCTGGGCCTTTTGGGGTTTTTGGCCACTTTTGGGTTCTGAGCCAAAAACTGGCCCAAAAGGTGGGAAAGTGTCTTTTGGACACTGTGCGTCAAAGTGCGCAAAAAATGCGCAAATGCGCAAAGTGCGCAAAAATGCGCAAATATGCGCAAAAAGTGCGCAAAATGCGCAAAAAGTGCGCAAATGCGCAAAAGTGCGCAAAATGCGCAAAAATGCGCAAAATGCGCAAAAATGCGCAAAATGCGCAAAAATGCGCAAAAATGGGCAAATGCGCATTATGAGCCCAAATGGCCAAAAACAGCCATTTGGGCCATTTCCCCTGGTTTTGAGGGAAATGACCAGAAATACCCATTTGGGCATAAATTGCCACTATGGGTTCTGGATTGAGGTGAAGGGCCATGAAGGCTCCAAAACACAAATGGCCGTAAAAGGTCCATAAGATGATGACATGGCCATATTAGCCACTGATGATGGATATGGCCAATTGGCCATAAATGAACTGTGGCTTGATATGCCATATGGGGGATCCAAGGAGGTGAATTGCCATGGTTGTGACAGTACCCCCCACCTTGAAATGGTGAGCTCCTGAGCACCAATACAAGGTGAAGCCTCTTGAGGCTATTGGAAAGATTTTGAGAGAGTGATTCAAGAGGACTGATTAAGTTGAAGAATTTGAAAACTGATATTAAAAATTTGACATGTGACGCAGGACTTGCTTGATCTTCTTTTGACATTGGTTTCATGATTTGAGTTGAATTTAAAAATGAATGAAAGTTTTTGACGTGATGATTGACGTGATAAAATAAAATTTAAAATGAAAACAAAATGAAAGTAAAGAATGAAAATGAAAATAAAAAGAAAAAGAAAAAGAGAAAAGAAAATGAATTGAATCTTGAGGAGGTTCCAATCTTCATCACGGAGGTTAATAACTGATTTTGAAATTGGCCAAGGACCTGGAAAGAGAAATTTGATGCCAGGTGCTCACAAAGTGGCCAAGGTGATGTTTTGACAAGATTGTAGACCCCTCAGGGAAGTGCACACCAGGAGAGGAACTTACTTTTGGTAGTTACCACTCCCGCCAGTGCCATAAAAATAAAAACAAAAATGCTTAAGGAATGAATTTGAATTTGAAATCTTGGAAATGAATTGAAAAGTGAATGGCCCATTGTCCCAAGTGAAAATGGCCATAAGATTGGAAATGAAGTTGAAAGCCTGGCCAAAGATCTGTGTCCAAAATTGCAAAGTGCTCACAGAGTGGCCAAGGTGATGCTTACAACAAAAGAGTAGAATACCCCTAAAGGTGCATACCAGGAGTGGGACTTACTTTTGGTAATTCCTCTCCCCACCAAGCACCATAATGAATCAAGCTTTTGAAGAATTGGGACCCGGCTTGTCAGGATATAAAGAATGAAAATCTTTGACGAGTTCAGGACAGTTCTTGAGGTTTTTGGCTGGTTCCCAAGTGGATCTTTCTGGGTCTTGACTGAAACCTTTCCATTCCACCAGATACCATAATTTTCTTCTTTTGAGCTTTGAGTCCAGTATTTGAGAGACTTCCCATTCCTCTTCTTCTTCAATGATAATTGGAGGAGGAGGCTCTTGATGCCGATTTGGGATTGTTGATGTCTTGACTGGTTCCAAAAGTGAGATATGGAAGACTGGGTGGATGGATTTCCATTGAGATGGGAGCTTGAGGTGGTAAGCATGAGAACTGACTTTCTTCAAGATTGGAAAAGGACCCAACCATCTTTCGGATAGTTTTTTGGTGGGTCTGGTTGATTTGATGTTCTTGGAAGAAAGCCATACCATGTCACCAGGATTGAAAACAGGTGGACTTGCTCTACCTTTATCTGCATACCTCTTAAACCGGTTTATGGCAATTTCAAGTTCTCTCTTGACATCTTGCTGTACTGATTGGATTTTTGTTGATAACTTTCCAGCAGGAGTATCTTGAGTGATGTGAACTGAATCAAATTGTGGATCTCTTCCATAAACTGTGAAAAACGGTGATTGCTTGGTTGAAGAGTGATCAGAATTATTGTAGGCAAATTCAGCCAGAGGGAGCCAGGTGTTCCAATCATCTTGATGATAACTGACATACATCCGAAGATACTGTTCTAGTATCTGATTTACCCTCTCTGTCTGTCCATCAGTTTCTGGATGATAAGCAGTTGACAAGTCTCTTGAAATCTTGAGCTGCTGACAAAGGTTGGTCCAAAAGGAAGAAACAAAAAGAGAACCTCGATCACTAACAATGCTTGAAGGAAGGCCATGCTTTGAGAAAATATTCTTGATGAATAAATGGGCCAAATCTAATGAAGTGATTGAAGCTATTGTTGGAATAAAAACCACCATTTTTGAGAATCTGTCCACTATGACAAGGATTGAGTCAAAGGAATTGGACAGTGGCAATTGAGTGATGAAATCCATTGAAAGACAAATCCAAGGACCACTTGGAATTGGAAGAGGCTTGAGGAGTCCAAACTTCTTGTGATGAATATTTTTGTTTCTTGAACACTGTTGACAGGATGAGACATAATCCTTGATGAATTGAGTCATGCCGGACCAGTGGAAATCCCGCTTGACCAGTTTGAGAGTCTTCTCTTGGCCAGGGTGTCCAGCTAGAGGAGAGTCATGCCGCTTTTGAAGTATATTGAGTTGAATTGTGGGGTCATTTGGGACCACCACCCGATCTTTGAAAAGGAGAAGTTTGGAAGAGGAATCAAGAGAATAATCTGTGACAGATTTACCTTTACCCAAATCTTCAAGGACATTTCTATATTGAGAATCTTGCCACACTGCCTTCTGAATTGAATCAATCAAATTTGAAAATGAATCCACCTTGACTGCAAAAAACTTTGAGGCTTGAATTTCATCTTGCTTGATTATCTTCTGATAGTTCATTGGATTCTTGCTGATGAAATCCTCCCCCCTCTCTGGGTAAACGTTGTCCCGACGTGACAAAGCATCTGGAAGGGTGGCCAAGCGGCCAGGGCGGTAAGTGATTGAGAAATGAAATTCAGATAGAAATTCAGCCCAGCGGGCTTGACGGCGAGTGAGAATCTTGGAAGACATAAAATATTGAAGGGATGAATGATCGGTGAGAACTTCAAAAGGGGAAGAAATGGAAAGAAGAAAAGCTCTCCAGCGCTTGAGAGCCCAGACTATGCCAAGGAGTTCCTTGTCATGAATCTCATAATTAAGCTCAGCTGGGAGAAGCTTGCGGCTATCAAATGCAATGGGATGTTTTCCTGAGTCAGAGACCTGACTCAGTACAGCACCCAAGGCATAATCTGATGCATCGGTCTCTACAATGGTGGGTAGAGAAGGATTGAAGTGAGAAAGGATTGGAGCAGTGGTGAATGCCTCTTTGAGTTGATGAAACTGTCTAAGAGCTTCCTCATTGAGGGGAAAACGGGAATCTTTCTTGAGGAAACTTGTGAGTGAACTAATTTTCTTTGAGTAATTCTTGATGAAACGGCGGTAAAAATTGGCAAAGCCAAGGAATGATTGAAGAGCTTTGAGGTTTCTTGGAGGCGGCCAATTGAGAATTTGCTGGACTTTTGCTTGGTCCATCTTGAGGCCTTCAGCAGAAACAACATAACCTAAGTACTCTACACTAGAAACATGGAATAGGCATTTGGACGCCTTAGCAAAGAGGTTATTGGCCCTGAGTCTGGAAAGAACAGTGGACACATGAGTGACATGTTCTTCCTCAGTTTTGGAAAAGACCATAATGTCATCCAAATAAACCACAACATAAACATCAAGAAGATCATAAAAAATATCATTGACAAGATTTTGAAAAGAAGCAGGAGCATTTGTAAGCCCAAAAGGCATAACCAAGTACTCATAACTGCCATATTTGGTTCTAAAACAAGTCAAATGTTCATCACCTTCCTTGATTCTGAGCAGGTTATATGCACCACGCAAATCAATCTTGGAGAAGATAGAAGAACCATTGAAAACAGTGAGAAGCTGATTCATAGGAGGAACAGGATACTTGTTCTTCCTAGTAACAGCATTGAGTTTGCGGTAATCAACACACAAACGGAGGCCACCATCTTTCTTTCTGACAAAAAGAACAGGTGCTCCTGTAGAAGAGGAGCTTGGCCAGATGAAACCTTTCTCTACATTCTCTGAAATGTAGGCCCTGAGTGTATCTGACTCTTGGTTTGATAAAGAGTAGATCACCCCAACTGGAGGTAGAGACCCCTCCAGCTCGATATGATGATCACAGGCACGGTGAG
Source organism: Austropuccinia psidii (assembly GCA_023105745.1). NCBI lineage: Eukaryota > Fungi > Basidiomycota > Pucciniomycetes > Pucciniales > Sphaerophragmiaceae > Austropuccinia > Austropuccinia psidii. Next base: position 29,751,149 of record JALGQZ010000001.1, read on the forward strand.
GAGGAAGTTTCTCTGCTTTCACCTTGGAGAATACATCCAAGTATTGGTGATAAACAGGAGGAACAACCTTCATCACGGTTTCTATTTCTTCTGGCTCTTCCTCTTCATCCCACAACTCCTCCAGGGAGTCATGATAAGACGAAGGAGGAAGGTCCATATTCCCAAAGAAGAGATGAAGTGAAGATACAGAATTATCTTCTCCAACATCTTGAATCTCTTTGAAGACTTCATCTCTAGATGATAGTAATGACTGATGGGAATTAAGGGAAGGAATATGGACAGAAGACGGAAATGATGGTGTTCTAGAATCACCAACCAGAGCTGCACATGATTTGGCAGAAGAAGAGTCATTACTGAAAGAAATTAAAGGATCATTATAGTCCTTATGATCAGAATTAAAGGTGATCAATCCTTGCCTCCAATCAATAAACGAATTAAAATGATTAAGAAAGTCAAAGCCCAATATGAGGTCTTCTCCCTTGGGAGTATCAATGACTAAAAAGTCCCATTCAAAGCTTGGGAAGGAAGGGAGCTCAACCATATATTTAGTATGGTGAGTCACAAATAAAGAAGGAGACTCAGAGGAGTCTAAAATGATAAGGGGAATCTTCTCTGGAAGCTCTGACGTAGTCAATGAATACTTGTGAACAAACTGCTTTGCAATAAATGAGTTGGTAGCACCAGAATCAATGAGAATACTGTAAAAAACATCAGAAAGAGAAGAAAAAACAAAAAATTTAAGAGAATTCTTGACACCTGTATTCAGAATGCACAATTGTGCTCTGGATGGAAAACTGTGAAGACCATTGAACATAACATGATCTTCACTCAGGCTTTTCCCTGGCTGGGAAATTTGCCTGACGGTTGGGTAAGCTTGTTTTGAGGCCTTTTGAAACAAGACTCAAGACAATGCTTCCCACCACAATAGGTACAAAGACCCTCCTTGATTCTTCTTTATTTTTCAGAGTTCATAAGCTTGAAATCTTTATTCAATAAAGAAGAATGGGGCTTGTCCCTCTTCTGAAAATTCTTCTTCTTTTGACTTGAGCTTGAAGAATTTTGAGGATGAGAAGAACTTGACTTTGAGGCTTCTGGCTTCTTCTCTTGATGATGACTCTTTTCATTTTGCCTCTCATGGTACCTGGTATCAAGTTCCAGGGTAACGTCCATTAAGTCTTGAAGAGAGTCAATTCTTGAAGGATGGGAGGCCAATTGATCCAAAATCCTGGATGGCAATCCCTTCCTGAAATGATGGATAAGAGCTCTTTCACCCCAATCCCCGATTCTTGAGACTGAACTTCTGAAATTGGCAATGTATAAGGATACATGTCCACCTTCTTTCATTCTTAAAGAATCCAACTCAGCTTCTGCTTTTCTGACTTCATTCGGGTCACCAAATAGAGTGAAGAGTTGAGATTCAAAAAGACGCCAAGAATTGAGAAGATAATTTGAGTCTTGATTGGTGAGATTGGAAAGATAAGGCTCAATCCATTTTTCAGCCCTGCCAATGAGAAATGAAGTGGCATAAAGAACTTTCTTTCTGTCTTGAGAGAAATTTGCCGGATCATTATGAAAGATAAGCTGGCATGACTGAATAAAGCTTCTAACTTTGAAGGGCTGAGTCCCATCAAAGCATTCCGGTGCCTTCATAGATGGAGTCTTGAAGGCTGGTGGTCTTGATGCTTCAGAAGATGAAGCTGCTTGAAGATTGGCCATAATCTGAGTCATTAGCTTCATGATGGCCAATAGAGATGGTTCAGACTGATGAGAGACAGGCTGATTAGACTGGGCTAGAGTTGGCCCTCCAGTACCTTGGGATGCTTCCACCGGGGCAGGAGCACCTTCAGTACCATCAGACTCTTCCTCTTCCACAGAACTCTCCTCCTCCTCTTCACCATCTTCACCTGGACCTTTGAAAATAGTCCTTGAAGTTCCTGGAAAACCGCCAACTACTCCTGAAAATGAACTTGATCTTCTGGGCCCTCTTCCTTCCTTCCTGGATGGTGCTGCTCCTTCCATGCGGGGTCCTCTATCTAATTGGGCCCTCAGTTGAGGAACTGCTGGGGTGCCATCTAGAGGAGCTCTTGGAGTTGGAGTGAGAACAGCTTGAGCTATGGCCTGAGATCTTGTCTGCCTTGCCGGAGGTGAATGTTGAATAGGCATGATAACAGGAAATAAATTGAAATAAATGAATTAAAATCAAAATTTTCTTGAAGTGAAAAGAGTCAACAATCAAATCTTGAGGAAAATGAATGAATCAAAAAATGAAAATCTTCAAGTACGTCAATAAATCAAAATCAAAATGAAGTCTTGAAGTCAAAAGTCAATGAATCAAATCAATCAAAATCAAAATCTTGCAGAAAATCAATCAATCAAATAAAATCTTGAGGCAAAATCAGTTTATGTCAAAATTCTTGATGTGAAAAATCAGCAAAATCAATGAAATCTTCAGGTCAATCAATTTTCTTGAGGTCAATATCAAATATTTCAAATCAATCAATCAATCAAAATCAAGTGAATTATTCTTTAAAAACCAAAATTCTTGAAGAATGAATCAATTATGAATCTTGATGTGAATAACGTGTCTGAATATCTTGATGAAAAATTTGAAAATCAAAGAAAACCAAGATGACGCCTGAATTATGAATGAAATGAAAATTGATAATTTGAAAAAGATTTTAAAAAGAATAACAAAAATAAAATTGGGTCAGCTTTCAATTTTCAAATGAAGAATGAATGAAAGAAAATTGAGAGATGACGATGAATCATTAAGTTCATAAGCATAAAAGAATCATAATTTCGATGAAATGAGTGAATGAAATTATAAAGAAAGAATGAACAGAATGAAAAAGAAATTATGAGTTAATTAATATAATGTCACAGGGGCTCTAGTGGAAATACAAGAGTGGCCTGGCACTCAGCAATCAGGGAACTCACTTGGAAGACTCCAAAAGAAATAAAGAATAAAAAGAATAAGAATGAATTCCTCTAAAAGATATGCAGGTACAAGATGAGATGCAAAGAGGAAAAAGGAAGCCAAATGGCCAAAGAGCCAACCAAGTAAGTCCTTAATCACTGTTTCAACCTGCCAAAAATGAACAATGGAATTAGTAAGGATATGACCACCAAATATCCATTGACAGGCGAAGAAAGATAAAGAGAAATGTGCTAAATGACTGACTTAATAATATCAGTATTTGCTTAACTAAAAATGAAAAGAAAATAAAGATAGAATAAAATCAAAGTATATTAATTAACTGGGGAAAAACCCCCCAGGGTGCAAAGGGTAGCCGGTATATGTGAAAAGTTGAGAGCTTGAGTTCTTCAGGCTGAAACTGATCTGTATTGATCCTTGAGGCTGTATTGATTGTTTTGGGAATTGATACAGCTGGCTAATATTGAAATTGAATTGGGTTGAATGAACTTCCCATGCTTGAAAATGAAATACAGTCCTTGGTGGATCCAGACTGTATTGAAATGAATATGGTTGCCAAGATGGATTGAGTGGAGCTTTGACACTTGACAATTTCTTTTGGCACCGCCTCTTGAATACACTTTTGAGAATGAATTGAAAGTATTCCATTGGAAGGAATACTTGGAGTGAGAATAACCAATGACTGCTTGATGGCGTCATTGGTCTTTGACGCTGAAACACTTGCTCTTGAGCCTTGATGATTCCTCTGAATGATTGGGTGCCTTGATGACGTGATGAGATGTTGGAATGTTGAAATGACCATTTGATATTGCCACCATTGAATTGCTGTTGAAAAATGGTGCACAATGATGTATAACATCATTTGTGGCATATTGGTTCATTGACAAGAAGATTACGTCCAAAGGTCTTGATATGGAAAGGCAGAGGGGAAAAGGATGGATGTGATGGCCTCAGAGCTTGGAAAGGTGTTTCTGGGCCTTTTGGGGTTTTTGGCCACTTTTGGGTTCTGAGCCAAAAACTGGCCCAAAAGGTGGGAAAGTGTCTTTTGGACACTTTGCGTCAAAGTGCGCAAAAAGTGCGCAAAATGCGCAAAAATGCGCAAATGCGCAAAAATGCGCAAAATGCGCATTATGAGCCCAAATGGCCAAAAACAGCCATTTGGGCCATTTCCCCTGGTTTTGAGGGAAATGACCAGAAATACCCATTTGGGCATAAATTGCCGCTATGGGTTCTGGATTGAGGTGAAGGGCCATGAAGGCTCCAAAACAAAAATGGCCGTAAAAGGTCCATAAGATGATGACGTGGCCATATTAGCCACTGATGATGGATATGGCCAATTGGCCATAAATGAACTGTGGCTTGATATGCCATATGGGGGATCCAAGGAGGTGAATTGCCATGGTTGTGACACTTTGAGATATGAAAACATATCCAAAGAGATCTCAAAAAAACTTTACAAAACGTTCAATTGAAATAATAATCTTAAAATAAGTAAAAGCTCCATAAAAGAGCATAGATTCTTAAATTATCTCAGAAACAAATGAATGAACATGTGAAATAAATGGCACCATTGGATTTACTTTCAAAACCTACATATATTACTCTTTTATTTCATATGTGTAAACTCAATACTTACTGAGATAACCTGGATGTATGCAATTTTTTGATCAGTGCATATATTCATGGTTTTTATCTCATACAATTTGGGTTACACATGATAGAGAGTTTCTTCAAGAAGAAATTTACCACAAGCTAACTGTAAAAATAAATATATAAATGTCATTTTCAAAGCTATAAACAAGGTTAAAACTTATGAGGTGATATTGGGCAAAATAGCAATTGCTGTTGACCACTTTAAATTAAAATTGGTTCAAAATTGAAAAATTAGATATTCAGATTCTACTAGCTCCAAATTGGATAATTATGTAATTTTCATCATGATATTCAAGGTAAACCCCTATTAAATTGTGGTTTGAAGTCTAAAATAGTAAGTTTTGACAGAAAAGATGAGCTACAAGAAAAAGCATCAAAAATAGAGTTTTAATGATGTAATTAAATCCTCATGGAATATTAGTGAGGACATTCCTGTCAGGCTGAGTCTATGATAAATGTATTATAAATGTATTTACAACTTTTAACTATGACTGTGACACATTAAAAAGGATTAAAAAAGGTTATAAGAGTTTTAAAGATGGTTTAATTTAACAATAAAAGGGCTTTACTATATTAAATATAGTGGTGGTTAGTGCTGTTGAAAGCCCTGGGTGCAGCTTTACCTTCTGGGTTACAATAATAAAGACTACAATAATCAAAATCATAGTTATACCTGGTTATTACCCAAGAGTAAAACTGTTTTTGACAGTTTACTACATAGGGTATTCAAGAGCAGGATGAGGAAAGCTATTCTGGCTGTGAAAAGCCTCCTTTCTATCCTGAAATGGGGTGAAAAGGCTGCTAGACCTTTCCACGTAGAGGAAGTGAAGATATTTTCACTCTCTGAGACAGGCTTGTGGTTTGCAAGGACCTGTATAGCCTGTATTGGGCTCAGATGTGGTTTTGAAACCACATCTGAGCAGTTTTTACCAATACAGGGTGAAGGTTTTCACCTGGGGACCACATAGCCCTCCTCTGGCGTGTATAATGCATAGAATGCTGTACAGAAACTGTATGGGGCCAAAGTATCGACTGACCTATGAGGTATTGAAGTATAAACATGCTTCTTCATCAGGATGACACCTCATAATCATGGTTATGGGATATTATCCCATGGTAAGGCTGTATTGGTCATAATGTGGGATTTTTACCTTAAAACAGCTGTAACATTGTCAGTTCTTGAGATATCAACCTCAAAACTTAATCAGTGTGTAGCCCTGTATGTGTTCTACACAATGGTTCCTTATTTGATATGGCTATCATTAAATATGCCAAAGTTATGCCATGTACAAGATTTTCGTACATAGGTATGGTTTAGGCAAAAAGCTGTATTTGGATTTTTTGCCCCATATAGCCCTGATTGTGCTCTTTTCAAAAAGACCTCACTTTAGGTATCTCACACTAAAGCTGTAGAAGTTAGATGAGAGGTGAATGTTTTGTTCACCCATATTTGGCCTGAATTTGACCATAACCTCAGTAATACTGGTGCTAGCTCAGTTTGGATGGTACCATTGGATAGCCCTGACTTAGAGCTTCATTCTGCATACCCATTTTATGGGGTTAAGCCTCTTACTCTGTATTTCAGATGAGAGGTGAAAATTAAGGTTCATGCTCAGCGATAACTTTGAGTATGATAACTTTGTTATTCTTTGTCCTATGATTATGGGACTTGTATATTTGGAAAGGGGTGAGTTTCCTCTTTCTTTTGATACCTTTTGAGCTAATTTGGCTCAGCTCCATGGTTTGGTGTTATCTTGGCTATACCATTGGTTCATGGTATTTTGGCTGTCATGCTTGTGCTCTGGTTTTGAGTCACAGGCTGACATACCCTCCCTCTAAAAAAGGCTCATCATTTCTGAGACTTTTCAGTCCTCCTATAGGCTCTGAAACTCCTTAAATGAAGGTTCCCATCTGGTATGGCATCTTCTGCCAACCATTTGTCTTTATCAGGTGTTTGGTTCTTGAATCTGACTAAGTATTATCTTTGCTCCTTCCCATTAAGTCTGATCTTCCTGGCCCTGATGATTTTACTCACAGGTCCAGAGGAGTCCTCCACTTCCACTATATCAGGTGGTGCGGGGTTCTTCTTCCTGGAGGGGAATTTTTCCTCCTCTGTTTGGAAGTATGGCTTGAACAAACTTACTGGAAAGACTGGGTGCTTTCTGGAAAATTCCTCTGTAAGTTTGACTTCCACTGCATTCTTCCCTATCAATTTAATGATAGTGAAGGGCCCTAAAAATGAATCTCTCATTTTCTGAGGTCCTTCAAGATTATTAAAGTTCAGTGTGGACACTAGCACCTGGTCCCCTTCCTTAAATTCAGGTTCCATGTGTGTCTTGTCCCACCTCTTCTTATTATATTCTTTTGCCTCAGCTATGCATTTGACAGCTGTGTCACAAGCGCTTTTCCACATATCATGGAAGTCTTTGGATGTGGGGTGGATGGTTAGAAGATTCTTCTTCAAGTGATCCACAGGCAGTATGGTATTCCACCCTTTCTCTACCACTTCAGGTGTTTTTCCTGTGGTAGAGTGCTGAATTGTATTATAAGTCAGTTGGACAGCTGGGAGAAGGGTAACCCAATCATGGGTGTATTCCTCATGGTCCTTGTATTCCATGCCATAGGCACAGAACCTTCTAAGGATATCCTCCATTGTCTGGATCATCCTTTCAGCTAGGCCATCTGTTTGTGGATGGTAAGCTGTGGAAAATGCAAGCTTGGTTCCCAGTATGTCATATAAGTTGGTCCAAAATTCAGATGTGAACTTTGGGTCCCTATCACTAATGATTATCTTAGGGACTCCACAGGTGGATATGATGTTATTCCAGAATAACAGAGCAGTATCCATGGATGTGTCCTCTTTATGGCATGGTAGACACCTCATGCTCTTTCTGAACCTATCAACTATGATTAGGCAGGCATTGTAGTTTTCTTTGTCCCCTGGGACAAGTCCTGTAACCCAGTCCATATTGATGGTTTCCCATGGGTGTTTGGGTTCCTCTATATGTTGAAGTAGCCCATACTTCTTCCCATTTTTCCTGTTTGCCTTTTGGCATCTTTCACAAGTGTTTATGTATTCACTCAACTCTTGTTCCCACTTGGGCCACCAAGCTATGCTTGCTACCCTCTTGCTCTACCCTGTGAGTGCACTTGTGTGCTTCTCTCTGTGGTAAAGCAGACCATCCACAAGGAAGAACTTGTTATCCTTGTAGGCCCTCAACCAGGGTTCTTCCAGGTGGGATTCCAGTTATGGACTCCTGTACTTTTGTTGAAGGAGTTGTAGTAATATGCCACACTGTTTGTGTTTTGCATAAGACTTCAGTACTGCACTGAAAAATTCATTGTGCAGTTCTGAAGAACTTATTCCCAGTATGGGAGTTTCTGTCCCTTCTGAATCAGTGTTCCCACTGTCAAGGGTACCACTTCCTGGTGCCCATTAAGAGAATCTGAAGTTCCTCCTCCTATCTGTTTCCATGAAATGGATAGGGATCTTGGCTGCAACTTCAGGGTCATAAGCTGGGTTGCTCTTGACATTATCCAGTGGCCACCTCCTGAGGCCATCTGCATTGGTATGGCTTTTACCTTCTTTTTATATGATGTTCATGTTCCCTCTATACTCCTGGATGGCTATTTGCCATCTCAGCATGTGTCTATTTGTAGTCTTCATTTTCAGTAAAGACTTCAAGGCTGTGCAGTCTGTATAGACTTCAAAGACTGCACCCTCCAAATAATAATGGAGTTTCTCCAGAGCCCAGACTAAGCATAGACATTCAGTCTGGGTGGCCCCATACCTGGATTCTGAATCTTTCAGTTTCCTAGAGCTGTAACATATTACTTCCTCTCTTGGTTCACCATCCACAATTTGCCTATGGTGAAGGGCTGCTCCTAAGCCTTGGCGACATGCTGCATCTATATATAACTTGAATGGTAGTTCAAAGTCAGGTAGGATGAGCACAGGTGCATTTGTGAGTTTGTGTTTGATCCTCTCATATGAATCCCTTCTTTCCTTGGTAATTTAAAAAACTACATCTTTTGAACATAACTTGTATAAACTACTAGTTATGTGGGCAAAATTCTTGATGTGGTTTCTGTAGTAGCTAGCAAACCCAAGGAAAGATTGCATCTCTTTGATGCTCTTTGTTACTGGCTTTTGAAGTACTGCTGCTACTTTATTCTGGTCAATTGCAAGACTAATACCTGAGACTTTATGTCCTAGAGCTAGTAGCTCTTGTTGGCCAAAATTACACTTTTTCAGTGAAATCTTCAGATTGATGGGTGTACATTTACTTAGCACTCTGTCTATGTATTGTACATGGTCTTCTCATGTCTCTGAGTATATAATTATATCATCAATATATACTACCATACAGCCTTCCAATATTTATTCTTTAAATATTGTGTCCATCATCCTTTGGAAGTGGGCTGGTGCATTTTTGATGCTAAATGGCATCCTGGTATACTCATATATGCCCATATGGCATATTATTCTGAGTAATTTCATGGAGTTTGGTTTAACTCTATTTTGGTGGAAGCCTTTCATAAAATCCATTTTGGTTATGTATTTGGCTTTTGCCAGTTTATCCAAGGCATGAGGTATCCTGGGTATAGGGTACCTGTCTGCTTTTGTGTAGTTAGTCAGAGCTCTGAAGTCTCCACACAGTCTAGACTTGCCATCATGCCAGGTGATTAGGACAGGAGTGGTGATTTCCACTATCTCATTATGTCCAATCTTTCTGATGACATCCATGTCCAGGACTTCATTGATGTGTTTTTTGATTTCTTTCCTGGTTTCCAGGCTTTCTGGATAAGGAGGTCTCCTGAGCATGGGTGGATAAGGTGTTTCCACATCCATATATAGCTCTATATCATGACCTTTGATCTTGCCTAATGGTTCTTCACCAATGGCAAATGCTGGTCTGTTCTTCCTCAGCATCTTCAGTAAACTTAGTTTCTGTTTGCTGGTGAGGGTAGGTCTAAACTGTCCCTCCCTGAATTCATTCAGAATTTCTTCTAGTGGATCTTGAGAAGATATCTGGTATATATCAAGTGAAAATTTCTTTTCCTTGTTGGTACCAATGGCAATGTGCCTATTTTTACTGTTGTAAATATCTATGCCATACATCCTCTAGTAGTCTGTAAGATGTGACTATGAAACTGATGATAATATTACTATTAATCAACAGTACTGTGTCTGTTCATATGAAATATAATAACAAAATATTATTATAACCAAAATTAAATGATTGAAGTATTATTTCTTTCACGTGTTAAACACTACTAGTGATTTTAACAGTGAGCAAGTAATTGTCTACTAGAACCAATTACGAGAAGATTTTAATAATAAAACTTCTTTTATTAAAAGAATATAATTATTTCAATATGTAATTATCTTTTGCAAGAATAATTATGATGGTAATTCTTGAAGAAAACTAATTTTAGAGAAAAACTTTCAGAATTAAATATAAATCACTCACTAATATTCCAAGGAGCTTATTGAAAGATAAGATAGAGAGATTTGATGTAGAATTGTGGATTTTAAGGATCAAAATGAATTTATAACAGTATTACAACAATATATAGTTGGATTCTATAATTTCACATCTTTCTGATTGCTCCTGAAAGATCTAAAACACTTAAGAATAGCTTTAACTAATACTTACTTGTTGGTAATAATGATTTGAATGATAATAAAATGATGATGTGGAAAAAACAGCAAGAGGACGCCTCTTTTAAGTCTAAAACAGCTCACAGAGGCGTGCCATGGAGCAAACTGAAAAACTAGTGAGTGAGAAAACAATAAACCTCTTTGAATTCTTGATTGCATCATCTGTTGTCATGTATGATTATCATAATTACTTAATTGATGCTTTTACGTGACTACCAACCCCAATATAGTTAAGAATAAAAGGAGTAACATCTGTAAATCTTCTTTTATTCCAAAATATTCATTGATTTCTCAAAGTTATCAATGTTATTGCCAATTTTATCACAGGTTGTAATTACTGTCAATTTGTGAAGATTCAGTGTTTCACGTAGAATAGTCAAAAATGGACTGTAAGTAAAACTTTCAATTTTACAAGTAAGACTGTAATTATTTTTGGTTGCACCATAGATATTACATGTAAGGTTTGACTATGAAACAATAAGTAAAAAATTACTAATTTATTACTTATTGTACTCTGAATGTCCTTATAATTCAAGTAAATAAGATTAAAATAATAATAATAATAAATAAATATTATTATTATGGCGTAAAAATATTATATTATTAAATAAATATAATAATATAAATTAATATTATATGAAATTATAATATTATAAATAATATATTAATATAAAATAATTAATATATTATAAAGCTCTTTATTATTGTTACCAACAAATAATAAAGGCGTAAAAAACTGTTTTTTATAAATAAAAAACAATTAATAACAATAATATTACTCATATTAAAGTTATATATTAATATAAATACTATTTATATTAATTAAGAATTATTAAGAGTAATAATAAGAGAGAAATTATTATAATAAGATGAAATAACCTACTTTTAACACTTAAAATAATAATTTTGAGATATTTTACGCGGAAAGAATATAATACAACCTTTTCAAATTGTATTTACAATAAAAAATAAAGAAAATTACTAAATTTCTTGATTTTACGTGGAAATGAGTTTTTAGAGAGATTTTTAACAAAAACAATTAAATAAATGATTTAATCACGTCAAAATAGATGATTATAGCAAGGTGGTCTTTGGTCTTTAATAATATAACAGTTTTATATATAAAGAATAAAGAAATTACCTTTGATTTAATTGATTTAATGTTTTTTATGCGTCTGAGGGGAAAACAGAGTAAAAAGAGCTCTATTTATAGTAAATACCTCCCTCCTAGAGTCCAACAGGCTTCTAGTAGACGTGTACTGATCATATCCACTGGAATTGATCAATATTTTAAGGTTTGAGGGTGATTACATCATGATCAAACCATATTACATCATTATTACACCATTATTTAGAGTTATCACTATAACTCTAATTGTGATGACATCAGAGGCTTGGCAGAACCCCAAATTTCGTGGATTTTATTAGTTTTAATCATAAACTAATAGTATTCACCAATTTTATCACTATTAAGACTGTTAAACTTAATTTAAGGTTACAGTATGTGATCATAACAGCTCAATTTAAGCTCAAACTTTGATCCTCAATAACGTTTAAGGTCTTCACGCTACAGCAATTCAGAGAGTGAATTCTGATAGCCTGACATAACCTTATTATGCTGCCAAGAGCTTTTCATTACATCATCAAAACTCTAATTTTGATGATTTTTCTTGTAACTCATCTTTTCTGTCGAAATTCAATATTTTAAACTTCAAACCTTGATTTCAGGGGGTTATACCCTGAATTTAATAATAAAAATTACATCATTCTTCACGAATGAACTAGGAGAATCCAACTGTATACTTTTTTTTAAGTTTGGACTACTTTCACAACAAAGTGGTCAACAGCTCTGTTGATTTTTATCAATATTTCCTCATAAGTCTTAACCTTGTTTATAATTTGCAAAATAAAGCTCATATCTGTGTTCTTACAGTAATTACGTGGTAACTTTATTTTTGGTTCATCATTCTAGCATGTATAGTTTAGAAGATATTAGCTATGATCACTGAATATATGCGTTGACCAAAAAAGTGCATATATTCAGGATAATTCCTTAAGTGTTGATTTTGGGAATTAGCTTATTAATTGTTTTATATGTGGATGTTTGTGGGGAATCCACTGGTACAATTTATTTTACATGTTGTTTCATTAGTTTCTGAGATAAATAAGTTTTTATGGTTTTTATAAGGTATTGTACCTTATAATTCCTTAAATATTGGCTTTACAGATATGCCATAAAAATGGTATATGTGTATTTTTCCATGGGGAATCCAATGGTATAATTTATTTCACATGTTCATTCATTGGTTTTTAAGTTAAACCAATTTTAGTACCAATTTATGGTATTTTTTGTATATTTGAGTAATTATTTTTAGTGTATAATTATTCTAATTAATTTTAATATAATTATATTAAAGGTATAATTATTCTGAGTATTTTTTGTGACCTTATTGGGTATGTGGTCATATCTCAAAGGCTCACATTCCCTACCACCAAAAAAGATTGTACCACAATCTGATATATGTGATTAGGGTATCATCCACTGTCCTACCTCTTCAATAGACTTTGTTAGTCTTGAAGCTCAATAATGCTTAACTTTTTTATTTTTCAGGTTTTCTTTCATGTCTGAACCTTCTTAGTAGTTTATCAGGATTTGTTATATCTTTCTCAAGTAGCCATTCATCTTCTTGAGTTGAATTCTTATACCTTACAAGGTATTCTCTTTCTTTTTTGTTTCTTGTCCTTCTTTCTTTAAGGACTTTTACTATTTTCTTTTCCTCTCCTTATTCCAAGGGGGGAATCTCAAGTGGGGTTTTATTTCTTAGTGGAAATAACTCTTTGTCACTTGAACTGTAAGGTTTTATCAGACTTACAGGGAAAGTTGGGTGTTTGTTCATTAGTTCACCTGTGAGTTCCAATTGCACAGCATTGGGTCCATGAAGTGCTTTTATCATAAATGGTCCTGCAAAGGAATCTTTCAATTTCTTTGGGCCTTTTATGTTATTGAAATTAAGGGTTGATACTAAAACCAAGTCCCCTATTTTGAAATCAGGTGGCTTATGACTTTTATCCCATCTTTCTTTTGCATATTTAAAAGAATCTTGCATGCATCTGTTTGCATGGTGTCTTGCTTTGTCAAGCATTATCTTGAAGCTGCTTGCTGTTGGATGTATATCCACTAAGTCCTTTTTGAGGGTATCATAAGGAAGTCTTGGATTCCAACCTTTCTCTAGCATTGCTGGTGTTTTGCCAGTAGAAGAATGGATTGATGTCTTCTATGCCAATTCAAGTGCTGGTATTAGTGTACACCAATCATGGGTAAAACCATCAGAATCTTTGAATTCTAGCCCATAAGCACAGAATCTTCTGATCATGTCCTCTAGGGTCTGTATCATTCTTTCTGCTAAACCATCAGTTTGAGGATGATAAGCTGTTGAGAATGATAACTTTGTCCCAAACAGGTTATGGAGATTTGTCCATAATGCTGAAGTGAACTTTGGGTCTCTGTCACTTATAATATTTTGGAATAAGCCTGTATGGCTAATGACTTTATTCCATATCATTATGGCTGTATCCATAGCTGTGTCATCTTTATGACATGGTAAGAACATGGGAGTTTTGCTGTATCTGTCAACTAGCACTAGGCATGCATTATAACTCCTGTCTCCTCCTGGAGGTAAGGCTGTTACCCAATCCATATGAACTATTTCCCATGGGGATTTTGGTTCTTGGATTTGGATCATCATTCCAAATTTCTTTCCTGTGGCTCTGTTGGCTTTTTGGCATCTGTCACAGGTTTGGCAGTACTCTGCAACATCTTTCTTCCAATTTGGCCACCAAGAGCAGGTTTTCACCCTCTCTAGTGTCCTATCTTCTGAGAGATGTCCAGATGCAACACTATCATGACACTCATGTAAAATAGTGTTTATTAGTGTTCTGTCTGTTAAGGCCATAACACATGTGTGTTTTGTTCTATGGTAAAGGATTCCATCAAGGAGGTGGAATCTTCCTTCATCATATGCTTTTTTCCATATTTCATCTAGTTTTGATGAAAGTGATGGATCTTTGCAGTCTTTCATTAGAAGTTGGCTTAAGATATGGCAATTTTTGTCTGTCTTATAGCTTTCTTTAACTTGGTTAAAGAATTCTGTGCCAATGTCTGTAACACATATTCCTTCTATATGGTGCTCTTCTTGTGGTACCCATGCTCGATTGTCAGGGGTATTTGCTAGAGCCCATCTGCTAAGACCATCTGCATTTTTATGAATATTTCCAGATTTATGAACAATAGTCATATTTCCTCTATATTCTTGGATAGCAATTTGCCATCTCAGCATATGTCTATTTGGAGTCTTCATATTTAATAATGATTTCACAGCATTACAGTCTGTGATTACATCAAATACTGTGCCATCCAAATAATAATGCAGCTTTTCTAAAGCCCACACTAGGCATAAGCATTCCATTTGGCTTGCTCCATACCTTGCTTCTGTTGGCTTTATCTGCCTTGAAATGAAACAAATTGGTCCTTCCACTGGTTTATCATTGATAATTTGTGTTTGGTGAAGTGCAGCACCTAGTCCTTCTCCACAAGCATCAATGTACAGTTTGAAAGGTATTTTCCAGTCTGGCATTAGAAGAAATGGGGCATTTGTTAAAGAATTTTTCAATTCTTCATATGCCTTGACTCTTTCTTCTGTCATCTCATAGACTGTTTGTTGGTCACATAGCTTATACAAGGATTTAGCAATCTTTGCAAAGTCCTTTATATGCTGTCTATAGTAACCAGCAAATCCTAGAAATGATTGCATTTCTTTTTTAGTTTGAGGCATTGGTTTAAGTAGTACTGCTGCTACTTTATTTTTGTCTATGCCTAGACTAAGTCCAGATACTACATGTCCTAGGGCTTTCAATTCACTATATGCAAAATGACACTTTTTCAATGAAATTTTCATATTTACTTGGACTATTTTCTGTAGTACCCTTTCTAGTCTTGTCAGGTGATTTTCCCAAGTTTCTGAGCAAACTATGATATCATCAATGTAGATTATTAACCATCCTTCTGATAATTCTTCAGGAAATATGGTATTCATCATTCTTTGATAATGGGAAGGTGCATTTTTTATCCCAAATGGCATTCTTAGGTATTCAAAAATTCCACAATGGACTATTATTCTTAGTAATTTCTTGGCATTGTCTGTTAAGACATTTTGATGAAAACCCTTAAGAGCATCCATAGCTGTGATGAACTTAGCTTGTGACAATTGGGTCAATGTCTCATGGATTCTGGGTATTGGATATCTGTCTGGAATGGTATAGGTATTCAGGGCTCTGAAGTCTCCTACCATCCTTGATTTTCCATTATGCCAAGTTATAATGACAGGTGTAGTAACTTCTACTTGCTCATTATGTCCAACCTTTCTTAATACTCCAAGGTCCATTAATTCCTTAATGTGCACCTCTAGGGCTTCTCTAGCTCTTGGACTGGCTGGATAAGCAGGTCTTCTTAATAAAGGTGGGTAAGGTTTTTCTACATTAAGAATTATATCCACTTCATGTCCAATTATGGCACCTAGTGGCTCTTTGTCAGTTGCAAAGGCATTTTTATACTTAAATAAGAGGTCAATCAATTTTTCTTTCATTCTTTCTGTTAATTCTTGATTGAATTCTGCCTCTTTGAGTTCTTCAGATATAAAAAGTTCTTTTTCTGGAATTTTTTCCTCATTCTTAATAACTGTGATTTGTTTTTTGTTATTTAAGAATCCAAACTTTTGTCTTTTATTATCTCCTATGGTAAAATATCTATCCTTTTGGTTGGAGATATCTATACCATAGATTGATAAGTAGTCATTTCCAAGTATGAAATTATTACTAGTACAGTTGTCCATTACTACAAACTCTACTTTGATTCTGACACATTGTGAGGGATGAGGAAAAATTAGTGTTAAATCAATTATTCCAAGGGGCTTCATGCTCTCACTTGCACTACTAAATTTGACACCTTGTATTGGCATAAGTTTTTCTTGCCAGTCTGGGACAATGGTTTTTAAATAATTTTTGCCAACACAGGTGCAATATGCTCCTGTATCTAAGTTAACCTTTCCTTCTTGGTTATCAACCATAACAATACTAATACTTGATTTTCCAGCTGTATATCCCATTCCTCTTGCAGGTTTGGTTCTATACATTTTGGCATCTTGTATGTTTGTCAGATTTGTGTCAGATGTTCCAACTTGTGGCAAGTTTGAGTTAACATCCAGTACTTCATAAATTATATCAATATTATTAATTTGTGCATTAATTATATTGATTTCATCACTTTCAGAGCTTTCTGATTCTTCTGTCTCTTTTTCAGAGTCAGATTCTTCTTCTTTGTCATTGTGGTTTTCTGTTTCCACAATTTCATTAATCTTTGCTTTTTTAAGGCAATTATTGGCTAAGTGTCCAATACCTCCACATTTATGGCATTTTCTTTGCTCATTATTGTTGGATGTATTGGGTTTGAAGGATTCTTTTGATTTATCTTTCTTGATAAATGGTTTATTTGGGCTTTTAATGTCCAATTTTTTCCAAGTCCTGCCAATTTTTGTTCTTGTCACTATATCTTCTAGTGCATTTATATACTCTTCTGTGGAGCATGGTTCTATACACCTGCTTCTTAGGGCATGTTCTAGTTCCCCTCCACATTTTTTAAGTATTTTCATATGCACCATCTTCTGTGACATTTTTGGGTACAGTGCATTAAGCCTTTCAACTTGTTTTAGGAACCAAGTTAAAGGTTTATCTTTCTCTGGGTCAAAGAAAGAGTTTTCAAATGCATTTTCTATCTTATACCTCCAGGCATCATTTGCCCACTTGGTGATTATTTCTTGTTTCCACCAAGACCAGGTATTTTTACCATTTGTTTGTCTTATGCCATAATACCATCTTTTTGCAGATTTCTCAAACAAAGAATGTAATCTTGCAGTGATTAATTCATCTGGTATGGCATAATCTTCTTGTAACATGTCAATTGTTTTAATGAATGACATGTGGTCATATTCACCTTCTCCTGTGAATGTTGGCCATTCTTTCAGTTGAGGTGCTTCCTTCATTAAGACTTGGTTATTATCTTGGTGACTCAAGTCTGTTATGAAAGGATTTGACAATTCCTCTTTTGTTTTAATAGGGCTTCTTATATGAGAAAATGGTGTTGATAACTTTGGCATATTTAAATTAGCCTCATTAATTTTATCCATTTTTTCTGTAATAAGCCTTATTTCACTTTGAATATCATCTTTCAGATGCATTCTTGCTTCATCACTTTTTTCCACATGGTCCAAAAGTAATTTTTGGTGTGATGAAGTCTTTTCTTCAAATTTTTCTACAGAAATACTTAATTTATTTAATTTTTCTGTAAGATTGTCAATACTCACATCATAATTGATTGTCAAAGTCTTATCTTTGATATCTTTTATGTAGTTATACAATTCTTGTTGTCCTTGTATTAATTTTTGAGTATTGTCAATTAAATTTTTTGGTTTATTATTTTCAACAATAAACTTAATGTTGTCAATTTCTTTCTTGTTTTGTACAACAATTTTTGTTAAAGAAGATAAATTGTTATTTATTTCTTGTAGTGATAATAAACTGTCTTTAATTTCTTTTAGAGGTAATATACTATTTTTGTTTTCTGTTAAAGTATTTACAACATCTTTGGACAAGGTTATTTCTTTGGGAAATGAGGTTGTCTCATTCTTTGCTCTTCCTTGTCCTTGAATTCCATCAAGGTTCTGGCCATGTTGAAAACATTGTCCATGGCATCCTTTTGGATTCTTGGGATTCTGTAGCTTGGGGAATATGGTTTCCTCCAATGCTTTTTCTTGTTCTTCTTCCCTTCTTGGGGAAGTGGGTTGGCTTGAGGCTTGCTGGTAGAAGCTACTGGGGCTTCTTCCTTGGTTGCCTCCCTCTTTTTGGCATGATAATCATTGATTTTTTTGATTTGAGGTTTGGATGACAGTGGATTCCATCCATTGGAGTATCTCACTATCTCCTCCTCTTTGAGGAACTTTTTCAGGATGTGCCAGGAGTTCAT
The DNA here is from genome assembly GCA_023105745.1 of Austropuccinia psidii. Taxonomy (NCBI): domain Eukaryota; kingdom Fungi; phylum Basidiomycota; class Pucciniomycetes; order Pucciniales; family Sphaerophragmiaceae; genus Austropuccinia; species Austropuccinia psidii. The sequence goes on from JALGQZ010000001.1 coordinate 29,769,476, forward strand.
CACTCCTTGGTGTATTTGAGGCAGCATTTCCCAGTCTTTGTCCTTGTATACTGTGTAATACTGCTTGTACTGGCTCATGTAGATGTCTATTTGAGCCCTCTGAATGTGATTTGTACCTGTTTGAGTTACTCATACTTAGTTCCAATTCAGGCTCAGATATCATGGGCATTTCTGGGACTTGCCTTTGGGATAAGGCACTTCCTTGTGTGGATTCTGTTCCACTGGGGATATTGCCCTTTCTTTTCCCTTTTGAGGGATCAATTCTACTTCTGAGTCCAGCTCCATCTGATTGGATGGAGTATTGGGAACCTCTTCTGGTAGTCATAATTAAAGAATAAGAAAAAATAAAAGTATTTTTAGAATAAAATTCTTTTATGGCAATTTAAAAAGAGGTGCTCACCTTCAGAGTCTTGAATGGTGGGCCCTGGAAAGTCTAATTTCTTAGCTTTCTTTCTTTTGGTGATAACTGGTGTTGGAGAACTTTGACAAGTTTCTTCCACCAATCTCTCAACAGTAGCTTGGTTGTCTTCTGTTGGGTTATCTTCAAACACTAAAAAAGACAAATAAATATAAGTCTTTTTATAAGAAGTGTTATTTTTGGCAAGATATGGCAATTTTCCACGTAGAAATTGCTTTTATATCTTAAAAAAAATGAAATAAATAAAGAAATGAATAAAAATGAATAAAAATAACTTTTTTCATTGGTTTTTAATATTTTTTAATATTTTTTATGTATATTTTTATTTTTAAAGAATAAAATAAAAAATGAATATGATTCTTATAAAATTAAATTATAATGAAAATTATTTTTAATTTATAAATTATCTTTTTTAATCACTAGAGTCACTCAAAGAAAGTTCTTGCAAGTCTAAGGATGTGAAAAACCACGTGTAAGACAGTACAATTGCTTTCCAAATGCCTCAATAGCTTTTAAAATCAATAAAATATAAAATTATTATATAATTTTATGATTATAAATATAATTTATTATTGGATAAACCCAAATAGAATCTTTTTAAAGGTCTTTTAAGTAAATATCACGGCCAGGCCCCCAAATGTAAGGTTTGACTATGAAACAATAAGTAAAAAATTACTAATTTATTACTTATTGTACTCTGAATGTCCTTATAATTAAAGTAAATAAGATTAAAATAATAATAATAATAAAGAAATATTATTATTATGGCGTAAAAATATTATATTATTAAATAAATATAATAATATAAATTAATATTATATGAAATTATAATATTATAAATAATATATTAATATAAAATAATTAATATATTATAAATCTCTTTATTATTGTTACCAACAAATAATAAAGGCGTAAAAAACTGTTTTTTATAAATAAAAAACAATTAATAACAATAATATTACTAATATTAAAGTTATATATTAATATAAATACTATTTATATTAATTAAGAATTATTAAGAGTAATAATAAGAGAGAGATTATTATAATAAGATGAAATAACCTACTTTTAACACTTAAAATAATAATTTTGAGATATTTTACGCGGAAAGAATATAATACAACCTTTTCAAATTGTATTTACAATAAAAAATAAAGAAAATTACTAAATTTCTTGATTTTACGTGGAAATGAGTTTTTAGAGAGATTTTTAACAAAAACAATTAAATAAATGATTTAATCACGTCAAAATAGATGATTATAGCAAGGTGGTCTTTGGTCTTTAATAATATAACAGTTTTATATATAAAGAATAAAGAAATTACCTTTGATTTAATTGATTTAATGTTTTTTATGCGTCTGAGGGGAAAACAGAGTAAAAAGAGCTCTATTTATAGTAAATACCTCCCTCCTAGAGTCCAACAGGCTTCTAGTAGACGTGTACTGATCATATCCACTGGAATTGATCAATATTTTAAGGTTTGAGGGTGATTACATCATGATCAAACCATATTACATCATTATTACACCATTATTTAGAGTTATCACTATAACTCTAATTGTGATGACATCAGAGGCTTGGCAGAACCCCAAATTTCGTGGATTTTATTAGTTTTAATCATAAACTAATAGTATTCACCAATTTTATCACTATTAAGACTGTTAAACTTAATTTAAGGTTACAGTATGTGATCATAACAGCTCAATTTAAGCTCAAACTTTGATCCTCAATAACGTTTAGGGTCTTCACGCTACAGCAATTCAGAGAGTGAATTCTGATAGCCTGACATAACCTTATTATGCTGCCAAGAGCTTTTCATTACATCATCAAAACTCTAATTTTGATGATTTTTCTTGTAACTCATCTTTTCTGTCGAAATTCAATATTTTAAACTTCAAACCTTGATTTCAGGGGGTTATACCCTGAATTTAATAATAAAAATTACATCATTCTTCACGAATGAACTAGGAGAATCCAACTGTATACTTTTTTTTAAGTTTGGACTACTTTCACAACAAAGTGGTCAACAGCTCTGTTGATTTTTATCAATATTTCCTCATAAGTCTTAACCTTGTTTATAATTTGCAAAATAAAGTTCATATCTGTGTTCTTACAGTAATTACGTGGTAACTTTATTTTTGGTTCATCATTCTAGCATGTATAGTTTAGAAGATATTAGCTATGATCACTGAATATATGCGTTGACCAAAAAAGTGCATATATTCAGGATAATTCCTTAAGTGTTGATTTTGGGAATTAGCTTATTAATTGTTTTATATGTGGATGTTTGTGGGGAATCCACTGGTACAATTTATTTTACATGCTGTTTCATTAGTTTCTGAGATAAATAAGTTTTTATGGTTTTTATAAGGTATTGTACCTTATAATTCCTTAAATATTGGCTTTACAGATATGCCATAAAAATGGTATATGTGTATTTTTCCATGGGGAATCCAATGGTATAATTTATTTCACATGTTCATTCATTGGTTTTTAAGTTAAACCAATTTTAGTACCAATTTATGGTATTTTTTGTATATTTGAGTAATTATTTTTAGTGTATAATTATTCTAATTAATTTTAATATAATTATATTAAAGGTATAATTATTCTGAGTATTTTTTGTGACCTTATTGGGTATGTGGTCATATCTCAAAGGCTCACATTCCCTACCACCAAAAAAGATTGTACCACAATCTGATATATGTGATTAGGGTATCATCCACTGTCCTACCTCTTCAATAGACTTTGTTAGTCTTGAAGCTCAATAATGCTTAACTTTTTTATTTTTCAGGTTTTCTTTCATGTCTGAACCTTCTTAGTAGTTTATCAGGATTTGTTATATCTTTCTCAAGTAGCCATTCATCTTCTTGAGTTGAATTCTTATACCTTACAAGGTATTCTCTTTCTTTTTTGTTTCTTGTCCTTCTTTCTTTAAGGACTTTTACTATTTTCTTTTCCTCTCCTTATTCCAAGGGGGGAATCTCAAGTGGGGTTTTATTTCTTAGTGGAAATAACTCTTTGTCACTTGAACTGTAAGGTTTTATCAGACTTACAGGGAAAGTTGGGTGTTTGTTCATTAGTTCACCTGTGAGTTCCAATTGCACAGCATTGGGTCCATGAAGTGCTTTTATCATAAATGGTCCTGCAAAGGAATCTTTCAATTTCTTTGGGCCTTTTATGTTATTGAAATTAAGGGTTGATACTAAAACCAAGTCCCCTATTTTGAAATCAGGTGGCTTATGACTTTTATCCCATCTTTCTTTTGCATATTTAAAAGAATCTTGCATGCATCTGTTTGCATGGTGTCTTGCTTTGTCAAGCATTATCTTGAAGCTGCTTGCTGTTGGATGTATATCCACTAAGTCCTTTTTGAGGGTATCATAAGGAAGTCTTGGATTCCAACCTTTCTCTAGCATTGCTGGTGTTTTGCCAGTAGAAGAATGGATTGATGTCTTCTATGCCAATTCAAGTGCTGGTATTAGTGTACACCAATCATGGGTAAAACCATCAGAATCTTTGAATTCTAGCCCATAAGCACAGAATCTTCTGATCATGTCCTCTAGGGTCTGTATCATTCTTTCTGCTAAACCATCAGTTTGAGGATGATAAGCTGTTGAGAATGATAACTTTGTCCCAAACAGGTTATGGAGATTTGTCCATAATGCTGAAGTGAACTTTGGGTCTCTGTCACTTATAATATTTTGGAATAAGCCTGTATGGCTAATGACTTTATTCCATATCATTATGGCTGTATCCATAGCTGTGTCATCTTTATGACATGGTAAGAACATGGGAGTTTTGCTGTATCTGTCAACTAGCACTAGGCATGCATTATAACTCCTGTCTCCTCCTGGAGGTAAGGCTGTTACCCAATCCATATGAACTATTTCCCATGGGGATTTTGGTTCTTGGATTTGGATCATCATTCCAAATTTCTTTCCTGTGGCTCTGTTGGCTTTTTGGCATCTGTCACAGGTTTGGCAGTACTCTGCAACATCTTTCTTCCAATTTGGCCACCAAGAGCAGGTTTTCACCCTCTCTAGTGTCCTATCTTCTGAGAGATGTCCAGATGCAACACTATCATGACACTCATGTAAAATAGTGTTTATTAGTGTTCTGTCTGTTAAGGCCATAACACATGTGTGTTTTGTTCTATGGTAAAGGATTCCATCAAGGAGGTGGAATCTTCCTTCATCATATGCTTTTTTCCATATTTCATCTAGTTTTGATGAAAGTGATGGATCTTTGCAGTCTTTCATTAGAAGTTGGCTTAAGATATGGCAATTTTTGTCTGTCTTATAGCTTTCTTTAACTTGGTTAAAGAATTCTGTGCCAATGTCTGTAACACATATTCCTTCTATATGGTGCTCTTCTTGTGGTACCCATGCTCGATTGTCAGGGGTATTTGCTAGAGCCCATCTGCTAAGACCATCTGCATTTTTATGAATATTTCCAGATTTATGAACAATAGTCATATTTCCTCTATATTCTTGGATAGCAATTTGCCATCTCAGCATATGTCTATTTGGAGTCTTCATATTTAATAATGATTTCACAGCATTACAGTCTGTGATTACATCAAATACTGTGCCATCCAAATAATAATGCAGCTTTTCTAAAGCCCACACTAGGCATAAGCATTCCATTTGGCTTGCTCCATACCTTGCTTCTGTTGGCTTTATCTGCCTTGAAATGAAACAAATTGGTCCTTCCACTGGTTTATCATTGATAATTTGTGTTTGGTGAAGTGCAGCACCTAGTCCTTCTCCACAAGCATCAATGTACAGTTTGAAAGGTATTTTCCAGTCTGGCATTAGAAGAAATGGGGCATTTGTTAAAGAATTTTTCAATTCTTCATATGCCTTGACTCTTTCTTCTGTCATCTCATAGACTGTTTGTTGGTCACATAGCTTATACAAGGATTTAGCAATCTTTGCAAAGTCCTTTATATGCTGTCTATAGTAACCAGCAAATCCTAGAAATGATTGCATTTCTTTTTTAGTTTGAGGCATTGGTTTAAGTAGTACTGCTGCTACTTTATTTTTGTCTATGCCTAGACTAAGTCCAGATACTACATGTCCTAGGGCTTTCAATTCACTATATGCAAAATGACACTTTTTCAATGAAATTTTCATATTTACTTGGACTATTTTCTGTAGTACCCTTTCTAGTCTTGTCAGGTGATTTTCCCAAGTTTCTGAGCAAACTATGATATCATCAATGTAGATTATTAACCATCCTTCTGATAATTCTTCAGGAAATATGGTATTCATCATTCTTTGATAATGGGAAGGTGCATTTTTTATCCCAAATGGCATTCTTAGGTATTCAAAAATTCCACAATGGACTATTATTCTTAGTAATTTCTTGGCATTGTCTGTTAAGACATTTTGATGAAAACCCTTAAGAGCATCCATAGCTGTGATGAACTTAGCTTGTGACAATTGGGTCAATGTCTCATGGATTCTGGGTATTGGATATCTGTCTGGAATGGTATAGGTATTCAGGGCTCTGAAGTCTCCTACCATCCTTGATTTTCCATTATGCCAAGTTATAATGACAGGTGTAGTAACTTCTACTTGCTCATTATGTCCAACCTTTCTTAATACTCCAAGGTCCATTAATTCCTTAATGTGCACCTCTAGGGCTTCTCTAGCTCTTGGACTGGCTGGATAAGCAGGTCTTCTTAATAAAGGTGGGTAAGGTTTTTCTACATTAAGAATTATATCCACTTCATGTCCAATTATGGCACCTAGTGGCTCTTTGTCAGTTGCAAAGGCATTTTTATACTTAAATAAGAGGTCAATCAATTTTTCTTTCATTCTTTCTGTTAATTCTTGATTGAATTCTGCCTCTTTGAGTTGTTCAGATATAAAAAGTTCTTTTTCTGGAATTTTTTCCTCATTCTTAATAACTGTGATTTGTTTTTTGTTATTTAAGAATCCAAACTTTTGTCTTTTATTATCTCCTATGGTAAAATATCTATCCTTTTGGTTGGAGATATCTATACCATAGATTGATAAGTAGTCATTTCCAAGTATGAAATTATTACTAGTACAGTTGTCCATTACTACAAACTCTACTTTGATTCTGACACATTGTGAGGGATGAGGAAAAATTAGTGTTAAATCAATTATTCCAAGGGGCTTCATGCTCTCACTTGCACTACTAAATTTGACACCTTGTATTGGCATAAGTTTTTCTTGCCAGTCTGGGACAATGGTTTTTAAATAATTTTTGCCAACACAGGTGCAATATGCTCCTGTATCTAAGTTAACCTTTCCTTCTTGGTTATCAACCATAACAATACTAATACTTGATTTTCCAGCTGTATATCCCATTCCTCTTGCAGGTTTGGTTCTATACATTTTGGCATCTTGTATGTTTGTCAGATTTGTGTCAGATGTTCCAACTTGTGGCAAGTTTGAGTTAACATCCAGTACTTCATATATTATATCAATATTATTAATTTGTGCATTAATTATATTGATTTCATCACTTTCAGAGCTTTCTGATTCTTCTGTCTCTTTTTCAGAGTCAGATTCTTCTTCTTTGTCATTGTGGTTTTCTGTTTCCACAATTTCATTAATCTTTGCTTTTTTAAGGCAATTATTGGCTAAGTGTCCAATACCTCCACATTTATGGCATTTTCTTTGCTCATTATTGTTGGATGTATTGGGTTTGAAGGATTCTTTTGATTTATCTTTCTTGATAAATGGTTTATTTGGGCTTTTAATGTCCAATTTTTTCCAAGTCCTGCCAATTTTTGTTCTTGTCACTATATCTTCTAGTGCATTTATATACTCTTCTGTGGAGCATGGTTCTATACACCTGCTTCTTAGGGCATGTTCTAGTTCCCCTCCACATTTTTTAAGTATTTTCATATGCACCATCTTCTGTGACATTTTTGGGTACAGTGCATTAAGCCTTTCAACTTGTTTTAGGAACCAAGTTAAAGGTTTATCTTTCTCTGGGTCAAAGAAAGAGTTTTCAAATGCATTTTCTATCTTATACCTCCAGGCATCATTTGCCCACTTGGTGATTATTTCTTGTTTCCACCAAGACCAGGTATTTTTACCATTTGTTTGTCTTATGCCATAATACCATCTTTTTGCAGATTTCTCAAACAAAGAATGTAATCTTGCAGTGATTAATTCATCTGGTATGGCATAATCTTCTTGTAACATGTCAATTGTTTTAATGAATGACATGTGGTCATATTCACCTTCTCCTGTGAATGTTGGCCATTCTTTCAGTTGAGGTGCTTCCTTCATTAAGAGTTGGTTATTATCTTGGTGACTCAAGTCTGTTATGAAAGGATTTGACAATTCCTCTTTTGTTTTAATAGGGCTTCTTATATGAGAAAATGGTGTTGATAACTTTGGCATATTTAAATTAGCCTCATTAATTTTATCCATTTTTTCTGTAATAAGCCTTATTTCACTTTGAATATCATCTTTCAGATGCATTCTTGCTTCATCACTTTTTTCCACATGGTCCAAAAGTAATTTTTGGTGTGATGAAGTCTTTTCTTCAAATTTTTCTACAGAAATACTTAATTTATTTAATTTTTCTGTAAGATTGTCAATACTCACATCATAATTGATTGTCAAAGTCTTATCTTTGATATCTTTTATGTAGTTATACAATTCTTGTTGTCCTTGTATTAATTTTTGAGTATTGTCAATTAAATTTTTTGGTTTATTATTTTCAACAATAAACTTAATGTTGTCAATTTCTTTCTTGTTTTGTACAACAATTTTTGTTAAAGAAGATAAATTGTTATTTATTTCTTGTAGTGATAATAAACTGTCTTTAATTTCTTTTAGAGGTAATATACTATTTTTGTTTTCTGTTAAAGTATTTACAACATCTTTGGACAAGGTTATTTCTTTGGGAAATGAGGTTGTCTCATTCTTTGCTCTTCCTTGTCCTTGAATTCCATCAAGGTTCTGGCCATGTTGAAAACATTGTCCATGGCATCCTTTTGGATTCTTGGGATTCTGTAGCTTGGGGAATATGGTTTCCTCCAATGCTTTTTCTTGTTCTTCTTCCCTTCTTGGGGAAGTGGGTTGGCTTGAGGCTTGCTGGTAGAAGCTACTGGGGCTTCTTCCTTGGTTGCCTCCCTCTTTTTGGCATGATAATCATTGATTTTTTTGATTTGAGGTTTGGATGACAGTGGATTCCATCCATTGGAGTATCTCACTATCTCCTCCTCTTTGAGGAACTTTTTCAGGATGTGCCAGGAGTTCATCACTCCTTGGTGTATTTGAGGCAGCATTTCCCAGTCTTTGTCCTTGTATACTGTGTAATACTGCTTGTACTGGCTCATGTAGATGTCTATTTGAGCCCTCTGAATGTGATTTGTACCTGTTTGAGTTACTCATACTTAGTTCCAATTCAGGCTCAGATATCATGGGCATTTCTGGGACTTGCCTTTGGGATAAGGCACTTCCTTGTGTGGATTCTGTTCCACTGGGGATATTGCCCTTTCTTTTCCCTTTTGAGGGATCAATTCTACTTCTGAGTCCAGCTCCATCTGATTGGATGGAGTATTGGGAACCTCTTCTGGTAGTCATAATTAAAGAATAAGAAAAAATAAAAGTATTTTTAGAATAAAATTCTTTTATGGCAATTTAAAAAGAGGTGCTCACCTTCAGAGTCTTGAATGGTGGGCCCTGGAAAGTCTAATTTCTTAGCTTTCTTTCTTTTGGTGATAACTGGTGTTGGAGAACTTTGACAAGTTTCTTCCACCAATCTCTCAACAGTAGCTTGGTTGTCTTCTGTTGGGTTATCTTCAAACACTAAAAAAGACAAATAAATATAAGTCTTTTTATAAGAAGTGTTATTTTTGGCAAGATATGGCAATTTTCCACGTAGAAATTGCTTTTATATCTTAAAAAAAATGAAATAAATAAAGAAATGAATAAAAATGAATAAAAATAACTTTTTTCATTGGTTTTTAATATTTTTTAATATTTTTTATGTATATTTTTATTTTTAAAGAATAAAATAAAAAATGAATATGATTCTTATAAAATTAAATTATAATGAAAATTATTTTTAATTTATAAATTATCTTTTTTAATCACTAGAGTCACTCAAAGAAAGTTCTTGCAAGTCTAAGGATGTGAAAAACCACGTGTAAGACAGTACAATTGCTTTCCAAATGCCTCAATAGCTTTTAAAATCAATAAAATATAAAATTATTATATAATTTTATGATTATAAATATAATTTATTATTGGATAAACCCAAATAGAATCTTTTTAAAGGTCTTTTAAGTAAATATCACGGCCAGGCCCCCAAATGTAAGGTTTGACTATGAAACAATAAGTAAAAAATTACTAATTTATTACTTATTGTACTCTGAATGTCCTTATAATTAAAGTAAATAAGATTAAAATAATAATAATAATAAAGAAATATTATTATTATGGCGTAAAAATATTATATTATTAAATAAATATAATAATATAAATTAATATTATATGAAATTATAATATTATAAATAATATATTAATATAAAATAATTAATATATTATAAATCTCTTTATTATTGTTACCAACAAATAATAAAGGCGTAAAAAACTGTTTTTTATAAATAAAAAACAATTAATAACAATAATATTACTAATATTAAAGTTATATATTAATATAAATACTATTTATATTAATTAAGAATTATTAAGAGTAATAATAAGAGAGAGATTATTATAATAAGATGAAATAACCTACTTTTAACACTTAAAATAATAATTTTGAGATATTTTACGCGGAAAGAATATAATACAACCTTTTCAAATTGTATTTACAATAAAAAATAAAGAAAATTACTAAATTTCTTGATTTTACGTGGAAATGAGTTTTTAGAGAGATTTTTAACAAAAACAATTAAATAAATGATTTAATCACGTCAAAATAGATGATTATAGCAAGGTGGTCTTTGGTCTTTAATAATATAACAGTTTTATATATAAAGAATAAAGAAATTACCTTTGATTTAATTGATTTAATGTTTTTTATGCGTCTGAGGGGAAAACAGAGTAAAAAGAGCTCTATTTATAGTAAATACCTCCCTCCTAGAGTCCAACAGGCTTCTAGTAGACGTGTACTGATCATATCCACTGGAATTGATCAATATTTTAAGGTTTGAGGGTGATTACATCATGATCAAACCATATTACATCATTATTACACCATTATTTAGAGTTATCACTATAACTCTAATTGTGATGACATCAGAGGCTTGGCAGAACCCCAAATTTCGTGGATTTTATTAGTTTTAATCATAAACTAATAGTATTCACCAATTTTATCACTATTAAGACTGTTAAACTTAATTTAAGGTTACAGTATGTGATCATAACAGCTCAATTTAAGCTCAAACTTTGATCCTCAATAACGTTTAAGGTCTTCACGCTACAGCAATTCAGAGAGTGAATTCTGATAGCCTGACATAACCTTATTATGCTGCCAAGAGCTTTTCATTACATCATCAAAACTCTAATTTTGATGATTTTTCTTGTAACTCATCTTTTCTGTCGAAATTCAATATTTTAAACTTCAAACCTTGATTTCAGGGGGTTATACCCTGAATTTAATAATAAAAATTACATCATTCTTCACGAATGAACTAGGAGAATCCAACTGTATACTTTTTTTTAAGTTTGGACTACTTTCACAACAAAGTGGTCAACAGCTCTGTTGATTTTTATCAATATTTCCTCATAAGTCTTAACCTTGTTTATAATTTGCAAAATAAAGTTCATATCTGTGTTCTTACAGTAATTACGTGGTAACTTTATTTTTGGTTCATCATTCTAGCATGTATAGTTTAGAAGATATTAGCTATGATCACTGAATATATGCGTTGACCAAAAAAGTGCATATATTCAGGATAATTCCTTAAGTGTTGATTTTGGGAATTAGCTTATTAATTGTTTTATATGTGGATGTTTGTGGGGAATCCACTGGTACAATTTATTTCACATGTTGTTTCATTAGTTTCTGAGATAAATAAGTTTTTATGGTTTTTATAAGGTATTGTACCTTATAATTCCTTAAATATTGGCTTTACAGATATGCCATAAAAATGGTATATGTGTATTTTTCCATGGGGAATCCAATGGTATAATTTATTTCACATGTTCATTCATTGGTTTTTAAGTTAAACCAATTTTAGTACCAATTTATGGTATTTTTTGTATATTTGAGTAATTATTTTTAGTGTATAATTATTCTAATTAATTTTAATATAATTATATTAAAGGTATAATTATTCTGAGTATTTTTTGTGAACTTATTGGGTATGTGGTCATATCTCAAAGGCTCACATTACAATTCTCCATTAGTCCTGAAAGTTTAAGAAAGATTCATCAAGAATTGTATTTTTAATGAATTTTTGAAGTTTTTACCTCATTTCTACGTAGAATTGCAAATATCAGTGTTTCATTGGTTGCTATGAGGTTAATCAATGGATAAAAGTCCAAAAAGGGCTTTAATTACTCTTTTGGGGTTTATCAATGGAAAATCATTAATAATTGACATGGTTACAGGAGTCTAAGTAGCGCTTTACCTCCCTGGCACATCAAAATAGCAGGTTATTTGTAATTTTCTTAAGATTTACAGTAGTTGTAACATGGTAACCAAGTTCCCAAAAGGTTTTAGTTTACCAATTAGGCCAAGATCAGCCATGGATCCAAGCTTTGGAGCTGTCCACGCCTCTGAGGCCTCAGAAGTTGGGTACCCTGGCTCTCTTTGGTGTCTTTTATCCCCCTTGCCTATTTTTCATGTCAAAATAGAAATTTAAGCCCCAAGTGAGATATCCACTATGAGTGTACCAAAAGTTCATGTAAGAATACCATGGTATTAAGTGCTCAAAACATGCATAACACTATTCTTAGTGTATATGTAACATGGGATTTCTCACATTCCCATTATTTTGGCGTGAAATTAAGAAAAACAAATATTGTCATGGATTTTTTATGTGGTATTGATGATGTGGTATTGAAGTATTTTCCATTTTAGCACCTCAAAGAGTTAATTTGAGCTTATTCACTCTATGGAGCTACCCTAGGTGAAATTTTGTGTAGAATCCAAATCTGGCCTTAAATCCATGGATTTACTTACTCAACAAAAAGTTCTTCATCTTTTCTGAAATCAAAAATGATGAATTTTGGATATATGCATTACTTATAAGTTATGCATAATTCAAAATTTATTTTTAAGATAATTGTGGCCTATTTGGGTAAGTAAAATATACCTCAAGGCTCACATTCCCTCCGACCAAAAAATAAAATTGTATTACAATTTTATCAATGATAGAAATAATAAAAAGCCCCAAAGAGGGTTAATGTCCACTGTCAAACCTCTTTACATCACTCAGATCAAGTAATTTAAAGCACATTTATAGACATATTCAGGCTTGTGGCCTTCTTTCATGTCTAAATCTTCTCAAGAGTTTATCTGATTCAGGTATGTCGTATTCTGCCAGCCACTCATTTTCATGTACTGGATTTCTATATCTGACAAGATATTCTCTCTGATTTTTCCCCCTAAGTCTCCTTTCTTTAACGACTTTCTTTATCTTTTTGTCTTCATTCTGTTCCACTGGTGGGACAGTTAAAGGAGTTGGGTTCCTTAAAGGAAACAATTCTTTATCAGCTGGTTGATAAGGCTTTATCAAGCTGACTGAAAAAGTGGGGTGTTTATTTTCCAATTCACCACTCAATTCCACTTGAACTGCATTGGTTCCATGTAAGGCAAAAATAACAAAAGGTCCTACATAAGAATCTTTAAGTTTATTTGGGCCTTTGATATTATTAAAATTCAAGGTTGAAACTAGAACTAAGTCCCCTACTTTGAAGTCTGGTACTTTATGACTCTTGTCCCACTTCTGTTTTGCATAATCAAAAGCATCATTCATACTTTGTTTTTCATGATGTTTTACTTTATCAAGCATTATCTTGAAGCTGGAAGCTGTAGGATGAATGTCAATCAAGTCTTTCCTCAGTGTGTCTGCTGGGAGTCTTGGATTCCATCCTTTCTCTAACATAGCAGGAGTTTGTCCTGTGGAAGAATGGACTGATGTCTTGTATGCCAATTCTAATGCAGGTATCAGAGTGCACCAGTCATGGGTAAAGCCATCTGAGTCTCTGAATTCTGACCCATAAGCATAAAATCTCCTGATCATGTCTTCTAAAGCTTGAACCATCCTCTCTGCTAGCCCATCTGTTTGAGGGTGATATGCTGTAGAGAATGATAGCTTAGTCCCAAAAAATCTATGAAGATTGGTCCAAAGTGCAGATGTGAACTTGGGATCTCTGTCACTTATGATATTCTTAAATAAACCTGTATGAGAAATAACTCTACTCCATAGAAGAAGAGCTGTATCCATAGCAGTGTCATCTTTATGACATGGTAAGAACATGGGAGTCTTGCTATATCTGTCTACAATTACTAAACAAGCATTATAACTTTTGTCACCACTTGAAGGGAGTGCTGTGACCAAATCCATTTGAACAACTTCCCAAGGGGATTTTGGTTCTTGAATATGGATCATAAGTCCAAATTTCTTGCCTGTACTCCTGTTTGCGTTTTGGCATCTGTCACAGGTATGGCAATACTCAATGGTTTCTTTTCTCCAAGATGGCCCCCATGCACAGTTCTTTACTTTTTCAAGTGTTCTGTCCTCTGACAGGTGTCCAGAGTAGATGCTATCATGGCATTCATGAAGAATTGTATTGATAAGCAATCTGCTGCATAATGTCATTACACAAGAATGTTTGGTTCTGTGGTAAATAATCCCATCAAACAAGTGAAATCTTCCTTCAGAATAGGAATTTCTCCAAACTTCATCCAGTGCATTTACCAAAGATGTATCTTTGCAGTCTTTATCTAATAAAGAAGTCAAGATATGGCAATTCTTGTCTTGCTTATAAGATTCTCTGACCTCTTCAAAGAATTCAGTCCCAATATCAGTTATGTTAATCCCTTCAATTGGAATCTGGGTTTCACCTTCTAAGGGTACATAAGCTGGGTTATCAGGAGTGTTGGCTAATGCCCATCTGCTAAGTCCATCAGAATTCTTGTGAATGTTTCCTGCATTGTGGACTATAGTCATGTTTCCTCTATATTCTTGAATGGCTATTTGCCATCTCAACATATGTCTGTTGGGAGTTTTCATGTTAAGAAGTAATTTTACTGCATTACAGTCAGTTATCACTTCAAAAACATTGCCATCAAGATAATAGTGTAATTTCTCAAGTGCCCATACCAAACATAAGCACTCCATTTGGCTTGCACCATATCTGGCTTCTTTTGGTTTGATTTGCCTTGAGATGTAACAAACTGGTCCTTCTGTAGGTTTGTCATCCATAATTTGGACTTGATGTAGGGCTGCCCCTAATCCATCTCCACATGGATCAATGTACAACTTAAAGGGAATATTCCAGTCAGGCATGAGTAGTAAAGGTGCTTCTGTAAGAGCTCTCCCTATCTTCTCATAAGCTTTAAGTCTCTCCTGTGTCATCGCAAATACAGTCTGTTGATCACAGATTCTATAAAGTGACTTGGCTAGAATTGCAAAGTCTTTCAAGTTTTTCCTATAATAACTTGCAAACCCAATAAAGGACATCATTTCTTCTTTATTCTGGGGTATTGGCTTAAGTAACACTGCTTCCACTTTGATTTTGTCAATACCCAAGCTTAAACCAGGAACAATATGTCCTAATGCTTTGAGTTCTTCAAAACCAAAATTGCATTTCTTAAGTAAAATTTTCATGTTCACTTCTGCAACCTTGTGAAGTACTCTTGCAAGTCTTTCAAGGTGCAAAGACCATGAATCAGAACATATGATAATATCATCAATATAAATAATAAGCCATCCTTAAGACAATTCTGTGAGAAAGATGGTATTCATCATTCTTTGATAATGGGATGGAGCATTTTTAATGCCAAATGGCATTCTAAGATACTCATAAATACCACAGTGAGTTATAACTCTAAGTAATTTCTTAGCTTTAGGCGTCAAATCATTTTGATGGAAGCCTTTCAATGCATCCATTGATGTCATATACCTGGCTTTAGATAATTGAGTCAAGGTTTCTTGAATTCTAGGGATTGGATACCTATCTGGAACTGTGTAGGTATTCAATGCTCTAAAATCTGCAACCATCCTTTATTTATCATTATGCCAGGCAATAATAACAGGTGTTGTTACTTCAACTTCCTCATTATGGCTTACTTTTCTTAGTACACCAAGTTGGATCAACTCTTGGATATGTTTTTCCAAGGCTTCTCTAGCTCTAGGACTGGCTGGATGAGCTGGTCTTCTAAGTACTGGAGGATATGGTCTGTCAATATTACAAGTAATATCAACTTCATGTCCCCTTATAGCACCTAATTGTTCATTATCTGAGGCAAATGCATTATTGTATGTGTATAACACATCAATTAGTTCATTCCTCATTTTTGGCAATAATGATGGATTAATTTGTGCTTCAACAAGTTGATTAGACACAAATTCATTTTTGTAAGTATCCTTGACAGAAGATACTACAGATATTTCTTTGGGCACATTGGAAAAAGGAAATTTTTGTCTTTTGTTATCCCCAATTGTGAAATATCTGTCTTTGTGGTTATTGATTTCAATACCATAAATATTTAAGTAATCATTTCCAAGAATGATGTGCTGAGATGTGCAATTATCCATTACCACAATCTCAGTTTTGATCCTTACACTTCCTTCTGGGTGTCGAAATACAAGATTAGTGTCTAATATACCCAAGGGGTACATATTGTTACTGGCACTACTAAATTGCACACGTTCCATTGGTAATAGATGGTTTTTCCATTCAGGAAGTATAATTTGGAGATAATCTTTGCCCACACAAGTGCAAAATGCCCCTGTATCCAAATCTACTTTGGCTTCAATATCACTCATCAAAACTGATGTGATACAGGATGCTCCAGAAGTGTAACCTTTACCTCTAGCAGGTATTGTTTTAGACATTCTGGCATCTTGGATATTGATCAGGTTGCAGAAATCCTCACTGTACTGTGGCAAGTGGGTATGTACTTCTGTGACCTCAAAGAAATCTGTAATGTTTGCAATGGGATAGTCCTCCACTGGTATATCCTCAGAGACTGCAGAATCTTGATCAGATTCCTCTTTCTCTTCAGTACATTGAATTCCTTCAATGACTTGAACTTCATTGATTTTTGTCTTTTTGGTGCAAGTGACGGCTAAATGTGAAGTACTTCCACATTTATGAAACTTCAAGACAGGTCTTTCTGGTCTTTTATCCTCTCTGGGAATCTTTGGGACCATCTTGGATTCCATAGGGATTTTAGTCCAAGTTTTACCAATTCTTGTTCTGGTAATGATATCTTCCATTGCATTAATGTAGTCCTCTGTTGAACAGGGTTCTACACATCTGCTTTTTATAGCATGTTCCAGTTCTCCTCCACACTTTGTTAATATCTTCATATTAATCATAGTGTCAGACATATCTGGGTGTAAAGCAGATAATCTGTTTTTTTGTTTGAAGAACCAAGTAAGTGGTTTATCTTTCTCTGAGTTAAAAATGGCACTTTCAAAAGCGTTTTCAATTTTAAACCTCCAAGAATTGTTGGCCCATTTGGTAATCACTTCAGATTTCCACCAAGACCAATCATTTTTCCCATGATCCATTCTCATCTTGTCATACCATTTCTTTGCAGTTCTGGTAAACAGAGAGTGTAATTTACCCACTATGATTTCATCAGGTATATTAAAGTCTTCCCGTAACATATCAATAGTCCTGATGAACTCAATATGGTTGTATTCTCCTTCACCAGAGAATGTTGGCCATTCTTATAATTTGGGAATATCTTTAACAGAGACAACATTCTCTCCTAAAAATGGAGTAAAACTTCCTTTAACAGAAAGTTTTTCTTCAGTCAAAGGTGTAGAATGTCTTGGCATATGTGGTTCATAATTCTTATAAATTTGTTCCACATTTGCAATGATTTCATTCTTTAACTTCTTCCTTTCACTGTCACTTTTTGCTAAATGTGTAGCGAACTGATTGGTATTTTCAACTATCTTTGAGACATGGCCTTGTAGAGTTTTAAGTTGATCATTCATTTTAAAAATAGAAAGATCTTCCATTTCATCATTCTGAATCTGACATGTACTCTCAATTCTGCTACAAGCATTGATAATTCAATCAAATTTGGCATTTGTAAATTCATACCATTCAGTATATTTCTTGTCATGTTTTTTCAATTCATTAATATCCAATGCTATTTTATTTAACTTTGACTCAAGTTTACCAATTTCTACATTAATAGTTCTTTGTACATGATCTATTTGCGCGGAAAAGTCCTGTTCATCCTTTCCTGCTCCTTAGCTATGAATTCCATGAGAGTTCTGGCCATGTTGAACACACTTTCCATGGCTGAAGGCTCCAATTTTGGGATCCTGTACCCTTGTGGGTAAGGTCTGTGCCAATTGGCTTTGCCTTTGCCCTTGCCTTAATGGTTCTTGGGACCTTTCCGCTTCTTCAGAGGTCCTTTGGGCTTGTCTTTGGACACTTCTGGAGCTGGTAGATGCCACTGAAGCTTCTGTCTCCAAAGCTGGAGTCATTTCCAGTTCCTTCTTCTGGTCTATGGATAAAAGACTTTGATTCTTCAACCAATTCTTTATCTTTTTGACCTTGTCTTTGCATGACGGGGGGCTCCATCCTCCTAAGAGTTCTATGGTCTTCTCCTGACCCAGAAAGCTCTTGATGTGTAAGTAAAAGCTCATGGCCCCCTGCCAAAGTGTAAGGTTTGACTATGAAACAATAAGTAAAAATTACTAATATTTTACTTATTGCACTATGAATGTCCTTATAAATGAAATAAATAAGATAAAAATAATTATAATAATAAAGAATTATTATAATTATGGCGTAAAAATAATTATATCATTAATAAAATATGATAATATAATAAAATAGATATATTAATATAAAATAATTGATATATTCAAAGGCACTTTATTATTGTTACAAACAAACAATAAAGGCGTAAAAAATTGTTTTTTACTAATAAAAAACAATTAATAACAATAATCTTATAATTATTAAAGTTATAAATTAATATA
The DNA here is from genome assembly GCA_023105745.1 of Austropuccinia psidii. NCBI lineage: Eukaryota > Fungi > Basidiomycota > Pucciniomycetes > Pucciniales > Sphaerophragmiaceae > Austropuccinia > Austropuccinia psidii. The sequence goes on from JALGQZ010000001.1 coordinate 29,788,030, forward strand.
AATACTATTTATATTAATTAAAGTATTATTAAAAGAATAATAGAGAGAAAATTATTATAATAAGAGAAAATAACCTACTTTTAACACTTAATATAATAATTTTGAGATATGTTACACCAAATAATATGAATACAACTTATCCAAATTGTATTTACAATAAAAAATAGAGAAATTACAAATATTCTTGATTTTTACGTGGAAATGATATTTTAGAGAGATTTTTAACAAAAACAATTAAATAAATGATTTAATCACGTCAAAATTGATGATTATAATAAGATGATCTTTGGTCTTTGATAATATAAGAGTCTTATATATAAAGAATAAAGAAATTACCTTTTTATTGTATTGATTTAATGTTTTTGATGCATCTGAGGGGAAAACAGAGTAAAAAGAGCTCTATTTATAGTAAATACCTCCCTCCTAGAGTCCAACAAGCTTCTAGTAGACGTGTACTGATCATATCCACTGGGATTGATCAATATTTTAAGGTTTGGTGATGATTACATCATGATCAAACCATATTACATCATTATTACGCCATTATTTAGAGTTATTACTATAACTCTAAGTTTGATGACGTCAAAGGCTTGGCAGAACCCCAAAATTCGTGGATTTTATTAGTTTTAATCATAAACTAATATTATTCACCAACTTTATCACTCATATGACTGTTAAACTTAATTTAAGGTTACAGTGAGTGATCATAAATGATCAAATTAAGCTCAAACTTTGATCCTTAATAACTTTTAAGATTCCCACGCTACAGATATTCAGAGATTTAATTCTAATAGCTTGGAATAACCTTATTATGCTTCCAAGAGAATTTCATTACATAATCAAAACTCTATTTTTGATGATTTTTCTTGTAACTCATCTTTTCTGTTGAAATTTAATATTTTAAACTTCAAACTATGATTTCAAGAGGTTATACCTTGAATATTATAATAAAAAATACATCATTCTTCACGAATAAACTAGTCGAATCCAACTGTCCACTTTTTTTTTCAGTTTGGATCACTTTCACAACAAAGTGGTCAACAGCTCTGTTGATTTTAATCAATAATTCCTTACAGGTTTTAACCTTGTTTATAACTTGTGAAATAAACTTCATTTCTGTATTCCTAAAGTAATTACATGATGAATTTATTTTTGGTTCATCACTCTATAATGTATAATTCAAGAGATATTAGCTAAAATCCCTGAATATATGCGTTGACCAAAAAAGTGCATATATTCAGGTTAATTCCTTAAGTATTGACTTTGGATAATGGATTAATAACTGTTTTATATGTGTATTTTTATGGAGAATCCACTGGTACCATTTGTTTCACATGTTGTCTCATTGGCATTTAAAATAAATAAGGATTTGTGTATTTTATAAGGTATTATTACTTATAACTTATTAAATATTGACTTTACAGATATGCCATAAAAATGGTATATGTGTATTTTACCATGGGGAATCCAATTCTATAATTTATTTCACATTTTTATTCATTGGGTTTTAAGTTAAACCAAGCTTTATGTCAATTTATGGTATTTTTGTATTTTAAAAGTACTTATTTTAGATGTATAATTATATAAAATATTTCTTGTGACCTTTTTGGGTATGTGGTCATATCTCAAAGGTTCACATTCCCTACCACCAAAAAAGATTGTATCACAATCTGATATGTGTAATTAGGGTATCATCCACTGTCCTACCTCCTCAATAGACTTTGTTAGTCTTGAAGCTCAATAATGCTTAACTTTTTTATTTTTCAGGCTTTCTTTCATGTCTGAATCTTCTTAGTAGTTTATCAGCATTTGTTATATCTTTCTCAAGTAGCCATTCATCTTCTTGAGTTGAATTTCTATACCTTAAAAGGTATTCTCTTTCTTTTTTATTTCTTGTCCTTCTTTCTTTAAGGACTTTTGCTCTTTTCTTTTCCTCTCCTTCTTCCAAGGGGGGAATTTTGAGTGGGGGTTTATTTCTTAGTGGAAATAACTCCTTGTCACTTGAGCTGTAAGGTTTTATTAGACCTACAGGGAAAGTTGGGTGTTTGTTCATTAGTTCACCTGTGAGTTCCAATTGCACAGCATTGGGTCCATGAAGTGCTTTTATCATAAATGGTCCTGAAAAGGAATCTTTTAATTTCTTTGGGCCTTTTATGTTATTGAAATTCAGGGTTGATACTAGGACTAAGTCTCCTATCTTGAAATCAGGTGGCTTATGACTTTTATCCCATCTTTCCTTTGCATATTTGAAAGAATCTTGTATACATCTGTTTGCATGGTGTCTTGCCTTATCAAGCATTATCTTAAAACTGCTTGCTGTTGGGTGTATATCCACTAAGTCCTTTTTGAGGGTATCATAAGGAAGTCTTGGATTCCAACCTTTTTCTAGCATTGCTGGTGTTTTACCAGTAGAAGAATGGATTGATGTCTTATATGCCAGTTCAAGAGCTGGTATTAGTGTACACCAATCATGGGTAAAACCATCAGAGTCTTTGAATTCTAGCCCATAAGCACAGAATCTTCTGATCATGTCCTCTAAGATCTGTATCATTCTTTCTGCTAAGCCATCAGTTTGGGGATGGTAAGCTGTTGAGAATGATAACTTTGGCCCAAACAAGTTATGAAGATTTGTCCATAATGCTGAAGTGAACTTTGGGTCTCTGTCACTTATAATATTTTGGAATAACCCTGTATGGCTAATAACCTTATTCCATATCATTATGGCTGTGTCCATAGCTGTGTCATTCTTATGACATGGTATGAACATGGGAGTTTTGCTATACCTGTCAACCAATACTAGGCATGCATTATAGCTTCTGTCTCCTCCTGGAGGTAATGCTGTTACCCAATCCATATGAACTAATTCCCAAGGGGATTTTAGTTCTTGGATTTGGATCATCATTCCAAATTTCTTTCCTGTGGCTCTGTTGGCCTTTTGACATCTGTCACATGTTTGGCAGTATTCTATAACATCTTTCTTCCAATTTGGCCACCAAGAGCAGGTTTTTACCCTCTCTAGTGTCCTGTCTTCTGAAAGGTGTCCAGCTGCAACACTATCATGACACTCATGTAAAATATTGTTTATCAGGGTTCTATCTGTTAAGGCCATAACACATGTGTATTTTGTTCTATGGTAAAGGATTCCATCAAGGAGGGGGAATCTTCCTTCATCATATGCCTTTTTCCATGTTTCATCTAGTTTTGATGAAAGTGATGGGTCTTTGCAGTCTTTCATTAGAAGTTGGCTTAAGATATGGGAATTTTTTGTCTATCTTATAGCTTTCTTTAAATTGGTTAAAGAATTCTGTGCCAATGTCTGTAACACATATTCCTTCTATATGATGTTCTTCTTGTGTGTCACAGGGGCTCTTCGAAGTGAAGAGGGCCTGGCACTCAGTAAACTGGGACTCACTTATGGAGGGCTCAAAGATAAGACAAGAATGGATACACTTAAGAGTGTGAATAATGAATTACTAAAAGAATAAAATTAAGAAAGCAGCAACAAAGAATAAGAGTAAGAAAAAGAAGAGCCAACCACAAACAAGTCCAAGTCCACTGTTTCAACCTGTCAGAATGGAAAGAGAAGGGTTAATAAGGATATGGCCACCCAACTCATACTGTACAGGCAAAGAAAGAAACAAGGCAAAGACTAACTTAAGATTAAATAAATATAATACCCAAAAATATAAGGATAAGAATATTCAGATAATAATAAATCAACTAAATTAATTAACTGGGGAAAAGTCCCCAGGGGGGAGGAAGAGGGGCTGGTATATGTGAGAATCACCAGCCCTGATCCAGAGGAAGAGTTTTCATGAGAATACTTGATGATTTGAATTGAGTCTGGCCAATACAGGTCCTGTACGGCTGTACAGAACCTGTACAAGAGGTGTGGTGTATTGGAGTGATCATACAGTTTCATCTTGGTGTATTGAAACTGTATTGGGTGAATCCAGCCTGTACAGATGTTGACAGGCTGTATTGAGGTACCAAGCTGTATGCATGTTTCAGAATGAAGATTGCTGAAACTGAATGCTGATGCAGGTACTGGATTTGCTGATTTGGGGTGTTTGAGTGGGTGAATGAATGAATACCCTTACCCCTGATGGATGGTTGTTACAGTATCCCCCTCTTGAAACTGGTGGGCTCCTGAACACCATAATACCCTGCCACTGTTGAGTGGCATCTCAATATCCCCACATTCTTTCAAAAATTTTGTCTTTGATTTTATTTCCTCTTGGCCATTATCTCGAAATCCTTCCCCATCCCTTCTCTGTCAATTAAATTTATTTCCCCCCTTCTTTAACTCTGAGTAAATGCCCCACTTCGAATTGTTCTTTCTTCTGGTTGAAATAACTGACGTCCTTGGGGCGTGGCCTTGGGTTGTATCCCAAAATTATGGCCACTGAGCTCTTGTGCTCAAAAAATGGTGCCAGATGAGTATATGAAGTGTACTCATCTGGCCAGCCCAATTAAAGAAAATGATGGTGACAAGCATTCAGGGGTCTTGTCCCCAATGGCCTTCAAAATGCCTCAACCAGCCCTCTATACTGATTTTGGGCTGGTTCCTTCTCTATGATGGATCTTGAGGATCCTTGATTTTATGGCCATTTGGGCCTTTTTTGGAGTCTAGGTGTATTGGGTGAATTTTTTTGGTCCATGGCCTTTTATGGCCAAATTGTGGTTCTAGGGAAATTTTGGCCTTTTTGGCCTTTTATTGATTTTTGGGGTCTACGGTCCGTGGGCCGTGGGCCGTACGCCGCGGTCCGCGGTCCGCGGGGGTTATTGGAAGCCCCCAGGACCTAAATGGACCCCCTGGGCCCAAATTGACTGGGGACCCAGGGGACCTAAAATGGCCAAAATTAAAGGTAATCACCTTTATGGCCTGGACCCATTGGTGGGGTCCAGGACCACCAAACCCTGGCCTTCCCCAAAGTTGCAGGTGAGGCCCTGGGTGATGACTCCAGCCCCAAAGGGGCCATGGATGTGGATTTTGAGAGGCTTTGAGGGGGGGCCATAAATGAGTTATGGCCCCATTCTTGGGGTTGAAATGGGCTGATTTGAAGTATTGAGCCTTCTGCTTCTGTACTTCCAAATTCGACAGGTATGGACATGATCCAGAGGATGACTCTTGACGGGCTTTTGATGGTTTGGAAGAGAAACTGGTTTTCTTGTCCTTGTTGTGTTTGGTTTGGCTTCTATCCCCAATCTTATACTACTAAAATAATAGAAAATAAAAAATAAAAAAAATAAAAAATAAAAAATAAAAATAAAATCAAAAGAAAAGATATGGAACCTCCCAATACATGACTTGGGGAGGGGATGCTGCTGCTTTAAAAAAAATAAAAGAAAGAAAATTATACAAGTAAAGAAAGAAAAGAAAATAAAAAATAAATAAGAGAAAATGAGAGTAAAGAAAGAAATAAAGAAAAAATTCCTGATGGTTGGTCCTTCTCGTGGTGAGTTGCTTGATTCTGGCCAAGGAGTGTCTGAAAGATGAAAACCAAGCATTTGATGCTCACAGAGTGGCCAAGGTAATGTTTTACAAGAAGTAGAACCCTCAGGGATGCATACCAGGAGATGGAACTTACTTTCATAACTTCCACTCCCCACCAAGCACCATAAAACTGAAAAGAATTGCCATAAATGACTTGAAGTAATGAATGTCTTGAATTATGATGATTGGCATAAAATGAAATGATAATAAAGAAAGAAATGAAAAATAAATAAAGAAAACCTTGGGCCATATCTTGATAAGGTCCAAATGGAGGGTATTGATGTTGTATGCTTCCTGAACCTGTCCAAAGAAATGACAAGTGCTCACAAAGTGGCCAAGGTGATGCTTACAACAACATATGGGTAGAATACCCCCTTAAAGGTGCATGCCAGGAGAGGAACTTACTTTCATAACTTCTTCTCCCCACCAAGCACCATAAATCAAACTCTTGAGGTATTTGGACCAGGCTTGTCTGGATACAATGAATGGAAATCCTTGACAAGGTCTGGTGAGTTGGTAAGGTTGGAAGATGGTTCCCAAGTGGTTCTTTCTGGGTCTTCACTTAATCCTTTCCACTCTACAAGATACCATAATTTACCTCTCTTGAGTTTTGAGTCCAGAACCTGAGCCACTTCCCATTCTTCTTGCTCCTCCACTAGAACTGGTGGTGGCGGCAATTGATGACAATTTGGGATAGTTGAATGCTTGACTGGTTCTAATAAGGACACATGGAATACAGGGTGAACTGTCTTCCATTGCTGAGGCAACTTGAGGTGATATGCATGGCTGCCAATCTTCTTCAGAGCTTCAAAGGGTCCCAACCATCTTTCTGATAATTTCTTGGTGGGTCTTGTTGTCTTGATGTTCTTGGAAGCTAGCCATACTTTGTCCCCAGGTTCGAAATCAGGTGGAATTGCCCTATTTCTATCTGCATACTTCTTGAATCTCCTTATTGCTGACTCTAATTCCTCTTTGACAACTTGCTGTACTAATTGGAGTTTTGTTGATAACTTTCCAGCAGGTGAGTCTTGGGAAATATGGATGGAGTCAAAGCTGGGATTTCTTCCATAAATGGTGAAAAAAGGTGATTGCTTGGTTGATGAATGTTCTGCATTATTATAGGAAAATTCAGCCAGAGGGAGCCAGGTGTGCCAGTCATCTTGATGATAGCTGACATACATCCGAAGGTACTGTTCTAGTATCTGATTTACCCTCTCTGTCTGTCCATCTGTTTCAGGGTGAAATGCAGTTGACAGGTCTCTTGATATCTTGAGCTGCTGACATAACTGGGTCCAGAATGATGAAACAAATAAGGAACCTCTATCACTAACGATACTTACTGGAAGGCCATGTTTGGAAAATACATGACTAATGAAGATTTGAGCTAAGTCCAGTGCAGTGATTGTGCCATAAGTTGGAATGAATATTGCCATTTTTGAGAATCTGTCTACAATTACTAAGATTGAGTCAAAGTTGTTTGACAGAGGCAATTGAGTGATGAAGTCCATTGATAATGAATTCCAAGGACCAGATGGAATTTGAAGAGGCTTGAGTAATCCAAACTTCTTATGGTGGATGTTCTTGTTTCTTGAACATTGCTGACATGAGGACACATAGTCCTTGATGATTTGATTCATGCCAGCCCAATAAAAATCCCTCTTGATGAGTTTGAGGGTCTTCTCCTGGCCAGGATGGCCAGCCAATGGTGAATCATGACGCCTTTGAAGAATGTCCAATTGAACTTCATGATTGCTTGGAATAACTACTCTATCTTTGAACAATAATAATCTTGCTTGAGGTTCAAGAGAATAGTCTGGGACTGGTTCTCCTCTTGCTAATTTCTTGAGGATCTCCTTATAGTCTTTGTCTTGCCATACTTGTCTTTGAATCTGATCAACTAAATCTGAGAACATTTCAACTCTTATGGAAAAGAATCTTGACTCTTGAATTTCATTTTGCTTGAGAACTTGATGAAAGTTTTGAGGATTCTTGCTGATGAAATCCACCCCCCTCTCTGGGTACACGTCGTCCCAACGTGACAAGGCATCTGGTAAAGTGGCCAGCCTGCCTGGGCGGTAAGTGATAACAAAGTGAAATTCAGACAAAAATTCAGCCCAACGGGCTTGACGACGAGTAAGGACTTTAGAAGACATAAAATATTGGAGAGCACAATGGTCTGTCAAGACCTCAAAGGAATCAGAAAGAGAAAGGAGAAAGGCTCTCCAGCGCTTGAGAGCCCAAACTATGCCAAGGAGATCCTTGTCATGAATTTCATAGTTGAGCTCAGCTGGTAAGAGCTTGCGACTATCAAATGCAATGGGATGCTTTCCTGAGTCATTCACCTGACTCAGTACAGCACCCAAGGCATAATCAGAGGCATCAGTCTCTACAATGGTTGGAAGAGAAGGATTAAAGTGAGAAAGGATAGGAGCAGAGGTGAAAGCTTCTTTGAGTGCTTGAAACTGACTAAGAGCTTCCTCATTGAAGATGAAAGGAGAATCTTTTGTGAGAAGGGAAGTGAGAGAAGTGATTTTTTTGGAATAATTTTTAATGAAACGACGATAAACATTGGCAAAGCCAAGAAAAGATTGAAGAGCCTTGATGTTTTTGGGCTGAGGCCAATTGAGGACTTGCTGAACTTTTGAAGAATCCATCTTGAGGCCCTCACTTGAAACAACATAGCCCAAGTATTCCACACTTGAGGCATGGAATACACACTTGGAGGCTTTGGCAAACAGATTATTGTCCCTCAGTCTTTGGAGGACAGAGGCCACATGTTTGACATGTTCCTCCTCAGAACTGGAAAAGACCATAATATCATCTAAATAAACCACAACAAACACATCCAAAAAATCTGCAAAGATATCATTTACCAGATTTTGGAAAGAAGCAGGAGCATTGGTCAAACCAAATGGCGTGACCAAATACTCATAACTGCCATATTTGGTTCTAAAGGCTGTTAAGTGCTCATCCCCCTCTTTGATTCTCAGAAGGTTATATGCACCACACAAATCTATCTTGGAGAAGATAGTGGAACCATTGAATACGGTAAGAAGCTGGTTCATAGGAGGGACAGGGTACCTGTTCTTCCTAGTGACAGCATTGAGTTTGCGGTAGTCAACACACAAACAAAGACCTCCATCCTTTTTCTTGACAAAAAGGACAGGTGCTCCTGTTGAAGAGGAGCTTGGTCTAATGAAACCTTTCTCTACATTCTCTGAAATGTAGGCCCGCAGTGTTTCTGACTCTTGATTTGATAATGAGTAGATAACACCAATTGGAGGTAGAAGACCCTCCAATTCGATATGGTGATCACAGGCGCGGTGTGGAGGAAGTTTCTCTGCTTTCACCTTGGAGAATACATCCAAATATTGGTGATAAGCAGGAGGAACAACCTTCAGCACAGTTTCAATTTCTTCTGGCTCTTCCTCCTCATCCCACTGCTCCTCCAGGGATGCATGAAAAGATAAGGGAGGAAGGTCCATATCCCCTTGAAAGAGATGAAGTAAAGATATGGCAACATCTTCTCCAACATCCTTTATCTCTTTGAAGACTTCATCTCTTAATGGAAATAATGACTGAGAGGGATTAATGGAAGGGATATGGACAGAAGAAGGAAGGGAAGGTGTCTTAAGTTCACCAACCAGAGCAACACTGTTGACAGCAGTGGCAAAGTCATTACTAGTAGAAGGAATAATACCACTAGAATCCTTATGATTAGAATCATAGGTGATCAATCCATTTTTCCAATCAATAATGGGATTAAAATGGTAAAGGAAATCATAGCCCAATATCAGGTCTTCTCCCTTGGGTGAATCTATGATAAAGAAGTCCCATTCAAAGCTTGGGAAGGAAGGCAAGTCAACTACCCACTTGGTATAATGGGTGATGAACAAGGCAGGGGATTCATTAGAATCCAAAATGAAAAGAGGAATCTTTTCAGGGAGCTCTGACAAAGTCAATGAGTACTTGAGAACAAAATTCTTTGCAATAAAAGAGTTTGTAGCACCAGAATGAATGAGAATACTATAAAAAATATCAGAGACATAAGAGAAAATAAGAAATTTTAAAGATTTCTTGACACTAGTATTCAGAGTGCACAATTGTGCTCTTGAAGGAAATAAGTGAGAACCATTGAACACATCATGATTCCCACTCAGGCTTTTCCCCGCTTGTTAGGGAAGCCTCTTGATGATGACCCAGGCTTGTTCTGAGGTCTCTTGAAGCATTTTTCAATTGGGTGCTTGCCACCACAATAAGTACACAACCCCTCTTGAATCCTCCTCTCCTTTTCAGAACCGATTAATTTATTGTCCTTATTGAGGAGAGCAGCATGGGGCTTGTCCTTTGAAGATTGGAATTGCTTGCCCTTCTTATTCTTCTTCTGGTGAGGCCTCTTTGAAGATGAGTTTTGAGGAGGCCTAGACTGATTGGATCCAATGACTGGAGTCTTCTTCTCTTGATTGCCACCCTTTTCTTTTTGCCTCTCATGATATCTTGTGTCTAATTCTAAGGTGACATCCATAAGTTCTTGAAGAGTATCAAAGGTTCCAGGGTGAGAAGCCAACTGATCCAATAATCTTGATGCCAATCCTCTTCTGTACACATGAATGTAAGCTCTTTCCCCCCAATCTCCAATTCTTGACATTAAGCTTCTGAAATCTGCTATGTACAAGGAGACATGACCACTTTCCTTCATCCTCAAATTGTCCAACTCTTGTTCAGCTTTCCTGACTTCATTGGGATCACCAAACAGAGTGAATAATTGAGATTCAAACAATGGCCAATTATTGAGGAGGTAGGAAGGGTCTTCATTGGAAATATTTGAAAGGTAAGGTTCAATCCATTTGCCAGCTCTACCAGTGAGAAAAGAAGTTGAGTAAAGAACTTTCTTCCTGTCAGAGAAGAAATTTGCTGGATCATTATGGAAAATTAGTTGACAGGATTGGATAAATCCTCTCAACTTATGAGCATGAGTACCATCAAAAGAATCAGGTGCCTTCATGGATGGAGTCTTGAAAGCAGGGGTTTTGGAATTGTCCCTGGGAGCAACTGCTTGAGTGAGTTGCCCCATGAATTGAGTCATCTGCTCCATCATCTTGAGGAGACTTGGATCAGTTTGAGAGACAAGAGGTTGACTAGAAAGGGCTAGATTAGAACCCTGAGGCACCTCTGGAACATTTGCCAAGGCATCTGCCCCTTCAGTTTCCCCAGAATCTTCCTCTTCCACAGACTCTTCCCCCTCTTCATCTTCAACTTCCCCTTGTCTTGCTCTTGCACCTTCAGACATGCCAGGGTAGCCACCCAAAAGTCCAGAGAAAGATCTTGATCTTCTAGATTTCATTCCACCTCTTCTTGAGGGTGCTGCTCCTTCCATTGGTGGTCCTCTGTCTAAATTTACACTCAGTTGATGAACTGATGGTGTGCGGTCAAGAGGAGCCCTTGCTGTAGGAGTGAGGACAGCTTGACTTCTTCGGGATCTAGTATTCTTGGCTGGGGGACTATGCTGAACTGGCATTATGGAAAGAATTAAAATGAAAACTTGATGGTATTAAGAAGAATAATCAGAACTTGGCCAAATCAATCACAAATAAAAATCTTGATGAATCTTGAGGAATCAATTCAAATCTTGAGGAATAAAATCCAATCAACAGTCAAATCAATTCAATCAATAAACAATCCATTCAAATCAAATATCAATAATCTTGAAAAAATCAATAATCAATCAATATTCAATCAATAATCAATCAATATTCAGTGTCTTCAATATGAAATCAAGTCTTGAGGAATCAATCAATCAGTTCAAAATCTTCAGAAATCAATTCAATATCTTGAGAGTTCAAAGTCAATAAATCCAATAAATCCTGAATCAATAACCCAAATGAATCCCAATGAATAATCCAATCAATTAAACCAATCAATAATTCCTAGATAAAACCTGAATAAGAACACAGAAAAAATTTGATTGATAAAATAAAATGAAGTGATGAAATGGTCAGCAATGATTAAGAAAAGAAAAAGAATCCATTTTCATAAGAATGAAATGAGTGAGATGAAAAATTGATAAGAGAGAAAAATCAAGATCATTAAGAATCATAAAGTCATTAAGAGATCATAATTTGATGAATGAAAGGAAATGAATATAAATGAATGAAAAGAAAGAATCAAATATGAGTTAATTAATTTAATGTCACAGGGGCTCTTCGAAGTGAAGAGGGCCTGGCACTCAGTAAACTGGGACTCACTTATGGAGGGCTGAAAGATAAGACAAGAATGGATACACTTAAGAGTGTGAATAATGAATTACTAAAAGAATAAAATTAAGAAAGCAGCAACAAAGAATAAGAGTAAGAAAAAGAAGAGCCAACCACAAACAAGTCCAAGTCCACTGTTTCAACCTGTCAGAATGGAAAGAGAAGGGTTAATAAGGATATGGCCACCCAACTCATACTGTACAGGCGAAGAAAGAAACAAGGCAAAGACTAACTTAAGATTAAGTAAATATAATACCCAAAAATATAAGGATAAGAATATTCAGATAATAATAAATCAACTAAATTAATTAACTGGGGAAAAGTCCCCAGGGGGGAGGAAGAGGGGCTGGTATATGTGAGAATCACCAGCCCTGATCCAGAGGAAGAGTTTTCATGAGAATACTTGATGATTTGAATTGAGTCTGGCCAATACAGGTCCTGTACGGCTGTACAGAACCTGTACAAGAGGTGTGGTGTATTGGAGTGATCATACAGTTTCATCTTGGTGTATTGAAACTGTATTGGGTGAATCCAGCCTGTACAGATGTTGACAGGCTGTATTGAGGTACCAAGCTGTATGCATGTTTCAGAATGAAGATTGCTGAAGCTGAATGCTGATGCAGGTACTGGATTTGCTGATTTGGGGTGTTTGAGTGGGTGAATGAATGAATACCCTTACCCCTGATGGATGGTTGTTACATTGTGGTACCCATGCTGGATTGTCAGGGGTATTTGCTAGAGCCCATCTGCTAAGACCATCTGCATTTTTATGGATATTACCAGATTTATGAACAATAGTCATATTTCCTCTGTATTCTTGGATAGCAATTTGCCATCTCAGCATATGTTTATTTGGAGTCTTCATATTTAATAGTGATTTCACAGCATTACAGTCTGTTATTACATCAAATACTGTTCCATCCAAGTAGTAATGTAATTTCTCTAAAGCCCACACTAAGCAGAGGCATTCCATTTGGCTTGCTCTATATCTTGCTTCTGCTGGCTTTATCTGTCTTGAAATAAAACAGATTGGTCCTTCCACTGGTTTATCATTGATAATTTGTGTCTGGTGTAGTGCATCACCCAGCCCTTCTCCACAAGCATCAATGTAAAGTTTGAAGGGTAGTTTCCAATCTGGCATTAGAAGAAATGGGGCATTTGTTAAGGAATTGTTCAATTCTTCATATGCCTTGACTCTTTCTTCTGTCATTTCATAGACTGTTTGTTGGTCACATAGTTTATACAAGGATTTAGCAATTTTTTCAAAGTCCTTTATATGCTGTCTATAGTAACCAGCAAATCCTATAAATGATTGCATTTCTTTTTTGGTTTGAGGAATTGGTTTAAGTAGTACTGCTGCTTCTTTATTCTTATCTATGCCTAGACTAAGTCCAGATACCACATGTCCCAGTGCTTTTAATTCACTTTATGAAAAATGACACTTTTTCAAGGAAATTTTCATATTCACTTGGACTATTTTTTGTAGTACCCTTTCTAGTCTTGCAAGGTGATTTTCCCAAGTTTCTAAGCAAACTATGATATCATTAATATAGATAATTAACCATCCTTCTGATAATTCTTCAGGAAATATGGTATTCATCATTCTTTGATAATGGGAAGGTGCATTTTTTATGCCAAATGGCATTCTTAAGTATTCAAAAATTCCACAGTGGACTATTATCCTCAGTAGTTTTTTGGCATTGTCTGTTAAGACATTTTGATGAAACCCTTTTAGGGCATCCATGGCTGCAATGAATTATCTTGTGACAATTGGGTCAATGTCTCATGGATCCTGGGTATTGGATACCTGTCTGGAATGGTATAGGTGTTCAGGGCTCTGAAGTATCCTACCATCCTTGATTTTCCATTATGCCAAGTTAGAATGACAGGTGTAGTGACTTCTTCCTGCTCATTATGTCCTACCTTTCTTAATACTCCAAGGTCTATTAATTCTTTAATGTGTACCTCTAGGGCTTCTCTAGCCGTTGGAATAGCTGGGTAAGCAGGTCTCCTTAGTAAAGGTGGGTAAGGTTTTTCCACATTAAGAATTTTATCCACTTCATATCCAATTATGGCACCTAGTGGCTCTTTGTCAGTTGCAAAGGCATTTTTGTACTTAAATAAGAGGTCAATCAATTTTTCTTTCATTTTTTCTGTTAATTCTTGATTGAATTCTGCCTCTACAGGTCGTTCAGATATAAAAAGTTCCTTTTCTGGAATTTTTTCTTCATTATTAATAACTGTGATTTGTTTTTTGTTATTTAAGAAGCCAAACTTTTGTCTTTTGTTGTCTCCTATGGTAAAATATCTATCCTTTTGGTTAGAGATATCTATACCATAAATTGATAAGTAGTCATTCCCAAGTATGAAGTGATTGTTAGTACAGTTGTCCATTACTACAAACTCTACTTTAAGTCTGACACATTGTGAGGGATGGGGAAAAATTAGTGTTAAATCAATTATTCCAAGGGGCTTCATGCTCTCACTTGCACTACTAAATTTGACACCTTGTATTGGCATAAGTTTTTCTTGCAAGTCTGGGACAATGGTTTTTAAATAACTTTTACCAACACAGGTGCAATATGCTTCTGTATCTAACTTAACTTTTCCTTCTTGGTTATCAACCATAACAATACTTATACTTGATTTTGCAGCTGTATATCCCATTCCTCTTGCAGGCTTGGTCCTATACATTTTAACATCTTGTATATTTGTCAGGTTTGTGTCAGATGTCCCAACCTGTGGTAAATTTGAGTCAAAATCCAGTACTTCCTAAATTATATCAATATTATTAATTTGTGCATTAATTATATTGATTTCATCACTTTCAGAACTTTCCGATTCTTCTGTCTCTTTTTCAGAGTCAGATTCCTCTTCTTTGTCATTGTGGATTTCTGTTTCCACATTTTCATTAATCTTTGCCTTTTTGAGGCAGTTATTGGCTAAGTGTCCAATACCTCCACATTTATGGCATTTTCTTTGCCCATTATTGTTGGATGTATTGGGCTTGAAGGGCTCTTTTGATTTATCTTTTTTGATAAATAGTTTATTTGGGCTTTTAATGTCCAATTTCTTCCAAGTCCTGCCAATTTTTGTTCTTGTCACTATGTCTTCTAGTTCATTAATGTACTCTTCGGTGGAGCATGGTTCTATACACCTTCTTCTTAGGGCATGTTCTAGCTCTCCTCCACATTTCTTGAGTATTTTCATATGCACCATCTTTTGTGATATTTCTGGGTACAATGCATCAAGTCTTTCAACTTGTTTCAAGAACCAAGTTAAAGGTTTGTCTTTGTCTGGGTCAAAGAAGGAATTTTCAAATGCATTTTCTATTTTGTACCTCCAGGCATCATTAGCCCACTTGGTGATTATTTCTTGTTTCCACCAAGACCAGGTATTTTTGCCATTTGTTTGCCTTATGCCATAATACCATATTTTGACAGATTTCTCAAAAAATGAATGTAATCTTGCAGTGATTAATTCATCTGGTATGGCATAATCTTCTTTTAGCATGTCAATTGTCTTGATAAATGACATGTGGTCATATTCACCTTCTCCTGTGAATGTTGGCCATTCTTTCAATTGAGGTGCTTCCTTCATTAAGACTTGGTTATTGTCTTGGTGACTCAAGTCTGTTATTAATGGATTTGTTAATTCCTCTTTTGGTTTAACAGGGCTTCTTATGTGAGAAAATGGTGTTGATAACTTTGGCATATTCAAATTAGCCTCATTAATTTTATCCATTTTTTCAGTAATAAGCCTTATTTCACTTTGGATTTCATCTTTCAGATGCATTCTTGCTTCATCACTCTTTTCTACATGGTCCAAAAGTAATTTTTGGTATGATGAAGTCTTTTCTTCAAATGTTTCCACAGAAATACTTAATTTGTTTAATTTTTCTATAAGATTATCAATACTCACATCATAATTGATTGTCAAAGGTTTTTCTTTGATATCACTTATGTATTTGTACAACTCTTGTTGTCCTTGTATTAATTTCTGAGTATTGTCAATTAATACTTTTGGTTTATTATTTTCAATCATAAATTTTATGTTATCAATTTCTTTCTTATTTTGTGTAACAAGTTTTGTTAAAGATGATAAGCTATTGTTTATTTCTTGTAAAGATAATAAACTATTTTTAATGTCTTTAAGAGGTAAAATACTATTTTCAAGCTCTGTTAAATTATTTACAACATCAGGAGACAAGGTTATTTCTTTGGGAAATGGGGTTGTCTCATTCTTTGTTTCTCTTTGTTTTTGAATTCCATCAAAGTTCTGGCCATGTTGAAGACATTGTCCATGGCATCTTTTTGGATTTTGGGAATCCAGTAAGTTGGGGAATATGGTTTTCTCCAATTCTTTTTCTTGTTCTTCTTCCCTTCTTGGGGAAGTGGGTTGACTTGGGGCTTGCTGGTAGAAGCTACTGGGGCTTCTTCCTTGGTTGCCTCCTTCTTTTTGGCATGATACTCCTTGATCTTTTTAATTTGAGGTTTGGATGATAGTGGATTCCATCCATTGGAGTATTTCACTATTTCCTCCTCTTTGAGGAACTTCTTTAGGATGTGCCAGGAGTTCATCACTCCTTGGTGTATTTGAGGCAACATTTCCCAATCTTTGTCCTTGTACAGTGTGTAATACTGTTTGTATTGGCTCATGTAGATGTCTATTTGAGCCCTCTTAATGTGATTTGTACGTATTTAAGTTACTCATACTTAGTTCCAATTCCGGTTCAGATATCATGGGCATTTCTGGGACTTGCCTTTGGGATAAGGCACTTCCTTGTGTGGATTCTGTTCCACTGGGGATATTGCCCTTCCTTTTCCCTTTTGAGGAATCAATTCTACCTCTGAGTCCAGCTCCATCTGACTGGATGGAGTATTGGGAGCCTCTTCTGGTAGTCATATTATAAGAAAAATAAGAAATAAGAGGATTTTAGAACAGAAATACTCTTATGGCAATTTATAAATGACACTGGAGGCAAATGTATGACGTTTGGTGGTAAAACGCTGACCGGGGGTTTTCGTGGGGGTCCCGCGGGAAACTTGATTTTTTTTTACCCAAGCCCAACCCCTTTAAATAATCAAAACGTCACCTCCTTATACAATTCAATTGGGGTTTTAAATTCACATGTCACCTCAAACACCTTAATTAATTATCATGTTAATTTAGCTTATAATTCAATCCCCTTGTATATTAAGGCATGAACCCTTAAGTTGCTAAGTGATTGTCCCTTGAGACACTTGGGTTCCTTTGTAACTGGGAAATATAAATAAATTTAATTTAATAAAACAAACAAATCAATGCCTAAGCTAAACTAAACTAGTGATATAAGGGGCTTAAATTAAGTGTCCACCAACTAAACTGCAAGGTAAGAAGGTTGGCAATGACAGTCTACATATTAAAGTCGTCAAGTAAAATTATACAAATTTCCATGCGCCCTAGGGTCCCCAAACTATTTAAACTGAATCTTTCAAAGCTCTGATTTTTTCATCCATACCTACCACGTGTTTTTCACAAGCCTAAAAAATATCACATTTCCTTTTTTTTCAATATATTTTCTTCAGTTGTTTTAACTTCTCAAATCTTTGTTCAATTACTTTAGTATCATTTACCTAAGATTATGAATCAACCAAGTCAAACTCACACTGAATCAATTGCAAACACCCAAGGATTCAACCCTATACATGAACAAAATATAGATGAAATTGTTGGTTGTGCACTATCCAGACAATCAGAAATGTACCAACATAAACTCCACGAACTTCAACTTCAAAAAGAACAGCTTAAGACCGAGAATAGCCAAGAGAAGCCTGAGAAAAATGTCATAGTCCAGCCCCCCAAAACCCCAACACAGCAATCCTCCTCACATCCTAAGGTAAAAAGAGTTGAGTCTGTCAAAAAAAAGACCAAGACACAAGTGGGCAGAAGGGCCAATTTTGTGGCTGAAGGGAAAAAAGCCTCTCGCTCACAAAGAGCACGCTCTGAACCACCAAAACAATCCTCAACCAAAAAACTGCCAAGACTTTCCGCTCCTAAATCCTTACCAAAGGCGATTAATACAACCCCCAAAGATAAAAAGAAGAACCATCAAATACAGACAGCTGACTTTCCACGTGACTTCAGAGGAGTTAAAGTTGGTCAGATGCTGAAACCATGAGAGAAGACGTAACAGATCTACTGACTTTTTACTTCGTTCCATTCAGGATGCAATGTTCACCCACATACCCCTATTGTGCGGTCTTTTTGAACAAAATTTGGTACCAAAGGTGACGGATCCTTCAGTTGTAAAGGCGTTTGAATCTTGGTTTTCCACTGTGGAAGAGTTTGAGGCACATGTGAACCACCCAGATACCAATGTTTTTGTGGCTAATGCTGACATTGGTGCCATAAGGGATGGTCGTTCTGGCAAGATCAAGCTCACAAAAGGGATCCTACATATTGAAGATAGTGATATACACTACATCCATGGATATCTTGCCAATTTAGGGATTCAGTGCTGGGGCCCCAACCTTGAAGACTCATCGGAAAGTCTATGGAATTCGGCTTGTCGAACAGGAGCGCTCAAAACGTTTCGACAACTCGCCATTTCTGGAGTCTACAATAGCATGTCCTTCAATCATAAATACATCAATAACTCTCTCTTGTTGATTCAAGCATATAACCACTACATACATTACCTCTTAAATGCGCGTTTCAAGAATGAACTAAAAGAAGATGGGAAACATGGAAGATTGGAGATGGCTAAGAAGAACCAAAAAAATCGGGAGCGGGTGAGTGCTTGAGGATACTAAAGAAAGGGAGTAAATGTTAGATCTGATGTCTGTATTTTTAGCTTCGTGAAAAGCGAGTCAAATTCGCAGTTGCCAATGACTTACCAAACAGGTATAAAAGAATTATCGAGAACCTGTTGGCTCATAGTGATGATGAACCAAATGAGTGGGATGAATTTGTTGTCAAGACCCTTCCGTATTGGTCCAAAACTGCCAACATATTTTTCCGAAGGCTTGATGAACAGATGAGGGCACTGGATATTGCAAGGGGTGTGAAATCTAGGTCCCGAAAGAGGGTATTCCCAAAAATTCCTGAAATGACCAACTTCAGCAAGGCTCCAACAGGGTTACCTTTGGACTTTTATAGCCAAAAATGGTTGGGTACCTTGCCAATCAACCAGCAGAGAATGACAGTCGATACCTCGAGTGTGGCATTTTTGCCCGATCCCATGCAATCATTATGGCCCCCCCAAAATCGTTTTCATGATCCACGGGAAAGTTGGTCGGACAGGAAGTTTGGTAAGAATTTCTTAGAAGACCGGATGAAAACATATGGGCTGGATGAGAAAGAAGTGGAAAGTGAAGGTGGTCTGGAAGATGATAGTGAAAGTGAAGAAGTTGAGGGCGGAGTTATTGATTTAGAAGCCACAAGTCCTGAGGACTCAGGAGAAGATGCATATGTGAAAGATGACGATTGGGCCAAGTTGTATCAAGATGAAGATGACGAGGATTTTGAGCCCGAAACTGAGTATGAAGGAAGAGAAGAAGGCGACTATTCTGCACAAGGACAGGAAAAAAAGGGGTACAATGATCAGGAAATGGGGTATGTGAGCAGTGAGGACTAGGGGGTTATGATAGATGGATTCAATGTTGTAGACAGTTGTAAATAGTGTGTAGTAATAAAAAAAATTGAAAAAAAAATTTGAGGTTGAGATACTTGAGTCAATAAAGTGCCAAAGAAGAGTCTTCATTGATCTGTAGATAGCCCAATTTATCGACGGGGACCATTATGATACCTTGGTTGGGTATTTGAAATGTGTCTGGATCGAGCTTCCTGTAAGCCATTAAGGAGCCGATCTGGTCTATGTTGATGAAGTAACGGTCATCAAGAATTCTGCCAATGATCACTTTCATCAGATAACAAAAGAACTGAAAGGTTTTGGTGGGACTTGTTAGGTCTTTCGCATAGCAATTGTGGATAGGATTGACGGCAAGAGCAATTTCGGTTTGACCCAAAGGATTTTCAAATTGCAAAATTTCAGTGATCAGGCCATGATGACAAAACATAATACAATTGTGAGGCTGCATGGGGGAAAACTTCCGACCTTTGCTGTCGGTCCAAGCCCGTTTGGAGATTGCAGTTCCACTAAGGATGAGGGCATTTATGGGATGTGGAACCTCATATTGAGATCGAATGGTTTGATTGGATCGTGCCCTCACATAAGCCAGTAGCAGATTGTAATATTCACCTTTGACATGCATTCGGGTTGTCTTCCTCAAACCTTCTGCCCTTTCTTCTGGACGGAGCCAATTATCCAAAGGGTGTTCTGCTGCCAAATGTTGCTGGCTAATCATTTTTGTCAACATAGTCATTTTCCATTTCCCCTATAATGTGTTCAATTAGTTCCCATTCAATTCACAAACAAAATTAACTTTCAATTCTACAAAGAAATACTTACCAAACTTCTCATTAGCATTCAAATTCTGCAGTAGCCCCACCAAACGCTCCCCCCAGAACTCTGCTACACCCCCCAATGGCCCAAACCACTGCATCTGCTCTTCGACATGCAGAGCATAGTGATGATTGGGTTGGATTTTGAACGTACTGAATATCTCCTTCGATGTCTGCTGATATTTCACATATGCCTTCATAAATTTCAGGCCAGTGTCTTGACGGAGGGGGGCACTCAATAATAAATTTGTACATCGCACCAATAATGATGCATTTTGGACGACCTTGAAGCGATTACTTTCCTTGTTGATATTATTGACGTTGGTTATGAAGACTTCGAGAATGATAAGTGGAATGGCATACACCCAAAGTGTATGCCATTGCATTGCTTTGAGCTTACCATGTTTGGGACTACCTAAATTTTTGGGCAGGTTCCCGAGTTCCTCTGGTAAGACCAATCCTTTCATTTTGTCCCGGAAGGCTTGCCTGAATTCCTTTGTGAATAGCCCACCCTTTTCTCCCTCATTAAGTTCAATATCATCATCATTCCCTTCGTCCTCATCTTCTTCAATCCCACCTCCATTGCTTTCTTCATTGACATCAATCCTAGGCCTCTTTGCACTTCGATTCCTTTGACTTTGCACAAGTTTACGTTTGGTTTGATAGTACTCGAGTTCCTGAAACCCCCAACGTTCACGAAAATGATGTGCTAGGATGCCCTCCATCCAATTATGCATCATTCCAATGGCCATGTGTTTGACTGGGTCTCAATATTCCAGTCGATTCAGTTCCGAAAATCGAATACCATTCCCACACATCAGCACGTTCCTCTGATTTTTTGTGAGCCTTAGAGGTAATTTCATATACCCAAAAGACCACAAATATAAAAAATAACATATTAATATAAATAAAATAAATTTATTTATATTATTAAAATAAAAACAAAAAAATATAAATATAAAATTATATTAAAAATAAAAAATTAATTCTAATTTAAAAATAAAATTACTTTAAATTTTGTAAATATAAAATTACATTTATACTTGAAAAATTTAAGTAAAAATGAAATTTTAACAAAATTGTGAAAAAATAAATAAATTTGGAAAAAAGTTAAATAAAATTTATTATAACTTTTTATCCAATAAATAAACATATAAATTTTATTTCACCATTGGATTCCTCATAAAAAATCAGGTGGGGTCACCTCTGAGTGAAATTTTTGTAACTCAACTCTAAATAAGCTTAAATTAAGTTTTTAGTATTTTCAATACAAAAGTTGAAAATCCTCAAAACCTTAATTTAATTCACACCACATGTGGTGTTAACCATCAATTTTTGTGTTAAAATTGAGGTGTTGTGTTTAGTTTAGAAGTTATGAGGAATTAAAGTATTTTCAATTGAATTCAATTGAAATGTCAAAATGTGCGCGTGTATTACATAAGTGAACTTTGATTTACATATGAGGTGTCAATTATTACTGTATTGTACTGTACAATTGAATTGAATTACATGTGTAAATTATAAGTATAATACATGATGAAGAATTAAAGGAAAAATAAATTGGAAAGATTAAATTTGGGGGGGAAAAGGAACTCCAGCTCTAAGGGGGAGCTAGACCCCAAAATCCTTGCTGACAGGCGTGGGATGTCAAAATTCACGCAAAAGTTCATCACTTTTGGCCTGGAATTGAGTTACAGGGTCTGTGGACTCAATTGATGATGAGGTTTTGATACCAACTGGGGTAGTTTTAGCTGTTGCCAAGAAGGTAAAACTACCCTTAAGATAAAACAATCATAATAAAAACAGTTTTAACTGGTTTCTACGCCTCTGACACACATTCTGACGTGTTTTGAAGGCTCTAGGCCTGGTATTGCTATAGTAATGGCTGATTTAAGGGTCTAAAATGGCTAAAAATGGCTAAAAATGGCTTAAACCAGCCCTTTTTGGTCTAAACCAGGGTTCAATGATGCCATAATTGGCTTTTCTGTTGTCAGACTGTTTTTCACGACTGACAAGAGTAAATTTTACTTTTGGAGTAAGAGAATTGATGGCTATAAAAGAATGTCTTCTTTGCCCCACTTTTCTCTTCATGTTAGAATCTTTTCCTTTTATTAATTAGTTTAAAACTGTTAAACCAATCAATAAAAGATTCCAACCACCCTTTTTAAATCATTTTGAACCTTTTAACCACGTTAAAAAATCATTATAATCATTGTTTGTAACTCTTATAATCATTTTTACCCCTGAACCACCCCAAAAGTGAATTAAAGCATCTTTCATCACTGTAAACTTTGTCACTTTGTTTCCAAATTCACTCTGGTCACTTTTGGGCGTGTTTTCTCTTTAATATTCTTTTTAAAGACTTTGTTCTTTAATTAATTGCTTGCAGTTCTTTGCTCAATTAATTCCAATTGAAATTGCTCTTGAAGAAATTTCTTTTGTAGCCTTAAAATATCTCTTGTAGAGTATTTTTTGGATAAATTTTTATTGTTGGTAAAACAATAAATTTTTATAATATTATTGTTTTATACTAATAAAGTTATAAACAATAAAATTGGCGTGTTTTCTCTTAAAAATAATATTTCATACTATTTTTAATTGATTTTTACCTTATACAAATTTTGAGGACAGGAAAAGTACTTGATTTTTAATCAAAGTTTCATATCCACACCTTACATTTTTAGTCGCCCTTTTCCAATCATCCCCCAATCTTCTCACCTCACCTCCATTCCTTGAAGGCCCTAGCTGAATTTTACCTAAATCACTGTCTTTGATCATACACCATGGACACATGTAGTTGGCTGAATGTGATGCGAAGCCACCTACCTTGTGTCTTGCTCCACTGTCACCAATCAAGGTAAGTAGTCTTGTTTCTATGATACGTCCTCCAGGTGAGTTGAACATTGGAATGGTGAATGGACCTTGCATATGAAGTAAATCGTCAACTAGAGGGGACATGAGGTGGCCAATTGTAGTCATGTCAGGGGCTTGGGGCCCTGGCATAAGACCTGCAATGAATACGTTTTCAAACTTATGCCGAATGAGTGGTGGCAGGTTCACACAAGCCATACATACAATCCTGATTGATTCCTGTTTGCCAGCGAGTTTGTTGTGCCTAGGGTTAAACAAATCTACAAATAGAGAAAAACATAACTGAAGTGAGTTATTCTCTTCCGCTTTGGTCTTCCATATGATTTCCTTCCACGAGGTCCCTTGTTGAATATCTATAAGGGTGCCATCACTTTGAGCCGAAAGGTCTTCCGACCATTGATTCATCTGGTCCTCAATGCCATCCAATAGCAAAAGCCACCGAAGCCACGATTCAAAGGTTTGCGTGACATAGTTGCCACTTGGGACACAGAACAACACCAAGTCATTTGGATGGACTTGGTAGGTAGGGTTCATTGTACTGTCCCTGATACGAATGGATCAGAAGTTGGATCGCTGAGTAAATAAGGGGGTGTTGCATGGATTACATTGAGGAGTTTCGCGGTAGGTGCAGTTGGAAGGCAGATGGTTTGTTGAATAGAGACAGTAGCAAGTAGGAAAATATGGAATCCTACGAAGATCAAAACTGGGGACCGCAACCTTGATCAAAGTACGGGGATCCTGTGGTAAGGCTAATGGCCGATTTTCATTTTTTCGTCGTTGCTCAAGGATGCGAAGTAAAAAGTTCCTTGCCCTCCAACATCGTTCCTTGCTCAGGTTGCAAAACAAATGCAACCACATGATAAAGATGGAAATCATGCCTGAAAAAAGGTAAGCAAATCAGTTGATGTGCACGATTGGTTTGATATAAAAGAGACAAGCTTACATAGAAGGGGTGTTGAATTGATTTCATTGTGAGAACTGTTGGACGTATCAAATGATGATGATGTTGAAGTTTCATCATCATCTTCAACTTCGTTTGCATGGGATGTTGGATCACGAGAAGGAGGGTTGCTCAAAGACGACCCATTGCAATCAAGAGATGATAATTGTCGTTGATGATGTCTACGTTTACTTCGTTGAGTGAGTAGTTTCCCATGAATTGTTGTGCCATCTGCTTCAGTAAAGACATTGGATATGCACGTTTCACATGTGCAAAGAGCCAATGGTTGTGACATTACTCAGAATGAATGGTAGGGATGTGATTAGTTCTGATTTGTGAAGGATGCTTCAATTTTGCTCAATTGGGCATATAAGAAACTGGCTACAAAAAAATTAAAGCAATTTGGAAAGGTCAGTAAATATTTAAGCTTAGAAGAAAGGGGAAATAAGAGCTACCGGAGAAGATCAGTTCAGAGATAAGGGGTTAATGTTAACAATGATGAGGAGGTTATGATGGATTGGAAAAGTGACAATCAAGTCGTAAAATTGTGACAGGTGCAATGATATTGAGCTGGCAAGTGCAAATCAATGGATCAAAATGTCAGCACATTCCAAATGATTAAATGAAAGGTATTTCAAAAACGTTAGTAGAGAGATTGAAAAGGGATATGAGAACCACTAAACTTTTAATAGACGAATGAGTTTTCAGAAAAGATGGATGAGGGGTGATGATAACGTTAAACGGATTATTTTCTGTTAATAAAAGAAGGTAATATAAATAGATCATTTGGAACGAAAAATATCCGCAAAGGTGAACGGACGTTTTTTTTTAACTGACGTAAGAAAGACGATCAGACCGACAAAAGGGGTTGGGCTTGGGTAAAAAAAAAATCAAGTTTCCCGTGCGACCCCCACAAAAACCCCCGGTCAGCGTTTTACCACCAAACGTCATACATTTGCCTCCAGTGTGAGGTACTCACCTTCAGAGTCCTGGAAAGTCCAATTTCTTGGCTTTCTTTTTCTTAGTGATTATTGGTGTTGGAGAACTTTGACAAGTTTCTTCCACCAATCTTTCAACAGTGGTTTGGTTATCCTCTGTTGGGTTGTCTTCTAGCATTAGAAAAGACAAATAAATATAAGTCTTTTATATAAAAGTGTTATTTTTGGTAAGATATGGCAATTTTCCATGTAAAAATTGCTTTTATACCTTTTTTTTTATTAAAAAAAATGAAAATAATTAAAGAAATGGAATTAAAATGGATAAAATAACTTTTTATTGGTTTTTAATATTGTTATTATTTCTTTTAAGTTTTTAGTTTTAAAGAATAAAATAAAAATGAATATGCTTCTTTTATAAAATTAATTTAAAATGTAAAATTATTTTTAATTTATAAAATATCTTTTTCAATCACTAGAGTCACTCAAAGAAAGTTTTTGCAAGTCTAAGGATGTGAAAAACCACGTGTAAGACAGTACAATTGCTTCCCAAATGCCTCGATAGCTTTTAAAATCAATAAATATAAAATTATTATATAATTTTATGATCATAAATATAATTTATTATTGAATAAGCCCAATTAGAACCTTTTTATCTTTCAAAAGGTCTTTTAGAGTAAATATCATGGCCAGGCCCCCAAATGTAAGGTTTGACTATGAAACAATAAGTAAAAATTACTAATATTTTACTTATTGTACTATGAATGTC
This sequence comes from Austropuccinia psidii, assembly GCA_023105745.1. Taxonomy (NCBI): domain Eukaryota; kingdom Fungi; phylum Basidiomycota; class Pucciniomycetes; order Pucciniales; family Sphaerophragmiaceae; genus Austropuccinia; species Austropuccinia psidii. Next base: position 29,813,741 of record JALGQZ010000001.1, read on the forward strand.
CTTATAAATGAAAAAATAAGATAAAAATAATTATAATAATAAAGAATTATTATAATTATGGCGTAAAAATAATTATATTATTAATAAAATATGATAATATAATTTATATTATAAAAGATAATATAATAAAATAAATATATTAATATAAAATAATTAATATATTCAAAGGCACTTTATTATTGTTACAAACAAATAATAAAGGCGTAAAAATTGTTTTTTATTAATAAAAACCAATTAATAACAATAATATTACCAATATTAAAGTTATAAATTAATATAAATACTATTTATATTAATTAAAGTATTATTAAAAGAATAATAGAGAGAAAATTATTATAATAAGAGAAAATAACCTACTTTTAATACTTGATATAATACTTTTGAGATATTTTATGCCAAATAATATAAATACAACTTATCCAAATTATATTTACAATAAAAAATAGAGAAATTACAAATATTCTTGAGTTTTACGTGGAAATGATATTTTAGAGAGATTTTTAACAAAAACAATTAAATAAATGATTTAATCACGTCAAAATTGATGATTATAATAAGATGATCTTTGGTCTTTGATAATATAAGAGTTTTATATATAAAGAATAAAGAAATTACCTTTTTATTGTATTGATTTAATGTTTTTGATGCATCTGAGGGGAAAACAGAGTAAAAAGAGCTCTATTTATAGTAAATACCTCCCTCCTAGAGTCCAGCAAGCCTCTAGTAGACGTGTACTGATCATATCCACTGGGATTGATCAATATTTTAAGGTTTGGTGATGATTACATCATGATCAAACCATATTACATCATTATTACGCCATTATTTAGAGTTATTACTATAACTCTAAGTTTGATGATGTCAAAGGCTTGGAAGAACCCCAAAATTCGTGGATTTTATTAGTTTTAATCATAAACTAATATTATTCACCAACTTTATCACTCATATGACTGTTAAACTTAATTTAAGGTTACAGTGAGTGATCATATATGATCAAATTAAGCTCAAACTTTGATCCTTAATAACTTTTAAGATTTCCACGCTACAGCTATTCAGAGAGTTAATTCTAATAGCTTGGAATAACCTTATTATGAAGCCAAGAGAATTTCATTACATCATCAAAACTCTATTTTTGATGATTTTTCTTGTAACTCATCTTTTCTATTGAAATTTAATATTTTAAACTTCAAACTATGATTTCAAGAGGTTATACCTTGAATATTATAATAAAAAATACATCATTCTTCACGAATGAACTAGTAGAATCCAACTGTCCACTTTTTTTGTAAGTTTGGACCACTTTCACAACAAAGTGGTCAACAGCTCTGTTGATTTTAATCAATAATTCCTTACAGGTTCTAACCTTGTTTATAACTTGTGAAATAAAATTCATTTCTGTATTTCTAAAGTAATTACGTGATGACTTTATTTTTGGTTCATCACTCTATAATGTATAATTCAAGAGATATTAGCTAAAATCCCTGAATATATGCGTTGACCAAAAAAGTGCATATATTCAGCTTAATTCCGTAAATATTGACTTTGGAGAATGGATTAATAACTGTTTTATATGTGAAGGTTTATGGAGAATCTAGTGGTACAATTTATTTCACATGTTGTTTCATTGGTTTCTGAAATAAATAAGGATTTGTGTATTTTATAAGGTATTATTACTTATAACTTATTAAATATTGACTTTACAGATATGCCATAGAAATGGTGTATGTGTATTTTACCATGGGTAATCCAATGGTAAAATTTATTTCACATTTTTATTCATTGGTTTTTAAGTTAAACCAAGTTTTATGTCAATTTATGGTATTTTTGTATTTTAAAAGTACTTATTTTAGATGTATAATTATATTAAATATTTCTTGTGACCTTTTTGGGTATGTGGTCATATCTCAAAGGTTCACACAAAGGCTTGGGCATATTTCCCACTCCTCTTCCTTGGCTTCTCTGAACCAATTTTTGTACTGGCATTGATATATTTCTATTGCTGCCACTTGAAAATGGTTCAGCCCTGGAAATATTGTCATGAATCAGTTCAGGCTCAGAATTCACATCCAAATCTGTGGGTACAGACCTTGGGGAATGGGGGGCAACTCTGGTATCCTCCAAATGTGTCTTTCTTGTGAAAGACTTGGCACTTCTAAATTTGGTCTTGCCTCTTTGTTGTCCAAATCCATCTGGTTGGACTGAATAGTTGCTTCTATTTCTGGTATGCACCATTTTCACGTCAATTTAAAGATAAAAGGTGAAAATATAAGATAAAATACACACCTTTTGGTGGTAATTTAGTCTTTTCTGAGTTGAATAAGGTGCTTCTTTTAGCGATTTTCACCTCAATACTGTGTTCAGATTCTGCTTCTGAAGATTTTGGACTAGTGATATATCTTTTACTGAGTCTGTTGCCAGCTGCACAGTATTTGATCAACAACACTAGAAAAAATTATAAAAGAGAAAAAATTATTTTTTATGCTTTTTAAAATATTTTTAAAGATTTTTTACAAGTTTTATATTTTTTAATATTAAAAAAATTATTCTTTTTAAAGAAAAAAAATTTAAAATTCAAAATTTTGAATGAAAATTAATTCAGAGTAACTCAAAGAATGATTTTATAAGTTTTTGGATGTGAAAAAGCCACGTGTAAAAACGGTATAAAATTAGACCAAATTCCTCAATGAAAAAGATTTCCAAAACAATTTCAAAAATAAGAATTATTTTAACTTCAAAATGAAAGAAAAAATTATTGAATTAATATATTTTAGAACTTAAAAATATATTAATTAAGGGTACAAGGTTCAAAAAACATGGCCAGGCCCCCAAATGTAAGATGTGACTATGAAACTGATGATAATATTACTATTAATCAACAGTACTGTGTCTGTTATTATAACCACAATTAAATAATTAACGAATTATTTCTTTCACCTGTTAAACACTACTAGTGATTTTAAAAGTGAGCAAGTAATTGCCTACTAGAGTCAATTACAAGAAGATTTTAATAATAAAACCTATTTTATCAAAATAATAAAATTATTTTTTGCAAGAATAATTATAATGGTAATTCTTGAAGAAAACTAATTTTAGAGAAAAACTTTAAGAATTAAATATAAATCACTCACTAATATTCCAAAGAACTTATTGAAAGATAAGATAGAGAGATTTGACGTAGAATTGTGGATTTTAAGGATCAAAATGAATTTATAACAGTATTACAACAATATATAGTTGGATTCTATGATTTCACGTCTTTCTGATTGATTCTGAAAGATCTAAAACACCTAAGAATAGCTTTAACCAATACTTACTTGTTGGTAATAATGATTTAAATGATAATGCGATGATGATGTGGAAAAAACAGCAAGAGGAGGCCTCTGTTAAGTCTACAACAGCTGTCACAACCATGGCAATTGACCTCCTTGGATCCCCATATGGCATATCAAGCCACAGGCCCTTTATGGCCAATTGGCCATATCCATCACCAGTGGCCAATATCGCCACATCATCATCTTATGGACCATTTATGGCCATTTGTTTTCTGGGGCCTTCATGGCCCTTCACCTCAATCCAGAACCCATAGCGGCAATTTATGCCAAATGGGTATTTCTGGTCATTTCCCTCAAAACCAGGGGAAATGGCCCAAATAGCTGTTTTTGGCCATTTGGTCTCATAATATGCATTTTTGGGCATTTGCGCATATTTGCGCACTTTGATGCAAAGTGTCCAAAACACACTTTCCCGCCTTTTGGGCCACTTTTTGGCTCAGAACCCAAAAGTGGCCAAAAACCCCAAAGGACCCAGAAACACCTTTTCAAGCTCTGAAGCCATCACATCAATCTTTTCCCCCTCTTTCTTTCCATCTCAAGACCTTTGGATGTAATCTTCTTTCCCATGTACCAATATGCCATAAATGATGTTATATATCATCATTCATCATTTTTTAACAGCAATTCAATGGTGGCAATATCAAATGGTCATTCCAACATATCACCACGTCATCAAGGCACCCAATCATTCAGAGGACTCATCAAGGCTCAAGAGCAAGTGTTTCAGCGTCAAAGACCAATCACGCCATCAAGACATCATTGGATAATTTCATTCACAGTATTCCTCCAAGGCAATACTGTTCAATCATTCTCAAGGGATTCAGGAGGCAGTTCATTCATTCATTCACTCAGTTGTGAAGTGTCAAAGCTCCACCCAATCCATCTTGGCAACCACCTTCTTTTCAATACAATCTGGATCCACCAAGAACTGTATTTCATTTTCAAGTATGGGAAATTCATTAAACCCAATTCAATTTCAATATTAGCCAGCTGTATCAATTCCCAAAACAATCAATACAGCCTCAAGGATCAATACAGATCAGTTTTCAGCCTGAAGAACTCAAGCTCTCAACTTTTCACATATACCGGCTACCCTTTCCACCCTGGGGGGTTTTTCCCCAGTTAATTAATATAGTTTGATTTTATTTTATCTTTATTTTCTTTTGATTTTGTGAAGCACATACTGATATTATCAAATCAGTCATTTACCACCTTCTGTTATTCTTTCCTCACCTGTCAATGGATATTTGGTGGTCATATCCTTACTAATTCTATTATTCATTTTGGCTGGTTGAAACAGTGATTAAGGACTTACTTGGTTGGCTCTTTGGCCATTTGGATTCTCATTTCTCTTTTGCACTTCATCTTTGTAATTGCATTCTTCTTAGAGAAATTCAATTCTTTATTTTTGTTTTCTTTATCCTTTTGGAGTCTTCCAAGTGAGTTCCCTGATTGCTGAGTGCCAGGCCACTCTTGTTTTCTGTCCAAGAGCCCCTGTGACAACAGCTCACAGAGCTGTGCCATGGAGCAAACTGAAAAACTAGTGAGTGAGAAAACAATAAACCTTTTTGGATTATTGATTGCATCATCTGTTGTCACGTAAGATTATCATAATTACTTAATTGATGCTTTTACGTGACTACCAACCCCAATGTGGTTAAGAATAAAAGTAGTAACATCTGTAAATCTTCTTTTATTCCATAATAATCATTGACTTCTCAAATTTATCAATGTTATTGCAAATTTTATCACAGGTTGTAATTACTGTGAATTTTTGAAGATTCAGTGTTTCACATAGAATAGTCAAAAATGGACTGTAAGTAAGACTTTTAATTTTACTAGTAAAACTGTAATTCTTTTCGGTTGTACTATAGATAATACAGTTCTCCATTAGTCCTGAAAGATTCAGAAAGATTCAGAAAGAATTGTATTTTTAATGAATTTTTGAGGTTTTTACCTCATTTCTACGTAGAATTGCAAATATCAGTGTTTTACTGGTTGCTATGAGGTAAATCAATGGATACAAGTCCAAAACGGGTTTTAATTACTCTTTTGGGGTTTATCCATGGAAGATCATTAAGAATTGACATGGTTACAGGAGTCTAAGTAGCTCTTTACCTCCTTGGCACGTCAGGTTATTTGTTATTTTCTTAGGATTTACAGTAGTTGTAACATGGTAACCAAGTTCCCAAAAGGTTTTAGTTTACCAATTAGGCCAAGATCTGCCATGGATCCAAGCTTTGGAGCTGTCCACACCTCTGAGGCCTCAGAAGTTGGGTACCCTGGCTCTCTTTGATGTCTTTTATCCCCCTTGCCTATTTTTCATGTCAAAATAGAAATTTAAGCCCCAAGTGAGATATCCACTATGGGTGTACCAAACGTCCATGTAAGAATACCATGTTATTAAGTGCTTAAAACATGCATAACACTATTCTTAGTGTATATGTAACATGGGATTTCACACATTCCCATTATTTTGGCGTGAAATCAAGAAAAACAAAAACTTTCACGGATCTTTTATGTGGTATTGAAGTATTTTCCATTTTACCACCTCAAAGAGTTAATTTGAGCTTATTCACTCTATGGAGCTACCCTAGGTGAATTTCTGTGTAGAATCCAAATCTGGCCTTAAGTCCATGGATTTACTTACTCAATAAAAAGTTATTCATCTTTTCTGAAATCAAAAATGATGAATTTTGGATATATGCATGACTTATGAGTTATGCATAATTCAAAATTTATTTTTAAGATAATTGTGGCCTATTTGGGTATTTAAAATATACCTCAAGGCTCACATAGTCTGTTCCCAGTATGAACCCTTGGATGTGGGCATTGTCAAGCACTACAAACTCTGGGTTGAGTCTGATATTACCTTTCCTATGGGGTATAATTATCTCTTTGATTATTGTCCCAATGGAAGTCATCTTCCCTGATGCACTTTTAAAGTTCTTTGCCTTGGTGGCCAAGAGCTGTTCTTCCCAATCTGGGAAGTGGTTGTCCAGATATTCTCTGGCTACTATGGAGCAGTGTGCTCCACTGTCAATGATCAGTGGATGTTGAGGATGGTCAATACAGACAGTCACTTTTGTGGCTGTGCAATGTATATATGCCATCCCTTTGGTTGGTGTAACCAGGAATGTTTGTGCATCTTGTGTGTGTTTGCAAAAGTATTTTTTGGCAGTATCCTGTGGCATGCCTGCTTCCAACTGTATATCCTGAATTTCTAGTGGGGTTTCCTCTTGGTATTCCACCAGAAATGTTTCTCTTTGGTCTTGATCATCATCAGATTGTTCTCTCATGGCATCACCCATGCAGTCTGATTCAGAATCCTTTGTTGGGGATTCCTCCTCTGGGACTTTCTTAATGGCATAGACTGTCACAGGGGCTCTAGTGGAAATACAAGAGTGGCCTGGCACTCAGCAATCAGGGAACTCACTTGGAAGACTTCAAAAGAATAAAGAATAAAAAATATTAAGAATGAATTCCTCTAAAAGATATGCAGGTACAAGATGAGATGCAAAGAGGAAAGGGAAGCCAAATGGCCAAAGAGCCAACCAAGTAAGTCCTTAATCACTGTTTCAACCTTCCAAAAATGAATAATGGGATGAGTAAGGATATGACCACCAAATATCCATTGACAGGCGAAGAAAGAGAGAGAGAAATGTGCTAAATGACTGACTTAATAATATCAGTATTTGCTTAACTAAAATGAAAAGAAAATAAAGATAAAAATAAATCAAAGTATATTAATTAACTGGGGAAAAACCCCCCAGGGTGGAAAGGGTAGCCAGTATATGTGAAAAGTTGAGAGCTTGAGTTCTTAAGGCTGAAAACTGATCTGTATTGATTGTTTGGGAATTGATACAGATGGCTAATATTGAAATTGAAGTGGGTTGAAAGAATTTCCCATGCTTGAAAATGAAATACAGTTCTTGATGGATCCAGACTGTATTGAAATGAAGGTGGTTGCCAAGATGGATTGAGTGGAGCTTTGACACTTGACAACTCCTTTTGGCACAGCCTCTTGAATACACCTTGAGAATGAATTGACAGTATTCCCTTGGAAGGAATACTTGGAGTGAGAATAACCAATGAGCACTTGCTGGTGTCATTGGTATTTGAGGTTTTGACACTTGCCCTTGAGCCTTGATGAATCCTCTTGATGACATGACTGGATGGCCTGATGGAAAGCTGAAATAACCAGATGATATTGCCGCCAGTGGATTGCTGCTGAAAAAAAATGCCTAATGGTGTATAACACCATATATGGCATTTTGGTTATTGGAGGTTGAAAATGGCCGTAAGTCTTCAGAGATGACGCCAGGAGGATATTGGTGAAATTTGGTTTTGGAGGGCTTCAGAGGTGTCAGAGTGTCTTTTGAGGTATTTGGCCAAATACAGCTCATACAGCCTTAAAACTGTATTTGGGAAAAGTGCGCAAAATGGGCAAAAAATGTGCGAAATGCACAAAAATGAGCAGAAACTGTATTCAAAGCCAAATACAGCTTCTTGCGCTGTATTTCTCCTGTTGACTGGGAAATAACAAAATAGCCCAAAAGTAGAGAAAGGTCAGGAAAGGCCTGATGACAGTGAAGGGCTCAAGTTGGGCCCAGATGATGAAATGGCCATAAAAGGCCAAATGAGGTGAGATGGCCAATTCGGCTAATGATTTATGGATATGGCCAAATTGCCATATATTGGACGTGGCATGGATATGCCATATTGAAGTCCAAGGGGATGAATTGCCATGGTTGTGACATAGACTTTTTTCTTTGCCTTTGGACAGTTGCTGGCATAGTGGTCTGTTGAACCACAATTGTGACAAGATTTTTTGTTTTTTGTCACTTCTGCCACCCTTTCCTTGGGTTTGTCTTTAAATTCTACCCTGAAAGGTTGTTTCTCTCTGAAACCACTCCTCTAATATGGGGTGAATTTCCCTATATTAGTTCTTTTCCATAAGTCTTGTAAGGTGTTAGCAATGTCAACTAGAGTGAAAGCTTGGTTGCATCTGCATTATACTGCAGGCTCTAGTTCTCCTGGCAGTTGTTTCAGGAGTTTGTGATTCCTCATATGGATGTTCATCTGAGGATCAATGGCTTTAAGTCTCTTAGACTGTCTAAGACACCACTCATATGGATCTTTGTCCACAGAGTATTTGTCATTTTCAAATGACATGGTCTTTTGCCATATGCAAGTACCATTACTGTACTTTTGGATGATTTGACTCTTCCACCATGGCCAGTTTCTTCTGCCATGTATTTCTTTCATTTCTGTGTACCATATACTAGCATGACCATTAAATGCTGTATTCATTCTAGCAGTAATCCAGTAATCTGGTATGCTTGGTACAGCAATGAAGAGTCCATCAATATAATATATGAGCTCCATATGATCATATTCTCCTGTTCCAGAGAATTTGGGCTAGCTTGAGGCCTCAGGAAGCTGTTTCAAGGCTTCCTTCTCTGAATAAGACATGCCATCTCCATCCTGGTATTGTGATGGAGATCTTGCCTTATTCATCAACATGGCATCTGGTTGATATGGATTTTCCATAACTTGGACTTGTGGTTGGGGCTTCAAGTTATGGTAGACATTAAAAAATTTGTTTATGTCTTGATCCAGAGAATCCCTTTCCCTTTTGCTGTGGGGTTGTTCTTCAAAGACTAGATTCAGTCTTTTGTTGGTTTCTTCAGAGGCTTTGCTCAATTGAGCATGTCCTTCCTGAAGAGTTTTAGCAATTTTATCCATGGAGGCTGTTAATTTCTTCATCCTCTCATGGCTTGCTTCAAGTTCTGCAAACTGCTTTTGAGTTTGCTCAGCATATTGAGACATTTGTAACCACAGTGCATCACTGTCTATGTTACTCTCAGGTGTGACAATATTATGTTCAATCTGATTGGGGGTAATGTTTCTATTACTAGGACTACTGATTCTAGAGTGGTTTACAACTACTTCTGGTTCTTGTGCACTTCTTTCACCAAATCCAACAACTTCTGGATCATGGGGTCTGACTCTTTCTGCCTTTGGCTGAAAGAGGTCTTGTTTTTCCCATTGGATCCTTTTCTTCTCCTGGAAGCCTCCTGGAATTGTGAAGAGTGGTGACTCCTGGTCATTGATTTGTTGGTGTCTTAATGGTGTGAAGCCACTGGAGAGCTGATTTGGCCTGCTCCTTGTGAGCCTGAAGGAATCTGAGTAGGCCCTTTCTGGGTTAACTGTTCTTCTATACCTCAGATAGTGGCTTGATTCTCCCTTATCCTCTGTGCCCTTGCCTCCAGGAGCCTGAACTGCCTGCTGGATTCCAACCTTTAGTTATTACCATTAGGTCTTTGAAGTCTATCTCTTTGAGAAAGATCTTCTGGCAACTTGCTCCAAGTTCTGCTCAGTGAGATGCCAGGTTGAACCTCTTGTTGTCCATGCTCCATTGAAACAAATATTTGAGGAGTTGGTGGAGCTGAAGAACCTGATCCATATCCTTCCATTCCTCTGGTTTGAGGTTCCTGTTTAATCGGAGTGTGAATGGAAGGGTTGATATTATCTCCTTCATTGTGTTTCCAACCACCACTGTGTTTAAGGTGTCCCCTTCCAGGTCTTTTGGTTCTGGACAAGCCTTTTCTGTCTTCTGGCTGGTTCCTTTGGAAGCCAAGGTCTCTGAGGTGTACAGGTGACATAAAGGTTTTTGCAAGAAGTCAAAAGCTTCATGTTCTTAGGGTATTTACCTTTGACTGTGCCTTGTACAAATTTGTTGTCTGCTGATTTGGGCAATTTACCTTTAGAGGTTACAACTGGGTTAATTATAGTAATCTTTCCTGTACAAGTTGTTAAGGTTGGTTTACCTTGTATTGATGCAGAGTTTTGTGGTTTTCTGCTTATCTGAGTGGCTATTGGTGTCCACTTCTTGGCTGTAATCAGGCCTTCACTGTGCCTCTTTCCTTTGCCCTTGCTGCCCTCTGGTTCTGAGGGTGTCACTGGTGTGTTGGCCTGTGACTGGGATTTAAGTTGGATATAATTCTCTTCCACTGAATCAAAGTAGGAAAAAGAGGCTTATGTCAGTTAAGACTTCTTAAAATGCTGTTTGCACATCTAAGAATGGCCTCTGGGCTTGTATATCACTACAATATGCCCTGTAAAATGACAGTTCGATTGAATTAACAATTCCACGTCAGAATTACAGCTTTTGGTACCCTGTTACACTGTTTGTGCACCAGTGTCCCACAGATTCACTTGTGGTTTTCAAGTGTGATCTGTATAAGTGTAATTCAGTCAACAATACACTTAACCATGCCTCAACTGTTGGTTTTACAGTCAGAGGTGTCCTTATTTAATCAAAAATACAGGACTTATTGATGGCTTATGTGTTTTTATATGCAAAACACACCAAAAATAAAGGTCTTTTGGGTATGAACCACATGACAGATACTCTTAAGATATGAGTAAAAAATGGTACATAGACCAATTTGATAAATAAAATATATAAAATATATATTATTTAAGAGAAAATATGCCTAAAAATGTAAAACCAAATGTCAGAAATAAAGAAAATAAGTGAAAAAACTTACTTTTAAGGTCCAAAAAGGTTTAAAAACACCGCCAGGCCCCCAAAAGGTCAAGCTTAGTGTATGATAAAAGTATTATAAATGTACTTACAACTTTTAACTATGACTGTGACACAGTAAAAAGGATTAAAAAAGGTTATAAGAGTTTTAAAGATGGTTTAATTTAAGAATAAAAGGGCTTTACTATATTAAATATAGTGGTGGTGAGTGCTGTGGAAAGCCCTGGGTGCAGATTTACCTGTTGGATTACAATAATTAAAATTATAATTATACCTGGTTATTACCCAAAAGTAAAACTGTTTTTGACAGTTTACTACATAGGGTATTCAAGAGCAGGATGAGGAAAGCTATTCTGGCTGTGAAAAGCCTCCTTTTTATCCTGAAATGGGGTGGAAAGGCTGCTAGACCTTTCCACGTAGAGGAAGTGAAGACTTTTTCACTCTCTGAGACAGGCTTGTGGTTTGCAAGGACCTGTATAGACTGTATTGGGCTCAAGTGTGGTTTTGAAACCACATCTGGGAAGTTTTCACCAATACAGGGTGAAAGTTTTCACCTGGGGACCACATAGCCCTCTTCTGACAAGTATGACACGTAGAATGCTGTACAGAAACTGTATGGGACCCCATTATTGACGGAATTATGAGGTATTGAAGTATAAACATGCTTCTTTGTCAGTTTGACACCTCATAATCACGGTTATGGTATAATATCCTATGGTAAGGCTGTATTGGTCAGAATGTGGGATTTTGACCTTAAAACAGCTGTAACTTTGTCTGTTATTGGGATATCAACCCCAAAACTGAATCAGTGTGTAGCCCTGTATGTTTCCTACACAATGGTACCTTATTTGATATGGTTATAATCAAATATGGCAAAGTTATGCCATGTACAATATTTTTGTACATATGCGTGGTTTAGGCAAAAAGCTGTATTGGGCTTGTTTTCCCCATAACTTCTGCTATAGTTGAGATATGAGGAAATTCATGACACCATCAGATATCCCTGATTGATCTCTTCCCAAAAAGACCCTACTTTAGGTATCTCACACTAAAACTGTAGAAGTTAGATGAGAGGTGAATGTTTTGTTCACCCTTATTTGGCCTGAATTTGACCATAACTTCAGTAATAATGGTGCTAGCTCAGTTTGGCTGGTACCATTGGATAGCCCTGACTTAGAGCTTCATTTTGCATACCCATTTGATGGGGTTAAGCCTCTTACTCTGTACTTCAAATGAGAGGTGAAAATTAAGGTTTATGCTCAGCAATAACTTTGAGCATGGATAACTTTATTATTCTTTTTCCTATGATGATTGGACTTGTATATTTGGAAAGGAGTGAGTTTCCTCTTTCTTTTGATACCTTTTGAGCCAATTTGGCTCAGCTCCATGTTTTGGTGGTATCTTGGCTATACTATTGGTTTATGGTATTTTGGCTGTCATGCTTGTGCTCTGGTTTTGAGACGCAGGCTGACAGTTCCAAGCTATTATAATTCATGCTGTTGATTTATTTATCATTAAAAACTTAAATTTAATTAATGATCAAAGTTAAGGCTTAAAAAAAGATCATTTCTGATCAATAACTCTAATCTTATTTTAAGTTGAAGAGTTTAGTAAGAGATACAACTGGTGTAGTTTATTATTTTGTTAATGAAACTACTATAATTCACAAAAATAAATCATGGTTCAATATTATGATCTCAAAAAATTGGAAGTATAGTGATAACTGGAGGAAATGGTGTAATAATGAGATAAAAAGGTTTAATAATGATGTAATCATCACCAAACCTTGAAACACTGATTTATTCCGGTGGATAACATCAGTAAACATTTACTAGAGGGTATCTGGTCACTAGATGGAAGGATCTTTACTATAAAAGGACCCCTCAGATGCAAAAAGAACAATAAAAACAATAAATAAAAGGCAAAATTCTTTATTCTTCAATATAAAATCTTATATCATTGAAAAACAAAATTTTATCTTATATTTTATTACATTAAATATTCATTTTCATTTGTTAAATTCTCTTAAGATCTCTCAATCCACATAAAAATAGTAAAATTTGTAATCCTTACTATTTTTATTGTAAATACAGTTCAAATAAGTTTTATTTATGTTTTTAGGCATAAATTTATTCAAAATTAGTATTTTAAGTGTTAAAGGTAGGTTATTTTCTTTTATAAAAATATCTTTCAATATTATTAATATAAATAGTATTTGTATTAACATATGATTTTAGTATTGGTAATATTATTGTTATAAATTGTTACTTATTAATAAATAACAATCTTTTACACATTTTTGAATTGTTTCTAACATTATGAAATTTCCATGAATTTCCTTCTTTTATTACATTATTTCTCCCTTATTTTATTGATTGTTAACATTATTATCATTTTTACACCTTTGTGATAATTATTTCCAACTTTATTACTCATTAAAAGTAAGATATTCATAGTTCAATAAGTAAAATATTAGTAATTTTTACTTATTGTTTCATAGTCAATCCTTAGATTTTCTGTCCTCAAAATTTGTTTCAGGTAAAATTATGTAAAAATAGTAATTTTGAAAGTTTGAAATAAAAAATGCCAGAAATTATTCCTTATCACTTGATTATTATACAGCAATGGTGTTATAAAGATTTATTTTTTTTACCAAAAAAATAATTATCCAAAAATACTCTATGAGACACATTGATAACTACAAAAGAAATTCCTTCAACATCAATTGCAATTGGAATTCCTTGAGCCAAGAGCTTGAGGAGAGTAATATTAGAGCAGAGTCTCCAAAGGAATATTAAAGAGAATAAATTCCCAAAAGTGGAAAACCTTACAGTGATGAAAGATTCTTTAATCAAATTATGGGGTGTTTCAAGAGTAAAAGGACTATAATCAATTTTCATGTGGTTAAGAGGTTTTGAATAATTTCAAAATGGTTTTTGGAATCCTTTATTGATTGGGTTAAAGGTTTTGAAACTAATTATAAAATTAAAAGATCATAACATGAAGGGAAAAGAGGGGCAAAGAAGACATTCTTTTAGAGTCATAAATTTCCTTCATCCAAAGGTAAAATATGCTCTCATCAGTATTGAGAAACACACTGACAAATGCAAAGCCAAATGGTGCAGAATTGAACCCTGGTTTGGACCACAAAGGGGGCTGGGTATAGCCATTTTAATCACTTGAACCAGCCATTTCTATGGTAATAGCTGGTTTTAAGCCTCAAAATCATTTCAGACTGTGTGTAAGAGATCTTAACAGTTGAAATGTTTTTATTAAGTTTCTTTTTACTCAAGGGTATTTTTTTCCTCTTGGCAGCAGTTACAATTTCTCTGGTTGGTATTGAAACTTCATAATCAATTAAGTAACAGACCCTGTGACTCAATTCCAGACCAAAAGTGATGAATGTTTGCATGAATTTTGACATCTCATGCCTTTCAGAAAGGAATTTGGGGAGCTCAGAAACCTTGGATTCAAGTTTCCTTCTCCCCAAAAAATTAATCTTTCCAATTTATTCTCTTTAAATTGGTCATTGTTTATTATACTAAAGGTTTTACATATGTCATTCAATTTAAAAAATTAAAGTACACAACTGTAATTATCAATTACTCATATGTGAATTCAAATTCACTCATGGAATATGTGTGCAAATTTCATCATTTGAATGGAAAATACTTCTATTCACACCACACCTCAATTTCAACAAAAAAATAGATTTCTAACACCACATTTGGTGTGAAATAAATTAAGGCTTTGAGTATCTTCAGATTTTCTTACAGAAAAGACTCAAACCTTAATTTAAGCTTATTTAGAGTTGTTTTACAGAAATTATACTTGGAGACCACACCATCTTATGTTTTATGAGGAATCCAATGGTGAAGTAATTTTTATACTTTTGTTCATTGAAAAAAAAAGAATAACCTTTACTAATTTCTTTCTAAAAAAAATTTTTCAGTATTTTTTTTAAAAATTCCTCTTCACTATTTTCAAGTGAAAATATTTTTTTGAATTTTTTGTTAAGATTGAAATTTCATATGAATCTATAATTAAAATTCCATTATAATTTTCTTCTTATATTTAAAGCTAAGTTTTATATTTAATCTTTGTTTTTAATTATAACTTTATTTAATTAGTTGTGGTTTTTTTCAGTATATGAAAATACTTTTAAGGCTCACATTTCTTATTCAGCTTTAATACTAACTATTATAGTTATAGTATTTACAAAAGAATTGAAGCCACCCCTGATCTTATCAAACCCCTTTCAAATTTCTGTTGTATTCTCAAAGGGGCTTTCAATTTCTACTGAAATGATTGCATGCCTCAAAACACATTTTTTGTCACAGCCATGGAGACAGGCAGGGGATTACCAATCATTAGTCAGTGAAGATCCTCCAACACCCAATCAGCAAGGGAGTTTCATGGAAGATCTTCCAAATACAGTTTCAAACCTCAATACAGATCAATAAAGGAAAAACCCAAATACAGGATTCATCAAATACAGGCCTGTCCTCAATACAGGTGCAAACACCTGTATTGGATGCACCAATACAGGCTTAAGTCTCAATACCAGATTCCTCCAACTGTCACAATGCTGTCTGCCAGACCTCAGCAAAGGGAACTCTTGCCGAAAAGGCTATTAAACTGGTTGAAAGACCAATTAATACTGGCAAGTTGTAGATCACATTCCACCATGTGACAGTACCCCCAGGTTTAGAGCACTGCGTCCCGAAGTGAATGTAACTGATGGTATTACCTATGTCATCCTCATGGAGTTACATTAGTCACAACAGGAGCCTACAAGGAACCCCCAAGGGGCAGAACCCTTGTACGCCAATGGAGCGGAAAACCCAGCGATTTCTGGTTTTTTGCTTGAGACCACCTCTTGTCTCCGACCAGAATCGAACCCATGACGTTGGTAACCGGTTTATTGTCACAATGCTGTCTGCCAGACCTCAGCAAAGGGAACTCTTGCCAAAAAGGCTATTAAACCGGTTGAAAGACCGATTAATACAGGCAAGTTGTAGATCACATTCCACCATGTGACACCAACATACAATCATGTTTTCTCAGAGCTCAAACTCCAGGATGGCATTTTCTCACATATACCAGCCCCCTTTGACCTACCTGGGGGTTTTTCCCCCAGTTAATTAAAATATTTTATTTATCATTAGTATTATTTTATTTCTCACTCAAGAGGTATTATTTTATTAATTCTTAAGTCAGTCTTAGCCTTCCCTCACTTGTTCAGTAGAGTCCTGGTTGTCATTGTCAGGCTGAGTCTATGATAAAGGTGTATATGAGTATTTACAAGCTTTAACTATGACTGTGACATGGTAAGAATGGTTTTAAAAGATGATAAGATTGATAATAGATGATTTAATTTAAGATTTAAAGGGCTTTACTATAGAGATATAGTGGTGGTGAGCGCTGTTGAAAGCCCTGGGTGCAGCTTTACCTGTTGGATTACAATAATAAAGACTACAATACTTTAAATTAAGAGTATACCTGATTATTTAACCAAGAGTAAAACTGTTTTTGACAGTTTACTACGTAGGTTATTCAAGAGCAGGATGAGGAAAGGGTTTTGGCAGTGAAAAGCCCTCCTTTTATCCTGAAATTGAGGTGAAAAGGTTATTAGACCTTTTCACGTAGAGGAAGTGAAGATTTTTCACTCCTCATGACAGGCTTGTGGTTTTCAAACAGCCTGTATACCCTGTATTGGGCTCAGATGTGGTTTTGAAACCACATCTGGGCAGTTTTCACCAATACAGGGTGAAAATTTTCATCTGGGGACCTCACAGCCTGATTCTGACGTGTATGACGCGTAGAATGCTATACAGAAACTGTATGGGACCCCAGTATTGACTGACATATGAGGTATTGAAGTAAAAACATGCTTCTTCGTCTATTTGACACCTCATATTCATGGTTATAGGGTATTATCCCATGGTAAGGCTGTATATGACAGCAGGTGGGATTTTTACCTTAAAATTGCCATAACTCTGTCAGTTTTTGAGATATCAAGCTCAAAGTTGGTTCATTGAATAGCCCTGTATGGGCTCTATACAATGGTACCCAACTTGACATGGTTATCATTAAATATGGCAAAGTTATCCCATGTACAAGTGTTTTTATACATTGGCCTGTTTTGGGCAAAAAGCTGTATTAAGCTTGTTTGGCCAATAACTTCTGTTCTAGTTGAGATATGAGGAAATGGATGACACCATCAGATAGCCCTGATTGTGCTCTTTCCAAAAAGACCCCACTTTAAGTATCTCACACTAAAACTGTAAAAGTTAGATGAGAGGTGAATGTTTTGTTCACCCTTATTTGGTCTGAATTTGACCATAACTCAAGTAATACTGGTGCTAGCTCATTTTGGCTAGTACCATTGGATAGCCCTGGCTTAGAGCTTCATTTTGAATACCCATTTGATGGGGTTAAGCCTCTCCTTCTAGATTTTAGATGAGAGGTGAAAATTAAGGTTTATGCTCAGCAACAACTTTGAGCAGGAATAACTTTGTTATTTCTTGTCCTATGGTGATGGGACTTATATTTTCAGGAAGAGGTGAGTTTCCTCTTTTTTTTGATACCTTTTGAGCTAATTTGGCTCAGCTCCATGTTTTGGTGGTATTTTGGCTGTACCATTGGTTTATGGTATTTTGGCTGTCATGCTTGTGCTCTGGTTTTGAGTCACAGGCTGACAGTCATATCTTTGTTGATTTTTTTCACTTTTCTGAACAGGTTGAAACGGTGATTCAGGATTATTTGTGGTGGAATATTTATTATTGCTTTTGTTTCATTTCATGTCCTTTAATGCTCATTACTGTATCATTAGGAATATTACCTTTTATCTCTTTGCTCTTAACTTTTGATTATTATTTTGAGCCCTCCATAAGTAAGTATTTTCACTGAGTGCCAGGCCCCCTTCACTTATAAGAGGCCCTGTGACATTCTTTTACTTAACTCACAATTTCTTCTTTCTTTTTATTCATTTATATTGATTTCTCTCATTCTTCAATTATGATTTTATGATTCCATTATCTCTCATCAATTTTCATCTCATTCACTTTGCTCAAATGAAAATTAATTCTCTTTCTCATTTCTTAAGTTCTGCTGACCATTTCACTTTAGCCTTAATTCTCAATCAATTCTTATTTGAATTTTCTGTCTGAATTCAGGTCTTCTTATCAGGGCTTAATTGATTGGCATTCTTGGTTAATTGATTCAGCATTTCAGGAGTTTTTATTGAATTGGGGTGATCATTTATTGACTTTGAGATTTCTCAAGAATCATTGATTGATTAATTTTATTATTAAAGTCAGTGACTTTACCTAAAGACTCTTATTTGATTTGATTTGATTGATTGACCTTATTTTATTACTTAAGGTAGCTGATTTATCCTCATGATTTTATTTGATTGATTGATTTGAATTTCATTCCTATTTACATTGAATTGATTTTTAAATATATTGACTGAATTCCTCAAGACATAAATGATTTTATTTTGAACTGAATTGATTGACTTTATTTGATTTATTGATGGAAATTGATTACCCATAAGGATTTGATTTGGTCATCTTCATTATCCGGGATTTATTCACAGTTATATCACTTCAAGACTGTTGATTCATTTCTCAAGTTCATCAAGATTCTCAGCTATTTTATTTTGTAAAGCCTCATTGTTCTCCTGAAATTATCATCAAATTTTATTTGACATTCTTCAATAATGCCACTTCAGCATAGTTCACCAGCCAAAAATACAATATCCCAAAGACATCAAGCTTTTCTCACTCCTACAGAAAGCGCTCCTCTTGACTGCACAATATCAGTTCATCAACTGAGTGAAAATTTGGACAGAGGACTACTAATGGAAGGAGAAGTGCCCTCCAGAGGAGGAGATGTAAGTTCTAGAAGATAAAGATCATTCTCTGGGTTATTGGGTGGCTAACCTGGAATTTCTCAAGGGCCTAGGAGCAGATTAGGGGAAGCTGAAGATGAAGAGGTGGAGGAGTCTGTGGAAGAGGAAGAATCTGAAGAGACTGAAGTGGAAGGTGCCCCTGAGGCTTCCAATATTCCAAATGTAGCCCTTTCTAATCAAACTCTTGTCTCAAGCTAAACCAAATTCTGTCAAGATGGTAGAGCAGATTACTCAATTTATGGGAAACCTCACTCAAGCAGTTGCCCCAAGCGACAATTCAAGAGTCCTATCATTCAAGAATTAATCAATTAAGGCACCTGATTCCTTTGATGGTACTAAAGCTTATGAATTGAGAGGATTTATTCAATCCTGTCAATTAATTTTCCACAATGACCCAGAAACCTTCTTCTCAGACAGGAAGTAGGTTCTGTACTCAACCTCCTTTCTCACTGGTAGAGCTGAATAATGGATTGAACCTTACCTCTCAAATATCTCCAATGAAGACCCATCTTATCTCCTAAATAACTGGAATTTGTTTGAAACCCAGTTATTTCCTCTGTTTGGTGATCCCAATTAGGTCAGGAAGGCTGAAAAAGAGCTGGAAAACCTCAGGATTAAAGAAAGTGGTCAGGTTTCCTTGTACATAGCAGGTTTCAGAAACTTAATGTCAAGAATTGTAGACTGAGGGGAGGGCCTATGTAAGATGTGTCTATGAAACTGCTGAGAATATTACTATTAATCAACAATACTATGACTGTTCTTAGCAAATACAATAATAAAAATTATTGTAACCACAATCAATTAATTAATTGATTCTTTTACTTGTTGCACACTACTAGTCATTATAACAGTAAGCAGTAATTGTCTAAAATAATCAATTACAAGTATTTAAAAAATAAAACTCTGCTATTAAAATAATGAAATTATTTCAATATGTAATTATCTTTTGAAAGAATAATTATAATCATAATTATTGAAGAAAACAAATACTAGAGAAAAACTTCAAGAATTAATAATAAATCACTCACTAATATTCCATGAACCTTAGAAAGAATATGTTGGAGAGATTTGGCAGATAATTGTAGATTTAAGAGATCAAAATTGATTTAAAACAATATTACAAAAATATATAGTTGATTTTCTATGATTTCACGTTTTTCTTCTTGATAATGAAAGATTCAAAACAAGTAAGAAGAGTTGTAACTAATACTTGTTGGTAATAATGGTATGATTGGATAATAAGATAATTTGGAAAAAACAGCAAGAGGAAGCCTCTTTTAAGTCAAAGACAGCTCACATAGGCATGCCATGCAGAAAACTGAAAAACCAGTGGGTGAAAAACAATAATCATTTTTGGATTATTGATTGCATCATTTGTTGTCATGTAAGATTATCATAATAACTTAATTGATGCTTTTACATGACCCCCAACCCATTTATGGTTAAGAATAAAAGGAGCAAAAACTGTAACTACTCCTTTATTTCAAAATAAACATTAATTTCTCAAATTTATCAATGTTATTGGAAATTTCCTCACAGGTTTTATTCTCTGTGAATTTATGAAGATTCAGTATTTCATGCGGAATCATGTCACAGCCATGGAGACAGGCAGGGCATTACTACTCATTACTAATGGAAAATCTTCCAAAATCTAATCAGCAAGGGGTTTCATGGAATATTCACCAAATACAGTTCCAAACCTCAAGACAACTCAAGACAGGCAAAACCCAAATACAGGCCTGCCTTCAATAAAGGTACAAATACCTGTATTGATTCAAATATCTGTATTGGATACACCAATACAGTTTCACATCTCAAATACAGGCTTCTCAATCATACAATCATGGTTTCTCAACACTCAAACTCCAGGCTGGCACTTTTTCACATATACCAGCCCCCTTTCACCCAGTTGGGGGTTTTTCCCCAAGGTCATTAAAAGATTGGATTTATTATTTAATATTATTTTATTTCTCATTAAGAAATATTATTTCATTAATTATTAAGTTAGTCTTTGCCTTCCCTCACCTGTTCAGTAGAGTCCTGGTGGCCATATCCTTTATTAATCCTTTTCTCTTGTCTGAACAGGTTGAAAAAGTGATACAGGATTATTTGTGGTTGGCTCTTTATTATTGCTTTTGTTCTTCTCTCATATCTTTTAATGCTTATTATTTTATGACTAGGAATTTATTCTCTTATTGCATTACTCTCATCAATTGAGTATTTATTATGAGCCCTCCATAAGTAAGTCTGTTCACTGGGTTCCAGGCCCTCTTCATTTAGAAGAGCCCCTGTGACATTATTTTAATTAACTCATAATTGCTTCTCTTCTTTCATTAATTCTTATTCATTTCTCTCATTCTCAATTATGATTTTTTCATGATCTTATGATTTTTATGATTTCATTATCTCCCATCAATTTTCATCTCATTCATTTCATTCAAATGAAAATTGATTCTCTTTCTCATTTCAAAATTTTGCTGACCATTTCATTTCCTTCTTAATTCTCAATTAAATTTTATTTTCATTTTCTGCCTGAATTCAGGTTCTTTTATCAGGTTTAATTGATTGGAATTTGGGATTAATGATTCATTGTTTCAGGAGCTTATTGAATTGGGATTATCATTGTTGATTTGAAATTCTCAGGAATCATTAATTCATTGATCTGATTATTCAATCAATTGACTTTACCTCAAGACTTTGATTTGATTTAATTGATTGATCTGATTTGATTCCTCAAGATAGCTGATTTATCCTCAAGATTTGATTTAATTGATTGATTTGAATTTGATTCCTCAAGAAAATTGAATTTATTTTTGAAGATATTGATTGAATTCCTCAAGGCACAATTGACTTGACTTTGAATTGACTTGATTGATTTGATTTGATTTATTGATTGACTTGATTCGACTTATTGTTTTAAATTGATTATTCATAGGAATTTGACTTTGTCATCTTCACTCTTCAAGATTTATTCATATTGATTCACTTCAAGACTAATGATTGATTTCTCAAGTTCATCAGATTCTCATTTGATTGTTTTGGTGAAGCCTTGTTATTCTCAAGTATCATCAAGATTCATTTTATTTCTTCAATAATGCCAGTTCAGCATAGCCCCCAGCCAAGAGTACAAGATCTCAAAGACATCAAGCTGTTTTCACTCCTACAGCAAGGGCTCCTCTTGACTGCACACCATTAGTTCATCAACTGAGTGAAGATTTAAACAGAGTACCACAAATGGAAGGAGCAGCACCCTCCAGAAGAGGAGGTGGGAAGTCAAGAAGATCAAGATCATTCTCTGGCTTGTTGGGTGGCTATCCGAGCATTCCTCAAGGGCCTAAAAGCAGATCAGGGGGAGTTTGTGGAAGAGGAGGAGTCTGAAGAAACTGAAGTAGAAGCTGCCTTGGCAGGTGCCTCTGAGGCTTATGAAGCTCCAAATCTAGCCCTTTCTAATGAACCTCTTGTCTCTAAAGCTAAACCAAAATTTCTCAAAATAATGGAGCAGATGACTCAATTCATGGGAAAACTAACTCAAGCAGTTTCCCCAAGGGACACTTTGAAAGTCCCAGCATTCAAGACTCCATCAATGAATGTATCTGATTCCTTTGATGGCACTAAAGCTTATAAATTGAGAGGATTTATTCAATCTTGTCAATTAATTTTCCATAATGACCCAGAAAACTTCTTCTCTGACAGGAAAAAGGTCTTGTACTCAACTTCTTTTCTTACTGGTAGAGCTGGAAAATGGATTGACCTTACCTCTCAAATATCTCCAATGAAGACCCTTCTTATATCCTCAATAACTGGCAGTTGTTTGAAATCCAGTTATTCACTCTGTTTGGTGATCCTAATGAAGTCAGGAAAGCTGAACAAGAGTTAGACAATCTCAGGATGAAAGAAAGTGGTCAAGCTCCCTTGTACATAGCAGATTTTGAAAGCTTAATGTTAAGAATTGGAGACTGGGGGGTAAGAGCCTATATTCATGTGTATAGGAGAGGCTTGGAATCAAGGTTGTTGGACCAATTGGCTTCTCACCCTGGAAACTTTGATAGCCTTCAAGAGCTCATGGACATTACTTTGTAATTAGATACCAGATACTATTAGAGGCAGAAGGAAAAGGGTAGTCATCAAGAGAAGAAGCCTCCAATCAGTGGATTCAACTCCTCCAAGCCCCCTCAAAGTTCATCTTCAAACAAGCCTTATCACAGGAAGAATAAGAAGGGGAAGAATTTTCAAGTGTCAAAATACAAGCCTCATTCTGCTCTCCTCAATAAGGACAGCAAATTAATTGGTTCTGAAAAGGAGAGGAGGATTAAAGAAGGCTTGTGCAATTATTGTGGTGGAAAACACCCATTTTAAAAATGCTTGAAGAGGCCTGAGAATAGGAAGGGCTCATCAAAAGGCTTGCCTAGCAAGCAGGGAAAAGCCTGAGTGTGAATCATGATGTGTTCACAGGTTCTCACTTATTTCCTTCAAGAGCACAATTGTGCACTCTGAATACTAGTGTCAAGACATCTTTAAAATTTCTTATTTACTCTTCTCTCTCCGATATTTTTTATAGTATTCTCATTGATTCTGGTCCTAAGAGCTCTTTTATTGCAAAGAATTTTGTTCTCAAGTACTCATTGACCATGTCAGAGATCCCTGAAAAGATTCCTCTTTTCATTTTGGATTCCAATGACTCCACTTCCCTGTTAATCACCCATTATACAAAGTGGGTTGTTGACTTGCCTTAATTCCCAAGCTTTTAATGGGATTTCTTTATCATAGATCCACTCAAGGGAGAAGACCTAATATTGGGCTATGATTTTATTTACCATTTTAATCCCATTTTTGATTAGAAAAATGGATTGATCACCTATGATTCTAGTCATAAGGATTCTAGTGGTATTATTTCTTCTACTAGTAATGACTTTGGCACCGCTGTCAACAGTATTGCTCTGGTTGTTGAGCTTAAGACACCTTCCCTTCCATCATTCCTTCTCAGTAATTACTTCGGTCAAGAGATGAAGTCTTCAAAGAGATAAAAGATGTTAGAGAAGATGTTGCTATATCTTCACTTCATCTCTTTCAAGGGGATATGGACCTTCCTCCTTTATCTTTTGATGCCTCCCTGGAGGACCAGTGGGATGAGGAGGAAGAGCCAGAAGAGATTGAAACTGTGCTGAAGGTCGTCCCTCCTGCTTATCACAAATATTTGGATGTATTCTCCAAGGTGAAAGCAGAGAATCTTCCTCCACACCGTTCCTGTGATCATCATATTGAACTGGAGGGTCTTCTACCTCCAGTTGGTGTTATCTACTCTTTATCAAAGAATGAGTCAGAAACACTGTGGGCCTACATTTCAGAGAATGTAGAGAAAGGCTTCATCAGGCCAAGCTCCTCTTCAACAGGAGAACCTGACCTTTTTGTTAAGAAAAAGGATGGTGGCCTTCGTTTGTGTGTTGACTACCGCAAACTTAATGCTGTCACTAGGAAGAACAGGTATCCTGTTCCTCCAATGAATCAGCTTCTTACCGTCTTTAACAGTGCTACTATATTCTCCAAGATAGATTTGCATGGTGCTTATAACCTCTTGAGGATCAAAGAGGGGCATGAGCACTCAACTGCCTTTAGAACTAAATATAGTAGTTATGAATATCTGGTTATGCCATTTGGATTGACTAATGCTCCTGCTTCATTCCAAAATCTTGTGAATGATATCGTTGCATATTTCTTGGATGTTTTTCTGTAGTATACTTAGATGATATTATGGTCTTCTCTAGTTCTCAGGAGGAACATGTCCAACATGTGGCCTCTGTCCCCAAAGACTGAGGGACAATAATTTTTTTTCAAAAGCCTCAAAGTGTGAATTCCATGCCTCAAGTGTGTAATTCTTAGGCTATGTTGTTTCAAGTGAAGTTCTCAAAATGGATTCTTCCAAAGTTCAGCAAATCCTCAATTGGCCTCAGCCAAAGAACATCAAAGCACTCCAATCTTTCCTTGGCTTTGCCAGCTTTTATTGTTGTTTCATTAAAAACTATTCCAAAGAAATCTCTGCTATCACTTCCCTCCTTAAAAAAGATTCTCCTTTCATCTTCAATGAGGAAGCTCTTAGTCGGTTTCAAATACTCACAAAGCTTTCACCGCTGCCCCTATCCTATCCCATTTCAATCCTTCTCTACCAACTATTGTAGGGACTGATGCTGCTGATTATGCCTTGGGTTCTGTACTGAGTCAGGTGAATGACTCACAAAATCATCCCATTGCATTTGATAGTTGCAAGCTCCTCCCAGCTGAGCTCAACTATGAAATTCATGACAAGGAACACCTTGGAATAGTTTGGGCTCTCAAGCGCTGGAGAGCCTTTCTTCTTTCTCTTTCTGATTCCTTTGAAGTCTTGACAGACCACTCTTTCCTTCAATATTCTATGTCCTCCAAAGTCCTTACTTGCCGTCAAGCCCGTTGGGCAGACTTTCTCTCTGAATTTCACCTTTCTCTCACTTACCACCCAGGCAGACTGGCCACTTTACCAGATGATGTGTACCCAGAGAGGGGGGTGGACTTCATTCGCAAGAATCCTGAAAACTTTTATCAAGTTCTCAAGCAAAATGAAATTAAAGAGTCAAGATCTTTCTCAATCAAAGCTGAAGTTTTCTCAGATTTAGTTGATCAAATTCAGAAGGAAGTATTGCAAGACAAAGATTATAAGGAAACTCTCAAGCAATTAGCAAGAGGTTAATCAGTTCCAGATTATACTCTTGAACCTCAAGCCAAATTCTTATTATTCAAAGATAGAGTATTCATCCCAAGCAATCATGAACTTCAATTGGATATCCTTCAAAATCATCATGACTCACAGTTGGCTGGCCACCCTGGCCAGGAGAAGACCCTAAAGCTCATCAAGAGGGATTTTCATTGGGCTGGCATGAATCAAATTATCAAGTACTATGTGTCCTCATGTCAGCAATGGTCTAGAAACAAGAACATTAATCATAAGAAGTTTGGATTACTCCAGCCTCTTCAATTTCCATCTGGTCCTTGGAATTCACTATCAATGGACTTCATCACTCAATTGCCCCTGTCAAGCAACTTTGATTCAATTTTAGTAGTTGTAGACAGATTCTCAAAAATGGCAATATTTATTCCAACTTATTCAGCAATCACTGCTTTGGACTTAGCTCAGCTCTTGATTAGTCATGTATTTTCCAAAAATTGTCTTCCAATCAGTATTGTTAGTGATAGAGGCTCATTATTTGTTTCATCATTTTGGACTGAATTGTGTAAGCAGCTCAATATATCAAGAGATCCTTCAACTGCCTTTCACCCTGAAACAGACAGACAGACAGAGAGGGTAAATCACACTCTAAAACAGTATCTTCAGACTTATGTCAGTTACCATCAAGATGACTGGGACACCTGGCCCCCTCTGGCTGAATTTGCCTATAATAATGCAGAACATTCATCAACGAAACAGTCACCATTTTTCACCATTTATGGAAGAAATTCCAGCTTTGACCCAATTCACATATCTCAAGATACACCTGCTGGAAGTTTATCAACAAAACTCCAATCAGTACAGCAAGTTATCAAGGAAAAATTAGAGTCAGAAATAAATTTCTTTAAGAAGCTTGCAGATAGAAATATAGCAATTTGTCACAGGGGCTCTAGTGGAAATACAAGAGTGGCCTGGCACTCAGCAATCAGGGAACTCACTTGGAAGACTCCAAAAGGATAAAGAATAAGAATAATAAGAATGAATTCCTCTAAAAGATATGCAGGTACAAGATGAGATGCAAAGAGAAAAGGGAAGCCAAATGGCCAAAGAGCCAACCAAGTAAGTCCTTAATCACTGTTTCAACCTGCCAAAAATGAATAATGGAATTAATAAGGATATGACCACCAAATATCCATTGACAGGCGAAGAAAGAGAAAGAGAAAAGTTCTAAATGACTTACTTAATGATATCAGTATTTGCTTGACTAAAATGAAACAAAAATAAAGATAAAAATGAATCAAAGTATATTAATTAACTGGGGAAAAACCCCCCAGGGTGGAAAGGGTAGCCGGTATATGTGAAAAGTTGGGAGCTTGAGTTCTTCAGGCTGAAAACTGATCTGTATTGATCCTTGAGGCTGTATTGATTGTTTTGGGAATTGATACAGCTGGCTAATATTGAAATTGAATTGGGTTGAATGAACTTCCCATGCTTGAAAATGAAATACAGTTCTTGATGGATCCAGACTGTATTGAAATGAATATGGTTGCCAAGATGGATTGAGTGGAGCTTTGACACTTGACAAATTCTTTTGGCACTGCCTCTTGAATACACTTTGAGAGTGAATTGACAGTATTCCCTTGGAAGGAATACTTGGAGTGAGAATAACCAATGACTGCTTGATGGCGTCATTGGTCTTTGACGCTGAAACACTTGTTCTTGAGCCTTGATGATTCCTCTGAATGATTGGGTGCCTTTATGACGTGATGAGATGTTGGAATTTTGAAATGACCATTTGATATTTCCACCATTGAATTGCTGTTGAAAAATGATTCACAATGATATATAACATCATTCATTGCATATTGGTTCATTGGCAAGAAGATTACGTCCAAAGGTCTTGAGATGGAAAGGCAGAGGGGAAAAGGATGGATGTGATGGCTTCAGAGCTTGGAAAGGTGTTTCTGGGCCCTTTGGGGTTTTTGGCCACTTTTGGGTTCTGAGCCAAAAACTGGCCCAAAAGGCGGGAAAGTGTCTTTTGGACACTTTGCGTCAAAGTGCGCAAAAATGCGCAAATGTGTGCAAATATGCGCATTATGAGCCCAAATGGCCAAAAACAGCCATTTGCGCCATTTCCCCTGGTTTTGAGGGAAATGACCAGAAATACCCATTTGGGCATAAATTGCCACTATGGGTTCTGGATTGAGGTGAAGGGCCATGAAGGCCCCAAAACACAAATGGCCATAAATGGTCCATAAGATGATGACATGGCCATATTGGCCACTGGTGATGGATATGGCCAATTTGCCATAAAAGAACTGTGGATTGATATGCCATATGGGGATCCAAGGAGGTGAATTGCCATGGTTGTGACACAATTCCACCTGATTTCTACCCTGGGGACAAAGTATGGCTAGCTTCCAAGAACATCAAGACAAAAAGACCCACCAAGAAACTTTTAGAAAGATGGTTGGGACCCTTTGAAGTTCTCAAGAAGATTGGAAGCCATGCATATCACCTCAAGTTGCCTCCACAATGGAAGTCAGTTAACCCTTTTTTTCATGTGTCCTTGTTAGAACCAGTGAAGAAATCAACTATCCCAAATCAAAATCAATCGCCACCACCACCAGTAATAGTGGAAGAGAAAGATGAATGGGAAGTGGCTCAGGTTCTGGACTCAAAAACCAAGAGAGGTGCATTATGGTATCTACTGGAGTGGAAAGTATTCAATGAAGACCGAGAAAGAACAACTTGGGAACTAGCTTCCAACCTTCCCAACTCCTCAGACCTTGTCAAGTATTTTCACACTTTGTATCCAGACAAGCCTGGCCCAAATGCCTCAAGAGTTTGATCTATGGTGCTTGGTGGGGATTGGAGATTATGAAAGTAATTTCCTCTCCTGACATGCACCTTTAAGGGGGTATTCTACCCAAATATGTTGTAAGCATCACCTTCACTACTTTGTGAGCACTTGCCAATTTCTTTGGAAAGTTTTAGAAGGCCTTGCAACATTAAACCCTAAAATTTGGACCTTCCATCAAAATATGGCCAAATTCTCTCTTTCCTTTTTATTCTTTTTCTTTCTTTCACAATTATTATTCCAAATTATGCCATTCAATATTATTAAAGACATTCTTTACCTCAAATTACTTTATGGCAAAGCTTTCCATTTTTTATGATGCTTGGTGGGGAGTGGAAGTTATGAAAGTAAGTTCCATCTCCTGGTATGCATCTCTGAGGGTTCTAATTCTTGTAAAACAACACCTTGGCCACTCCGTGAGCATCAAATGTTTGGTTTTATCTTTTTCAAGAAAATTATGGTCACAATCAAGCAACTCACCACAAGATCAATCCTCAGAATTTTTTGTATTCTATTTTCTTTACTCTCTTTTTCTCTCAATTGTTTCTTGATTCTTATTTCATTTCAATTTCTTTTACTTGTATGATTTATTTTTTATTTCTTGTTTCAAAAGCAGTAGTCGTCACTCCCATATCATGTTTGGGGAGTCAATTAATTCAATAATCAAAGAGCAAAACACTAGTAATGGTAAAGACCAGCTACAGATAATCCTAATCAAAATTTCTTCAAGGCTTCTTTAAGCTTAACAACAATGGCTTCTTCATGAGCAACTGCCTCCTTGGCCAAAGCAATAGTGGGCTCCCCTGAAGTAGCAATCTTTATAGCCTTATCAACAAACGCCTCAGTCAAAGAATCAACTTCAGCAAATAAAGATGTGACCACATTCTTGTTCACCCTTTTCTGATCAGTGAAGTTTCCAGTTATATTACAGCGGAGACGGGTTTCAAAGATTGATTCAGGTTCTGGAGACATTTGGTCTCTGGAATTGCTGGCCACAGGTGGTTGGATACTGGTAGAGGTAGAGGCAAGTGTGGATGGCCTGGTTGGGGATCTAATTGGAAGTTGAGGTGGCTGGGGGACCTGATCATTTCATGATTGGTGGTACTGGCTTGGACTGGGGATTTTGAAGGGGATTGGATTCTTCCTTTTTGGATTGGGGTAGTCATTTCAAGCTCTTCTCCATCAATCTCATCACTGCCTTCAGCATCAGTATCAATTTCATCTTGAACCACCAAATTTCTCTTCAATTTTCCAAGTTTTCCATATTTTCTGGTGACCAAAATGGGAACCTCTGGGGACACTCCAATGGGATTTCCTTGGGGGTGAATGGATCCTACATTGTTGGCCCAGGAGCTGCTTGTATTATTGCATTGTTGGACACCTCTCATCCTGGAGCCAGTCACCGAAGAAGAAGAAAAGAAACCATAGAAGTCAGTAACACATCATTTTTATGACCAATCAACTCACAATTGGATTGACCAGAGGTGGGGGGTTCATCAACAGGAGCTTCCAATCCAAATCTTCCACCCTTCTTGATGCTGCTCCATACTCTCCTGGGATTGTCAGGAAAGCTATAGTTGGCTTGAGAACAATTTCTTTTTCCAAGATTGCAGAATTGACACCTGGTGGACCTAGGAGTAGCATATTCAACACAAGGAATCCCTTTCCTCTGACAATTGGTGCAGGGTGGCTCAATAACTCTGACAGACTTGAAACCATTGTAATTTCTAGTTATGTCATAAATCTCTGTAGGGGCCATACTCTCTTCAGAAAGCTCCCTCAAGTTATCAAAAACACCAGGACCATAAAGTACAGAAGGTGAGGAATCAGAGTAGTTGGAATCACAAAGGGAAGCCAGCCTTGAACTCATCTTCAAGTCAAATTTCAAAGTCCAGACCAAGAAAGTTATGGACAATTGAAAGTCAGCAAGTCAACTATGGAAATTTGAGCTGCAAGAATGGGTTGAAGCACAAGAAAAACAGAAGAAAATAATGAGAAAAAACTGTTCATAGGCCAAATTGGCCATTTTCATGCATTTGCACACTTTGACGCATCTGGCTTCATTCTTCTTCAAAACCTTCAAAACCTTCAAAAACTTTGTTTTTTCAATCAATCACCAAAATATGCCATTTTAATCATATTGGCATATTTGCGCACTTTGATTCATTTTGGCTTCAGTCTCCTTCCAAAGCTTTTTTTTATTCAGTTATTCACCAAAATATGCCATTTTGATCATATTGGCATATTGGGGCTCTTTGGCTCTTTTGGCCAAAAAACCCATAAAACAACAATTTGGGGAAAACTTCAAGAAATTCTGAAAATATTAAAAGCAAGAAAAAAGCCAATTTTGGCCCAACCTCAAAATGAAGACAATTTGATGAAGCAACAGTGGGTTCTTAGGACATAGACCTGAAATCACTTTTTATCATGAGCCATGAGTACTCAAGACAAATTGAGCGAAGAACTCTGCAATGAGAAGAGGATCAAAAATAGAAGAAAAAGATGAAGTGAAGAAATTTCGAAGAAGGGGAGAAGAATCAGAATCAAGTCAAAGAAGAAGGACCGACAAGTTGTGAAGATTAAAGGGTTTGAAATTATGATTTATGAAGAGGAATTATGACAGATGAGAATTGGGTAATTGGGGGAAGAAACCTCAGTTGATCTTATCAAGAGTCACTACTCTTATGGTGCTCAGAGCTCACCACTTCCAAGAGGGGGGTAATGTCACAGCCATGGAGACAGGCAGGGCATTACCACTCATTACTAATGGAAAATCTTCCAACACCTAATCAGCAAGGGGTTTCATTAAAGATTCACCAAATACAGTTCTAAACATCAATACAACTCAATACAGGAAAAACCCAAATACAGGATTCACCAAACACAGGCCTGCCTTCAATGCAGGTGCAAATACCTGTATTGATTCAAATATCTGTATTGGATACACCAATACAGTTTCACATCTCAAATACATGTTTCTCAATCATACAATCATGGCTTCTAAACATTCAAACTCCAGGATGGCCCTTTTTCACATATACCAGCCCCCTTTCACCCAGTTGGGGGTTTTTCCCCCAGTTAATTAAAATATTTGATTTATTATTTAATATTATTTTATTTCTCATTAAGAAATATTATCTTATTAATTATTAAGTTAGTCTGTGCCTTCCCTCACCTGTTCAGTAGAGTCCTGGTGGCCATATCCTTTCTTAATGCTTTTCTCTTTTCTGAACAGGTTACAACAGTAATACAGTATTATTTGTGGTTGGCTCTTTATTATTGCTTTTGTTTTTCTCTTGTATATTTTAATTCTTATTATTTTATGACTAGGAATTTATCCTCTTATTTCCTTACTCTTATCAATTGAGTATTTATTCTGAGCCCTCCATAAGTAAGTCTGTTCACTGAGTGCCAGGCCCTCTTCATTTAGAAGAGCCCCTGTGACAAATCATCAAAAATGGACTGTAGGTGGAACGTTTAATTTTAATTATGAAACCATGATTATTTTTTGTTTCTTTATGTGTCATACCATTTTTCATTGTTCCTGAACTTTCAGAAAGATTTATTAAGAATTGTATGTTTAATTAATTTTGAAATTTTTTACCTCATTTTTACATAGAATCACAAATGTCAGGATGAGTCTATGTTGAAGTAGTAATAAAGCTATTTACAACTAAAACTATGACTGTGAAATGTGGAAAGTAGCTTAAAAAAGATTTTATGAGGGTTAAAGATGGATTCAATTTAAAATATAAGGGCTTTGCTATAATGGATATAGTGGTGGTGAGCGCTATTGAAAGCCCTGGGTGCAGCTTTATCTGTTGGGTTACAATAATAAAAGACTTGTAAGATGTGACTATGAAACTGATGATAATAATACTATTAATCAACAGTACTATGTCTGTTCTTATGAAATATAATAATAAAAATTATTATAACCACAATTAAATAATTATAAAATTATTTCTTTCACGTGTTATACACTACTAGTGATTATAACAGTGAGCAGTAATTTTCTACAAGAATCAATTACAAGAAGAATTTAATAATAAAGACTTCTTTTATTAAAATAATAAATTATTTTAATATATAATTATCTTTTACAAGAATAATTATAAAGATAATTCTTGAAGAAAACTATTACTAGAGAAAAACTTTAAGAATTAAAGATAAAAGACTCACTAATACTCCAAAGAACTTATTGATAATAAAAGTAGAGAAATTTGACGTAGGATTGTGGATTTAAGGGATCAAAAGGATTTATAACAGTATTACAACAATATATAGTTGGATTCTATGATTTCACGTCTTTCTGATTGATTCTGAAAGATTTAAAACACTTAAGAATAGTTGAACTAATACTTACTTGTTGGTAATAATGATTTAATAAATTGATAAGATGATTATGTGGAAAAAACAGCAAGAGAAGGCCTCTTTTAAGTCAACAACAGCTCACAGAGGCGTGCCATGGAGCAAACTGAAAAACCAGTGAGTGAGAAAACAATAAACCTTTTTGGATTATTGATTGCATCATCAGTTGTCACGTAAGATTATCATAATTACTTAATTGATGCTTTTATGTGACTACCAACCCCAATATGGTTAAGAATAAAAGGAGTAACACTTGTAAATCTTCTTTTATTCTAAAATAATCATTGATTTCTCAAAGTTATCAATGTTATTGCCAATTTCATCACAGGTTGTAATTACTGTGAATTTTTGAAGATTCAGTGTTTCACGTAGAATAACCAAAAATGTACTGTAAGTAAAACTTTTAATTTTACCAGTAAAACTGGAATTCTTTTTGGTTGTACCATAGATAATTCAGTTCTCCTTTAGTCCTGAAGGTTTCAGAAAGATTCATTAAGAATTGTATTTTTAATGAATTTTTGAAGTTTTTACCTCATTTCTACGTAGAATTGCAAATAGCAGTGTTTTGCTGGTTGCTATGAGGTAAATCAATGAATATGCGTCCCAAAAGGGTTTTAATTACTCTTTTGGGGTTTATCCATGGAAAGTCATTAGTAATTGACATGGTTACAGGAGTGTAAGCAGCTCATTACCTCCTTGGCACGTCAAAATAGCAGGTTATTTGCTATTTTCTGGTGTTTTACAGTGGTTGTAACTTGGTAACCAAGTTCCCAAAGAGTTTTAGTTTACCAATTAGGCCAAGATGAGCCATGGATCCATGCTCTGGAGCTATCCACGCCTCTGAGGCCTCAGAAGTTGGGTACCCTGGCTCTCTTTGATGTCTTTTGTCCCCCTTGCCTATTTTTTACGTCAAAATAGTAATTTAAGCTTAAAGTGAGATATCCACTATGGGTGTACCAAAAGTCCATGTAAGAATACCATGATATTAAGTGCTCAAAACATGCATAACACTATTCTTAGTGTATATGTAACATGGGATTTCTCACTTTCCCATTATTTTGGCTAAAAATCAAGAAAAACAAAAATTTTCACGGATCTTTTATGTGGTATTAATGATGTGGTATTGAAGTATTTTCCATTTTACCACCTCAAATCCTTAAATTGAGCTTATTCACTCTATGGAGCTACCCTAGGTGAATTTTTGTGTAGAATCCAAATCTGGTCTTAAATCCATGGATTTACTTACTCAATAAAACGTTATTCATCTTTTCTGAAATTGAAAATGATGAATTTTGGATATATGCATGACTTATGAGTTTTGCGTAATTCAAAATTTCTTTTTAAGATAATTGTGGCCTA
This sequence comes from Austropuccinia psidii, assembly GCA_023105745.1. Taxonomy (NCBI): domain Eukaryota; kingdom Fungi; phylum Basidiomycota; class Pucciniomycetes; order Pucciniales; family Sphaerophragmiaceae; genus Austropuccinia; species Austropuccinia psidii. The sequence continues at coordinate 29,847,827 of JALGQZ010000001.1, forward strand.
TTTGGGTATGTAAAATATACCTCAAGGCTCACATTCCCTCCTACCAAAAAATAAAATTGTACTACAATTTTATTAGTGATAAAAGAATAAGGCCCCCAAAGGGGGTTAATGTCCACTGTCCAACCTCTTCACATTACTCAGATCAAGTAATTTAAAGCACATTTATAGACATATTCAGGCTTGTGGCCTTCTTTCATGTCTAAATCTTCTCAAGAGTTTATCTGAGTCAGGTATTTCTGATTCTGCCATCCATTCATCTTCATGTACTGGATTTCTATATCTGACAAGATATTCTCTTTGATTTTTACCCCTAAGTCTCCTTTCTTTAATGACTTTCTTTATCTTTTTGTCTTCATTCTGTTCCACAGGTGGTACAGTTAAAGGAGTTGGGTTCCTTAAAGGAAACAATTCTTTATCAGCTGGTTGATAAGGCTTTATCAAGCTAACTGGAAATGTGGGGTGTTTATTTTCCAATTCACCACTCAATTCCACTTGCACTGCATTGGTTCCATGTAAGGCAACAATAACAAAAGGTCCTACATAAGAATCTTTAAGTTTCTTTGGGCCTTTGATATTATTAAAATTCAAGGTTGAAACTAAAACTAAGTCCCCTACTTTGAAGTCTGGTACTTTATGACTCTTGTCCCACTTCTGTTTTGCATAATGAAAAGCATCATCCATACTTTGTTTTGCATGATGTTTTACTTTATCAAGCATTATCTTGAAGCTGGAAGCTGTAGGATGAATGTCAATCAAGTCTTTCCTCAGTGTGTCTGCTGGGAGTCTTGGATTCCATCCTTTCTCTAACATAGCAGGAGTTTGTCCTGTGGAAGAATGGACTGATGTCTTGTATGCCAATTCTAATGCAGGTATCAGAGTGCACCAGTCATGGGTAAAGCCATCTGAGTCTTTGAATTCTAATCCATAAGCACAGAATCTCCTGATCATGTCTTCTAAAGTTTGAATCATCCTCTCTGCTAGCCCATCTGTTTGAGGGTGATATGCTGTAGAGAATGATAACTTAGTCCCAAACAATCTATGAAGATTGGTCCAAAGTGCAGATGTGAATTTGGGATCTCTGTCACTTATGATATTCTTAAATAATCCTGTATTAGAAATGACTCTACTCCATAAAAGAAGAGCTGTATCCATAGCAGTGTCATCTTTATGACATGGTAAGAATATGGGAGTTTTGCTATATCTGTCTACAATGACTAAGCAAGCATTATAGCTTTTGTCACCACTTGGAGGAAGTGCTGTGACCCAATCCATGTGAACAACTTCCCAAGGGGATTTTGGTTCTTGAATATGGATCATTAATCCAAATTTCTTGCCTGTACTCCTGTTGGCTTTTTGGCATCTATCACAGGTATGGCAATACTCAATGGTTTCTTTTCTCCAAGATGGCCACCATGCACAGTTCTTTACTTTTTCAAGTGTCCTGTCTTCTGATAGTTGTCCAGAGTAAACGCTATCATGGCATTCATGAAGAATGGTATTGATAAGCAATCTACTACACAGTGTCATCACACAAGAATGTTTTGTTCTATGGTAAATAATTCCATCAAACAAGTGAAATCTTCCTTCAGAATAGGAATTTTTCCAAACTTCATCTAGTGCATTAACCAAAGATGTGTCTTTGCAGTCTTTATCTAATAAAGAAGTCAAGATATGGCAATTCTTGTCTTGTTTATAAGACTCTCTGACCTCCTAAAAGAATTCAGTCCCAATATCAGTTATGTTAATTCCTTCAATTGGAATCTGTGGTTCAGCTTCCAAAGGTACATAAGCTGGGTTATCAGGAGTGTTGGCTAAAGCCCATCTACTAAGTCCATCAGCATTTTTGTGAATGTTTCCTGCTTTATGAACTATAGTCATGTTTCCTCTATATTCTTGAATGGCTATTTGCCATCTCAACATATGTCTGTTGGGAGTTTTCATGTTAAGAAGTGACTTTACAGCATTACAGTCAGTTATTACTTCAAAAACACTGCCATCAAGGTAATAGTGTAATTTCTCAAGTGCCCATAACAAACATAAGCACTCCATTTGGCTTGCACCATATCTGGCTTCTGTTGGTTTGATTTGTCTTGAGATATAACAAACTGGTCCTTCTGTAGGTTTGTCATCAATAATTTGGACTTGATGTAGGGCTGCCCCTAATCCATCTCCACATGCATCAATGTACAATTTAAAAGGAATATTCCAGTCAGGCATGAGGAGTAAAGGTGCTTCTGTAAGGGCTTTCTTTATCTTCTCATAAGCTTTAATTCTTTCTTGTGTCATCTCAAATACAGTCTGTTGATTACAGATTCTATAGAGTGACTTGGCTAGAATTGCAAAATCTTTCAAGTGTTGCCTATAGTAACTAGCAAATCCAAGAAAAGACATCATTTCTTTTTTATTCTGGGGTATTGGCTTAAGTAACACTGCTGCTACTTTATTCTTGTCAATACCTAAGCTCAAACCAGAAACAACATGTCCTAATGCTTTGAGTTCTTCAAAACCAAAATTGCATTTCTTAAGTGAAATTTTCATGTTCACTTCTGCAACTTTATGAAGTACTCTTGCAAGTCTTTCAAGGTGCAAAGACCATGAGTCAGAACATATAATAATATCATCAATATAAATGATAAGCCATCCTTCAGACAATTCTGTGGGGAAGATGGTATTCATCATTCCTTGATAATGAGATGGAGCATTTTTAATGCCAAATGGCATTCTAAGATACTCATAAATACCACAGTGAGTGATAATTCTAAGTAATTTCCTAGCTTTAGGCGTCAAAACATTTTGATGGAAGCCTTTTAATGCATCCATTGATGTTATATACCTGGCTTTAGACAATTGAGTCAAGGTTTCTTGGATTCTAGGGATTGGATACCTATCTGGAACTGTGTAGGTATTCAAAGCTCTAAAATCTCCAACCATTCTTGACTTATCATTATGCCATGCAATAATAACAGGTGTTGTCACTTCAACTTCTTCATCATGGCCTACTTTCCTTAGCACACCAAGTTGGATCAACTCTTGGACATGTTTTTCCAAGGCTTCTCTAGCTCTGGGACTGGCTGGATAAGCTGGTCTTCTAAGTACTGGAGGATATGGTCTATCAATATTAAGAGTAATATCAATTTCATGTCCTCTTATAGCACCTAATGATTCATTATCAGATGCAAATGCATTATTATATATATATAATACATCAATAAGTTCATTCCTCATCTTTGGTGACAATAATGGATTAATTTGTGCTTCAACAAGTTGTTTAGACACAAATTAATCTTTGTAAGTATCTTTGACAGAAGATACTACAGATATCTGTTTTGGCATATTGGAGAAAGCAAATGTTTGCCTTTTGTTATCTCCAATTGTAAAATATCTGTCTTTATGGTTATTTATATCAATACCATAAATATTCAAGTAATCATTTCCAAGAATGATGTGCTGAGATGTGCAATTATCCATTACTACAATCTCAGTTTTCATTCTTACACTTCCTGCTGGATGTGGGAATACAATATTAGTGTCCAATATGCCCAAGGGGTACATATTGTTACTGGCACTACTGAATTGTACACCTTCTATTGGCAATAGATGGTTTTTTCATTCAGGAAGTATAATTTGGAGATAGTCTTTGCCAACACAAGTGCAAAATGCCCCTGTATCCAAATTAACTTTGGCTTCAATATCACCCATCAGAACTGATGTGATACAGGATGCTCCAGCAGTATACCCCTTTCCTTTAGTAGGTTTTGTTTTACACATTCTGGCTTCTTGGATATTGATCAGGTTGCAGCAATCCTCACTGTACTGTGGCAAGTGGGTATGGACTTCTGTGACCTCAAAGAAAGCTGAAATGTTTTCAATGGGATAGTCCTCCACTGGTGTATCTTCAGAGACTGCAGAATCTTGATCAGACTCTTCTTTCTCTTCAGTACACTGAATCTCCTCAATGACTTGAACTTCATTGATCTTTGTCTTCTTAGGGCAAGTGTTGGCTAAATGTGAAGTACTTCCACATTTATGACACTTCAAGACAGGTCTCTCTGGTCTTCTTTCCTCTCTAGGAATCTTTGAGACTATTTTGGACTCCATTGGGTTTCTAATCCAAGTCTTACCAATTCTTGTTCTGGTAATGATATCTTCCATAGAATTAATGTAGTCCTCTGTTGAACAGGGTTCCACACATCTGCTTTTGATAGCATGTTCCAGTTCCCCTCCACACTTTCTTAATATTTTCATATTAATCATAGTGTCAGACATATCTGGGTGTAAAGCAGATAATCTGTCTTTTTGTTTGAAGAACCAAGTAAGTGGTTTGTCTTTTTCTGAGTTAAAAATGGCACTTTCAAAAGCATTCTCCATTTTAAACCTCCAAGAATTATTGGCCCATTTGGTAATCACTTCAGATTTCCACCAAGACCAGTCATGTCTTCCATGATCTATTCTCATCTTGTAATACCATTTCTTTGCAGTCTTGGTAAACAAACAATGTAATTTTCCTACTATGATTTCATCAGGTATATTAAAGTCTTCTTGCAACATATCAATAGTCCTGATGAATTCAATATGGTTGTATTCTCCTTCACCAGAGAATGTTGGCCATTCTTCTAATTTTGGAATATCCTTTGCAGAAATAACATTTTCTCCTAAGAATGGAGTCAAACTCTCTTTAACAGAACGTTTTTCTTCAGTCAAAGGTGTAGAATGCCTTGGCATATGTGGTTCATGATTCTTATGAATTTGCTCCACACTTGCAATTATTTCATTCTTTAATTTCTGCCTCTCACTATCACTTTTTGCTAGATGTATAGCAAATTGATTGGTATTCTTAACTATTTGTAAGACATGGTCTTCAAGAGTTTTAAGTCTATCATTTACTTTAAAAATGGAAGGATCCTCTGTGTCATCATTTTGACATTGGTTCTCAATTCTATCACAAGCATTGCTAATTGACTCAAGGGTGACAGTTGTCAATTGACTCCATTCAGAATGTTGTTTGTCATTTTTCTTTAAATCATAGATGTCTAATGTAATTTGCTTCAACTTTGACTCAAGTTTGCCAATTTCTACACTAATACTTATATGTACATCATTTATTTGCGTGGAAAAGTCCTGTTCATCCTTTCCTGCTCCTTTGCCGTGAATTCCATAAGAGTTCTGGCCATATTTAAGACACTGTCCACTGCTGAAGGCTCCAATCTGGGGATCCTGTACCCTTGTGGGTAAGGTCTGTGCCAATTGGCTTTGCCTTTGCCCTTGCCTTGATGGTTCTTGGGACCTCTCTGTTTCTTTTGAGGTCCTTTGGGCTTGTCCTTGGATGCTTCTGGAGCTGGTTTGGAGCTGGTAAATGCCACTGGTGCCTCTGTCTCCAAAGTTGGAGTCATTTCCAACTCTTTCTTCTGGTCTATGGATAAAAGACTCTGGTTCTTCCACCAATTCTTTATCTTTTTGACCTTGTCTTTGCAAGACAGGGGGCTCCAACCTCCTAAGAGTTCTATGGTCTTCTCCTGACCCAGAAAGCTCTTGATGTGTAAGTAGGAGTTCATGGCCCCCTGCCAAAGGCTTGGGCAGATTTCCCACTCCTCTTCTTTGGCTGCTCTGAACCAATTTTTGTACTGGCTCTGATATATTTCTATTGCTGCCACTTGAAAATGGTTCAGCCCTGGAAATATTATCATAAATTAGTTCAGGCTCAGAATTCACGTCAAAATCTGTTGGTACAGACCTTGGGGAATGGGGGGCAACTCTGGCATCCTCCAGATGTGTCTTTCTTGTGGAAGATTTGGCACTTCTGGATTTGGTCTTGCCTCTTCCTTGTCCACATCCATCTGGCTGGACTGAATAGTTGCTTCCATTTCTGGTATGCACCATTTTCACGTCAATTTAAAGATAAAGGTGAAAATATAAGATAAAATACACACCTTTTGGTGGTAATTTAGCTTTTTCTGAGTTGAATAAGGTGCCTCTTTTAGCAATCTGCACCTCAATACTGTCTTCAGATTCTGCTTCTGAAGATTCTGAACTAGTTATGTATCTTTTACTGAGTCTGTTGCCAGCTGCACAGTATTTGATTAAAGACACTAGAAAAAATTATAAAAGAGAAAAATTATTTTTTATACTTTTTAAAATATTTTTAAAGATTTTTTATAAGTTTTATATTTTTTAATATTAAAAAAATTATTCTTTTTAAAGAAAAAAATTAAAATTTAAGATTTTGAATAAAATTAATTCAGAGTAACTCAAAGAATAATTTTATAAGTTTTTGGATGTGAAAAAGCCACGTGTAAAAACAATATAAAATTAAACCAAATTCCTCAATGAAAAAGATTTTAAAACAATTTCAAAAATAAAAATATTTTAACTTCAAATTGAAAGAAAAAAATTAATTAAATTAATATATTTTAGAGCTTAAAAATATATTTATTAAGGGTACAAGGTTCAAAAAACACGGCCAGGCCCCCAAATGTAAGATGTGACTATGAAACTGATGATAATAATACTATTAATCAACAGTACTATGTCTGTTCTTATGAAATATAATAATAAAAATTATTATAACCACAATTAAATAATTATAAAATTATTTCTTTCACGTGTTATACACTACTAGTGATTATAACAGTGAGCAGTAATTGTCTACAAGAATCAATTACAAGAAGAATTTAATAATAAAGACTTCTTTTATTAAAATAATAAATTATTTTAATATATAATTATCTTTTACAAGAATAATTATAAAGATAATTCTTGAAGAAAACTATTACTAGAGAAAAACCTTAAGAATTAAAGATAAAAGACTCACTAATACTCCAAAGAACTTATTGATAATAAAAGTAGAGAAATTTGACGTAGGATTGTGGATTTAAGGGATCAAAAGGATTTATAACAGTATTACAACAATATATAGTTGGATTCTATGATTTCACGTCTTTCTGATTGATTCTGAAAGATTTAAAACACTTAAGAATAGTTGAACTAATACTTACTTGTTGGTAATAATGATTTAATAAATTGATAAGATGATTATGTGGAAAAAACAGCAAGAGAAGGCCTCTTTTAAGTCAACAACAGCTCACAGAGGCGTGCCATGGAGCAAACTGAAAAACCAGTGAGTGAGAAAACAATAAACCTTTTTGGATTATTGATTGCATCATCAGTTGTCACGTAAGATTATCATAATTACTTAATTGATGCTTTTATGTGACTACCAACCCCAATATGGTTAAGAATAAAAGGAGTAACACTTGTAAATCTTCTTTTGTTCTAAAATAATCATTGATTTCTCAAAGTTATCAATGTTATTGCCAATTTCATCACAGGTTGTAATTACTGTGAATTTTTGAAGATTCAGTGTTTCACGTAGAATAACCAAAAATGTACTGTAAGTAAAACTTTTAATTTTACCAGTAAAACTGGAATTCTTTTTGGTTGTACCATAGATAATTCAGTTCTCCTTTAGTCCTGAAGGTTTCAGAAAGATTCATTAAGAATTGTATTTTTAATGAATTTTTGAAGTTTTTACCTCATTTCTACGTAGAATTGCAAATAGCAGTGTTTTGCTGGTTGCTATGAGGTAAATCAATGAATATGCGTCCCAAAAGGGTTTTAATTACTCTTTTGGGGTTTATCCATGGAAAGTCATTAGTAATTGACATGGTTACAGGAGTGTAAGCAGCTCATTACCTCCTTGGCACGTCAAAATAGCAGGTTATTTGCTATTTTCTGGTGTTTTACAGTGGTTGTAACTTGGTAACCAAGTTCCCAAAGAGTTTTAGTTTACCAATTAGGCCAAGATGAGCCATGGATCCATGCTCTGGAGCTATCCACGCCTCTGAGGCCTCAGAAGTTGGGTACCCTGGCTCTCTTTGATGTCTTTTGTCCCCCTTGCCTATTTTTTACGTCAAAATAGTAATTTAAGCTTAAAGTGAGATATCCACTATGGGTGTACCAAAAGTCCATGTAAGAATACCATGATATTAAGTGCTCAAAACATGCATAACACTATTCTTAGTGTATATGTAACATGGGATTTCTCACTTTCCCATTATTTTGGCTAAAAATCAAGAAAAACAAAAATTTTCACGGATCTTTTATGTGGTATTAATGATGTGGTATTGAAGTATTTTCCATTTTACCACCTCAAATCCTTAAATTGAGCTTATTCACTCTATGGAGCTACCCTAGGTGAATTTTTGTGTAGAATCCAAATCTGGTCTTAAATCCATGGATTTACTTACTCAATAAAACGTTATTCATCTTTTCTGAAATTGAAAATGATGAATTTTGGATATATGCATGACTTATGAGTTTTGCGTAATTCAAAATTTCTTTTTAAGATAATTGTGGCCTATTTAAGTATGTAAAATATACCTCAAGGCTCACAAGACTACAATAATTAAATTTATAATTATACCTGATTATTAACCAAGAGTAAAACTGTTTTTGAAAGTTTACTACGTAGGTTATTCAAGAGCAGGATGAGGAAAAGCTTTTGGCTGTGAAAAACCCTCCTTTTATCCTGAAATTGAGGTGGAAAGGCTGCCAGACCTTTCCACGTAGAGGAAGTGAAGATTTTTCACTCTCTATAACAGGCTTGTGGTTTGCAAACAGCCTGTATACTTTGTATTGGGCTCGGATGTGGTTTTGAAACCACATCTTGGTGGTTTTCACCAATACAGGGTGAAAATTTTCATCTGGGGACCTCACAGCCTGATTCTGACGTGTATGATGCGTAGAATGCTGTACAGAAACTGTATGGGACCCCAGTATTGACTGACATATGAGGTATTGAAGTAAAAACATGCTTCTTCGTCTATTTGACACCTCATATTCATGGTTATGGGATATTATCCCATGGTAAGGCTGTATATGACAGCAGGTGGGATTTTGACCTTAAAATGGTCATAACTCTGTCAGTTTTTGAGATATCACGCTCAAAATTGGTTCATTGAATAGCTCTATATGAGCCCTACACAATGGTACCCAACTTGACATGGTTATCATTAAATATGACAAAGTTATCCCATGTACCAGTATTTTTGTACATTGGCGTGGTTTGGGCAAAAGCTGTATTAAGCTTGTTTGGCCAATAACTTCTGTTGTAGTTGAGCTATGAGGAAATGTATGGCACCATCAGATATCCCTGATTGTTCTCTTTCCAATAAGACCCCACTTTAAGTATCTCACACTAAAACTGTAAAAGTTAGATGAGAGGTGAATGTTTTGTTCACCCTTATTTGGTCTGAATTTGACCATAACTCAAGTAATACTGGTGCTAGCTCAGTTTGGCTAGCACCATTAGATAGCCCTGGCTTAGAGCTTCATTTTGAATACCCATTTGATGGGGTTAAGCTCCTCCTTCTAGATTTTAGATGGGAGGTGAAATTTAAGGTTTATGCTCAGCAATAACTTTGAGCAGGAATAACTTTGTTATTTCTTGTCCTATGGTGATGAGACTTATATTTTCAGAAAGAGATGAGTTTCCTATTTCTTTTGATACCTTTTGAGCTAATTTGTCTCAGCTCCATGTTTTGGTGGTATTTTGGCTATACCATTGGTTTATGGTATTTTGGCTGTCATGTTTGTGCTCTGGTTTTGAGTCACAGGCTGACATACCCTCCCTCTAAAAAAGGCTCATCATAGATGAGACTGTTAAGTCCTCCTAGAGGCTCTGAATCTTCTTAAATGAAGGTTTCCATCCGGTATGGCATCCTCTGCCAACCATTTGTCTTTGTCAGCTGTCTGGTTCTTGAATCTGACTAGATATTGTCTCTGATCCTTCCCATTAAGTCTGATTTTTCTGGCCCTGATGATTTTACTCACAGGTCCAGGGGAGTCTTCTACTTCCACTATTTCTGGTGGAGTGATGTTTTTCTTCCTGGAGGGGAATTTATCCTCCTCTGTTTGGAAGTATGGTTTGACCAGGCTCACTGGAAAGACTGGGTGTTTCCTAGAAAACTCCTCAGTGAGCTTGACCTCTACTGCATTCTTCCCTATCAACTTAATGATATTGAAGGGCCCTACAAATGAGTCTCTCATTTTCTTAGGTCCTTTGAGATTGTTAAAGTTCAGTGTAGACACTAACACCTGGTCCCCTTCCTTGAAGTCAGGTTTCATATGTGACTTGTCCCACCTTTGCTTGTTATACTCTTTGGCCTCAGCTATGCATTTGGCAGCAGTATCACATGCTTTCTTCCACATATCATGGAAGTCTTTGGCTGTGGGGTGGATGGTCAGAAGATTTTTCTTCAAGTGATCCACAGGTAACAGGGGATTCCACCCTTTCTCTACCAGTGCAGGTGTTTTTCCTGTGGTAGAGTGCTGGCTTGTATTATAAGCCAGTTGGACTGCTGGTAAGAGGGTGACCCAATCATGGGTGTATCCCTCATGGTCCTTGTATTCCATGCCATAGGCACAGAACCTCCTGAGGATGTCCTCCATTGTGTGAATCATCCTCTCAGCTAGGCCATCTGTTTGTGGATGGTAGGCTGTGGAAAAAGCAAGCTTGGTGCCAAGCATGTCATATAAATTGGTCCAAAATTCAGATGTGAATTTTGGGTCCCTGTCACTAATTATGATCTTAGGGACTCCACAGGTGGATATGATGTTATTCCAAAATAACAGAGCAGTGTCCATGGCTGTGTCCTCTTTATGGCATGGTAGACATCTCATGCTCTTGCTGAACCTATCAACTATGATTAAGCAGGCATTTTAGTTTTCTTTGCCTCCTGGGACAAGTCCTGTGACCCAGTCCATGTTGATGGTTTCCCATGGGTTTTTGGGTTCTTCTATGTGTTGAAGCAACCCATATTTCTTCCCATGTTTTCTATTTGCCTTTTGGCATCTTTCACAAGTGTTGATGTATTCACTCAACTCTTGCTCCCACTTGGGCCACCAAGCTGTGCTTGCTACCCTCTCTTTAGTCCTGTCATCACTCATGTGTCCCATATAGGGGCAGTCATGGCATTCCTGCAGGATTAAAGAGATGTGGTCTCTGTCTATCACTGTGAGTGCACTGGTGTGCTTGTCTCTGTGATAAATCAGGCCATCTATAAGGAAGAGTTTATTGTCCTTATAGGCCCTCAACCAGGGTTCCTCCAGCTGGGTTTCCAGTTCTGGGCTCCTGTATTTTTGTTGAAGGAGTTGGAGTAGTATGCTACACTGTTTGTGTTTAGCATAAGATTTCAGTACTGCATTGAAAAATTCATTGTGCAGTTCTGAGGAACTTATTCCCAGTATGGGGGTTTCTGTCCCTTCTGAATCAGTGTTTCCACTGTCAAGGGTACCACTCCCTGGTGCCCATTCAGAGAATCTGAAGTTCTTCTTCCTATTTATTTCCATGAAATGGATAGGAATTTTTGCAGCAACTTCAGGGTCATAAGCTGGATTGCTTTTGACATTGTCCAGTGGCCATCTGCTAAGGCCATCTGCATTGGTATGGCTTTTACCTTCCTTGTATATGATGGTCATGTTCCCTCTATACTCCTGGATGGCTATTTGCCATCTCAGAATGTCTCTATTAGTAGTCTTCATGTTTAGTAAAGACTTCAAGGCTGTGCAGTCTGTGTAGACTTCAAAGACTGCTCCCTCCAAATAATAATGGAGTTTTTCTAGAGCCCAGACTAGACATAGACATTCTGTCTGGGTGGCCCCATACCTGGCGTCTGAATCTTTCAGCTGCCTGGAGATGTAACATATTACACCTTCTCTTGGTTCACCATCCACAATTTGTCTTTGGTGAAGGGCTGCTCCCAAGCCTTGGCTGCATGCTGCATCTATATATAGCTTGAATGGTAGTTCAAAGTCAGGCAAGATGAGCACAGGTGCATTTGTGAGTTCATATTTGATCCTCTCATATGCATCCCTCCTTTCCTTGGTTATTTCAAAAACTACATCCTTTGAGCATAACTTGTATAAACTACTAGTTATGTGTGCAAAGTTCTTAATGTGGTTTCTATAGTAGCTAGCAAACCCAAGGAAATATTGCATCTCTTTGATGTTCTTTGTTACTGGCTTTTGCAGTACTGCTGCTACTTTGTTCTGGTCAATTGCAAGACTAAGGCCTGAGACTTTGTGTCCTAGAGCTAGCAGCTCTTTTTGGCCAAAATTACACTTTTTAAGTGAAATTTTCAGATTGATGGGTGTACATTTACTTAGCACTCTGTCTATGTATTGTACATGGTCTTCCCATGTCTCTGAGTATATAATGATATCATCAATATATACTACCATCCAGCCTTCCATTATTTCTTCTTGAAATATGGTGTCCATCATCCTTTGGAAGTGGGCTGGTGCATTCTTGATGCCAAATGGCATCCTGGTGTACTCATATATGCCCATATGGCATATTATTCTGAGCAATTTCATGGAGTTTGGTTTAACTCCATTTTGGTGGAAGCCTTTCATACAATCCATCTTGGTTATGTATTTGGCTTTGGCCAGCTTATCCAAGGCATGAGGTATCCTTGGTATAGGGTACCTGTCTGCTTTTGTGTAGTTATTCAGGGCTCTGAAGTCTCCACACAATCTAGACTTGCTATCATGCCAGGTGATCAGGACAGGAGTGGTGATTTCCACTATTTCATTATGTCCAATCTTCCTGATGACATCCATGTCCAGGAGTTCATTGATGTGTTCTTCAATTTCTTTCCTGGTTTCCAGACTTGCTGGATAAGGAGGTCTCCTCAGCATGGGTGGATAAGGTCTTTCCACATCCAGATATAGTTCTATATCATGGCCTTTAATCTTGCCTAGTGGTTCTTCACCAATGGCAAATGCTGGTCTGTTCTTCCTCAGCATCTTCAGTAAACTTAGTTTTTGTTTACTGGTGAGGGTAGTGCTAAACTGTCCCTCCTTGAATTCCTTCAAGAGTTCTTCTAGTGGATCCTGTGAAGATATGTGGTATATATCAAGTGAAAATTTCTTTTCCTTGTTGGTACCAATGGTAATGTGCCTGTTTGTACTGTTGTAAATATCTATGCCATACATCCTCTGGTAATCTGTTCCCAGTAAAAACCCTTGGATGTGGGCATCTTCAAGCACTACAAACTCTGGGTTGAGTCTGATATCACCCTTCCTGTGGGGTATAATTATCTCTTTGATAATTGTCCCAATGGAAGTCATCTTCCCTGATGCACTTTTGAAGTTCTTTGCCTTAGTGGGCAAGAGCTGTTTTTCCCAGTTTGGGAATTGGTTATCCAGATAATTTCTGGCCACTATGGAGCAATGTTCTCCACCGTCAATGATCAGTGGGTGCTGAGCATTGTCAATGCATACAGTCATTTTTGTGGCTGTTCCATGTATATATGCCATTCCTTTGGTTGGTGTAACCAGGAATGTTTGTGCATCTTGTGTGTGTTTGCACAAGTTCTTGTTGGCAGTGTCCTGTGGCATGCCTGCTTCCAACTGTATGTCCTGGATTTCCAATGGGGTTTCCTCTTGGTATTCCACTAGAAATTCCTCTCTTGGGTCTTGATCCTCATCAGATGGTTCTCTGATGGCATCTCCCATAGAGTCTGATTCAGAATCCTCTGTTGGAGGTTCTTCTTCAGGGACTTTTTCTATAGCATAGACTTTTTTCTTTGCCTTTGGACAGTTGTTGGCATAGTGGTCTGTTGAACCACAATTGTGACAAGAATTCTTCTTCCTTGCCACTTCTGCCACTCTTTCTCTGGGTTTGTCTTTAAACTCCACCCTGAAAGGTTGTTTCTCCTGAAAGCTACTGCTTCTATATGGGGTAAATTTCCCTATATTAGCCCTCTTCCTTATGTCTTGTAAGGTGTTGGCTATGTCATCTAGAGTGCAATTCTGGTTGCACCTGCATTTTACTGCATGCTCTAGCTCTCCTGGCAGTTGTGTCAGAAGTTTGTGATTCCTCATTTGGATGTTCATCTGAGGATCAATGGCTTTAAGTCTTTTAGACTGTCTAAGACACCACTCATATGGATCTTTGTCCACAGAGTATTTGTCATTCTCAAATGACATGGTCTTTTGCCATATCCAAGTTCCATTACTGTACTTTTGGATTATTTGACTCTTCCACCATGGCCAGTTTCTTCTGCCATGGATTTCTTTCATTTCTGTGTACCATATACTTGCATGACCTTTAAATGCAGTATTCAGTCTAGCAGTAATCCAGTAATCTGGTATGCTGGGTACATCAATGAAGAGTCCATCAATATAATCTATGAGTTCCATATGATCATATTCTCCTGATCCAGAGAATTTGGGCCAGTTTGAGGCCTCAGGAAGCTGTTTCAAGGCTTCCTTCTCTGAATAAGACATGCCATCTCCATCCTGGTATTGTGATGGAGATCTTTCCTTATTCAACAACATGGCATCTGGTTTGATGTCATCTGGTTGATATGGATTCTCCATAGCTTGGCCTTGTGGTTGGGACTTCAAGATATGGTAGGCATTAAACAATTTGTTAATGTTTTGATCCAGACACTCCCTGTCCCTTGTGCTGTGGTGTTGTTCTTCAAAGACTTGATTCAGTCTTTTGTTGGATTCTTCAGAGGCTTTGCTCAGTTGAGCATATCCTTCTTGAAGATTCTTAACTATTTGTTCCAAGGAGGCTTGAGTTTGTCTCATCCTCTCTTGGCTAGCTTTAATTTCTGCAAATTGCTTTGCAGATTTTTCAGCATATTGGGACACTTGTAACCACAGTGTATCACTGTTGATGTTACTCTCAGATGTGACAATGTTATTTTCAGTCTGAGTGGGGGTAATGTTTCTATTACTAGGACTACTGATTCTAGAGTGGTTTACAACTACTTCTGGTTCTTGTGTACTTCCTTTACCAAGTCTAACAGCTTCTGGATCATGGGGTCTGACTCTTTCCTCCTCTGGTTGAAGGAGGTTTTGTTCTTGCCCTTTTTTCCTTGTCTTCTCCTGGAAACTTCCTGGAATTGTGAAGAAAGGTGACTCTTGGCCACTGATCTGCTGGTTTCTGAATGGTGTGAAGCCACTGGAGAGCTGATTTGGCCTGCTCCTTGTGAACCTGAAGGAATCTGAGTAGGCCCTGTCTGGGTCAACTGTTCTTCTATAGCTAGGATAGTGGCTTGATTCTCCCTTATCCTCTGTGCCCTTGCCTCCAGGAGTCTGTGCTGCCTGGTAGGATTCCAACCCTTGGTGATTACCATAAGGTCTTTGAAGTCTATCTCTTTGAGACAGATCTTCTGGCAACTTGATCCCAGTTCTGCCCAGTGAGTTGCTAGGTTGAACCTCTTGTTGTCCAGGCTCCATTGAAATAAATCTTTGAGGAGTTGGTGGATCTGAAGAACTTGATCCATATCCTTCCAGCCCTCTGGTTTGAGGTTTCTGTTGAATTGGAGTGTGAATGGCAAGGTTGATATTATCTCCCTCATTGTTTTGCCATCCACCACTGTGTCCAGGGTGTCCTCTTTCAGGTCTTCTGGTTCTGGACAATCCTCCTCTATCCTCTGGCTGGTTCCTTTGGAAGCCAAGGTCTCTGAGGTATACAGGGGACATATCAGTGTCTGCAAAAAGTCAACAACTTTATGTTCCTAGGGTATTTACCCTTGACTGTGCCTTGTACAAATTTATTGTCTACTGATTTGGGCAGTTTGCCTTTGGAAGTTACAACTGGGTTAATAATTGTAATCTTACCTGTACAAGTGGTTAAGGTTGGTTTACCTTGTATTGATGCAGAGTTTTGTGGTTTTCTACTTCTCTGAGTGGCTATTGGTGTCCACTCCTTGGCTGTGATGAGACCTTCACTGTGCCTCTTTCCTTTGCCCTTGCTGCCCTCTGGTTCTGAGGGTGTCACTGGTGTGTTGGCCTGTGACTGGGTCTCAAGTGGGATGTAATTCTCTTCCACTGAAATCAAAGCAGGAAAAAGGAGGGCTTATGTCAGTTAAGACTTCTCAAAAAATGCTGGTTTTGCATGTCTGAGATTGGCCTCTGGGCTTCTATGTTACTACAATGTGCCCTGTATAATGACAGTGTGATTGAATCAACAATTCCACGTCAGAATTACAGCTTTTGGTACCCTGTCACACTGTTTGTGTGCCAGTATCCCACAGATACACTTGTGGTTTTCAAGTGTAATCTGGATAAGTGGCTCTGTATAAGTGTGATTGAGTTAACAATACACTTAACCACGCCTCAACTGATGGTTTTTCAGTCAGAGGTGTCCTTATTCAATCAAGAATACAGGACTTATTGATGGCTTATGTGTTTTTATATACAAAACACGCCAAAAATAGTTATTTTCAGTGGGTATCAGCCACGTGAATAATACTCTTATAATATGAGTATGTATAAATAAAAGGGTAAAAATATATAAAATATATATTTTAATGGAAAAATTATGGCTAAAAAAAAGGATAAAACACTTGTTAATAAGTCATAAAAAGAGAAAAGACTTACTTGTAAGGTCCCAAAAAAGATTTAAAACACGGCCAGGCCCCCAAAATGTCAGGATGAGTCTATGTTGAAGTAGTAATAAAGCTATTTACAACTAAAACTATGACTGTGACATGTGGAAAATAGCTTAAAAAAGATTTTATGAGGGTTAAAGATGGATTTAATTCAAAATATAAGGGCTTTACTATAATGGATATAGTGGTGGTGAGCGCTATTGAAAGCCCTGGGTGCAGCTTTATCTGTTGGGTTACAATAATAAAAGACTACAATAATTAAATTTATAATTATACCTGATTATTAACCAAGAGTAAAACTGTTTTTGACAGTTTACTACATAGGTTATTCAAGAGCAGGATGAGGAAAAGCTTTTGGCTGTGAAAAACCCTCCTTTTATCCTGAAATTGAGGTGGAAAGGCTGCCAGACCTTTCCACGTAGAGGAAGTGAAGATTTTTCACTCTCTATGACAGGCTTGTGGTTTGCAAACAGCCTGTATACTCTGTATTGGGCTCAGATGTGGTTTCGAAACCACATCTTGGTGGTTTTCACCAATACAGGGTGAAAATTTTCATCTGGGGACCTCACAGCCTGATTCTGACGTGTATGACGCCTAGAATGCTGTACAGAAACTGTATGGGACCCCAGTATTGACTGACATATGAGGTATTGAAGTAAAAACATGCTTCTTCGTCTGTTTGACACCTCATATTCATGGTTATGGGATATTATCCCATGGTAAGGCTGTATATGACAGCAGGTGGGATTTTGACCTTAAAATGGTCATAACTCTGTCAGTTTTTGAGATATCACGCTCAGAATTGGTTCATTGAATAGCTCTATATGAGCTCTACACAATGGTACCCAACTTGACATGGTTATCATTAAATATGACAAAGTTATCCCATGTACCAGTATTTTTGTACATTGCCGTGGTTTGGGCAAAAGCTGTATTAAGCTTGTTTGGCCAATAACTTCTGTTGTAGTTGAGCTATGAGGAAATGTATGGCACCATCAGATAGCCCTGATTGTGCTCTTTCCAAAAAGACCCCACTTTAAGTATCTCACACTAAAACTGTAAAAGTTAGATGAGAGGTGAATGTTTTGTTCACCCTTATTTGGTCTGAATTTGACCATAACTCAAGTAATACTGGTGCTAGCTCAGTTTGGCTAGCACCATTAGATAGCCCTGGCTTAGAGCTTCATTTTGAATACCCATTTGATGGGGTTAAGCCTCTCCTTCTAGATTTGAGATGAGAGGTGAAATTTAAGGTTTATGCTCAGCAATAACTTTGAGCAGGAATAACTTTGTTATTTCTTGTCCTATGGTGATGAGACTTATATTTTCAGAAAGAGGTGAGTTTCCTCTTTCTTTTGATACCTTTTGAGCTAATTTGGCTCAGCTCCATGTTTTGGTGGTATTTTGGCTATACCATTGGTTTATGGTATGTTGGCTGTCATGTTTGTGCTCTGGTTTTGAGTCACAGGCTGAAAACAAATATCACAGTATGACAGGTTGCTATGGGGTAGATAAATGAATACTAGTCCAAAAAGGGTTCTAATTACTCTCTTATGGTTGATCCATGAAAAATAATGAATAATTGAAATGGTTACAGGAGTCTATGTTTTTCTTTACCTCTGTCACATCAAAATAGTAGCTTATTTGCAATTTTCTTATGATTTAATGAGAGTTTAACTTGGTAACTCAGTTCCCAAAAACGCTTTAGTATACTACTTGGGCCATTATCAGCCATGGATTCAAGGTTTAGAGCTATCCATGCCTCAGAGGCCTCAGAAGGTGGGTACCCTGGATCTCTTTGATGTCTTTGGTCCCCCTTAGCTATTTTTATGTCAAAAGTAGAATTTCAGGCTTCAAGATTGAGATCCACAATGGTTTTATGAAGCTTTTATGTACGAACACCATAATATTAACTGCCACAAACATGCATATCACTATTCTTAGTGTATATGTAAAATGGGATTTCTCACATTTCCATTATTTGGCATGAAACTGAGAAAAACAAAAATTTTCACAAATGTTTTATTTTTATTGAAGTATTTTCCATATTACCACCTCCAGAGTGAATTTAAGCTTATTCACTCTATGTAGCTACCCTAGGTGAATATTTGTGTAGAATCCAAATCTGGCCTTAAGCTCATAGATTTACTCACTCACAAAAAAGTGATTCATCTTTTCTGTAATAAAAAATTATCAATTTTGAATATATGCATGACTTATGGGTTATACATGGTTCAAAATTTTAATTTGAAATATAATGGTGGCCTATTTGGGTATGTAAAATATACCTCAAGGCTCACATTCCCTCCCACCAAAAAATAAAATTGCACTACAGTTTTATTAATGATATCAAGAAGAAAAACACCCCAATGGGGGTTAATTTCCACTTTCCAACCTCTTTTCATTACTCAAATCAAGTAATTCAAAGCACATTTATAGACATATTCAGGTTTGTGCCCTTCTTTTATGTCTAACTCTTCTTGAGAATTTATCTGGTTCAGGTATTTCTGATTCTGCCAGCCATTCATCTTCATGTACTAGATTTCTATATCTTACAAGATATTCTCTTTGACTTTTACCCCTGAGTCTCCTTTCTTCAATCACTTTCTTCATCTTTTTGTCTTAGTTCTGCTCCACTGGTGGAACAGTCAAATGATCTGAGTTCCTTAAAGGAAAAAACTCTTTTTCGGTGGGATGATAAGGCTTTATCAAGCTTACTGGAAAAGTGGGGTGTTTATTTTCAAATTCACCACTCAATTCCACTTGAAATGCATTAGTTCCAAGTAAGGCAACAATAACAAAAGGTCCTACATAAGCTTCTTTAAGTTTCTTTGGGCTTTTGATATTATTAAAATTCAAGGTTGAAGCTAGAACTAAGCCCCCTACTTTGAAGTCTGGTACTTTATGACTCTTGTCCCGCTTCTGTTTTGTGTTGTAAAAAGCATCATTTACACTTTTTTTTGCATGATTTTTCACTTTATCAAGCATTATCTTCAATCTGGAAGCTGTAGGATGGATGTAAATTAAGTCTTTCCTTAGCGTGTCGGCTGGTAGTCTTGGATTTCATCCTTTTTCCAACATATCAGGAGTTTGACCTGTGGAAGAATGGACTTATGTCTTATATGCCAATTCTAATGCAGGTATCAGAGTGCACCAGTCATTTGTAAAGCCATCTGACCATTTGAATTCTAATCCATAAGCACAGAATCTCCTTATCATGTCTTCTAAAGTTTTAATCATTCTCTCTGATAGCGCATCTGTTTGAGCGTGATATGCTGTAGAGAATGATAACTTGGTCCCAAAAAACTCATGAAGATTGTTGCAAAATGCATATTTGGATTTGGGATCTCTGTCACTTATGATATTCTTAAATAACCCTGTATGAGAAATAACTCTACTCCATAGAAGAAGAGCTGTATCAATAGCAGTGTCATCCTTATGACATGGTAAGAATATGGGAGTTTTTCTTTATCTGCCCGCAATTACTAAACAAGAATTATAACCTCTGTCACCACTTGGAGGAGTTGCTGTGACCTAATCCATCTGAACAACCTCCCAAGGGGATTTTGGTTCTTGAATATGGATCATAAGTCCAAATTTCTTGCCTGTACTCTTGTTTGCATTTTGGCATCTGTCACAGGTGTAGAGATATTCAATTGTCTATTTCCTCCAAGATGGCTACCATGCACGGTTTTTCACTTTTTCAAGTGTTCTGGCTTCTTACAGGTGTGCATAATAGATGCTATCATGACATTCATGAAAAATGTTATTGATAAGCAATCTACTGCATAATGTCATCACACAAGAATGTTTGGTTCTGTGGTAAATTATGCCATCAAACAAGTGAAATCTTCTTTCATAATAGGAATTCTTCCAAGCTTCATCCAGTGTATTGACTAAAGATGTATCTTTGCAGTCTTTAGCTAACAAGGTAGTCAAGATACGGAAATTCCTGTCTTGCTTGTAAGATTCTCTGAATTCTTCAAAGAATTAAGTCCCAATATCAGTTATGTTAATTCCTTAAATTGGAATCTGTGGTTCTACTTCCAAAGGTACATAAGCTGTGTTATCAGGAGTATTGGCCAATGCCCACCTACTAAGTCCATCACCACTCTTACAAATATTTCCTGCTTTATGAACTATATTCATGTTACCTCTATATTCTTGAGTGTCTATTTGCCATCTCAACACATGTTTGTTGGGAGTTTTCATGTTAAGAAGTTATTTCACTTGATTGCAGTCAGTTATCACTTCAAAGCCACTGCCATCAAGATAATAGTGTAATTTCTCAAGTGTTCATACGTAACATAATCATTCCCTTTGGCTTGCACCTTATCTGGCTTCTGTTGGTTTGATCTTTCTTTAGATATAACAAACTGGTCCTTCTGTAGGTTTGTCATCAATAATTTGGACTTGATGTAGGGCTGCCCCTAATCCATCTTCACATGCATCAAAGTAAAATAGTAGGGTTCAGAGGGCCAGCTCATGAGCCAAATTTTAGATGAGCACGAGCAGGAATATACTTGTCAAAGACCTTGTATGAGCTGGCTCATGATGTGGTTTGTGGCTCGTAAAAATTGTTATTTTTAACTTATTTTTAAGTTAAAAATTAGTTGCAAATTCTGTGCACAGTCCGTGCGGATGCACCAGTTTAAGCGACTCCAGTCAAAACACTTCCTTTTTTGAGCAAACCACCACCCAACACATAAATATCATAATTTTTGACATCTTGATTAAACCATACAAAGATGCCCCCAACCTCATGTCACATAAACTACCTATACTCTCACTCTCATCGCAATCTAGTCCATAATGCTCCCCTCACTGTCATCTTAATCCTGCCCATCATATCTAATTTCCAAAATGCCCAGAACCTCTCAGAGACGCCAAGCCTTGAAGGACCTTGAGCTGATGTGGATGATCTCAAAGATTGATGAAAATCATCAGCACATAGCCAAATATCTTGGCCTTCCAACACTCCCAACATTTGGCTCAGCAATGTACCCATGATGGAGAATTGCGCTTACACGGCATTTTGGTACCTTGCCGTTGATCAGTGGATGAATTGGATCATGGAGTTTAACCATGCGAGTGATGAGCAAGCTCATGAGCTATCAAGATTGGTAGCTCATGACTTGGTACATGAGTCGTAAAATTGACAATCAAAAAAGAAGTGTAAGCAAAATCTTATGTGAGCGTGCGCAAAAGATTTGGCCGGGTTTAAGCCGTACTAATTTGAAAGGAATATTCCAGTCAGGCATGAGGAGTAAAGTTGCTTCTGTAAGAGCTTTTCTTATCTTCTAATAAGCTTTAATTCTTTCCTGTGTCATCTCAAATACTGTCTGTTGATCACAGATTCTATAGAGTGACCTGGCTAAAATTTCAAAGTCTTTCAGGTGTTTCCTGTAATAACTGACAAATCCAATAAAAGATGTCACTTCTTTCTTATTCTGCGGTATTTGCTTAAGTAAAACTGATTCCACTTTATTTTTGTCAATACACAAGCTTAAACCACAAACAATATGCTCTAAAGCTTTAAGTTCTTCAAAGCCGAAGTTGCATTTCTTGAGTGAAATTTTCATATTCACTCCTGCCACTTTTTCAAGTACTTTTGCAAGTCTTTCAAGGTGCAAAGACCATTAGTCTGAACATATGATTATATTATCAATATGAATAATGGGCCATCCCTCAGATAATTCTGTGGGGAAGATGGTATTCATCATTCTTGGATAATGTGATGGAGAATTTGTAATACCAAGTGGCATTCTAAGATACTCATAAGTACCACAATGAGTGATAATTTTAAGTAATATCTTAGCTTTGGGTATCAAAACACTTTGATTAAAGCCTTTCAATACATTCATGGATGTTATATACATGGCTTTAGACAATTGGGTCAGAGTGTCTTGTATTCTAGGAATTGGATACCTATCTGGAACTGCATAGGTATTCAGTGCTCTAAATTCTCCCATGATTCTAGATTTATCATTGTGCCAAGCAATAATAACAGGATTTTTCACTTCAAATTCCTCATTATGGCCTACTTTCCTTAGTACACCAAGCTGTATTAACGCTTTGGTATGATTTCCCAAGGCTTCTCTAGCTCTGCGACTTGCTGGGTAAGCTGGTCTTCTAAGTACTGGAGGATATGGTCTGTCAATATTAAGAGTAATATCAACTTCATGTCCTCTAATAGCGCCTAATGGCTCATTATCAGAAGCAAATGCATTCTTATATGTGTATAACACATCAATAAGCTCATGCTTCATCTTGGGTGATATTGATGGATCAATTTGTGCTTCAACAAGTTTTTTAGTTACAAATGTTTTCCTTATAATCATCTTTATTGGAAGATATTACTGATATTTGTTTGGGCATATTGGAAAGAGCAAATTTTTGTATTTTATTTTCTCCAATTGTAAAATATCTATCTGTCCTTATGGTTATTGATTTCAATACCATAAATATTCAAATAATAATTTCCAAGAATTATATGTTGAGATGTAAAATTGTCAATTACTACTATCTCTGTCTTCATTCTCATACTTCCTGCAGGATGTGGAAATGCAATATTAGTATTTAATATAGCCAAAGGGTACATATTATTACTGGAGCTACTAAATTGCACACTTTCTATAGGTAATAGATGGTTTCTCCATTCAGGGAGTATGACTTTAACGTAGTATTTGCCTATACAAGTGCAAAATGCTCCTGTGTCCAAATTGACCATAGCTTCAATGTCATTTATCAAGATTGATGTAATACAAGATGCTCCAGCAGTGTATCCTTTACCTCTAGCCAGTTTAGTCTTACACATTCTGGAATCTTGGATATAGATCAGGTTATAGCAATCCTCACTATACTGTGGTAAGTGAGTATGGACTTCTGTCAATTCAAATAAAGCTGTAATGTTTTCAATAGAATAATCTTCTACTGGTGTTTCCTCAAAGACTGCATAGTCTTGGTCAGATTCTTCTTTGTCTTCAGTACACTGAAATTCTTCAATGACTGCAGCATCATTGATTTTTGTCTTTTTCATGAAAGTGTTGGCTAAATGGGAGGTACTTCTACATTTATGACACTTCAATACAGGTCTTTCAGCTCTCTTAAATTCTTTGAAAATCCTTGGGATCATTTTGGACTCCATAGGTATTCTAATCCAGGTTTTACTGATTATTGTCCTAGTAATGATATCTTCCATGGCATTAATGTAGTCCCCTGATAGACAAGGCTCTACACATCTGCACTTTATAGAATTTTTTAGTTCTCCTCCAAATTTCCTTAATAGTTTCATATTAATCATAGAATCAGACATATCTGGGTGTAAAGCAGATAATCTGTCTTTCTGTTTCAGGAACCACATAAGTAGTCTATCTTTTTCTGAGTTAAGAATTTCACTTTCAAAAGCATTTTCCATTCTAAACCTTAAATAATTATTGGCCCATTTTTTTACTAATTCAGATTTCCACCAAGACCAATCATGTGAGACTTAGAGGTATTTTCATATACCCAAAATACCACAAATGGTAAATTAAGATAAAAATATAAATAAAATAAATTTATTTATATTATAAAAATAACAATTGAAATATAAATACAAATTTATATTTAAAAATCAAAATTTAATTATAATTTAAAAAAAAATTACAATAAAATTTAAAATTATGAAAATACATTTTTACTTGTAAAAATTAAGTAAAAATGAATTTTTAATAAAAATTATGAAATTAAAATATTTTTGGTAAAAAGTTATATAAAATATATTCTAGCTTTTTATCCAATAAATAAAAATAAAGAAATTATCACACCATTGTATTCCTCATAAAAAATAAAGTGGGGTCACCTCTGGATGAAATTTCTGTAACTCAACTCTAAATAAGCTTAAATCAGGTTTTTGGTATTTTTTGTATAAAAGAATATAAATCCTCAAGCCTTTAATTCAATTCACACCACATTTGGGTGTTAACCATCAATTTTTGTGTTAAAATTGACGTGTTGTGTTTAGTTTAGAAGTTATGAGGAATTGAAGTATTTTCAATTGAATTCAATTGAACTGTCAAAATGTGGGTATGTATTACATAAGTTAACTTTAATTTACATATGAGGTATCAATTATTACAAATGTGTAATTAAAAACTCAATTGAATTACATGATGAGGAATTAAAGAAAAAATAAATTGTAAAAATTTATTCTGGGGGGGAAAGGACACTCTAGCTCAAAGGGGGAGCTAGACCCCCAAATTCCTTGCTGAATGGCATGGGATGTCAAAATCCACGCAAAAGCTCATTACTTTTGGCCTGGAATTGAGTCACAGGGTCTGTGACTCAATTGATGATGAGGTTTTGATACCAACCAGGGTGGTTTTAACTGCTGCCAAGAGTAAAACTACCCTTAAGTTAAAGCAATGTTAGTGAAAACAGTTTTAACTGGTTTTTAAGCCTCTTACACAAATTCCTACGTGTTTTAAAGGCTCTAGACCAGGTATTTCTATAGTAATGGCTGATTTAAGGGTCTAAAATGGCTAAAAAGAGCAAAAAAATTTCTTAAGCCAGCCCTTTTTGGTCTAAACCAAGGTTCAATGATGCCATAATTTTATTTTCTGTTGTCAGAATTTTTTTCACGACTGACAAGAGTAAATTTTACTTTTGGAGTAAGAAAATTGAGGGCTATGAAAGAATGTCTTCTTTGCCCCACTTTTCTCTTCATGTTAGAATCTTTTCCTTTTTGTCACAGGGGCTCTTCGAAGTGAAGAGGGCCTGGCACTCAGTAAAGTGGGACTCACTTATGGAGGGCTCAAAGATAAGACAAGAATGGATACACTTAAGAGTGTGAATAATGAATTACTAAAAGAATAAAAATAAGAAAGCAGCAACAAAGAATAAGAGTAAGAAAAAGAAGAGCCAACCACAAACAAGTCCAAGTCCACTGTTTCAACCTGTCAGAATGGAAAGAGAAGGGTTAATAAGGATATGGCCACCCAACTCATACTGTACAGGCGAAGAAAGAAAAAAGGCAAAGACTAACTTAAGATTAAATAAATATAATACCCAAAAATATAAGGACAAGAATATTCAGATAATAATAAATCAACTAAATTAATTAACTGGGGAAAAGTCCCCAGGGGGGAGAAAGAGGGGCTGGTATATGTGAGAACCACCAGCCCTGATCCAGAGGAAGAATTTTCATGAGAATAATTGATGATTGAATTGAGTCTGGCCAATACAGGTCCTGTACAGCTGTACAGAACCTGTACAAGAGGTGTGGTGTATTTGAGTGATCATACAGTTCCATATTGGTGTATTGAAACTGTATTGGGTGAATCCAGCCTGTACAGGTATTGACAGGCTGTATTGAGGTACCAAGCTGTATGCATGTTTCAGAATGAAGATTGCTGAAACTGCATGCGGATGCAGATACTGGATTTGCTGATTTGGGGTGTTTGAGTGGGTGTATGAATGAATACCCTTACCCCTTATGGATGGTTGTTACAGTATCCCCCTCTTGAAACTGGTGGGCTCCTGAACACCATAATACCCTGCCACTGTTGAGTGACATCTCAATATCCCCACATTTTTTTAAGAAATTTTCTTTTTTTTAATTTTCTTTCCTCTTGACCATTATCCTGAAAATCCTTCATTACTTCTTCCCTGCCAAATTCAATTGATTCCCCCCTTTTTTTCCAAGTTTGAGTGAGTATTCCTTCAAGAGTATGCAATTCTTTTCTTTTGATTCAATCAGCCATGTCTTGGGATGTGGCCTTGGGATATATCCCAGAATAAAGGCCATTGAGCACTTGTGCTCAAAAATTGGTGCCCAATGAGTATATGACTTGTACTCCTTGGCCCAGACTTAATCCATTGAATGAACCTCCAAGGGGTCTTGTCCCCATGATCCAAGGAATTGGCCTCAGGCAGCCCTCCCAGTGGTTTTTGGACTGTGGCCTCCATCTTGAGTGATCTTGATGTATCTTGCTTTTTATGGCCTTTTTGGCCTTGCTGGGTGTTTTGGTGATTAGGGCAATTTTTTTGATTTTCCTGGGTTTTTGGCCATAATAGGCCTTTTTGATGTTTTGGGGTCCTACGGTCCGTGGGCCGTACGCCGCGGTCTGCGGTCCATGGGGGTTATTGGAGGCCCCCAGGACCAAAATGGAGCCCCTGGGCCCAAATTTGCTGGGGACCCAGGGTGACCAAGGGGCCCAAAAATGGCCCAATTCCAAATTTCACCATATATGGCCTGGATCCATTGAAGGGGTCCAGGACCATCAAGATCTTGGCCTCCCCCAAAGTTGCAGAGGAGGCCCTGGGTGATGAGTTCAGCCCCAAAGGGGTGTGAACCTTCACCTTAGAGGCTTTGAGGTGGGGCATAATTGAGTTATGGCCCCAGTTCCTTGAGTCAATTTTTTTTTTTTTGATGTGGAGTGGATTGATTCTGACGTCTTGAATCTTCTGCTTGCACTTTCTTCAGTTATGAGTTCCAAACTGACTGAACTCACTGAATCTTCCCCTTCTGCACCGCCACCGTCTGTTCTTCATGGTTCTGGCGTCTTCAGTCGATTGTCTTCTCCCTCCATGGCGTCTTCTGGCCATTTTGACCCCTCCCAAACATATGATGCGTTCAGAGCAGTTGAAGTTCTTGATCCTGCCTGTACTGAGTGTTTGGCCAGGGGGAAGGATTGCTTTCAACATTACAATCCTCGATCGTCAAAATGCCATTTCTGCTTTATTGGGAAGAAGCCATGCCGCCGTACCGGATCAACTTTGTCCCAGGTGAGGAGGCACTTATGGAGTAGGAAGGATGGGCCTTATGGGCAGGAATTCCCCATTCTTGAGGAACCTACCCCTGATGCCACTTCTGGATTTTCTCAATGTGAGTGATTTGCATTTCTTGGTTGAATTGATGCTGATATTTTGATGTAGTGACTGGTTCCAGGCAGAGGGATGTGGCCAGATGGACTAATGTTGGAGGGCCCATTCCAATTGGTGGTAGGCCCATCCACTACAGCGCAGAAATTCCCATTTCAAGGACCAATGCTGATGGAGTGGTGAAAGTAGTGAAGAAGCTTAGAAGAATTGTTGGTTCCCCATCAGATCCAGATGCTGAAGGAAGTGATGAGTTGGATGGTGAAGAAGTTCAAGTTATTCCTCATGCAAGTGGCCATCCATCCAGCAATTCCTCTTCTCAACCTCTTGCCAACCACAGATTCCAAAGCCAAGTGATTCCCAGCACTCCAAGAACCTTCCAACCAATGCTTGCTTCAATTCCTACAACCCTTCCTCCTCCATCACCAACTACTTCCCACACCACCAGGCCTGCCTTGAATCCAGCAGTAAGACCATCTCCAGTTCAACAGCCCAGAAACTCGCCCATAAACACCTCCCGTCAACTCCAACCTGTGGCCAGCTCCAGCAGAAGAAGAGATGGATTGTCCCCTTTGCCGTTTCCTGCCGCTCAAGTATTCCAAAGAAGAGAACGTTGGCCTATCCGGGTTACCAGAGAAGATCCCAACGCGGCTAGTGAAAATCAAGATGCTGTGGCCAGATTGTTCAGGAGAGTTGATAGAAATAGCAGAGAGGTGATTATGTATGCCAATGACAGGACGATTCCAGGTACTGCTTCTGAAGAAATGGCTGCAAAATTTGCCTGGTATGAAGATGAGTTGATAAATGATTTCCAGAGAACTTTTGATGACTTGGGTAGAGATAACTAGTTTCCTTTTCCTTGTTTGTGTTTGGCTTGCCTTCTATCCCCACTCTTATAAATACTAAAAAATGAAAAAATAATGGAACCTCCCAATACATGATTTGGGGAGGGGATGCTGCTGCTTTAAAGAAATAGAAGAAAGAAAATTATACAAGTAAAGAAAGAAAGAAAAATAAAAGAATAAGAGAAAATGAGAGTAAAGAAAGAAATAAAGAAAAAAAAATCCTGATGGTTGGTCCTTCTTGTGGTGAGTTGCTTGATTTTGGCCAATAAGTCTGAAAAAATGAAACCCAAGCATTTTGATGCTCACAGAGTGGCCAAGGTAATGTTTCACAAGAAGTAGAACCCTCAGGGATGCATACCAGGAGATGGAACTTACTTTCATAACTTCCACTCCCCACCAAGCACCATAAAACTGAAAAGAATTGCCATAAATGACTTCTGAAATGAATTGCCGTAAATGACTTGAAGTAATGAATGTCTTGAATTATGATGATTGGCATAAATGAAATGATAATAAAGAAAGAAATGAAAAATAAATAAAGAAAACATTGGGCCATATCTTGATAAGGTCCAAATGGAGGGTATTGATGTTGTATGCTTCCTGAACCTGTCCAAAGAAATGACAAGTGCTCACAAAGTGGCCAAGGTGATGCTTACAACAACATATTGGTAGAATACCCCCTTAAAGGTGCATGCCAGGAGAGGAACTTACTTTCATAACTTCTTCTCCCCACCAAGCACCATAAATCAAACTCTTGAGGTATTTGGACCAGGCTTGTCTGGATGCAATGAATGGAAATCCTTGACAAGGTCTGGTGAGTTGGTAAGGTTGGAAGATGGTTCCCAAGTGGTTCTTTCTGGGTCTTCACTGAATCCTTTCCACTCTACAAGATACCATAATTTACCTCTCTTGAGTTTTGAGTCCAGAACCTGAGCCACTTCCCATTCTTCTTGCTCCTCCACTAGAACTGGTGGTGGCGGCAATTGATGACGATTTGGGATAGTTGAATGCTTGACTGGTTCTAATAAGGACACATGGAATACAGGGTGAACTGTCTTCCATTGCTGAGGCAACTTGAGGTGATATGCATGGCTGCCAATCTTCTTCAGAACTTCAAAGGGTCCCAACCATCTTTCTGATAATTTCTTGGTGGGTCTTGTTGTCTTGATGTTCTTGGAAGCTAGCCATACTTTGTCCCCAGGTTGGAAATCAGGTGGAATTGCCCTATTTCTATCTGCATACTTCTTGAATCTCCTTATTGCTGACTCTAATTCCTCTTTGACAACTTGCTGTACTGATTGGAGTTTTGTTGATAGCTTTCCAGCAGGTGAGTCTTGAGAAATATGGATTGAGTCAAAGCTGGGATTTCTTCCATAAATGGTGAAAAAAGGTGATTGCTTGGTTGATGAATGTTCTGCATTATTATAGGCAAATTCAGCCAGAGGGAGCCAGGTTTGCCAGTCATCTTGATGATAGCTGACATACATCCGAAGGTACTGTTCTAGTATCTGATTTACCCTCTCTGTCTGTCCATCTGTTTCAGGGTGAAATGCAGTTGACAGGTCTCTTGATATCTTGAGCTGCTGACATAACTGGGTCCAGAATGATGAAACAAATAAGGAACCTCTATCACTAACAATACTTACTGGAAGGCCATCTTTGGAAAATACATGACTAATGAAGATTTGAGCTAAGTCCAGTGCAGTGATTGTGCCATAAGTTGGAATGAATATTGCCATTTTTGAGAATCTGTCTACGATTACTAAGATTGAGTCAAAGTTGTTTGACAGAGGCAATTGAGTGATGAAGTCCATTGATAATGAATTCCAAGGACCAGATGGAATTTGAAGAGGCTTGAGTAATCCAAACTTCTTATGGTGGATGTTCTTGTTTCTTGAACATTGCTGACATGAGGACACATAGTCCTTGATGATTTGATTCATGCCAGCCCAATAAAAATCCCTCTTGATGAGCTTGAGGGTCTTCTCCTGGCCAGGATGGCCAGCCAATGGTGAATCATGACGCCTTTGAAGAATGTCCAATTGAACTTCATGATTGCTTGGAATAACTACTCTATCTTTGAACAATAATAATCTTGCTTGAGGTTCAAGAGAATAGTCTGGGACTGATTCTCCTCTTGCTAATTTCTTGAGGATCTCCTTATAGTCTTTGTCTTGCCATACTTGTCTTTGAATCTGATCAACTAAATCTGAGAACATTTCAGCTTTTATGGAAAAGAATCTTGACTCTTGAATTTCATTTTGCTTGAGAACTTGATGAAAGTTTTGAGGATTCTTGCTGATGAAATCCACCCCCCTCTCTGGGTACACGTCGTCCCGACGTGACAAGGCATCTGGTAAAGTGGCCAGCCTGCCTGGGCGGTAAGTGATAACAAAGTGAAATTCAGACAAAAATTCAGCCCAACGGGCTTGACGACGAGTAAGGACTTTAGAAGACATAAAATATTGGAGAGAACAATGGTCTGTCAAGACCTCAAAGGAATCAGAAAGAGAAAGGAGAAAGGCTCTCCAGCGCTTGAGAGCCCAAACTATGCCAAGGAGTTCCTTGTCATGAATTTCATAGTTGAGCTCAGCTGGTAAGAGCTTGCGACTATCAAATGCAATGGGATGCTTTCCTGAGTCATTCACCTGACTCAGTACAGCACCCAAGGCATAATCAGAGGCATCAGTCTCTACAATGGTTGGAAGAGAAGGATTAAAGTGAGAAAGGATAGGAGCAGAGGTGAAAGCTTCTTTGAGTGCTTGAAACTGACTAAGAGCTTCCTCATTGAAGATGAAAGGAGAATCTTTTTTGAGAAGGGAAGTGAGAGAAGTGATTTTTTTGGAATAATTTTTAATGAAATGACGATAAAAATTGGCAAAGCCAAGAAAAGATTGAAGAGCCTTGATGTTTTTGGGCTGAGGCCAATTGAGGACTTGCTGAACTTTTGAAGAATCCATCTTGAGGCCATCACTTGAAACAACATAGCCCAAGTATTCCACACTTGAGGCATGGAATACACACTTGGAGGCTTTGGCAAACAGATTATTGTCCCTCAGTCTTTGGAGGACAGAGGCCACATGTTTGACATGTTCCTCCTCAGAACTGGAAAAGACCATAATATCATCTAAATAAACCACAACAAACACATCCAAAAAATCTGCAAAGATATCATTTACCAGATTTTGGAAAGAAGCAGGAGCATTGGTCAAACCAAATGGCATGACCAAATACTCATAACTGCCATATTTGGTTCTAAAGGCAGTTAAGTGCTCATCCCCCTCTTTGATTCTCAGAAGGTTATATGCACCACGCAAATGTATCTTGGAGAAGATAGTGGAACCATTGAATACGGTAAGAAGCTGGTTCATGGGAGGAACAGGGTATCTGTTCTTCCTAGTGACAGCATTGAGTTTGCGGTAGTCAACACACAAACGGAGACCTCCATCCTTTTTCTTGACAAAAAGGACAGGTGCTCCTGTTGAAGAGGAGCTTGGTCTAATGAAACCTTTCTCTACATTCTCTGAAATGTAGGCCCGCAGTGTTTCTGACTCTTGATTTGATAATGAGTAGATAACACCAATTGGAGGTAGAAGACCCTCCAATTTGATATGGTGATCACAGGCGCGGTGTGGAGGAAGTTTCTCTGCTTTCACCTTGGAGAATACATCCAAATATTGGTGATAAGCAGGAGGAACAACCTTCAACACAGTTTCAATTTCTTCTGGCTCTTCCTCCTCATCCCACTGCTCCTCCAGGGATGCATGAAAAGATAAGGGGGGAAGGTCCATATCCCCTTGGAAGAGATGAAGTGAAGATATGGCAACATCTTCTCCAACATCCTTTATCTCTTTGAAGACTTCATCTCTTGATGGAAGTAATGACTGAGAGGGAATCATGGAAGGGATATGGACAGAAGAAGGGATGGAAGGTGTCTTAAGTTCACCAGCCAGAGCAACACTGTTGACAGCAGTGGCTAAGTCATTACTAGTAGAAGGAATAATACCACTAGAATCCTTATGATTAGAATCATAGGTGATCAATCCATTTTTCCAATCAATAATGGGATTGAAATGGTAAAGGAAATCATAGCCCAATATCAGGTCTTCTCCTTTGGGTGAATCTATGATAAAGAAATCCCATTCAAAGCTTGGGAAGGAAGGCAAGTCAACTACCCACTTGGTATAATGGGTGATGAACAAGGCAGGGGATTCATTAGAATCCAAAATGAAAAGAGGAATCTTTTCAGGGAGCTCTGACAGAGTCAATGAGTACTTGAGAACAAAATTCTTTGCAATAAAAGAGTTTGTAGCACCAGAATCAATGAGAATACTATAAAAAATATCAGAGACAGAAGAAAAAATAAGAAATTTTAAAGATTTCTTAACACTAGTATTCAGAGTGCACAATTGTGCTCTTGAAGGAAATAAGTGAGAACCATTGAACACATCATGATCCCCACTCAGGCTTTTCCCTGCTTGCTAGGGAAGCCTTTTGATGATGACCCAGGCTTGTTCTGAGGTCTCTTGAAGCATTTTTCAATTGGGTGTTTGCCACCACAATAAGTACACAACCCTGCTTGAATCCTCCTCTCCTTTTCAGAACCGATTAATTTATTGTCCTTATTGAGGAGAGCAGCATGGGGTTTGTCCTTTGAAGATTGAAATTGCTTGCCCTTCTTATTCTTCTTCTGGTGAGGCCTCTTTGAAGATGAGTTTTGAGGAGGCCTAGACTGATTGGATCCAATGACTGGAGGCTTCTTTTCTTGATTGCCACCCTTTTCCTTTTGCCTCTCATGATATCTTGTGTCTAATTCTAGAGTGACATCCATAAGTTCTTGAAGAGTATCAAAAGTTCCAGGGTGAGAAGCCAACTGATCCAATAATCTTGATGCCAATCCTCTTCTGTAAACATGGATATAAGCTCTTTGCCCCCAATCTCCAATTCTTGACATTAAGCTCCTGAAATCTGCTATGTACAAGGAAACATGACCACTTTCCTTCATCCTCAAATTGTCCAACTCTTGTTCAGCTTTCCTGACTTCATTGGGATCACCAAACAGAGTGAATAATTGAGATTCAAACAATGGCCAATTATTGAGGAGGTAGGAAGGGTCTTCATTGGAAATATTTGAGAGGTAAGGTTCAATCCATTTGCCAGCTCTACCAGTGAGAAAAGAAGTTGAGTAAAGAACTTTCTTCCTGTCAGAGAAGAAATTTGCTGGATCATTATGGAAAATTAGTTGACAGGATTGGATAAATCCTCTCAACTTATGAGCTTGAGTACCATCAAAAGAATCAGGTGCCTTCATGGATGGAGTCTTGAAAGCAGGGGCTTTGGAACTGTCCCTGGGAGCAACTGCTTGAGTGAGTTGCCCCATGAACTGAGTCATCTGCTCCATCATCTTGAGGAGACTTGGATCAGTTTGAGAGACAAGAGGTTGACTAGAAAGGGCTAGATTAGAACCCTGAGGCACCTCTGGAGCATTTGCCAAGGCATCTGCCACTTCAGTTTCCCCAGAATCTTCCTCTTCCACAGACTCTTCCCGCTCTTCATCTTCAACTTCCCCTTGTGTTGCTCTTGCACCTTCAGACATGCCAGGGTAGCCACCCAAAAGTCCAGAGAAAGATCTTGATCTTCTAGATTTCATTCCACCTCTTCTTGAGGGTGCTGCTCCTTCCATTGGTGGTCCTCTGTCTAAATTTACACTCAGTTGATGAACTGATGGTGTGCGGTCAAGAGGAGCCCTTGCTGTAGGAGTGAGAACAGCTTGAATTCTTTGGGATCTAGTATTTTTGGCTGGGGGACTATGCTGAACTGGCATTTTGAAATAATGAAATAAAACTTGATGGTATTAAGAAGAATAATCAAATTTGGCCAAATCAATCACAATAAAATCTTGATGAATCTTGAGGAATCAATTCAAATCTTGAGGAATCAAATTCAATCAACAGTCAAATAAATTCAATCAATCAACAATCAAATCAAATCAAATATCAATAATCTTGAGGAATTCAATAATCAATCAATATTCAATCAATAATCAATCAATAAGTGTCTTCAATATGAAATCAAGTCTTGAGGAATCAATCAATCAGTTCAAAATCTTCAGAAATCAATTCAATATCTTTAGAGTTCAAAGTCAATAAATCCAATAAATCCTGAATCAATAACCCAAATGAATCCCAATGAATAATCCAATCAATTAAACCAATCAATAATTCCTAGATAAAACCTGAATAAGAACACAGAAAAAAAAAATTTGATTGATAAAATAAAATGAAGTGATGAAATGGTCAGAAATGATTAAGAAAAGAAAAAGAATCAATTTTCATAAGAATGAAATGAGTGAGATGAAAAATTGATAAGAGAGAAAAATCATGATCATTAAGAATCATAAAGTCATTAAGAGATCATAATTTGATGAATAAAAGGAAATGAATATAAATGAATGAAAAGAAAGAATCAAATATGAGTTAATTAATTTAATGTCACAGGGGCTCTTCGAAGTGAAGAGGGCCTGGCACTCAGTAAACTGGGACTCACTTATGGAGGGCTCAAAGATAAGACAAGAATGGATACACTTAAGAGTGTGAATAATGAATTACTAAAAGAATAAAAATAAGAAAGCAGCAACAAAGAATAAGAGTAAGAAAAAGAAGAGCCAACCACAAACAAGTCCAAGTCCACTGTTTCAACCTGTCAGAATGGAAAGAGAAGGGTTAATAAGGATATGGCCACCCAACTCATACTGTACAGGCGAAGAAAGAAAAAAGGCAAAGACTAACTTAAGATTAAATAAATATAATACCCAAAAATATAAGGATAAGAATATTCAGATAATAATAAATCAACTAAATTAATTAACTGGGGAAAAGTCCCCAGGGGGGAGAAAGAGGGGCTGGTATATGTGAGAACCACCAGCCCTGATCCAGAGGAAGAATTTTCATGAGAATAATTGATGATTGAATTGAGTCTGGCCAATACAGGTCCTGTACAGCTGTACAGAACCTGTACAAGAGGTGTGGTGTATTTGAGTGATCATACAGTTCCATATTGGTGTATTGAAACTGTATTGGGTGAATCCAGCCTGTACAGGTATTGACAGGCTGTATTGAGGTACCAAGCTGTATGCATGTTTCAGAATGAAGATTGCTGAAACTGCATGCTGATGCAGATACTGGATTTGCTGATTTGGGGTGTTTGAGTGGGTGTATGAATGAATACCCTTACCCCTGATGGATGGTTGTTACACTTTTATAATTAGTTTAAACACTGTTAAACCAATCAATAAAAGATTCCAACCACCCTTTTTAAAACATTTTTGAACCTTCTAACCACGTGAAAAAATCACTATAATCATTTTTTGTAACTCTTATAATCATTTTTACCCTTGAACCACCCCAAAAGTGAATTAAAGCATCTTTCATCACTGTTAACTTTGTCACTTTGTTTTTAAATTCACTCTGGTCACTTTTGGGCGTGTTTTCTCTTTAAAATATCTTTTTAAAGACTTTTTTCTTTAATTAATTTCTTGCAGTCCTTTTCTCAATTAATTCCAATTGAAATTGCTCTTGAAGAAATTTCTTTTGTAGCCTTAAATATCTCTTGTATAGTATTTTTGGATAAATCTTTATTGTTGGTAAAACAATAAATTTTTATTATATTATTTTTTCATACTTATAAGGTTGAAAACAATAAAATTGGCGTGTTTTCTCTGAAAAAAAAACAATTTCTTACTATTTTTAAATAATTCTACCTTATACAAATTTTGAGGACAGGAAAAGTACTTTATATTTTATCAAATTTTCATATCCACACCTTACAAATCATGTTTTTCATGACTTGTCTCATTTTGTAATACCATTTCTTTGCAGTTCTGGTAGACAAAGCCTGTAATTTACCCATCATAATTTCATCAGGCATATGAAACTCTTCTTGCAACATACCAATTGTTCTTATGAACCCAGTATGGTTGTATTCCCCTTCACCAGAGAATGTTTTCCATTCTTCTAATCTGGGAATATCTTTTGCAGATATTTCATTTTCTCCTAGAAAAGGGGTCAAACTTCCTTTCACAGAAAGTTTTTCTTCAGTCAAAGGTG
This sequence comes from Austropuccinia psidii, assembly GCA_023105745.1. NCBI lineage: Eukaryota > Fungi > Basidiomycota > Pucciniomycetes > Pucciniales > Sphaerophragmiaceae > Austropuccinia > Austropuccinia psidii. The sequence goes on from JALGQZ010000001.1 coordinate 29,884,046, forward strand.
TGGAATTTCTGGGCATATGTGTACTTGGTTCATAATTTTTATGAATTCTTTCCACATGTGCTAGTATTTCATCTTTTAATTTCTGCCTCTCACTGTCACTTCTTGCTAGATTTGTGGCAAATTTATTGGTATGCTCAATTATTTCTAAAACATGATTTGTTAGAAATGTAAGTTGTTCATTAATGGTTGTGGTGTAAATTTCTTACATTTCATAATCTTGAACTTGACATTTTCTCTCAATTCTGTCACATTTATTCAAAATTATATCAAGTCTGTCAATTGTAGACTTATGAAATTCAGCAGAAGCTCTTTAATTTTTTAAGTCATTAATATCACATGTTACTTTAGTTATCTTTGAATCAATTTTACCAAGTTATTCATTAATACTAGTATTAACAAATTGTATTTCTTGTATCATTTGCATGGAAAATTCCTGTTCATCCTTTCCTGCTCCTTAGCTGTTAATTACATAAGGGTTCTAGTCATATTGAAAGTACTGTCCACTTCTGAAGGCTCCAATTTGGGGATCCTGTCCCCTTGTGGGTAAGTTTTGTGCCAATTGGCTTTTCGTATGCCTTTTCCTTGATTGCTCTTGGGACCTCTCTGCTTCTTCTGAAGTTCCTTGGGCTTTTCTTTGTACATTTCTGGAGCTGGTTTGGACCTTCCTTCTCCAAGGCTGGAGTCATTTCCAACTCTTTCTTCTGGTCTATGGATAAAAGACTTTGGTTCTTCAACCAATTCTTTATATTTTTGACCTTTTCTTTGCAAGACAATGGGCTCCATACTCCTAAGAGTTCTATGGTCTTCTCCTGACCCAAAAAGCTCTTGATGTGTAAGTAGGAGTTCATGGCCCCCTTCCAAACGCTTTGGCATGTTTCCTACTCCTCTTCTTTGGCTTCTCTGAACCAGTTTCTGTACTGGGACTGATATATTTCTATTGCTGCAACTTGGAAATGGTTCATCCCTTAAAATATTACCTTCAATCAGTTCAGGCTCAGAGTTCACATCAAAGTTTGTGGGTACAGACCTTGGGGAATGGGGGGAAACTCTGGCATCCTCCAGACATCTCTTTCTTGAGGAAGACTTGCCATATATGGATTTGGTCTTGCCTCTTCCTCGTCCACATCCATCTGGTTGGACTGAATATTTGCTTCCATTTCTGGTATGTACCATTTGTATGTCAATTTCAGAGAAAATGAAAGATAAAGACAGAAAACACACCTTTTGGTGGTTGTTTGGCTTGTTCTCTTATAAATAAAGTGCCTCTTTTGGAAATTTGAACTTCAATTCTTTCTTCATATTCCGCTTCTGAAGATTCTGGACTAGTAATGTATCTCTTACTGAGATTATTATCAGCTGCACTATATTTTATTAAAAACACTAAAAAAATTAATAAAAGAACGAAATTTATTATTTTTTATGCTTATAAAATATTTTTAAGATTTTTTGTAAGTTTTATTATTTTTGAATATTAAAAAAATGATTCTTTTTAAAGAAAAAAATGAAAATTTAAGATTTTTAATGTGAAATTAATTAAGAGTAACTCAAAGAATAACTTTATGAATATTTCAATGTGAAAAAGCCACATGTGAAAACAGTATAAAATTAAACCAAATTTCTCAATGAAAAATATTTCAAAGACATTTTCAAAAATAAAAATAATTTTAACTTTAAATTGGAAGAAAAAAATTATTCAATTAATCTATTTTAAAACTTAAGATATATCAATTGAGGGTACAAGGTTCAAAAAACATGGCAAGGTCCCCAAATGTAAGGTGTGTCTCTGAGACTGCTGATAATATTACTACTAATCAAAAGTACTATGACTGTCCTTATCAAATACAATAATAAAAATTATTATAAAAAGAATTAAATAATTGATTAATTAATTATTTCTTTTACTTCTTATACACTACTAGTGATTATAAAAGTAAGCAGTAATTGTCTACAAGAATCAATTACAAGAAGTATTTAAATGATAAAACCTTTTTATTGAAATAATAAAATTAATTCAAAATATGATTATCTTTTTCAAGAATAATTATAATTATAATTCTTGAAGAAAACAAATTCTAGAGAAAAACTTTAACAATTAATAATAAATCATTCACTAATATTCAGTGAACCTTGGGAAGAATATGTTACAGATATTTGGCAGATAATTGTGAATTAAAGAGATCAAAATTGATATATAACAAGATTACAACAATATATAGTTTCTTTTCTATGATTTCACATATTTCTGATTGATACTTAAAGATTTAAAACACTTAAGAAGAGTTTTAACTAGTTCTTACTTGTTGGTAATAATGGTGTGATTGGATAATAAGATAATTTGGAAAAACAGAAAGAGGAGGCCTCTTTTAAGTCAAATACAGCTCACAGAGGCATTCCATGGACAAAAATGAAAAACAAGTGAGTGAGAAAACAATAATCCTTTTTGGATTATTGATTGAATCATTTTTTGTCATGTAAGATTATCATAATTACTTAATTGATGCTTTTACATGACTACAAACCCATTTATGGTTAAAAATAAAAGGATTGAAAACTGAAAATCTTCTTTTATTTCAAAATGAAAATCAATTTCTCAAATTTATCAATTTTATTAGAATTTCCATCACAGGTTGTATTTTCTGTGAATTTTGAAGATTAAGTATTTCATGTGGGATCATCAGAAATGGTCTGTAAGTAAAACTTTTAATTTCAATTATGAAACCATAATTCTTTTTGTTTTCTTCATAATTAATAACATTTTCCATTGGTCCTGAAGGCTTCAGAAAGAAGAATTAAGAATTGTATCTTTAATGAACTTTTGATGTTTTTAGCTCATTTCTACATAGAATTACAAATATCACAGTATGACAGGTTGCTATGAGGTAGATCAATGGATACTAGTCCAAAAATAATTTTAATTACTCTTTTAAGGCTTATCCATGGAAAATCATTAAGAATTGACATGCTTACAGGAGTCTATGTTGCTCTTTACCTCTCTGACACGTCAAAAAAGTAGCTTATTTGCAATTTTCTTATGATTGAATGAGAGTTGAACTTGCTAACTAGGTTCCCAAAGGTTTTTGGTATACTAAATGGGCCATTATGAGACATGGATTCAAGATTTAAAGCTATCCATTCCTCAGAGGCGTCAGAAGTTGGGTACCCTGGCTCTATTTGATTTCTTTTGTCCCCTTTAGCTATTTTTATGTCAAAAGTAGAATTTCAGGCTTAAATATTGATATCCACTATGGGTGTATGAAAACTGTATGTAATAATACCATACGATTAAGTCCCAAAAGCATGCATATCACAATTCTTGGTGTATATGTAACATGGGATTTCTCACATTCCCATTATTTTGGCGTGAAATTGAGAAAAATAAAAATTTTCACAATTCTTTTATGTTGTATTGTCACAGGGGCTTTTCTAAGTGAAGAGGGCCTGGCACTCAGTAAACTGGGATTTACTTATGGAGGGCTCAAGATATGGTAAATTGGAAAATACTCTTAAGAGTGTGATGAGATGAAAATACTAAATAAAGAAATCTAAGAAAGCAGCAACAAAAATAATAAGAGTAAGAAATAGAAGAGCAAACCACAAAAAAGGCCAAGTACACTTTTTCAACCTGTCAGAATGGAAAGATAAGGGTTAATAATGATATGGACACCCAACTCATATTGTACAGGCAAAGAAAGAAAAAAGGCTAGGACTAACTTGAAATCAAATAAATATAGTACCCAAAATAAGGATAAGAATATTCATAAAATAATAAATAAACTAAATTAATCAACTGGGGAAAACCCCCAGGGGGAGAAAGAGGGGCTGGTATATGTGAGAATCACCAGCCCTGATCCAGACAGCAAATTTTCATGAGAATAATTGATGATTGAATTGAGTCTTTCCAATACAGTTCCTGTACAGCTGTACAGGATCTGTACAAGAGGTGTGGTGGTATTGAGTGATCATACAGTTTCAGGTTGGTTTATCCAAACTGTATTGGTTAATTCCAACCTGTACAGAAGTTTACAGGCTGTATTGATGAACCAGACTGAAGGCATGTTTCAGCAAAGAAGATTGCTGAAACTGAATGCTTATACACACAGTGGATTTTGTGGTTTGACGTGTTTGAGTGGGTGTAAGTATGAATAATCTTACCCCTGACTAGTGGCTGTTACAGGTATTGATGATGTGGTGTTTGAGTACTTTCCATATTACCACCTCATGGAGTTAATTTAAGCTTATTCACTCTATGGAGCTACCCTAGGTGAATTTTTGTGTGGAATCCAAATCTGGCCTTAAATCAATGGATTTACTTACTCACAAAAAATTTGTTCATCTTTTCTCACATAAAAAATGTTGAATTTTGAATATATGCATAACTTATGGGTTATGCATGGTTCAAAATTTGTAATTTTCAAGATAATTGTGGCCTATTTGGGTATGTAAAATATACCTCAAGGCTCACAGCCTATATTCATGTTTATAGAAGAGGCTTGGCCTCAAGGCTGTTGGACCAATTGGCTTCTCACCCTGGAAACTTCGATAGCCTTCAAGAACTCATGGACGTCACTTTGAAATTTTATACCACGTACCATGACAGGCAGAAGGAAAATGGTAGGCATCAAGAAAAGAAGCCTCCAATCATTGGATTCATCCCCTCCAAGCTTCCCCAAGATTCATCTTCAAAAAGGCTTGATCACAGAAAGAACAAGAAGGGGAAGAATTTTCAAGTAGTCAAAGAAAAGCCTCATTCTTCTCTCCCCAATAAGTACAACAAATCAATTTCTTCTCAAAAGGTGAGGAGGATGAAAGACGTTTTATGGACGTATTGTGGTGGAAAGCACCCAATTTGAAAATTCTTCAAGAGGCTTCCCTAGCAAGAAGGGAAAAGCCTGAATGGGGATCATGATGTTGTCACAGGGGCTCTTCGAAGTGAAGAGGGCCTGGCACTCAGTAAACTGGGACTCACTTATGGAGGGCTCAAGGATAGGATAAGATGAGATACTCTTAAGAGTGTTAAAGATGAATTACTAAAAGGATGAGTATAAGAAAAGCAGCAACAAAAGAAATAAGAAGAAGAAAATATAAGAGCCAACCACAAACAAGTCCAAGTCCACTGTTTCAACCTGTCAGAATGGAAAGAGAAGGGTTAATAAGGATATGGCCACCCAACTCATACTGTACAGGCGAAGAAAGAAAAGAGGCAAAGACTAACTTAAGATTAAATAAATATAATACCCAAAATATAAGGATAAGAATATTCAGTTAATAATAAATCAACTAAATTAATTAACTGGGGAAAAGTCCCCAGGGGGGGAGAAAGAGGGGCTGGTATATGTGAGAATCACCAGCCCTCATCCAGAGAAGAATTTTCATGAGAATAATTGATTGTTGAATTGAGTCTGGCCAATACAGGTCCTGTACAGCTGTACAGGACCTGTACAAGAGGTGTGGTGTATTTGAGTGATCATACAGTTTCATACTGGTGTATTGAAACTGTATTGGGTGAATCCATCCTGTACAAGTATTGACAGGCTGTATTGATGTACCAAACTGTATGCATGTTTCAGAATGAAGATTGCTGAAACTGACTGCTGATGCAGATACTGGATTTGCTGATTTGAGGTGTTTGAGTGGGTGTATGAATGAATACCCTTACCCCTGATGGATGGTTGTTACAGTATCCCCCTCTTGAAACTGGTGGGCTCCTGAACACCATAATACCCTGCCACTGTTGAGTGGCATCTCAATATCCCCACATTTTTTCAAAGAATTTTCTTTTTAAATTTCTTTCCTCTTGACCATTATCCTGAAAATCCTTTATTACTTCTTCCCTGCCAAATTCAATTGATTCCCCCCTTTCTTTTCAAATTTGAGTGAGTATCCCTTCCAGAGTATGCAATTCTTTCTTTTGATTCAATCAGTCATGTCTTGGGATGTGGCCTTGGGATATATCCCAGAATAAAGGCCATTGAGCACTTGTGCTCAAAAATTGGTGCCCAATGAGTATATGACTTGTACTCATTGGCCCAGACTTAATCCATTCAATGAACCTCCAAGGGGTCTTGTCCCCATGATCCAAGGAATTGGCCTCAGGCAGCCCTCCCAGTGGGTTTGGACTGTGGCCCCCATCTTGAGTGATCTTGATGTATCTTGCTTTTTATGGCCTTTTTGGCCTTGCTGGGTGTTTTGGTGATTAGGGCAATTTTTTTGATTTTTTGGGTTTTTTGGCCATAATAGGCCTTTTGATGTTTTTGGGATCCTACGGTCCGCGGTCCGTACGCCGCGGTCCGTGGTCCGTGGTCCGCGGTCCGTGGGCCGTGGTTCGCGGTCCGTGGGCCGTACGCCGCGGTCCGCGGTCCGTGGGGGCTATTGGAGGCCCCCAGGACCAAAATGAAGCCCCTGGGCCCAAATTTGCTGGGGACCCAGGGTGACCAAGGGGCCCAAAATTGGCCCAATTCCAAAATTCACCATATATGGCCTGGATCCATTGAAGGGGTCCAGGACCATCAAGATCTTGGCCTCCCCAAAGTTGCAGGGGAGGTCCTGGGTGATGAGTTCAGCCCCAAAGGGGTATGAACCTTCACCTTAGAGGCTTTGAGGTGGGGCATAATTGAGTTATGGCCCCAGTTCCTTGAGTCAAATTTCTTTTTCTTGATGTGGAGTGGATTGATTCTGACGTCCTGAATCTTCTGCTTGCACTTTCTTCAGTTATGAGTTCCAAACTGACTGAACTCACTGAATCTTCCCCTTCTGCACCGCCACCGTCTGTTCTTCATGGTTCTGGCGTCTTCAGTCGATTGTCTTCTCCCTCCATGGCGTCTTCTGGCCATTTTGACCCCTCCCAAACATATGATGGGTTCAGAGCAGTTGAAGTTCTTGATCCTGCCTGTACTGAGTGTTTGGCCAGGGGGAAGGATTGCTTTCAACATTACAATCCTCGATCGTCAAAGTGCCATTTCTGCTTCATTGGGAAGAAGCCATGCCGTCGTACCGGATCAACTTTGTCCCGGGTCAAGAGACACTTGTGGAGTAGGAAGGATGGGCCTTATGGGCAGGAATTCCCCATTCTTGAGGAACCTACCCCTGATGCCACTTCTGGATTTTCTCAATGTGAGTGATTTGCATTTCTTGGTTGAATTGATGCTGATATTTTGATGTAGTGACTGGTTCCAGGCAAAGGGATGTGGCCAGGTGGACTAATGTTGGAGGGCCCATTCCGATTGGTGGTAGGCCCATCCACTACAGCTCAGAAATTCCCATTTCAAGGACCAATGCTGATGGAGTGGTGAAAGTAGTGAAGAAGCTAAGAAGAATTGTTGATTCCCCATCAGATCCAGATGCTGAAGGAAGTGATGAGTTGGATGGTGAAGAAGTTCAAGTTATTCCTCATTCAAGTGGCCATCTATCCAGCAATTCCTCTTCTCAACCTCTTGCCAACCCCAGATTCCAAAGACAAGTGGTTCTTAGCACTCCAAGAACCTTCCAACCAATGCTTGCTTCAATTCCTACAACCCTTCCTCCTCCATCACCAACTATTTCCCACACCACCAGGCCTGCCTTGAATCCAGCAGTAAGACCATCTCCAGCTCAACAGCCCAGAAACTCACCCATAAACACCTCCCGTCAACTCCAACCTGTGGCCAGCTCCAGCAGAAGAAGAGATGGGATGTCCCCTTTGCCGTTTCCTGCCGCTCAAGTATTCCAAAGAAGGGAACGTTGGCCTATCCGGGTTACCAGAGAAGATCCCAACGCGGCTAGTGAAAATCAAGATGCTGTGGCCAGATTGTTCAGGAGAGTTGACAGAAATAGCAGAGAGGTGATTATGTATGCCAATGACAGGACGATTCCAGGTACTGCTTCTGAAGAAATGGCTGCAAAATTTGCCTGGTATGAAGATGAGTTGATAAATGATTTCCAGAGAACTTTTGATGACTTGGGTAGAGATAACTAGTTTCCTTTTCCTTTTTTGTGTTTGGTTTGACTTCTATCCCCACTCTTATAACTACTAAAAAATAAAAAATAAAAAAGATAATGGAACCTCCCAATACATGATTTGGGGAGGGGATGCTGCTGCTTTAAAGAAATAAAAGAAAGAAAATTATACAAGTAAAGAAAGAGAGAAAATAATAAGAGAAAATGAGAGTAAAGAAAGAACTAAAGAAAAATTCCTGATGGCTGGTCCTTCTTGTGGTGAGTTGCTTGATTCTGGCCAAGGAGTGTCTGAAAAATGAAAACCAAGCATTTGATGCTCACAGAGTGGCCAAGGTGATGTTTTACAAGAAGTAGAACCCTCAGGGATGCATACCAGGAGATGGAACTTACTTTCATAACTTCCACTCCCCACCAAGCACCATAAAACTGAAAAGAATTGCCATAAATGACTTCTGAAATGAATGGCCATAAATGACTTCTGAGATGAATTGCCATAAATGACTTGAAGTAATGAATGTCTTGAATTATGATGATTGGCATAAAATGAAAAGATAATAAAGAAAGAAACATTGGGCCATATCTTGATAAGGTCCAAATCGGAGGGTATTGATGTTGTATGCTTCCTGAACCTGTCCAAAGAATTGACAAATGCTCACAAAGTGGCCAAGGTGATGCTTACAACAACATATGGGTAGAATACCCCCTTAAAGGTGCATGCCAGGAGAGGAACTTACTTTCATAACTTCTTCTCCCCACCAAGCACCATAAAATCAAACTCTTGAGGTGTTTGGACCAGGCTTGTCTGGATACAGTGAATGGAAATCCTTGACAAGGTCTGGTGAGTTGGTAAGGTTGGAAGCTGGTTCCCAAGTGGTTCTTTCTGGGTCTTCACTGAATCCTTTCCACTCTACAAGATACCATAATTTACCTCTTTTGAGTTTTGAGTCCAGAACCTGAGCCACTTCCCATTCTTCTTTCTCTTCCACTAAAACTGGTGGTGGCGGCAATTGATGACGATTTGGGATAGTTGAATGCTTGACTGGTTCTAATAAGGACACATGGAATACAGGGTGAACTGTCTTCCATTGCTGAGGCAACTTGAGGTGATATGCATGACTTCCAATCTTCTTCAGAACTTCAAAAGGTCCCAACCATCTTTCTGATAACTTCTTGGTTGGTCTTGTGGTCTTGATGTTCTTGGAAGCTAGCCATACTTTGTCCCCAGGTTGGAAATCAGGTGGAATTGCCCTATTTCTATCTGCATACTTCTTGAATCTCCTTATTGCTGACTCTAATTCTTCTTTGACAACTTGCTGTACTGATTGGAGTTTTGTTGATAACTTTCCAGCAGGTGAGTCTTGAGAAATATGGATTGAGTCAAAGCTGGGATTTCTTCCATAAATGGTGAAAAAAGGTGATTGCTTGGTTGATGAGTGTTCTGCATTATTATAGGCAAATTCAGCCAGAGGGAGCCAGGTGTACCAGTCATCTTGATGATAGCTGACATACATCCGAAGGTACTGTTCTAGTATCTGATTTACCCTCTCTGTCTGTCCATCTGTTTCAGGGTGAAAAGCAGTTGAAAGATCTCTTGATATCTTGAGCTGCTGACACAATTGAGTCCAGAATGATGAAACAAATAAGGATCCTCTATCACTGACAATACTGACTGGGAGTCCATGCTTGGAAAATACATGGCTAATGAATATTTGAGCTAAATCCAGAGCAGTGATTGTGCCATAAGTTGGAATGAAGATTGCCATTTTTGAGAATCTGTCCACAACTACTAAAATTGAATCAAAGTTGTTGGACAGTGGCAATTGAGTGATAAAGTCCATTGATAAGGAATTCCAAGGACCAGATGGAATTGAAAGAGGCTTGAGTAATCCAAACTTCTTGTGATGGATGTTCTTGTTTCTTGAACATTGCTGACATGAGGACACATAGTCCTTGATGAATTGATTCATGCCAGCCCAATAAAAATCCCTCTTGATGAGCTTGAGGGTCTTCTCCTGGCCAGGATGGCCAGCCAATGGTGAGTCATGACGCTTTTGAAGAATATTGAGTTGAAGTTCTTCATTGCTTGGGATTACCACTCTATCTTTGAATAATAATAACTTGGCTTGAGGTTCAAGAGAATAATCTGGAACTGATTCACCTCTTGCTAGTTGCTTGAGTATTTCTTTATAGTCTTTGTCTTGCCATACTTCTTTTTGAATCTTGTCAACTAAATCTGAGAAAATTTCCACTTTGATTGAGAAGAATCTTGACTCTTGAATTCCATCTTGCTTAAGTACCTGATGAAGATTTTGAGGATTCTTGATGATGAAGTCCACCCCCCTCTCTGGGTACACGTCGTCCCGACGTGACAAGGCATCTGGTAAAGTGGCCAGCCTGCCTGGGCGGTAAGTGATAGTGAAATGAAACTCAGAGAGAAACTCAGCCCAACGGGCCTGACGACGAGTAAGAACTTTGGAAGACATGAAATACTGCAAGGAAGAGTGGTCTGTCAAGACCTCAAAAGAATTGGAAAGAGAAAGAAGAAATGCTCTCCAGCGCTTGAGAGCCCAAACTATGCCAAGGAGTTCCTTGTCATGAATTTCATAGTTGAGTTCAGCTGGTAAGAGCTTGCGACTATCAAATGCAATGGGATGCTTTCCAGAGTCATTCACCTGACTCAGTACGGCGCCCAATGCATAATCAGAAGCATCAGTCTCTACTATAGTAGGTAGAGAAGGATTAAAGTGAGATAAGATAGGAGCAGAGGTGAAAGCTTCTTTGAGTGCTTGAAACTGACTAAGAGCTTCCTCATTGAAGATGAAGGGAGAATCTTTTTTGAGAAGGGAAGTGAGAGAAGTGATTTTTTTGGAATAATTTTTAATGAAGCGACGATAAAAATTGGCAAAGCCAAGAAAAGATTGAAGAGCCTTGATGTTTTTGGGCTGAGGCCAATTGAGTATTTGCTGAACTTTTGAAGAGTCCATCTTGAGACCATCACTTGAAACAACATAGCCCAAGTATTCCACGCTTGAGGCATGGAATACACACTTGGAGGCTTTGGCAAACAAATTATTGTCCCTCAGTCTTTGGAGGACAGAGGCCACATGTTTGACATGTTCCTCCTCAGAACTGGAAAAGACCATAATATCATCTAAATAAAGCACAACAAACACATCCAAGAAATCTGCAAAGATATCATTTACTAGATTTTGGAAAGAAGCAGGAGCATTGGTCAAACCAAATGGCATGACCAAATACTCATAACTGCCATATTTGGTTCTAAAGGCAGTTAAGTGCTCATCCCCCTCTTTGATTCTCAGAAGGTTATATGCACCACGCAAATCTATCTTGGAGAAGATAGTGGAACCGTTGAATACGGTAAGAAGCTGGTTCATAGGAGGAACAGGGTATCTGTTCTTCCTAGTGACAGCATTGAGTTTGCGGTAGTCAACACACAAACGAAGACCTCCATCCTTTTTCTTGACAAAAAGGACAGGTGCTCCTGTTGAAGAGGAGCTTGGTCTAATGAAACCTTTCTCTACATTCTCTGAAATGTAGGCCCGTAGTGTTTCTGACTCTTGATTTGATAATGAGTAGATAACACCAATTGGAGGTAGAAGACCCTCCAATTCGATATGGTGATCACAGGCGCGGTGTGGAGGAAGTTTCTCTGCTTTCACCTTGGAGAATACATCCAAATATTGGTGATAAGCAGGAGGAACAACCTTCAACACAGTTTCAATTTCTTCTGGCTCTTCCTCCTCATCCCACTGCTCCTCCAGGGATGCATGAAAAGATAAGGGGGGAAGGTCCATATCCCCTTGGAAGAGATGAAGTGAAGATATGGCAACATCTTCTCCAACATCCTTTATCTCTTTGAAGACTTCATCTCTTGATGGAAGTAATGACTGAGAGGGAATCATGGAAGGGATATGGACAGAAGAAGGGATGGAAGGTGTCTTAAGTTCACCAGCCAGAGCAACACTGTTGACAGCAGTGGCTAAGTCATTACTAGTAGAAGGAATAATACCACTAGAATCCTTATGATTAGAATCATAGGTGATCAATCCATTTTTCCAATCAATAATGGGATTGAAATGGTAAAGGAAATCATAGCCCAATATCAGGTCTTCTCCTTTGGGTGAATCTATGATAAAGAAATCCCATTCAAAGCTTGGGAAGGAAGGCAAGTCAACTACCCACTTGGTATAATGGGTGATGAACAAGGCAGGGGATTCATTAGAATCCAAAATGAAAAGAGGAATCTTTTCAGGGAGCTCTGACAGAGTCAATGAGTACTTGAGAACAAAATTCTTTGCAATAAAAGAGTTTGTAGCACCAGAATCAATGAGAATACTATAAAAAATATCAGAGACAGAAGAAAAAATAAGAAATTTTAAAGATTTCTTAACACTAGTATTCAGAGTGCACAATTGTGCTCTTGAAGGAAATAAGTGAGAACCATTGAACACATCATGATCCCCACTCAGGCTTTTCCCTGCTTGCTAGGGAAGCCTTTTGATGATGACCCAGGCTTGTTCTGAGGTCTCTTGAAGCATTTTTCAATTGGGTGTTTGCCACCACAATAAGTACACAACCCTGCTTGAATCCTCCTCTCCTTTTCAGAACCGATTAATTTATTGTCCTTATTGAGGAGAGCAGCATGGGGTTTGTCCTTTGAAGATTGAAATTGCTTGCCCTTCTTATTCTTCTTCTGGTGAGGCCTCTTTGAAGATGAGTTTTGAGGAGGCCTAGACTGATTGGATCCAATGACTGGAGGCTTCTTTTCTTGATTGCCACCCTTTTCCTTTTGCCTCTCATGATATCTTGTGTCTAATTCTAGAGTGACATCCATAAGTTCTTGAAGAGTATCAAAAGTTCCAGGGTGAGAAGCCAACTGATCCAATAATCTTGATGCCAATCCTCTTCTGTAAACATGGATATAAGCTCTTTCCCCCCAATCTCCAATTCTTGACATTAAGCTTCTGAAATCTGCTATGTACAATGAAACATGACCACTTTCCTTCATCCTCAAATTGTCCAACTCTTGTTCAGCTTTCCTGACTTCATTGGGGTCACCAAACAGAGTGAATAACTGAGATTCAAACAATGGCCAATTATTGAGGAGGTAGGAAGGGTCTTCATTGGAAATATTTGAGAGGTAAGGTTCAATCCATTTGCCAGCTCTACCAGTAAGAAAAGAAGTTGAGTACAAAACCTTCTTCCTGTCAGAGGAGAAGTTTGCTGGATCATTATGGAAAATTAGTTTACAGGATTGGATAAATCCTCTCAACTTATGAGCTTGAGTACCATCAAAAGAATCAGGTGCCTTCATGGATGGAGTCTTGAAAGCAGGGGCTTTGGAATTGTCCCTGGGGGCAACTGCTTGAGTGAGTTGTCCCATGAATTGAGTCATCTGCTCCATCATCTTGAGGAGACTTGGATCAGTTTGAGAGACAGGAGGTTGACTAGAAAGGGCTAGATTAGAACCCTGAGGCACCTCTGGAGCATTTGCCAAGGCATCTGCCACTTCAGTTTCCCCAGAATCATCCTCTTCCACAGACTCTTCCCCCTCTTCATCTTCAACTTCCCCTAATCTTGCTCTTGCACCTTCAGACATGCCAGGGTAGCCACCCAAAAGTCCAGAAAAGGATCTTGATCTTCTAGATTTCATTCCACCTCTTCTTGAGGGTGCTGCTCCTTCCATTGGTGGTCCTCTGTCCAAGTTTGCACTCAGTTGATGAACTGATGGTGTGCGGTCAAGAGGAGCCCTTGCTGTAGGAGTGAGAACAGCTGGAATTTTCTGGGATCTAGTGTTCTTGGCTGGGGGGCTATGCTGAACTGGCATTATGAAAAGAATTAAAATAACTTGATGGTATTAAGAAGAATAATCAGATTTGGCCAAATCAATCACAATAAAATCTTGATGAATCTTGAGGAATCAATTCAAATCTTGAGGAATCAAATTCAATCAACAATCAAATCAATTCAATCAATCAACAATCAATTCAAATCCAATATCAATCAATAAGTGTCTTCAATATGAAATCAAGTCTTGAGGAATCAATCAATCAGTTCAAAATCTTCAGAAATCAATTCAATATCTTGATAAGTTAAATCAAATCAATAATCAAAATCAATTCTTGAGGATCAATCAATATCTTGAGAGTTCAAAAGTCAGTCAATAATCCAAATGAAATCCTGAATCAATAACCCAATCAACCAATGAATCCCAATGAATAATCCAATTAAATGACCAATCAATTACTCCTGAATAAGACCTGAATAAAAACACAGAGAAAATTTGATTTGATAAAAATAAAATGAAGTGATGAAATGGTCAGCAATGATTAAGAAAGGAAAAGAATCAATTTTCATAAGAATGAATAGAATGAGATGAAAATTGATAAGAGAGGAAATTCATAAAAAATCATAAAAATCATAAAATCATGAAAAGGTCATAATTGATGAATGAGAGGAAATGAATATAAATGAATGAAAGAAAGAATCAAATATGAGTTAATTAATTTAATGTCACAGGGGCTCTTCGAAGTGAAGAGGGCCTGGCACTCAGTAAACTGGGACTCACTTATGGAGGGCTCAAGGATAGGATAAGATGAGATACTCTTAAGAGTGTTAAAGATGAATTACTAAAAGGATGAGTATAAGAAAAGCAGCAACAAAAGAAATAAGAAGAAGAAAATATAAGAGCCAACCACAAACAAGTCCAAGTCCACTGTTTCAACCTGTCAGAATGGAAAGAGAAGGGTTAATAAGGATATGGCCACCCAACTCATACTGTACAGGCGAAGAAAGAAAAGAGGCAAAGACTAACTTAAGATTAAATAAATATAATACCCAAAATATAAGGATAAGAATATTCAGTTAATAATAAATCAACTAAATTAATTAACTGGGGAAAAGTCCCCAGGGGGGGAGAAAGAGGGGCTGGTATATGTGAGAATCACCAGCCCTCATCCAGAGAAGAATTTTCATGAGAATAATTGATTGTTAAATTGAGTCTGGCCAATACAGGTCCTGTACAGCTGTACAGGACCTGTACAAGAGGTGTGGTGTATTTGAGTGATCATACAGTTTCATACTGGTGTATTGAAACTGTATTGGGTGAATCCATCCTGTACAAGTATTGACAGGCTGTATTGATGTACCAAACTGTATGCATGTTTCAGAATGAAGATTGCTGAAACTGACTGCTGATGCAGATACTGGATTTGCTGATTTGAGGTGTTTGAGTGGGTGTATGAATGAATACCCTTACCCCTGATGGATGGTTGTTACAGATGTCTTCAATGGTTCTCACTTATTTCCTTCAGGAGCACAATTGTACACTCTTAATAATAGTGTCAATGAATCTTTAAAATTTCTTACTTTTTCTGCTTTCTCTCATATTTTATATAATACTCTCATTGATTCTGGTGCTACAAACTCTTTTATTGCAAATACTTTTGTTCTCAGGTACTCATTGACCATGTCAGATCTCCCTGAAAAGATTCCACTTTTCATTCTGGATTACAATTAATCCACTTCCTTTTTGATCACCCATTATACCAAGTGGGTAGCTGAAATGCCTTCTTTCCCAAGCTTTTAATGGGACTTCTTCATCATAGATTCACCCAAGGTAGAATACCTAATATTGGGCAATGATTTCCTTTACCACTTTAATTAAATTATTTATTGGAAGAATGAATTCATCACCTAGGATTATTGTCATAAGGATTCTAGTGTTATTAATTCTTCTACTAGTAATGACTTTGCCACTGCTGCCAACAGTTTTTCTCTGGTTTGTAAACTTAATACACCTTCCCTTCCTCCTTCCATCATTCCCTCTCAATCATTACTTCCATCAATAGATGAAGTCTTCAACAAGATAAAAGATGTTGCTATATCTTCACTTCATCTCTTTCAAGGGGATATGGACCTTCCTCCTCTATCTTTCCATGCCTTCCTGGAGGAGCAGTGGGATGATGAGGAAGAGCCAGAAGAGTTTGGAACCATTCTGAAGTTGGTCCCTCCTGCTTATCACCAATATTTGGATGTATTATCTAAGGTTAAAGCAGAGAAACTTCTTCCACACCATACCTGTGATCATCATATCAAACATGAGGGTCTTTCACCTCCATTTGGTGTTATCTATTCTTTATCAAATCATGAGTCAGAAACACTGTGGGCCTACATTTCAGAGAATGTAGAGAAAGGTTTCAACAGGAGCACCTGTCCTTATTGTCAATAAAAATGATCATGGCCTTTTTTTGTGTGTTGACTACCACAAACTCAATGCTGTCACCAGAAAGAAAAGGTTCCCTGTTCCTACAATGAACCAGCTCGTAACCATCTTTAACAGTTCTACTATCTTCTCCAAGATATCCTTGCATGGTGCGTACAACCCCTTGACAATTAAAGAGGGGGATGAGCATTTGACTCCCTGCAGAGCTAAATATGGTATTTTTTAGTATCTGGTTATGCCATTTGGGTTACCCAATGCTCCTGCTTCATTTCAAAATCTTTTAAACTATATCCTTGCAGATTTTCTTAATATTTTTTTTAGTCTATTTAGATGATATTATGGTCTTCTCTGGTTCTGAGGAGAAACATGTCAAATATGTGGCCCCTGTTGTTCAAATACTGAGGGAAAATAATTTGTTTTCTAAAACCTCAAAGTGTGTAGTCCATGCCTCAAGTGTGGAATACTTGGGCCATGTTGTTTCAAGTGATGGCCTCAACATGGATTCTTCAAAGGTTCAGCAAATCCTCAATTGGCCTCACCCAAAGAACATCAAGGCCCTTAAATCTTTTCTTGGCTTTTCCAACTTCTATTGTTGTTTCATTAAAAATTATTCCAAAAAAATCACTTCTCTCAGTTCCCTTCTTAAAAGAAATTCTCCCTTTATCTTCAATGAGGAAGCTCTTAGTCAGTTTCAGATACTCAAAGAATCATTCACCACTGCTCCTATTCTTTCCTATTTCAATCCTTCTCTACCAGCTATTGTAGAAACTTATGCTTCTTATTACTCCTTTGGTTCTGTACTGAGTAAAGTGAATGACTCAGGAAAGCATCCCATTACATTTGATAACAGCATGCTCCTGCCAGCTGAGCGCAACCATGCAATTCATAACAAGGAACCCCTTGGCATAGTTTGGGCTCTCAAGCTCTGGAGCGATTTTCTTCTTTCTCTTTCCCATTCCTTTGAAGGCTTGAAATACTACTCTTCCCTTCAATATTTCATGTCTTCCAAATTCCTTTCTTGTTGTCAACCCCACTATGCTGAGTTTCTCTCTGAATTCCATCTCACTATTACTTACTACCCAGGCATACTGGCCACTTTACCAGATGCCTTATCACTTCAGGACAACATGTACCCAGAGATGGGGGTTTGCTTCATCAGCAATAATCCTCAAAATTTTCATCAACCTCTCAAGAAAAATACATTCAAGAGTAAATATTATTTTCATTCAAGATATAAATGTTCTCAGATGTAATTGACCAAATTTAAAAAGAAGTATGGCAAGACAAATATTATAAATAATTACTAAAGAAGTTAGAAATAGGTGAATAAATCTCAGATTATTCCTTTGAACCTCAAGCCAAATCATTTTTATTCAAAGATAGAGTGGTCATTCCAAGAAATCATCAAATCCAATTGGATATTCTTCAAATCATCAGCAGAAATATTCAGTGAAGACTCAGAAAGAGCAACTTGGGAACCAGCTTCCAACCTTACCAATTCACCAGACCTTGTCAAGGATCTCCACACTTTTTATCCTGACAAGCCTGGCCCAAATTCCTCAATAGTTTGAGTTTATGGTTCTTGGTGGGTATTTGAGTTCATGAAAGTAAGTTCCTCTCCTGGAATGCACCTTTAAGGGGGTATTCTACCAAAACCTTTTGTAAGTATCACCTTTTTAATTTTTGGACAGATTCGGAAGGCCTTTCAGCATCAATACCCTCCATTTGGACCATTCATCAAGATATGGCCAAATCCTGTTTTTTCTGTATTTCTTTTATTAACTAATTATGCCATTAATCAACATTCAAGACATTACTTACCCTAATTCATTTATGGAAAAGTTTTCTATTCCTTTTATGATGCTTGGTGGGGAGTCAAAGTTGTGAAAGTAAGTTCCATTTCCAGGTATGCATCTCTGAGGTTTTCTACTTGTAAAAAAACACCTTGGCCACTATGTGAGCATCAAATTCTTGGTTTTTATCTTTCAGGAAATATATGGCCGAAATCAAGAAACTCACCACAAGAATAACAATACTCAGAATTTTCTCTATTTCCCTTTCTTTTCACTTGTATCATTCTTGTTTTTATTTCTTGTTTCAAAAGCAGAGATCACCACTCCCATATCTTGTATGGGGAGTCAAAGATCAAACACTAGTAATGAGAAAGACCAACTACAGATAATCCTCATCAAAATTTCTTCAAGGATTCTCTAAATTTAACACTCAATTCATCTCCATAAGCAACTGCCTCCCTGGTCAAAGCCCTAGTGGCTTCACCTGAAAAAGCACTCTTCATAGCTTTATTAACAAAAACCACATTCAAAGCATCCACCTTTTTAAATAAGGATGTGAACACCTTCTTATTCATTCTCTTCTGAGCAGTGAAATTTCCAGTAATATTCCAGCGGAAATGGTGGTCAAAGACTTATTCAGGTTCTGGAGACATTGGGTTTCTAAAGGTGCTGGTCACAAGTGGTTAAAAATTAGTGGAGGTAGAGGCAAGTGTGGCTGGCCTGGTTGGGGGGACCTAATCACTTCATGGGTGGTGGTACTGGCTTGGACTGGGGATAGTGAAGTGGATTCAATTCTTCTTCTATGGAGGGGGATAGCTATTTCAAGTTCTTCTCTATCTATTTCATCACTACCTTCAGCATCAGTATCAACATCATCTTGGACCACTAAATTCCTCTTCAATTTTCCAAGTCTTCCTTCCTTTCTGGTAACCAAAATAGGAACTGCTGGGGCCACTCCAATGGGGTTTCCTTGGGGGTTAATGGGTCCTCCAATTGTAGCCTAGGAACTGTTGGTATTATTCTATTGTTGAACACCTCCCATCCTGGTTCCAGTCACTGAATCAGATGTAGGTAAAACCCTAAAAGTCAGTATCTTGGCAATTTATTGATCAATCAACTCATAATTGTAGTGACCAGAGGTGGCATCAGAACTTGGGAGTTCATCAACAGGAACTTCCAATCCAAACCTTCCACCCTTCTTGTTTCTGATCCATAATCTTCTGCGAGTTTCTGGGAACCTATTGTTGGCCTGAGAGTAATTTCTCTTTCCAAGGTTTCATAATTGGCATCTGGTCGACCTAGCAGTAGCAGATTCAACACAAGGAACCCCCCCTCTTCTTACAATTGATGCAGGGTAGCTCAATAACTCTGACAGATTTGAGCCCATCATAGGTTTTATTAATTTCATAAATCTCTGTAGGAGCAATACTCTCTTCAGAAAGCTCCCTCAAGTTATCAAAGACACCAGGACCATAAAGTAAAGAAGGTGGGGAATCAAAGTGATTTGAGTCACATATGGAAGTCAGCTTTGAAATCATCTTGAAGGTCAAAATTCAAAGCCAAGACCAAGCAGATTATGGACAAATCTAACTCAGAAAGTCACTTATGAAAATTTACCCTTAAGCATGGGTTGTAGCAGAATAAAACATCAATAAAAACTGTTTCATTGGCCGAATTGGCCATTTTTATGTATTTGCACATAATCACTTCATTTCATCTTTAAATCAACTGCAAGACTCTTCAAACCTCAAAAGTCACAAAAAAAGGGTCATATGGTGCATTTGCACATTTTGGCTATTTACTTCTTCAAAACCTTCAAAATCTTCAATATCTCCATTTTATTCAAAATTTGATCAAAATATGCAATTTCATGCATTTGTGCATTTTTGCGCATTTCTGCTATTTTCTCTTCAAAACCTTCAAAATTGTCAATTCTTTCATTTCAATCAAATATTCATAGAAATATTCAATTTCATTCATAATGATGCATTTTGGCTAAATTGGCAAAAACAACTCAGAAAACACCAAAAATGGGTAAATTTTTATGGACTCCTGAAATTGTTCAAAAATTAAGAAAGAGCCAATTTTAGCCCAATCTCAAGATGAAGAAAAATTATCGAATGAAAGTGAGTTCTTAGGAAATAAACCTAAATCACCCACTTATAATGAGCCATGAGGACTCAAAACAAATTCGGTGAAAACCACTGAAGGAGAAGAAGGACAAAGAAACCACAGAATAAAAAAATAGAAAATTTCAAAGAACGGTAGAAGAATCAAAGTCAAATCAAAGCAGTAGGACATAAAAGTTATGAAGATGAAGGAGATTTGGGGTTGTTATTGATGAAGAGGAATTATGAGGGATGAAAATTGGGAAAATTGAGGGGAAGAAAGTTTCATTTTGAATTGACCTCATCAAGATTCACTTACCTTTATGGTGCTCATAGCTCACCACTTTTAAGAGGGGTGTGAGATGTGTCTATGAAACTGTTGATAATATTACTATTAATCAACAGTACTATGACTGTTCTTATAGAATATAATGATAAAAAATTACTATAACTGCAATTAAATAATTAAATCATTATTTCTTTTACATGTTATACACTACTAGTGATTATAACAGTAAACAGTAATTGTCTACAAGAATCAATTACAAGAAGAATTTAATAATAAAAACTCTGTTTATTAAAGTGATCAAATTATTTTAATATATAATTATCTTTTACAAGAATAATTATATTAAGATAACTCTTTAAGAAAACTATTACTAGAAAAAAACTTTAATAATTGAGAAAAATTACTCACTATTAATCCAATGAACCTTTTAGAAGATAATAGTAGGGAAATTTGATGTGGAATTGTGGATTTAATGGATCAAAATTGATTTATAACAGGATTGAAACAAAATATAGTTAATTTCTATGATTTCACGTCTTTCTGATTTATTTCTGAAATAATAAAGCACTTCAGAAATATTTTTAACTAATACTTACTTGTTTGGTAATAAAGGTATAATATAATAATGTGATGATATGGAAAAAACAGCAAGAGGAGGCCTCTTTTAAGTCTAAGACAGCTCACAGAGGCGTGCCATGGAGAAAGCTAAAAAACACTGAGTGAGAAAACATTAACCTCTTTGGGATCATTGATTGCATCATCTGTTGTCACATAAGATTATCATAATTACTGAATTGAGGCTTTTACGTGACTACCAACCCATTTATGGCTAAGAATAAAAGGAGTAACAACTTTAAATATTCTTTTATTCCAAAATAATAATTGATTTCTCAAAGTTATCAATTTTATTGGAAATTTCATCTCAGAATGTATTTTCTGTAAATTTTTACAGATTCTGTGTTTCACATGGAATTGTCAAAAATGGACTGTAAGTAAAGCTTTGAATTCTACATTTAGAAGTAGAATTTTTTTGGCTTTTATATGAATTATACAGTTCTCAATTGGTCCTGAAACTTTCAGAAAGATATGTGGAGAATTGTATTTTTAATGAATTTTTGAAGTTTTTACCTCATTTCTACATAGAATTGCAAATAGCAGTATATGGCTGGTTGCTATGAGTTAAATCAATGGATACTAGTCTAAAATGGGTTTTAATTACTCTTTTGAGGTTTATCCATGGTAATTCATTAATAATTGACATGGTTACAAGAATCTAAGTTGTTCTTTACCTCCTTGGCACATCAAAATAGCAGGCTATTTGCTATTTTCTTATGATTTACTGAAGTTGTAACATGGTAACCAAGTTCCCGAAATGTTTTAGTTTACTAATTGGGCCAAGATCAGCCATGGATCCAAGCTTTGGAGCTGTCCATGCCTCAGAGGCCTCAGAAGTTGGGTACCCTGGCTCTTTTTGATGTCTTTTGTCCCCCTTGCTTATTTTTTATGTCAAAAATAGTGTCAGCCTGTGACTCAAAACCAGAGCACAAGCATGACAACCAAAAAACCATAAACCAATGGTATAGCCAAGATACCACCAAAACATGGAACTGAGGCAAATCAGCTCAAAAGGTATCAAAAGAAAGAAGAAACTCACCTCTTTCTGAAAATATAAGTCCCATCACCAAAGGACAAGAAATAACAAAGTTATTCCTGCTCAAAGTTATTGCTGAGCATAAACCTCAATTTTCACCTCTCATCTAAAATCTAGAAGGAGAGGCTTAACCTCATCAAATGGGTATTCAAAATGAAGCTCTAAGCCAGGGCTATCCAATGGTACCAGCCAAACTGAGCTAGCACCAATATTACTGGAGTTATGGTCAATTTTAGGCCAAATAAGGGTGAACAAAACATTCACCTCTCATCTAACTTCTACAGTTTTAGTGTGGGATACCTGAAGTGGGGTTTTTTTGGAAAGAGCACAATCAGGGCTATCTGATTGTGCCATCAACTTCTTCATATCTCAACTATAACAGAAGTTATGAGGCAAACAAGTTCAATACAGCTTTTGCCCAAACCACGCCTATGTACAAAAAACCTTGTACATGGGATACCTTTGTCATATTTAATGATAACCATACCAAATTGGGTATCATTGTGTAGAGCTCATACAGGGCTATCCAATGAACCAACCTTGAGCATGATATCTCAAAAACTGACAGAGTTATGGCTGGCTTAAGGTCAAAATCCCACCTGCTGTCATATACAGCCTTACCATGGGATAATATCCCATAACCATGAATATGAGGTGTCAAATAGACGAAGAAGCATGTTTTTACTTCAATACCTCATATGTCAGTCAATACTGGGGTCTCATACAGTTTCTGTACAGCATTCTACGCGTCATACACGTCAGAATCAGGCTGTGAGGTCCCCAGATGAAATTTTTCACCCTGTATTGGTGAAAACCACACAGATGTGGTTTCAAAACCACATCTGATCCAAATAAAGGCTATACAGGCTGTTTTCAAACCACAAGCCAATACTAGAAAGTGAAAAATCTTCAATTCCTCTACGTGGAAAGGTCTAGCACCCTTTCCACCACATTTCAGGATAAAAAGGAGGCTTTTTCACAGCCAAAATAGCTTTCCTCATCCTGCTCTTGAATAACCTACGTAGTAAACTGTCAAAAACAGTTTTACTCTTGGTTAATAATCAGGTATACTCATTAATTCAAAGTATTGTAGTGTTTATTATTGTAACCCAACAGGTAAAGCTGCACCCAGGGCTTTCAACAGCGCTCACCACCACTATATCTCTATAGTAAAGCCCTTAATATCTTAATTTAATCATTTATTATCAACTTTATTATCTTTTAAAGCTATTTTTACCGTTTCACAGTCAGAGTTAAAGCCTGTAAATACTTATATACACCATTATCATAGACTCATCCTGACAAATAGAATTCTAAGCTTCAAGTGAGATATCCACTATGGGTGTACCAAAAGTTCATGTAAGAATACCATGATATTAAGTGCTCAAAAGATGCATAACACTATTCTTAGTGTATATGTAACATGGGATTTCTCACATTCCCATTATTTTGGCGTGAAATTAAGAAAAACAAAAGTTTTCACAGATCTTTTATGTGGTATTGAAGTATTTTCCATATTACCGCCTCAAAGGGTTAATTTGAGCTTATTAACTCGATAGTGCTACCCTTGGTGAATTTTTGTGTAGAATCCAAATCTGGCCTTAAATCCATGGATTTACTTACGCAATAAAAAGTTATTCATCTTTTCTGAAATCAAAAATGATGAATTTTGAATATATGCATGACTTATTGGTTATGCATAGTTCAGAATTTATTTTGAGGATAATTGTGGCCTATTGTCACAGGGGCTCTTCTAAGTAAAGAGAGACAGGCACTCAGTAAACGGGGACTCACCTATGGAGGGCTCAAGGATATGATAAGAGGAATACACTTAAGAGTGTTAAGAGATGAATTACTAATAAAAGAAATATAAGAAAAGCAGAAACAAAAGAATAAGAGTAAGAAATAGAAGAGACAACCACAAACAAGTCCAAGTCCACTGTTTCAACCTGTCAGAATGAAAAGAGAAGGGTTAATAAGGATATGGCCACCCAACTCATACTGTACAGGCAACGAAAGAAAACAAAAAGACTAACTTAATATTAAATAAATATAATACCCAAAATAAGTATAAGAATATTCATAAAATAATAAATAACTGAATTAATTAACTGGGCAAAAGTCCCCAGGGGGGAGAAAGAGGGGCTGGTTGTGAGGGTGGGTCTATATAGTAGCTATAAAGTGTAAATAAAAGCTAGTATTATGACTGTGACACGTCAAAAAACAAATAAATTTAATTCTTCAGGTCCTACTGCTATGTGGTAACAGTGGTGATGAGTCTGTTGAGGACCTGGGTTGCAATACTCTAATATCTTTGACTGTAAAGAAGTACTACAATAATTATGCTCTAATTATATCTTTAACCATTCTAAGGACACTACTGATGGATAACAGTTTTGTCACGTAAGAATATGGGTAAATAAGATAAGATATGATGGGTTTTCAAGGAAAAAACCCTTCTTTTTATATCTTTCAAGACTGTCAAGAGTTATTAACTCTTCACACGTCAGAGGAGTGAAATGTTTCACTCCACTGATCAATCTGTGGTTCTGGATCATCAATTCTGACGTCAATAGAGGCAGAATTGTGGTTTTGGAACCACAAATGATCATTCTGGATCAATACAGGGTGAAAAAACGTTTCACCTGCCACGTCAGCACTTGGATGACGTTGTTCTAGTGTCTGTATGATCAGTAATGATGATTTTAGAGATTTTATATCTTTGTAAGTATATTATTTTAAGTATGAGAGCAATACTGTTTGATACAAGTTTGATACAGTCATGTATTGCTAGAAAAACCTTCCAGTCAAGATATCTCAGTCAGTTCTTAAGATATCAAGAAACCAAGAGCACATAATTGAAGGGCTTAATGAGCTCTTCAATTTGGTATGCTTCATGTTTACCCTTCTTTAAAATAGCAAAAGTTATAAGAGTTTTAAGTTTTTGGATGTATTTTTGTACATCAGTATGAGGCTTCAAAACCTTCCATACCAGATATCTTCTTCCATTTGGAAGATATCTGTATTCTGATGATACAGTCTTGTAGGGCTTGATTAGCTCTACATTTTGGTATATTACTCTGTACAGTTGTATGAGTGTATGCCAAAGATACAGGGGTTTGTTTATATTGTTGTTTTTCAGAATATCTGTATTTTGGTTGTTAAACCTTTGAACCAAGATCCCTCAGTCAATGTAAGAGATACAGAGGTCTAAGTTGTCTCAAATTAAATCTCTTGTTTAGATCTTTAATTTTGTTGTACGTTTGTACAGTTTTGTACAAGCCCTCTTTGACTTTCAGGGGGGTCTTGGTTTTAAAATAAAGGTCATATGGTATCTCCAGTTGTGGTGGTGTTACAGCAACATGGATGATACCATTGTGTAGCTCTCTATGTGAGCTTTAAGAAAAAACATCATTTTGGTATAGAATAACTTAAATATGCATAAGTTAGATGAGAGGTGAAAATAAGGGTTTTGACTTGTTTATTTTCCTCTAGCTTTCCTTATTCTGTTTGGATAAGGTTGGTGGTTAATTTAAGAGGAGTTTTTTCCTCTTATTTACTACCTGTATTGACTATGTTTGTTCAATACTTGTCATACCACTATTTATGGTATGTTGGATGTCACGCTAGTGCTTTGTTTTGAGTCACAGGCTGACATACCCTCCCTCAAAAGAAGGCTCATCATTGATGAGACTCTTCAGCCCTTCTGGAGGCTCTGAATCTTCTGAGGTGTATTTGGCCATCTGGTATTTCTTTCTCAGTTAACCATTTATCTTTATCTGCTGGTTGATTCTTAAATCTAACCAGATATTGCCTGTTGTCTTTCCCATTAATTCTTATTTTCCTGGCTTTAATGATCTTTTTCACTGGTCCAGGTGAGTCATCTTCCTCTACCAATCTTTCATGGGTGACTGTCTTCTTTCTGTTAGGGAATTTCTCCTCATCTGTTTGGTGATAGGGTTTTACCAGGCTCACAGGGAAAACTGGGTGTTTCCTAGAAAACTCTTTGGTCAGGTTGACTTCTATTGCGTTCTTTCCTATTAATTTAATAATGGTGAATGGTCCTATGAATGAGTCTCTCATCTTCTTGGGTCCTCTTAGATTGTTGAAGTTAAGAGACGAGATTAGAACTTGGTCTCCTTCTTTGAAATCAGGTTCTTGGTGACTTTTATCATATCTCTGTTTGTTGTATAATTTAGCTTCAGCTACACATTGTTCTGCTTTTTTACAGGCAGTTTTCCACGTTGTGTGGAAGTCTTTAGCTGTGGGGTGTACTGAGAGGAGGTTCTTCTTCAAGTAGTCTACTGGAAGTAGTGGGTTCCATCCTTTCTCTAATGTGGCAGGGGTTTTTCCTGTCACTGAGTGTATACTTGTGTTGTATGCCAATTGTACAGCTGGTAGGAGGGTTACCCAGTCATGGGTATATCCCTCATTGTCTTTATATTCCATGCCATATGCACAAAATCTTCTAATGATGTCTTCCAATTTTTGAATCATTCTTTCTGCTAGACCATCTGTTTGTGGATGGTAAGCTGTGGAGAATGCTAGTTTGGTTCCCAGCATCTCATATAGATTAGTACCAAATTCTGATGTGAATTGAGGGTCTCTGTAACTAATTATAATTCTTGGAACTCCACAGTTTGCTATCACATTGTTCCAGAACAATATGGCTGTGTCCATTTGTGTGTCCTCTTTGTGACAGGGGAGACATCTGACACTCTTGCTGTACCTGTCTACTACTAGGCATGCATTAAAGCTGTCTTTCCCTCCAGGGACCATGCCTGTCACCCAATCCATGTTTATTATTTCCCAGGGGTGTTTGGGCTCCTCTATACTCTGGAGTAATCCATAACTTTTGCCATGACTTTTGTTGGCTTTTTGGCATCTGGTACAAGTGTTGATGTATTCACTCAAGTCTTGTTCCCACTTTGGCCACCAAGCTGTGCTAAAGACTCTTTCTTTAGTTCTTTCTTCACTCATATGTCCCATGTATGGGCAGTCATGGCATTCCTGTA
Organism: Austropuccinia psidii; assembly: GCA_023105745.1. Taxonomy (NCBI): domain Eukaryota; kingdom Fungi; phylum Basidiomycota; class Pucciniomycetes; order Pucciniales; family Sphaerophragmiaceae; genus Austropuccinia; species Austropuccinia psidii. The sequence goes on from JALGQZ010000001.1 coordinate 29,911,079, forward strand.
GTATCAGGGAAATATGTTCTCTATTTATGATTACCAGGGCACTTGTGTGTTTTTCCCTATGGTATAGTAGATCATCTATCAGAAAAAATCTATTCTCTTTGAAGTTTTTGAGCCATGGCTCTTCCAATTGGCTCTCTAGTTCAGGACTCCTGAACTTTTGTTTTAATAGTTGTATCAATATACTACACTGTTTGTGTTTATTGTATGATGATTGTACTATACTAAAGAGCTTTGTATTTAGATTAGAGGAGCTGATTCCCAATATGGCTATCTCTTTGCTCTCCCCATAGCTCTGTGCTGGGTTTGATGGGTCATTCCCTAATGCCCAGTTTGATAGTTTGAAGTTCTTTCTCCTATCTATCTCCATGCGTTGTATGGGTATTTTGGCCCCATTTTCTGGGTCATATGCTAGATTCTCTTGGTCATTCTTCAGTGGCCACCTGCTGAGACCATCTGAATTAGTATGACTTTTCCCTTCTTTATAGATAATAGTCATATTCCCTCTGTATTCGTGTATGGCTATTTGCCCCCTGAGCATGTGTCTGTTTGTGGTCTTCATGTTCAACAGTGATTTGAGGGCTGTGCAATCAATAAAAACGTCAAATACTGCTCCTTCTAAGTAGTAATGGAGTTTTTCTAATGCCCATACCAAACAGAGACATTCTGTCTGAGTAGCTCCATATCTGGCTTCTGAGTCTTTCAGTTGTCTTCATATATAGCAAATTACTCCTTCTTTGGGTATTCCATCCACTAGTTGCCTTTGGTGTAGTGCTGCTCCTAGTCCTTGGCTACATGCTGCATCTATATATAGTTTGAATGGTAGTTCAAAATCAGGCATCATTAGGACGGGGGCATTGGTCAGTTCATATTTGATCTTCTCAAATGCATCTCTTCTTTCTTTGGTAATTTCAAAGACTACACCTTTTGAGCACAGTTTGTATAGGCTACTTGTGATGTGTGCAAAGTTTTTTATGTGGCTCCTGTAGTAACTAGCAAAGCCCAAAAAAGATTGCATTTATTTAATGTTCTTTGGTACTGGTTTATTCAGTACTGCAGCAACTTTATTTTGATCTATGGCTAGACTTAAACCTGAAACTTTGTGTCCTAGGGCTAGCAGTTCTTGCTGTCCAAAGTTACATTTTTTAAGAGATATTTTCATGTTGATTGGTGTAAATTTTCCCAATATTTTATCAATTTTCCTCACATGGTCTTCCCATGTTTCTGAGTATATTATGATATCATCAATGTACACTACCATCCACCCTTCCATTATTTCATCTTGAAATATGGTATCCATCATCCTCTGAAAATGGGCTGGTGCATTCTTAATGCCAAATGGCATTCTAGTATATTCATATATGCCCATATGGCATATAATTCTTAGCAATTTGATGGAATCTGGTTTCACCCCATTCTGGTGGAAGCCTTTCATGCAATCCATTTTTGTAATAAACTTGGCTTTTGCTAGCTTATCTAGTGCATGTGGTATCCTTGGTGTGAGCCTTTGAGATATGACCACATACCCAATAAGGTCACAAAAAAGACTCAGAATAATTATACCTTTAATATAATTATATTAAAATTACTTAGAATAATTATACATTAAAAATGATTACTTAAATATACAAAAAATACCATAAATTGGTACAAAAATTGGTTTAGCTTAAAAACCAATGAATCAACATGTAAAGGAAATTATACCATTGGATTCTCCATGGAAAAATACACATATACCATTTTTATGGCATATCTGTAAAGTCAATATTTAATGAATTATAAGGTATAATACCTTATAAAAACCATAAAACCTTATTTATCTCAAGACCTAATGTAACAGCATGTAAAATAAATTGTACCAGTGGATTCCCCACGAAATTCCACACATAAAACAATTAATAAGCTAATTTCCAAAGCTAATACTTAAGGAATTAACCTGAATATATGCACCTTTTTGGTCAACGCATATATTCAAGGATCATAGCTAATATCTCCTAAACTATACATGATAGAATGATGAACCAAAAATAAAGTTACCACGTAATTACTGTAAAAACACAGATATGAACTTTATTTTACAAATTATAAACAAGGTTAAAACCTATGATGAAATATTGATAAAAATCAACAGAGCTGTTGACCACTTTGTTGTGAAAGTGTTCCAAACTTAAAAGAAAGTATACAGTTGGATTCTACTAGTTCATTCGTGAAGAATGATGTAATTTTTATTATTAAATTCAGGGTATAACCCCTTGAAATCAAGGTTTGAAGTTTCAAATATTGAATTTTGACAGAAAAGATGAGTTACAAGAAAAATCATCAAAATTAGAGTTTTGATGATGTAATGAAACGCTCTTGGAAGAATAATAAGGTTATGCCAGGCTATCAGAATTAACTCTCTGAATTGCTGTAGTGTGTAAATCGTCAAAGTTATTGAGGATCAAAGTTTGAGCTTAATTTGAGCAGTTATGATCACTCACAGTAACCTTAATTTAAGTTTAACAGTCTTAAGAGTGATAGAATTGGTGAATACTATTAGTTTATGTTTAAAACTAATAAAATCCACGAAATTTGGGGTTCTGCCAAGCCTCTGATGTCATCAACTTTAGAGTTATAGTGATAACTCTAAATAATGGTGTAATAGTGATGTAATATGGTTTGATAATGATGTAATCATCTCCAAACCTTAAAATATTGATCAATTCCAGTGGATATGATCAGTACATGTCTACTAGAAGCCTGTTGGACTCTAGGAGGGAGGTATTTACTATAAATAGAGCTCTTTTTACTCTGTTTTCCCCTCAGACGCATCGAAAACATTAAAACAACTAAATCAAAGGTAATATTCTTTATTCTTTATATATAAAACCATTATAGTATTAAAGACCAAAGACCACTTTATTATAATCATCTATTTTGACGTGAGTAAATCAGTTATTTAATTGTTTTTGTTAAAAATCTCTATAAAAACTCATTTCCACGTAAAAATCCAGAATAATTTGTAATTTTCTTTATTTTTATTGTAAATACAATTTGAAAAAGTTGTATTTATATTTTTTTTGGCGTAAAATATTTCAAAATTATTATATTAATTGTTAAAAGTAGGTTATTTTCTCTTATTATAATAATTTCTCTATTATTACTCTCTTAATAATTCTTTAATTAATATAAATAGTATTTATATTAATTCATAACCTTAATATTAGTAATATTATTGTTATTAATTGGTTTTTATTAATAAAAAGCAATTTTTCACGCCTTTATTATTTGTTGGTAACAATAATAAAGAGCTTTTTCAAATATATTAATTATTTTATATTAATATATTTATTTATTATATTATATTTTCATAATATAAATTATATTATTATATTTATTTAATAATATAATTATTTTACACCATAATAATAATAATTATTTATTATTATTATATTTTTAGTCTTATTTATTCAATTCATAAGGACATTCAGAGTACAATAAGTCATAAATTAGTAATTTTTACTTATTGTTTCATAGTCAAACCTTACATTTGGGGGCCTGGCCGTGATATTTACTTAAAAGACCTTTAAAAGATTCTAATTGGGTTTATCCAATAATAAATTATATTTATAATCATGAAATTATATAATAATTTTATATTTTATTGATTTTAAAAGCTATTGAGGCATTTGGAAAGCAATTGTACTGTCTTACACGTGGTTTTTCACATCCTTAGACTTGCAAGAACTTTCTTTGAGTGACTCTAGTGATTAAAAGAGATATTTTATAAATTAAAAATAATTTTATTATAATTTAATTTTGTAAGAATCATATCCATTTTTTATTTTATTCTTTAAAAATGAAAATATATAAAAAATATTAAAAAAAAAAAAAAAAAGTTATTTTTATTTTATTCAATTCTTTATTTATTTCAATTTTTCAAAGATATAAAAGCAATTTCTATGTGGAAAATTGCCATATCTTGCCAAAAAATAACACTTCTTATAAAAAGACTTATATTTATTTGTCTTTTTTAGTGTTTGAAGATAACCCAACAGAAGACAACCAAGCTACTGTTGAGAGATTGGTGGAAGAAACTTGTCAAAGTTCTCCAACACCAGTTATCACTAAAAGAAAGAAAGCTAAGAAATTAGACTTTCCAGGACCCACCATTCAAGACTCTGAAGGTGAGCACCTCTTTTATAATTGCCATAAAAAGAAATTTTATTCTAAAATACTTTTATTTGTCTTATTCTTTAAATTATGACTACCAGAAGAGGTTCCCCATACTCCATCCAATCAGATGGAGCTGGACTCAGAAGTAGAACTGATCCCCCAAAAGGGAAAAGAAAGAGCAATATCCCCTGTGGAACAGAATCCACACAAGGAAGTGCCTTATCCCAAAGGCAAGTCCCAGAAATGCCCATGATATCTGAGCCTGAATTGGAACTAAGTATGAGTAACTCAAACAGGTACAAATCACATTCAGAGGGGTCAAATAGACATCTACATGAGCCAGTACAAGCAGTATTACACAGTGTACAAGGACAAAGATTGGGAAATGTTGCCTCAAATACACCAAGGAGTGATGAACTCCTGGCACATCCTAAAAAAAGTTCCTCAAAGAGGAGGAGATAGTGAAATACTCCAATGGATGGAATCCACTGTCATCCAAACCTCAAATCAAAAAAATCAAGGATTACCATGCCAAAAAGAGGGAGGCAACCAAGGAAGAAGCCCCAGTAGCTTCTACCAGCAAGCCCCAAGCCAACCCACTTCCCCAAGAAGGGAAGAAGAACAAGAAAAAGCATTGGAGGAAACCATATTACCCAAGCTACAGGATCCCAAGAATCCAAAAGGATGCCATGGACAATGTTTTCAACATGGCCAGAACCTTGATGGAATTCAAGGACAAGGAAGAGCAAAGAATGAGACAACCTCATTTCCCAAAGAAATAACCTTGTCCAAAGATGTTGTAAATAATTTAACAGAAATTAAAAATAGTATATTACCTCTAAAAGAAATTAAAGATAGTTTATTATCACTACAAGAAATAAATAACAATTTATCTTCTTTAACAAAAATTGTTGTGCAAAACAAGAAAGAAATTGACAACATTAAGTTTATTGTTGAAAATAATAAACCAAAAAATTTAATTGACAATACTCAAAAATTAATACAAGGACAACAAGAATTGTATAAATACATAAAAGATATCAAAGACAAGACTTTTACAATCAATTATGATGTGAGTATTGACAATCTTACAGAAAAATTAAATAAATTAAGTATTTCTGCAGAAACATTTGAAGAAAAGACTTCATCACACCAAAAATTACTTTTGGACCATGTGGAAAAAAGTGATGAAGCAAGAATGCATCTGAAAGATGATATTCAGAGTGAAATAAGGCTTATTACTGAAAAAATGGATAAAATTAATGAGGCTAATTTAAATATGCCAAAGTTATCAACACCATTTTCTCATATAAGAAGCCCTGTTAAAACAAAAGAGGAATTGTCAAATCCTTTCATAACAGACTTGAGTCACCAAGATAATAACCAAGTCTTAATGAAGGAAGCACCTCAATTGAAAGAATGGCCAACATTCACAGGAGAAGGTGAATATGACCACATGTCATTTATTAAAACAATTGACATGTTACAAGAAGACTATGCCATACCAGATGAATTAATCACTGCAAGATTACATTCACTGTTTGAGAAATCCTCAAAAAGATGTTATTATGGCATAAGACAAACAAATGGTAAAAATACGTGGTCTTGGTGGAAACAAGAAATAATCACCAAGTGGGAAAATGATGCCTGGAGGTATAAGATAGAAAATGCATTTGAAAACTCTTTCTTTGACCCAGAGAAAGACAAACCTTTAACTTGGTTCTTGAAACAAGTTGAAAGGCTTAATGCACTGTACCCAGAAATGTCACAAAATATGGTGCACATGAAAATACTTAAAAAATGTGGAGGGGAACTAGAACATGCCCTGAGAAGCAGGTGTTTAAAACCATGCTCCACAGAAGAGTATATAAATGCACTAGAAGATATACTGACAAGAACAAAAATTGGCAGGACTTGGAAAAAATTGGACATTAAAAGCCCAAATCAACCATTTATCAAAAAAGATAAATCAAAAGAATCCTTTAAGCCCAATACATTCAACAATAATGAGCAAAGAAAATGCCATAAATGTGGAGGTATTGGACACTTAGCCAATAATTGCCTTAAAAAAGCAAAGATTAATGAAATTGTGGAAACAGAAAACCACAATGACAAAGAATAGGAATCTGACTCTGAAAAAGAGACAGAAGAGTCAGAAAGCTCTGAAAGTGATGAAATCAATATAATTAATGCACAAATTAATAATATTGATATAATTTATGAAGTACTGGATGTTAATTCAAGCTTACCACAAGTTGGAACATCTGACACAAACCTGACAAACATACAAGATGCCAAAATGTATAGAACCAAACCTGCAAGAGGAATGGGATATACAGCTGGAAAATCAAGTATAAGTATTGTTATGGTTGATAACCAAGAAGGAAAAGTTAACTTGGATACAGGAGCATATTGCACTTGTGTTGGCAAAAGTTATTTAAAAGCCATTGTCCCAAACTGGCAAGAAAAGCTTATTCCAATACAAGGTGTCAAATTTAGTAGTGCAAGTGAGAGCATGAAGCCCCTTGGAATAATTGATTTAAAACTAATTTTTCCTCATCCCTCACAATGTGTCAGAATTAAAGTAGAGTTTGTAGTAATGGACAACTGTACTAGTAATCATTTCATACTTGGGAATGACTACTTATCAATCTATGGTATAGATATCTCCAACCAAAAAGATAGATATTTTACCATAGGAGATAACAAAAGACAAATGTTTGGCTTCTTAAATAACAAAAAACAAATCACAGTTATTAAGAAGGAAGAAAAAATTCCAGAAAAGGAACTTTTTATATCTGAACAGCTTAAAGAGGCAGAATTCAATCAAGAATTAACAGAAAAAAAGAAAGAAAAATTGATTGACCTCTTATTTAAGTATAAAAATGCCTTTGCAACTGACAAAGAGCCACTAGGTGCCATAATTGGATATGAAGTGGATATAATTCTTAATGTAGAAAATCCTTACCCACCTTTATTAAGAAGACCTGCTTATCCAGCCAGTCCAAGGGCTAGAGAAGCCTTAGAGGTGCACATTAAAGAATTAATGGACCTTGGAGTATTAAGAAAGGTTGGACATAATGAACAAGTAGAAGTTACTACACCTGACATTATAACTTGGCATAATGGAAAATCAAGGATGGTAGGAGACTTCAGAGCCCTGAACACCTATACCATTCCAGACAGATATCCAATACCTAGAATCCATGAGACATTGACCCAATTGTCACAAGCTAAGTTCATCACAGCTATGGATGCTCTTAAGGGTTTTCATCAAAATGTCTTAACAGACAATGCCAAGAAACTACTAAGAATAATAGTCCATTGTGGAATTTTTGAATACTTAAGAATGCCATTTGGGATAAAAAATGCACCTTCCCATTATCAAAGAATGATGAATACCATATTCCCTGAAGAATTATCAGAAGGATGGTTAATTATCTATATTGATGATATCATAGTTTTCTCAGAAGCTTGGGAAAATCACCTTACAAGACTAGAAAGGGTACTACAAAAAAGAGTCCAAGTGAATATGAAAATTTCCTTGAAAAAATGTCATTTTGCATATAGTGAATTCAAAGCACTAGGACATGTTGTATCTGGCCTTAGTCTAGGCATAGACAAAAATAAAGTGGCAGCAGTACTACTTAAACCAATGCCTCAAACCAAAAAAGAAATGCAATCATTTCTAGGATTTGCTGGTTACTATAGACAGCATATAAAGGACTTTGCAAAGATTGCTAAATCCTTGTATAAGCTATGTGACCAACAAACAGTCTATGAGATTACAGAAGAAAGAGTCAAGGCATATGAAGAATTGAAAAATTTCTTGACAAATGCCCCATTTCTTCTAATGCCAGATTGGAAAGTACCCTTCAAACTGTAAATTGATGCTTGTGGAGAAGGACTAGGTGCTGCACTTCACCAAACACAAATTATCAATGATAAACCAGTGGAAGGACCAATTTGTTTCATTTCAAGGCAAATAAAGCCAACAGAAGCAAGGTATGGAGCAAGCCAAATGGAATGCTTATGCCTAGTGTGGGCTTTAGAAAAACTGCATTATTATTTGGATGGCACAGTATTTGATGTAATCACAGACTGTAATGCTGCGAAATCACTATTCAATATGAAGACTCCAAATAGATATATGCTGAGATGGCAAATTGCTATCCAAGAATATAGAGGAAATATGACTATTGTTCATAAATCTGGAAATATTCATAAAAATGTAGATGGTCTCAGCAGATGGGCTCTAGCAAATACCCCTGACAATCCAGCATGGGTACCACAAGAAGAACACCATATAGAAGGAATATGTGTTACAGACATTGGCACAGAATTCTTTAAACAAGTTAAAGAAAGCTATAAGACAGACAAAAATTGCCATATCCTAAGCCAACTTCTAATGAAAGACTGCAAAGATCCATCACTTTCATCAAAACTAGATGAAATATGGAAAAAGGCATATGATGAAGGAAGATTCCACCTCCTTGATGGAATCCTTTACCATAGAACAAAACACACATGTGTTATGGCCTTAACAGATAGAACACTAATAAACACTATTTTACATGAGTGTCATGATAGTGTTGCATCTGGACATCTCTCAGAAGATAGGACACTAGAGAGGGTGAAAACCTGCTCTTGGTGGCCAAATTGGAAGAAAGATGTTGCAGAGTACTGCCAAACCTGTGACAGATGTCAAAGAGCCAACAGAGCCACAGGAAAGAAATTTGGAATGATGATCCAAATCCAAGAACCAAAATCCCCATGGGAAATAGTTCATATGGATTGGGTAACAGCACTACCTCCAGGAGGAGACAGGAGCTATAATGCATGTCTAGTGTTAGTTGACAGGTACAGTAAAACTCCCATGTTCTTACCATGTCATAAAGATGACACAGCTATGGATACAGCCATAATGATATGGAATAAAGTCATTAGCCACACGGGCTTATTCCAAAATATTATAAGTGACAGAGACCCAAAGTTCACTTCAGAATTATGGACAAATCTCCATAACTTGTTTGGGACAAAGTTATCATTCTCAACAGCTTATCATCCTCAAACTGATGGTTTAGAAGAAAGAATGATACAGACCCTAGAGGATATGATCAGAAGATTCTGTGCTTATGGGCTAGAATTCAAAGATTCTGATAGTTTTGCCCATGATTGGTGTACACTAATACCAGCACTTGAACTTGCATATAAGACATCAATCCATTCTTCTACTGGCAAAACACCAGCAATGCTAGAGAAAGGTTGGAATCCAAGACTTCCTTATGATACCCTCAAAAAGGACTTAGTGGAGATACATCCAACAGCAAGCAGTTTTAAGATAATGCTTGACAAAGCAAGACACCATGCAAACAGATGCACGCAAGACTCTTTCAAATATGCAAAAGAAAGATGGGACAAAAGTCATAAACCACCTGACTTCAAAATAGGAGATTTGTTATTAGTATCAACTCTTAACTTTAATAACATAAAAGGACCAAAGAAATTGAAAGATTCCTTTGCAGGACCATTTATGGTAAAAGCACTTCATGGACCCAATGCTGTACAATTGGAACTTACAGGTGATTTAATGAATAAACACCCAACTTTCCCTGTAAGTCTTATAAAACCTTACAGCTCAAGTGACAAGGAATTATTTCCACTAAGAAATAAACCCCCACTTGTAATTCCCCCTTTGGAAGAAGGAGAAGAAAAAAGAATTGTAAAAGTCCTTAAAGAAAGAAGGACAAGGAACAAAAAAGAAAGAGAATACCTTGTAAGATATAGAAATCCAACTGAAGAAGATGAATGGCTACTTGAGAAAGATATAACAAATGCTGATAAACTACTGAGGAGGTTTAGACATGAAAGAAAACCTAAAGAATAACAAAATCAAGCATTATTGAGCTTCAGGACTGATAAAGTCTAATGAAGAGGTAGGACAGTGGATGATACCCTAATCACACATATCAGATTGTGGTACAATCTTTTTTGGTGGTAGGGAATGTGAGCCTTTGAGATATGACCACATACCCAATAAGGTCACAAAAAAGACTCAGAATAATTATACCTTTAATATAATTATATTAAAATTACTTAGAATAATTATACATTAAAAATAATTACTTAAATATACAAAAAATACCATAAATTGGAACAAAAATTGGTTTAACTCAAAAACCAATGAATCAACATGTAAAATAAATTATACCATTGGATTCCCCATGGAAAAATACACATATACCATTTTTATGGCATATCTGTAAAGTCAATATTTAATGAATTATAAGGTATAATACCTTATAAAAACCATAAAACCTTATTTATCTCAAGAACTAATGAAACAACATGTAAAATAAATTGTACCAGTGGATTTCCCACGAAAGTCCACACATAAAACAATCAATAAGCTAATTTTCAAAGTTAATACTTAAGGAATTAACCTGAATATATGCACCTTTTTGGTCAACGCATATATTCAAGGATCATAGCTAATATCTCCTAAACTATACATGATAGAATGATGAACCAAAAATAAAGTTACCACGTAATTACTGTAAGAACACAGATATGAAATTTATTTTACAAATTATAAACAAGGTTAAAACCTATGATGAAATATTGATAAAAATCAACAGAGCCGTTGACCACTTTGTTGTGAAAGTGTTCCAAACTTAAAAAAAAGTATACAGTTGGATTCTACTAGTTCATTCGTGAAGAATGATGTTGTAAGGTGTGGATATGAAACTTTGATTAAAAATCAAGTACTTTTCCTGTCCTCAAAATTTGTATAAGGTAAAATTCAGTTAAAAATAGTATGAAATATTATTTTTAAAAGAAAACACGCCAATTTTATTGTTTATAACTTTATTAGTATAAAACAATAATATAAAAATTTATTGTTTTACCAACAATAAAAATTTATCCAAAAAATACTCTACAAGAGATATTTTAAGGCTACAAAAGAAATTTCTTCAAGAGCAATTTCAATTGGAATTAATTGAGCAAAGAACTGCAAGCAATTAATTAAAGAACAAAGTCTTTAAAAAGAATATTAAAGAGAAAACACGCCCAAAAGTGACCAGAGTGAATTTGGAAACAAAGTGACAAAGTTAACAGTGATGAAAGATGCTTTAATTCACTTTTGGGGTGGTTCAGGGGTAAAAATGATTATAAGAGTTACAAACAATGATTATAATGATTTTTTCACGTGGTTAAAAGGTTTAAAATGATTTAAAAGTGGTGGTTGGAATCTTTGATTGATTGGTTTAACAGTTTTAAACTAATTAATAAAAGGAAAAGATTCTAACATGAAGAGAAAAGTGGGGCAAAGAAGACATTCTTTTATAGCCATCAATTCTCTTACTCCAAAAGTAAAATTTACTCTTGTCAGTCGTGAAAAACAGTCTGACAACAGAAAAGCCAATTATGGCATCATTGAACCCTGGTTTAGACCAAAAAGGGCTGGTTTAAGCCATTTTTAGCCATTTTTAGCCATTTTAGACCCTTAAATCAGCCATTACTATAGCAATACCAGGCCTAGAGCCTTCAAAACACGTCAGAATGTGTGTCAGAGGCGTAGAAACCAGTTAAAACTGTTTTTATTATGATTGTTTTATCTTAAGGGTAGTTTTACCTTCTTGGCAACAGCTAAAACTACCCCAGTTGGTATCAAAACCTCATCATCAATTGAGTCCACAGACCCTGTAACTCAATTCCAGGCCAAAAGTGATGAACTTTTGCGTGAATTTTGACATCCCACGCCTGTCAGCAAGGATTTTGGGGGTCTAGCTCCCCCTTAGAGCTGGAGTTCCTTTTCCCCCCCAAATTTAATCTTTCCAATTTATTTTTCCTTTAATTCCTCATCATGTATTATACTTATAATTTACACATGTAATTCAATTCAATTGTACAGTACAATACAGTAATAATTGACACCTCATATGTAAATCAAAGTTCACTTATGCAATACACGCGCACATTTTGACATTTCAATTGAATTCAATTGAAAATACTTTAATTCCTCATAACTTCTAAACTAAACACAACACCTCAATTTTAACACAAAAATTGATGGTTAACACCACATGTGGTGTGAATTAAATTAAGGTTTTGAGGATTTTCAACTTTTGTATTGAAAATACTAAAAACTTAATTTACGCTTATTTAGAGTTGAGTTACAAAAATTTCACTCAGAGGTGACCCCACCTGATTTTTTATGAGGAATCCAATGGTGAAATAAAATTTATATGTTTATTTATTGGATAAAAAGTTATAATAAATTTTATTTAACTTTTTTCCAAATTTATTTATTTTTTCACAATTTTGTTAAAATTTCATTTTTACTTAAATTTTTCAAGTATAAATGTAATTTTATATTTACAAAATTTAAAGTAATTTTATTTTTAAATTATAATTAATTTTTTATTTTTAATATAATTTTATATTTATATTTTTTATTTTTATTTTAATAATATAAAGAAATTTATTTTATTTATATTAATATGTTATTTTTTATATTTGTGGTCTTTTGGGTATATGAAATTACCTCTAAGGCTCACATTCCCTCCCCCTAAAAAAGAATATTACTTTGTAATATTGGTGTTTCTAGTGTGTCTGAATCTCCTCAGGAGTTTGGTGGCTTCTGGTATATCTTTCTCTTCTAACCATTCATCTTCACAAGTTGGGTCACTGTACCTAACAAGGTATTCCCTTACTTTCTTGGTTCTTAATTTCCTTTCTTTAAGAACTTTGGTTATTTTCTTAGTACCAGATGTCTCAATAGGAGGTATAACTTGGGGACTCTTATTCCTCAAGGGAAATTTCTCAGCATCACTAGATTTGTATGGCTTTATCAAGCTTACTGGAAATGTAGGGTGCTTATTGCTAAGTTCTTCAGATAACTCTACTTCAACAGCATTTTCTCCATGGAGGGCCTTAATCACAAAAGGTCCTGCAAAGGAGTCTTTTAACTTTTTACATCCTTTGATGTTATTGAAGTTAGTGGTGGATACAAGAACTAGGTCCCCCACTTTGAAATCTGGAGTTGCATGAGATTTATCCCATTTGTCTTTAGCATATGCAAAGGAGTCCTCCATGCATCTCACTGCATGCTTTCTAGCTTTGTCTAGCATTCCTTTGAAGCTAGCAGCTGTGGGATGTATTTCAATTAAGTCTTTCCTCAAGGAATCTTGGGGTAACTTGGGGTTCCATCCTTTTTCTAGAATAGCAGGAGTCTGATTGGTACTGGAATGGATTGATGTTTTATATGCTAATTCCAGTGCTGGTAACAGAGTACACCAATCATGGGTAAATCCATCACAATCTTTGAATTCAAGGCCATATGCACAAAATCTTCTCACCATGTCCTCTAAGGTTTGGATCATTCTTTCAGCCAGACCATCAGTTTGTGGGTGGTAGGCTGTAGAGAAAGACAGTTTTGTGCCAAATAATTGGTGAAGATTTGTCCATAGAGCTGAAGTGAATTTGGGATCTCTATCACTGATGATATTTGTAAATATCCCAGTCCATGACACTACTCTATTCCATATCAGAAGAGCTGTATCCATGGCTGTATCATCTTTGTGACATGGTAAAAAGATTGGAGTTTTACTGAATCTGTCCACAATTACTAGGCAAGCATTATAGCTCCTGTCACCTCCTGGTGGTAGGCCAGTTATTCAATCCATATGGACAATTTCCCAAGGTCTGTTTGGTTCTTGGATTTTCATCATATTTCCAAGTCTTTTGCCAGTGGATTTATTTGCCTTTTGGCATCTGTCACAGGTTTTGCAATATTCTGCAACATCTTTTTGCCACATTGGCCACCATATGCAGGTCTTTACTTTCTCTCTTGTTCTGTCCTCAGAAAGATGTCCTGAAAAGGGACTATCATGGCATTCTTTCAGTACAAGATTGATTAATGACCTGTCTACAACTGTCATGACACATGTGTGCTTGGTTCTGTGGTAAATTATACCATCCAGTAGGTGAAATCTCCCTTCATTATAAGATTTTCTCCATACTTCATCCAAGGCATGTATTAGAGAGTTGTCTTTACAGTCTTTGTTAAGTAATTGGCATAAGATGCTACAATTCTTATCTTGAGTGTAACTATTTCTGACTTCTTCAAAGAAGGTGGTGTTCAAGTCTGTAACACTTATTCCTTCTATTGGAATTTGTGGTGAAGCTTCTTCTGGAACATAAGCAGGATTATCAATGTTATTTGGTAATGGCCATCTGCTTAGTCCATCTGCATTCTTATGAATATTCCCATCCTTATGAACAATAGTCATATTGCCTCTGTATTCTTGTATGGCTATTTGCCATCTGAGCATGTGTCTGTTAGGTGTTTTCATGTTCAAAAGTGATTTCACAGCTGTACAATCTGTTATTACTTCAAAAACACATCCCTCTAAGAAATAGTTCAATTTCTCTAAGGCCCAGACAAGGCATAGACATTCCATTTGACTTGCTCCATATCTGGCTTCAGTTGGTTTGATTTGCCTGGATATGAAACATATTGGTCCTTCTACAGGTTTGTCATTTATGATCTGAACTTGGTGAAGTGCAGCACCTAGTCCATCCCCTGATGCATCAATATACAGTTTGAAAGGCAATTTAAAGTCTGGCATCAGTAAGAGTGGAGCAGTGGTCAATGCTTCTCTTAGAGACTCAAAAGCTTTGACTCTGTCAACAGTCATCTCAAATACTGTGTCTTTGTCACACAACTTATAAAGTGGTCTTGCTATGGATGCAAAGTCTTTAATGTGTTGCCTGTAATATCCTGCAAAACCTAAGAATGACTGAATTTCCTTCTTATTCTGAGGCATGGGTTTTAACAATACTGCTGCAACTTTGTTTTTATCAATTCCAAGGGACAAACCAGATACAACATGTCCTAGTGCCTTAAGTTCTTTAAATCCAAAATGACATTTCTTCAAGGAGATTTTCATGTTTACTGATTGGATTTTTGTCAAAACTCTTGATAATCTGTACATGTGCTCCTCCCAAGTCTTTGAACAGATAATAATGTCATGAATGTAAATGATTAACCATCCCTCTGAGAGTTCTTCAGGGAAGATTTCATTCATCATTCTTTGGAAATGTGAAGGTGCATTTTTGATACCAAAGGGCATCCTTAAGTATTCATACACTCCACAATGAACAATAATTCTCAAGTATTTTCTTGCTCTTGGTGTTACTACATTTTGATGGAATCCTTTAAGGGCATCCATAGTGGTTATATACACTGCTTGAGATATTTGAGTAAGGGCAATTTGGATTTTTGGTATTGGGTATCTGTCTGGAACAGTGTAAGTGTTCAGAGCTCTAAAGTCCCCAACCATTCTGGATTTTCCATTATGCCACGCCACTATGACTGGTGTAGTTATTTCTACTTCCTCATTGTGGCCTACTTTTCTTATTACACCAAGGTCTAGAAGTTCTTTGATATGAATTTCTAGAGCTTCTCTTGATTTTGGACTTGCTGGATAAGCAGGTCTTCTTAAGAGTGGTGGATAAGGTCTCTCAATGTTAAGAATGATGTCAACTTCATGACCAATAATTGCTCCCAGGGGTTCTTTGTCTGTAGCAAATGCTCCTCTGTGGTCATACAAAAGGGAAGAAAGTTCATTTTCTTGCTTATCAGTCAGATGAAGGCTTATTTCAGCCTCATTTAACTGTTCAGACTTGAATTTCTCTAACTCTAAGTTGACTGGTGATACTTTGTTTACTGTAATTTGTCTTTTAAAGGGTAAAAAGGCAAATTTTTGGCGCTTATTGTCTCCAATTGTAAAGTATCTGTCTTTGTTATTATGTAAATCTATCCCATACATAATTAAATAGTCATTTCCCAATATAAAATGGGTACTAGAGCAATTTTCCATAACAACAAATTCAACTGTGATCCTTAAATTCCCATTCATGTGTGGGAATATGACATTGGTCTCAAAGATTCCTAATGCTTTCATTGGGTTACTTGCACTGTTGAATTTTATACCATCAATTGGTAACAATTGGTCTTCAAAATTTGGTACACAAGTCTTAAGAAAAGATTTTCCAACACAAGAGCAGAAGGCTCCTGGGTCAAGCAAAAGTTTGGTGGGTTTGTTGTCAATCACCACTTCTGTTATACAGGAGTTACCAGCTGTATAACCTTTCCCTCTGTTTGGTTTTGTCTTCATAAGTTGTGCATCTTGAACTTTTGATAAATCAACTTGACCATTGCTCAATTGTGGTAAGTGGGAATAAGATTCCATGATGTCAAAAGTGGCATTGATATTTTCTATATCTTTTGAAGATTCAGAGAATATGGATGACTTATCATCTGAATTGTCTTCAATTATGTCTTCTTTTTCAACATCTGGTTCTTTTTCAATGTCAATTTCATTGATTTTCCCCCTTTTTGGACATGTATTGGCTAAATGGGTGGTGCTTTGGCAAATATGGCATTTTCTGACTGTATCTGCAGATTTATATTTAATATTACTAGAATTTTCTTTGGGGTTTTTGTCCACAGAATCTTTCCAAGGTGTATTAAACCTTGTTTTAAGATTCACCCTACTAGAACCAATTTTGGTTCTGGTGGTTACTTCTTCTAGTATATTGATAATATCCTCTGCTGAAGATTGTTCAGTAGTCCTGCTTTTGACAGCATGCTCTAAGTCACCTCCACATTGTCTCAGAATTTTTCTATGGATCATAAATTCTGACATGTCAGGATATAATGCTGTTAATCTGTCCTTTTGTTGGCAAAACGATGGTAAAGCTTTGTCTTTATCAGCATTAAATTTGGCAGATTCAAAGGCTGTTTCAACTTTAAACCTCCAAGCATCATTTGCCCATTTGTTGATGATTTGGGTTTTCCACGAAGTCCAACTCTGGTGTCCATGTGCTTGTCTTATTTTGATGTACCATCTGTGAGCTGATCTGGTAAACAAGGTGTTAAACCTGGCTGTTACCAATCTGTCTGGTAATTCAAAATCCTCTTTGATCATGTCAATACCTCTAATGAATTCCATATGGTCATACTCTCCTTCACCACTGAAGTGAGGCCATTCTTTAAGTTTTGGAACTTCTTTCAAGAGTGCTTGGCCCATTGATGGTTCCAAGTTATGAAAAGAAGTGGATAATTCATTTTTTAATTGTGAATTATCAGGATCCAATACTTGTGGATTTGAAATTCTTGTGCCCTCATTTTGATTTAGAGGTGTAGACATTCTTGGTAAGGTGTTCAGTAATTGTTCAATGTCATTCATTTTACTGTTGCTACACCTTTGGGAATTTCTGTATTCATGTTGGAAGCTTTGTATTAAATTTATTACTTCAATTTTATACATGTCTTCTTTATGTGTAAGTTCTTGCCATAACTCTGTCTGTCTTGTATTATCTGCAGTGACTTGATTCAATTTCATTGATAATTTTGATACTTCTTCTTGTGAAGCATCAAAACACTTTTTCAAGGCAATGGTATATGTCTTTACTTCAGTAAATGAATTTGAAATGTCATCAAGGACTTTCTTGTTATCTGTCTTGATAATATTTATGGCTTGTTTAATTCTTGTTTCAATTATGTCATCAATATTGAATTTAGAATATTTATCTGTTAATTCTTTAATAATGGCAGATTGTTCATTTATTTTATTGTTAGAAGAATTATCATTATTGGAATTTTTAATTGTTCTCAAAACTTTTTCAAAACACATGAGTGTTTCATTAATTTGGCACAGACTCAGGTTGTTTGTTTTAATGTTGTTACAAATGGTGTCATTTTTATCAGAAAGATGTTTTTTCACGTCATTTATAGCATTATACAACTCTGGGATGGAATCAAATATGTCAGAAATCATTTCTGGAACCTTAATCTGGCTTCCTCCTTCTTCTGTAATTCCATCATGGTTCTGGCCATCTGAAATACATTTTCCATGGCATCCTGCTGAATCTTTGGGATTCTGTAGCCCTTGCTGTAAGGTTTTGGGGCTGGTGCCTTCCCTTTGCCCTTGTTTGGAGTTTGTGGCTGCTTTTTCACGTTGGAATTGCTGCTGCTGGCCACTGGGGCTGTTTTTGGCACTGGTTTGGCTGGTGGAGGGTTGTTTTTCCTCCATTCTAGTGTCAAAAGCATCATGTTTTTCTTCTCCATCAATGGATGCCATCCATTGAGCAATTTGCAAGTGTTGGGATGGCCCAAGAATTTTCTTACTGTCAGGTAAGAATTCATGCAATTCTTCCACAGGTCTGCAAGGATCTGGTACTCCTTGAATTGGAGTGCATTGTTGTATGCACTGTGGCTGGCTTTGTATATGTCCACAGAGGCTTGTTGTGGCGGTGTCAGCTCTTTTTGAAGGTAAAATGGTATTATCAGCTTCAGAATGACCCATTTTAGTTGTTTGGAAGTCATCAACTGACCCTTTTCCTTCTGTACCTGGTTGGCCTCTGCCATAATCACGTCTATTACCTTTTTGGGAGCTGCTTGAGGGGTTGTAGCTGGCTCCTGACCTGGTTGAAGGCATAATTATGGTTAAAAAAAAAGGCTTAAAATAGTATTTTTACGTCAAAAACTTACTATTGGCCAAATTCTTAGCCTTCTGAAGAGTATTACTTATGTCCAAGTTAATTAATTCAGAAGATATTGGTTCAGGCTGGTTATTTTGAGTCACAATAACAGTACTATTATGATCAGAATTAACAGTACTGGCAGGGATAATGCTGGTTACTGTTGAGGCTGTTTCAATGTTTTCTTGTCTTACCACGTTGTCAGACACTAAAATTAATGAAAAAGCCAATTAATTAATTAAAAAAAGGTTATTTCAAAAAAGAAATAAAAATATAAGCCTCACTTATAATATGAAAAAAAGTTATTTTTTATGGATTTTTTGAATTATAAGTATTTTTTATATGTTTTTAAATTTTTCAATATAAGAAAAAAGATTTAAAAAGAGTAAAAAAAATATGTCACAGGTAAAATATCACGGCTGGGCCCCCAAATGTAAGGTGTGGATATGAAACTTTGATTAAAAATCAAGTACTTTTCCTGTCCTCAAAATTTGTATAAGGTAAAATTCAGTTAAAAATAGTATGAAATATTATTTTTAAAAGAAAACACGCCAATTTTATTGTTTATAACTTTATTAGTATAAAACAATAATATAAAAATTTATTGTTTTACCAACAATAAAAATTTATCCAAAAAATACTCTACAAGAGATATTTTAAGGCTACAAAAGAAATTTCTTCAAGAGCAATTTCAATTGGAATTAATTGAGCAAAGAACTGCAAGCAATTAATTAAAGAACAAAGTCTTTAAAAAGAATATTAAAGAGAAAACACGCCCAAAAGTGACCAGAGTGAATTTGGAAACAAAGTGACAAAGTTAACAGTGATGAAAGATGCTTTAATTCACTTTTGGGGTGGTTCAGGGGTAAAAATGATTATAAGAGTTACAAACAATGATTATAATGATTTTTTCACGTGGTTAAAAGGTTTAAAATGATTTAAAAGTGGTGGTTGGAATCTTTGATTGATTGGTTTAACAGTTTTAAACTAATTAATAAAAGGAAAAGATTCTAACATGAAGAGAAAAGTGGGGCAAAGAAGACATTCTTTTATAGCCATCAATTCTCTTACTCCAAAAGTAAAATTTACTCTTGTCAGTCGTGAAAAACAGTCTGACAACAGAAAAGCCAATTATGGCATCATTGAACCCTGGTTTAGACCAAAAAGGGCTGGTTTAAGCCATTTTTAGCCATTTTTAGCCATTTTAGACCCTTAAATCAGCCATTACTATAGCAATACCAGGCCTAGAGCCTTCAAAACACGTCAGAATGTGTGTCAGAGGCGTAGAAACCAGTTAAAACTGTTTTTATTATGATTGTTTTATCTTAAGGGTAGTTTTACCTTCTTGGCAACAGCTAAAACTACCCCAGTTGGTATCAAAACCTCATCATCAATTGAGTCCACAGACCCTGTAACTCAATTCCAGGCCAAAAGTGATGAACTTTTGCGTGAATTTTGACATCCCACGCCTGTCAGCAAGGATTTTGGGGGTCTAGCTCCCCCTTAGAGCTGGAGTTCCTTTTCCCCCCCAAATTTAATCTTTCCAATTTATTTTTCCTTTAATTCCTCATCATGTATTATACTTATAATTTACACATGTAATTCAATTCAATTGTACAGTACAATACAGTAATAATTGACACCTCATATGTAAATCAAAGTTCACTTATGTAATACACGCGCACATTTTGACATTTCAATTGAATTCAATTGAAAATACTTTAATTCCTCATAACTTCTAAACTAAACACAACACCTCAATTTTAACACAAAAATTGATGGTTAACACCACATGTGGTGTGAATTAAATTAAGGTTTTGAGGATTTTCAACTTTTGTATTGAAAATACTAAAAACTTAATTTAAGCTTATTTAGAGTTGAGTTACAAAAATTTCACTCAGAGGTGACCCCACCTGATTTTTTATGAGGAATCCAATGGTGAAATAAAATTTATATGTTTATTTATTGGATAAAAAGTTATAATAAATTTTATTTAACTTTTTTCCAAATTTATTTATTTTTTCACAATTTTGTTAAAATTTCATTTTTACTTAAATTTTTCAAGTATAAATGTAATTTTATATCTACAAAATTTAAAGTAATTTTATTTTTAAATTATAATTAATTTTTTATTTTTAATATAATTATATATCTATATTTTTTATTTTTATTTTAATAATATAAATAAATTTATTTTATTTATATTAATATGTTATTTTTTATATTTGTGGTCTTTTGGGTATATGAAATTACCTCTAAGGCTCACAGATGTAATTTTTATTATTAAATTCAGGGTATAACCCCTTGAAATCAAGGTTTGAAGTTTAAAATATTGAATTTCGACAGAAAAGATGAGTTACAAGAAAAATCATCAAAATTAGAGTTTTTATGATGTAATGAAAAGCTCTTGGAAGAATAATAAGGTTATGCCAGGCTATCAGAATTCACTCTCTGAATTGCTGTAGTGTGTAAATATTGAAAGTTATTGAGGATCAAAGTTTGAGCTTAATTTGAGCAGTTATGATCACTCACAGTAACCTTCATTTAAGTTTAACAGTCTTAAGAGTGATACAATTGGTGAATACTATTAGCTTATGATTAAAACTAATAAAATTCACGAAATTTGGGGTTCTGCCAAGCCTCTGATGTCATCAAACTTAGAGTTATAGTGATAACTCTAAATAATGGTGTAATAGTGATGTAATATGGTTTGATCATGATGTAATCATCCTCAAACCTTAAGATATTGATCAATTCCAGTGGATATGATCAGTACACGTCTACTAGAAGCCTGTTGGACTCTAGGAGGGAGGTATTTACTATAAATAGAGCTCTTTTTACTCTATTTTCCCCTCAGACGCATCAAAAACATTAAAACAACTAAATCAAACGTAATATTCTTTATTCTTTATATATAAAACCATTATATTATTAAAGACCAAAGACCACTTTATTATAATCATCTATTTTGACGTGATTAAATCACTTATTTAATTGTTTTTGTTAAAAATCTCTATAAAAACTCATTTCCACGTAAAAATCCAGAATAATTTGTAATTTTCTTTATTTTTATTGTAAATACAATTTGAAAAAGTTGTATTTATATTTTTTTTGGTGTAAAATATTTCAAAATTATTATATTAAGTGTTAAAAGTAGGTTATTTTCTCTTATTATAATAATTTCTCTATTATTACTCTCTTAATAATTCTTTAATTAATATAAATAGTATTTATATTAATTCATAACTTCAATATTAGTAATACTATTGTTATTAATTGTTTTTTATCAATAAAAAGCAATTTTTTACGCCTTTATTATTTGTTGGTAACAATAATAAAGAGCTTTTTTAAATATATTAATTATTTTATATTAATATATTTATTTATTATATTATATTTTCATAATATAAATTATATTATTATATTTATTTAATAATATAATTATTTTACGCCATAATAATAATAATTATTTATTATTATTATATTTTTAATCTTATTTATTCAATTCATAAGGACATTCAGAGTACAATAAGTAATAAATTAGTAATTTTTACTTATTGTTTCATAGTCAAACCTGACACTTGGGATGGGGTACCTATCTTCTTTGGTGTAATTACTCAAAGCCCTGAAGTCCCCACATAGTCTGGATTTACCATCATGCCAAGTTATAAGGACTGGTGTAGTGACTTCTACTATCTCATTGTGTCCTATTTTCCTTATGACCCCCATTTCTAGGAGTTCATTGATATGTTTCTCAATTTCTTTCCTAGTTTCCATGCTGGCTGGGTATGGTGGTCTCCTAAGCATAGGTGGATATGGTCTTTCTACATCCAGATATAATTCTATATCATGTCCTTTGATTTTTCCTAGTGGTTCATCTCCTATTGCAAAAGCTCCTCTATGCTTCCTCAATACTTTCAGTAAGCTGAGCTTCATTTTACTGGTGATTTGAGTGCCATATTGGGCTTCTTTGAATTCTTCCACTAGTTCTTTCAGGGTGTTATCATTTGTTATATGATTTATGTCAAAGGAAAATTTTTTTTCTTTGTTTGTACCTATGGTAAGATATCTATTTTTACTATTGCAAATGTCCATACCATACATTCTTTGGTACTCTGTACCTGGTAAGAATCCTTGTACATTTGCATTCTCTAGAGCTACAAATTTAGGTTCTAGTCTGATATTTCCTTTTTGGTGTGGGATAACTATCTCTTTGATTATTGTCCCCAGTGAGTGCATTTTGCCTGATGCACTTTTAAAGTTTCTAGCTTTTGTTGGGATTATATCCTCTTCCCATTTGGGGAAGTGTTGTTTTAAGTATTATTTTGCCACTATGGAGCAACTTGCCCCTGTGTCAATGATCATTGGATGTTTACAGTTCTCAATGTAAACTGTCAATTTTGTAGGTGTTCCATGAATGAATCCCATCCCTCTATTTGGGGTTACTAGGAATGTTTGTGCATTCTGTGTGTGCTTACGGAGCTCTTTGTCTGTTGTTATTTGTGGTATTCCTGAATCTAATTCAATGTCTTGTATTTCAAGTTAACTTTCTTCATTGCATTCAACTATGTATTCTTCTATGGTATCAGGTTCACTTTGTGATTCTGCTCTCATACCATTTCCCATACTGTCAGAATCAGATTTGTCACCTGTTTGTTCTTCTTCTGATTCTTCATCAATTGCATATATTTTCTTTTTTGGTTTTGTGCAGTTGTTGGCATAGTGGTCTGGTGATCCACAGTTGTGGCACACATATTTCTTTTTTGGGGTTTCTTTCCCTTTCTCTTTGTTTGTTTCTTTAACTTCAGGCTTCTTGTCTTTGAAGTTTGGTTTATAGGATGTGTACCTTCTTATGGAGGTTTTTTTTCTCACATCTTGTATGGCATTTGCAATGTCATCAATGCTGCTGATGTTGTTGAATCTGCATTTGACTGCATTTTCTAGATCTCCTGGCAATTTTGTTAGGAGTTTATGGTTTCTCATTTCTATTGTCATATTGGGATCAATAGCTTTTAGCCTTTTTGTTTGTTTGAGACACCTGTCACAACCACGTATTTTGACCCTCCTCCTTGATGGCGGCGCCAATCCAACCTGGAGCCAAGTTGGGGCCAATTGGCCATGTCATATCATTTATGGCCATTTGACCCCGTTTGGGGGTTCCATGGCTCTTATGCCATAACCCATTCCATTGGCCACTTATGGCCTCAGGCCATATCCTGCGTCATTGGCCCTCTTGGCCAATTTGCACCTCACCAACCCCCAGGCCTCCATCACTGTTTTTGGGCCTGGGGGGGTCCCTTTGTCTTCCAGGGGCTTCCAGGCCCCATGGCCACCTTCATTGGTTTCCTGGCCACCCCTTTCATTATGGGGGTTTTGGCCTAAATGGCCTTTTTGGGCCATTTAGGCCCCCCACGGCTTCTACGGTCCGCGGTCCGCGGTCCGTAGGCGGATTAGGCCCCTTTTGGCCTAATCCAATGAGGCCAAAGGGGGCAGCCACCTAGCCCCCAAGGCCAGGTGGGTCCCAAATCACAATTGGGCCCACCTGAGCCATTTTTTGGCCACCAATCCCTTGGACCCAATTTGGACCAAAAACACCTTGGATCCATTTTTGGCCACAAATCCCGTAGGACCCATTTTTGGCCCTGGACCACCATGGACCAACTTCACCGTCATGGCCTCTGGCAACCACCAGAGGCCACCAAATCATCTCAACAAGCATTTCCCTCAACTTAAGGGGAATTCTTTCCTTTCCTTCATGCACTCCGTACTCAAGATTGCAGGTGTGGTGCATATATGGTATTATATACCATTATGCACCATTTTTACTCAGCAATCCAATGGTGACGTTTTCAGGACCCAATTCCACCTTTCCATTTCAAGGTCCATAATTCCAACGCCCATTTCGAAGGAGGACTTTTCAGCTTATCAGTCTGGCAATCCATGGCGGCAATTCAGAAGATCATTCAAGGATCCCAACCACCTGTATCTGCAGGAGGTGGGTTGGTACAATTCATTCAGGATTATTCTAAGGTCAATTCTCAAGAGGTATTACAAAATTCAATCAGTTGTCAAGACATCAAGTATTCAATACTCCTTGGACAACCCAATTCATCCGTACAGGCCTTATTCAATCAACCTGTATGGCCTTGGCCCAATTGGGCCACTTCTTATTCCACTGTGGGAATTCCATCACACAGTTCAAATTTCAAGATGGCCAGAACTGTATTTCCCGATTCGGACAATACAGTCATTGATCCACCTTCCAGGATCAACTTTTCAGCTTTTCACATATACTGGCCACCTTTTCAGCACCTGGGGACTTTTTCCCCAGTTAATTAATATAGTGGATTTATTTTTATCCTTATTTTCTTTTACCTTATTAAAGTTAATACTGATAATCTTAAGTCAGTCATTCAGCACCCTTTTCTTTTATTTCCTCGCCTGTCCAGTGGATATTGGTGGTCATATCCTTATACTAATTCCATTTCCTTTTCTGGCAGGTTGAAACAGTGAATTGAGGATTCACTTGGTTGGCTTCTTGGCTTTTGGCTTCTTTATTATCTTTGGCCATTGGCTTCATCTTTTCTTATCTCATCTTTTGGCATACTTGTTTTCCCCTTTATTCTTTCTTAAAGAAATTCAGTCTTATTATTCTTTTATCTCTGGAGCCCTCCAAGTGAGTTCTTGATTCCTGAGTGCCAGGCCCTCTTCTTCCAAGAGCCCCTGTGACAACACCATTCATATGGGTCTTTTTCTGTGGAGTATCTATCACTTTCAAAGGACATGGTCTTTTGCCAGATCCAACTACCATTGCTATACTTTTTTATAATCTGGTTCCTCCACCATGGCCATCTTTTCCTGCCATGTATTTCTTTCATCTCAGTATACCATATGTTTGCATGGCCTCTGAATGCTGTGTTAAGTCTTGTTGTGATCCAGTAGTCTGGTATCTTTGGGACATCAACAAAGAGTCCATCAATATAGTCAATGATTTCCATATGGTCATATTCCCCAATTACTGAGAACTTTGGCCAGTTTGCCACTTCTGGTAACTGTTTTAGTGCCTGTTTCTCTGAATAGCTGAGATTTTCCCCATCTTGGTACATTGACTCTGATCTTGACTTTGGAATCTGATATTCAGGTTCCTGGTCATAGTCTTTATCCTCTTCTTTCAATTTTGTAGAGGTAGTGGGTTGACCTTGTGTTGGAGGGTATTGATTGTCTTCTCTGTCATAGAGGTAATCAATTTCTTTATCAAAGCTATCCTGTTGTTGCTGGATACTTCTCAGATCTCTCCTCACAGTTTGTTGTTCTTCTAGAATTGAATTCAACTGTCTGTTAGTTTTTTCAAATTCTGTCCAAATTTTGGCCAGGTTTGTATTCAAGTCTTTTATGACTGTTGCTTGGAAAGCATTTTCCTCTTTCAATGTTTCCACTTCTGTCCTCATTTTTTCTGAGGTTTCATGTGTCCAATCCATAAATTGGGCCAATTTGGTCCATGTGAGTTTGTTTTCAAACTCATGAGTGTTGATTGTAGTCTCAGTTATTAATTCTGGATCAATTGAGTCAGAACTATCAAAACTATTTGTAGGTACAACTATTTTTTGCTTTTGTGTACTTCTTGGACTAAGTCCATCAGCTTTTTCATCAATGGGTCTGCTTCTTTCTTCCTCTGGTTGAAAGAAGTTTTGTTTCTCCCTTGGGCTCCTTTTCTCCTGTTGGAAACTACCTGGAATGGTTGGGGAGCCTTGGATGAAGTTTCCTTTAGCTTGTAAGGCCTGGAACTGCTGGATTGTTGTGGGGAAGATGGGGCTTCTTCTTCCATTTCTGGGGGTACCTGAATCTGACTGGGCTCTTCCTTGTGCCAAGATCTCTCTATGGCTTGTATGGCTGCCTGGTTCTCTTTGATTCTGATTGCTCTTTCTTCTAAGAGTTTGAAATTCTTGTTGGGGTTCCAACCTTTCATTTCTGTCATAAGTTCTGTCCAAGCCATTTGCTTGAGAAAGATCTTCTGAGTTGTTATCCCCACCTCTTCCCATGATGCTGCCATAGTGAACATTTTGTTGTCCATGCTCCATGTGAAGAGGTCTTTCAGGAGTTTGTGTATTTGAAGGACCTGTTCTGCATCTGTCCAAAATCCTGGTTGGATTTCTGGGTTGAATTTGATTTAGAATAAGACCTTGGGTAGGAGTTCCCTGTTGGTAAGTCCTTTGCTGGTCATTTGATCCAGTAATTGGCTGTCTTCTTCCTCTGTGTCTTCTTGGCCAGTGTTCTGGTTGATTTCTTGGGAATCCAAGATCTCTAAGAAGTGGAGGTGTCATGTTAACAATGTTAAAAAATGACAGACAATGAAAAATGTTGTATGTTTCAAGGTTTATTTACCTTTAGCAGGCCCTTGTACAAATTTATGATCTATACTCTTTGGCAATTTGCCTTTAGAGTTGAAAACTGGGTTGATAACAGTGATTTTCTGTTTTTCAATTTGTTTTGGTGATCCAACTGGTTTTGTTGGAGCTTTTCTGGGTTTTTTGGCCCTTGGCACGGCTATTGGTGTCCACTCTTTTAAGTTGATTGTCACTTCACTGTGTCTTTTCTGCTTGCCCTTGGTTTTTGGCAGCACCTCTCTGTCTTCTGAGGCTGTCACAGATGGATTTCCTTGTGACTGGGTTTCTAATGGAATATAATCTTTTTCCACTATTCAGAAAAGATGTTACAATTTGTATATCAGTATTTTATGATGAAACAAAATGATTTTATTCAATTCTACTGTTATTTTTCGAAATTTTTAAGTATTATTATTATAATATGTTTTTTTTACATGTTTTTTATTGAAAAATAACAGTTTTGAGTTTTTCACTTATGTTTTATAAGTGAAAACTGTAATATCCAACTGTTTTGTGAATGATTCGCTTGGATATTATTATATTTTTGTATAAACATGTCAAATTTATTAAATTATAATAAATTTGATTTGTTATTATAAATATTATAAATAATATTTATTTTAACACTTGATTTTTGATTAAAATATCAATCAAATACAAGTTTTCACGTCAATTTGAGTGATGTCTTGTTTTAAAGGAAATATTTAATTAAAATATTCCTTATAAATAATAAAAAATTATTTTATTATTTAATATTTATTAATTATTTATTAATAAATGTTTCTTTATTAATTTTTCACCCACTTTGGTGAAAATAATAGTAAGAAATAAGTAATATACTGTTTGTATATTATTATTTATATTGAAATTTAAATAATACTGTTGTAGTATTATCAAATTTCGTGAAAATTATTGCAATATACTAAAATAAAGAGGATTTGTACTCTTACTCTCAACAAAAATATTTGTAATATATATTTTTGGAGAAAAAATTCATATATATAATATATGATGCTATATTATAAAAAAATAATAATAATAATAATAGAAAATAAGATAATTTCAAACTTTTACTCACTGTTAGTAAAATACCTTGTAAATAACTGAATTTTCATGCCTAATTCAGTTCAAAACACGTCCAATAAGGTTGAAAAACCACAGCCAGGCCCCCAAAATATCAGGGTGAGTCTATATAGTAGCTATAAAATGTAAATACAAGCTAGTATTATGACTGTGACACGTCAAAAAACAAATAAATTTAATTCTTCAGGTCCTACTGCTATGTGGTAACAGTGGTGATGAGTCTGTTGAGGACCTGGGTTGCAATACTCTAATATCTTTGACTGTAAAGAAGTACTACAATAATTATGCTCTAATTATATCTTTAACCATTCTAAGGACACTACTGATGGATAACAGTTTTGTCACGTAAGAATATGGGTAAATAAGATAAGATATGATGGGTTTTCAAGGAAAAAACCCTTCTTTTTATATCTTTCAAGACTGTCAAGAGTTATTAACTCTTCACACGTCAGAGGAGTGAAACGTTTCACTCCACTGATCAATCTGTGGTTCTGGATCATCAATTCTGACGTCAATAGAGGCAGAATTGTGGTTTTGGAACCACAAATGATCATTCTGGATCAATACAGGGTGAAAAAACGTTTCACCTGCCACGTCAGCACTTGGATGACGTTGTTCTAGTGTCTGTATGATCAGTAATGATGATTTTAGAGAGTTTATATCTTTGTAAGTATATTATTTTAAGTATGAGAGCAATACTGTTTGATACAAGCTTGATACAGTCATGTATTGCTAGAAAATCCTTCCAGTCAGGATATCTCAGTCAGTTCTTAAGATATCAAGAAACCAAGAGCACAGAATTGAAGGGCTTAATGATCTCTTCAATTTGGTATGCTTCATGTTTACCCTTCTTCAAAATAGCAAAAGTTATAAGAGTTTTAAGTTTTTGGATGTATTTTTGTACATCAGTATGAGGCTTCAAAAACTTCCATACCAGATATCTTCTTCCATTTGGAAGATATCTGTATTCTGATGATACAGTCTTGTAGGGCTTGATTAGCTCTACATCTTGGTATATTACTCTGTACAGTTGTATGAGTGTATGCCAAAGATACAGGGGTTTGTTTATATTGTTGTTTTTCAGAATATCTGTATTTTGGTTGTTAAACCTTTGAACCAAGATCCCTCAGTCAATGTAAGAGATACAGAGGTCTAAGGTGTCTCAAATTAAAGCTCTTGTTTAGATCTTTAATTTGGTTGTACCTTTGTACAGTTTTGTACAAGCCCTTTTTGACCTTCAGGGGGGTCTTGGTTTTAAAATAAAGGTCATATGGTATCTCCAGTTGTGGTGGTGTTACAGCAACATGGATGATACCATTGTGTAGCTCTCTATGTGAGCTTTGAGAAAAATATCATTTTGGTATAGAATAACTCAAATATGCATAAGCTAGATGAGAGGTGAAAATAAGGGTTTTGACTTGTTTATTTTCCTCTAGGTTTCCTTATTCTGTTTGGATAAGGTTGTTGTTTAATTTAAGAGGAGTTTTTTCCTCTTATTTATTACCTGTATTGACTATGTTTGTTCAATACTTGTCATACCATTATTTATGGTATGTTGGATGTCATGCTAGTGCTCTGTTTTGAGTCACAGGCTGACACTGGTATATGTGAGAATCACCAGCCCTGATCCAGAGAGAGAATTTCCATGAGGGATTTGGTGATTGAATTGATTCTGGCCAATACAGGTCCTGTAAATCTGTACAGGGCCTGTACAAGAGGAGTGGTAGTATTTAGTGATCATAGAGTTTGGAAATGGTGTATCCAAACTGTATTGGGTAATTCCAACCTGAACAAGTATTGACAGGGTGTATTGATGAACCAGACTGTATGCATGTTTCAGCAAGGAAGATTGCTGAAACTGAATGATGATGCAAATAGTGGATCTGCTGATTTGAGGTCTTTGAGTGGGTGTATTAATGAATACCCTTACCCCTGGTGAGTTGTTGTTACACCTATTTGGGTATGTAAAATATACCTCAAGGCTCACATTCCCTCCCACCAAAAAATAAAATTGTATTACAATTTTATCAATGATAGAAATAATAAAAAGCCCCAAAGGGGGTTAATGTCCACTGTCCAACCTCTTTACATCACTCAGATCAAGTAATTAAAAGCACATTTATAGACATATTCAGGTTTGTGCCCTTCTTTCATGTCTAAATCTTCTTACGAATTTATCAGAGTCAAGTATTTCTGATTCTGCTAGCCATTCATATTCATGTACTGGGTTTCTATATCAGACAAGATATTCTCTTTGATTTTTACCCCTAAGTCTCCTTTCTTTAATGACTTTCTTCATCTTTTTGTCTTCATCCTGTTCCACTGGTGGTACAGTCAAAGGTTTTGGGTTCCTTAAAGGAAACAATTCTTTGTTAGTTGGTTGATAGGGTTTTATCAGGCTGGATGGAAAGGTGGGGTGTTTATTTTTCAATTCACCACTTAATTCCACTTGAACTGCATTGGTTCTATGTAAGGCAACAATAAAAAAAGGTCCTACATAAGCATCTTTAAGTTTCTTTGGGCCTTTGATATTATTAAAATTCAAGGTTGAAACTAGAGCTAAGTCCCCTACTTTGAAGTCTGGTACTTTGTGACTCTTGTCCCATTTCTGTTTTGCATAGTCAAAAGCATCATTCATACTTTTTTTTGCATGATATTACACTTTATCAGGCATTATATTGAAGCTGGAAGAGGTAGGATGAATGTCAATCAAGTCTTTCCTCATTGTATCTTCTGGTAGTCTTGGATTCCATCCTTTCTCTAACATAGCAGGAGTTTGACCTGTGGAAGAATGGACTGATGTCTTATATGCCAATTCTAATTCAGGTATGAGAGTGCACCAGTCATGGGTAAAGCCATCTGAGTATTTGAATTCTAATCCATAAGCACAAAATCTCCTGATCATGTCTTCTAAAGCTTGAATCATCCTCTCTGCTAGCCCATCTGTTTGAGGGTGATATGCTGTAGAGAATTATAACTTAGTCATAAAAAATCTATGAAGATTGGTCCAAAGTGCATATTTGAACTTGGGATCTCTGTCACATATGATATTCTTAAATAATCCTGTATAAGAAATAACTCTACTCTATAGGAGAAGAGCTGTATCCATATCTGTGTCATCTTTATGACATGGTAAGAATATGGAAGTCTTGCTATATTTGTCTACAATGACTGAACAAGCATTATAACTTCTGTCACCACTTGGAGGAAGTGCTGCAACCCAATCAATTTGAAAAACTTCCCAAGGGGACTTTGGTTCTTGAATATGGATCATAAGTCCAAATTTCTTGCCTGTACTCCTGTTTGCTTTTTGACATCTGTCACAGGTATGTCAATATTCAATGGTATCTTTTGTCCAAGATGGCCACCATGCACAGTTCTTCACTTTTTCAAGTGTTCTGTCCTCCGACAGGTGTCCAGAGTAGATTCTATCATGGCATTCATGAAGAATGGTATTGATAAGCAATCTGCTACACAATGTCATTACACAAGAATGTTTTGCTCTGTGGTAAATAATCCCATCAAACAAGTGAAATCTTCCTTCAGAATAGGAATTCTTCCAAACTTCATCCAGTGTATTGACT
This sequence comes from Austropuccinia psidii, assembly GCA_023105745.1. NCBI lineage: Eukaryota > Fungi > Basidiomycota > Pucciniomycetes > Pucciniales > Sphaerophragmiaceae > Austropuccinia > Austropuccinia psidii. The sequence continues at coordinate 29,942,835 of JALGQZ010000001.1, forward strand.
AAAGATTTATCTTTGCATTCTCTATCTAATAAGGAAGTCAAGATATGGCAATTCTTGTCTTGCTTATAAGATTCTCTGACTTCTTCAAAGAATTCAGTCCCAATATCAGTTATGTTAATTCCTTCAATTGGAATCTGTGGTTCTGTTTCCAAAGGTACATAAGCTGGGTTATCAGGAGTATTGGCTAATGCCCATCTGCTAAGTCCATCAGAATTCTTGTGAATGTTTCCTGCTTTCTGAACTATAGTCATTTTCTCTCTATAGTATTGAATGGCTATTTGCCATCTCAACATATGTCTGTTGGGAGTTTTCATGTTAGGAAGTGATTTCACGGCATTGAAGTCAGTTATCACTTCAAAAACACTTCCATAAAGATAATACTGTAATTTCTCAACTGCCCATACCAAACATAAGCTCTCCATTCGGCTTTCACCATATTTGGCTTCTGTTGGTTTGATTTGTCTTGAGATGTAACAAACTGGTCCTTCTGTAAGTTTGTCATCAATAATTTGGACTTCATGTAAGGCTGCCCCTAATCCATCTCCACATGCATCAATGTAAAACTTAAAAGGTATATTCCAGTCAGGCATGAGGAGTAAAGGTGCTTCTGTAAGAGCTTTCCTTATCTTCTCATAAGCTTCAATTATTTCTTGTGTCATCTCAAATACTGTTTGTTGATCACAGATTCTATAGAGTGACCTGGCTAAAGTTGCAAAGTCTTTCAGGTGTTTCCTGTAATAACTGACAAATCCAATAAAGGACATCATTTTCTTCTTATTCTGGGGTATCGGCTTAAGTAACACTGCTTCCGCTTTGGTTTTGTCAATACCCAAGCTTAAGCCAGAAACAATATGTCCTAATGCTTCGAGCTCTTCAAAACCAAAATTGCATTTCTTGAGTGAAAACTTCATATTTACTTCTGCAACTCTGTGAAGTACTCTTGCAATTCTTTCAGGGCTCAAAGACCATGAATAAGAACATATGATAATATCATCAATATAAATGATAAGCCATCCTTCAGATAATTCTGTGGGGAAGATGGTATTCATCATTGTTTTTTAATGAGATGGTGCATTTTTAATACCAAATGGCATTCTAAGATACTCATAAATACCACAGTGAGTGATAATTCTAAGTAATTTCTTAGCTTTAGGCGTCAAAACATTTTGGTGAAAGCCTTTCAATGCATCCATTGATGTTATATGCTTGGCTTTAGACAATTGGGTCAAGGTTTCTTGAATTGTAGTAATTGGATACCTATCTGGAACTGTGTAGGTATTCAATGCTCTAAAATCTCCAACCATCCTTTATTTATCATTATGCCAAGAAATAATAACAGGTTTTGTCACTTCAACTTCTTCATTATGGCCTTCCTTCCTTAGTACACCAAGTTGGATCAACTCTTGGATATGTTTTTCCTAGGCTTCTCTAACTCTGGGACTGGCTGGATAAGCTGGTTTTTTAAGTACTGGAGGATATGGTCTTTCAATATTAAGAGTAATATCAACTTCATGTCCCCTTATAGCCACTAATGGTTCATTATCAGAGGCAAATGCATTATTGTATGTGTATAACACATTAATAAGTTCATCCCTCATTTTTGGTGACAATGATGGATCAATTTGTGCTTCAAACAGTTGATTAGACACAAATTCCCCTTTATAAGTATCTTTTTTAGAAGAGACTATTGATATTTGTTTTGGCATATTGGAAAAAGCAATTTTTTTTCTTTTATTTTCTCCAATTGTGAAATATCTGTCTTTATGGTTATTGATGTGAATACCATAAATATTCAAGTAATCATTTCCTGGAATAATGTGTTGAGATGTGCAATTGTCCATTATTACAATCTCATTATTCATTCTAACACTTCCTGCTAGATGTGGAATTACAAGATTAGTGTCCAATATACCTAAAGGGTAAATATTATTACTGGCACTACTAAATTGTACACCCTCTATTGGTAATAGATGATTTTTCCATCCATGGAGTATGGTTTGAAGATAATCTTTACCTACACAGGTAAAAAATGGCCCTGTATCCAAATTCACTTTGGCTTCAATATCATTCATCAGAATTTATGTGATACAAGATGCTCCAGCAGTATATCCTTTACCTCTAGAAGGTTTGGTTTTACACATTCTGGCATCTTGGATATTGATGAGGCTATGACAATCCTCACTGTACTGTGGCAAGTGAGTATGGACTTCTGTGACCTCAAAGAAAGCTGTAATGTTTTCAATGGGATAGTCCTCTACTGGTGTATTTTCAGAGACTGCAGAATCTAGGTCAGATTCTTCTTTCTCTTCAGTGCACTGAGCTTCTTCAATGACTTGAACTTCACTTATTTTTGTCTTTTTGGTGCAAATTTTGGCTAAATTGTAAGCTCTTCCACATTTATGACAATTCAAGACAGGATTTTGGGTTTTCTGTCCTCTCTGGAAATCTTTGGGACCATTTTGGACTCCATAGCGATTTTAGTCCAAGTTTTACCAATTCTTGTTCTAGTAATGATATCTTCCATTTCATTAATGTAGTCCTCTGTTGAACAGGGTTCTACACATCTGCACTTGATAGCATGTTGAAGTTCTCCTCAACATTTTCTTAATATTTTCATATTAATCATAGTGTCAGACATATCTGGGTGTAAAGCAGATAATCTGTATTTTTGCTTGAGGAACCAAAAAAGTGGTTTATCTTCTTCCGAGTTAAAAATGGCACTTTCAAAATCATTCTTCATTTTGAACCTCCAAGAATTATTGGCCCATTTGGTGATCACCCCCGATTTCCAGAAAGATCAATCATGTTTCCCATGATCTTGGCTCATCTTCTAATACCATTTCTTTGTGGTTCTGGTAAACAGATAGTGTGATTTTCCCACTATTATTTCATCAGGTCTGTGAAAATCTTCTTGCAACATATCAATAGTCCTGATGAACTCAATATTGTTGTATTCTCCTTCACCAGAGAATGTTGGCCATTCTTCCAATTTGGGAATATCTTTTGCAGAAATAACACTTTCTCCTAATAATGGGGTCAAAATTCCTTCTACAGAACGTTTTTCTTCATTCAAAGGTTTAGAATGTCTTGGCATATGTAGTTCATAATTCTTATGAATTTGTTCTACATTTGCAATGATTTCATTCTTTAGCTTTTGCCTTTCACTGTCACTTGTTGCCAAATGTGTGGCAAACTGATTGGTATTTTTATTTATTTCCAAGACATGGTCTTTCAGAATTCCAACTTGATCATTAATGTTTAAAATGGAAAGATCTTCCATTTCATCATTTTGAACTTGAAATTTACTCTCAATTCTGTCACATGTATTGGTAATTGAATCAAGTCTGACATTTTTCAATTGATACCATTCAGTATACTTCTTGTCATTTCTTTTCATTTCACACATGTCGAATATTATTTTATTTAACTTTGCATAAAATTTGCAATGTTCTACATCAATTCTAGATTTAACAAAGTGTATTTCATCTATTATTTGCGTGAAAAAGTCCTGTTCATCCTTTCCTGCTCTTTGGCTGTGAATTCCACAAGAGTCCTGGCCGTATTGAAGACACTGTCCATGGCTGAAGGCTCCAATTTGGGAATCCTGTACCCTTGTGGGTAAGGTCTGTGCCAATTGGCTTTTCCTTTGCCCTTGCCTTGTGGTTCTTGGGACCTTTATGCTTCTTCTGAGGTCCTTTGAGCTTGTCCTTGGACACTTTTGGAGCTGGGAGGTGCCACTGTGCCTTCTGTCTCCAAAGCTGGAGTCATTTCCAATTCCTTGTTCTGGTCTATGGATAAAATACTTTGGTTCTTCAACCAATTCTCCATCTTTCTGATTTTGTCTTTGCAAGATAATGGGCTCCGACCTCCTAATATTTCTATGGTCTTCTCCTGACCCAGAGAGCTCTTGATGTGTAAGTAGGAGTTCATGGCCCCCTGCCAAAGGCTTGGGCATATTTCCCACTCCTCTTCTTTGGCTTCTCTGAACCAATTTTTGTATTTGCATTGATAAATTTCTATTTCTTCCACTTGAAAGTGGTTCAGCCCTCGAAGTATTATCATGAATCAGTCCAGATTTAGAACTCACATCATAATTTGTGGGTACAGAACTTGGGGATTGGGGGGCAACTCTGGCATCCTCCATATGTGTCTTTCTTGAGGAAGATTTGACACTTCTGAACTTGGTGTTGCCTCCTCCTTGTCCACATCCATCTGGTTGGACTGAATAGTTGCTTCCATTTCTGGTATGCACCATTTTCATTTCAATTCAAGATAAGATAAGAATTGGAAACAGAAAACACACACCTTTTGGTGGTTGTTTGGATTGTTCTGTTTTAAACAAAGTGCCTCTTTTAGAAATTTGCACTTCAATACTGTCTTCAGATTCTGCTTCTGAAGATTCTGGACTAGTAATGAATGATTTACTGAGTCTGTTAACAGCTGCACAGTATTTGATGAAAGACACTAGAGAAAAAATTGAAGAAAATAATTTTTTATACTTTTTAAGAGATTTTCAAGACTTTTAAAGAATTTTTTTTAATATTAACCAATTTATTCTTTTTAAAGGAAAAAAATTAAAATTTAAAATTGTGAATCAGAATTAATTCAGAGTAACTCAAAGAATAATTTTATAAGCTTTTGGATGTGAAGAAACCACATGTAAAAACAGTATGAAATTAAACCAAATTCCTCAATGAAAAGGATTTTAAGACAATTTCAAAATGCAAAAATTTCAACTTCAAATTGAAAGAAAAAATTATTGAATTAATATATTTTAGAACTTAAAAATATATTGATTAAGGGTACAAAGTTCAAAAAACACAGCCAGGCCCCCAAAGGTAAGATGTGTCTATGAAACTGTTAATAATATTACTATTAATCAACAGTACTATGACTGTTCTTATGAAATATAATAATAAAAAATTATTATAGCCACAATTAAATGATTAAAGAATTATTTCTTTTACATGTTATACACTTCTAGTGATTATAACAGTAAGCAGTCATTGTCTAGAAGAATCAATTACAAGAAGAATTTAATAATAAAAACTTCTTTTATTAAAATAATAAAATAATTTTAATATATAATTATCTTTTACAAAAATAATTATAAAGATAATTCTTGAAGAAAACTATTACTAGAGAAAAACTTTAATAATTGGGATAAATTACTCACTATTAATCCAACAAACCTTTTAGAAGATAATAGTAGAGAAATTTGATGTGGAATTGTGGATTTAATGGATCAAAATTGATTTATAACAGTATTATAACAAAATATAGTTTTTTTTTATGATTTCACGTCTTTCTGATTTATTTCTGAAATAATAAAACACTTAAGAAATAGTTTTAACTAATACTTACTTGTTTGGTAACAAAGGTATAATATAATAATGTGATGATATGGAAAAAACAGCAAGAGGAAGCCTCATTTAAGTCTAAGACAGCTCACAGATGTGTGCCATGGAGAAAACCAAAAAACCAGTTAGTGAGAAAACAATAGATCTTTTTGGATTATTGATTGCATCATCTGTTGTCACATAAGATTATCATAATTACTTAATTGAGGCTTTTATGTGACTACCAACCCATTTATGGTTAAGAATAAAAGGAGTAACAGCTTTGAATCTTCTTTTATTCCAAAGTAATCATTTATTTCTCAAAGTTATCTATTTTATTGGAAATTTCACCTCAGAATGTATTTTCTGTAAATTTTTACAGATTCTGTGTTTCATGTGGAATCATCAAAAAAGGACTGTAAGTAACACTTTTAATTTTACATATAAAAGTATATTTCTTTTTGGCTTTTATATGAGTTATACAGTTCTTAATTGGTCCTTAATGTTTCAGAAAGATTTATTAAGAATTGTATTTTAAATGAATTTTTGAAGTTTTTACCTCATTTCTACATAGAATTGCAAATAGCAGTATATGGCTGGTTGCTATGAGGTAAATCAATGGATACTAGTCTAAAATGGGTTTTAATTACTCTTTTGAGGTTGATCCATGGTAATTCATTAAGAATTGACATGGTTACAGGAATCTAAGTTGTTCTTTACCTCCTTGGCTCGTCAAAATAGCAGGTTATTTGCTATTTTCTTATGATTTACTGAAGTTGTAACATGGTAACCAAGTTCCCAAAATGTTTTAGTTTACTAATTGGGCCAAGATCAGCCATGGAGCCAATCTTTGGAGCTGTCCATGCCTCAGAGGCCTCAGAAGGTGGGTACCCTGGCTCTCTTTGATGTCTTTTGTGCCCTGTGAGCCTTTGAGATATGACCACATACCCAATAAGGTCACAAAAAAGATTAAGAATAATTATACCTTTAATATAATTATACTAAAATTACTTAGAATAATTATACATTAAAATTAATTACTTAAATATACAAAAAATACCATAAATTGGTACAAAAATTGGTTTAACTTAAAAACCAATGAATCAACATGTAAAATAAATTATACCATTGGATTCCTCATGGAAAAATACACATATACCATTTTTATGGCATATCTGTAAAATCAATATTTAATGAATTATAAGGTATAATACCTTATAAAAACCATAAAATCCTATTTATCTCAGAAACCAATGAATCAACTTGTGAAATAAATTAACCCAGTGGATTCCCCACGAAAATGCACACATAAAACAATTAATAAGCTAATTCTCAAAGTCAATACTTAAGGAATTATCCTGAATATATGCACTTTTTTGGTCAACGCATATATTCAAGGATCATAGCTAATATCTTCTAAGCTATACATGATAGAATGATGAACCAAAAATAAAGTTACCACGTAATTACTGTAAGAACACAGATATGAACTTTATTTTACAAATTATAAACAAGGTTAAAACCTATGATGAAATATTGATAAAAATCAACAGAGCTGTTGACCACTTTGTTGTGAAAGTGGTCCAAACTTAAAAAAAAGTATACAGTTGGATTCTACTAGTTCATTTGTGAAGAATGATGTAATTTTTATTATTAAATTCAGGGTATAACCCCCTGAAATCAAGGTTTGAAGTTTAAAATATTGAATTTCGACAGAAAAGATGAGTTACAAGAAAAATCATCAAAATTAGAGTTTTGATGATGGAATGAAAAGCTCTTGGAAGCATAATACGGTTATGCCAGGCTATCAGAATTCACTCTCTGAATTACTGTAGCGTGTAAATTTTAAAAGTTATTGAAGATCAAAGTTTGAGCTTAAATTGAGCAGTTATGATCACCTACTGTAACCTTAAATTAAGTTTAACAGTCATAAGAGTGATAATATTGGTGAATACTATTAGTTTATGATTAAAACTAATAAAATCCACGAAATTTGGGGTTCTGCCAAGCCTCTGATGTCATCAAACTTAAAGTTACAGTGATAACTTTAAATAATGGTGCAATAATGATGTAATCACCCTCAAACCTTAAAATATTGATCAATTCCAGTGGATATGATCAGTACACGTCTACTAGAAGCCTGTTGGACTCTAGGAGGGAGGTATTTACTATAAATAGAGCTCTTTTTACTCTATTTTCCCCTCAGACGCATCAAAAACATTAAATCAATTAAATAAAAGGTAATTTCTTTATTCTTTATATATAAAACTCTTATATTATTAAAGACCAAAGACCATCTTATTATTAATCACCATTTGTACGTGATTAAATCAATTCTTTAATTGTTTTTGTTATAAATCTCTCTATAAACTCATTTCCACGTAAAATCAAGAATTTTAGTAAAATTTCTTTATTTTTATTGTAAATACAATTTGAAAAAGTTGTATTATATTCTTTTGGCGTAAAATACCTCAAAATTATTATCTTAAGTGTTAAAAGTAGGTTATTTCATCTTATTATAATAATTTCTCTATTATTATTACTCTTAATAATTCTTATTTAATATAAATAGTATTTATATTTATATATAACTTTAATATTGGTAATATTATTGTTATTAATTGTTTTTTATTCATAAAAAACAATTTTTTACGCCTTTATTATTTGTTTGTAACAATAATAAAGAGCTTTATAATATATTAATTATTTTATATTAATATATTATTTTCAATATTATAATCTTATATAATATTAATTATATTATTATATATATTTAATAATATAATATTTTTACGCCATAATAATAATATTTCTTTATTATTATTATTATTTTAATCTTATTTATTTCAATTATAAGGACATTCAGAGTACAATAAGTAATAAATTAGTAATTTTTACTTATTGTTTCATAGTCAAACCTTACATGCCCCTTGCTTATTTTTTATGTCAAAAATAGAATTTTAAGCTTCAAGTGAGATATCCACTATGGGTGTACCAAAATTGTATGTAAGAATACCATAATATTAAGTGCCCAAAGCATGCATAGCACTATTATTAGTGTATATGTAACATGGGATTTCTCACATTCCCATTATTTTGGCATGAAATAGGGAAAAACAAAAATTTTCATGGATCTTTTATGTGGTATTGAAGTATTTTCAATATTACCACCTCAAGGAGTTGATTTGAGCTTATTCACTTTATAGAGCTACCCTAGGTGAATTTCTGTGTGAAATCCAAATCTGGCCTTGAATCCATGGATTTATTTACTCAATTAAAAGTTATTCATCTTTTCTGAAATCAAAAATGATGAATTTTGAATATATGCATGACTTATGGGTTATGCATAGTTCAGAATTTATTTTTAAGATAATTGTGGCCTATTTGGGTATGTAAAATATACCTCAAGGCTCACAAGGGGGATAATTTCACAGCCATGAAGACAGGCAGGGAATTACCAATCATTAGTCAGTAAAGATCCTCCAACACCCAATCAGCAAGGGGGTTTCATGGAAGATCCACCAATTACAGTTTCAAACCTCAATACAACTCAATACAGGCAAAACCCAAATACAGGCCTGCCCTCAATACAGGTGCAAACACCTGTATTGGATACGCCAATACAGGTTTACATCTCAAATACAGATTCCTCCAGCATACAATCATGGTTTCTCAGAACTCAAACTCCAGGCTGGCCTCTTTTCACATATACCAGCCCCCTTTGACCTACCTGGGGGTTTTCCCCCAGTTAATTAAAATATTTTATTTATTATTAGTATTATTTTATTTCTCACTCAAGGGGTATTATTTTATTAATCCTTAAGTCAGTCTTAGCCTTCCCTCCCTTATTCAGTAGAGTCCTGGTGGCCATATTCTTATCAATCCTTTTCTCTATTCTGAACATGTTGAAATAGTGATTCAGGATTATTTGTGGTTGGCTCTTTATTATTGCTTTTTTTTGTTTCATTTCCTTTAATGCACATTACTCTATCATTAGGAATTCTACCTTTTATCTGTTTGCTCTTATCTTTTGAGTATTCTTTTGAGCCCTCCATAAGTAAGTCTGTTCACTGAGTGCCAGGCCCTCTTCACTTAGAAGAGCCCCTGTGACACTTTTACTGTTACATAGATACTCTACCTACACTTTCCAGCTTTTATAAAAATTTCTCATTATTAAATTACCTGAGGAGTGAATGAAATCATCTTGAATCTTTATAATCTCTTTAAGTAATCTATTATATTCACTCTGGTGAATTTTAAGCATAATTTATCATTGAGATTCTTTTTGAGAACTTTTCCTTACCATTAATCTCTTAAATTCAGATCTCAAGGAAACCAAAATGAACTCTTCTTGTAAGAAATTTGGTTTTTTAACCTCAATTACATTTCTTGCATTATTTTTGAAATGAATATTGTTATTTTTTATAATGATTTATACATAGTAAAATATTTAGCCTGGGGCCTCTAATGTGGCTTCCAGTCTGATTATTAGTAATTTTAATAAACTAAAAGGTAGCAAAATACTATCAAGCTTAATTAATAGAGATTTCACTATATAAAAAGAGGTATTTTATTGGTTGAATGAGCTTCACCAATATGAAAAATACTGAAAGTAATCTTTATTACTTATATTTGGGAGATTTAATAACAACAATTTCTTGTGGATTTATTTGTAAAAACCATATTGTAAGAGATCTGAGGAATCATTCTCAAGTAGAATGTTTCTCTTTGAATGTTGTAGATACAAAATCAAAGTAAAACACAAATCAACTGATAAAATGTTTAGAAGAAAGTATATTGTTATAGTAACCAGATATATAACAAAGAATATGCTGTTTTTATAGAAGCAAAGTTACTATCTCAACAAATTAAACGGGTGTTATAGAAACAAGATGAAACAATATTTCTATAACTACAGAAATGAAATGAGTGACTTGAAATCAAGATTACTATAGCAAATAATCTTAAAGAGTAATATTGAATTTACACAGATGAACTGGAATCATTCAAAGAAAATTTAATGAAATTTATTGGAGCTTGTGTACCATATAATTCTTTTCATGCTTGCAGGCCCCAAAAAATATGGGGTCTGGTAAAAGCTCATAACAAAATTTTTAAAAACACATAATGTGAGCCTTGAGATATATTTTAAATACCCAAGTATGCCATAATTATATTGAAAATAAATTCTGAACTATGCATATGCATAACCCATAAGTCATCCATATATTCAAAATTCATCATTTTTGAAGTCAGAAAAGATGAATAACTTTCTTGTGAGCTAGTAAATCCATGTATTTATATCCAGATTTGGATTCTACACAGAAATTTACCTAGGGTAACTCCATAGAGTGAATAAAGTTAAATTAACCCTATTGGGTGGTAATATGGAAAAATCTTCAATACCACATCATCAATACCATATAAAAGAATTGTGAAAATTTTTGTTTTTCTCAATTTCATACCAAAATTATGGGAATGTGAGAAATCCCATGTTATATATACACTAAGAATAGTGTTATTCATGTTTGTGGCACTTAATATTATGGTATTCTTACATACAGTGTTGATACACTCATAGTGGATATCAGTCTTGAAGCCTTAAATTCTACTTTTGACACAAAAATAGGTAAGGGGGGCAAAAGACATCAAAGAGAGCCAGGGTACCCAACTTTTGAGGCCTCTGAGGAATGGATAGCTCTAAAGGTTGGATCCATGGCTTATCATTTCCCAATTAGTATGCTAAAGCCTTTTGGGAACCTGGTTACCAAGTTAAACTCACATTAAACCATAAGAAAATTATAAATAGGCTGCTATTTTGATGTGACAAGGAGATAAAGAGCAACTTAGACTCCTCTAGCCATGTCAATTCTTAATTATTTTCCATTGATAAACTTTAAAATAATAATTAAAACCCTTTTTGGACTAGTATCCATTGATTTACCTCATAGCAACCTACCACACTGTGCTATTTGCAATTCTATGTAGAAATGAGGTAAAAGCTTCAAAAATTTGTTCAAAATACAATCCTTAATAAATCCTTCTGAAACTTTAACTACCAATGGAGAATGGTTTTATTCAAAAATAAACCAAAAAATCTTGGTTTTGTAAGTAAAATTAAAAATTTTACTTGCGGTCCATTTTTGATGATTCCATGTGAAACACTGAATCTTCAAAAATTCACAGAAAATACAACCTGTGATGAAATTTCCAATAACATTGGTACTTTGAGTACTTAATGTTTATTTTTAAATAAAATAATATTTGAAGTTTTTACTCCTTTTATTCTTAGCCATAAATGGATTGGTAGTCACATAAAAGATTTAATGAAGTAATTATGATAATCTTACATGACAACAGATGATGTGGTCATGAATCCAAAAATAAATATTGTTTTATCACTCACTGATTTTTCAGTTTGCTCCATGGAACATCTCTGTGAGCTGTTGTTGAATTAAAAGAGGCTTCCTCTTGCTTTTTTTTCCTAATAATCTTATTATCCAATTATCTCTTTGTTACAAACAAGTAAGTATTAGTTAAACATTTTCTTGAGTGATTTATTCTTTAAGGATCAATGAAAAAGACAAAAAATCATAGAAATAAACTATATACTTTTTAAATATTGTTATAAATCAATTTTTATCCCTTAAATCCACAGTTTATCCATCAAATTTCTCTACCATATTCTGTTCAAGGTTCATTGGAGTATTAGTGAGTGGTTTATAATTAAGTCTGAAAGTTTTTCTCTAGTATTTGTTTTCCTTGATAATTATATTCACAATTATTCTTGAAAAATATAATTGTATATTAAAGTAATTTCATTATTTTAATAAAGAAGTTTTCTTATTCAATACTTCTTGTAATTGATTCTTGTAGAAAGTTTTTGCTTAATGTTATAGTCACCACTAGTGTATAACAATTAAAAGAAATAATTGATTAATTTTGGTTGTAATAATTTCATTATTATATTTCATAAGAAAAGTCATAGTATTGTTGATTAATAGAAATATTATCGTCAATTTCATAGACACATCTTAAACATAAATTGCTATGTGTTTTCCCAAATTCTCATGTTTTTAAGCCACAATTTGGTAAAAACACATACTATTACAATAAATTAATCTAACCAATTCCTAAAAACCCCTTTTGGTACATATTTTCAGCTTAATGTTTCAATAATAGCCATAATAGTATAAGTCTTAGACAAATTTGATTATTAAATCTATGAAAATAGAGCTGGAAAAGCCATAAAAGGGTTTTATCCCCAACAATGAAGAGATTTTTTGTTGTAAAAACAGAAAATGAAATCTTTTTATAAGATTTCACCCTTGTATTTGGAAAAATTTAAATATTTCCTTTTCAATTATAAAAATCTTTTCATAGCAAAACTGAAGCTTCTGTTATTGAAGAAATAAAATTATTTTTGTTTTGAAAATAAAGTACTTGTTTTTGAAAGACTAAAACTCTTCTTATTGATGCAATACAATTATTTCTATTGTTTCAACAAAATTCTTTCTATTGTTTCAATAAAACTCTTCTTATTGTTTCAATAAAATGATTTTTATTGAAACAATAAAATGCTTTTTATTGTTTCCATAAAATTCTTTTTATTTTTTCAATAAAATGCTTCTTATTTCTTTAATAAAATGTGTTTTATTGTTTTAATAAAATGATTTTTTTTGAAAAATACCTTCTTTTTGTCCTGAAATGAGGCTGTTTTCATTCTTCTAAAAACACTCTGGCTATTTTTTCAATACAATAGCACTCTTCAAAAAATTCTTGCCATTTTTTGAGTCCCACTGGATTCTTTTAAGCTTTTATTTTTTATTTCTCACAAAAATATTTTTCCTCAAGAAGAAAATTTTTTAATCTTCATAAATTAAAAAAAGACATTTCTCATTGATATTCCTGGGTGTTGTTATCACAAACCTCTTTTTAAGAATGGATTTTTCCATTCAAAAAAAAATTGAAATCTTTTTATTTAACAAAACAATTGAAAAAATTAATAATCTGTGTCAGCCTTAGAGGTATTTTTATATACCCAAAAGACCACAAATAACAAATCACATCATAGTTATGTATAAATTTATTTATATTATAAAAACAAATATTTAAATATCAATATAAAATTTAAATTTAAATTATAATTTAAAATTGAAATTACATTGAAATTTAAAATTGTGAAAACACATCCTTACATAAACTTATTAAAATTATTTTGCCATTGAGTTCCTTATAAAAAGTAAAGTGGGGTCACCTCTGGGTGAAATTTCTGTAACTCAACTCTAAATAAACTTAAATTAAGTTTTTAGTATTTTCTGCATAAAAAATTGAAAATACTCAAAGCTTGTAATTTAATTCACACCACATGTGGTGCTAACCATCAATTTTTGTGTTAAAATTGAGGTATGGTGTGTAGTTTAGAAGTTATGAGGAATTGAAGTACTTTCAATTGAAATGTCAAAATTTGTGCATTTATTACATAAGTGAGCTTGATTTCAGATATGCAGTATCAATTATTACTTTTGTGTACTGTAAAAACTCAATTTAATTACATGTTTAAATTGAAAGTATAATACATGATGAGGAATTAAAGAACAAATAAATTAGAAAGATTAATTCTGGGGGGAAAGGAATCTTGGCTCCAAGGGTGCCAGACTCCCACAAATTCCTTTCTGACATGCATAGGTTGTCAAACTCACACAAAAGTTAATCAATTTTGGCCTGGAATTGAGTCACAAGGTCTGTGACTCAATTGATGATGAAGTTTTGATACCAACCAGGTCAGTTTTAACTGTTGCCACGAGGGTAGATATACCCTTAAGATAAAACAATCATTGTAAAAACACTTTTTAACTGGTTTTTACGTCTCTTGCACACGTTCTGATGTGTTTTGAAGGCTTAAAACCAGGTATTACTATGGAAATGGCTTATTTTAGGGTCTAAAATGGCTAAAACCAGGGTTCAATGACCCTAGATTGGCTTTCCTGTTGTCATAGTATCTTTCACTACTTAAAAGAGTAAACTTTACCTTTTGTGTAAGAAAATTGGTTCTATAAAAGAATTCCTTCTTTGCCCCACTTTTCTCTTCATGTTAGAACATTTTCCTTTTATAATTAGTTTAAACACTCTTACACCAATCAATGAAAGATTCCAACCACCTTTCTCGAATCACTTTAACCCTTTTAAACATGTGAAAAAATAATTATAATTACTGTTTTTAAATTTTATAATCATTTTTACCCTTGAACAAGCCCGTAAGTGAATTGAAGGATCTTTAATCAATGTTAATTGTGTCACTTTGTTTACAAATTCACTCTGGTCACTTTTGGGAATGTTTTCTCTTTAATAATCTCTTTAAACATCTTGCTCTTATATCAATTTCCTTCAGTTTGTTTCTCAATTAATTCCAATTGAAATTTCTGTTGTAGCCTTAAATATCTCTTGCAGGCTAGAGTATTTTTAAATAAATTTTTATTGTTGGTAAAACAATGAATCTTTATAATATTATTTTTTATACTTATAAATTTGGCATGTTTTCTCTTAAAACTCTTAACTTTTACTGGTTTTAATTGAATTTTACCTTACACAAATTTTGAGGACAGGAAAAGTACTTGATTTTTAATCAAATTTTCATATCCACACCTTACAATATGGATCCTTTTCAATAGATTTTTTTTGTCATTTCCCCAAATTTTACATTCAAAAGAAAATTCCAAATAAATAAATTGTGAGAAAATTGGTGTACTTAGCAAGCCACTAATGAAAAATTACATTATTTTATTTGAAACAAACTTTTTTTACATAATAGTAATAATTTTTGTTACCATAAAAGATTTTTTCCTTATTTTGAGTTTTTCATTGTAGAAATGGATATTTTATCTTCATTTATGGATAAACGATTTAAACCCCTTTTTATGCCTAAGTTTTTTACATCATTAAAACCCTCATATTATAGAAATTTTTCTTTGAATTCTGAAAATTCTGATCTTTCTTTTGAAAAAATAATAAATAAAACCCAGCATTTATATTATTTTAAATAATCTTTTTATTTTTCCAACTGTGTAATTTGAGCAAAAACTGCTAAAAAATAAGTATTGAAAAAATTCAGTGTGCTTCATAACCTAACACAAAACAAAAAGATTCAAAATATCATGAAATTCTCTTGCTTGAGGAACTTTATCTCAACAAATGTAAGGGCTTATGTTTTTTTTACTAAAAATTCACATGCTTTCAACAGCAGCCTAAAATATTTTTTGAAAAAATTAGTTTCAAAAATTTCATTTTGGGTAAATTCTCAATAAGATTTAATTCAAATATTATATTAATGAAGTTGAATGAATGTATTTTCAAATAAAAAAAATATATAAATCCCTCTGAAAAAATTTATACATCTATTATTTCATTTGAATTTAAGATCATCTCTTAATATTGAAAATTTATTCAAATTGAATTTTAATTTTTTCTAAATATATGACTTAATGAAATGAAGTGAAATAAGTTTGATAAATTTTCCATGAGCTATTTATTATAGTTTATATAAAGTAAAAATGAATTCTTAAAATATCATTTTACTTCTGAATCTATTGATTTTTCAAATTACAAACCAATCTTTATCTCTTCACGTATTTTTTTCAAGAAAAGATAATTTAAGTTTTTGAAAATAAAGGGGGAAAAATACTATGAAAAAATAAATATATTCTAAGAAATTATTTGAAATATATATATATTTATATATATATTTTGAAAAATATTTATTTATTTCTCTCAAGTTAAAGTATGTATGCTTACAATACCTTTTATAGGCCTTTTTGTTAATTTTTCTGATAATCAATATATATTCCTATATATATGAATCAGGTCATCTTTGAATAAATTAAAGATATTGAGATCAACTATGAAAATCTTGAAAATATAATTCATATACTCAATTTAAACATTTCAAAAATTTTATTAATAAAATGAAATTTCTAATATTAATAATAAATTCAATAAATTTAGAATCATTGATAATTGAATTAAATCTACTAATTTAAATAATAAAATTATTATTTTTAAATATCTAATTAAATTTAAGTTACATAAAATTGAATTATTTTTTTTATTAAGTAATGACAAAAAGCTTTCAAATGAATAATATTGTTTTGCCTAATTTTATAAAGTTTTTAAGTAAGTCTATCTTCTGAGAAAATTAAAAAACAACAACATAAATATCAAACAAAAACTCTTGAATATATTATGAGTTTATTATTAGAAAAGGAAATCTGAATTATTATTTATACATATATCTTTTCTTGAATTAACTAACTCAAAATGAATTAATAATTAAGAAAATTCAATTGAAATATTTTTACTAATGATTGTATCTAGTTTGGATTTCTATTTATACTTCTTAATATAAAATATATAAATTAGATATAAGTGATAACTTTAGATCTTTTATACCTAAAATAGGTATTTCCCAAATTAATATAAGTAATTTTGAATTTAATTTTTCATACTTAAGAATAAAAATATAATTATGTTTTATTATTATAATACGAAAATTTTCCTAGAAACTAATTTTGATGTCATTTTTTTTTCTTTTAGAATATTATAAAAGGGTATTAAATCAATATTTTGAGATCTCAAATATTTCTTTTTACAATAATACAAAATTATTTTCTCATTGTTTGAGTTTCAAAAATATCAATAAACAAACTCTAATGGGTCTTGATTTCCATAATATGATGGTAGATAATTTGAAAGGGTTGAAAATTTGAGAGAATAATAGTTTCTGAAATATAAGACACACTAGTATTAACCTTAACTTCCAGTTTTGGTAAAAAAAAATAGAATTAAAATTGATGAATCATTTTATTTAATAAATTTGGAAAGGAATAGAAAATTCTGAATAATTTCAAAAGTAAATAATTTTTTCTTTTTTTTAAAGAATATTAATTTAAATCTATTATTTTCTTCATTTCACATTAATTTATTAATTATTCCTCTTTGTTTATTAATTAATAGAGAAAAAGAAGAAATATTCTGAAATAAATTTAAGCTAAAGTGTTATCATAAAATGAAAAGTTGATAATATTCCATTTGAAAAAATAAATAAAAAAACTCTTTCTAAAGAAATTTTCTTTCAACTTTTTAATTTTTAAAAAACAAAAAGGTAGAAAAAAATTTCAAAAATTTCAAATAATAGTAAATAACCAAGTAAAATATGATTTTTTCAAAGGGAGTAAGATATTTAATTATAATTATTTTTTCCATATTTGAAATAAAAATATCTTCATTGTTTTATTAGATTTAATTTAATAATTAACCATTGTATCTCCAATTTAACTTGAAGTATGATTCTTTTTTGAATTTCACAACTCCTTATTTTTTTAATCAAAAAAAAGTACTCCTGGACCATTAGTTATTGAGTCCTAACCTGATGTTATTGATATATCTAATTCTGTTAAGCTCAGTTTCTTTTCTACCTTCTCTTTTTTTACAAACTCTTTATGTATTTCATACAGATATTTCAGCCATTCACCTTTAATTCCTTTCAAATAAATTTTTTTTTATTTTTTTGTGATCAAAATGTTGGGATATCAGAATAGAGATAATTTCTTTAATCTTTTATTCCCAGTAAACTTAATAAATATAGGCTATATGTTTTTGGTCATGATATTTCCCAATGAGGTCCTTGCATGTAAAGGGCCTATTTCATTACTTCAAGTAAAATGTCAATTGAAATTATATTTTTGATTGGTCATTTTTACGACTTAATGAAAAAGCTAGTGATTTGGACATATTATATTTGGGTGAGGTTTTTCTTTCATTTATGAACTGAATTTTACCAAGACAATGACCAAAATGCTTCATTTGATGCTTTGCAATACCCAAATTTCTTTTGGGGCTGAATGAAATGAATAAATTATCTTAAATTATGGTCCAATAGTATATTCATACACATTCCTAAAAGATTTAGTTTGTTTTTTATTTTTCCATCAAAGGCTCTTTCAAGCCTTCTAGCCATAATTTCCAAAGTTGTGAAACTTCATGGTAATTTTGATTTGGATCTCTGGGAACTTCTCTTGAATCTTTTTAGAGTTATTCATCAAAGGAAAATCTAAATCAAAAAAAGAAATTAGAAATTTTCAATAAAAACAGAACCTATAAAAGCTCTTATATATACTTGATGTATCACAAG
This sequence comes from Austropuccinia psidii, assembly GCA_023105745.1. Classification (NCBI taxonomy): domain Eukaryota; kingdom Fungi; phylum Basidiomycota; class Pucciniomycetes; order Pucciniales; family Sphaerophragmiaceae; genus Austropuccinia; species Austropuccinia psidii. The sequence goes on from JALGQZ010000001.1 coordinate 29,961,360, forward strand.
AATCATCTTGTTGAAAGTATCTTCTTGAAGATAGAAATAATCCTTTTTTGCCTTAAATAATGTAGGTTCACAAATTGAGATTGTTGATCAAACAAGCCAAAAAAAGGAACAAAAAATTCCTATGTTCTTGTGGAATCTCCAATGAGACGACGTGAGTTTTTCTGGTAGGTTTTCAAGAAAAGATGTTTGTTTTCTAAAACATTTCACATATTTACAGTCAAGGGCTTGTCCAGGGATTGCGCCTTTGGTTGGGGGTGCCAGATTTAGAACCCGATGGGTTGGATTTACATCTGGATGTAAACCAAATTCACAAGATTTTCTACTGGGGAGGTTTCTTAAGACTGTGGGTATGCAAATCATGAAATTTGACTATTTGCATTTACTGTTGCTAGGGATTATCCTAAATACTTTTTACACTAACACGCATATGCAGTTTATGAGTTTTGAAGACTACCTAAAAAGCCTTGTCAAAATCAACGCAGGCCACCCTTGTGAGGCAGAGCAGACTCTGTGACTGATTAAAGGAGTATTCTTTTCAATAATAATAAAGCACAAGGAGTTTTTATTTCCTAAAAGGAAAGGAGCTTGCATTCTCTTTGATCTTACTAGTCTGATTGATTGAAAATTCAAGCTTCTAGTCATAAGGAGGCTATAGGGATGGTTTCTGCGTGGCTGCTGCGTGATCCTGGTCATTTTTATCGACACAATTGGTGATGTTTCCTGTTTGGTGCATGCCTATTATTACTTGGAAGATGGTCAAAAGGCAACCTGAGTCGACATCTAGAAAATTGAAAGTGATGAACTAATGATGAGGAGACGGCCTTGTGCATTGGCTGGTCTGACTCAAGAGGGCAGTTTATGGCCAAAGCCAGCTGAAATTCGTGAAGATGGATTATTCTGTTGTCAAATCGCCAATGCCACGAAAATGCCTGTGGCTGTTTCGAGACCAAGGGCAGCATGGCTGCTGTATGGGCAGGCGGATAATTTTATTATCCCACTCATCAACAGGCTTCGAGATGAGATGCGCCGGTGGCAACTAGTCGCCGAGCAAGGATGACGCCGGAATCAGCAAGAATGCTCACTTGCCAGATGAGTTGTCTTGGAGAAATCGGTCCAGCTATCCAGCACCAGGAGTGGCGATTCTGAGGCCGACAGGCGTCTTCAAGGCACTCTGGAGTCCGTGACGAGCAGCATTGCTGAGACCGATAGCCCTCAAGCGTGCGTGATCTTGCGCCATGGAGTCGTAGACATTCCTCCGACGGTGTGACGGCCGGATGAGATTCCCGAAGAGCCTGTCTTTTGCTCCGGAGGTTTCTTGCCGCCGATCGGCGCGAGCATCGCCTTGATCTCGGTGGGTTCCGCCGGAGCGCCGAGGGGGATGCTCGCCGGAAGCGACGGCTAAAACCGCAGCCGTCCTCAACCCTCCCACTCCGGCCAGCCACGCCGATGGGCTACCCTCATCGGCGCCCATCCGCAGAGATACTGTGGCTAGATGCTCAGCCGGGCATACTCACTGCACGCACATCCGCCCAAGCGAGACTGTGATGATGAGGGCTGCCAGCACCCCAAGGACACGAAACAAGCTCCGGAACACTCCATCGCAGGCGTCTGCGGCTCTGCGCCCTTGCGCCGATGACAATAGACAGTCTACTGAGACAGCGACGATCGCCATCGCTATCGCCTGACAGGAGACAGGATTCCCACTCCTTCAGTCTGGCCAGCGCATCCAAGCAATCCGACCGTATCATGCTTTAAGCTTGGTGGCACTTTCTCTGGCTGGACTCAGCCCCGTCCAACGATCAACACTCTTTTTGCCCTCGAAAACTTCAACAGGCAGCCACTTTTTCCTTTCTTCCTGAAAAGTCCTTGCACTCATTTCACATCATTTAATCTTCCACCCTGCCTCCCTCAATCTTTCCAGAAAGCGTGCGTCGCAGTAAGTTGCGGTCTACCACCCACAGCTCAAAGGCATGTATCGCAACACAAAACCAGTCAATTGCGTCGAATTTTATCCCAATACCCTCACCATTTCCACTTCCTCCCTCTCCAATCCGCCGGATTTGTCTTCACGTGAGGTGCTTGTCGAGGTGTTGGCCGTAGCCCTTGATCAATGGGATCTTCATTTGCTTTGCTCCCTCGGGGCTTCTTCTCGAACCACCATTCGTTCTGCGCGTGATCTCGCTCGTCGTCAGAAGCAGCCTCACCCTCAGGGAATAGTTCCCGGCAGAAGCTTCTTCGGCAAGATTCTCGAAGTGGGTAGGGCAGTTAAGAGGGTCAAAAGAGGAGATTTGGTCTATGGCCTGCAAGACCTTTCAAAGGCAAGCTCACCCACCCTTTTCGCTCTTTTTTCATTTTAAACGGCGCCTTGGCTTGCCTTCAACACTTTTATCAATATCCTTAGTGATGGCTCGCATTGTTGATTCGATTCCTTCATTAATTAATAATTTCATCATACTAAGATTTATATCCTTGAAATGATCAAAATATAGTAACTTAAGAGAATTATTTCTAAAAGCTGGTCTCAAATCATAAACTGATAAATTTCAAGAAACCAAAAATGGAACTGACCAAAGCTTATACACTTCATTCTCATTTTTTATAATCGCAAAACCAGGCTGGTGCGCTTTCAGCTCGCATAAAGATTTCATCAGACTTTGTAGCAAAAGCACCTTTAAATTGTGGTAAAACCCTTAGAAGACATAGTGGGGTTTTTAATAGCGAATGCTCCTACTCTATGAAGGCGTCGACAGATGTCTGGTCAGAGTTTTGTTCACCTCCTCAGCTGAGTTCGATTGAAATAGCTTGCTTGCCAATATTGGCCGTACCTGCGGCCTTGATTGCAGGAAGTGTGTGCCAAGAATTACCCAAAGGCTCAAAGGTTAGCAGTTACATCTACTTGAGTGAATAGTTCAAACTTTTGTTCGAGTAACTGAAGAATTCTAGAGGATATCACATTAGATTTTAATTTTAAATGGCCACAAGGGTATTGGACGAATGATTTTACAACTCATGCAATATTTCAGACCCAATAGAGATTTGTGGATCAGTGTCCATGTACCACAAACGGCAGGTGCCAATCTTGTCGATTCGGAACACCTTTCTGAACGATTAGTAACAGAAGGTGCAACTGAAGTAATTATATCCGAAAGCGTCCTTCGATTGTTTCATTCTCAGCACGAATCTTCTTTTGACATGGTGCTCGATACTATTGGGGGACAAAGGATTTATGATGGTTCCAGGCGAATTCTTCATCATTCTGGCATGTTTGTCAGTACTGTCGGACCATCGTCGACTACCTCGCTTAGTCCCAGTAGATTTTTTAGACTTAGGTCACTCAAGAGACAGTTTTTTAAAAAAGACACCAAGCTTATTAGATATTGGCAAGTTACACCCGCAGAAAGATATGATGGCGCTCAGCCTGAAGAAATCAGAACAGTACTCGAGGCTCTTTCAGACTGGTTGTCTGAACCAGATGATACAAAAGAACAATCAGATGAATTTCAATTTTTTCCTGGTCTTTGTTGGCCAGTGATCGGTAGTGTCATTGAAGGACTTGAACATTCAATGGAGTTCCTTTTGGAGTCCTTGGCTGTCTCCACATCTGATTCGAATTTGTTTCCAGGTAAGCGTCTTTTGATCTTTTCTTAAATTTTGTTCCAACTCTTCAACGGGAATAAGAATTTCTTCAAGCATTCTGTGATATGATTATTAATTATTAACAAATTTTACATAAATTTCTCAAATTTTTATAGAAGCAAAAGATTATTATGAAGACTCTCGATTGCTAAAATTTGGCAATTTGGCTGTCGTTGTAATCAACAGCTAATAATAAATAAGAAACATGTAGGTTGAGAGGAACATGAGCCTCAGAGCCGGAATTTAACTTTATATTAATTGAACCACCTGAAACAGTAAAATCTGATTTTTCAAAACCTTTGATACAAACCAATTTCATGTTTTGTTTTAAAGTTTTGTAAGAACAGTTCATATAATCAGAATTGGGTAAATTACTACTTACTATTTATTAAGCTCTGGTTAGTCTGAAAAAAAGAAAAAATTCTTTACAATTTTCTTTAACTTGATAAATATATATATTTGTTTCTTTACTTGAGAGTTTTTAAAACTCTGTAAAAGTATAGTTTGAGTTTTTTTCTTTTTAAATGAATTAAAACTTTTTTTTTCCTTTAAATAATATAAACTATGAAATGAAAGTCAAAATAATAATACAAAAATGAATTATTTAATATAAGAATTTGATTTAAGATTGAATACATATATTTATATATGATGATAATAATAAAGAAAAAAACTTCTTTGGACAAAAAAAAAATACATGTCATTTTATGAAAATTGACCGCTTTTGTAAATAATAAAAACAACCAAAAAAAAGAAGGTAACAATCATATTAATAATCATGATAATAATCACATTTATATTTTAATTATTATTTTTTTTAAACATGATTATTTTCAAATAATAATTCTAATTAACTAGTAGATAAGAGAAATATAAATATAAATTTTATTAAATTATTATAAAATTATTTTATAATTATTTTTTTCAAAATTTTAAATGGATTTCTTTTAATTTCTTATCATTGTTTTTTAATTTATTAAGTTTTTTTTTTCAAAATCATGAAGTCCAAATATAATCTCATTTCCTCCACCCCCCTTAAAATAATCATAATAGGGGGTGTCAAAGTTACCAAATCCCACACTCAAAATCCCGAGTTTTTTTTGCCAAAATCCCACATTAATTTTTTGGGATTTCAGAAATCCCACACCTCAAGAGGTGAGGTATTTTGAGGTACAAAAACCCAGGTTTTTTGGTACCAAATCCCATGTTTAAATACCAAAATCCCACCTTTAGCTTCCCATAAAGGCACATTTTTCAAACACACAACTCAGTAAGGGCATGTTAAATTGCATAAAAATTTCCTTCTTTTGCATAAAATCTAAATACACTCATCATTTATTAAGTTATTTGATTTCAAATTTCATTTACTACCAGCCGTTTCTTTATTTACCATGCCCAAGGCATTGCAAAGGCTACCTTTACTTCAGACCTTGAACTCACTTCAGTTAATCGATGCTCTCAACTCTGATAGTGATTCTGATATCCAGGAAGATATAATCTTATTAGATATGATAACCTCACAAAGATACATCAATCCTCATAGAAGATATCCATCTCATTACATGTATATGATGAATGATTTACAGACATTATCATCTGAAAAGTTTCGACAGCTATGTAGGACAACACATGAATCATTTGAAAAATTGGTTTCACAAATTCAAGCTGATAAAACCTTTCATAACTCATCACAAAACAAACAACGCAATCCTGCCATCCAATTGGCTGTGGCATTATCAAGGCTAGGATCAAATGGAAATGGGGCCGCTTTGGGAAAGATTGGAATGTTGTTTGGAATTAGCCATGGGGCTATTGTGTTGTACACTCAAAGAGTCATTCAGATATTAATGAAGTTGAAGTGCAAAGTAATTGTGTGGCCAACAATAGAACAACGCAGAGAACTGTCTCAAGTAATGCAAGCAGAAGGCTTCCCTGGGTGCATTGGGTTTATTGATGGGAGTCTCATACCATTATCACAAAGTCCTCCCAATGATGGTGAAGCGTATTTTGATTGCAAAAAAAGGTAAGCTGTTGAATCTTTATTCTTTATTTCAATCTTACTGATGGTTTACATATAAGGTATTCTATGTCAATACAACTGGTTTGCGATATCAACAAACAGTTCACTGCTCTGCATGTTGGTTGTACTGGGTCACTTCATGATTCGAATGTCTATCAACATATGAAAATAGCACAAACACCTCAAGAGTTTTATGAAAAGGATCAGTACTTACTTGCAGATTCGGCATATGCAAGCTCTCCTTGGGTTGTTCCAGCATATAAGGGAGTTGTAGCACATAATGAAGACAACCGTTCTTTCAATTACTGTCTAGCAAAATCAAGGGTCAGAATCAAGCATGCAATTGGGATTTTGAAGGGGAGGTGGTTTTCTCTAAGGGAAATGAGAAATCAAATGAGGTATAATCATGAAATTGAATATTTTGTTAGTTGGGTTGTGTCTTGCACGATTTTACATAATATGTTAGCTCAAATTGGTGATGAGTGGTTTGATTTATATGAAGATGATGATCCACCACAAGCGGAAAATCTGGCCAACAATGACATTGGGGAAGATGTGCTAAATATGCGTGAGAAAATTAAACCAATCACTTTGGCATGGAAAAATAGTCAATTGTAAATTTCTTCAGGACCAATGTTTTATGTACTTAATTTAATGGCATACAACGGAGTGGAGATGTTATTCATAAAATAAAAGTATTTACAATTAAGATTTTTTAGTTCTTTTTTGATCCTGCATATTTCTTTCAAAGTACCCATTGACTCTTGAATTTATTTCAGTGGGTGTCATTTTCAAGAATTTGTCACCTACATTAAATAATTTATGGTTTATTTGAAAAGAACATCCAAAATGAGTAATTGTGTCATGATTGATAATTTCTGGAGGTGGTTTTGTTGTATGATGAACCATTGTTGATGTCTTCCAAAGTATTTCCATGATGCCAGGTTTTTTTGAAAAATTGATCTCCATTTTTAATTCAGGGAAGTGTAAGCCATGTCCAGAGGGGGTGAAGATAGTAGGAAGTGGAAGGAAATCTTTTTTTGATACAAAAGAAAAAATACCATAAGTCCAGGCATTGAGATCGTTTAAATCTTTGTGTGGCTTATTGAAAAATCCATCTTGGGTGACAATGACATTGGTAAATGATTTGAATCCTTCCTTGGGATTGGCAGAAGTCCATTTGAGTTGACTGAAGTTGGGTAATTGGGCTGCTTCCATTAATGATTGATTTTCATTTGCTGCTAATTTTGAAAATGGGAGATTCTTGAGTAAATGAATTCGTCATATTGATGAAGCTTGATCCATTGATTGTTATCTGTTTCAATTTGATGAGGAGTTAAACCAGGTTTTCTGGAGTAAACACCTAATAATTTTGTAATTAGTCAGTAATTATTAAGGTAATATGACAAAAAGATCACACACCTGCAGATTTTCCAGCATCAGAACCAGTTCGAAACCCAATACCTTTCATAATGCCACCTTGGAGTTGCTTATTGGTTTTAATTTCTTGTCGATTTTGAGATAAGGACATTAATGTCATGATGATTTTTTGCAGAATTTGAGAGTGGCCAGAAGAATTATCAAATGGGGTTATTTCATATATGATGACAGGCAAAAACGGCTTGGATGTTTTATTAATGAGGATATAAGGATGGGGGAGAGTGTTAAGTGATGGAAGTTTTAACCATGAGGCATTGGAAGATTTCTTGTCAATCAAAATTGTTGAAAAGTTTTTAAATTCTTTTTTTGAATGGCCAAGGTGAGACATTATTTCTTTTGAATCATGGATGTGTTGTCTTTGGCTTTGGGTGAGCTTTCTTTTATTATTTAATTTGGGATTTTTATCCTCATGATGTTCTATATTTGGTTTAGTCCTAACCATGACATCAAGAGGAGTAATATGAGCTTCATCATCTTTCAAATCATTCTGATGATGTGCTGAGTCTGGTTTATCCCTAACCATGACATCATCAAAATGATTGGAAGAATGAGAGGGAGGAGGAGATTTTTTTTTGAATTTTAAGGATGATGGAAGGGATGGGAAATGAAATGACATTGCAAAATAAATTATTATAATTAATCCTCCCCTATATGAACAAATAAATAAAAAAGTGAAACAAGAATGAAAATAAAAAATAAATCAAGGGTCAGTAATGATGATTATCCCAAAAACTCAAAAAAAGGAAAAATTAATATCATCAGTAAAAAAAATATTAATATTAGTCAATAATTTTTCAAATAAAATAAATGATTTAAAAAATAAAAAAATAAAATGATGATCAGTCATTGATTCAAAAATAAAAAAATAAAAAATGAGTATCAGTAAAAGATTTATGAGTTAAAATAAATGAATAAAAAAAAAGAAAAAAAAAAACCATCAGTAAAAAAGGAATCCCAAAAAAAAATCAAAAAAAAAAAGATCAGTCAAGGATTGTTGTAATAAAATGAAAGGATAAAAAAACACAAAACAAAAAAATCAGTCTTCCTTTATAGCTGATATAATTGAAAAAAAAATAAAAAATAAAAAAAAACCATTCTAATGGCCTCTAGGGGCCATTAGAATGTTAAGCAATTAAAACAACGCGGAATCGATTCAGAATCAATTCAGGAGGCCTTCCGAATCGATTCGGAACGATTTGAGGGCCTCAGGCCCTGGAACCTCCCAGGAGCCTATTTGGGAGGTTCCAGGGATAGTGAGGTGGGGGGTTTTGGGAGGTGGATGATGGGTGATGATGGTGATGGGAGGGTTAGTTGGGGCTGATAAAGGTGATGGGTGGGTGAGTTGTGGATGATGATGGTGATGGGAGGTGCAAAAAAAAGAATAAAAATAATTTAAAAGACAAAAAGGAAATTACCTACAGAAAAATTAAAAAAACATTAGCAAAAAAGGATTGTGATTGAACAAAAAGGAGAGAAATTCACTTACCTGAATTTTAAAAAAAGTGGGTTTTTTTTTTAGAGGGAAGGGTGAAAAATAAAAATAGAAAAAAATTAATTGAGAATTAAAAAATAAAATTTAAAAAAAAAAAATTAAAAAAAAAAGATTTAAAAAAATTGGTGAATTTTTTTTAAGAGGGAGGAGTGAAAAGTAAAAATGAAAATAAAAGTGAAATTTAAGATTTTAAATTCAAAAAAAAAAATAAAAAAGAGGTGTTTTTTTTTTAAATTGGAGGGGTGAACAGTAAAAATAAAAAATAATAAATTAAATGAAATTAAAGAAAAAAAATCAACTTTTAAAAAAAAATTAAAAATTAAGAATTAAAAATCAAAAATCACCCAAACAAGGGTCTTTGCCCATTTAAAAGTTGAAACCCTTCAAAATAAAAAATAACCATTAAATTTAAAAAAATATATATAAAAAGATAAAAAAATTGACCAAAAAACCATAAAATGACATTTTCATAAAAAAGGAAAAAAGCTGTCATTGAATTTGATTTTTGATCAGACTTCATATAAATTATCAATGCAAAACTTGCCCAAATTTTCAAATCAGCCACAAATTGCAAATAAATGTCATATGAACTTGGAATGGCAAGTTGGTGCATCAATTATGCATAAACATTGAAATTTCCCTTTGGTAATAAAGTGGAGTTAGATCTCATGACATAAGATCAATAATTAAACATAAACATAAGATTTATTGAACAAGCACCATATAAATTGATCACATTACATATATGTAATAAGTTATTTTTTATTGACTAACGCCAGAATGCGTTCCAGCTCCCCGATTGGCCTGCTTGATGACAATGCTGCTATAGTGAGATCCATCTGGCATTGCCTTTCCTTCAATTCCAATTCACGATTCTACTTTTCTTTTTCAAATTCATGTTTCTTTGCATTTTGCTTCTTGTCAAACTCCATTTGTTTTTGTAACTTGACTTCTTCAAACCGTTGTTTTTCCATGTTGCACACTTTCTCTTCATTCCATGTGAGCCTTTGAGATATGACCACATACCCAATAAGGTCATAAAAAAGACTCAGAACAATTATACCTTTAATATAATTATATTAAAATTACTTAGAATAATTATACATTAAGAATAATTACTTAAATATACAAAAAATACCATAAATTGGTACAAAAATTGGTTTAACTTAAAAACCAATGAATCAACATGTAAAATAAATTATACCATTGGATTCCCCATGGAAAAATACACATATACCATTTTTATGGCATATCTGTAAAATCAATATTTAAGGAATTATAAGGTATAATACCTTATAAAAATCATAAAACCTTATTTATCTCAAGAACTAATGAAACAACATGTGAAATAAATTGTACCAGTGGATTCCCCATGAAAATCCACACATAAAACAATTAATAAGCTAATTCCCAATGTTAATACTTAAGGAATTATCCTGAATATATGCACTTTTTTGGTCAACGCATATATTCAAGGATCATAGCTAATATCTTCTAAACTATACATGATAGAATGATGAACCAAAAATAAAGTTACCACGTAATTACTGTAAGAACACAGATATGAACTTTATTTTACAAATTATAAACAAGGTTAAAACCTATGATGAATTATTGATAAAAATCAACAGAGCTGTTGACCACTTTGTTGTGAAAGTGTTCCAAACTTAAAAAAAAGTATACAGTTGAATTCTACTAGTTCATTCGTGAAGAATGATGTAATTTTTTATTATTAAATTCAGGGTATAACCCCCTGAAATCAAGGTTTGAAGTTTAAAATATTGAATTTCAACAGAAAAGATGAGTTACCAGAAAAATCATCAAAAATAGAGTTTTGATGATGTAATGAAAAGCTCTTGGCAGCATAATAAGGTTATGCCAGGCTATCAGAATTCACTCTCTGAATTGCTGTAGCGTGTAAATCTTAAAAGTTATTGAGGATCAAAGTTTGAGCTTAATTTGAGCAGTTATGATCACATACTGTAACCTTAATTTAAGTTTAACAGTCTTAAGAGTGATAAAATTGGTGAATACTATTAGTTTATGATTAAAACTAATAAAATCCACGAAATTTGGGGTTCTGCCAAGCCTCTGATGTCATCAAACTTAGAGTTATAGTGATAACTCTAAATAATGGTGTAATAATGATGTAATATGGTTTGATCATGATGTAATCACCCTCAAACCTTAAAATATTAATCAATTCCAGTGGATATAATCAGTACACGTCTACTAGAAGCCTGTTGGACTCTAGGAGGGAGGTATTTACTATAAATAGAGCTCTTTTTACTCTATTTACCCCTCAGACGCATCAAAAACATTAAATCAATTAAATAAAAGGTAATTTCTTTATTCTTTATATATAAGACTCTTATATTATTAAAGACCAAAGACCATCTTAATATTAATCACTATTTTTACGTGAGTAAATCAAATCTTTTATTGTTTTTGTCATAAATCTCTCTATAAACTCATTTCCACGTAAAATCAAGAATTTTAGTAATTTTCTTTATTTTTTATTGTAAATACAATTTGAAAAGGTTGTATTATTTTCTTTTGGCGTAAAATATCTCAAAATTATTATTTTAAGTGTTAAAAGTAGGTTATTTCATCTTATTATAATAATTTCTCTCTTATTATTACTCTTAATAATCCTTATTTAATATAAATAGTATTTATATTAATATATAACTTTAATATTAGTAATATTATTGTTATTAATTGTTTTTTATTTATAAAAAACAGTTTTTTACGCCTTTATTATTTGTTGGTAACAATAATAAAGAGCTTTATAATATATTAATCATTTTATATTAATATATTATTTATAATAGTATAATTTCATATAATATTAATTATATTATTATATTTATTTAATAAAATAATATTTTTACGCCATAATAATAATATTTCTTTATTATTATTATTATTTTAATCTTATTTATTTCAATTATAAGGACATTCAGAGTACAATAAGTAATAAATTAGTAATTTTTACTTATTGTTTCATAGTCAAACCTTACATTCCACCTCTCCCTGTCCCACTCCAAACGTGCATGATCACTGATTTCACGGGCTAATAAGCATGAATTTTGTCAGTAGGATTCATAATAGTAACCATAATTGCAAGTCATACCTTTGTTCCGTGATTCAAGTAAATTTGCATAAGTAGGTGCAAACATATCCAGCAACCTTTTCCTAGAACCACTCTTGTCATTCAAGTTGGGTGTCATGGCTTGATTACGCTTTTGTGTTGAATGTGTTATGGATTTACTTTGCTGGTCAAAGGAGAAATAATCAACAATGGATTACATAAGAATCACTCTTAAATGTACTTACCAAATCATCTTGAAGGTTTTCCACTGGAACCAAGTTATCATCATTATGAAGCAAACGATCCAGATTGTGAGGTGAATCCAAGTGATTATTCTCCTTTGAAAAGCAAATGGGCTTTAATTATCTGAGGTATAAAAAGGAAGAGACCATAGCATACCTTATCAAGCAAAACATCATCATCCTCACCATTGAGACTGTCTTTTTCTTGCGAATCATAGCTTGCAATGGGAGTGACATTGGGCTTGTGGCCAAAGAGCACATCCATTTCTGCATAGCAAGGACACATACTTTCCAGCTTTTCACTCATGGATTTTATTCCTTTACTCTCATCTTCTTCCGTTATTCCAGCCCCAGTTAAGTTTTTGAATTTTTTGGCTGCCATATATTTCTTTTTATATGTTCGCCATCAATCTCGGATGCTGCTTGAACTAAGGTTTAGGCGATTTCGCGATTTTTTGTTGACCTCAATGGCCATAAGCTGAAACCCATGCTGCTTTGAGGAAGGAGGTCTTCCAATAGTTGTTGAACCGCTAGTACCAAAACATGACTCGAAATTGGACTTGACTGAAAGCCAATTAATTATTGTTAAATAATCTGTACGTATTAAGTGACCTGATGGATGAGGCAGGCCAGAGGTGATCTTCATATCTGTCTTGATTTGTCTTGCTTTGGATCGAGGCATTATTATATGGATGATAAAGTATAAATGGACTATCAGCTGTTCGGTCAGATTGTCCAAAATGGAGTTTAGAAGAACATGTTGTACAGGTATGAATTGTGAGTACTCATTTGGGTTAGGTTTCAAGCTGAAATCCCAGATGCATGGGATTTACACATAAAAAACCTGGGATTTAGTGTTGGGATTTGGGTTCCAAATCCCGTGTTATTTTAAGGCGGGATTTGGTGACTTTGACACCCCCTAATAATAAAATGTGACTTTTTGTTGTTTTTTTTTATAAAAGAAAAGTTATGCATTTATAAATATCTGAAATAAATTAAAATTTTAATATTTTGTTGTTTTTTTTGAGAGGCTTAGTTACAAAACTAAAAATAAAAAAATGAAAGTGAAAATTTGAGTAATTAAAAATTTTAACAAAAATTTCAATTTTTTTTTTCTTTCAAAAAAAAAGGTTTATTATTTCAAATATGTATGACTTTTTTTTCCTTTTGTTTTTTTTAAAGCCCAAGGAATTTCATTTTATCAAAGCTAAATTTTTATATGTATACTTTTTTCTAAAATTGTACATTTTGGTAATTTAAGCCTCTGAATTAAAAAATAATAATAAAAAAAACTATAAAATTAAATCAAAATAAGCTAAATTAAAACAAAGATTTGAATTAATATAAAGTATAAGGAGATATTAAAGCTCATAAATGTATCTATTTTATGAAGAAGAAATTCCTATTTCAGAATATACCCATTTTTAGCAAATTAGGTTCAGAACTGATAACTATGTTAATTTAAATAAGAGAGAAATGAGTCAAATCCAAAATTTCATCTCCAATATGAATTTTGAGAAAAAAAAATAGAATAATCACCATCAAATAAATTTATTTTTTGAAATTTATCAATTAAAAATTTGAAATTGTGTCATTTCAATAATTTTAAATTCCACTCCTAGAAAAACAGATATTTCATAGATTTTCCAAAATTCAAAAAATTTAAGAGCTTACTTGAAAGAAAATAAGTGTTTATAAAATCTCACTAGTATCCTTAATAAGACCTAATTACAAAATCTATATTTCAAAACAAGAACAATAGAAATTATATCTTGCATTGAAGTTTCATGATAAAAAATACAGGTTTGATAAAGGAAATAAAACCTTTATCTTCCTCAAAATTAGGTAAATTTATTTATCAAAGGCTACCATATGAGAATTTTTCTAATTTATTATAAAAATTTATTAATTATTTCCTTGAGTTTTAAAAACAATCTAAAATATTAATAAGTTAATTATAATGAAGAAAATATAGTTTAATTAGAAATAATAAGAGATATTGATATTTTTATAAGTTTTAAATATTAAAAGATTGGATAAAGCAAGAATAAATATTTTTAAAGCTAATAATAAATTTGACTTATGCCTTATTGGAATTTAGAAAAATCTAAATATGATTTTTATATATTGGCTTGAAGTATTATCCTACCATTTATCAATATAGGACCTATACCACAGCTTACTGAAAGATTATTTAACTATTATGTTTTTTCTATAACAAAATTCATACCAAAAGCACTTTACTTATATTAATTGAAGAAATTATTGTGGGATTTTTATTAATTACTTGAATCCTTCAGGTCATTAAAAAAATCTTACAGAATTTTCAAAATGAAAATCCTTCCTCCAATTAATCTTTTATTGAGTATATGAACCACAATTGAGATTTTTGAAAAAAAACATTTCAATTTAATAATCCTAAGAAAATATCTCTACTTTTGAGGTTTATATCTGTCTAAAAATTTATATTGATTGCATTCGAAAAAAAAAAAATTGAACAAAATTTTGGACTTATTATACTGACAACCTATATAAAAAACCCCATTCCTTTTCCTTTATAAAAGTCAACTCTAATGACAAAGAAACAGACAAAACAAAATAAGCAATGTTGATTTGGTAAAATGACTTATTATGGGATCTTGAATGGATCTTATTTAAGTTTTTCAATAATGGCACCTATGAAGAGCAAAAAAGAAGGATAATGATGTCAATCAATGATGATCTAAATGGTAAGTAAAGCCAGATCTCTCATAAAACCAATAAAAAAGTCAACTCAGCGAGTAACTTCAGTTGTGTGATTTTTACCACCCATATCTGGAGTTCGAACCTTGCCCTCTTCAATTACAGCATAAACTGCACGGGCAATTGAGTCAGCTTGAAAGTCCAAGCCCAAATGTCTCAGCATCATCGTTGAAGATAAAACCATAGCAATTGGGTTTGCAACGTCTTGTCCCTATTCAAACAAACAAAATCAATTTTGAGTTGACTTTTGTCCTCCAAGTTGATATAGTTTAGTTTTTGCAAAGAAAAATCTCGACGGACCATAATATCTCTGGCAACGTGTCGGCATCCGGGCTCAAACAAGGCAAACTCTCTTCCAATATTGGCACCTGGAACTATACCCGGTCCGCCCACCAATGCTGCTCCAATGTTAGCCACGATCGCTCCATAACTAAGATTGGATAATGGAATAAAAAATAGAAGCTCTTTGGATCAGCACCAAGAGGTCTCTAACATGATGAATAGATCAGGCTTACAGATTAGGCATAACCATCACGTCAAATTGTTGGGGTTTGGCTACGAGTTGCATGCTAGCATTATCAACGATCATATCCCCAAAGGTAATCCCACTGGCCTCATATTCTTTCGCAATCTTACGACAAGTCTCCAGAAAAAGTCCATCGGCTAATTTCATGATGTTAGCCTTGTGAACGCATGTAACATGTTTTCGATGATTTTTTAAAGCAAAATCAAAGGCAAATCTAGCGATTCTTTCGCATTTGGGGCGACTGATGATCTTGAGAGATTCGACGACACCAGGTACAGAAGAGTGTTCAAGACCTGAATATTCGCCCTCTGTGTTTTCCCGAATGATAGCAAAGTCGACATCTTTATGCCTGGTAGGATAACCTGAGACGGATTTGCAAACTAAATATGATTTATTAAAATGAGGAGGTCGATCGATTAGTGATTGCCAATCGAGAGTCAAAATGAGAATGATTGGAGGGACTGACGAGAAATGCTGGCATAAATATCAAGTTGTTGACGCATGGCCACGTTCCAGGATGAATGACCCTTATCATCGGATGGTGTATAAAAGATACCTATGGGGATGAAGGTTAAAATCAGATTCAAGTGTTGAATTGCATTGTATTTTATTACACAATTTTTTTAATAAAATTAATGAATAAAATTTTACCCTTGAGACCGACACGATTTCGTCGAAGACTATCCATTGAGCGCTGAAAGGCAGATTGGTCTTGAGATGTCTGGCCTGAAAAATTAAATTCTTCAAACCTAAATGGATTTAAAATGGTGAATGAGAAGAGTTGAATGATTTAAACTACGTAAGATTTGAGCTGACTCTATGGGTACGTTGGTATGTTCAAAGATCTCTTTGACTGAGCTTGTGATTTCCTTTCCGATCCCGTCACCTGGAATTCTAAGATGGATCAAATGATCGATGAGGATGCGATTTAAAGCTTGGCAGAAAACGAGGAAATTGATCAGACAGGGTGACGGTGTAAACTCCTCCATATTTAGTTGGTGCCCGGGCTGAAATACGAGGTGCTGGAGCAAATTTCAAATGAATCTTTCAGTTTTTGCGAAGATGAGGCCAGACCAAGAACACAGGAGGGATGCTCATACCAGTTGGCGTCGAATTAGCATTGAAGGGTGGATTAGTAGACTTTTTTGTCGTCAAAAAGATGATGATGATCAGTTTCTGATAAAAATCGACAATCTAAGAAGCTGCTCACCAAATACCTAAAGCCGATGGATGAATGGATTGGAGTTTTCTTGTTGATTGATTGGATTCGGCTGAAGATCAATGAAGGATTCCTTGACATTGTGGCTTGATAAAAGCTTTCGTTAAAATGTTGTTTCTTGATGAGATCGTGATGATGATGATGACGAATGACGAATGACGATGAGGAGATAAAAATTCAAGATGGTCAATTTGGCTCGAGCTTCCCCCGACTTAGCCCGAGACGCTTCCCTGTACAGTTCACTCGATCACATCATTGGCTCAGATTCAGGGTGCTCCCCGCTCCCGCAATTTAGGGAAATTCCCTTCCATCTGAAAGACGGGCCCATGATTTGTTATCCAAAAAAGCCTTATTCCCAAATGGAATGGGGAACAGGCTAAATGGCTAACCCTGACAGGGGACCGGCTTAATTTTGCATGTATAATTTTATTTATTTCATCATAAAAACACTAAGTAATCAAAAGTAAACCACGTAAGAATGAGAATAATAAATGGGGCCAAAGACCTGTGCCCAGTTCTTTACACAAGCCAATTGCTCCACATGCATACTTGACAAAGTTGCCCACTGATAGCTAAGGATTTTGTGCCCTCCTGAGAAAACACGCTCTGAGGGGGAGCTGGTGGCTGGTATTGATAAGTATTTGTGGGCCATTACATAAAGGGTTGGGAACATTGATTTCCTACTCTTCCAAAAGAGTAGGATATTGGTCTCCTTGCATTCGGGAGGCTCTGAAAAAAATTGTTCGATCTTGCTTTCCAAGGTGCTGGCCTCTATTGAAGATGTTGGATACATCTCATCGTATAAATCCTGGCAATTCATAGTGGTTGTGCTGGGTATCTCAGCATTATTGTCAGATGGATTGGCTTCTTCAAAGATAGCTCTCAAATGTGCTGGAGAGGTAGCAAAGTGAGTCAAAGTGGAATAATAAGTATTGAAAAGCTTAAATTTGAAGTGTGGATCGAGGAACATTGCACATATGAACGGTTTCTTGCACAGTAAAATTTTGAGGTATTTTGAAAGTTTGTCAGTCATTGCTTTGGTTGCAGGTTCAATGGGAGCTACATCATGTTGTTGAAATGCCTAAAGTACAGGCTTGTCAGTAAATATGCAAATAAATAATTATCTGGCATAAGTGAATTACTTGTTGAATTCTTTTGATTAGCAAAATATATAGAGGCAAAGCCTGATTTATTGTTGGGTATTTCTCTTTACAGATGATAAGGGTTGCTTCATATAATGGAGGAAGAAAGTTGACTATTACCACTACCTTTTCCCATTCAAGTGGTGTTAGCCAGAATGGTGCCATATTGTCAGGGCTACAAAACTGATTAAAAGCATCCTTGAGATTTAAGGCTCACTGCAGCATTGTGTAAGTTGAATTCCATCTTGTGCAGGCATGTGTCAAGAGGGTTGATGCTTTTTTTGGCTTTGAGCTATCATAGACTAGATTGACCGTTGTAAAAAACCTTCACAGCGTTGTGAGCTTTGCTGTAAATAAGATCCCAGCTTAGCAATTTGCGAGATGATTGAGTCATATTGCAAATGGGTGCCATCAGGTGTGTCCAGGAGATTTGATAAGTCCATTTGATGGCCAATTGGTGTTGCAGTGGTATTTATATTTGTGAGAGCACTGAGACCATTGCAAGCAGCCAGGTGGATAATATGTGCCATACACCCTATTGAATGGGTGTCGGCATGGAAAGTTGGTACACTCCAACTTATTTCTTGAGCCATGCGAGTATTTACTGAGGCATTATCAGTAGTGATGCTGATCATTTTGGTGGCAATTTCGTAATGGTTAATTACCTGGAGAAAGTGATTGGCAAGTGAGATTCCAGAATGATTGCCTTTGTTGGTAGAGGTTGTCAGAAAGCTACCTTATTGGTTAGGAAAAAGACCAGCTTACCTTCTATCTCAGTTAGACCAAGAAGGATTGATTTGAGATTGAAATCAGGGTCCAAATAATGTCCTGTGACTGCCATGAAGGCAGTCACATTGGGACTGGTCCAACAATCAGTTGTGAAAGAAATTGATTGGTCATTGCATTCAAGGATGTTGCAAATGTGTGATTGGTGAAAAAAATAGACACTGGATAAGTGGCAGGTGACAGAAGCTCGTCTAACTAATATTTTTAAGATCTTGGGATTGCATAGTTGAAGTAGTTTGCAGAAGGAGGTTGATTTGGTAATAGACAATGGGAGGTCACAAACAGAGATGAAGTACACAAGGGAAGTTTTGAGCGACTCTAAACATAATAGGATGAATATCAGTAAAGTGCCTGAAAACCAGAAAAAAAATTCTCACCTGTTTAGTCTTTGAAGCCTGGACAAATTGATCAAGAGTGCAATGGGTGCTTTGGGTTGGCCAATCGATGTTTCACAGTGAGATGATGGCTCATACCTTTAGTACTACCAGTGCAATCACGTTTAATCTTCTTTGAACATGGATTTACAGCCTGATTCATCACATGACATTCCACGTATTCTTTGTCAACGTTGGAAAAGTACAGCCACACCCAAGATCTCTTTTGGGAGGGGTTGTTGGGCAGTGTATTGTCCAGATCAATAGGTGTTGAAGGACAAGATGGTGGTGCTGAAGACATGATTGAGGTAAGAGTGAGGAAAAATGAAATTGGTAAAGGCAATGGGGAGAAAGCTGATGAGAGAAGGAAACAGTGGGGTTTAAAAATAAAACTAAAAAGAATACAGAGACCTAAGAAAAAAAGAAAAGCAGCCAAGCCAATGAAAGAAGGAAACAGACCATTTCCAATAAATTTATATTGAAGCAAAAATAATGTAGTGAGGAAAAAAGAAATCAGCGAAGCCAATGGGGAGAAAGATGATGAGAGAAGGAAAGGGTGTCAATTTATATTCAAACAAAAAAAAATCCCAATGGTCCTGCCCGGACCCGGTTGTTCCCGGAGCGTATTATCCGGGACCATAAAAAGGACCAACCATTTCAGGTGGGTTGGTTAGGTACGGGACACAGGATGGTCAGGAGGCCGGGAAAAGTCCACGGGAACCACCCTGAGCTCAGATGCAAAATTATCCAATTCTTCAACAGAAAACCCCAAGAGATTCTCAAAAAGACACCATTTGGCCCAAATTTACAATTATTTTTGACACTTCATTAGGAAAAAGTGCAACGATTTCCTCTTTTTTTGTGGAAGATGACACACTCTTTCTGTACAAGAATAAAAAATGACGATTCCAGCTTATGGCAAATGAAGCCAATAAAAAGGGGTTCATTGCCTAAATTTTAGAGTCTTCATTCATGCCTAAGATATGCCTCAGTAAATAAGGAATTAATGGCCAATGGTTTTGAGATAACTGAAAGTGATTCAAGAAGGGTTTGAGAACACTACAAAAAAGCCTGAGTTGTTTTGTTCATGATATATGGAAACACCAACCTATTCACCATGAAAAAAGGCTATCCCCACCAGCAGGGGTAGCAGTTCCAACCTGCTTTCAAACTTGTTTCTAACCTGGAAATATTTTTGCAGATAATTTTAGCCACATGTTTGGTGGTTAAGGATTTTCTTCAATTGAAATGGAAGATTATGGAATTCCCATGATTTAAATTTATTTAGTCATAAATCATATATACACTATCAAATAATACAAGAAACTATATTGTTGAGATCTTTCTGCTGAAACAATGAAACAACCAGATATTCCTGTAGCAAAATTCTACCTTGTATATAGAGATTCACACTGCACCACAGTTGTCTAGCTGTAACTTAAAAGGCAGCTCATTGTTTGCTCCTAGAACCTTTTCTCACCTCCTATCAATTGGAGGTTACAGAAAGGGATTTGACTGATGAGCAAGCTTTGCTACATCTCACTATTTCTTGGAAGGTTAAAAGCCTTGAATTTACCAAGCTCCAGTGATAGGCTGTCTTCAAGATGTCTGATTCCACCCATTTGAAGAAAGCTGCAGAACCTAAGTCTCTCTCATCAGAGGAGATGTATTGATTACTTAACTCACTTCACTGAGGTTTCTTCCTTAAAATCAGCTCACAACTACAATTATGCTGGAATAAAATTTCTTCAAATATCACTTAGATTGCCTGCCAGATGTCCTTGGAATACAACTGTTTCTGTGACCCTCAGAGGTTTTTGCATCTACCCAAAAGGACACAAACAATAAAAATTAGCTATAATCAGAAATAATAAATTTATTTCTAATATAAAAAATAAATAAATATAAATATAAAATTGAAAAGGAAATTTTTTAATGAAAATTTAACATTAAATTTAAGTTAAAAGTTAAAAATGTTAAAATACATTTTTACATGAAAAAAATTAAATAAAAAAAAATTTTCATGAAAAATAGTGAAATTAAAATATTTTTTGGAAAATTTTGAATAAAAATCATTATGAATCCTCTTTTCAATAAATTGTAACAACCATCCATCAGGGGTAAGGGTATTCATTCATACACCCACTCAAACACCTCAAATCAGCAAATCCAGTATCTGCATCAGCAGTCAGTTTCAGCAATCTTCATTCTGGAACATGCATACAGTTTGGTACATCAATACAGCCTGTCAATACTTGTACAGGATGGATTCACCCAATACAGCTTCAATACACCAGTATGAATCTGTATGATCACTCAAATACACCACACCTCTTGTACAGGTTCTGTGCAGCTGTACAGGACCTGTATTGGCCAGACTCAATTCAACAATCAATTATTCTCATGAAAATTCTTCTCTGGATCAGGGCTGGTGATTCTCACATATACCAGCCCCTCTTTCTCCCCCCTGGGGACTTTTCCCCAGTTAATTAATTTAGTTTATTTATTATTTTATAATTATTCTTATCCTTATTTTGGGTATTATAATTATTTAATCTTAAGTTAGTCTTTGCATTTCTCTCTTTGCCTGTACAGTATGAGTTGGGTGGCCATATCCTTATTAACCCTTCTCTTTCCATTCTGACAGGTTGAAACAGTGGACTTGGACTTGTTTGTGGTTGGCTCTTCTATTCTTTCACTCTTATCTTTGTTGCTGCTTTTCTTATATTTATTTCTTTAGCAATTTATCTTTAACACTCTTCAGTGTATCTCATCTTATCTTATCTTTGAGCCCTCCATAAGTGAGTCCCAGTTTACTGAGTGCCAGGCCCTCTTCACTTCGAAGAGCCCCTGTGACATTAAATTAATTAACTCATATTTGATTCTTTCTTTTCATTCATTTATATTCATTTCCTCTCATTCATCAATTATGACCTTTTCATGATTTTATGATTTTTATGATTTTTTATGAATTTCCTCTCTCATCAATTTTCATCTCATTCTTTTCATTCTTATGAAAATTGATTCTTTTCCTTTCTTAATCATTGCTGACCATTTCATCACTTCATTTTATTTTTTATCAATCAAATTTTTCTGTGTTTTTATTCAGGTCTTATTCAGGAGTAATTGATTGGTTATTTGATTGGATTATTTCATTTGGATTATTGATTGACTTTTGAACTCTCAAGATATTGATTGATCCTCAAGAATTGATTTTGATTATTGATTTGATTTGACTCATCAAGATATTGAATTGATTTCTGAAGATTTTGAACTGATTGATTGATTCCTCAAGACTTGATTTCATATTGAAGACACTTATTGATTGATTATTGATTGAATATTGATTGATTATTGATTTCCTCAAGATTATTGATATTTGATTGAATTGATTGTTGATTGATTGAATTTATTTGACTGTTGATTGAATTTGATTCCTCAAGATTTGAATTGATTCCTCAAGATTCATCAAGATTTTATTGTGATTGATTTGGCCAAGCCTGATTATTCTTCTTAATACCATCAAGTTATTTTAATTCTTTTCATAATGCCAGTCCAGCATAGCCCCCCAGCAAAGAATACTAGATCCCAGAAAATTCCAGCTGTTCTCACTCCTACAGCAAGGGCTCCTCTTGACCGCACACCATCAGTTCATCAACTGAGTGCAAATTTGGACAGAGGACCACCAATGGAAGGAGCAGCACCCTCAAGAAGAGGTGGAATGAAATCTAGAAGATCAAGATCCTTTTCTGGACTTTTGGGTGACTACCCTGGCATGTCTGAAGGTGCAAGAGCAAGATTAGGGGAAGTTGAACATGAAGAGGGGGAAGAGTCTGTGGAAGAGGAAGATTCTGGGGAAACTGAAGTGGCAGATGCCTTGGCAAATGCTCCAGAGGTGCCTCAGGGTTCTAATCTAGCCCTTTTTAGTCAACCTCTTGTCTCTCAAACTGATCCAAGTCTCCTCAAGATGATGGAGCAGATGACTCAATTCATGGGGCAACTCACTCAAGCAGTTGCCCCCAGGGACAATTCCAAAGCCCCTGCTTTCAAGACTCCATCCATGAAGGCACCTGATTCTTTTGATGGTACTCAAGCTCATAAGTTGAGAGGATTTATCCAATCCTGTCAACTAATTTTCCATAATGATCCAGCAAACTTCTTCTCTGACAGGAAGAAGGTTTTGTACTCAACTTCTTTTCTTACTGGTAGAGCTGGCAAATGGATTGAACCTTACCTCTCAAATATTTCCAATGAAGACCCTTCCTACCTCCTCAATAATTGGCCATTGTTTGAATCTCAATTATTCACTCTGTTTGGTGACCCCAATGAAGTCAGGAAAGCTGAACAAGAGTTGGACAATTTGAGGATGAAGGAAAGTGGTCATGTTTCCTTGTACATAGCAGATTTCAGAAGCTTAATGTCAAGAATTGGAGATTGGGGGGAAAGAGCTTATATCCATGTTTACAGAAGAGGATTGGCATCAAGATTATTGGATCAGTTGGCTTCTCACCCTGGAACTTTTGATACTCTTCAAGAACTCATGGATGTCACTCTAGAATTAGACACAAGATATCATGAGAGGCAAAAGGAAAAGGGTGGCAATCAAGAAAAGAAGCCTCCAGTCAGTGGATCCAATCAGTCTAGGCCTCCTCAAAACTCATTTCAAAAGAGGCCTCATCAGAAGAAGAATAAGAAGGGCAAGCAATTTCAATCTTCAAAGGACAAACCCCACGCTGCTCTCCTCAATAAGGACAATAAATTAATCGGTTCTGAAAAGGAGAGGAGGATTCAAGCAGGGTTGTGTACTTATTGTGGTGGCAAGCACCCAATTGAAAAATGCTTCAAGAGACCTCAGAACAAGCCTGGGTCATCATCAGGAGGCTTCCCTAGCAAGCAGGGAAAAGCCTGAGTGGGGATCATGATGTGTTCAATGGTTCTCACTTATTTCCTTCAAGAGCACAATTGTGCACTCTGAATACTAGTGTCAAGAAATCTTTAAAATTTCTTATTTTCTCTTCTGTCTCTGATATTTTTTATAGTATTCTCATTGATTCTGGTGCTACAAACTCTTTTATTGCAAAGAATTTTGTTCTCAAGTACTCATTGACTCTGTCAGAGCTCCCTGAAAAGATTCCTCTTTTCATTTTGGATTCTAATGAATCCCCTGCCTTGTTCATCACCCATTATACCAAGTGGGTAGTTGACTTGCCTTCCTTCCCAAGCTTTGAATGGGATTTCTTTATCATAGATTCACCCAAAGGAGAAGACCTGATATTGGGCTATGATTTCCTTTACCATTTCAATCCCATTATTGATTGGAAAAATGGATTGATCACCTATGATTCTAATCATAAGGATTCTAGTGGTATTATTCCTTCTACTAGTAATGACTTAGCCACTGCTGTCAACAGTGTTGCTCTGGCTGGTGAACTTAAGACACCTTCCATCCCTTCTTCTGTCCATATCCCTTCCATAATTCCCTCTCAGTCATTACTTCCATCAAGAGATGAAGTCTTCAAAGAGATAAAGGATGTTGGAGAAGATGTTGCCATATATTCACTTCATCTCTTCCAAGGGGATATGGACCTTCCTCCCTTATCTTTGCATGCATCCCTGGAGGAGCAGTGGGATGAGGAGGAAGAGCCAGAAGAAATTGAAACTGTGTTGAAGGTTGTTCCTCCTGCTTATCACCAATATTTGGATGTATTCTCCAAGGTGAAAGCAGAGAAACTTCCTCCACACCGCGCCTGTGATCACCATATCGAATTGGAGGGTCTTCTACCTCCAATTGGTGTTATCTACTCATTATCAAATCAAGAGTCAGAAACACTGCGGGCCTACATTTCAGAGAATGTAGAGAAAGGTTTCATTAGACCAAGCTCCTCTTCAACAGGAGCACCTGTCCTTTTTGTCAAGAAAAAGGATGGAGGTCTTCGCTTGTGTGTTGACTACCGCAAACTCAATGCTGTCACTAGGAAGAACAGATACCCTGTTCCTCCTATGAACCAGCTTCTTACCGTATTCAACGGTTCCACTATCTTCTCCAAGATAGATTTGCGTGGTGCATATAACCTTCTGAGAATCAAAGAGGGGGATGAGCACTTAACTGCCTTTAGAACCAAATATGGCAGTTATGAGTATTTGGTCATGCCATTTGGTTTGACCAATGCTCCTGCTTCTTTCCAAAATCTAGTAAATGATATCTTTGCAGATTCTTTGGATGTGTTTGTTGTGGTTTATCTAGATGATATTATGGTCTTTTCCAGTTCTGAGGAGGAACATGTCAAACATGTGGCCTCTGTCCTCCAAAGACTGAGGGACAATAATCTGTTTGCAAAAGCCTCCAAGTGTGTATTCCATGCCTCAAGTGTGGAATACTTGGGCTATGTTGTTTCAAGTGATGGCCTCAAGATGGATTCTTCAAAAGTTCAGCAAATCCTCAATTGGCCTCAGCCCAGAAACATCAAGGCTCTTCAATCTTTTCTTGGCTTTGCCAATTTTTATCAACGTTTCATTAAAAATTATTCTAAAAAAATCACTTCTCTCACTTCCCTCCTTAAAAAAGATTCTCCCTTCATCTTCAATGAGGAAGCTCTTAGTCAGTTTCAAGCACTCAAAGAAGCTTTCACCTCTGCTCCTATCTTATCTCATTTTAATCCTTCTCTACCTACTATAGTAGAGACTGATGCTTCTGATTATGCATTGGGCGCCGTACTGAGTCAGGTGAATGACTCTGGAAAGCATCCCATTGCATTTGATAGTCGCAAGCTCTTACCAGCTGAGCTCAACTGTGAGATTCATGACAAGGAACTCCTTGGCATAGTTTGGGCTCTCAAGCGCTGGAAAGCATTTCTTCTTTCTCTTTCCAATCCTTTTGAGGTCTTGACAGACCACTCTTCCTTGCAATATTTCATGTCTTCCAAAGTTCTTACTCGTCGTCAGTGTAACAACCACTCATCAGGGGTAAGGGTATTCAGTCATACACCCACTCAAAACACCCCAAATCAGCAGATCCAGCATTTGTATCAGCATTCAAGTTCAGCAATCTTCATTCTGAACATGCATACAGCTTGGTACCTCAATACAGCCTGTCAATACCTGTACAGGC
Source organism: Austropuccinia psidii (assembly GCA_023105745.1). NCBI lineage: Eukaryota > Fungi > Basidiomycota > Pucciniomycetes > Pucciniales > Sphaerophragmiaceae > Austropuccinia > Austropuccinia psidii. The sequence continues at coordinate 29,987,181 of JALGQZ010000001.1, forward strand.
TGGATTCACCCAATACAGTTTCAATACACCAGTATGAAACTGTATGATCACTCCAATACACCACACCTCTTGTACAGGTTCTGTACAGCCGTACAGGACCTGTATTGGCCAGACTCAATTCAACAATCAATTATTCTCATGAAAATTCTTCTCTGGATCAGGGCTGGTGATTCTCACATATACCAGCCCCTCTTTCTCCCCCCTGGGGACTTTTCCCCAGTTAATTAATTTAGTTTATTTATTATTTTATAATTATTCTTATCCTTATTTTGGGTATTATAATTATTTAATCTTAAGTTAGTCTTTGCATTTCTCTCTTCGCCTGTACAGTATGAGTTGGGTGGCCATATCCTTATTAACCCTTCTCTTTCCATTCTGACAGGTTGAAACAGTGGACTTGGACTTGTTTGTGGTTGGCTCTTCTATTTCTTATTCTTATTTCTTTTGTTGCTGCTTTTCTTATATTCATTCTTTTAGTAATTCATCTTTAACACTCTTAAGTGTATCTCATCTTATCCTTATCTTTGAGCCCTCCATAAGTGAGTCCCAGTTTACTGAGTGCCAGGCCCTCTTCACTTCGAAGAGCCCCTGTGACATTAAATTAATTAACTCATATTTGATTCTTTCTTTTCATTCATTTATATTCATTTCCTCTCATTCATCAATTATGACCTTTTCATGATTTTATGATTTTTATGATTTTTTATGAATTTCCTCTCTCATCAATTTTCATCTCATCCTTTTCATTCTTATGAAAATTGATTCTTTTCCTTTCTTAATCATTGCTGACCATTTCATCACTTCATTTTATTTTTATCAAATCAAATTTTTTCTGTGCTTTATTCAGGTCTTATTCAGGAGTAATTGATTGGTTATTTGATTGGATTATTCATTGGGATTCATTGGTTGATTGGATTATTGATTCAGGACTTCATTTGGATTATTGATTGACTTTTGAACCCTCAAGAATTTATTTGATTTATTGATTGATCCTCAAGAATTGATTTTGATTATTGATTTGATTTGACTCATCAAGATATTGAATTGATTCCTGAAGATTTTGAACTGATTGATTGATTCCTCAAGACCTTGATTTCATATTGAAGACGCTGAATTATTGAATTATTGATTATTGATTTACTCAAGATTATTGATATTTGATTTGAATTGATTGTTGATTGATTGAATTGATTTGATTGTTGATTGAATTTGATTCCTCAAGATTTGAATTGATTCCTCAAGATTCATCAAGATTTTATTGTGATTTATTTGGCCAAATCTGATTATTCTTCTTAATACCATCAAGTTATTTTAATTCTTTTCATAATGCCAGTCCAGCATAGCCCCCCAGCAAAGAATACTAGATCCCAGAAAATTCCAGCTGTTCTCACTCCTACAGCAAGGGCTCCTCTTGACCGCACACCATCAGTTCATCAACTGAGTGCAAATTTGGACAGAGGACCACCAATGGAAGGAGCAGCACCCTCAAGAAGAGGTGGAATGAAATCTAGAAGATCAAGATCCTTTTCTGGACTTTTGGGTGGCTACCCTGGCATGTCTGAGGGTGTAAGAGCAAGATTAGGGGAAGTTGAAGATGAAGAGGGGGAAGAGTCTGTGGAAGAGGAAGATTCTGGGGAAACTGAAGTGGCAGATGCCTTGGCAAATGCTCCAGAGGTACCTCAGGGTTCTAATCTAGCCCTTTCTAGTCAACCTCTTGTCTCTTAAACTGATCCAAGTCTCCTCAAGATGATGGAGCAGATGACTCAATTCATGGGACAACTCACTCAAGCAGTTGCCCCCAGGGACAATTCCAAAGCCCCTGCTTTCAAGACTCCATCCATGAAGGCACCTGATTCTTTTGATGGTACTCAAGCTCATAAGTTGAGAGGATTTATTCAATCCTGTCAACTAATTTTCCATAATGATCCAGCAAACTTCTTCTCTGACAGGAAGAAGGTTTTGTACTCAACTTCTTTTCTTACTGGTAGAGCTGGCAAGTGGATTGAACCTTACCTCTAAAATATTTCCAATGAAGATCCTTCCTACCTCCTCAATAATTGGCCATTGTTTGAATCTCAATTATTTACTCTGTTTGGTGACCCCAATGAAGTCAGGAAAGCTGAACAAGAGTTGGACAATTTGAGGATGAAGGAAAGTGGTCATGTATCCTTGTACATTGCAGATTTCAGAAGCTTAATGTCAAGAATTGGAGATTGGGGAGAAAGAGCTTACATTCATGTGTATAGAAGAGGTTTGGCATCAAGATTATTGGATCAATTGGCTTCTCACCCTGGAACTTTTGACACTCTTCAAGAACTTATGGATGTCACTTTAGAATTAGACACAAGATATCATGAGAGGCAAAAGGAAAAGGGCAGTCATCAAGAGAAGAAGCCTCCAATCATTGGACCCAATTCCTCCAAGCCTCCTCCAAGTTCATCATCCAAGAAGCCTTATCACAATAAGAATAAGAAGGGGAAGAATTTTCAAATGTCCAAAGACAAGCCTCATGCTGCTCTCCTCAATAAGGACAACAAATTAATTGGTTCTGAAAAGGAGAGGAGGATTAAAGAAGGCTTGTGCAATTATTGTGGTGGAAAACACCCATTTGAAAAATGCTTCAAGAGGCCTGAGAATAGGCAAGGATCATCAGAAGGCTTCCCTAGCAAGCAGGGAAAAGCCTGAGTGGGGATCATGATGTGTTCAATGGTTCTCACTTATTTCCTTCAAGAGCACAATTGTGCACTCTGAATACTAGTGTCAAGAAATCTTTAAAATTTCTTATTTTCTCTTCTGTCTCTGATATTTTTTATAGTATTCTCATTGATTCTGGTGCTACAAACTCTTTTATTGCAAAGAATTTTGTTCTCAAGTACTCATTGACTCTGTCAGAGCTCCCTGAAAAGATTCCTCTTTTCATTTTGGATTCTAATGAATCCCCTGCCTTGTTCATCACCCATTATACCAAGTGGGTAGTTGACTTGCCTTCCTTCCCAAGCTTTGAATGGGATTTCTTTATCATAGATTCACCCAAAGGAGAAGACCTGATATTGGGCTATGATTTCCTTTACCATTTCAATCCCATTATTGATTGGAAAAATGGATTGATCACCTATGATTCTAATCATAAGGATTCTAGTGGTATTATTCCTTCTACTAGTAATGACTTAGCCACTGCTGTCAACAGTGTTGCTCTGGCTGGTGAACTTAAGACACCTTCCATCCCTTCTTCTGTCCATATCCCTTCCATAATTCCCTCTCAGTCATTACTTCCATCAAGAGATGAAGGATGTTGGAGAAGATGTTGCCATATCTTCACTTCATCTCTTCCAAGGGGATATGGACCTTCCTCCCTTATCTTTGCATGCATCCCTGGAGGAGCAGTGGGATGAGGAGGAAGAGCCAGAAGAAATTGAAACTGTGTTGAAGGTTGTTCCTCCTGCTTATCACCAATATTTGGATGTATTCTCCAAGGTGAAAGCAGAGAAACTTCCTCCACACCGCGCCTGTGATCACCATATCGAATTGGAGGGTCTTCTACCTCCAATTGGTGTTATCTACTCATTATCAAATCAAGAGTCAGAAACACTGCGGGCCTACATTTCAGAGAATGTAGAGAAAGGTTTCATTAGACCAAGCTCCTCTTCAACAGGAGCACCTGTCCTTTTTGTCAAGAAAAAGGATGGAGGTCTTCGTTTGTGTGTTGACTACCACAAACTCAATGCTGTCACTAGGAAGAACAGATACCCTGTTCCTCCTATGAACCAGCTTCTTACCGTATTCAACGGCTCCACTATCTTCTCCAAGATAGATCTGCGTGGTGCATATAACCTCTTGAGAATCAAAGAGGGGGATGAGCACTTAACTGCTTTTAGAACCAAATATGGCAGTTATGAGTATTTGGTCATGCCATTTGGTTTGACCAATGCTCCTGCTTCTTTCCAAAATCTAGTAAATGATATCTTTGCAGATTTTTTGGATGTGTTTGTTGTGGTTTATCTAGATGATATTATTGTCTTTTCCAGTTCTGAGGAGGAACATGTCAAACATGTGGCCTCTGTCCTCCAAAGACTGAGGGACAATAATCTGTTTGCCAAAGCCTCCAAGTGTGTATTCCATGCCTCAAGTGTGGAATACTTGGGCTATGTTGTTTCAAGTGATGGCCTCAAGATGGACTCTTCAAAAGTTCAGCAAATACTCAATTGGCCTCAGCCCAAAAACATCAAGGCTCTTCAATCTTTTCTTGGCTTTGCCAATTTTTATCGTCGCTTCATTAAAAATTATTCCAAAAAAATCACTTCTCTCACTTCCCTTCTCAAAAAAGATTCTCCCTTCATCTTCAATGAGGAAGCTCTTAGTCAGTTTCAAGAACTCAAAGAAGCTTTCACCTCTGCTCCTATCTTATCTCATTTTAATCCTTCTCTACCTACTATAGTAGAGACTGATGCTTCTGATTATGCATTGGGCGCCGTACTGAGTCAGGTGAATGACTCTGGAAAGCATCCCATTGCATTTGATAGTCGCAAGCTCTTACCAGCTGAGCTCAACTATGAGATTCATGACAAGGAACTCCTTGGCATAGTTTGGGCTCTCAAGCGCTGGAGAGCATTTCTTCTTTCTCTTTCCAATCCTTTTGAGGTCTTGACAGACCACTCTTCCTTGCAATATTTCATGTCTTCCAAAGTTCTTACTCGTCGTCAGGCCCGTTGGGCCGAATTTCTCTCAGAATTTCATTTCACTATCACTTACCGCCCAGGCAGGCTGGCCACTTTACCAGATGCCTTATCACGTCGGGACGACGTGTACCCAGAGAGGGGGGTGGACTTCATCAGCAAGAATCCTCAGAATTTTCATCAAGTACTTAAGCAAGATGGAATTCAAGAGTCAAGATTCTTCTCAATCAAAGTGGAAATTTTCTCAGATTTAGTTGACAAGATTCAAGAAGAAGTATGGCAAGACAAAGACTATAAAGAAATACTCAAGCAACTAGCAAGAGGTGAATCAGTTCCAGATTATTCTCTTGAACCTCAAGCCAAGTTATTATTATTCAAAGATAGAGTGGTAATCCCAAGCAATGAAGAACTTCAACTCAATATTCTTCAAAAGCGTCATGACTCACCATTGGCTGGCCATCCTGGCCTGGAGAAGACCCTCAAGCTCATCAAGAGGGATTTTTATTGGGCTGGCATGAATCAATTTATCAAGGACTATGTGTCCTCATGTCAGCAATGTTCAAGAAACAAGAACATCCATCACAAGAAGTTTGGATTACTCAAGCCTCTTTCAATTCCATCTGGTCCTTGGAATTCCTTATCAATGGACTTTATCACTCAATTGCCACTGTCCAACAACTTTGATTCAATTTTAGTAGTTGTGGACAGATTCTCAAAAATGGCAATCTTCATTCCAACTTATGGCACAATCACTGCTCTGGATTTAGCTCAAATATTCATTTGCCATGTATTTTCCAAGCATGGACTCCCAGTCAGTATTGTCAGTGATAGAGGATCCTTATTTGTTTCATCATTCTGGACTCAAAACTCAAAAGAGGTAAATTATGGTATCTTGTAGAGTGGAAAGGATTCAGTGAAGACCCAGAAAGAACCACTTGGGAACCAGCTTCCAACCTTACCAACTCACCAGACCTTGTCAAGGATTTCCATTCATTATATCCAGACAAGCCTGGTCCCAATACCTCAAGAGTTTGATTTTATGGTGCTTGGTGGGGAGAAGAAGCTATGAAAGTAAGTTCCTCTCCTGGCATGCACCTTTAAGGGGGTATTCTACCCATATGTTGTTGTAAGCATCACCTTGGCCACTTTGTGAGCACTTGTCATTTCTTTGGACAGGTTCAGGAAGCATACAACATCAATACCCTCCATTGGGACCTTATCAAGATATGGCCCAATGTTCCTTTCTATATTCTTCATTTCTTTCTTTATTATCATTTCATTTTATGCCATTCATCATAATTCAAGACACTCATTACTTCAAGTCATTTACGGCAAATCCTTTCAGAAGCCATTTATGGCAATTCATTTCAGAAGTCATTCATGGAAATTCTTTTCAGTTTTATGGTGCTTGGTGGGGAGTGGAAGTTATGAAAGTAAGTTCCATCTCCTGGTATGCATCCCTGAGGGTTCTACTTCTTGTAAAACATTACCTTGGCCACTCTGTGAGCATCAAATGCTTGGTTTCCATTTTTTCAGACACTTACTGGCCAAAATCAAGCAACTCACCACAAGAAGGACCAACCACCAGGATTTTTCGTTATTTCTTTCTTTACTCTCATTTTTCTCTTATTCTTTTATTTTTCTTTCTTTCTTTACTTGTATAATTTCATTTCTTTTTATTTCATTGGAAGCAGAAGCATCCCCTCCCAAATCACGTAATGGGAGGTTCTTTTATTATTTTAATCATTCTATCTTAACTCATTTATTAGTTGTTATAAGAGCACGGATAGGAGTCAAACCAACCGTAAACAGGAACAAGACACTGGATTTCACTCCACCCAAATCAAAAGTTCGACCTCAAGGGAATTGGGCCACAAGTCAATCCTGGCCCCCCTCAAAACCTCTCAATCTCAAGGTCCAAGGCCCCTTTGGGGCTGGAGTCATCACCCAGGGCCTCCCCTGCAACTTTGGGGAAGGCCAGGGTTTGGTGGTCCTGGACCCCACCAATGGGTCCAGGCCATAAAGGTGAATTAGTTGATTTTGGGCCATTTTAGGTCCCATGACCCCCTTGGGTCACCAGCAAATTTGGGCCCAAGGGGTCCATTTTGGTCCTGGGGGCTTCCAATAACCCCCACGGACCGCGGACCGCAGACCAAGGTCTACGGGCCGCGGCGTACGGTCCACGGACCACGGCGTACGGGCCGCGGACCGTAAGACCCCAAAGACTCAAAAAGGCCAAAAAGGCCAGAAACTTGCAAAATCAAAAGAAAAGGCCAAAAAAAAAAGGCCATGGACCAAAATCCTCACCAAAGACACCAAGGACCCAAAAAGGCCAAAATGGCCATAAACTCAAGGAATCCTCAAGACCATCCATAGAGAAGGAACCAGCCCAAAATCACCATAAAGGGCTGGTTGAGGCGTTTTGAAGGCCATTGGGGACAAGACCCTTGAATTCTTGTCATCATCAATTTCCTTGATTGGGCTGGCCAGATGAGTACACTTCATATACTCATCTGGCACCATTTTTTGAGCACAAGAGCTCAGTGGCCATAATTTTGGGATACAACCCAAGGCCATGCCCCAAGGACGTCAGTTGTTTCAATCAGGAGAAAGAACAGTTCAAAGTGGGGTATTTACTCAAAGTTAAAAGAAGGGGGGAAATAATTTAATTGACAGAGATAAGATGGAGAAGGATTTCGAGATAATTGCCAAAAGAAAAACCTTCCAAGGAATTGTGTGGGGTAGTGAAATGCCACTCAACAATGGCAGGTTATTATGGTGTTCAGGAGCCCACCAGTTTCAAGAGGGGGATACTGTAACAACCACTCATCAGGGGTAAGGGTATTCAGTCATACACCCACTCAAAACACCCCAAATCAGCAGATCCAGCATTTGTATCAGCATTCAAGTTCAGCAATCTTCATTCTGAACATGCATACAGCTTGGTACCTCAATACAGCCTGTCAATACCTGTACAGGCTGGATTCACCCAATACAGTTTCAATACACCAGTATGAAACTGTATGATCACTCCAATACACCACACCTCTTGTACAGGTGCTGTACAGCCGTACAGGACCTGTATTGGCCAGACTCAATTCAATCATCAAATATTCTCATGAAAATTCTTCCTCTGGATCAGGGCTGGTGATTCTCACATATACCAGCCCCTCTTTCTCCCCCCTGGGGACTTTTCCCCAGTTAATTAATTTAGTTTATTTATCATTTCATAATTATTCTTATCCTTATTTTGGGTATTATAATTATTTAATTTTAAGTTAGTCTTTGCATTTCTCTCTTCGCCTGTACAGTATGAGTTGGGTGGCCATATCCTTATTAACCCTTCTCTTTCCATTCTGACAGGTTGAAACAGTGGACTTGGACTTGTTTGTGGTTGGCTCTTCTATTTCTTATTCTTATTTCTGTTGTTGCTGCTTTTCTTATATTCATTCTTTTAGTAATTCATCTTTAACACTCTTAAGTGTATCTCATATTATCCTTATCTTTGAGCCCTCCATAAGTGAGTCCCAGGCCCTCTTCACTTCGAAGAGCCCCTGTGACAGTCAGGCCCGTTGGGCCGAATTTCTCTCAGAATTTCATTTCACTATCACTTACCGCCCAGGCAGGCTGGCCACTTTACCAGATGCCTTGTCACGCCGGGACGACGTGTACCCAGAGAGGGGGGTGGACTTCATCAGCAAGAATCCTCAGAATTTTCATCAAGTACTTAAGCAAGATGGAATTCAAGAGTCAAGATTCTTCTCAATCAAAGTGGAAATTTTCTCAGATTTAGTTGACAAGATTCAAGAAGAAGTATGGCAAGACAAAGACTATAAAGAAATACTCAAGCAACTAGCAAGAGGTGAATCAGTTCCAGATTATTCTCTTGAACCTCAAGCCAAGTTATTCTTATTCAAAGATAGAGTGGTAATCCCAAGCAATGAAGAACTTCAACTCAATATTCTTCAAAAGCGTCATGACTCACCATTGGCTGGCCATCCTGGCCAGGAGAAGACCCTCAAGCTCATCAAGAGGGATTTTTACTGGGCTGGCATGAATCAATTCATCAAGGACTATGTGTCCTCATGTCAGCAATGTTCAAGAAACAAGAACATTCATCACAAGAAGTTTGGATTACTCAAGCCTCTTTCAACTCCATCTGGTCCTTGGAATTCATTATCAATGGACTTTATCACTCAATTGCCACTGTCCAACAACTTTGATTCAATTTTAGTAGTTGTGGACAGATTCTCAAAAATGGCAATCTTCATTCCAGCTTATGGCACAATCACTGCTCTGGATTTAGCTCAAATATTCATTAGTCATGTCTTTTCCAAGCATGGACTCCCAGTCAGTATTGTCAGTGATAGAGGATCCTTATTTGTTTCATCATTCTGGACTCAATTGTGTCAGCAGCTCAAGATATCAAGAGATCTTTCAACTGCCTTTCACCCTGAAACAGATGGACAGACAGAGAGGGTAAATCAGATACTAGAACAGTACCTTCGGATGTATGTCAGCTATCATCAAGATGACTGGTACACCTGGCTCCCTCTGGCTGAATTTGCCTATAATAATGCAGAACATTCATCAACCAAGCAATCACCCTTTTTCACCATTTATGGAAGAAATCCCAGCTTTGACTCAATCCATATTTCTCAAGACTCACCTGCTGGAAAGTTATCAACAAAACTCCAATCAGTACAGCAAGTTGTCAAAGAAGAATTAGAGTCAGCAATAAGGAGATTCAAGAAGTATGCAGATAGAAATAGGGCAATTCCACCTGATTTCCAACCTGGGGACAACGTATGGCTAGCTTCCAAGAACATCAAGACAACAAGACCCACCAAGAAATTATCAGAAAGATGGTTGGGACCCTTTGAAGTTCTTAAGAACATTGGCAGCCATGCATATCACCTCAAGTTGCCTCAGCAATGGAAGACAGTTCGCCCTGTATTCCATGTGTCCTTATTAGAACCAGTCAAGCATTCAACTATCCCAAATTGTCATCAATTGCCGCCACCACCAGTTTTAGTGGAAGAGCAAGAAGAATGGGAAGTAGCTCAGGTTCTGGACTCAAAACTCAAAAGAGGTAATGTATGGTATCTTGTAGAGTGGAAAGGATTCAGTGAAGACCCAGAAAGAACCACTTGGGAACCAGCTTCCAACCTTACCAACTCACCAGACCTTGTCAAGGATTTCCACTCATTGTATCCAGACAAGCCTGGTCCAAATACCTCAAGAGTTTGATTTTATGGTGCTTGGTGGGGAGAAGAAGTTATGAAAGTAAGTTCCTCTCCTGGCATGCACCTTTAAGGGGGTATTCTACCCATATGTTGTTGTAAGCATCACCTTGGCCACTTTGTGAGCACTTGTCAATTCTTTGGACAGGTTCAGGAAGCATACAACATCAATACCCTCCATTTGGACCTTATCAAGATATGGCCAAATATTTTCTTTCTTTCTTTATGTTTCATTTTCTTTCTTTATTATCATTTCATTTTATGCCAATCATCATAATTCAAGACATTCATTACTTCAAGTCATTTACGGCAATTCATTTCAGTAGTCATTTATGGCAAATCATCTCAGAAGGCATTTATGGCAACTTATTTCAGTCTTATGGTGCTTGGTGGGGAGTGGAAGTTATGAAAGTAAGTTCCATCTCCTGGTATGCATCCCTGAGGGTTCTACTTCTTGTAAAACATCACCTTGGCCACTCTGTGAGCATCAAAATGCTTGGTTTTCACTTTTCAGACACTTGTTTTGGCCAGAATCAAGCAACTCACCACAAGAAGGACCAACCATCAGGATTTTTCTTTATTTCTTTCTTTACTCTCATTTTTCTCTTATTCTTTTATTTTTCTTTCTTTCTTTACTTGTATAATTTTCTTTCTTTTATTTCTTTAAAGCAGCAGCATCCCCTCCCCAAATCATGTATTGGGAGGTTCCATTATCTTTTTTATTTTTTTTATTTTTTAGTATTTATAAGAGTGGGGATAGAAGCCAAACCAAACACAAACAAGGAAAAGGAAACTAGCTATCTCTACCCAAGTCATCAAAAGTTCTCTGGAAGTCATTTATCAACTCATCCTCATACCAGGCAAATTTTGCAGCCATCTCTTCAGAAGCAGTACCTGGAATATATGTGCAAGCAGAAGATTCAAGATGTCAGAATCAATCCACTCCACATCAAGAAAAAGGAAATGGGGCCATAACTCAATTATGCCCCACCTCAAAGCCTGTAAGGTGAAGGTTCACACCCCTTTGGGGCTGAGCTCATCACCCAGGGCCTCCCCTGCAACTTTGGGGGAGGCCAAGATCTTGATGGTCCTGGACCCCTTCAATGGGTCCAGGCCATATATGGTGAAATTTGGGAATGGGCCATTTCTGGGCCCCTTGGTCACCCTGGGTCCCCAGCAAATTTGGGCCCAGGGGCTCCATTTTGGTCCTGGGGGCCTCCAATAGCCCCCATGGACCACGGACCGCGGACCGTAGGATCCCAAAGACTCGAAATTGCCTATTATGGCCAAAAAATCAAAAAAAAGCCCTAATCACCAAAACACCCAAAAAGGCCATAAAAGGCCAATTGCATCAAGATCACTCAGGATGGAGGCCACAGCCCAAAACCCACTTGGAGGGCTGTCTGAGGCCAATTCCTTGGATGATGGGGACAAGACCCCTTGGAGGAAAGTTTCACTCATTCATTGGATTAAGTCTGGGCCAATGAGTACAAGTCATATACTCATTGAGTCCCAATTTCTGAGCACAAGTGCTCAATGGCCTTTATTCTGGGATATATCCCAAGGCCACATCCCAAGGCATGGCTGATTGAATCAAAAGAAAAAGAATGGCATATTCTGGAAGGAATACTCACTCAAGCTTGGAAAAAGGGGGAATCAATTGAATTTGGCAGGGAAGAAGGAATGAAGGATTTTCAGGATAATTGTCAAGAGGAAAGAAATTTAAAAAGAAATTTTTTTTTGAAAAAATGTGGGGATATTGAGATGCCACTCAACAGTGGCAGGGTATTATGGCGTTCAGGAGCCCACCAGTTTCAAGAGGGGGATACTGTAACAACAATCCATCAGGGGTAAGGGTATTCATTCATACACCCACTCAAACACCTCAAATCAGCAAATCCAGTATCTGCATCAGCAGTCAGTTTCAGCAATCTTCATTCTGGAACATGCATACAGTTTGGTACATCAATACAGCCTGTCAATACTTGTACAGGATGGATTCACCCAATACAGCTTCAATACACCAGTATGAATCTGTATGATCACTCAAATACACCACACCTCTTGTACAGGTTCTGTGCAGCTGTACAGGACCTGTATTGGCCAGACTGAATTCAACAATCAATTATTCTCATGAAAATTCTTCTCTGGATCAGGGCTGGTGATTCTCACATATACCAGCCCCTCTTTCTCCCCCCTGGGGACTTTTCCCCAGTTAATTAATTTAGTTTATTTATTATTTTATAATTATTCTTATCCTTATTTTGGGTCTTATAATTATTTAATTTTAAGTTAGTCTTTGCATTTCTCTCTTTGCCTGTACAGTATGAGTTGGGTGGCCATATCCTTATTAACCCTTCTCTTTCCATTCTGACAGGTTGAAACAGTGGACTTGGACTTGTTTGTGGTTGGCTCTTCTATTCTTTCACTCTTATCTTTGTTGCTGCTTTTCTTATATTTATTTCTTTAGCAATTTATCTTTAACACTCTTCAGTGTATCTCATCTTATCTTATCTTTGAGCCCTCCATAAGTGAGTCCCAGTTTACTGAGTGCCAGGCCCTCTTCACTTCGAAGAGCCCCTGTGACATAAATAAACTTATGAGAGTTATTTCACCTTTGGATTCCTCATAAAAAATCTGGTGGGGTCACCTCTGGGTGAAAATTCTGTAACTAAACTCTAAATAGGCTTGAATTAAGTTTTTGGTATTTTTTGTATGAAAATATGAAGATCCTAAAAGCTTTGATTTGAGTCACACCACATGAGGTTTTAACCATCAATTTGTGAGTTAAAATTTAGTTGTGGTGTTTAGCTTAGAAGTTATGAGGAATTGAAGTATTTTTAATTGAAATGTCAAAATGTGTGCATTTATTCCATAAGTGAGCTTGGATTTACTTTGGATAAATATTTATTGTTGGTAAGAAAATAAATATTTATACTACCCTTGTTTCATACCAAAAAATTCAAAAACATTAATGAGGGTATGCATTCTCTTCAAGCTCTTAAAATTCACTATTTACAATTAAATTTTACCTTTGACAAATTTTGAGGAAAGAAAAAGTACTTAATTTTTTTTATTAAAGTTTCATATTCATACCTTGAATTTGAGGGACCAGCCATGATATTTTACCTGTAACATAATTTTTACCTTTTTTTGATCTTTTTCTTATATTGACAAACTTAAAAATCCATAAAAAATACTTATAATCTCAAAAATCCATAAAAATATTCCTTTTTGAATATTATAAGTGAGGATTTCTTTTTCACTTTTATTTGTAAGTATCCTTTTTTTACTTAAATAATTGCTTTGTTGATTAATTTTAGTTTCTGAAAATGTGGTAAGACAAGCAAACATTGAAACCGCATCAAAAGTAGCTAGCATTATTCCAGAAAGTAGCCCTAATTATAACCATAATAGCACTGTTATTATACCTCAGAATAATAAAGCAGAGCCACCATCTTTTGAATTGATAAATTTGGATATTAGTAATACTCTCAAAAACGCAAAGAATTTGCAAAATAGCAAGATTCTTTGACATAAAATTACTATTTTTAAGTGTTTCATTTATACCTATGCCTTCAACTAGATCAGGAGCTGGTTAAAACCCCTCAAGAAGCTCTCAAAAAGGTTGTAGAAGTGATTATGGAAGAAGCCAATCAGTTAAAGAAGGACAAGGGTCAGTAAGGGAATCAAAAAACAAAAAATTATGGCATTCTGAAGCTGATCAAACTGTTTTGTGCTCAAACAGAGCTGAAAATTCCACAAGAAGCCTCAGTGGAGATATAAATAGCCATCAAGAAGGCCCACAACAATGCACTTCAACAAAAAGCCTATCAAATTCTAGCAGACCTCTGGAAAAACTGCATGAACTCTTACCTGAATGTGATAAAGCTTCTTGGCCATCCCAATACTTTAAAATTACTTAATGAATGAAATCCATTTATGGAAAAGAAGAACATTATTTTTTTAGCAGAAAAATAGAGGAAAACAACCAAGCACCACCAAAACAGGTGCCAAAAGCATCCCCAAGAGCCAGAAGCAGAAATTCCAACATGAAAAAGAAGCCAAAAGCTCAGAATAACAGAAAAGGCAAAGAACCAGACACAAAACTATATAGCCAAAATTGCAGAATCCCAAAGATTCATCAAAGTTTGTAAGGAATTGATAAGAAACTTGGATTAAAAATCAAGTACTTTTCCTGCCCTCAAAATTTGCATAAGGTATATTTCAATAAAGAATAGTAAATTAAAAGGGGATTCAAGAGTGTCACAGCCATGGGAAAAAGACCCTCCCAATTAGTGTTTATAGCAAGTCAAGCCTCCACAAATTCATGGCCAATTGGCCACTCATGGCATGGAATGGCCTTTTAGCCATGTCCACTGCACATGGTCACTCATGGCCCTCAGGCCATATCCTTCTTCATTAGCCCTTTTGGCCAATTCCCAACCTCATCAACCCCCCAGAACAATACCTCTAAATTTGGGCCTGGGGGTCATTCAGTCTTCCAGGGGCCTCTGGCCCACCCCCTTTGATTAGGGGGTTTATGGACTAAATAGCAGATTTGTGCCATCTATGCCGCCCATGGACTCTATGACCAACAGTCCATAAGCCAGAGGTCACCAGCCACCTTCAAAAAGGGGTTTCCCCTAAAGATCAGGGAAGCCCTTGGCCCAGCTCAATGAAACCAGCAGTGGTGCATATATGGTATTATATACTGTTATGAACCATTTTCCTCAGCAATCCAATGGTGATGTTTTAAGGACACCATTATGCTCTTTCAAATCAAGCCCTCAAGCCAATCACACATTTCAAAGGAAGGCTTCAGCCCCTCAGTCTTACAATCCATGTGGCTACCAGAAGACCATTCAAGGACACCAACTCCCTGGCTTTCCAGGTTTTGGTTATTTTATTCCAACAGTATCCCCCAGGACTCTTCAAGGGAAATTTGAAGAGGTTTTTAGTCATTAAAATCAGTTGTCAAGGCATCAAGCACTCCAGCACCCCTTGGACAGCTTAATGGGTCCATACAGGCAGTATTTGGACAACCTGTATGGCATTGGCCCATTTGGGCAAATTCATATTCCACTGTGGGAATTAAACACACACAGTTCATTTATAAAGATGGCCAGATCTGTATTGAGCCAAAACAGTCAATACAGCTGGGTAATCAAACCTCCAGGATCAGTATTCAGCTTTTCACATATACTAGCCACCTTTTCTTTCCTGGGCAATTTTTCCCCAGTTAATTAATATACTGGATTTATTCTTATTCTTATTTTATTTCTAATTATTAAAGTAAATACTGATAATCTTAATTCAGTCATTTGCACTTCTTTCTTTGCCTGTCAGTGGATATTGGTGGTCATATCCTTTACTAATTCCATTGTGCCTTCTGGCATGTTGAAATAGTGGATTGAGGATTAATTTGGTTGGCTCTTTGACTTTGGCTTTTCTCATTATCCTTTGGCCTTTGGCTTCATTCTTATCTTTGGAATATCTTGTACTGCTCTCATTTTCTCTTAAAGAAATATATTCTTATCTTATTTTCTTTATCCATTGGAGCCCTCCAAGTGTGTTCCTGATTCCTGAGTGCCAGGCCATTATTGCTATCCCCAAGAGACCCTGTGACATTATATTAATTAACGCATAATTTCTTTTCATTCTGTTCATTACTTTTTTATTATTTCATTCACTCATTTCATCAAAATTATGACTCTTTAATTCTTATGAAATTCATGATTCATTGTCACCTCTCAATTTTCTCTCATTCATTCTTCATTCTTGAAAATTGAAAGCTGACACAGTTTTACTTTTTGTTTCTCTTAAAATTCTTTATTCAAATCATCAAAATAAATCAATTGATAATTTAGGTTTGATTTTTTATTTGATTTGAAATTGGTCATCAAAATTACTCAGACACATTCTTCACATCAATATTCATTTCGATTTTTTAAGAAGAACTCACTTGATTTGATATGATTTATTCTTTTGACATACAATTGATATTGACTTCAAGGAAACTGATTGACCTGAAGAATTATTGATCCTTCCAATTATTCACCTCAAGATTTTTGACATAAATTGATTTTTCCTCAAGAATTAATTTGATTGATTTGTTTTCTGCAAGATTTTGACTTTTATTGATTTTACATATTGATTTATTGAATTCAAGATTTAATTGAAATTTGATTGATTGATTTAGCTGAAGTTTAATTTTGACTTTAAGCTTTCTTGCAGAATTTCCTCAATTCCTCCAATTCAATTTTGATTTATCTTCAAATTTAGTTTTATTTTTTATTCTGACAATCATGCCTTTCCAACATTCACCTCCTGTAAGATGGACCAGAACTCAAGCTTTCCTCACTTCAACACCAAGAGTGCCTCTTGATGGGACCCCAGCAGTTCCTCAACTGAGGGCTCATTTGGATAGAGGACCAGTCATGGAAGGGGCAGCACCATCCATCCGCCCAGGAAGAGGGCTAATAAGATCAAGTTCCTTTTCAGGAGTAGTTGGTGGTTCTCCAGGACTTTCAAGGAACACTTTAAAAGGTCCTGGTGAAGATGATACTGAAGGGGTTCCTGCTCCTGTGGGGGCAACCCAAGGTACTGGAGGGCCAACTCTAGCCCAGTATAATCAGCCTGAGTCATCTTTATTGGCCATTTTGCAGCAGATGACTCAAATTATGACCAATATTAAAGCAGATTCATCCTCTGAAGCTTCAAGACTCTATCTATGAAGGCCCAAGACTTTTTTGACGGGACTCAACCCTTCAAAGTCAGAAGTTTAATTCAGTCCTGCCAGCTTATCCTTCATAATGACAAGGAAAGTTTCTGGAAGACAGGAAGAAAGTTCTTTATTAGACTTCGTTTCTCATTGGCAGGGCTGGAAAATGGATTGAGCCTTATATTTGCAATCTCACCAATAAAGACCCAGCATTCCTCCTCAAAAATTGGGCCTTATTCAAATTCCAACTCTTCACTTTATTTGGGGACCAAAACAAAGTTAAAAAAGCTGAAGCAGAGTTGGATGGAATAAGAATGAAAGAAGGTGGGCATTTATCTTGTCAAATTTCTGATTTAAGAAGTTTAGTGTCAAAATTGGCCATTGGGGTGAGCGGTCTCTTATTAATCATTTCAGGAAGGGATTGGCCTCCAATCCCTCAAGAATTAATGGACATTACCCTGGAGCTTGATACCAGGTACCACAAAAGGCCAAAGGAGAAGAAGAATGAATCCTTGAAGTCAGGATCTTCTCATACTCAAAATTCATCAAGTTCAAATCAAAAGAAGAAGACAAACTTCAATTTTCATAAGAGGGAAAAGCCCAATTCTTCTTTGCCGAATAAGGACTTCAAGTTGATGGTTTGAGAAAATTGAATAAGAGTCAAGGAGGGCTTATGTGCCTATTATGGTGGGAAGAATAGTCTTGATTCTTGTTTCAAGAGGCCTCAAAAACAGCTTACCCAACCATCAGGCAAATTTCCCAGACAGGTAAAAGCCTGAGTGAATATCATGTTGTGTTCAATGGTCTTCACTATTTTCCAGCCAGAGCACAATTGTGCATTCTGAATAATGGTGTCAAAAATTCTTTAACATTCTTTTCTTTTTCTTCTCTTTCTGATATGTTTTACAGTATTCTCATTGATTCTGGTGCTACCAACTAATTTATTGCAAAGCAGTTTGTTCACAAGTATTCTTTGACCATGTCAGAATGTCCAGATAATATTCCTCTTATCATTCTGAACTTCTCTGAGTCCCCTTCCTTATGGGTGAAGGACCATACTAAATATACAGTTGAGCTCCCTTCCTTCCCAAGCTTTGCATGAGACTTTTGAGTCATTGATAATCCCAAGGGAGAAGAGCTCATATTGGGATTTGAATTTCTTAATCATTTTAATCAATCTATTGATTGGAGGCAAGGGCTTATCACCTTTAATTCTGATCATAAGGAATATTATGATCCTTCAAGATCTTCTGGTAATGACCTTTCTTCTGCAAAATCATGTGTTTCTCTGATTGGTGATTCTAGAACACTATCATTTCCATCTTCTGTCCATATTACTTCCCTTAATTCCCCTCTTTCATTACTACCATATAGAGATGAAGTCTTCAAAGAGATTCAAGATGTTGGAGAAGATAATTCTCTATCTTCACTTCATCTCTTGTTTGGGAATATTGACCTTGCTCCCTGGAGGAGTTGTGGGATAAAAAGAAAGAGACAGAAGAAATAGAAACCGTGATGAAGGTTGTTTATTCTGCTTCTCACCATTATTTTGATTTATTCTCCAAGGCAAATGCAGAGAAGCTTTCTCCTCACTGTGCATGCAATCATCATATTGAGCTGGAGGGGTCTCTACCTCCAATTGGGGTGATCTACGCTTTATCAAAAAAAGAGTCAGATACACTCAGGGCCTACATTTCAGAGAATTTAAGGAAAGGTTTCATCTGGACAAGCTCCTCTTAAACATGAGCACCTGTCATTCTTGTCAAAAAGAAAGATGGGAGCCTCCGTTTGTGTGTTGATTACCACAAACTCAATGCTGTGACTAGGAAGAACAAATATCCTGTTCCTCCTATGAAACAGCTTCTTAATGTATTTAATGGTTCTTATATCTTCTTCAATATTGATTTGTGTGGTGCATATAAGATGCTCATAATCAAGGAAGGTGATGAACATTTGACAGCCATTAGAGCTAAATATGGCAGTTATGAGTACTTGGTTATGCCATTTGGGCTCACCAATGCTCATGCCTCCTTTCAAAATCTTGTTGATTATATTTTTGATGATCTTCTTGATTTTTATGTTGTGGTTTATTTGGATGACTTTATGGTCTTTTCAAAATCTGAGGAAGAACCTCTCACTAATGTGTCCACTGTTCTTGACAGACTCAGAGACAATAACCTCTTTGCTAAGGCCTCCAAGTGCCTATTCAATGCTTCTAGTGTAGAGTATTTGGGTTATGTCATTTCTTCTGAAGGCCTCAAGATGGACCAAGTAAAGTCCAGAAAATTCTCAATTTTCCACCTCCAAGAAACCTCAAGGCTCTTCATTCATTCCTTGGCTTTGCTAAATTTTATGGCCGCTTAATCAAGAATTATTCCAAGGAAATCAGTTCACTCACAAAGTTCCTCAGGAAATATTCCTGTTTTCCCCTGAATAAGGAAGCTCTTGGAAATTTTAACCAACTCAAAGAGGCTTTCACCACAGCTCCAATCCTTCTCTACCCACCATTATAGAGCCCAATGCATCAGATTATGCCTTGGATGCCATAATGAGTCAGAATTCTGACTCAGGAAAACATCCCATTGCTTATAATAGCCGCAAGCTTATTCAAGCAGATCTCAGCTATGAGATTCTTGAAAAGGAACTCCTTGGAATAGTCTTGGCTCTCAAGTGCTGGAGGGCTTTTCTTCTTTCTTTATCATTCCCTTTTGAAGTTCTCACCAATCACTCTTCACTTCAATATTTCATGACCTCCAGGGTCCTCACTCACGGTCAAGCCCACTGGGCTTAATTCCTCTCTGAATTTAATTTCTCAATAACTTACTGCCTTGGCCTCCTGGCCACTCTTTCAGATGCATTGTCACATCAGCATGACATTTAACCAGAGAGGGGGGAGGATTTCATCAGAAATAGTCCAATGAATTTTAAGAAACTCATTAAGAAAGATGAAGTCAAACCCTAAATATTCTTTGAAGTCAAGGTAAAATCTGTTTCAAATTTGATTGACTCAATTCAGAAGGCATTATGGCAAGATCCTCAATATAGAAGTACTCTGCAACATTTGGGCAAAGGTAAATCTGTTACAGATTATTCTCTTGATCCTTCTTTCCAACTTCTGCTCTTCAAAGATTGGGTGGTGGTCCCAAATGACCCCAAAATTCAACTCAGCATACTTCAAAATCACCATGACTCTCCTCTAGCTTGCCACCTTTGCCAAGAGAAGACTATAAAGCTTGTCAGGCTGGATTTCCACTGGTCCGGCATGACTCAATTAATTAAGGATTACGTTTCATCCTTTAAACACTGTTCAAGAAACAAGAATATCCATCATAAGAAGCTCGGACTCCTCAAACCTCTTACAATTGCAAATGGTCCTTGGATTGGCCTTTAAATAGACTTTATTACTCAACTTCCTCTGTCCAACTCTTTGGATTCAATTCTGGTCATAGTGGACAGGTTCTCCAAAATGGCAGTATTTTTTCAAACAGTTTCTTCATTTAATTCATTGGATTTGCCCCATTTATTCATCAAGAATATCTTTTCAAAGCATATTCCTCCTTCAAGAATTGTCAGTAATAGAGGTTCTATTTTTGTTTCTTCCTTTTGGACCAATGTTTGTCAGCAGCTCAATATTTCAAGAGTTCTGTCAACTGCTTACCATCCAGAAAATGATGGACAGACAGAGAGGGTAAATTAGATACTAGAACAGTACCTTTGGATGTATGTCAGTTATCAGAAAGAT
The DNA here is from genome assembly GCA_023105745.1 of Austropuccinia psidii. Classification (NCBI taxonomy): domain Eukaryota; kingdom Fungi; phylum Basidiomycota; class Pucciniomycetes; order Pucciniales; family Sphaerophragmiaceae; genus Austropuccinia; species Austropuccinia psidii. The sequence goes on from JALGQZ010000001.1 coordinate 30,007,563, forward strand.
GATTGGAAAACCTGGCTCCCTCTGGTTGAATTTTCTTGAAATAACTCTGATCACTCTTCAACAAAAACAATAACCTTTTTTCACTGTTTATGGAAGAGATTCTCAATTTGACTCAGTTCACATTACTCAAGATACTCCTGCTGGAATGTTATCAACAAAAATCCAATTAGTACAGAAAGATTGAAAAAGAGAACTTGAAGTTTCCATTAACAGGTTTAAGAGGTATGCAGATAAAAGTAGAGAAAGTCCACCTGTTTTCAATACTGATGGCACAGTATGGCTTTCTTCAAAGAACATCAACTCAAGTAGAACCACAAAAAAACTGTCTGAAAGATGCTTGGTGTAAGGTGTGGATATGAAACTTTGATTAAATATCAAGTACTTTTCCTGTCCTCAAAATTTGCATAAGGTAAAAATCAATTGAAAACAGTAAGAAATATTATTTCTAAGAGAAAGCACGCCAATTTTATTGTTTATAGCTTTCTTAGTATAAAAAAATAGTTTTATAAAAATTTATTGTTTTACCAACAATAAAAATTTATCCAAAAATACTCTACAAGAGATATTTAAGGCTACAAAAGAAATTTCTTCAAGAGCAATTTCAATTGGAATTGATTGAGCAAGGAACTGCAAGCATTTAATTAAAGAACAAAGTCTTTAAAAAGAAAACACACCTAAAAGTGACCAGAGTGAATTTGGAAACAAAGTGACAAAGTTAACAGTGATGAAAGATGCTTTAATTCACTTTTGGGGTGGTTCAGGGGTAAAAGTGATTATAAGAGTTACAAAAAATGATTATAATGATTTTTTCCCGTGGTTAAAAGGATTAAAATGATTTAAAAATGGTGGTTGGAATCTTTGATTGATTGGTTTAACAGTGTTTATACTAATTAATAAAAGGAAAAGATTCTAACATGAAGAGAAAAGTGGGGCAAAGAAGACATTCTTTTATAGCAATCAATTCTCTTACTCCAAAAGTAAAATTTACTCTTCCCAGTCGTGGAAAACAGTCTGACAATAGAAAAGCCAATTATGGCATCATTGAACCCTGGTTTAGACCAAAAAAGGGCTGGTTTAAGCCATTTTTAGCCATTTTAGACCCTTAAATCAGCCCTTACTATAGTAATACCTGGTCCAGAGCCTTCCAAACACGTCAGAATGTGTGTACAAGGCATAGAAACCAGCTAAAGCTGTTTTTACTAACATTGGTTTAGCTTAAGGGTAGTTTTACCCTCTTGGCAGCAGTTAAAACCACCCTGGTTGGTATCAAAACCTCATCATCAAGTGAGTCACAGACCCTGTGACTCAATTCCAGGCCAAAAGTGATGAACTTTTGTGTGAATTTTGACATCCCACGCCAGTCAGAAAGGATTTTGGGGGTCTGGCTCCCCCTTAGAGCTAGAGTTCCTTTCCCCCCCAATTTTAATCTTTCCAATTTATTTTTTCCTTTAATTCCTCATCATGTATTATACTTGTAATTTACATATGGAATTCAATTGATTTGTACAGTAAAATCTAGTAATAATTGATACCTCATATGTAAATCAGAGTTCTCTTATGTAATACACGCACACAGTTTGGCATTTCAATTGAATTCAATTGAAAATACTTCAATTCCTCATAACTTCTAAACTAAACACAACACCTCAATTTTAACACAAAAATTGATGGTTAACACCACCTGTGGTGTGAATTTAATTAAAGTTTTGAGGATCTTCAACTTTTGTATTGAAAATACTAAAAACTTAATTTAAGCTTATTTAGAGCTGAGTTACAAAAATTTCACTCAGAGGTGACCCCACCTAATTTTTTATGAGGAATCAAATGGTGAAATAACTTTTACATGTTTATTTTTTGGATAAAAAGTTAAAATTAACTTTATATAACTTTTTACCAAAAATATTTTGATTTCACAATTTTTATTAAAAATTCATTTTTACTTAAATTTTACAAGTAAAAATATAATTTCATAAGTTTAAATTTTATTGTAATTTTATTTTTAAATTATAATTAAATTTTGATTTTTAAATATAAATTTATATTTATATTTTAATTTTAATTTTTATAATATAAATAAATTTATTTTATTTATATTTGTGTATTAATTTATCTTTTGTGGTCTTTTGGGTATATGAAAATACCTCTAAGGCTCACATTCCCTCCCCCTAAAAAAGAGTATTACTTTGTAATATTGTTATTTCTAGTGTGCCTGAACCTTCTGAGAAGTTTAGTAGCTTCAGGTATGTCCTTTTCTGGCAACCATTCACCTTCACAAGTTGTGTCACTGTACCTAACAAGGTATTCCCTTACTTTGTTGGTTCTCAACTTTCTTTCTTTGAGAACTTTGGTAATTTTCTTACTACCAGATGGCTCAACAGGAGGTATAGCTTGGGGAATTTTATTCCTCAAGGGAAATTTTTCAGCATCACTAGATTTATATGGCTTTATCAAGCTCACTGGAAATGTAGGATGCTTATTGCTAAGTTCTTCAGATAACTCTACTTCAACAGCATTTTCTCCATGGAGGGCCTTAATAACAAAAGGTCCTGCAAAGGAGTCTTTCAGTTTTTTACATCCTTTGATGTTATTGAAGTTAGTGGTGGATACAAGAGCTAAGTCCCCCACTTTGAAATCTGGTGTTGCATGTGATTTATCCCATTTGTCCTTAGCATATGCAAAAGAGTCCTCCATGCACCTTACTGCATGCTTTCTAGCTTTGTATAGAATTCCCTTGAAGCTAGCAGCTGTGGGATGTATTTCAATCAAATCTTTCCTCAAGGAATCTTGGGGTAATTTGGGGTTCCATCCTTTTTCTAGAATAGCAGGAGTTTGATTGGTACTGGCATGGATTGATGTTTTATATGCTAATTCCAGTCCTGGCAACAGAGTACACCAATCATGGGTAAATCCATCACAATCTTTGAATTCAAGGCCATATGCACAAAATCTTCTTACCATGTCTTCTAAGGTTTGGATCATCATTTCAGCCAGACCATCAGTTTGTGGGTGGTAGGCTGTACAGAAAGACAGCTTAGTGCCAAATAATTGGTGAAGATTTGTCCATAGTGCTGAAGTGAATTGGGGATCCCTATCACTAATGATATTTGTAAGTATTCCAGTCCATGACACTACTCTATTCCATATCAGAAGAGCTGTATCCATGGCTGTATCATCCTTGTGACATGATAAAAAGATTGTAGCTTTACTGAATCTGTCCACAATTACTAGGCAAGCATTATAACTTCTGTCACCTCCTGGTGGTAGTCCAGTTACCCAATCCATATGGACAATTTCCCAAGGTCTGCTTGGTTCTTGCATTTTTATCATATTTCCAAGTCTCTTGCCGGTGGATTTATTTGCCTTTTGGCATCTGTCACAGGTTTTGAAATACTCTGAAACATCTTTCTGCCACATTGGCTACCATATGCAGGTCTTTATTTTCTCTCTTGTTCTTTCTTAAGACAGATGTCCTGAAAAGGGGCTATCATGGAATTCTTTTAGTACAAGATTGATTAATGACCTGTCCACAACTGTCATGACACATGTGTGCTTGGTCCTGTGGTAAATTATACCATCCAGTAGGTGAAATCTTCCTTCATCATAAGATGTTTTCCATACTTCATCCAAGGAATGTATTAGAGAGTTGTCTTTACAGTCTTTGTTAAGTAATTGGCATAAGATGCTACAATTCTTATATTGAGTGTAACTACTTCTGACTTCTTCAAAGAAGGTGGTGTTCAAGTCTGTAACACTTATTCCTTCTATTGGGACTTGTGGTGAAGCTTCTTCTGGCACATAAGCAGGATTATCAATATTATTTGGTAATGGCCATCTGCTTAGTCCATCTGCATTCTTATGAATATTACCATCCTTATGAGCAATAGTCATATTGCCTCTGTATTCTTGTATTGCTATTTGCCATCTGAGCATATGTCTGTTGGGTATTTTCATGTCCAAAAGTGATTTGACAGCTGGACAATCTGTTATCACCTCAAAAACACATCCCTCCAAGAAGTAGTTTAATTTTTCCAAGGCCCAGAAAAGGCATAGACATTCCATTTGACTTGCTCCATATCTGGCTTCAGCTGGTTTGATTTGCCTGGATATGAAACATATGGGTCGTTCTACAGGTTTATCATTTATTATCTGAACTTGGTGAAGTGCAGCACCCAGCCCATCCCCTGATGCATCAATATACAATTTGAAAGGCAATTTAAAGTCTGGCATCAGTAAGAGTGGAGCAGTGGTCAAGGCTTCTCTTAGAGACTCAAAAGATTTGACTCTGTCAAAAGTCATTTCAAATACTGTGTCTTTGTCACACAATTTATAAAGTGGTCTTGCTATGGATGCAAAATCTTTAATGTTTCGCCTTTAATATCCTGAAAAACCTAAGAATGACTGAATTTATTTCTTGTTCTGAGGCATGGGTTTTAGCAATACTGCTGCAACTTTGTTTTTGTCAATTCCAAGGGAAAAACCAGATACAACATGTCCTAGTGCCTTAAGCTCTTTAAATCCAAAGTGGCATTTTTTCAAGGAGATTTCAATGTTTACTGATTTAATTTTTGTCTAAACTCTGGACAATCTGTACATGTGCTCCTCCCAAGTTTTGGAACAGACAATAATGTCATCAGTGTGAATGATTAACCATTCCTCTGCGAGTTCTTCAGGGAAGATTTCATTAATCATTCTTTGGAAGTGTGAAGGTGCATTTTTGATACCAAAGGGAATCCTCAAGTATTCATACACTCCACAATGACCAATAATTCTCAAGTATTTTCTTGCTCTTGGTGTCACCACATTTTGATTGAATCCTTTAAGGGCATCCATAGTGGTTATATACACTGCTTGAGATATTTGAGTAAAGGCAATTTGGATTTTTGGTATTGGGTATCTGTTTGGAATAGTGTAAGTGTTCAGAGCTCTAAAGTCCCCAACCATTCTGGATTTTCCATTATGCCATGCCACTATGACTGGTGTAGTTATTTCTACTTCTTCATTATGGCCAACTTTTCTTATTACACCAAGGTCTAGAAGTTCTTTGATATGAGTTTCCAGAGCTTCTCTTGACTTGGGACTTTCTGGGTATGCAGGTCTTCTCAAGAGTGTTGGATAATGTATTTCAATATTAAGAATGATATCAGCTTCATGACCAATAATTGCTCCCAGAGGTTCTTTGTCTGAAGCAAATGCTCCTCTGTGGTTATACAAAAGGGAAGAAAGTTGATTTTCTTGTTTATCAGTCAGATGAAGGCTTATTTCAGCCTCATTTAACTGTTCAGGTTTGAATTTATCCAATTTTAAGCTGACTGGTGATATTTTATTTACTGTAACTTGTCTTTTAAATGGTAAAAAGGCAAATTTCTGACGCTTATTGTCTCCAATAGTAAAGTATCTGTCTGTGTTGCTATGTAAATCTATTCCATACATGATTAAATAGTCATCTCCCAATATAGAATGGGCACTAGAGCAATTTACCATAACAACAAATTCAACTGTGATTCTCAAATTCCCATTAATGTGTGGGAATATGACATTGGTCTCAAAAATTCCTAATGCTTTCATTGGATTACTTGCACTATTGAATTTTATACCATCAATTGGCAACAATTGGTCTTCAAAATTTGGTACACAAGTCTTAAGAAAAGATTTTCCAACACAAGAGAAGAAGGCTCCTGGGTCAAGCAAAAGTTTGGTGGGTTTGTTGTCAATCACAACTTCTGTTATACAGGAGTTACCAGCTGTATAACCTTACCCTCTGTTTGGTTTTTTTTTCATAAGCTGTGCATCTTGAACTTTTGATAAATCAAGTTGACCATTGCTCAATTGTGGAAAGTGGGAATAAGATTCCATGACGTCAAAAGTGGCATTGATATTTTCTATATCTTTTGAAGATTCAGAAAATATGGATGACTTATCATCTGAATTGTCTTCAATTATGTAATCTTTTTCAACATAAGGTTCCTTTTCAATGTCAATTTCATTGATTTCCCCCCTTTTTGGACATGTATTGGCTAAATGGGTGGTGCTTTGGCAAATATGGCACTTTCTGACTGTATCTGCAGATTTATACTTAACATTATTAGAATTTTCTTTGGGGCTTTTGTCCACAGAATCTTTCCAAGGTGTATTAAACCTTGTTTTGAGATTCACCCTACTAGAACCAATTTTGGCTCTGGTGGTTACTTCTAATATATTGATAATATCCTCTGCTAAAGATTGTTCAGTAGTCCTGCTTTTGACAGCATGCTCTAAGTCACCTCCACATTGTCTCAGATTTTTTCTATGGATCATAAATTCTGACATGTCAGGATATAATGCTGTTGTTCTGTCTTTTTGTTGGCAAAACCATGGTAAAGCTTTGTCTTTATCAGCATTAAATTTGGCAGATTCAAAGGCTGTTTCCAATTTAAACCTCCAAGCATCATTGGCCCATTTGTTGATAATTTGGGTTTTTCACCAAGTCCAACTTTGGTGTCCATGTGCTTGTCTCAATTTGATATACCATCTGTGAGCTGATTTGGTAAATAAGGTGTTAAACCTGGCTGTTACCAATCTGTCTGGTAATTCAAAGTCTTCTTTGATCATGTCAATACCCCTGATGAATTCCATATGGTCATATTCTCCTTCACCACTGAGGTGAGGCCATTCCTTAAGTTTTGGATCTTTTTTCAAGAGTTCTTGGCCCATTGATGGTTCCAAGTTATGAAAAGAAGTGGAAAATTCATTTTTTAATTGAGAATTTTCAATATCCAATACTTGTGGATTGGGAATCCCTGTACCCTCATTTTGATTCAGAGGTGTAGACATTCTTGGTAAGGTGTTTAGTAGTTGTTCAATATCATTCATTTTACTATTGTTACACCTTTGTGAATTTCTTAATTCATGTTGTAAGTTTTGTATAGAGGTTATTACATTGTTTTTATGATCATCCTCTTTATATGTCAGTTCATTCCATAATTCTGTTTGTTTAGTATAATCAGATATAACTTGATTTAACTTTATTGTTAATTTTGATATTTCCTCTTTTGAGGTATCAAAACACTTTTTCAAGGCAATTATATGTGTCTTTACTTCAGTAAATGATTTTGAAATATCATCAAGAGCTTTTTTATTATACTCTTTGATATTATTTATGGCATGTTTTATTCTTGTTTCAATCATGTCATCAATATTGAATTTAGAATATTTGTCTGTCAATTCCTTAATAATGGCAGATTGTTCATTTATCTTATTGCCAAAAGAATTATCATTATTGGAGGTTTGAATTGTTCTTAAAACTTTTTAAAAACACTTAAGTGTTTCAATGATTTGGCTCAGACTCAAGTTATGTGTTTTAAGATTGTCACAAATTGATGTATTTTTATCAGAAAGATGACTTTTTACGTCAGTTATAGCTTGATACAGCTCTGGAATAGAATCGAAAATATCAGAAATCATTTCTCATATTTTAATCTGGCTACCTCCTTCTTCTGTAACTCCATCATGGTTCTGGCCATCTGAAATACATCTTCCATGGCATCCTGTATCCTTGGCTGTAGGGCTTTGGGGCTGGTGCCTTTCCTTTGCCCTTGTTTGGAGCTTGTGGCTGCTTTTTCATGTTGGAATTTCTGGTGCTGGCCACTGGGGCTGTTTTTGACACTTGTTTGGGTAGTGGAGGGTTGTTTTTTCTCCATTCTAGTGTCAAGAGCATGATGTTTTTCTTTCCATTATTGGATGCCATCCATTGAGCAATTTGCAAGTATTGGAATGGCCCAGGAACTTTCTCACAGTCAGGTAGGAATTCATGCAGTTTTTCCACAGATCTTCCAGGATCTGGCACTCCTTTTACTGCAGTGCATTGTTGTATGCTTTGTGGCTGGCTTTGTATATGTCCACTGAGGCTTCTTGTGGCGGTGTCAGCTCTTTGTGAAGGTAAAATGGTATCATCAGCATCAGAATGACCTATTTTAGTTGTTTGGAAGTCATCAACTGACCCTTTTCCTTCTGTACCTTGTTGGCTTCTGCCATAATCATGTCTATTACCTTTCTGGGAGCTGCTTGAGGGGTTATAGATGGCTCCTGATCTAGTTGAAGGCATATTTCATGATTAAAAAGGCTTAAAATAGTATTTTTACGTCAAAAACTTACTATTGGCCAAATTATTAGCTTTCTGAAGGGTATTACTTATATCCAAATTAATCAATTCAGAAGATATTGGTTACCATCCTTTCTTGATTCTTTTTTAAGTTATTATCTTTTCAAATTCACTAGTTCAACAATTCTTACTTTGAACTTATGGAACTGGCGGGAGTGGTAACTGCCAATAGTAATTTCCTCTCCTGGTGTGCACTTCCCTGAAGGGTCTAAAATATGTCAAAAAATCACCTTGGCTACTCTGTGGGCACCGGGAGTCAAATTTTCCTTTCCGGGTTAGTTGGGCATTTCTCAAAATCAAATTACCAACTGCTGTGATGAAGATTGGAACCTCCTCAGGATTCATTACTTTTATTTCTCTTATTTCATTTTAATTCTTTTGCTCTTTAAATTATACCCTTTTCAAAGTTTTCTTCCTTTATAAACTTAATTACAAAATATTTACATCAACTCAGTTCTTCAAATCCCAAAGCCAAATTTCAAAAGAAGAACAAATTATACTCACATCATATGCAAACCTCTTATCAGTTATAAATTTATGTTTGAAGATTCAACAAATCTGGAATAGCTGAGTCCAATCCATATTAACAGCCTTAACAGACTTCTACCTTGTCTTGGTGCTCAGGAGCTCACCACTCAAGGTAGGTGGGTACTGTCACAACCACGGGAAAAAGCCCCTCCCAATCGGGTTTTAAAGAAAGTCAAGCCTCACCACTGCATGGCCAATTTTACATATTAGTAACCCTAAGAAAATTGACCACTCATGGTGTGGAATGGCCTTTTGGCCATATCCACTGCGCAAGAAGTCTTCCAGGGGCCTTGGGACCATCCCCTTTGATTGGGGGGCCTATTGCCTAAATGGCAGATTTGTGCCATTTAGGCCCCCTACACCCTCTATGGCCTGCAGACTGTAATCCATGGCCCATGGGACAGTTTAGGGACCTTTGGGCCTTTTTTCAATGAGGCCAAAAGGGGCCAAGGGTGCAGTCCAGCAGCCTCCAATGCCAGGTAGGTCCCAAACCACAAGTGGGCCCATATTAGACTATTTTGACCAAAAATCTCAGAAGACCCAAAAAAAACTAAAATTGGCCTCAGAATAGCCATAAATGGCCATAGCCCTTGAGGATTCAAGTCATGGCCTTTGGAAATCACCAGAGGTCACCAGCCAACTTCAAAAAGGGGTTTTCCCCAAGATCAGGGAAAACCTTGGCCCAGCTCAATGGACCCAAGCCTGTAGGAACCAGAAGTGGTACATATATGGTATTATATACCATTATGCAACATTTTCACCCAGAAATTCAATGGTGATGTTTTCAGGACTTCATTATGCCATTTCAAATGAAGTCTGAAAGCCAATCACCTATTTCAAAGGAAGGCTTCAGCTGTAAGATGTGACTATGAAACTGATGATAATATTACTATTAATCAACAGTACTATGTCTATTCTTATGAAATATAATAATAAAAAATTATTATAACCACAATTAAATAATTATAAAAATTATTTCTTTCACGTGTTATACACTACTAGTGATTATAACAGTGAGCAGTAATTGTCTACTAGAATCAATTACAAGAAGAATTTAATAATAAAAACTTCTTTATTAAAATAATAAAATTATTTGAATATGTAATTATCTTTTACAATAATAATTATAAATATAATTCTTGAAGAAAACTATTACTAGAGAAAAACTTTAAGAATTAAAAAATAAATGACTTACTAATACTCCAAAGAACTTATTGATAGATAAGAGTAGAGAAATTTGACGTGGAATTGTGGATTTAAGGGATCAAAAGGATTTATAACAGTATTACAACAATATATAGTTGGATTCTATGATTTCACGTCTTTCTGGATGATTTTGAAAGATTTAAAACCCTTAAGAATAGCTTTAACTAATACTTACTTGTTGGTAATAATGATTTAATAAATTGATAAGATGATGATGAGGAAAAAACAGCAAGAAGAGGCTTCTTTTAAGTCAACAACAGCTCACAGAGGCGTGCTATGGAGCAAACTAAAAAACCAGTGAGTGAGAAAACAATAAACCCTTTTGGATTAATGATTGCATCATCTGTTGTCACGTAAGATTATGATAATTACTTAATTAATGCTTTTACGTGACTACCAACCCGAATATGGTTAAGAATAAAAGGAGTAACATCTGTAAATCTTCTTTTATCCTAAAATAATTATTGATTTCTCAAAGTTATCAATGTTATTGCCAATTTCATCACAGGTTGTAATTACTGTGAATTTTTGAAGATTCAGTGTTTCACGTAGAATGGTCAAACATGGACTGTAAGTAAAACTTTTAATTTTACTAGTAAAACCATGATTCTTTTTGGTTGTACCATAGATAATACAGTTCTTCATTGGTCCTGAAAGTTTCAGAAGGATTCATTAAGAATTGTATTTTTAATGAATTTTTGAAGTTTTTACCTCATTTCTACATAGAATTGCAAATAGCAGTATTTTGCAGGTTGCTATGAGGTAAATCAATGAATATGGATCCCAAAAGGGTTTAATTACTCTTTTAGGGTCTAGTCATGGAAAGGCATCAAGAATTGACGTGGTTACAGGAGTCTAGGTAGCTCATTACCTCCTTGGCACGTCAAAATAGCAGGTTATTGGCTATTTTTCTTATGATTACAGTAGGTGTAACTTGGTAACCAAGTTCCCAAAGAGTTTTAGTTTACCAATTGGGCCAAGATGAGCCATGGATCCATGCTCTGGAGCTATCCACGTCTCTGAGGCCTCAGAAGTTGGGTACCCTGGCTCTCTTTGATGTCTTTTGTCCCCCTTGCTTATTTTTTATGTCAAAATAGTAATTTAAGCTTAAAGTGAGATATCCACTATGGGTGTACCAAAAGTCCATGTAAGAATATCATGATATTAAGTGCTCAAAAAATGCATAACACTATTCTTAGTGTATATGTAACATGGGATTTCTCACTTTCCCATTATTTTGGCTAAAAATCAAGAAAAACAAAAATTTTCACGGATCTTTTATGTGGTATTAATGATGTGGTATTGAAGTATTTTCCATTTTACCACCTCAAATACTTAAATTAAGCTTATTCACTCTATGGAGCTACCCTAGGTGAATTTTTGTGTAGAATCCAAATCTGGTCTTAAATCCATGGATTTACTTACTCAATAAAAAGGTATTCATTTTTTCTGAAATTGAAAATGATGAATTTTGGATATATGCATGACTTATGAGTTTTGCATAATTCAAAATTTCTTTTTAAGATAATTGTGGCCTATTTGGGTATGTAAAATATACCTCAAGGCTCACATCAGCCCCTCAGTATTAAAGTCCATGGCAGCTACCAAAAGACTATTTGAGGACCCCAACTCCCTGGATTTCCAGGTGTTGGCTATTTTATCCCAACAGTATTCCCCCAGGGCTCTTGAAGGAAAATTTCAAGAGGTTGTTAATCATTAGAATCAGTTGTCAAGGAATCATGCACTCCAGAACTCCTTGCACAACCCAATTGGTCCATACAGGTGGTATTTGAACAACCTGTATGGCATTGGCCCATTTGGGCCAATTCATATTCCACTGTGGGAATTCAACACACACAGTTCATTTAGAAAGATGGCCATATCTGTATTGAACCAAAACAGTCAATACAGCTGGGTAATCAAACCTCCAGGATCAGTATTAATCTTTTCAAATATACTAGGCACCTTTTCTTCCCTGGGGAATTTTTTCCCAGTTAATTAATATACTGGATTTATTCTTATTCTTATTCTTATTTTTCATTATTAAAGTAAATACTGATAATCTTAAGTCAGTCATTTTCACTTCTTTCTTTGCCTGTCAGTGGATATTGGTGGTCATATCCTTTACTAATTCCATTGTTCCTTCTGGCATGTTGAAACAGTGGATTGAGGATTCATTTGGCCATCTCTTTGGCTTTTGGATATTCTTATCATCCTTTGGCCTTTGGCCTCATTCTGATATTTGGCATATATTATACTGCTCTCATTTTCTCTTAAAGAAGGATATTCTTCTTTTATTTTATGTATAATTTGGAGCCCTCCAAGTGAGTTCCTGATTCCTGACTTTCAGGCCACTCTTTTTATCCCCAAGAGCCCCTGTGACAAAGATTAAACATGCCAAATTTATTGTTTTTAACTTTGTTAGTATAAAAAAATACAAATTTATCTAAAAATATTCTACAAGAGATATTAATAGCTAGAAAATAAATTTCAATTGGAAGTAATTGAGAAAAGGAATTCAGGAAATGAATATAAGAACAGAGTCTCCAAATAGAATATTAAAGAGAAAACACACCGAAAAGTGACAATGTTAACAGTGATTAAAAATGCTTTAATTCACTTTTGAGGTGGTTCATGGGTGAAAATGATTATAATTATTTTTTGATGTGGTTAGAAGTCTGGTTAGAATCTTACATTTCTTGCATGAACAGTGTTTAAGCCAATTATGAAAGGGAAATATTCTAACATGAAGAGAAAAGTGAGGCAAAGAAGAAATTCTTTTATTGGTACCAATTTTCTTACTTCAAAAGTGAAATTTACTCCAATCAGTTTTGAGAAAAATTTTGAGAACAGAAAAGACAACCATGGGATCATTGAACCCTGATTTAGACCAAAAAGGGGGGTTTTAACAATTTTAGTCCCTTACATAAGCCATTGCAATAGTAATATTTTCTTTAAAGAATTCAAAGCTCATCAGAGGTTGTGTACAAGACCTAAAAACCAGTTAAAACTGTTTTTAATACAATTTGTTGAGCTAAAGTAGTTTGACCCTCTTGGCAAAAGTCAAAACTGCCCTGTTTCACATGGGCTCTTTGAAGTGAAGAGGGCCTGGCACTCAGTAAACTGGAACTCACTTATGGAGGGCTCATATGGAATAAAAAGGAGTACACTTAAGAGTGTAAATAAAGTACAATTAACAATGAAAGAAATATAAGGAAAGCAGCAACAAATGAGAATGACAGTGAAGAATAATAGAGCCAACCACAAACAGGTCCAGGTCCACAATTTCAACCTGTCAGAAAGTAAGAGAAGGGTTAATAAGGATATAGCCACCAAACCTCTAATGAACAGGTGAGGAAATGCAGATACAAACTTAAAGCCAATAAATATAATATTCCAAAATTAAGAATAAGATTATTTATTAAATCATAAATCAAATATATTAATTAACTGGGGAAAGGTCCCCAGGGGGAGAAAGAGGGGCTGGTATATGTGAGAATCTCCCAGCCCTAATACAAAGAGTTAATTTTTATGAGAGGAATCTTCATTTGAATTGATTTGGATCATACAGCCCCTGTAAAAGAGGTGTGATGGAGTTGGGTGATCATAAAGATTCAGGCTTGTAAATCAAAAGCTGTATTTGGAATATCCAGTATGTATAAGTGCTGAAAGGCTGTATTGAATAACCAAGCTGTATGCATGTTTTAGCAAGAAGATTTGCTTAAACTAATTACTGATACACATACTGGATTTGCTTGTTTGGTGAGTTTGAGTGGGTTTAAAGTTGAATACCCTTACCCCTGATAGTGGCTGTGACAGTATCCCCCTTTTGAAGCTGGCGGGCTTCTGAACACTATAACATCCAGCCACTCTTGAGTGTCATCCCCAAATCCCCACATTGTCTTCAAAATTTTGAATTTTAATTTCTTTTCCTCTTGAATCATTGTCCTGGAAATCAATTTATTCATTCTCTTGGTTAGTTTCTTCCTTAATCGGTTTCCTTTCTTTTTCAAATAAGTCAGTGCCCTCCCATTTCTTGATTATTTTCCACCTTGAGTCTTCTTCTTTTTGGTGAACTTCCTGTCAGTGGCCATGGGTCGAATCCACATTGGAGGCCACTTCTTTCACCCAACTTTCCTGATATGAATATCTTGACAAGGGTCTGGTCCCTTGAAGTCTGGATGAAATAGGCCCAAATGACCTTTTGAGGTCATTTGGGTACCCTAAGAATGATTCATTTGGCTCCTTCCATATATGGCAATTTTGGGTCTACAGTCCATAGTACGTGGTCCCCGGTCTGTGGGGCAAAATGAAGTCCCTCAGGACCATTCTCCCCCCTGAACCGAATGTTGAAGGGGATCTCAGGGGGCCAAAATTGGCCCAGGGGGCCTGGAATTGCAGAGAAGAGTCCAGATCCATGGAATAGGGGATCCTCACTTGCTAATTGGGGCCCATATTGAGGACCTTGAGGGGCCCATAGCTGGGAACATGGCTGCAGAATCTTGGTGACTTTCAGGATTTTGATATGCATATCTGAACATCTTGACTCTTTTGCTTCCATACTCTAGAGATAAGCTTGAAACTGACTGAAATAGCTGAATATTCAGCTTCTGTGCCTCCAACATCTGTCCTTCATGGTTCTGGAGTCTTCAGTTGGTTGGGCTCACCTTTGTCAATGGCTTCTTCTTGTCATTTTGATCCTTCCCAGCTTTATGATGGTCACAGAGGCTCTTCTAAGTGGAGAGGGCCTGGCACTCAGTAAACTGAGACTTACTGCAGAGGACTCAAGGACAAGATAAGGCAAAAAACTTAAGAGTGTCATGAGAGTAAGATTGCTAAGAAATACTAATATAAGAAAAGCAGCAGCAAAGAATAAGAGTAAGAAATAAAAGAGCCAACCACAAACAAGTCCAAGTCCAATGTTTAAACCTGTCAGAAAGAAAGAGGAGGGTTAATAAGGATATGGCCACCAAACCTCATAATGAACAGGCAAGAAGAAATGCAAAAGACTAACTTAATGCCAAATAAATATAATACCCAAAAAGAAGAGTAAGAATATTTATAAAATAATAAATCAACTAAATTAATTAACTGGGGAAAGGTACCCAGGGGAGAGAAAGAGGGGCTGGTATATGTGAGAATCACCAGCCCTGATCCAGACAGAGAGCTTTCATGAGAGGGATTGATGATTGAATTGAATCTTGCCAATACAGCTCTTGTAAAATCTGTACAGGATCTGTAAAGGAGGAGTGGTAGTGTTGAGTAATCATACAGTTTCAGGATGGTTTATCCAAATTGTATTGGGTAATTCCAACTTGTATTGACTCACCAGACTGTATGCATGTTTCAGCAAGGAATATTGCTGATACATAAAGTGGATTTCTTATTTGAGATGTTTGAGTGGGTGTAAGATTGATTACCCTTACCCCTGAATAGTGGTTGTTAAAGTATCCCCCTCTTGAAACTGGTGGGCTCCTGAACACCATAATACCCTGCCACTGTTGAGTGGCATCACAACATCCCCACATTTTTTTCAAAAAGTTTCTTTTATTTTTTCCTCCTGGCCATTATCCTGAAAATCCTCTTGTCTCTTCATTCTCCTTGATTATCTGTCTTTTCCCCTTCCTTGAATCTTGAGTAAGTTCTTCAACCTTTGAATTATGCTCTTCTTCTGAATTCCTAACAATATATTTTTTTTCTTTAAGGAAAAGCCCTTGGGCTGTTTTTCAAGAGAAGGTCTTAGAGCTCTTCTGCTCAAAAAATGATGATATGAATATATATACCCATTATTGACTGGCCAGTTGGTCTTCTTGGGTCCTCCTCAGCTTCATTGACCTGTGGAATCCTCCAAGGAGGGGGCTTGTCCCCAATGTACTTGAGAATTAGCCTAAAACTTTGGTTTTTGGCCATCACTATGCCCCTTTTGATCAAATCATTATTGGGGCCCTTTTTGGTCTTTTGGTGTGTCCTACAGTCTGTGGGGGTTACTAGAGCCCCCCAGGCCCAAATTGACGCACATGCTGGGGATCCAGGGGGTCCATGGGACCATGGACCATTTACTCACCCACATGGCCTGGGCGCATTGAGAGGGTCCAGGACCATAAAATCCGACCTTCCCCAATATTGCAGGGAGGGTCTTTGGTGATTGATTGGGCCCAATTTTGAGGGGCCATAACTGGCTTCTTGGCAATCTTCATTGATGAAATCTTCAGGATTGGAGTGCATCATTCTAATGCACTGAATTCTCCTTACAAAATTCTTTAGCCATGAGTTCCAAACTGACTGAACTCATTGAATATTCCCCTTCTGTGCCACCAAAATCTGTTCTTTTTGGTTCTGGCATATTCAGTTGGTTGGCTTCACCTTGGTTGATGGCTTCCCCTGGGCACTTTGATCCTTGCCAAACTTATGATTGCTACAAGGCAGTTGAGGTTCTTGGTCCTTCTTGTACTGGATTTTTGGCCAAGGGAAAAGATTTCTTTCAGAATTTCAACCCAAAATCTTCAAAATTTCATTTCTATTTTGTTGAGAAGAAGCCATATTGTCATCCTGGGCCAGTGGCTTCCAACATCAGAAGGTATTTGTGGATTAAGAAAGATGGGCCTTTTGGGAAGGAATTCCCAGTTTCTGAGGGCCCTACTCCTGATTCTGCTGCAGGATATTCTGATTGTGAGTAAAATGAATTTCTTGATTGAATTGGATACTGATATCTTGAATTAGTGACTGATTCTAGGCAGGGGGATGTGGCAAGATGGACCAATGTTGGAGGATCCATCCCAGTTGGTGGTAGGCCAATCTACTCCAGCTCAGCAGTCCCAATTTCCAGGATCAATACTGAAGGTTCAGTGAAAAGAATAAGAAGAATTGCTGATTCCCCACCTGATCCGCATGCTGAAGGAAGTGAGGAATTGGAAGATGAAGAGGTTGAGGTGGTTAATAATCCTGTTGGCCATCAATCCAGCACTTCTCCTTCTCAGCCTCCTTCCAAAATATTCCAAATTCACCTTATTCCCAGTACCCCTAGAAACTTTCATCCAACTCTTGCTACCATCCCTACTTCCCTTCCTCCTGCTTCACCAAGTTCTTCCCACACCAGGCCTGCCATGATTCCAGCAGTAAGACCATCCCCCATTCAACAGTCCAGAGCTTCACCCATAGTCACCTCTCAACAGCTCCAGTAGAAGAAGAGAAGAGCTTTCACCTTTGCCATTTCCAGGTGCCCAAGTATTTTAGCAAAGGGATCATTGGCCTATCTGAGTTACCAGAGAGGATCAAAATATGGCAAGTGAAAATAAAAATGCCGTGGCCAAGTTGTTTTGACCAGTTGATAGAAATAATAGCAAGGTGATTATGTATGCTAATGATAGAACTATTCCTGCTACTGCTTCTGAAGAGATGGCCGCAAAGCTTTCCTGGTATGAAGATGAATTGATAAATTATTTCCAAAGAACTTTTGATCATATGGGTAGAGATAACTAGTTTCCTTGTCCTTGTCTGTGTTTGGTTTGACTTCTACCCCAACTCTTATAGCTACTAAAATAAAAATAAAAGATAAAAAAAATGGAACCTCCCAATACATCATATGGGAGGGGATGCTGCTGCTTTAAAAATTAAGGAAATAAAATGAAATATACAAGTAAAGAAAAGAGAGAAAATGGGAGAAAAAGAGAGTAAAGAAAAGAAATAGAGAAATTTCTGAGGTTTGTCCTTCATTTGGTGAGCTGCTTGGTTTGGCCAAGAAGTGTCTGAAAGATAAAAGCCAAGAATTTGATGCTCACAGAGTGGTCAAGGTGATTTTTTACAAGAAGTAGAACCCTCAGGGATGCATACCATGAGATGGAACTTACTTTAATAACTCCCAATCCCCACTAAGCACCATAAAGCAAATAGCTTTGGCATAATGGAGCTTAAAGTAAAGAATTTCTTGAATAATTATGATTGGCATATGTTGGAAAAAAATGAAATGAAAAATAAAAAAGGAATTTGGCCATTTATTGAAGAAGGATCTGAATTTGAGGGTATTGATGTTGCAAGACCTTCTGTAAGATGTGACTATGAAACTGATGATAATATTACTATTAATCAACAGTACTATGTCTGTTCTTATGAAATATAAGAATAAAATATTATTATAACCACAATTAAATAATTAAAAATTATTTCTTTCACATGTTAAACACTACTAGTGATTTTAACAGTGAGCAAGTAATTGTCTACAAAAATCAATTACAAGAAGATTTTGATAATAAAACTTCTTTTATTAAAATAATAAAATTGTTTTAATATATAATTATCTTTTGCAAGAATAATTGTAATGGTAATTCTTGAAGAAAACTAATTTTAAAGAAAAGCTTTAAGAATTAAAAATAAATCACTCACTAATATTCCAAAGAACTTTTTGAAAGATAAGGCAGAGAGATTTGACGTAGAATTGTGGATTTAAGGGATCAAAATGTATTTATAACAGTATTACAACAATATATAGTTGTATTCTATGATTTAACGTCTTTCTGATTGATTTTGAAATATTTAAAACACTTAAGAATAGCTTTACTAATACTTACTTGTTGGTAATAATGGTTTAAATGAACAATAAGATGATGATGATGTGGAAAAAACAGCAAGAAGAGGCTTCTTTTAAGTTAACAAAAGCTCACAGAGGCATTCCCTGGAGCAAACTGAAAAACCAGTGAGTGAGAAAGCAATAAGCCTTTTTGGATTATTGATTGCATCATCTGTTGTCATGTAAGATTATCATAATTACTTAATTGATGCTTTTATGTGACTACCAACCCTAATATGGTTAAGAATAAAAGGAGCAACATCTGTAAATCTTCTTTTATTCCAAAATAATCATTGATTTCTCAAAGTTATCAATGTTATTGCCAATTTCATCAGAGGTTGTAATTACTGTGAATTTTTGAAGATTCAGTGTTTCACATAGAATAGTCAAAAATGGACTGTAAGTAAAACTGTAATTATTTTTGGTTGTACCATAGATAATACAGTTCCCCATTAGTCCTGAAAGTTTCAGAAAGATTAATTAAGAATTGTATTTTTAATGAATTTTTGAAGTTTGTACCTCATTTCTACGGAGAATTGCAAATATCAGTGTTTCACTGGTTGCTATGAGGTAAATCAATGGATACAAGTCCAAAAAGGGTTTTAATTACTCTTTTGGGGTTTATCCATGGAAAGTCATTAAGAATTTACATGGTTACAGGAGTCTAAGTAGCTCTTTACCTCCTTGGCACGTCAAAATAGCAGGTTATTTGCTATTTTCTTAAGTTTTACTGTAGTTGTAACATGGTAACCAAGTTCCCAAAAGGTTTTAGTTTACCAATTAGGCCAAGATCAGCCATGGATTTAAGCTTTGGAGCTGTCCATGCCTCTGAGGCCTCAGAAGTTGGGTACCCTGGCTCTCTTTGATGTCTTTTGTCCCCCTTGCCTATTTTTCACGTCAAAATAGAAATTTATGCTTGAAGTGAGATATCTACTATGGGTCTACCAAAGGTCTATGTAAGAATACCATGAGATTAAGTGCTCAAAAAATGCATAACACTATTCTTAGTGTATATGTAACATGGGATTTCTCACCTTCCCATTATTTTGGCGTGAAATTAAGAAAAACAGAATTTTTCACAGATCTTTTATGTGGTATTGATAATGTGGTATTGAAGTATTTTGCATTTTACCACCTCAAAGAGTTAATTTGAGCTTATTCACTCTATGGAGCTACCCTAGGTGAATTTTGGTGTAGAATCCAAATCTGGTCTTACTCACTAAAATGTTATTCATCTTTTCTGAAATTAAAAATGATGAATTTTGGATATATGCATGACTTATGAGTTATGCATAATTCAAAATTCATTTTTAAGATAATTGTGGCCTATTTGGGTATGTAAAATATACCTCAAGGCTCACATTTCCTCCCACCAAAAAATAAAATTGTACTACAATTTTATCAATGATAGAAATAATAAAAAGCCCCAAAGGGGGGTTAATGTCCACTGTCCATCCTCTTTACATTACTAAGATCAAGTAATTTAAAGCACATTTATAGACATATTCAGGCTTGTGGCCTTCTTTCATGTCTAAATCTTCTCAAGAGTTTATCTGAGTCAGGTATATCTGATTCTGCCAGCCATTCATCTTCATGTACTGGATTTCTATATCTGACAAGATATTCTCTCTGATTTTTACCCCTAAGTCTCCTTTATTTAATGACTTTCTTTATCTTTCTGTCTTCATTCTGTTCCACTGGTGGGACAGTCAAAGGAGTTGGGTTCCTTAGAGGAAAAAATTCTTCATCAGCTGGTTCATAAGGGTTTATCAAGCTGACTGGAAAAGCGGGGTGTTTATTTTCCAATTCACCACTCAATTCCACTTGAACTGCATTGGTTCAATGTAAGGTAACAATCACAAAAGGTCCTACATAAGAATCTTTAAGCTTTTTTGGGCCTTTGATATTATTAAAATTCAAGGTTGAAACTAGAACTAAGTCCCCTACTTTAAAATCTGGTACTTTATGACTCTTGTCCCACTTCTGTTTTGCATAATCAAACGCATCATCCATACTTTGTTTTTCATGATGCTTTACAGTATCAAGAATTATCTTGAAGCTGGAAGCTGTAGGATGAATGTCAATCAAGTCTTTCCCCAGTGTGTCTGCTGGGAGTCTTGGATTCCATCCTTTTTCTAACATAGCAGGAGTTTGTCCTGTGGAAGAATGGACTGATGTCTTGTATGCCAATTCTAATGCAGGTATCATAGTGCACCAGTCATGGGTAAAGCCATCTGAGTCTTTCAATTCTATTCCATAAGCACAAAATCCCCTGATCATGTCTTCTAAAGTTTGAATCATCCTCTCCGCTAGCCCATCTGTCTGAGGGTGATATGCTGTAGAGAATGATAACTTAGTCCCAAACAATCTATGAAGATTGGTCCAAAGTGCAGATGTGAACTTGGGATCTCTGTCACTTATGATATTTTTAAATAATCCTGTATGAGAAATAACTCTACTCCATAGAAGAAGATCTGTGTCCATAGCAGTGTCATCTTTATGACATGGTAAGAATATGGGAGTCTTGCTATATCTGTCTACAATGACTAAACAAGCATTATAACGTTTGTCACCACTTGGAGGAAGTGCTGTGACCCAATCCATGTGAAAAACTTCCCATGGGGATCTTGGTTCTTGAATATGGATAATAAGTCCAAATTTCTTGCCTGTACTCCTGTTTGCCTTTTGGCATCTGTCACAGGTATGGCAATATTCAATGGTTTCTTTTCTCAAAGATGGCCACCATGCACAGTGCTTTACTTTTTCAAGTGTTCTGTCTTCTGACAGGTGGCCAGAGTAGATGCTATCATGGCATCTATGAAGAATTGTATTGATAAGCAATCTGCTGCATAATGTCATTACACAATAATGTTTGGTTCTGTGGTAAATAATCCCATCAAAAAAGTGAAATCTCCCTTCAAAATAGGAATTTCTCCAAACTTCATCTAGTGTATTGACCAAAGATGTAGCTTTGCAGTCTTTATCTAATAAAGAAGTCAAGATATGGCAATTCCCGTCTTGCTTATAAGATTCTCTGACCTCTTCAAAGAATTCAGTCCCAATATCAGTTATATTAATCCCTTCAATTGGAATCTGTGGTTCAGCTTCCAAGGGTACATAAGCTGGGTGTTCAGGAGTGTTGGCTAATGCCCACCTGCTAAGTCCATCAGCATTCTTGTGAATGCTTCCTGCTTTGTGGACTATAGTCATGTTTCCTCTATATTCTTGAATGACTATTTGCCATCTCAACATGTGTCTGTTGGGAGCTTTCATGCTAAGAAGTGAATTTACTGCATTACAGTCAGTTATCACTTCAAAAACACTGCCATCAAGATAATAGTGTAATTTCTCAAGTGCCCATACCAAACATAAGCACTCCATTCGGCTTGCACCATATCTGGCTTCTGTTGGTTTGATTTGCCTTGAGATGTAACAAACTGGTTCTTCTGTAGGTTTGTCATCAATAATTTGGACTTGATGTAGGGCTGCCCCTAATCCATCTCCACATGCATCAATGTACAATTTAAAAGGAATATTCCAGTCAGGCATGAGGAGTAAAGGTGCTTCTGTAAGAGCTCTCCTTATCTTCTAATAAGCTATAATTCTCTCCTGTGTCATCTCAAATACAGTCTGTTGATCACAGATTCTATAAAGTGACTTGGCTAGAATTGCAAAGTCTTTCAAGTGTTGCCTATAATAGCTGGCAAACCCAATAAAAGACATCATTTCTTTTTTATTCTGGGGTATTGGCTTAAGTAACACTGCTGCTACTTTGTTTTTGTCATTACCCAAGCTTAAACCAGAAACAATATGTCCGAATGCTTTGAGTTCTTCATAACCAAAAGTGCATTTCTTAAGTGAAATCTTCATGTTAACTTCTGAAACTTTGTGAAGTACTCTTGCAAGTCTTTCAACGTGCAAAGATCATGAATCAGAACATATGATAATATCATCAATATAAATGATAAGCCATCCTTCAGACAATTCTGTGGGAAAGATTGTGTTCATCATTCTTTGATAATGGGATGGAGCATTTTTAATGCCCAATGGCATTCTAAGATACTCATAAATACCACAGTGACTGATAATTCCAAGTAATTTCTTAGCTTTAGGTGTCAAAACATTCTGATGGAAACCTTTCAATGCATCCATTGATGTTATGTACTTGGCTTTAGACAATTGAGTCAAGGTTTATTGAATTCTTGGGATTGGATACCTATCTGGAACTGTGTAGGTATTCAATTCTCTGAAATCCCCAACCATTCTTGACTTTTCATTATGCCATGCAATAATAAAGGTGTTGTCACTTCAACTTCCTCATTATGGCCTAATTTTCTTAGTACACCAAGTTGGATCAACTCTTGGATATGTTTTTCCAAGGCTTATCTAGCTCTGGGACTGGCTGGATAAGCTGGTCTTCTAAGTACTGGAGGATATGGCCTGTCAATATTAAGAGTAATATCAACTTCATGTCCCCTTATAGCACCTAATGGTTCATTATCAGAGGCAAACTCAATTTTGTATGTGTATAACACATTAATAAGTTCATTCCTCATTGTTGGTGACAATGATGGATTAATTTGTGCTTCAACAAGTTGATCAGACCCAAATTCACTTTTGTAAGTATCCTTGACAGAAGATACTACAGATATTTGTTTTGGCATATTGGAAAAAGCAAATTTTTGTCTCTTGTTATCCCCAATTGTGAAATATCTGTCTTTATGGTTATTTATGTCAATAACATAGATATTCAAGTAATCATTTCCAAGAATGATGTGCTGAGATGTGCAATTATCAATTACAACAATCTCAGTTTTCATCCTTACACTTCCTGCTGGGTGTGCAAATACAAGATTAGTGTCTAATATACCCAAGGGGTACATATTGTTACTGGGACTACTAAATTGCACACCTTCTATTGGTAATAGATGGTTTTTCCATTCAGGAAGTATAATTTGGAGATACTCTTTGCCCACACAAGTGCAAAATGCCCCTGTATCCAAATTTACTTTGGCTTCAATATCACTCATCAAAACTGATGTGATACAGGATGCTCCAGAAGTGTAACTCTTTCCTCTAGCAGGTTTTGTTTTACACATTCTGGCATCTTGGATATTGATCAGGTTGCAGCAATCCTCACTGTACTGTGGCAAATGGGTATGGACCTCTGTGACCTCAACAAGAGCTGTAATGTTTTCAATGCAATAGTCCTCCACTGGTGTATCCTCAGAGACTGCAGAATCTTGATCAGACTCCTCTTTCTCTTCAGTACACTTAATTTCTTCAATGACTTGAACTTCATTGATTTTTGTCTTTTTGGTGCAAGTGTTTGCTAAATGTGAAGTGCTTCCACATTTATGACACTTCAAGACAGGTCTTTCTGGTCTTTTATCTTCTCTGGGAGTCCTTGGGATCATCTTGGATTCTATAGGGATTCTAGTCCAAGCTTTACCAATTCTTGTTCTGGTAATGATATCTTCCATGCCATTAATGTAGTCCTCTGTTGAACAGGGCTCTACACATCTGCTTTTGATAGCATGTTCCAGTTCTCCTCCACACTTTCTTAATATCTTCATATTAATCATAGTGTCAGACATATCTGGGTGTAAAGCAGATAATCTGTCTTTTTTTTTGAAGAACCAAGTAAGTGGTTTATCTTTCTCTGAGTTAAAAATGGCACTTTCAAAAGCATTTTCCGTTTTAAACCTCCAAGAATTGTTGGCCCGTTTGGTAATGACTTTAGATTTCCACCAAGACCAATCATGTTTTCCATGATCCATCCTCATCTTGTAATACCATTTCTTTGCAGTCTTGGTAAACAGAGAGTGTAACTTCCCCACTATGATTTCATCAGGTATATTAAAGTCTTCCTGTAACATATCAATAGTCCTGATGAACTCAATATGGTTATATTCTCCCTCACCAGAGAATGTTGGCCATTCTTCTAATTTGGGAATATCTCTGACAGACGCAATATTTTCTCCTAGAAGTGGGGTAAAAGTTCCTTTAACAGAAAGGTTTTCTGCAGTAAAAGGTGTAGAATGTCTTGGCATATGTGGTTCAAAATTCTTATGAATTTGTTCTACATTTGCAATGATTTCATTCTTTAACTTCTGCCTTTCAATGTCACTTTTTGCTAAATGTGTAGCAAACTGATTGGTATTTTCAACTATCTTCAAGACATGATCTTGTAGAATCTTAAGTTGATCATTCATTTTGAAAACAGAATAATCTTCTATCTCATCATTCTGAATCTGGCATGTACTCTCAATTCTGCTACAAGCATTGGTAATTGAATCAAATCTGGAATTTGTTAATTCATACCATTCAGTATATTTTTTGTCATTTCTTTTTAATTCACTTATGTCCAATATGATTTTATTTAACTTTGCATCAAATTTGCCAAGCTCTACATCAATACTAGATTTAACAAAGTGTATTTCATCAATTATTTGCGTGGAAAAGTCCTGTTCATCCTTTCTTGTTCCTTGGCTGTGAATTCCATGAGAGTTCTGGCCATGTTGAACACACTGTCCACTGCTGAAGACTCCAATTTGGGGATCCTGTACCCTTGTGGGTAAGGTCTGTGCCAATTGGCTTTGCCTTTGACCTTGCCTTGATGGCTCTTGGGACCTCTATGCTTCTTCTGAGGTCCTTTGAGCTTTTCTTTGGATACTTCTGGAGCTGGTTTAGAGCTGGTAGACACCACTGGAGCCTCTGTCTCCAAAGCTGGAGTCATTTCCAGTTCCTTCTTCTGGTCTATGGATAAAAGACTTTGGTTCTTCAACCAATTCTTTATCTTTTTGACCTTGTCTTTGCAAGACAGAGGGATCCATCCTCCCAAGAGTTCTATGGTCTTCTCCTGACCCAGAAAGCTCTTGATGTGTAAGTAGGAGTTCATGGCCCCCTGCCAAAGGCTTGGGCATATTTCCCACTCCTCTTCTTTGGCTGCTCTGAACCAATTTTGTACTGGCATTGATATATTTCTATTGCTGCCACTTGAAAATGGTTCAGCCCTGGAAATATGGTCATGAATCAGTTCAGGCTCAGAATTCACGTCAAAATCTGTTGGTACAGACCTTGGGGAATGGGGGTAACTCTGGCATCCTCCAAATGTGTCTTTCTTGTGGAAGACTTGGCACTTCTGGATTGGGTCTTGCCTCTTCCTTGTCCACATCCATCTGGTTGGACTGAATAGTTGCTTCCATTTCTGGTATGCACCATTTTCATGTCAATTTAAAGATAAAAGGTGAAAATATAAGTTAAAATACACACCTTTTGGTGGTAATTTAGCCTTTTCTGAGTTAAATAAGGTGCCTCTTTTAGCAATTTGCACCTCAATACTGTCTTCAGATTCTGGACTAGTGATATATCTTTCACTGAGTCTGTTGCCATCTTCACAGTAATTGATTAAAGACACTAGAAAAAAATTATTTTTTATACTTTTTTAAAATATTTCTAAAGATTTTTTATAAGTTTTATATGTTTCAATATTAAAAAAATTATTCTTTTTAAAGAAAAAAAAATTAAAATTTAAGATTTTGAATGAAAATTAATTCAGAGTAACTCAAAGAATAGTTTTATAAGTTTTTGGATGTGAAAAAGCAACGTGTAAAAAAAATATAAAATTAAACCAAATTCCTCAATGAAAAAGATTTCCAAAAAAATTTCAAAAATAAGAATTATTTTAACTTCAAAATGAAAGAAAAAATTTATTAAATTAATATATTTTAGAGCTTAAAAATATATTAATTAGGGGTACAAGGTTCAACAAATACGGCCAGGCCCCCAAATGTAAGATGTGACTATGAAACTGATGATAATATTACTATTAATCAACAGTACTATGTCTGTTTTTATGAAATATAATAATAAAATATTTTTATAAACACAATTAAATAATTAAAAATAATTTCTTTCACGTGTTAAAAACTACTAGTGATTTTAACAGTGAGCAAGTAATTGTCTACAAGAATCAATTACAAGAAGATTTTGATAATAAAACTTCTTTTATTAAAATAATGAAGTTATTTTAATATATAATTATCTTTTGCAAGAATAATTATAATGGTAATTCTTGAAGAAAACTAATTTTAGAGAGAAACTTTAAGAATTAAAAATAAATCACTCACTAATATTCCAAAGAACTTTTTGAAAGATAAGGTAGAGAGATTTGACGTAGAATTGTGGATTTAAGGGATAAAAAGGTATTTATAACAGTATTACAACAATTTACAGTTGTATTCTATGATTTAACGTCTTTCTGATTGATTTTGAAAGATTTAAAACACTTAAGAATAGCTTTACTAATACTTACTTGTTGGTAATAATGGTTTAAATGAATAATAAGATGATGATGATGTGGAAAAACAGCAAGAAGAGGCTTCTTTCAAGTCAACAACAGCTCACAGAGGCGTGCCATGGAGCAAACTGAAAAACCATCTGTTGTCACGTAAGATTATCATAATTACTTAATCGATGCTTTTATGTGACTAACAACCCCAATATGGTTAAGAATAAAAGGAGTAACATCTGTAAATCTTCTTTTATTCCAAAATGATCATTGATTTCTCAAAGTTATCAATGTTATTGCCAATTTCATCACAGGTTGTAATTACTGTGAATTTTTGAAGATTCAGTGTTTCACGTAGAATTGTCAAAAATGGACTGTAAGTAGAACTGTAATTCTTTTTGGTTGTACCATAGATAATACAGTTCTCCATTAGTCCTGAAAGTTTCAGAAAGATTAATTAAGAATTGTATTTTTAATGAATTTTTGAAGTTTGTACCTCATTTCTATGTAGAATTGCAAATATCAGTGTTTCACTGGTTGCTATGAGGTAAATCAATGGATACAAGTCCAAAAAAAGTTTTAATTACTCTTTTGGGGCTTATCCATGGAAAGTCATTAAGAATTGACATGGTTACAGGAGTCTAAGTAGCTCTTTACCTCCTTGGCACATCAAAATAGCAGGTTATTTGCTATTTTCTTAAGTTTTACTGTAGTTGTAACATGGTAACCAAGTTCCCAAAAGGTTTTAGTTTACCAATTAGGCCAAGATTAGCCATGGATCCAAGCTTTGGAGCTGTCCACGCCTCTGAGGCCTCAGAAGCTGGGTACCCTGGCTCTCTTTGGTGTCTTTTGTCCCCCTTGCCTATTTTTCACGTCAAAATAGTAATCTAAGCTTTAAGTGAGATATCCACTCTGGGTGTACCAAAGGTCTATGTAATACTATCACAATATTAAGTGCTCAAAACATGCATAAAACTATTCTTAGTGTATATGTAATATGGGATTTCTCACATTCCCATTATTTTGGCGTGAAATTAAGAAAAAGAATTTTTCATGGATATTTTATGTGGTATTGAAGTATTTTCCATTTTACCACCTCAAAGAGTTAATTTGGGCTTATTCACTCTATGGAGCTACCCTAGGTTAATTTTAGTGTAGAATCAAAATCTGATCTTAAGTCCATGGATTTACTTACTCAATAAAAAGTTATTCATCTTTTCTGAAATTAAAAATGATGAATTTTGGATATATGCATGACTTATGAGTTATGCATAATTCAAAATTTATTTTCAAGATAATTGTGGCCTATTTGGGTATGTAAAATATACCTCAAGGCTCACAACTTCTGAATCTGTCCAAAGAGTTGACAAGTGCTCACAAAGTGGCCAAGGTGATGCTTACAAAAACATTTAAGTAGAATACCCCCTTCAAGGTGCATGCCAGGAGAGGAACTTACTTTCATAAAATACAATCCCCATCAAGCACCATAAAATTAGACTCTTGAGGTAATTGGGCCGGGCTTGTCAGGATACAAAGTGTGGAAATCCTTGAAAAGGTCTGATGAGCTGGTTCCCAAGTTTCTTTTTCTGGGTCTTCACTCAATCCTTTCCACTCTACAAGATACCATCATTTACCTCTTTTGAGTTTTGAGTCCAGAAACCAAGCCACTTCCCAATCTTCTTGCTCTTCCACTATGACTGGGGGTGGTGGCAATTGATGTCAATTTGGGATAGTTAATTTCTTCACTGGTTCTAATAAGTACACATGAAAGACAGGGTGAACTGACTTCCATTGTTGAGGCAACATGAGGTGGTATGCATGAATTCCAATCTTCTGAAGAACTTCAAAGGGTAGCAGCCATCTTTCTGACACTTTCTTGGTGGGTCTTGTAGTCTTGATTTTCTTGGAAGCTAGCCATACATTAACCCCAGGTTGGAAATCAGGTGGAATTGTCCTATTTCTATCTGCATACTTCTTAAAACGCTTTATTGCTGACTCTAATTCTTCTCTGACAACTTGCTGTACTGATTGGAGTTTTGATGATAACTTTCCAGCAGGTGTATCTTGAGAAATGTGAATTGAATCAAAGCTGGGATTTCTTCCATAAAGAGTGAAAAATGGAGACTGTTTTGTTGATAAATGTTCTGCATTATTATAGGCAAATTTTCTGACTCTAATTCTTCTTTGACAACTTGCTGTACTGATTGGAGATTTGTTAATAATTTTCCAGCAGGTAGGTCTTGAGAAATATGGATTTAGTCAAAGCTGGGACTTCTTCCATAAATGGTGAAAAAAGGTGATTGCTTTGTTGATGAGTGTTCTGCATTATTATAGGCAAATTAAGCCAGAGGGAGCCAGGTGTGCCATTCATCTTGATGGTAACTGACATACATCTGAAGATACTGTTCAAGAATCTGATTTACCCTCTCTGTCTGTCCATCTGTTTCAGGATGAAAAGAAGTTGAAAGATCTCTTGATATCTTGAGCTGCTGACATAATTGAGTCCAAAGTGATGAAACAAATAAAGATCCTCCATCACTAAGAACACTGGATAGAAGACCATGTTTGGAAAAGACATGGTTAATGAAGCTTTGAGCTAAGTCAAGCAAAGTAATCGGTCCATGAGCTGGAATGGAGATTGCCATTTTTGACAACCTGTCCACAACTACTAAAATTGAATCAAAGCTGTTTGACAAGGCCAATTGAGTTAAAAATTCCAAGAACCAGATTGAATTTGAAGAGGCTTGAGTAATCCAAACTTCTCATGATGAATGTTCTTGTTTCTTGAACATTTCTGACATGAGGACACATAGTCCTTAATAAATTGATTCATTCGAGCCCAATAAAAACCCTCTTGATGAGCTTGAGGGTCTTCTCCTGGCCAGGATGGCCAGCCAACAGTGAGTCATGACGCTTTTGAAGAATATTCAGTTGGATTTCTTCATTTCTTGGGACTATAACTCTATCATTGAATAACAAGAATTTGGCTTGAGGTTCAAGAGAATAAAATGAAACTGATTAACCTCTTGCTAATTGCTTGAGTATTTCTTTATTGTATGTGCCTTGCATACTTATTTTTGGATCTGGTCAGCTAAATCTGAGAATATTTCAGCCTTGATTGAGAAGAATCTTTACTCTTGAACTCTATCTTGCTTGATTACTTGATGAATATTTTGACAATTTTTGCTGATGAAGTCCACCCCCCTCTCTGGGTACATGTTGTCCCAATGTAACAAGGCATCTGGTAAAGTGGCCAGCCTGCCTGGGCAGTAAGTAATAGTGAAATGAAACTCAGAAAGAAATTAAGCCCAACAGGCCTGACAACAAGTAAGAACTTTCGAGGACATAAAATACGTAAGGAAAGGGTGGTCTGTCAAGACTTCAAAAGGATTGGAGAGAGAAAGAAGGAAAGCTCTCCAGCACTTGAGAACCCAAACTATGCCAAGCAGTTCCTTGTCATGAATTTCATAGTTAAGCTCAGCTGGGAGACGCTTATGACTATCAAATGCAATGGGATGCTTTCCTGAGCCATTAACCTGACTCAGTACCTCCCCAAGGCATAATCAGAAGCATCAGTCTCTACAATAGTTGGTAGAGACAGATTCAAATGAGAAAGGATAGGACCAGTGGTGAATGCTTCTTTGAGTATTTTAAACTTACTAAGAGATTACCCATTGAAGATAAAAGGAGAGTCTTTGTAAGGCGTGGATATGAAACTTTGATAAAATATCAAGTACTTTTCCTGTCCTCAAAATTTGTATAAGGTAAAATTATTTAAAAATAGTATGAAATAGTATTTTTAAAGAGAAAATATGCCAATTTTATTGGTTTAAGCTTTTTAAGTATAAAACAATAATATAATAAAAATCTATTGCTTTAGAAACAATAAAGATTTATCCAAAGATACTCTACAAGAGATATTTAAGGCTACAAAAGAAATTTCTTCAAGAGCAATTTCAATTGGAATTAATTGAGAAAAGAACTGCAAGAAATTAATCAAAGAAAATAGTCTTTAAAAAGATATTTAAAGAGAAAACATTCCCAAAAGTGACCAGAGTGAATTTGGAAACAAAGTGACAAAGTTAACAGTGATGAAAGATGATTTAATTCACTTTTGGGGTGGTTCAGGGGTAAAAATGATTATAAGAGTTACAAACAATGACTATAATGATTTTTTCACGTGGTTTAATGGTTCAAAATAATTTAAAAAAGTGTGGTTGAAATCTTTTATTGATTGCTTTAACAGTGTTTAAACTAATTATGAAAGGAAACGATTCTAACATGAAGAGGAAAGTGGGGCAAAGAAGACATTCTTTTATAGCCATCAATTTTCTTACTCAAAAAGTGAAATTTACTCTTGTCAGCTGTGAAAAACAGTCTGACAACAGAAAAGCCAATTATGGCATCATTGAACCCTGGTTTAGACCAAAAAAGGGCTGGTTTAAGCCGGGTTTTTGCTATTTTTAGCCATTTGAGACCTTTAAATCAGCCACTACTATAGCAATACCTGGTCTAGAGCCTTAAAAACACGTCAGAATGTGTGTAAGAGGCGTAGAAGGCAGTTAAAACTGTTTTTACTAACATTGTTCTAAATTAAGGGTAGTTTTACCCTCTTGGCAGAAGTTAAAACTACCCTGGTTGGTATCAAAACCTCATCATCAATTGAGTCACAGACCCTGTGACTCAATTCCAGGCCAAAAGTAATGAACCTTTGTGTGAATTTTGACATCCCACGCCAGTTAGAAAGGATTTTGGGGGTCTAGCTCCCCCTTAGAGCTAGAGTGTCTTTTCCCCCCAGAATTAATCTTTCCAATTTTTTTTAATTCCTCATCATGTAATACAATTATAATTTACATATGTAACTCAATTAAATTTTTAATTAAACATCTGTAATAATTGATACCTCATATGTAAATTAAAGCTCACTTATGTAATACATGTGCACATTTTGACATTTCAATTGAGAATACTTCAATTCCTCATAACTTCTAAATTAAACACAAAAACTCAATTTTAACATGGAATTGATGGTTAACACCACATGTGGTGTGAATTGAATGAAGGTTTTGAGAATATTCATACATTTTTACAAAAAATACTAAAAACTTAATTTAAGCTTATTTAGATTTGAGTTACAGAAATTTCATCCAGAGGTGACCCCACTTTATTTTTTTATGAGGAATCCAATGGTGTGATAATTTCTTTATGTTTATTTATTGTATAAAAAGTTATAATATATATTCTATAACTTTTTACCAAAAATATTTTAATTTCATAATTTTTATTAAAAATTCATTTTTACTTAATTTTTACAAGTAAAAATGTATTTTCATAATTTTAAATTTTATTGTAATTTTCTCTTTAAATTATAATTAAATTTTGATTTTTAAATATGAATTTGTATTTATATTTCAATTTTTCTTTTTATAACATAAATAAATATATTTTTTTCACATTTGTATCTTAATTTATCATTTGTGGTCGTTTGGGTATATGAAAATATCTCTAAGGCTCACAGTTTTTTTTGAGAAGGGAAGAGAGAGCAGGGATCTTTGATGAAACAACAATAGAAACTGGCAAATCCAAGGAAAGATTGAAGAGCTTTAATGTTTTTGAGCTGAGGCCAATTAAGAATTTGCTGAACGTTTGAGGAATCCATCTTGGGGCCATCAATTGAAACAACATAGCCCAAGTATTCTACACTTGAGGCATGGAATACACACTTGGAGGCTTTTGAAAACAAATTATTGTCCCTCAGTCTTTGGAGGACAGAGGCCACATCTTTGACATGTTCCTCCTCAGAGCTGAAAAATACCATAATATAATCCAAATAAAGTACAACAAAAATATCCAAGAAATCTGCAAATATATCATTCACAAGAGCCTGGAATGAAGCAGGAGCATTGGTAAGGCCAAATGGTGTAACCAAATACTCATGATTACCATATTTGGTTCTAAAGGCAGTTAAGTGCTCATCCCCCTCTTTGATTCTCAGGAGTTTATATGCACCACACAGATCTATCTTGGAGAAGATAGTGGCACCGTTGAATACGGTAAGAAGCTGGTTCATAGGAGGAACAGGATACCTGTTCTTCATAGTGACAGAATTGAGTTTGCAGTAGTCAACACACAAATGAAGACCTCCATCCTTTTTCTTGACAAAAAGGACAGGTGCTCCTGTTGAGGAGGAGCTTGGCCTTATGAAACCTTTCTCTACATTCTCTGAAATGTAGGTCTGCAGTGTTTCTGACTCTTGATTTGATAGTGAGTAGATAACACCAACTGGAGGTAGAAGACCCTCCAGCTCGATATGATGATCACAGGTGCGAGGTGGAGGAAGTCTCTCTGCTCTCACCTTGGAGAATACATCAAAATATTGGTGATAAGCAGGAGTGATTACCTTCAACACAGTTTCAATTTTTTCTGTCTCTTCCTCCTCATCCCACTGCTCCTCCAGGGAGGCATGAAAAGATAAAGGAGGAAGGTCCATATCCCCTTGAAAGAGATGAAGTAAAGATATAGCAACATCTTCTCCAATATCTTTTATCTCTTTGAAGACCTCATATCTTGATTGAAGTAATGACTGAGATGGCATGATGGAAGGGAAGGTGTCTTTAGCTCACCAACCAGAGCAACACTGCTGACAGCAGTGGCCGAGGCATTACTAGCAGAAGATTTAACACCACTAGAATCCTTATGACTAGAATAATATGTGATCAATTCATTTTTCCAATAAATAATAGGATTAAAATGGTAGAGGAAATCATAGCCCAATATCAGGTCTTCCCCTTGGGTGAATCCATGATAAAAAAGTCCCATTCAAAGCTTGGGAAGG
Organism: Austropuccinia psidii; assembly: GCA_023105745.1. Classification (NCBI taxonomy): domain Eukaryota; kingdom Fungi; phylum Basidiomycota; class Pucciniomycetes; order Pucciniales; family Sphaerophragmiaceae; genus Austropuccinia; species Austropuccinia psidii. Next base: position 30,041,125 of record JALGQZ010000001.1, read on the forward strand.
AAGGCAAGTCAGCTACCCACTTGGTATAATGGGTGATGAGCAAGGCAGGGGATTCATTTGAAGCCAGAATGAAAAGAGGAATCCTTCCAGGGGTCTCTGAAATAGTCAATGAGTACTTGAGAACAAAATTCTTTGCAATAAAAGATTTTGTAGCACCAGAATCAATGAGAATAATATAGGAAATATCAGAGACAGAAGAAAAAATAAGAAAGTTTAAAGATTTCTTGACACTAGTATTCAGAGTGCACAATTGTGCTCTTGAAGGAAATAAGTGAGAACCATTGAACACATCATGACCCCCACTCAGGCTTTTCCCTCCTTGCTAGGGAAGCCTCTTGATGACCCAGGCTTGTTGCAAGGTCTCTTGAAGCATTTTTCAACTGGGTGCTTTCCACCACAATAAGTACATACACCTTCTTTGATCCTCCTATCCTTTTCAGAACCAATTAATTTATTGTCCTTATTAAGCAGAGCAGAATGGGACTTGTCCTTTGAAGCTTCAAATTGATTGACCTTCTTTTTCTTCTCATGGTGAGGCCTTTTTGAAGTTGAGTCTTGAGGAGGCCTTGAAGAATTGGATCCAGTAACAGGAGGCTTACTTTCTTGATGACTACCCTTCCCCTTATGTCTCTCTTGGGATCTGGTATCTAATTACAGCTTAATGTCCATGAGCTCTTGAAGAGTATCAAGATTACCAGGGTAGGAAGCGAACTTATCCAAAAGCCTTGATGCCAGTCCTCTTCTATAGACATTGATATAAGCCCTTTCTCCCCAATCTTCAATTATTGACATTAAACTTCTAAACTCAGCAATGTACAAGGATATGTGACCATCTTCCTTAATCCTCAAATTGTCAGACTCCTAATCAGCTTTTCTAACTTCATTGGGATCACCAAACAGAGTGAATAATTGGGTTTCAAATAAATGCCAATTATTGAGGAGGTAGGAAGGAGCTTCATTGGAAATATTCAAAAGGTAGGGTTCAATCCATTTTCCAGCTCTACCAGTGAGAAAAGAAGTTGAGTACAGAACTTTCTTCCTGTAAGAAAAGGGATTTGCTGATTGATTATGGAAAATTGATTGAAAGGATTAGATAAATCATCTCAATTTATGGGCTTGAGTACCATAAAAAGGATCAGGTGCTTTCAATTATGGAGTCTTGAATGCAGAGGCTTTGGAATTGTACCTGGGGGAAGCTTCTTGAGAGATTTGTCCCATTATAGTAGCCACTTGCTCCATTATCTTGAGGAGACTTGGATCAGATTGGGAGACAAGAGGTTGATTAGTAGGGGCTAGATTAGAACCCAGGGGTACCTCTGGAGCATTTTCCAAAGAATCTGCCACTTCAGTTTCCCCAGAATATTCCTCTTCCACAGAATCCACCCTCTTCATCTCCAACTTCTCCTAGTCTTGCTCTTGCACCTTCAGAAATTCCAGGGTAGCCACCTAAAAGGCCATAGAAAGATCTGGATCTTCTTGATTTCATTTCCCCTCTTCTGGAGGGTTCTTCTCCTTTTATTGGTGGTCCTCTGTCAAAATTTGCCCTCATTTGATGAACTGATGGGGTGTGGTCAAGAGGAACCCTTGCTGTAGGAGTGATAACAGCTGGATTTCTTTGAGATCTAGTAGTCTTGGCTGGAGGGCTATGATGAACTGGAATTATTGAGAAATTAAAAAAAATTGATGATACTTGAGAATAAGTAATAAAAGCTTGACCAAATCAATAATTAATAAAATCTTGATGATCCTGAGGAATAAATCAACAGTCTTGAGGTGAAATAAGATTCAATAAATCGATCAATCAATTCAGTCAATATCAAAAATTAATCAAATATCAATAAATATAGGAGAATTCAACAATCAATCAATCAATCAATGTCTTCAATATAAAATCAAATCTTGAGGAACCAATCAGTCAAATCAATATCTTCAGGATTAAATTCAATATCTTGATGAGTCAAAGTAAATCAATAATCAAAATCAATAAGCTATCTTGAGGATCAAGAATCAGTAAATCAATACAATACAAACATAATCCTGAATTTCTGAATCAATAAACAAATGAATCCCAACTAGTCAATTAACCAATCAATAAAAATCCTTATAAGACCTGAATAAGCAAACAAAAGAGAAATTTTATTTTGGATAGAATTGAGAATGAAATCAGATGGTCAGAAATGATTAAGGAATGAGAAGAATCAATTCTCATATGAATATAATGAATGAGATGAAAATTGATGAGAGAAAAGTCATAATCATAACCATCAAAATTCAGAAAATCACACAAAAGGTCATAATTGATGAATGAGATAAATAAATTTAAATGAATGAAAGAAAGAATAAAATATGAGTTAATTAATTTAATTTCACAGAGGCTCTTCTTAGTGGAGAGGGGCTGGCACTAAGTAAACTTGGACTCACTGCAGAGGGCTCAAGGACAAGATAAGGCAAAACACTTAAGAGTGTAATGAGAGTAACATTGCTAAGAAATACTAATATAAGAAAAGAAGAAACAAAGAATAAGAGTAAGAAATAAAAGAGGCAACCATAAACAAGTCCAACTCCACTGTTTCAACCTGTCAGAAAGAAAGAGGAGGGTTAATAAGGATATGGCCACCACACCTCATACTGAACAGGCAAGAAGAAATGCAAAGACTAAATTCATGCCAAATAAATATAATACCCAAAAAGAAGAGTAAGAGTATTTATAAAATAATAAATCAACTAAATTAATTACCTGGGGAAAAGTCCCCAGGGGAGAGAAAGAGGGGCTGGTATATGTGAGAATCACCAGCCCTGATCCAGACAGAGAGTTTTCATGAGAGGGATTGATGATTTAATTGAATCTTGCCAATACAGGTCCTGTAAAATATGTACAGCAGGAGTGGTAGTGTTGAGTGATCATACAGTTTTAGGATGGTGTATCCAAACTGTATTGGGTAATTCCAACCTGTACAGGTATTGACAGACTGTATGCATGTTTCAGCAAGGAAGTTTTCTGAAGCTGATTGCTGATACACACAGTGGATTGCTGATTTGAGGTGTTTGAGTGGGTGTAAGATTGAATACCCTTACCCCTGACTAGTGTTTGTTGCAGGTACAAGGCAGTTGAAGTTCTTGATCCTGCTTGTACTGAGTTCTTCAATAAGGGAAGAAAGTGTTTCCAAAAATATAACCCCAGGTATTCCAAGTGCCATCATTTCTCTGTTGCAAAGAAGCCTTGTCAATGTACAGGGGTGCGACTTTCCAACATCAGGCGGTACTTATGGAGCAAGAAAGAAGGGCAGTTTGGGTAATAATTTCCAGTCTCCAAGGCCCCTACCCCTGATATTACTTCAGTTTATTCTAACTGTAAGTGTTGTGGTCTTGGTTTGATATGATAATGATATCTTGCTTTAGTGACTGGATCCAGGAAGAGGGATGTGGCATGGTGGACCAATGTTGAAGGGCTTATTCCCAATGGTGGCAGGCCCATTTATTCAATTTTAGAGGTCCCCATTTCCAGGATCAACATCCAAGGTGTGGTGAAATGAATAAGAAGAATTGCTGATTCACCCAGAGATCCAGATTCTGAAGGAAGTGACAAATTAGATGGTGGAGAAGTTGAGGTAGTGAATTCTTCAATTGACCACAACTCAAGCACTCCACCTTCTCAACCTGCTGAAAAGATATTCCAAAGCCAAGTCATAACTAGTACCCCAAGAAATTTTCAACCTGTCCTATCCACCTTTCCATCTTCACTTCCAGGCCTTCCCTGGCTTCACCAATGAAACAATCCCCAATTCCACTTCCCAGACAATCTCCTAGAAATGACGACCTGTGGCAAGTTGCAGCAGAAGAAGAGAGGATTGATTGCTTTTGACATTCCCTTATGCTCAAGTATTTCCAAGAATAGAACGTTAGCCTGTCTGGGTCACCAGAGAGGATCACAATATGGAGAATGAAGGAAAAGATGCTGTGTCCAGGCTGTTTAGAAGAGTTGACAGAAATATTAGGGAGGTGAGCTCTTATGCTAATGATATAATGATTCCTGGTACTTCTTCTGAAGATATGGCTGCTACGTTTGTATGGTAGGAAGATGAGTTGATCAATGATCTTAAAAGAACTTTTGATGACTTGGGTAGAGATGAATAGTGTCATTGTCGTTGTTTATGTTTGGTTTTTCTTCTATCCCCACTCTTATAAGATACTAAAATTGAAAAATAAATGGAGCCCCCCAATAAGTGATATGGGAGGGGATGCTTCTGCTTTATAAAAGGAATAAAAAGAGACAAGAATGATGCAAGTAAATAAAAGAAAGAAAATAAGAATTAAGAAAAAAAGAGAGTAAAGAAAAAGAAACATAAAGAAACTAATTAGGGGTGTCCTTTCTATGGTGAGCTTCTTGATCTTGGCCAGAAATTTTGCTGAAAGATAAAACCAAGCATTTGATGCTCACAGAGTTCCCAAGGTGTTTTTTTACAAGAAGTAGAACCCTCAGTGATGCATACCAGGATATGGAGCTTACTTTCATAACGTCCACTCACCAACAAGAACCATCAAAGATAAGCAAAGCTTTTTCCACCATTGGCTTGATTTAAGGAATTTCTTGAAACATTATAAATGGCATAGTTAAAAAAACTGTCAGGATGATACTATGATAAAGGTATAACTAGGCTAATTACAACTTTAACTGTGTATGTGACACGGTAGAAAATAATTGAAAAAAGATTTATAAGGGTTTTATAATAAAATAAAAGGGTTCTACTATTGAGGAATAGTGGTGGTGAGCGCTATTGAGAACCCTGGGTGCAGGCTTTGTAAGGTTTGACTATGAAACAATAAGTAGAAATTACTAATTTATTACTTATTGTACTCTGAATGTCCTTATAATTAAAATAAATAAGATTAAAATAATAATAATAATAAAGAAATATTATTATTATGGCGTAAAAATATTATATTATTAAATAAATATAATAATATAAATTAATATTATATGAAATTATAATATTATAAATAATATATTAATATAAAATAATTAATATATTATAAAGCTCTTTATTATTGTTACCAACAAATAATAAAGGCGTAAAAAACTGTTTTTTATAAATAAAAAACAATTAATAACAATAATATTACTAATATTAAAGTTATATATTAATATAAATACTATTTATATTAATTAAGAATTATTAAGAGTAATAATAAGAGAGAAATTATTATAATAAGATGAAATAACCTACTTTTAACACTTAAAATAATAATTTTGAGATATTTTACGCCAAAAGAATATAATACAGCTTTTTCAAATTGTATTTACAATAAAAAATAAAGAAAATTACTAAATTTCTTGATTTTACGTGGAAATGAGTTTATAGAGAGATTTATAACAAAAACAATTGAAGAATTGATTTAATCACGTAAAAATAGTGATTAATATTAAGATGGTCTTTGGTCTTTAATAATATAAGAGTTTTATATATAAAGAATAAAGAAATTACCTTTTATTTAATTGATTTAATGTTTTTTATGCGTCTGAGGGGAAAATAGAGTAAAAAGAGCTCTATTTATAGTAAATACCTCCCTCCTAGAGTCCAACAGGCTTCTAGTAGACGTGTACTGATAATATCCACTGGAATTGATCAATATTTTAAGGTTTGAGGGTGATTACATCATGATCAAACCATATTACACCATTATTACACCATTATTTAGAGTTATCACTATAACTCTAAGTTTGATGACATCAGAGGCTTGGCAGAACCCCAAATTTCGTGGATTTTATTAGTTTTAATCATAAACTAATAGTATTCACCAATTTTATCACTCTTAAGACTGTTAAACTTAATTTAAGGTTACAGTATGTGATCATAACAGCTCAATTTAAGCTCAAACTTTGATCCTCAATAACGTTTAAGGCTTTCACGCTACAGAAATTCGGAGAGTGAATTCTGATAGCCTGACATAACCTTATTATGCTACCAAGAGCTTTTCATTACATCATCAAAACTCTAATTTTGATGATTTTTCTTGTAACTCATCTTTTCTGTCGAAATTCAATATTTTAAACTTCAAACCTTGATTTCAGGGGGTTATACCCTGAATTTAATAATAAAAATTACGTCATTCTTCTCGAATAAACTAGTAGAATCCAACTGTATACTTTTTTTTAAGTTTGGACTACTTTCACAACAAAGTGGTCAACAGCTCTGTTGATTTTTATCAATATTTCCTCATACGTCTTAACCTTGTTTATAATTTGCAAAATAAAGTTCATATCTGTGTTCTTAAAGTAATTACGTGGTAACTTTATTTTTGGTTCATCATTCTAGCATGTATAGTTTAGAAGATATTAGCTATGATCCCTGAATATATGCGTTGACCAAAAAAGTGCATATATTCAGGATAATTCCTTAAGTATTGATTTTGGGAATTAGCTTATTAATTGTTTTATATGTGGATTTTTGTGGGAAATCCACTGGTACAATTTATTTTACATGTTGTTTCATTAGTTTCTGAGATAAGTAAGGCTTTATGGTTTTTATAAGGTATTATACCTTATAATTCCTTAAATATTGACTTTACAGATATGCCATAAAAGTGGTATATGTGTATTTTTCATGGGGAATCCAATGGTATAATTTATTTTACATGTTGATTCATTGGTTTTTAAGTTAAACCAATTTTTATACCAATTGATGGTATTTTTTGTATATTTAAGTAATTATTCTTAGTGTATATTTATTCTAAGTAATTTTAGTATAATTATATTAAAGTTATAATTTTTTGTGACCTTATTGGGTATGTGGTCATATCTCAAAGGCTCACATTCCCTACCACCAAAAAAGATTGTACCACAATCTGATATGTGTGATTAGGGTATCATCCACTGTCCTACCTCTTCATTAGACTTTGTTAGTCTTGAAGCTCAATAATGATTAACTTTTCTATTTTTCAGGCTTTCTTTCATGTCTGAACCTTCTTAGTAGTTTATCAGCATTTGTTATATCTTTTTCAAGTAGCCATTCATCTTCTTGAGTTGAATTTCTATACCTTACAAGGTATTCCCTTTCTTTTTTGTTTCTTGTCCTTCTTTCTTTAAGGACTTTTACTATTTTCTTTTCTTCTCCTTCTTCCAAGGGTGGAATTTCAAGTGGGGGTTTATTTCTTAGTGGAAATAACTCCTTGTCACTTGAACTGTAAGGCTTTATTAGACTTACAGGGAAAGTTGGGTGCTTGTTCATCAGTTCACCTGTGAGTTCTAATTGCACAGCATTGGGTCCATGAAGTGCTTTTATCATAAATGGTCCTGCAAAGGAATCTTTCAATTTCTTTGGGCCTTTTATGTTATTGAAATTAAGGGTTGATACTAAAACCAAGTCCCCTATTTTGAAATCAGGTGGCTTATGACTTTTATCCCATCTTTCTTTTGCATATTTAAAAGAATCTTGCATGCATCTGTTTGCATGGTGTCTTGCTTTGTCAAGCATTATCTTGAAACTGCTTGCTGTTGGATGTATATCCACTAAGTCCTTTTTGAGGGTATCATAGGGAAGTCTTGCATTCCAACCTTTCTCTAGCATTGCTGGTGTTTTGCCAGTAGAAGAATGGATTGATGTCTTATATGCCAGTTCAAGTGCTGGTATTAGTGTACGCCAATAATGGGTAAAACCATCAGAATCTTTGAATTCTAGCCCATAAGCACAGAATCTTCTGATCATATCCTCTAGGGTCTGTATCATTCTTTCTGCTAGACCATCAGTTTCAGGATGATAAGCTGTTGAGAATGATAACTTTGTCCCAAACAAGTTGTAGATATTTGTCCATAATGCTGAAGTGAACTTTGGGTCTCTGTCACTTATAATATTTTGGAATAAGCCTGTGTGGCTAATGACTTTATTCCATATCATTATGGCTGTATCCATAGCTGTGTCATCTTTATGACATGGTAAGAACATGGGATTTTTACTGTACCTGTCAACTAATACTAGGCATGCATTATAACTCCTGTCTCCTCCTGGAGGTAAGGCTGTTACCCAATCCATATGAACTATTTCCCATGGGGATTTTGGTTCTTGGATTTGGATCATCATTCCAAATTTCTTTCCTGTGGCTCTGTTGGCTTTTTGACATCTGTCACAGGTTTGGCAGTACTCTGCAACATCTTTCTTCCAATTTGGCCACCAAGAGCAGGTTTTCACCCTCTCTAGTGTCCTATCTTCTGAGAGATGTCCAGATGCAACACTATCATGACACTCATGTAAAATAGTGTTTATTAGTGTTCTGTCTGTTAAGGCCATAACACATGTGTGTTTTGTTCTATGGTAAAGGATTCCATCAAGGAGGTGAAATCTTCCTTCATCATATGCCTTTTTCCATATTTCATCTAGTTTTGATGAAAGTGATGGATCTTTGCAGTCTTTCATTAGAAGTTGGCTTAAGATATGGCAATTTTTGTCTGTCTTATAGCTTTCTTTAACTTGGTTAAAGAATTCTGTGCCAATGTCTGTAACACATATTCCTTCTATATGGTGCTCCTCTTGTGGTACCCATGCTGGATTGTCAGGGGTATTTGCTAGAGCCCATCTACTAAGACCATCTGCATTTTTATGAATATTCCCAGATTTATGAACAATAGTCATATTTCCTCTATATTCTTGGATAGCAATTTGCCATCTCAGCATATGTCTATTTGGAGTCTTCATATTTAATAATGATTTCACAGCATTACAGTCTGTGATTACATCAAATACTGTGCCATCCAAATAATAATGCAGTTTTTCTAAAGCCCATACTAGGCATAAGCATTCCATTTGGCTTGCTCCATACCTTGCTTCTGTTGGCTTTATCTGCCTTGAAATGAAACAAATTGGTCCTTCCACTGGTTTGTCATTGATAATTTGTGTTTGGTGAAGTGCAGCACCTAGTCCTTCTCCACAAGCATCAATGTACAGTTTGAAGGGTAGTTTCCAATCTGGCATCAGAAGAAATGGGGCATTTGTTAAGGAATTTTTCAATTCTTCATATGCCTTGACTCTTTCTTCTGTCATCTCATAGACTGTTTGTTGGTCACATAGCTTATACAAGGATTTAGCAATCTTTGCAAAGTCCTTTATATGCTGTCTATAGTAACCAGCAAATCCTAGAAATGATTGCATTTCTTTTTTGGTTTGAGGTATTGGCTTAAGTAGTACTGCTGCTACTTTATTTTTGTCTATTCCTAGACTAAGGCCAGATACTACATGTCCTAGTGCCTTTAATTCACTGTATGCAAAATGACATTTTTTCAAGGAAATTTTCATATTTACTTGGACTATTTTCTGTAATACCCTTTCTAGTCTTGTAAGGTGACTTTCCCAAGTTTCTGAGCAAACTATGATATCATCAATATAGATAATCAACCATCCTTCTGATAATTCTTCAGGGAATATTGTATTCATCATTCTTTGATAATGGGAAGGTGCATTTTTTATTCCAAATGGCATTCTTAAGTATTCAAAAATTCCACAATGGACTATTATTCTTAGTAATTTCTTGGCATTGTCTGTTAAGACATTTTGATGAAAACCCTTCAGAGCATCCATAGCTGTGATGAACTTAGCTTGTGACAATTGGGTTAATGTCTCGTGGATTCTGGGTATTGGATATCTGTCTGGAATGGTATAGGTATTCAGGGCTCTGAAGTCTCCTACCATCCTTGATTTTCCATTATGCCAAGTTATAATGACAGGTGTAGTAACTTCTACTTGTTCATTATGTCCAACCTTTCTTAATACTCCAAGGTCCATTAATTCTTTAATGTGCACTTCTAAGGCTTCTCTAGCTCTTGGACTGGCTGGATAAGCAGGTCTTCTTAATAAAGGTGGGTAAGGTTTTTCTACATTAAGAATTATATCCACTTCATGTCCAATTATGGCACCTAGTGGCTCTTTGTCAGTTGCAAAGGCATTTTTATACTTAAATAAGAGATCAATCAATTTTTCTTTCATTTTTTCTGTTAATTCTTGATTGAATTCTGCCTCTATGAGTTGTTCAGATATAAAAAGTTCCTTTTCTGGAATTTTTTCTTCATTCTTAATAGCTGTGATTTGTTTTTTGTTATTTAAGAATCCAAACTTTTGTCTTTTGTTATCTCCTATGGTAAAATATCTATCCTTTTGGTTGGAGATATCTATACCATAGATTGATAAGTAGTCATTCCCAAGTATGAAATGATTACTAGTACAGTTGTCCATTACTACAAACTCTACTTTAATTCTGACACATTGTGAGGGATGAGGAAAAATTAGTGTTAAATCAATTATTCCAAGGGGCTTCATGCTCTCACTTGCACTACTAAATTTGACACCTTGTATTGGCATAAGTTTTTCTTGCCAGTCTGGGACAATGGTTTTTAAATAACTTTTGCCAACACAAGTGCAATATGCTCCTGTATCCAAGTTAACCTTTCCTTCTTGGTTATCAACCATAACAATACTAATACTTGATTTTCCAGCTGTATATCCCATTACTCTTGCAGGTTTGGTTCTATACATTTTGGCATCTTGTATGTTTGTCAGATTTGTGTCAGATGTTCCAACTTGTGGCAAGTTTGAATTAACATCCAGTACTTCATAAATTATATCAATATTATTAATTTGTGCATTAATTATATTGATTTCATCACTTTCAGAGCTTTCTGACTCTTCTGTCTCTTTTTCAGAGTCAGATTCCTCTTCTTTGTCATTGTGGTTTTCTGTTTCCACAATTTCATTAATCTTTGCTTTTTTAAGGCAATTATTGGCTAAGTGTCCAATACCTCCACATTTATGGCATTTTCTTTGCTCATTATTGTTGGATGTATTGGGCTTAAAGGATTCCTTTGACTTATCTTTTTTGATAAATGGTTTATTTGGGCTTTTAATGTCCAATTTTTTCCAAGTCCTGCCAATTTTTGTTCTTGTCACTATATCCTCTAGTGCATTTATATACTCTTCTGTGGAGCATGGTTTTATACACCTGCTTCTTAGGGCATGTTCTAGTTCCCCTCCACATTTTTTAAGTATTTTCATATGCACCATTTTCTGTGACATTTCTGGGTACAGTGCATTAAGCCTTTCAACTTGTTTTAAGAACCAAGTTAAAGGTTTATCTTTCTCTGGGTCAAAGAAAGAGTTTTCAAATGCATTTTCTATCTTATACCTCCAGGCATCATTTGCCCACTTGGTGATTATTTCTTGTTTCCACCAAGACCAGGTATTTTTACCATTTGTTTGTCTTATGCCATAATACCATCTTTTTGCAGATTTCTCAAACAATGAATTTAATCTTGCAGTGATTAATTCATCTGGTATGGCATAGTCTTCTTGTAACATGTCAATTGTTTTAATAAATGACATGTGGTCATATTCACCTTCTCCTGTGAATGTTGGCCATTCCTTCAATTGAGGTGCTTCCTTCATTAATACTTGGTTATTGTCTTGGTGACTCAAGTCTGTTATGAAAGGATTTGACAATTCCTCTTTTGTTTTAACAGGGCTTCTTATATGAGAAAATGGTGTTGATAACTTTGGCATATTTAAATTAGCCTCATTAATTTTATCCATTTTTTCTGTAATAAGCCTTATTTCACTTTGAATATCATCTTTCAGATGCATTCTTGCTTCATCACGTTTTTCCACATGGTCCAAAAGTAATTTTTGGTGTGATGAAGTCTTTTCTTCAAATCTTTCTACAGAAATACTTAATTTATTTAATTTTTCTGTAAGATTGTCAATACTCACATCATAATTGATTGTCAAAGTCTTGTCTTTGATATCCTTTATGTATTTATACAATTCTTGTTGTCCTTGTATTAATTTTTGAGTATTGTCAATTAAATTCTTTGGTTTATTATTTTCAACAATAAACTTAATGTTGTCAATTTCTTTTTTGTTTTGCACCACAATTTTTGTTAAAGAAGATAAATTGTTATTTATTTCTTGTAGTGATAATAAACTATTTTTAATTTCTTTTAGAGGTAATATACTATTTTTAATTTCTGTTAAAGTATTTACAACATCTTTGGACAAGGTTATTTCTTTGGGAAATGAGGTTGTCTCATTCTTTGCTCTTCCTTGTCCTTGAATTCCATCAAGGTTCTGGCCATGTTGAAAACATTGTCCATGGCATCCTTTTGGATTCTTGGGATTCTGTAACTTGGGGAATATGGTTTCCTCCAATGCTTTTTCTTGTTCTTCTTCCCTTCTTGGGGAAGTGGGTTGGCTTGAGGCTTGCTGGTAGAAGCTACTGGGGCTTCTTCCTTGGTTGCCTCCCTCTTTTTGGCATGATAATCCTTGATTTTTTTGATTTGAGGTTTGGATGACAGTGGATTCCATCCATTGGAGTATTTCACTATCTCCTCCTCTTTGAGGAACTTTTTCAGGATGTGCCAGGAGTTCATCACTCCTTGGTGTATTTGAGGCAGCATTTCCCAGTCTTTGTCCTTGTACACTGTGCAATACTGCTTGTACTGGCTCATGTAGATGTCTATTTGAGCCCTCTGAATGTGATTTGTACCTGTTTGAGTTACTCATACTTAGTTCCAATTCAGGCTCAGATATCATGGGCATTTCTGGGACTTGCCTTTGGGATAAGGCACTTCCTTGTGTGGATTCTGTTCCACTGGGGATATTGCGCTTTCTTTTCCCTTTTGAGGGATCAATTCTACTTCTGAGTCCAGCTCCATCTGATTGGATGGAGTATTGGGAACCTCTTCTGGTAGTCATAATTTAAAGAATAAGAAAAAATAAAAGTATTTTAGAATAAAATTCTTTTATGGCAATTTAAAAAGAGGTGCTCACCTTCAGAGTCTTGAATGGTGGGCCCTGGAAAGTCTAATTTCTTAGCTTTCTTTCTTTTGGTGATAACTGGTGTTGGAGAACTTTGACAAGTTTCTTCCACCAATCTCTCAACAGTAGCTTGGTTGTCTTCTGTTGGGTTATCTTCAAACACTAAAAAAGACAAATAAATATAAGTCTTTTTATAATAAGTGTTATTTTTGGCAAGATATGGCAATTTTCCACGTAGAAATTGCTTTTATATCTTTGAAAAATTGAAATAAATAAAGAAATGAATAAAAATAACTTTTTTATTGGTTTTTAATATTTTTTGATATTTTTTATATATTTTTTTATTTTTATTTTTTAAAGAATAAAATAAAAAATGAATATGATTCTTATAAAATTAAATTATAATAAAAATTATTTTTAATTTATAAAATATCTCTTTTAATCACTAGAGTCACTCAAAGAAAGTTCTTGCAAGTCTAAGGATGTGAAAAACCACGTGTAAGACAGTACAATTGCTTTCCAAATGCCTCAATAGCTTTTAAAATCAATAAAATATAAAATTATTATATAATTTTTATGATTATAAATATAATTTATTATTGGATAAACCCAAATAGGATCTTTTTAAAGGTCTTTTAAGTAAATATCACGGCCAGGCCCCCAAATGTAAGGTTTGACTATGAAACAATAAGTAAAAATTACTAATTTATTACTTATTGTACTCTGAATGTCCTTATAATTAAAATAAATAAGATTAAAATAATAATAATAATAAAGAAATATTATTATTATGGCGTAAAAATATTATATTATTAAATAAATATAATAATATAAATTAATATTATATGAAATTATAATATTATAAATAATATATTAATATAAAATAATTAATATATTATAAAGCTCTTTATTATTGTTACCAACAAATAATAAAGGCGTAAAAAACTGTTTTTTATAAATAAAAAACAATTAATAACAATAATATTACTAATATTAAAGTTATATATTAATATAAATACTATTTATATTAATTAAGAATTATTAAGAGTAATAATAAGAGAGAAATTATTATAATAAGATGAAATAACCTACTTTTAACACTTAAAATAATAATTTTGAGATATTTTACGCCAAAAGAATATAATACAGCTTTTTCAAATTGTATTTACAATAAAAAATAAAGAAAATTACTAAATTTCTTGATTTTACGTGGAAATGAGTTTATAGAGAGATTTATAACAAAAACAATTAAAGAATTGATTTAATCACGTAAAAATAGTGATTAATATTAAGATGGTCTTTGGTCTTTAATAATATAAGAGTTTTATATATAAAGAATAAAGAAATTACCTTTTATTTAATTGATTTAATGTTTTTTATGCGTCTGAGGGGAAAATAGAGTAAAAAGAGCTCTATTTATAGTAAATACCTCCCTCCTAGAGTCCAACAGGCTTCTAGTAGACGTGTACTGATAATATCCACTGGAATTGATCAATATTTTAAGGTTTGAGGGTGATTACATCATGATCAAACCATATTACATCATTATTACACCATTATTTAGAGTTATCACTATAACTCTAAGTTTGATGACATCAGAGGCTTGGCAGAACCCCAAATTTCGTGGATTTTATTAGTTTTAATCATAAACTAATAGTATTCACCAATTTTATCACTCTTAAGACTGTTAAACTTAATTTAAGGTTACAGTATGTGATCATAACAGCTCAATTTAAGCTCAAACTTTGATCCTCAATAACTTATAAGGTTTTCACGCTACAGCAATTCAGAGAGTTAATTCTGATAGCCTGACATAACCTCATTATGCTGCCAAGAGCTTTTCATTACATCATCAAAACTCTAATTTTGATGATTTTTCTTGTAACTCATCTTTTCTGTCGAAATTCAATATTTTAAACTTCAAACCTTGATTTCAGGGGGTTATACCCTGAATTTAATAATACAAATGACGTCATTCTTCTCGAATAAACTAGTAGAATCCAACTGTATACTTTTTTAAGTTTGGACTACTTTCACAACAAAGTGGTCAACAGCTCTGTTGATTTTTATCAATATTTCCTCATAAGTCTTAACCTTGTTTATAATTTGCAAAATAAAGTTCATATCTGTGTTCTTACAGTAATTATGTGGTAACTTTATTTTTGGTTCATCATTCTAGCATGTATAGTTTAGAAGATATTAGCTATGATCCCTAAATATATGCGTTGACCAAAAAAGTGCATATATTCAGGATAATTCCTTAAGTATTGATTTTGGGAATTAGCTTATTAATTGTTTTATATGTGAATTTTCGTGGGGAATCTACTGGTACAATTTATTTCACATGTTGTTTCATTAGTTTCTGAGATAAGTAAGGTTTTATGGTTTTTATAAGGTATTATACCTTATAATTCCTTAAATATTGACTTTACAGATATGCCATAAAAGTGGTATATGTGTATTTTTCCATGGGGAATCCAATGGTATAATTTATTTTACATGTTGATTCATTGGTTTTTAAGTTAAACCAATTTTTATACCAATTTATGGTATTTTTTGTATATTTAAGTAATTATTCTTAGTGTATATTTATTCTAAGTAATTTTAGTATAATTATATTAAAGTTATAATTTTTTGTGACCTTATTGGGTATGTGGTCATATCTCAAAGGCTCACAGGCTTTATCTGTTGGATTACAATAATAGAGTCTACAATAATTAAGATTATAATTATACCTGATTATTAACCAAGAGTAAAACTGTTTTTGACAGTTTACTACGTAGGTTATTCAAGAGCAGGATGAGGAAAGGTTTTTGGCTGTAAAAAGCCCTCCTTTTATCCTGAAATTGAGGTGGAAAGGCTGCTAGACCTTTCCACGTAGAGGAAGTGAAGATTTTTCACTCTCCAGGACTGGCTTGTGGTTTGCAAACAGCCTGTATACCCTGTATTGGGCTCAGATGTGGTTTTGAAACCACATCTGGGCAGTTTTCACCAATACAGGGTGAAAATTTTCATCTGGGGACCTCACAGCCTGATTCTGACGTGTATGACGCGTAGAATGCTTTACAGAAGCTGTATGGGACCCCAGTATTGACTGACATATGAGGTATTGAAGTAAAAACATGCTTCTTCGTCTATTTGACACCTCATATTCATGATTATGGGGTGTTATCCCATGGTAAGGCTGTATATGACAGCAGGTGGGATTTTGACCTTAAAATGGTCATAACTCTGTCAGTTTTTGAGATATCAAGCTCAAAGTTGGTTCATTGAATAGCTCTATATGAGCTCTACACAATGGTACCCAACTTGATCATTAAATATGACAAAGTTATCCCATGTACAAGTATTTTTGTACATTGGCGTGGTTTGGGCAAAAAGCTGTATTGAGCTTGTTTGGCCAATAACTTCTGTTGTAGTTAAGTTATGAGGAAATGGATGGCACCATCAGATAGCCCTGATTGTGCTCTTTCCAAAAAGACCCCACTTTAAGTATCTCACACTAAAACTGTAAAAGTTAGATGAGAGGTGAATGTTTTGTTCACCCTTATTTGGTCTGAATTTGACCATAACTCAAGTAATACTGGTGCTAGCTCAGTTTGGCTGGTACCATTGGATAGCCCTGGCTTAGAGCTTCATTTTGAGTACCCATTTGATGGGGTTAAGCCTCTCCTTCTAGGTTTTAGATGAGAGGTGAAAATTAAGGTTTATGCTCAGCAATAACTTTGAGCAGGAATAACTTTGTTATTTCTTGTCCTATGGTGATGGGACTTATATTTTCAGAAAGGGGTGAGTTTCCTCTTTCTTTTGATACCTTCTGAGCTAATTTGGCTCAGTTCCATGTTTTGGTGGTATCTTGGCTATACCATTGGTTTATGGTATTTTGGCTGTCATGCTTGTGCTCTGGTTTTGAGTCACAGGCTGACATACCCTCCCTCTAAAAAAGGCTCATCCTTGATGAGACTGTTCAGTCCTCCTAGAGGCTCTGAATCTCCTTAAATGAAGGTTCCCATCTGGTATGGCATCCTCTGCCAACCATTTGTCTTTGTCAGCTGTCTGGTTCTTGAATCTGACTAGATATTGTCTCTGATCTTTCCCATTAAGTCTGATTTTTCTGGCCCTGATGATTTTACTCACAGGTCCAGGAGAGTCTTCTACTTCCACTATTTCTGGTGGAGTGGTGTTCTTCTTCCTTGAGGGGAATTTATCCTCCTCTGTTTGGAAGTATGGTTTCACCAGGCTCACTGGGAAGACTGGGTGTTTCCTAGAAAATTCCTCAGTGAGCTTGACCTCTACTGCATTCTTCCCTATCAACTTAATGATAGTGAAGGGCCCTACAAATGAGTCTCTCATTTTCTTGGGTCCTTTGAGATTGTTAAAGTTCAGTGTAGACACTAACACCTGGTCCCCTTCCTTGAAGTCAGGTTCCATATGTGATTTGTCCCACCTTTGCTTATTATACTCTTTGGCCTCAGCTATGCATTTGGCAGCAGTATCACAGGCTTTCTTCCACATATCATGGAAGTCTTTGGCTGTGGGGTGGATGGTCAGAAGGTTTTTCTTCAAGTGATCCACAGGTAACATGGGATTCCACCCTTTCTCTACCAGTGCAGGTGTTTTTCCTGTAGTAGAGTGTTGGCTTATGTTATAAGCCAGTTGGACTGCTGGTAAGAGGGTGACCCAATCATGGGTATATCCCTCATGGTCCTTGTATTCCATGCCATAGGCACAGAACCTCCTGAGGATGTCCTCCATTGTTTGGATCATCCTCTCAGCTAGGCCATCTGTTTGTGGATGGTAAGCTGTGGAAAAAGCAAGCTTGGTGCCTAGCATGTCATATAAATTGGTCCAAAATCCAGATGTGAATTTTGGGTCCCTATCACTAATTATGATCTTAGGGACTCCACAGGTGGATATGATGTTATTCCAAAATAACAGAGCAGTGTCCATGGCTGTGTCCTCTTTATGGCATGGTAGACATCTCATGCTCTTGCTGAACCTATCAACTATGATTAGGCAGGCATTGTAGTTTTCTTTGCCTCCTGGGACAAGTCCTGTGACCCAGTCCATGTTGATGGTTTCCCATGGGTGTTTGGGTTCTTCTATGTGTTGAAGTAACCCATATTTCTTCCCATGTTTTCTATTTGCCTTTTGGCATCTTTCACAAGTGTTGATGTATTCACTCAACTCTTGCTCCCACTTGGGCCACCAAGCTGTGCTTGCTACCCTCTCTTTAGTCCTGTCCTCACTCATGTGTCCCATATAGGGGCAATCATGGCATTCCTGCAGGATTAAAGAGATGTGGTTTCTGTCTATCACTGTGAGTGCACTGGTGTGCTTTTCTCTGTGATAAATCAGGCCATCTATAAGGAAGAATTTATTGTCCTTATAGGCCCTCAACCAGGGTTCCTCCAGCTGGGTTTCCAGTTCTGGGCTCCTGTATTTTTGTTGAAGGAGTTGGAGTAGTATGCTACACTGTTTGTGTTTAGCATAAGATTTCAGTACTGCATTGAAAAATTCATTGTGCAGTTCTGAGGAACTTATTCCCAGTATGGGGGTTTCTGTCCCTTCTGAATCAGTGTTTCCACTGTCAAGGGTACCACTCCCTGGTGCCCATTCAGAGAATCTGAAGTTTTTCTTCCTATTTATTTCCATAAAATGGATAGGAATTTTTGCAGCAACTTCAGGGTCATAAGCTGGATTACTTTTGACATTGTCCAGTGGCCATCTGCTAAGGCCATCTGCATTGGTATGGCTTTTACCTTCCTTGTATATGATGGTCATGTTCCCTCTATACTCCTGGATGGCTATTTGCCATCTCAACATGTGTCTATTGGTAGTCTTCATGTTTAGTAAAGACTTCAAGGCTGTGCAGTCTGTGTAGACTTCAAAGACTGCACCCTCCAAATAATAATGGAGTTTTTCGAGAGCCCAGACTAGACATAGACATTCTGTCTGGGTGGCCCCATACCTGGCTTCTGAATCTTTCAGCTGCCTGGAGATGTAACATATTACACCTTCTCTTGGTTCACCATCCACAATTTGTCTTTGGTGAAGGGCTGCTCCTAGGCCTTGACTGCATGCTGCATCTATATATAACTTGAATGGTAGTTCAAAGTCAGGTAAGATAAGCACAGGTGCATTAGTGAGTTCATATTTGATCCTCTCATATGCATCCCTTCTTTCCTTGGTAATTTCAAAAACTACATCCTTTGAGCATAACTTGTATAAACTACTAGTTATGTGGGCAAAGTTTTTGATGTGGTTTCTATAGTAGCTGGCAAACCCAAGGAAAGATTGCATCTCTTTGATGTTCTTTGGTACTGGCTTTTGCAGTACTGCTGCTACTTTGTTCTGGTCAATTGCCAGACTAAGGCCTGAGACTTTATGTCCTAGAGCTAGTAGCTCTTGTTGGCCAAAATTACACTTTTTAAGTGAAATTTTCCGATTGATGGGTGTGCATTTACTTAGCACTCTGTCTATGTATTGTACATGGTCTTCCCATGTCTCTGAGTATATAATGATATCATCAATATATACTACCATCCAGCCTTCCATTATTTCTTCTTGAAATATGGTGTCCATCATCCTTTGGAAGTGGGCTGGTGCATTCTTGATGCCAAATGGCATCCTGGTGTACTCATATATGCCCATATGGCATATAATTCTGAGTAATTTCATGGAGTTTGGTTTAACTCCATTTTGGTGGAAGCCCTTCATACAATCCATCTTGGTTATGTATTTGGCTTTGGCCAATTTATCCAAGGCATGAGGTATCCTTGGTATAGGATACCTGTCTGCTTTTGTGTAGTTGCTCAGGGCTTTGAAGTCTCCACACAATCTAGACTTGCCATCATGCCAGGTGATCAGGACAGGAGTGGTGATTTCCACTATTTCATTGTGTCCAATCTTCCTGATGACATCCATGTCCAGGAGTTCATTGATGTGTTTCTCAATCTCTTTCCTGGTCTCCAGACTTGCTGGGTAAGGAGGTCTCCTTAACATGGGTGGGTAAGGCCTTTCCACATCCAGATATAGTTCTATATCATGGCCTTTGATCTTGCCTAATGGTTCTTCACCAATGGCAAATGCTGGTCTATTCTTCCTCAGCATCTTTAGGAAACTTAGCTTTTGTTTACTGGTGAGGGCAGTGCTAAACTGTCCCTCTCTGAATTCTTTCAGAAGTTCTTCCAGTGGGTCCTGAGAAGATATCTGGTATATATCAAGAGAAAATTTCCTTTCCTTGTTAGTACCAATCGTAATATGCCTATTTTTACTATTGTAAATATCTATGCCATACATCCTCTGGTAATCTGTTCCCAGTAAAAACCCTTGGATGTGGGCATCTTCAAGCACTACAAACTCTGGGTTGAGTCTGATATTACCTTTTCTGTGGGGTATAATTATCTCTTTGATAATTGTCCCAATAGAGGTCATCTTTCCAGACGCACTCTTAAAGTTCTTTGCCCTGGTGGGAAAGAGTTCTTTTTCCCAGTTTGGGAAGTGGTTATCCAGATAATTTCTGGCCACTATGGAGCAGTGTGCTCCACTGTGAATGATCAGTGGATGCTGAGCATTGTCAATACATACAGTCATTTTTGTGGCTGTTCCATGTATATATGCCATTCCTTTGGTTGGTGTAACCAGGAATGTTTGTGCATCTTGTGTATGTTTACACAAGTTCTTGTTTGCAGTGTCTTGTGGCATGCCTGCTTCCAACTGTATATCCTGGATTTCTAGTGGGGTTTCCTCTTGGTATTCCACTAGAAATTCCTCTCTTGGGTCTTGATCCTCATCAGATGGTTCTCTAATGGCATCACCCATAGAGTCTGATTCAGAATCCTCTGTTGGAGGTTCTTCTTCAGGGACTTTTTCTATAGCATAGACTTTCTTCTTTGCTTTTGGACAGTTGTTGGCATAGTGGTCTGTTGAACCACAATTGTGACAAGAATTCTTCTTCTTTGCCACTTCTGCCACTTTTTCTCTGGGTTTGTCTTTAAACTCCACCCTGAAAGGTTGTTTCTCTTTGAAACTACTGCTTCTATATGGGGTGAATTTCCCTATATTAGTCCTTTTCCTTATGTCTTGTAAGGTATTGGCTATATCATCTGGAGTGCAATTTTGGTTGCATCTGCACTTTACTGCATGCTCTAGTTCTCCTGGCAGTTGTGTCAGAAGTTTATGATTCCTCATTTGAATGTTCATTTGAGGATCAATGGCTTTAAGTCTTTTAGACTGTCTAAGACACCACTCATATGGATCTTTGTCCACAGAGTATTTGTCATTTTCAAATGACATGGTCTTTTGCCATATCCAAGTTCCATTACTGTACTTTTGGATTATTTGACTCTTCCACCATGGCCAATTTCTTCTGCCATAGATTTCTTTCATTTCAGTGTACCATATACTTGCATGACCTTTAAATGCAGTATTCAGTCTAGCAGTAATCCAGTAATCTGGTATGCTTGGTACATCAATGAAGAGTCCATCAATATAATCTATGAGTTCCATATGATCATATTCTCCTGATCCAGAGAATTTGGGCCAGCTTGAGGCCTCAGGAAGCTGTTTCAAGGCTTCCTTCTCTGAATAAGACATGCCATCTCCATCCTGGTATTGTGATGGAGATCTTGCCTTATTCAACAACATGGCATCTGGTTTGATGTCATCTGGTTGATATGGATTCTCCATAGCTTGGCCTTGTGGTTGGGGCTTTAAGCTATGGTAGGCATCAAACAATTTGTTGATGTCTTGGTTCAGACACTCCCTGTCCCTGCTACTATGGTGTTGTTCTTCAGAGACTTGGTTCAGTCTCTTGTTGGTTTCTTCAGAGGCTTTGCTCAGTTGAGCATATCCTTCCTGAAGGTTTTTAACTATCTGCTCCAATGAGGCTTGAGTTTTTCTCATCCTCTCTTGGGCAGCTGCAAATTCTGTAGCCTGCTTTGCAGATTGCTCAGCATATTGGGACATTTGTAACCACAGTGTGTCACTGTTGATGTTACTCTCAGATGTGATAATGTTATTTTCAGTCTGAGTGGGGGTAATGTTTCTATTACTAGGACTACTGATTCTAGAGTGGTTTACAACTACTTCTGGTTCTTGTGTACTTCTTTTACCAAATCTAACAGCTTCTGGATCATGGGGTCTGACTCTTTCCTCCTCTGGTTGAAGGAGGCTTTGTTTTTGCCCTTGTTGCCTTGTCTTCTCCTGGAAACTTCCTGGAATTGTGAAGAATGGTGACTCTTGGCCACTGATCTGCTGGTTTCTGAATGGTGTGAAGCCACTGGAGAGCTGATTTGGCATGCTCCTTGTGAACCTGAAGGAATCTGAGTAGGCCCTGTCTGGGTTAACTGTTCTTCTATAGCTTGGATAGTGGCTTGATTCTCCCTTATCCTCTGTGCCCTTGCCTCCAGGAGTCTGTGCTGCCTGGTAGGATTCAAACCCTTGGTGATTACCATAAGGTCTTTGAAGTCTATCTCTTTGAGACAGATCTTCTGGCAACTTGATCCCAGTTCTGCCCAGTGAGTTGCTAGGTTGAACCTCTTGTTGTCCATGCTCCATTGAAACAAATCTTTGAGGAGTTGGTGGATTTGAAGAACTTGATCCATATCCTTCCAGTCCTCTGGTTTGAGGTTTCTGTTGAATTGGAGTGTGAATGGCAAGGTTGATATTATCTCCCTCATTGTTTTGCCATCCACCACTGTGTCCAATGTGTCTTCTTTCAGGTCTTCTGGTTCTAGACATTCCTGCTCTATCCTCTGGCTGGTTCCTTTGGAAGCCAAGGTCTCTGAGGTATGCAGGGGACATATCAGTGTTTGCAAGCAGTCAAAAACTTTATTTTCTTAGGGTATTTACCTTTGACTGTGCCTTGTACAAATTTGTTATCTGCTGATTTGGGCAGTTTGCCTTTGGAGGTTACAACTGGGTTAATAATTGTAATCTTCCCTGTACAAGTGGTTAAGGTTGGTTTACCTTGTATTGAAGCAGAGTTTTGTGGTTTTCTACTCCTCTGAGTGGCTATTGGTGTCCACTTCTTGGCTGTAATGAGGCCTTCACTAAGCCTTTTTCCTTTACCCTTGCTGCCCTCTGGTTCTGAGGGTGTCACTGGTGTGTTGGCCTGTGACTGGGTTTCAAGTGGGATGTAGTTTTCTTCCACTGAATCAAGACAGGAAAAAGAGGGCTTATGTCAGTTAAGACTTCTTAAAAGGCTGGTTTTGCACGTCTAAGAATGGCCTCTGGGCTTGTATATTATTACAATATGCCCTTGTATGATGACAGTGTAATTGAATTAACAATTTCACGTCAAAAATACAGCTTATGGTGCCCTGTCACACTGTTTGTGTGCCAGTATCCCACAGATACACTTGTGGTTTGCAAGTGTGCTCTGTAAAAGTGGTTTGTATACAAGTGTTATTGAATTAACAATACACTTGACCACGCCTCAACTGATGGTTTTTCAGTCAGAGGTGTCCTTATTCAGTCAAGAATACAGGACTGTATTGATGGCTTATGTGTTTTTATATACAAAACACGCCAAAAATAATCAAATTCAGTGGGTATTAGCCACGTGAATAATACTCTTTAAAATATGAGTATGTATAAAAAGAATAAATATATATAATATATATATTTAAACAAAGAAATTACGCCTAAAAAAGATAAAAACAATGGTTAATAAGTCATAAAAAAGAGAAAAGACTTACTTGTAAGGTCCAAAAAGTCAAAAAAACACGGCCAGGCCCCCAAAATGTCAGGATGATACTATGATAAAGGTATAACTAGGCTAATTACAACTTTAACTGTGTACGTGACACGGTAGAAAATAATTTAAAAAAGATTTATAAGGGTTTTATAATAAAATAAAAGGGTTCTACTATTGAGGAATAGTGGTGGTGAGCGCTATTGAGAACCCTGGGTGCAGGCTTTATCTGTTGGATTACAATAATAGAGTCTACAATAATTAAGATTAGAATTATACCTGATTATTAACCAAGAGTAAAACTGTTTTTGACAGTTTACTACGTAGGTTATTCAAGAGCAGGATGAGGAAAGGTTTTTGGCTGTAAAAAGCCCTCCTTTTATCCTGAAATTGAGGTGGAAAGGCTGCTAGACCTTTCCACGTAGAGGAAGTGAAGATTTTTCACTCTCCAGGACTGGCTTGTGGTTTGCAAACAGCCTGTATACCCTGTATTGGGCTCAGATGTGGTTTTGAAACCACATCTGGGCAGTTTTCACCAATACAGGGTGAAAATTTTCATCTGGGGACCTCACAGCCTGATTCTGACGTGTATGTGGCGTAGAATGCTGTACAGAAGCTGTATGGGACCCCAGTATTGACTGACATATGAGGTATTGAAGTAAAAACATGCTTCTTCGTCTATTTGACACCTCATATTCATGATTATGGGGTGTTATCCCATGGTAAGGCTGTATATGACAGCAGGTGGGATTTTGACCTTAAAATGGTCATAACTCTGTCAGTTTTTGAGATATCAAGCTCAAAGTTGGTTCATTGAATAGCTCTATATGAGCTCTACACAATGGTACCCAACTTGATCATTAAATATGACAAAGTTATCTCATGTACAAGTATTTTTGTACATTGGCGTGGTTTGGGCAAAAAGCTGTATTGAGCTTGTTTGGCCAATAACTTCTGTTGTAGTTAAGTTATGAGGAAATGGATGGCACCATCAGATAGCCCTGATTGTGCTCTTTCCAAAAAGACCCCACTTTAAGTATCTCACACTAAAACTGTAAAAGTTAGATGAGAGGTGAATGTTTTGTTCACCCTTATTTGGTCTGAATTTGACCATAACTCAAGTAATACTGGTGCTAGCTCAGTTTGGCTGGTACCATTGGATAGCCCTGGCTTAGAGCTTCATTTTGAGTACCCATTTGATGGGGTTAAGCCTCTCCTTCTAGGTTTTAGATGAGAGGTGAAAATTAAGGTTTATGCTCAGCAATAACTTTGAGCAGGAATAACTTTGTTATTTCTTGTCCTATGGTGATGGGACTTATATTTTCAGAAAGGGGTGAGTTTCCTCTTTCTTTTGATACCTTCTGAGCTAATTTGGCTCAGCTCCATGTTTTGGTGGTATCTTGGCTATACCATTGGTTTATGGTATTTTGGCTGTCATGCTTGTGCTCTGGTTTTGAGTCACAGGCGGACAAAAACAAAGAAAAAGGAATTTGGCCATATCTTGATATTGATGTTTAAAGAATTCTGAATTAATTCAAAGAATTGGAAAGTGCTCACAAGGTGGCCAAGGTGATTCTTACAACAAATTTGGGTAGAATAGCCCCTTAAAGGTGCATGCTATGAGAGGATCTTAATTTAATAACTTCTATTCCCCACCAAGCACCATAAAGTCAAACTCTTAAGGTATTTGGGCCAGGCTTGTCAGGGTACAAAGTGTGGAAGTACTTGAACAGGTCTGGTGAGTTGGTAAGGTTGAAAGATGGTTCCCAAGTTGATCGTTCTTAGTATTTTCTGAATCCTTGCCACTCTACAGGATACCAGAATTTACCTCTCTTGAGCTTTGAGTACACAGCCTGAGCCACTTCCCATTCCTCCTTCTCCTCCACTAGAACTGGTGGTGGTGGTGATTTATGTTAGTTTTGGATATTTGATTTCTTGAATGGTTCTATAAAGAACACATGGAATACAGGGTGAACTGACTTCCATTGTTGATTCAACTTGAGGTGATATGCATGGCTTCCAATATTCTTCAAGACTTCAAATGGTCCCAACCATCTTTCTGAAAGCTTTTTGGTAGGGCTTGTAGTCTTTATATGCTTTAAATCTGGCCATACTTTGTTCTCAGGCTGGAATTCAGGTGGAATTTTCCTATTCCTATCTGAATACTTCTTAAAATACCTTATCACTGATCCAATTCTTCTTTAAATAATTGCTGTACTGATCAGAGTTTTGTTGATACCTTTCCAGCAGGTGTGTCCTCAAAAATTTGAATTGAATAAAAACTGGGATTTCTTCCATAAATTGTGAAAAATTGTGATTGCTTTGTTGATGAATGTTCTGCATTATTATAGGAAAATTCAGCCAGAGGGAGACAGATGTGCCAGTCATCTTGATGGTAACTGAAATACATCCAAAGATACTGTTCCAGAATCTGATTTACCCTCTCTGTCTTTCCAGATGTTTCAGGATTGAAAACAGTTGAGAGTTCTCTTGAAATCTCAAGCTTCTGATATAATTGGGTCCAGAATGATGAAACAAATAAGGAACCTCTATCACTCAAAATAATGATTGGAAGGCCATGTTTGGAAAAGACATGACTGATGAATATTTGGGATAGGTACAAGGCAGTAATTTTTAAATAAGTTGGAATGAATATTTCCATTTTTGAGAATATTTTCACAACCACTAAAATTGAGTCAATTTTGTTGAACAATGGGAATTGAGTGATAAAGTCCATTGATAGTGAACTTCAAGGACCAGAGGTAATTTGAATAGGATTGAGTCATCCAAGCTCCTCATGATGAAATTCCTTGTTTTTTGAACATTTCTGACATGAGGACACACAGTCTGTCAATAATTTGCTTCATGCAAGCCCAATAAAGATCCCTCTTGATGAGCTTGAGGATCATCTCCTAGCCAGGGTGGCCAGCCAATGGTGAATCATAATGCTTTTGAAGAATATCCACATTAATTCCTTGATTTCTTGGGATAACCACTCTATCTTTTAATAACAATAGCTTGGCTTGAGGTTCAAGAGAATAATCTGATGCTGGTTCACCTCTAGCTAGTTTCTTGAGTAATTCTTTATAATCTTTATCTTTCCAGACTTTCTTTTGAGTTTGGTGAACTAAATCTGAGGACATTTTCCTTTTATTGAAATGAATTTTGATTCTTGAATTTTATCTTGCTTCAGAATTTGATGAATATTTTGAGGATTATTGCTGATGAAGTCCACCCCCCTCTCTGGGTACATGCTGTCCCAACATTGCAAGGCATCTGGTAAAGTGGGAAGCCTGCCTGGACAGTAAGTAATAGTCAAGTGCGGCTCAGAGAGAAATTCAGCCCAGCAGGTTTGACAACAAGTAAGGACTTTGGAAGAAATAAAGTATTTAAGAGAAGGATGGTCTGTCAAGACTTCAAAGGAATGAGACAGAGAAAGAATAAAAGCTCTCCTGCACTTGAGAGCCTAAACTATGCCAAGAAGATCCTTGTAATGAGCTTCATAGTTGAGCTCAGGTAGGAGAAGCTTGCAACTATCAAATGCAATGGGATGCTTTCCTGAGTCATTCACCTGACTCAGTACAGAACCCAAGGCATAATCAGAAGCATTAGTATACAAAACATCTTGAAGAGAAGGATTGAAATGAGAAAGAATAGGGGAAGTGGTGAATGACTCTTTGAGTAATTGAGATTTACTAAGAGAGTCCTCATTGAAGATAAAGAAAGAATATTTCTTAAGGAGGGAAGTGAGAGCAATGATTTTTTTGCAGTGATTTTAATGAAAAAACAATAGAAATTGGCAAAGCCAAGAAATTATTGAAGAGCCTTGATTTTCTTGAGCTGAGGCCAATTTAGGATTAGTTGAACTTTTGAAGAATA
This sequence comes from Austropuccinia psidii, assembly GCA_023105745.1. NCBI lineage: Eukaryota > Fungi > Basidiomycota > Pucciniomycetes > Pucciniales > Sphaerophragmiaceae > Austropuccinia > Austropuccinia psidii. The sequence goes on from JALGQZ010000001.1 coordinate 30,068,494, forward strand.
AATCTTGGGTCCATCACTTGAAACATTATTGCCAAGGTATTCCACACTTGAGGAATGGAATACACACTTCAAGGCTTTGGAAAACAGATTGTTGTTCATTGGCTTTTGGGTGACAGAGACCACATGTTTGACATGTTCCTCCTCAGTTCTTGAGAAGACCATAATATCATCTAAAGAAACTACAATAAAAATATCCAAGAAATACGCAAATATATCATTTACAATATTATGGAATGAAGCAGGAGCATTGGTCAACCCAAATGGCATAACCAAGTACTCATAGCTACCATACTTAGTTCTAAAGGAAGCTAAGTGCTCATACCCCTCTTTAATTCTCAGGAAAATATAACAACCACACAGATCTATCTTGGAGAGGATAGTGGAGCAATTGAATATTGTAAGTTTTGACTATGAAACAATAAGTAAAAATTACTAATATTTTACTTATTGTACCCTGAATGTCCTTATAAATAAAACAAATAAGATAAAAATAATTATAATAATAAAGTATTGTTATAATTAATGCATGAAAATAATTATATTATTTAATAAATAGATATATTCAAAAGCACTTTATTATTGTTACCAACAAGTAATAAAGGCGTAAAAATTTGTTTTTTATTAATAAAAAACAATTAATAGCGATAATGTTACTAATATTAAAGCTATAAATTAATACTAATACTATTTATATTAATCAAAAAATTATTAAAAGCAATAATAAAGAGAAATTATTATAATAAAAGAAAATAGCCTACTTTTAACACTTAGTATAATAATATTGAATAATTTTATGCCAAATAATATAAATAAAGCTTATTTAAATTGTATTTACAATAAAAAATAAGAGAAATTACAAATGTTTCTTGATTTTACATGGATTTGAGATTTTTGAGAGAATTGTAACAAAACAGCAAAAAAATTGGATTAATCACGTCAAAAATAATGATTATAATACAGATTTTAACTTTGATTTAATTGTTTTTAATTTTTTGATGCATCTGAGGTGAAAATAGAGTAAAAAGAGCTCTATTTATAGTAAATACCTCCCTTCTAGAGTCAATTAGGCTTCTAGTAGACATATACTTTTCACCCTTCATTTTGAAATTTCAAACTCCTCAAGAAGCTTAAGATAATTGATAATTGATGCTCCTGGGCTGCAGGACCAGTTGGTGCTTGCGTTCCTAGTTACATTTCAAAAAATTGGTTTTCTTTTCCCCCATGCACATAGATATCACCAATTTGCATGCCATACACTTTCATTGTTGGCCAAAGCATTTTCATTGAAATTCACTCAATTAAAATTTGGAAATCATAGCTAATTTTATCACTATATTACAAAACATAATATATATAATTTAGACGAAGTGGAATATCTTAAGATAGAAAGACCAACCAGTGGTAAGAAAATATTTTATATATAAAAATTCAGAAATAAAGTATATATTAAAAATTTACAAATCATATTGACAATTACCTCACTATTTTGAGGCAGCTCAAATTGTCATTCTATGAGGGCATAATAACATTTTGAGCTATCCCGCATTTGAAAACTGATAAAGTGCTTAAAATCAAATTTAAAATTAAAGCACACCTAACAGGACCTCAAATAAAGGTGAAGTAAGGATTCTCTGTTAATTTTAAAGATTTTCTGATAAAAACCATTTGGTTATTCCAGAGTCCAAGTCAGTAGTTAAAGATGCATGCAATATCTGCTTTCACATTTTCAATTTGACTAAAAGGGTAGAAATTTCAGAAAAAGGAGAATGAGCCTTAATTAGTAATTTAGCTTCTGAATAATCTTATGAAGTAGAAGTGGATCTTATACATATTAATGAATATTGTTTAAATCTAACATTACTTCAAAGAAATTCTTACCAGCTTAATTGGTAAGCCTAATTGTCTCCTCTGAATTTAACTGGTATCTATTTATTATCAGCTTCAGTGGGCTATAAGTATTTCAAGGTTTAGTGATGATTACATCATGATCAAACCATCTTATCTCATTATTACACCATTATTTAGGGTTATCATCATAACTCTAAGTTTGATGACATCATAGCCTTGGAAGAAACCTAAAATTTGTGGATTTTATTAGTATTAATCATAATCTAATAGTATTCACCAGTTTTATCACTTATATGACTGTTAAGGTTAAAACAAGATTACAGTGAGTGATCATAGATGATCAAATTTAAGCTTAAGCTTTGATCATTAATAAATTTCAATTTAAACACGCTACAGCTATTTTGGAAGTGGATCCTGATAGCTTGGCATGTCCTTATCAAACTGTCAAGAGCATTTAATTAAATCATCAAAACTCTATTTTTGATGATTTTTCTTGTAACTCATCTTTTCTGTCAAAATTTAATATTTTAAACTTCAAACCATTATTTCAAGGGGTTATAACTTGAATATTATAACAACAATTATGTCATTCTTCACATATGAACTAGTAGAATCTGACTGTATACTTTTTTTAAGTTTGGACCACCTTCACAACAAAGTGGTCAACAGCTCCATTGATTTTATTCAATAATCCATTACAAGTTTTAACCTTGTTTATAGATTGTTAAATGAAGTTCATATATTTGTTCTTAAAGTAGTTACGTGGTGACTTTATTTTTGGTTTATCTCTCTATCTTGTATATTTCAAGAGATATCAGCTAAAAACCATGAATATATGCATTGACCAAAAAAGTGCATATATTCAGCTTAATTCCTTAAGTATTGACTTTAGAGAATAGACTTATAGTTGTCTTATATGTGTAGTTTTATGGAGAATCTAATTATACAATTTATTTCACATGTTGTTTCATTGGTTTCTGAGTTATGTAAGGTTTTATACCTTTTTTAAGGTATTATTACTTATAACTCAGTAATTATTAACTTTTCAGATATTCCATAAAAATGACATATGTGTATTTTACGATGAGGAATCTAATGATTTAATTTATTTCACATGCTTACTAATTAGATTCTGAGTTAATTCAGATTTTGTACTGATTTATGGTATTTTTACTAGTCCTTGAGATAATTATTATAAGTATAATTATGAGAGAAATTTTGCTGTGACTTTTTTTGGATATGTGGTCATATCTCAAAGGCTCACAAATATGGTAAGGAGATGGTTCATAGGAGGAACAGGATACCTGTTCTTCCTAGTGACAGAATTGAGTTTGCAGTAGTCAACACACAATTGGAGTCCTCCATCTTTTTCTTAGCAAAGAGGACAGGTGCTCCTGTTAAAGAGGAGCTTGGCTTGATGAAAACTTTATCTACATACTCGGAAATGTAGGCTTTGAGTGTGTCTTAATCATGATTTGATAAGAAGTAGATAATGCCAACTGGTGGTAGAAGACCCTCCAGCTCAATATGATGATCACAGGTGCAGTGTGGAGGACGTTTATCTGCCATCCAAATAATGAGGATAAGCAGGAGGGACTACCTTAAGCACAGTTTCAATTCCTTCTGGCTCTTCCTCCTCATTCCACTGCTCCTCCAGGGAGGAATGAAAGGATAAAGGAGGAAGGTCCATATACCCTTAAAAGGGATGAAGTGAAGATATAGCAACATATTCTCCAACATCTTTTATCTCTTTGAAAACTTCATTTTTTGATGGAAGTAATGACTGGGAGGGAATGATGGAAGGGATATGGCCAGAGGAAGGAAGGGAAGGTGTCTTAAGTTCACCAACCAGTGCAACACTGTTGACAGCAGTGGCAAAATAATTACTAGTAGAAGAAATAATACCACTAGAATCCTTATGACTAGAATAATAGGTGGTCAATACATTTTTCACATCAATAATTGGATTAAAATGGTAAAGGAAATCATAGCCCAATATTAGGGCTTGTCCCTTGAGTGAATATATGATGATAAAGTCCTATTATAAGCTTGGGAATGAAATCAATTCAACAAACCACTTGATATAATGGGTGATGAACAAGGAAGTGGACTCATTTGAATCCAGAATAAAAAGAGGAAGGAGTACTTGAGAGCAAAATTCTTTGCAATAAAGAAGTTCATAGCACCAGAATAAATGAGAATCCTATAAAGGATATCAGAGACAGAAGGAAAAAAAAGAAACTATAAAGATTTCTTGACCCTAGTATTCAGAGTACAGAATTGTGCTCTTGAAGGAAATAAGGGAAAGCCATTGAAAACATCATGATTCCCACTCAGAATTCTCCCTGCTTGCCAGGGAAGCCTCTTGATGACCCTGGCCTATTTTGAGTCCTATTGAATCATTTGTAAATTGAGTTCTTTCCACCTGTCATGGGGGCTCTTATGGAATCAAGAAGGCCTGGCACTCAGGAATCAGGAACTCACTTGGAGGGCTCCAAAAGATAAAGGAATAATAAAGATTTAATTTCTTTAAAGAAGAAGAATGGAAAGGACAAGTATGCCAAAGATAAAAGAAAAGAATAAGAAGCCAAAGGCCAAAGATAATAAAGGAAGGCAAAAGCCAAGAAGCCAACCAAGTGAATCCTCAATCCACTGTTTCAACCTGCCAGAAAAGGAATGGAATTAGTAAAGGATATGACCACCAATATCCACTGACAGGTGAGGAAGAAAAAGAGAAAGGGTGCTAATGACTGACTTAATATTATCAGTATTAACTTTAATAAGGTAAAAGAAAATAAAGATAAAAATAAATCCAATATATTAATTAACTGGGGAAAAAGTCCTGTGAGCCTTAGAGGTAATTTCATATACCCAAAAGACCACAAATATAAAAAATAACATATTAATATAAATAAAATAAATTTATTTATATTATTAAAATAAAAATCAAAATATAAATATAAAATTATATTAAAAATAAAAAATTAATTACAATTTAAAAATAAAAATACATTAAATTTTATAAGTATAAAATTATATTTATACTTGAAAAAATTAGGTAAAAATGAAATTTTAACAAAACTGTGAAAAAATAAATAAATTTGGAAAAAAGTTAAATAAAAATTATTATAACTTTTTATCCAATAAATAAATACATAAAAATTATTTCACCATTGGATTCCTCATAAAAAATCAGGTGGGGTCACCTCTGAGTGAAATTCTTGTAACTCAACTCTAAATAAGCTTAAATTAAGTTTTTAGTATTTTCAATACAAAATTTGAAAATCCTCAAAACCTTAATTTAATTCACACCACATGTGGTGTTAACCATCAATTTTTGTGTTAGAATTGAGGTGTTGTGTTTAGTTTAGAAGTTATGAGGAATTGAAGTATTTTCAATTGAATTCAATTGAAATGTCAAAATGTGCGCGTGTATTACATAAGTGAACTTTGATTTACATATGAGGTGTCAATTATTACTGTATTGTACTGTACAATTGAATTGAATTACATATGTAAATTACAAGTATAATACATGAGGAGGAACTAAAGGAAAAAATAAATCGGAAAGATTAAAATTGGGGGGGAAAAGGAACTCCAGCTCTAAGGGGGAGCTAGACCCCCAAAATCCTTACTGACAGGCGTGTGGTGTCAAAATTCATGCAAAGTTTCATCACTTTTGGCCTGGAATTGAGTTACAGGGTCTGTGGACTCAATTGATGATGAGGTTTTGATACCAACTGGGGTAGTTTTAGCTGTTGCCAAGAGGGTAAAACTACCCTTAAGATAAAACCATCATAGTAAAAACAGTTTTAACTGGTTTCTACGTCTCTGACACACATTGTGACGTGTTTTGAAGGCTCTAGGCCTGGTATTGCTATAGTAATGGCTGATTTAAGGGTCTAAAATGGCTAAAAATGGCTTAAACTAGCCTTTTTTGGTCTAAACCAGGGTTCAATGATGCCATAATTGGCTTTTCTGTTGTCAGACTGTTTTTCACGACTGACAAGAGTAAATTTTACTTTTGGAGTAAGAGAATTGATGGCTATAAAAGAATGTCTTCTTTGCCCCACTTTTCTCTTCATGTTAGAATCTTTTCCTTTTATTAATTAGTATAAACACTGTTAAACCAATCAATCAAAGATTCCAACCACCATTTTTAAATCATTTTAATCCTTTTAACCACGTGAAAAAATCATTATAATCATTGTTTGTAACTCTTATAATCATTTTTACCCCTGAACCACCCCAAAAGTGAATTAAAGCATCTTTCATCACTGTAAACTTTGTCACTTTGTTTCCAAATTCACTCTGGTCACTTTTGGGTGTGTTTTCTCTTTAATATTCTTTTTAAAGACTTTTTTCTTTAATTAATTGCTTGCAGTTCTTTGCTCAATTAATTCCAATTGAAATTGCTCTTGAAGAAATTTCTTTTGTAGCCTTAAAATATCTCTTGTAGAGTATTTTTTGGATAAATGTTTATTGTTGGTAAAACAATAAATTTTTATAATATTATTGTTTTATACTAATAAAGTTATAAATAATTAAATTGGCGTGTTTTCTCTTAAAAATAAATATTTCATACTATTTTTAACTGAATTTTACCTTATACAAATTTTGAGGACAGGAAAAGTACTTGATTTTTAATCAAAGTTTCATATCCACACCTTACATTTGGGGGCCCAGCCGTGATATTTTACCTGTGACATATTTTTTTTACTCTTTTTAAATCTTTTTTCTTATATTGAAAAATTTAAAAACAAATAAAAAATACTTGTAATTCAAAAAATCCATAAAAAAAATAACTTTTTTTCATATTATAAGTGAGGCTTATATTTTTATTTCTTTTTTGAAATAACCTTTTTTTACTTAATTAATTGGCTTTTTCATTAATTTTAGTGTCTGACAACGTGGTAAGACAAGAAAACATTGAAATAGCCTCAACAGTAACCAGCATTATCCCTGCCAGTACTGTTAATTCTGATCATAATAGTACTGTTATTGTGACTCAAAATAACCAGCCTGAACCAATATCTTCTGAATTGATTAACTTGGACATAAGTAATACCCTTCAGAAAGCTAAAAATTTTGCCAATAGTAAGTTTTTGATGTAAAAATACTATTTTAAGCCTTTTTTAACCATAATTATGCCTTCAACCAGGTCAGGAGCCAGCCACAACCCCTCAAGCAGCTCCCAAAAAGGTAATAGTCGTGATTATGGCAGAAGCCAACCAGGTACAGAAGGAAAAGGGTCAGTTGATGATTTCCAAACAACTAAATTGGGTCACTTTGAAACTGATAATACTATTTTATCTTCAAAAAGAGATGACACCGCCACAACAAGCCTCTGTGGACATATACAAAGCCAGCCACAGTGCATACAACAATGCACTTCAATTCAAGGAGTACCAGATCCTTGCAGACCTGTGGAAGAATTGCATGAATTCTTACCTGAAAGTAAGAAAATTCTTGGGCCATCCCAACACTTGCAAATTGCTCAATGGATGGCATCCATTGATGGAGAAGAAAAACATGATGCTTTTGACACTAGAATGGAGGAAAAACAACCCCCCACCACCCAAACCAGTGCCAAAAACAGCCCCAGTGGCCAGAAGCAGCAATTCCAACGTGAAAAAGCAGCCACAAACTCCAAACAATGGCAAAGGGAAGGCACCAGCCCCAAAACCTTACAGCCAGGCTACAGAATCCCAAAGATTCAGCAAGATTCCATGGAAAATGTATTTCAGATGGCCAGAACCATGATGGAATTACAGAAGAAGGAGGAAGCCAGATTAAGGTTCCAGAAATGATTTCTGACATATTTGATTCCATCCCAGAGTTGTATAATGCTATAAATGACGTGAAAAAACATCTTTCTGATAAAAATGAAACCATTTGTAACAACATTAAAACAAACAACCTGAGTCTGTGCCAAATTAATGAAACACTTATGTGTTTTGAACAAGTTTTAAGAACAATTAAAAATTCCAATAATGATAATTCTTCTAACAATAAAATAAATGAACAATCTGCCATTATTAAAGAATTAATAGATAAATATTCTAAATTCAATATTGATGACATAATTGAAACAAGAATTAAACAAGCCATAAATATTATCAAGAAAGATAACAAGAAAGTCCTTGATGACATTTCAAATTCATTTACTGAAGTAAAGACATATACCATTGCCTTGAAAAATTGTTTTGATGCTTCACAAGAAGAAGTATCAAAATTATCAATGAAATTGAATCAAGTCACTGCTGATAATACAAGACAGACAGAGTTATGCCAAGAACTGACACATAAAGAAGACATGAATAAAATTGAAGTAATAAATTTAATACAAAGCTTCCAACATGAATACAGAAATTCCCAAAGGTGTAGCAACAGTAAAATGAATGACATTGAACAAATACTGAACACCTTACCAAGAATGTCTACACCTCTAAATCAAAATGAGGGCACAAGAATTCCAAATCCACAAGTATTGGATCCTGATAATTCACAATTAAAAAATGAATTATCCACTTCTTTTCATAACTTGGAACCATCAATGGGCCAAGAACTCTTGAAAGAAGTTCCAAAACTCAAAGAATGGCCTCACTTCAGTGGTGAAGGAGAGTATGACCATATGGAATTCATTAGAGGTATTGACATGATCAAAGAGGATTTTGAATTACCAGACAGATTGGTAACAGCCAGGTTTAACACCTTGTTTACCAGATCAGCTCACAGATGGTACATCAAAATAAGACAAGCACATGGACACCAGAGTTGGACTTGGTGGAAAACCCAAATCATCAACAAATGGGCAAATGATGCTTGGAGGTTTAAAGTTTAAACAGCCTTTGAATCTGCCAAATTTAATGCTGATAAAGACAAAGATTTACCATGGTTTTGCCAACAAAAGGACAGATTAACAGCATTATATCCTGACATGTCAGAATTTATGATCCATAGAAAAATTCTGAGACAATGTGGAGGTGACTTAGAGCATGCTGTCAAAAGCAGGACTACTGAACAATCTTCAGCAGAGGATATTTTCAATATACTAGAAGAAGTAACCACCAGAACCAAAATTGGTTCTAGTAGGGTGAATCTCAAAACAAGGTTTAATACACCTTGGAAAGATTCTGTGGACAAAAACCCCAAAGAAAATTCTAGTAATATTAAATATAAATCTGCAGATACAGTCAGAAAATGCCATATTTGCCAAAGCACCACCCATTTAGCCAATACATGTCCAAAAAGGGGGAAAATCAATGAAATTGACATTGAAAAGGGACCAAATGTTGAAAAAGAAGACATAATTGAAGACAATTCAGATGATAGGTCATCCATATTTTCTGAATCTTCAAAAGATATAGAAAATATCAATGCCACTTTTGACGTCATGGAATCTTATTCCCACTTTCCACAATTGAGCAATGGTCAACTTGATTTATCAAAAGTTCAAGATGCACAGCTTATGAAAAAAAAACCAAACAGAGGGTAAGGTTATACAGCTGGTAACTCCTGTATAACAGAAGTTGTGATTGACAACAAACCCACCAAACTTTTGCTTGACCCAGGAGCCTTCTTCTCTTGTGTTGGAAAATCTTTTCTTAAGACTTGTGTACCAAATTTTGAAGACCAATTGTTGCCAATTGATGGTATAAAATTCAACAGTGCAAGTAACCCAATGAAAGCATTAGGAATCTTTGAGACCAATGTCATATTCCCACACATAAATGGGATTTTAAGGATCACAGTTGAATTTGTTGTTATGGAAAATTGCTCTAGTACCCATTTTATATTGGGAAATGACTATTTAATCATGTATGGGATAGATTTACATAATAACAAAGATAGATACTTTGCAATTGGGGACAATAAGCGCCAGAAATTTGCCTTTTTACCATTTAAAAGACAAATTACAGTAAACAAAGTATTACCAGTCAACTTAGAGTTAGAAAAATTCAAGTCTGAACAGTTAAATGAGGCTGAGATAAGCCTTCATCTGACTGATAAACAAGAAAATCAACTTTCTTCCCTTTTGTATGACCACAGAGGAGCATTTGCTACAGACAAAGAACCTCTGGGAGCAATTATTGGTCATGAAGCTGACATCATTCTTAAAATTGAGAGACCTTATCCACCACTCTTAAGAAGACCTGCTTATCCAGCAAGTCCAAAATCAAGAGAAGCTCTAGAAATCCATATCAAAGAACTTCTGGACCTTGGTGTAATAAGAAAAGTAGGCCACAATGAGGAAGTAGAAATAACTACACCAGTTATAGTGGCGTGGCATAATGGAAAATCCAGAATGGTTGGGGACTTTAGAGCTCTGAACACTTACACTGTCCCAGACAGATACCCAATACCAAAAATCCAAATTGCCCTTACCCAAATATCTCAAGCAGTGTATATAACCACTATGGATGCCCTTAAAGGATTCCTTCAAAATGTGGTGACACCAAGAGCAAGAAAATACTTGAGAATTATTGTTCATTGTGGAGTGTATGAATACTTAAGCATGCCCTTTGGTATCAAAAATGCACCTTCACACTTCCAAAGAATGATGAATGAAATCTTCCCTGAAGAACTCTCAGAGGGATGGTTAATCATTTACATTGATGACATTATTATCTGCTCAAAGACTTGGGAGGAGCACATGTAAAGATTATCAAGAATTTTGACAAAAATCCAATCAGTAAACATGAAAATCTCCTTGAAGAAATGTCATTTTGGATTTAAAGAACTTAAAGCACTAGGACATGTTGTATCTGGTTTGTCCCTTGGAATCGACAAAAACAAAGTTGCAGCAGTATTGTTAAAACCCATGCCTCAGAATAAGAAGGAAATTCAGTCATTCCTAGGTTTTGCAGGATATTACAGGCAACACATTAAAGATTTTGCATCCATAGAAAGACCACTTTATAAGTTGTGTGACAAAGACACAGTGTTTGAGATGACTGTTGACAGAGTCAAAGCTTTTGAGTCTCTAAGAGAAGCATTGACCACTGCTCCACTCTTACTGATGCCAGACTTTAAATTGCCTTTCAAACTGTATATTGATGCATCAGGGGATGGACTGGGTGCTGCACTTCACCAAGTTCAGATCATAAATGATAAGCCTGTAGAAGGACCCATATGTTTCATATCCAGGAAAATCAAACCAACTGAAGCCGGATATGGAGCAAGTCAAATGGAATGTCTATGCCTTGTCTGGGCCTTGGAGAAATTGAACTACTTCTTAGAGGGATGTGTTTTTGAAGTGATAACAGATTGTACAGCTGTCAAATCACTTTTGAACATGAAAACACCCAACAGACACATGCTCAGATGGCAAATAGCCATACAAGAGTACAGAGGCAATATGACTATTGCTCATAAGGATGGGAATATTCATAAGAATGCAGATGGACTAAGCAGATGGCCATTACCAAATAATATTGATAATCCTGCTTATGTGCCAGAAGAAGCTTCACCACAAATTCCAATAGAAGGAATAAGTGTTACAGACTTGAACACCACCTTCTTTGAAGAAGTCAGAAGCAGCTACACTCAAGATACGAATTGTAGCATCTTATGCCAATTACTTAACAAAGACTGTAAAGACAACTCTCTAATACATGCCTTGGATGAAGTATGGAGAAAATCTTATGATGAAGGAAGATTTCACCTACTGGATGGTATAATTTACCACAGAACCAAGCACACATGTGTCATGACAGTTGTAGACAGGTCATTAATCAATCTTGTACTGAAAGAATGCCATGATAGTCCCTTTTCAGGACATCTGTCTGAAGACAGAACAAGAGAGAAAGTAAAGACCTGCATATGGTGGCCAATGTGGCAGAAAGATGTTGCAGAGTATTGCAAAACCTGTGACAGATGCCAAAAGGCAAATAAATCCACTGGCAAAAGACTTGGAAATATGATAAAAATCCAAGAACCAAACAGACCTTGGGAAATTGTCCATATGGATTGGGTAACTGGCCTACCACCAGGAGGTGACAGGAGCTATAATACTTGCCTAGTAATTGTGGACAGATTCAGTAAAACTCCCATCTTTTTACCATGTCACAAAGATGATACAGCCATGGATACAGCTCTTCTGATATGGAATAGAGTAGTGTCATGGACTGGGATATTTACAAATATCATCAGTGATAGAGATCCCAAATTCACTTCAGCACTATGGACAAATCTTCACCAATTATTTGGCACTAAACTGTCTTTCTCTATAGCCTACCACCCACAAACTGATGGCCTGGCTGAAAGGATGATCCAAACCTTAGAGGACATGGTAAGAGGATTTTGTGCATATGGCCTTGAATTCAAAGATTGTGATGGATTTACCCATGATTGGTGTACTCTGTTGCCAGAACTGGAATTAGCATATAAAACATCAATCCATGCCAGTACCAATCAGACTCCTCCTATTCTAGAAAAAGGATGGAACCCCAAGTTACCCCAAGATTCCTTGAGGAAAGACTCAATTGAAATACATCCCACAGCTGCTAGCTTCAAAGGAATTCTAGACAAAGCTAGAAAGCATGCAGTAAGATGCATGGAGGACTTTTTTGCATATGCTAAACATAAATGGGATAAATCACATGCAACTCCAGATTTCAAAGTGGGGGACCTAGTACTTGTATCCACCACTAACTTCAATAACATCAAAGGATGTAAAAAGTTGAAAGACTCCTTTGCAGGACCTTTTGTGATTAAGGCCCTCCATGGAGAAAATGCTGTTGAAGTAGAGTTATCTGAAGAACTTAGCAATAAGCACCCTACATTTCCAGTGAGCTTGATAAAGCCATATAAATCTATTGATTCTGAGAAATTTCCCTTGAGGAATAAGATTCCCCAAGTTATACCTCCTATTGAGACATCTGGTGCTAAGAAAATTACCAAAGTTCTCAAAGAAAGGAAATTAAGAACCAAGAAAGTAAGGGAATACCTTGTTAGGTACAGTGACCCATCTTGTGAAGATGAATGGTTAGAAGAAAAAGATATACCAGAAGCTACCAAACTCCTCAGAAGATTCAGACACACTAGAAACACCAATATTACAAAGTAATATTCTTTTTTAGGGGGAGGGAATGTGAGCCTTAGAGGTAATTTCATATACCCAAAAGACCACAAATATAAAAAATAACATATTAATATAAATAAAATAAATTTATTTATATTATTAAAATAAAAATAAAAATATAAATATAAAATTATATTAAAAATAAAAAATTAATTACAATTTAAAAATAAAAATACATTAAATTTTATAAGTATAAAATTACATTTATACTTGAAAAAATTAGGTAAAAATGAAATTTTAACAAAACTGTGAAAAAATAAATAAATTTGGAAAAAAGTTAAATAAAAATTATTATAATTTTTTATCCAATAAGTAAATACATAAAAATTATTTCACCATTGGATTCCTCATAAAAAATCAGGTGGGGTCACCTCTGAGTGAAATTCTTGTAACTCAACTCTAAATAAGCTTAAATTAAGTTTTTAGTATTTTCAATACAAAAGTTGAAAATCCTCAAAACCTTAATTTAATTCACACCACATGTGGTGTTAACCATCAATTTTTGTGTTAAAATTGAGGTGTTGTGTTTAGTTTAGAAGTTATGAGGAATTGAAGTATTTTCAATTGAATTCAATTGAAATGTCAAAATGTGCGCGTGTATTACATAAGTGAACTTTGATTTACATATGAGGTGTCAATTATTACTGTATTTTACTGTACAATTGAATTGAATTACATATGTAAATTATAAGTATAATACATGATGAGGAATTAAAGGAAAAATAAATTGGAAAGATTAAATTTGGGGAGGAAAAGGAACTCCAGCTCTAAGGGGGAGCTAGACCCCCAAACTCCTTGCTGACAGGCGTGGGATGTCAAAATTCATGCAAAAGTTCATCACTTTTGGCCTGGAATTGAGTTACAGGGTCTGTGGACTCAATTGATTATGAGGGTTTGATACCAACTGGGGTAGTTTTAGCTGTTGCCAAGAGGGTAAAACTACCCTTAAGATAAAACAACCATAGTAAAAACAGTTTTAACTGGTTTCTACGCCTCTTACACACATTCTGACGTGCTTTGAAGGCTCTAGGCCTGGTATTGCTATAGTAATGGCTGATTTAAGGGTCTAAAATGGCTAAAAATGGCTAAAAATGGCTTAAACCAGCCCTTTTTGGTCTAAACCAGGGTTCAATGATGCCATAATTGGATTTTTTGTTGTCAGACTGTTTTTCACGACTGACAAGAGTAAATTTTACTTTTGGAGTAAGAGAATTGATGGCTATAAAAGAATGTCTTCTTTGCCCCACTTTTCTCTTCATGTTAGAATCTTTTCCTTTTATTAATTAGTATAAACACTGTTAAACCAATCAATCAAAGATTCCAGCCACCATTTTTAAATCATTTTAATCCTTTTAACCACGTGAAAAAATCATTATAATCATTGTTTGTAACTCTTATAATCATTTTTACCCCTGAACAACCCCAAAAGTGAATTAAAGCATCTTTCATCACTGTAAACTTTGTCACTTTGTTTCCAAATTCACTCTGGTCACTTTTGGGCGTGTTTTCTCTTTAATGTTCTTTTTAAAGACTTTGTTCTTTAATTAATTGCTTGCAGTTCTTTGCTCAATTAATTCCAATTGAAATTGCTCTTGAAGAAATCTCTTTTGTAGCCTTAAAATATCTCTTGTAGAGTATTTTTTGGATAAATTTTTATTGTTGGTAAAACAATAAATTTTTATAATATTATTGTTTTATACTAATAAAGTTATAAATAACAAAATTGGCGTGTTTTCTCTTAAAAATAAATATTTCATACTATTTTTAACTGAATTTTACCTTATACAAATTTTGAGGACAGGAAAAGTACTTGATTTTTAATCAAAGTTTCATATCCACACCTTACAAGTCCCCAGGTTCTGAAAGGTGGCCAGTATATGTGAAAAACTGAATGACTGATCCTGGAAGGTGAATCAATTGACTGTATTGTCCGAATCGGGAAATACAGTTCTGGCCATCTTGAATTTTGAACTGTGTGATGGAATTCACACAGTGGAATGTGAAATGGCCCAATTGGGCTTAGGCCATACAGGTTGATTGAATGAGGCCTGTACGGATGAATTGAGTTGTCCAAGGAGTATTGAAAATACTTGATGCCTTGACAACTGATTGAATTGATGTAATACCTCTTGAGAATTGCCCCTTTTGAATAATCCTGAATGATGTACCAACCCAACTCCTGCAGGTACAGGTGGTTGGGATCCTTGAAGAGTCTTCTGATTGCCGCCATAACTTGTCAGACTGATGAGCTGAATAATCCTCCTTCAAAATGGGCATTGGATTTTGAGACCTTGATATGGAAAGATGGAAATGGGTCCTGAAAGAGTCACTATTGGATTTCTGAGCAAAAATGGTGCATAATGGTATATAATACCATATATGCACCATGCCTGCAACCTCAAGTATGGATGGCATGAAGGAATGGAAAGAATTACCCATAAGCTGAGGAGAAGGCTGACTGAGCTGATCTGGTTGCCTCTGGTGGTTTCCAGAGGCCATGACTGGGATATTGGTCCATGGTGGTCCATGGCCAAAATTGGGTCCTACAGGATTTATAGCCAAATTGGTGTCCAGAAGGTTTTTGGCCAATTTTGGGACCAAGGGATTGGTGACCAATTTTGGCTCAGGTGGGTCCAATTGTGGTTTGGGACCCACCTGGCCTTGGGGGCTAGATAGTTGCCCCCTCTTGCATCATTGGATTAGGCCAAAAGGGGCCTAATATGCCTATGGACCACAGACTGCGGCGTACGGACCGTGGACCATGAATTACAGCCCATGGGCCATAGAAGCCGTAGGGGGCCTAAATGGCCCAAAAAGGCCATTTAGGCCTAAACCTCCCTAATGAAAGGGGGTGGCCCAAAACCAAAGATGATGGCTAGGGGGGCCAAAATCAAAGATAGAGGCCTGGGGGTTGGTGATATGGAAATTGGCCAAGGAGGCCAATGATTGCAGGATATGGCCTGAGGCCATGAATGATGATTGGGGCCAGAAATGGCCAAGAAGAGGTGCTATGGCCAAATGGCCATAGAGCACCAGAGGGGACCAATTGGCCATCAAAGATGTGGTGGGCCAATTGGCCCCAGCTTGGTTCCAGGTTAGAATTGCCACAACACCCATGGAGGAGGGTCAATCTTCATGGTTGTGACAAGTGAATACATAAACACTTGTGAAAGATTCCAAAAGGCAAATAGAAAACATTGGAAGAAGTATGGGTTACTTCAACACATAGAGGAACCTAAGCACCCATGAGAAACCATCAACATGGACTGGGTTACAGGACTTGTCCCAGGAGAAAAAGAAAACTTCAATGCCTGATTAATCATAGTTGATAGGTTCAGCAAGAGTATGAGGTGCCTACCATTTCACAAGGAGGACACAGCCATTGATACTGCTCTATTATTGTGGAACAACATCATATCTACCTGTGGAGTCCCTAAGATCATCATCAGTGATAGGGACCCAAAGTTCACATCTGAATTTTGGACCGACCTCTATGACATGCTGGGTACTAAACTTGCTTTTTCTACAGCTTACCATCCACAAACAGATGGATTATCTGAAAGGATGATCCAAACAATTGAGGACGTCCTTTAAAGATTCTGTGCCTATGGCATGGAATATAAGGACCATGAAGGTTACACCCATGACTGGGTTACCTTTCTACCAGAAGTACAACTGGCTTATAGGAAAAGTCAGCACTCTATTGCAGGAAAAACACCTGCACTGGTAGAGAAAGGGGGGAATCCCCTATTGCCTGTGGATCACCTGAAGAAAAATCTTCTGACCATCCACCCCACAGCCAAGGATTTCCATGAAATGTGGAAGAGGGCTTGTGACACAGCTGCCAAATGCAAAGCTGAGGCAAAAGAATATAATAAGCAGAGGTGGGACAAATCACACATGGAACCTGACTTTAAAGAAGGGGACCAAGTGTTAGTGTCTACACTGAACTTTAACAATCTCAAAGGACCCAAGAAAATAAGAGACTCATTTTTAGGACCCTTCACTATCATTAAATTGATAGGGAAAAATGCAGTGGAAATCAAACTTACAGAGGAATTTTCCAGGAAACACCCAGTCTATCGAGTGAATTTAGTCAAGCCATACTTCCAGACAGAGTGTCAGGGTGAGTCTATGTAGTAGCTTAAAAATAGTAAATACAAGCTAGCACTATGACTGTGACACACAAAAAAAGTAATAAATCAAATCCTCAGGTCCTACTGCTACGTGGTAACAGTGGTGAT
Source organism: Austropuccinia psidii (assembly GCA_023105745.1). NCBI lineage: Eukaryota > Fungi > Basidiomycota > Pucciniomycetes > Pucciniales > Sphaerophragmiaceae > Austropuccinia > Austropuccinia psidii. The sequence goes on from JALGQZ010000001.1 coordinate 30,085,672, forward strand.
GAGTCTATTGAGGACCTGGGTTGCAATGCTCTAATATCTTTGACTGTAAAGAAACACTACAATAATTAATTATTTTAATTATATCAATATAATCCTAAGAGTACTACTGGTATAAGACAGTTTTACTACGTAAGGATGTTAATTCATGATAAGATGAGTCTTTTCCAGTGAGGAAAGACCTGCTTTTATCTCCTCTGAGGACTGTGAAAGACTGGTAGGCTCTTCACACGTCTACAGAGTAAAAATTTTCACTCTGGAGGCTGGGTTGTGGTTCTGTACCATCAATTCTGACGTCAGCATAGTCAGAATTGTGGTTTTTGGACCACAAATGATCATTCTGGATCAATACAGGGTGAAAGAACTCTTCACAGGCAACGTCAGCACCATTGTGACGTGTCCAGAGTGTCTGGATGACTAATATTAGTCATTCTGGGTGGGTTTAAGCTTTAAACAACCATTATTTTAAGTATCAAGCCAGTACTGGTTGGTACAGGTTTGGTACAGTCCAGTATTGGTCAAAATACTTCCAACCAAGATATCTTAGTCAGTTTTTGAGATATCAAGAATACAAGAGCACAGAATTGAAGGGCTTAATGAGCTCTTAAACTTGATATGCTTCATGCTTACCCTTCTCTAAGATAGCAAAAGCTATAAGGACTTTAAGTTTTTGGATGTATTTTTGTACATCAGTATGAGGCTTCAAAACCTTCCAAGCCAGATATCTTCTCCAATTTAGAAGATATCTGTATTCCAATGATACAGTATTGTAGGGCTTGATTAGATCTACAGTTTGATATACAACACTTTACAGCTGTATGAATACATTCCAAAGATACAGGGGTTTCTTTATATGGTTAGTTTCAGAAATCCTGTATTTTGAGATGTAAACCTTTAAACCAAGATCCCTCTGTCAATTTGGAAGATAGAGGGGTCTAAGGTATCTCAAATTAAAGCTCTCACTCAGACCTTCAATTTGGCTGTACTTTTGTACAGTTTTGTACAAGCCCTCCTACACCTTTGAGGGGTTGTTGGTGAAAAAAGGTGGTATAATGGTATCTCCTGATTTAGGAGTGCTACAGATGAATAGATGATACCATTGGATAGCTCTACCTTAGAGCTTCAAGAAAAAAACCATTCTGTTTGGGTTTTCATGAAATATGTATAAGTTAGATTAGAGGCTAGAATAAGAGTTTTTGCTTATTTGGTCTTATCTTTGATAGGGCATATCTTTGTCTTTTCTTATTATATTTGAGGAGGTTTCCTCTTTATAATTTACTTGTATTGGCTATATTTGTCCAATACTCCTCATACCATTACTTATGGTATGTTGGATTTCATGCTGGTGCTCTGTTTTGAGTCACAGGCTGACATACCCTCCCTCCAAAAAAGGCTCATCATTGATGAGACCCTTTTGTCCTTATGGAGGCTCTTGATCCTTTCAAAAAAGAATCTTTATCTGAAACATCATCCAGCTTCACCCATTGGTCTTTTTCTGGTGGTTTATTCCTTCTTTCTGTTAAATAATCCCTATTGGAATATCTTTTTATTTGATTGGGGTTGTCAGTTTCAAAGTAGAACTTTCTTTGTTTGTCTTGCCCAATTATCAAGTAACTCTCTAGGGAATTATGTATGCTTATTCCATAGATTTTATGGTACTCTGTACCCATCAAAAATCCATCAAACTTAGCATTTTCAAGTACCACAAATTCAATGTGTAATCTGAGGTTTCCCATTTTGTGTGGTATTATAATTATTTTTTGGATTATTTCAAGTGACTTCATTTTGCCTGCAGCACTTTTAAAGCTTCTTGCTTTTGTTAAAAGTATCTCTGCATTCCACATTGGAAAGTGTCTGTCCAAGTATTCTTTGGCTACTACTGAGCAATTTGCTCCTGTGTCAAAAATCAAAGGATGATTTTTATTTTCAATGTACACATCAAGCTTTGATTTTGCTCCATGAATAAAGGCCATACCAGTTTTGGGTACTTCCAAATACTCTTTAGCATCAATGGTTCTGCCACTTCTGTCTTCACCATTTTTGGGTTGAATGAGTTCCGGTTTCAAAGAGTTTCCTAGGACTGATTCTGTTTTCTCATCCTCATACTCTAATAAATATTGTTCAATAGGCTCTGATCCACTGTCTGAATCCTGTCTTAGCCCATTTCCCATGCTGTCAGAGTCAGATTTGTACTCCATGTGTTCTTCTACTGACTCTTCCTCTATTGCAAATATTTTCTTTTTTCCCTTGGGACAATTATTTGCATAGTGGTCAGGTGATCCACAGTTATTGCATGTGCTCCTTCTCCTTGGTGCTTCTTCACCATTAGTAGGTTTGAGGTCTTTTTCCATGAGTATCTCTGGTTTTTCTCTGCTATCATGTGACCTATAGGGTGAACTACTGCCAATTGATGTCTTTTTTCTGAAATCTTGTATGACATTTGCTATGTCATCAATGCTGCTTATTTTGCTGCATCTGCACTTTACTGCATGTTCTAAGTCTCCTGGAAGTTTTGTCAGAATCTTATGATTTCTCATCTCTATTGTCGTGTTTGGATCAATGGATTTGAGTCTTTTGGTTTGTTTAAGACACCATTCATAAGGGTCTTTTCCTGTAGAGTATCTGTCACTCTCAAAAGAGATGGTTTTTTGCCAAATCCAAGTACCATTGCTGTACTTTTGTATTATTTGGTTTCTCCACCATGGCCAGCTTTTCCTACCATGTATCTCTTTCATTTCAGTGTACCATATATTTGCATGGCCTCTGAATGCAGTGTTGAGTCTTGTGGTGATCCAGTAGTCTGGTATCTTTGATACATCAACAAAAAGTCCATTAATATAATCAATAAGCTCCATATGATCATATTCTCCAATTCCTGAGAATTTAGGCCAATTTACCACATCAGGTAATTGCTTCAATGCTTGTTTCTCAGAGTAACTGAGGTTCTCACCATCTTGGTAAATAGACTCAGACCTTAACTTTGGATCCTGGGATTCAGGAGCTTGGTTTGTTGATTCTTCCTCTTTTACTTTGGTGATTGGTTTATCCTCTTGAGTTGTTTGAGGGAAGAAATTATCTTCTTTTTCCTCCTTTTTATAGAGAAAATCCACTTCTTTTTCCAGGATTTCCTGTTGAGATTGGATATTTCTTAAATCTCTTCTCACAGCTTGTTGTTCCTCTAGTATTGAGTTCAACGGTCTGTTTTTAGTTTCAAATTCTGCCCAAATTCTGGATAGATTTGTGTTCAAGTCTTCTATGAATGTTGCTTGGAAGGAATTTTCTTCCTTGAGTGTTTTCATTTCTGAAGTCACTTCTTGAACATGATCATATGTCCAATCCATGAATTTACCCATGTTGGACCATATGAAACTACTACCTCTGGAATCTGTGGTTTCAAATTTTTGAGGGGGTATTTTATCATCAATAGGCTTAAGCTGAGGATCAATTGATTCTGAGCTAACACTATTGGTAGGTACAGTGTCTTTTAGGATTTGTGTTCCTCTTGGACTAATTTTATTCATTGTTTCATCAAAGGATCTGATTCTATCTTCTCCTTCCTGAAAGAATTCTTGTTCTCTACTAGGGCTCCATTTCCTCTGCTGAAAACCACCAGGGATGACTGGAGAGTCCTGGAAATATTGTCCTTTAGATTTAAAGTCCTGTAGCTGTTGGACTGATGTGGGAAAGATGGCATTTCTTCTTCCATGCCTTGGTGTTCCTGAATCAGATTGGGCTCTTCCATATGCCAAGAGTTCTCTATGGCTTGGATTTCTGTTTGATTCCCTCTGATTCAAGTCTCTTCTGAGAGTATGAAATGGCTGTTGAGATTCCAACTTTTCATTTCTTCCAGAATCTTTTGGCAAGTAATAAGATTGACTTATACTTTTTGCCTCATTATTCCAATTTCCTCCCATGATACTCCCATGGTTAAGGTTTTTCTGTCCATACTCCATGTGAAAAAGTCTTTTAGGAGTACATGAATATGAGTTATTTTCCCTGCATCTGTCCAATTTTTTTGTTGGACTGGGCTGAATTTGGTTTTGGGTGGGACTTTGAGCAGGAGTTTCCTGATAATAAGTCCTTTGTTGGTTATTTGATCCAGAAGGGGGTGGCCTTCTCCCTCTGTTTCTTCTTTGCCATATTTCTGGTTGATTTCTTGGGTATCCAAGATCTCTGAGAAATGGAGTTGTCATGTTAAAAAATGACAAAAGACAAAAATTCTGTATTTTCCAAGGTTTCTTTACCTTTAAAAGGCCCTTGGACTGATTTCTGCTTTATACTATTTGGCAATTTGCTTGGGAGTTGGTACTTCCTCCTTGTCTTTGAGGCTGGTACAGATGAATTTCACTGTGATTTTGTCTCAAATGGAATGTATTTTTTCCACTTTGAAAGAAAATGGAGAAGGTTTGTAATTCAATTTGAATAAACAAAATTTCCAATTCCTTACTGTTATTTCTTCTGAGTTTGGTTTGATATTTGAGTTTTAATTATTTATTATTATTATTATTTTATTTTTTTGAAGAAATAACAGTTTTGTTTCACTTATTTTTATAAGTAAAGTATTTAATATTAAAAGTTTATATTATTAAACTTGAATATTATTGATAAGTTATTTACTTATTTTTTATTTATTTATTTATTTATTTATTTTTTTTTTATTTAAAAAAAAATTGATGAATTTTTCCTCAACTTGAGTAGAAAGGATTCTTCTTCAATAATATTCAATTTGAATATTAAAGAATTGAAATGATAATAAAATTATTATTTAAATATTTGTTGTTGGTTTACAATAAATATTATGATTTAAATTAATTTTACACAATTTGGTAAAAATTAATTATACTTTCTATTTAAATATACTATTTGTATATAAAAATAAGCTTGAGAAGTTAATAATAATTACTTATTATTATCAATTTTCGTGGTAAATTGATAATAATGACTTATTATTATTAAGATTTTTTTTTGATTATTTATCAAAAAAAGAAATTTTAATCAATTTTTCCTCAACTTGAGTAAAAAAAAGATCTTCTTCAATAATATTCAATTTGAATATTAAAGAATTGAAATAATAAAATTATTATTTCAATATTTATTGTTGATTTACAATAAATATTATTATTTAAATTAATTTTTACACAATTTGGTAAAAAATAATGTTTTTTTATTTAAATATACTGTTTGTATATAAAAATAACTTTGGAAAATTGATAATAATTATTTATTATTATTAATTTTCGTGAAAATTGCAATATAAAGCTTTGAAGAGTATAAATACTCAAAAATGAAATAAAATATATTATTTAATATATTTTGATAAAATACAATATATAAAAGATATATATTATATTTTTATAATATAAGAGATGAAAATTAGTTAAAAAATGAAAAAAAACTCGAAATTGTACTTACTTTTATAGTAAAAAACCTTCAAAAATAGTGAAAATGATCCAAAAATCGCCAAAATAGGTCCGCAATAGGTTAAAACAACGGCCAGGCCCCCAAAATGTCAGGGTGAGTCTATGTAGTAGCTTAAAAATAGTAAATACAAGCTAGCACTATGACTGTGACACACGAAAAAAGTAATAAATCAAATCCTCAGGTCCTACTGCTACGTGGTAACAGTGGTGATGAGTCTATTGAGGACCTGGGTTGCAATGCTCTAATATCTTTGACTGTAAAGAAACACTACAATAATTAATTATTTTAATTATATCAATATAATCCTAAGAGTACTACTGGTATAAGACAGTTTTACTACGTAAGGATGTTAATTCATGATAAGATGAGTCTTTTCCAGTGAGGAAAGACCTGCTTTTATCTCCTCTGAGGACTGTGAAAGACTGGTAGGCTCTTCACACGTCTACAGAGTGAAAATTTTCACTCTGGAGGCTGGGTTGTGGTTCTGTACCATCAATTCTGACGTCAGCATAGTCAGAATTGTGGTTTTTGGACCACAAATGATCATTCTGGATCAATACAGGGTGAAAGAACTCTTCACAGGCAACGTCAGCACCATTGTGACGTGTCCAGAGTGTCTGGATGACTAATATTAGTCATTCTGGGTGGGTTTAAGCTTTAAAAAACCATTATTTTAAGTATCAAGCCAGTACTGGTTGGTACAGGTTTGGTACAGTCCAGTATTGGTCAAAATACTTCCAACCAAGATATCTTAGTCAGTTTTTGAGATATCAAGAATACAAGAGCACAGAATTGAAGGGCTTAATGAGCTCTTAAATTTGATATGCTTCATGCTTACCCTTCTCTAAGATAGCAAAAGCTATAAGGACTTTAAGTTTTTGGATGTATTTTTGTACATCAGTATGAGGCTTCAAAACCTTCCAAGCCAGATATCTTCTCCAATTTAGAAGATATCTGTATTCCAATGATACAGTATTGTAGGGCTTGATTAGATCTACAGTTTGATATACAACACTTTACAGCTGTATGAATATATTCCAAAGATACAGGGGTTTCTTTATATGGTTAGTTTCAGAAATCCTGTATTTTGAGATGTAAACCTTTAAACCAAGTTCCCTCTGTCAATTTGGAAGATAGAGGGGTCTAAGGTATCTCAAATTAAAGCTCTCACTCAGACCTTCAATTTGGCTGTACTTTTGTACAGTTTTGTACAAGCCCTCCTACACCTTTGAGGGGTTTGTGAAAAAAGGTGGTATAATGGTATCTCCTGATTTAGGAGTGCTACAGATGAATAGATGATACCATTGGATAGCTCTACCTTAGAGCTTCAAGAAAAAAACCATTCTGGTTGGGTTTTCATGAAATATGTATAAGCTAGATTAGAGGCTAGAATAAGAGTTTTTGCTTATTTGGTCTTATCTTTGATAGGGCATATCTTTGTCCTTTCTTATTATATTTGAGGAGGTTTCCTCTTTATAATTTACTTGTATTGGCTATATTTGTCCAATACTCCTCATACCATTACTTATGGTATGTTGGATGTCATGCTGGTGCTCTGTTTTGAGTCACAGGCTGACACAGAGCAGGATAAATTCCCCTCCAGGAAGAAGAGCCCCACACCACCAGAAATAGTGGAAATGGAGGATTCCCCTGGACCAGTGAAGCAAATCATCAAGGACAGGAAGATCAGACTTAATGGTAAGGATCAGAAACAGTACCTAGTCAGATTCAAGAACCAGACAGCTGATAAAGACAAGTGGTTGGCAGAAGATGCCAAACCAGATGGGAACCTTCATTTAAGGAGATTAAGAGCCTCTAGGGGGACTGAAAAGTCTCATCAATGATGAGCCTTTTTTAGAGGGAGGGTATGTCAGCCTGTGACTCAAACCAGAGCACAGGCATGACAGCCAAATACCATCAATAAATGGTATAGCCAAGATACCACCAAAACATGGAGCTAAACCAAATCAGCTCAAAAAGTATCAAAAAAAAGAGGAAACTCACCCCTTTCCAAGTATACAAGTCTCATCATCAAAGTTATTCCTTCTCAAAGTTGCTGCTGAGCATAAACCCTAATTTTCACCTCTCATCTGAAATACAGTGTAAGAGGCTTAACCTCATCAAATGGGTATTCAAAATGAAGCTCTACGTCAGGTCTAACAAATGGTTCCAGACAAACTGAGCTAGCACCAGTATTACAGAAGTTATGGCCAAATTCAGGCCAAATAAGGATGAATGAAACATTCACCTCTCATCTAACTTCTACAGTTTTAGTGTGAGATACCTAAAGTGGGGTCTTTCTTGAAAGGTCAAAATCAGGGCTATCTGATGGGGCCATTCATTTCTCCATATCTCATCTAGAACAAAGGTTATAAGGCAAACAAGTCCAATACAGCTTTTGCCCTAAAACATGCATATGTACAAACATCTTGTACATGTCATGACTTTGACATATTTAATGATAACCATATCAAATGAGGCACCATTGTGTAGAGCACATACAGGGATACACACTGAACCAATTTTGAGGTTGATATCTCAAACACTGACAAAGGTATGGCTGTCTTAAGGTCAAAATCCCACAGTTTGGCCAATACAGCCTTACCATGGGATAATATCCCATAACCATGATTATGAGGTGTCAAACTGACTAAGAAGCTTGTCTTTACTTCAATACCTCATAGTTCATTTAATACTGGTGTCTCATAAAGGTTCTGTACAGAATTCTACACGTCATACACATCAGAATCAGGCTGTCTGGTCCCCAGATGAAATTTTTCACCCTGTATTGGTGAAAACTGCCCAGATGTGGTTTCAAAACAACATCTGAGCCCAATAAAGGCTATACAGGCCTTTTGTAAACCACAAGCCTGTCCTTGAGAGTGAAAAATCTTCATTTCCTCTACGTGCAAAGGTCTAGCAGCCTTTTCACCCCATTTCAGGATAAAAGGAGGCCTTTTCACTGCCAGAAAAGGAATTCCCACCCTTCTCTTGAATTCCTACGTAGTACAACTGTCAAAAACAGTTATACTCTTGGAAAACAATCAGGTTATACTATAAACCTTAGTACTGTAGACTTTATTATTGTAACCCAACAGGTAAAGCTGCACCCAGGGCTTTCAACAGCACTCACCACCACTAATAATCATTAGTAAATCCCTTTAATTCTATCAAAAACCCATTTTTAACATTATTATCCATGTCACAGTCATAGGCTGGTTTGTAAATACTCTTTATTATCACCTCTTCATAGACTCAGCCTGACACAGTCCCTGAGGCAGGAAAGCTGCTCCACATGCATTGAAGACAAAGATGCATGGTGATAAATGAGGATCTTGCATCCACAACAAAATAAATGCTCTGAGAGTGTGATAGTTGCTGGGATTGCTAGATATTTGCAGGCCAACTTCTTGAGGGTAGGAAACATGGCAGCCCATGACTTTCAAAAGAGGAGAACATCAGTTGTCTTTACCTCAGGCAGTTCAGAAAAGTATTTCTGTATTTCATTTTTGACTGTGTTGCCCTCAGGATGAGTCATTTGATAAATCTCATAAAGCAATGCACTTCCCTGCTCACAAGATGGTTCATTTGAGCTGGTCAGGTGGTAGTGGGATTCTAGTTCAAATATTGATTCAAGTTCCTTTGCCGATCTACCAAAATATTCTAATGTTGAATTGTGAGTGATGGAAAATTTCATCTCCAACCAAGGATAAAGGATTGAAGCACAGATTACTGGAATATTTTTGAGTAACAACCTGAGATATTTGGTCAGCTTATTGGTCATGGAAGTTTCTTCTGGTTCAATGGGTGCAACATCATATTGTAGGAGAGCCTAATAGTGCCTGACTATCAGCAAGACAGATTAGTGAAATTCAAAATGTTGGAGAATATGCTTACCTGATTGATCCACTTTATCAGGGGAATGTAAAGGGGTAAGGCTTAATACATTGTTAGATATTTTTATCCACATATAATTGTTGTTTCTTGATAAAGTGTCTGGAGGAACTGGAACATGAACTTCATTTTCTCCTATTCAAGGGGTGATAATCAATAAGCTTTCATATCCTCCAAGGTTCAGTAATGTGACTGCCATATAGGCAGTCACATTGGGGCTTGTCCAAACGTCTGTTGTAAAAGAGATAAATATATCATCCTTGCAAAATATCTTGCAGATGTGTTCTTGATGGTGATAGAAAAGGTGAGATAGGTGGGCAGTGATTTCAGTGCATTTAACTAATATTTTCAATATGGATGGGTTTCAGAGATCTAAGAGTAGTTGAAGAGATGGTAACCCAGTGAAAGAGAGTGGTAGATCACATTCACATATAAAATAAACCAGAACTGCTTTGAGAATTTCAATTGACAGTGACTGAATAAGTAATTGTTAGTAATTATAAATGATTAATGATATTTGAATTCTTACTTTTTGGGATTGTGTTTGTATCACAAATTTCTACAGTAATGGATGATTATTGTTACCTTTCTCACTAACAGATGGGCTGTTTGGGTTAGTTAAACAGTGCAGATCATTCAGTTGATCACTCATTGACTTATTACTGCCTGTCTTGTCCTGTTTTAGCTTCTTCATACAGCTTTTTAAAGCTGAGTGTATTAGATCACATTCAAAATGCTGTGGATTGATTTCAGAGAAAACGTCCCAGACCCACGACCTCTTGCCATTGATGGATGGCTGTGTTGCATGACCAGTTTTTCCTGGGGTGGATGTTTGTGAAGGAGGAGCAGAATGAATTTATTGGGAAAATAAAATTTAAAAAATATGAAAGGATTAAGAAACAGGAAGCATTGAAAGATGAAAGTGGTAAGAAAATCTGAATGGGTGGAAAGGGAAAAAAGGCATAAGAAGACAACAAAGTGGGGGAATGGATACAAGAAGAGGAATAAAATTATTCACCTGGTCTCCCCACCCTGGAAACATTTCATGGTGGGAAAAGAGTCTTCCAGAACCCCATTGAATATTCTAAGAGACAGAGATCAAACATACCTTTGGGGCTGGAGAATCCCGTGGGAGGCAGGCTTGTAAATCCAAAAATGTATTTGGAATATGAAGCCTGTACAGGTGTTGACAGGCTGTATTGTTGAACCAAGCTGCCCACATGTTTCAGCAAGAAGACTTTCTGAAACTGATTATTGATACACATACTGTATTTGCTGGTTTGATGAGTTTTAGTGGGTTTAAGGTTGAATACCCTTACCCCTGATAGTGGCTGTGACATCCTGGTTGGTATCAAAACCTGATCATCAATTGAGTCACAGACCCTGTGACTCAATTACAGGCCAAAATGTATGAACATTTGCATGAATTTTGACATCTCATGCCTGTCAGAAAGGAATTAGGGGAAGTCTGGCACCCTTGGAGCCAAGATTCTTTTCCCCCAAAATTGATCTTTCCAATTTACTTTTTTCTTTAATTCCTCATCATATATTATAATAAAAATTTATATATTTAATTCAATCAAAAATATACAGTACATGACTGTCATTATTGATTCCACACAGGTAAATACAAGTTCACTTATGTAATACACATGCACAGTTTGAAATCTCAATTAAAATTCCATCAATTCCTTATAAAGTCTAAACTACATCCTGTACCTCAATTTTAACACAAAAATTTATGGTTAACTCCAAATGTGGTGTGAACTTAATTGAACTTTTGAGGATTTCAAGATTTTCATGCTGAAAATACTGAAAACTTAATTTAAGCTTAATTAGAGTTGAGTTACAGAATTTTTACTCAGAGGTGACCCCTTCTGATTTTTTATGACAAACCCAATGATAAAATAATCTCAATAAGTTTGGTAGTTTGGCAAAAAAACTTATAGTAATTTTTATTAACCTTTTTTCCAAAAATATTTTGATTGTAATATTTTTGATGAAAATTTTCTTTTGTTTAATATTTTCAAGTGAAAATGTGTTTTCACATTCTTAAATTTTAAAGTAATTTTAATGTTAAATTAAGATTAAAATTTCATTTTTTCATTTAAATTTTATGTTGATATGTAAATTTTGTTTTTTTCAATAAAAATAAATTTATTTATTTTAACTATATCATAATTTTATGATTTGTGGTCTATTGGGTATATGAAAATACTTCCAAGGCTCACATCCCCTTTCCGTAAAAGAGAATATTGCTTTGTAATATTTTTATTTCTAGTGTGTATGAAACTATTGAGAAGTTTGGTGGCTTCAGGTATTTCTTTTTCTGCTAATGATTCATCTTCACAAATTGGCTAACTGTACCTGAAAAGGCATTCCCTTACTTTCTTAGCTCTCAATTGCCTTTCTTTAGGAACTTTGGTAATCATCTTAGTACCATATGATTTAACAGGAGGTTTATTCTGGGTAACTTTATTTCTTGAGGGTTATCTTTTAGCATAAACAGATTTGTAAGTTTTTATCAAGATTAATGGAAATATAGGGTGCTTATTACTAAGTTACTCGGATAATTCTACTTCAACAGAATTTTCCCCATTGAGTGCTTTAATAACAAAAGGTTCTGAAAAGGAGTCTTTAAGCTTTTTGCATCCTTTCATGTTATTAAAGTTAGTGGTGTATACAAGTACCAAGTCTCCTACCTTGCAGGCTGGAGTAGCATGTGACTTGTCACATTTGTCTTTTGCATATGAAAATAAGTCCTCCATGAATCTTACTGCATGCTTTCTAGCTCTGTATAGCATTTTTTTGAAGCTATCAGCTGTGGGTTGTATTTCAAACAATTCCCTCCTTCAAGAATCCTGGGGTAGTCTGGTATTCCATTGTTTCTCTAGAATAGAAGGAGTTTGATTGGTACTGGAATGAAAAGATGTCTTATATTTCAGCTCTGGTGCAGGTAGAAGGGTACACTAATAATGGGTGAATCCATCATAATCTTTGAGCTCTTGGCCATACTCACAAAGTCTTCTGACCATGTCTTCCAACATTTGGATCATTCCTTAAGCTAGGCCATCAGTTTGTGGGTGGTAAGCTGTAGAGAAGGACAAATTGGTCCCAAACAGTTGGTGAATATTTGTCCATAGTGCTGAGGTAAATTTGATATTTCTGTCATAAATGATGTTTGTGAATATGCCATTATGTGATACTACTATATTCCATATCAGAAGAGGTGTATCAATTGCTGTATCATATTTGTGACATGGTAAAAATAAGGGAGTCTTACTAAACCTGTCAAAGGTCATTAGGCAGGAATTATACCTTCTATCACCTCCTGGTGGTAGGGCAGTTACCTAATCAATATCAACAATCTCCCAAGGTCTACTAGTTTTTTGAATTTTGATAATATGTCCAAATCTTTTGCCAGCAGATTTGTTTAATTTCTGACATATGTCACAGGTTTTGCAATATTCTGAAACAAATTTTTGCTACATTGGCCACCATATGCAGGTCTCAATTTTGTCTCTTGTTTTGTCTTCATATAGGTGTCTTGAGAAGGGGCTTTCATGGAGCTCTTTCAATACAATATTGATTAAGGACCTGTCCACAACTTTCATTACACATGTTTGTTTTGTCCTGTGATAAATAATGCCATCAAGTAAATGAGATCTTCCTTCATCATATGAATTTTTCATTTTTAGACCAAGGAATGTATAAAGTGGTTATGTTTGAGATTCTTGATAAGTAATTGGAATAGGATGCTACAATTCTTATCTTGAGTATAGCTGTTCTTTACTTCCTCAAAGAAGCTATTTTTTAGGTCTGTAACACTGATTACTTCTATTGGGATTTTTAAAGAAGCTTCTTCTGGTACAAGAGCAGGATCTTTAATGTCATTTGGTAATGGACATCTTCCCATTTCATCTGGATTTTTGTTAATATTCCCACCTTTGTGTAAAATGATCATATTACCTCTATATTCTTGTATGGCTATTTTCTATATGAGCATATGTCTGTTGAGTGTTTTCATTTTAAGATGTGATTTCAAAGTGGTACTGTGGGAACTCCTCTTGTGTGGGATTAAAATGAGGCAGTACCTGGAGGGGGAAATCACAGGTAACTAGTTTTGAATTTCTAATAACTCCTGTAACCAAGGGTGGCAAGGGTGTATTGCCTTCCCCTCCTAAAATACTGAACAAAATCTTCCTTGGAGCTCACAAACCAAAATAAAATTATTAAGTGGCTTTACAACTTCAGAAGACAAAATTCAGCAGTCTCAGATCAGACCTATTCAATAAATAATATAAAAAATAATGTCAGTTATTTTTGTTTAAATTTGAGATTTTAATGAAATACTTGTCTGTTTCATTTTAATATTTCTGGTTAAATTGAGGTGAGTTATTTCTTTTTGGTGATAATTCCTTGGTAGGATGGGTTATTTAAGGTTATCTGGAAAATTTGATTGGTGTTGATAAAGGTAATTTTGTTAAGGTATAGTTATAATAGAGTAAAATAATTTTTGAAAGGTTTTTTATTTTTTTAAAAGTGTTTAATGATAATATAAAATTGTATTTGTTAAATTTAAGAGGTAAGGTTCTTTGATATTGAATTTTTTAAAGGGGTAAGTTATTTTTTAAGTCTTGATAATGGTGTTAATTTTACTGGATAAAGTATTTTAATAGAGTAGTAACCCTAAAATGGGTACTTTATAATTTTTATTTTTATTTTAATAATAATACGATTCCACTGAGCTTAGCTACTGGGTAATCTTCAACACTATACTTCCACTGAGCTTTAGCTACTGGGCAAGTAAATTCACTATAATCTTCTGGACTACCTCCCAGGTGAGCGATGAATTATTCCTATGCTTGCAATGTGCAGGGGATATATTTTTTATGGGATATAATGTGCATAGGATATAATCTTAATCAGGGGGATTTTGAAATTTGGGTGGAGAGAGCCCCTCTATTTATACCTTTTGGGAGCCCAGGGGGCCCTCCATGGGAGCTGTCTTTTTCCACTTTAATTCCTCTTGATTTCATCATGTGACTCCATTTTTGGTGAGGCCCTTTCTTGCATGGGTCAGGTGATTTAAGGTTTGGTGATAATTTTTCTCTGCACAGCCTTCTTTCATCACATGATGGTCTTTTTGTGAGCTAATTATGATGTGATTTTCTTGGATTTTCCTTGCATGCATGAGGTGATTTCATTTTGGCTGAGGATTTTTCTTGTGCACAGCCTTTTTTCTGTCACATGATATGCTGTTGGTGGGTTCAGTATTGCATGATGAATTTGTATTTCCTTTGCATATGTAATATTTTAGGCATGGTAGAAGTGGCTGTGTAATTTATGCAGGTGTCATGGTTGTTTTTCTTCTTTTTGAACTTTAAAATGAGGTCAGGTGATAATTTCTTGCACTGATGAATTTACCGTGATGTATGAGATGATGTGATTTTTGAGTTTGACACATGCTGTGCATAGTCATATGGTTGAGATTTAATTAGAACTGTGTACTGCATGCAGCCTCTTGTAACTAGCTTTGGTTTGCATGAGGTGATGAGTGGTGTAAATAATTATGATTCTGTTTTAAGGTTTTAAGTGGGGTTACTGAGGATATAAGATAAGGTACTCCTGTGGCTGTGTTGTAAATGACTTGCAGGAATTCCATGGAGTTGAGCTTTGCATCATGTAGCTTTGAATGCAAGTTGGCTGTATAGCTAATGCATGTGTAATTTTCTTGCTGCATGAGTCCTGTGGCTGTAAGGGGGTGTAATTTAAAGGGTGGTCCTTTTTTTTTGTAACTAGTTTACTATATGTAACTTGATTTTTACATATGCATAATGAAAATGAATAATTTATTTAAACATATACACTGCCCTTTGGTGCCTGTGCCATGGGTTTATGAGTTAAATCCAGATTCTTGCTGTAAAATTGACCTTTTGGTGTAAAATTTGAGTGTAAGTTTGCCTGTAGTCTGGATTTACTGCTGTTATGGGGTAGTATGAGCTTGAGCCTGGTGAAAAAAATGGTATGGAATACCACAGTACCAATCTGTTATAGCTTCAAAAAAAAATCTTCAAAGAAAATAATTACGCTTCCCTACGGCCAAGAAAAGACACAAACACTCCATTTGGCTTTCTCAATATCTGGCTTCAGTAGTTTTAATTTTCCTAGATAGAAAGCACATGGGTCCTTCCACAGGTTTTTATTAATAATCTGGACTTTATGAAGTTCAGCCCCTAGCCCATCCCCTGATGCATCAATGTAAAGCTTAAAGGGAAGTTTAAAATCAAGAATCAGTAGAAGTGGGGCAGTGGTAAAAGATTTTCTCAGGGAATCATAAGCTTTGACTCTTTCAACAGTCATTTTAAATACTGTGTCTTTGTCACATAGCTTATAAAGAGGTCTTTCTATGGATGCAAAATATTTGATATATTGCCTGAGGTATCCTGCAAATCCAATAAATCAATTTATTATATTTTTTTTCTGAGGTATAGGCTTCAATAGTAATGCTTCAACTTTATTTTTTTCAATTCCAAGGGATAGACCAGATACCACATATCCTAGGGCTTTGAGTTCTTTGAGTTCAAGATCACATTTCTTTGAAGAAATCTTCATGTTTACACATTGGAATTTTCCTAAAACTTTGAATAAGCTGTGCATATGTTCTTCAGAAGTATTGGAAAAGACAATAATTTTATCAATTCAAATAATCAACCATCCTTCCAAAATTTCTTCAGGAAAGATTTCCTTCATCATTCTTTGGAAGCCTGAAGATTCATTTTTATACCAAATGGCATCCTCAAATATTCATACACCTCACAATGGGCAATCATTCTGAATAATTTTCTTCCTCTTGGTGTCACTAAATTTTGGTATAATCCCTTTAGGGAATCCATAGTGCTTATGTATACTGATTGAGATATTTGAGTTAGGAAATTTGAATTTTTGGTATGGGATACCTGTCTGGGAAAGTGTAAGTTCTTATAGCTCTAAATTCCCCAAACAGTATGGATTCTACATTATTCAATGCAAATATGACAGGTGTAGAAATTTCTACCCCTTCATTATGCCCAGCTTTTCTTATCACATCAAGGTCCAAGAGTTCTTTAATGTGAAGATCAAGGGCTTGCTGGGTATGCAGGCCTTCTCAAGAGTGGGGGAAAAGTTCTCTCAATGTTCAAAATAATGTCAAATTGATGACCAATAACTTCCCGCAATAGTTCTTTATCTGATGCAAAGGCTTCTTTTTGTTCATATAAAAGGGAAGAGAGTTTGTTTTTCTGTATATCAGTAAGATTAAGACTTATTTCAGCTTCATTAATTTGTTCCAACTTGAATTTCCCTAGCTCTACATTGACTGGTGATACTTTGCTCACTGTAATATTTCTTTTAAAAGATTAAAAAGAAAATTGCTGTTGCTTATTTTCACCAATCGTAAAGTATCTGTCTTTTTTATTATGTAAACTTATGCCATACATTACTAAACAGTCATTTACCAATAGGAAAAGGGTCTTAGAGATGTTTTTCATAACAAAAAAATCAAACGTAATTCTTCAATTCACATTTATATGTGTAAGTACTATAATGGTATCAAATATGCCCAATATTATCATTGGATTACTTGCATTGTTGAATTTTATGCCATCAATTGGTAATAATTGAGCTTCAGAATTTGGTACACAGTTCTTGAAAAAGTATTTACCAACACAAGATCAGAAAGCTCCTGGGTAAATTAAGCGTTTAGTGGATTTGCTATCAATTACCACTTCTGTTACACAGAAATTACCAGTTATATAACCTTTCCCCCATTTGGTTTGGTTTTCATAAATTGTGCATCTTGGAATTTTGAAAAATCAAGTTTTCTATTGCTCAATTGTGGAAAGTGGGTATAATATTCCATGATGTCAAATGTGACATCAAAATTTTCTGTATCTTTTTGAAGATTCATAAAATATTGGAGATTTGTCATCTGAATTTTCTTCATTTAAATAATCTTTTTCAACATCAGGTTCTTTTTCAAGTTCTATTCAACTTATTTTTTCTCTTTTTGAACATGTTTTAGCTAAATGTGTGGTGCTTTGGCAAATATGGCACTTTATGATTGTATCTGCAGATTGAAATTTCATATTACTAGAATTTTCTCTGATATTTTTGTCCACAGAATCTTTCCAAGGTGAATTAAGCCTTTTTTAAGATTCATCTTAGTAGAACCAATTTTTTTTCTGCTGGTTACTTCTAACATATTTATAATATATTCTGCTGAAGATTTTTAATTAGTCCTCCTTTCAACAGCATGTTCTTAGTTGCCTCCACATCATCTCAGATTTTTTCTGTGGATCACAAATTCTGACATGTCAGACTATAATGTTGTTAGTCTGTCTTTTTGGTGGCAAAACCATGGTAAGGCTTGGTCTTTGTAAGAATCACACTTTGAATATTCAAAGGCTGTTTCCACTCTAAATATACCAGAATTATTGGCCCACTTATTAATTATTTGCTCTTTCAACCAAGTAAAACTTTGGTTTACATGTGCTTGTCTTAACTTGATATAACATCTATAAGCTTATTTGGTAAACAAGGTTGTAAATCTTGTTTTTACCACTCTTTCTGGTAGCTCAAAGTCTTCTTTCCTCATTTCAATACCTCTGATTAATTCCATATGGTGATATTCTCCTTCACCACTGAAGTGAAACCATTCTTTAGCTTTTGGTACTTCTTTCAAAAGTGCTTTCCCCCTTGATAGCTCCAAGTTATGGATCAAAGTGGAAAACTTATTATTCATTTGTGAATTTTCTACATCCAATACTTTTGAGTTGGAATTCCTTACACCCTCACTTTGATTTAGAGGTGTTGACATTCTTGGACAAGTACGCAGTAATTTTTTAATTGAATTTATTTTACTGGTATTGAACCTTGTGTAATTCATGAATTCAAGTTGAAAACCTTGTATTAAATTGATTAACTTAACTTTATACATTTCTCCTCAAATTTCCCTTTAAAGACATAATTCTGTTTGTCTAGTATCATCAGAAACGATTTGATTCAATTTCATTGTTAATTTTGATACTTCTTCTTGTGAGGTATCAAAACACTTCTTCAAGGAAGTGGTATTTGTCTTTATTTCAGTAAATGAACTTGTAATATCATTGAGAATTTTCTTATTATCTGCTTTTATAATATTTATGGATTTATTTTTTCTGGTTTCAATTATGTAATCAATATTTAATTCAAAATATTTATCTGTTAAATCTTTTATAATGACAGATTTTTCACTTATCTTCTTTGAGAATGAATTGTCCTTATTTTATTTTTTAATTTTTCTTAAAAATTTCCAAAAACACATAAGTGTTTAATTTCTTTGGCGTGGACTAAGGTTATTTGTTTTAAGATTGTTACAAATAGTTTGATTTTCATCAGAAATATAACTTTTTATGTCATTTCTGACTATATACAAGGATGGAATTCCATCCAAAATGTTGGAGATAATTTCTGATAATTTAATATGGCTTCCTCTCTCTTCTGCATTTTCATCATGTTTCTGGCCATCTGAAACACATTTTCCATGGGATATTGCTTAATATTTGGAATTCTGTAGCCCTGGCTGTTTGTTTTTGTTTCTGGTGCTTTACCCTTCCCTTGTTCTGAGCTTGTGCCTTCTTTCTCACTGTCAGCCTGTGACTCAAAACCAAAGTGCAAGCATGACAGCCAAATACCATAAACCAATGTTAAAGCCAAGATACCACCAAAACATGGAGCTGAGCCAAATTAACTCAAAAGGTATCAAACAAAAGAGGAAAATCACCTCTTTCCAAATATACAAGTCCCATAATCATAGGACAAAGAATAACAAAGTTATTCCTGCTCAAAGCTATCTCTGAGCATAAACCTTAATTTTCACCTCTCATCTGAAATACAGAGGAAGAGGCTTAACCCCATCAAATGGGTACTTAAATTAAAGCTCCTAGTCAGGGATGTCTAATGGTACTAGTCAAACTGAGCTAGCACCAGAATTACAGAAGTTATGACCAAAATAAGGTCAAATAAGGGTGATTAAAATATTCACCTCTCATCTAACTTCTACAGTCTTAGTGTTCAATACCTAAAGCGGGGTATTTTTGGAAAGAGCACAATCAGGGCTATCTAATGGTGACATTCATTTCCCCATATCATATCTAGAACAAAAGATATGGAGCAAATGAGCTTCATACAGTTTTTGGACAAATCATAAATGTGTACAGGAAAACTTGTACATGGCATACCTTTCCATATTTAATGATAGCCATACGAAATGAGGTACCATTGTGTATATCACATCCAGGGCTACACAATGAACCAATTTTGAGCTCAATATCTCAAAAACTAACAAAGTTATAGCAGTTTTAAGGTTAAAATCCCACAGTTTGGCCAATACAGCCTTACAGTGGGATTCTATCCCATAAATATGATTATGAGGTGTCAAACAGACAAAGAAGCTTGCTTATACTTCAATAACTCATAGTTAAGTCAAATACAGAGGTCCATACACGTTCTGTACAGCTTCTGACGTGTCAGAAGCACCAGAACACACCTGTAAACTCCATTGGTGAAAATATTCACCCTGTGTAGTGTAAAAATGACTACTTGTGGTTCTAAAACCGCATTTCCTCCCAATACTAGTCTGTATTGAGTGTGTAGAACCAAAAATCAGCCCACAGTAGTGAAAGGTTTCACTCTGTGATTGTGTGCAGAGGTAAACCACCTCCCACTACCCCAGAACAAGATAAAAGGAGGCTTTGCCTCACCAGGAAGCTAATCCAGGATCCTGTTCTTAGTATTCTTACATGGTATAACTTCTTAAAAGAAGTGTTACCCTTAGAATTTAACAGGTTGTACTTTAAGCTTAAGTATTTTAGGGTTTGTTATTGTAAACCAACAGGCAAACACTGCACCCAGGGCTATCAGCAGCACTCACCATCACTAAATTCATTTAGTATATCCCTTTTTACCCTCTATTATCTAGATTATCATTTTTATTTTCGTGTCACACTCAGAGTTATAGCTTTTATTTGTCATTGTACAGCTATATTATAGAGTCACCCTGACATTTTGGGGGCCTGGCCTGGTTTTTTACCTACTTTAGAGGAAATTATAGCTTGTTTTCACTATTTTTAGCTTATCTTCATGCTTTTTAGAGTTATTATACTTGTTTTTTTTGCTTATTTTCACTTTCTGTTAGCCACAGCAAGCCCTGAAGGGGATTAATTTCGTGGTTTCCTCTATTCCGATTTTTTTTACTTAAAAAAAATAAAAAAAATAAAAAAATAAAATAAAAATAAAATAAAACAATAAAAAAATAAAAAAATAAAAAAATAAAAAAAATAAAAAAAAATAAAAAAAAATAAAAAAAAATAAAAAAAAATAAAAAAAAATAAAAAAAAATAAAAAAAAATAAAAAAAAATAAAAAAAAATAAAAAAAAATAAAAAAAAATAAAAAAAAATAAAAAAAAATAAAAAAAAATAAAAAAAAATAAAAAAAAATAAAAAAAAATAAAAAAAAATAAAAAAAAATAAAAAAAAATAAAAAAAAATAAAAAAAACTGTATACATATTACTTTTGAAAAATTCTATTTTTCATCATTTTTGAAGAGTTATAAATATATAATTGATATTTATAAAATACTCTTTTCTCATAATAAAATAAAAATCATATTTTATTATTGTTTTTTTTTCATAATATATACAAAGTATATATTATTTGAATTTTTCTTAAAGAAAAACTCTAAAAATAATTTTTCACCCAAATTGGCATGAAAAATTGATTATTATCATCATTATTATTGATAATTTTAGTAATAATACTTCATAAGAAAATACAAATCATATTTTATTATTGTTTTTTTTTTCATAATATGTACAGAGTATATATTGTTTGAATTTTTCTTGAAGAAAAACTCTTACAATTCATTTTTTCACCCAAATTGGCGTGAGAAATTGATTATTATCATTATCATTGATAATCTCAGTAATAATACTTCATAAACAAATAAAAATCATATTTTATTATTGATATTTCTTTCATAATATATACAAAGTATATATTGGTTGAATTTTCATCAAAGAAAAACTCTGATAATTCATTTTTTCACCAAAATTGGTTTAAAATTGATTAGTATCATTATTATTGATAATTTTAATAATACTACTTCATAATAAAATACAAACCATGTCTTATAATTGATCTTTTTTATATACAAAGTATATATTGGGAAAAGTTGATTTGATAATTATTGATATTTTCAATAATAACTTGTACAAAGTGACTTATAGATTCCTAACAAAACAGGGATTTAATCAACTAGCTGAAACTCTCACTTTACAAATCAGAAATGATACCACCTCATTGCAACGAATTTGGATTTCCAAGGGATTATTCCTTACAAAGAGAAGCAACCATCAGTTGGAATAGAGGCCTGGAAAACAGAGAAGTTGAAGTTGTTCAAAGTAATAATACATGGCAAAATGAACCTTCCTACACCTTCCAAGATGGCTTTCAACAGCAAACCTCCAGAAATGGCTTGCATAGAACAGTTTTCTCTAACCCATCAAATCTTCCAAGAACCTCTCCAATGGAGAATGGAAGACAGGAAATTAAAACCAGATTTCCACTAAAAAGAACTTGTAGAAAGTATTCAGAAGATTTCCCTCCAAGAGATATTCTTCAAAGAACTTATTATAGAAGAGAAATGAAACCAGAGATTAGATACTCTGACCCTCTCAGGCTCATGAGGACTGGTAACCCAACCAGACTCCCTAGTGGCTTCAAATCACTCAGGCACCAGCAGATAAGTGACCAAGAGTTACCATACTTTCCAATCCAAGATAGAATCCAGGAGATGAAGAGGATCATAGGGCAAGAACAGGACTTCTTTCAACCAGAGGCAGAAAGAGTCAGATCCTATGATCCAGAAACTGTTGGACCTGTTGCAAGAAGTAAAAAGAAACAACAAACAGTTGTAAATACTTCTAATTCAGCTAGCATCCCCATGATAAGGAATGATATCTCCACTCAGATGAAACACAATGTTGTGATACCTGAGAGTACCATAAGTAGTAATACTCTATGGTTACAGTTTTCCCAATTTGTAGAACAAACTTAAAAAGAGTTTGAATGACTTCATGAAAGTATTTCAAGGTTACAAGAGGTTTATACCTTACAAACCAAAACTATTCATACTCTTCAAGAGGACTATACTGAATTGTATAAAGCCTCGGAAGATACCAAAAGAAGACTAAATCAAGTCTTAGAGGAGAAAAATCACTGCAAAAGGGATAGGGAATACCTGGATCAAGATATTGACAAGTTTTTCAATTACTGCAAAAAAATGAAACCCCAAACACAAGGGCATGTTTCTGGAAGCACCCCATACCATCAGGAAGAAATCAAACCAGATTCCATGTTGGAAAAGAAGCCAAGATCTCAATCAAAATACAAATATGGAGATAAGATGACTTATTCAGAAAAGGATGAATTAAAACAGCTTCCAGACGCTTCACATTGGCCCACATTTGCTGGCATAGGAGAATATGATCATATGGAACTCATTGATTATTTTGATGGACTCTTCACTGATGTACCAAGTATACCAGATTACTGGATTACTGCCAGATTAAATACAGCTTTCAAAGGACATGCTAGTATTTGGTACACACAAATGAAAGAAATCCATCGCAGAAGAAACTGGCCATGGTGGAGGAGCCAGATAATCCAACAGTACAGAAATGATACATGGATATGGCAGAAAGCCCTTTCATTTGGAAATGATAGATACACAGTGGACAAAGATCCATATTATTGGTGTCTGAGACAGTCAAAAAGGTTAATAGCCATTGACCCTCACATAACAACAGATATGAGAAATCACAAACTGTTGACCAAACTACGAGGAGACTTAGAACATGCAGTAAAATGCCGATGCTCCAAAGAATCCACCTTGGATGAAATATCCAATACTTTTCAAGAAGTAAGGATTAGAACATCTATTGGTAGATACAATAGCCATAGTACTGGTGATAAAAGGGAGAATCCAACCCTCAAAGCCAAAGAAACTCATGATTCAGAATCTGAAATCACAACAGGATTTCACAACTGTGAATCACCCAATCACTATGCAGAAAATTCTCCCAAAGACAGGGAAGAGATATTTGCAAGAGAGGAAGAAACAAGAAAAGACCAAGAAGGTCATTAATCTGACTCTAATATTGTGGGGAATGGCTGTGGAAATAATTCATACAGTTAACCCAACCCCCATGAGGAATATTTGGTGGAATTTAAGAACCATGGAACAGAGGAAATTGGTTCAGTTCACTCCAAAAGGAGGAAACCAATGACCAAACACATGGATGGGTTGAAACATAAGCCACCAGACAGGGAGGGTATGACCACAAGAAAGTTGTTGGATCAAGGTCTCATGAACTCTTATACTACCTCAAATAAGAAAGGGAAGTCTCATCAATGATGAGCCTTTTTTAGAGGGAGGTTATGTCAGCCTGTGACTCAAAACCAGAGCACAAGCATAACAGCCAAATACCATAAACCAATGGTAAAGCCAAGATACCACCAAAACATGGATCTGAGCCAAATTAACTCAAAAGGTATCAAACAAAAGAGGAAAATCACCTCTTTCCAAATATACAAGTCCCATAATCATAGGACAAAGAATAACAAAGTTATTCCTGCTCAAAGCTATTTCTGAGCATAAACCTTAATTTTCACCTCTCATCTGAAATACAGAGGAAGAGGCTTAACCCAATCAAATGGGTACTCAAATTGAAGCTCCAAGTCAGGGCTATCCCATGGTACTAGCCAAACTGAGCTAGCACCAGAATTACAGAAGTTATGATCAAGATAAGGTCAAATAAGGGTGATTAAAATATTCACCTCTCATCTAACTTCTACAGTCTTAGTGTGAGATACCTAAAGTGGGGTCTTTTTGGAAAGAGCACAGTCAGGGCTATCTAATGGTGCCATCCATTTCCCCATATATTATCCAGAGCAAAATATATGGAGCAAACAAGTTTCATACAGTTTTTGGACAAATCAATAATGTGTACAAGAAACATTGTACATGGCATAGCTTTGCCCTATTCAATGATAGCCATACCAAATGAGGTACCATTGTGTAGATACCATTAACGGCTACACAATGAACCAATTTTGAGCTCAATATCTCAAAAACTGACAAGTTTATAGCAGTTTTGAGGTTAAAATCCCACAGCTTGGCCAATATAGCCTTACAGTGGGATACTATCCCATAAATATGATTATGAGGTGTCAAACAGACAAATAAGCTTGCTTATACTCCAATACCTCATAGTTAAGTCAAATACAGAGGTCCATACACGTTCTGTACAGATTCTGACGTGTCAGAAGCACCAGAACACACCTGTAAACTCCATTGGTGAAAATATTCACCCTGTGTAGTGTAAAAATGACTACTTGTGGTTCTAAAACCACATTTCCACCTAATACTAGTCTGTATTGAGTGTGTAGAACCACAAATCAGCCCACAGTAGTGAAAGGTTTCACTCTGTGGTTGTGTGCAGAGGTAAATCACTTCCCACTACACCAGAACAAGATAAAAGGAGGCTTTGCCTCACCAGGAAGCTAATCCAGGATCCTGTTCTTAGTATTCTTACATGGTATAACTTCTTAAAAGAAGTGTTACCCTTAGTATTGAACAGTTTATACTTTAAGCTTAAGTATTGTAGGGTTTGTTATTGTAAACCAACAGGCAAACACTGCACCCAGGGCTATCAGCAGCACTCACCATCACTAAATTCATTTAGTATAGCCCTTTTCACCCTCTATTATCTTAATTATCATCTTTATTTTTGTGTCACACTCAGAGTTATAGCTTCTATTTGTTATTGTACCGCTATATCATAGAGTCACCCTGACACTCACATTGGAATTGCTTCTTCCGGCCACTGGGGTTGGTTTTGGAACCTGCTTTGCTGGTTGAGGGTTGTTTTTCCTCCATTATACTGTTAAAGGCATCATGTTCTTCTTTTCAATAAATGGATTTCATTTCATTTAGTAACTTGCAAGTATTGGGATGTTCCAGATACTTCCTCACAGTTAGGTAAGCGTTAATTCATCTTTTCCAAAGGTCTTCTAGAATTCAATACTCTCTGCGTTGGAGTGCAGTGTTTTATTCCTTATGACTGGCTTTTTATATGCTCGCTGAGGCTTAATGTGGAAGTTTCAGATATGTTTGAAGGTTAAAAAGTGCTATCAGCTTCATAATAGCATAATTTTTCAGTTTGGGATTCATTTACTGACCCTTTTTGTGAGCCTGTGAGATCTGTACGACATACTCATAAGGCCACAAATAGCTTTATAGGCAGTTGATTTAGTCTTAAACATACTTATCAATTGGATTAAAAACAAAAAAATACCAAACAAAACATAAATCTGTTTTGTATAAACAAAGTGATAATAATTATGTCATTTTTGGAGTCTACACCAAAGATTACACCCAAAAATGGTCATTCCTTATGTTATTAAAAGTTTTAAGAATCTCACAGTACAATTACAACTTTTTTGAAAAATTTGAAAGTTGTCAAATTCAAGCTTATTTAAGCCTCAACTTAAAGTTTCATAAGGTTTCTGCAAACTTACAAAAATTTTAGTTAAAATTTAGGCATTGTGTATATTTACTGAATTAGCTAAATATTTGTCACACAGAATGTGAATCCTCCATGAGCTCAATTCAAAATGGTTGAAGGCCATAGTATGGCTTCAAATAAATAAAATTGCAAGATCCATGCAGAAAAGTGGGACAAAGGAAAAAGACCAAACAGAGATGGGGTACACAATTTTTGGATCTGCAAGGATTAAATTAAGTTTTTCCACCTGTATGGGAGGATCTTCAACATTATTTAATACTTAACATCATACTTTTCTACAAACTTAAAGTTTTAACTGGTTTTATCCCAATTTGGACAGGAATTTTGAGCTGCAAAAGTTTAAATCCCAATATTCCAGGTTGAAAGCAAGGTTTTGAGAACTTTCAAAGCTTGAATAAGCTTAAAGCTGAAAAGCTGAAAGAATAAAAACCTTATCAAAAGCTATGTTTTGGTGTGTATTGACATTTTACATGGAAAAATGGCAATAACTTCAAAGATTCATTAACAATCCAATTCCTAATATATTTGCTTGAACATTCCACACAGATTGAAAATTAATGTTATTTGTGTATATATCAAATTCTAAGTATTATTTTCAAACAAGTTTAATTTCTAATTAACCTTGAAATTAACAATTTCAATTATTTTCAAATAAAATTAAGATTTCTTCAAAATTTAATCAAAAATTCACTTTAAGATAATTTTTCTTCATACTTTCTTTTTTAAGTTGTCCATGAGATGGACCTTAATATAAAGAAACTTATTTTATACTAAAGCTTAAAATAATTAGTTCAAAAGGAGGATTAAAGTTACTTGGAGCTAATAATAACATTGGTAACTTTAAATTGGAATTAAAAATAAGTTACTGTCACAGGGGCTCTTCCAAGTGAAGAGGGCCTGGAACTCAGTAAGCTGGAACTCACTGCAGAGGGCTCAAAGGATAAGATAAGACAAAACACTTAAGAGTGTAATGAGAGTAATATTTCTAAGAAATACTAATATAAGAAAATCAGAAACAAAGAATAAGGGTAAGAAATAAAAGAGCCAACCACAAACAAGTCCAAGTCCACTGTTTCAACCTGTCAGAAAGAAAGAGGAGGGTTAATAAGGATATGGCCACCACACCTCATACTAAACAGGCAAGAGAAAATGCAGAGACTAACTTAATACCACATAAATATAATACCCAAATAATAAAAGTAAGAATATTTTCAAAATGATAAATCAACTAAATTAATTAGCTGGGGAAAGGTCCCCAGGGGAGAGAAAGAGGGGCTGGTATATGTGAGAATCACCAGCCCTGATCCAGACAGAAAGTGTTTATGAGAGGGATTGATGATTGAATTGAATCTGGCCAATACAGGTTCTGTACAATCTGTAAAGGATCTGTACAGGAGGAGTGGTAGTTTTTAGTGGTCATACAGCTTCAGGATGGTGTATCCAAACTGTATTGGGTAATTCCAACCTGTACAAGTATTGACAGGCTGGATTGATTCACCAGACTGTATGAATGGTTCAGCAAAGAAGATTGCTGAAACTGATTGCTGATACACACAGTAGATTGCTGATTTGAGGTGTTTGAGTGGGTGTAAGCTTGAATACCCTTACCCCTGACTAGTGGTTGTCACAGTATCCCCCCCTTGAAACTGGTGGGCTCCTGAACACCATAATACCCTGCCACTGTTGAGTGGCATCACAACATCCCCACATTTTTTCCAAAAATTTGCTTTTCCTTTTCCTTTTCCTCTTGGACATTATCCTGAAAATCCTCTCCTTGCCTCACTGTCTTTGATTATCTGTCTTCTCCCCTTCTTTTAATCTTTAGTAAGTCCTTCAATGTTTGAATTATACTGTTCTTCTGAATTTCAATAAATAACTTCCTTTGAAAACATGACCCTTGGGTTGTATCCCAAACTAAGGTCTTAGAGCTCTTCACCTCAAAAATTGATGAATAATGGGTGTATGAATTTATATATCCATTATTGTCCAGGAAATTGGTCCTCTTGGGCTTTGTTAACCTTGATTGGCCTTTGGCATAATCCAAGGAGGGGGCTTTCCCCATTGTCCTTGAAATTTGTCCATTTTGAACCCTCTTGAGTATTCTGGGTCCTGGCCATTACTATGGCCATTTTTGATGGAATGGTGATGAGGGGCCCTTTTGCCTCTTTTCGTCTTTTGTGTGTCTGTGGGGCTACTAGAGTCCCCCAAGGCCAAAATTGACCAGGATGCTGGGAATCCAGGGGGTCTATGGGATCATAACTTCACCCTCATGGACTGGGCCCATTGAGAGGGTCCAGGACCATGGAATCTGACCTTCCCAATATTGCAGGGAAGGTCTTGGGTGATTGTTTGGGTCCATAACCAGCTCTGGGCCATCTTCAGGATTGGAGTTCTTTATTGTGACACACTGAATTCTTCTGCCTGCACAATTTGTTAGCCATGAGTTCCAAACTGACTGAACTCACTGACTCTTCCCCTTCTGTGCCACCACCATCTGTTCTTTGTGGTTCTGGAATCCTCAGTCGGTTGGCTTAACCTTGGCAACGGCTTCCTCTGGGCACTTTGATCCTGGCCAAACTTATGATTGCTTCAAGGCAGTTGAAGTTCTTCATCTTGCTTGTACTGAATGTTTGGCCAAGGGAAAAGATTTCTTTCAGCATTTCGACCCAAAATCTTCAAAGTTTCATCACTCTTTTGTTGGGAAGAAGCCATTTTGCATTCCTGGGTCAGCAGCTTCCAACGTCAGAAGGTTGGGCCTTTTGGGAAAGAGGTCCCAGTTTCTGAGGGCCCTACTCCTGATGCTACTTCAGGATATTCTGATTGTGAGTAAAATGAATTTCTTGATTGAATTGGATACTGATATCTTGAATTAGTGACTGGTTCTAGGAAGAGGAATGTGGCAAGATGGACCAATGCTGGAGGATCCAACCCAGTTGGTGGTAGGCCAATCTACTTCAGCTCAGCAGTCCCAATTTCCAGGTTCAATACTGAAGGTGTAGTGAAAAGAATAAAAATAATTTCCAATTCCTCACCTGATCCGTATGGTGAAGGTAGTGATGGATTGTATGGTGAAGAAGTTGAGGTGGTTAATAATCCTGTTGGCCATCAATGCAGAACTTCTCCTTCTCAGCCTCCTTCCAAAATATTCCAAATGCACCTTATTCCCAGTACCCCTAGAAACTTTGATCCAACTCTTGCTACCATCCCTACTTCCCTTCCTCCTGCTTCACCAAGTTCTTCCCACACCAGGCCTGCCATAATTCCAGCAGTAAGACCATCCCCATTCAGCAGCCAGAGCTTCACCCATAGTCACCTCTCAACAAATCCAACCTGAGGCAAGCTCCAGTAGAAGAAGAGAAGAGCTTTCACCTTTGCTGTTTCCTGCCACCCAAGTATTTCAGAAAGGGGATTGTTGGCCTATCCTAGTTACCAGAGAAGATCCAAGTACGGAAAGTGAAAATCAAGATGCTGTGGCCAGGTTGTTTGGACAAGTTGATAGAAATAGTAGGGATGTAATTATGTATGCAAATGATAAAACTATTCATGGTACTGCTTCTGAAGAGATGGATGCAAATTTTGCCTGGTATGAAAATGAATTGATCAATGATTTCCAAGAAACTTTGACCATATGGGTAGAGATAACTAGTTTCCTTGTCCTTGTTTGTGTTAGGTTTGAATTCTATCCAGACTCTTATAGCTACTAAAATAAAAATGAAAGATAAAAAATAAATGGAACCTCCCAATACATGATATGAGAGGGGATTCTGCTGCTTTAAATATTAAAGAAATAAAATGAAATATACAAGTAAAGACACGAGAGAAAAAGAGAGAAAAGAGAGTAAAGAAAAGAAATAGAGAGATTCCTGAGGTTTGACCTTTTTGTGGCAAGTTGCTTTATTTTTTCCAAGAATGGTCTGAAGGATGAAAACCAAGCATTTGATGCTCACAGAGTGGCCAAGTCAATTTTTTACAAGAAGTAGAACCCTCAGGGATGCATACCAGGATATGGAACTTACTTTCATAACTCCCACTCCCCACAAATCACCAAAAACAGATACTTTTGCCATAATTGACTTTGAATTAAGGATAGTTTTGAATAATGATTATTGGCATAAATTGGAAAATAATTAAATGAAAAAGAAAAGAGGAATTTGGCCATATCTTGAAGAAAGGTCCAAATTTGAGGATATCAATGTTGCAAGGCCTTCTGAATCTGTCCAAAGAATTTACAAGTGCTTGCAAAGTGGCCAAGGTGATCTGTACAACAACATTTGGGTAGAATACCCCCTTAAAGCTGCATTCCAGGAGAGAAACTTACTTTCATACAATCCAATCCCCACCAAGCACCATAAAATCCAACTTTTGAGGTAATTTTTCCAGGCTTGTCTGGATACAATGAATGGAAATCCTCGACAAGGTCTGGTGATTTGATAAGGCTGGAAGCTGGTTCCCAAGCTGTTCTTTCTGGGTCCTCACTGAATCCTTTCCACTCTACAAGATACCATAATTTACCTCTTTTGAGTTTTGAGTCCAGGACCTGAGCCACTTCCCATTCTTCTTTCTCTTCCACTATGACTGGTGGTGGTGGCAATTGATATTGATTTGCGATAGTTGATTGCTTCACTGGTTCTAATAAGGACACATGAAAGATAGGGTGAACTGACTTCCATTGTTGAGGCAACTTGAGGTGATATGCATGGCTTCCAATCTTCTTAAGAACTTCAAATAGTCCCAGCCATCTTTCTGACAGTTTTTTGGTGGGTCTTGTAGCCTTGATGTTCTTAGAAGCTAGCCATACCTTATCCCCATCTTGGAAATCAGGTGGAATTTTCCTATTTCTATCTTCATACTTCTTGAATCTCCTTATTTCTGACTCTAATTCTTCTTTGACAACTTGCTGTACTGATTGGAGTTTTGTTGATAACTTTCAAGCAGGTGAGTCTTGAGAAATACGTATTGAGTCAAATCTGGGATTCCTTCCATAAATGGTCAAAAAAAGTGATTTCTTTGTTGATGAGTGTTCTGCATTATTATAGGCAAATTCAGCTAGAGGGAGCCAGGTGTGCCAGTCATCTTGATGGTAACTGACATACATCCAAAGATACTGTTCTAGAATCTGATTTACCCTTGCTGTCTTTCCATATGTGTAAGGATGAGAAGAAGTTGAAAGATCTCCTGTTATCTTGAGCTTCTTAAATAATTGAGTCCAAAATGATGAAAAAAAAACCTCTATCATTAATAATACTGGCTAGAAGACCATGTTTGGAAAAGACTCGGTTAATGAAAATTTGAGCTAAGTTCAGGGAAGTCATTTTTCCATGAGTTGGAATGAAGATTTCCATTTTTGAGAACCTGTCCACAACTACTAAAATTGAATCAAAGTTTTTTGACAAGATCAATTGAGTTATAAAGTCCATTGATAAGGAATTCCAAGAAACAGATGGAATTTGAAGAGGCTTGAGTGATCCAGACTTCTTATGATGAGCTTTCTTGCTTATTGAACATTTCTGACATGAGGACACATAGTCGTTAATTCATTGATTCATGCCAGCCCAATAAAAGTCCCTTTTGATGAGCTTGAGGGTCTTCTTCTGGCCAGGAGGGCCAGCCAACAGTGAGTCATGATGCTTTTGAAGAATATTCGGTTGGATTTCTGCATTGCTTGGGACTACCACTCTATCTTTGAATAACAATAATTTGGCTTGAGGTTCAAGAGAATAATCTGAAACTGATTCACCTCTTGCTAATTGCTTGATTATTTCTTTATAGTCTTTGTCTTGACATACTTCTTTTTGGATCTGGTCAGCTAAATCTGAGAATATTTCAACCTTGATTGAGAAGAATATTGACTCTTGAAGTCCATCTTGCTTGATTACTTGATGAAAATGTTGAGAATTCTTTCTGATGAAGTCCACCCCCCTCTCTGGGTACACAGCATCCCAATGTGAAAAGGCATCTGGTAAAGTGGCCAGCCAGCCTGGGCAGTAAGTAATAGTGAAATGAAACTCAGCCCAATGGGACTGATGATGAGTAAGAAGTTTTGAAGAAAGGAAATACTGAAGAGAAGAGTGGTCTGTCAAGACCTCAAAGGAATTGGAAAGAGAAAGAAGAAAAGCTCTCCAGCACTTGAGAGCCCAAACTATGCCAAGAAGTTCTTTGTCATGAATTTGATAGTTGAGCTCAGCTGGGAGAAGCTTGTGACTATGAAATGCAATGGGATTCTTTCCTGTGTCATTCACCTGATGCAGTATAGCACCCAAGGCATAATCACAAGTCTCAGTTTCTACAATAGTTGGTAGAGAAGGATTGAAGTGAGAGAGGATAGGAGCAGTGGTGAATGCTTCTCTGAGTATTCGAAGCTGACTAAGAGCTTCCTCATTGAAGTTAAAAGGAGAGTCTTTTTTTGAGAATGGAAGTGAGGGAAAAGATTTTTTTAGAGTAATTTTTAATGAAACAATGATAGAAATTGGCAAAGCCAAGGAAATATTGAAGAGCTTTGATGTTCTTGGGCTGAGGCCAATTGAGAATTTTCTGAAATTTTGAAGAATCCATCTTTAGGCCATCACTTGAAACAACATAGTCCAAGTATTCCACACTTGAGGCATGGAATAGACACTTGGAGGCTTTGGCAAACAAATTATTGTCCCTCAGTCTTTGGAGTAGAGAGGCCACATGTTTGACATGTTCCTCCTCAGAGCTGAAAAAGACTATAATATCATCTAAATAAACTATAACAAAAATATACAAGAAATCTGCAAATATATAACTCAAAATATTGTTCAAAGAAGCTGGAGCATTGGTAAGGCCAAATGGCATAACTAAATAATCATAACTAGTACAATTTACTCTAAAGGCAGTTAAGTTCTCATACTCCTCTTTTATTCTCAGGAGATTTTATGCACCACACAGATCTATCTTGGAGAATATAGTGGCACTGTTTAATACAGTAAGAAGCGGGTTCATAGGAGGAACAGGATACCTGTTCTTCGTATAGTGACAGCATTGAGTTTGCAGTAGGCAACACACAAATGAAGACCTCCATCCTTTTCCTTGACAAAAAGGACAGGTTCTTCTGTTGAAGAGGAGTTTTCTAAGGTTTGTCTATGAAACTCTTGATAATAGTAGCAAAATCAAGAGTACTATGACTGTCCTCAGTAGAAACATATAATATAACAAAATATTATAACCACAAATTGAAATATAATTATTAAAAATAATTATATAAAAAAATTAATTCAATTATTATTGTAAAAATATAATAATAAAAAAATAATTATTATTATAATAAATTATAATTATTCTATTATTGTTATAGTCACTGACAGTTATAACAATAAGAAGTGTAAAGCTCTTAATGAGACAATTACACATGGAAATATGAATACTAACCACTTATAAATAATATAGATATTATGCATAAAGGAATTATAACACACATTGTGCAGAAATAACTCTTATAGAATAAAAATTCTATATAAAAAAAACTAATATTAGATAAAAAAGATATAGAGCTTTTAGAGAAAACTTACTTATAATATTTATTCAATACAACAAGTCAAACAACAACAGTTATTATATTAAATAATAATTATAAGTTAAAAACAGGCCAAAAATCAATAATTTTGAATATGAAACAACTTTTTATAACAAAAATTAAGATTAAAGAGTTTTTAAGAGGAATTTGTGGATTTTAAAAGATATTTAAGATGATAATTTTATAATATAAAATATATTATTGATGATTACAACAACAATCTGAATTCTATGATTTCAATTCTTTAATTTGCAATCAATAAAGAATAAAATAACTTAAGAATTACTTTCATAATAAGATTTTATAAATAATAAAACTTTACCTGTTTAAATTTCTAATATGATTGGATTGATAATGAATGATGGAAAAAAACAGTGATGAAAAGACTCTTTTTATGTCTTCAGAGCAGCTCTCATGATTCATAATAAATATAGAGGGCTTGCTCAGGTCAAAATTAAAAAACCATACTTAAAAACAAAGTTCTTAACTTAAGGCAACTTGTTTTTAATTCCAATTTAAAGTTACCAGTGTTATTCTTAACTCCATGTAACTTTAATCCTCATTTAAACCTATTATTTTAAGTTTTCAATATGAATAAACTTATTTATGTTAAATTTCATCACATGAACAACTTAAAAATAGAGTTTCAAGCAGAAATCTCTTAAACTCAATTTTAATTAATTTTTAAAGAAATCATAATTTTCTTTGAGCTTAATTAAAAGAGTAAATTTCCAGGCTAATTACCCAGGAAATTTATTTATAAAAGATACCTAGAATTTAATTTATATGTAGATAATATTGAATTCTAAGCTGTGTGAAATTTTCAAGCAAGTCCATCAAGAATTGGATTTTGAATAAATTTCTGAAGTTATTGCTATTTTTCCATGTAAAATAGCAATACACACCAAACCTTAGCTTTTGATAAGGTTTTAATGCTTGTAAATTTAAAGCTTTAAGCTTATTTAAGGTTTTTAAGCTTGATTAAGCTTTGAAATTTCTTAAAACCTTGATTTCAAGCCTGAATATTGGGATTTACTCTTTGGCAGCTTGAAATTCCTGTCCAAATTGGGATAAAACCAGTTTAAACCTTAAGGTTGGATCAAAGTCCAATCTTAAAGTTTAAATAAGGTTGAAAATCCTCCAATACAGGTGGACAACCTCAATTGAATCATTGCAGATCCAAAAAGCTGGGTACCCCAGCTCTATTTGGTCTTTTTCCTTTGTCCCACCTTTTTGCGTGGATTTTGCCCTTTTATTTATTTAAAGCCATACTATGGCTTTAAACCCTTTTAAATTGAGCTCACGCAGGATTTACATTCTGTATGGCAAATCCTTAGCCAAGTCAGTAAATATACACCACACCTCAATTTTAACTAAAATTTTGGTAAGTTTGCATTAACCTTATGCAACTTTAAATTTATGCTTATTTAAGCTTAAATTTAACAGTTTAAAAAAATGTTAAAAAAGTTACATTAGTACTGTGAGATTCTTAAATCTTCTAATAACACAATAAATAAGTGTTTTTGGGTATAACACCTTATGGATGTACCCTAGGTCATTTTTGGTGTAGAATCCAAAAATGACATAATACTTATAACTACGTTTATCCAAAAAAAGTTATACTTATTTTTTGTTGTTTTTTATTTTGATTTCAACTAAAAAGGCTGTTTAAGACAAAATTAACTGTTTATAAAATCATTTGTGGCCTTATGGGTATGTTATACATACCTCACAGGCTCACATTCCCTACCACCAAAAAAAATTGTACTACAATTTTTCTTTTGTAGTATACCCCCAAGTTATTTGAGGGGGTATAATCCACTGTCCAGCCTCTCTACTTATACTTTTAAGTATGTAAAGCACACAATTCAAACTTTTTATTGAGAAATTGGTCTTCTCTTCTGTCTGAACCTTCTGAGAAACCTTTGGGAATCAGGTATTTTGTTTTCTACAATCCATTCATCTTCATGTTGTGGATTTTTATACCTGACTAAGTATTCTCTTTCATTTTTTCCCCAAAGTCTTCTTCCTTTCAAGACTTTTAGTACCTTTTTCTCCTCACTTTGATCTAGTGGGGGTACCTCTAAGGGTGTTTCATTTCTGAAAGGAAATAATTCCTTATCACTTGAAGTGTAATGCTTTACTAAACTGACAGGGAAAGTTGGATTTTTGTTTTCCAGTTCTCCTGACAGTTCTACTTGTACTGAATTTGTCCCATGAAGGGCTTTAATAATAAATGGTCCTGCAAAGGAATCTTTCAATTTCTTTGGGCCTTTAATGTTATTAAAGTTCAAGGTTGAAACTACTATTAAGTCCCCTACTTTGAATTCTGGGGTCTTATGACTTTTATCCCATTTCTGTTTAGCATATTCAAAGGCATCATTCATTCTTTGATTTGCATGATGTCTTACTTTATCAAGCAATAACTTAAAGCTTGATGCAGTTGGATGAATATCAATCAGATCTTTTTTCAAAGTATCAATTGGAAGTTTGGGGTTCCATCCTTTTTCCAACATTGCAGGAGTTTTGCCTGTTGAAGCATGGATGGAAGTCTTGTAGGCTAATTCCAATGCTGGTATAAGAGTACACCAATCATGGGTAAAGCCATCAGAATCTTTAAACTCCAAGCCATAAGCACAAAATCTTCTGATCATGTCCTCAAGGGTTTGAATCATTCTTTCTGCCAGTCCATTTGTTTGCGGATGGTAGGCTGTGGAGAATGATAGTTTTGTACCCAAAAGCTTATGTAAATTAGTCCATAAGGCTGATGTAAATCTTGGTTCTCTGTCACTAATGATGTTTTTAAAGAGACCAGTATGCGATATTACTCTATTACAGAGCAAAAGAGCTGTATCCATAGCTGTGTCATCTTTATGACATGGTAAAAAGATTGGTGTTTTGCTATATCTGTCTACAATAACAAGACATTCATTGTAACCTTTATCACCTCCAGGTGGTAATGCAGTTACCCAATCCATGTGAACCACTTCCCATGGGGTACTTGGTTCTTGGATATGGATCATCAGACCAAATCTCTTACCAGTAGCTTTATTGGCTTTCTGGCATCTATCACAACTATGACAGTACTCAATGACATCTTTTCTCCAAGATGGCCACCAGGCACATGTCGTAATTCTTTCCATTGTTCTGTCTTCAGAAAGATTTCCAGAATAAATATTATCATGGCATTCTAGTAGTATTGTGTTAATCAACATTCTACTACATAGGACCATGACACATGTGTGTTTAGATCCATGATATAGTATACCATCAAACAAATGGAATCTTCCATTATCATAAGATGTTTTCCAAGTATCATCCAGAGGATTAGCCAATGCTGCATCTTTGCAATCTTTGTCAAGTAGAGCAGTAATTATATGGCAATTTTTATCTTGCTTATAGCTTTCTCTAACTTCCTCAAAGAATTCTGTTCCCACATCTGTGATGTTAATTCCTTCAATTGGGATTTGAGGTTCTGCACTTGTAGGAACATAGGAAGGATTTTAAAATGTATTGGGTAATGCCCATCTACTTAAGCCATCAGCATTCTTGTGAATATTTCCAGCTTTATGTACTATGGTCATATTACCTCTATACTCCTGTATAGCAATCTGCCATCTTAACATGTGTCTGTTTGGAGTTTTCATGTTAAGAAGTGATTTTACTGCATTACAATCAGTAATTACTTCAAACACACTACCATCAAGATAGTAAAGAAGTTTTTCTAGAGCCCAAACAAGGCAAAGGCACTCCATTTGGCTAGCTCCATATCTGGCCTCAGTAGGTTTAATTTGTCTTGAAATAAAACAAATTGGACCTTCATAAGGCTTGTCATTGACAATTTGAACTTGATGAAGAGCAGCTCCTAAACCTTCACCACATGCACCAATATACAGCTTGAAAGGAAGTTTCCAGTCTTGCATCAATAATAATGGTGCATTGGTCAAGGCACACTTGATTTCATCATATGCTTGAATTCTCTCCTCCGTCATTTCAAAAACAGTTTGTTGATCACAAATTCTGTATAATGATCTGGCATGGATTGCAAAATGTTTAAGGTGTTGCCTGTAATAACTGGCAAACCCTAAGAAAGACATAATTTCTTTCTTGTTCTGGGGCATTTGTTTCAGTAAAGCTGCAGCCACTTTGTTCTTATCAACACCAAGGCTTATTCCTGAGACTACATGTCCTAGAGCTTTTAACTCATGAAACCCAAAATTACATTTTTTAAGAGAAATTTTCATGTTCACTTGTAGAAATTTCTTAAGTACTGATGAAAGTCTCTCTAAATGTAATTCCCAGGTTTCTGAACAAATGATAATGTCATCAATATAAATTATTAACCATCCCTCTGATAATTCATGTGGGAAGATTGTATTTATCATTCTTTGGTAATGAGAGGGTGCATTTTTAATCCCAAAAGGCATCCTCAAATATTCATAAATACTGCAGTGAGCAATTATTCTCAATAATTTCCTAGCATGAGGTGTTAAAACATTATGATGGAAGCCTTTAAGAGCATCCATGGAAATAATAAACTTTGCTTTTGTGAGCCTTGAGGTATACTTTACATACCCAAATAGGCCACAATTATCTTAAAAAGAGATTTTGAATTATGCACAACTCATAAGTCATGCATATATCCAAAATTCATCATTTTCAATTTCAGAAAAGATGAATAACTTTTTATTGAGTAAGTAAATCCATGGATTTAAGACCAGATTTGGATTCTACACAAAAATTCACCTAGGGTAGCTCCATAGAGTGAATAAGCTCAATTTAAGTATTTGAGGTGGTAAAATGGAAAATACTTCAATACCACATCATTAATACCACATAAAAGATCCGTGAAAATTTTTGTTTTTCTTGATTTTTAGCCAAAATAATGGGAAAGTGAGAAATCCCATGTTACATATACACTAAGAATAGTGTTATGCATGTTTTGAGCACTTAATATCATGGTATTCTTACATGGACTTTTGGTACACCCATAGTGGATATCTCACTTTAAGCTTAAATTACTATTTTGACGTAAAAAATAGGCAAGGGGGACAAAAGACATCAAAGAGAGCCAGGGTACCCAACTTCTGAGGCCTCAGAGGCGTGGATAGCTCCAGAGCATGGATCCATGGCTCATCTTGGCCCAATTGGTAAACTAAAACTCTTTGGGAACTTGGTTACCAAGTTACAACTACTGTAAAACATCAGAAAATAGCAAATAACCTGCTATTTTGACGTGCCAAGGAGGTAATGAGCTACTTACACTCCTGTAACCATGTCAATTACTAATGACTTTCCATGGATAAACCCCAAAAGAGTAATTAAAACCCTTTTGGGACCCATATTCATTGATTTACCTCATAGCAACCAGCAAAACACTGCTATTTGCAATTCTACGTAGAAATGAGGTAAAACC
Organism: Austropuccinia psidii; assembly: GCA_023105745.1. Taxonomy (NCBI): domain Eukaryota; kingdom Fungi; phylum Basidiomycota; class Pucciniomycetes; order Pucciniales; family Sphaerophragmiaceae; genus Austropuccinia; species Austropuccinia psidii. The sequence continues at coordinate 30,124,603 of JALGQZ010000001.1, forward strand.
TTCAAAAATTCATTAAAAATACAATTCTTAATGAATCTTTCTGAAACTTTCAGGACTAAAGGAGAACTGTATTATCTATGGTACAACCAAAAGGAATTACAGTTTTACTAGTAAAATTAAAAGTTTTACTTACAGTCCATTTTTGGATATTCTACGTGAAACACTGAATCTTCAAAAATTCACAGTAATTACAACCTGTGATGAAATTGGCAATAACATTGATAACTTTGAGAAATCAATGATTATTTTAGAATAAAAGAAGATTTACAAGTGTTACTCCTTTTATCCTTAACCATATTGGGGTTGGTAGTCACGTAAAAGCATCAATTAAGTAATTATGATAATCTTACATGACAACAGATGATGCAATCAATAATCCAAAAAGGTTTATTGTTTTCTCACTCACTGGTTTTTCAGTTTGCTCCATGGCACGCCTCTGTGAGCTGTTATTGACTTAAAAGAAGCCTCTTCTTGCTGTTTTTTCCGTATCATCATCTTATCAATTTATTAATCTTTATTACCAACAAGTAAGTATTAGTTCAACTATTCTTAAGTGTTTTAATTCTTTCAGAATCAATCAGAAAGACGTGAAATCATAGAATCCAACTATATATTGTTGTAATACTGTTATAAATCCTTTTGATCCCTTAAATCCACAATTCCACGTCAAATTTCTCTACTTTTATTATCAATAAGTTCTTTGGGGTATTAGTGAGTCATTTATCTTTAATTCTTAAAGTTTCTTTCTAGTAATAGTTTTCTTCAAGAATTATCTTTATAATTATTCTTGCAAAAGATAATTATATATTAAAATAATTTTATTATTTTAATAAAGAAGTTTTTATTATTAAATTCTTCTTGTAATTGATTCTTGTAGACAATTACTTGCTCACTGTTAAAATCACTAGTAGTGCTTAACACGTGAAAGAAATAATTTTTAATTATTTAATTGTGGTTATAATAATATTTTATTATTATATTTCATAAGAACAGACATAGTACTGTTGATTAATAGTAATATTATCATCAGTTTCATAGTCACATCTTACATTTGGGGGCCTGGCCGTGTTTTTTGAACCTTGTACCCTTAATTAATATATTTTTAAGCTCTAAAATATATTAATTTAATTAATTTTTTTTCTTTCAATTTGGAGTTAAAATATTTTTATTTTTGAAATTGTTTTAAAATCTTTTTCATTGAGGAATTTGGTTTAATTTTATATTGTTTTTACACGTGGCTTTTTCACATCCAAAAACTTATAAAATTATTCTTTGAGTTACTCTGAATTAATTTTCATTCAAAATCTTAAATTTTAATTTTTTTTCTTTAAAAAGAATAATTTTTTTAATATTAAAAAATATAAAACTTATAAAAATCTTTAAAAAAAATATTTTAAAAAGTATAAAAAATAATTTTTTCTCTTTTATAATTTCTTTTAGTGTCTTTAATCAAATACTGTGCAGCTGGCAACAGACTCAGTAAAAGATATATCACTAGTCCAGAATCTTCAGAAGCAGAATCTGAAGACAGTATTGAGGTGCAGATTGCTAAAAGAGGCACCTTATTCAACTCAGAAAAAGCTAAATTACCACCAAAAGGTGTGTATTTTATCTTATATTTTCACCTTTTATCTTTAAATTGACGTGAGAATGGTGCATACCAGAAATGGAAGCAACTATTCAGTCCAACCAGATGGATGTGGACAAGGAAGAGGCAAGACCAAATCCAGAAGTGCCAAATCTTCCACAAGAAAGGCACATCTGGAGGATGCCAGAGTTGCCCCCCATTCCCCAAGGTCTGTACCAACAGATTTTGACGTGAATTCTGAGCCTGAACTAATTTATGATAATATTTCCAGGGCTGAACCATTTTCAAGTGGCAGCAATAGAAATATATCAGAGCCAGTACAAAAATTGGTTCAGAGCAGCCAAAGAAGAGGAGTGGGAAATCTGCCCAAGCCTTTGGCAGGGGGCCATGAACTCCTACTTACACATCAAGAGCTTTCTGGGTCAGGAGAAGACCATAGAACTCTTAGGAGGTTGGAGCCCCCTGTCTTGCAAAGACAAGGTCAAAAAGATAAAGAATTGGTTGAAGAACCAGAGTCTTTTATCCATAGACCAGAAGAAAGAATTGGAAATGACTCCAACTTTGGAGACAGAGGCACCAGTGGCATCTACCAGCTCCAAACCAGCTCCAGAAGCATCCAAGAACAAGCCCAAAGGACCTCAAAAGAAACAGAGAGGTCCCAAGAACCATCAAGGCAAGGGCAAAGGCAAAGCCAATTGGCACAGACCTTACCCACAAGGGTACAGGATCCCCAGATTGGAGCCTTCAGCCGTGGACAGTGTCTTCAATATGGCCAGAACTCTTATGGAATTCACAGCCAAAGAGCAGGAAAGGATGAACAGGACTTTTCCACGCAAATAAATGATGTACATAGAAGTATTAGTGTAGAAATTGGCAAACTTGAGTCAAAGTTAAAGCAAATTACATTAGACATCAATGATTTAAAGAAAAATGACAAGCAACATTCTGATTGGCATAAATTGACAACTGTCACCCTTGAGTCAATTAGCAATGCTTGTGAAAGAATTGAGAACCAATGTCAAAATAATGACACAGAGGATCTTTCCATCTTTAAAGTAAATGATAGACTTAAAACTCTTGAAGACCATGTCTTACAAATAGTTAAGAACACCAATCAATTTGCTATACATTTAGCAAAAAGTGACAGTGAAAGGCAGAAATTGAAGAATGAAATAATTGCAAGTGTGGAGCAAATTCATAAGAATCATGAACCACATATGCCAAGACATTCTACACCTTTGACTGAAGAAAAACTTTCTGTCAAAGAAAGTTTGACTCCATTCTTAGGAGAGAATGTTATTTCTGCAAAGGATATTCCCAAATTAGAAGAATGGCCAACATTCTCTGGTGAAGGAGAATACAACCACATTGAATTCATCAGGACTATTGATATGTTGCAAGAAGACTTTAATATACCTGATGAAATCATAGTAGGAAAATTACATTGTTTGTTTACCAAGACTGCAAAGAAATGGTATTACAAGATGAGAATAGATCATGGAAGACATGACTGGTCTTGGTGGAAATCTGAAGTGATTACCAAATGGGCCAATAATTCTTGGAGGTTTAAAATGGAGAATGCTTTTGAAAGTGCCATTTTTAACTCAGAAAAAGACAAACCACTTACTTGGTTCTTCAAACAAAAAGACAGATTATCTGCTTTACACCCAGATATGTCTGACACTATGATTAATATGAAAATATTAAGAAAGTGTGGAGGAGAACTGGAACATGCTATCAAAAGCAGATGTGTGGAACCCTGTTCAACAGAGGACTACATTAATGCTATGGAAGATATCATTACCAGAACAAGAATTGGTAAAACTTGGGTTAGAAACCCAATAGAGTCCAAAATAGTCTCAAAGATTCCTAGAGAGGAAAGAAGACCAGAAAGACCTGTCTTGAAGTGTCATAAATGTGGAAGTACTTCACATTTAGCCAACACTTGCCCTAAGAAGACAAAGATCAATGAAGTTCAAATCATTGAAGACATTCAGTGTACTGAAGAGAAAGAAGAGTCTGATCAAGATTCTGCAGTCTCTGAAGATACACCAGTAGAGGACTATCCCATTGAAAACATTTCAGCTTTCTTTGAGGTCACAGAAGTCCATACCCACTTGCCACAGTACAGTGAGGATTGCTACAACCTGATCAATATCCAAGATGCCAGAATGTGTAAAACAAAACCTGCTAGAGGAAAGGGTTATACTGCTGGAGCATCCTGTATCACATCAGTTCTAATGAGTGATATTGAAGCCAAAGTGAATCTGGATACAGGGGCATTTTGCACTTGTATTGGCAAAGATTATCTTCAAATTATACTTCCTGAATGGAAAAACCATCTATTACCAATAGAAGGTGTACAGTTCAGTAGTGCCAGTAACAATATGTACCCCTTGGGCATATTGGATACTAATATTGTATTCCCACATCCAGCAGGAAGTGTAAGAATGAAAACTGAGATTGTAGTAATGGATAATTGTACATCTCAGCATATCATTCTTGGAAATGATTACTTGAATATTTATGGTATTGATATAAATAACCATAAAGACAGATATTTCACAATTGGAGATAACAAAAGGCAAAAATTTGCTTTCTCCAATATGCCAAAACAGATATCTGTAGTATCTTCTGTCAAAGATACTTACAAAGATGAATTTGTGTCTAAACAACTTGTTGAAGCACAAATTAATCCATCATTTTCACCAAAGATGAGGAATGAACTTATTGATGTATTATATACATACAATAATGCATTTGCATCTGATAATGAACCATTAGGCGCTATAAGGGGACATGAAATTGATATTACTCTTAATATTGATAGACCATATCCTCCAGTACTTAGAAGACCAGCTTATCCAGCCAGTCCCAGAGCTAGAGAGGCCTTGGAAAAACATATCCAAGAGTTGATCCAACTTGGTGTGCTAAGGAAAGTAGGCCATAATGAGGAAGTTGAAGTGACAACACCTGTTATTATTGCATGGCATAATGATAAGTCAAGAATGGTTGGAGATTTTAGAGCTTTGAATACCTACACAGTTCCAGATAGGTATCCAATCCCTAGGATCCAAGAAACCTTGACTCAATTGTCTAAAGCCAAGTATATAACATCAATGGATGCATTAAAAGGCTTCCATCAAAATGTTTTGACGCCTAAAGCTAGGAAATTACTTAGAATTATCACTCACTGTGGTATTTATGAGTATCTTAGAATGCCATTTGGCATTAAAAATGCTCCATCTCATTATCAAAGAATGATGAATACCATCTTCCCCACAGAATTGTCTGAAGGATGGCTTATCATTTATATTGATGATATTATTATATGTTCTGACTCATGGTCTTTGCACCTTGAAAGACTTGCAAGAGTACTTCATAAAGTTGCAGAAGTGAACATGAAAATTTCACTTAAGAAATGCAATTTTGGTTTTGAAGAACTCAAAGCATTAGGACATGTTGTTTCTGGTTTGAGCTTGGGTATTGACAAGAATAAAGTAGCAGCAGTGTTACTTAAGCCAATACCCCAGAATAAAAAAGAAATGATGTCTTTTCTTGGATTTGCTAGTTACTATAGGCAACACTTGAAAGATTTTGCAATTCTAGCCAAGTCACTTTATAGAATCTGTGATCAACAGACTGTATTTGAAATGACACAGGAAAGAATTAAAGCTTATGAGAAGATAAAGAAAGCCCTTACAGAAGCACCTTTACTCCTCATGCCTGACTGGAATATTCCTTTTAAATTGTACATTGATGCATGTGGGGATGGATTAGGGGCAGCCCTACACCAAGTCCAAATTATTGATGACAAACCTACAGAAGGACCAGTTTGTTATATCTCAAGACAAATCAAACCAACAGAAGCCAGATATGGTGCAAGCCAAATGGAGTGCTTATGTTTGGTATGGGCACTTGAGAAATTACACTATTACCTTGATGGCAGTGTTTTTGAAGTGATAACTGACTGTAATGCCGTGAAATCACTTCTTAACATGAAAACTCCCAACAGACATATGTTGAGATGGCAAATAGCCATTCAAGAATATAGAGGAAACATGACTATAGTTCATAAAGCAGGAAACATTCACAAAAATGCTGATGGACTTAGTAGATGGGCTTTAGCCAACACTCCTGATAACCCAGCTTATGTACCTTTGGAAGCTGAACCACAGATTCCAATTGAAGGGATTAACATAACTGATATTGGGACTGAATTCTTTGAAGAGGTCAGAGAGTCTTATAAACAAGACAAGAATTGCCATATCTTGACTTCTTTATTGGATAAAGACTGCAAAGACACATCTTTGGTTAATACACTAGATGAAGTTTGGAAAAATTCCTATTCTGAAGGAAGATTTCACTTCTTTGATGGGATTATTTACCATAGAACAAAACATTCTTGTGTGATGACATTGTGTAGTAGATTGCTCATCAATACCATTCTTCATGAATGCCATGATAGCATTTACTCTGGACACCTATCAGAAGACAGAACACTTGAAAAGGTGAAGAACTGTGCATGGTGGCCATCTTGGAGAAAAGAAACCATTGAATATTGCCATACCTGTGATAGATGCCAAAAAGCAAACAGGAGTACAGGCAAGAAATTTGGATTAATGATCCATATTCAAGAACCAAAATCCCCTTGGGAAGTTGTTCACATGGATTGGGTCACAGCACTTCCTCCAAGTGGTGACAAAAGTTATAATGCTTGTTTAGTCATTGTAGACAGATATAGCAAAACTCCCATATTCTTACCATGTCATAAAGATGACACTGCTATGGATACAGCTCTTCTTTTATGGAGTAGAGTTATTTCTCATACAGGGTTATTTAAGAATATCATAAGTGACAGAGACCCCAAGTTCACATCTGCACTTTGGACCAATCTTCATAGATTGTTTGGGACTAAGTTATCATTCTCTACAGCATACCACCCTCAAACAGATGGGCTAGCAGAGAGGATGATTCAAACTTTAGAAGACATGATCAGGAGATTTTGTGCTTATGGATTAGAATTTAAAGACTCAGATGGCTTTACCCATGACTGGTGCACTCTGATACCTGCATTAGAATTGGCATACAAGACATCAGTCCATTCTTCCACAGGACAAACTCCTTCTATGTTAGAAAAAGGATGGAATCCAAGACTCCCAGAAGACACACTGAGGAAAGACTTGATTGACATTCATCCTACAGCTTCCAGCTTCAAATTAATGCTTGATAAAGTAAAACACCATGCAAAACAAAGTATGGATGATGCTTTTGATTATGCAAAACAGAAGTGGGACAAGAGTCATAAAGTACCAGACTTCAAAGTAGGGGACTTAGTTCTAGTTTCAACCTTGAATTTTAATAATATCAAAGGCCCAAAGAAACTTAAAGATTCTTATGTAGGACCTTTTGTTATTGTTGCCTTACATGGAACCAATGCAGTTCAAGTGGAATTGAGTGGTGAATTGGAAAATAAACACCCCACATTTCCAGTCAGCCTGATAAAACCTTATCAACCAGCTGACAAAGAATTGTTTCCTTTAAGGAACCCAACTCCTTTAACTGTGCCCCCTGTGGAACAGAATGAAGACAGAAAGATAAAGAAAGTCATTAAAGAAAGGAGACTTAGGGGTAAAAATCAAAGAGAATATCTTGTCAGATATAGAAATCCAGTACATGAAGATGAATGGATGGCAGAATCAGAAATACCTGACTCAGATAAACTCTTAAGAAGATTTAGACATGAAAGAAGGCCACAAGCCTGAATATGTCTATAAATGTGCTTTAAATTACTTGATCTGAGTAATGTGAAGAGGTTGGACAGTGGACATTAACCCCCTTTTGGGGCCTTATTCTTTTTATCACTAATAAAATTGTAGTACAATTTTATTTTTTGGTGGGAGGGAATGTGAGCCTTGAGGTATATTTTACATACCCAAATAGGCCACAATTATCTTAAAAAGAGATTTTGAATTATGCACAACTCATAAGTCATGCATATATCCAAAATTCATCATTTTCAATTTCAGAAAAGATGAATAACTTTTTATTGAGTAAGTAAATCCATGGATTTAAGACCAGATTTGGATTCTACACAAAAATTCACCTAGGGTAGCTCCATAGAGTGAATAAGCTCAATTTAAGTATTTGAGGTGGTAAAATGGAAAATACTTCAATACCACATCATTAATACCACATAAAAGATCCGTGAAAATTTTTGTTTTTCTTGATTTTTAGCCAAAATAATGGGAAAGTGAGAAATCCCATGTTACATATACACTAAGAATAGTGTTATGCATGTTTTGAGCACTTAATATCATGGTATTCTTACATGGACTTTTGGTACACCCATAGTGGATATCTCACTTTAAGCTTAAATTACTATTTTGACGTAAAAAATAGGCAAGGGGGACAAAAGACATCAAAGAGAGCCAGGGTACCCAACTTCTGAGGCCTCAGAGGCGTGGATAGCTCCAGAGCATGGATCCATGGCTCATCTTGGCCCAATTGGTAAACTAAAACTCTTTGGGAACTTGGTTACCAAGTTACAACTACTGTAAAACATCAGAAAATAGCAAATAACCTGCTATTTTGACGTGCCAAGGAGGTAATGAGCTACTTACACTCCTGTAACCATGTCAATTACTAATGACTTTCCATGGATAAGCCCCAAAAGAGTAATTAAAACCCTTTTGGGACCCATATTCATTGATTTACCTCATAGCAACCAGCAAAACACTGCTATTTGCAATTCTACGTAGAAATGAGGTAAAACCTTCAAAAATTCATTAAAAATACAATTCTTAATGAATCTTTCTGAAACTTTCAGGACTAAAGGAGAACTGTATTATCTATGGTACAACCAAAAGGAATTACAGTTTTACTAGTAAAATTAAAAGTTTTACTTACAGTCCATTTTTGGATATTCTACGTGAAACACTGAATCTTCAAAAATTCACAGTAATTACAACCTGTGATGAAATTGGCAATAACATTGATAACTTTGAGAAATCAATGATTATTTTAGAATAAAAGAAGATTTACAAGTGTTACTCCTTTTATCCTTAACCATATTGGGGTTGGTAGTCACGTAAAAGCATCAATTAAGTAATTATGATAATCTTACATGACAACAGATGATGCAATCAATAATCCAAAAAGGTTTATTGTTTTCTCACTCACTGGTTTTTCAGTTTGCTCCATGGCACGCCTCTGTGAGCTGTTATTGACTTAAAAGAAGCCTCTTCTTGCTGTTTTTTCCGTATCATCATCTTATCAATTTATTAATCTTTATTACCAACAAGTAAGTATTAGTTCAACTATTCTTAAGTGTTTTAATTCTTTCAGAATCAATCAGAAAGACGTGAAATCATAGAATCCAACTATATATTGTTGTAATACTGTTATAAATCCTTTTGATCCCTTAAATCCACAATTCCACGTCAAATTTCTCTACTTTTATTATCAATAAGTTCTTTGGAGTATTAGTGAGTCATTTATATTTAATTCTTAAAGTTTTTTTCTAGTAATAGTTTTCTTCAAGAATTATCTTTATAATTATTCTTGCAAAAGATAATTATATATTAAAATAATTTTATTATTTTAATAAAGAAGTTTTTATTATTAAATTCTTCTTGTAATTGATTCTTGTAGACAATTACTTGCTCACTGTTAAAATCACTAGTAGTGCTTAACACGTGAAAGAAATAATTTTTAATTATTTAATTGTGGTTATAATAATATTTTATTATTACATTTCATAAGAACAGACATAGTACTGTTGATTAATAGTAATATTATCATCAGTTTCATAGTCACATCTTACAGCTTTGGATAATTGAGTCAAAGTCTCATGGATTCTAGGGATTGGATACCTGTCTGGAATGGTATAGTTATTCAGTGCTCTAAAATCACCAACCACCCTTGACTTATCATTATGCCAAGTAATGATCACTGGAGTTATGACTTCTATTTCCTCATTGTTTACAACTTTTCTAAGGACTCCCAGTTTCATTAGTTCATTAATATGACTTTCTAATGCTTCTCTAGCCCTAGGGCTGGCTGGGTAAGCTGGTCTTCTTAATAGTGGAGGATAAGGTCTCTCCACATTAAGCATAATATCCACTTCATGGCCTTTCATATCCCCAAGTGGTTCATCATCAGAAGCAAAGGCTTCTCTATATTGAAATAAAATTTCAATAAGTTCTTCCTTAATTTCTGGCTTTAATTCAGGACTAATTTGTGCTTCACTTAACTGATCTGACACAAATTCTTCTTTATTAAAATTCATCACTTGTTTAATGACAGTAATTTCTCTTCTTTCTAGAGAAAAAGCAAATCTTGCCTTTTATTTTCCCCTATAGTGAAATACCTGTCCTTATGATTATTAATATCAATACCATAGATATTGAGATAATCATTGCCAAGTATAAAGTTTTGTGAAGTACAATTATTCATAACAACAAATTCAGCTTTCAATCTTATACTCCATGCAGGATGAGGAAATATTATTGCTGCTTCAAATATACCCAAAGGGTGCATATTCTGGCTAGCACTGCTGAAGCCTATACCTTCAATTGCCATCAACTTGTCTTGCCAATTGTTATAAAGCTTGTCAAGATAATCTTTTCCAACACAAGTGCAAAAGGCACCTGAGTCAAGATGTATCTTGGCTTCTGTGTTATTTATCACAATATTAGTGATACAAGATGACCCAGCTGTATAACCTTTACCTCTGGCAGGTTTGTGTTTTTGCATTTTGGCATCTTGCACATGTATGTGATCCATACATTCATAACTGTACTGTGGTAAGTGAATATGTACCTCAGTGACTTCAAAAGAAACATTAATATTTTCTATACCAAGTTCTTCTGATACTTCTTCTTCTTCTGAAGGCTCAGAATCACTTTAATGTAAAGATACATCAGTTTCTTTTGTGTCTTCCACTTTTTCAACATTTATCTCATTGACGCTTGTCTTTTTTGGACAAGTGTTTGCCAAATGAGATGTACTTCTACACTTATAACATTTCAAAGGAGGTCTGTCATGTGGTTTATTTGGTTTTGAAATTGGTTTCCCACTAGTCTTGTTGTCTATTGGGGTTTTGGACCAAGTTCTTCCAATTTTTGTTCTAGTAGTGATGTCCTCCATAGCATTGATATAATCTTCTGTAGAGCAAGGCTCAATACATCTGCTTCTTATAGAATGCTCAAGGTCACCACCACATTTTCTTAATATCCTTTTATGTACCATTGTTTCAGACATATCAGGATGAAGGGCAGTTAACCTGTCCTTCTGTTTAAGAAAACAATTCATGGGCCTGTCCCTTTCAATATTAAAAATGGCTTTTTCAAAAGAATTTTCCATTCTAAATCTCCAGGAATCATTTGCCCATTTGGAAATAATTTGTTCTTTCCACCAAGGCCAAGAATTTTCACCATTGTCTTGTCTCATTTTATAATACCATTTCTTTGCTGATTTGGTAAATAATGAGTGTAATATGGCACTTATGTATTCATCTGGTATGTTAAAGTCTTTGAACATATCAATTGTTTTCATAAATTCCATATGATTATATTCCCCTTCACCACTGAAGGTTGACCATTCCTCTAATCTTAGAATGTCCTTAAAATTGCAAGCAGTTTCCACATCATGACTTGAAATTGTATGATGTAACTCATTATTCAAGTTAAGAACATTTCTGTCAAGAATTGGTGTGGATTGCCTTGGCAATTCATTTTTTAGTGATATATTATTAATACTTGATTGAATGTCTTCTTTCATTTAAAGTCTTTCTTTATCACTTTTTTCCAATTGTTCTTGAAAAAGAGCTGCATTGTGACCAGTTGAATTTTCCAAGTTTTGAACTTGTATTTTCAATTCCCTTAACTGTCTAGTTATAAAAGAAATTGAGTTTTCATCTGGTTGATTGAGTAAGGTAACTTTAGACTCAAGTCTTTCACAAATTTGCGTCAAAGACACAATATTGTTTTTATTAACATTTTCAAGGCCAATAATGGTCTTTTGCTACTCTTTGACTTTTAATATCTCATTACCCAACTTCTGTTGGACATAATCAAATGTTTCAAATTCTGTCATAATTTCTTTATTAAAATATTCAAAGTGAGTTACAAGTTTTACAAGATCTATTTCTTTGGGAAAGATTGGTTCAATCTTTCCTCCTCCTTGTTTTTGAATTCCATCAAGGTTCTTGCCATATTGAACACATTGTCCATGGCTGTCTTTTCCTTCTTTGGGATTCTGTAATTCTGAGGGTAAGGCTTGTTCCACTTGGGCTTTGCCTTTCCCTTTGCCTTTTGCTTGCCCTTCTGGTTGTTCTTTGGGGCTTGCTTGGGCTTGTTTGGCACTTGTTGAGGCAGAATTTTGCTGGTGGATGCTTGGGGAGCTTTCACTGGGCTGTTTTCCTTGCCTTGGGCCAACTTCTTCTTCTGATCCTCTGATAACATGCTTTGGTTTTTCAACCAAGCTTTTATCTGTTCAACTTGTCCTCTGACAGACATGGGTGTCCAACCCATCAGAAGATCTTCTGTCTTTTCTGGTCCCATGAACTTCTTCACTTGAAGATAAGAGCTCATGGTGCCTATCCAAAGACTTGGGAGAAGTTCCCACTCTTGTTGTTTTGACGCCAAGAACCAGTTCTTCCATTGAGATTGATAAATTTCCACAGCTGCCTGTTGGAAATGGTTCAGGTCTAACAGCAATAGCAGTTATGTCAGCTTCTGGACTCTCAATAAGAGGTTCAAAGGTGCTGGCTAACCTTTGGGAACTGGTGGAAGTTCTGGAATCCTCCATTTGTGCCTCTCCTCTGGGAAGACATTCTTGCCTTTTTAGTTTGTGGCTGGAATGTCCTGGTCCAGATCCATTTGATTGGATGGAGTAGCTACTTCCACTTCTGGTAGGAGTCATTTCACGTCAATTTTAATAAAAAATACAGTAAAATTGAATTGAATTCACCTGCAGGACCTTTAAAGGGCTCTTTGGTTATCAAACCCCTTGGTGGTGGGCTGGTTTGAATTTCAATACTGGACTCTGAGGCTTCAGAGTCTGAAGAATTTTCTCTGATGAAAGACACTAGAGAAAATTAAAAATATAAGTTATTCTATCAAATAATAAAAATAACTTATAAACTCAACTTCTTAAATAAAGTTGTTTTAATGTAATTTTATGGCAAATTACGTCAAAAATAATGAAAAAATGTCTAAGATAAAAGAAAAAAAAAATTTAGTAAAGATTTTTTTATTTTTAAAAATTTTTTATTTGAGTTATTATTTTCTTTAAAGAAATAACAATTATGCAATTAACAAGTTAATTAATCAAAATTGTATTATTATGCACTTTATACTAGAATAACTCAAAGAATAAACTTCAAATCTGTGATGTGAAAAAGCCACTAGTTAGACAAAAGAAATTTATTCCAAGTCACTCAATAAAATATTGTTTCAAACAATATTCTTAAGAAAAAATACCTTTATTAATATTATAGAGATTATTTATAAGGGATAAGTCCCAAAACAGCCAATATTAAGACAAATATGGAAATTTTAAGTCAAAAAATAGTAAAATAAGGTCAAAAATATGATTTATGTCCCAAAAATTGATTAAAATCAAGGCCAGGCCCCCATATGTAAGGTTTGTCTATTAAACTCTTGATAATAGTAGCAAAATCAAGAGTACTATGACTGTCCTCAGTAGAAATATATAATATAACAAAATATTATAACCGCAAATTTAAATATAATTATTAAAAATAATTATATAAAAGAATTAATTTAATTATTATTATAAACATATAATAATAAAAAAATAATAATAATTATAATAAATTATAATTATTCTACTATTGTTATAGTCACCGACAGTTATAATAATAAGAAGTGTAAAGCTCTTAATGAGACAATTACACGTGAAAAAATGAATATTAACCACTGATAAATAATATAAATATTATCTATAAAAGAACTATAACACACACTGTGCAGAAATAACTCTTATAGAATAAAAATTCTATATATAAAAAACTAATACTAGATAAAAAAGATATAGAACTTTTAGAGAAAACTTACTTATAATATTTATTTAATACAACATGTCAAACATCAACAGTTATTATATTAAATAATAATTATAAGTTAAAAACACGCCAAAAATCAATAATTTCAAAGATAAAACAACTTTCTATAATAAAAATTAATATTAAAGAGTTTTTAAGAGGAATTTGTGGATTTTAAAAGATATTTAAGATGATAATTTTATAATATAAAATATATTATTGATGATTACAACAATAATCTGAATTCTATGATTTCAATTCTTTAATTTACAATTAATAAAGAATAAAATAACTTAAGAATTACTTTAATAATAAGATTTTATAAATAATAAAACTTTACCTGTTTAAATTTCTAATATGATTGGATTGATAATGAATGATGAACAAAAACAGTGATGAAAAGACTCTTTTTATGTCTTCAGAGCAGCTCTCATGATTCATAATGAATATATAGGGCGTGCTCAGGTCAAAACTGAAAAACCATACTTAAAAAAAAAGTTCTTAACTTAAGGCAACTTGTTTTTAATTCCAATTTAAAGTTACCAGTGTTATTCTTAACTCCATGTAACTTTAATCCTCATTTAAACTAATTATTTTAAGTTTTCAATATAAAAAAACTTATTTATATTAAAGTGCATCACATGAACAACTTAAAAATAGAGTTTCAAGCAGAAATCTCTTAAGCTCAATTTTTAATTAATTTTTAAAGAAATCATAATTTGCTTTGAGCTTAATTAAAAGAGTAAATTTCCAGGCTAATTACCCAGGAAATTTATTTTTAAAAGATACTTAGGATTTAATTTATATGTAGATAATATTAAATTCTAAGCTGTGTGAAATTTTCAAGCAAGTCCATTAAGAATTGGATTTTGAATGAATTTCTGAAGTTATTGCTATTTTTCCATGTAAAATAGCAATACACACCAAATCTTAGCTTTTGATAAGGTTTTAATGCTTGTAACTTTAAAGTTTTAAGCTTATTGAAGGTTTTTAAACTTTATTAAGCTTTGAAAGTTCTTAAAAACTTGATTTCAAGCCTGCATATTGGGATTTACCCTTGGGCAGCTTGAAATTCCTGTCCAAATTGGGATAAAACCAGTTTAAACCTTAAGGTTGGATCAAATTCCAATATTAAAGCTTAAATAAGGTTGAAAATCCTCCAATACAGGTGGAAAACCTTAATTGAATCATTGGAGATCCAAAAAGCTGGGTACCCCAGCTCTATTTGGTCTTTTTCCTTTGTCCCACCTTTTTGCGTGGATTTTGCCCTTTTATTTATTGAAAGCCATACTATGGCCTTAAACACTTTTAAGTTGAGCTCACACAGGATTTACATCCTGCATGGCAAATCCTTAGCCAATTCAGTAAATATACACCACACCTCAATTTTAACTAAAATTTTGGTAAGTTTGCATTAACCTTATGCAACTTTAAATTTATGCTTATTTAAGCTTAAATTCAACAGTTTAAAAAAATGTTAAAAAAAATACATTAGTACTGTGAGATTCTTAAATCTTCTAATGACAAGAAATAAGTGTTTTTGGGTATAACACCTTATGGATGTACCCTAGGTCATTTTTGGTGTAGAATCCAAAAATGACATAATATTTATAACTTTGTTTATCCAAAAAAAGTTATACTTATTTTTTGTTATTTTTTATTTTAATTTCAGCTAAAAACTCTGTTTAAGACAAAATTAATTGTTTATAAAATCATTTGTGGCCTTATGGGTATGTTATACATACCTCACAGGCTCACAAGCTTGGCCTTATGAAACCTTTCTTTAAATTCTCTGAAATGTAGTCCCGCAGGGTCTCTGACGCTTGATCTGATAGTGAGTAGATAACACCAACTGGTGGAAGAAGACCCTCTGGTTTGATTTGATGATCACAGGCGCGGTGTGGAGGAAGTTTCTCTGCTTTCACCTGGGAGAATACATCCAAATATTGGTGATAAGCAGGAGTGACTACCTTCAACACAGTTTCAATCTCCTCTGGCTCTTCCTCCTCATCCCACTGCTCCTCCAGGGAGGCATGAATAGATAAAGGAGGAAGTTCCATATTCCCTTGAAAGAGATTAAGTGAAGATATAGCAACATCTTTTCCAACATCCTTTATCTATTTGAAGACCTCATCTCTTGATTGAAGTAATGACTGAGATGGCATGATGGAAGGGATATGGATAGAAGAAGGAAGGGAAGGTGTCTTAAGCTCACCAACCAAGCAACACTGTTGACAGCAGTGGCCAAGGCATTACTAGCAGAAGATTTAATACCACTAGAATCATAGGCGATCAATCCATTTTTCCAATCAATAATAGGATTAAAATGGTAGAGGAAATCATAGCCCAATATCAGGTCTTATCCCTTGGGTGAGTCTAGGATAAAAAAGCCCCATTCAAAGCTTGGGAAGGAAGGCAAGTCAGCTAGCCACTTGGTATAATGGGTGATCAACAAGGCAGGGGATTAATTTGAATACATAATGAAAAGAGGAATCTTTTCAGGGATCTCTGACATAGTCAATGAGTACTTGAGAACAAAATGATTTGTGATAAAAGAGTTTGTAGCACCAGAATCAATGAGAATACTATAAAACATATCAGAGACAGAAGAAAAAATAAGAAACTTTAAAGATTTCTTGACACTAGTATTCAGAGTGCACAGTTGTGCTCTTGAAGGAAATAAGTGGGAACCATCGAACACATCATGATCCCCACTCAAGCTTTTCCCTGCTTGATAGGGAAGCCTCTTGATGACCCAGGCTTGTTCTGAGGTCTATTGAAGCATTTTTTAATTGGGTTCTTTCCACCACAATAAGTACACAACCGTTCTTTTATCCTCCTCTCCTTTTCATAATCAATTAATTTATTGTCCTTATCAAGCAAAGCAGAATGGGGCTTGTCCTTTGAAACTTGAAATTGCTTTCCCTTCTTGTTCTTCTTATGGTGAGGCCTTTTTGAAGATGAGTTTCCAGGAGTCCTTAAAGAATTGGATACAGTAACAGGAGCCTTCTTTTCTTGATTACTACCCTTCTCCCTCTGTCTCTCATGGTATCTGGTATCTAATTCCAGGGTAATGTCCATGAGTTCTTGAAGAGTATCAAAATTACCAGGGTAGGAAGCCAACTGATCCAAAACTCTTGATGCCAATCCTCTTCTATAGAAATGAAGATAAACCCTTTATCCCCAATGTCCAATTCTTGACATTAAACTTCTAAAATCAGCAATGTACAAGGATACATGACCACTTCTCTTCATCCTCAATTGTCCCACTCCTGTTCAGCTTTCCTAACTTCATTGGGGTCACCAAACAGAGTGAATAATTGGGTTTCAAATAACTTCCAATTATTGAGGAGGTAGGAAGGATCTTCATTGGAAATATTTGAAAGGTAGTGTTCAATCCATTTGCCAGCTCTACCAGTGAGAAAAGAAGTTTAGTACAGAACTTTCTTTCTGTCAGAGCATAAATTTGCTGGATCATTGTGGAAAATCAATTGACAGGATTGGATAAATCCTCTCAATTTATGGGCTTGAGTACCATCAAAAGGATCAGGTGCTTTCATTGATAGAGTCTTGAATGCAGGGGCTTTGGAATTGTCCCTGGGTGGCAGCGGCCTGAGAGAGTTGTGCTATGATAGTAGCCATTTGCTCCATTATCTTGAGGAGACCTGGATCATATTGAGAGAAAGAGGTTGATGAGTAGGGGCTAGGTTAGAGCCCTGTGGTACCTCTGGACCATTTTCCAAAGCATCTTCCACTTCAGTTTCCCCAGAATCTTCCTCTTCCACAGACTCCCCCCTCTTTATCTTCAACCTCTACTAGTCTTGCTTGTGCACCCTCAGACATGCCAGGGTAGCCACCCAAACGTCCAGAGAAAGATCTTGATCTTCTTGATTTCATTCCTTCTCTTCTGGAGGGTGCGGCTCCTTCCATTGGTGGTCCTCTGTCCAACTTTGCACTCAGTTGATGAACTGATGGTGTGCAGTCAAGAGGAACCCTTGCTGTAGTAGTGAGAACAGCTAGATCTCTTTGAGATCTAGTATTCTTGGCTGGAGGGCTATACTGAACTGGCATTATTGAGAAATTGAAGATAAAAAATTGATGATACTTGAGAATAAGGAATCAAACCTTGACCAAATCAATAATCAATAAAATCTTGATGATCTTGAGCAATCAATCAACAGTCTTGAGGTGAAATAAAATCCAATAAATCAATCAATCAATTCAGTCAATATTTACAATCAATCAAATATCAATAAATCTTAGATAATTTAACAATCAATCAATAAATCAATCCATTCTGTCAATATCAATAAATCTTGAAGAATTCAATAGTAAATAAATCAATGTCTTCAATATAAAATCAAATCTTGAGGAACCAATCAGTCAAATCAATATCTTCACAATTGAATTCAATATCTTGATGAGTCAAGTCAATCAATGATCAAAATCAATTCTTGAATATCAATCAGTTGTCTTGAGGATCCAAAATCAGTAAATCAATCCAATCCAAACAAAATCCTGAATTTCTTAATCAATAAACCAATGAATCCCAACTAATCAATTAACCAATCAATAAAATTCCTGATAAGACCTGACTAAGAAAGCAAAAGAGAATTTTGACTTCAGATATAATTGAGAAGAAAATGAGATGGTCAGAAATGATTAAGAAATGAAAAGAATCAATTTTCATATGAATATAGTGAATGAGATGAAAATTGCCAGTCATCTTGATGGTAACTGAAATACATCCAAAGATACTGTTCCAGAATCTGATTTACCCTCTCTGTCTTTCCAGATGTTTCAGGATTGAAAACAGTTGAGAGTTCTCTTGAAATCTCAAGCTTCTGATATAATTGGGTCCAGAATGATGAAACAAATAAGGAACCTCTATCACTCAAAATAATGATTGGAAGGCCATGTTTGGAAAAGACATGACTGATGAATATTTGGGATAGGTACAAGGCAGTAATTTTTAAATAAGTTGGAATGAATATTTCCATTTTTGAGAATCTTTTCACAACCACTAAAATTGAGTCAATTTTGTTGAACAATGGGAATTGAGTGATAAAGTCCATTGATAGTGAACTTCAAGGACCAGAGGTAATTTGAATAGGATTGAGTCATCCAAGCTCCTCATGATGAAATTCCTTGTTTTTTGAACATTTCTGACATGAGGACACACAGTCTGTCAATAATTTGCTTCATGCAAGCCCAATAAAGATCCCTCTTGATGAGCTTGAGGATCATCTCCTAGCCAGGGTGGCCAGCCAATGGTGAATCATAATGCTTTTGAAGAATATCCACATTAATTCCTTGATTTCTTGGGATAACCACTCTATCTTTTAATAACAATAGCTTGGCTTGAGGTTCAAGAGAATAATCTGATGCTGGTTCACCTCTAGCTAGTTTCTTGAGTAATTCTTTATAATCTTTATCTTTCCAGACTTTCTTTTGAGTTTGGTGAACTAAATCTGAGGACATTTTCCTTTTATTGAAATGAATTTTGATTCTTGAATTTTATCTTGCTTCAGAATTTGATGAATATTTTGAGGATTATTGCTGATGAAGTCCACCCCCCTCTCTGGGTACATGCTGTCCCAACATTGCAAGGCATCTGGTAAAGTGGGAAGCCTGCCTGGACAGTAAGTAATAGTCAAGTGCGGCTCAGAGAGAAATTCAGCCCAGCAGGTTTGACAACAAGTAAGGACTTTGGAAGAAATAAAGTATTTAAGAGAAGGATGGTCTGTCAAGACTTCAAAGGAATGAGACAGAGAAAGAATAAAAGCTCTCCTGCACTTGAGAGCCTAAACTATGCCAAGAAGATCCTTGTAATGAGCTTCATAGTTGAGCTCAGGTAGGAGAAGCTTGCAACTATCAAATGCAATGGGATGCTTTCCTGAGTCATTCACCTGACTCAGTACAGAACCCAAGGCATAATCAGAAGCATTAGTATACAAAACATCTTGAAGAGAAGGATTGAAATGAGAAAGAATAGGGGAAGTGGTGAATGACTCTTTGAGTAATTGAGATTTACTAAGAGAGTCCTCATTGAAGATAAAGAAAGAATATTTCTTAAGGAGGGAAGTGAGAGCAATGATTTTTTTGCAGTGATTTTAATGAAAAAACAATAGAAATTGGCAAAGCCAAGAAATTATTGAAGAGCCTTGATTTTCTTGGGCTGAGGCCAATTTAGGATTAGTTGAACTTTTGAAGAATAAATCTTGGGTCCATCACTTGAAACATTATTGCCAAGGTATTCCACACTTGAGGAATGGAATACACACTTCAAGGCTTTGGAAAACAGATTGTTGTTCATTGGCTTTTGGGTGACAGAGACCACATGTTTGACATGTTCCTCCTCAGTTCTTGAGAAGACCATAATATCATCTAAAGAAACTACAATAAAAATATCCAAGAAATACGCAAATATATCATTTACAATATTATGGAATGAAGCAGGAGCATTGGTCAACCCAAATGGCATAACCAAGTACTCATAGCTACCATACTTAGTTCTAAAGGAAGCTAAGTGCTCATACCCCTCTTTAATTCTCAGGAAAATATAACAACCACACAGATCTATCTTGGAGAGGATAGTGGAGCAATTGAATATTGTAAGTTTTGACTATGAAACAATAAGTAAAAATTACTAATATTTTACTTATTGTACCCTGAATGTCCTTATAAATAAAACAAATAAGATAAAAATAATTATAATAATAAAGTATTGTTATAATTAATGCATGAAAATAATTATATTATTTAATAAATAGATATATTCAAAAGCACTTTATTATTGTTACCAACAAGTAATAAAGGCGTAAAAATTTGTTTTTTATTAATAAAAAACAATTAATAGCGATAATGTTACTAATATTAAAGCTATAAATTAATACTAATACTATTTATATTAATCAAAAAATTATTAAAAGCAATAATAAAGAGAAATTATTATAATAAAAGAAAATAGCCTACTTTTAACACTTAGTATAATAATATTGAATAATTTTATGCCAAATAATATAAATAAAGCTTATTTAAATTGTATTTACAATAAAAAATAAGAGAAATTACAAATGTTTCTTGATTTTACATGGATTTGAGATTTTTGAGAGAATTGTAACAAAACAGCAAAAAAATTGGATTAATCACGTCAAAAATAATGATTATAATACAGATTTTAACTTTGATTTAATTGTTTTTAATTTTTTGATGCATCTGAGGTGAAAATAGAGTAAAAAGAGCTCTATTTATAGTAAATACCTCCCTTCTAGAGTCAATTAGGCTTCTAGTAGACATATACTTTTCACCCTTCATTTTGAAATTTCAAACTCCTCAAGAAGCTTAAGATAATTGATAATTGATGCTCCTGGGCTGCAGGACCAGTTGGTGCTTGCGTTCCTAGTTACATTTCAAAAAATTGGTTTTCTTTTCCCCCATGCACATAGATATCACCAATTTGCATGCCATACACTTTCATTGTCGGCCAAAGCATTTTCATTGAAATTCACTCAATTAAATTTTGGAAATCATAGCTAATTTTATCACTATATTACAAAACATAATATATATAATTTAGACGAAGTGGAATATCTTAAGATAGAAAGACCAACCAGTGGTAAGAAAATATTTTATATATAAAAATTCAGAAATAAAGTATATATTAAAAATTTACAAATCATATTGACAATTACCTCACTATTTTGAGGCAGCTCAAATTGTCATTCTATGAGGGCATAATAACATTTTGAGCTATCCCGCATTTGAAAACTGATAAAGTGCTTAAAATCAAATTTAAAATTAAAGCACACCTAACAGGACCTCAAATAAAGGTGAAGTAAGGATTCTCTGTTAATTTTAAAGATTTTCTGATAAAAACCATTTGGTTATTCCAGAGTCCAAGTCAGTAGTTAAAGATGCATGCAATATCTGCTTTCACATTTTCAATTTGACTAAAAGGGTAGAAATTTCAGAAAAAGGAGAATGAGCCTTAATTAGTAATTTAGCTTCTGAATAATCTTATGAAGTAGAAGTGGATCTTATACATATTAATGAATATTGTTTAAATCTAACATTACTTCAAAGAAATTCTTACCAGCTTAATTGGTAAGCCTAATTGTCTCCTCTGAATTTAACTGGTATCTATTTATTATCAGCTTCAGTGGGCTATAAGTATTTCAAGGTTTAGTGATGATTACATCATGATCAAACCATCTTATCTCATTATTACACCATTATTTAGGGTTATCATCATAACTCTAAGTTTGATGACATCATAGCCTTGGAAGAAACCTAAAATTTGTGGATTTTATTAGTATTAATCATAATCTAATAGTATTCACCAGTTTTATCACTTATATGACTGCTAAGGTTAAAACAAGATTACAGTGAGTGATCATAGATGATCAAATTTAAGCTTAAGCTTTGATCATTAATAAATTTCAATTTAAACACGCTACAGCTATTTTGGAAGTGGATCCTGATAGCTTGGCATGTCCTTATCAAACTGTCAAGAGCATTTAATTAAATCATCAAAACTCTATTTTTGATGATTTTTCTTGTAACTCATCTTTTCTGTCAAAATTTAATATTTTAAACTTCAAACCATTATTTCAAGGGGTTATAACTTGAATATTATAACAACAATTATGTCATTCTTCACATATGAACTAGTAGAATCTGACTGTATACTTTTTTTAAGTTTGGACCACCTTCACAACAAAGTGGTCAACAGCTCCATTGATTTTATTCAATAATCCATTACAAGTTTTAACCTTGTTTATAGATTGTTAAATGAAGTTCATATATTTGTTCTTAAAGTAGTTACGTGGTGACTTTATTTTTGGTTTATCTCTCTATCTTGTATATTTCAAGAGATATCAGCTAAAAACCATGAATATATGCATTGACCAAAAAAGTGCATATATTCAGCTTAATTCCTTAAGTATTGACTTTAGAGAATAGACTTATAGTTGTCTTATATGTGTAGCTTTATGGAGAATCTAATTATACAATTTATTTCACATGTTGTTTCATTGGTTTCTGAGTTATGTAAGGTTTTATACCTTTTTTAAGGTATTATTACTTATAACTCAGTAATTATTAACTTTTCAGATATTCCATAAAAATGACATATGTGTATTTTACGATGAGGAATCTAATGATTTAATTTATTTCACATGCTTACTAATTAGATTCTGAGTTAATTCAGATTTTGTACTGATTTATGGTATTTTTACTAGTCCTTGAGATAATTATTATAAGTATAATTATGAGAGAAATTTTGCTGTGACTTTTTTTGGATATGTGGTCATATCTCAAAGGCTCACAAATATGGTAAGGAGATGGTTCATAGGAGGAACAGGATACCTGTTCTTCCTAGTGACAGAATTGAGTTTGCAGTAGTCAACACACAATTGGAGTCCTCCATCTTTTTCTTAGCAAAGAGGACAGGTGCTCCTGTTAAAGAGGAGCTTGGCTTGATGAAAACTTTATCTACATACTCGGAAATGTAGGCTTTGAGTGTGTCTTAATCATGATTTGATAAGAAGTAGATAATGCCAACTGGTGGTAGAAGACCCTCCAGCTCAATATGATGATCACAGGTGCAGTGTGGAGGACGTTTATCTGCCATCCAAATAATGAGGATAAGCAGGAGGGACTACCTTAAGCACAGTTTCAATTCCTTCTGGCTCTTCCTCCTCATTCCACTGCTCCTCCAGGGAGGAATGAAAGGATAAAGGAGGAAGGTCCATATACCCTTAAAAGGGATGAAGTTAAGATATAGCAACATATTCTCCAACATCTTTTATCTCTTTGAAAACTTCATTTTTTGATGGAAGTAATGACTGGGAGGGAATGATGGAAGGGATATGGCCAGAGGAAGGAAGGGAAGGTGTCTTAAGTTCACCAACCAGTGCAACACTGTTGACAGCAGTGGCAAAATAATTACTAGTAGAAGAAATAATACCACTAGAATCCTTATGACTAGAATAATAGGTGGTCAATACATTTTTCACATCAATAATTGGATTAAAATGGTAAAGGAAATCATAGCCCAATATTAGGGCTTGTCCCTTGAGTGAATATATGATGATAAAGTCCTATTAT
Organism: Austropuccinia psidii; assembly: GCA_023105745.1. Classification (NCBI taxonomy): domain Eukaryota; kingdom Fungi; phylum Basidiomycota; class Pucciniomycetes; order Pucciniales; family Sphaerophragmiaceae; genus Austropuccinia; species Austropuccinia psidii. The sequence goes on from JALGQZ010000001.1 coordinate 30,148,371, forward strand.
AAGCTTGGGAATTAAATCAATTCAACAAACCACTTGATATAATGGGTGATGAACAAGGAAGTGGACTCATTTGAATCCAGAATAAAAAGAGGAAGGAGTACTTGAGAGCAAAATTCTTTGCAATAAAGAAGTTCATAGCACCAGAATAAATGAGAATCCTATAAAGGATATCAGAGACAGAAGGAAAAAAAAGAAACTATAAAGATTTCTTGACCCTAGTATTCAGAGTACAGAATTGTGCTCTTGAAGGAAATAAGGGAAAGCCATTGAAAACATCATGATTCCCACTCAGAATTCTCCCTGCTTGCCAGGGAAGCCTCTTGATGACCCTGGCCTATTTTGAGTCCTATTGAATCATTTGTAAATTGAGTTCTTTCCACCTGTCATGGGGGCTCTTATGGAATCAAGAAGGCCTGGCACTCAGGAATCAGGAACTCACTTGGAGGGCTCCAAAAGATAAAGGAATAATAAAGATTTAATTTCTTTAAAGAAGAAGAATGGAAAGGACAAGTATGCCAAAGATAAAAGAAAAGAATAAGAAGCCAAAGGCCAAAGATAATAAAGGAAGGCAAAAGCCAAGAAGCCAACCAAGTGAATCCTCAATCCACTGTTTCAACCTGCCAGAAAAGGAATGGAATTAGTAAAGGATATGACCACCAATATCCACTGACAGGTGAGGAAGAAAAAGAGAAAGGGTGCTAATGACTGACTTAATATTATCAGTATTAACTTTAATAAGGTAAAAGAAAATAAAGATAAAAATAAATCCAATATATTAATTAACTGGGGAAAAAGTCCTGTGAGCCTTAGAGGTAATTTCATATACCCAAAAGACCACAAATATAAAAAATAACATATTAATATAAATAAAATAAATTTATTTATATTATTAAAATAAAAATCAAAATATAAATATAAAATTATATTAAAAATAAAAAATTAATTACAATTTAAAAATAAAAATACATTAAATTTTATAAGTATAAAATTACATTTATACTTGAAAAAATTAGGTAAAAATGAAATTTTAACAAAACTGTGAAAAAATAAATAATTTTGGAAAAAAGTTAAATAAAAATTATTATAACTTTTTATCCAATAAATAAATACATAAAAATTATTTCACCATTGGATTCCTCATAAAAAATCAGGTGGGGTCACCTCTGAGTGAAATTCTTGTAACTCAACTCTAAATAAGCTTAAATTAAGTTTTTAGTATTTTCAATACAAAATTTGAAAATCCTCAAAACCTTAATTTAATTCACACCACATGTGGTGTTAACCATCAATTTTTGTGTTAGAATTGAGGTGTTGTGTTTAGTTTAGAAGTTATGAGGAATTGAAGTATTTTCAATTGAATTCAATTGAAATGTCAAAATGTGCGCGTGTATTACATAAGTGAACTTTGATTTACATATGAGGTGTCAATTATTACTGTATTGTACTGTACAATTGAATTGAATTACATATGTAAATTACAAGTATAATACATGAGGAGGAACTAAAGGAAAAAATAAATCGGAAAGATTAAAATTGGGGGGGAAAAGGAACTCCAGCTCTAAGGGGGAGCTAGACCCCCAAAATCCTTACTGACAGGCGTGTGGTGTCAAAATTCATGCAAAGTTTCATCACTTTTGGCCTGGAATTGAGTTACAGGGTCTGTGGACTCAATTGATGATGAGGTTTTGATACCAACTGGGGTAGTTTTAGCTGTTGCCAAGAGGGTAAAACTACCCTTAAGATAAAACCATCATAGTAAAAACAGTTTTAACTGGTTTCTACGTCTCTGACACACATTGTGACGTGTTTTGAAGGCTCTAGGCCTGGTATTGCTATAGTAATGGCTGATTTAAGGGTCTAAAATGGCTAAAAATGGCTTAAACTAGCCTTTTTTGGTCTAAACCAGGGTTCAATGATGCCATAATTGGCTTTTCTGTTGTCAGACTGTTTTTCACGACTGACAAGAGTAAATTTTACTTTTGGAGTAAGAGAATTGATGGCTATAAAAGAATGTCTTCTTTGCCCCACTTTTCTCTTCATGTTAGAATCTTTTCCTTTTATTAATTAGTATAAACACTGTTAAACCAATCAATCAAAGATTCCAACCACCATTTTTAAATCATTTTAATCCTTTTAACCATGTGAAAAAATCATTATAATCATTGTTTGTAACTCTTATAATCATTTTTACCCCTGAACCACCCCAAAAGTGAATTAAAGCATCTTTCATCACTGTAAACTTTGTCACTTTGTTTCCAAATTCACTCTGGTCACTTTTGGGCGTGTTTTCTCTTTAATATTCTTTTTAAAGACTTTTTTCTTTAATTAATTGCTTGCAGTTCTTTGCTCAATTAATTCCAATTGAAATTGCTCTTGAAGAAATTTCTTTTGTAGCCTTAAAATATCTCTTGTAGAGTATTTTTTGGATAAATGTTTATTGTTGGTAAAACAATAAATTTTTATAATATTATTGTTTTATACTAATAAAGTTATAAATAATTAAATTGGCGTGTTTTCTCTTAAAAATAAATATTTCATACTATTTTTAACTGAATTTTACCTTATACAAATTTTGAGGACAGGAAAAGTACTTGATTTTTAATCAAAGTTTCATATCCACACCTTACATTTGGGGGCCCAGCCGTGATATTTTACCTGTGACATATTTTTTTTACTCTTTTTAAATCTTTTTTCTTATATTGAAAAATTTAAAAACAAATAAAAAATACTTGTAATTCAAAAAATCCATAAAAAAAATAACTTTTTTTCATATTATAAGTGAGGCTTATATTTTTATTTCTTTTTTGAAATAACCTTTTTTTACTTAATTAATTGGCTTTTTCATTAATTTTAGTGTCTGACAACGTGGTAAGACAAGAAAACATTGAAATAGCCTCAACAGTAACCAGCATTATCCCTGCCAGTACTGTTAATTCTGATCATAATAGTACTGTTATTGTGACTCAAAATAACCAGCCTGAACCAATATCTTCTGAATTGATTAACTTGGACATAAGTAATACCCTTCAGAAAGATAAAAATTTTGCCAATAGTAAGTTTTTGATGTAAAAATACTATTTTAAGCCTTTTTTAACCATAATTATGCCTTCAACCAGGTCAGGAGCCAGCCACAACCCCTCAAGCAGCTCCCAAAAAGGTAATAGTCGTGATTATGGCAGAAGCCAACCAGGTACAGAAGGAAAAGGGTCAGTTGATGATTTCCAAACAACTGAATTGGGTCACTTTGAAACTGATAATACTATTTTATCTTCAAAAAGAGATGACACCGCCACAACAAGCCTCTGTGGACATATACAAAGCCAGCCACAGTGCATACAACAATGCACTTCAATTCAAGGAGTACCAGATCCTTGCAGACCTGTGGAAGAATTGCATGAATTCTTACCTGAAAGTAAGAAAATTCTTGGGCCATCCCAACACTTGCAAATTGCTCAATGGATGGCATCCATTGATGGAGAAGAAAAACATGATGCTTTTGACACTAGAATGGAGGAAAAACAACCCCCCACCACCCAAACCAGTGCCAAAAACAGCCCCAGTGGCCAGAAGCAGCAATTCCAACGTGAAAAAGCAGCCACAAACTCCAAACAATGGCAAAGGGAAGGCACCAGCCCCAAAACCTTACAGCCAGGCTACAGAATCCCAAAGATTCAGCAAGATTCCATGGAAAATGTATTTCAGATGGCCAGAACCATGATGGAATTACAGAAGAAGGAGGAAGCCAGATTAAGGTTCCAGAAATGATTTCTGACATATTTGATTCCATCCCAGAGTTGTATAATGCTATAAATGACGTGAAAAAACATCTTTCTGATAAAAATGAAACCATTTGTAACAACATTAAAACAAACAACCTGAGTCTGTGCCAAATTAATGAAACACTTATGTGTTTTGAACAAGTTTTAAGAACAATTAAAAATTCCAATAATGATAATTCTTCTAACAATAAAATAAATGAACAATCTGCCATTATTAAAGAATTAATAGATAAATATTCTAAATTCAATATTGATGACATAATTGAAACAAGAATTAAACAAGCCATAAATATTATCAAGACAGATAACAAGAAAGTCCTTGATGACATTTCAAATTCATTTACTGAAGTAAAGACATATACCATTGCCTTGAAAAATTGTTTTGATGCTTCACAAGAAGTATCAAAATTATCAATGAAATTGAATCAAGTCACTGCTGATAATACAAGACAGACAGAGTTATGCCAACAACTGACACATAAAGAAGACATGAATAAAATTGAAGTAATAAATTTAATACAAAGCTTCCAACATGAATACAGAAATTCCCAAAGGTGTAGCAACAGTAAAATGAATGACATTGAACAAATACTGAACACCTTACCAAGAATGTCTACACCTCTAAATCAAAATGAGGGCACAAGAATTCCAAATCCACAAGTATTGGATCCTGATAATTCACAATTAAAAAATGAATTATCCACTTCTTTTCATAACTTGGAACCATCAATGGGCCAAGAACTCTTGAAAGAAGTTCCAAAACTTAAAGAATGGCCTCACTTCAGTGGTGAAGGAGAGTATGACCATATGGAATTCATTAGAGGTATTGACATGATCAAAGAGGATTTTGAATTACCAGACAGATTGGTAACAGCCAGGTTTAACACCTTGTTTACCAGATCAGCTCACAGATGGTACATCAAAATAAGACAAGCACATGGACACCAGAGTTGGACTTGGTGGAAAACCCAAATCATCAACAAATGGGCAAATGATGCTTGGAGGTTTAAAGTTTAAACAGCCTTTGAATCTGCCAAATTTAATGCTGATAAAGACAAAGATTTACCATGGTTTTGCCAACAAAAGGACAGATTAACAGCATTATATCCTGACATGTCAGAATTTATGATCCATAGAAAAATTCTGAGACAATGTGGAGGTGACTTAGAGCATGCTGTCAAAAGCAGGACTACTGAACAATCTTCAGCAGAGGATATTATCAATATACTAGAAGAAGTAACCACCAGAACCAAAATTGGTTCTAGTAGGGTGAATCTCAAAACAAGGTTTAATACACCTTGGAAAGATTCTGTGGACAAAAACCCCAAAGAAAATTCTAGTAATATTAAATATAAATCTGCAGATACAGTCAGAAAATGCCATATTTGCCAAAGCACCACCCATTTAGCCAATACATGTCCAAAAAGGGGGAAAATCAATGAAATTGACATTGAAAAGGGACCAAATGTTGAAAAAGAAGACATAATTGAAGACAATTCAGATGATAGGTCATCCATATTTTCTGAATCTTCAAAAGATATAGAAAATATCAATGCCACTTTTGACGTCATGGAATCTTATTCCCACTTTCCACAATTGAGCAATGGTCAACTTGATTTATCAAAAGTTCAAGATGCACAGCTTATGAAAAAAAAACCAAACAGAGGGTAAGGTTATACAGCTGGTAACTCCTGTATAACAGAAGTTGTGATTGACAACAAACCCACCAAACTTTTGCTTGACCCAGGAGCCTTCTTCTCTTGTGTTGGAAAATCTTTTCTTAAGACTTGTGTACCAAATTTTGAAGACCAATTGTTGCCAATTGATGGTATAAAATTCAACAGTGCAAGTAACCCAATGAAAGCATTAGGAATCTTTGAGACCAATGTCATATTCCCACACATAAATGGGATTTTAAGGATCACAGTTGAATTTGTTGTTATGGAAAATTGCTCTAGTACCCATTTTATATTGGGAAATGACTATTTAATCATGTATGGGATAGATTTACATAATAACAAAGATAGATACTTTGCAATTGGGGACAATAAGCGCCAGAAATTTGCCTTTTTACCATTTAAAAGACAAATTACAGTAAACAAAGTATTACCAGTCAACTTAGAGTTAGAAAAATTCAAGTCTGAACAGTTAAATGAGGCTGAGATAAGCCTTCATCTGACTGATAAACAAGAAAATCAACTTTCTTCCCTTTTGTATGACCACAGAGGAGCATTTGCTACAGACAAAGAACCTCTGGGAGCAATTATTGGTCATGAAGCTGACATCATTCTTAAAATTGAGAGACCTTATCCACCACTCTTAAGAAGACCTGCTTATCCAGCAAGTCCAAAATCAAGAGAAGCTCTAGAAATCCATATCAAAGAACTTCTGGACCTTGGTGTAATAAGAAAAGTAGGCCACAATGAGGAAGTAGAAATAACTACACCAGTTATAGTGGCGTGGCATAATGGAAAATCCAGAATGGTTGGGGACTTTAGAGCTCTGAACACTTACACTGTCCCAGACAGATACCCAATACCAAAAATCCAAATTGCCCTTACCCAAAGATCTCAAGCAGTGTATATAACCACTATGGATGCCCTTAAAGGATTCCTTCAAAATGTGGTGACACCAAGAGCAAGAAAATACTTGAGAATTATTGTTCATTGTGGAGTGTATGAATACTTAAGCATGCCCTTTGGTATCAAAAATGCACCTTCACACTTCCAAAGAATGATGAATGAAATCTTCCCTGAAGAACTCTCAGAGGGATGGTTAATCATTTACATTGATGACATTATTATCTGCTCAAAGACTTGGGAGGAGCACATGTAAAGATTATCAAGAATTTTGACAAAAATCCAATCAGTAAACATGAAAATCTCCTTGAAGAAATGTCATTTTGGATTTAAAGAACTTAAAGCACTAGGACATGTTGTATCTGGTTTGTCCCTTGGAATCGACAAAAACAAAGTTGCAGCAGTATTGTTAAAACCCATGCCTCAGAATAAGAAGGAAATTCAGTCATTCCTAGGTTTTGCAGGATATTACAGGCAACACATTAAAGATTTTGCATCCATAGCAAGACCACTTTATAAGTTGTGTGACAAAGACACAGTGTTTGAGATGACTGTTGACAGAGTCAAAGCTTTTGAGTCTCTAAGAGAAGCATTGACCACTGCTCCACTCTTACTGATGCCAGACTTTAAATTGCCTTTCAAACTGTATATTGATGCATCAGGGGATGGACTGGGTGCTGCACTTCACCAAGTTCAGATCATAAATGATAAGCCTGTAGAAGGACCCATATGTTTCATATCCAGGAAAATCAAACCAACTGAAGACGGATATGGAGAAAGTCAAATGGAATGTCTATGCCTTGTCTGGGCCTTGGAGAAATTGAACTACTTCTTAGAGGGATGTGTTTTTGAAGTGATAACAGATTGTACAGCTGTCAAATCACTTTTGAACATGAAAACACCCAACAGACACATGCTCAGATGGCAAATAGCCATACAAGAGTACAGAGGCAATATGACTATTGCTCATAAGGATGGGAATATTCATAAGAATGCAGATGGACTAAGCAGATGGCCATTACCAAATAATATTGATAATCCTGCTTATGTGCCAGAAGAAGCTTCACCACAAATTCCAATAGAAGGAATAAGTGTTACAGACTTGAACACCACCTTCTTTGAAGAAGTCAGAAGCAGCTACACTCAAGATACGAATTGTAGCATCTTATGCCAATTACTTAACAAAGACTGTAAAGACAACTCTCTAATACATGCCTTGGATGAAGTATGGAGAAAATCTTATGATGAAGGAAGATTTCACCTACTGGATGGTATAATTTACCACAGAACCAAGCACACATGTGTCATGACAGTTGTAGACAGGTCATTAATCAATCTTGTACTGAAAGAATGCCATGATAGTCCCTTTTCAGGACATCTGTCTGAAGACAGAACAAGAGAGAAAGTAAAGACCTGCATATGGTGGCCAATGTGGCAGAAAGATGTTGCAGAGTATTGCAAAACCTGTGACAGATGCCAAAAGGCAAATAAATCCACTGGCAAAAGACTTGGAAATATGATAAAAATCCAAGAACCAAACAGACCTTGGGAAATTGTCCATATGGATTGGGTAACTGGCCTACCACCAGGAGGTGACAGGAGCTATAATACTTGCCTAGTAATTGTGGACAGATTCAGTAAAACTCCCATCTTTTTACCATGTCACAAAGATGATACAGCCATGGATACAGCTCTTCTGATATGGAATAGAGTAGTGTCATGGACTGGGATATTTACAAATATCATCAGTGATAGAGATCCCAAATTCACTTCAGCACTATGGACAAATCTTCACCAATTATTTGGCACTAAACTGTCTTTCTCTACAGCCTACCACCCACAAACTGATGGCCTGGCTGAAAGGATGATCCAAACCTTAGAGGACATGGTAAGAGGATTTTGTGCATATGGCCTTGAATTCAAAGATTGTGATGGATTTACCCATGATTGGTGTACTCTGTTGCCAGAGCTGGAATTAGGATATAAAACATCAATCCATGCCAGTACCAATCAGACTCCTCCTATTCTAGAAAAAGGATGGAACCCCAAGTTACCCCAAGATTCCTTGAGGAAAGACTCAATTGAAATACATCCCACAGCTGCTAGCTTCAAAGGAATTCTAGACAAAGCTAGAAAGCATGCAGTAAGATGCATGGAGGACTTTTTTGCATATGCTAAACATAAATGGGATAAATCACATGCAACTCCAGATTTCAAAGTGGGGGACCTAGTACTTGTATCCACCACTAACTTCAATAAAATCAAAGGATGTAAAAAGTTGAAAGACTCCTTTGCAGGACCTTTTGTGATTAAGGCCCTCCATGGAGAAAATGCTGTTGAAGTAGAGTTATCTGAAGAACTTAGCAATAAGCACCCTACATTTCCAGTGAGCTTGATAAAGCCATATAAATCTATTGATTCTGAGAAATTTCCCTTGAGGAATAAGATTCCCCAAGTTATACCTCCTATTGAGACATCTGGTGCTAAGAAAATTACCAAAGTTCTCAAAGAAAGGAAATTAAGAACCAAGAAAGTAAGGGAATACCTTGTTAGGTACAGTGACCCATCTTGTGAAGATGAATGGTTAGAAGAAAAAGATATAGCAGAAGCTACCAAACTCCTCAGAAGATTCAGACACACTAGAAACACCAATATTACAAAGTAATATTCTTTTTTAGGGGGAGGGAATGTGAGCCTTAGAGGTAATTTCATATACCCAAAAGACCACAAATATAAAAAATAACATATTAATATAAATAAAATAAATTTATTTATATTATTAAAATAAAAATAAAAATATAAATATAAAATTATATTAAAAATAAAAAATTAATTACAATTTAAAAATAAAAATACATTAAATTTTATAAGTATAAAATTACATTTATACTTGAAAAAATTAGGTAAAAATGAAATTTTAACAAAACTGTGAAAAAATAAATAAATTTGGAAAAAAGTTAAATAAAAATTATTATAATTTTTTATCCAATAAGTAAATACATAAAAATTATTTCACCATTGGATTCCTCATAAAAAATCAGGTGGGGTCACCTCTGAGTGAAATTCTTGTAACTCAACTCTAAATAAGCTTAAATTAAGTTTTTAGTATTTTCAATACAAAAGTTGAAAATCCTCAAAACCTTAATTTAATTCACACCACATGTGGTGTTAACCATCAATTTTTGTGTTAAAATTGAGGTGTTGTGTTTAGTTTAGAAGTTATGAGGAATTGAAGTATTTTCAATTGAATTCAATTGAAATGTCAAAATGTGCGCGTGTATTACATAAGTGAACTTTGATTTACATATGAGGTGTCAATTATTACTGTATTTTACTGTACAATTGAATTGAATTACATATGTAAATTATAAGTATAATACATGATGAGGAATTAAAGGAAAAATAAATTGGAAAGATTAAATTTGGGGAGGAAAAGGAACTCCAGCTCTAAGGGGGAGCTAGACCCCCAAAATCCTTGCTGACAGGCGTGGGATGTCAAAATTCATGCAAAAGTTCATCACTTTTGGCCTGGAATTGAGTTACAGGGTCTGTGGACTCAATTGATTATGAGGGTTTGATACCAACTGGGGTAGTTTTAGCTGTTGCCAAGAGGGTAAAACTACCCTTAAGATAAAACAACCATAGTAAAAACAGTTTTAACTGGTTTCTACGCCTCTTACACACATTCTGACGTGCTTTGAAGGCTCTAGGCCTGGTATTGCTATAGTAATGGCTGATTTAAGGGTCTAAAATGGCTAAAAATGGCTAAAAATGGCTTAAACCAGCCCTTTTTGGTCTAAACCAGGGTTCAATGATGCCATAATTGGATTTTTTGTTGTCAGACTGTTTTTCACGACTGACAAGAGTAAATTTTACTTTTGGAGTAAGAGAATTGATGGCTATAAAAGAATGTCTTCTTTGCCCCACTTTTCTCTTCATGTTAGAATCTTTTCCTTTTATTAATTAGTATAAACACTGTTAAACCAATCAATCAAAGATTCCAGCCACCATTTTTAAATCATTTTAATCCTTTTAACCACGTGAAAAAATCATTATAATCATTGTTTGTAACTCTTATAATCATTTTTACCCCTGAACCACCCCAAAAGTGAATTAAAGCATCTTTCATCACTGTAAACTTTGTCACTTTGTTTCCAAATTCACTCTGGTCACTTTTGGGCGTGTTTTCTCTTTAATGTTCTTTTTAAAGACTTTGTTCTTTAATTAATTGCTTGCAGTTCTTTGCTCAATTAATTCCAATTGAAATTGCTCTTGAAGAAATCTCTTTTGTAGCCTTAAAATATCTCTTGTAGAGTATTTTTTGGATAAATTTTTATTGTTGGTAAAACAATAAATTTTTATAATATTATTGTTTTATACTAATAAAGTTATAAATAACAAAATTGGCGTGTTTTCTCTTAAAAATAAATATTTCATACTATTTTTAACTGAATTTTACCTTATACAAATTTTGAGGACAGGAAAAGTACTTGATTTTTAATCAAAGTTTCATATCCACACCTTACAAGTCCCCAGGTTCTGAAAGGTGGCCAGTATATGTGAAAAACTGAATGACTGATCCTGGAAGGTGAATCAATTGACTGTATTGTCCGAATCGGGAAATACAGTTCTGGCCATCTTGAATTTTGAACTGTGTGATGGAATTCACACAGTGGAATGTGAAATGGCCCAATTGGGCTTAGGCCATACAGGTTGATTGAATGAGGCCTGTACGGATGAATTGAGTTGTCCAAGGAGTATTGAAAATACTTGATGCCTTGACAACTGATTGAATTGATGTAATACCTCTTGAGAATTGCCCCTTTTGAATAATCCTGAATGATGTACCAACCCAACTCCCGCAGGTACAGGTGGTTGGGATCCTTGAAGAGTCTTCTGATTGCCGCCATAACTTGTCAGACTGATGAGCTGAATAATCCTCCTTCAAAATGGGCATTGGATTTTGAGACCTTGATATGGAAAGATGGAAATGGGTCCTGAAAGAGTCACTATTGGATTTCTGAGCAAAAATGGTGCATAATGGTATATAATACCATATATGCACCATGCCTGCAACCTCAAGTATGGATGGCATGAAGGAATGGAAAGAATTACCCATAAGCTGAGGAGAAGGCTGACTGAGCTGATCTGGTGGCCTCTGGTGGTTTCCAGAGGCCATGACTGGGATATTGGTCCATGGTGGTCCATGGCCAAAATTGGGTCCTACAGGATTTATAGCCAAATTGGTGTCCAGAAGGTTTTTGGCCAATTTTGGGACCAAGGGATTGGTGACCAATTTTGGCTCAGGTGGGTCCAATTGTGGTTTGGGACCCACCTGGCCTTGGGGGCTAGATGGTTGCCCCCTCTTGCATCATTGGATTAGGCCAAAAGGGGCCTAATATGCCTATGGACCACAGACTGCGGCGTACGGACCGTGGACCATGAATTACAGCCCATGGGCCATAGAAGCCGTAGGGGGCCTAAATGGCCCAAAAAGGCCATTTAGGCCTAAACCTCCCTAATGAAAGGGGGTGGCCCAAAACCAAAGATGATGGCTAGGGGGGCCAAAATCAAAGATAGAGGCCTGGGGGTTGGTGATATGGAAATTGGCCAAGGAGGCCAATGATTGCAGGATATGGCCTGAGGCCATGAATGATGATTGGGGCCAGAAATGGCCAAGAAGAGGTGCTATGGCCAAATGGCCATAGAGCACCAGAGGGGACCAATTGGCCATCAAAGATGTGGTGGGCCAATTGGCCCCAGCTTGGTTCCAGGTTAGAATTGCCACAACACCCATGGAGGAGGGTCAATCTTCATGGTTGTGACAAGTGAATACATAAACACTTGTGAAAGATTCCAAAAGGCAAATAGAAAACATTGGAAGAAGTATGGGTTACTTCAACACATAGAGGAACCTAAGCACCCATGAGAAACCATCAACATGGACTGGGTTACAGGACTTGTCCCAGGAGGAAAAGAAAACTTCAATGCCTGATTAATCATAGTTGATAGGTTCAGCAAGAGTATGAGGTGCCTACCATTTCACAAGGAGGACACAGCCATTGATACTGCTCTATTATTGTGGAACAACATCATATCTACCTGTGGAGTCCCTAAGATCATCATCAGTGATAGGGACCCAAAGTTCACATCTGAATTTTGGACCGACCTCTATGACATGCTGGGTACTAAACTTGCTTTTTCTACAGCTTACCATCCACAAACAGATGGATTATCTGAAAGGATGATCCAAACAATTGAGGACGTCCTTTAAAGATTCTGTGCCTATGGCATGGAATATAAGGACCATGAAGGTTACACCCATGACTGGGTTACCTTTCTACCAGAAGTACAACTGGCTTATAGGAAAAGTCAGCACTCTATTGCAGGAAAAACACCTGCACTGGTAGAGAAAGGGGGGAATCCCCTATTGCCTGTGGATCACCTGAAGAAAAATCTTCTGACCATCCACCCCACAGCCAAGGATTTCCATGAAATGTGGAAGAGGGCTTGTGACACAGCTGCCAAATGCAAAGCTGAGGCAAAAGAATATAATAAGCAGAGGTGGGACAAATCACACATGGAACCTGACTTTAAAGAAGGGGACCAAGTGTTAGTGTCTACACTGAACTTTAACAATCTCAAAGGACCCAAGAAAATAAGAGACTCATTTTTAGGACCCTTCACTATCATTAAATTGATAGGGAAAAATGCAGTGGAAATCAAACTTACAGAGGAATTTTTCAGGAAACACCCAGTCTATCGAGTGAATTTAGTCAAGCCATACTTCCAGACAGAGTGTCAGGGTGAGTCTATGTAGTAGCTTAAAAATAGTAAATACAAGCTAGCACTATGACTGTGACACACAAAAAAAGTAATAAATCAAATCCTCAGGTCCTACTGCTACGTGGTAACAGTGGTGATGAGTCTATTGAGGACCTGGGTTGCAATGCTCTAATATCTTTGACTGTAAAGAAACACTACAATAATTAATTATTTTAATTATATCAATATAATCCTAAGAGTACTACTGGTATAAGACAGTTTTACTACGTAAGGATGTTAATTCATGATAAGATGAGTCTTTTCCAGTGAGGAAAGACCTGCTTTTATCTCCTCTGAGGACTGTGAAAGACTGGTAGGCTCTTCACACGTCTACAGAGTAAAAATTTTCACTCTGGAGGCTGGGTTGTGGTTCTGTACCATCAATTCTGACGTCAGCATAGTCAGAATTGTGGTTTTTGGACCACAAATGATCATTCTGGATCAATACAGGGTGAAAGAACTCTTCACAGGCAACGTCAGCACCATTGTGACGTGTCCAGAGTGTCTGGATGACTAATATTAGTCATTCTGGGTGGGTTTAAGCTTTAAACAACCATTATTTTAAGTATCAAGCCAGTACTGGTTGGTACAGGTTTGGTACAGTCCAGTATTGGTCAAAATACTTCCAACCAAGATATCTTAGTCAGTTGTTGAGATATCAAGAATACAAGAGCACAGAATTGAAGGGCTTAATGAGCTCTTAAACTTGATATGCTTCATGCTTACCCTTCTCTAAGATAGCAAAAGCTATAAGGACTTTAAGTTTTTGGATGTATTTTTGTACATCAGTATGAGGCTTCAAAACCTTCCAAGCCAGATATCTTCTCCAATTTAGAAGATATCTGTATTCCAATGATACAATATTGTAGGGCTTGATTAGATCTACAGTTTGATATACAACACTTTACAGCTGTATGAATATATTCCAAAGATACAGGGGTTTCTTTATATGGTTAGTTTCAGAAATCCTGTATTTTGAGATGTAAACCTTTAAACCAAGATCCCTCTGTCAATTTGGAAGATAGAGGGGTCTAAGGTATCTCAAATTAAAGCTCTCACTCAGACCTTCAATTTGGCTGTACTTTTGTACAGTTTTGTACAAGCCCTCCTACACCTTTGAGGGGTTGTTGGTGAAAAAAGGTGGTATAATGGTATCTCCTGATTTAGGAGTGCTACAGATGAATAGATGATACCATTGGATAGCTCTACCTTAGAGCTTCAAGAAAAAAACCATTCTGTTTGGGTTTTCATGAAATATGTATAAGTTAGATTAGAGGCTAGAATAAGAGTTTTTGCTTATTTGGTCTTATCTTTGATAGGGCATATCTTTGTCTTTTCTTATTATATTTGAGGAGGTTTCCTCTTTATAATTTACTTGTATTGGCTATATTTGTCCAATACTCCTCATACCATTACTTATGGTATGTTGGATGTCATGCTGGTGCTCTGTTTTGAGTCACAGGCTGACATACCCTCCCTCCAAAAAAGGCTCATCATTGATGAGACCCTTTTGTCCTTATGGAGGCTCTTGATCCTTTCAAAAAAGAATCTTTATCTGAAACATCATCCAGCTTCACCCATTGGTCTTTTTCTGGTGGTTTATTCCTTCTTTCTGTTAAATAATCCCTATTGGAATATCTTTTTATTTGATTGGGGTTGTCAGTTTCAAAGTAGAACTTTCTTTGTTTGTCTTGCCCAATTATCAAGTAACTCTCTAGGGAATTATGTATGCTTATTCCATAGATTTTATGGTACTCTGTACCCATCAAAAATCCATCAAACTTAGCATTTTCAAGTACCACAAATTCAATGTGTAATCTGAGGTTTCCCATTTTGTGTGGTATTATAATTATTTTTTGGATTATTTCAAGTGACTTCATTTTGCCTGCAGCACTTTTAAAGCTTCTTGCTTTTGTTAAAAGTATCTCTGCATTCCACATTGGAAAGTGTCTGTCCAAGTATTCTTTGGCTACTACTGAGCAATTTGCTCCTGTGTCAAAAATCAAAGGATGATTTTTATTTTCAATGTACACATCAAGCTTTGATTTTGCTCCATGAATAAAGGCCATACCAGTTTTGGGTACTTCCAAATACTCTTTAGCATCAATGGTTCTGCCACTTCTGTCTTCACCATTTTTGGGTTGAATGAGTTCCGGTTTCAAAGAGTTTCCTAGGACTGATTCTGTTTTCTCATCCTCATACTCTAATAAATATTGTTCAATAGGCTCTGATCCACTGTCTGAATCCTGTCTTAGCCCATTTCCCATGCTGTCAGAGTCAGATTTGTACTCCATGTGTTCTTCTACTGACTCTTCCTCTATTGCAAATATTTTCTTTTTTCCCTTGGGACAATTATTTGCATAGTGGTCAGGTGATCCACAGTTATTGCATGTGCTCCTTCTCCTTGGTGCTTCTTCACCATTAGTAGGTTTGAGGTCTTTTTCCATGAGTATCTCTGGTTTTTCTCTGCTATCATGTGACCTATAGGGTGAACTACTGCCAATTGATGTCTTTTTTCTGAAATCTTGTATGACATTTGCTATGTCATCAATGCTGCTTATTTTGCTGCATCTGCACTTTACTGCATGTTCTAAGTCTCCTGGAAGTTTTGTCAGAATCTTATGATTTCTCATCTCTATTGTCGTGTTTGGATCAATGGATTTGAGTCTTTTGGTTTGTTTAAGACACCATTCATAAGGGTCTTTTCCTGTAGAGTATCTGTCACTCTCAAAAGAGATGGTTTTTTGCCAAATCCAAGTACCATTGCTGTACTTTTGTATTATTTGGTTTCTCCACCATGGCCAGCTTTTCCTACCATGTATCTCTTTCATTTCAGTGTACCATATATTTGCATGGCCTCTGAATGCAGTGTTGAGTCTTGTGGTGATCCAGTAGTCTGGTATCTTTGGTACATCAACAAAAAGTCCATTAATATAATCAATAAGCTCCATATGATCATATTCTCCAATTCCTGAGAATTTAGGCCAATTTACCACATCAGGTAATTGCTTCAATGCTTGTTTCTCAGAGTAACTGAGGTTCTCACCATCTTGGTAAATAGACTCAGACCTTAACTTTGGATCCTGGGATTCAGGAGCTTGGTT
Source organism: Austropuccinia psidii (assembly GCA_023105745.1). NCBI lineage: Eukaryota > Fungi > Basidiomycota > Pucciniomycetes > Pucciniales > Sphaerophragmiaceae > Austropuccinia > Austropuccinia psidii. The sequence goes on from JALGQZ010000001.1 coordinate 30,164,658, forward strand.
TTCTGATTCTTCCTCTTTTACTTTGGTGATTGGTTTATCCTCTTGAGTTGTTTGAGGGAAGAAATTATCTTCTTTTTCCTCCTTTTTATAGAGAAAATCCACTTCTTTTTCCAGGATTTCCTGTTGAGATTGGATATTTCTTAAATCTCTTCTCACAGCTTGTTGTTCCTCTAGTATTGAGTTCAACTGTCTGTTTTTAGTTTCAAATTCTGCCCAAATTCTGGATAGATTTGTGTTCAAGTCTTCTATGAATGTTGCTTGGAAGGAATTTTCTTCCTTGAGTGTTTTCATTTCTGAAGTCACTTCTTGAACATGATCATATGTCCAATCCATGAATTTACCCATGTTGGACCATATGAAACTACTACCTCTGGAATCTGTGGTTTCAAATTTTTGAGGGGGTATTTTATCATCAATAGGCTTAAGCTGAGGATCAATTGATTCTGAGCTAACACTATTGGTAGGTACAGTGTCTTTTAGGATTTGTGTTCCTCTTGGACTAATTTTATTCATTGTTTCATCAAAGGATCTGATTCTATCTTCTCCTTCCTGAAAGAATTCTTGTTCTCTACTAGGGCTCCATTTCCTCTGCTGAAAACCACCAGGGATGACTGGAGAGTCCTGGAAATATTGTCCTTTAAATTTAAAGTCCTGTAGCTGTTGGACTGATGTGGGAAAGATGGCATTTCTTCTTCCATGCCTTGGTGTTCCTGAATCAGATTGGGCTCTTCCATATGCCAAGAATTCTCTATGGCTTGGATTTCTGTTTGATTCCCTCTGATTCAAGTCTCTTCTGAGAGTATGAAATGGCTGTTGAGATTCCAACTTTTCATTTCTTCCAGAATCTTTTGGCAAGTAATAAGATTGACTTATACTTTTTGCCTCATTATTCCAATTTCCTCCCATGATACTCCCATGGTTAAGGTTTTGCTGTCCATACTCCATGTGAAAAAGTCTTTTAGGAGTACATGAATATGAGTTATTTTCCCTGCATCTGTCCAATTTTTTTGTTGGACTGGGCTGAATTTGGTTTTGGGTGGGACTTTGAGCAGGAGTTTCCTGATAATAAGTCCTTTGTTGGTTATTTGATCCAGAAGGGGGTGGCCTTCTCCCTCTGTTTCTTCTTTGCCATATTTCTGGTTGATTTCTTGGGTATCCAAGATCTCTCAGAAATGGAGTTGTCATGTTAAAAAATGACAAAAGACAAAAATTCTGTATTTTCCAAGGTTTCTTTACCTTTAAAAGGCCCTTGGACTGATTTCTGCTTTATACTCTTTGGCAATTTGCTTGGGAGTTGGTACTTCCTCCTTGTCTTTGAGGCTGGTACAGATGAATTTCACTGTGATTTTGTCTCAAATGGAATGTATTTTTTCCACTTTGAAAGAAAATGGAGAAGGTTTGTAATTCAATTTGAATAAACAAAATTTCCAATTCCTTACTGTTATTTCTTCTGAGTTTGGTTTGATATTTGAGTTTTAATTATTTATTATTATTATTATTTTATTTTTTTGAAGAAATAACAGTTTTGTTTCACTTATTTTTATAAGTAAAGTATTTAATATTAAAAGTTTATATTATTAAACTTGAATATTATTGATAAGTTATTTACTTATTTTTTATTTATTTATTTATTTATTTATTTTTTTTTTATTTAAAAAAAAATTGATGAATTTTTCCTCAACTTGAGTAGAAAGGATTCTTCTTCAATAATATTCAATTTGAATATTAAAGAATTGAAATGATAATAAAATTATTATTTAAATATTTGTTGTTGGTTTACAATAAATATTATGATTTAAATTAATTTTACACAATTTGGTAAAAATTAATTATACTTTCTATTTAAATATACTATTTGTATATAAAAATAAGCTTGAGAAGTTAATAATAATTACTTATTATTATCAATTTTCGTGGTAAATTGATAATAATGACTTATTATTATTAAGATTTTTTTTTGATTATTTATCAAAAAAAGAAATTTTAATCAATTTTTCCTCAACTTGAGTAAAAAAAAGATCTTCTTCAATAATATTCAATTTGAATATTAAAGAATTGAAATAATAAAATTATTATTTCAATATTTATTGTTGATTTACAATAAATATTATTATTTAAATTAATTTTTACACAATTTGGTAAAAAATAATGTTTTTTTATTTAAATATACTGTTTGTATATAAAAATAACTTTGGAAAATTGATAATAATTATTTATTATTATTAATTTTCGTGAAAATTGCAATATAAAGCTTTGAAGAGTATAAATACTCAAAAATGAAATAAAATATATTATTTAATATATTTTGATAAAATACAATATATAAAAGATATATATTATATTTTTATAATATAAGAGATGAAAATTAGTTAAAAAATGAAAAAAAACTCGAAATTGTACTTACTTTTATAGTAAAAAACCTTCAAAAATAGTGAAAATGATCCAAAAATCGCCAAAATAGGTCCGCAATAGGTTAAAACAACGGCCAGGCCCCCAAAATGTCAGGGTGAGTCTATGTAGTAGCTTAAAAATAGTAAATACAAGCTAGCACTATGACTGTGACACACGAAAAAAGTAATAAATCAAATCCTCAGGTCCTACTGCTACGTGGTAACAGTGGTGATGAGTCTATTGAGGACCTGGGTTGCAATGCTCTAATATCTTTGACTGTAAAGAAACACTACAATAATTAATTATTTTAATTATATCAATATAATCCTAAGAGTACTACTGGTATAAGACAGTTTTACTACGTAAGGATGTTAATTCATGATAAGATGAGTCTTTTCCAGTGAGGAAAGACCTGCTTTTATCTCCTCTGAGGACTGTGAAAGACTGGTAGGCTCTTCACACGTCTACAGAGTGAAAATTTTCACTCTGGAGGCTGGGTTGTGGTTCTGTACCATCAATTCTGACGTCAGCATAGTCAGAATTGTGGTTTTTGGACCACAAATGATCATTCTGGATCAATACAGGGTGAAAGAACTCTTCACAGGCAACGTCAGCACCATTGTGACGTGTCCAGAGTGTCTGGATGACTAATATTAGTCATTCTGGGTGGGTTTAAGCTTTAAAAAACCATTATTTTAAGTATCAAGCCAGTACTGGTTGGTACAGGTTTGGTACAGTCCAGTATTGGTCAAAATACTTCCAACCAAGATATCTTAGTCAGTTTTTGAGATATCAAGAATACAAGAGCACAGAATTGAAGGGCTTAATGAGCTCTTAAATTTGATATGCTTCATGCTTACCCTTCTCTAAGATAGCAAAAGCTATAAGGACTTTAAGTTTTTGGATGTATTTTTGTACATCAGTATGAGGCTTCAAAACCTTCCAAGCCAGATATCTTCTCCAATTTAGAAGATATCTGTATTCCAATGATACAGTATTGTAGGGCTTGATTAGATCTACAGTTTGATATACAACACTTTACAGCTGTATGAATATATTCCAAAGATACAGGGGTTTCTTTATATGGTTAGTTTCAGAAATCCTGTATTTTGAGATGTAAACCTTTAAACCAAGATCCCTCTGTCAATTTGGAAGATAGAGGGGTCTAAGGTATCTCAAATTAAAGCTCTCACTCAGACCTTCAATTTGGCTGTACTTTTGTACAGTTTTGTACAAGCCCTCCTACACCTTTGAGGGGTTGTTGGTGAAAAAAGGTGGTATAATGGTATCTCCTGATTTAGGAGTGCTACAGATGAATAGATGATACCATTGGATAGCTCTACCTTAGAGCTTCAAGAAAAAAAACCATTCTGGTTGGGTTTTCATGAAATATGTATAAGCTAGATTAGAGGCTAGAATAAGAGTTTTTGCTTATTTGGTCTTATCTTTGATAGGGCATATCTTTGTCCTTTCTTATTATATTTGAGGAGGTTTCCTCTTTATAATTTACTTGTATTGGCTATATTTGTCCAATACTCCTCATACCATTACTTATGGTATGTTGGATGTCATGCTGGTGCTCTGTTTTGAGTCACAGGCTGACACAGAGCAGGATAAATTCCCCTCCAGGAAGAAGAGCCCCACACCACCAGAAATAGTGGAAGTGGAGGATTCCCCTGGACCAGTGAAGCAAATCATCAAGGACAGGAAGATCAGACTTAATGGTAAGGATCAGAAACAGTACCTAGTCAGATTCAAGAACCAGACAGCTGATAAAGACAAGTGGTTGGCAGAAGATGCCAAACCAGATGGGAACCTTCATTTAAGGAGATTAAGAGCCTCTAGGGGGACTGAAAAGTCTCATCAATGATGAGCCTTTTTTAGAGGGAGGGTATGTCAGCCTGTGACTCAAACCAGAGCACAGGCATGACAGCCAAATACCATCAATAAATGGTATAGCCAAGATACCACCAAAACATGGAGCTAAACCAAATCAGCTCAAAAAGTATCAAAAAAAAGAGGAAACTCACCCCTTTCCAAGTATACAAGTCTCATCATCAAAGTTATTCCTTCTCAAAGTTGCTGCTGAGCATAAACCCTAATTTTCACCTCTCATCTGAAATACAGTGTAAGAGGCTTAACCTCATCAAATGGGTATTCAAAATGAAGCTCTACGTCAGGTCTAACAAATGGTTCCAGACAAACTGAGCTAGCACCAGTATTACAGAAGTTATGGCCAAATTCAGGCCAAATAAGGATGAATGAAACATTCACCTCTCATCTAACTTCTACAGTTTTAGTGTGAGATACCTAAAGTGGGGTCTTTCTTGAAAGGTCAAAATCAGGGCTATCTGATGGGGCCATTCATTTCTCCATATCTCATCTAGAACAAAGGTTATAAGGCAAACAAGTCCAATACAGCTTTTGCCCTAAAACATGCATATGTACAAACATCTTGTACATGTCATGACTTTGACATATTTAATGATAACCATATCAAATGAGGCACCATTGTGTAGAGCACATACAGGGATACACACTGAACCAATTTTGAGGTTGATATCTCAAACACTGACAAAGGTATGGCTGTCTTAAGGTCAAAATCCCACAGTTTGGCCAATACAGCCTTACCATGGGATAATATCCCATAACCATGATTATGAGGTGTCAAACTGACTAAGAAGCTTGTCTTTACTTCAATACCTCATAGTTCATTTAATACTGGTGTCTCATAAAGGTTCTGTACAGAATTCTACACGTCATACACATCAGAATCAGGCTGTCTGGTCCCCAGATGAAATTTTTCACCCTGTATTGGTGAAAACTGCCCAGATGTGGTTTCAAAACAACATCTGAGCCCAATAAAGGCTATACAGGCCTTTTGTAAACCACAAGCCTGTCCTTGAGAGTGAAAAATCTTCATTTCCTCTACGTGCAAAGGTCTAGCAGCCTTTTCACCCCATTTCAGGATAAAAGGAGGCCTTTTCACTGCCAGAAAAGGAATTCCCACCCTTCTCTTGAATTCCTACGTAGTACAACTGTCAAAAACAGTTATACTCTTGGAAAACAATCAGGTTATACTATAAACCTTAGTACTGTAGACTTTATTATTGTAACCCAACAGGTAAAGCTGCACCCAGGGCTTTCAACAGCACTCACCACCACTAATAATCATTAGTAAATCCCTTTAATTCTATCAAAAACCCATTTTTAACATTATTATCCATGTCACAGTCATAGGCTGGTTTGTAAATACTCTTTATTATCACCTCTTCATAGACTCAGCCTGACACAGTCCCTGAGGCAGGAAAGCTGCTCCACATGCATTGAAGACAAAGATGCATGGTGATAAATGAGGATCTTGCATCCACAACAAAATAAATGCTCTGAGAGTGTGATAGTTGCTGGGATTGCTAGATATTTGCAGGCCAACTTCTTGAGGGTAGGAAACAAGGCAGCCCATGACTTTCAAAAGAGGAGAACATCAGTTGTCTTTACCTCAGGCAGTTCAGAAAAGTATTTCTGTATTTCATTTTTGACTGTGTTGCCCTCAGGATGAGTCATTTGATAAATCTCATAAAGCAATGCACTTCCCTGCTCACAAGATGGTTCATTTGAGCTGGTCAGGTGGTAGTGGGATTCTAGTTCAAATATTGATTCAAGTTCCTTTGCCGATCTACCAAAATATTCTAATGTTGAATTGTGAGTGATGGAAAATTTCATCTCCAACCAAGGATAAAGGATTGAAGCACAGATTACTGGAATATTTTTGAGTAACAACCTGAGATATTTGGTCAGCTTATTGGTCATGGAAATTTCTTCTGGTTCAATGGGTGCAACATCATATTGTAGGAGAGCCTAATAGTGCCTGACTATCAGCAAGACAGATTAGTGAAATTCAAAATGTTGGAGAATATGCTTACCTGATTGATCCACTTTATCAGGGGAATGTAAAGGGGTAAGGCTTAATACATTGTTAGATATTTTTATCCACATATAATTGTTGTTTCTTGATAAAGTGTCTGGAGGAACTGGAACATGAACTTCATTTTCTCCTATTCAAGGGGTGATAATCAATAAGCTTTCATATCCTCCAAGGTTCAGTAATGTGACTGCCATATAGGCAGTCACATTGGGGCTTGTCCAAACGTCTGTTGTAAAAGAGATAAATATATCATCCTTGCAAAATATCTTGCAGATGTGTTCTTGATGGTGATAGAAAAGGTGAGATAGGTGGGCAGTGATTTCAGTGCATTTAACTAATATTTTCAATATGGATGGGTTTCAGAGATCTAAGAGTAGTTGAAGAGATGGTAACCCAGTGAAAGAGAGTGGTAGATCACATTCACATATAAAATAAACCAGAACTGCTTTGAGAATTTCAATTGACAGTGACTGAATAAGTAATTGTTAGTAATTATAAATGATTAATGATATTTGAATTCTTACTTTTTGGGATTGTGTTTGTATCACAAATTTCTACAGTAATGGATGATTATTGTTACCTTTCTCACTAACAGATGGGCTGTTTGGGTTAGTTAAACAGTGCAGATCATTCAGTTGATCACTCATTGACTTATTACTGCCTGTCTTGTCCTGTTTTAGCTTCTTCATACAGCTTTTTAAAGCTGAGTGTATTAGATCACATTCAAAATGCTGTGGATTGATTTCAGAGAAAACGTCCCAGACCGACGACCTCTTGCCATTGATGGATGGCTGTGTTGCATGACCAGTTTTTCCTGGGGTGGATGTTTGTGAAGGAGGAGCAGAATGAATTTATTGGGAAAATAAAATTTAAAAAATATGAAAGGATTAAGAAACAGGAAGCATTGAAAGATGAAAGTGGTAAGAAAATCTGAATGGGTGGAAAGGGAAAAAAGGCATAAGAAGACAACAAAGTGGGGGAATGGATACAAGAAGAGGAATAAAATTATTCACCTGGTCTCCCCACCCTGGAAACATTTCATGGTGGGAAAAGAGTCTTCCAGAACCCCATTGAATATTCTAAGAGACAGAGATCAAACATACCTTTGGGGCTGGAGAATCCCGTGGGAGGCAGGCTTGTAAATCCAAAAATGTATTTGGAATATGAAGCCTGTACAGGTGTTGACAGGCTGTATTGTTGAACCAAGCTGCCCACATGTTTCAGCAAGAAGACTTTCTGAAACTGATTATTGATACACATACTGTATTTGCTGGTTTGATGAGTTTTAGTGGGTTTAAGGTTGAATACCCTTACCCCTGATAGTGGCTGTGACATCCTGGTTGGTATCAAAACCTGATCATCAATTGAGTCACAGACCCTGTGACTCAATTACAGGCCAAAATGTATGAACATTTGCATGAATTTTGACATCTCATGCCTGTCAGAAAGGAATTAGGGGAAGTCTGGCACCCTTGGAGCCAAGATTCTTTTCCCCCAAAATTGATCTTTCCAATTTACTTTTTTCTTTAATTCCTCATCATATATTATAATAAGATTTTATATATTTAATTCAATCAAAAATATACAGTACATGACTGTCATTATTGATTCCACACAGGTAAATACAAGTTCACTTATGTAATACACATGCACAGTTTGAAATCTCAATTAAAATTCCATCAATTCCTTATAAAGTCTAAACTACATCCTGTACCTCAATTTTAACACAAAAATTTATGGTTAACTCCAAATGTGGTGTGAACTTAATTGAACTTTTGAGGATTTCAAGATTTTCATTCTGAAAATACTGAAAACTTAATTTAAGCTTAATTAGAGTTGAGTTACAGAATTTTTACTCAGAGGTGACCCCTTCTGATTTTTTATGACAAACCCAATGATAAAATAATCTCAATAAGTTTGGTAGTTTGGCAAAAAAACTTATAGTAATTTTTATTAACTTTTTTTCCAAAAATATTTTGATTGTAATATTTTTGATGAAAATTTTCTTTTGTTTAATATTTTCAAGTGAAAATGTGTTTTCACATTCTTAAATTTTAAAGTAATTTTAATGTTAAATTAAGATTAAAATTTCATTTTTTCATTTAAATTTTATGTTGATATGTAAATTTTGTTTTTTTCAATAAAAATAAATTTATTTATTTTAACTATATCATAATTTTATGATTTGTGGTCTATTGGGTATATGAAAATACTTCCAAGGCTCACATCCCCTTTCCGTAAAAGAGAATATTGCTTTGTAATATTTTTATTTCTAGTGTGTATGAAACTATTGAGAAGTTTGGTGGCTTCAGGTATTTCTTTTTCTGCTAATGATTCATCTTCACAAATTGGCTAACTGTACCTCAAAAGGCATTCCCTTACTTTCTTAGCTCTCAATTGCCTTTCTTTAGGAACTTTGGTAATCATCTTAGTACCATATGATTTAACAGGAGGTTTATTCTGGGTAACTTTATTTCTTGAGGGTTATCTTTTAGCATAAACAGATTTGTAAGGTTTTATCAAGATTAATGGAAATATAGGGTGCTTATTACTAAGTTACTCGGATAATTCTACTTCAACAGAATTTTCCCCATTGAGTGCTTTAATAACAAAAGGTTCTGAAAAGGAGTCTTTAAGCTTTTTGCATCCTTTCATGTTATTAAAGTTAGTGGTGTATACAAGTACCAAGTCTCCTACCTTGCAGGCTGGAGTAGCATGTGACTTGTCACATTTGTCTTTTGCATATGAAAATAAGTCCTCCATGAATCTTACTGCATGCTTTCTAGCTCTGTATAGCATTTTTTTGAATCTATCAGCTGTGGGTTGTATTTCAAACAATTCCCTCCTTCAAGAATCCTGGGGTAGTCTGGTATTCCATTGTTTCTCTAGAATAGAAGGAGTTTGATTGGTACTGGAATGAAAAGATGTCTTATATTTCAGCTCTGGTGCAGGTAGAAGGGTACACTAATAATGGGTGAATCCATCATAATCTTTGAGCTCTTGGCCATACTCACAAAGTCTTCTGACCATGTCTTCCAACATTTGGATCATTCCTTAAGCTAGGCCATCGGTTTGTGGGTGGTAAGCTGTAGAGAAGGACAAATTGGTCCCAAACAGTTGGTGAATATTTGTCCATAGTGCTGAGGTAAATTTGATATTTCTGTCATAAATGATGTTTGTGAATATGCCATTATGTGATACTACTATATTCCATATCAGAAGAGGTGTATCAATTGCTGTATCATATTTGTGACATGGTAAAAATAAGGGAGTCTTACTAAACCTGTCAAAAGTCATTAGGCAGGAATTATACCTTCTATCACCTCCTGGTGGTAGGGCAGTTACCTAATCAATATCAACAATCTCCCAAGGTCTACTAGTTTTTTGAATTTTGATAATATGTCCAAATCTTTTGCCAGCAGATTTGTTTGATTTCTGACATATGTCACAGGTTTTGCAATATTCTGAAACAAATTTTTGCTACATTGGCCACCATATGCAGGTCTCAATTTTGTCTCTTGTTTTGTCTTCATATAGGTGTCTTGAGAAGGGGCTTTCATGGAGCTCTTTCAATACAATATTGATTAAGGACCTGTCCACAACTTTCATTACACATGTTTGTTTTGTCCTGTGATAAATAATGCCATCAAGTAAATGAGATCTTCCTTCATCATATGAATTTTTCATTTTTAGACCAAGGAATGTATAAAGTGGTTATGTTTGAGATTCTTGATAAGTAATTGGAATAGGATGCTACAATTCTTATCTTGAGTATAGCTGTTCTTTACTTCCTCAAAGAAGCTATTTTTTAGGTCTGTAACACTGATTACTTCTATTGGGATTCTTAAAGAAGCTTCTTCTGGTACAAGAGCAGGATCTTTAATGTCATTTGGTAATGGACATCTTCCCATTTCATCTGGATTTTTGTTAATATTCCCACCTTTGTGTAAAATGATCATATTACCTCTATATTCTTGTATGGCTATTTTCTATATGAGCATATGTCTGTTGAGTGTTTTCATTTTAAGATGTGATTTCAAAGTGGTACTGTGGGAACTCCTCTTGTGTGGGATTAAAATGAGGCAGTACCTGGAGGGGGAAATCACAGGTAACTAGTTTTGAATTTCTAATAACTCCTGTAACCAAGGGTGGCAAGGGTGTATTGCCTTCCCCTCCTAAAATACTGAACAAAATCTTCCTTGGAGCTCACAAACCAAAATAAAATTATTAAGTGGCTTTACAACTTCAGAAGACAAAATTCAGCAGTCTCAGATCAGACCTATTCAATAAATAATATAAAAAATAATGTCAGTTATTTTTGTTTAAATTTGAGATTTTAATGAAATACTTGTCTGTTTCATTTTAATATTTCTGGTTAAATTGAGGTGAGTTATTTCTTTTTGGTGATAATTCCTTGGTAGGATGGGTTATTTAAGGTTATCTGGAAAATTTGATTGGTGTTGATAAAGGTAATTTTGTTAAGGTATAGTTATAATAGAGTAAAATAATTTTTGAAAGGTTTTTTATTTTTTTAAAAGTGTTTAATGATAAGATAAAATTGTATTTGTTAAATTTAAGAGGTAAGGTTCTTTGATATTGAATTTTTTAAAGGGGTAAGTTATTTTTTAAGTCTTGATAATGGTGTTAATTTTACTGGATAAAGTATTTTAATAGAGTAGTAACCCTAAAATGGGTACTTTATAATTTTTATTTTTATTTTAATAATAATACGATTCCACTGAGCTTAGCTACTGGGTAATCTTCAACACTATACTTCCACTGAGCTTTAGCTACTGGGCAAGTAAATTCACTATAATCTTCTGGACTACCTCCCAGGTGAGCAATGAATTATTCCTATGCTTGCAATGTGCAGGGGATATATTTTTTATGGGATATAATGTGCATAGGATATAATCTTAATCAGGGGGATTTTGAAATTTGGGTGGAGAGAGCCCCTCTATTTATACCTTTTGGGAGCCCAGGGGGCCCTCCATGGGAGCTGTCTTTTTCCACTTTAATTCCTCTTGATTTCATCATGTGACTCCATTTTTGGTGAGGCCCTTTCTTGCATGGGTCAGGTGATTTAAGGTTTGGTGATAATTTTTCTCTGCACAGCCTTCTTTCATCACATGATGGTCTTTTTGTGAGCTAATTATGATGTGATTTTCTTGGATTTTCCTTGCATGCATGAGGTGATTTCATTTTGGCTGAGGATTTCTCTTGTGCACAGCCTTTTTTCTGTCACATGATATGCTGTTGGTGGGTTCAGTATTGCATGATGAATTTGTATTTCCTTTGCATATGTAATATTTTAGGCATGGTAGAAGTGGCTGTGTAATTTATGCAGGTGTCATGGTTGTTTTTCTTCTTTTTGAACTTTAAAATGAGGTCAGGTGATAATTTCTTGCACTGATGAATTTACCGTGATGTATGAGATGATGTGATTTTTGAGTTTGACACATGCTGTGCATAGTCATATGGTTGAGATTTAATTAGAACTGTGTACTGCATGCAGCCTCTTGTAACTAGCTTTGGTTTGCATGAGGTGATGAGTGGTGTAAATAATTATGATTCTGTTTTAAGGTTTTAAGTGGGGTTACTGAGGATATAAGATAAGGTACTCCTGTGGCTGTGTTGTAAATGACTTGCAGGAATTCCATGGAGTTGAGCTTTGCATCATGTAGCTTTGAATGCAAGTTGGCTGTATAGCTAATGCATGTGTAATTTTCTTGCTGCATGAGTCCTGTGGCTGTAAGGGGGTGTAATTTAAAGGGTGGTCCTTTTTTTTTGTAACTAGTTTACTATATGTAACTTGATTTTTACATATGCATAATGAAAATGAATAATTTATTTAAACATATACACTGCCCTTTGGTGCCTGTGCCATGGGTTTATGAGTTAAATCCAGATTCTTGCTGTAAAATTGACCTTTTGGTGTAAAATTTGAGTGTAAGTTTGCCTGTAGTCTGGATTTACTGCTGTTATGGGGTAGTATGAGCTTGAGCCTGGTGAAAAAAATGGTATGGAATACCACAGTACCAATCTGTTATAGCTTCAAAAAAAAATCTTCAAAGAAAATAATTACGCTTCCCTACGGCCAAGAAAAGACACAAACACTCCATTTGGCTTTCTCAATATCTGGCTTCAGTAGTTTTAATTTTCCTAGATAGAAAGCACATGGGTCCTTCCACAGGTTTTTATTAATAATCTGGACTTTATGAAGTTCAGCCCCTAGCCCATCCCCTGATGCATCAATGTAAAGCTTAAAGGGAAGTTTAAAATCAAGAATCAGTAGAAGTGGGGCAGTGGTAAAAGATTTTCTCAGGGAATCATAAGCTTTGACTCTTTCAACAGTCATTTTAAATACTGTGTCTTTGTCACATAGCTTATAAAGAGGTCTTTCTATGGATGCAAAATATTTGATATATTGCCTGAGGTATCCTGCAAATCCAATAAATCAATTTATTATATTTTTTTTCTGAGGTATAGGCTTCAATAGTAATGCTTCAACTTTTTTTTTTTCAATTCCAAGGGATAGACCAGATACCACATATCCTAGGGCTTTGAGTTCTTTGAGTTCAAGATCACATTTCTTTGAAGAAATCTTCATGTTTACACATTGGAATTTTCCTAAAACTTTGAATAAGCTGTGCATATGTTCTTCAGAAGTATTGGAAAAGACAATAATTTTATCAATTCAAATAATCAACCATCCTTCCAAAATTTCTTCAGGAAAGATTTCCTTCATCATTCTTTGGAAGCCTGAAGATTCATTTTTATACCAAATGGCATCCTCAAATATTCATACACCTCACAATGGGCAATCATTCTGAATAATTTTCTTCCTCTTGGTGTCACTAAATTTTGGTATAATCCCTTTAGGGAATCCATAGTGCTTATGTATACTGATTGAGATATTTGAGTTAGGAAATTTGAATTTTTGGTATGGGATACCTGTCTGGGAAAGTGTAAGTTCTTATAGCTCTAAATTCCCCAAACAGTATGGATTCTACATTATTCAATGCAAATATGACAGGTGTAGAAATTTCTACCCCTTCATTATGCCCAGCTTTTCTTATCACATCAAGGTCCAAGAGTTCTTTAATGTGAAGATCAAGGGCTTGCTGGGTATGCAGGCCTTCTCAAGAGTGGGGGAAAAGTTCTCTCAATGTTCAAAATAATGTCAAATTGATGACCAATAACTTCCCGCAATAGTTCTTTATCTGATGCAAAGGCTTCTTTTTGTTCATATAAAAGGGAAGAGAGTTTGTTTTTCTGTATATCAGTAAGATTAAGACTTATTTCAGCTTCATTAATTTGTTCCAACTTGAATTTCCCTAGCTCTACATTGACTGGTGATACTTTGCTCACTGTAATATTTCTTTTAAAAGATTAAAAAGAAAATTGCTGTTGCTTATTTTCACCAATCGTAAAGTATCTGTCTTTTTTATTATGTAAACTTATGCCATACATTACTAAACAGTCATTTACCAATAGGAAAAGGGTCTTAGAGATGTTTTTCATAACAAAAAAATCAAACGTAATTCTTCAATTCACATTTATATGTGTAAGTACTATAATGGTATCAAATATGCCCAATATTATCATTGGATTACTTGCATTGTTGAATTTTATGCCATCAATTGGTAATAATTGAGCTTCAGAATTTGGTACACAGTTCTTGAAAAAGTATTTACCAACACAAGATCAGAAAGCTCCTGGGTAAATTAAGCGTTTAGTGGATTTGCTATCAATTACCACTTCTGTTACACAGAAATTACCAGTTATATAACCTTTCCCCCATTTGGTTTGGTTTTCATAAATTGTGCATCTTGGAATTTTGAAAAATCAAGTTTTCTATTGCTCAATTGTGGAAAGTGGGTATAATATTCCATGATGTCAAATGTGACATCAAAATTTTCTGTATCTTTTTGAAGATTCATAAAATATTGGAGATTTGTCATCTGAATTTTCTTCATTTAAATAATCTTTTTCAACATCAGGTTCTTTTTCAAGTTCTATTCAACTTATTTTTTCTCTTTTTGAACATGTTTTAGCTAAATGTGTGGTGCTTTGGCAAATATGGCACTTTATGATTGTATCTGCAGATTGAAATTTCATATTACTAGAATTTTCTCTGATATTTTTGTCCACAGAATCTTTCCAAGGTGAATTAAGCCTTTTTTAAGATTCATCTTAGTAGAACCAATTTTTTTTCTGCTGGTTACTTCTAACATATTTATAATATATTCTGCTGAAGATTTTTAATTAGTCCTCCTTTCAACAGCATGTTCTTAGTTGCCTCCACATCATCTCAGATTTTTTCTGTGGATCACAAATTCTGACATGTCAGACTATAATGTTGTTAGTCTGTCTTTTTGGTGGCAAAACCATGGTAAGGCTTGGTCTTTGTAAGAATCACACTTTGAATATTCAAAGGCTGTTTCCACTCTAAATATACCAGAATTATTGGCCCACTTATTAATTATTTGCTCTTTCAACCAAGTAAAACTTTGGTTTACATGTGCTTGTCTTAACTTGATATAACATCTATAAGCTTATTTGGTAAACAAGGTTGTAAATCTTGTTTTTACCACTCTTTCTGGTAGCTCAAAGTCTTCTTTCCTCATTTCAATACCTCTGATTAATTCCATATGGTGATATTCTCCTTCACCACTGAAGTGAAACCATTCTTTAGCTTTTGGTACTTCTTTCAAAAGTGCTTTCCCCCTTGATAGCTCCAAGTTATGGATCAAAGTGGAAAACTTATTATTCATTTGTGAATTTTCTACATCCAATACTTTTGAGTTGGAATTCCTTACACCCTCACTTTGATTTAGAGGTGTTGACATTCTTGGACAAGTACGCAGTAATTTTTTAATTGAATTTATTTTACTGGTATTGAACCTTGTGTAATTCATGAATTCAAGTTGAAAACCTTGTATTAAATTGATTAACTTAACTTTATACATTTCTCCTCAAATTTCCCTTTAAAGACATAATTCTGTTTGTCTAGTATCATCAGAAACGATTTGATTCAATTTCATTGTTAATTTTGATACTTCTTCTTGTGAGGTATCAAAACACTTCTTCAAGGAAGTGGTATTTGTCTTTATTTCAGTAAATGAACTTGTAATATCATTGAGAATTTTCTTATTATCTGCTTTTATAATATTTATGGATTTATTTTTTCTGGTTTCAATTATGTAATCAATATTTAATTCAAAATATTTATCTGTTAAATCTTTTATAATGACAGATTTTTCACTTATCTTCTTTGAGAATGAATTGTCCTTATTTTATTTTTTAATTTTTCTTAAAAATTTCCAAAAACACATAAGTGTTTAATTTCTTTGGCGTGGACTAAGGTTATTTGTTTTAAGATTGTTACAAATAGTTTGATTTTCATCAGAAATATAACTTTTTATGTCATTTCTGACTATATACAAGGATGGAATTCCATCCAAAATGTTGTAGATAATTTCTGATAATTTAATATGGCTTCCTCTCTCTTCTGCATTTTCATCATGTTTCTGGCCATCTGAAACACATTTTCCATGGGATATTGCTTAATATTTGGAATTCTGTAGCCCTGGCTGTTTGTTTTTGTTTCTGGTGCTTTACCCTTCCCTTGTTCTGAGCTTGTGCCTTCTTTCTCACTGTCAGCCTGTGACTCAAAACCAAAGTGCAAGCATGACAGCCAAATACCATAAACCAATGTTAAAGCCAAGATACCACCAAAACATGGAGCTGAGCCAAATTAACTCAAAAGGTATCAAACAAAAGAGGAAAATCACCTCTTTCCAAATATACAAGTCCCATAATCATAGGACAAAGAATAACAAAGTTATTCCTGCTCAAAGCTATCTCTGAGCATAAACCTTAATTTTCACCTCTCATCTGAAATACAGAGGAAGAGGCTTAACCCCATCAAATGGGTACTTAAATTAAAGCTCCTAGTCAGGGATGTCTAATGGTACTAGTCAAACTGAGCTAGCACCAGAATTACAGAAGTTATGACCAAAATAAGGTCAAATAAGGGTGATTAAAATATTCACCTCTCATCTAACTTCTACAGTCTTAGTGTTCAATACCTAAAGCGGGGTATTTTTGGAAAGAGCACAATCAGGGCTATCTAATGGTGACATTCATTTCCCCATATCATATCTAGAACAAAAGATATGGCGCAAATGAGCTTCATACAGTTTTTGGACAAATCATAAATGTGTACAGGAAAACTTGTACATGGCATACCTTTCCATATTTAATGATAGCCATACGAAATGAGGTACCATTGTGTATATCACATCCAGGGCTACACAATGAACCAATTTTGAGCTCAATATCTCAAAAACTAACAAAGTTATAGCAGTTTTAAGGTTAAAATCCCACAGTTTGGCCAATACAGCCTTACAGTGGGATTCTATCCCATAAATATGATTATGAGGTGTCAAACAGACAAAGAAGCTTGCTTATACTTCAATAACTCATAGTTAAGTCAAATACAGAGGTCCATACACGTTCTGTACAGCTTCTGACGTGTCAGAAGCACCAGAACACACCTGTAAACTCCATTGGTGAAAATATTCACCCTGTATAGTGTAAAAATGACTACTTGTGGTTCTGAAACCGCATTTCCTCCCAATACTAGTCTGTATTGAGTGTGTAGAACCAAAAATCAGCCCACAGTAGTGAAAGGTTTCACTCTGTGATTGTGTGCAGAGGTAAACCACCTCCCACTACCCCAGAACAAGATAAAAGGAGGCTTTGCCTCACCAGGAAGCTAATCCAGGATCCTGTTCTTAGTATTCTTACATGGTATAACTTCTTAAAAGAAGTGTTACCCTTAGAATTTAACAGGTTGTACTTTAAGCTTAAGTATTTTAGGGTTTGTTATTGTAAACCAACAGGCAAACACTGCACCCAGGGCTATCAGCAGCACTCACCATCACTAAATTCATTTAGTATATCCCTTTTTACCCTCTATTATCTAGATTATCATTTTTATTTTCGTGTCACACTCAGAGTTATAGCTTTTATTTGTCATTGTACAGCTATATTATAGAGTCACCCTGACATTTTGGGGGCCTGGCCTGGTTTTTTACCTACTTTAGAGGAAATTATAGCTTGTTTTCACTATTTTTAGCTTATCTTCATGCTTTTTAGAGTTATTATACTTGTTTTTTTGCTTATTTTCACTTTCTGTTAGCCACAGCAAGCCCTGAAGGGGATTAATTTCGTGGTTTCCTCTATTCTGATTTTTTTTACTTAAAAAAAATAAAAAAAATAAAAAAATAAAATAAAAATAATAAAAAAATAAAAAAATAAAAAAATAAAAAAAATAAAAAAAAATAAAAAAAAATAAAAAAAAATAAAAAAAAATAAAAAAAAATAAAAAAAAATAAAAAAACATAAAAAAAAATAAAAAAAAATAAAAAAAAATAAAAAAAAATAAAAAAAATAAAAAAAAATAAAAAAAAATAAAAAAAAATAAAAAAAAATAAAAAAAAATAAAAAAAAATAAAAAAAAATAAAAAAAAATAAAAAAAAATAAAAAAAAATAAAAAAAAATAAAAAAAAATAAAAAAAAATAAAAAAAAATAAAAAAAAATAAAAAAAAATAAAAAAAAATAAAAAAAAATAAAAAAAACTGTATACATATTACTTTTGAAAAATTCTATTTTTCATCATTTTTGAAGAGTTATAAATATATAATTGATATTTATAAAATACTCTTTTCTCATAATAAAATAAAAATCATATTTTATTATTGTTTTTTTTTCATAATATATACAAAGTATATATTATTTGAATTTTTCTTAAAGAAAAACTCTAAAAATAATTTTTCACCCAAATTGGCATGAAAAATTGATTATTATCATCATTATTATTGATAATTTTAGTAATAATACTTCATAAGAAAATACAAATCATATTTTATTATTGTTTTTTTTTTCATAATATGTACACAGTATATATTGTTTGAATTTTTCTTGAAGAAAAACTCTTACAATTCATTTTTTCACCCAAATTGGCGTGAGAAATTGATTATTATCATTATCATTGATAATCTCAGTAATAATACTTCATAAACAAATAAAAATCATATTTTATTATTGATATTTCTTTCATAATATATACAAAGTATATATTGGTTGAATTTTCATCAAAGAAAAACTCTGATAATTCATTTTTTCACCAAAATTGGTTTAAAATTGATTAGTATCATTATTATTGATAATTTTAATAATACTACTTCATAATAAAATACAAACCATGTCTTATAATTGATCTTTTTTATATACAAAGTATATATTGGGAAAAGTTGATTTGATAATTATTGATATTTTCAATAATAACTTGTACAAAGTGACTTATAGATTCCTAACAAAACAGGGATTTAATCAACTAGCTGAAACTCTCACTTTACAAATCAGAAATGATACCACCTCATTGCAACGAATTTGGATTTCCAAGGGATTATTCCTTACAAAGAGAAGCAACCATCAGTTGGAATAGAGGCCTGGAAAACAGAGAAGTTGAAGTTGTTCAAAGTAATAATACATGGCAAAATGAACCTTCCTACACCTTCCAAGATGGCTTTCAACAGCAAACCTCCAGAAATGGCTTGCATAGAACAGTTTTCTCTAACCCATCAAATCTTCCAAGAACCTCTCCAATGGAGAATGGAAGACAGGAAATTAAAACCAGATTTCCACTAAAAAGAACTTGTAGAAAGTATTCAGAAGATTTCCCTCCAAGAGATATTCTTCAAAGAACTTATTATAGAAGAGAAATGAAACCAGAGATTAGATACTCTGACCCTCTCAGGCTCATGAGGACTGGTAACCCAACCAGACTCCCTAGTGGCTTCAAATCACTCAGGCACCAGCAGATAAGTGACCAAGAGTTACCATACTTTCCAATCCAAGATAGAATCCAGGAGATGAAGAGGATCATAGGGCAAGAACAGGACTTCTTTCAACCAGAGGCAGAAAGAGTCAGATCCTATGATCCAGAAACTGTTGGACCTGTTGCAAGAAGTAAAAAGAAACAACAAACAGTTGTAAATACTTCTAATTCAGCTAGCATCCCCATGATAAGGAATGATATCTCCACTCAGATGAAACACAATGTTGTGATACCTGAGAGTACCATAAGTAGTAATACTCTATGGTTACAGTTTTCCCAATTTGTAGAACAAACTTAAAAAGAGTTTGAATGACTTCATGAAAGTATTTCAAGGTTACAAGAGGTTTATACCTTACAAACCAAAACTATTCATACTCTTCAAGAGGACTATACTGAATTGTATAAAGCCTCGGAAGATACCAAAAGAAGACTAAATCAAGTCTTAGAGGAGAAAAATCACTGCAAAAGGGATAGGGAATACCTGGATCAAGATATTGACAAGTTTTTCAATTACTGCCAAAAAATGAAACCCCAAACACAAGGGCATGTTTCTGGAAGCACCCCATACCATCAGGAAGAAATCAAACCAGATTCCATGTTGGAAAAGAAGCCAAGATCTCAATCAAAATACAAATATGGAGATAAGATGACTTATTCAGAAAAGGATGAATTAAAACAGCTTCCAGACGCTTCACATTGGCCCACATTTGCTGGCAT
Source organism: Austropuccinia psidii (assembly GCA_023105745.1). Classification (NCBI taxonomy): domain Eukaryota; kingdom Fungi; phylum Basidiomycota; class Pucciniomycetes; order Pucciniales; family Sphaerophragmiaceae; genus Austropuccinia; species Austropuccinia psidii. The sequence goes on from JALGQZ010000001.1 coordinate 30,184,603, forward strand.
AGGAGAATATGATCATATGGAACTCATTGATTATTTTGATGGACTCTTCACTGATGTACCAAGTATACCAGATTACTGGATTACTGCCAGATTAAATACAGCTTTCAAAGGACATGCTAGTATTTGGTACACACAAATGAAAGAAATCCATCGCAGAAGAAACTGGCCATGGTGGAGGAGCCAGATAATCCAACAGTACAGAAATGATACATGGATATGGCAGAAAGCCCTTTCATTTGGAAATGATAGATACACAGTGGACAAAGATCCATATTATTGGTGTCTGAGACAGTCAAAAAGGTTAATAGCCATTGACCCTCACATAACAACAGATATGAGAAATCACAAACTGTTGACCAAACTACGAGGAGACTTAGAACATGCAGTAAAATGCCGATGCTCCAAAGAATCCACCTTGGATGAAATATCCAATACTTTTCAAGAAGTAAGGATTAGAACATCTATTGGTAGATACAATAGCCATAGTACTGGTGATAAAAGGGAGAATCCAACCCTCAAAGCCAAAGAAACTCATGATTCAGAATCTGAAATCACAACAGGATTTCACAACTGTGAATCACCCAATCACTATGCAGAAAATTCTCCCAAAGACAGGGAAGAGATATTTGCAAGAGAGGAAGAAACAAGAAAAGACCAAGAAGGTCATTAATCTGACTCTAATATTGTGGGGAATGGCTGTGGAAATAATTCATACAGTTAACCCAACCCCCATGAGGAATATTTGGTGGAATTTAAGAACCATGGAACAGAGGAAATTGGTTCAGTTCACTCCAAAAGGAGGAAACCAATGACCAAACACATGGATGGGTTGAAACATAAGCCACCAGACAGGGAGGGTATGACCACAAGAAAGTTGTTGGATCAAGGTCTCATGAACTCTTATACTACCTCAAATAAGAAAGGGAAGTCTCATCAATGATGAGCCTTTTTTAGAGGGAGGTTATGTCAGCCTGTGACTCAAAACCAGAGCACAAGCATAACAGCCAAATACCATAAACCAATGGTAAAGCCAAGATACCACCAAAACATGGATCTGAGCCAAATTAGCTCAAAAGGTATCAAACAAAAGAGGAAAATCACCTCTTTCCAAATATACAAGTCCCATAATCATAGGACAAAGAATAACAAAGTTATTCCTGCTCAAAGCTATTTCTGAGCATAAACCTTAATTTTCACCTCTCATCTGAAATACAGAGGAAGAGGCTTAACCCAATCAAATGGGTACTCAAATTGAAGCTCCAAGTCAGGGCTATCCCATGGTACTAGCCAAACTGAGCTAGCACCAGAATTACAGAAGTTATGATCAAGATAAGGTCAAATAAGGGTGATTAAAATATTCACCTCTCATCTAACTTCTACAGTCTTAGTGTGAGATACCTAAAGTGGGGTCTTTTTGGAAAGAGCACAGTCAGGGCTATCTAATGGTGCCATCCATTTCCCCATATATTATCCAGAGCAAAATATATGGAGCAAACAAGTTTCATACAGTTTTTGGACAAATCAATAATGTGTACAAGAAACATTGTACATGGCATAGCTTTGCCCTATTCAATGATAGCGATACCAAATGAGGTACCATTGTGTAGATACCATTAACGGCTACACAATGAACCAATTTTGAGCTCAATATCTCAAAAACTGACAATTTTATAGCAGTTTTGAGGTTAAAATCCCACAGCTTGGCCAATATAGCCTTACAGTGGGATACTATCCCATAAATATGATTATGAGGTGTCAAACAGACAAATAAGCTTGCTTATACTCCAATACCTCATAGTTAAGTCAAATACAGAGGTCCATACACGTTCTGTACAGATTCTGACGTGTCAGAAGCACCAGAACACACCTGTAAACTCCATTGGTGAAAATATTCACCCTGTGTAGTGTAAAAATGACTACTTGTGGTTCTAAAACCACATTTCCACCTAATACTAGTCTGTATTGAGTGTGTAGAACCACAAATCAGCCCACAGTAGTGAAAGGTTTCACTCTGTGGTTGTGTGCAGAGGTAAATCACTTCCCACTACACCAGAACAAGATAAAAGGAGGCTTTGCCTCACCAGGAAGCTAATCCAGGATCCTGTTCTTAGTATTCTTACATGGTATAACTTCTTAAAAGAAGTGTTACCCTTAGTATTGAACAGTTTATACTTTAAGCTTAAGTATTGTAGGGTTTGTTATTGTAAACCAACAGGCAAACACTGCACCCAGGGCTATCAGCAGCACTCACCATCACTAAATTCATTTAGTATAGCCCTTTTCACCCTCTATTATCTTAATTATCATCTTTATTTTTGTGTCACACTCAGAGTTATAGCTTCTATTTGTTATTGTACAGCTATATCATAGAGTCACCCTGACACTCACATTGGAATTGCTTCTTCCGGCCACTGGGGTTGGTTTTGGAACCTGCTTTGCTGGTTGAGGGTTGTTTTTCCTCCATTATACTGTTAAAGGCATCATGTTCTTCTTTTCAATCAATGGATTTCATTTCATTTAGTAACTTGCAAGTATTGGGATGTTCCAGATACTTCCTCACAGTTAGGTAAGCGTTAATTCATCTTTTCCAAAGGTCTTCTAGAATTCAATACTCTCTGCGTTGGAGTGCAGTGTTTTATTCCTTATGACTGGCTTTTTATATGCTCGCTGAGGCTTAATGTGGAAGTTTCAGATATGTTTGAAGGTTAAAAAGTGCTATCAGCTTCATAATAGCATAATTTTTCAGTTTGGGATTCATTTACTGACCCTTTTTGTGAGCCTGTGAGATCTGTACGACATACTCATAAGGCCACAAATAGCTTTATAGGCAGTTGATTTAGTCTTAAACATACTTATCAATTGGATTAAAAACAAAAAAATACCAAACAAAACATAAATCTGTTTTGTATAAACAAAGTGATAATAATTATGTCATTTTTGGAGTCTACACCAAAGATTACACCCAAAAATGGTCATTCCTTATGTTATTAAAAGTTTTAAGAATCTCACAGTACAATTACAACTTTTTTGAAAAATTTGAAAGTTGTCAAATTCAAGCTTATTTAAGCCTCAACTTAAAGTTTCATAAGGTTTCTGCAAACTTACAAAAATTTTAGTTAAAATTTAGGCATTGTGTATATTTACTGAATTAGCTAAATATTTGTCACACAGAATGTGAATCCTCCATGAGCTCAATTCAAAATGGTTGAAGGCCATAGTATGGCTTCAAATAAATAAAATTGCAAGATCCATGCAGAAAAGTGGGACAAAGGAAAAAGACCAAACAGAGATGGGGTACACAATTTTTGGATCTGCAAGGATTAAATTAAGTTTTTCCACCTGTATGGGAGGATCTTCAACATTATTTAATACTTAACATCATACTTTTCTACAAACTTAAAGTTTTAACTGGTTTTATCCCAATTTGGACAGGAATTTTGAGCTGCAAAAGTTTAAATCCCAATATTCCAGGTTGAAAGCAAGGTTTTGAGAACTTTCAAAGCTTGAATAAGCTTAAAGCTGAAAAGCTGAAAGAATAAAAACCTTATCAAAAGCTATGTTTTGGTGTGTATTGACATTTTACATGGAAAAATGGCAATAACTTCAAAGATTCATTAACAATCCAATTCCTAATATATTTGCTTGAACATTCCACACAGATTGAAAATTAATGTTATTTGTGTATATATCAAATTCTAAGTATTATTTTCAAACAAGTTTAATTTCTAATTAACCTTGAAATTAACAATTTCAATTATTTTCAAATAAAATTAAGATTTCTTCAAAATTTAATCAAAAATTCACTTTAAGATAATTTTTCTTCATACTTTCTTTTTTAAGTTGTCCATGAGATGGACCTTAATATAAAGAAACTTATTTTATACTAAAGCTTAAAATAATTAGTTCAAAAGGAGGATTAAAGTTACTTGGAGCTAATAATAACATTGGTAACTTTAAATTGGAATTAAAAATAAGTTACTGTCACAGGGGCTCTTCCAAGTGAAGAGGGCCTGGAACTCAGTAAGCTGGAACTCACTGCAGAGGGCTCAAAGGATAAGATAAGACAAAACACTTAAGAGTGTAATGAGAGTAATATTTCTAAGAAATACTAATATAAGAAAATCAGAAACAAAGAATAAGGGTAAGAAATAAAAGAGCCAACCACAAACAAGTCCAAGTCCACTGTTTCAACCTGTCAGAAAGAAAGAGGAGGGTTAATAAGGATATGGCCACCACACCTCATACTAAACAGGCAAGAGAAAATGCAGAGACTAACTTAATACCACATAAATATAATACCCAAATAATAAAAGTAAGAATATTTTCAAAATGATAAATCAACTAAATTAATTAGCTGGGGAAAGGTCCCCAGGGGAGAGAAAGAGGGGCTGGTATATGTGAGAATCACCAGCCCTGATCCAGACAGAAAGTGTTTATGAGAGGGATTGATGATTGAATTGAATCTGGCCAATACAGGTTCTGTACAATCTGTAAAGGATCTGTACAGGAGGAGTGGTAGTTTTTAGTGGTCATACAGCTTCAGGATGGTGTATCCAAACTGTATTGGGTAATTCCAACCTGTACAAGTATTGACAGGCTGGATTGATTCACCAGACTGTATGAATGGTTCAGCAAAGAAGATTGCTGAAACTGATTGCTGATACACACAGTAGATTGCTGATTTGAGGTGTTTGAGTGGGTGTAAGCTTGAATACCCTTACCCCTGACTAGTGGTTGTCACAGTATCCCCCCCTTGAAACTGGTGGGCTCCTGAACACCATAATACCCTGCCACTGTTGAGTGGCATCACAACATCCCCACATTTTTTCCAAAAATTTGCTTTTCCTTTTCCTTTTCCTCTTGGACATTATCCTGAAAATCCTCTCCTTGCCTCACTGTCTTTGATTATCTGTCTTCTCCCCTTCTTTTAATCTTTATTAAGTCCTTCAATGTTTGAATTATACTGTTCTTCTGAATTTCAATAAATAACTTCCTTTGAAAACATGACCCTTGGGTTGTATCCCAAACTAAGGTCTTAGAGCTCTTCACCTCAAAAATTGATGAATAATGGGTGTATGAATTTATATATCCATTATTGTCCAGGAAATTGGTCCTCTTGGGCTTTGTTAACCTTGATTGGCCTTTGGCATAATCCAAGGAGGGGGCTTTCCCCATTGTCCTTGAAATTTGTCCATTTTGAACCCTCTTGAGTATTCTGGGTCCTGGCCATTACTATGGCCATTTTTGATGGAATGGTGATGAGGGGCCCTTTTGCCTCTTTTCGTCTTTTGTGTGTCTGTGGGGTTACTAGAGTCCCCCAAGGCCAAAATTGACCAGGATGCTGGGAATCCAGGGGGTCCATGGGATCATAACTTCACCCTCATGGACTGGGCCCATTGAGAGGGTCCAGGACCATGGAATCTGACCTTCCCAATATTGCAGGGAAGGTCTTGGGTGATTGTTTGGGTCCATAACCAGCTCTGGGCCATCTTCAGGATTGGAGTTCTTTATTGTGACACACTGAATTCTTCTGCCTGCACAATTTGTTAGCCATGAGTTCCAAACTGACTGAACTCACTGACTCTTCCCCTTCTGTGCCACCACCATCTGTTCTTTGTGGTTCTGGAATCCTCAGTCGGTTGGCTTAACCTTGGCAACGGCTTCCTCTGGGCACTTTGATCCTGGCCAAACTTATGATTGCTTCAAGGCAGTTGAAGTTCTTCATCTTGCTTGTACTGAATGTTTGGCCAAGGGAAAAGATTTCTTTCAGCATTTCGACCCAAAATCTTCAAAGTTTCATCACTCTTTTGTTGGGAAGAAGCCATTTTGCAGTCCTGGGTCAGCAGCTTCCAACGTCAGAAGGTTGGGCCTTTTGGGAAAGAGGTCCCAGTTTCTGAGGGCCCTACTCCTGATGCTACTTCAGGATATTCTGATTGTGAGTAAAATGAATTTCTTGATTGAATTGGATACTGATATCTTGAATTAGTGACTGGTTCTAGGAAGAGGAATGTGGCAAGATGGACCAATGCTGGAGGATCCAACCCAGTTGGTGGTAGGCCAATCTACTTCAGCTCAGCAGTCCCAATTTCCAGGTTCAATACTGAAGGTGTAGTGAAAAGAATAAAAATAATTTCCAATTCCTCACCTGATCCGTATGGTGAAGGTAGTGATGGATTGTATGGTGAAGAAGTTGAGGTGGTTAATAATCCTGTTGGCCATCAATGCAGAACTTCTCCTTCTCAGCCTCCTTCCAAAATATTCCAAATGCACCTTATTCCCAGTACCCCTAGAAACTTTGATCCAACTCTTGCTACCATCCCTACTTCCCTTCCTCCTGCTTCACCAAGTTCTTCCCACACCAGGCCTGCCATAATTCCAGCAGTAAGACCATCCCCATTCAACAGCCAGAGCTTCACCCATATTCACCTCTCAACAAATCCAACCTGAGGCAAGCTCCAGTAGAAGAAGAGAAGAGCTTTCACCTTTGCTGTTTCCTGCCACCCAAGTATTTCAGAAAGGGGATTGTTGGCCTATCCTAGTTACCAGAGAAGATCCAAGTACGGAAAGTGAAAATCAAGATGCTGTGGCCAGGTTGTTTGGACAAGTTGATAGAAATAGTAGGGATGTAATTATGTATGCAAATGATAAAACTATTCATGGTACTGCTTCTGAAGAGATGGATGCAAATTTTGCCTGGTATGAAAATGAATTGATCAATGATTTCCAAGAAACTTTGACCATATGGGTAGAGATAACTAGTTTCCTTGTCCTTGTTTGTGTTAGGTTTGAATTCTATCCAGACTCTTATAGCTACTAAAATAAAAATGAAAGATAAAAAATAAATGGAACCTCCCAATACATGATATGAGAGGGGATTCTGCTGCTTTAAATATTAAAGAAATAAAATGAAATATACAAGTAAAGACACGAGAGAAAAAGAGAGAAAAGAGAGTAAAGAAAAGAAATAGAGAGATTCCTGAGGTTTGACCTTTTTGTGGCGAGTTGCTTTATTTTTTCCAAGAATGGTCTGAAGGATGAAAACCAAGCATTTGATGCTCACAGAGTGGCCAAGTCAATTTTTTACAAGAAGTAGAACCCTCAGGGATGCATACCAGGATATGGAACTTACTTTCATAACTCCCACTCCCCACAAATCACCAAAAACAGATACTTTTTCCATAATTGACTTTGAATTAAGGATAGTTTTGAATAATGATTATTGGCATAAATTGGAAAATAATTAAATGAAAAAGAAAAGAGGAATTTGGCCATATCTTGAAGAAAGGTCCAAATTTGAGGATATCAATGTTGCAAGGCCTTCTGAATCTGTCCAAAGAATTTACAAGTGCTTGCAAAGTGGCCAAGGTGATCTGTACAACAACATTTGGGTAGAATACCCCCTTAAAGCTGCATTCCAGGAGAGAAACTTACTTTCATAAAATCCAATCCCCACCAAGCACCATAAAATCCAACTTTTGAGGTAATTTTTCCAGGCTTGTCTGGATACAATGAATGGAAATCCTCGACAAGGTCTGGTGATTTGATAAGGCTGGAAGCTGGTTCCCAAGCTGTTCTTTCTGGGTCCTCACTGAATCCTTTCCACTCTACAAGATACCATAATTTACCTCTTTTGAGTTTTGAGTCCAGGACCTGAGCCACTTCCCATTCTTCTTTCTCTTCCACTATGACTGGTGGTGGTGGCAATTGATATTGATTTGCGATAGTTGATTGCTTCACTGGTTCTAATAAGGACACATGAAAGATAGGGTGAACTGACTTCCATTGTTGAGGCAACTTGAGGTGATATGCATGGCTTCCAATCTTCTTAAGAACTTCAAATAGTCCCAGCCATCTTTCTGACAGTTTTTTGGTGGGTCTTGTAGCCTTGATGTTCTTAGAAGCTAGCCATACCTTATCCCCATCTTGGAAATCAGGTGGAATTTTCCTATTTCTATCTTCATACTTCTTGAATCTCCTTATTTCTGACTCTAATTCTTCTTTGACAACTTGCTGTACTGATTGGAGTTTTGTTGATAACTTTCAAGCAGGTGAGTCTTGAGAAATACGTATTGAGTCAAATCTGGGATTCCTTCCATAAATGGTCAAAAAAAGTGATTTCTTTGTTGATGAGTGTTCTGCATTATTATAGGCAAATTCAGCTAGAGGGAGCCAGGTGTGCCAGTCATCTTGATGGTAACTGACATACATCCAAAGATACTGTTCTAGAATCTGATTTACCCTTGCTGTCTTTCCATATGTGTAAGGATGAGAAGAAGTTGAAAGATCTCCTGTTATCTTGAGCTTCTTAAATAATTGAGTCCAAAATGATGAAAAAAAAACCTCTATCATTAATAATACTGGCTAGAAGACCATGTTTGGAAAAGACTCGGTTAATGAAAATTTGAGCCAAGTTCAGGGAAGTCATTTTTCCATGAGTTGGAATGAAGATTTCCATTTTTGAGAACCTGTCCACAACTACTAAAATTGAATCAAAGTTTTTTGACAAGATCAATTGAGTTATAAAGTCCATTGATAAGGAATTCCAAGAAACAGATGGAATTTGAAGAGGCTTGAGTGATCCAGACTTCTTATGATGAGCTTTCTTGCTTATTGAACATTTCTGACATGAGGACACATAGTCGTTAATTCATTGATTCATGCCAGCCCAATAAAAGTCCCTTTTGATGAGCTTGAGGGTCTTCTTCTGGCCAGGAGGGCCAGCCAACAGTGAGTCATGATGCTTTTGAAGAATATTCGGTTGGATTTCTGCATTGCTTGGGACTACCACTCTATCTTTGAATAACAATAATTTGGCTTGAGGTTCAAGAGAATAATCTGAAACTGATTCACCTCTTGCTAATTGCTTGATTATTTCTTTATAGTCTTTGTCTTGACATACTTCTTTTTGGATCTGGTCAGCTAAATCTGAGAATATTTCAACCTTGATTGAGAAGAATATTGACTCTTGAAGTCCATCTTGCTTGATTACTTGATGAAAATGTTGAGAATTCTTTCTGATGAAGTCCACCCCCCTCTCTGGGTACACAGCATCCCAATGTGAAAAGGCATCTGGTAAAGTGGCCAGCCAGCCTGGGCAGTAAGTAATAGTGAAATGAAACTCAGCCCAATGGGACTGATGATGAGTAAGAAGTTTTGAAGAAAGGAAATACTGAAGAGAAGAGTGGTCTGTCAAGACCTCAAAGGAATTGGAAAGAGAAAGAAGAAAAGCTCTCCAGCACTTGAGAGCCCAAACTATGCCAAGAAGTTCTTTGTCATGAATTTGATAGTTGAGCTCAGCTGGGAGAAGCTTGTGACTATGAAATGCAATGGGATTCTTTCCTGTGTCATTCACCTGATGCAGTATAGCACCCAAGGCATAATCACAAGTCTCAGTTTCTACAATAGTTGGTAGAGAAGGATTGAAGTGAGAGAGGATAGGAGCAGTGGTGAATGCTTCTTTGAGTATTCGAAGCTGACTAAGAGCTTCCTCATTGAAGATAAAAGGAGAGTCTTTTTTTGAGAATGGAAGTGAGGGAAAAGATTTTTTTAGAGTAATTTTTAATGAAACAATGATAGAAATTGGCAAAGCCAAGGAAATATTGAAGAGCTTTGATGTTCTTGGGCTGAGGCCAATTGAGAATTTTCTGAAATTTTGAAGAATCCATCTTTAGGCCATCACTTGAAACAACATAGTCCAAGTATTCCACACTTGAGGCATGGAATAGACACTTGGAGGCTTTGGCAAACAAATTATTGTCCCTCAGTCTTTGGAGTAGAGAGGCCACATGTTTGACATGTTCCTCCTCAGAGCTGAAAAAGACTATAATATCATCTAAATAAACTATAACAAAAATATACAAGAAATCTGCAAATATATAACTCAAAATATTGTTCAAAGAAGCTGGAGCATTGGTAAGGCCAAATGGCATAACTAAATAATCATAACTAGTACAATTTACTCTAAAGGCAGTTAAGTTCTCATACTCCTCTTTTATTCTCAGGAGATTTTATGCACCACACAGATCTATCTTGGAGAATATAGTGGCACTGTTTAATACAGTAAGAAGCGGGTTCATAGGAGGAACAGGATACCTGTTCTTCGTATAGTGACAGCATTGAGTTTGCAGTAGGCAACACACAAATGAAGACCTCCATCCTTTTCCTTGACAAAAAGGACAGGTTCTTCTGTTGAAGAGGAGTTTTCTAAGGTTTGTCTATGAAACTCTTGATAATAGTAGCAAAATCAAGAGTACTATGACTGTCCTCAGTAGAAACATATAATATAACAAAATATTATAACCACAAATTGAAATATAATTATTAAAAATAATTATATAAAAAAATTAATTCAATTATTATTGTAAAAATATAATAATAAAAAAATAATTATTATTATAATAAATTATAATTATTCTATTATTGTTATAGTCACTGACAGTTATAACAATAAGAAGTGTAAAGCTCTTAATGAGACAATTACACATGGAAATATGAATACTAACCACTTATAAATAATATAGATATTATGCATAAAGGAATTATAACACACATTGTGCAGAAATAACTCTTATAGAATAAAAATTCTATATAAAAAAAACTAATATTAGATAAAAAAGATATAGAGCTTTTAGAGAAAACTTACTTATAATATTTATTCAATACAACAAGTCAAACAACAACAGTTATTATATTAAATAATAATTATAAGTTAAAAACAGGCCAAAAATCAATAATTTTGAATATGAAACAACTTTTTATAACAAAAATTAAGATTAAAGAGTTTTTAAGAGGAATTTGTGGATTTTAAAAGATATTTAAGATGATAATTTTATAATATAAAATATATTATTGATGATTACAACAACAATCTGAATTCTATGATTTCAATTCTTTAATTTGCAATCAATAAAGAATAAAATAACTTAAGAATTACTTTCATAATAAGATTTTATAAATAATAAAACTTTACCTGTTTAAATTTCTAATATGATTGGATTGATAATGAATGATGGAAAAAAACAGTGATGAAAAGACTCTTTTTATGTCTTCAGAGCAGCTCTCATGATTCATAATAAAGATAGAGGGCTTGCTCAGGTCAAAATTAAAAAACCATACTTAAAAACAAAGTTCTTAACTTAAGGCAACTTGTTTTTAATTCCAATTTAAAGTTACCAGTGTTATTCTTAACTCCATGTAACTTTAATCCTCATTTAAACCTATTATTTTAAGTTTTCAATATGAATAAACTTATTTATGTTAGATTTCATCACATGAACAACTTAAAAATAGAGTTTCAAGCAGAAATCTCTTAAACTCAATTTTAATTAATTTTTAAAGAAATCATAATTTTCTTTGAGCTTAATTAAAAGAGTAAATTTCCAGGCTAATTACCCAGGAAATTTATTTATAAAAGATACCTAGAATTTAATTTATATGTAGATAATATTGATTTCTAAGCTGTATGAAATTTTCAAGCAAGTCCATCAAGAATTGGATTTTGAATAAATTGCTGAAGTTATTGCTATTTTTCCATGTAAAATAGCAATACACACCAAACCTTAGCTTTTGATAAGGTTTTAATGCTTGTAAATTTAAAGCTTTAAGCTTATTTAAGGTTTTTAAGCTTGATTAAGCTTTGAAATTTCTTGAAACCTTGATTTCAAGCCTGAATATTGGGATTTACTCTTTGGCAGCTTGAAATTCCTGTCCAAATTGGGATAAAACCAGTTTAAACCTTAAGGTTGGATCAAAGTCCAATCTTAAAGTTTAAATAAGGTTGAAAATCCTCCAATACAGGTGGACAACCTCAATTGAATCATTGCAGATCCAAAAAGCTGGGTACCCCAGCTCTATTTGGTCTTTTTCCTTTGTCCCACCTTTTTGCGTGGATTTTGCCCTTTTATTTATTTAAAGCCATACTATGGCTTTAAACCCTTTTAAATTGAGCTCACGCAGGATTTACATTCTGTATGGCAAATCCTTAGCCAAGTCAGTAAATATACACCACACCTCAATTTTAACTAAAATTTTGGTAAGTTTGCATTAACCTTATGCAACTTTAAATTTATGCTTATTTAAGCTTAAATTTAACAGTTTAAAAAAATGTTAAAAAAGTTACATTAGTACTGTGAGATTCTTAAATCTTCTAATAACACAATAAATAAGTGTTTTTGGGTATAACACCTTATGGATGTACCCTAGGTCATTTTTGGTGTAGAATCCAAAAATGACATAATACTTATAACTACGTTTATCCAAAAAAAGTTATACTTATTTTTTGTTGTTTTTTATTTTGATTTCAACTAAAAAGGCTGTTTAAGACAAAATTAACTGTTTATAAAATCATTTGTGGCCTTATGGGTATGTTATACATACCTCACAGGCTCACATTCCCTACCACCAAAAAAAATTGTACTACAATTTTTCTTTTGTAGTATACCCCCAAGTTATTTGAGGGGGTATAATCCACTGTCCAGCCTCTCTACTTATACTTTTAAGTATGTAAAGCACACAATTCAAACTTTTTATTGAGAAATTGGTCTTCTCTTCTGTCTGAACCTTCTGAGAAACCTTTGGGAATCAGGTATTTTGTTTTCTACAATCCATTCATCTTCATGTTGTGGATTTTTATACCTGACTAAGTATTCTCTTTCATTTTTTCCCCAAAGTCTTCTTCCTTTCAAGACTTTTAGTACCTTTTTCTCCTCACTTTGATCTAGTGGGGGTACCTCTAAGGGTGTTTCATTTCTGAAAGGAAATAATTCCTTATCACTTGAAGTGTAATGCTTTACTAAACTGACAGGGAAAGTTGGATTTTTGTTTTCCAGTTCTCCTGACAGTTCTACTTGTACTGAATTTGTCCCATGAAGGGCTTTAATAATAAATGGTCCTGCAAAGGAATCTTTCAATTTCTTTGGGCCTTTAATGTTATTAAAGTTCAAGGTTGAAACTACTATTAAGTCCCCTACTTTGAATTCTGGGGTCTTATGACTTTTATCCCATTTCTGTTTAGCATATTCAAAGGCATCATTCATTCTTTGATTTGCATGATGTCTTACTTTATCAAGCAATAACTTAAAGCTTGATGCAGTTGGATGAATATCAATCAGATCTTTTTTCAAAGTATCAATTGGAAGTTTGGGGTTCCATCCTTTTTCCAACATTGCAGGAGTTTTGCCTGTTGAAGCATGGATGGAAGTCTTGTAGGCTAATTCCAATGCTGGTATAAGAGTACACCAATCATGGGTAAAGCCATCAGAATCTTTAAACTCCAAGCCATAAGCACAAAATCTTCTGATCATGTCCTCAAGGGTTTGAATCATTCTTTCTGCCAGTCCATTTGTTTGCGGATGGTAGGCTGTGGAGAATGATAGTTTTGTACCCAAAAGCTTATGTAAATTAGTCCATAAGGCTGATGTAAATCTTGGTTCTCTGTCACTAATGATGTTTTTAAAGAGACCAGTATGCGATATTACTCTATTACAGAGCAAAAGAGCTGTATCCATAGCTGTGTCATCTTTATGACATGGTAAAAAGATTGGTGTTTTGCTATATCTGTCTACAATAACAAGACATTCATTGTAACCTTTATCACCTCCAGGTGGTAATGCAGTTACCCAATCCATGTGAACCACTTCCCATGGGGTACTTGGTTCTTGGATATGGATCATCAGACCAAATCTCTTACCAGTAGCTTTATTGGCTTTCTGGCATCTATCACAACTATGACAGTACTCAATGACATCTTTTCTCCAAGATGGCCACCAGGCACATGTCGTAATTCTTTCCATTGTTCTGTCTTCAGAAAGATTTCCAGAATAAATATTATCATGGCATTCTATTAGTATTGTGTTAATCAACATTCTACTACATAGGACCATGACACATGTGTGTTTAGATCCATGATATAGTATACCATCAAACAAATGGAATCTTCCATTATCATAAGATGTTTTCCAAGTATCATCCAGAGGATTAGCCAATGCTGCATCTTTGCAATCTTTGTCAAGTAGAGCAGTAATTATATGGCAATTTTTATCTTGCTTATAGCTTTCTCTAACTTCCTCAAAGAATTCTGTTCCCACATCTGTGATGTTAATTCCTTCAATTGGGATTTGAGGTTCTGCACTTGTAGGAACATAGGAAGGATTTTAAAATGTATTGGGTAATGCCCATCTACTTAAGCCATCAGCATTCTTGTGAATATTTCCAGCTTTATGTACTATGGTCATATTACCTCTATACTCCTGTATAGCAATCTGCCATCTTAACATGTGTCTGTTTGGAGTTTTCATGTTAAGAAGTGATTTTACTGCATTACAATCAGTAATTACTTCAAACACACTACCATCAAGATAGTAAAGAAGTTTTTCTAGAGCCCAAACAAGGCAAAGGCACTCCATTTGGCTAGCTCCATATCTGGCCTCAGTAGGTTTAATTTGTCTTGAAATAAAACAAATTGGACCTTCATAAGGCTTGTCATTGACAATTTGAACTTGATGAAGAGCAGCTCCTAAACCTTCACCACATGCACCAATATACAGCTTGAAAGGAAGTTTCCAGTCTTGCATCAATAATAATGGTGCATTGGTCAAGGCACACTTGATTTCATCATATGCTTGAATTCTCTCCTCCGTCATTTCAAAAACAGTTTGTTGATCACAAATTCTGTATAATGATCTGGCATGGATTGCAAAATGTTTAAGGTGTTGCCTGTAATAACTGGCAAACCCTAAGAAAGACATAATTTCTTTCTTGTTCTGGGGCATTTGTTTCAGTAAAGCTGCAGCCACTTTGTTCTTATCAACACCAAGGCTTATTCCTGAGACTACATGTCCTAGAGCTTTTAACTCATGAAACCCAAAATTACATTTTTTAAGAGAAATTTTCATGTTCACTTGTAGAAATTTCTTAAGTACTGATGAAAGTCTCTCTAAATGTAATTCCCAGGTTTCTCAACAAATGATAATGTCATCAATATAAATTATTAACCATCCCTCTGATAATTCATGTGGGAAGATTGTATTTATCATTCTTTGGTAATGAGAGGGTGCATTTTTAATCCCAAAAGGCATCCTCAAATATTCATAAATACTGCAGTGAGCAATTATTCTCAATAATTTCCTAGCATGAGGTGTTAAAACATTATGATGGAAGCCTTTAAGAGCATCCATGGAAATAATAAATTTTGCTTTGGATAATTGAGTCAAAGTCTCATGGATTCTAGGGATTGGATACCTGTCTGGAATGGTATAGTTATTCAGTGCTCTAAAATCACCAACCACCCTTGACTTATCATTATGCCAAGTAATGATCACTGGAGTTGTGACTTCTATTTCCTCATTGTTTACAACTTTTCTAAGGACTCCCAGTTTCATTAGTTCATTAATATGACTTTCTAATGCTTCTCTAGCCCTAGGGCTGGCTGGGTAAGCTGGTCTTCTTAATAGTGGAGGATAAGGTCTCTCCACATTAAGCATAATATCCACTTCATGGCCTTTCATATCCCCAAGTGGTTCATCATCAGAAGCAAAGGCTTCTCTATATTGAAATAAAATTTCAATAAGTTCTTCCTTCATTTCTGGTTTTAATTCAGGACTAATTTGTGCTTCACTTAACTGATCTGACACAAATTCTTCTTTATTAAAATTCATCACTTGTTTAATGACAGTAATTTCTCTTCTTTCTAGAGAAAAAGCAAATCTTGCCTTTTATTTTCCCCTATAGTGAAATACCTGTCCTTATGATTATTAATATCAATACCATAGATATTGAGATAATCATTGCCAAGTATAAAGTTTTGTGAAGTACAATTATTCATAACAACAAATTCAGCTTTCAATCTTATACTCCATGCAGGATGAGGAAATATTATTGCTGCTTCAAATATACCCAAAGGGTGCATATTCTGGCTAGCACTGCTGAAGCCTATACCTTCAATTGGCATCAACTTGTCTTGCCAATTGTTATAAAGCTTGTCAAGATAATCTTTTCCAACACAAGTGCAAAAGGCACCTGAGTCAAGATGTATCTTGGCTTCTGTGTTATTTATCACAATATTAGTGATACAAGATGACCCAGCTGTATAACCTTTACCTCTGGCAGGTTTGTGTTTTTGCATTTTGGCATCTTGCACATGTATGTGATCCATACATTCATAACTGTACTGTGGTAAGTGAATATGTACCTCAGTGACTTCAAAAGAAACATTAATATTTTCTATACCAAGTTCTTCTGATACTTCTTCTTCTTCTGAAGGCTCAGAATCACTTTCATGTAAAGATACATCAGTTTCTTTTGTGTCTTCCACTTTTTCAACATTTATCTCATTGACGCTTGTCTTTTTTGGACAAGTGTTTGCCAAATGAGATGTACTTCTACACTTATAACATTTCAAAGGAGGTCTGTCATGTGGTTTATTTGGTTTTGAAATTGGTTTCCCACTAGTCTTGTTGTCTATTGGGGTTTTGGACCAAGTTCTTCCAATTTTTGTTCTAGTAGTGATGTCCTCCATAGCATTGATATAATCTTCTGTAGAGAAAGGCTCAATACATCTGCTTCTTATAGAATGCTCAAGGTCACCACCACATTTTCTTAATATCCTTTTATGTACCATTGTTTCAGACATATCAGGATGAAGGGCAGTTAACCTGTCCTTCTGTTTAAGAAAACAATTCATGGGCCTGTCCCTTTCAATATTAAAAATGGCTTTTTCAAAAGAATTTTCCATTCTAAATCTCCAGGAATCATTTGCCCATTTGGAAATAATTTGTTCTTTCCACCAAGGCCAAGAATTTTCACCATTGTCTTGTCTCATTTTATAATACCATTTCTTTGCTGATTTGGTAAATAATGAGTGTAATATGGCACTTATGTATTCATCTGGTATGTTAAAGTCTTTGAACATATCAATTGTTTTCATAAATTCCATATGATTATATTCCCCTTCACCACTGAAGGTTGGCCATTCCTCTAATCTTAGAATGTCCTTAAAATTGCAAGCAGTTTCCACATCATGACTTGAAATTGTATGATGTAACTCATTATTCAAGTTAAGAACATTTCTGTCAAGAATTGGTGTGGATTGCCTTGGCAATTCATTTTTTAGTGATATATTATTAATACTTGATTGAATGTCTTCTTTCATTTAAAGTCTTGCTTTATCACTTTTTTCCAATTGTTCTTGAAAAAGAGCTGCATTGTGACCAGTTGAATTTTCCAAGTTTTGAACTTGTATTTTCAATTCCCTTAACTGTCTAGTTATAAAAGAAATTGAGTTTTCATCTGGTTGATTGAGTAAGGTAACTTTAGACTCAAGTCTTTCACAAATTTGCGTCAAAGACACAATATTGTTTTTATTAACATTTTCAAGGCCAATAATGGTCTTTTGCTACTCTTTGACTTTTAATATCTCATTACCCAACTTCTGTTGGACATAATCAAATGTTTCAAATTCTGTCATAATTTCTTTATTAAAATATTCAAAGTGAGTTACAAGTTTTACAAGATCTATTTCTTTGGGAAAGATTGGTTCAATCTTTCCTCCTCCTTGTTTTTGAATTCCATCAAGGTTCTTGCCATATTGAACACATTGTCCATGGCTGTCTTTTCCTTCTTTGGGATTCTGTAATTCTGAGGGTAAGGCTTGTTCCACTTGGGCTTTGCCTTTCCCTTTGCCTTTTGCTTGCCCTTCTGGTTGTTCTTTGGGGCTTGCTTGGGCTTGTTTGGCACTTGTTGAGGCAGAATTTTGCTGGTGGATGCTTGGGGAGCTTTCACTGGGCTGTTTTCCTTGCCTTGGGCCAACTTCTTCTTCTGATCCTCTGATAACATGCTTTGGTTTTTCAACCAAGCTTTTATCTGTTCGACTTGTCCTCTGACAGACATGGGTGTCCAACCCATCAGAAGATCTTCTGTCTTTTCTGGTCCCATGAACTTCTTCACTTGAAGATAAGAGCTCATGGTGCCTATCCAAAGACTTGGGAGAAGTTCCCACTCTTGTTGTTTTGACGCCAAGAACCAGTTCTTCCATTGAGATTGATAAATTTCCACAGCTGCCTGTTGGAAATGGTTCAGGTCTAACAGCAATAGCAGTTATGTCAGCTTCTGGACTCTCAATAAGAGGTTCAAAGGTGCTGGCTAACCTTTGGGAACTGGTGGAAGTTCTGGAATCCTCCATTTGTGCCTCTCCTCTGGGAAGACATTCTTGCCTTTTTAGTTTGTGGCTGGAATGTCCTGGTCCAGATCCATTTGATTGGATGGAGTAGCTACTTCCACTTCTGGTAGGAGTCATTTCACGTCAATTTTAATAAAAAATACAGTAAAATTGAATTGAATTCACCTGCAGGACCTTTAAAGGGCTCTTTGGTTATCAAACCCCTTGGTGGTGGGCTGGTTTGAATTTCAATACTGGACTCTGAGGCTTCAGAGTCTGAAGAATTTTCTCTGATGAAAGACACTAGAGAAAATTAAAAATATAAGTTATTCTATCAAATAATAAAAATAACTTATAAACTCAACTTCTTAAATAAAGTTGTTTTAATGTAATTTTATGGCAAATTACGTCAAAAATAAAGAAAAAATGTCTAAGATAAAAGAAAAAAAAAAATTTAGTAAAGATTTTTTTATTTTTAAAAATTTTTTATTTGAGTTATTATTTTCTTTAAAGAAATAACAATTATGCAATTAACAAGTTAATTAATCAAAATTGTATTATTATGCACTTTATACTAGAATAACTCAAAGAATAAACTTCAAATCTGTGATGTGAAAAAGCCACTAGTTAGACAAAAGAAATTTATTCCAAGTCACTCAATAAAATATTGTTTCAAACAATATTCTTAAGAAAAAATACCTTTATTAATATTATAGAGATTATTTATAAGGGATAAGTCCCAAAACAGCCAATATTAAGACAAATATGGAAATTTTAAGTCAAAAAATAGTAAAATAAGGTCAAAAATATGATTTATGTCCCAAAAATTGATTAAAATCAAGGCCAGGCCCCCATATGTAAGGTTTGTCTATTAAACTCTTGATAATAGTAGCAAAATCAAGAGTACTATGACTGTCCTCAGTAGAAATATATAATATAACAAAATATTATAACCGCAAATTTAAATATAATTATTAAAAATAATTATATAAAAGAATTAATTTAATTATTATTATAAACATATAATAATAAAAAAATAATAATAATTATAATAAATTATAATTATTCTACTATTGTTATAGTCACCGACAGTTATAATAATAAGAAGTGTAAAGCTCTTAATGAGACAATTACACGTGAAAAAATGAATATTAACCACTGATAAATAATATAAATATTATCTATAAAAGAACTATAACACACACTGTGCAGAAATAACTCTTATAGAATAAAAATTCTATATATAAAAAACTAATACTAGATAAAAAAGATATAGAACTTTTAGAGAAAACTTACTTATAATATTTATTTAATACAACATGTCAAACATCAACAGTTATTATATTAAATAATAATTATAAGTTAAAAACACGCCAAAAATCAATAATTTCAAAGATAAAACAACTTTCTATAATAAAAATTAATATTAAAGAGTTTTTAAGAGGAATTTGTGGATTTTAAAAGATATTTAAGATGATAATTTTATAATATAAAATATATTATTGATGATTACAACAATAATCTGGATTCTATGATTTCAATTCTTTAATTTACAATTAATAAAGAATAAAATAACTTAAGAATTACTTTAATAATAAGATTTTATAAATAATAAAACTTTACCTGTTTAAATTTCTAATATGATTGGATTGATAATGAATGATGAACAAAAACAGTGATGAAAAGACTCTTTTTATGTCTTCAGAGCAGCTCTCATGATTCATAATGAATATATAGGGCGTGCTCAGGTCAAAACTGAAAAACCATACTTAAAAAAAAAGTTCTTAACTTAAGGCAACTTGTTTTTAATTCCAATTTAAAGTTACCAGTGTTATTCTTAACTCCATGTAACTTTAATCCTCATTTAAACTAATTATTTTAAGTTTTCAATATAAAAAAACTTATTTATATTAAAGTGCATCACATGAACAACTTAAAAATAGAGTTTCAAGCAGAAATCTCTTAAGCTCAATTTTTAATTAATTTTTAAAGAAATCATAATTTGCTTTGAGCTTAATTAAAAGAGTAAATTTCCAGGCTAATTACCCAGGAAATTTATTTTTAAAAGATACTTAGGATTTAATTTATATGTAGATAATATTAAATTCTAAGCTGTGTGAAATTTTCAAGCAAGTCCATTAAGAATTGGATTTTGAATAAATTGCTGAAGTTATTGCTATTTTTCCATGTAAAATAGCAATACACACCAAACCTTAGCTTTTGATAAGGTTTTAATGCTTGTAACTTTAAAGTTTTAAGCTTATTGAAGGTTTTGAAACTTTATTAAGCTTTGAAAGTTCTTAAAAACTTGATTTCAAGCCTGCATATTGGGATTTACCCTTGGGCAGCTTGAAATTCCTGTCCAAATTGGGATAAAACCAGTTTAAACCTTAAGGTTGGATCAAATTCCAATATTAAAGCTTAAATAAGGTTGAAAATCCTCCAATACAGGTGGAAAACCTTAATTGAATCATTGGAGATCCAAAAAGCTGGGTACCCCAGCTCTATTTGGTCTTTTTCCTTTGTCCCACCTTTTTGCGTGGATTTTGCCCTTTTATTTATTGAAAGCCATACTATGGCCTTAAACACTTTTAAGTTGAGCTCACACAGGATTTACATCCTGCATGGCAAATCCTTAGCCGATTCAGTAAATATACACCACACCTCAATTTTAACTAAAATTTTGGTAAGTTTGCATTAACCTTATGCAACTTTAAATTTATGCTTATTTAAGCTTAAATTTAACAGTTTAAAAAAATGTTAAAAAAAATACATTAGTACTGTGAGATTCTTAAATCTTCTAATGACAAGAAATAAGTGTTTTTGGGTATAACACCTTATGGATGTACCCTAGGTCATTTTTGGTGTAGAATCCAAAAATGACATAATATTTATAACTTTGTTTATCCAAAAAAAAGTTATACTTATTTTTTGTTATTTTTTATTTTAATTTCAGCTAAAAACTCTGTTTAAGACAAAATTAATTGTTTATAAAATCATTTGTGGCCTTATGGGTATGTTATACATACCTCACAGGCTCACAAGCTTGGCCTTATGAAACCTTTCTTTAAATTCTCTGAAATGTAGTCCCGCAGGGTCTCTGACGCTTGATCTGATAGTGAGTAGATAACACCAACTGGTGGAAGAAGACCCTCTGGTTTGATTTGATGATCACAGGCGCGGTGTGGAGGAAGTTTCTCTGCTTTCACCTGGGAGAATACATCCAAATATTGGTGATAAGCAGGAGTGACTACCTTCAACACAGTTTCAATCTCCTCTGGCTCTTCCTCCTCATCCCACTGCTCCTCCAGGGAGGCATGAATAGATAAAGGAGGAAGTTCCATATTCCCTTGAAAGAGATTAAGTGAAGATATAGAAACATCTTTTCCAACATCCTTTATCTATTTGAAGACCTCATCTCTTGATTGAAGTAATGACTGAGATGGCATGATGGAAGGGATATGGATAGAAGAAGGAAGGGAAGGTGTCTTAAGCTCACCAACCAAGCAACACTGTTGACAGCAGTGGCCAAGGCATTACTAGCAGAAGATTTAATACCACTAGAATCATAGGTGATCAATCCATTTTTCCAATCAATAATAGGATTAAAATGGTAGAGGAAATCATAGCCCAATATCAGGTCTTATCCCTTGGGTGAGTCTAGGATAAAAAAGCCCCATTCAAAGCTTGGGAAGGAAGGCAAGTCAGCTAGCCACTTGGTATAATGGGTGATCAACAAGGCAGGGGATTAATTTGAATACATAATGAAAAGAGGAATCTTTTCAGGGATCTCTGACATAGTCAATGAGTACTTGAGAACAAAATGATTTGTGATAAAAGAGTTTGTAGCACCAGAATCAATGAGAATACTATAAAACATATCAGAGACAGAAGAAAAAATAAGAAACTTTAAAGATTTCTTGACACTAGTATTCAGAGTGCACAGTTGTGCTCTTGAAGGAAATAAGTGGGAACCATCGAACACATCATGATCCCCACTCAAGCTTTTCCCTGCTTGATAGGGAAGCCTCTTGATGACCCAGGCTTGTTCTGAGGTCTATTGAAGCATTTTTTAATTGGGTTCTTTCCACCACAATAAGTACACAACCATTCTTTTATCCTCCTCTCCTTTTCATAATCAATTAATTTATTGTCCTTATCAAGCAAAGCAGAATGGGGCTTGTCCTTTGAAACTTGAAATTGCTTTCCCTTCTTGTTCTTCTTATGGTGAGGCCTTTTTGAAGATGAGTTTCCAGGAGTCCTTAAAGAATTGGATACAGTAACAGGAGCCTTCTTTTCTTGATTACTACCCTTCTCCCTCTGTCTCTCATGGTATCTGGTATCTAATTCCAGGGTAATGTCCATGAGTTCTTGAAGAGTATCAAAATTACCAGGGTAGGAAGCCAACTGATCCAAAACTCTTGATGCCAATCCTCTTCTATAGAAATGAAGATAAACCCTTTATCCCCAATGTCCAATTCTTGACATTAAACTTCTAAAATCAGCAATGTACAAGGATACATGACCACTTCTCTTCATCCTCAATTGTCCCACTCCTGTTCAGCTTTCCTAACTTCATTGGGGTCACCAAACAGAGTGAATAATTGGGTTTCAAATAACTTCCAATTATTGAGGAGGTAGGAAGGATCTTCATTGGATATATTTGAAAGGTAGTGTTCAATCCATTTGCCAGCTCTACCAGTGAGAAAAGAAGTTTAGTACAGAACTTTCTTTCTGTCAGAGCATAAATTTGCTGGATCATTGTGGAAAATCAATTGACAGGATTGGATAAATCCTCTCAATTTATGGGCTTGAGTACCATCAAAAGGATCAGGTGCTTTCATTGATAGAGTCTTGAATGCAGGGGCTTTGGAATTGTCCCTGGGTGGCAGCGGCCTGAGAGAGTTGTGCTATGATAGTAGCCATTTGCTCCATTATCTTGAGGAGACCTGGATCATATTGAGAGAAAGAGGTTGATGAGTAGGGGCTAGGTTAGAGCCCTGTGGTACCTCTGGACCATTTTCCAAAGCATCTTCCACTTCAGTTTCCCCAGAATCTTCCTCTTCCACAGACTCCCCCCTCTTTATCTTCAACCTCTACTAGTCTTGCTTGTGCACCCTCAGACATGCCAGGGTAGCCACCCAAACGTCCAGAGAAAGATCTTGATCTTCTTGATTTCATTCCTTCTCTTCTGGAGGGTGCGGCTCCTTCCATTGGTGGTCCTCTGTCCAACTTTGCACTCAGTTGATGAACTGATGGTGTGCAGTCAAGAGGAACCCTTGCTGTAGTAGTGAGAACAGCTAGATCTCTTTGAGATCTAGTATTCTTGGCTGGAGGGCTATACTGAACTGGCATTATTGAGAAATTGAAGATAAAAAATTGATGATACTTGAGAATAAGGAATCAAACCTTGACCAAATCAATAATCAATAAAATCTTGATGATCTTGAGCAATCAATCAACAGTCTTGAGGTGAAATAAAATCCAATAAATCAATCAATCAATTCAGTCAATATTTACAATCAATCAAATATCAATAAATCTTAGATAATTTAACAATCAATCAATAAATCAATCCATTCTGTCAATATCAATAAATCTTGAAGAATTCAATAGTAAATAAATCAATGTCTTCAATATAAAATCAAATCTTGAGGAACCAATCAGTCAAATCAATATCTTCACAATTGAATTCAATATCTTGATGAGTCAAGTCAATCAATGATCAAAATCAATTCTTGAATATCAATCAGTTGTCTTGAGGATCCAAAATCAGTAAATCAATCCAATCCAAACAAAATCCTGAATTTCTTAATCAATAAACCAATGAATCCCAACTAATCAATTAACCAATCAATAAAATTCCTGATAAGACCTGACTAAGAAAGCAAAAGAGAATTTTGACTTCAGATATAATTGAGAAGAAAATGAGATGGTCAGAAATGATTAAGAAATGAAAAGAATCAATTTTCATATGAATATAGTGAATGAGATGAAAATTGATGAGAGAAAAGTCATAATTATAATCATGAAAAATCATAAATTCATAAAAAGCTCATAATTGATTAATGAGAGAAATGAGGTTAAATGAATGAAAAGAAAGAATAAAATATAAGTTAATTAATTTAGTGTCACAGGGGCTCTTCTTAGTGGAGAGGGCCTGGCACTCAGTAAACTGGGACTCACTGCAGAGGGCTCAAGGATAAGATAAGGCAAAACACTTAATAGTGTAATGAGAGTAAGATTGCTAAGAAATAAATGTATGAGAATGAAGGAGTTTCAGAGCTATGATGTCACAGGGGCTTTTCTAAGTGAAGAGGTCCTGGCACTCAGTAAGCTTGGACTGACTTATGGGGGGCTCAAGATATGGTCATTGGAAAATACACTTAAGATTGTAATAAGATGAAATTACAAAGTAAAGAGGTATAAGAAATCAGAAAAGAAAATAATAAGGGTAAGAAATAAAAGAGTCAACCACAAACAAGTCCAAGTCTACTGTTCCAACCTGTCAGAAAGAAAGAGAAGGGTTAATAAGGATATGGCTACCACACCTCATACTGAACAGCCAAGAAGAAATTTGAAGACTAACTTAATACCAAATAAATATAATACCCAAAAATAAGAGTAAGAATATCTATAAAATACTAAATGAACCAAGTTAATGAGCTGGGGAAAAGCCCCAGGGGAGAGAAAGAGGGGCTGGTATACGTGAGAATCATCAGCCCTGATCCAGACAGAGAGCTTTCATGAGAGGGATTGATGATTGAATTGAATCTTGCCAATAGTAATCATACAGTTTCAGGATGGTGTATCCAAACTGTATGGGGTAATTCCAACCTGTACAGGTATTGACAAGCTGTATTGATTTACCAGACTTTATGCATGTTTCAGCAAAGAAGATTGCTGAAACTGATTTCTGATTTGAGATGTTTGAGTGGGTGTAAGAATTTTGGATATATGCATGACTTATGAGTTATGCATAATTCAGAATTTATTTTTAAGATAATTGTGGCCTATGTGGGTATGTAAAGTATACCTCAAGGCTCACATCTGCTAAACCACAGCTGTGAAAAGAATCTTTCTTCTTTACCACTTCTGCCACTGTAAGGTTTTTCTATGAAACTCTTCATAATAGTAACAATATCAAGAGTACTATGACTGTCCTCAATAGAAAAATATAATGTGATAAAATATTATAACCACAAATTTAATTATTATTATATAAAATAATAATAATAATAATATAATAATTATAATAAATTATAATTATTCTATTATTGCTATAGTCACTTACAATTATAACAATAAGAAGTGTAAAGCTCTCAATGAAACTTTTCCACATGGAAAATATAAATATTTAGCCACTTATAAATAATATATAAATATTATTTATAAAATAATTAAAACACACATTGTGCATAAATAATTCTTATAAAGAAATTCTATATAAAAAAACTAATAATAGATGAAAAAAGGTATAGAATTTTAGAGAAAACTTACTTATAATATAAATTTAATACAACAAGTCAAACAACAACAGTTATTATATTAAATAATTATTATAAGTCAAAAAAAGCCAAAAATCAATATTTTAAATGATAATACAACTTTTTATAATGAAAAATATGATTAAAGAGTTTTTGAGATGAATTTGTGGATTTTTAAAAGATATTTTAAAGACAATAATTTTATAAAATAAAATATATTATAGGTGATTACAACAATAATCTAACTTATAGGATTTCATTCTTTTAATTTAAGATTTATAGAGAATGAAATACTTAAGAAATACTTTAATAATAAGATTTTATATATAATAAAACTTTACCTGTTTAAATGTCTAATATGATTGGATTGATAATTGATTATGGACAAAAACAGTGATGAAAAGACTCTTTTTATGTCTAAAGAGAAGCTCTCATAATTCTTAATGGATATAGAGCGCGTGCTCAGGTCAAAACTGAAAAACCATGCTTAAAAATAAGGTTCTTAACTTAAGGTAACTTATTTTTGATTCCAATTCAAAGTTAGCAGTGTTATTCTTAACTGCAAGTAGCTTTAATCCTCATTTAAGTTAATTATTTTAAGTTTTAATATAGAATAGGTTTATTTATATTAAAGCTAATCACATGAACAACTTAAAAATAGAGTTTCAAGCAGAAATCTCTTAAATTCAATTTTTAATTAATTTTTAAAGAAATCATAATTTTCTTTGAGCTTAATTAAAAGAGTTAATTTTCAGGCTAATTACCCAGGAAATTTATTTATAAAAGATACTTCAAATTTAATTTATATATAGATAATATTAAATTCTAAGCTGTGTGAAATTTTCAAGCAATTCCATTAAGATTTGGATTTATGCATTTTTAAATTTTTCAATATATGAAGAATGGTTCAAAAGGCAGAAAAAATATTTCACAGGTAAAATAACATGGCTGGGCCCGCAAATTTAAGGTGTGTATATGAAACTTTGACTAAAAATCAAGGACTTTTTCTGTCCTCAAAATTTGTATAAAGTAAAAATAGTAAATTTTAAGACTTTTAAGAGAAAATGCACCAAATGTATTTTGTTTTAGCTTTCTTTAGTATAAGCAATAATATTATGAAAATTTATTTTTTAACAACAATAAAAAGTAATCAAAAATACTCTACAAGAGATACTTGAGGCTACAAAAGAAATTTCTTCAAGAGAAATTTCAATTTGAATTAATTGAGCAGAAAAACTGCAGGATATTAACATCAGAGCAATGCCTCCAAAAATACTATTAAAGGGAAAAGATTCCCAAAAAGTGACCAGAGTGAATTTGGAAACAAAGTGACAACATTAACAGTGATTAAAGAGGCTTTAATTCACTTTTGGAATGGTTCAAGGGGAAAATTTATTATAAGAGTTCCAAAAAATGACTATAATGATTTTTTCATGTTGTTAAAAGTTTCAAAATAACTTAATAATGGTGGTTTTAATCTTTTATTGATATTTTTAACAGTGTTGAACTAATTCTAAAAGGGAAACATTCAACATGAAGAGAAAAGTGGGATAAATAAGAAATACTTTTATAGACACAAATTGTTTAGCTCCAAAAGCACCATATCCTCTCATCAGTCTTAAAAAAACACTCTGACAACAGAAAATTAAATTAAGGCATAATTTAACCCTGGTTTAGACCAAAAAAGGGCTGTGTTAAGCCATTTTCGTCCTTTAAATCAGCCATTGCTGTAGTAATACTTGGTTCAAATCCCCCAAAACACATCAGAATGTGTGTAAAAGACCTCAAATCCAGTTAAAATTGTTTTTTACTAAGAATATTTCAGATTAAAGGTAGTTTTACCCTTTTGTAAATAGTTAAAACTGCTCTGGTTGGTATCAAAACCTTTTCATAAATTGAGTCACAGAACCTGTGACTCAATTCCAGGCCAAAAGTGAGTAACTTTTGCATTAACTTTGACATTCCATGCCAGTCAGAAAGGAATTTGGGGGAGTCTTGCACCCTTGGAGCCAATATTCCTTTTCCCCCCCAAAATTAATCTTTCCAATTTCTTTTTCTTGAATTCCTCATCATTTACTATACTATAACTTTACATATTTAATTAAATTGACTTTTTACAATATGAAACTGTGATTATCAATTCCACATATGTAAATCCTAGTTCACCTATGTAATGAATGCACACATTTGACATTTAAATTGAAAATACTTCAATTCCTCATAACTTCTAAACTACCCACCACACCTCAATTTTAACACAAAAATTGATGGTTAACACCACACATTGTGTGAAACAAATTGAGGTTTTGAGTATTTTCTGATTTACATACATAAAATACTAAAAACTTAATTTAAGCTTATTTAGAGTTGAGCTACAGAATTTTCACTTGGAGGTTACCCCCCCCCTCATTTTTTATGAGGAATTCAATGGTGAAAACATTTCCATAAGTTTATTTATTGAAAAAAAAATTATAATAATTTTTATCAACTTTCTCTCCAAAAATATTTCACTTTTAATATATTTGTTGAAAATTTCTTTTTACTTGATTTTTTCAAGCAAAAGTTTGTTTTCACATTTTCAAATTTAAATTCAATTTTTATGCTAAATAATAATTGAAATTCCAATTTTTTATATAGATCTTGTATCCATATTTTAATTTTGGTTTGTATAGTAAATACAAATATATTTATTTATAATCAAAATTTATTTTTTTTATTTGTGGTCTATTGGGTATATGAAAATACCTCTAAGGCTCATGGAATGTGAAGAGATTATTTAAGTGAAAATTTCCAAAAGAGGCACTTTATTATAAGCAGAGGTATCCAAAAATTACCAAAAGGTGTATATTCTTTGTCTTTATTCTTAATTTTATCTCAAATTGACATGAAAATGGTGCATACCAGAAATGGAAGAAACTATCCAGCCCAACAAGATGGATCTGGAAAAGGAAGAGGAAAGACCAGGGAAAGAGGTGGAAGGCCTTCCTCAAGAAAGACATATTTGGAGGATGCAAGGGTTTCCTCAAGATCTGTACCAACAACCTTTGAGATTAACTCTGAAACTGAACTGATTCAAGGTAATGTCTTAAGGGTTGAACCATTTCCAAGTGGAAGTAATAGCAACATCTCATTCCCAGTGCATACCCTAGTATAGAGCAGCCAAGGAGGAAGCAGGGGAAATATTTCCAAGCATTTGGTAGGGGGCTATGAACTCCTACTTACCCATAAAGAGCATTATGGTTCAAGAGAAGACCATAGAGCTCTCAGGTGGTTGGAGTCCATTTTCCTTCAAAAGGACAAGGTCAAAAAGATAAAGAATTGGTTGAAGAGTTAAATGTTTTTATCAGTGGACCAAAATGAAGAACACAAAATGACCCCAACTTTTGGAAAGGAAGAACCAGTAGCATAAACCAGCTCCAGAACTCCCCAAAGACAAGCCCAAAGGACCTCAGAAGAAGCAGAGAGGTTCCAATATTCATCAAGGCAAGGGC
Organism: Austropuccinia psidii; assembly: GCA_023105745.1. Taxonomy (NCBI): domain Eukaryota; kingdom Fungi; phylum Basidiomycota; class Pucciniomycetes; order Pucciniales; family Sphaerophragmiaceae; genus Austropuccinia; species Austropuccinia psidii. The sequence goes on from JALGQZ010000001.1 coordinate 30,213,732, forward strand.
AAAGTAAAAGCCAATTGGAATGGACCTTACCCACAAGGGTACAGGACTCCCAAATTCAAGCCTTCAGCCATGGAAAGTGTGTTCAAAATGGCCAGGGCTATTAGGGAGCTCACAGGAAGGAAACAAGAAAGAATTATCAGGACCTTTGCACAGAAATGATGAATGAAATGAGACATATTCAGTTGATTATTTATATTAAGCTCCATTTTACAAACTGATGGTGTGAAGTCAAGAGGAGCCCTTACTGTAGGAGTGAGAGCAGCTTTATTACTTTGGGCTCTTTTATTCTTGGTTTGAGGGCTATTCTGAACAGTAACTATTGAAAAATAAGAAAATAAACTCAATGATACTTTGATAATAAAAATGATGCTTAACAGATCAAATAAAGTGAGAATTCTTGATGAAGCTTGAGGAATCAATTAACAGTCTTGAGGTGCAATTAAAGTGAAATTATTGCGAAGTGAAAATGAAAAAGTCAAAATATTATAAATAAACCAATCCTCTTGAAAATTATCAAATAAATTTCAATAAATCAATCAATTAAGTCAGTTTATTATGTTGATTCAAAATTGATGTCAATAAGTCTTGAAAAATTCAATCAATCAACAAATTTCTTTGATTCAGAATCAGTGTCTTGAGGAATTGAATAAATCAGACAATATCTTCAGGAATCAATTCAATATATTGGTGAGTCAAAATAAGTCAGTAAATCAAAGTCAATTATTGAACATAAGATCAGTTTTCTTGAGGAATTCAAAATCAATCAAAAATCAATACAGTCAAATAAAACAAATACTGAATCACTGAATCAATTATCTCAATGAATTGCAACCACTAAACCAATCAAATTAAAAACCCTACGAAGACCTGAATCCATACAGAAAAATAAAATTGAGATTTTATTGAGAATTAATAACAAAGTGAGATGGTAAGAAGAATTTAAGAAGTGAGAAAGAGGATCAATTCTCATATGGATAAAATGAGTGAGATGAAAATTGATGAGAAAGCATGAAATCATAAAAAATGATAAAGTCACAAAATCATTAGAAGTCATAATTGATGAATGAGAGAAGTGAATATGATGAATGAAAATAAACAATAAATTGTTAGTTAATTAAAGTAATTTCACAGGGGCTCTCCTAAGTGAAGAGGGTCTGGCACTTAGTAAACTGGACTCACTTATTGAGGGCTCAAGGATGGAATAATGTAAGGTGTGGATATGAAACTTTGATTAAAAATCAAGTACTTTTCCTGTCCTCAAAATTTGTATAAGGTAAAATTCAGTTAAAAATAGTATGAAATATTATTTTTAAGAGAAAACACGCCAAATTTTCTTGTTTATAACTTTATTAGTATAAAACAATAATATAAAAATTTATTTTTTTACCAACAATAAAGATTTATCCAAAAAATACTCTACAAGAGATATTTTAAGGCTACAAAAGAAATTTCTTCAAGAGCAATTTCAATTGGAATTAATTGAGCAAAGAACTGCAAGCAATTAATTAAAGAACAAAGTCTTTAAAAAGAATATTAAAGAGAAAACACGCCCAAAAGTGACCAGAGTGAATTTGGAACCAAAGTGACAAAGTTTACAGTGATGAAAGATGCTTTAATTCACTTTTGGGGTGGTTCAGGGGTAAAAATGATTATAAGAGTTACAAACAATGATTATAATGATTTTTTCACGTGGTTAAAAGGATTAAAATGATTAAAAAGTGGTGGATGGAATCTTTGATTGATTGATTTAACAGTTTTAAACTAATTAATAAAAGGAAAAGATTCTAACATGAAGAGAAAAGTGGGGCAAAGAAGACATTCTTTTATAACCATCAATTCTCTTACTCCAAAAGTAAAATTTACTCTTGTCAGTCGTGAAAAACAGTCTGACAACAGAAAAGCCAATTATGGCATCATTGAACCCTGGTTTAGGCCAAAAAAGGGCTGGTTTAAGCCATTTTTAGCCATTTTTAGCCATTTTAGACCCTTAAATCAGCCATTACTATAGCAATACCAGGCCTAGAGCCTTCAAAACACGTCAGAATGTGTATCAGAGGCGTAGAAACCAAGTAAAACTGTTTTTATTATGATTGTTTTATCTTAAGGGTAGTTTTACCCTCTTGGCAACAGCTAAAACTACCCCAGTTGGTATCAAAACCTCATCATCAATTGAGTCCACAGACCCTGTAACTCAATTCCAGGCCAAAAGTGATGAACTTTTGCGTGAATTTTGACATCCCACGCCTGTCAGCAAGGATTTTGGGGGTCTAGCTCCCCCTTAGAGCTGGAGTTCCTTTTCCCCCCCAAATTTAATCTTTCCAATTTATTTTTCCTTTAATTCCTCATCATGTATTATACTTGTACTTTACATATGTAATTCAATTCAATTGTACAGTACACTACAGTAATAATTGACACCTCATATGTAAATCAAAGTTCACTTATGTAATACACGCGCACATTTTGACATTTCAATTGAATTCAATTGAAAATACTTCAATTCCTCATAACTTCTAAACTAAACACAACACCTCAATTTTAACATAAAAATTGATGGTTAACACCACATGTGGTGTGAATTAAATTAAGGTTTTGAGGATTTTCAACTTTTGTATTGAAAATACTAAAAACTTAATTTAAGCTTATTTAGAGTTGAGTTACAAGAATTTCACTCAGAGGTGACCCCACCTGATTTTTTATGAGGAATCCAATGGTGAAATAAATTTTATATGTTTATTTATTGGATAAAAAGTTATAATAAATTTTATTTAACTTTTTTCCAAATTTATTTATTTTTTCACAATTTTGTTAAAATTTCATTTTACTTAATTTTTTCAAGTATAAATGTAATTTTATATTTACAAAATTTAATGTATTTTTTATTTTTAAATTACAATTAATTTTTTATTTGTAATATAATTTTATATTTATATTTTGATTTTGATTTTAATAATATAAATAAATTTATTTTATTTATATTAATATGTTATTTTTTATATTTGTGGTCTTTTGGGTATATGAAATTACCTCTAAGGCTCACATTCCCTCCCCCTAAAAAAGAATATTACTTTGTAATATTGGTGTTTCTAGTGTGTCTGAATCTCCTCAGGAGTTTGGTAGCTTCTGGTATATTTTTTTCTTCTAACCATTCATCTTCACAAGTTGGGTCACTGTACCTAACAAGGTATTCCCTTACTTTCTTGGTTCTTAATTTCCTTTCTTTAAGAACTTTGGTTATTTTCTTAGTACCAGATGTCTCAATAGGAGGTATAACTTGGGGAACCTTATTCCTCAAGGGAAATTTCTCAGCATCACTAGATTTATATGGTTTTATCAAGCTCACTGGAAATGTAGGGTGCTTATTGCTAAGTTCTTCAGATAACTCTACTTCAACAGCATTCTCTCCATGGAGGGCCTTAATCACAAAAGGTCCTGCAAAGGAGTCTTTCAACTTTTTACATCCTTTGATGTTATTGAAGTTAGTGGTGGATACAAGAACTAGGTCCCCCACTTTGAAATCTGGAGTTGCATGAGATTTATCCCATTTGTCTTTAGCATATGCAAAAGAGTCCTCCATGCATCTTAATGCATGCTTTCTAGCTTTGTCTAGCATTCCTTTGAAGCTAGCAGCTGTGGGATGTATTTCAATTAAGTCTTTCCTCAAGGAGTCTTGGGGTAACTTGGGGTTCCATCCTTTTTCTAGAATAGCAGGAGTCTGATTGGTACTAGCATGGATTGATGTTTTATATGCTAATTCCAGTGCTGGTAACAGAGTACACCAATCATGGGTAAATCCATCACAATCTTTGAATTCAAGGCCATATGCACAAAATCTTCTCACCATGTCCTCTAAGGTTTGGATCATTCTTTCAGCCAGGCCATCAGTTTGTGGGTGGTAGGCTGTAGAGAAAGACAGTTTAGTGCCAAATAATTGGTGAAGATTTGTCCATAGTGCTGAAGTGAATTTGGGATCTCTATCACTGATGATATTTGTAAATATCCCAGTCCATGACACTACTCTATTCCATATCAGAAGAGCTGTATCCATGGCTGTATCATCTTTGTGACATGGTAAAAATATTGGAGTTTTACTGAATCTGTCCACAATTACTAGGCAAGCATTATAGCTCCTGTCACCTCCTGGTGGTAGGCCAGTTACCCAATCCATATGGACAATTTCCCAAGGTCTGTTTGGTTCTTGGATTTTCATCATATTTCCAAGTCTTTTGCCAGTGAATTTATTTGCCTTTTGGCATCTGTCACAGGTTTTGCAATACTCTGCAACATCTTTTTGCCACATTGGCCACCATATGCAGGTCTTCACTTTCTCTCTTGTTCTGTCTTCAGAAAGATGTCCTGAAAAGGGACTATCATGGCATTCTTTCAGTACAAGATTGATTAATGACCTGTCTACAACTGTCATGACACATGTGTGCTTGGTTCTGTGGTAAATTATACCATCCAGTAGGTGAAATCTTCCTTCATTATAAGATTTTCTCCATACTTCATCCAAGGCATGTATTAGAGAGTTGTCTTTACAGTCCTTGTTAAGTAATTGGCATAAGATGCTACAATTCTTATCTTGAGTGTAACTATTTCTGACTTCTTCAAAGAAGGTGGTGTTCAAGTCTGTAACACTTATTCCTTCTATTGGAATTTGTGGTGAAGCTTCTTCTGGAACATAAGCAGGATTATCAATGTTATTTGGTAATGGCCATCTGCTTAGTCCATCTGCATTCTTATGAATATTCCCATCCTTATGAACAATAGTCATATTGCCTCTGTATTCTTGTATGGCTATTTGCCATCTGAGCATGTGTCTGTTGGGTGTTTTCATGTTCAAAAGTGATTTCACAGCTGTACAATCTGTTATTACTTCAAAAACACATCCCTCTATGAAATAGTTCAATTTCTCCAAGGCCCAGACAAGGCATAGACATTCCATTTGACTTGCTCCATATCTGGCTTCAGTTGGTTTGATTTGCCTGGATATGAAACATATTGGTCCTTCTACAGGTTTGTCATTTATGATCTGAACTTGGTGAAGTGCAGCACCTAGTCCATCCCCTGATGCATCAATATACAGTTTGAAAGGCAATTTAAAGTCTGGCATCAGTAAGAGTGGAGCAGTGGTCAATGCTTCTCTTAGAGATTCAAAAGCTTTGACTCTGTCAACAGTCATCTCAAATACTGTGTCTTTGTCACACAACTTATAAAGTGGTCTTGCTATGGATGCAAAATCTTTAATGTGTTGCCTGTAATATTCTGCAAAACCTAGGAATGACTGAATTTCCTTCTTATTCTGAGGAATGGGTTTTAACAATACTGCTGCAACTTTGTTTTTATCAATTCCAAGGGACAAACCAGATACAACATGTCCTAGTGCCTTAAGTTCTTTAAATCCAAAATGACATTTCTTCAAGGAGATTTTCATGTTTACTGATTGGATTTTTGTCAAAACTCTTGATAATCTGTACATGTGCTCCTCCCAATTCTTTGAACAAATAATAATGTCATCAATGTAAATGATTAACCATCCCTCTGAGAGTTCTTCAGGGAAGATTTCATTCATCATTCTTTGGAAGTGTGAAGGTGCATTTTTGATACCAAAGGGCATCCTTAAGTATTCATACACTCCACAATGAACAATAATTCTCAAGTATTTTCTTGCTCTTGGTGTTACCACATTTTGATGGAATCCTTTAAGGGCATCCATAGTGGTTATATACACTGCTTGAGATATTTGAGTAAGGGCAATTTGGATTTTTGGTATTGGGTATCTGTCTGGAACAGTGTAAGTGTTCAGAGCTCTAAAGTCCCCAACCATTCTGGATTTTCCATTATGCCACGCCACTATGACTGGTGTAGTTATTTCTACTTCCTCATTGTGGCCTACTTTTCTTATTACACCAAGGTCTAGAAGTTCTTTGATATGAATTTCTAGAGCTTCTCTTGATTTTGGACTTGCTGGATAAGCAGGTCTTCTTAAGAGTAGTGGATAAGGTCTCTCAATGTTAAGAATGATGTCAACTTCATGACCAATAATTGCTCCCAGAGGTTCTTTGTCTGTAGCAAATGCTCCTTTGTGGTCATACAAAAGGGAAGAAAGTTCATTTTCTTGTTTATCAGTCAGATGAAGGCTTATCTCAGCCTCATTTAACTGTTCAGACTTGAATTTTTCTAACTCTAAGTTGACTTGTGATACTTTGTTTACTGTAATTTGTCTTTTAAATGGTAAAAAGGCAAATTTCTGGCGCTTATTGTCCCCAATTGTAAAGTATCTGTCTTTGTTATTATGTAAATCTATCCCATACATGATCAAATAGTCATTTCCCAATATAAAATGGGTACTAGAGCAATGTTCCATAACAACAAATTCAACTGTGATCCTTAAATTCCCATTTATGTGTGGGAATATGACATTGGTCTCAAAGATTCCCAATGCTTTCATTGGGTTACTTGCACTGTTGAATTTTATACCATCAATTGGTAACAATTGGTCTTCAAAATTTGGCACACAAGTCTTAAGAAAGGATTTTCCAACACAAGAGCAGAAGGCTCCTGGGTCAAGCAAAGGTTTGGTGGGCTTGTTGTCAATCACCACTTCTGTTATACAGGAGTTACCAGCTGTATAACCTTTTCCTCTGTTTGGTTTTGTCTTCATAAGTTGTGCATCTTGAACTTTTGATAAATCAACTTGACCATTGCTCAATTGTGGTAAGTGGGAATAAGATTCCATGATGTGAAAAGTGGCATTGATATTTTCTATATCTTTTGAAGATTCAGAAAATATGGATGACTTATCATCTGAATTGTCTTCAATTATGTCTTCTTTTTCAACATCTGGTTCCTTTTCAATGTCAATTTCATTGATTTTCCCCCTCTTTGGACATGCATTGGCTAAATGGGTGGTGCTTTGGCAAATATGGCATTTTCTGACTGTATCTGCAGATTTATATTTAATATTACTAGAATTTTCTTTGGGGTTTTTGTCCACAGAATCTTTCCAAGGTGTATTAAACCTTGTTTTGAGATTCACCCTACTAGAACCAATTTTGGTTCTGGTGGTTACTTCTTCTAGTATATTGATAATATCTTCTGCTGAAGATTGTTCAGTAGTCCTGCTTTTGACAGCATGCTCTAAGTCACCTCCACATTGTCTCAGAAGTTTTCTATGGATCATAAATTCTGACATGTCAGGATATAATGCTGTTAATCTGTCCTTTTGTTGGCAAAACCATGGTAAAGCTTTGTCTTTATCAGCATTAAATTTGGCAGATTCAAAGGCTGTTTCAACTTTAAACCTCCAAGCATCATTTGCCCATTTGTTGATGATTTGGGTTTTCCACCAAGTCCAACTCTGGTGTCCATGTGCTTGTCTTATTTTGATGTACCATCTGTGAGCTGATTTGGTAAACAAGGTGTTAAACCTGGCTGTTACCAATCTGTCTGGTAATTCAAAATCCTCTTTGATCATGTCAATACCTCTAATGAATTCCATATGGTCATACTCTCCTTCACCACTGAAGTGAGGCCATTCTTTAAGTTTTGGAACTTCTTTCAAGAGTGCTTGGCCCATTGATGGTTCCAAGTTATGAAAAGAAGTGGATAATTCATTTTTTAATTGTGAATTATCAGGATCCAATACTTGTGGATTTGGAATTCTTGTGCCCTCATTTTGATTTAGAGGTGTAGACATTCTTGGTAAGGTGTTCAGTATTTGTTCAATGTCATTCATTTTACTGTTGCTACACCTTTGGGAATTTCTGTATTCATGTTGGAAGTTTTGTATTAAATTTATTACTTCAATTTTATACATGTCTTCCTTATGTGTCAGTTCTTGCCATAACTCTGTCTGTCTTGTATTATCAGCAGTGACTTGATTCAATTTCATTGATAATTTTGATACTTCTTCTTGTGAAGCATCAAAACACTTTTTCAAGGCAATGGTATATGTCTTTACTTCAGTAAATGAATTTGAAATGTCATCAAGGACCTTCTTGTTATCTGTCTTGATAATATTTATGGCTTGTTTAATTCTTGTTTCAATTATGTCATCAATATTGAATTTAGAATATTTATCTATTAATTCTTTAATAATGGCAGATTGTTCATTTATTTTATTGTTAGAAGAATTATCATTATTGGAATTTTTAATTGTTCTTAAAACTTTTTCCAAACACATAAGTGTTTCATTAATTTGGCACAGACTCAGGTTGTTTGTTTTAATGTTGTTACAAATGGTTTCATTTTTATCAGAAAGATGTTTTTTCACGTCATTTATAGCATTATACAACTCTGGGATGGAATCAAATATGTCAGAAATCATTTCTGGAATCTTAATCTGGCTTCCTCCTTCTTCTGTAATTCCATCATGGTTCTGGCCATCTGAAATACATTTTCCATGGCATCCTGCTGAATCTTTGGGATTCTGTAGCCCTGGCTGTAAGGTTTTGGGGCTGGTGCCTTCCCTTTGCCCTTGTTTGGAGTTTGTGGCTGCTTTTTCACGTTGGAATTGCTGCTGCTGGCCACTGGGGCTGTTTTTGGCACTGGTTTGGGTGGTGGAGGGTTGTTTTTCCTCCATTCTAGTGTCAAAAGCATCATGTTTTTCTTCTCCATCAATGGATGCCATCCATTGAGCAATTTGCAAGTGTTGGGATGGCCCAAGAATTTTCTTACTGTCAGGTAAGAATTCATGCAATTCTTCCACAGGTCTGCAAGGATCTGGTACTCCTTGAATTGGAGTGCATTGTTGTATGCACTGTGGCTGGCTTTGTATATGTCCACAGAGGCTTGTTGTGGCGGTGTCAGCTCTTTTTGAAGGTAAAATGGTATTATCAGCTTCAGAATGACCCATTTTAGTTGTTTGGAAGTCATCAACTGACCCTTTTCCTTCTGTACCTGATTGGCCTCTGCCATAATCACGTCTATTACCTTTTTGGGAGCTGCTTGAGGGGTTGTAGCTGGCTCCTGATCTGGTTGAAGGCATAATTATGGTTAAAAAAGGCTTAAAATAGTATTTTTACGTCAAAAACTTACTATTGGCCAAATTCTTAGCTTTCTGAAGAGTATTACTTATGTCCAAGTTAATTAATTCAGAAGATATTGGTTCAGGTTGGTTATTTTGAGTCACAATAACAGTACTATTATGATCAGAATTAACAGTACTGGCAGGGATAATGCTAGTTACTGTTGAGGCTGTTTCAATGTTTTCTTGTCTTACCACGTTGTCAGACACTAAAATGAATGAAAAAGCCAATTAATTAAGTAAAAAAAAGGTTATTTCAAAAAAGAAATAAAAATATAAGCCTCACTTATAATATGAAAAAAAACTTATTTTTTATGCATTTTTTGAATTATAAGTATTTTTTATATGTTTTTAAATTTTTCAATATAAGAAAAAAGATTTAAAAAGAGTAAAAAAAATATGTCACAGGTAAAATATCACGGCTGGGCCCCCAAATGTAAGGTGTGGATATGAAACTTTGATTAAAAATCAAGTACTTTTCCTGTCCTCAAAATTTGTATAAGGTAAAATTCAGTTAAAAATAGTATGAAATATTATTTTTGAGAGAAAACACGCCAAATTTTATTGTTTATAACTTTATTAGTATAAAACAATAATATAAAAATTTATTGTTTTACCAACAATAAAGATTTATCCAAAAAATACTCTACAAGAGATATTTTAAGGCTACAAAAGAAATTTCTTCAAGAGCAATTTCAATTGGAATTAATTGAGCAAAGAACTGAAAGCAATTAATTAAAGAAAAAAGTCTTTAAAAAGAATATTAAAGAGAAAACACGCCCAAAAGTGACCAGAGTGAATTTGGAAACAAAGTGACAAAGTTTACAGTGATGAAAGATGCTTTAATTCACTTTTGGGGTGGTTCAGGGGTAAAAATGATTATAAGAGTTACAAACAATGATTATAATGATTTTTTCACGTGGTTAAAAGGATTAAAATGATTAAAAAGTGGTGGTTGGAATCTTTGATTGATTGATTTAACAGTTTTAAACTAATTAATAAAAGGAAAAGATTCTAACATGAAGAGAAAAGTGGGGCAAAGAAGACATTCTTTTATAACCATCAATTCTCTTACTCCAAAAGTAAAATTTACTCTTGTCAGTCGTGAAAAACAGTCTGACAACAGAAAAGCCAATTATGGCATCATTGAACCCTGGTTTAGGCCAAAAAAGGGCTGGTTTAAGCCATTTTTAGCCATTTTTAGCCATTTTAGACCCTTAAATCAGCCATTACTATAGCAATACCAGGCCTAGAGCCTTCAAAACACGTCAGAATGTGTATCAGAGGCGTAAAAACCAAGTAAAACTGTTTTTATTATGATTGTTTTATCTTAAGGGTAGTTTTACCCTCTTGGCAACAGCTAAAACTACCCCAGTTGGTATCAAAACCTCATCATCAATTGAGTCCACAGACCCTGTAACTCAATTCCAGGCCAAAAGTGATGAGCTTTTGTGTGAATTTTGACATCCCACGCCTGTCAGCAAGGATTTTGGGGGTCTAGCTCCCCCTTAGAGCTGGAGTTCCTTTTCCCCCCCAAATTTAATCTTTCCAATTTATTTTTCCTTTAATTCCTCATCATGTATTATACTTGTACTTTACATATGTAATTCAATTCAATTGTACAGTACACTACAGTAATAATTGACACCTCATATGTAAATCAAAGTTCACTTATGTAATACACGCGCACATTTTGACATTTCAATTGAATTCAATTGAAAATACTTCAATTCCTCATAACTTCTAAACTAAACACAACACCTCAATTTTAACATAAAAATTGATGGTTAACACCACATGTGGTGTGAATTAAATTAAGGTTTTGAGGATTTTCAACTTTTGTATTGAAAATACTAAAAACTTAATTTAAGCTTATTTAGAGTTGAGCTACAAGAATTTCACTCAGAGGTGACCCCACCTGATTTTTTATGAGGAATCCAATGGTGAAATAAATTTTATATGTTTATTTATTGGATAAAAAGTTATAATAAATTTTATTTAACTTTTTTCCAAATTTATTTATTTTTTCACAATTTTGTTAAAATTTCATTTTACTTAATTTTTTCAAGTATAAATGTAATTTTATATTTACAAAATTTAATGTATTTTTTATTTTTAAATTATAATTAATTTTTTATTTTTAATATAATTTTATATTTATATTTTGATTTTTATTTTAATAATATAAATAAATTTATTTTTTTTATATTAATATGTTATTTTTTATATTTGTGGTCTTTTGGGTATATGAAATTACCTCTAAGGCTCACAAATAAGGTGGAATAAGCTTATAAGTTCAATAAAGATAGAATTACTAATGAAATGAAGATTAGAAATTAGAAACAAAATAATAATAGTAAAGAATAAAAGAGCCAACCACAAACAAGTTCAAGTCCACTGTTTCATCCTGTCAGAAAGAAATATAAGGGTTCACAAGGATATGGCCACCAAAACTGTACTGAACAGGTGAGGAAAAGGAAAAGACCAACTTAAAACCAATAAATATAATACTCCAAAGAATAATGAGAATATTTATTAAATAATAAATCAAATATATTAATTAACTTGGGAAAGGTCCCCAGGGGAGAAAGAGGGGCTGGTATATGTGTGTGAGCCTTAGAGGTAATTTCATATACCCAAAAGACCACAAATACAAAAATAACATATTAATATAAATAAAATAAATTTATTTATATTATTAAAATAAAAATCAAAATATAAACATAAAATTATATTAAAAATAAAAAATTAATTACAATTTAAAAATAAAAATACATAAAATTTTGTAAGTATAAAATTACATTTATACTTGAAAAAATTAAGTAAAAATGAAATTTTAACAAAATTGTGAAAAAATAAATAAATTTGGAAAAAAGTTAAATAAAAATTATTATAACTTTTTATCCAATAAATAAACACATGAAAATTATTTCACCATTGGATTCCTCATAAAAAATCAGGTGGGGTCACCCTTGAGTGAAATTCTTGTAACTCAACTCTAAATAAGCTTAAATTAAGTTTTTAGTATTTTCAATACAAAAGTTGAAAATCCTCAAAACTTTAATTTAATTCACACCACATGTGGTGTTAACCATCAAATTTTGTGTTAAAATTGAGGTGTTGTGTTTAGTTTAGAAGTTATGAGGAATTAAAGTATTTTCAATTGAATTCAATTGAAATGTCAAAATGTGCGCGTGTATTACATAAGTGAACTTTGATTTACATATGAGGTGTCAATTATTACTGTATTGTACTGTACAATTGAATTGAATTACATATGTAAATTATAAGTATAATACATGATGAGGAATTAAAGGAAAAATAAATTGGAAAGATTAAATTTGGGGGGGAAAAGGAACTCCAGCTCTAAGGGGGAGCTAGACCCCCAAATTCCTTGCTGACAGGCGTGGGATGTCAAAATTCACGCAAAAGTTCATCACTTTTGGCCTGGAATTGAGTTACAGGGTCTGTGAACTCAATTGATGATGAGGTTTTGATACCAACTGGGGTAGTTTTAGCTGTTGCCAAGAGGGTAAAACTACCCTTAAGATAAAACAATCATAGTAAAAACAGTTTTAACTGGCTTCTACGCCTCTGACACACATTCTGACGTGTTTTGAAGGCTCTAGGCCTGGTATTGCTATAGTAATGGCTGATTTAAGGGTCTAAAATGGCTAAAAATGGCTAAAAATGGCTTAAACCAGCCATTTTTTGGTCTAAACCAGGGTTCAATGATGCCATAATTGGCTTTTCTGTTGTCAGACTGTTTTTCACGACTGACAAGAGTAAATTTTACTTTTGGTGTAAGAGAATTGATGGCTATAAAAGAATGTCTTCTTTGCCCCACTTTTCTCTTCATGTTAGAATCTTTTCCTTTTATTAATTAGTTTAAAACTGTTAAACCAATCAATAAAAGATTCCAACCACCTTTTTTAAATCATTTTGAACCTTTTAACCACGTGAAAAAATCATTATAATCATTGTTTGTAACTCTTATAATCATTTTTACCCCTGAACCACCCCAAAAGTGAATTAAAGCATCTTTCATCACTGTAACCTTTGTCACTTTGTTTCCAAATTCACTCTGGTCACTTTTGGGCGTGTTTTCTCTTTAATATTCTTTTTAAAGACTCTGTTCTTTAATTAATTGCTTGCAGTTCTTTGCTCAATTAATTCCAATTGAAATTGCTCTTGAAGAAATTTCTTTTGTAGCCTTAAAATATCTCTTGTAGAGTATTTTTTGGATAAATTTTTATTGTTGGTAAAACAATAAATTTTTATAATATTATTGTTTTATACTAATAAAGTTATAAACAATAAAATTGGCGTGTTTTCTCTTAAAAATAATATTTCATACTATTTTTAACTGAATTTTACCTTATACAAATTTTGAGGACAGGAAAAGTACTTGATTTTTAATCAAAGTTTCATATCCACACCTTACATTTGGGGGCCCAGCCGTGATATTTTACCTGTGACATATTTTTTTTTACTCTTTTTAAATCTTTTTCCTTATATTGAAAAATTTAAAAACATATAAAAAATACTTATAATCCAAAAAATCCTTAAAAAATAAATTTTTTTCATATTATAAGTGAGGCTTATATTTTTATTTCTTTTTTGAAATAACCTTTTTTTTACTTAATTAATTGGCTTTTTCATTAATTTTAGTGTCTGACAACGTGGTAAGACAAGAAAACATTGAAACAGCCTCAACAGTAACCAGCATTATCCCTGCCAGTACTGTTAATTCTGATCATAATAGTACTGTTATTGTGACTCAAAATAATCAACCTGAACCAATATCTTCTGAATTGATTAACTTGGACATAAGTAATACACTTCAGAAAGCTAAAAATTTGGCCAATAGTAAGTTTTTGACGTAAAAATACTATTTTAAACCTTTTTTAACCATAATTATGCCTTCAACCAGGTCAGGAGCCAGCTACAACCCCTCAAGCAGCTCCCAAAAAGGTAATAGACGTGATTATGGCAGAGGCCAATCAGGTACAGAAGGAAAAGGGTCAGTTGATGACTTCCAAACAACTAAATTGGGTCATTCTGAAGCTGATAATACCATTTTACCTTCAAAAAGAGCTGACACAGCCACAACAAGCCTCTGTGGACATATACAAAGCCAGCCACAGTGCATACAACAATGCACTTCAATTCAAAGAGTACCAGATCCTTGCAGACCTGTGGAAGAATTGCATGAATTCTTACCTGACAGTAAGAAAATTCTTGGGCCATCCCAACACTTGCAAATTGCTCAATGGATGGCATCCATTGATGGAGAAGAAAAACATGATGCTTTTGACACTGGAATGGAGGAAAAACAACCCTCCACCACCAAAACCAGTGCCAAAAACAGCCCCAGTGGCCAGCAGCAGCAATTCCAACGTGAGAAAGCAGCCACAAACTCCAAACAAGGGCAAAGGGAAGGCACAAGCTCCAAAACCTTACAGCCAGGGCTACAGGATCCCAAAGATTCAGCAGGATGCCATGGAAAATGTATTTCAGATGGCCAGAACCATGATGGAATTACAAAAGAAGGAGGAAGCCAGATTAAAGTTCCAGAAATGATTTCTGATATATTTGATTCCATCCCAGAGTTGTATGATGCTATAAAGGACGTGAAAAAACATCTTTCTGATAAAAATGAAACCATTTGTAACAACATTAAAACAAACAACTTGAGCCTGTGCCAAATCAATGAAACACTTATGTGTTTTGAAAAGGTTTTAAGAACAATTAAAACTTCCAATAATGATACATCTTTTGGCATTAAGATAAATGAACAATCTGCAATTATTAAAGAATTAACAGAAAAATATTCTAAACTCAATATTGATGACATAATTGAGACAAGAATAAAACATGCCATTAGTACTATCAAAGAGGACAATAAAAAGACTCTGGATTATGTTTCAAAAGCATTTGCTGAAGTAAAGACAAATACAATTGCCTTGAAAAAGGATTTTGATACCTCAAAAGAGGAAATATCAAAATTAACAATGAAATTGAATGAAGTTATATCTGATAATACTAGACAAACAGAGTTATGGAATGAGCTTACATATAAAGAGGATGAACATAAAAAGAATGTCATAAACTCTATACAAAGCTTACAACATGAGTTAAAAAATTCTCAAAGGTGTAACAACAGTAAAATGAATGATATTGAACAACTGCTAAACACCTTACCAAGGATGTCTACACCTCTGAACCAGAATGAAGGTGCAAGAATTCCCAATCCACAAGTATTGGATGGAGAAAATTCACAGTTAAAAGATGAATTTTCTACCTCTTTTCATAACTTGGAACCATCAATGGGCCAAGCACTATTAAAAGAAGTTCCAAAACTTAAGGAATGGCCTCACTTCAGTGGTGAAGGAGAATATGACCATATGGAATTTATCAGAGGTATTGACATGATCAAAGAAGATTTTGAATTACCAGACAGATTGGTAACAGCCAGGTTTAACACCTTGTTTACCAAATCAGCTCACAGATGGTATATCAAATTGAGACAAGCACATGGACACCAGAGTTGGACTTGGTGGAAAACCCAAATTGTCAACAAATGGGCCAATGATGCATGGAGGTTTAAAGTTGAAACAGCCTTTGAATCTGCCAAATTTAATGCTGATAAAGACAAAGCCTTACCATGGTTTTGTCAACAAAAGGACAGGTTAACAGCATTATACCCTGACATGTCAGAATTTATGATTCATAGAAAAATTCTAAGACAATGTGGAGGTGACTTAGAGCATGCTGTCAAGAGCAGGACTACTGAACAATCTTCAGCAGAAGACATTATCAATATATTAGAGGAAGTAACCACAAGAACCAGAATTGGTTCCAGTAGGGTGAATCTCAAAACAAGGTTTAATACACCTTGGAAGGATTCTGTGGACAAAAACCCCAAAGAAAACTCTAATAATATTAAAAATAAGTCTGCAGATACAGTCAGAAAGTGCCATATTTGCCAAAGCACCACTCATTTAGCCAATACATGTCCAAAGAGAGGGAAAATCAATGAAATTGATGTGGAGAAAGAACCTGATGTTGAAAAAGATGACATAATTGAAGAAAATTCAGATGACAAGTCATCCATATTTTCTGAATCTTCAAAAGATATAGAAAATATCAATGCCACTTTTGACATCATGGAATCTTATTCCCACTTGCCACAATTAAGCAATGGTCAACTTGATTTATCAAAAATCCAAGATGCACAACTCATGAAAACCAAACCAAACAGAGGAAAAGGTTATACAGCTGGTAACTCCTGTATAACAGAAGTGGTGATTGACAACAAACCCACTAAACTTTTGCTTGACCCAGGAGCCTTCTGCTCTTGTTTTGGTAAATCTTTTCTTAAAACTTGTGTACCAAACTTTGAAGATCAATTATTGCCAATTGATGGCATAAAATTCAATAGTGCAAGTAACCCAATGAAAGCATTGGGAATATTTGAGACTAGTGTCATATTTCCACATATCAATGGAAATTTAAGAATCACTGTTGAATTTGTTGTTATGGAAAATTGCTCTAGTACCCATTTCATATTGGGAAATGATTATTTAATCATGTATGGCATAGATTTACACAACAACAAAGACAGATACTTTACTATTGGAGACAATAAGCGCCAAAAATTTGCCTTTTTACCATTTAAAAGACAAATTACAGTAAACAAAGTATCACCAGTCAACTTAGAGTTAGAGAAATTCAAGTCTGAACACTTAAATGAAGCTGAAATAAGCCTTCATTTGAGTGATAAACAAGAAAATGAACTCTTTTCTCTTTTATATGACCATAAAGAAGCATTTGCCTCAGATAAAGAACCCCTAGGGGCAATTATTGGTCATGAAGTTGATATTATCCTTAATATTGAGAGACCTTATCCACCACTCTTAAGAAGACCTGCATATCCAGCAAGTCCAAAATCAAGAGAAGCACTAGAAAGCCATATTAAAGAACTTTTAGACCTTGGTGTAATAAGAAAAGTAGGCCACAATGAAGAAGTAGAAATAACTACACCAGTCATAGTGGCTTGGCATAATGGAAAATCTAGAATGGTTGGGGACTTTAGAGCTCTGAACACTTATACTGTTCCAGACAGATACCCAATTCCAAAGATCCAGATTGCCCTCACTCAAA
Source organism: Austropuccinia psidii (assembly GCA_023105745.1). NCBI lineage: Eukaryota > Fungi > Basidiomycota > Pucciniomycetes > Pucciniales > Sphaerophragmiaceae > Austropuccinia > Austropuccinia psidii. The sequence goes on from JALGQZ010000001.1 coordinate 30,230,926, forward strand.
TATCTCAAGCAGTATATATAAGAACTATGGATGCTCTTAAGGGATTTCATCAGAATGTGGTAACACCAAGAGCAAGGAAGTATTTGAGAATCATTGTTCATTGTGGAGTTTATGAATATTTAAGAATGCCTTTTGGTATCAAAAATGCACCTTCACACTTCCAAAGAATGATGAATGAAATCTTCCCTGAAGAACTTTCAGAAGGATGGTTAATCATTTACATTGATGACATTATAGTCTGCTCCAAAACTTGGGAAGAACATATGTACAGATTGTCCAGGGTTTTGACAAAAATTCAATCTGTCAATATGAAAATTTCTTTGAAGAAATGCCATTTTGGATTTAAAGAGCTTAAAGCACTAGGGCATGTAGTATCTGGTTTATCTCTTGGAATTGACAAAAACAAAGTTGCAGCAGTACTGCTTAAACCCATGCCTCAAAACAAAAAAGAAATTCAATCATTTTTGGGTTTTGCAGGGTATTACAGGAAACACATTGAAGATTTTGCATCCATAGCAAGACCTCTTTATAAGCTATGTGACAAAGACACAGTCTTTGAAATGACAGTTGACAGAGTAAAAGCCTTTGAATCTTTGAGACAAGCCTTGACCACTGCTCCACTCTTACTGATGCCAGACTTTAAGCTGCCCTTTAAGCTTTATATTGATGCATCAGGAGATGGGCTAGGTGCTGCACTTCACCAAGTTCAGATTATAAATGATAAACCTGTAGAAGGACCCATATGTTTCATATCTAGGCAAATCAAACCAACTGAAGCCAGATATGGAGCAAGTCAGATGGAGTGTTTATGCCTTGTTTGGGCTCTGGAAAAGCTAAATTACTTGCTAGAAGGATGTGTCTTTGAAGTAATAACAGATTGTACTGCTGTTAAATCACTTCTGAGCATGAAAACACCCAACAGACATATGCTTAGATGGCAAATAGCCATACAAGAATATAGGGGCAATATGACTATTGTTCACAAAGATGGCAATATTCATAAAAATGCAGATGGACTAAGCAGATGGCCATTACCAAATGATATTGATAATCCTGCTTATGTACCAGAAGAAGCCTCCCCACAAATTCCAATAGAAGGGATAAGTGTTACAGACTTAAACACCACCTTCTTTGAAGAAGTCAGAAACAGTTACACTCAAGATAAGAATTGTAGCATCTTATGCCAATTACTTAACAAGGACTGTAAGGACAACTCTCTTACACATGCCTTGGATGAAGTATGGAAAAAATCTTATGATGAAGGAAGATTTCACCTACTAGATGGTATAATTTACCACAGAACAAAACACACATGTGTTATGACAGTTGTGGACAGGTCACTAATCAATCTTGTACTGAAAGAATGCCATGATAGTCCCTTTTCAGGACATCTTTCTGAAGACAGAACAAGAGAGAAAGTGAAGACCTGCATATGGTGGCCAATGTGGCAGAAAGATGTTGCAGAGTATTGCAAAACCTGTGACAGATGCCAAAAGGCAAATAAATCCACTGGCAAAAGACTTGGAAATATGATGAAAATCCAAGAACCAAGCAGACCTTGGGAAATTATCCATATGGATTGGGTAACTGGCCTACCACCAGGAGGTGACAGAAGCTATAATGCTTGCCTAGTAATTGTGGAAAGATTCAGTAAAACTCCAATCTTTTTACCATGTCACAAAGATGATACAGCCATGGATACAGCTCTTCTGATATGGAATAGAGTAGTGTCATGGACTGGGATATTTACAAATATCATTAGTGATAGAGATCCCAAATTCACTTCAGCACTATGGACAAATCTTCACCAATTATTTGGCACTAAACTGTCTTTTTCTACAGCCTACCACCCACAAACTGATGGCCTGGCTGAAAGAATGATCCAAACCTTAGAGGACATGGTAAGAAGATTTTGTGCATATGGCCTTGAATTCAAAGATTGTGATGGATTTACCCATGATTGGTGTACTCTGTTGCCAGCACTGGAATTGGCATATAAAACATCAATCCATGCCAGTACCAATCAGACTCCTGCTATTCTAGAAAAAGGATGGAACCCCAAGTTACCCCAAGATTCCTTGAGGAAAGACTTAATTGAAATACATCCCACAGCTGCTAGCTTCAAAGGAATGCTAGACAAAGCTAGAAGGCATGCAGTGAGATGCATGGAGGACTCTTTTGCATATGCTAAAGACAAATGGGATAAATCACATGCAACTCCAGATTTCAAAGTGGGGGACCTAGTTCTTGTATCCACCACTAACTTCAATAACATCAAAGGATGTAAAAAGTTAAAAGACTCCTTTGCAGGACCTTTTGTGATTAAAGCCCTCCATGGAGAAAATGCTGTTGAAGTAGAGTTATCTGAAGAGCTTAGCAATAAGCATCCTACATTTCCAGTGAGCTTGATAAAACCATATAAATCTAGTGATGCTGAGAAATTTCCCTTGAGGAATAAGATTCCCCAAGTTATACCTCCTATTGAGACATCTGGTACTAAGAAAATAACCAAAGTTCTTAAAGAAAGGAAATTAAGAACCAAGAAAGTAAGGGAATACCTTGTTAGGTACAGTGACCCAACTTGTGAAGATGAATGGTTAAAAGAAAAAGATATACCAGAAGCTACCAAGCTCCTGAGGAGATTCAGACACACTAGAAACACCAATATTACAAAGTAATATTCTTTTTTAGGGGGAGGGAATGTGAGCCTTAGAGGTAATTTCATATACCCAAAAGACCACAAATACAAAAATAACATATTAATATAAATAAAATAAATTTATTTATATTATTAAAATAAAAATCAAAATATAAACATAAAATTATATTAAAAATAAAAAATTAATTACAATTTAAAAATAAAAATACATAAAATTTTGTAAGTATAAAATTACATTTATACTTGAAAAAATTAAGTAAAAATGAAATTTTAACAAAATTGTGAAAAAATAAATAAATTTGGAAAAAAGTTAAATAAAAATTATTATAACTTTTTATCCAATAAATAAACACATGAAAATTATTTCACCATTGGATTCCTCATAAAAAATCAGGTGGGGTCACCCTTGAGTGAAATTCTTGTAACTCAACTCTAAATAAGCTTAAATTAAGTTTTTAGTATTTTCAATACAAAAGTTGAAAATCCTCAAAACTTTAATTTAATTCACACCACATGTGGTGTTAACCATCAAATTTTGTGTTAAAATTGAGGTGTTGTGTTTAGTTTAGAAGTTATGAGGAATTAAAGTATTTTCAATTGAATTCAATTGAAATGTCAAAATGTGCGCGTGTATTACATAAGTGAACTTTGATTTACATATGAGGTGTCAATTATTACTGTATTGTACTGTACAATTGAATTGAATTACATATGTAAATTATAAGTATAATACATGATGAGGAATTAAAGGAAAAATAAATTGGAAAGATTAAATTTGGGGGGGAAAAGGAACTCCAGCTCTAAGGGGGAGCTAGACCCCCAAATTCCTTGCTGACAGGCGTGGGATGTCAAAATTCACGCAAAAGTTCATCACTTTTGGCCTGGAATTGAGTTACAGGGTCTGTGAACTCAATTGATGATGAGGTTTTGATACCAACTGGGGTAGTTTTAGCTGTTGCCAAGAGGGTAAAACTACCCTTAAGATAAAACAATCATAGTAAAAACAGTTTTTAACTGGCTTCTACACCTCTGACACACATTCTGACGTGTTTTGAAGGCTCTAGGCCTGGTATTGCTATAGTAATGGCTGATTTAAGGGTCTAAAATGGCTAAAAATGGCTAAAAATGGCTTAAACCAGCCCTTTTTTGGTCTAAACCAGGGTTCAATGATGCCATAATTGGCTTTTCTGTTGTCAGAATGTTTTTCACGACTGACAAGAGTAAATTTTACTTTTGGAGTAAGAGAATTGATGGCTATAAAAGAATGTCTTCTTTGCCCCACTTTTCTCTTCATGTTAGAATCTTTTTCCTTTTATTAATTAGTTTAAAACTGTTAAACCAATCAATAAAAGATTCCAACCACCTTTTTTAAATCATTTTGAACCTTTTAACCACGTGAAAAAATCATTATAATCATTGTTTGTAACTCTTATAATCATTTTTACCCCTGAACCACCCCAAAAGTGAATTAAAGCATCTTTCATCACTGTAAACTTTGTCACTTTGTTTCCAAATTCACTCTGGTCACTTTTGGGCGTGTTTTCTCTTTAATATTCTTTTTAAAGACTCTGTTCTTTAATTAATTGCTTGCAGTTCTTTGCTCAATTAATTCCAATTGAAATTGCTCTTGAAGAAATTTCTTTTGTAGCCTTAAAATATCTCTTGTAGAGTATTTTTTGGATAAATTTTTATTGTTGGTAAAACAATAAATTTTTATAATATTCTTGTTTTATACTAATAAAGTTATAAACAATAAAATTGGCGTGTTTTCTCTTAAAAATAATATTTCATACTATTTTTAACTGAATTTTACCTTATACAAATTTTGAGGACAGGAAAAGTACTTGATTTTTAATCAAAGTTTCATATCCACACCTTACAATGTGAGAATCTACCAGCCATGATCCAAAAGGTGAACCTTCTTGAGAGGAATCTCCATTTGAATTGATTTAGATCATACAGCCCCTGTATGGATGTACAGGGTCTGTACAAGAGGTGTGGTGGAGTTTATTTATCATACATTTTCAGATTTGTGAATCCAAAACTGTAATTGGTTAATCCACCCTGTGCAAGTGTTGACAGGCTGTATTGATGAACCAAGCTGTATGCATGCTTCAGCAAGAAGATTTGCTGAAACTGATTACTGATACACATACTAGATTTTCTGGTTTGTTGAGCTTGAGTGGGGCTAAGATTGAATACCCTTACCCCTGGATAGTGGTTGGGACAAATATAAGTATTAACTATTGAGAGAAAAGAAAATGAAAGATAAAATGAATATTAGTAGATTCATGAACTGGGGGAAAAACTCCCACAGGGTTGAAAGAGAGGCTCGTATATATGAAAAGTTGAGATATTGACTCCTTCACGCTGACAATTGGTCTGTATTTGATCCTTGAAGCTGTATTGATTGCTTGAGGAAGTGTACACCTGGAGAAATTGGAAAATGGGCTTTGTTGAATGATCTCCCAGGTTCTATGATTGAAATACATGCCTCTATGGAACAAGACTGTATTTAATGAATGTGGTTGCCAAGGTGAATTGATGGAACATTGAAAGTTGACAAACTGATTTGGAACTTCCTCTTTAATGTCACTTTAACTAAAAAATACCAGTATCGCCTTGGTGGAATACTGCATACTTGAAAAGAACCAAAACCTGAGGATTCAGGTGTGTAAGATGTGTCTATGAACCTGTTGATAATATTACTATTAATCAACAGTACTATTACTGTTCTTATGAAATATAATAATAATAAAATTATTATAACCACAATTAAATAATTCAAGAATTATTTCTTTTACGTGTTATACACTACTAGTGATTATAACAGTAAGCAGTAGTTGTCAACAAGAATCAATTACAAGAAGAATTGAATAACAAAAACTTCTTTATTAAAATAATAAAATAATTTTAATACATAATTATCTTTTTTAAGAATAATTATAAAGATAACTTTTGTAGAAAACTATTACTAGAGAAAAACTTTAAGAATTATAATAAATCACTAATTATTAATCCAATGGACCTTTTTAGAAGACAATAGTAAAGAGATTTGATGGATAATTGTGGATTTAAAGGATCAAAATTGATTTATAGCAGAATTACAACAATATATAGTTGATTTCTATGATTTCAAGTCTTTCTGAGTGATTCTAAAAGAATAAAATACTTAAGAAATAGCTTTAACTAATACTTACTTGTGGTAATAATGGTATAATATAATAATATGATGATTTGGAAAACACAGCAAGAGGAGGCCTCTTTTAAGTCTAAGACAGCTCACAGAGGCGTGCCATGGAGAAACCTGAAAAGCCAGTGAGTGATAGAACAATAAAAGTTCTGGATTATTGATTGCATCATCTGTTGTCATGTAAGATTATCATAATTACTTAATTGAGGCTTTTATGTGACTACTAACCCATTCATGATCAAAAATGAAAGGATTAACAACTGTAAATCTTCTTTTATTCCAAAATAATAATTTATTTCTCAAATTTATCAATTCTATTGGAATTTTGTTCACAGAATGTTTTCTCTGTAAATTTTTAAAGATTCTGTGTTTCACGTGGAATCATTAAAAATGGACGGTAAGTAAAACTTTGAACTTGACTTCCAAAAGTATAATTCTTTTTGGTTTTTATATACATTATAGAGCTCACAATTGGTCCTGAAAGTTTCAGAAGTATTGATTAAGAGTTGTATTTTCAATGAATCTTTGAAGGTTTTACTTCATTTCTACTTAAAATTGCAAATAGCAGTATATGGCTGGTTCCTATGAGGTAAATCAATGGATACTAGTCCAAAAAGGGTTTTAATTACTCTTTTGGGGTTTATCCATGGAAATTTATTAAGAGTTGACATCATTACAGGAGTCTAATATGCTCTTTACCTCCTTGGCATGTCAAAATAGCAGCTTATTTGCACTTATCTTATGATTTACTGAAGTTGTGACATGGTAACCAAGTTCCCAAAAAGCTTTATTTTCCTAATTTGGCCAAGATCATCCATGGATCCAAGCTCCAGATCTGTCCACGCCTCAGAGGCCTCAGAAGCTGGGTACCCTGGCTCTCTTTGATATCTTTTTTCCCGCTTGACTATTTTTCACATCAAAGATAGAAATTCATGCTTAAAGTGAGATATCCACTATGGGTGTAGCAAAGGTGCATGTAAGAATACCATAATATTAAGTGCCCAAAACATTCATAACACTATTCTTAGTGTATATTTAATATGGGATTTCTCACATTCCCATTATTTTGGCATGAAATTGAGAAAAACAAAAATTTTCACAGATCTTTTACGTGGTATTGAAGCATTTTCCATATTACCACCTCAAAGAGTTGATTTGAGCTTATTCACTCTATGGAGCTACCCTAGGTGAACTTTTGTGTAGAATTCAAATCTGGCCTTAAATCCATGGATTTACTTACTCAATAAAAAGCTATTCATCTTTTCTGAAATCAAAAAAGTTTAATTTTGAATATATGCATGACTTATTTGTTATGCATAATTCACAAGTATTTTTAAGATAACTGTGGCCTTTTTGGGTATGTAAAAGAAACCTCAAGGCTCACATTCCCTCCCACCAAAAAATAAAATTGTACTACAATTTTATCAATGGTATAAAGAAGAAAAAGGCCCCAAAGGGGGTTAATGTCCACTTTCCAACCTCTTTACATTACTCAATTGAAGTAATTTAAAGCATAATTATAGACATATTCAGGCTTGTGGCCTTTCTTCATGTCTAAATCTTCTTAAGAATTTTTATGAGTCAGGTATTTCTGATTATTCCAGCCATTCATCTTCATCTACTGGATTTCTATATCTGACAAGATATTATCTTTGATTTTTACCCCTAAGTCTCCTTTCTTTAATGACTTTCTTTATCTTTTTGTCTTCATTCTGTTCCAGTGGTGGTACAGTCAAAGGAGTTGGGTTTCTTGAAGGAAGCAATTCTTTGTTGTTTGGTTGATAAGGTTTTATCAAGCTGACTGGAAAAGTGGGGTGTTTCTTTTCCAATTAACCACTCAATTCCACTTGAACTGCATTGGTTCCATGTAAGGCAACAATAAAAAAATGTCCTACATAAGAGTCTTTAAGTTTCTTTGGGCCTTTTATGTTATTAAAATTCAAGGTTGAAACCAGAACTAAGTCCCCTACTTTGAAGTCTGGTATTTTGTGACTTTTGTCCCACTTCTGTTTTTCATGGTCAAAACCATCATTCATACTCTGTTTTGCATGATGTTTCACTTTATCAAGAATTATCTTGAAGCTGGAAGCTGTAGGATGAATGCCAATCAAGTCCTTCCTCAGTGTGTGTGCTGGGATTCTTGGATTCCATCCTCTTTCTAGCATAGCAGTAGTTTGACCTGTGGAAGAATTGACTGATGTCTTATATGCCAATTCTAATGCAGGTATTAGAGTGCACCATTCATGGGTAAAGCCATCTGAGTCTTTGAATTCTAATGCATAAGCACAAAATCTCCTGCTCATGTCTTCCAAAGTTTGAATCATTCTCTCTGCTAGCCCATCTGTTTGAGGGTGATATGCTGTAGAAGATGATAGCTTAGTCCCAAACACCGGGGCGAATCTCGTGTCAATCGTCGGCGATTGACTTCACGTCAAGCAAACGTCAAGCAGGATAAAAGTCGAGCTCACGTCAAGCGAAAATCAAGCGAACGTGGAGCACACGTCACACTCTGGTCTTACACCAAATCCTGTGACATCCAATAATATTGGTTCCCCTGTGCCTTCAACTCAGATTCCTCACCGCCTGATCATCCCACAACCGTCCGATGATTGGTAAAAATTACACCAGACCCGCCTGTTTGCACACACACACATCAAAGATGTCCTTCAGCCAGTCTTGATGTAGGCGGGGGGTTTGACTTCACCAGGTCATCCATGAAGTGTGCGTGTGCATGCGTGGGGGCGGGTGCGTTTGCGTGTGCATTGGCGTGTGCGGGTGGGTTTGCGTGTGCATTGGCGTGTGCGGGTGGGTGTGCGTGGGCGTGTGCATTGGCGCGTGCCGGTGGGTGTGCGTGTGCGTGTGCATTGGCGCATGCGGGTGTGGGTACGCAAAAGCCGATTCCGCTTCCAACATGATGATGGCGCAGTTAGAAATTTTGGATGCTGTGAAAGGTGAGTGTGTGGGTCATTTGATCATTGGACTTGGCTTATTCACACTGTACCCAATGTCAAAATAGTAACTTCTTTGTGGCAATGTGAAATAATGGGCTTTGCTTGTCACAATGGAATGTCTCTGTCACTAAATTTTGAGGCAATTATTTCACTAGCAAAATTGCTAATGAATCTGAGAGATTTGCATTTTAGTAGACTAAATATCATGAAATAACGGCTTTATCATTACAAGCAGTCCACATGACAGAGCTTTGTTATCATACAATCCACAGTTACCTTCTATTTCTTCTTCAGATATAATCAAGTGTCCATCATCAAAACCAACAGCTTTATAAATATTCAGATGCGGCCAATCTGGTAGGAAATTCACATCAATCTTCAAAGGTTTTAAAATCAGAAAGTTATTGTTCAGTATGCTAGATGGCTCAGAGACTTTGAAAATGCTATCAATAATACAAAATTGTCGTGAGTTGCCCCTCAGAAAACATATCACACTGTTGCTGATATTTTTGGATTCAGTTGAAAATATATTGTTCCCAATATTAATGTTTGAAACTGGAAAATACCAAGGTGAGACAATCCTTGAAGTGGGAGGACTTGTGGATTGCACGGTAGTGTCTAAGCTGATCCAATCAACTATTTCCCTTGTTGCATGAAAAGTCTGTAAGTACTCAACCAGGCAATCATAATTTTGTTGGTCATGGCGGGATGGCTTGTTATATTTATGGTGATTGAACACGGCAGGTGGCTGTGATTCGAAAAGCTGTTTTATTTCACATGGCACAGATGGGGATTTCAGGAGAACGGAAAGGTTGGAACATCGACAGATATGTTGAAGTAAGGTTTTATCTATATCATCTATTCAGAGTTGCAAAAAGTTAGTCTTATTCAGTTCAGGTGTTTAATCAATGTGAATATATTGATCTTATTAATTGACTTACATATCTTGTTATTTGTTGGCATCTTTGCAAATACTCCAATCAAGCGCTCATAACCCCATGTGGCTGAGGCTTGTGCTGGGCCCCAACGTTGGAAGAGTTCGGGAATATGATCAGCAAAATGATGATTTGGTTTACTTTTCTGTTTTGGGAACAGGTGTTGATTGGAAAGGCGGAATTTTTTCCAATGTTCAGCAAATGCAGTCGCATCATCTATTGAAACAGTCCAGCTTGTGGCAATGTTGATAGCACTAATCAAATGGAATGTATTCTTGGCTAGTTCATTTGCAAGTTCTTCTGACTGACCCATTTTTCTTTGAGTGTTGGCAGATTGGTGTGCATCTAATGACATCTGTTGACTGAGCATTAGAAATGGAATATAGACCTTATATAAGAGAGCCCATTCAGCGGCTTTTAAGCTACCATGAGAGGGGGAACCCATTTTGCGGGGAACTCTTGTCCATGATGAGGGAATTATGGTCTCAGATATGATTTGTCGGAGATGCTCAAGAGCCTCACCCTTGATCTGGTGATCACTCAGTGCAGTGATATCCAATTCAGAGGGTATTTCAGAAGTGGGGATGTAATCGGCATCAAATGAAGGAATCTCCGCAGAACCACTAGATGGATGTTCTGTGTTAGGGGTGGGCATTGGGAAGTAGTTTTTTCGGGTGGAAGTAGTGGGGAGTGGCTCATTTATTATTTTTGCTGCGTCTCTTCTCAGGGAGCGGGCCTCTCTCAATGTGATTTTATCAAGAGAGCTGTTGGAGGTCATGGAATCTGAGTCTGAACTGTTGGTGTCATTGGATTTCCTGCGGGACCTGAAGTAAAATTTTGATTTCGCCTCTGGAATGCACAATTTGAAAGTTGCATGATCCTTCAAAATTCCAAGTATTAAATTATGCATTATGTCAAGATTAACCATTCTGGTTGCATCCCAATACGGAAGGTCTTCCAAAATTGAATATCGCACTCCATACTCAGAGAAAATTGCTTGTCTTTGTTGTGGGGTTGCCCGAAGCCATTTGGCAATGGTTGATTTATGACTTTGGTATGAGCGCGTGTAGTGAAATTGAGGACCAATTTCTTCAATTTGAGCTTTGTGAATGGTGCAAAAATTACAAAAGTGGTTTCCTGAATGGGAAATAAATCCAGTAAGCTTGCGCATGGCAACCACATCCGCAATGGCTGTGAGAATGGCAACACGGATAAAGGATCCTGATGGACCTGTTGAGGTGGGTGCAAAATGGTAACCTTGCCATAGCTCTTTGAGCTCGTTGATGAGTGGCATTAATAGATAATTCAATTGAAGCGCAGTTGGCTCCTTCGGACCAGGGATGATTCCTGCAACATAGACATTCTCGGGCTTCAATCTTTCACTTGGGGGGAGATTAAGACAAATAAGCATGATAGGTCCAATGCTAGCCAACCGGGTTGACTTTCCATGTGCATTAAACCAGTCCACATATATGGAGAAGGCCAATGCACCAGGAATGGACATGAATGGGGGGTCATGGATATTTCTAGTGCCAGTGAAGCGTCTCCAGACCAATCCATCCCAGACGTCACGTTTTGGGGAATCTTCGGGAGTTTGGGATTGTTGATGTTGATGCAGAATGTCCATAATTCCAGCCCGCTGGAGGAATCTGGCAAGCCAATTTTTGAATGGTTGATAAATGAAATGTTTTGTTGGTATAAATTTTTGCTTCATGTTGGTTGTGTTTTGGGTGTGGGGATCAGATGAATAGATGAATTTGCCTAATGATTGTGTGCAAGGGGGATCATGATCATTTGGGTCATTATGGCGTTGACAGTGGGGTTGGTCAGTTGTGACTGATTCAGTAAGGCCATTAAGAGAGAAACATTGAGGACAACATATATAGTTTTGAATCACTGGCTCCAATTGGAGATGTTCAAATATGGTACTCAGATCTTGAGGTATATGAATGCAGGAGCGGGGGGACCAGCTGAGCTTGAGATACTGGACTTGATCAGCAGGTTCAGGGCGGGGTTGAGTATGCGTGAAGCCCTGCGGGGTAAATTATACCTTAATGATAGAATGGCAGATATTATCATGCCTAGGTCTTGTGGGGGAAGGGTTTGACTGCCACTATATGGTTTCTGTGCAGTTGAATTGAGACCCGCTGGAGTTGTGAAAGTGCTTTGGGTCAAACGTGAATAATCAGCTGGGAAGATTTGATCCAATAGAATTTGTGGGCACCCAGATCCTGATGCAGAAGTAGGGATGTTTGGAAGAGATTTGGGTGCAATGGTTGATTTGAGCTTTTTAATGTGCTGTTTATATTGGAAAGGTGTGAAGGCAACTCCTTGCCTATCACCCTCAGGGGAAGAATGTGTTTGAGTTGAGCAGTGTTGACACATGCATATACGCATTGAGGAATATGGCCGCGTTGTCATTGTTGCAGGAATTGGGAGTACGGTTGGTTTGTGTATAAATATCTATGGTTGATGTGAAAGTGTTTAGGAGTGTTATTAATTGGAAATAAAATTCAGTGATTATTTATGAAGGGGGAGATGATTTGAGCCAGCTGAGGATTTTATCCCATTTGTAATGGAGCATGAGCTGCAGTGGATAAAGTTCAACATGTCTCATCTGGATGGCGGAATTGGTTAGGCGTTTAATTGGGTAAAATGCCATGCTGCTCAATGCTCATACATATTCTAGTTTATTTACACATTGTGATAGTGCGGGTTTGACCATTGAGGGGGCTCCATTAGTGAAGTGTTACCATTGAATTGAGGGGATTAACATTTAATCCATGTACGCTGGCACGCCATCGTACATGGTTTAAACCTTATTACAGACATAACTATATAACTCTATTACATAAGGGGTTGGAGTGCAGCTAAAGTCTTGGTATTTGGTTTGAGTACGGCGGGCTTTGAATCAGTTGGAATGTGATTGGGATTGTCTTGCCTTTCGTGAAAAGGTGATGTCTCTTTTGTGGGTAAATCCTTCATGAATATACCCCTTTACAGATGTACAATGTTGGGGAATTTCAATGCATATATTGGCAGTTTGGATAATTCACAAAATGTGACAATGGGGAGGCGGAAATGTTACCAAATATGATTACCTATGGATGATGGGTCCCCTTTCAGATCAAGGAAATATCACATTATATGCTGGTAGGCCGTGCAGGGTGGTTTCCGACAAAAGCGGAGGAGCTCAAGAGGAGGCAGGGAGGATTCTCCTCAAAAGAGTCTTATCCGACTTCCACACAACACTTAGTACCAACTATTCATAGAATTTCTCTATTCTAAATTTGAAAAGATTTCATCTCATATCACTCTATTTTATCATAATACTGAGGTGTTTTATCTAGTTAAAAGTATTACTGTACTTTTTCGGCCCTTATGTCATCTTTCAAGTCACATAAATCCCGTTCAGGTTCTGTTCATGACTCAAATAGTGAATCTAGCATAGAATATGTTCAAACACAGTCACCATTGAGTCCCAACATTCCTCTCACAACCCCTATCGCATCCTCAATGAATGTATCAGGTCTTAACATTGATGTGGGCAATCCAAAGGCTCCAACTTCAAGCACTTGGTCGATCCCAAATATTTCCGTCACTCCAATTCCCCCGAATCCCACTAATACACAAATTCATGTGTCTCAGGGGCCAGAAGGCACACCTCAAATCTCCTCACACGCTAATCCCCAATCAAAATTTCCACGTGAGTTCCTCCTTAATCCCGGTCGGAGTCCAGTCGCATCCCAGGATCCCTTTGGCCAAAGTAAACAGCCAACCCTCAATATTCCATCAGGATCGCAGGTTCATGTGGGTGATGAAAGGCGCGTGGATGGGGGGCGACGAAAAAGACCTTTGGAAAATGTAACTTGGAGCGGTCTGTCGGAGGGAAATCCAGTATTGACGCTTCATCAAAGTAAGTCATTTGAATTTTGGAGTAGAAACTTATTCATGATTTGATATGTTTGTTTCATGGGTTAGATATGGCACCTAAAGGCAAGTCAGTCCGATCTCAGGAGCCAATTGAAGATCGTGAGGATGACCAGTCTTCATTAATGTTTTAATGTGTTAACTGATGATTTGCATAGCAGGGGATGAACTTTATGCGTCTTCACCTCTGGTCCATAAAGAGAAAGTCAGTGGACGTCATCATCCATATGCCTCCAAACCAAGAACGGGTCATGCCAGTACATCAAGAGAAACAATGGTGGATGATGAGGATGAGAACATGTCTCCGACTCAAAGTGAAAGAAATGATGAACCAAGGAGGGACAATTTCACAGCGCATGAGCAAGGCACTCAATCAAATAGTGAGTTCACCCATCCTCAGCTGGGCCTCGCCCAGAGTATGCTTGAACAATCCGAGGTCAGACAGCAAAGGAACCAGGCCCGCAAAGCTCACAATGTGGCGAAACGTGCAAGCCAGAAGGAGCAACAAAAATGGCTGAAGGCAGAACTTCCAGAGAATGTCCATGGAATGAGATCAGCAGTACACGCACATTGCCTGTTCCTACTCAAAGTTAGGGATAAGGATTTTTCCTCACTACCAACACCACCCAGCACAGAAGAGCGTGAAATTGCAATTCAAGTGGCTGGTCATCTCGGTTATGTCCCCGAGGATGTGTTCAATGAGCCATCAACACAGGTTCAGTCTCAGGGTTTCCAAAGCTACTGCGAAAATGAGCTCCACAAGCTAGGACTAAAGCGATTCACTTGGGACTGGGAGAGCTCATGGCAACATCCGTTCAACGAGCTGATGTCTATGGTGTTTTACCGTACATTCCGTCTCGCACTTGTCAGCACTGAGTATCATCACTACTGTTGGAACAAGGATCATAACAACTATGGGGTCGTGGCGGCTTTAATGGAGCGATATTTCACTTATTTGAAAAGAGAATGGAAGTCTATTCAAAAGGATGCCGAGTATTTGGTAAAAAAGAAAGAGAATCAAAAGCTCGCAAAGATTCGTCAAAGAGTTAGTTACTGTATATCTTCTTCATTGTGGACCAAGTCTGATGATGATCTACTTGATTATGTGCAGACCTGTGAGCGCCGTCGTGAATGGTGTGATACGGCTAAATTTCCCATCCTAGCATCACAATTCAATGACCCTCAAGTATGCTCAGATACTGAGGAGGTACTGGAAAATGGCCGTCAAGTTTACCGCAAAGTGGGATTACGCTGGCACTCCCAGTTATTTAATGATTTGGTATTGAAAATGGATAGAGACATAGAGTTTTGTAATCGGATTAAAAAAAAGGGTAAAAAAACTATTGATAGATTGCCAGAATTACGATCGACAGATGATGGTGATATTCCGGAAGGCCTATCATTTCAGGTATTTGATCAAGATTGGCTCAAAGGCTGTAGTAAGATGCAGACTAGCGCCCTCAAGATACTTGACATGCCAGTTATTAGGCCTAATGGTGATGCTCTGCAATAACTTAGTAATTGGTCACGGTATAGCACTGTGACAAATTAAAATTTTGTGAATTATTTGTGCAGGTGTAATAAAATCTGATTATTATCTCTTAAGGATGCAACAACTTGCTAAATATGTTAGAATATAGACAATATGAATTGAAATGTATCACCGTCTCCCTTGCAATAATACTCTATTGCTCATTTTCATTGAGGAAATATTGAAGAAGTTCGATCCAGCTCATGGTGTTCATAATTGTGGACCTGTGCCAGAGTCAACAGGAGTTATCAACTTTGTCAATCACAAATTATATAATATCAGTAAGGCTCACGCAGTTAATGATTTTTTCTTTTCTTGGACCTATTGGTAATTGGAATATGGCATTCCCATAAGGAATGATTTCAGAATAGTAATACAATCAAGTGAAAGATGAGCTTGAAAGGTACCTTCCGCATGTTGACCTCAACTGAATGAGGAGTGATATAGTGGATGACCTGTACAGGTCGTTGTTGGCCAATACGATGTAGACAATCAACAGCCTGAGCCTCAATGGCTGGGTTCCAAT
Source organism: Austropuccinia psidii (assembly GCA_023105745.1). Classification (NCBI taxonomy): domain Eukaryota; kingdom Fungi; phylum Basidiomycota; class Pucciniomycetes; order Pucciniales; family Sphaerophragmiaceae; genus Austropuccinia; species Austropuccinia psidii. The sequence goes on from JALGQZ010000001.1 coordinate 30,246,651, forward strand.
TGGGCTCCTGGAAATGTGGATGTCAGGGTCCGAAAATCAGGGGAGAATTTTGGGGGGCCCCTCACCATTAAATAGACTACATTAGCACAAGTTATATTGAGGCCAGTTCCAGCCGCGGCAATGGATGCAATGAGTACTTCACATTCAGGATTATTGAAGAAATTCTCAAGCGCCTTGTCCTGCGCTCGTGGTGTAATTGTTCCATCAATTCGTGCTGAAAGGATAGAGTGATGGGCAAGAGCAATACCAATTCTACAATATAAAAAAGTCAGATGGAGTCAATTGGTAATGGATGCATATTAGAATTAACGCACAAATCTAGAAATTGGGTCCATTGGGTATAAACCACCGATTTCGTTGGACCACACCTTGTTTGTTTGTTCTTCATTAAGCTTTGTAGGAGGTGTGCAATTTTACTACTCATCATGCATGTTTCCACATCCACAATAGTTCGTGTGATTCTTGGGGAGTTATCCTGAGTGCTCCTGCCCTCGGGGTCTTCCAGCTCCGCCTCCGCAATTGTGTTAAGCATGATGTGATGGTTACAACATATTCGCAGCTTATTAATATTTCTGAAAAACTCTCCTGGTCCTTTGCTTTTGGATGATAGGAATTCTTTATATAATGTGGAATATTCTTGCTGCATGGTCGGGTTGAGTGGGAGCAGCTCATAATGATGGCTAATAGTGGGGAGAGATTCGAGATGTGTGGTTTTGGTGCGGCGCAAACTTAAATGCCGCAATGCCAAATGCAAAATATCATTGCAACCTTTTGAAAGACTACTCAGGATGAATGGTGACCAGTTATCTTGATCGGCGCTCTGGGGTTGAGTGATGAAGGATATTATGCCCAAAAGGTCATAAATGGTGTTGTGAATAGGTGTGCCCGTTAAACATATTCGACGGGATGAAAGGAGGCTATTAATGGCACGGTGAGTGGCAGTGTATTGAGAGCGAATATAGCTATAAGAGGGGGCAAGGGTTATTGGATATAAAAGGTAATTTGAATCATTTAAGCTCAGCCACTCACTGTGCTTCATCCAAGATTATACGATGCCAATTGATTTGAAAAATGAATGATGTAGAGGGATTGGTTTGCTTAAATTCTTGGGTGATAGTATTGTAAGAAGTGATGATGATATCATATTTTAAGATGTCGGCTTGGGATAATGAGTGACGAGTGGGACCATGGTAGATTTTGGCATGCAGTGCTCCAGCCTGAGCATGCTTGGATATTTCTGATTGCCAGTTGGTAATTAAGCGAGGGGGGCAGATGATCATGGTGGGCGTGGAGCGATGGGGGTTTGCAATCATCCGCTCCTTGGAGGTACCAATTAGAGCAATGGCCTGAATGGTTTTACCTAATCCCATATCATCCGCAAGCAGTCCTCCAAGAGGGGTATTGGTCGAAAGGGATTCAAATGAGCTAACAACCTTGTTTTTAATGATGTGCCTGGCATTAAAAGTGGATCCTGGGGGTGAGGTTGCCCAAAGGTTACGGGCTGATTGGCCATTGGGGATTTCTCGATCCCAGAGAAAAGCTAGTCCGGTCTTTTGATGAGGGAGGAGGGGGGTTTGAATAATGGCATGGGGCGGGGTCATCATGGGGAGGTCTGATCCACTGGGTAATTGTATCAGTTTTTGCTTGGAAATCAATGATGAAACAGCAGGATATGAAGCAGGCGTCGAGTTTGAAGCGGGAAATGTCGGAGTAAAGAGTTGACATTGACAATGAGTAGTACAGTCATATTCTTTGGGCATTTTAAGCTTGAAATCTTGTGTTCGAAAGCTTTCCATTATGAATAGAACGTTTGGATACCATGTGAAGAACATCAATGCTAGATTGGGTTTCTGAGATGAGGAGGGATCATTGGCATCAGTCATAAATACTCCCTCAACGAATAATATTTGAGTAGGATTGGATTGGCAATTTTCAATCCATGCCCCACCAGGACCACAGTGCATGAACGTTTTGGGTGCCCCAAGGAATGGTATCAACGTTTGGGAAAGGGTTCCCGGGAGAGAGCCAATAGCATGCTGGTGATTGGGGAGATATACGAATATGTTGTGTTGATTGTGCCATAGGATAATCCAAGAACCTAAGTGGGAATTCTCAGGCTTTAAGGTTATATCACTATTTATTTGAATACGAATATTAATCATCCCAATGCAAAGTGGTTGTGAAGGGGTTGACATGATGGCTATTTTGAATTATTTGGGGACAGTTGGGAATTATATGATCGGGAAGGGTTAGCTAAAGGGAATGAAGAGGAATAAGCGCAGGTGGGGAACTTATATGAGTGGCAGCAACAGGCCAAAAGGGGGATGGCCTGTGGTTACGTGCATGGTCTTGATGGAGGTGGGCCTCTTGGGCTCATAATTTTCATATCCGATTTGGGGCATATATCAAGGCAAGGTGGCCAAAATGTGGGTGCACCATTTGACTGCTGGATCTGCAGCGAGTTACGAAACCTTTGGTGGAACAAGGCTGACATTAGCACATCCGAAATTGGGTGGGTTGTAGCAGCTTATTGTGGAGGGCATATTAGAGGCATGCAGTCATGTTCGCTGGTGTGACAGCGAACAATGAGCGTATCCTCCCCAGGTTAATTGTTCACAGGGACCTACTGGGCAATGTTGGCAGTTTCAAAGGGCAATCTCACTGTGGGGATGTTTGTGTGTGGGCGGGTGAGATATGTTCGGTGGCATGCCACCAAACATGACTTTGGTTTGGCGTGAAGTTTTTTGCTGACTGATGCATACTGGGCTTTCAGGGGGGAAAGTCTGGGATGATCAAAGGGGGCGCCAGCCGTGAGCCGTGATCCACATATACATTCACCCCTATGGCGTTTGAGGCGAGTACTAATCCACCGAGATTGGCATTGGCCTCTTTGCCTCACGCGCGTACAGAACTCCGGAGAAAGAGGCCACACGCCCGAGGAATTTTTTGGCTGCAAGCCAGGTGCCACAACTTGCGCGGGGCGTGTGAGAACGTGAAGAAAATGACCCGCGGTGGGAGATACCCACGCGAACATGACCAGCCTCAGCAATCATAGGCTGGGATTGTTATTCTAATGTGGATGAGGCTGAAGCGAATCCACGCTGATTGGCCTCAGGTTTCCACGCGCAAGCGGGTGAGCGTCTGCAGTCAAGCTGACAACCCGACCAAGAAAATAGGCAGCTGGAAGACTGGCAGTAAAATGTCTTCCAGGCGTGTGAAAGTTGCCTGTGTATGACCCATCGGGGGTGTGTATGAAAGCGTGTGGCTGCCCGACAATGAACAAGCGGGCCAGTCATTGTTTGCCCCAACAATGGCACCGGAGTGAATCAACTCTTTGTGTTAGACCCAAATATTAAGTCATCCCATTAAGACCCACTTACATTAATTTGGATTACATGCGCATCTGTGCCGTAGTTAGGCAGAGCTGTCCAACAAGGTGCATCAAAGGGATGCAGGTGAGAGATATGACTCGATGGCTTGACGTTATTGCATGTTACATTGTTGAACAGCTTTTTGCTCTGCCCCGCAGTACATTTACAAAGGTGTACTGCGTACTACAGTGTCGACTGTACTGTACAGATCAGGAAGGTGTAATACTACTTGAGCCTGCATCCATCTAGCAAATGTGCATGCACCTTCCGATCGTTTGCATTTACGTAGCTCATGTGCCACATGCTCAGCATTGCGTTTCACCCGATTTGCACACGCAAGCTGAGCATGTCATGGTCAAAAGCACCGTGAGAAAGTGCTCAGTAAAGCCATGGAATGAACTTTTTTGCAATAGTTCATTGGAAGGCTCAGTTTGGAGCACTTCACCAAAGCGTGTGAAATGCTGCACCTGGCTGAAATGTCATCCGATGCTGTGCCAAATGCTCAGAGTGCGCGCATACAAAAACGACTGAGCAATGGCTCAGCATGGTGTATTTGATATTGTCATATCTATAGTTCAATCACTGTGCAATTCCAATGTTCAGCCACTGAGCATTTCAATTATGGCCCGAAAGCAAACCTGAGCAATGGGTCGAGGCAAGCTCACGCTGTATTCACTTGTCTTGCAGCCCCCCCCTTTGTTCACATACTATTACCAGGCCATATGGCCGGTAATCTCGCCGCGGTCACTTGTGACCAAATGCACCGGGTGCTTTTCTGCATGGGTCACTTGTGGATTGCACCCACAATGCACATTCAACATGGGCCTCACGACCACCCTCCTGGGTGATCGGGTGGCTATTTAAGGAAACAAAGGGGATTTGACTCAGCTTGACAATTCAATAAATTGCAATACTCAGCGGTGCATTTGATATTGTTATATCAATTGTTCAATTACTGTGCAATTAAAATGTTCAGCCACTGAGCATTTCAATTATGACCCAAAAGCAAACCTGAGCAATGGGTCGAGGCAAGCTCACGCTGTATTCACTTGTCTTACAGCCCCCCCCTTTGTTCAAAGACTATCACCAGGCCATAAGGCCGGTGATCTTGCCGCGGTCACTTGTGCATTGCACCCACAATGCACAATCAATAAGGGCCTCACGACCACCCTCCTGGGTGATCGGGTGGCAATTTAAGGAAACAAAGGGGATTTGACTCAGCATGACAATTCAATAAATTGCAATACTCAGCTTGACAATTCAATAAATTGAAATACTCAGCCAGACCCCCATTGTTCTTCTGCCTCACGCGAGCATTTCACTTCTCAGTTGCAGCATTCGCTGAGACTCAGCTTCAATTTTGCCCACACGCCTTGAAGCTGAGACTTTTGCGGGTGCTGCAACTGCTGAGATCGTCTCAGCTTCACCTTGGTATAAAAGACCATCTTCACACGACACGCACTTCACTTTCTTTCTCACCCGCTCCACTTCGCTCAACCTCACCCGCGTTTGTCCTTCTTGTGCGTATTCCCCCTCGTCTTCCTGCCTTTCCAGTCTTTTCTTTCGCACTTGACTAACCCCACTCCCCTTCCTGCTCGCTTTTTGTTTTTCCTGCTAATACTTTCAGAACCCCACTTCTATCTACTTTGTACGTTTTCTCCAATTAAACTTTCGTCAACATTATGTACCGATATTAATATTTTTCTTTCTTCACGACTTCCTTCCAGACTTTTAAAAACTTCCGACTAGAGCGTTTTTATATTGATTCCGTTTTAAATTTATATAAATCATCGTATGTCTTCCTTTTCTTTCTTGATTGCTTACTTTCTATTCAGTTACTAACCTGTTTTGTTTTGTTTTTAGATGTCGTGCACGTTATGCACCAAGCGGGGTATCCCCTGCATTCGCTCCTCGACGACGAACGACGCTTGTGATGCTTGCCGACAAGCACACAAGAAATGTTCGTTCGTTGTCCGCCCCTTCCGACCACGAGGCCAGACGAGTTCTCGCCCAAGACGCCCTCGCGAGGACTCCTTTGTGGTCGACGATGATGAAACCATTTCCGAGCGTGAATGGACGCCGGGCCCCCAAACAGGCCAACGGGAACGATTCCGGACGATTAGCCCTGTCCCCTCCAGTATCGATTTGTCCACTCCCCCTCCTAGGCCACCATCCGATGGTCACTTCACTCCTCGACCGGAGCGAAGTGATTATCCGGCCGATGAAGGATGGCGATGGCGAGAGGACATTCGAGCTTGGGCTGATCGTCACCATGTCTTGTCACCGATGGGATTCAAACGCCAAAGTAAGTTTTCTTTCTCCTCCTTATCTCATTTCTCTTCACGCAATAATACTGACTTTTTTCCATTACTCATAGAACCAAACCCCCCGAATCCCCCACGACACGACTCTCCCGTTCCCAGTTTGCCTCGCGAGCAAACCCCCCGGCAACCCACTCCAGGCCCGAGTGGCACCCGATGGTCTGAGGAATTATTCCGTGGTAAGCAGCCAAAGTTTCATTTCATTTTCACTTTCACTTTCGAGTCGAGTGAACTTACTCTTACTCCTTTTTTAGAACCCTCCCGAACCGAAGAGCCACCTATTCCTGGCCCGAGTCCATCGTCCCAACCACCTGAGGACGATACGACTCGTGAGCCAGAACCTGAGGTGGCTCCTACGCAATCCACGGAGGAACCTTATGGTAAGTCACCCCTTCTTTCTCTTCGATCCATATTCACCTTTCCTCATTTTTTCTTCGACCGTCTCCAGATCGTCCCGCCACTCCTCGCTCGATCATCATCATCGACGATACGCCCGTGGGATCACCCCATCCCCCTCCCCCTCCCCTTCCACTCCAACCCCGGTTCCCTCCCCAGAGATCCCTTCCAGTGCCCCCGAGAACCCCAACGCCTCCTCCCCCCCGGTGCCAAGCTCGTCTCATTCTCACGATGACGCTCGCCAGGAATTCACCAACCTGCGACCGACCCTAATGATTCCTTGAGCCATCGTCCACGATTCGATCAACCGAATCTTGTTGGAGCATCGTCGCTGTCACAGCCACGTATTTTGACCCTCCTCCTTGATGGCGGCGGCAATCCAACCTGGAGCCAAGTTGGGGCCAATTGGCCATGTCATATCATTTATGGCCAATTGACCCCTTTTGGGTGTTCCATGGCTCTTATGCCATAACCCACTCCATTGGCCACTTATGGCCTCAGGCCATATCCTGCGTCATTGGCCCTCTTGGCCAATTTCCACCTCACCAACCCCCAGGCCTCCATCACTGTTTTTGGGCCTGGGGGGTCCCTTTGTCTTCCAGGGGCTTCCAGGCCCCATGGCCACCTTCCTTGGTTTCCTGGCCACCCCTTTCATTATGGGGGTTTTGGCCTAAATGGCCTTTTTGGGCCATTTAGGCCCCCCACGGCTTCTACGGTCCGCGGGCCGTAATACGCGGTCCGCGGTCCGCGGTCCGTAGGCGGGTTAGGCCCCTTTTGGCCTAATCCAATGAGGCCAAAAGGGGCCAAAGGGGGCAGCCACCTAGCCCCCAAGGCCAGGTGGGTCCCAAACCACAATTGGGCCCACCTGAGCCATTTTTGGCCACCAATCCCTTGGACCCAAATTGGACCAAAAACCACCTTGGATCCATTTTTGGCCATAAATCCCGTAGGACCCATTTTTGGCCCTGGACCACCATAGACCAACTTCACCGTCATGGCCTCTGGCAACCACCAGAGGCCACCAAATCATCTCAACAAGCTTTTCCCTCAACTTAAGGGGAATTCTTTCCTTTCCTTCATGCACTCCGTACTCAAGATTGCAGGTGTGGTGCATATATGGTATTATATACCATTATGCACCATTTTTTCTCAGCAATCCAATGGTGACGTTTTCAGGACCCAATTCCACCTTTCCATTTCAAGGTCCCTAATTCCAACGCCCATTTTCAAAGGAGGACTTTCCAGCTTATCAGTCTGGCAATCCATGGCGGTAATTCAGAAGATCATTCAAGGATCCCAACCACCTGTATCTGCAGGAGTTGGGTTGGTACAATTCATTCAGGATTATTCTAAGTTCAATTCGCAAGAGGTATTACATAATTCAATCAGTTGTCAAGACATCAAGTATTCAATACTCCTTGGACAACCCAATTCATCCGTACAGGCCTTATTCAATCAACCTGTATGGCCTTGGCCCAATTGGGCCATTTCTTATTCCACTGTGTGAATTCCATCACACAGTTCAAATTTCAAGATGGCCAGAACTGTATTTCCCGATTCGGACAATACAGTCATTGATCCACCTTCCAGGATCAACCTTCCAGCTTTTCACATATACTGGCCACCTTTCAGCACCTGGGGGACTTTTTCCCCAGTTAATTAATATAGTGGATTTATTTTTATCCTTATTTTCTTTTACATTATTAAAGTTAATACTGATAATCTTAAGTCAGTCATTCAGCACCCTTTTCTTTTATTTCCTCGCCTGTCCAGTGGATATTGGTGGTCATATCCTTATACTAATTCCATTTCCTTTTCTGGCAGGTTGAAACAGTGAATTAAGGATTCACTTGGTTGGCTTCTTGGCTTTGGCTTCTTTATTATCTTTGGTCATTGGCTTCATCTTTTTCTTATCTCATCTTTTGGCATACTTGTTTTCCCCTTTATTCTTTCTTAAAGAAATTCATTCTTATTATTCTTTTATCTTTGGAGCCCTCCAAGTGAGTTCTTGATTCCTGAGTGCCAGGCCCTCTTATTCCAAGAGCCCCTGTGACATTATATTAATTAACTCATAATTCTTCTTCATTCATTCATTCTTTTATTCTTATATTTTAAATTCATTCATTCATTTCATCAAAATTATGATTCTTTGACGTTTTATGATCTTATGATTCTTTGTCACCTCTCAATTTTCTCTCATTCATTCTTCATTCTGAAAATTGAAAGCTGACCCATTTTTTATTTTTTCTGTTATCTTTTCAATCTCATTCTCAATCTTAACCAATCTATTTTTATCCATAATCCAAGCATTTTTATCTTTGGTTCTCAAGTTATTCATCAGGTTATTCAGACACGTTCTTCATATCAGGATTCACTTTGATTTATTCCTCAAGAATTTTTGATTTTTTGGAAGAATTCACTTGAAAATTGATTTGATTGACTAATTTGACATAATTGAAATTGACCTCAAGATAATTGATTGACCTGAAGACTTTATTGATTTTGCTGATTATTCACATCAAGATTTTGACATAAATTGATTTTGACTCAAGAATTCATTTTGATTGATTGATTTTTCTGCAAGATTTCGATTTGATTTGATTTTGATTGTTTGATTGATTGTTTTTATTGACTTCAAGATTCCCATTGATATTGATTTTTACTTCAAGACTCATTTGATTGTGATTGATTGACGTATTTGAAGAATTTTGATTCATTGATTATCCAATTTCCTCAGGATTTGATTGTTGCTTTTGTACTTCAAGAAAATTTTGATTTTATTTCATTTATTTTGGTTGATTATCCCTGAAATCATGCCAGTTCAACATTCACCTCCAGCAAGACAGACCAGATCTCAGGCCAGAACTCAAGCTGTTCTGACTCCAACTCCAAGGGCTCCTCTTGACGGTACCCCAGCAGTTTCTCAACTGAGGGCCAGATTGGACAGAGGACCCATTATGGAAGGAGCAGCACCATCCAGGAAGGAAGGAAGAGGGCCAAGAAGGTCAATGTCTTTATCAGGAGTGGTTGGCGGATTCCCAGGTTTTTCAAGAACCAGTCCCAAGGTTCAAGGTGAAGATGGTGAAGAGGAGGAGGAGAATTCTGTGGAAGAGGAAGAGTCGAATGGCACTGAGGCTGCTCCTGCCCCTGTGGGAGCATCTGAGGGCACCAGAGGACCAACTCTAGCCCAGTCTGATCAGCCTGCCTCTCATCAGTCTGAACCGTCTTTATTGGCCATTATGCAACAAATGACTCAGATTATGGCCAATCTGCAAGCAGCTTCTTCTTCTGAATCATCAAGACCACCAGCCTTCAAGACTCCCTCTATGAAGGCTCCAGAATGCTTTGATGGGACTCAGCCCTTCAAAGTCAGAAGCTTTATTCAGTCTTGCCAACTCATCTTTCATAATGACCCGGCAAACTTCTCTCAAGACAGAAAGAAGGTTCTTTATGCCACTTCATTCTTAGTTGGCAGGGCTGCAAAATGGATTGAGCCTTATCTTTCCAATCTCAATAATCAAGACTCAAATTATCTCCTCAATTCCTGGCCATTATTCGAATCCCAATTGTTCACTTTATTTGGAGACCCAAATGAAGTAAGAAAAGCAGAAGCTGAATTGGATGGCCTTAGGATGAAAGAAGGTGGGCATGTTGCTTTGTATATTGCCGATTTCAGGAGTTTGGTTTCAAGAATTGGGGATTGGGGTGAAAGGGCTCTTATTCATCATTTCAGGAAGGGTTTGGCCTCCAGGATTCTGGATCAATTGGCCTCCCATCCTTCAAACATTGATTCTCTTCAAGACTTAATGGACGTCAGCCTGGAACTTGATACCAGGTACCATGAGAGGCAGAAGGAAAAGAATCATCATCAAGAGAAGAAGCCTGAAGCCTCAAAGTCTCACTCTTCTCATCATCAAGTTTCTTCAAGTTCAAGACCAAAGAAGAAATTTCATTCTCAAAAGCGGGACAAGCCCCATTCTTCATTGTTGAATAAGGACTTCAAGTTGAAAGGTTCTGAAAAGGAAAGAAGAATCAAGGAGGGGTTGTGTACCTATTGTGGTGGGAAGCATAGTCTTGAGTCCTGTGTCAAAAGGCCTCAAAACAAGCTTACCCAACCGTCAGGCAGCTTTCCCAGCCAGGGAAAAGCCTGAGTGAAGACCATGTTGTGTTCAATGGTCTTCACAGTTTTCCTTCCAGAGCACAATTGTGCATTCTGAATACTGGTGTCAAGAATTCTCTTAAATTTTTTGTTTTCTCTTCTCTTTCTGATGTTTTTTACAGTATTCTCATTGATTCTGGTGCTACACACTCATTCATTGCAAAGCAGTTTGTTCACAAGTACTCATTGACTACGTCAGAACTTCCAGAGAAGATTCCTCTTATCATTTTGGACTCCTCTGAGTCCCCTTCCTTATTTGTGACTCACCATACTAAATATATGGTTGAGCTCCCTTCCTTCCCAAGCTTTGAATGGGACTTTTTAGTCATTGATACTCCCAAGGGAGAAGACCTCATATTGGGCTTTGACTTTCTCAATCATTTTAATCCTTCTATTGATTGGAGGCAAGGGCTGATCACCTTTAATACTGATCAAAAGGACTATTCTGATCCTTCCAATTCCTTCCGTAATGACTCTTCCTCTGCCAAATCATGTGCAGCTCTGGTTGGTGATTCTAGAACACCATCAGTTCCATCTTCTGTCCATATTCCTTCCCTTAATTCCCATCTGTCATTACCATCATCTGGAGATGAAGTCTTCAAAGAGATTCAAGATGTTGGGGAAGATAATTCTGTATCTTCACTTCATCTCTTCTTTGGGAATATGGACCTTCCTCCTTCATCTTATCATGACTCCCTGGAGGAGTTGTGGGATGAAGAGGAAGAGCCAGAAGAAGTAGAAACCGTGATGAAGGTTGTTCCCTCTGTTTATCACCAATACTTGGATGTATTCTCCAAGGTGAAAGCAGAGAAACTTCCTCCTCACCGTGCCTGTGATCATCATATCGAACTGGAGGGGTCTCTACCTCCAGTTGGGGTGATCTACTCTTTATCCAAACAAGAGTCGGATACACTCAGGGCCTACATTTCAGAGAATGTAGAGAAAGGTTTCATCCGGCCAAGCTCCTCCTCAACAGGAGCACCTGTCCTCTTTGTTAAAAAGAAAGATGGTGGCCTCCGTTTGTGTGTTGATTACCGCAAACTCAATGCTGTCACTAGGAAGAACAAATATCCTGTTCCTCCTATGAACCAGCTTCTTAATGTCTTTAATGGTTCTTCTATCTTCTCCAAGATTGATTTGCGTGGTGCATATAACCTGCTCAGAATCAAGGAGGGTGATGAACATTTGACATGCTTCAGAACTAAATATGGCAGTTTTGAGTACTTGGTTATGCCATTTGGGCTCACCAATGCTCCTGCCTCTTTTCAGAATCTTGTCAATGATATATTCCAAGATCTTCTTGATGTTTTTGTTGTGGTTTATTTGGATGACATTATGGTCTTTTCCAAATCTGAGGAAGAACATGTCACCCATGTGTCCACTGTTCTTTCCAGTTTCAGAGCCAATAACCTTTTCGCCAAGGCTTCTAAATGCCTTTTTCATGTCTCTAGTGTAGAATACCTTGGTTATGTTGTTTCTTCTGAAGGCCTCAAGATGGACCAAGCAAAAGTCCAGCAGATCCTTAATTGGCCTCCTCCAAGAAGCCTCAAGGCTCTTCAATCCTTCCTTGGCTTTGCCAACTTCTACCGCCGTTTCATCAAGAATTATTCAAAGAAAATCAGTTCACTCACCAGTTTCCTCAAGAAAGATTCCTGTTTCCCCCTCAATGAGGAAGCTCTTAGCCAGTTTCATCAACTCAAAGAGGCCTTCACTACCGCTCCAATCCTTTCCCACTTCAATCCTTCTCTACCGACCATTGTAGAGACCGATGCATCCGATTATGCTTTGGGTGCTGTACTGAGTCAGGTCTCTGACTCAGGAAAACATCCCATTGCCTTTGACAGCCGCAAGCTTATTCCAGCAGAACTCAACTATGAAATTCATGACAAGGAACTCCTTGGTATAGTCTGGGCTCTCAAGCGCTGGAGGGCTTTTCTTCTTTCTCTGTCCTCTCCTTTTGAAGTTCTCACCGATCATTCTTCTCTTCAGTACTTTATGTCATCAAAGATCCTTACTCGCCGTCAAGCCCGTTGGGCCGAATTCTTATCTGAATTTCATTTTTCAATCACTTACCGCCCTGGCCGCCTAGCAACTCTTCCAGATGCCTTATCACATCGGGACGACGTCTATCCGGAGAGGGGGGAGGATTTCATCAGCAAGAATCCAATGAATTTTCAACAACTCATTAAGCAAGATGAAGTTCAACCCTCAAAGTTTTTTGCAGTCAAGGTGGATTCTTTTTCAAATTTGATTGATTCAATTCAGAAGAAATTATGGCAAGATCCTCAGTACAGAAGTATCCTTGAAGATTTGGGTAAAGGTAAATCTGTCCAAGATTATTCTCTTGATTCCTCCTCCCAACTTCTTCTCTTCAAAGATCGGGTGGTAGTCCCAAATGACTCCACAATTCAACTCAGCATTCTTCAAAAGCGTCATGACTCTCCTCTAGCTGGACACCCTGGCCAAGAGAAGACTCTCAAACTTGTCAAGCGGGATTTCCACTGGTCCGGCATGACTCAATTCATTAAGGATTATGTATCATCCTGTCAACAGTGTTCAAGAAACAAGAATATCCACCATAAGAAGTTTGGACTCCTCAAACCTCTTCCAATTCCAAATGGTCCTTGGATTTGTCTCTCAATGGATTTCATCACTCAACTGCCCCTGTCCAATTCTTTTGACTCAATTCTTGTCATAGTGGACAGATTCTCAAAAATGGCGGTTTTTATTCCAACAATGTCTTCAATAACTTCTTTGGATTTGGCCCATTTATTCATCAAGAATATCTTCTCAAAGCATGGCTTTCCATCAAGCATTGTCAGTGATAGAGGTTCACTCTTTGTTTCTTCCTTCTGGACCAATCTTTGTCAGCAGCTCAAGATTTCAAGAGACTTGTCAACTGCTTATCACCCAGAAACTGATGGACAGACAGAGAGGGTAAATCAGATACTAGAACAGTATCTTCGGATGTATGTCAGTTATCATCAAGATGATTGGAACACCTGGCTCCCTCTGGCTGAATTTGCCTACAATAATTCTGATCACTCTTCAACCAAGCAATCACCGTTTTTCACCGTTTATGGAAGAGATCCACAATTTGATTCAGTTCACATCACTCAAGATACTCCTGCTGGAAAGTTATCAACAAAAATCCAATCAGTACAGCAAGATGTCAAGAGAGAACTTGAAATTGCCATAAACCGGTTTAAGAGGTATGCAGATAAAAGTAGAGCAAGTCCACCTGTTTTCAATCCTGGTGACATGGTATGGCTTTCTTCCAAGAATATCAAATCAACTAGACCCACCAAGAAACTGTCTGAAAGATGGTTGGGTCCCTTTCCAATCCTGAAGAAAGTCAGTACTCATGCTTACCACCTCAAGCTTCCATCTCAATGGAAATCCATCCACCCAGTCTTCCATATCTCACTCTTGGAACCAGTCAAGACATCAACGATCCCAAATCGGCATCAAGAGCCTCCTCCTCCAATCATTATTGGAGAAGAAGAGGAATGAGAAGTCTCTCAAGTACTGGATTCAAAGCTCAAGAGAAGAAAATTATGGTATCTGGTGGAATGGAAAGGTTTCAGTCATGATTCAGAAAGATCCACATGGGAACCAGCTGAAAACCTCAAGAATTGTCCTGAACTTGTCAAAGATTTTCATTCGTTATATCCTGACAAGCCAGGACCCAATTCTTCAATGGCTTGAATTTTTATGGTGCTTGGTGGGGAGAGGAATTACCAAAAGTAAGTCCCACTCCTGGTATGCACCTTTAGGGGTATTCTACTCTTCTTTGTTGTAAGCATCACCTTGGCCACTCTGTGAGCACTTTTCAATTTGGACACAGACCTTTTGGCCCGGCTTTCAACATCCGAATTCCAAATTTATGGCCATCTACACTTGGGCAAATGGACCATTCCTATTTCATTCTCCTTCCCAAGACTTTATTCTTTCAACACATTCATTTATCAAGAGCTTCCTTATTTATGGCACTGGCGGGAGTGGCAACTACTAAAAGTCCTTGGCCACTTTCAAAATCAATTGTCGTAACCCGTGATGAAGATTGGATTCCTCCTCAAATTTCATTTTCTTTATTTTTTTTTTTTTTTTTTTCTGTTTCTCTCTTTATATCTGTTTCCTTTTCTCTTTTACTCTTTATATTCTTTTAAAATTTCTTTTCTTATAACTCTTTAACGCCAAAATCGTTACGTCAAATCATGTCTTCAACTTTGTCAAAGCCAAATGTCAAGAGAAGACCAAGTCAACCTCAATTCATATGCCAACAAGCTTATCAGTTCAATTTCTCTTTTCAAGATTCAATGCCTCTGGAATCCTTACGTCAAATCCGTCTCATTAGCCTCAACAGGCCTCTACCTTATCTTGGTGCTCAGGAGCTCACCATTCAAGGTAGGGGGGTACTGTCACAGCCACGTATTTTGACCCTCCTCCTTGATGGCGGCGGCAATCCAACCTGGAGCCAAGTTGGGGCCAATTGGCCATGTCATATCATTTATGGCCAATTGACCCCTTTTGGGTGTTCCATGGCTCTTATGCCATAACCCACTCCATTGGCCACTTATGGCCTCCATCATCCTTTATGGCCTCAGGCCATATCCTGCGTCATTGGCCCTCTTGGCCAATTTCCACCTCACCAACCCCCAGGCCTCCATCACTGTTTTTGGGCCTGGGGGGTCCCTTTGTCTTCCAGGGGCTTCCAGGCCCCATGGCCACCTTCCTTGGTTTCCTGGCCACCCCTTTCATTATGGGGGTTTTGGCCTAAATGGCCTTTTTGGGCCATTTAGGCCCCCCACGGCTTCTACGGTCCGCGGTCCGCGGTCCGTAGGCGGGTTAGGCCCCTTTTGGCCTAATCCAATGAGGCCAAAAGGGGCCAAAGGGGGCAGCCACCTAGCCCCCAAGGCCAGGTGGGTCCCAAACCACAATTGGGCCCACCTGAGCCATTTTTGGCCACCAATCCCTTGGACCCAAATTGGACCAAAAACCACCTTGGATCCATTTTTGGCCATAAATCCCGTAGGACCCATTTTTGGCCCTGGACCACCATAGACCAACTTCACCGTCATGGCCTCTGGCAACCACCAGAGGCCACCAAATCATCTCAACAAGCTTTTCCCTCAACTTAAGGGGAATTCTTTCCTTTCCTTCATGCACTCCGTACTCAAGATTGCAGGTGTGGTGCATATATGGTATTATATACCATTATGCACCATTTTTTCTCAGCAATCCAATGGTGACGTTTTCAGGACCCAATTCCACCTTTCCATTTCAAGGTCCCTAATTCCAACGCCCATTTTCAAAGGAGGACTTTCCAGCTTATCAGTCTGGCAATCCATGGCGGTAATTCAGAAGATCATTCAAGGATCCCAACCACCTGTATCTGCAGGAGTTGGGTTGGTACAATTCATTCAGGATTATTCTAAGTTCAATTCGCAAGAGGTATTACATAATTCAATCAGTTGTCAAGACATCAAGTATTCAATACTCCTTGGACAACCCAATTCATCCGTACAGGCCTTATTCAATCAACCTGTATGGCCTTGGCCCAATTGGGCCATTTCTTATTCCACTGTGTGAATTCCATCACACAGTTCAAATTTCAAGATGGCCAGAACTGTATTTCCCGATTCGGACAATACAGTCATTGATCCACCTTCCAGGATCAACCTTCCAGCTTTTCACATATACTGGCCACCTTTCAGCACCTGGGGGACTTTTTCCCCAGTTAATTAATATAGTGGATTTATTTTTATCCTTATTTTCTTTTACATTATTAAAGTTAATACTGATAATCTTAAGTCAGTCATTCAGCACCCTTTTCTTTTATTTCCTCGCCTGTCCAGTGGATATTGGTGGTCATATCCTTATACTAATTCCATTTCCTTTTCTGGCAGGTTGAAACAGTGAATTAAGGATTCACTTGGTTGGCTTCTTGGCTTTGGCTTCTTTATTATCTTTGGTCATTGGCTTCATCTTTTTCTTATCTCATCTTTTGGCATACTTGTTTTCCCCTTTATTCTTTCTTAAAGAAATTCATTCTTATTATTCTTTTATCTTTGGAGCCCTCCAAGTGAGTTCTTGATTCCTGAGTGCCAGGCCCTCTTATTCCAAGAGCCCCTGTGACAGTCGCTTGCTCCACATGATTCCTTTTGTGGATGCAACTCATCGAAATGAGATGCACCGGGAATTCCGGGAGGAACTAAACTCCCTCCTTGCCCAGGCACTGGAGGCTTATCCAAAGGAGGACATAACCGGGATGGTCTCCAAATTCCTCGAAAAATAAAAATTTAAAAAAAATGTCATTATTTCCTCTTTTTATTTTTTGTAATACTTTCTTTTGAATAAAATATTTGTCTTAAATTATTGTTATGTTCAAATTCTATTACATTCTTTGTTCACGTAAAAATTACTTATTTCCTCCTTAGAGAAAAACCCTGATTGCGTGAGAATTATTTTTGTAAGTGCCCCACCAAGAGTTTGAGTGAGTATTTGTTTTCGTGAACCTCTTTTTCTCAAAATGCGCCAATAGTTGCCGTTATCCTCTCCTATATTTTCTTCTCCCATGGTTTAGAGCCATACCCATTCTTAACTGTAAAAAAGCGGGAGGTTCCCGTATGTGAGCAATCGAGTCCAGATTTGTGAAACATGGCCTTTCCTATGGTCACACGCTATTAGTCTTACTCATGTATTGAATTGTTTAAATTGGCTAGAACCTTCACAAGCGTAAGGATTGGCGTGTGACTTGTCGGGAGGCTGCACAGGCGTAAGGATTGGCGTGTGAATTGTTGGGAGCCTGCACAGGCATAAGGATTGGCGTGTGAATTGTTGGGAGCCCGCACAGGCATAAGGATTGGCGTGTGAATTGTTGGGAGCCTGCACAGGCGTAAGAATTTGTCAGCATTGTTGGCAACCCTCCCATGCGTAAGGATTGGCGTGTGAATCGTCGGAAGCCTGTACAGGCGTAAGGAATTTTAGCACTTTTGGGACCCTCCCCAAGCATAAGGATGGGCGTGTGAATTTTTGGGAGCCTGCACAGGCGTAAGAATTGGCATGTGAATTCTTGGGATCCTGCACAGGCTAAAGAAAATTTCAGCATTGTGGGGAAGCTTCACAAGCGTAAGAATTGGCGTGTGAATCGTCGAAAGCCTGTAAAGGCGTAAGGATTGGCGTGTAAATTTTCGGGAGCCTGCACAGGCCCAAGGATTGGCGTGTGTAGCGTTGGCACCCCGCATAGGCGTAAGGAACTTTCAGAATTGTCAGAACCTGCACAAGCATGAGGATTCGCGTGTGAAGCATTGGCATCCTGGACAATAGCAACAAACCAGGACAGATGTACGATGGCATGCCACCGTACATAATCCACTTCACCCCTTTTTCATGTGAGACACCCCATCTCCCGCACTCGAATCCATCCAATCCTGGTGTATATTGTCCTCTGCCTTACCTCACCATTACTTACCCAACCCACTTGCAAATCTCCTCATTCTTTGAATCGGCATGAGATTGTATTACCATCCCTGATTTGATAGCCCGCTCTCTCGCCAATCTCATAATAGCCATTGCTTTTTTGCCGCATTGTTTTTGCTAACCTGCTTGAGCATTGTGCGGACATACCCACTAGTGTCGTGCTTTCATTGTCCTGTGCTGGATCAGTATAATGAACAAATGTACTACTGGCCCACACTACCTGAATGAGCCCATGACATG
The DNA here is from genome assembly GCA_023105745.1 of Austropuccinia psidii. NCBI lineage: Eukaryota > Fungi > Basidiomycota > Pucciniomycetes > Pucciniales > Sphaerophragmiaceae > Austropuccinia > Austropuccinia psidii. The sequence continues at coordinate 30,264,620 of JALGQZ010000001.1, forward strand.
CAGATAGATCAATCCAAAAATGCTCATTTGGGAAAATCAATTTTCCCCCTGTACACCGCTTTGACGCATCTCTTTGAATTTGGCCGGTCCGCTTATCAGCTTGAAACCACCATCCCGAAGCATACAGCGATGCATCCTTATCAACATGAGGTGCGTTTTTGAATCCATTCATGGTGAAAGTGAGTGCGGAAGCGAACTCGAATGCACCCTGATTTGCCGGAATATCGCCTTCATAGTTGACTTGATCAAAAGACGGAACCCCCAATGAGTTGTAGCAATTTTGAATCTTCTGAAATAAATTATCCCCAACATATCGTAAGGATTGACCTAGAATGCGACCCACCGAGCTAAGATTGGCACCTCGGTCCCGCCATTCATCTTTTGCATTTTCAATTTTGCCAGCACTACCATACAGACCAAATTGTTTATTCTTCGTGGTGCATTTGCGCCACCCAATCGCGAACATAAATCCCTCCAGTAATGCTCCATTTGTTGCAATAGGGTCAGTGAACCTCTTTTCGCGAAATAAGAATTGTGATAATTCATCCCATTGATTGACCTCGACTTCACTCATTGTTGTGAATGGTCGGAATTCAACAAGGGAAATGAGTAATCCGGTTGAAGAGAAAATTGCCACACGGCCAAAGTGAATGCGTTTGATCTGATTGACATCCACCACCCTCCGAATTTCACTTGGGGTGATATTTGCTGATACTGGCATTGATATTTGTGCTGTTGGGCGAGAGGAGGAAAAAAACCTATTCATTCGGGTCGTTTTGCGCTCATTTGTCTTTTGGGATCTGCTACTATTCCCGAGTGGTTGCGGGATCACTATGTGTTGAAGCACACAAGATATCAGATACTGCCAAGGAGCTTTCTTTGGCACACATCCTTTGACTTCCCTGTTGGAGCCCACATGACATTGGCACAATCTGAACCGACTAAAGCCCATGTTCTTCAGTGGGGCCCAATGAGGGTGCCACATAAATGTGGAAGCATATATATATATCTATATATATACACTGAGATTAAGCGAGTAACTCACACTTTCCTTCCTCAGCCCGACGCTTTCTCGCAAGTTCCCTTTTACGCTCTTTTCCTTTTTTCGTGAATGGCATGCTTTCAGCAGAAAATGAAATGAAACCGAATGATTACTGATTTCTTAATATCACCTAAATTGGATTGCGATGGATGAATCTTTTTTAATTGCGGCTAAAAAGAAAGCTCACGCCTGACCTTGGCAAATTCACGATCTCAAATACCTGAACCTGAAAATTGCAGTGGATAGTGCATTATTCAATTTTACACATTGATGTTCCCATGCAATCACTTTCCAATCCAGCAATTTGGAATATTGCAAGCACACGCAAATGCAATATGCATCCTGCTGCGGATCCCTAGTTATCCCACTCCTCTTGAAAGACACAGGAACCTTTTGCCTATTATGGGCTGGCGTGAAGTGATACACGCGACCTCCCGCAATGCCCCCGCGTGTGCTACTCGCGGGCACAACGCCTGACTCAGCTTGCGTCTTGTCGGAGTCTTCGCAATGATGTACGGAGGCATGCCGCCGTACAATTACTATTGGTACTCAGACTGTGGCATCCGGGCAGTAGTAGGATAGGAAGTCATGATTATTAAATTCATAAATCACTTTGCAAAATTAAATTACAATCTATCTAGTACAAAGCTAATCTAAAACGGGTCAATCCTGGTTGTGAGTTTAGCTGACCTGGGTACCGTCAAGGTGACCTCATCACTTGAACCAAGCCCGCGATTTGCCACCCAGGCATCACCAAAGTCTAATACTAAGCATCGTGCAAAATCAAATCTAAGAGGTACAGTGGGGTTAAAAGACTCTGATGAGAAGAAACTTTTATTCAGTAAATTACATATATACTTATTAGTACGTAGCCACACTGGCTCCACTAGATTTTTACCCTCTGAAAGTTTTGCGGAAATGTCAATTAGTGCTAAAGCCCCTTTAACTGAGCTTGTTCTCCAGTCATCTGAGCATACCATCAAACCACGAACCCCCGCCGCACAGAATGCCGCTAATATACCATAGCAAATTCGATTGATTCCAAGATTCTTGTGACACGCCAAAAGATCTTTGATGGCCTCATTTTTTTTTGAGTTTGTGAGTTTGCCTTTGATGCCATTAACTTCGACCTTTGTATGTGCACGTACCATGTTGTATGCAATCATCAAATGGATAACTGTATCCATTAGATCCTCCAGGTTCTTGTGCGGCTTTGTGGATATCTCATTGTCAGCCCCGCCACCTTCAATGCTGAGTTGGGTTGCACGTTGCTTCGATTTACTCAAGCAGGAGGCAAGGTATTCAACTGCTCCCCGTTCGAGTCCAAGAGGATCGGTTGAATTTGATGTTGGTGCAACATATGGTTTGGGTGCAATCACATCGTATGAGACTAAACTAATGGATTCAAACATAACATTTGCCCAAAAATGTTTAACTGGATTGGCGGGGTAAAGAAGGCTCTGAACCATTTTGAAGAAGGAGTGTTCAGATTTTGGGAGATTATCTGGAGGTTTAGCTGATTCCTTTATCAATTTGAGATTCCAAATGTTGTGATCAAAAAACGCTTCTGTTTCGGTTGGCTTAAAAAAATCTAACCCTGTATATTGCAATTTATATCACCAGTCAACAGCCAATAATCAAGTATCATGCACAAAGATAAAAAAAAACTCACCTGCCATCTCAAGGTCCTGCAGCCAAGCCGACATTTTAAGATCTCGGTTACTGATCACCTTAATACCAACGGGCAGGAATGTATGAGCATCCTTTGTTGGTAAATTGTCCCATCTATTTTTGTAAATCCTATTGATATTATCAAGCCCCCTTTTCCATGATTGTTGAGTAATATTGGAATGATAATTCAAAATGCCTGCAAACTCTTCCATGCGGGATAAAAATATTCCTTGAAAATTCGCAGCGGATGACACTTCGGGCTCAGCGTCGGGAATTATATCAGTCATATCTCGTCCCATTGTATCATGTTTAATTGTTTCCCTTTCTTGAAAGGCTTGAATATTCCGAGGAGAGGCGGGAGGGGTTGCATCATGCATTGTTTCATTGGGTATCGGGGGACTTTCAGTATGTGGAGCTTCATCATGGATTGTTTCATTGAGTATTGGGGGGGGTTCAGTATGCGGAGGTTCATTATCAATATGGTCCCCTTCAACATTGATAATTTCATGACCTTGATCACAAGAATCCTTTGCGGCTTCAAAGGTACGGCGTTTTTTGTTTGTTTTTTTGGTCGCATGTATATTTGGTCTTTTTCCTAATCCTTTGCCTGGAAATCCAATTACGACTCGAGATCCTTCAGGTAGAGATTCTCCCACCTCCACACCTGCCCATATATTGTAAGCAGCTATTTTTATCAATTTTGTTTTGAATTAGTAATGGACTTACGGTTCAAATCCATTTTGAGCAGGCTCATGGCTTCAGCAATCTTTTGACGCACATAATCAGGAATTTTACTATCATTTTGGATTTTTTCGAGCCTTGGGATTGTTTGAGCAATGTTGGAGACAAATTGTTCCTTGGATATAATTTCCACCTCCCCACTGAAAGTTACATCATCTAGCCCATCATCTTCTGTCGGTGCACAAGGTTCAACAGTCTTTTCCTTCTCATAACTTTTAAAATTCGGTTTCTGAGAGCTTGGAGGCTGCCCTGAAATAAAGGCTATGAAACAATATCAGGTTTTGAGAGATTTGAAATATTAAAGATGGATGCATACTCACATTCCGGAAGAACTGGTGGATCTTGATTATCTTCATGTGACTGGCTCTCTACTTCAATGCCTAATTCACGACTACTGGCGATATCAGAGATTTCACTTCCACTCTCTGGGGCTGAAGTTGGTCGTTCATTGAATTCTGTTGAATTTCCCGGGGTTCGGGCCATAGCGGAGGTAGTTTATTAAGCAAATAGATGGTGACGAGTTGATTGCTAACTTGTTTGAAAATTTTTTGATAAAAGATCCAAATTCAAGAAAAAAGGTGCAAATGCGATTTGTCGGGAAATTGAAGGAGGCAATGTTTTGCAAATTATTTCATATCATGCAAATGAAATCACTTCCCTGTGAGACATTGAATAAAGTTGACTAGTGAGAAACCTACTAAAGTCAACTTTTGAACTATTCAACGCTCATGAGGTAAGGACTAAGCAAAGTGTTCATTTGATTGATATGAAATAAAATGGTTTTGTCGGCGAAACAGGAGACACAATTCTTGTCTTAAATAGTCCACTTATTAGGTTTTAATTTGTGAGTCTCATGATTTAAACCCTAGCCACAACATGGTGAATATACTGACCAATATCCCCTTAGGTCCTGTTGGCAGAGAAGGCCACTCAGCATATTTCGGCAATTGCGTTCATCGTGTACGCCAACAAGCCACCGTACTGTACACTATGGATGTAATACGGAAGCGTGAGGAGGGTAAGCGTTGTCGGAGGCATGTCGGGAGGGCACTACATGAGCGTAAGGATGGTAAGCAGTGTCGGGAGAATGTCGGGAGGGAGGGTAAGCGTTGTCGGAGGCATGTCGGGAGGGCACTACATGAGCGTAAGGATGGTAAGCAGTGTCGGGAGAATGTCGGGAGGGAGGGTAACTGTTGTCGGAGGCATGTCGGGAGGGCACTACATGAGCGTAAGGATGGTAAGCAGTGTCGGGAGAATGTCGGGAGGGAGGGTAACTGTTGTCGGAGGCATGTCGGGAGGGCACTACATGAGCGTAAGGATGGTAAGCTGTGTCGGAGGCATGTCGGGAGGGCACTACACAAGCGTAAGGGTCATCAGTGGTGTCGGAGGCATGTCGGGAGGGCACTACATGAGCGTAAGGATGGTAAGCGTTGTCGGAGGCATGTCGGGAGGGTACTACACAAGCGTGAGGATGGTAGGGGCGGGGGTGTGAAAGCGTAAGGAGTGGTGAGGACGGAGAGGGGCGGGCAGTGTCGGAGTCTCATCCGGATGGAGGGCGGTGCGGGTGCGTAAGCATGCTAAGCGTCGGGGAGGCAGAAGCCAATGAGGTGAAATTACACGAACGTTGCGCATAGTGTTGAAATGGGTTTGGGCTTTGAGTGACATTCTCATGTGACACATGTGACGATTGACGTTGTCTTGACGCTGACGTGACGTGACCCACTAAATCCAGTGACTATAAAGTGACACTAACGCGACTGAAGCAAGATTTTATACTGACCACGGTGCGACGTGAAGTCAATCGCCGACGATTGACGCGAGATTCGCCCTGGTGAAACAATCTATGAAGATTGGTCCAAAGTTCAGATGTAAACTTGGGATCTCTGTCACTTATGATATTCTTAAATAATCCCTTATGAGAAATAACTCTACTCCATAGAAGAAGAGCTGTATCCATAGCTGTGTCATCTTTATGACATGGTAAGAATATGGAAGTCTTGCTATATCTGTCTACAATGACTAAACAAGCATTATAACCTTTGTCACCACTTGAAGGAAGTGCTGTGACCCAATCCATGTGAACAGCTTCCCAAGGGGATTTTGGTTCTTGAATATGAATCATTAGTCCAAATTTGTAAGATGTGACTATGAAACTGATGATAATATTACTATTAATCAACAGCACTATGTCTGTTCTTATGAAATATAATAATAAAATATTATTATAACCACAATTAAATAATTAAAGAATTATTTCTTTCACGTGTTAAGCACTACTAGTGATTTTAACAGTAAGCAAGTAATTGTCTACAAGAATCAATTACAAGAAGAACTTAATAATAAAAACTTCTTTTATTAAAATAATAAAATTATTTTAATATATAATTATCTTTTGCAAGAATAATTATAAAGCTAATCCTTGAAGAAAACCATTACTAGAGACAAACTTTAAGAATTAAAGATAAATGACTCACTAATACTCCAAAGAACTTATTGATAGATAAAAGTAGAGAAATTTGACGTAGAATTGTGGATTTAAGAGATCAAAATGATTTATAGCAGGATTACAGCAATATATAGTTGTATTCTATGATTTCACGTCTTTCTGATTGATTCTGAAAGATTTAAAACACTCAAGAGTAGTATAACTAATACTTACTTGTTGGTAACAATGATATAAAATGATAATAAGATGATGATGCGGAAAAAACAGAAAGAGAAGGACTCTTTTAAGTCAACAACAGCTCACAGAGGCGTGCCATGGAGAAAACTGAAAAACCAGGGAGTAAGAAAGCATCAAACCTTTTTGGATTAGTACTTACATCATCTGTTGTCACGTAAAATTGTCATAATTGCTTAATTGATGCTTTTACGTGACTACCAACCCCAATATGGTTAAGAATAAAAGGAGTAAAGTTTGTAAATCTTCTTTTATTCCAAAGTAATCGTTTATTTCCCAAAGTTATCAATGTTATTGACAATTTCATCACAGGTTGTATTTACTGTGAATTTTTGAAGATTAAGTGTTTCACATAGAATAACCAAAAATGGACTGTAAGTAAAACCTTTAATTTTACTAGTAAAACTGTAATTATTTCTGGTTGTACCTTAGATAATACAGTTCCCAATTTGTCCTGAACGTTTCAGAAGGATTCATTAAGAATTGTATTTTTAATGAATTTTTGAAGTTTTTACCTCATTTCTATGTAGAATTGCAAATATCAGTGTTTGATTGGTTGCTATGAGGTAAATCAATGGATACAAGTCCAAAAAGGGTTTTCATTACTCTTTTGGGGTTTATCCATGGAAAGTCATTAGTAATTGACATGGTTACAGGAGTGTAAGTAGCTCTTTACCTCCTTGGCACATCAAAATAGCAGGTTATTTGCTATTTTCTGGTGTTTTACAGTAGTTGTAACTTGGTAACCAAGTTCCCAAAGAGGTTTAGTTTACCAATTGGGTCAAGATCAGCCATGGAACCAATCTTTGGAGCTATCCACGCCTCTGGGGCCTCAGAAGTTTGGTACCCTGGCTCTCTTTGATGTCTTTTGTCCCCCTTGCTTATTTTTCACGTCAAAATAGAAATTTAAGCTTAAAGTGAGATATCCACTATGGGTGTACCAAAAGTGCATGGAAGAATACCATAATATTAAGTGCTCAAAACATGTATAACACTATTCTTAGTGTATATGTAACATGGGATTTCTCACTTTCCCATTATTTTGGCATAAAATCAAGAAAAACAAAAAATTTCACGGATCTTTTATGTGGTATTAATGATGTGGTGTTGAAGTATTTTCCATATTACCACCTCAAAGAGTTAGTTTGAGCTTATTCACTCTATGGAGCTACCCTAGGTGAATTTTTGTGTAAAATCCAAATCTGGCCTTAAATCCATGGATTTACTTACTCAATAAAAAGTTATTCATCTTTTCTGAAATCAAAAATGATGAATTTTGAATATATGCATGATTTATGAGTTATGTATAATTCAAAATTTCTTTTTAAGATAATTGTGGCCTATTCGGGTATGTCAAATATACCTCAATGCTCACATTCCCTCCCACCAAAAAATAAAATTGTACTACAATTTTATTAGTGATAAAAGAATAAGGCCCCAAAGGGGGTTAATGTCCACTGTCGAACCTCTTTAAATCACTCAGATCAAGTAATTTAAAGCACATTTATAGACATATTCAGGCTTGTGGCCTTCTTTCATGTCTAAATCTTCTTAAGAGTTTATCTGAGTCAGGTATTTCTGATTCTGCCATCCATTCATCTTCATGTACTGGATTTCTATATCTGACAAGATATTCTCTTTGATTTTTACCCCTAAGTCTCCTTCCTTTAATTACTTTCTTTATCTTTTTGTCTTCATTCTGTTCCACAGGTGGTATAGTTAAAGGAGTTGGGTTTCTTAAAGGAAACAATTCCTTGTCAGCTGGTTGATAAGGCTTTATCAAGCTGACTGGAAATGTGGGGTGTTTATTTTCCAATTCACCACTCAATTCCACTTGAACTGCATTGGTTCCATGTAAAGCAACAATAACAAAAGGTCCTACATAAGAATCTTTAAGTTTCTTTGGGCCTTTGATATTATTAAAATTCAAGGTTGAAACTAAAACTAAGTCCCCTACTTTGAAGTCTGGTACTTTATGACTCTTGTCCCACTTCTGTTTTGCATAATTGAAAGCATCATCCATACTTTGTTTTTCATGAAGTCTTACTTTATCAAGCATTATTTTGAAGCTGGAAGCTGTAGGATGAATTTCAATCAAGTCTTTCCCCAGTGTGTCTGCTGGGAGTCTTGGATTCCATCCTTTCTCTAACATAGCAGGAGCTTTTCCTGTGAAGGAATGGACTGATGTCTTATATGCCAATTCTAATGCAGGTATCAGAGTGCATCAGTCATGGGTAAAGCCATCTGAGTCTTTGAATTCTAATCCATAAGCACAGAATCTCCTGATCATGTCTTCTAAAGTCTGAATCATCCTCTCTGTTAGCCCATCTGTTTGAGGGTGATATGCTGTAGAGAATGATAACTTAGTCCCAAACAATCTATGAAGATTGGTCCAAAGTGAAGATGTGAATTTGGGATCTCTGTCACTTATGATATTCTTAAATAATCCTGTATGAGAAATAACTCTACTCCATAGAAGAAGAGCTGTATCCATAGCAGTGTCATCTTTATGACATGGTAAAAATATGGGGGTCTTGCTATATCTGTCTACAATGACTAAACAAGCATTATAGCTTTTGTCACCACTTGAAGGAATTGCTGTGACCCAATCCATGTGAACAACTTCCCATGGGGATTTTGGATCTTGAATATGGATCATAAGGCCAAATTTCTTGCCTGTACTCCTGTTTGCGTTTTGGCATCTGTCACAGGTATGGCAATATTCAATGGTTTCCTTTCTCCAAGATGGCCACCATGCACAGTTCTTTACTTTTTCAAGTGTTATGTCCTCTGACAGGTGTCCAGAGTAGATGCTATCATGGCATTCATGAAGAATTGTATTGATAAGCAATCTGCTGCATAATGTCATTACACAAGAATGTTTGGTTCTGTGGTAAATGATCCCATCAAACAAGTGAAATCTTCCTTCAGAATAGGAATTTTTCCAAAATTCATCAAGTGCATTAACTAAAGATGTATCCTTGCAGTCTTTATCCAATAAAGAAGTCAAGATATGGCAATTCGTGTCTTGTTTATAAGATTCTCTGACCTCCTCAAAGAATTCAGTCCCAATATCAGTTATGTTAATTCCTTCAATTGGAATCTGTGGTTCAGCTTCCAAAGGTACATAAGCTGGGTTATCAGGAGTGCTGACCAAAGCCCATCTACTAAGTCCATCAGCATTCTTGTGAATGTTCCCCACTTTATGAACTATAGTCATGTTTCCTCTATATTCCTGAATAGCTATTTGCCATCTCAACATATGTCTGTTGGGAGGTTTCATGTTAAGAAGTTATTTTACTGCATTACAGTCAGTTATCACTTCAAAAACACTGCCATCAAGATAATAGTGTAATTTCTCAAGTGCCCATACCAAGCATAAGCACTCCATTGGCTTGCACCATATCTGGCTTCTGTTGGTTTGATTTGCCTTGAGATATAACAAACTGGTCCTTTTGTAGGTTTGTCATCAATAATTTGGACTTGATGTAGGGCTGCCGCTAATCCATCTCCACATGCATCAATGTACAACTTAAAAGGAATATTCCAGTCAGGCATGAGGAGTAAAGGTGCTTCTGTAAGAGCTCTCCTTATCTTCTAATAAGCTTTAATTCTCTCCTGTGTCATCTCAAATACAGTCTGTTGATCACAGATTCTATAGAGTGATTTGGCTAGAATTGCAAAGTCTTTTAAGTGTTGCCTATAGTAACTAGCAAATCCAAGAAAAGACATCATTTCTTTTTTATTCTGGGGTATTGGCTTAAGTAGCACTGCTGCCACTTTATTTTTGTCAATACCCAAGCTTAAACCAGAAACAATATGTCCTAATGCTTTAAGTTCTTCAAAACCAAAGTCGCATTTCTTAAGTGAAATTTTCATATTCACTTTTGCAACTTTGTGAAGTACTTTTGCAAGTCTTTCAAGGTGCAAAGACCATGAGTCAGAACATATGATAATATCATCAATATAAATGATAAGCCATCCTTCAGACAATTCTGTGGGGAAGATGGTATTCATCATTCTTTGATAATGAAATGGAGCATTTTTAATGCCAAATGGCATTCTAAGATACTCAAAAATACCACAGTGAGTGATAATTCTAAGTAATTTCTTAGCTTTAGGTGTCAAAACATTCTGGTGGAAACCTTTCAATTCATCCATTGATGTTATATACTTGGCTTCAGATAATTGAGTCAAGGTTTCTTGGATTCTAGGGATTGGATACCCATCTGGAACTGTGTAGGTATTCAAAGCTCTAAAATCTCCAACCATTCTTGACTTATCATTATGCCAAGCAAGGATAACAGGTGTTGTCACTTCAACCTCCTCATTATGGCCTACTTTCCTTAGTACACCAAGTTGAATTAACTCTTGGGTATGTTTCTCCAAGGCTTCTCTAGCTCTGGGACTGGCTGGGTAAGCTGGTCTTCTAAGTACTGGGGGATATGGTCTGTCAATATTAAGAGTAATATCAATTTCATGTCCTCTTATAGCACCTAATGGTTCATTATCAGAGGCAAATGCAGTATTGTATGTGTATAACACGTCAATAAGTTCATTTTTCATTTTTGGTGACAATGATGGATTAATTTGTGCTTCAACAAGTTGTGTGGACACAAATTCTTCCTTATAAGTATCTTTCTCAGAAGATACTACTGATATTTGCTTTGGCATATTGAAGAAAGCAAATTTTATTTTCCTGTTCTTACCAATTGTGAAATATCTGTCTTTATGGTTATTGATATCAATACCATAAATACTTAAGTAATCATTTCCAAGAATGATATGTTGAGATTTGCAGTTGCCCATTACTACAACCTCAGCTTTCATTCTTCTACTTCCTGTTGGATGGGTAAATACAAGAATAGTGTCTAATATACCGAAAGGGTACATATTGGTACTGGCACTACTAAATTGTACACCTTCTATTGGTAATAGATGGTTTTTCCATTCAGGAAGTATAGCTTGCAGATAATCTTTGCCTATACAAGTGCAAAATGCTCCTGTATCCAAATTGACTGTGGCTTCAACATTATTCATCAGAATTTATGTGATACAAGTTGCTCCAGCAGTATAACCGTTTCCTTTAGCAGGTATGGTTTTACACATTCTGGCATCCTGAACATTAATAAGGTTGTAGCAATCTTCACTATACTGTGGCAAGTGGGTATGGACTTCAGTGACTTCAAAGAAAGCTGTGATGTTTTCAATGGGATAGTCCTCCACTGGTGTATCTTCAGAGATTGCAGAATCTTCATCAGATTCCTCCTTCTCTGCAGTACACTGAACTTCGTCAATGACTTGAACTTCATTGATTTTTGTCTTTTTTGTGCAAGTGTTGGCTAAATGTGAAGTGCTTCCACATTTATGACACTTTAAGACAGGTTTTTCTGGTCTCTTATCCTCTCTGGGAATCTTAGAGGCCATCTTAGATTCTGTTGGGATTTTAGACCAAGTTTTACCAATTCTTGTTCTGGCAATGATATCTTCCATAGCATTAATGTAGTCTTCTGTTGAACAAGGTTCCACACATCTGCTTTTGATAGCATGTTCCAATTCTCCTCCACACTTTCTTAATATTTTCATATTAATCATAGTGTCAGACATATCTGGTTGTAAAGCAGATAATCTGTCTTTTTGTTTAAAGAACCAAGTAAGTGGTTTATCTTTCTCTGAGTTAAAAATTGCACTTTAAGAGGCATTTTCTATTTTAAACCTCCAAGAATTGTTGGCCCATTTGGTAATCACTTCGGATTTCCACCAAGACCAATCATGTTTACCATGATCAATCCTCATTTTTTACTACCATTTCTTTGCAGTTCTGGTAAACAAACAGTGTAATTTTCCCACTATTATTTCATCAGGTATATTAAAGTCTTCTTGCAACATATCAATAGTCCTGATGAATTCAAAGTGGTTGTATTCTCCTTCACCAGAGAATGTTAGCCATTCTTCTATTTTGGGAATATCTCTTGCAGAGTAGGCATTTTCTCCCAAGAATGGGGTGAGACTTTCTTTAACAGAAGGTTTTTCTTCAGTTAAAGGTGTAGAATGTCTTGGCATATGTGGTTCATGATTCTTATGAATTTGTTCCACACTTGCAATTATTTCATTCTTCAACTTCTGCCTTTCACTGTCACTTTTTTCTAAGTTTATAGCAAATTGATTGGTATTCTCAACTATTTTTAAGACTTGGTCTTGTAAAATTGTAAGTTTATAATTCACCTTAAAAATGGAAAGATCTTCCATCTCATCATGCTGAACTTGGCACATGTTTTCAATCCTTTTGCAAGAATTGGTAATTGAGTCAAGTCTGGCATTTGTCACTTGGTGCAATTCAATGTATTTCTTGTCCTTTTTCTTTAAATAAACTATATCTGATGCAATTTTAGTTAACTTTCCATCAAGGTTACCAATTTCTACATTAATACTAGTCTGTACACCAATTATTTGCGTGGAAAGTTTCTGTTCATCCTTTCCTGCTCCTTGGCTGTGAATTCCATCAGAGTCCTGGCAATATTGAAGACACTGTCCACGGCTGAAGGCTCCAATTTGGGGATCCTGTACCCTTGTGGGTAAGGTCTGTGCCAATTTGCTTTGCCTTTTCCCTTGCCTTTATGGTTCTTGGGACCTTTCTGCTTCTTCTGAGGTCCCTTGGGCTTGTCCTTGGACACTTCTGGAGCTGGTTTGGAGCTGGTAGACGCCACTGGTGCCTCTGTCTCCAAAGCTGGAGTCATTTCTAACTCTTTCTTCTGGTCTATGGATAAAAGACTTTGGTTCTCCAGCCAATTCTTTATCTTTTTGACCTTGTCTTTGCAAGACAGGGGGCTCCAACCTCCTGAGAGTTCTATGGTATTCTCCTGACCCAGAAAGCTCTTGATGTGTAAGTAGGAGCTCATGGCCCCCTTCCAAAGGCGTGGGAATATTTACCACTCTTCCTCTTTGGCTGCTCTGAACCAATTTTTGTACTGGCATTGATATATTTCTATTGCTTCCACTTGAAAATGGTTCAGCCCTGGAAATAATATCATGAATTAGTTCAGGTTCAGAATTCACGTCAAAATCTGTTGGTACAGACCTTGGGGAATGGGGGGAAACTCTGGCATCCTCCAGATGTGTCTTTCTTGTGGAAGATTTGGTCTTGCCTCTTCCTTGTCCACATCCATCTGGTTGGACTGAATAGTTGCTTCCATTTCTGGTATGTACCATTTTTACGTCAATTTAAGGATAAAGAGTAAATTTAAAGATAAAAACACACCTTTTGGTGGTAATTTATTCTTTTCTGAGTTAAATAAGGTGCCTTTTTTAGCAATTTGCACCTCAATACTTTCTTCAGATTCTGCTTCTGAAGATTCAGGACTAGTGATGTATCTTTTACTGAGTCTGTTTCCAGCTGCACAGTATTTGATTAAAGACTCTTAAAGAGAAAAATATGATAAAAGAAATTATTTTTTATGATTTAAGATATTTTGAAAGATTTTTTATGAGTTTTATTATTTTTTGATATTAAAAAAATATTCTTTTCAAAAAAAAAAGGTATTAAAATTTAAGAATTTGAATAAAAAATTGAGTCAGAGTAACTCAAAGAATAATTTTATAAGTTTTTGGATGTGAAAAAGCCACGTGTAAAAACAGTACAAAATTAAACCAAATTGCTCAATGAAATAAGATTATAAGACAATTTCAAAAATAAATATAATTTTTTCTTTAAATTGAAGAAAAAATTATTAAATTAATATATTTTAGAACTTAAAAATATATTAATTCAGGGTACAAGGTTCAAAAAAAACATGGCCAGGCCCCCAAATGTAAGATGTGACTATGAAACTGATGATAATATTACTATTAATCAACAGCACTATGTCTGTTCTTATGAAATATAATAATAAAATATTACTATAACCCCAATTAAATAATTAAATAACTATTTCTTTTACGTGCTATACACTACCAGTGATTATAACAGTAAGCAGTAATTGTTGACAATAATCAATTACAAGAATAATTTAATAATAAAAACTTCTTTATTAAAATAATAAAATTATTTTAATACATAATTATCTCTTTTAAGAATAATTATAAATATAACTCTTGTAGAAAACTATTACTAGAGAAAAACTTTAAGAATTAAAATAAATCACTCACTATTAATCCAATGGACCTTTTTAGAAGACAATAGTAAAGAGATTTGATGGATAATTGTGGATTTAAAGGATCAAAATTGATTTCTATCAGGATGACAACAGTATATAGTTAATTTCTATGATTTAATGTCTTTCTGATTGATTCTAAAAGAATAAAATACTTAAGAAATAGATTTAACTATTACTTACTTGTGGTAATAATGGTATAATATAATAATGTGATGATTTGGAAAAAAACAGCAAGAGGAGGCCTCTTTTAAGTCTAAGACAGCTCACAGAGGCATTCCATGGAGAAAGCTGAAAATCCAGTGAGTGAAAAAACAATAAAAAAATTTGGATTATTGATTGCATCATCTGTTGTCATGTAAGATTATCATAATTACTTAATTGAGGCTTTTATGTGACTACCAACCCATTTATGGTTAAGAATAAAAGGAGTAACAACTGTAAATATTCTTTTATTCAAAAATAAAAATGCATTCCTCAAAGGTATCAAAATTATTGGAATTTTAATCACAGAATGTATTTCCTGTAAATTTTTAAAGATTCTGTGTTTCATATGGGATCATCAAAAATGGACTGTAGGTAAAAATTTGAATTCTACTTATAAAAATGTAATTATTTTTGGTTCTTGTATGTATTATACAGCTCTCAATTGGTCCTGGAGGTTTCAGAAATATTCATTAAGAATTGTATTTTTAATGAATTTTTGAAGTTTTTACCTCATTTCTATGCAGAATTGCAAATAGCAGTATACGGCTGGTTGCTATGAGGTAAATCAATGGATACTAGTCCAAGAAGGGCTTTAACTACTCTTTTGGGGCTTATCCATGGAAATTAATTAAGAACTGATATGGTTACAGGAGTCTAAGTTGCTCTTTGCCTCCTTGGCATGTCAAAATAGCAGCTTATTTGCACTTATCTTATGAATTACTGAAGTTGTGACATGGTAACCAAGTTCCCAAAAAGCTTTATTTTCCTAATTTGGCCAAGATCATCCATGGATCCAAGCTTTAGAGCTTTCCATGCCTCAGAGGCGTCAGAAGTTGGGTACCCTGGCTCTCTTTGATGTCTTTTGTCCCCCTTACCTATTTTTCATGTCAAAATAGAAAATTAAGCTTAAAGTGAGATATCCACTATGGGTGTACCAAAGGTTCATGTAAGAATACCATAATATTAAGTTCCACAAAAATGCATAACACTATTCTTAGTGTATATGTAACATGGGATGTCTCACATTACCATTATTTTGGTGTGAAATTGAGAAAAACAAAAATTTTCACAGATCCTTTATGTGGTATTGATGATGTTATATTGAAGTACTGTCCATATTACCACCTCAAAGAGTTGATTTAAGCTTATTTACTATATGGAGCTACCCTAGGTGAAATTTTGTGCAGAATCCAAATCTGGCCTTAAATTCATGGATCTACCCACTCAATAAAAAGTTATTGATCTTTTCTGAAATAAAAAATGATGAATTTTGGATACATGAATGACTTGTGTCTTATGCATAATTCACCATTCATTATTAAGATAATTGTGGCCTATTTGGGTAAGTAAGATAAACCTCAAGGCTCAAACTCTGTCCCACCAAAAAATAAAATCGTACTACAATTTCATCAATGGTATAAAGAAGAAAAAGGCCCCAAAGGGGGTTAATGTCCACTTTCCTACCTCTTTACATTACTCAGATAAAGTAATTTAAAGCACATTTAAATACATATTCAGGCTTGTGGTCTTCTTTAATGTCTAAATCTTCTTAAGAGTTTATCTGAGTCAGGTATTTCTGATTCTGCCATCCATTCATCTTCATGTACTGGATTTCTCTATCTGACAAGATACTCTCTCTGATTTTTACCTCTAAGCCTCCTTTCTTTAATGACTTTTTTTATCTTTTTGTCTTCATCCTGTCCCACTGGTGGTACAGTCAAAGGAGTTTGGTTCCTTAAAGCAAAAAATCCTTTGTCAGCTGGTTGATAAGGCTTTATCAAGCTTACTGGAAAAGTGGGGTGTTTATTTTCCAATTAACCACTCAATTACACTTGAACTGCATTGGTTCCATGTTAGGCAACAATAAGAAAAGGTCCTACATAAGAATCTTTAGATTTCTTTGGGCCTTTTATGTTATTAAGATTCAAGGTTTAAACCAGAAATAAGTCCCCTACTTTGAAGTCTGGTACTTTGTGACTTTTGTCCCACTTCTGTTTTGCATAGTCAAGAGCATCATTCATACTCTGGCTTGCATGATGTTTCACTTTATCAAGCATTAACTCGAAGCTGGAAGCTGTAGGATGAATTCTAATCAAGTCTTTCCTCAGTGTGTCTTCTGGGAGTCTTGGATTTCATACTTTTTTTAGCATAGCAGCAGCCTGACCTGTGGAAGAATGGACTGATGTCTTATATGCCAATTTTAATGCAGGTATTAGAGTGCACCATTAATGGGTAAAGTTATCTGAGTCTTTGAATTTGAATCCATAAGCACAAAATCTCCTGATCATGTCTTCTCAAGTCTGAATCATTCTCTCTGTTAGACCATCTGTTTGAGGGTGATATGCTGTAGAAGATGATAACTTAGTCCCAAACAATCTATGAAGATTAGTCCAAAGTGCAGATGTGAACTTGGGATCTCTGTCACTTATGATATTCTTCAATAATCCTGTATGAGAAATAACTCTACTTGATAGAAGAAGAGCTGTATCCATAGCTGTGTCATCTTTATGACATGGTAAGAATATGGGAGTCTTGCTATATATGTCTACAATGACTAAACAAGCATTATAACCTTTGTCACCACTTGGAGGAAGTGCTGTGACCCAGTCCATGTGAACAACTTCCCAAGGGGATTTTGGTTCTTGAATATGAATCATTAGTCTCAATTTCTTGCCTGTACCCCTGTTTGCGTTTTGGCATCTATAACAGGTGTGGCAATATTCAATGGTTTCCTTTCTCCAAGATGGCCACCATGCACAGTTCTTCACTTTTACAAGTGTTCTGTATTCTTAAAGCTATTCAGATTAGATGCTGTCATGGCATTCATGAAGAATGATATTGATACACAATCTGTTACACAATGTCATTACACAAGAATGTTTGGTTCTGTGGTAAATTATCCTGTCAAACAAGTGAAATCTTCCTTCAGAATAGGAATTCTTCCAAACTTCATCCAGTGCATTGACTCAAGATGTATCTTTGCAGTCTTTATCTAATAAGGAAGTCAAGATATGGCAATTCTTGTCTTGATTCTAAGATTCTATGACTTCTTTAAAGAATTCAGTCCCAATATCAGTTATGTTAATTCCTTCAATTGGAATCTGTGGTTCTTCTTCCAAAGGTACATAAGCTGGGTTATCAGAAGTATTGGCGAATTCCCACCTGCTAAGTCCAGCAGCATTCTTGTGAATTTTTCCTGCTTTATGAACTATAGTCATTTTTTCTCTATATTCTTGAATGGCTATTTGCCATCTCAGCATATGTCTTTTGCAAGTATTCATGTTATGGAGTGATTTCATGGCATTACAGTCAGTTGTCACTTCAAAAACACTGAAATCAAGATAATAGTGTAATTTATCAAGTTCCCATACCAAACATAAGCACTCCATTTGTCTTGCACCATATCTGGCTTCTGTTGGTTGCATTGGTCTTGAGATGTAACAAACTGGTCCTTCTGTAGGTTTTTCATCAATAATTTTGACTTGATGTAGGGCTGCGTCTAATCCAGCTCCACATGCATCAATGTAAAATTAAAAAGGTATATTCCAGTCAGGCATGAGTAGTAAAGGTGCTTCTGTAAGAGTTTTCCTTATCTTCTCATAACCTTCAATTCTTTCCTGTGTCATCTCAAATACTGATCTGTTGATCACAGATTCTATAGAGTTACTTGGCTAGAATTGCAAAGTCTTTTAGGTGTTTCCTGTAATAACTGGAAAAGCCAAGAAAAGACATCATTTCTATCTTATTCTGGGGTTATGTAACACTGCTGCTACTTTATTTTTGTCAATACCCAAGCTTAAACCAGAGACTATATGTCCCACAGCTTCAAGTTCTTCAAATCCAAAATTATATTTCTTGAGTGAAATATGCATATTGCCTCCTGTAACTTTGTCAAGTACTCTTGCAAGTCTTTCAAGGTGCAAAGACCATGAGTCAGAACATATGATAATATTATCAATATAAATTATAAGCTATCCTTCAGACAATTCTGTGGGGAAGATGGTATTCATCAATCTTTGATAATGAGATGGTGCAATTTTAATTCCAAATGGCATTCTAAGATGCTCATAAATACCACAGTGAGTGATAACTATGATTAATTTCCTAGTTTTTGGCGTCAAAAAATTTTGATTAAAGCCTTTCAATGCATCCATGGATGTTATATACTTGGCTTTAGAAAATTGGGTCAAGGTTTCTTGAATTCTAGGAATTGGATACCTATCTGGAACTGTGTAGGTATTCAATGCTCTAAAATCTCCAATCATCCTTGATTTATCATTATGCCAAGCAATAATAACAGGTGTTGTCTCTTCAACTTCTTTATTATGGCCTACTATCCTTAGTACACCAAGTTGGATCAACTCTTGGATATGTTTTTCCCAGGACTCTCTAGCTCTGGGACTGGCTGTATAAGCTGGTCTTCTAAGGACTGGAGGGTATGGTCTGTCAATATTAAGAGTAATATCAACTTCATGCCCTTTTATAGTGCCTAATCATTCATTATAAGAATGAAAGGCATTCCTATATGTGTATAACACATCAATAAGTTCATGCCTCATCTCTGGTGATAATGATGGATTAATTTGTGCTTCAAAAAGCTTATTAGCCACAAATTCTTCCTTATAAGTATCTTTAACAGAAGATATCACAGATATTTGTTTTGGCATATTGGAAAAAGCAAATTTTTGTCTTTCATTTTCTCCAATTGTGAAATATCTGTCTTTATGGTTATTGATGTGAAGATCATAAATATTCAAGTAATCATTTCCTAGAAGAAAGTTCTGAGATGTGCAATTGTCCATTACTACTATCTCAGTTGTCATTCTTACACTTCCTGCTGGATGTGGAAATACAAGATTAGTTTCCAATATTCCCAAAGGGTACATATTATTACTGGCACTACTAAATTGTACACCCTATGTTGGTAATAGATGGCTTTTCCATCCAGGGAGTATGGCTTGAAGATAATCTTTGCCTACACAAGTACAAAATGCCCCTGTATCCAAATTGACTTTGGCTTCAATATCATTGATAAGAATTGAAGTGAGACAAGACACTTAAGCAGTGTATCCTTTACCTCTAGCAGGTTTGGTTTTACACATTCTGGCATCCTGGATATTGATCAGGGTATGAAAATCCTCACTGTACTGTGGCAAGTGAGTATGGACCTCTGTGACCTCAAAGAAAGCTGTAATGTTTTCAATGGAATAGTCCTCTACTGGTGTGTCTTCAGAGACTGCCAAATCTAGTTAAGATTCTTCTTTCTATTCAGTACACTGAACTTCTTCAATGACTTGAACTTCATTAATATTTGTCTTTTTGGTGCAAGTGTTGGCCAAATTTGAAGTACTTCCACATTTATGACACTTCAACACAGGTTTCTCAGGTCTTCTGTCCTCTCTGGAAATCATTGGGACCATTTTGGACTCCATACGGATTTTAGTCCAAGTTTTACCAATTCTTGTTCTACTAATGATATCTTACATTGCATTAATGTAGTGCTCTGTTGAACAGGGTTCTACACATCTGCACTTGATAGTATGTTCCAGTTCTCCTCCACATTTTCTTAATATTTTCATTATAATCATAGTGTCAGACATATCTGGGTGCGAAGCAGATAATCTGTCTTCTTGCTTGAAGAACCGAGTAAGTGGTTTATCCTTTTCTTAGTTAAAAATGGCACTTTAAAAAGCATTTTCCATTTTAAACCTCCAAGAATTATTGGCCCATTTGGTAATAAATTCAAATTTCCACCAAGACCAATCATGTTTTCCATGATCTTGTCTCATCTTGTAATACCATTTCTTTGCAGTTCTGGTAAACAGAGAGTGTAATTTGCCCACTATAATTTCATCAGGTATATGAAAATCTTATTGCAACATATCAATAGTTCTGATGAACTCAATATGATTGTATTCTACTTCACCAGAAAATGTTGGCCATTCTTCCAATTTGGGAATATCTTTTGCAGAGATAATACTTTCTCCTAGAAAAGTGGTCAGACTTTCTTTTACAGAAAGATTTTCTTCATTCAAAGGTGTGGAATTTCTTGGCATATGTGGATTTGATTCATAATTCTTATGAATTTGCTCCACTTGTGCAAGTACTTCCTCTTTTAATTTCTTCCTTTCACTGTCACTCCTTGCCAAATGTGTGGAAAATTGACTTGTATTTTCAGCCACTGCCACAACCTAGTCTCTCAGAACTCTAAGTTGATCATTGATGTTTCTTGTGGAAAATCTTCCATTTCATCATCTTGGACATGATATTTACTCTAAATTCTTTCACATGTATTGGTAAGTAATTCCAGTTTGGCAATTACAGACTTATGCATTTCAGCAGAATGTTTGTCATTCTTTTTCAAGTCATTGATGTCCAAAGTCATTTCAGCTAACTTTGCATCAATTTCACCAATTTCTACATCAATACTAGTTTTAACAAAATGTATTTCTTGTATTATTTCTGTGGAAAGGTTTTGTTCATAATTTCCTGCTCCTTTGCTGTGAATTCCATAAGAGTCCTGGCCATATTGAAGACACTGTCCACGGCTGAAGGCTCAAATTTGGGGATCCTGTACCTTTGTGGGTAAGGTCTGTGCCAATTGGCTTTACCTTTGCCCTTTCCTTGATGGTTCTTGGGACCTCTTTGCTTCTTCTGAGGTCCTTTGAGCTTGTCTTTGTACACTTCTGGAGCTGGTTTGGAGCTGGTAGACGCCACTGGGCCGTCTGTCTCCAAAGCTGGAGTCATTTCCAATTCCTTCTTCTGGTCTATGGATGAAATAATTTGGTTCTTTGACCAATTCTTTATCTTTTTGACCTTGTCTTTGCAAGAAAATGGGCTCCAACCTCCTAAGAGTTCTATGGTCTTCTCCTGACCCAGAAAGCTCTTGATGTGTAAGTAGGAGTTCATGGCCCCCTGCCAAAGGTTTGGGAATATTTCCCACTCCTCTTCTTTGGATTCTCTGAACCAATTTTTGTATTGGAATTGATAAATTTCTATTTCTTCCACTTGGAAGTGGTTCAGACCTTAAAATATTTTCATGAATTAGTCCAGATTCAGAATTCTTATCAAAGTTTGTGGGTACAGACCTTGGGGAATGGGGAGCAACTCTGGCATCCTCTAGATGTGTCTTTCTTGAGGAAGATTTGACACTTCTGGATTTGTTCTTGCTTCTTCCTTTTACAAATCCATCTGGTTGGACTGAATAGTTGCTTCCATTTCTGGTGTGTACCATTTTCACGTCAATTCAAGAGAAAAAGTGAAATAAAAGGACAGAACCACACACCTTTTGGGGTAATTTAGCTTGTTCTGTTCTGAATAAAGTCCCTCTTTTAGCAATTTTCACTTCAATGATCTCTTCATATTCTGCTTCTGAAGATTTTGGACTAGTAATATATCTCTTACTGAGCTTATTACCAGCTGAACTGTATTTTATTAAAGACACTAGAAAAAATTTATAAAAGAAAAAATTATTTTCATGCTTTTTAAAATAATTTTAAAGATTTTTTTATTTTTTAAAATTAAAAAAAATTATTCTTTGCAAAGAAAGAAAATCAAAATTCAATATTTTGATTCAAAATTAATTCAGGGTAATTCAAAAAATAATTTTATAGGTTTTTAGATGTGAAAAATCCATGTTTAAAAACAGTATAAAATTAAACCAAATCCCTCAATGAAAAATATTTTAAAAACAATTCCACAAATGAAAATTATTTTAACTGCAAATTGAAAGAAAAAAAATTATTAAATTAATATATTTTAGAACTTAAAAATATATTAATTAAGGGTACAAGGTTCAAACAATATGGCCAGGCCCCCAAATGTAAGATGTGTCTATGAAACTGTTGATAATATTACTATTAATCAACAGTACTATGACTGTTCTTATGAGATATAATAATAAAAAAACTATTATAATCACAATTAAATAATTAAAGAGTTATTTCTTTTACGTGTTATACACTACTAGTGATTATAACAGTAAGCAGTAATTGTCTACAAGAATCAATTACAGGAAGAATTTAATAATAAAAACTTCTTTATTAAAATAATAAAAGTATTTTAATACATAATTATATTGTAAAAGAATAATTATAAAGATAACTCTTAAAGAAAACTATTAGTAGAGAAAAACTTCAAGAATTTAAATAGATCACTCACTATTAATCCAATGAACCTTTTTACAAGACAATAGTAGAGAGATTTGACGGATAATTGTGGATTTAAAGGATCAAAATTAATTTATAACAGGATTACAACAATATGTAGTGAATTTCTATGATTTCACGTCTTTCTGATTGGTTTTGAAAGAATAAAATACTTAAGAAATAGCTTTAACTAATACTTACTTGTGGTAATAATGGTATAACATAATAATGTGATGATTTGGAAAAAACAGCAAGAGGAGGCCTCTTTTAAGTCTAAGACAGCTCACAGAGGCGTGCTATGGAGAAAACTGAAAAGCCAGTGAGTGAGAAAACAATAAACCTTTTTGGATTATTGATTGCATCATCTGTTGTCACATAAGATTATCATAATTACTCAATTGAGGCTTTTACGTGACTACCAAACCATTTATGGTTAAGAATAAAAGGAGTAACAACTGTAAATCTTCTTTTATTCCAAAATAATAATTTACTTCTCAAAGTTATTCATGTTATTGGAATTTTCATCACAGAATGTATTTTCTGTAAATTTTTGAAGATTCTGTGTTTCACATGGAATCATCAAAAATAGACTGTAAGTAAGCATTTTAATTTTACTTATAAAAGTATAGTTATTTTTGGTTTTTATATGAATTATACAGTGCCTAATTGGTCCTGAAAGTTTTACAAAGATTAATTAAGAATTCTATTTTTAATTAATTTTTGAAGTTTCTACCTCATTTCTATGTAGAATTGCAAATAGCAGTATATGGCTGGTTGCTATGAGGTAAATCAATGGATACTAGTCCAAAAAGGGTTTTAATTACTCTTTTGTGGTTTATCCATGGAAAGGAATTAAGAATTTACATGGTTACAGGAGTCTAAGTTGCTCTTTACCTCCTTGGCATGTCAAAATAGCAGGTTATTTGCTATTTTCTGGTGTTTTACAGTAGTTGTAACTTGGTAACCAAGTTCCCAAAGAGTTTTGGTTTACCAATTGGGCCAAGATGAGCCATGGATCCATGCTCTGGAGCTATCCACGCCTCTGAGGCCTCAGAAGTTGGGTACCCTGGCTCTCTTTGATGTCTTTTGTCCCCCTTGCTTATTTTTTACGTCAAAATAGTAATTTAAGCTTAAAGTGAGATATCCACTATGGGTGTACCAAAAGTCCATGTAAGAATACTATGATATTAAGTGCTCAAAACATGCATAACACTATTCTTAGTGTATATGTAACATGGGATTTCTCACTTTCCCATTATTTTGGCTAAAAATCAAGAAAAACAAAAATTTTCACAGATCTTTTATGTAGTATTGATGATGTGGTATTGAAGTATTTTCCATTTTACCACCTCAAATATTTAATTTGAGCTTATTCACTCTATGGAGCTACCCTAGGTGAAATTTTGCGTAGAATCCAAATCTGGCCTTAAATCCATAGATCTACTTACTCAATAAAAAGTTATTCATCTTTTCTGAAATCAAAAAAGATGAATTTTGAATATATGCGTGACTTATGGGTTATGCATAATTCAAAATTGAATTTCAAGATAATTGTGGCCTATTTGGGTATGTAAAAGATACCTCAAGGCTCACAAGGTGATTGGAATGGAAAAAAAACTGAGCTTGAACCTTGCTTAGTCCTCCTCAAAATATTATGGCATAAGGGATGGAAAGGCATTTTTAAATTTGAATTGTGGCCCCTTGATTTGGTCACCATTGGATTGCTGGTGGAAAAAGCTGCATAATGGTGTATAAGACTATTTATAGAACTTCTGGTTATTCACACAAAAAGGTGGCCAAGAGTCTTCTGTAGGATGGCCTTGACAAAAACTGGAGAAATGTGGGGTTGATGGCTTCCAAGGATGGCTGGGTGATTTTGGACAGTTTTGGTGTTTTGCCCAAAACAAGCCTGCACACACTCAAAATTTTATTTGCCCAAAAAAGTGGAAATCTAGCAATTAAGACCCAAATGGCCTAATATGGTCATTTGGGGATATTTCCTATATTTCATATGAAAATGGCATATTATGGCAAAATGCACAAATTGCACAGAGCCATATTTAAAGCTCAAAAAGCATAATACAGACTTTTGGGCTGTATTTCCCCTGTTGACTGGGACATTCCTCAAAGTGGCAAAGAATGACCTGATGATGTTGAAGGGGCCAAGTTGGCCCCAGATGGTGACATGGCCATAAAAGGCCAAAAAAGTGAAAGTGGCCAATTTGGCCAGAAAATGATGGGTATGGCCAAATCTCCATCAATTGTAAATGACATTGATATGCAAAAAAATGGTCCAAAAGGGTGATTGTCCATGGTTGTGACATTTAGTAAAGAATGTTTTTTCTGATAAGTAATTCTTTATGAAAAAAATAATTTACTTTTTATCTAAAAAAACTAATTTTTTGAAAGAAATAATTCAGTGGCTCTCTAAGGAACTATTTTTCTTTGGAAAGAAACAATTTTCACTTTACAAATATTTTTGTTTGAAACATTTCATTCATTAAATAAACAACTCTTCTATGAAGTTTTTGTTTTGTGTTTTCTTCTTCAAAAAAACAGTGAAGAAAAAACTACTATCTGGTATGCCATGCTCTGGTGCTGAGTTTACATAGGGCAAACACATTATTATTTTCTGCATATCTTCTATTATTGCAGATCACTCATAGTGGCCCAAAAGCCTTGTTGATGTATTTTGGCCATAGTTACTCGTGATTGGTATCACAAGGACATTCTCTTCATACTACTCAATCAATCATCTTTTCAATGGTTTCCAGTCAACTTCCCTTACCCTTGTACAGCTTTTTCTAAAATAACGAAATCAGAAAGACCAGGATGAAGGGTGGAATCTGAGAAAGAATTGTCCAAAGCATCAAGATCAGGAAATTCCTAAATGGCCCTATCTCTTCATCCCCAGGGAAGATTCATGAATTAGAAGCACTGTGTCTATTTCAAGCAGTTCCAAATCTGTTTCTCTTGCTAAAATACGCATCTTTTCATTGATTTTTCAATAATCTGATAAGAAATTCATCTTTGAAGGATATCTTTCAAGCTGGCGAGTTCTTGCAGAGGTGTGGATTGCGGCCAGAAGGCTGTATTGTGCCGTTGCCAATCGGAGTTATACGGAAGGCAGTCGAATCCAATTTCCGAGTCCAGTTTTCGGTCATCATCCCCCTCAGCGTGGCATCTTGATCTCTTGACCGCTCGAAATCACCGAACCTCACTTTTCGTCGCCATCGCCGTCATGATGATGCTCGTCTCAAGGGTTCCTTCAGTATTCAAATCGTCGTCTTCCTTCAAGAAAACCTCATGGATAAATCTTTCCGTCAAGTCTTTCTCCCAGTCGCATTCGACACACCAGAAAGCTTCGGGTCTGACGGCTCAGTTCCAAGGCTTCAAGCTGCCAGATCAGTCAGTCCGGGCTCTGGTTTTGCTCTTTGAAATTGATCGTAGCATCTGATTGAGATGTTTATCCGTCTTTCTAGGACCTACAAGGTTACCCTCATTCCCGGCGACGGTATTGGTCCCGAAATCTCTGAATCCATCAAAGCTATTTACTCTGCCGCCAAAGTTCCGATCACTTGGGAAGAGCGTGACGTCACGCCAATCTTGGTCAATGGCCGTTCGACGATCCCTCAAGACGCAATAGATTCTATCCGTGAAAATACGGTTGCACTGAAAGGCCCGTTGGCCACGCCGATCGGGAAGGGCCATGTCTCTCTTAATCTCACCCTTCGCAGGACTTTCAAACTGTTTGCCAACATTCGTCCTTGCCGCTCGATTGTCGGATTCAAAACGCCATATGATGATGTCAACAGCGTCTTGATCAGGGAAAACACAGAAGGAGAATATTCTGGCATTGAGCATGAGGTTGTAGATGGTGTCGTACAATCTATCAAACTCATCACTATGGATGCCTCAGAACGTGTGGCGAGATATGCATTTCAATACGCCCGTCAAAACAATCGACCGCATGTAACAGCAGTTCACAAAGCTTCAATTATGTGAGCACGTGATCATCAAAAATACATACAAAACACTCAAGTACCTACCTTCTCATGATTAATGAAATTTTACGATCAATTAATCTTATTTAGGAAGATGTCCGATGGAATGTTTCTACAGGCTTGTCGACAAGTAAAAGAAGATTTTCCAGACATCAAATATGATGAAGATATCTTGGATCGGGTCTGTCTGAGGATTGTCCAGAATCCGGCACCATATTCCGATCGCGTGATGGTTATGCCAAATGTGAGTACTCCTTATAATCATACTTTCTCATTATCATCTTTCATTAATCTTCTTGGTCGGCTTTGACTTCATCTGTGCTACCCAATTGGGTTTTTAGCTTTATGGTGATATTCTGAGCGACATGTGCGCTGGATTAATTGGCGGACTGGGTCTGACACCATCAGGTAACATTGGTCGCGATGCATCAATCTTTGAAGCAGTTCATGGTTCTGCACCAGATATTGCCGGGCAGGGTAAAGCAAACCCAACAGCACTCCTACTTAGCTCCTTGATGATGCTTCGTCATATGGGCCTCCCTCACTACGCCGAGCGAATCGAACGTGCTACCCTCCAGGTTTGTCACAATTTTTTCCTTGGTTTTTTTCACATTAAGTGTAAATCCTAATATTTTAACTCCAATTGCTGCAATTAACTTTCGCATCCATAGACTATTGCCGAAGGAAAACATATCACGGGAGATCTAGGTGGTAAAGCGTCAACTAAGGCGAGTAATTGCTTTCAACCTTACTATTTGCGGTTTCTTTTTTCTATTGTTTTTGAGATTTGCTTGAATTTTTTTCCCAACTCGCTTGACTTATCCCGACCTTCACGCAATTGGCTGATGAAATGAATTGGACGATTATTTTTAAATAGGAGTACACGGAAGCCATCCTCAAAAAACTGTAACGACCGATTGGTTCATCAATTTTTAACCATATTACTTGTTATTGGGAAAGTTTGATAGATTGGTTTATTTCACTGGTTGCATATATTTTTTAGAAACAAACTACCTACCATTTTAGTGTCTGTTCAATAACGTCATTTTTCTTTTGTTTAGTAACTCTTCCTTTGTTGCCAACTGGGAATGATCATGCTTTTTTTTGTTTTCTTTCGCAATAAATATTTTGATGCATTATGCTTACGTCAAATCAAGTCAATTTGAAGCTACAGGCAGACAAAGTGAGACCAGAAGATAACAAACACAATGGAAATTGAATGTTGAAACCATCCGAAATGAAGACTAAGATTTTGGTGTTTTGTTCTAGCAGAAGTAATCACAGAAATTAAGGTCCCAAGAGTTTGGACTGTGTATCCGAACTCTACCATCTCGAAAGAACATTCTTCTGTATTTTTTTGAATTGGTTTGCTTGCTTTCAATTTATATTCTACAGACTAATAACCACACGGGCAATAACATCAGCCTTTACGAGGCTAATATACAAATACCGAGTTCTATCAACTTCTTATCTTGTCTTCATTCTTATATGGTTTTATTGTTTTGAATCACTTTACTTAATGTTCATATCGCCCGACTTCTGTTATTAGCACTTCTCCCAAATGCCTTGGGCCTAAGAGCTCAGTACTCAAACCAAGCAAGCCCTTTCTGATGTATCACAGTTCACTCTAAACCCGTTTGGATTGAGAGGTCTATTCCCAGAGCTGCTTGAGCTTCTGAAGCCTTTTTGTCCCAAAAATGGTCAAAAGGGTCATAATTCCCAACAATCATCAGAACATCCAAAAATGTCCCCTGTGAGATTTTCCTCCAGGAATTCAATGGTGTCATGCAGTTTTGGTCAGAATCTCATCATGACCTTCATAAGTACAGTCTTGTCCAATATAGGATTTTATAATGTCATTTTATGGACACATTGAAGAAGGCCATACCTATAGTTGTCATTCAAAGAAAATGTCCAACACAGTTTTGCTGATCAAGAGATGTATCACCAAGAAGACAATGCAATGGATAAGATAGATATTTCTGTGAAACCCCATGACACAGAGTGGAGAGGTATGGATAAACTAACCCAAAAACAGCTACAACCCTCCAGATTTTTAACCAAAGATATTCTTGCAGGCTGGAACCACAGTTTCAACCTGTATTCACCAAAAATGGAAGGAATCTCTCTTCACAGCTGTAGTACTGTGAGGTGTGGATATGAAGCTTTGATTAAAAATCAAGTACTTTTCCTGTACTCAAAATTTGTATAAGGGAAGGATTTAATTAGAAATAGTAAATTTTAAGAGTTTTAAGAGAAAACACACCAAATTTATTGTTTTTAACTTTGTTAGTATAGAATTATAATAAGATAATTATTTATTGTTTTACCAACAATAAAAATTTATCCAAAAATACTCTCTACAAGAGATATTTCTTCAAGAGCGATTTTAATTGGAATTAATTGAGAAAAGAACTACAGGCAATTAATATAAGAACAAAGTTTTAAAAAATAATATTAAAGAGAAAACTTGCCCAAAAGTGACCAGAGTGAATTTGGAAACAAAGTGACAAAGTTAACAGTGGTTAAAGATTCTTTAATTCACTTTTGGGGTGGTTCAAGGGTAAAATGGATTATAAGAGTTACAAGAAATTATTATAGTGTTTTTTTCACATGTTTAAAAGGTTTAAAATGATATAAAAGTGGTGGTTGGAATCTCTTATTGATTGGTTTAACAGTGTTAAAACCAATCATAAAAGGAAAAGATTCTAACATTGAGAGAAAAGTGGGGAGAAGAATACATTCTTTTATAGCCACCAATTTTCTTACTCCAAAAGTAAAATTTTCTCTTGTCAGTTGTGAGAAACACTCTGACAACATAAAAGCCAATTATGGCAGCATTGAACCCTGGTTTGGATCAAAAAAGGGCTGGTTTTAGCCATTTCATACCCTTAAATCAGCCATTGCAATAGTAATACCTGGTTTCAAGCCTTCAAAACATGTCAATGTGTGTAAGGGACATCAAAAAAAGTTAAGTGTTTTTAATAAGATTATTTCAGCTTAATGGTAGTTTTACCCTCTTTTCAACAGTTAAAACTGCCCTGGTTGGTATCAAAAGCTCATCATCAATTGAGTGTGACTCAATTCCAGGGCAAAAGTGATGAACCTTTGCAAAAATTTTGACATCTCATGCCTTTCAGCAAGGAATTTGGGGAGTATGGCATCCTTGGAGCAAAGACTCCTTTTCCCCCAAAAATTACTCTTTCCAATTTATTTTTTCTTTGATTCCTCATCATGTATTATACTTGTAATTTACATATGTAATTAAATTGAGTTTTTACAGTACACAACTGTAATAATTGATACCTCATATGTATATCAAAGTTCACTTATGTAACACATGTGCACATTTTGACATTTCAATTGAAAATACTTCAGTTCCTCATACATTCTAGACTACACACCACACCTCAATTTTAACACAAAAATTGATGGTTCATACCACATGTTATGTGAATTAAATTAAGGTTTTGAGGATTTTCAGATTTTCATACAGAAAATACTAAAACACTTAATTTAAGCTTATTTAGAGTTGAGTATGAGAATTTTCACTTGGACATGACCCCACTTAATCACCATGAGAAAAGTGGCTACACCTGACAGCAGGTGTTGCATTTGGAATTTGAAATTGGAGATAGATTAGATTCAGGTTGGAGTTAGGGAGTAAATGAAATTTGGAAATAGAAGTTTTGGAAGAAATTCAAGCCACATATGCAAGCCACAAAGTCTCAATTCAAATTTTCTAATCTCAGTGTTTGGTCAGGATTTCCAAAGTTCAATAATTCAATAACACATGATAAAAGTAATCATTTTCATTCCCTCTTTTCTTTAATCCTTATCATCATTTTCTATACTTTCATCATCAGCCTGTGACTCAAAACAAGAGCACAAGCATGACAGCCAAATACCATAAATCAATGGTAAAGCCAAGATACCACCAAAACATGGAGCTGAGCCAAATAAGCTCAAAGGGTATCAAAAAAAGGGGAAGCCCACCACTTTTTAAATACATAAGTCCCACCATCATAGGACAAGGAATAACAAAGTTATTACTGCTCAAAGTTGTTGCTGAGCATAAACCTTATTTTTCACCTCTCATCTGAAATACAGAGGAAAAAGCTTAAGACCATCAAATGTTTATTCAAATTAAATCTCTAAGTAAGCAATATCTAATGGTACTAGCCAAGCTGAGCTAACACCAGAACTACAGGAGTTATGGTCAAAATAAGGCTAAATAAGGGTGAATAAAATATTCACCTCTCATCTAACTTCTACAGTTTTAGTGTGAGATACCTAAAGTGGGGTCTTTTTGGAAAGAGGGAAATTAGGGCTATCTGATGGTACCATCCATTTCCAAGTATCTCATCTAGAACAAACGTCATGGGGAAAACAAGTTCCATACAGATTTTAAGCAAATCATACATATGTACAAAATATCTTGTACATGGCATAACTTTTCCATATGTAATGATAGCCATATGAAATGAGGTATCATTGTGTAGAAAACATCCAGGGATACACAATGAACCAACTTTGAGCTTGATATCTCAAAAACTGACAAAGCTATGGAAGTTTTAAGGTCAAAATCCCACAGTTAGACCAATACAGCCTTACTGTGGGATAGTATCCCAGAACTATGATTATGAGGTGTCAAACAGACAAAGAAGCTTGTTTATACTTCAATGACTCATAGTTTGGCCAATACTGGGGTCCTGTACAGGTTCTGTACAGAATTCTATGCATAATACATGTCAGAAGAGGGCTATGTGGTCCCCAGATGAAAATTTTCACCCTGTATAGGTGAAAACTGCCCAGATGTGGTTTCAAAGCACATCTAAGCCCAATACAGGCTATAAAGGCCTTTTGAAAATCTCAAGTTAGTCCTTTGAAGTGAAAATTCTCACTTCTTCTATGGGGAAAGGTCTAGAAGATGTTTTAACCCAAGTTTAGGATAAAAAGGGGCCTTTTCTCCACCAGAAAAGGTTTCCTCATCCTGCTCTTCAATTCCTACATAGTAAAACTGTCAAAAAATGCTATACTATTGGAAAAGAACAAGGTTATAATTATAATATTAATCATTGTAGTAGTTATTATAGTAAACCAACCGATAATGTTTGCACCCAGGGCTTTTGGCAGCACTCACCACCACTATTCCTCAATAGTAAAGCCCTGTATACCCATTATAAACCCTTATTATCATACAAACAAACTTTTTAATCATTTTCACCATGTCACAGTAATAGCTAAAGTTTCTAATTAGTCCTTATTAGCTTCATCATAGACTCAGCCTGACATTCATGAACCAAAAGTTTCAACTTTTGAGGTCTTTATTTTAGTTTTTTACATACATATTATAATCAAAATGTGAATTCTCCCTCAAGCTAATTTACAGTAATTCATAGATTTATGATATTGAGATTGAGACTATTGTCTTTTTAAATAAAATTTTCATTGACAAGAAAATGGTCTGTGAGCTTTAGTACTTTCTGAACAGATTGGTATTATATCAAGATACCCTACCATCAAGTTTTTTCTCTTATAAAAAGATTTATTTTGTGAGAAATTGTATTCATTAATCCCATCCCCTCTTAAATATAGTGCTTATTTAAAACTCAAACAAGCTTTCAAGATCTACAATAGAAAGTCATTTTAAGCAGTGGCTCACCAAAATTCCAGGTAAATTAAATGGATTTTACCAGTATTTAAGCCCATGAAATTCTTTAGAGGAGTGCTTTAGACTTATAGCTGGAAGCTATAGATATTCAAAGTAGAATATTTGGTCTCAAATTTAGAGTTGGGGACTTATTCATTATCCAATCCCATGGTGTAAAATAGAAATGATTATGATCATCATAAAATACATATCTTACCAATAGAATATTCAATATTCAGAAATATCAAACTCTCCAGGTTCTTCAATTTTTTTTGAAAAATTCAATGTTTTTGTTTTTTGATACCAATTTCCCTTTATTCTGAATATTACTATCAAAAAGTCATGGAGTATTAATTAAAAATCTGAACTTTATTTATTAATTTAATATGTAAAAAGCAAATATAATGTAGTTGATAATTTCAAGGAAGTCAGGTTAGAAGCTTTATCAAGAAGTAAAACACATCTTTAATAAATAGTTTCTCTAGGGCTTCAATTCGAGTATTTGTGTAGATTTTAAGAAAAGGTAATCTTCATGTCAGGTTGAGTCTATGTAGAAGTGGTAATTAGGCTATTTACAACTTTAACTGTGACTGTGACACGTGATAAAAGACTAAGAAGTGAAGCATTGATTTATAATAAGGGTTTATGATAAGATTAAAAGGGATTTACTATTAAAAAATAGTGGTGGTGAGCGCTGTTGAAAGCCCTGGGTGCAGCTTTACCTGTTGGATGACAATAATAAAGACTACAATAATTAATATTGAGATTATACCTGTTTATTTTCCAAGCGTATAAATGTTTTTTAAAGTTGTACTACATAGGAATTGAAGAGCAGGATGTGGAAAGCTTTTCTGGCTGTGAAAAGCCCTCCTTTTATCCTGAAATGGGGTGGAAAGACTGCTAGACCTTTCCACATAGAGGAAGTGAAGATTTTTTCACTCTCTGAGACAGGCTTGTGGTTTGCAAAGGCATGTATAGCCTGTATTGGGCTCAGATGAGGCTTTGAAACCACATTTGGGAAGTTTTCATCAATACAGGGTGAAAATTTTCATCTGGGGACCACATAGCCTTCTTCTGACATGTATGACATGTAGAATGCCGTACTGAAACTGTATGGGACCCCAGTATTGACTTAATCATTAGGTATTGAAGTATAAACATGCTTCTTTGTCTGTTTCACACCTCATAATCATGGCTATGGGATATTATCCCATGGTAAGGCTGTATTAGCCAGAATGTGGGATTTTGACCTTAAAACAGCCATACCTTTGTCAGTTCTTGAGATATCAACCTCAAAACTGGTTCAGTGTGTAGCCCCTTATGTGTTCTACACAATGGTACCTTATTTAATGTGGTTATCATTAAATATGGCAAAGTTATCTCATGTACAAGGTATTTTGTACATATGCGTGTTTTAGGCAAAAGCTGTATTGCCCTTGTTTGCCCCATAACCTTTGTTCTAGTTGAGATATAAGGTAATGGATGACACCATCAGATAGACCTAATTATTCTCTTTCCAAAAAGACCCCACTTCAGGTATCTCACAATGAAACTGTAGAAGTTAGATGAGAGGTGAATGTTTTGTTCACCCTTATTTGGCCTGAATTTGACCATAACTTCTGTAATACTGGTGCTAGCTCAGTTTGGCTGGTACCATTGGATAGCCCTGAATTAAAGCTTCATCTTGCATAAACATTTGATGGGGTTAAGCCTCTTACTCTGTATTTCAGATGAGAGGTGAAAATTAAGGTTTATGCTCAGCAACAACTTTGAGCAGGAGTAACTTTGTTATTCTTTGTCCTAAGATGATGGGACTTGTATATTTGGAAATGGGTGAGTTTCCCCTTTTTTTGATACCTTCTGAGCTAATTTGGCTCAGTTCCATGTTTTGGTGTTATCTTGGCTATACCATTGGTTTATGGTATTTTGGCTGTCATGCTTGTGCTCTGGTTTTGAGTCACAGGCTGACACTTCATGTATCAATATGGTTGACCCAAATTTTCTCAAATTATAATATTAGGGGGTGTAAAAGTTACCAAATCCCACACTCAAAATCCCGAGTTTTTTTTGCCAAAATCCCACATTAATTTTTTGGGATTTCAGAAATCCCACACCTCAAGAGGTGAGGTATTTTGAGGTACAAAAACCCAGGTTTTTTGGTACCAAATCCCGTGTTTAAATACCAAAATCCCACCTTTAGCTTCCCATAAAGGCACATTTTTCAAACACACAACTCAGTAAGGGAATGTTAAATTGCATAAAAATTTCCTTCTCTTGCATAAAATCTAAATAAACTCATCATTTATTAAGTTATTTGATTTCAAATTGCATTTACTACCAGCCTTTTCTTCATTTACCATGCCCAAGGCATTGCAAAGGCTACCTTTACTTCAGACCTTGAACTCACTTCAGTTCATTGATGCTCTCAACTATGATAGTGATTCTGATATCCAGGAAGATATAATCTTATTAGATATGATAACCTCACAAAGATACATCAATCCTCGTAGAAGATATCCATCTCATTACATGTATACAATGAATGATTTACAGACATTATCATCTGAAAAGTTTTGACAGCTATGTAGGACCACACATGAATCATTTAAAAAATTGGTTGCACAAATTCAAGCTGATAAAACCTTTCAAAACTCATCACAAAACAAACAATGCAATCCTGCCATCCAATTTGCTGTGGCATTATCAAGGCTAGGATCAAATGGAAATGGGGCCGCTTTGGGAAAGATTGGAATGTTGTTTGGAATTAGCCATGGGGCTATTGTGTTGTACACTCAAAGAGTCATTCAGATATTAATGAAGTTGAAGCGCAATGTAATTGTGTGGCCAACAATAGAACAACGCAGAGAAATGTCTCAAGTAATGCAAGCAGAAGGCTTCCCTGGGTGCATTGGGTTTATTGATGGGAGTCTCATACCATTATCACAAAGTCCTCCCAATGATGGTGAAGCGTATTTTGATTGCAAAAAAAGGTAAGCTGTTGAATCTTTATTCTTTATTTCAATCTTACTGATGGTTTACATATAAGGTATTCTATGTCAATACAACTGGTTTGCGATATCAACAAACAGTTCACTGCTCTGCATGTTGGTTGTACTGGGTCACTTCATGATTCGAATGTCTATCAACATATGAAAATAGCACAAACACCTCAAGAGTTTTATGAAAAGGATCAGTACTTACTTGCAGATTCAGCATATGCAAGCTCTCCTTGGGTTGTTCCAGCATATAAGGGAGTTGTAGCACATAATGAAGACAACCCTTCTTTCAATTACTGTCTAGCAAAATCAAGGGTCAGAATTGAGCATGCAATTGGGATTTTGAAGGGGAGGTGGTTTTCTCTAAGGGAAATGAGAAATCAAATGAGGTATAATCATGAAATTGAATATTTTGTTAGTTGGGTTGTGTCTTGCACAATTTTACATAATATGTTAGCTCAAATTGGTGATGAGTGGTTTGATTTATATGAAGATGATGATCCACCACAAGCGGAAAATCTGGCCAACAATGACATTGGGGAAGATGTGCTAAATATGCGTGAGAAAATTAAACCAATCACTTTGGCATGGAAAAATAGTCAATTGTAAATTTCTTCAGGACCAATGTTTTATGTACTTAATTTAATGGCATACAACGGAGTGGAGATGTTATTCATAAAATAAAAGTATTTACAATTAAGATTTTTTAGTTCTTTTTTGATCCTGCATATTTCTTTCAAAGTACCCATTGACTCTTGAATTTATTTTGTTGGGTGTCATTTTCAAGAATTTGTCACCTACATTAAATAATTTATGGTTTATTTGAAAAGAACATCCAAAATGAGTAATTGTGTCATGATTGATAATTTCTGGAGGTGGTTTTTTTGTATGATGAACCATTGTTGATGTCTTCCAAAGTATTTCCATGATGCCAGGTTTTTTTGAAAAATCGATCTCCATTTTTAATTCAGGGAAGTGTAAGCCATGTCCAGAGGGGGTGAAGATAGTAGGAAGTGGAAGGAAATCTTTTTTTGATACAAAAGAAAATATACCATAAGTCCAGGCATTGAGATCGTTTAAATCTTTGTGTGGCTTATTGAAAAATCCATCTTAGGTGACAATGACATTGGTAAACAATTTGAATTCTTCCTTGGGATTGGCAGAAGTCCATTTGAGTTGACTGAAGTTGGGTAATTGGGCTGCTTCCATTAATGATTGATTTTCATTTGCTGCTAATTTTGAAAAATGGGAGATTCTTGAGTAAATGAATTCGTCATATTGATGAAGCTTGATCCATTGATTGTTATCTGTTTCAATTTGATGAGGAGTTAAACCAGGTTTTCTGGAGTAAACACCTAATTATTTTGTAATTAGTCAGTAATTATTAAGGTAATATGACAAAAAGATCACACACCTGCAGATTTTCCAGAATCAGAACCAGATCGAAACCCAATAACTTTCATAATGCCACCTTGGAGTTGCTTATTGGTTTTAATTTCTTGTCGATTTTGAGATAAGGACATTAATGTCATGATGATTTTTTGCAGCATTTGAGAGTGGCCAGAAGAATTATCAAATGGGGTTATTTCATATATGATGACAGGCAAAAACGGCTTGGATGTTTTATTAATGAGGATATAAGGATGGGGGAGAGTGTTAAGTGATGGAAGTTTTAACCATGAGGCATTGGAAGATTTCTTGTCAATTGAAATTGTTGAAAAGTTTTTAAATTCTTCTTTGGAATGGCCAAGGTGAGACATCATTTCTTTTGAATCATGGATGTGTTGTCTTTGGCTTCAGGTGAGCTTTCTTTTATTATTTAATTTGGTATTATTATCCTCATGATGTTCTATATTTGGTTTAGTCCTAACCATGACATCAAGAGGAGTAATATGAGCTTCATCATCTTTCAAATCATTCTGATGATGTGCTGAGTCTGGTTTAGTCCTAACCATGACATCATCAAAATGATTGGAAGAATGAGAGGGAGGAGGAGATTTTTTTTTTGAATTTTAAGGATGATGGAAGGGATAGGAAATGAAATGACATTGCAAAATAAATTCTTATAATTAATCCTCCCCTATATGAACAAATAAATAAAAAAGTGAAACAAAAATTAAAAGAAAAAATAAATCAAGGGTCAGTAATGATGATTATCCCAAAAATTCAAAAAAAGGAAAAAATAATATCATCAGTAAAAAAAATATCAATATCAGTAAATGATTTTTCAAATAAAATAAATGAATTTAAAAAAAATCAAAAAAAAAAGATGATCAGTCAATGATTCAAAAAAATAAAAATAAAAAATGATTATCAGTAAATGATTTTTGAGTTAAAATAAATGATTAAAAAAAAATCAAAAAAAAACAATCAGTAAAAAAGGAATCAAAAAAAAACATGATCAGTCAAAGGTTGTTGTAATAAAATGAATGGATAAAAAAACACAAAAAAAAAATCAGTATTCCTTTTTAACTGATATAATTGAAAAAGAAAATAAAAAAAATAAAATAATCATTCTAATGGCCTCTAGGGGCCATTAGAATGATAATCAATTAAAACGACGCCAAATCAATTTGGAATTGATTCGGGAGGCCTTCCAAATCGATTCCCAATTGATTTGGCGCGATTTGAAGGCCTCAGGCCCTGGAACCTCCCAGGAGCCTATTTGGGAGGTTCCAGGGTTAGTGAGGTGGGGGGTTTTAGGAGGTGGATGATGAGTGATGATGGTGATGGGAGGGTTAGTTGTGGTTGATAATGGTGATGGGTGGGTGAGTTGTGGATGATGATGGTGATGGGAGGTTGAATTTGGGAGGTGCAAAAAAATGAATAAAAATATTTTAAAAGACAAAAAGGAAATTACCTACAGAAAAATTAAAAAAAAATTAGCAAAAAAGGATTGTGATTAAACAAAAAGAAGAGAAATTCACTTACCTGAATTTTAAAAAAAGTGGGTTTTTTTTTAGAGGGAAGGGTGAAAAGTAAAAATAGAAAAAAATTAATTGAGAATTAAAAAATAAAATTTAAAAAAATTGGTGAATATTTTTCAAGAGGGAGGAGTGAAAAGTAAAAATGAAAATAAAAGTGAAATTTAAGATTTGAAATTCAAAAAAAAAAATTAAAAAAAAGGTTTTTTTTTAAATTGGAGGGGTGAACAGTAAAAATAAAAAATAATAAATTAAATGAAATTAAAGAAAAAAATCAACTTTAAAAAAAAAATTAAAAATTAAGAATTAAAAATCAAAAATCAACCAAACAAGGGTCTTTGCCCATTTAAAAGTTGAAACCCTTCAAAACAGAAAATAACCATTAAATTTAAAAAAATATATAGAAAAAGATGAAAAAATTTACAAAAAAACCATAAAATGACATTTTCATAAAAAAGGAAAAAAGCTGTCATTGAATTTGATTTTTGAACAGACTTCATATAAATTCTCAATGCAAAACTTGCCCAAATTTTCAAATCTGCCAGAAATTGCAAATAAACGTCATATGAACTTGGAATGGCAAGTTGGTGCGTCAATTATGCATAAACATTGAAATTTCCCTTTGGTAATAAAGTGGAGTTAGATTTCATGACATAAGATTTATTGAACAAGCACCATATATAAATTGATCACATTACATATATGTAATAATTTTTTTTGTATTGACTAATGCCAGAATGCGTTCCAGCTCCCCAATTGGCCTGCTTGATGACAATGCCGCTATAGTGAGATCCATCTGGCATTGCTTTTCCTTCAATTCCAATTCACAATTCCACTTTTCTTGTTCAAATTCATGTTTCTTTGCATTTTGCTTCTCATCAAACTCCATTTGTTTTTGTAACTTGACTTCTTCAAACCGTTGTTTTTCCATGTTGCACACTTTCTCTTCATTCCACCTCTCCCTGTCCCACTCCAAACGTGCATGATCACTGATTTCACGGGCTAATAAGCATGAATTTCGTCAGTAGGATTTGTAATAGTAACCATAATTGCAAGTCATAACTTTGTTCCGTGATTCAAGTAAATTTGCATAAGTAGGTGCAAACATATCCAGCAACCTTTTCCCAGAACCACTCTTGTCATTCAAGTTGGGTGTCATGGCTTGATTACGCTTTTGTGTTGAATGTGTTATGGATTTACTTTGCTGGTCAAAGGAGAAATAATCAACAATGGATTACATAAGAATCACTCTTAAATGTACTTACCAAATCATCTTGAAGGTTTTCCACTGGAACCAAGTTATCATCATTATGAAGCAAAGGATCCAGATTGTGAGGTGAATCCAAGTGATTATTCTCCTTTGAAAAGCAAATGGGCTTTAATTATCTGAGGTATAAAAAGGAAGAGACCATAGCTTACCTTATCAAGCAAAACATCATCATCATCACCATTGAGACTGTCTTTTTCTTGCGAATCATAGCTTGCAATGGGAGTGACATTGGGCTTGTGGCCAAAGAGCACATCCATTTCCGCATAGCAAGGACACATACTTTCCAGATTTTCACTCATTGTTTTTATTCCTTGACTCTCATCTTCTTCCGTTATTCCAGGCCCAGTTAAGTTTTTGAATTTTTTGGCTGCCATATATTTCTTTTTATATGTTCGCCATTGATCTCAGATGCTGCTTGAACTAAGGTTTGGGCAATTTTGCGATTTTTTGTTGACCTCAATGGCCATAAGCTGAAACCCATGCTGCTTTGAGGAAGGAGGTCTTCCAATAGTTATTGAACCGCTAGTACCAAAACATGACTCAAAATTGGACTTGACTGAAAGCCAATTAATTATTGTTAAATAATCTGTACGTATTAAGTGACCTGATGGATGAGGCAGGCCAGAGGTGATCTTCATATCGGTCTTGATTTGTCTTGCTTTGGATCAAGGCATTATTATATGGATGATGAAGTATAAATGGACTATAAGCTGTTCGGTCAGATTGTCCAAAATGGAGTTTAGAAGAACATGTTGTACAGGTATGAATTGTGAGTACTCATTTGGGTTAGGTTTCAAGCTGAAATCCCAGATGCATGGGATTTGGTCAAAATACCAGGGGACTCAGTTAAAATACCATGGGATTTACACATAAAAAACCTGGGATTTAGTGTTGGGATTTGGGTTCCAAATCCCGTGTTATTTTAAGGTGGGATTTGGTGACTTTGACACCCCCTATTATTCAAAAAAAAACATTAGAGTAGCTTGCTAAGTCATTCATTTTCAAATTATTCTGGTTGTACTTCATAAGAGGCTTCCATGTTCCCTTTAACACACTTGAGCTTCATTACATTTTCCAATTTTTTGGAAATATGAAGGGTTCTCTATGTGTTAAAGAATAAGTAATTGAAGCTGAAATTTATGGGTTAATAAACTTAAATATTTCAATATAGCTCTATGAACTTAGTAATTATACAACATTAAGAAATCAAACTATAACAGCTAATGGAGAAAATAATTCTATAATTTATCTAAATAGAATTTTTCTTAAACTGATTAATCCTTACTAATCTTTGAATAAAACCAAATACACATTAAATAGAATTTTGAAAAACTAAAGTCTAAATATTCATGAGGAAATAAAACATTTAATACAGTTTATTTCAAATAATGGAAATTATATGTAGTATCAAGTAAAAAAAGGTGAAATAAAGAAGACCTTTTATCAAATTTATTCCTCAAAATTCATTTATAAAGGTTCTGTGAGGTATTTCAAGTTCAAACCACTTTGATAAATGTTTTTATCCTGGAAAGATGATAAATTGGCACAAATGAGGTGTTTGTGAATTGTAGCTAATTAAGTTACACATGTAGTGTGGGAACTCCTCCTGTGTGGGATTAAAATGAGGCAGTACCTGGAGGGGGAAATCACAGGTAACTAGTTTTGAATTGCTAATAACTCCTGTAACCAAGGGTGGCAAGGGTGTATTTCCTGCCCCTCCTAAAATACTGAACAAAATCTTCCTTGGAGCTCACAAACCAAAATAAAATTGTTATGTGGCTTTAAAACTGCAGAAGACAAAATTCAGCAGTCTCAGATCAGACGTATTCAATAAATAATATAAAAAATAATGTTAGTAATTTTGGTAATTTGAGATTTTAAGGAAATACTTGTCTGTTTAATTTTAATATTTTTTGGTTAAATTGAGGTGAGTGATTTCTTCTTGGTGATAAATCTTTGGTAGGATGGGTTATTTAAGGTTTTCTGAAAAATTTGATGGGTGTTGATAAAGGTAATTTTGTCAAGTTAAAGTTTTAATATAGTAAAATATTTTTTTTAAAGGTTTGTTATTTTTTTAAGAGTGTTTAATAATAAGATAAAACTGTATTTGTTAAATTTAAAAGGTAAGATTCTTTGATATTGGATTTTTAAAGGGGTAAGTTATTTTTAAGTCTTGATAATGGTGTTAATTTTACTGGATAAAGTATTTTAATAGAGTAGTAACCTTAATCTTGGGTACTGGGTAATTTTTTATTTTTATTTTAATAATAATAAGATTCCACTGAGCTTAGCTACTGGGTAATCTTCAACACTATACTTCCACTGAGCTTAGCTACTGGGCAAGTAAATTTACTATAATATACTGGAGTACCTCCCAGGTGAGGGATGAATTATTCCTATGCTCCTACTTTGAAGTGGATATAATTTGCATGGGATATATTTGCATGGGGGGGGATTTTGAAATTTGGGTGGAGAGAGCCCCTCTATTTATACCTTTTGGGAGCCCAGGGGCCCTCCATGGGAGCTGTCTTCTTCCACTTTAATTCCTCTTGATTTCATCATGTGACTCCATTTTTGGTGAGGCCCTTTCTTGCATGGGTCAGGTGATTTAAGTTTTAGTGATAATTTTTCTCTGCACAGCCTTCTTTCATCACATGATGGTCTTTTGGTGAGCTAATTATGATGTGATTTTCTTGGATTTTCCTTGCATGCATGAGGTGATTTCATTTTGGCTGAGGATTTTTCTTGTGCACAGCCTTTTTTCTGTCACATGATATTCTGTTGGTGGATGCAGTATCACATGATAACCTTGTAATTCCTTTGCATATGTCCTAATTTAGGTTGGGTAGAAATGGCTGTGTAATTTATGCAGGTGTCATGTTTGTTTTTCTTCTTTTTGAACTTTAAAATGAAGTCAGGTGATAACTTCTTGCATTGGTGAGTTTACTGTTTTTTTCTGAGATGATGTGATTTTTGATTTTGACACATGCTGTGCATAGTCATGTGGTTGAGATTTAATTGGAATTGTGTACGGCATGCAGCCTGTTGTAACTAGCTTTGGTTTGCATGAGGTGATGAGTAGTGTAAATAATTATGTTTTAAGGTTTTAAGTGGGGCTACTGTGGATATAAGATAAGATACTCCTGGGGCTGTGTTGTAAATGAATTGCAGGAATTCCATGGAGTTGAGCTTTGCATCATGTGACTTTGAATGCAAGCTGGCTGTATAACTAATGCATGTGTCATTTTCTTACTGCATGAGTCCTGTGGCTGTAAGGGGGTGTAATTTAAAGGGTGGTACCTTATTTGTTGTAACTAGTGTACTATATGTAACTTGATTTTTTACATATGCATAATGAAATTGAATAATTTATTTAAACACATACACTGCCTTTTGGTGCCTGTGCCATGGTTTTATGAGTTAAACCCAGCTTCTTGCTGTAAAATTGACCTTTTGGTGTAAAATTTGAGTGTAAGTCTGCCTGTAGGCTGGATTGACTGCTGTTTTGGGGTACTATGAGCTTGAGCCTGGTAAAAAAAAATGGTATGGAATACCACATCCCCCTTTCCATTTAATGCTGTCCCCAGCATTCCAGGTGAGAGCTCTCTATTCTTCATCTGATTCTGTGGCTTCCTCCAATACCTCCTCCTCATTTATTGATTCATCTTCTTCACTTTCTTCTTCTTCTGTGTCTTCTTTTGTGTCTATCAACTTTCCTCCTGGGTAAAACCTTTTGACTTGAGAGGCTGCAAATCTTCTTGCTAATTCTGTTCCATCCAGCTCCTCTAGTTCATATGGTCCATTGTTTATTTGTCTGATTACTCTGTAGGGTCCATTCCATTTGTTTTTGAAAAGTACTCCTCAATTAGTTTCTATTGCTTTGTTGTAAACCAGGACCAAATCTCCTGGATTGAGTGGTTACCTTAGTTGGTGTGCCATTCTTCTATCCCAATCTTTCATTGAGTCTTCCCTTGATTTTTTGAGTTTTTCTGCTGCTTTCCTTCTCATTTCTTCTTTCCCTTCTAATTGTTTAGCTCTGGCTTCCAGTAATTCCTCAGTTGTGGATATTTTATGCCATTCTACTGCTAAAAATGTTTTTGTTTCAATGTCAATTGGTAATACTGGTAGTTGTCCAAATTGGAGTTCATATGGTGAGAAACCAGTTGTCCTTTTAGTTGAGATTCTGTCAGCCAATGTAACCAAAGGTAGATATTTTTTCCATTTTCCTCCATTTTCTCCACACATCTTGATTAATGCATCTTTGAGTTGCTTATGGCCCCTTTCAACCATTCCTTGAGACTCTGGGTAATAAGGTGTGGTGACTCTGGTCCTTGATCCTGCTTTCTTTACTGCATCTTGAAGTTCTTTTCCAAACTCTGGCCCCCCATCAACAGTTACTTCTTTTGGTGAGCCATACCTGCATATCCATTCTGAGGTGAACCATTCTGCAACTACTTTTGCTGTTAATTTGACTAGTCCAACTGTTTCTGGCCATCCTGAAAAATC
Source organism: Austropuccinia psidii (assembly GCA_023105745.1). Classification (NCBI taxonomy): domain Eukaryota; kingdom Fungi; phylum Basidiomycota; class Pucciniomycetes; order Pucciniales; family Sphaerophragmiaceae; genus Austropuccinia; species Austropuccinia psidii. The sequence goes on from JALGQZ010000001.1 coordinate 30,308,611, forward strand.
ATCTCTGGCCACAACCATATACTTCCATCTTCCCAATTTGATATGGACTGCATCCATACTGACTCTTTCAAAGATTGTTGATGTTGCTGTAGATTTTCCTTGTTCTCTTTGTAAGTTTTGAATTCTCTTTTGGCAGGCTAGGCAAGATTGAACCCATTTCTTGACTGATTTCTTCATTCCTTCCCACCAATATCTTGCTTTAATTCTTCTGTAAGCTTCATTTTTTCCTCTGTGGCCCATGTCTTCATGAAGTGACTTCAAAATGTATCTTTGAGCTTCTTGACTTGATATCACCAATTGAGGGTTTGGGTTATTTCTTCTTTTGAGTTGACCATCTTCCAAGAAAAAGTTGGATGACCTTCTTTTTATCCTTCTAAACTCTTCATCTTTGCTTGATTGTGGTTCTTTCATTGTACTTAAGTATTCTTGCATCCTCTTCCAAAACCTTTCTTGTTTGGTTGGTACCTGTATTCCTGAAAAATTGAGTGAATTTATAGTCTTAGCCCCAAATCCAGGGTGTGGTTTGATCCAATCTTCTTCTTCATCAAACTCTGGTGCATCTTCTTCTTTTTCTTCTGAGTTTTTTGGTCTTCTGGATAGCCCATCTGGCATAGTGAAAGTTTTCCCTGGTTTGTGTACCAAATCGAAGGAAAATAGCTGAATGAAAGCCACCCATCTTGTCATGGGGGCATTGGGTAAGCAAGGGGTGTTGATCATTTCAATTAAAGCCTTGGCATCAACCTGTAATTCAAAATGCTGTCCCCAAAGTATGGTTTGTAGCTTCTTGAGAATTCTTGCAACTCCACAGAGTTCCAATTTGGGTTGTGAGTATTTTGATTCCAATTTTGAAAAAGTTATTGATTCATATAATACTGGTCTGTCTTTTCCTTCTTTATCTTCTTGAGTGAGTACTGCTCCTGCAGCAATGTAGCTTGAATCTACTGCTAGCTTAATTTTTCCTGATCCTTTGTCATAATCCAATTTCTTGAGGGTTATCTCTTCTCCAACTATTCTTCTGAGCTTATGGAAAACTTCTTCACATTTTTGATCCCAATCCCAGTCAACATCTTCTCTTGTGAGCCTTCTGAGTGGTGATGCAACTTGTGAGAAGTTTTCAATAAACATTCTTACATAGGCACAAAGACCAAGAAATCCTCTTATTTCCTTTTTGTTGAGAGGTGTTGGCCAATTTTGATTCTTGTTGATTTTTTGTTTTGAGATTGTTCTTCCTTTGAATGATACAACATGCCCTACTATGTCCACAGCTGGAACACAGCATGCAAACTTGGATCCTGAGATAGTAAGTCCTGCTTCTTCAATCCTGAATAAAATTCTTTCTAAGGTTATGGCATATTCCCATATAAATCTTCTTATTGATGGGTTTTCTGGTAGTGTTTCTTGGTTATAAAGTGATCTTGGTCCTTTTATTCCTCCATCATCAATAAAAATTCCTACACTTTCTGGTATTTCTTCTTGGAGTATCCAGGTCATTTGGGCTTGGTATACTTCTACTGAGTTTGTGGCTCCTTGGGGTAGTCTTGTGAGTTGCATCCTTCCAAGGGGTGTTTCAAAAGTAGTGAGGGGTCTTGTAGTGACATCTAATTCTCTTTCATCATATCCTCCCATGATGTCCCCTAGTCCATAACATGCTCTTCCTGCAAATGCATCTACAAATTCTTCAATATGAGGTGGTAAGCCAGCATCCTTGATGGTGACTTTGTTGAGTTCTTGAAGGTCATGGACAATTCTGAGTTTCCCATTTGATTTGGCCACACAAACGATTGGGCTTGTGTAGCTTGAGGTGGATTGCTCATAGAGTCCAGTCCTGATTCTTTCTCTGATTAATTCAGTAAACTGAGGTAAAATTGATTTGGGAATGGGAATTGGTTTCTTCTGCCAAGGTTCATGAGGTATTACTGGTATTTTGTAAGGTTTTCCATGTGAGTGTTTGAGTAATCCTCTTTCTTCTTCACAGAAAGCTATTGCTTTTTCCCTTAAGGTAATAACATTTTACAGTAAATTGATTTCTTCATTTGATAACCATCCTAGTGGGCCAAAATTTACTGCTTGCAGTCTTTCATGGGTGACCTTGAAGGTTTCTTGAAATATAGGTGGGTTTGGTGATAAGGGTGTTTCATAAGGATCTCTTGACAAAGGTGGTCTTTCCAAAGGTGGGTTAAGGTCTTGAGGCATTGGCTCATTGACTGGTCTCACCTTCTTCAGGACTGATTTGTATTTGGCTGCTAAAATTTGGTGATCCATCTTTAATTAGTTATTTTGTTTCTTCTTCTTTCTTTTAATTATTTTCAAGAATTTGCTAGTGTCCTGAAATCTTGAGGTCTTCACAATTATTCTTTCTTCTTTCTTCCATAAAAATGTAGTTTAAGGTCATACAGGACCTACAACTAGGTGTGTAACCCCTGTATATTAGGTATACAAGTCCTGCAGTTTAAGTCATGCAAGGACCTCCTGGCGTAATCCAAGGGCTTATCTTGATTCTTGAGCTCCTTTGGGCTTGATTTTAGATTCCACTTGACTCTTGTTTTATTCTTCAATCTTCATGATTCCCACTTGATGAAAGATTCTTCTGGTTGTTTTATTTCTTGATAAGGAATTTTCTTTTCTTAATTGATGGCTTGAGACTTCACTTTGTTCATTTTGGCCAATTAGATAATGCTAAACACCTGTAAAACCCCTTTTTCCTGTTACACAAAGGGAGCAGTTTATTGTCTTGCTAAGGACAAAAATGGTCCTTCAGCACTTCTCCTGACTAGGACAATCCCCTCCAGCTTCTTGGCTGTTATTTTTTATAAGTTTCCCTGCCCAAGTCTACAGGGGAAGCAGTTTAGTGTCATGCTGAGGACCTCTTGAGTCTTCAAGCTTCTTTAAAATCCCAAGGGCAATTTGAGTTGAGGGTTTTGCATCATCTTGTTAGTCAATCATGTTGAGTGAGTCCTGAGTCAATAATTAATCCAGTGAGTCATCCTTCAGTCCATAAATCCTGGCCACTTATTCTTGTATTCCAAATGAGTTTCAATCCAGAATCAAAGAAGTGTCCAAGGTCTTGTGTTGTCCAAAGATCAATCCATAAGGAACTCCTGCTTTTCTTCATTTTCAGTATTCTGAATAATTGTCCTATGATAAGTTGTTTCCCAATTCTCTTGCTATTTCTTCAAAATAATTTATGTCCTTTTGTTCTTTTGTATTCCGGAATTATACCTGTTATGAAAAAATGAAAAATAAAAAAAATTGTAATAATAAGGTGATTTAAAAACTGATTTTGATATTAATTTATTAATATATATATATATTTTTTAATAATATTTGTTTGGATAAGGGCCCCCCTCTCCATTTAAAAATCTTGAGTTGGTTTTCAAATTTTGAAGAGGATATGTTCTCATTCCCCCAAAACTTCCACTATAAGGGATAGTGTAAGAAATAAGTTTACCCACCCCTTATTTTTTATAGTGATTTTGATGAGGATAAATAATGATACAGTAAATTTACATAATTTTATATTTTATTCTATTGTTATTTTTCAATTTTTGTAATTATAAAATAATCATTAAATGAGATATCTGATTAAAAATCACAATTCAGAAGAAATAAACCTAAATCACAATTAAGATCATGGAACTGTTTGGTTAAAGGTGGTAATTTGTGCCAATCAGTAAAAATTGGTGCTCTTGAGAGGTTTTATAATTAATATGACATAATTGAATGATCATAATTTGGGTCCTTTAATCATATAATGACCCTTATGATGCCACAACTCTTCCTTTTGGAATCATCATTGTGACTCAGACTTTATTTCAAGTCCATCCCCTTTATGGTTCAGATTTTCTGTTACCCATAAATGCATTTGAGTTGTTAAAAAATATAAACAGTGAAATTGAAAATTTGTACAATTAAAAAAAAACTTTTGTTTGCCTTTTGGGGGGGTTTTTAAATTCCATTTGGAATAAATAGCACATTGAGGTGTTATTAATATGTAAATTCCCCAAATTATGTCATCAATGTATGAGGTTTTAATATAAATAACTCCTTCACAGCTCAATTAATGCCTTCATGGCACAAATACTTCTTATTTTCAAACAAGTTCCAATCACTCTCTTGTAATTGAAGAAATATTTCAAATAAATTGATCATTTTCTTTTTAAAAAAAATACTTGATGTAGAGTTTTTTTTTTTTTTTTTTTTTTTTTTTTTTATATTGAAAAATTAAGCCAATTTAATGGCTCTTGTTGTGATAGTAGGAAAAGTGTAATAAAGATAATAAATAAAATATTCTTGAGCTCATGAATGGGATATGACCCTTATTCGTAGTGAAAATGAATAAATAAATTCAAAAAAAAAAAAGAATATGTTCAAAAGGTTCAAGTCAGTACATCTTTCTAATACTTGTTTATAATGAAATAAAATTAGAAAAAAAATAGGAAATAAAACCTTAGGTAGTTTATAGTCTTGCCTAGGACTTATCCTCCTTTTGTAGTCCTTTTCCAATCTTTTTGAATACTTTAAATAGGCAGTTTATAGTCTTGCCAGGGACTATTGGTTTATTGTGTTTAGCTTTGAGTCCTTGTTGATAATTCTAATGGTGGGCAGCTTATTGTCTTGCCAAGGACCATATGTTGTCTTTGCTTTGGTCCTTGTTGATAATTTTAGTGATTTATTTTTGATATTTGAAGGGGTAGTTTATGGTCTTGCAAAGGACCATTGGTTAATTTTTCTTGATTATTGTTGATAATTTGAGTGGACAGTTTATGGTCTTGCCAAGGACCATATGTTGTCTTCAGGAACCTGATTGTTGCCTTTGGGGTTTCTTGGCATCAGATTTATCTTCAAAGCCAAGTTGTATAAGTAGTTCAAACAGTTTATAGTCTTATTGAGGACTCCTGTGGAAGCCAAATCAAATATGTTAGTATAGTTATCATTCAAAATAAGAAAGCATAAAAGATAAAATAGCAGTTTAAAGCCTTGCTCAGGGCCTTATCCTTTATTTGTAGCCCTTTACCTATCAAAAAATGAAATATATCAGTTTTAATTTAATATCCAAAAAACAAAGTAAGAATGAAAAATAAAACAAAATAAGCAGTTTATAGCCATACTGAGGGCTTGCATTGTCCTTTATGGCCCTGTAGCACATAAAAGGTAAAATATGTCAGTTCAATTTAATATCAAAGATAAAAAGATCATTAGAAATAAAGTAAAAGAAGCAGTTTATAGCCATACTGAGGGCTCATTTGTATATTGAAGACCTGTAGCACAATTAAATGTGTCAGCTACATTTGTATCCAAGACAAATTAAGAATGAAAAAAGAAATAAGCAGTTTAAAGCCTTGCTGAGGGCCTTATCTTTTATTTGTAGCCCTTTACCTATCAAAAAATGAAATATATCAGTTTTAATTTAATATCCAAAAAACAAAGTAAGAATGAAAAATAAAACAAAATAAGCAGTTTATAGCCATACTGAGGGCTTGCATTGTCCTTTATGGCCCTGTAGCACATAAAAGGTAAAATATGTCAGTTCAATTTAATATCAAAGATAAAAAGATCATGAGAAATAAAGTAAAAGAAGCAGTTTATAGCCATACTGAGGGCTCATTTGTATATTGAAGACCTGTAGCACAATTAAATGTGTCAGCTCCATTTGTATCCAAGACAAATTAAGAATGAAAAAAGAAATAAGCAGTTTAAAGCCTTGCTGAGGGCCTCCTCTTTTGTCCAAACACTTTTGTTTGATAATTTTTGGTTTTCAGGGGATTTGATTTATCTTCAAAGCCAAATTGCATAATTAAATTAAGCAGTTTATAGTCTTGTTAAGGACTCCTCTCATTTAAAAATCATTTTCTTAATCTTATAAGATCCTGAAAGTGTTTTTTTTAATGTTGAATACCTGGAAAAGCCAAATCAAATATGTTAGTATAATTTATTGTAAACATAAAAAACAAGAATATAAGAAAATCATCAGTTTAAAGCCTTGATGAGGGCTCATATCCTTTATAAGTCCTACTTAAAAAATAAAAATAAAATCAGCATAAAAAATGCAAGATAGAAAACTTAAAACCAGCAGTTTAAAGCCATGCTGAGGGCTTATTGTTTAATTAAATTATTGTAAAGCCCTGTAAAAAAATAGAAAATCATTTTAAATGAAATAAACAGCCAGAAGATAAAAAATGAAAGCAGAAACCAGCAGTTTAATGTCTTGCTGAGGACATTTATTGTTTATTTTTTGTAGCCCTGTAACACACCAACAGGAAGTATGTCAGTTTAATAGATCATCAAAAATAAAGTAAGAATGAAGAATAAAATAAAAATAAGCAGTTTATAGCCATACTGAGGGCTCTTTTGTGTATTTGTTATTTATATATATATTACTATTATTTTTCTGTTTTTTTTTTTTTTTTTTTTTTTTTTTTTTTTTTTTCCTTTTCTTCTTAATGTCCTAAAATCAAATAGTCAACAATATTAAATAAGTTAAAATTAAGATAGAGTCTGTCAGTAAATAAAAAAATAAAATAAAAAATAAATTAGAAACCAGCAGTTTTATGTCTTGCTGAGGACTCTTTTTTGTTATTTATAGCCCTGTAGAATTGCAAAATAAAAAATCAATTAGCAAATTCAAAAAGCAGAATTATAATTCATAAAAGAACTAAGCAGTTTTCAGCCATGCTGAGGGCATTTATGTTTTTCAACCCTCAATCTAATATATATATTTATCTTTCTTTTGTTATTTTATATAAATTGATTGATGAAAGCTGTAGGAAATAAAATAAAATTGTCAGTAAAATAATTAAGTCAATAAAATGATAAAATAATCTAAAATTGAGCAGTTTAAAGCCTTGCCCAGGGCTTTTTCAGAGCCCTGTAAAAGTAAAAAATTATTTTCAGTTAATTTAAATAACAGTCAAGATAAAAATAAAATCAGAAACCAGCAGTTTAATGTCTTGCTGAGGACATTTTTGTTTTTCACAGCCTATTATTTTTCCAGGGTTTTTCCCTTCATAATGCCCTACAGTCAAATAGAAAAAAATATTAAATAAGTTAAAATTAAGATGGAATCTTTCATTAAATAAAAAAATAATAAAAATAAATTATAAACCAGCAGTTTTTTGTCTTGCTGAGGACATTTTTGTTATTTATTTTTCATTTTTTTTTCAATTTCAATTTTTAATTTTTAAGCCTCTTATGTTCTTTATTTTAAAAAACCATTTTATATCTATTTGTTTAATTGTTATTATTTTTTATATATACTCTCTTTTTTTTTTCAGAATAAGAAGCTAATGAAGTAGAAATTAATGGATAAACCAGTTGAAAGTCCTTTTAAGGACTATTCCAAAGCACTTTAGAGTGCTCAAAGATGGAGTCGGGTTGGTTAAGGGGGGCCTTTCTGACCTCCAAATTTCAATTGGCTGGCTGATTTCCTAGTTGGAATAGGTTTCAAAGCAATTCGGGTTGGTTGTTTTAGGTTAATGGGGTGCTGTAGGATATCTATTCCTGTGTTTAGAAGGTGATTCTAGCACAGTTGTATGAAGACCAACAGAGATTCAACTGGCTTCTGCTGGTTATCCTGTACAGTAAAGTAGTTTGGTTTGCATCGTATGGGTGGGTTTCTGGTTGAACGGTGTTAGCTGAGAGGTTCCATATGAAGTATCCACCACATTAGATACTTGATTTATGACTACCATTGCCAGTTGATATTGATTTGCAAGATCTTTTAATGCATCCACCACCTGATTCATTTCAGTAGCTTGTTCCATCCTTCTTGCTTTATTTTCATGTAAACAATTTGGCTCAAGCTCAGTGCAAAATACTGCAGCAATCGAATTTAAAACAATTAGCTTTATTGGAATCAAATGCTGGTTTCCCTTGTGTTGGCGGTAAGCTGTAGTGTTTGGTGACAGGTATTATTACACCTGTTAGATTCTCTTCTGACGTCACTGAGGGTTTTCGTGGCATACTGCGGCAGTCTAGTTCTCTTAAACACTCTCCTGAGTGTTTGATACCATTTGAGTTGGTTTCATTCTGTTTTGAGGTGCTAAATCTAGCACCTAGGGACTTTATAGCTTTATTCAAGTGGCTGAATTGAAAAATGTAAGACTTGGTGCCTAGGGACGCCGTCACCGAAGTATGGTTTGATTGATGTTGAGTGACTATTGGAAAGCTTAGGCCAAAGTCGGAGGTTTTGAAGAATTGTGTGCTTCTTATGGTTTTACCCAAGTCTGCTCGCCAGGCTTACCACTCTCCCAGTGCTGGTATCAAGGGTTGGTTTCGGATCTGGCTCCGATGGTGGCTTTGGCATCATCTTTCAAGGCCCTTTGGGTTGCCCTGGACACGATGCTGAGATACTTGTTGAAGCCGAAGTGTGTACATCAAGAGCTCATTGTTTCTTCAAAATAGATCCTGATAAACTGTTGAAATTTGATGCCGATGAAGAAGTTTTTGTGGTGTTGAATCCTTTCCCCTACTAACTCTCATCCAGCCCTATAGCCTGAAGCATCTATTCACATATAGTGAGCTTCTTCAATGTTATACTGGAGCGGGCCACCAGATCGCCCTGCCATTGCTCCATCGACTGAAGCTGTTTTCTGGTGCCTCTGAGTTCAGTAGTTTATTTGATCCTAGATGGACTTCCGGGGGAGTGAGCTTCTTCTTTGGAGAAGGGAGAAAAAATAGTCGGCCAGATAGGTACTGTATGTATAGGGGGCTATAGTAGCTGCTGCAATCATGTCTGAGTTCCAAATGTGATTGGAGTGGCACTATACATCCCTCGTAAGGTTTTATTATTATTATTATTTTTGTTTGTCTTTTTGTTATGTGATCTTAACAACAGCAGGTTCCTATCCTATTCCTTCAATATATTTCTTTATTATTTTTTATTATTGCCTTCCTCTTCTGGCATTGGGCATAGCGCGGAATAATGTAAGTAGAGTAAATAAACGGTTTTATATGCAGTCCGATTGGTATTACTTGTTCAACATCCAACCCAAGTCACATAAGTAGCTCTTGAGGTCAAACGTTGAATTTCTGATCCACCTTAATTCATTTTGTTTTTTTGTTTTTTTTTATTATTACTATTTTACGATGACAATCTCCTCCGAAAGGATCTGCTTTGTTAGGTTCTAGCTCGTTCTGGTATTGTTGTGAAGATTTGTTTGTTTCTTCTGTTGAACAAAGGAATCTTGCTCTTCTTCCATCTCTTTTGCCACCCAACGGTTGATGGACTAACGTTGGGACTGCTAACGGTTGATTCCCCTCATGCTCTTTTTCCTTTTTTAGAGCACTAGGTTGATTTGACGGTGAGGATGGAGTTGCGGTGCTAAAGTTGAGTATCTTTGATAAAAGGATCAAAAACCATCGTTGAATTTTTTTCATTCATCCCACCAATCAGTCCAATTGACAGCAGTGTTTAATCTTTTTCATCAGCCTTGGTATGCTTAATATTTCTAGAGAGTCTTTCTTCTTTGTTTGTTTTTGGACTTATGACTCTCTTTTCTTCTTTTTTATATACTGTTAGAATTACTATGAGTGCTCATGATGTCGGCTTCGCGGCGGATTTCTTTAATGCATTTCGTCCGTTTACCACTGAGGAGCTAGAGGACCTCGTGCTTGGCATTCCTCCAACCAACAGGTTGAGGAAGTCGGTATGGGAATGGCTCACTGCCAATGGCCCTTATCCAACGTTCCCCCATCACCACCAGCCCTTGACGGCATTTGGCGTGCCCCTGCCGACTCCCCTGATCATCACAAGCCTACACCTGTAGCAGCGTCGGCTTTTTATTCTTTTTTTGAACGGAGAGGTTGATCCAAGACTCTTGGATCCTCAACCATCACCCTTGCTCGGTTCAAAAGGAAAGTGTTCCAAGGAGAACACCAATGGGCCCTATCACCTTTGCCCTCGTAATGGTTTAGGTCGTGTTATTTACCCTTCTAAATGAAGCAAGTCATAGGGTAAGTTTTTTATTTTTATTTTATTTTATTTTTTTTTTTCAGGTCACTATTAGTTAATATTTGTTACTTAGCTTATTATAACACCCTGTCAGGCCTCCTGTACTTGAAATGGAGAAACTATTTGTTCAGCCACTCATATCAAAAAAAGAGTTTTATCTAATCAGAATCAAAATAAAATATTGATAAAAATAAAATAAAAAAAATAAAAATAAAAAACAAAAGTAAGGTTAAGGAGAGTAAGAGAGAAAACAATATCAGAAATGACAATCTTTTTTTTTTTTTTTTTTTTTTTATATATATATATTTTATTATTAATTATATTATATTCTTTTATGTTATTATTTTTTATTTTTATTTTATTTTATTTATTTTTTATTATTTTTTATTATTATTATTTTAGCTTTTCTCTTTTTTTTATATTTTTATTTAATTTTATTTAATTGTATTTTTTATTATCTTTTCTTCTTTGATATTGAGAAAAATAAATAAATAATAAATATAAGTAATAAAATGTTCAATATTAGGTAAGCTCCTATTTTATTTCTTTAAAGCTTATATGAATTGAAGCTAAAAAAAAATTTTGGTTTTCTTTTTTTTTTTTTATTTTATTATTTTTTTTATATTTATTATTATTATTATTATTTTTTTTTTTTCAGTATGAAAAGGAATTGAGCTTTAAAGAAGAAAGATAAAAAAAAGGTAAATAAAAAATTAAAGAAATAAATAATAATATCCATGGAAATGGTATGGATGATTAAGAAAATAATTGAGGACTTAGCAGGTGCTATTTCTTCTAATTAATTCCTTTGATCAAGTACCTTCTTCACTAATTCTTGTTTGATCAAATTTCTTCCCCTGCATTTTTCTCTTTTGAAAGTTTTGAAAAAGTATTCTTGGCAGAAGTATGTCCAATCTTCTGTAATCATTTTAGTTGTACCACCTCTAAGATTGAGTATGCCTGGTATAAGTGTTTCTTCCCAATGAAAATCCCATATGGCATTCTTTATAGTATATCCTCCTGAGATCTTGCTTATTTTTCCATTTTCAATTTCAAAATACTGCAGGTTGAACCAGTCTTGGCATTCCCAGGTCCTCCAAAATAGGGATTTCCTGAGGTGTTCATCCATGTTAAAGATTTCATTCCAGTAATTGTTTCCAAGGTTGCCTTCAACTCCATCCCAAGTCAGTAAATCCAAGAATTCATACTTTGTGAGGTTAAATCCAGGTAATTCTTTCCATGGATGAGATATGACAATTTCTGTTGGTGAGTTTTCTTTTTCAAAGATTTCCTCAAAATCAATATATGGAAGGACAATGGTGGAAATATCAGGACAGGGTTCTGGTTTTATTTTCAAGAACCAGTCAGGATTTTCATCTATTTCTTGTTGATGAATGTAATTGTCCCAGACTTCTTTTTCTTCTGGCCAGCGGATATCTATGTCCAATGACCAGGGATTTTCTTCAATTAATGGCCATGATTTCATTTTGAAGGATTTGGTGAATTTTTTGGAGTGTTAAAAGGTAATAATATTTGATTTATTTATAAAAAAGATTTTGAGAGTAGGTTTAATGGGTTTTTGGGTGATATTTTGGATATTCCTCTTTGATAAGGCAGGAGGTCACTGCCTAGTGATGATTGATTTTGGGTGAGTGAAATTGGTGATTTTGATTGCTAAGAAATGATTTTCCTCTTTGATAAGGCAGGAGGTCACTGCCTAGTGATTAATTGAGTTTAAATCTGACTTTTTTGTTTGATTTTTGAATTTTAGAGCTGTTATGTGTATTCAAGATGGGCCTTGATGGTTTGAAAGTGAATTGGTCCATTAATACTTGAGTAATTTGATCATTGGTTTTGTCAGAAACCTCCAAAAATTTCAGCAATTCCTTGATTTCTTCAATTTCTTGGCTTCTTGATATTGATGAAGTATCCTTAAAGTGCCAAAGGTTCTCTTTATTGAAATCATAATCTTCAGCTTCCAAAATTGAATCTTCATTATTAATTTGATCTTCTTTTATAGGATCCAAAATTTGGTGAATTGGGCATGGTGGAAGTGATTGATATATTTTTGTAAGTTTTTTTTTTTTTTTTTTTATTGATAAATTTCTTCTTTGTTAAGGCAGGAAGTAACTGCCCAAGAGAAAATGAAAAAAAAGAAACTAATGATACATTGATGAATGATACTGATACATTTTAGAAAAATCTTGATTTTGTTGGTTTTATTCAAAGTTGATCTCCCCCAAGTGGGAAAGGTGAGTGTCTGTTGAGCAATCTGGCCAAAAGCAGGTCTTTGAGGGCTTCCACAAAGTTATTTCTTCCCTCAATTTCTGGTTCTGCTGGAAATTCTGACCACCATAAGTCTTCATCAATGAATATATATCCATCTCCAACCCATTTCAATTTCCCAGTTTGGTATGTTGATCCATTCAATCCAAGGTACCACTGGGCCCAAATTTGATTGAAGTAAAGTCCTCTTCTTGGTAGTGTGGCAATTTTAAATATTTCATCCCAGAATTGATTTTCAAGGTTACCTTTAATTCCCTCTTCAGTTAATAGTTCTAGGAATTGGATTTTGTTCAGTTTTGCTCCTGGAAGTTGACATAAATATTTATCTTCACATAAAATTTCTTGAGCTTCATCTCCATAAATGTCTTCAAAGGTGATTTATGGCAGGTAAATGTAATTGTATTCATTTTCTAAGATGGATTCTGTTTCATCCTCTTCATTGGGAGGTTGCTGGATAAATTCAGAGTTTTCCAGTTGCCATTCATAAGGTTCTTCTTGGTTGTTCAATGGTCTGTCCAAGAAGTTGATATGGTATGTGTCTTTTAAATTTTTGTCTCTTTCATCCATAATTATGAGGTCTTTTTCAATGTCATTTAAAATTTCTTCATCTGAGAGCTCATGATGCTCACTAAATCTGACTTTCTTCTTTTTGGGTTTAGGTTTGAAAGGGTTTCCATGTATTTTCTCATTTCCATCCACCAAAATTTGGAATGTTTCTTCATTACTGTTAATTGGCTTGTAACTTATATTGGGTAATTCATCTTCAGAGGTTGAGTCTTCAAATTGTCTTTTGAGGTTGTTTGGCCATTGGGTCTTTTGTAAATCTTGACCAAATTAATCACTTTTTGGAGATATGGATAACTCTTGGGTCTTCTGGGTCAAATTGATTATGGTATTGTCTCTTTTTACATTTTGAGCCTTCTTTCCTGGTTTTTTTTTTCTGACCAATTTTGCCATATTGCATAAATCCATTCCTTTAGGTGGTCCAGTTTGCCATCCAAGTGCTTGAGGTTTGCATATTGGCATGCATAATCTTCTTCCATCAGGTTCTTGGTAGCTTAGTATTTCACCTTGTTTATGGGAGAATTCTAGTCTGATATTGTTGTCTGCCAAGAAAGGTCTTCCAAGTACTGTGTGAACAGATCCTTTTGCAATAAAAAAGTGAATCAGAGTTTCTTCACCTGAAGCCAAAATGATTGGAGTAAATTCTGATAGTGCAACCAATGAAGTGGTATGGCCTCCAATTCCCCTAAGGTTCATGTTAAGATTCTTTGTTGTGAGTGAGGCTTTGATTGCTATTTCTTCTGGTATAATGTTGAGTTCTGCACCAGTGTCCACTAATGCTCTGATAGGATATTCTTCCTTTCCAATAAAGATTTCCATAAATCCCAAAGGACAGGCATAATGAATCTTGGGCTTTGGTATTTCTTTGAATCCAAATGTTAATAGTCTTTCTTGAAGATCCATTGAGTTGAGTGATTTAATCTTTTCCTTGTCTTTTTCTGATAATTCTTGTAATTTATGAACAAAATTTGGTGACATCCTCAAGATTTCTTCAATGGTAAGGTTGATTTTTTGTTGCATAATTTTCTTAATAATTTTGTCAATTTCCAATTTAGTTTCAACTTGTTTCTTTTGAGGTTTTCTGAACTTCTTTTCTTCTTTGAGAATCTCATCATCTTCATTCTTATTGGCAATATTTTCAATTTCCTCCTCAGGTTGGTCTGGTTTTGGAATATTTGAATTTTGGAATTTGGTGGGAATTATTACTCTTTCTTCCTCTTTTTCTTCTTCAATGTAAGTTCCTGGAATTTCTGCTTTCTTCTTTGGTTCTTGACTTTGGGATTGTCTTTCCATTCTTTGCTTGGTCTGCCTTAATCCAATGTGTGATTCAAATGGGTCATTGGCTGAGGAAATGGTAGGTGGTTTCCAATTTGACCAATCTTCAACATGTTCAATTGAGGTTGATTTATCCTCTGATTTCTTTTCAGTGGGCTTAACCTCCTCTTCTGGTTTTGGTTTGACAGTAGGTTTTTCCATAAATTTCTTGTTGAGCTCTGATTGTTCTTTTGCAAAAGCCCTGACTATGTTTTTGGCACTTTCATTCCCTTCCATAGGTACTCTCTGATAATTGGGGAAGAGGTAAAATGCTCCTTGGGTTCTGACAATTCTTCTGTCCAGATCTTCAGCAAGGTGAGTGCATCTAGTTGCTGTATGACCTTCTTCCTTGCAGTAAGCACACTTCAATGGTGGTCTTGGAGCCATTTGGGCTGGTATGTATGGTTGGTAACTGGATGAAAATGGTGGTAAAGGATTCCTTGACCTGTATGGCTGGTTATTTTGAGGGAATCTTTGCTCTTGATTATTATTCCAATTCCTTCTTGGTGGATTAACTGCTTCTGAAAGTGTTTTGAGTTGATTTAAAACTTCTTTAACTGATCCTTTTCCCTCATTTCTTGGTTGAGGTTCTGGTTGTGGAGGATTTTTGATCTTTTGGGTGAGTTCTTTTACTTGTTTTAAAACTTCATCCCAGCTTTCATCCGCAAATCTTGTTTTCTTTTCTGGAGGTTTTGGTTTAGAAAATTCTTTTTGTTGAATAAGTACCTTGGCCTTCAAGTCTTGTTCAATGTATAATTTCAAAATATCCAATCTTGGAATGATGTAACCTCCATCCAAGGCTTGAACCATAGCTCTGTCCTTAATCATTTCTTTGTAAATTGATTCTTGAACACTAGTGGAAAGGCTGGCCAATATTTCCTGGTTATGATTGATATCACCTTGGATATATTGGTATCTTTTGAGGTAAGTGATGATTGCTTCATATTCCCCAATGAATTTTCTGTATTGAGTCATGTTTCTTATTCCACCTGCTTGGTGAGGTTTTGTGAATAATTCAGTGATTGAGGATAATCTGTATCTCCTTTCAGGTGAGACTGTTCCCCATCTTCTTTTCATATCCACTTTCAATTGATCCCAATCAGCTGTTTCATATCCTGGCATTCCTTCAATATGATAACTGATTTCTTCATCTTTTGTCCAAAATGCTATTTGTCTTGCAATGTCTCTTCCACTTGCTCCTTCAATTTCTGCAATATTTTCAACTTTCTTGATGAATCTTTCAACATCCTTCCCATCAAACCACAAGTTATAGTCTTTGGCTCTGATTTTCACTATTGGAGTAGTGTTTCTTGGAATTTCTTGATGTAATGGAGTTGGCATCTGGGAAGAAATATTGACTCTTCTTGGTAAGGTACTTTGTCTTTGTTCTGTATAAGGTGTTGATGTGGCCATGGGTCTAGGATAAGGTGAAGGTGATCCATGTGGCCTGAATGATCTTGGAAGGGTGGTTTGTTCTTCAAGTGGACTATTTTGTGGAGTATAACTTGATGATTTATTTTTTCCTTCTTTTTTGATTAGTGCTAGTAATTCTGCTTGCATTTGTAGCATCTTATGCTGAAGTCTCTCCGTTGAAGACATTTCTTCCTGTCCTTCAACAGTTTCTTCATTAAAGTTTTCTTCCTGGATTTCTTCAATACTACCAGGTAATTTTGATGATTAAGGTTTATCCATTTTTGATTTATTTATTTCTTCCTTTGATTTTGGTGTTGAGTTATTGATTTTATTTCTTTCAAGGAGATCAAGGAAGAATTTCTCCACAACCTTCAAGTCCCTTTTATTGGTTCTTGGTGTTGCAATTGGGAAATTGGAATATTTATTTGATTCCTCCCCTAGTTCTGTTTCTTGTTTGGGTGGATAATAGTAATGATTAGAGTGAGTTGATGATTCAGATTTTGGAGATGATGATTTTGGCTGATTTTGATTATTTGAATCCAGCTTTTGTTATAAAAAATAGTATTCTTGGAGTAGTTAAGAATTTTAAAATTTATTGATTTTAATTTAATTTTTATTGAAGTTGAGGTTATCTGCCACTGTTGGGACACCAGATGTGGGAGCTCCTCCTGTGGGGGATTAAAATGAGGCAGTGCCTGGAGGGGGAAATCACAGGTAACTAGTTTTGAATTGCTAATAACTCCTGTAACCAAGGGTGGCAAGGGTGTATTGCCTGACCCTCCTAAAATACTGAACAAAATCTTCCTTGGAGCTCACAAACCAAAATAAAGTTGTTATGTGGCTTTACAACTGCAGAAGACAAAATTCAGCAGTCTCAGATCAGACGTATTCAATAAATAATATAAAAAATAATGTTAGTAATTTTGGTAATTTGAGATTTTAAGGAAATACTTGTCTGTTTAATTTTAATATTTTTTGGTTAAATTGAGGTGAGTGGTTTCTTCTTGGTGATAAATCTTTGGTAGGATGGGTTATTTAAGGTTTTCTGAAAAATTTGATGGGTGTTGATAAAGGTAATTTTGTCAAGTTAAAGTTTTAATATAGTAAAATATTTCTTTTAAAGGTTTATTATTTTTTTAAGAGTGTTTAATAATAAGATAAAACTGTATTTGTTAAATTTAAAAGGTAAGATTCTTTGATATTGGATTTTTAAAGGGGTAAGTTATTTTTAAGTCTTGATAATGGTGTTAATTTTACTGGATAAAGTATTTTAATAGAGTAGTAACCTTAATCTTGGGTACTGGGTAATTTTTTATTTTTATTTTAATAATAATAAGATTCCACTGAGCTTAGCTACTGGGTAATCTTCAACACTATACTTCCACTGAGCTTAGCTACTGGGCAAGTAAATTTACTATAATATACTGGAGTACCTCCCAGGTGAGGGATGAATTATTCCTATGCTCCTACTTTGAAGTGGATATAATTTGCATGGGATATATTTGCATGGGGGGGATTTTGAAAGTTGGGTGGAGAGAGCCCCTCTATTTATACCTTTTGGGAGCCCAGGGGCCCTCCATGGGAGCTGTCTTCTTCCACTTTAATTCCTCTTGATTTCATCATGTGACTCCATTTTTGGTGGGGCCCTTTCTTGCATGGGTCAGGTGATTTAAGGTTTAGTGATAATTTTTCTCTGCACAGCCTTCTTTCATCACATGATGGTCTTTTGGTGAGCTAATTATGATGTGATTTTCTTGGATTTTCCTTGCATGCATGAGGTGATTTCATTTTGGCTGAGGATTTTTCTTGTGCACAGCCTTTTTTCTGTCACATGACATTCTGTTGGTGGATGCAGTATCACATGATAACCTTGTAATTCCTTTGCATATGTCCTAATTTAGGTTGGGTAGAAATGGCTGTGTAATTTATGCAGGTGTCATGTTTGTTTTTCTTCTTTTTGAACTTTAAAATGAAGTCAGGTGATAACTTCTTGCATTGGTGAATTTACTGTTTTTTTATGAGATGATGTGATTTTTGATTTTGACACATGCTGTGCATAGTCATGTGGTTGAGATTTAATTGGAATTGTGTACGGGATGCAGCCTGTTGTAACTAGCTTTGGTTTGCATGAGGTGATGAGTAGTGTAAATAATTATGTTTTAAGGTTTTAAGTGGGGCTACTGTGGATATAAGATAAGATACTCCTGGGGCTGTGTTGTAAATGAATTGCAGGAATTCCATGGAGTTGAGCTTTGCATCATGTGACTTTGAATGCAAGTTGGCTGTATAACTAATGCATGTGTCATTTTCTTACTGCATGAGTCCTGTGGCTGTAAGGGGGTGTAATTTAAAGGGTGGTACCTTATTTGTTGTAACTAGTGTACTAAATGTAACTTGATTTTTTACATATGAATAATGAAATTGAATAATTTATTTAAACACATACACTGCCTTTTGGTGCCTGTGCCATGGTTTTATGAGTTAAACCCAGCTTCTTGCTGTAAAATTGACCTTTTGGTGTAAAATTTGAGTGTAAGTCTGCCTGTAGGCTGGATTGACTGCTGTTTTGGGGTACTATGAGCTTGAGCCTGGTAAAAAAAAATGGTATGGAATACCACAGTAGCTCTTTTGAGTCTTTCTCAAATAGAACATCAGAAGTTTTATTTCTCTCTTTAGATATTGATTCTTAACAAAAATCTTAAATTGATTATTAGGGTAATATATGAAAGAAAGTGACCACAGAAATGAGATGGAACCTTTTAGGAAGTAATCTTGAAGTAACACAAATATGACTTGAAAGCAATGTCCAATTAGATTCAAAATGTGGTACAGGTCACTTTTGAAGGATTCACTTCTTATTACTGAAAATATCTCAATCAATTGAAACAGATCATCTCTTTTTTGATGGGGATACATTAATAGTGTCTCAAAACAAAATTTTACATCTGAAAATGAAATTTGTTTCAAAAACTTTATCAAATATACACTTGTATCATGATCAATATGCTTTGATTTTTAAAATTCAATGTAAATTTTCAAAATTATATATTGTGAAAATTAATGAAAATTTCTGTTAAGCCTAAGATTAACCTCACTATTTACCATGCTTGAATAGAATGATAGGGGAATCAAGCTTTCTGGAATATTTATTCCAAATTCCTATGCATAATATAAGGATACATCCCCCAGAGATCCTGTGATCCTTTAAGATGTGACCACATATCCAAAAAGGTCACAGAACAACTTCTGTAATAATTATACTTAGGATAATTATCTCAAAAATTAGTAAAATACCATAAATAAGTACAAAATATAGCTTAACTCAGAATCTAATGAGCAAACATGTGAAATAAATTACACCATTAGATTCCTCATGGTAAAATACACATATGTCATTTTTATGGAATATCCGAAAAGTCAATAATTACTGAAGTATAAGTAATAATATCTTAAAAAAGGTACAAAACCTCATTTATCTCAAAAACCAACGAAACAAAATGTAAAATAAACTGTACCATTGGATTCTCCATAAGAATCTACACATAAAACAATTATAAACCTAATCTCCAAAGTCAATACTCCAGGAATTAAGCTGATTATATGCACTTTTTGGTCAATGCATATATTGATGGTTTTTAGCTAATATCTCTTGAAATATACAAGATAGAGAGATAAACCAAAAATAAAGTCACCACGTAATTACTGTAGGAGTACAGATATGATCTTTTTTTCACAAGTTATAAACAAGGTTAAAACCTGTAATGGATTATTGAATAAAATCAATAGAGCTGTTGACCACTTTGTTGTGAAAGTTGTCCAAGCTTAAGAAGGAGAAGAAAGTCAGATTATAATAGCTAATACATGAAGGATGATGTATTTTCTATTATAATATTCAAGGTATAACCCCTTGAAATCATAGTTTGAAGTTCAAAATACTAAATTTCAACAGAAAAGATGAGTTACAAGAAAAATCATCAAAAATGGAGTTTTGATGATGTAATAAAATTCTATTGAAAATTTTATAATGACATGCCAAGCTATCAGAATCCACTCCCAGAATAGATGTAGCGTGTATAACGTAAAAGTGATTAATGATCAAAGTTTAAGCTTAAATTTGATCATTTATGATCACTCACTGTAATCTTATTTTAGGTTTAACAGTCATATAATGAATAAAACTGATGAATACTATTAGATTATGATTAATACTAATAACATCCACAAAGCTTAAGCTTCTGCCCAGCCTATGATGTCATCAAACTGAGAGCTATAGTGATAACTCTAAATAATGGTGTTGTCACAACCGCAAAGATTGACCCTCCTCCATGGGTGTTGTGGCAATTCTAACCTGGAACCAAGCTGGGGCAAATTTGCCACACCATATCTTTTATGGACAATTGGTCCCCTTTGGTGCTCTATGGACATTTAGCCATAACACCTCTTTTTGGCCATTGCTGGCCCCAATCATCCTTTTATGGCCTCAGGCCATATCCTGCCATCATTGGCCTCCTTGGCCAATTTCCACCTCACCAACCCTCAGGCCTTCATCTCTGTTTTTGGGCCTGGGGGGTCCTTTTGTCTTTTGGGGGCCTCCGGGCCCCCTAGCCATCTCCATCCATGTTGGGCCTACCCTTTTCATTAGGGGGGTTCTGGCCTAAATGGCCTTTTTGCACCATTTAGGCCCCCTATGGCTTTTACGGTCTGTAGGTGTATTAGGCCCCTTTTGGCCTAATCCAATGAGGTCAAAAGGGGCCAAAGGGGGCAATAATCTAGCCTCCAAGGCCAGGTGGGTCTCAAACTACAATTGGGCCCACCTGAGCCAATTTTGGCCACCAACCCCTTGGACCCAAATTTGGCCAAAAACCCTTTGGACACCAAAATGGCCATAGAACCCATAGGACCCATTTTTGGCCATGGACCATTATTCCAGCCATGGCCTCTGGCAACCACCAGACCATCTCAGAAAGCACTCCCCTAAACTTAAGATGAAGTATTTTCATTCCTCCATGCACCCCATACTCAAGGTTGCAGGAGTGGTGCATATATGGTATTATATACCATTATGCACCATTTTTGGTCAGTAATTCAATAATAACGCTTTCAGGACCAAATCCCACAATTCCAAATCAAGGTCCCAAAATCCAACACCCATTTCAAAGGAGGATTCTTTAGCTCATCAGTCTGGCAATACATGGCGGCAATCAGAAGACCATTCAAGGACCCCAACCACCTGACTCTGAAGGGGTTGGGTTGGTACTTTCATTCAGGATTCTTCCCAAGGTTCATTCTTAGAGGTATTACCTCATTTTAATCAGTTGTCAAGGCATCAAGTATTTCAATACTCCTTGGACAACTCAATTGGTCCATACAGGTGACAATTCACTCAACCTGTATGGCCTTGGCCCAATTGGGCCAATTCAATCACACAGTTCAATTTCAAGATGGCCAGAACTGTATTGGCCCAGTTCAGACAATACAGCCGGTGATCCACCTTCCAGGATCAGTCTTTCAGTTTTTCACATATACTGGCCACCTTTCAAACCCTGGGAACTTTTTCCCCAGTTAATCAATATATTGGATTTATTATTATCTTTATTCTCTTTTACTTTATTAAAGTTAATACTGATAATCTTAAGTCAGTCTTTCAGCACCATTTCTCTTTTCTTCCTTGCCTGTCAGTGAATATTGGTGGTCATATCCTTTACTAATTCCATTCCCTTTTCTGGCAGGTTGAAACAGTGAATTGAGGATTCACTTGGTTGGCTTCTTATTTTTTCTTTTATCTTTGGCATACTTGTCTTTTCCCTTTTTCTTCTTCTTTAAAGAAATCAATCTTTATTATTCCTTATATATTTGGAGCCCTCCAAGTGAGTTTTTAATTCCTGAGTTCCAGGCCCTCTTTCTTCCATAAGAGCCCCTGTGACAGGTGTAATAATGAGATAAGATGGTTTAATTATGATGTAATCAGCACTAAACCTTAAAATACTGATCATTTCCAGTGGATACCATCATTAAATGTCTACTAGAAGCCTGCTGGACTCTAGGAGGGAGGTATTTACTAGAAATAGAGCTCTTCTTTCTCTATTTTCCCCTCAGATGCATCAAAAACATTAAAATAATTAAATCAAAAGGTAAATTCTTTATTCTTTATATATAAAACGTTTATATTAATAAGGACCAACAATCATCTTTATTATAATCATCAATATTGACGTGATTACATCAATTATTTAATTGTTTTTGTTCAAAATATCTTTAAAATCAATTTCCATAGAAAATTAAAGAATATTTGTAATTTATCTATTTTTATTTGTAAATAAAGTTTATATAAATTCTATTTATATCATTTTGGCATAAAAACTTTCAAAATTATTATATTAAGTGTTAAAAGTAGGTTATTTTCTCTTTTATAATAATTTCTCTTTATTATTATTCTTAATACTGTTTATATTAATATAAATGGTATTCATATTAATAAATGACTTTAATATTAGTAATATTATTGCTATTAATTGTTTTTTATTTATAAAAAACAACTTTTTATGCCTTTATTATTTGTTAGTAACAACAATAAAGTGCTTTTAAATATATTAATCATCTTATATTAATATATTATTTTTTTATAATATGAATTATATTATTATATTTATTTAATAATATAATTATTTTTACACCATAATTATAATAATTCTTTATTATCATAATTATTTTTATCTTATTTATTTTATTTATAAGAACATTTATAGTACAATAAGTAAGATATTAGTAATTTTTACTTATTGTTTCACAGTCAAACCTTACATTTGGGGGCCTGGCCATGATATTTACTCTAAGAGACCTTTAAAAAGATTCTAATTGGGTTTATCCAATAATAAATTACAATTATAATCATAAAATTATATAATAACTTTAAATACTATTGAGGAATTTGGAAAGCAATTGTACTGTCTTACATGTGGTTCTTCAAATCCTTAGACTTGCAAGAAATTTCTTTGAGTGACTCTAGTAATTAAAAAAGATACTTTATAGATTAAAAATAATTTTATATTGTAAATGAATTTAATAAAAAGAATCATATTCATTTTTTATTTTATTCTTTAAAAATAAAAACATAAAAAACAATAAATAAAAACAATAAATAAAAAAGTTATTTTTATTCATGTTTATTTCATTTCTTTATTTATTTTCATTTTTTAAGATATAAAAGCAATTTTCACATGGAAAATTGCCATAACTTACCAAAAATAACACTTCTTATGTAAAAGACTTATATTTATTTGTCTTTTTTAGTGTTTGAAGACAATCCAACAGAGGACAACCAAACCACTGTTGAAAGATTGGTGGAAGAAACTTGTCAAAGTTCTCCAACACCAATCATCACTAAGAAAAAGAAAGCTATGAAATTAGACTTTCCAGGACCCACTATTCAGGACTCTGAAGGTGAGTACCTCATTTATAAATTGCAATAAGAGTATTCCTGTTCTGAAATCCTCTTATTTCTTATTTTTCTTATAATATGACTACCAGAAGAGGCTCCCAATACTCCATCCAATCAGATGGAGCTGGACTCAGAGGTAGAATTGATTCCTCAAAAGGGAAAAGGAAGGGCAATATCCCCAGTGGAACAGAATCCACACAAGGAAGTGCCTTATCCAAAAGGCAAGTCCCAGAAATGCCCATGATATCTGAACCTGAATTGGAACTAAGTATGAGTAACTCAAATAGGTACAAATCACATTCAGAGGGCTCAAATAGACATTTACATGAGCCAATACAAACAGTACTACACAGTGTACAAGGACAAAGATTGGGAAATGTTTCCTCAAATACACCAAGGAGTGATGAACTCCTGGCACATCCTGAAAAAGTTCCTCAAAGAGGAGGAAATAGTGAGATACTCCAATGGATGGAATCCACTATCATCCAAACCTCAAATCAAAAATATCAAGGAGTATCATGCCAAAAAGAAGGAGGCAACCAAGGAAGAAGCCCCAGTAGCTTCTACCAGCAAGCCCCAAGTCAACCCACTTCTCCAAGAAGGGAAGAAGAACAAGAAAAAGAATTGGAGAAAGCCATATTCCCCAAGCTACAGGATTCCCAAAATCCAAAAAGATGCCATGGACAATGTCTTCAACATGGCCAGAAATTTGATGGAATTCAAAGACAAAGAGGAACAAAGAATGAGACAACCTCATTTCCCAAAGAAATAACCTTGTCCAAAGATGTTGTAAATACTTTAACTGAAATTAAAAATAGTATATTAGCTCTAAAAGAAATTAAAAACAGTTTATTATCATTACAAGAAATAAAAAATAACTTATCTTCTTTAACAAAAATCGTTGTACAAAATAAAAAAGAAATTGATAACATTAAATTTATTGTTGAAAATAATAAACCAAAGATTTCAATTGATAACACTCAAAAATTGATACAAGGACAACAAGAATTGTACAAATACATAAAAGATATCAAAGATAAAACTTTGACAATCAATTATGACATGAGTATTGACAATCTTACAGAAAAATTGAAAAAACTAAGTATTTCTGCAGAAAAATTCAAAGAAAAGACTTCATCACACCAAAAATTACTTTTGGACCATGTGGAAAAAAGTGATGAAGCAAGAATGCACCTGAAAGATGACAATCAAAGTGAAATAAGGCTTATCACTGAAAAAATGGCTAAAATTAATGAGGCTAACTCAAATATTCCAAAGTTATCAACCCCATTTCCTCACATAAGAAGCCCTGTTAAACCAAAAGAGGAATTAACAAATCCATTTATAACAGACTTAAGTCACCAAGACAATAACCAAGTCTTAATGAAGGAAGCACCTCAATTAAAAGAATGGCCAACATTCACAGGAGAAGGTGAATATGACCATATGTCATTTATCAAGACAATTGACATGCTACAAGAGGATTATGCCATACCAGATGAATTAATTACTGCAAGATCACATTCATTGTTTGAAAAATCTGCAAAAAGATGGTATTATGGCATAATACAAACAAATGGCAAACACCTGGTCTTGGTGGGAACAAGAAATAATCACCAAGTGGGCTAATGATGCCTGGAGGTAAAAGATAGAGAATGCATTTGAAAATTCTTTCTTTGACCCAGACAAAGACAAACCTTTAACTTGGTTCTTAAAGCAAGCTGAAATACTCAATGCATTGTACCCAGAAATGTCACAAAAGATGGTGCACATGAAAATACTTAAGAAATGTGGAGGAGAGCTAGAACATGCCCTAAGAAGCAGGTGTATAGAACCATGCTCCAAAGAAGAGTATATCAATGTACTAGAGGATATAGTGACAAGAACAAAAATTGGCAGAACTTGGAAGAAATTGGACATTGAAATTCCAAATAAGCCATTTATCAAAAAAGATAAATCAAAGGAAGCTTTCAAGCCCAATACATCCAACAATAATGAGCAAAGAAAATGCCATAAATGTGGAGGTATTGGACACTTAGCCAATAACTGCCTCAAAAAGGCAAAGATTAATGAAATTGTGGAAACAGAAAACCACAATGACAAAGAGGAGGAATCTGACTCTGAAAAAGAAACAGAAGATCCAGAAAGTTCTGACAGTGATTAAATTAATATAATTAATGCACAAATTAATAATATTAATATAATTTATGAAGTACTAGATGTTAACTCAAACTTACCACAAGTTGGTACATCTGACACAAATGTGACAAATGTACAAGATTCCAAAATGTACAGAACCAAACCTGCAAAAGGAATGGGATATACAGCTGGAAAATCAAGTATAAGTATTGTTATGGTTGATAACCAAGAAGGAAAAGTGAACTTGGATACAGGAGCATATTGTACCTGTGTTGGTAAAAGTTATTCAAAACCCATTGTCCCAGATTGGCAAGAAAAACTTATGCCAATACAAGGTGTCAAATTTAGTAGTGCAAGTGAGAGCATGAAGCCCCTTGGAATAATTGATTTAACACTAAGTTTTCCTCACCCCTCACAATGTGTCAGAATGAAATTAGAGTTTGTAGTAATGGACAACTGTACTAGTAATCACTTCATACTTGGAAATGACTACTTATCAATTTATGATATAGATATATACAACCAAAAAGATAGATATTTTACCATAGGAGACAACAAAAGACAAATTTTGGCTTCTTAAATAACAAAAACCAAATCACAGTTATTAAGAATGAAGAGAAAAGTCCAGAAAAGGAACTTTTTATATCTGAACAACTCAAAGAGGCAGAATTCAATCAAGAATTAACAGAAAAAATGAAAGAAAAATTGATTGACCTCTTATTTAAGTACAAGAATGCCTTTGCAACTGGCAAAGAGCCACTAGGTGCCATAATTGGGCATGAGGTGGATCTAATTCTTAATGTGGAAAAGCCTTACCTACCTTTAATAAGGAGACCTTCTTACCCAGCTAGTCCAAGGGCTAGAGAGGCCTTGGAGGTACACATTAAAGAATTAATGGACCTTGGAGTATTAAGAAAATTGGGACATAATGAACAGGTAGAGGTCACTACACCTGTCATTATATCTTGGCATAATGGAAAATCAAGAATGGTAGGAGGCTTCAGAGCCCTGAACACCTATACCATTCCAGACAGATATCCAATACCCAGAATCCATGAGACATTGACACAATTGTCACAAGGTAAGTTCATAACAGCCATGGATTCTTTAAAGGGTTTTCATCAAAATGTCTTAACAGACAATTCCAAGAAACTACTGAGGATAATAGTCCACTTTGGGATTTTTGAATACTTAAGAATGCCATTTGGTATAAAGAATGCACCTTCCCATTATCAAAGGATAATGAATACCATATTTCCTGAAGAATTATCAGGAGGATGGTTAATTATCTATATTTATGATATCATAGTTTGATCAGAAACTTGGGAAAATCACCTTACAAGATTAGAAAGGGTACTACAAAAAATAGTGCAAGTGAATATGTAAATTTCCTGGAAAAAGTGTCATTTTGCATATAGTGAACCAAAAGCACAGGACATGCTGTATCTGGACTTAGTCTAGGCATAGACAAGAATAAAGTAGCAGCAGTACTAATTAAACCAATGCCTCAAATCAAAAAATAAATGCAATCATTTCTAGGATTTGCTGGTTACTATAGACAGCATATAAAGGACTTTGGAAAAATTGCCAAATCCTTGTATAAACTATGTGATCAACAAACAGTCTATGGAATGACAGAAGAAAGAGTCAAGGCATATGAAGAATTGAAAAATTCCTTAACAAATGCCCCATTTCTTCTAATGCCAGATTGGAAACTACCCTTCAAACTTTACATTGATGCTTGTGGAGAAGGGCTAGGTGCTGCACTACACCAGACACAAATTATCAATGATAAACCAGTGGAAGGACCAATTTGTTTTATTTCAAGACAGATAAAGCCAACAGAAGCAAGATATGGAGCAAGCCAAATGGGATGCCTCTTCTTAGTGTGGGCTTTAGAAAAACTACATTATTACTTGGATGGAACAGTATTTGATGTGATTACAGACTGTAATTCTGGAAAATCTCTATTAAATATGAAAACTCCAAATAGACATATGCTGAGATGGCGAATTTCTATCCAAGAATATAGAGGAAATATTACTATTGTTCATAAATCTGGTAATATTCCTAAAAATGCAGATGTTCTTAGTAGATGGGCTGTAGCAAGTACCCCTGACAATCCAGCATGGGTACCACAAGAAGAGCACCATATAGAAGGAATATGTGTTACAGACATTGGCAGAGAATTCTTTAACCAAGTTCAAGAAAGCTATAAGATAGACAAGAATTGCCATATCTTAAGCCAGCTTCTAATGAAAGACTGCAAATATCCATCACTTTCATCAAAATTAGATGAAACATGGAAAAAGGCATATGATGAAGGAAGATTCCACCTCCTTGATGGGATCCTTTACCATAGAACAAAACACACATGTGTTATGGCCTTAACAGATAGAACCCTGATAAATACTATTTTACATGAGTGTCATGATAGTGTTGCAGCTGGACATCTCTCAGAAGACAGAACACTAGAAAGGGTGAAAACCTGCTCTTGGTGGCCAAATTGGAAGAAAGATGTTGCATAATACTGCCAAACTTGTGACAGATGTCAAAAAGCCAACAGAGCCACAGGAAAGACATTGGAATGATGATCCAAATCCAAGAACCAAAATTCCCTTGTGAAATAGCTCATATGGATTGGGTAACAGCATTACCTCCAGGAGGAGACAGAAGCTATAATGCATGCCTAGTATTAGTTGACAGGTATAGTAAAACTCCCATGTTCCTACCATGTCACAAGGACGACACAGCTATGGACACAGCCATAATGATATGGAATAAAGTCATTAGCCACACAGGCTTATTCCAAACTATCATAAGTGACAGAGACCCAAAATTCACTTCAGCATTATGGAAAAATCTCCATAACTTGTTTGGGACAGCACTATCATTCTCAACAGCTTACCATCCTCAAACTGATGACTTAGCCGAAAGAATGATACAAACCTTGGAGGAAATGATCAGAAGATTCTGTGCTTATGGACTAGAATTCAAAGATTCTGATGGTTTTACCAATGATTGGTGTACACTAATACCAGCCCTTGAACTGGCATATAAAACATCAATCCATTCTTCCACTGGAAAAACACCAGCAATTCTAGAAAAAGGTTGGAATCCAAGACTTCCTTATTATACCCTCAAAAAGGACTTAGTGGATATACATCCAACAGCAAGCAGTTTTAAGATAATGCTTGACAAAGAAAGACACCATGAAAACAGATTTATGAAAGATTCTTTCAAATATGCAAAACAAAGATGGGATAAAAGTCATAAACCACCTGACTTCAAAATAGGAGACTTGGTCCTAGTATCAACCCTTAATTTCAATAACATAAAAGTCCCAAAGAAATTGAAAGATTCCTTTTCAGGAGCATTTATGATAAAAGCACTTCATGGACCCAATGCTGTGCAATTGGAACTCACAGGTGAATTAATGAACAAAAACCCAACTTTCCCTGTAAGTCTGATAAAACCTTACAGCTCAAGTGATCAGGAATTATTTCCACTAAGAAATAAACCCCCACTTGAAATTCCCCCCTTGGAAGATGGAGGAGAAAAGAAAATTGTAAAAGTCCTTAAAGAAAGAAGGACAAGAAACAAAAAAGAAAGACTATACCTTGTAAGGTACAGAAATTCAACTCAAGAAGATGAATGGCTACTTGAGAAAGATATAACAAATTCTGATAAACTACTAAGAAGGCTCAGACATGAAAGAAAAATTAAAGAATAGAAAATCAAGCATTATTGAGCTTCAAGACTAACAAAGTCTATTCAAGAGGTAGGAAAGTGGATGATACCCTAATTACACATATCAGATTGTGGTACAATCTTTTTTGGTGGTAGGGAATGTGAACCTTTGAGATATGACCACATACCCAAAAAGGTCACAAGAAATATTTAAAATAATTATACCTTTAAAAATAATTACCTCAAAACTATAAAACTGCCATAAATAGGCATAAAACTTGGTTTAACTTAATAATCAATTAATAAACATGTTAAATAAATGACACCATTGGATTCCCCATGGTAAAATACACATATACCATTTTTATGGCAGATCTATAAAGTCAATATATAATGAGTTATAAGTAATAATACCTTATAAAAAATATGAATCCTTAATTATTTGAAATAACAATGAAACAACATGTATCATAAATGGTACCATTGGATTCTCAATAAACATCTACACATAAAACAATTAAGAAGTTAATCTCCAAAGTCAATACTTAAGGAGTTAAGCTGAATATATGCACTTTTTTGGTCAACACATATATTCAAGGATTTTAGCTAATATATTTTGAAATATGCATGATATAGTGATGAACCAAAAATAAAGTCATCACGTAATTACTGTAGGAATACAGAAATGAACTTTATTTTATAAGCTATAAAGAAGGTTAAAACCTGTAAAGTATTATTGATTAAAATCAATAGAGCTGTTGACCACTTTGTTGTGAAAGTGGTCAAAACTTGAAAATAATAGACAGTTGGATTCTACTAGTTCATTCGTGAATAATTATGTATTTTTTATTACAATATTCAAGGTATAACCCCTTGAAATCATGTCTGAAGTTTAAAATATTAAATTTAAACAGAAAAGATGAGTTACAAGAAAAATCATCAAAAATACAGTTTTTATGACGTAATGAAATGCTCTGCGCAGTGTAATAAGGGCATGCGAAGCTATCATCATCCACTTTCAGAATAGCTTTAGTGTGTATAACTTAAAAGTTACTAATGATCAAAGTTTAAGCTTAAATTTAATCATTTAAGATCACTCACTGTAATCTTATTTTAGGTTTAACAGTCATATAAGTGATGAAACTGGTTAATACTATTATATTATGATTGATAATGATGAAATCCACGAAGTTTAGGCTTCTGCCAAGCCTATGATGTCATCAAACTTAGAGTTATAGTGATAACTCTAAATAATGGCGTAATTATGAGTTAAGATGGTTTGATCATGATGTAATAATCACCAAAACTTAAAATATTGATCCATTCTAGTAGAAAGAATCAGTACACGTCTACTAGAAGCCTGCTGGACTCTAGGAGGTAGGTATTTACTATAAATAGAGCTCTTTTTACTCTGTTCTCCCCTCAGACACTTACAAAACATTAAATTATTAAATAAAAAGGTAATTTCTTTATTCTTTATATATAAAACTCTCATATTATTAAATAACAAAGGTAATCTTATTATAATCATCATCTCTGACGTGATTATTGCAACTATTTAGTTGTTTTGTTTGAATTTCTCTTAAAAAACCTCTATTCCACGTAAAATCAAGAAAAATTGTAATTTCTCTTAAATTTTATTGTAACTACAGCTTAAATAAGTTGCATTACATTTTTTGAAGTAAAATTATTCAAAATTATTATATTAAGCTTTAAAAGTAGGTTATTTCTCTGATTATAGTAATTTCTCTCTATTATTACTTTAATAATTATATAATTGATATAAATAGTATTTATATTAATTTATAACTTTAATATTAGTAATATTATTGTTATTAATTGTTTTTTATTAATAAAAAACAATTTTATATGCCTTTATTATTTGTTGGTAGAAATAATAAAGTGCTTTTTAATATATTAATTATCTTATATTAATATATTCACTCATTATATTCATTTTTTTATAATATAAATTATATTATTATATTTATTTAATAATATAATCATTTTTACGCCATAATTATAATAATTCTTTATTATTATAGTTATTTTTATCTTATTTATTTTATTTAGAAGGACATTCATAGTACAATAAGTAAAGTATTAGTAATTTTTACTTATTGTTTCATAGTCAAACCTTACAGTATGACTTATGGGTTATGCATAGTTCCAAATTTATTTTTAAAGATAGTTGTGGCCTATTTGGGTGTGTAAAATATACCTCAAGGCTCACACATTTGCACTTGCATGGAGAGTCAAAAGCTGTCCAAAGTACCACAAGGCACATTATCTCATGTTAACTGGATGGCCACCCATACTTAATCAATTTCTTCTGGTTAATAGAGTTTTCTTATGGAACTCATAATGATCTTCCACACATTCTCTATTGGGTTCAGAGAGGGTGAGTGAGCGGGCCATTGCATTTTTTGGATTCCATATCATTGGAGCCATTTATTTCTGAGATTTGCTATGTGGATTGGGGCATTGTCTTCAATGACAATAATCCAGTTCCTTCCCATTATCCAGGGTTCTTTCTCTATTTGGCTGATGAAAGGAATGAGAACTGGTCAATACGCCTGTTGAATGAGTTAAGCCAATGTGATTCTCAATCATTTAGCTGCAAAAATTGCACCTCAGTGTCACAAGGGCTGTTGTGGAAAACAAGAGTGGCCTGGCATTCAGTAATCAGGGAACTCACTTGGAAGACTCCAAAAATTGAAGAAGATAATATAAAAACAATGAATTTTCTCTAAGAAATATGCAAGTACAAATATTAGATGAAATAAGAGAAATGAGAAGCCAAATGGCCAAAGAGCCAACCAAGTAAGTCCTTAATCACTGTTTCAAATTTCCAAAATGTATAATGGAATTAGTAAAGAAAGAAAAGAGAAAAGGTGCTAAATGACTGAATTGATAATATTAGTATTCACTTAACAAAAATGGTAAGATAAATAAAGATAAAATAAAATCCAAATATCTTAATTAACTGGGGAAAAACCCCCCAGGGTCAAAGGAGGCTGGTATATGTGAAAAGTTGAGAGCTTGACTCCTTCAGGCTGACAGCTGGGCTGTATTGAATACTGGAAGCTGTAATGATTATCTGATGGAATGTATAGCTTGCCAAATTGAGAAATGAACTCAGTTGAATGATCTTCCCATAATGTATTATAGAAATACAGGTCTTTATTAATTCAGACTGTATTGAATGAATGTGGTTGCCAAGTTTGATTGATGGAGCATTGACACCTGACCGATTGGTTTTGCAACTACTTCTTGAATAAACCTTGAGAATGGACTTCCAGTTGTTGCAACCATGAAAATTCACCCTCTTGTACCTCAATATGGAATATCCATGCCATATCCAATTTATGGCAATTTGGCCATATCCATAATCATTGGCCAAATTGGCCATTTCATTCTTTTATGGCGTTTATAGTCATTTCATCATCTGAGGCCAGCTTGGCCCCTTCATCATCATCAGGCCTTTCCTGGCCAGGTTTTTCTTTTGAGAAGTCTTTGGTATTTTCCAGTAAACAGGGAAAATACAGCCCAAAAGCCTTCATTTAGCTTTGTCAGCTTTAAATACATATTTCCGTATTTTGCGCATTTCTGCGCATTTTGCTGTATTTGTTATTTTAGGCCATTTTTCCATTTAATACAGGAAATATGCCCAAATGGCTATATTAGGCCATTTGGGGCTTAATTGCCAGATTTGTGCACTGCACAAATGCAGTTTAAATCTGTATCAGCTGTATTTGGCCAAAACACCTAAAGACACTCTTTCACCTTTGAATCCACTCAAAACTTAATTTTCACTTAAATCCTCCTGGCATCAATCCAAATAACCTTTGGCCATTTCCACCCTCCAATAACCAAAAGTGCCATAAATGGTGTTATACACCATTATTCATCTTTTTTGACCAGAAATCCAATGGCGCTGTGGTATTCCATACCAGTTCTTCCAAGGTTCAAATCCACAATTTCAAAGCTAAAACTTTGATCAATAATAATAATAATATATATATATAAAGAAAATAAGATAAAAAGTGAAAGATAAAAGTAAAAATTGCAAGAAAAAGGAAGAGAATTATATTAAAATAACAAAAATAAGTATTCCACTGGAATCTACATCAAATGTTGCCTATAGTCACATATTGACTCAACCCCATAATGTCAATAATTTTCTAGATATCATGGATTAAAGAAGAGAAATGATACTATACACTCTATACTAGGTACAAGAATATGCTTAAAGATAATGCGGCTTGTCTAAATATTCAATATGAGTAACCATGTGTAATATTACATAAGTGATACCATTACTCTTGCAACATCATGTGTTACATGTCTTGATATAAAAAAACACTTACATATAAGTTAACATAGTGTTACATTACTCAATCCCCACTTAAACTCCCATAACCAAACATTACAGGTATTATTTACAAATTAAATTTTACATAGAGAAATACTCAACTAAATACAGATCAAGGCTGTGAAGAAGAAAAAAAGGTTAGTAGAGATAAGAATACAGTTTTAAAAAAATGGTGCAATCAACCAAACATATGGTGCAATATCTGTATCAAATGACACCATTCCAAATTTAACCACTAGCAAAAATGTCTCAAGGCTGTTCATAATAAGAATAAAGTTTAGTTAAAATAAGAGTATAATTCAAAAAGTATGGTGCAATCAACCAAACATATGGTGCAATATCCTGAACAAATGACACCAATCCAAATTTAACCACTAGCAAAAATGTCTCAAGGCTGTGCACTGACAATAATAAGGTTCAGAATGGTGCAATAAACCAAACATATGGTGCAATATCTTGATCAAATGACACCATTTTCAATTTACCCACTAGCAAAAATGTCTCAAGGTGGAATTTTTTCTAAGTCCCTTGTTTTTGGAAGGCTCTATGGAGGACCTAAAAGGTATAAATAAAGGGCCTCTCTCCCTGTTTTTTTCCCCCATGCTTTTGATTCAAACAATAGTCTTGAGGATCAATCCATCCCTTCTCTAGTAGGACAATCTAGTATTTATATTGAAAAAGATCAGTAGCAAGGCTCAGTATCTTATAGTATTATTTATGGGTATTAATGAAACATATTTATAATATTAATGAAAGAGTTTAAGATTATTTGATAGTCTTACCATTATATTAGTAGTGTTGAAGTAGTGTCTGAAGATATTATCATTAGTGATGTTATATAATTTATGAATAACCCTTATTTATATAAGGAATATCATCTTACCCTTATACCTTATATTGTAAGCCTTTTAGGTATATTGGATTATATTTATATTTATCCTGATAGTATTATATTACTTTTATATGATTTATATCTTACCCTTATATTAAACAAAACCACCCTCAAAGAATTATCTTACCCTTAAATTATTATAGCTATATTGATATTATTATTAAATCACCTTTAAAAGTATTAGCTAGCTATCAAGATTATTATTAATATTAATAGTGATCTTAAACAATATTCTTTAAAATATCTCAGGTATTTGAAGAAGGAATACTAGAAGAATTTCTTAAAAAAAATTATAATCAATAACAAGAAACTTAAGCAAACCTAAATTATTAAAAAAATATTAACTATTACCATTATTATCATAGTGATCTTTCATTGACAGACTGATAGAGACTTCTGAAGGAAATTCTCTAATTGAAAATCCACAAAACTAAATAATTGATTTGTGATCTCATCAAAAGGGTATCTTTTTCAGTATATTTAGAGGGGCAGCTAGTACACCTTAGCACCCATGGTTATTGGCTAATTCTGAAATTAAAAACAGACTCACCAATAATTTCCCCCTCAAGGTACTGCCTATTATTTATCCCACAACAAAAGGAGTTCCCACATCTGGTGTCCCAACAGTGGCCTTTCAAATCTGAAGTATCATTAATAAGATCACATCATCAATCTTAAAAATCATAAAAAATCAAAAAAAAAATCAAAAAGAATCATTCAGAAAAATAATCAAAAATTGAATCATTGTTTAGATCACAACTATAATGGAGAAATCATAATTCTCAAAGAAGGCTCTAACCTTGGAGTAGGAATTGGAAAAAGAGCAGTCCAGAATTGAGGAATTAGGTCAGGAAGAAAGTGAAGAAGAGGATTTTTCTTATTTAGAAAATGATGAAGACTTTTAAAAGAAAAGGTTAGCATTACAGAAGGATATGGAAAGAGCTGCAAGAAGACATGGAAAGAAGACAAAATCAAGTCAATTCTCACCTGAAACTACTGGGGATGCAACTATTGAAAGAATTCTCAGACCCCAGCAACCATCACCATCACCAACCCCAAAGAAATTTGCAACATCCACACCAGGAACATTACCAAGAGCTGCAATATTTGCAAAAAGGGTACATATTACAACACCAACTCAGCAACCTGAAAGAATTACAATACCTATAAGAAAGATTGTTAAAATAAAGGCAAAGGATTATAACCTCAACTTTGATGGGAGTGATGTTGAGGATTTTATCAAGAGAGCTAAAAGAATAGCATCAGTTGAAGGAGCCAATGAAAGGGATTTGGCCATGCAAATATAAATATGAAATTGAAGGAATGCCAGAATATGAAATGGAGGATTGGGATCAATGCAAAAAGGAAATGATAGTTAAATGGGGAAAGGTGGAACCAGAAAGAAGACACAGGAAATATTAATTAACAAGACTATTTGATCAAACTCAACAGGAGGGAGGAGTCAAAAGTTTGTCCCAATACAGAAAGTTTATTGGGGAATATGACATAATTTCAAAATATCTTCTGAAGTATGGGTATATCAAAAAGGAAAATGATTATCATGAAGATGTCTTTGATTCTTCATCACCAGAGATTAGAAGTAGTGTTACTAAAGAAATGATCAAAGACAGGACCATGGTTCAAGCAAGAGATGGAGGATATATGTTACCTGAGATGGATATCCTCAGAAATTATATTGAGGCAGAATTGGAGGCAGCAGTAGTTATTAAAGGGAAATCACAATTATCAAAGTCAGATGAAATTAAAAGCAAAAAGAAAACCAGATTTGAAGGTGAAAGCTGTGAGGAGGTTATCAAGCAACAGAAAGATATTACAAAGAAAATAAAAAATCCCCCAGCTCAAGAGGCTCATGTCAATGAAGCACCAAAAGAAGTTAACCCAATGAAGGATGCTTTGGACAAGCTGAAAGAACTATCAGAGGCTGTCAATCCACCAAAGAAGGTCTGGAAGGATAAACCAACCACACAAGGATCAGGCTTAGCACCAAATGCACAACCATTCAGACAAAGAAGTACTCAGGCACCTTTAACTGCAAATTATCAACCTTATGTTCCAGCACAACTGTATCCAAGACCACCCTTAAAGTGCTATTACTGTTTTGAAAATGGTCATTAATTGACAGGATGCAGCTACCTGGCAGAAGATATGGAAAAAAGAATTTTCAGTAGGCAAGGATTAAATTTCCTTTACCCTAATTTCCAAAGAGTACCCTCAGAAGGAGCCAAATCTCCAAAGGATTTAGTCAGGGAATTTGATAAGGAGCAAAAAGAAATTTCAAACAAGATAATTGAAAAGGAAAAGCCTCTATCAAGACCAGAAGATCAAAAGATAGTTGAGCTGAAAAAGGAAGAAAAAGAAGTTTCAATTGCTCAAGTAGAATACTGGGGTAATTGGGAACCACCAATAGTATCTGCACCCACTGAGATGTTGGAAACACATGCAACTCTCAGACAGACAAAGCAAAGATTGGCTAAGCAAGAAAGCCAAAATAGAGAAGATTCTCAAAGTAAAAAACCTATACTACCAGGAACCTATCATGAGAATGAGGCTGAAGAAGAGATGAAGATGATTTTTCCAACCAAATATAAATATAAGCATTCAAAAAGAGAGGAAAAGTTTGAAGGAACTGAAAGTAAAGAAAAAGAGAATGTTGAGGAGGAAAGTGACAAGCTAAGTAAAAAGATGGTTCACCACAAAACTTAAAAGAAAGAAGTCATGAAGGATAAGAAAGAATTAAAACCAAAATTAGCAATTGAAAATGTGATAAAGAAAATCTTGGAACAGAAAATTAACTTAACCTTGGAAGAAATATTATCAGTTTCCCCAGCCTTTATTCACAGGCTTCAAGGGATTTCTCTTGAAGAAAAGGAAGCTATGAAATAAGTTAACACTTTGGACATTAAAGAAGATTTTATTTCTCTAAAAATTAAAGACTTTGAAAAACCAAGACTTCATTATGCCTGTCCACTTGGGTTTATGCAAGTATTTGTTGGAAAAGAAGAATATCCAGTAATGGCACTGGTAGATACAGGATCAGAGCTCAACATAATCACTGGAGATGCAGAAATAAAAGCCTCTCTTCCAAACAGAAAGCTCAACATGAATTTAAGAGGAATTGGAGGACATACAACATCATTAATTGGATTAGCTGAATTCACAAAAGTACTCTTGCCTTCTGGAGAAGAAAAAGAAATTCATCTCTTCATTGCCAAGGGAGCAGTACATACAGTCCTTGGAAGGCCCTTCTTGGCAGACAATAACATTAGATTGGACTTTCAACAGAAACAAGGTGAAATATTTAGCAATCAAGAAGCAGATGGTAGAAGATTATGTATGCCAATATGCAAACCCCATATGTTAGGATGGCAAACAGGACCACCAAGAGGAATGGAGCTTTGTTCAATGGGAAAAAGAAAGGATTGGTTTAGCAAAGTAAAATTGAAAGAAGCTGAAGATAAATCTAAATAAAAAAAAGTATTT
Source organism: Austropuccinia psidii (assembly GCA_023105745.1). Lineage (NCBI taxonomy): Eukaryota > Fungi > Basidiomycota > Pucciniomycetes > Pucciniales > Sphaerophragmiaceae > Austropuccinia > Austropuccinia psidii. The sequence continues at coordinate 30,346,172 of JALGQZ010000001.1, forward strand.
TCAAGTCAACTAAAAACAAAGATTATCAAAAGATAAAGTCTATGGAATGTAATTTAGATGAAAGATTATCCATAATGGATAGGGGAATAGAGAATGGACCTCAGGAGGAAGTGGAAGGAGACCAAGAGGTAGAAACACAAGAGCCAGAACAGGGACCATCAACAGAAGCACTATCAAACCCAATCAAACCAGAAGAGCCAAAGTCATTAGCCTGGTATTTAGACAAGGCAATAAAAGAAAACAAGGAATGGGCTACCTTTGATCCCAAAAAGTGGGAGGAATGGATCAACAGAAGTCTACCACCTTCAAGTGAATATGAAGATTATGTTAAAAGTAAAAACCCTCAAGTAAACAACTTAAGCTTAAGCCCATGCCCTGACTTCTGGAAAATTGATGATGAACCTGAAAGCAACAAAAGTTATATATGGAAACAAGATGAAAAATCAAATTGGTATATGGAAGAAGTCAATGAAGCAGAGAAAAAGGAAAATAAGATTAGCTATACACCAATTGACACTAATGGTATGTTATATCAGGTTATGGTTAATGGGTCAGAAATCATAGAAGGACCACCAATACATAGTAGAGAAAATCTGCTTGACATATTTTCCAAGAAAAAATACCCACAAGATATGGAAATTGAAATGAAGCCAGAAATGAAAAGTGAGCAATACTGTGAAGACTCATTGGAAGATCTTAGAAATACGATTATTGACTGTTTCAAAGATGAAGAATTTATGAAGGAATACAATAAAGAAGAATCTAATCAAACTGATGAATTCCAAATACATGAAATTTCTCAAGATCCTCCAAAGAAGAAAATAAAGCACTCTCATGCTTATGAAAATCTTTGGGAGGCCTACAATAATCATGACTCTTTAAAAGAAATTAAACCAAGATTATCTTCAGATTCAAAGCCAGAAGCAAATTTGATAGAAGTTGAAGTCTCACCATTGCAAAAAGATCTCATGAACACTATTCTGTCATATGATTTAAACCCAAAAGGCCCATGGAGAATTGATAAAGACAAGGAAATGGACTGGGATAAAGAAATTTTCTTGAATTCTTATGATGAAATGTCTTACTGGCAACTTCCAACACCTGAAGAACAGCCAGATTTCATAATTCTTCCCTACATTGAATTCAGAGATATATACTTTGAGGGTCCATCAAGAATAAAAGGAGGAAAATGGTTGAAGAATCTTCCAGGATATGACCTGTCAAAATTAGACTTCATGGAACACTTGAATGAGGAAGGAATTAAGGGTAATTTGGAAAACCAGTATTGGGAGGAAGTATTTTCCTTTGATGAACAAATAAGGAAGGCTCTTTATGATGGTAGAATTTGGCCGCAAGAAGACTTCAATTTGCATAATATGGAGCTTCTTGGTGGAAATCTTTTCTGGGAAGAGTATGTATACCTCTTTATACACAAAGAAGAAGGATTCATAAGAAATTGGAAAGGTAATACCCTAGAAGAAAGGAAGGAAAATACTGGGAGAAATAGCCAAGGATATATGTGTGAATAGAATTCTTCAGAAAAAAGAAAAAGGAAAATGGGTTTCATGAATTGAATGTATTTTTTTGCACATGTAAAAAAAAGAGAAGGGAAAGTTCATAAAAAAAAAAAAAAAATTAAAAAAAAAAAATATCAAAAAAAAAAAAAATTAATTAAAAATAAATTTATAGATGATGATTTGGGTATGCAAGAGTCTTAACTGTATAAGTATTATAAGGCTATGTTTAAATTAAAAAACCACAGGGGTTGGGTGTCTGTTTCTTATTCCACCTCTAATGGTTTAAGTTTTTGGGATGAAATCCTTGGGAATTTCAATATAAATATTTGTTCAATTTTGATATCAATGTCATTAATTTGAAGATCTTTTTGAAAAAAAATTGATAAGATCATAATCTTTAATAAAATTAACAAAAAATCAAGATTTCAAAGCTTGGATGTTATGGGCATGAATTGTTTGAGGATGAAGAGATTTTGGATCAAAGGCAATTGAAGAAGCAATATGAAGAATTCATGTTTGAGTATGAAGATTAATTTCAAGAATGTCAGTCATCAAGTCATCAATCAAGAGAAGAAAAGGAAAAATTGGAAGAAATAAGGTTGTTATTGGAGGAACTTAGAGTTTTGAATGAAAAATTAGCTTATTATAGAAATTACTTACCATCAATGAGAAAAGTACAGTTGAAGCCAATTCTGAAAACCTCCAGCTTACATAGTTCAAAAACAAAGAAGAGAAGAAAATCAGTAAAATTCAAATTAAATAATAAAGTCCAGTATTTTTGGCAGTGACTTCCTGCCTTATCAAAGAGGACCCAAATATTTCTCACCTTATTACTCAAAACTTCAATTGATTAAAGCTTTTGGAAGTGACTTCCTGCCTTATCAAAGAGGATTAATTCTTTAAGAAATATTTTACTTAGATTATTTATTTCAACCACCTTTACCAAGAAGCTATTATAATTATTCATATTTTTTTTAACATCAAGAAACCATTAGCAGCTTTTTTTATATTTTTAATAATCATGTCTGAAACTGATGAAGCAGACAAAGCCATCTGGATCTATTGGCCAAACTCAGAAACAAATGAAGAGAGCCAAGACCTCTGGATTAATCATAATTTTCAAGGAATTAACAATGAATACCAAAGATGGGGCTTACCAATTATTGAATACTTCAAGATACCAATTATTCAAACTATTCCCTTTAATGAACCTGAAGCTTTATTTGGAAATGAAGATATTACTCAAGAAACCCCTGCAGAAGCCTATTTAAGCCAGCTTCCTGGATCAAACCTTTCAAAACTAGAATTTATGGATATACTTAATTATGATGGAATTAAAGGAAGTCTCAATAATTACTATTGAAATAAAATTTCTATATGGATTCAGATATAAGGAGTAATCTTTACTGGGGAACAATACAAGATCAGAGATGGTTTTTCCTGGAAGAATATCAAGTGGAGGGTGAAAACATTAAATGGAGAGGGGATTGTTATATTATTAAAAAGAGTTGGATTTTGATTTAGAGAATAAATTCTTACAGTTAATAATTATAATGAAGAATCACAAGTTTTGTTTGAATAAAGAAGAATGGAATAAGTTATGGAAAGAAATTGTCAGCAGCAAGATTGAAATGAAAATGAAGAAGAATCAAAATTATTCTTCAGAAAATTAAAGGCCCAGCATGGCCTTAAACTGCAATTTAACTTTTTGGTTACTGTTTCTCTTACCTTATTTTAAGTCAGTTCATCAAAAAAAAAAAAGAATATATCAACAAATGCAAGGACCAATGATACATGATGGCCCGGCATGGCCTTGAACTGCAAATTTAATCTCTAAATTTTCTGTAATAGTATCAAAAAAAACATGAAAAAAAATAAAAGAAAATTAAAAAAATCTATTCATAATCAATAAATCAAAAAAAAAATCTATATATAACTAATAAGCAATAAAAATCAATAATTGATATGGAGTTCAGAAGTGATAGTTGTGGTTAAGATGTTTCAATTGATATAAAAAAAAGAGTTACATTAATACAAAAAGAAAAAAAAAGAGCTGGTTATAAAATTCATCTAGAAAGAATGTTTTAGTCTTTTATTCTGTAATAGTATCATTAGTTTTTCATACTTAAAGAAATAGGGGTGGTTAACTATTTCTTATACCACCCAAAGCACAAATGGCTATAAGTTTTTGGGGAAAGTGGGACTTCAATAATTAAACATCAGTTTATAGCTCTAATGAATGAAAATCAATTTCAGTTATTTTACTTTAATAAAGAATTATCAATTTTCTATTAAATAATATCTTATTTTTCATTAATAAAGAACTTAGAGGTTTCTTGAAATCTCAATTTCATAAATAATTACCTTTCATCAGGTCAAAATTTCCTCATAATTGCACTTCTTCCAAAGAAGATTGTTCATTTTTGAAAAAAATCAAGTTATAATTTCAAATAATCATTTCCAAATATAATTGAACAAAATAATCTGGAAACAAGGAAGATTTAATCAGTATTATATTTAAATTTAACAAATGAAAAGAAGTTTCATTAACTGACCAATACAGGAGTAGAGCTCAAATTAATATTGAAGATCTCAATTATACAGCACAGAATTTCTTCATTTTTCACAAAAAAAAAGAAAGAAAATTTTGAATAAAAAAATACTTCAAGATTTTTTTCATTAAAAGAAGACAATATACTTTACAAGAAAGAAAAAAGCCACTTATCAGTTATGTATAGTATCAATCCTTAAGAGAAATTATAAAGAAACTTATCTTAACATTCTAGAACTGAATCAATCAGGAAGCCAGAATTGAAATTATTGAGCTGAACTGCCCAATACACATACATGCTACATACATACACACAGCATGCACACACACATAGCATATACATAGAATCCAACTCACAAAGAGGGGTGACCAGCTTTTTTTTTGATTTAATCTTTTTTTTAATTTTTTAATTTTTTTTTAATTTTTTTTTTTAAAAGAAAATTAATAAAAAAAACTGGCCACCCCCCCTTGCTTTAAAAAAGAAATTAAAATAAATAAACAAAATAAAACCAATTCATGAGGAAGGAGGAAGCAATATAGAAAATAAATATAAAGCTATACTGAATAAGATAATATTATAATATAACTATCATAATATTATAATATTGAAATAAAATAATAATAACATAAAAATAATTGTATAATAATATAATTTTGAATTCAATAAATGAAAAAACAGATATAGTAAAAGGGATATGTCCCTGAATGATGAATAAATATAAGTAATCTTATTGACTTAACATTATAGTATTTAGAATATAATTTTAACTTTAAAATATATATAATGATATATATTATCAAGGTTATTCAAAAGATAAATATACAGAGGCAACTGGCCAGGTTGACCCTACATAATTTATTTTTTTTAGCCTCACTTGGTTTGAAGCTTAACAAAAATTTAGAATATTTTTCTCTAAATATATAAATAAAAATTTACTTTGAAAAGAATAATTATAAAAAGAATGGGAGAGTATCTTGAAAATGTAGCTCCCTTTATATTGAAGAGAAGGGCTTTTAGCTCACCCACAACTTGACCATCATAGCACTAGAAATAAAATAAACTTGTTGGTTCTTTGCAAGTTTTTAGTTTATTTTATATTTTTTTAATTAATTTCAAAGTTTAATTTATTTTTACTTAGTTTTTTTCTAAACACATATAAATATAAATAAATATATACAAATATATATAAATATAAATATAAATTTATATACAAATATAAATAAAAATTAACTTATATAAATATATATATATATATATATATATATATATAAATACAAATAAAGATAAATTTATATAAATAAATATATACAAATATAAATATATATAAATAAAGATATCTAAATATAAAAAAATATAAATAAATGTAAATTTATATAAATAAATATATACAAAAATAAATATAATTAAATAAATACAATCAGATAAGTATAAAGAAATTATAATCGAAGATAAATAAACATAATTGCATGGAAATACAAATAAACAAAAACCTAACTAAATAAGTAAATAAATATAAAATTATAAATATATATAAACATGAATAAAAAAAAGAAGATTTCTCAAGTGATCAAATTTGAAAGAAATTAATAAAAGAAAACGATACACAATTAAAAAAGAAAAACAGTACAGAGAATAAGTGTACTGTACCAAAAAAAAATAAATAAATAAATGAATAAATGAATATTAAAAAATTATTCAAAAAAAACAAAATGCAACTTAAAGTAGAACTTAGTTATAAAGTGTTCTTTTTAAAAAAAAAGAGAGAAACACGATTAAATTCATAAAAAAAAAACGATAACGTTCATGATTAATAAAAAACAGAGTACAGGGCATTACTGTACTGTACTAAAAAAAATCATCATCATACAAAAAGAAAAAAAAACATTAGTAAAAGAAAATTATTCATTTAAAAAAAACCTAATAGTTTTTTTTAAAAAAAAACAAAGATTGCTCAAGCAATCAAAGTATTAAAAAAAATTAATAGAAAAAAATAGATGTGATTAAAAAGCAATGAGAAGTGCCCGAATGTATCAAAGCTTGCTCGCCGTTCAGTTCCTTTTCTGTCACCTCCAAATGGTAAGAGGTTGGGAGAGATGCATTACCTAATGAGAAGTGCCCAAATGTAGCAAAGCTTGCTTGCCGGTCAGTTCCTTTTCCGTCACCTCCAAATGGTAAGAGGTGAGGAAAGGAGTTCTGGTGCGGCCGGCAAGTGGTATTTAAGTTACAACTAGACAACTGCGGCGCATTGTATGCGCACAGTGTGGACATCTAATTACATGGTTGCAATTTTTCTATAAGCATAATTTGGATAATGTGTCATCGCATTACCCAAATGTCAACACCCTGCCCAAAAACTGTAACCATTAGCCATTGATTCCTAAGAAGGGAAGAGCCTGAAGGAGAGTTGGCCCCAAGAGTTGTTTAGTAAGCGCGTCAGCCTGCATATCTGCCGTCTTCACCCATAATACCTTGATGTTGTGCTTTCTAATGGTATCATTGACAAAAAAAATGGGCGGTCCAGATAGCGCATGTGCTTTTGGGACTTGTTGTCAATCAAGACCGTACTGCAGCCTGGTTGTCGCAGTAGATGGTTTTGTTGAAACTGCCTGCAAACTGGCCCAGCTGGTTGATTGCCTGAACTAAGTGTTGAGTCAAATTGGAGAGTGCAATGTATTCTGCGGCACAAGTAGAGAGTGCCACCATGCTCTGGCGTTTTGAGCCCCACAGGATCGGAGAATTACCCAGCTTGATCATAAAACCAGTTTGAGAGCGTTTGAGGTCACCCTTCCAGCCTGCATTGCTCCACAGGTTAAGAGACAATGTACCTGGGCGCAGATTTATGCCGCGGTTCCGGGTCTTAAGCAGATAACCAATGACATGATCTAATAGGTCCCAATGGGTTGCAGTTGGACCCATGGAGTGGCAAACCAGATAGTTCACGGCAAAAGCCAAATCAGGCCTTGAGCCACTTACAAGGTAGGCAAGAGATCCAATCACATATTGAAAGGGAGTTGGATCCAGGGTGGCCTCATCCGGTAGCAAGCTGCCCACAGGCAGCATTGGCAGGGGTGAATCCCGCCGCAATACCGGCCTTGGATAGGCATCAAGGATGCTGTCGGTCAGATGCCGTTGTGAGATGGCTACTTCACCTTCACCAATTGTGCACTTGAGTCCAACAATTTGCTGCACCTCATCTGCCCACTTGATGTTGAGTCCGGCACAAAGTGTGGTCTTCAAGTCAGAGATATTGTCCGGCGAGTTTGAGATAATGACGCCGTCATCCACGTGTACCAAAATGGCAATGACAGCCTCCTCATTCCGGAAAATATATAGTGATTGATCAACCTCTGTGGAAACAAAACCCATCCAACTCAGTATGCCGGAAAGGAATTTCCACCAGCACCAACAAGCTTGTCGCATACCATAGAGCACCTTCTTCAGGCGGAGAGCTTTTCCCCGGAGTTCTGGGAGGAAATCCACTGGTGGTTCAACAAGGACGGTTTCCTCAACCAGGCTGTACAGGTACGCGCCGCTAACATCAAATGAAGCCACCCGCCAATTCCTCAGGGCGGCAGTGGGCAATACCAAACGGAGTGACAAGAGAGAAGCAGTCAGCGTGTACGTCTTGGCACAATCCACTCCAGGTTGCTGCCTATCTCCACGCGCAACAAGTCTTTCTTTGAAGCAATCCATGCTGCCATCAACATTTTGCTTGATATCAAACACCCATCTGTGACCAATGGTTCTTATCCCTGGCTTCTTCTCCACCGCTTCCCAGACATCCCTGGTAGACATCTGGTCTAATTTGGCCAGGCATGCCTCTCTCCATTTCTCGCGGTGTGGACCCGATAGCGCCCGGCTCAGCTGTTCAGGGATATTGATGTCCTTGACAAGGATGAGTGAGTCAACCACCTGGTTTTCCACGGCAAAGAGACGTTCAGTTGGGACCTCACCTAGGGACATCGTACTGACCACATGCCCCAGCGACCCCTTGGAAATGGGTCTTGACAAGTTTGTGGAAGGTTGAAGTTGAGGAAAAATGATGCTTGCCGACTGAACCATTTTGTTGGTACTCGGCTCCCATAGCAGCCAGCCACCCAACATTAGAGGTTTCAGCGGCTTGCACTCAATCCCTCTAGGCGCGAGCTTGTGCGGCTGGTTTACGGCAGGCACGTGCACAATGGCATCCTCCCCAAAAGGGTATAGGGTTGCGATGGGTGGTGCAGTCCCAAATAATTCTTGATGTGGCAAAGAGTTTAGGCACCGGGAATTTGGGAGGCGATTGTGCAGAAAAGCCACCAAGGAGTACGCAAATTGCCAGAATCATTCAGGCATGCCACTCTGCACCGTCATGGCTTGAGCCATATCCCCTAGTGTCCGGTTAAGTCGCTCCGCCTCGCCATTCTCTTGGGGTGAGTATGGGAGGGAGGGGCAGAAGGCAATCCCCAATTTTGCAAGGGTGTTGGTAAAGTTTGCCAAGGTGAATTCCCAGGTGTTGTTGGTTTGCAACACCTTTGGAGTCGTCCCAAGACGCACCTGGAGCTGCTTGACTGCATCCAGGATTGCTTCAGGCACTTCGGAGCACAACTTCAGGGGATATATGATGCTGTAGGTTGATACATGGTCCCAGATGGTGATCAGGTACCGGAATCCCTGCGTATTGTCTCCAAAAGGCCTCATAATGTCCAAGACAAGAAGATCAAGGGGCTTCTGCTTTGGAATGTTGGTGCGGGCCCTTGCCAAACGGTGTGTACTCTTTGCCTTCAAGCAGACCTCACAGTAGAAGGACTGCCAGCTTTTCAAATCAAAGTTTGGCACGTGTTGTCTAAGGAAGGAGATAACGAACTTATCGCAAGCATGGCCCAGGCGCTCATGCCATCCGCTGTGGTATTCCATACCTTATGGGCCCAGTTTCAAGTGAAATTTGATTTATAAGGCTATAAATTGAAGAAATAACAAAGAAAAATCAATAATTAATCAGCTATAATAGAGGAATTCAGCAATAAAATGGATTTAAATTCATCAAAATGTATAATCCCATAATCAAATCCTGGAAGAACGGACCATTTGATTAAAAGAATAACAATAAAATAAGGAAAATAAAAAGACAAACTAGCAAGAATGTTAAAGTTACCAGTGAAAGGGGTAGTGTAACACTCAAGTTACCCAAGCTCTGCTCAACCATTGGATTACTAAGCAATGCAGTTATTAAACTGAGGACAGTTCAATAAGGAATAAATTAAAACTGTATTAATCAACAGTCACAATACAGAAAGAAAGAGAAAGCAATCAATTTATGCAAGGAAAATCCATCAAAAACCTTAAATTACACAGCATATCTGTGGAAACACAAGCACAGCCACCTGATAAGCCAGTAAATATAGATTAAAAACAGAATTAAGTTAGATAAAGAAAAGTTAAATCTCATACAGGACAAACAGAATCCCCACAATACACGTAATTCTCCACCTACAGTTCAAACAATGCACAGACCTATGGTGCAATAACTGTACAAAATCATCTCATACCACCAAAAACTGTGCAACAAACCAAAAAAATGGTGCAATACCTGGAAGAAATGACACCATCTCAAAATTACTCACCAGCTAAATACCCTCAAGGCTGTGCAAAATAATATTAAAGTTTGAGTAAAATATAAATAAAGCTTCAGAAATGGTGCAATATAGCAAACATATGGTGCAATATCTTGATCAAATGACACCATCTCAAAATTCCTCACCAGCAAAAACATCTCATATTACATAATCATACATAAATTGGTGAAAAAAACCAAACAAATGATATCTCACCACTAGAAAGAAATTATCCCAGCCAAAAGAAGTGGAAAAATTCTAAGTCCCTTGTTTTTGAGTGCCTCTATGGAGAGCCCAAAGAATATAAATAAAGGTCCTCTCTCCCTCATTTCTTTCCTCTTTCCCCCATGAATGACTGGATGAATGAATCCAATTAGTTATATACCAAGAAGGAGAATAACTATTCATCCCTCACTAGTAGGTCAACCTAGTATTATTATTAAAGAGGAATTATATACCAAGAAGGAGAATAATTCATCCATCCCTTACTCGTAGGATAATCTAGTTATTTTATTAAAATTATTATAGACTCATAAGTTTAATTCATAGTGATTTCTAATTAATAGTAGTTAACAGAAGGTCTACTTAATATTATTAATCCACCCTATGTTTAAATTAGTAGTCTTATAATTATAGTACTATCAATAATACTCATAATATTGAGTTTATCACCATAACCTTTACATTATAAAGGAAAAATAGCCTTATTATATCTTCATATTGAAAAAAAAACCAACCTTACAACTATATATTATTATATATATAAAAAAACCCTACCCTTATATTATATTATATCTTTTATATATTTAACAAACATCCACTCTATATTGAACAAAATATTACCAATAAATTATTAAAGGTCTTATTATTATATTATATTAACAATTACCCTCTCAAACCATCAAGTATTATAACATATATAACATCAAATTCAACTTAACCCTTAAAATATATATTATTGCTATTATATTAAATCAAGCTCTTATACTATTAAGGTTTTAACCTTAAAACTATCTTATATTATTATTTAAAAATTATATTTTATACTGTTTTAACTTATAAGTTACTTATCTGATTATTGAATAGGTCTGATAGAGACTGCTAAAAAGTCTTCTCTAGTTGTAAAGCCACAATCTTAAATATTGATTTGTGAGCTCTGTAGGGAGATTGTTTAGTATACTCAGAGGGGCAGCTAAAACACCATTAGCACCCTTGGTTACAGGATTATTTCAGCAATTCAAAACTGTTTACCTGTGATTTCCCCCTCAAGGACTGCCTTATCCAATCCCACACCAAAAGGAGTTCCACACCGTGCATGCTCAGTGAGACAGAAGTTGGAAGGGATATTGGATTCATTTCAAGCAAACAATGAGAGGAGGGCGCAGCCACTGACCAAGAGGTCTCCTTCCCGTGTACAACATCCGTTCACCAGCAATCATTTGCAAAGGTGGTGGTCACAAGCAGTGATAGAGAAAGCCCATTGAAAAGAGGCACAACACCCGCCCTGCACAAACGCCCCACCGACAGTATTGTCCCCTAGATCTTCTGGGAAAAAGGGACGTCATGGATTATTACAAAGCCATTCTTGACCGGTAGCTTAAGCGTCGTTGTCTGTGAGATAGTCACAGAGGAATTGTAGTTGGCAAAGAAAATACGGAAAGGGGGATGTCTTGCATGGTTGTCGCAAAGTGGTGAGAACCAGAGAGATGGATAGACACACCAGTATCAATTAATACCCTATCAGCAGCGTTGTGTTTGAAAAATTTGACCTGGGACACTTGTTCTTGTTGGTAGTGAGAGGTTGGTTGGGTCAGTGATTGCCGCTCAGGTGTTCCCTGGCGCATCGGACAGGAGCGTCCAGGAGAAGGCGGTTGTGGATTCAGGTTGGCAAGCTGCTTGGTGATTGGGCAGTCAGCTGGCCAGTGCCCCGTACGTCCACAGTGAAAGCATGACCCCTTAAATCTGTCAACAAGATGTTCAGGGGGACGACACACATTGCTTGGTTGATCAAATGGTTTGGAAAAAAGATGGAGAGCGTGGGCAGGGAAGCTGGATCGCAGGTGCCAGCGGATCAGACATGCAATATGCAAATGGTGAAGGGCGTTGGCCGGAGTCAGTGTTCATAATAGCTTGCCCTACGAATGTTTACAATGGTATCTTGTCGCCGTGACAAGTTGGTTGAATGAAACTTGGCCAACGTTTGGAGGAGCATGGCATGCTTCCTGAGCCAACAAGCCTTCTAGCTCATCGGCGTCAACACCCAGTTTCTTGAACATTGCGAACGCCCTGCAAAGGGTTAAGATATTTGTGGTGTTGGACTGAGGGTGACCAGTACCATTTTCAATTAATACACCAAGTGAGTCGAGGACCACTTTTAACTTCTGAAAGCAGTTACCGGGGAAGCACCTTGCCTTAATGGCATCAAAAGAATCTTTAGAGGAAGTGCATGCAGGGATGACCCCAATGCATAAGGCAATGTCGGGGGGATAGTCACATTGATGAAGTGCGAGATGGCCCTGTTCTCTTGAGGAGAACGGTTTTCAAGTAGCAATGGGTTATTGTCGACCAATAGCTTGGAGTTGAAGGCAATTGACAGGACTTTGTTCAGACCTGCAACCCATTCTGCAAAGTTTGATCCATCGCTTAGAAGATGATTAGATCAGTCCGCTGTCCTGTACGTCTCTTGCATGAATCAGTCATATGCAGAGGAGACTGCCTGTTGGTTTTTGGAGTATGGAGAGAGGGCTGGCGGTGGGGGAGAAAGCGCCAGGCGTAGCGACTGCATTTCAGCAGCATCAGAATTTCTGGCCAACTTCAAGGATGAAACTTCTGATTGTAGAGAGGTTAACAGCAAATACACCTCCTCATTGGAGAGAGGCTTTGCATCTGCGTCGTTGGCGGCAGCTTTTCTTAAACAGGTGGAACCTGACATCTTCAGGGGCTGCCTATTGCTGGAGCTTGGTAGAGGCAGGGCTTTTAACCTAATGAGAAGTGCCCGAATGTAGCAAAGCTTGCTTTCCGGTCAGTTCCTTTTCCGTCACCTCCAAATGGTAAGAGGTCAGGAGAGATGTATTACCTAATGAGAAGTGCCCAAATGTAGCAAAGCTTGCTTTCCGGTCAATTCCTTTTCCGTCACCTCCAAATGGTAAGAGATGAGGAAAGGAGTTCTGGTGCGGCCGGCAAGCGGTATTTAAGTTACAACTAGACAACTGTGGCGCATTGTACGCGCACAGTGTGGACATCTAGTTACATGGTTGCAATTTTTCTATAAGCATAATTTGGATAACGCGTCATTGCGTTACCCAAATCTCAACAAAAACAAAAGTACATTACAGTGCACTAGTGCAGTATGATGCTGTACTGTACTGTACAGTACAGTAAAATCATTCTACTGTTGTACTGTAAAGTACACTCTACTAAAAAAAAGATAATCAAAAAAAAAACCTGAGCAATTAAAAAAAAAAAATAAGTTATCATTATAATCTTATAACTAAAAAAAATTATATAAAAAAAACAATCGTGATAAAAAAAATAAGTCCAGTACAGTATTTTGAAACTAATAGACTGTATTAAATAAATTAAATACAATAAGCATGAAAACAAGAATAAGTTTTTTTTATTGGAATTCAAAAAAAAATAATTCAAAATTAGAAAAATTACCATTATGTGCTGTATTGTGATTTACACTCAGTCCTAAAAAAATAGTAAGATAGAAATTTTAATAATTCACAAACAATAAAAGTGCACTAAAAAAGAATTTCTTTTTGTAAAAGAAAATTAAAAGGAGTAATTATTATTCTCTATAATTGTTAAAAAATAATTATATTAAAGAACATACAATATAAATATATTATAATATTAATCAAAAAAACAAAGCAAAAGTTATAGAAGTATGATAACAATTTAATGAATAAAAAAATAATTGAGATTTGTAATGAAATCCTTCATTCCTGTGATTATAAAAAATATGATTAAAAATAAATAATAGTAGTGAAATCAATAAAACAAAACTGGTCTCCCATGACCTAAAACTGGAAAATTATTCCTCTACTTATTATATATTTCAATTGATACTTAATTTCTAATCAAGATAATATGATACTATATAGAAATATTCATTACCACATAAGCTATAAGATTGATTATAGTAGGACTTTAAAGAAACAGGTCCACCATGACCTTAAACTGGGAATATTAAAATCTCAATACCACAAAATATTACATATGAAAAATTCATATATATATATAAATAGATATAAATATATATATACTCAAAAAAGAAAAAAGAAGAAAACATAAGAATTATCACTTACTTAAAGATGAGAAATAAGATTTTTATTATTAATATTATTATTAAGAAAATCTCATTCAGAAAACAGAGGCTTTAATGGTCTTCCTGCTCTAGGTGGCACTTGGACAACTGGTCTGTATGTACTTAAAAAATACATATACACTGAGCAGCCAAGGTCAGACCTGGTCTGATGAGGGGAAATATCTCTGAGTTGATTAGAGCTATAGCCTTGTAGACTGCCATTATATAGTGTCAGGCCACCAAAAAAATTGAACCCTCTTCTTACTATGAAGAAGACAAATAATAATAATAATAATAATAATAATAATAATAATAATAATGATAATAATAATAATAATAATAATAATAATAATAATAATAATAATAATAATAATAACAATAATAATAATAATAATAATAATAATAATAATAATAATAATAATAATAATAATAATAATAATAATAGAGCTAAATAATTAAAATTTGGTAACAAACTATTACAAGAATCAAAAATAAAAAAAACTAGAGAAACCAGCTCCAGAAATTTAAATGGAGAGGGGGTCTTATCCCACACCATGAAGATTAATATTACAGATAGAAAGAAGAAAGAAGAATAAAAACTATATCTTAATAGTATCTTGAAAGCTCAATCATGATATGAAGAATTTACATAATAATGAATGGAAGATGATAAATATAGACTGGCTTTCCTTTAAGCTCATCATAAAAACATCCTGAAGGCATATTCAGCTCTAAAATTATGAGAATTTCTTTCAATATATAAAATTGGCAATTTAATGAATCCATGAAGGGAGTAGTGGAATATTAAGTTCTTGTATGACTTAAAACTACAGGGGTGGCACACCTGAGGGCTTATAATCTATTTCTTTATTTTAGTTCATGAAAGGAGTAGTGGTATTAAAGAAATAATGTGAAAAAAGAAGAGGTCAGATTTGAAATGGTTCAAATAAAATCCTCAAATATATGTGATAAATTGGCCAAAGAATAAAAATATTGAAGAAAGAAGGACAAAAATTTAGAATTGAAATATGCAAGGAGATTGGTAATTACTGAAAAGAAGAAAGAAATATCTATCAACCCAAAAATTTTATGAATTATTAAGCCTCAAGGTAGCTTAAGTAGATATTAGTAGAAGGAATCTTTCAGCTTGAAAAAAATGAGAAAAAAATAAAAAAAATAAAAAAAATAAAAAAAATAAAAAAAATAAAAAAAATAAAAAAAATAAAAAAAATAAAAAAAATAAAAAAAATAAAAAAAATAAAAAAAATAAAAAAAATAAAAAAAATAAAAAAAATAAAAAAAATAAAAAAAATAAAAAAAATAAAAAAAATAAAAAAAATAAAAAAAATAAAAAAAATAAAAAAAATAAAAAAAATAAAAAAAATAAAAAAATAAAAAAAACTGCCCTTGGATCAAGTCAAATTGAGGACCAGGAGGTCCTCAGCATGACAAGAAACTGCTCCCTTGTGAAGAAATGGACAAGGGGTCTTATTGTCCTTGTATGACATAAAAGGCAGGATTTTGTATACCTAATATACAGGGTCTGCACGCCTGAGTTGTAGGGTCCTGTATGACCTAAAACTGCAACCTCAAATATATGGACAGAAAAAGATAAAAGAAGTGAAGATTTATTTAATTTAAGAAATTATTAAAATAAGGAGAATAAATAAAGAAAATAGAAGAATTGATATTATATTGATTTCAACTTAACCAGTTTTAAAAAAAATATATAAAAGAAACAAAAATATCAAAGAGAAATACAGAATCATTTCAGTGATATTACAAAATGGATTACCAAAATAGTGCAGCAAAATACAAATCAGTGCTCAAGAAGGTCAAACCCCTTAATGAGCCTATGCCACAAGACATAAATCCTCCTTTAGAAAGACCACCATTATCAAGAGACCCTTATAATACACCACTATCACTGGAACCACCTAAATTTATGGTCAGAACAAAAATAACACAAGAAATATTTGAATTGATAAATTTTGGACCACCTGGATGGCTTTCAGAAGAAGAAAGGAGTCTCTTGATGAGTGTCATAGGTTTAAGAGAAAAAGCAATTGCATTCAGTGCAGAGGAAAGGGGTTTACTGAAACATTCATATGTAAAACCCTACAAAATACCAGTAATACCACATACACCTTGGCAAAAGAAGCCAATACCAATACCAAAGCCCATAATACCCCATTTTATTGAATTGGTAAGGGAAAGGATTAGAACAGGCTTGTATGAGCAGTCTACCTCTAGCTATACAAGTCCAGTATTCTGTGTTGCAAAGTCAAATGGAAAACTTAGAATTGTCCATGATTTACAGGATCTTAATAAGGTAACAATTAAAGATGCATGATTACTACCACATATTGAAGAATTTGTAGATGCCTTTTCAGGGAGAGCTTGTTATGGACTTGGTGACATAATGGGAGGGTATGATGAAAGAGAATTAGACATTTCTACAAGACCCTTAACTACATTTGAAACACCACTTGGAAGGCTACAACTCACAAGATTACCACAAGGAGAAACCAATTCTGTTGCAGTTTATCAAGCCTGAATGAATTGGATACTTCAAGAAGAAATACCAGAGAATGTAGGAATTTTTATTGATGATGGAGGGATAAAAGGTCCAAGATCAACATATAATAATGAGGCTTTACAAGAAGATAATTTAATAAGAAGATTCATTTGGGAATATGCAGTTACATTGAAGAGAATATTATTCAGAATTGAAGAGGTGGGACTTACCATATCAAGTATCAAATTTGCATGTTGTGTGCCAGCATTGGACATAGTAGGGCATGTAGTTTCTTTGAATGGAAGAAAAATTTCAAAGCAGAAGATTAATAAAATACAAAGCTGGCCAAAGCCCCTCAATAAAAAGGAATTAAGAGGCTTTTTGGGACTTTGTGCGTATGTTAGAATGTTCATTCAAAATTTCTCTCAGATTGCATCATCACTAAGAAGATTAACAAGAGATGATAAAGAATGGGAATGGAATACTAAATGTGATGAAGCATTTGAAAAGTTAAGAAAAATTGTAGGGGAGTAAATAACATTAAAAAATTTGGATTATGAAAAGAGAGCAGGGAAGATTAAATTAGCAGTAGACTCAAGCTATATAGCTGCAGGAGCAGTACTTACTCAAGAAGACAAAGAAGGAAAGGACAGACCAGTTATTTATGAATCAATAACATTCTCAATATTGGAACAAAAATACTCACAGCCAAAGCTGGAGCTATGTGGAGTGGCCAAAATGCTTAAGAAACTCCAAACAGTACTTTGGGGACAACATTTTGAGCTACAAGTAGATGCAAAAGCGTTAATTGAAATGATAAACTCACCCTGTTTTCCAAATGCCCCAATGACCAGATGGGTTGCACTTATTCAATTGTTTTCTTTTTACTTAGTTCATAAGCCAGGTAAGACTTTCACAATGCCAGATGGGCTGTCAAGAAGACTTCAGTCAGAAGATGAAGAAAAAGAAAAATCTGATTTTGATGAAGAAGAAGAATGGATAAAACCACACCCAGGGTTTGGAGTAAAACATAATAATATAATAAAATTGGCAGGAATAAAGCTACCATCAAATCAAAAAGGATTTTGGAAAATAATGGTGGAATACTTAAATACATTGAAAAGGCCCTTTGGTAGTAAAGAGGATGACTTCAAAAAAATTAAAAGAAGTCATCAAATTTCTTTCTGGAGGAAGGCCAACTTAAAAGAAGAAATACACCAAATCCACAAGTAGTTGTGTCAAGTCAGAGGTCTCAAAGAAGCATATTCAAATCATTACATGAAGAAATGGGACACAGAGGAGAAAACAAAACATACAGAAGAGTTAAAGAAAGATTCTGGTGGGAAGGAATGAAGAAAATAGTCAAAAAATGGGTCAAATCTTGTAAAGCTTGTCAAAAGAGAAGTCATTATCACCAAAAAGAGGAAGGAAGAATCTCATTCACCTCAACATTATTTGAAAGAGTCAGTATAGATGCAGTACATGTAAAAGAAGGAAGATGGAAGTATTTAGTAGTGGCCAGGGATGATTTCTCAGGATGGCCAGAGACAATTGGTTTAGTAAAGCTTACAGCAAAGTCAGTATCAGAATGGTTCACTTCTGAATGGATTTGCAGATATGGAGCCCCAAAAGAGGTCACAGTAGATGGAGGGCCTGGGTTTGGAAAGGAATCACAAGATGCAGTAAAAAAAGCAGGTTCAAAGATAAGGGTAACAACACCCTACTACCCTGAGTCACAAGGAATGGTGGAAAGGGGGCGTAAACAATTGAAGGATGCATTGGTGAAGATGTGTGGTGAAAATGGTTCAAAATGGAAAGAATACTTACCTTTGGTTACATTGGCTGACAGAATATCAACCAAAAGAACAACAGGTTACTCCCCATTTGAGCTTCAATTTGGTCAAAAGGCAGTACTACCAATAGACATTGAAGCAAAAACATACTTATCAATTGAATGGCACAAAGTCCAATCAACAGAAGATTCATTGGAAGCAAGAGCTGAACAGCTATCAGGAAAAGAGGAAATAAGAAAAAGGGCAAAAGAGAAATCAAAAAAGGCCAGGGAGGATTCAGTAGAATATTGGGACAGGAAATTAGCACATCAAATAAGAAAGCCAGTTCATCCAGGTGAAATTGTTCTTGTATACAATAAAGCATTGGAGTCACAATGGGGATTATCGTTCAAGAATAGATGGGATGGACCCTATAGAGTTGTGAGACAAATAAACAATGGTCCATATGAGCTGGAAGAATTAGATGGTACAAAGCTAGCAAGAAGGTTTGCGCAAGTCAAACAAAGAACTTTTATCCAAGCGGAAAAGAGTTGGACTTGGAGGAAGAAGAGGAAGAAGGAGAAAAGGAAGTTGAAGATGAAGAGGACTTTGATGAATAAAAATCCTTTTATTCAAAAAAAGGGGGGAAATTTTTGATTGTTTTTTGAAAAAAAAGTAAGTGAATTATCACCTTGAATGCTGGGGAAAGCATTGAATGGAGAGGGGGATGTGGTATTCCATACCAGTTCTTCCAATGTTAAAATCCACAATTTCAAAGCTAAAACTTTGATCAATAATAATAATAATATATATATATAAAGAAAATAAAGATAAAAAGTGAAAGATAAAAGTAAAAAGATTGCAATAAAAAGGAAGATAATTATATTAAAATAACAAAAATAAGTATTCCACTGGAATCTAAATCAAATTTTACCTATAGTCACATATTGCCTCAACCCCATAATGTCAAGAATTTTCTAGATATCATGGATTAAAGAAGAGAAATGATACTATACACTCTATACTAGGTACAAGAATATGCTTAAAGATAATATAGCTTGTTTAAATATTCAATATGAATAAACATGTGTAATATTACATAAGTTATACCATTACTCTTACAACATCATGTGTTACATGTCTTGATATAAAAAAACACTTACATATAAGTTAACATAGTGTTACATTACTCAATCCCCACTTAAACTCCCATAACCAAACATTACAGGTATTATTTACAAATTAAATTTTACATAGAGAAATACTCAACTAAATACAGATCAAGGCTGTGAAGAAGAAAAAAAGGTTAGTAGAGATAAGAATACAGTTTTAAAAAAATGGTGCAATCAACCAAACATATGGTGCAATATCTGTATCAAATGACACCATTCCAAATTTAACCACTAGCAAAAATGTCTCAAGGCTGTTCATAATAAGAATAAAGTTTAGTTAAAATAAGAGTATAATTCAAAAAGTATGGTGCAATCAACCAAACATATGGTGCAATATCCTGAACAAATGACACCAATCCAAATTTAACCACTAGCAAAAATGTCTCAAGGCTGTGCACTGACAATAATAAGGTTCAGAATGGTGCAATAAACCAAACATATGGTGCAATATCTTGATCAAATGACACCATTTTCAATTTACCCACTAGCAAAAATGTCTCAAGGTGGAATTTTTTCTAAGTCCCTTGTTTTTGGAAGGCTCTATGGAGGACCTAAAAGGTATAAATAAAGGGCCTCTCTCCCTGTTTTTTTCCCCCATGCTTTTGATTCAAACAATAGCCTTGAGGATCAATCCATCCCTTCTCTAGTAGGATAATCTAGTATTTATATTGAAAAAGATCAGTAGCAAGGCTCAGTATCTTATAGTATTATTTATGGTTAATCAATATAAGATATTTATAATATTAATGAAATAGTTTAATATTATTTAATAGTCTTACCATTATAGTAGTAGTGTTTAGGTAGTGTCTGAAGATATCATCATTAGTGATCTTATCTGATTTATCAATAACCCTTATTTATATAAGGAATATCATCTTACCCTTATACCTTATATCGTAAGCCTTTTAGGTATATTGGATTATATTTATATTTATCCTGATAGTATTATATTACTTTTATATGATTTATATCTTACCCTTATATTAAACAAAACCACCCTCAAAGAATTATCTTACCCTTAAATTATTATAGCTATATTGATAGTATTATTCAATCACCTTTAAAAGTATTAGCTAGCTATCAAGATTATTATTAATATTAATAGTGATCTTAAACAATATTCTTTAAAATATCTCAGGTATTTAAAGAAGGAATACTAGAATAATTAATTAAAAGGAATTATAATCAATAACAAGAAAGTTAAGCAAACCTAAATTATTAAAAAAATATTAACTATTATCATTATTATCATAGTGATCTTTTATTGACAGACTGATAGAGACTGCTGAAGAAAATTCTCTAATTGAAAAGCCACAAAACTAAATAATTGATTTGTGATCTCATCAAAAGGGTATCTTTTTCAGTATATTTAGAGGGGCAGCTAATACACCTTAGCACCCATGGTTATTGGCTAATTCTGAAACTCAAAACAGGCTCACCAATAATTTCCCCCTCAAGGCACTTCCTATTATTTATCCCACAACAAAAGGAGTTCCCACAGCGCCAATCTAAAATGGTTATTTCAACTTTTCAACAGGTCATTAAGGCATTTCACCCAGAGGATTCATCAAGGCACAAAAGAAAAGTGTCAATCTCAAATACCAATTATTCCATCAAGAAATTATTGGTCATTCTAATCAAAAGTATTCCTCCAAGGCATTACTGGCAGTTCATTCTCAAGGGATATTGTAAGGTGTGGATATAAAACTTTAATTAAAAATCAAGTACTTTTCCTGTCCTCAAAATTTGTATAAGGTAAAAATCAAATTAAAAATAGTAAGAAATATTATTTTTAAGAGAAAACATGCCAATTTTATTGCTTATAGCTTTACTAGTATAAAACAATAATACTCTAAAGATTTATTGTTTTACCAACAATAAAAATTTATCCAAAAAATAGTCTACAAGAGATATTTTGAGGCTACAAAAGAAATTTCTTCAAGATCAATTTCAATTGGAATTAATTGAGCAATGAAATGCAAGCAATTGATTAAAGAACAGAGTCTTTAAGAAGAATATTAAAGAGAGAACATGCCCAAAAGTGACCAGAGTGAATTTGGAAAAAAAGTGACAAAGTATACAGTGATGAAAGATGCTTTAATTCACTTTTGGGGTGGCTCAGGGGTAAAAATGATTATAAGAGTTACAAACAATGATTATAATGATTTTTAAAAAAGGTGGTTGGAATATTTTATTGATTGGTTTAACAGTGTTTAAACTAATTATAAAAGGAAAAGATTTTAACATGAAGAGAAAAGTGGGGCAAAGAAGACATTCTTTTATAGCCATCAATTTTCTTACTCCAAAAGTAAAATTTACTCTTGTCAGTCGTGAAAAACAGTCTGACAACAGAAAAGCCAATTATGGCATCATTGAACCCTGGTTTAGACCAAAAAAGGGCTGGTTTAAGCCATTTTTAGCCATTTTAGACCCTTAAATCAGCCATTACTATAGAAATACCTGGTCTAGAGCCTTCAAAACACGTCATAATGTGTGTAAGAGACGTATAAACCAGTCAAAACCGTTTTTACTATGATTGTTTTATCTTAAGGGTAGTTTTACCCTCTTGGCAACAGCTAAAACTACCCCAGTTGGTATCAAAACCTCATCATCAATTGAGTCCACAGACCCTGTAACTCAATTCCAGGCCAAAAGTGATGAACTTTTGCGTGAATTTTGACACCAAATGCCTGTCAGCAAGTATTTTGGGGGTCTAGCTCCCCCTTAGAGCTGGAGTTCCTTTCCCCCCCCCCAAATTTAATCTTTCCAATTTATTTTTCCTTTAATTACTCATCATGTATTATACTTATAGTTTACATATGTAATTCAATTGAGTTGTACAGTTCAATACAGTAATAATTGATACCTCATATGTAAATCAAAGTTCACTTATGTAATACATGCACACATTTTGACATTTCAATTGAATTCAATTGAAAATACTTTAATTCCTCATAGCTTCTAAGATATACACAACACCTCAATTTTAACACAAATTTTGGTGATTAACACTACATGTGATGTGAATTAGATTACAGTTTTGAGGATTTTCAATTTTCATACAGAAAATACTAAAAACTTAATTTAAGCTTATTTAGAGTTGAGTTACAAACTTTTCACTCAGAGGTGACCCCACCTGATTTTTTATGATGAATCCAATGGTGAAATAACTTTTATATGTTTATTCATTGGACAAAAAGTCATAATAATTTTTATTTAACTTTTTTCCAAATTTATTTATTTATTTACAATTTTGTTAAAAATTCATTTTTACTTAATTTTTTCAAGTATAAATGTAATTTTACAATTTCAAAATTTAATATAATTTTATTTGTAAATTGTAATTAAATTTTTCATTGTGAATATAATTTTATATTTATCTTTTGATTTTCATTTTATTTATATTTATATGTTAATTTTGTATTTGTGGTCTTTTGGGTATATGAAATTACCTCTAAGGCTCACATTCTCTCCCCCTAAAAAAAGAATATTACTTTGTAATATTGTTATTTCTAGTGTGTCTGAACTTTCTGAGAAGTTTAGTAGCTTCAGATCTGTCTTTTTCTGGATCCCATTCATCTTCACAATTTGGGTTACTGTACCTAACAAGGTATTCCCTAACTTTGTTGGTTCTCAACTTTCTTTCTTTGAGAACTTTGGTAGTTTTCTTACTGCCAGATGGCTCAACAGGAGGTATAGCTTGGGGAACTATATTCCTCAAGGGAAATTTTTCAGCATCACTAGACTTATACAGCTTTATCAAGCTCACTGGAAATGTATAATGCTTATTGCTAAGTTCTTCAGATAACTCTACTTCAACAGCATTTTCTCCATGGAGGCCCTTGATAACAAAAGGTCCTGCAAAGGATTCTGTCAACCTTTTACATCCTTTGATGTTATCGAAGTTAGTGGTGGATACAAGAACTAGGTCCCCCACTTTGAAATCTGGAGTTGCATGTGATTTATCCCATTTGTCTTTAGAATATGCAAAGGAGTCTTCCATGCACCTTACTGCATCCTTCCTAGCTTTGTCTACCATTCCTTTGAAGCTAGCAGCTGTGGGATGTATTGCAATCAAATCTTTCCTCAAGGAATCTTGGAATAATTTGGGGTTCCATCCTTTTTCTAGGATAGCAGGAGTCTGATGGGTACTGGCATGGATTGATGTAAGGTGTGGATATGAAACTTTGATTAAAAATCAAGTACTTCTCCTGTCCTCAAAATTTGTATAAGGTAAAAATCAATTAAAAACAGTAAGAAATATTGTTTTTAAGAGAAAACACGCCAATTTTCTTGTTTATAACTTTATTAGTATCAAACAATAATATTATAAAAATTGATTGTTTTACTAACAATAAAAATTTATCCAAAAAATACTTTACAAGAGATATTTTAAGGCTACAAAAGAAATTTCTTCAAGAGCAATTTCAATGGGAATTAATTGAGCAAAGAATTGCAAGCAATTAATTAAATAACAAAGTCTTTAAAAATAATATTAAAGAGAAAACATGCCCAAAAGTGACCAGAGTGAATTTTGAAACAAAGTGACAAAGTTTACAGTGATGAAAGATGCTTTAATTCACTTTTGGGGTGGTTCAGGGGTAAAAATGATTATAAGAGTTACAAACAATGATAATAATGATTTTTTCACGTGGTCAAAAGGATTAAAATGATTTAAAAATGGTGGTTGGAATCTTTTATTGATTGGTTTAACAGTGTTTAAACTAATTCATAAAAGGAAAAGATTGTAACATGAAGAGAAAAGTGGGGCAAAGAAGACATTCTTTTATAGCCACCAATTTTCTTACTCCAAAAGTATCATTTGCTCTTGTCAGTCGTGAAAAACAATCTGACAACAGAAAAGCCAATTATGGCATCATTGAACCCTGGTTTGGACCAAAAAAGGGCTGGTTTAAGCCATTTTTAGCCATTTCAGACCCTTAAATCAGCCATCACTATAGCAATACCTGGTCTAGAACCTTCAAAACACGTAATAATGTGTGTAAGAGGCGTAGAAACCAGTTAAAACTGTTTTTACTATGATTGTTTTATCTTAAGGGTAGTTTTACCCTCTTGGCAACAGCTAAAACTACCCCAGTTGGTATCAAAACCTCATCATCAATTGATTTCACAGACCCTGTAACTCAATTCCAGGCCAAAAGTGATGAACTTTTGCATGAATTTTGACATCCCACGCCTGTCAGCAAGGATTTTGGGGGTCTGGCTCCCCCTTAGAGCTAGAGTTCCTTTTCCCCCCCAAATTTAATCTTTCCAATTTATTTTTTCCTTTAATTCCTCATCATGTATTATACTTATCATTTACATATGTAATTCAATTGAGTTGTACAGTACAATAAAGTAATAATTGACACCTCATATGTAAATCAAAGTTCACTTATGTAATGACGCGCACATTTTGACATTTCAATTGAATTCAATTGAAAATACTTCAAGTCCTCATAACTTCTAAACTAAACACAACACGTCAATTTTAACACAAAAATTGATGGTTAACACCACATGCGGTGAAAATTAAATTAGAGTTTTGAGTATTTTCAACTTTTGTATTGAAAATACTAAAAACTTAATTTAAGCTTATTTAGAGTTGAGTTACCAAAATTTCACTCAGAGGTGACCCCACCTAATTTTTTATGAGGAATCAAATGGTGAAATAATTTTCTATGTTTATTTGTTGGATAAAAAGTTATACTAATTTTTATTCAACTTTTTTCCAAATTTATTTCATTTTTTACAATTTTATTAAAAACTCATTTTGACTTTAATTTTTTCAAGTATAAATGTAATTTTACAATTTCAAAATTTTAATGTAATTTTATTTTTAAATTGTAACCAAATTTTTAATTGTGAATATAATTTTATATTTATATTTTAATTTTCATTTTAATAATATAAATAAATTAATTTTATTCATATTTATATGTTAATTTTGTATTTGTGGTCTTTTGGGTATATGAAATTGCCTCTAAGGCTCACAATTGATGTTTTATATGCTAATTGCAGTACTGGCAGCAGGGTACACCAATCATGGGTAAATCCATCACAATATTTGAATTTAAGGCCATATGCACAAAATCTTCTTACCATGTCCTCTAAGGTTTGGATCATCCTTTCAGCCAGTCCATCAGTTTGTGGGTGCTAGGCTGTAGAGAAAGACAGCTTAGTGCAAAATAATTGGTGAAGATTTGTCCATAGTGCTGAAGTGAATTTGGGATCCCTATCACTAATGATATTTGTAAATATCCCAGTCCATGACACTACTCTATTCCATATCAGAAGAGCTGTATCCATGGCTGTATCATCCTTGTGACATGATAAAAGATTGGATTTTTACTGAATCTGTCCACATTTACTAGGCAAGAATTATAGCTTCTGTCACCTCCTGGTGGTAGGCCAGTTACCCAATCCATATGGACAATTTCCCAAGGTCTGCTTGGTTCTTGGATTTTTATCATATTTCCAAGTCCCTTGCCAGTGGATTTATTTTCCTTTTGGCATCTGTCACAGGTTTTTCAATACTCTGCAACATCATTCTGCCACATTGGCCACCATATGCAGGTCTTTACTTTCTCTGTTGTTTGGTCTTCAGACAGATGTCCTGCAAAGCGGCTATCATGGCATTCTTTTAGTACAAGATTGATTAGTGACCTATCTACAACTGTCATGACACATGTGTGCTTGGTTCTGTGGTAAATTATACCATCCAGTAGGTGAAATCTTCCTCCATACTTTGTCCAAGGCATGTATTAGAGAGATGTCTTTACTGTCTTTGTTAAGTAATTTGCATAAGATGCTACAATTCTTATCTTGAGTGTAGCTATTTCTGACTTCTTCAAAGAAGGTGGTGTTCAAGTCTGTAACACTTATTCCTTCTATTGGGATCTGTGGTGAAGCTTCTTCTGGAACATAAGAAGGACTATAGATATTATTTGGTAATGGCCATCTGCTTAGTCCATCTGCATTCTTATGAATATTCCCATCCTTATGAACAATATTCTTATTGCCCCTGTATTCTTGTATGGCTATTTGCCATCTGAGCATATGTCTGTTGGGGGTTTTCATGTTTAAAAGTGATTTGACAGCTGTACAATCTGTTATCACCTCAAAAACACATCCATCCAAGAAGTAGTTCAATTTCTCCAAGGCCCAGACACGACATAGACATTCCATTTGACTTGCTCCATATCTGGCTTCAGTTTGTTTGATTTGCCTGGATATGAGATATATGGGTCCTTCTACAGGTTTATCATTTATTATCTGATCTTGGTGAAGTGCAGCACCCAGTCCATCCCCTGATGCATCAATATACAATTTGAAAGGCAATTTAAAGTCTGGCATCAGTAAGAGTGGAGCAGTGGTCAAGGCTTCTCTTAGATACTTAAAAGCTTTGACTCTGTCAACAGTCATTTCAAATACTGTGTCTTTGTCACACAATTTATAAAGTCGTCTTGCTATGGATGCAAAATCTTTAATGTGTTGCCTGTAATATCCTGCAAAACCTAAGAAAGACTGAATTTCCTTCTAGTTCTGAGGCATGGGTTTTAGAAATACTGCTGCATCTTTTTTTTGTTCAATTCCAAGGGATAAACCAGATACAACATGTCCTAGTGCCTAAAGTTCTTTAAATCCAAAATGACATTTTTTCAAGGAGATTTTCATGTTTACTGATTGAATTTTTGTCAAAACTCTGGACAATCTGTACATGCGCTCCTCCCAAGTTTTGGAACAGACAATAATGTCATCAATGTAAATGATTAACCATCCCTCTGAGAGTTCTTCAGGGAAGATTTTATTCATCATTCTTTGGAAGTGTGAAGGTGCATTTTTGATACCAAAGGGCATCCTCAAGTATTCATACACTCCAAAATGAACAATAATTCTCAAGTATTTTCTTGCTCTTGGTGTCACCACAATTTGATGGAATATACACTGCTTGAGATATTTGAGTAAGGGCAATTTGGATTTTTGGTATTGGGTATCTGTCTGGAACAGTGTAAGTGTTCAGAGCTCTAAAGGCCCCAACCATTCTAGATTCTCCATTATGCCATGCCACTATTACTGGTGTAGTTATTTCTACTTCTTCATTGTGGCCTATGTTTCTTATTACACCAAGGTCCAGAAGTTCTTTGATATGAATTTCTAGAGCTTCTCTTGATTTTGGCCTTGCTGGATATGCAGGTCTTCTTAAGAGTGGTGGATAAGGTCTCTCAATGTTAAGAATGATGTCAACTTCATGACCAATAATTGCTCCTAGAGGTTCTTTGTCTGAAGCAAATGCTCCTCTGTGGTCATAAAAAAGGGAAGAAAGTTCATTTTATGGTTTATCAGTCAGATGAAGGCTTATTTCAGCCTCATTTAACTGTTCAGACTTGAATTTCTCTAACTCTAAGTTAACTGGTGATACTTTGTTTACTGTGATTTGTCTTTTAAATGGTAAAAAGGCAAATGTTTGGCGCTTATTGTCTCCAATAGTAAAGTATCTGTCTTTGTTGTTATGCAAATCTATCCCATACATGATTAAATAGTCATTTCCCAAAATAAAATGGGTACTAGAGCAATTTTCCATAACAACAAATTCAACCGTGATTCTGAAATTCCCATTTATGTGTGGGAATATGACATTGGTCTCAAAGATTCCTAATGCTTTCTTTGGATTACTTGCACTATTGAATTTTATACCATCAATTGGTAACAATTGGTCTTCAAAATTTGGTACACAAGTCTTTAGAAAAGATTTTCCAACACAAGAGCAGAAGGCTCCTGGGTCAAGTAAAAGTTTGGTGGGCTTGTTGTCAATCACCACTTCTGTTATACAGGAGTTACCAGCTGTATAACCTTTCCCCCTGTTTGTTTCTGTTTCCATAAGTTGTGCATCTTGAACTTTTGATAATTGCTTAATTGTGGCAAGTGGGAATAAGATTCCATGATTTCAAAAGTGGAATTGATATTTTCTATATCTTTTTGTAAGGTGTGGATATGAAACTTTGATTAAAAATCAAGTACCTTTCCTGTCCTCAAAATTTGTATAAGGTAAAAATCAATTAAAAACAGTAAGAAATATTATTTTTAAGAGTAAAACACGCCAATTTCATTGTTTATAACTTTATTAGTATAAAACAATAATGTTATAAAAATTTATTGTTTTACCAACAATAAACATCTATCCAAAAAATACTCTACAAGAGATATTTTAAGGCTACAAAAGAAATTTCTTCAAGAGCAATTTCAATTGGAATTAATTGAGAAAAGAACTGCAAGCAATTAATTAAAGAACAGAGTCTTTAAAAAGAATATTAAAGAGAAAAAATGCCCAAAAGTGAGCAGAGTGAATTTGGAAACAAAGTGACAAAGTTTACAGTGATGAAAGATGCTTTAATTCACTTTTGGGGTGGTTCAGGGGTAAAAATGATTATAATTATTTTTTCACGTGGTTAAAAGGTTTAAAATGATTTCAAACAGGTGGTTGGAATCTTCTATTGATTGGTTCAACAGTGTTTAAACTAATTGATAAAAGGAAAAGATTCTAACATGAAGAGAAAAGTGGGCAAAGAAGACATTCTTTTATAGCCATCAATTCTCTTACTCCAAAAGTAAAATTTACTCTTGTCAGTCGTGAAAAAAAGTCTGACAATAGAAAAGCCAATTATGGCATCATTGAACCCTGGTTTAGACCAAAAAGGGCTGGTTTAAGCCATTTTTAGACCCTTAAATCAGCCTTTACTATAGCAATACCAGGCCTAGAGCCTTCAAAACATGTCAGAATGTGTGTCAGAGGCGTAGAAACCAGTTAAAACTGTTTTTATTATGATTGTTTTATCTTAAGGGTAGTTTTACCCTCTTGGCAACAGCTAAAACTACCCTAGTTGGTATCAAAACCTCATCATCAATTGAGTCCACAGACCGTGTAACTCAATTCCAGGCCAAAAGTGATGAACTTTTGCGTGAATTTTAACATCCCACGCCTGTCAGCAAGGATTTTGGGGGTCTGGCTCCCCCTTAGAGCTTGAGTTCGTTTTCCCCCCCAATTTATTTGTTCCTTTAATTCCTCATCATGTATTATACTCATAATTTACATATGTAATTCAATTGAATTGTACAGTACAATACAGTAATAATTGACACCTCATATGTAAATCAAAGTTCACTTATGTAATACACATGCACATTTTGACATTTCAATTGAATTCAATTGAAAATACTTCAATTCCTCATAACTTCTAAACTAAACACAACACCTCAATTTTAATACAAAAATTGATGGTTAACACCACATGTGGTGTCAATTAAATTAGAGCTTTGAGGATTTTCAACTTTTGTATTGAAAATACTAAAAACTTAATTTAAGCTTATTTAGAGTTGAGTTACAAAAATTTCACTCAGAGGTGACCCCACCTAATTTTTTATGAGGAATCAAATGGTGAAATAATTTTGATATTTTTATTTATTGGATAAAAAGTTATAATAATTTTTATTTAAATTTTTTCCAAATTTATTTAATTTTTTACAATTTTATTAAAAATTCATTTTTACTTAATTTTTTTAAGTATAAATGTAATTTTACAATTTCAAAATTTAATGTAATTTTATTTTTAAATTGTAATTAAATTTCAGTTTTATATTTATATTTTGATTTTTATTCTAATAATGTAAATAGGGTGTTGGTAAACACACGTAAGCTTTTAGTAAAAACACGTAAGCTCTTACGTGTTTTTACTAAAAACTTACGTGTTTTTACCAATTTATGGTAAAAACACGTAAGTTTCTGGTAAAAACATGTAAGTGACCTTAATTTTCAAAAAAAATTCCTCAGGCTCAGCTTTGAGGTTTTTTTTAATTTTTTTTTGCCATATTTTTCCCGACTTGGCATGTCAATAAGCACAAATTTTTTCAAAATTTTTTTTTTTGCCAAATTTCACAAATTTGGCCAATATGCCAAAATGGCATATTTTTTTCAAAAATTCATTTAAGATCTTCCCACTTATGAATTTCCTTCATTTTTTTTTTAAAATAAAGGGTTCAATGTGAAGAATGAAGAACCAGAATCCCATAATTTTGGGAATTTTTTTGGGTGGGACAAGTGAAGGCGCAAAAAGACTTTTTTTTTCAAATGTTTTTTCCCGTCATTGTAATATGCCTATTTTTAAAAAGTGAATTTAATAACTTCCCACTTATGAATTTCCTTCATTTTTTTTTCTAAATTAAAGGGTTAAATCTGGACAATAAAGAACCAGAAGCTCATGAATTGGGAAAATTTTTTGGGTGGGACCACAAGTGAAGGCGCAATGGGTGTTTTTTTTAACTGTTTTTTTTCTTGTGTGTAATATGACTATTTTCAAGTACAAAACTTCCACATTTTTGATAAAAAAAGGAGACTGAGGTGGGATTTAAGCAATAAAAATGACTGAGGAGGGGGATAATTGGCATAAATTGTATATACAAAAATCATTCAATCAGAATCAACCTCCAAAATAGTGGGTTTTTTCTGAGAGGGGGGAGGAAGATTGGACAAATACAACATTCTGTGTTTCTTAAATTTATCAGCCCACCCCAGGGCTTGTTTTTGGGCATGAATCTCCCAGTTCACAGTAATGGGGGGGACTGGATAAACTTTAGAAATGATGATGTCCAATGGAACAAAATGAGCACAACTGTTCAAGAAGCAGATGAAAATGGGGGGATTATCATTGGGATGACAGAAATAAGGGAAAAAGGAAAAAGATTGGGCTGTGGAATAAAAGAAAACTGGTCTTTTATACTTATTTGCAATTGGATCCCCCATGTCAGGCATGGACATCCACTTGCTTTTTGGAGCCTGGCCAACATCTTCATACCATTCAATTCTTTCCAAATAAGAGGATACTGAGGGAATTAAGGTGTTCATGGCTTCATAAAGGTCTTGATTTTGGTGAATTTCTTCAGCCAAGTCACCTCTGACATCAGCCCATTGATCTTGAGTCTTGTAAATGAAGTGGGATACTGTTCTGTAGCCACAGTTTCCATCACCCTGGACATTGATGGCCTTGAAGGTGTATTTCAATATAAACTTGGGCAAGTCTTCTGAGCCAGTTATCTGATAACATAGGTTCAAAAATTGAATAAATATCAAAATAAACAACATAAAATTACATTAAAAAGAATCAGAAACTCACAAACAGCTTGGAGCATTCATCACTTGTGTGATAGTTGCTTTGACAATGCTCACAGGTCAAGTCAATTGCATCATAGATATTCAAACTGGTGGCAGGCTTGTGTGATTTTCTTTGTGAGGTTTTGCTTCCAATTGCCAATCTTCTGGACCTTCTAAGGGTTACTTCTGATTTATGTAATTCAGTTGCTGAGGGTAGTGAATCTGATGAACTGATGGATTTAGATAATGAGTCCTCAGAATCTTCAGAATCTTCAGATGAGTCCACTTCCATGATTGGAGAGGGGACATTTGACTGGGATCTTGATGTTGCTGTGCTGGTAACTTTTGATGGGGGTCTTCCTCTTCTCTTGGTTTGACTCTCAATGATTTCAAATCTTGAAGGTTCTCTTTTGTTTTTATTCTTGGCTCCTTGGGGTCTTCCACGGATATTCTTGTATTCTAGAGGATCTTCATAATATTGATCATCCTCTTGACTCTTGGGAATTTGATCAAATGGGACTTTTCCAGTCAAAACATCTTGAAAATGTTGGAGTATTGGGGTGATTTCTGCCATTGGTCTTTGAAACAGGTCTTCCCCAATGTCTTCAAATATTTTCTTGGCTTCATTCTTTCTTTCTTTTTCAACACTTTGATCATCACCTTGAAAACCAGTCTGAGAAGAATATGACAAGTAAAATCAGTTAATAAGAAAAAAATAATAAGAAGAAATTAAAAACCCTCACAGACAAATTCAAATGCCACTGAGGATGGAAGTCTGATAATTCAAGCCTTTGGCGCTTGGCAAATGCCTTTTGGGTCTTATGCTTGCAAGGAATGCCTTTATAATTGTTGTATTTTTTGGTGCATTTTTAATTTGGAGGAAATTTTGTTTTGAAATTTTCAAAGGCAATCTGAAGAGCATAATGAGACACCTTGCCATTGAGGGCACAGATGTGTGGAGGAAAATTCTTGACATGGACAATCATTTCTTTGGAGATTCTGTTGATAATTTCAATAAATTGTTTTCTGAATGCCATGTGGAGTGCCCTGACTACCTCCAGGAGAGTACCAGTGGACTTTTGTAGCCAAAGTTTAACCATGGCATGGGCACCTTCAACTCTGGAGGTGGAGCCCACACCCAGGTGGCAATGGTGGTTTGTCCAGGCTGGCACATAATACTCCTTTAGAGGAAGCCAAGTATTTCCCAAATACTGCAAGACCTCAGCATTTTTAACTTGCTTTTGAAGCTTCTTCCAGTTGTCTTTGAAAGACTTTTCAGTGGGTGAATACATAAGCTGAGAAAAGAATCCCAAAGTCATTAATAAAGACAATAATAAGAAAAAAAGTGAAATAAAATGACATAAAATGAAGAAGTATATTACTTGATTCCAAAGGCCCATAAAATTTTCAAAATCAGTTCCATGACCAATTTTCTTCATGCAATTAGCAGATACATCCTTGTTGATGTGCCAAATGCATAGCATGACTTTGGAGTCTGGGAAGAGCTTCTTAAGAGAGTTTTTCAAGGCCAGATCCCTGTCAATAACAATAACTGGGGGGGGAACAAGATTGGTGTTGTTGAGGACCTTTTCAATGTATTGATTTAATGCCCAAGTATATGAAGTTTCATTTTCATTCTTCATCAAACAAAATGCCCCAGAAAAGGTCTTATTTGTTGAGCTGAATCCAACAATATGAAAAAGAGGCATTTTGTACTTATTGGTTTTATAAGTACAATCCATAAGAATGACATGAGGAAAGCCATGAAGAAGTTTTATGGCCAGGGGGTGAGTGAAAAACAAGGAGGTAATGTGTCCCTCAGAATCCCTTGCAGAGGACCAAACAAAATTTTCTTCTTTGAGAGTGTCAATAAGAGCATCAATGGGCCTTCTGCCTTGCAGTTTGTCTTTCTTTATTTTCTTGACTTGGTTATAAATGTCTTGAAGGATTACAGGCCTGTCAGACTCCCTCTGGCTGCATAATTGGGCCTGAATTTGCCTTGGCATGAGGAGTGATTCAGACATTTGAGCAATTTGGGATGTTTCTTGCTCATTGAATTTCCTGAAAGCAGGATGTGCCATGATATTTTCAGTGGCATCATGGCTATGTTCAGGATTTTTGACTTTAAGAGTCCAAGTGGTACTCTTCGCATATTTCCTGGCATAAAGTCTAAAAGGACAGTCAAGCTTTCTTGAGGTGACTGTTTTGGAGGGGCTTTTGTTGGGATTTGGGGTGCCAGACCTATCACAACATATTTCAATTTGGTTGTGGGTCATATTGGACCTCAAGGTGGACACAGCATACCCCTGAGCCCTGGCAACATTATGCACATGTTGCCAAAGAAGCTCAAGGGTCTGAAATTCACCTTCAGTGGGGGGTTGGAGCATTTTTGAATGAAAAATATGTGTAAAAGTGAAAAAAAGGGGGGATTTGGGGATTTGGAATGGGGTAAGAACCTTTCGAAGTGTGAAAAAGAGGTGAAAAAAGGTGTGAAAAATGAACAGAAGGGGTTAAGAGTGAAAGAAAGTGGTTTAAATATGGGATTAATGGATGAGGGAAGGTATAAAATTGGAAATTTGGAGGCTTGAAAGCAGGTTGTTGTGGTGGAAAATGCAGTCTTTGGGTGAAAAAAAGAAAAAAAAATGTGAAAAGCTTTGCAAAATGGCTTTGGTAATGCTGTTTTTCCAAAAAAAAAAAAACAATGGTTTGGGGTGGGGATAATGTGGATTGTTGGGGTGTTTGGGCTTTTTTTTTGGGGGGGGGGGGCTGGGCAAAAAAATTTGAAAGAATTTGGAGTTAGAGAGGTTTTGTGGGGAAAAAACCTCTTTTGGGCATGTTTTGGCCCAATACAGGCATTGGTGTGTTTCATTTTTAATTAAAAATGGGCCGAGGGCACCCCTTATGTGTTTTTACTAAAAACTTACGTGTTTTTACCAAATTATGGCCAAAACATGTAAGTTTTTAGTAAAAACACGTAAGCTCTTACGTGTTTTTACCAATTTGCTTACGTGTTTTTACCAATACCCTATAAATAAATTCATTTTATTTATATTTATATGTTAACTTTGTATTTTGCGGTCTTTTGGGTATATGAAATTACCTCTAAGGCTCACATTCCCTCCCTCTAAAAAAGAATATTACTTTGTAATATTGGTGTTTTTAGTGTGTCTGAATCTCCTGAGGATTTTGGTAGCTTCTGGTATATTTTTTTCCTCTAACCATTCATCTTCACAAGTTGGGTCACTGTACCTAACAAGGTATTCCCTCACTTTCTTGGTTCTTAATTTCCTTTCTTTAAGAACTTTGGTAATTTTCTTAGTACCAGATGTCTCAATAGGAGATATAACTTGGGGAATCTTATTCCTCAAGGTAAATTTCTCAGCATCACTAGATTTATATGGCTTTATCAAGCTCACTGGAAATGTAGGATGCTTATTGCTAAGTTCTTCAGATAACTCTACTTCAACAGCATTTTCTCCATGGAGGGCCTTAATCACAAAAGGTCCTGCAAAGGAGTCTTTCAACTTTTTACATCCTTTGATGTTATTGAAGTTAGTGGTGGATACAAGAGCTAGGTCACCCACTTTGAAATCTGGAGTTGCATGTGATTTATCCCATTTGTCTTTAGCATATGCAAAAGAGTCCTCCATGCACCTTACTGCATGCTTTCTAGCTTTGTCTAGCATTCCTTTGAAGCTAGCAGCTGTGGAATGTATTTCAATTAAGTCTTTCCTCAAAGAATCTTGGGTAACTTGGGGTTCCATCCTTTTTCTAGAATAGCAGGAATCTGATTGGTACTGGCATGGATTGATGTTTTTTATGCTAATTCCAGTGCTGGCAACAGAGTACACCAATCATGGGTAAATCCATCACAATCTTTGAGTTCAAGGCCATATGAACAAAATCTTCTCACCATGTCCTCTAAGGTTTGGATCATCCTTTCAGCCAGGCCATCAGTTTGTGGGTGGTAGGCTGTAGAGAAAGACAGTTTAGTGCCAAATAATTGTTGAAGATTTGTCCATAGTGCTGAAGTGAATTTGGGATCCCTATCACTAATGATATTTGTAAATATCCCAGTCCATGACACTACTCTATTCCATATCAGAAGAGCTGTATCCATGGCTGTATCATCTTTATGACATGGTAAAAAGATTGGAGTTTTACTGAATCTGTCCACAATTACTAGGCAAGCATTATAGCTTCTGTCACCTCCTGGTGGTAGGCCAGTTACCCAATCCATATGGACAATTTCCCAAGGTCTGTTTGGTTCTTGGATTTTTATCATATTTCCAAGTCTCTTGCCAGTGGATTTATTTGCCTTTTGGCATCTGTCACAGGTTTTGCAATACTCTGTAACATCTTTCTGCCACATTGGCCACCATATGCAGGTCTTTACTTTTTCTCTTGTTCTGTCTTCAGACAGATGCCCTGAAAAGGGACTATCATGGCATTCTTTTAGTACAAGATTGATTAATGACCTGTCTACAACTGTCATGACACATGTGTGCTTGGTTCTGTGGTAAATTATACCATCCAGTAGGTGAAATATTCCTTCATCATAAGATTTTCTCCATATTCCATCCAAGGCATGTATCAGAGAGTTGTCTTTACAGTCTTTGTTAATTAATAGGCATAGGATGCTACAATTCTTATGTTGAGTGTAACTGTTTCTGACTTCTTCAAAGAAGGTGGTGTTTAAGTCTGTAACACTTATTCCTTCTATTGGAATTTGTGGTGAAGCTTCCTCTGGTACATAAGCAGGGTTATCAATATTATTTGGTAATGGCCATCTGCTTAGTCCATCTGCATTCTTATGAATATTCCCATCCTTATGAACAATAGTCATATTGCCTCTGTATTCTTGTATGGCTATTTTCCATCTGAGCATATGTCTGTTGGGTGTTTTCATGTTTAAAAGTGATTTGACAGCTGTACAATTTGTTATTACCTCAAAAACACATCCCTCTAAGAAGTAGTTCAATTTCTCCAAGGCCCAGACAAGACATAGACATTCCATTTGACTTGCTCCATATCTGGTTTCAGTTGGTTTGATTTGCCTGGATATGAAACATATGGGTCCTTCTACAGGTTTCTCATTTATTATCTGAACTTGGTGAAGTGCAGCACCTAGTCCATCCCCTGATGCATCAATATACAGTTTGAAAGGTAATTTAAAGTCTGGAATCAGTAAGAGTGGAGAAGTGGTCAAGGCTTCTCTTAGAGACTCAAAAGCTTTGACTCTGTCAACAGTCATTTCAAATACTGTGTCTTTGTCACACAATTTATAAAGTGGTCTTGCTATGGATGCAAAATCTTTAATGTGTTGCCTGTAATATCCTGCAAAACCTAAGAATGACTGAATTTCCTTCTTGTTCTGAGGCATGGGTTTTAGCAATACTGCTGCAACTTTGTTTTTGTCAATTCCAAGGGATAAACCAGATACAACATGTCCTAGTTCCTTAAGTTCTTTAAATCCAAAATGGCATTTCTACAAGGAGATTTTCATGTTGACTAATTGAATTTTTGTCAAAACTCTGGATGATCTGTACATGTGCTCCTCCCAAGTTTTGAATCAGAAAATAATGTCATCGATGTAAATGATTAACCATCCCTCTGAGAGTTCTTCAGGGAAGATTTTATTCATCATTCTTTGGAAGTGTTAAGGTGCATTTTTGATACCAAAGCGCATCCTCAAGTATTCATACACTCCACAATGAACAATAATTCTCAAGTATTTTCTTGCTCTTGGTGTCACCACATTTTGATGGAATCCTTTAAGGGCATCCATAGTGGTTATATACACTGCTTGAGATATTTGAGTAAGGGCAATTTGGATTTTTGGTATTGGGTATCTGTCTGGAACAGTGTAAGTGTTCAGAGCTCTAAAGTCCCCAACCATTCTGGATTTTCCATTATGCCACGCCACTATGACTGGTGTAGTTATTTCTACTTCTTCATTGTGGCCTACTTTTCTTATTACACCAAGGTCCAGAAGTTCTTTGATATGAATTTCTAGAGCTTCTCTTGATTTTGGACTTGCTGGATATGCAGGTCTTCTTAAGAGTGGTGGATAAGGTCTTTCAATGTTAAGAATGATATCAACTTCATGACCAATAATTGCTCCTAGAGGTTCTTTGTCTGTAGCAAATGCTCCTTTGTGGTCATACAAAAGGGAAGAAAGTTCATTTTCTTGTTTATCAGTCAGATGAAGGCTTATTTCAGCCTCATTTAACTGTTCAGACTTGAATTGCTCTAACTCTAAGTTGACTGGTGATACTTTGTTTACTGTAATTTGTCTTTTAAATGGTAAAAAGGCAAATTTTTGGCGCTTATTGTCTCCAATTGTAAAGTATCTGTCTTTGTTATTATGTAAATCTATCCCATACATGATTAAATAGTCATTTCCCAATATAAAATGGGTACTAGAGCAATTTTCCATAACAACAAATTCAACTGTGATTCTTAAATTCCCATTTATGTGTGGGAATATGACATTGGTCTCAAGGATTCCTAATGCTTTCATTGGGTTACTTGCACTGTTGAATTTTATACCATCAAGTGGTAGCAATTGGTCTTCAAAATTTGGTACACAAGTCTTAAGAAAAGATTTTCCAACACAATAGCAGAAGGCTCCTGGGTCAAGTAAAAGTTTGTTGGGCTTGTTGTCAATCACCACTTCTGTTATACAGGAGTTACCAGCTGTATAACCTTTTCCTCTGTTTGGTTTTGTTTTCATAAGTTGTGCATCTTGAACCATTGATAAATCAAGTTGACCATTGCTCAATTGTGGTAAGTGGGAATAAGATTCCATGATGTCAAAAGTGGCATTGATATTTTCTATATCTTTTGAAGATTCAGAAAATATGGATGACCTATCATCTGAATTGTCTTCAATTATGTATTCTTTTTCAACATCTGGTTCCTTTTCAATGTCAATTTCATTGATATTCCCCCTTTTTGGACATGTATTGGCTAAATGGGTGGTGCTTTGGCAAATATAGCATTTTCTGACTGTATCTGCAGATTTCTACTTAATATTACTAGAATTTTCTTTGGGGTTTTTGTCCACAGA
The DNA here is from genome assembly GCA_023105745.1 of Austropuccinia psidii. NCBI lineage: Eukaryota > Fungi > Basidiomycota > Pucciniomycetes > Pucciniales > Sphaerophragmiaceae > Austropuccinia > Austropuccinia psidii. The sequence goes on from JALGQZ010000001.1 coordinate 30,384,826, forward strand.
ATCTTTCCAAGGTGTATTAAACCTTGTTTTGAGATTCACCCTACTAGAATCAATTTTGGTTCTGGTGCCTACTTCTTCTAATATATTGATAATATCCTCTGCTGAAGATTTTTCAGTAGTCCTGCTTTTGATAGCATGCTCTAAGTCACCTCCACATTGTCTCAGAATTTTTCTATGGATCATAAATTCTCACATGTCAGGATATAATTCTGTTAATCTGTCTTTTTGTTGCAAAACCATGGTAAGGCTTTGTCTTTATCAGCATTAACTTTGGCATATTCAAAGTCTGTTTCAACTTTAAACCTCCAAGCATCATTTGCCCATTTGTTAATGATTTGGGTTTTCCACCAAGTCCAACTCTGGCGTCCATGTGCTTGTCTTATTTTGATGTACCATCTGTGAGCTGATCTGGTAAACAAGGTGTTAAACCTGGCTGTTACCAATCTGTCTGGTAATTCAAAATCCTCTTTAATCATGTCAATACCTCTAATGAATTCCATATGGTCATACTCTCCTTCACCACTGAAGTGAGGCCATTCTTTAAGTTTTGGAACTTCTTTCAAGAGTGCTTGGCCCATTGATGGTTCCAAGTTATGAAGAGAAGTGGATAATTCATTTTTTGATTGTGAATTATCAGGATCCAATACTTGTGGATTTGGAATTCTTGTGCCCTCATTTTGATTTAGAGGTGTAGACATTCTTGGTAAGGTGTTCACTATTTGTTCAATGTCATTCATTTTACTGTTGCTAAACCTTTAGGAATTTCTGTATTCATGTTGGAAGCTTTGTATTAAATTTATTACTTCAATTTTATACATGTCTTCTTTATGTGTCAGTTCTTGCCATAACTCTGTCTCTCTTGTATTATCAGCAGTGACTTGATTCAATTTCATTGATAATTTTGATACTTCTTCTTGTGAAGCATCAAAACACTTTTTCAAGGCAATGGTATATGTGTTTACTTCAGTAAATGAATTTGAAATGTCATCAAGGACTTTCTTGTTATCTGTTTTGATAATATTTATGGCTTGTTTAATCCTTGTTTCAATTATGTCATCAATATTGAATTTAGAATATTTGTCTGTTAATTATTTAATAATGGCAGATTGTTCATTTATCTTAATGCCAAAAGAATTATCATTATTGGAATTTTTGATTGTTCTTAAAACTATTTCAAATCATTTAAGTGTATCATTTATTTTGCTCATACTCAAGTTATTTGTTTTAAGATTGTCACAAATTGATGTATTTTTATCAGAAAGATGTTTTTTCACGTCATTTATTGCATCATACAACTCTGGGATGGAATCAAATATATCAGAAATCATTTCTGAAATCTTAATTTGGCTTCCTCCTTCTTCTGTAATTCCATCATGGTTCTGGCCATCTGAAATACATTTTCCATGGCATCCTGCTGAATCTTTGGAATTCTGTAGCCCTGGCTGTAAGGTTTTGGGGCTGGTGCCTTCCCTTTGCCCTTGTTTGGAGTTTTTGGCTGCTTTTTCACGTTGTAATTCCTGCTTCTGGCCACTGGGGCTGTTTTTGGCACTAGTTTGGGTGGTGGAGGGTTGTTTTTCCTCCATTCTAGTGTCAACAGCATCATGTTTTTCTTCTCCATCAATGGATGCTATCCATTGACCAATTTTCAAGTATTGGTATGGCCCAGGAATTCTCTCACAGTCAGGTAAGAATTCATGCAATTCTTCCACAGGTCTGTAAGGATCTGGTACTCCTTGAACTGAAGTGCATTGTTGTATGCACTGTGGCTGGCTTTGTATATGTCCACAGAGGCTTGTGGTGGTGGTGTCAGCTCTTTTTGAAGGTAAAATGGTATTATCAGCTTCAGAATGACTTATTTTAGTTGTTTGAAAGTCATCAACTGACCCTTTTCATTCTGTATCTGATTAGCCTCTGCCATAATCATGTCTATTACCTTTCTGGGAGCTGCTTGAGGGGTTATAGCTGGCTCCTGATCTAGTTGAAGGCATATTTTATGATTAAAAAGGCTTAAAATAGTATTTTTACATCAAAAAACTTACTATTGGCCAAATCTTTAGCTTTCTGAAGAGTATTACATATTTCCAAGTTGACTAATTCAGAAGAAATTGGCTCTGGTTGAATATTCTGAGTCACAATAATAGTACTATTATGATCAGAATTAACAGTACTGGTAGGAATAATTCTGGTTACTGTTGAGGCTGTTTCAATGTTTTCTTGTCTTACCACATTGTCAAACACTAAAATTAATGAAAAAACCAATTAATTGAGTAAAAAAAGGATATTTCAAAAAAAAAGAAATTAAAATATAAGCCTCACTTATAATATTAAAAAATTATTTTTTTTATTGATTTTTTGAATTATAAGTATTTTTTATATGTTTTTAAATTTTTCAATATAAGAAAAAAAGATTTAAAAAGAGTAAAAAAGAGTAAAAAAAATATGTCACAGGTAAAATATCATGGCTGGGCCCCCAAATGTAAGGTGTGGATATGAAACTTTGATTAAAAATCAAGTACTTTTCCTGTCCTCAAAATTTGTATAAGGTAAAAATCAAATTAAAAATAGTAATAAATATTATTTTTAAGAGAAAACACACCAATTTTATTGTTTATAACTTTGTTAGTATAAGACAATAATATTATAAAAATTTATTGTTTTACCAACAATAAACATTTATCCAAAAAATACTCCACAAGAGATATTTTAAAGCTACAAAAGAAATTTCTTCAAGAGAAATCTCAATTGGAATTAATTGAGAAATGAACTGAAAGCAATGAATTAAAGAACAGAGTCTTTAAACAGAATATTAAAGAGAAAACACACCCAAAATTGACCAGAGTAAATGCGGAAACAAAGTGACAAAGTTTACAGTGATGAAAGATGCTACAATTCACTTTTGGGGTGGTTAGGGGGTAAAAATGCTTATAAGAGTCACAAACAATGATTATAATGATTTTTTCAAATGGTTAAAAGGTTTAAAATTCTTTAAGAAAGGTTGTTGGAATCTTTTTTTTGATTGGTTTAACATTGTTTAAACTAATTATAAAAGGAAAAGATTCTAACATGAAGAGAAAAGTGGGGCAAAGAAGACATTCTTTTATAGCCATCAATTTTCTTACTCCAAAAGTAAAAGTTACTCTTTTCAGTCGTTAAAAACAGTCTGACAACAAAAAAGCCAATTATGGCATCATTGAACCCTGGTTTAGACCAAAAAAAGGCTGGTTTAAGCCATTTTTAGCCATTTTAGACCCTTAAATCAGCCATTACTATAGCAATACCTGGTCTAGAGCCTTCAAAACATGTAATAATGTATTTAAGAGACGTAGAAACCAGTTAAAACTGTTTTTACTATTACTGTTCTATCTTAAGGGTAGTTTTACCCTCTTGGCAACAGCTAAAACTACCCTAGTTGGTATCAAAACCTCATCATCAATTGAGTCCACAGACCCTGTAACTCAATTCCAGGCCAAAAGTGATGAACTTTTGCGTGAATTTTGACACCACATTCCTGTCAGCAAGGATTTTGAGGGTCTAGCTCCCCCTTAGAGCTGGGGTTCCTTTTCCCCCCCCCCCAAATTTAATCTTTCCAATTTATTTTTCCTTTAATTCCTCATCATGTATTATACTTATAATTTACATATGTAATTCAATTGAGTTGTACAGTTCAATACAGTAATAATTTATACCTCATATGTAAATCAAAGTTCACTTATGTAATACATGCGCACATTTTGACATTTCAATTGAATTCAATTGAAAATACTTTAATTCCTCATAACTTCTAAAATATACACAACACCTCAATTTTAACACAAATTTTGGTGATTAACATTACATGTGATGTGAATTAAATCAAAGTTTTGAGGATTTTCAATTTTCATACAGAAAATACTAAAAACTTAATTTAAGCTTATTTAGAGTTGAGTTACAAACTTTTCACTCAGAGGTGACCCCACCTGATTTTTTATGATGAATCCAATGGTGAAATAACTTTTATATGTTTGTTCATTGGACAAAAAGTCATAATAATTTTTACTTAACTTTTTTCCAAATTTATGTATTTTTTTACAATTTTGTTAAAAATTCATTTTTACTTAATTTTTTTAAGTATAAATGTAATTTTACAATTTCAAAATTTAATGTAATTTTATTTTTAAATTGTAATTAAATTTCAATTTTATATTTATATTTTGATTTTTATTTTAATAATATAAATAGGGTGTTGGTAAACACACGTAAGCTTTTAGTAAAAACACGTAAGCTCTTACGTGTTTTTACCAATTTATGGTAAAAACAGGTAAGTGACCTTAATTTTCAAAAAAAATTCCTCAGGCTCAGCTTTGAGGTTTTTTTTAATTTTTTTTTGCCATATTTTTCCCGACTTGGCATGTTAATAAGCACAAATTTTTTCAAAATTTTTTTTTTTGCCAAATTTCACAAATTTGGCCAATATGCCAAAATGGCATATTTTTTTCAAAAATTCATTTAAAATCTTCCCACTTATGAATTTCCTTCATTTTTTTTTAAAAATAAAGGGTTCAATGTGAAGAATAAAGAACCAGAATCCCATAATTTTGGGAATTTTTTTGGGTGGGACAAGTGAAGGCGCAAAAAGACTTTTTTTTTCAAATGTTTTTTCCCGTCATTGTAATATGCCTATTTTTAAAAAGTGAATTTAATAACTTCCCACTTATGAATTTCCTTCATTTTTTTTTAAATTAAAGGGTTCAATCTGGACAATAAAGAACCAGAAGCTCATGAATTGGGAAAATTTTTTGGGTGGGACCACAAGTGAAGGCGCAATGGGTGTTTTTTTTTAACTGTTTTTTTTCTTGTGTGTAATATGACTATTTTCAAGTACAAAACTTCCACATGTTTGATAAAAAAGGAGACTGAGGTGGGATTTAAGCAATAAAAATGACTGAGGAGGGGGATAATTGGCATAAATTGTATATACAAAAATCATTCAATCAGAATCAACCTCCAAAATAGTGGGTTTTTTCTGAGAGGGGGAGGAAGATTGGACAAATACAACATTCTGTGTTTCTTGAATTTATCAGCCCACCCCAGGGCTTGTTTTTGGGCAAGAATCTCCCAGTTCACAGTAATGGGGGGGACTGGATAAACTTTAGAAATGATGATGTCCAATGGAACAAAATGAGCACAACTGTTCAAGAAGCAGATGAAAATGGGGGGATTATCATTGGGAGGACAGAAATAAGGGAAAAAGGAAAAATATTGGGCTGTGGAATAAAAGAAAACTGGTCTTTTATACTTATTTGCAATTGGATCCCCCATGTCAGGCATGGACATCCACTTGCTTTTTGGAGCCTGGCCAACATCTTCATACCAGTCAATTCTTTCCAAATAAGAGGATACTGAGGGAATTAAGGTGTTCATGGCTTCATAAAGGTCTTGATTTTGGTGAATTTCTTCAGCCAAGTCACCTCTGACATCAGCCCATTGATCTTGAGTCTTGTAAATGAAGTGGGATACTGTTCTGTAGCCACAGTTTCCATCACCCTGGACATTGATGGCCTTGAAGGTGTATTTCAATATAAACTTGGGCAAGTCTTCTGAGCCAGTTATCTGATAACATAGGTTCAAAAATTGAATAAATATCAAAATAAACAACATAAAATTACATTAAAAAGAATCAGAAACTCACAAACAGCTTGGAGCATTCATCACTTGTGTGATAGTTGCTTTGACAATGCTCACAGGTCAAGTCAATTGCATCATAGATATTCAAACTGGTGGCAGGCTTGTGTGATTTTCTTTGTGAGGTTTTGCTTCCAATTGCCAATCTTCTGGACCTTCTAAGGGTTACTTCTGATTTATGTAATTCAGTTGCTGAGGGTAGTGAATCTGATGAACTGATGGATTTAGATAATGAGTCCTCAGAATCTTCAGAATCTTCAGATGAGTCCACTTCCATGATTGGAGAGGGGACATTTGACTGGGATCTTGATGTTGCTGTGCTGGTAACTTTTGATGGGGGTCTTCCTCTTCTCTTGGTTTGACTTTCAATGATTTCAAATCTTGAAGGTTCTCTTTTGTTTTTATTCTTGGCTCCTTGGGGTCTTCCACGGATATTCTTGTATTCTAGAGGATCTTCATAATATTGATCATCCTCTTGACTCTTGGGAATTTGATCAAATGGGACTTTTCCAGTCAAAACATCTTGAAAATGTTGGAGTATTGGGGTGATTTCTGCCATTGGTCTTTGAAACAGGTCTTCCCCAATGTCTTCAAATATTTTCTTGGCTTCATTCTTTCTTTCTTTTTCAACACTTTGATCATCACCTTGAAAACCAGTCTGAGAAGAATATGACAAGTAAAATCAGTTAATAAGAAAAAAATAATAAGAAGAAATTAAAAACCCTCACAGGCAAATTCAAATGCCACTGAGGATGGAAGTCTGATAATTCAAGCCTTTGGCGCTTGGCAAATGCCTTTTGGGTCTTATGCTTGCAAGGAATGCCTTTATAATTGTTGTATTTTTTGGTGCATTTTTAATTTGGAGGAAATTTTGTTTTGAAATTTTCAAAGGCAATCTGAAGAGCATAATGAGACACCTTGCCATTGAGGGCACAGATGTGTGGAGGAAAATTCTTGACATGGACAATCATTTCTTTGGAGATTCTGTTGATAATTTCAATAAATTGTTTTCTGAATGCCATGTGGAGTGCCCTGACTACCTCCAGGAGAGTACCAGTGGACTTTTGTAGCCAAAGTTTAACCATGGCATGGGCACCTTCAACTCTGGAGGTGGAGCCCACACCCAGGTGGCAATGGTGGTTTGTCCAGGCTGGCACATAATACTCCTTTAGAGGAAGCCAAGTATTTTCCAAATACTGCAAGACCTCAGCATTTTTAACTTGCTTTTGAAGCTTCTTCCAGTTGTCTTTGAAAGAATTTTCAGTGGGTGAATACATAAGCTGAGAAAAGAATCCCAAAGTCATTAATAAAGACAATAATAAGAAAAAAAGTGAAATAAAATGACATAAAATGAAGAAGTATATTACTTGATTCCAAAGGCCCATAAAATTTTCAAAATCAGTTCCATGACCAATTTTCTTCATGCAATTAGCAGATACATCCTTGTTGATGTGCCAAATGCATAGCATGACTTTGGAGTCTGGGAAGAGCTTCTTAAGAGAGTTTTTCAAGGCCAGATCCCTGTCAATAACAATAACTGGGGGGGAACAAGATTGGTGTTGTTGAGGACCTTTTCAATGTATTAATTTAATGCCCAAGTATATGAAGTTTCATTTTCATTCTTCATCAAACAAAATGCCCCAGAAAAGGTCTTATTTGTTGAGCTGAATCCAACAATATGAAAAAGAGGCATTTTGTACTTATTGGTTTTATAAGTACAATCCATAAGAATGACATGAGGAAAGCCATGAAGAAGTTTTATGGCCAGGGGGTGAGTGAAAAACAAGGAGGTAATGTGTCCCTCAGAATCCCTTGCAGAGGACCAAACAAAATTTTCTTCTTTGAGAGTGTCAATAAGAGCATCAATGGGCCTTCTGCCTTGCAGTTTGTCTTTCTTTATTTTCTTGACTTGGTTATAAATGTCTTGAAGGATTACAGGCCTGTCAGACTCCCTCTGGCTGCATAATTGGGCCTGAATTTGCCTTGGCATGAGGAGTGATTCAGACATTTGAGCAATTTGGGATGTTTCTTGCTCATTGAATTTCCTGAAAGCAGGATGTGCCATGATATTTTCAGTGGCATCATGGCTATGTTCAGGATTTTTGACTTTAAGAGTCCAAGTGGTACTCTTCGCATATTTCCTGGCATAAAGTCTAAAAGGACAGTCAAGCTTTCTTGAGGTGACTGTTTTGGAGGGGCTTTTGTTGGGATTTGGGGTGCCAGACCTATCACAACATATTTCAATTTGGTTGTGGGTCATATTGGACCTCAAGGTGGACACAGCATACCCCTGAGCCCTGGCAACATTATGCACATGTTGCCAAAGAAGCTCAAGGGTCTGAAATTCACCTTCAGTGGGGGGTTGGAGCATTTTTGAATGAAAAATATGTGTAAAAGTGAAAAAAAGGGGGGATTTGGGGATTTGGAATGGGGTAAGAACCTTTCGAAGTGTGAAAAAGAGGTGAAAAAAGGTGTGAAAAATGAACAGAAGTGGTTAAGAGTGAAAGAAAGTGGTTTAAATATGGGATTAATGGATGAGGGAAGGTATAAAATTGGAAATTTGGAGGCCCGAAAGCAGGTTGTTGTGGTGGAAAATGCAGTCTTTGGGTGAAAAAAAGAAAAAAAAATGTGAAAAGCTTTGCAAAATGGCTTTGGTAATGCTGTTTTTCCAAAAAAAAACAATGGTTTGGGGTGGGGATAATGTGGATTGTTGGGTTGTTTGGGCTTTTTTTTTGGGGGGGGCTGGGCAAAAAAATTTGAAAGAATTTGGAGTTAGAGAGGTTTTGTGGGGAAAAAACCTCTTTTGGGCATGTTTTGGCCCAATACAGGCATTGGTGTGTTTCATTTTTAATTAAAAATGGGCCCAGGGCACCCCTTACGTGTTTTTACTAAAAACTTACGTGTTTTTACCAAATTATGGCCAAAACATGTAAGTTTTTAGTAAAAACACGTAAGCTCTTACGTGTTTTTACCAATTTGCTTACGTGTTTTTACCAATACCCTATAAATAAATTCATTTTATTTATATTTATATGTTAACTTTGTATTTTGTGGTCTTTTGGGTATATGAAATTACCTCTAAGGCTCACATTCCCTCCCTCTAAAAAAGAATATTACTTTGTAATATTGGTGTTTTTAGTGTGTCTGAATCTCCTGAGGATTTTGGTAGCTTCTGGTATATTTTTTTCCTCTAACCATTCATCTTCACAAGTTGGGTCACTGTACCTAACCAAGTATTCCCTCACTTTCTTGGTTCTTAATTTCCTTTCTTTGAGAACTTTGGTAATTTTCTTAGTACCGGATGTCTCAATAGGAGATATAACTTGGGGAATCTTATTCCTCAAGGTAAATTTCTCAGCATCACTAGATTTGTATGGCTTTATCAAGCTCACTGGAAATGTAGGATGCTTATTGCTAAGTTCTTCAGATAACTCTACTTCAACAGCATTTTCTCCATGGAGGGCCTTAATCACAAAAGGTCCTGCAAAGGAGTCTTTCAGCTTTTTACATCCTTTGATGTTATTGAAGTTAGTGGTGGATACAAGAGCTAGGTCACCCACTTTGAAATCTGGAGTTGCATGTGATTTATCCCATTTGTCTTTAGCATATGCAAAAGAGTCCTCCATGCACCTTACTGCATGCTTTCTAGCTTTGCCTAGCATTCCTTTGAAGCTAGCAGCTGTGGGATGTATTTCAATTAAGTCTTTCCTCAAAGAATCTTGGGGTAACTTGGGGTTCCATCCTTTTTCTAGAATAGCAGGAGTCTGATTGGTACTGGCATGGATTGATGTTTTTTATGCTAATTCCAGTGCTGGCAACAGAGTACACCAATCATGGGTAAATCCATCACAATCTTTGAGTTCAAGGCCATATGCACAAAATCTTCTCACCATGTTCTCTAAGGGTTGGATCATCCTTTCAGCCAGGCCATCAGTTTGTGGGTGGTAGGCTGTAGAGAAAGACAGTTTAGTGCCAAATAATTGGTGAAGATTTGTCCATAGTGCTGAAGTGAATTTGGGATCCCTATCACTAATGATATTTGTAAATATCCCAGTCCATGACACTACTCTATTCCATATCAGAAGAGCTGTATCCATGGCTGTATCATCTTTATGACATGGTAAAAAGATTGGAGTTTTACTTAATCTGTCCACAATTACTAGGCAAGCATTATAACTTCTGTCACCTCCTGGTGGTAGTCCAGTTACTCAATCCATATGGACAATTTCCCAAGGTCTGCTTGGTTCTTGGATTTTTATCATATTTCCAATTTTCTTGCCAGTGGATTTATTTGCCTTTTGGCATCTGTCACAGGTTTTGCAATACTCTGAAACATCTTTCTGCCACATTGGCCACCATATGCAGGTCTTTACTTTCTCTGTTGTTTGGTCTTCAGACAGATGTCCTGAAAAGGTGCTATCATGGCATTCTTTCAGTACAAGATTGATTAGTGACCTATCTACAACTGTCATGACACATGTGTGCTTGGTTCTGTGGTAAATTATACCATCCAGTAGGTGAAATATTCCTTCATCATAAGATTTTCTTCATATTTCATCCAAGGCATGTATCAGAGAGTTGTCTTTACAGTCTTTGTTAAGTAATAGGCATAGGATGCTACAATTCTTATGTTGAGTGTAACTGTTTCTGACTTCTTCAAAGAAGGTGGTGTTTAAGTCTGTAACACTTATTCCTTCTATTGGAATTTGTGGTGAAGCTTCCTCTGGTACATAAGCAGGGTTATCAATATTATTTGGTAATGGCCATCTGCTTAGTCCATCTGCATTCTTATGAATATTCCCATCCTTATGAACAATAGTCATATTGCCTCTGTATTCTTGTATGGCTATTTTCCATCTGAGCATATGTCTGTTGGGTGTTTTCATGTTTAAAAGTGATTTGACAGCTGTACAATCTGTTATTACCTCAAAAACACATACCTCTAAGAAGTAGTTCAATTTCTCCAAGGCCCAGACAAGACATAGACATTCCATTTGACTTGCTCCATATCTGGTTTAAGTTGGTTTGATTTTCCTGGATATGAAACATATGGGTCCTTCTACAGGTTTATCATTTATGATCTGAACTTGGTGAAGTGCAGCACCCAGTCCATCCTCTGATGCATCAATATACAATTTGGAAGGCAATTTAAAGTCTGGCATCAGTAAGAGTGGAGCAGTGTTCAAGGCTTCTCTTAGTTACTTAAAAGTTTTGACTCTTTCAACAGTCATTTCAAATATTGTGTCTTTGTCACACAATTTATAAAGTCGTCTTGCTATGGATGCAAAATCTTTAATGTGTTGCCTGTAATATCCTGCAAAACCTAAGAATGACTGAATTTCCTTCTTGTTCTGAGGAATGGGTTTTAGCAATACTGCTGCAACTTTGTTTTTGTCAATTCCAAGGGATAAACCAGATACAACATGTCCTAGTGCCTTAAGTTCTTTAAATCCAAAATGGCATTTCTACAAGGAGATTTTCATGTTGACTAATTTAATTTTTGTCAAAACTCTGGACGATCTGTAAATGTGCTCCTCCCAAGTTTTGAATCAGAAAATAATGTCATCAATGTAAATGATTAACCATCCCTCTGAGAGTTCTTCAGGGAAGATTTTATTCATCATTCTTTGGAAGTGTTAAGGTGCATTTTTGATACCAAAGCGCATCCTCAAGTATTCATACACTCCACAATGAACAATAATTCTCAAGTATTTTCTTGCTCTTGGTGTCACCACATTTTGATGGAATCCTTTAAGGGCATCCATAGTGGTTATATACACTGCTTGAGATATTTGAGTAAGGGCAATTTGGATTTTTGGTATTGGGTATCTGTCTGGAACAGTGTAAGTGTTCAGAGCTCTAAAGTCCCCAACCATTCTGGATTTTCCATTATGCCATGCCACTATGACTGGTGTAGTTATTTCTACTTCTTCATTGTGGCCTACTTTTCTTATTACACCAAGGTCCAGAAGTTCTTTGATATGAATTTCTAGAGCTTCTCTTGATTTTGGACTTGCTGGATATGCAGGTCTTCTTAAGAGTGGTGGATAAGGTCTTTCAATGTTAAGAATGATATCAACTTCATGACCAATAATTGCTCCTAGAGGTTCTTTGTCTGTAGCAAATGCTCCTCTGTGGTCATACAAAAGGGAAGAAAGTTTATTTTCTTGTTTATCAGTCAGATGAAGGCTTATTTCAGCCTCATTTAACTGTTCAGACTTGAATTTCTCTAACTCTAAGTTGACTGGTGATACTTTGTTTACTGTGCTTTGTCTTTTAAATGGTGAAAAGGCAAATTTTTGGCGCTTATTGTCTCCAATAGTAAAGTATCTGTCTTTGTTGTTATGCAAATCTATCCCATACATGATTAAATAGTCATTTCCCAATATAAAATGGGTACTAGAGCAATTTTCCATAACAACAAATTCAACTGTGATCCTTAAATTCCCATTTATGTGTGTGAATATGACATTGGTATCAAAGATTCCTAATGCTTTCATTGGGTTACTTGAACTGTTGAATTTTATACCATCAATTGGTAACAATTGGTCTTCAAAATTTGGTACACAAGTCTTAAGAAAAGATTTTCCAACACAAGAGCAGAAGGCTCCTGGGTCAAGCAAACGCTTGGTGGGCTTGTTGTCAATCACCACTTCTGTTATACAGGAGTTACCAGCTTTATAACCTTTCCCCCTGTTTGGTTTTGTTTCCATAAGTTGTGCATCTTGAACTTTTGATAAATCAAGTTGACCATTTCTCAATTGTGGCAAGTGGGAATAAGATTCCATGATGTCAAAAGTGGCATTGATATTTTCTATATCTTTTGAAGATTCAGAAAATATTGATGACTTATCATCTGAATTGTCTTCAATTATGCCATCTTTTTCAACATCAGGTTCCTTTTCAATATCAACTTCATTGATTTTCCCCTTCTTTTGACATGTATTGGCTAAATGGGTGGTGCTTTGGCAAATATGGCACGTTCTGAATGTATCTGCAGATTTATACTTAATATTATTAGAATTTTGTTGTGGGGTTTTTGTCCACAGAATCTTTCCAAGGTGTATTAAACCTTGTTTTGAGATTCACCCTACAAGAACCAATTCTGGTTCTGGTGGCTACTTCTTCTAATATATTGATAATATCCTCTGCTGAAGATTGTTCAGTAGTCCTGCTTTTGATAGCATGCTCTAAGTCACCTCCGCATTGTCTCAGAATTCTTCTATGGATCATAAATTCTGACATGTCAGGATATAATGCTGTTAATCTGTCTTTTTTTTGGAAAAACCATGGTAAGGCTTTGTCTTTATCAGAATTAACTTTGGCATATTCAAAGGCTGTTTCAACTTTAAACCTCCAAGCATCATGTGCCCATTTGTTAATTATTTGGGTTTTCCACCAAGTCCAACTCTGGTGTCCATGTGCTTGTCTTATTTTGATGTACCATCTGTGAGCTGATTTGGTAAACAAGGTGTTAAATCTGGCTGTTACCAATCTGTCTGGTAATTCAAAATCTTCTTTAATCGTGTCAATACCTCTGATGAATTCCATTTTTTCATATTCTTCTTCACCACTGAAGTGAGGCCATTCTTTAAGTTTTGGTACTTCTTTCAGGAGTGCTTGGCCCATTGATGGTTCCAAGTTATGAAAAGAAGTGGAAAATTCATTTTTTAACTGTGAATTTTCAATATCCAATACTTGTGGATTGGGAATTCTTGAATCTTCATTTTGATTCAGAGGTGTAGACATTCTTGGTAAAGTGTTTAGCAGTTGTTCAATATAATTCATTTTACTGTGGTTACACCTTTGTTAATTTCTTAATTCATGTTGCAAGTTTTGTATAGAGTTTATGACATTCTTTTTATGATCATCCTCTTTATATGTTAGCTCATTCCATAATTCTGTTTGTTTAGTATTATCAGATATCACTTCATTTAACTTTATTTTTAATTCTGATATTTCCTCTCTTGAGGTATCAAAATTCTTTTTCAGGGAAACTATATTTGTCTTTACTTCAGCAAATGATTTTGAAATATCATCAAGAGCTTTTTTATTATCTTCTTTGATAGTGCTTATGGCTTGTTTAATCCTTGTTTCAATTATGTCATCAATATTAAATTTAGAATATTTGTCTGTTAATTATTTAATAATGGCAGATTGTTCATTTATCTCAATGCCAAAAGAATTATCATTATTGGAAGTTTTGATTGTTCTTAAAACTATTTCAAAGCATTTAAGTGTATCATTTATTTGGCTCAGACTCAAGTTATTTGTTTTAAGATTGTCACAAATTGATGTATTTTTATCAGAAAGATGACTTTTTACGTCAGAAATAGCTTTATGCAACGCTGGAATACAATCAAAAGTATCAGAAATCATTTTTCATATTTTAATCTGGCTTCCTCCTTCTTTTGTAATTCCATCATGGTTCTGGCCATCTGAAATACATTTTCCATGGCATCCTGTTGAATCTTTGGAATTATGTAGCCCTGGCTGTAAGGTTTTGGGGCTGGTGCCTTCCCTTTGCCCTTGTTTGGAGTTTTTGGCTGCTTTTTCACGTTGTAATTCCTGCTGCTGGCCACTGGGGCTGTTTTTGGCATGGGTTTGGGTGGTGGAGGGTTGTTTTTTCCTCCATTCTAGTGTCAAAAGCATCATGTTTTTCTTCTCCATCAATGGATGCCATCCATTGACCAATTTGCAAGTATTGGGATGGCCCAGGAATTTTCTCACAGTCAGGTAAGAATTCATGCAATTCTTCCACAGGTCTGCAAGGATCTGGTACTCCTTGAACTGAAGTGCATTGTTGTATGCACTGTGGCTGGCTTTGTATATGTCCACAGAGGCTTGTTGTGGTGGTGTCAGCTCTTTTTGAAGGTAAAATGGTATTATCAGCTTCAGAATGACTTATTTTAGTTGTTTGGAAGTCATCAATTGACCCTTTTCATTCTGTATCTGATTGGCCTCTGCCATAATCACGTCTATTACCTTTCTGAGAGCTGCTTGAGGGGTTATAGCTGGCTCCTGATCTAGTTGCAGGCATATTTTATGATTAAAAATGCTTAAAATAGTATTTTTACATCGAAAAACTTACTATTGGCCAAATCTTTGGCTTTCTGAAGAGTATTATGTATTTCCAAGCTGACTAATTCAGAAGAAATTGGCTCTGGTTGAATATTCTGAGTCACAATAATAGTACTATTATGATCAGAATTAACAGTACTGGCAGGAATAATGCTGGTTACTGTTGAGGCTGTTTCAATGTTTTCTTGTCTTACCACGTTGTCAGACACTAAAATTAATGAAAAAACCAATTAATTAAGTAAAAAAAGGATATTTCAAAAAAAAGAAATTAAAATATAAGCCTCACTTATAATATTAAAAAATTATTTTTTTTTATTGATTTTTTTGAATTATAAGTATTTTTTATATGTTTTTAAATTTTTCAATATAAGAAAAAAGATTTAAAAAGAGTAAAAAATAGTAAAAAAAAATATGTCACAGGTAAAATATCATGGCTGGGCCCCCAAATGTAAGGTGTGGATATGAAACTTTTATTAAAAATCAAGTACTTTTCCTGTCCTCAAAATTTGTATAAGGTAAAAATCAAATTAAAAATAGTAAGAAATATTATTTTTAAGAGAAAACACACCAATTTTATTGTTTATAACTTTGTTAGTATAAGACAATAATATTATAAAAATTTATTGTTTTACCAACAATAAAAATTTAACCAAAAAATACTCTACAAGAGATATTTTAAGGCTACAAAAGAAATTTCTTCAAGAGAAATTTCAATTGGAATTAATTGAGCAATGAAATTCAAGCAATTAATTAAAGAACAGAGTATTTAAAAAGAATATTTGAGAAAGAACACGCCCTAAAGTGACCAGAGTGAATTTGGAAACAAAGTGACAAAGTTAACAGTGATGAAAGATACTTTAATTCACTTCTGGGGTGGTTCAGGGGTAAAAATGATTATAAGAGTTACAAACAATGATTATAATGATTTTTTCACATTGTTAAAAGGTTTAAAATGATTTAATAAGGGTGTTTGGAATCTTTTATTGATTGGTTTAACAATGTTTAAACTGATTATAAAAGGAAAAGATTCTAACATGAAGAGAAAAGTGGGGCAAAGAAGACATTCTTTTATAGCCATCAATTTTCTTACTCCAAAAGTAAAATTTACTCTTTTAAGTCGTGAAAAACAGTCTGAAAACAGAAAAGCCAATTATGGCATCATTGAACCCTGTTTTAGACCAAAAAAGGGCTGTTTTAAGCCATTTTTAGCCCTTTTCAGCCATTTTAGACCCTTAAATCAGCCATTACTATAGCAATACCTGGTCTAGAGCCTTCAAAACACGTTATAATGTGTGTAAGAGACGTAGAAACCAGTTAAAACTGTTTTTACTATGATTGTTTTATCTTAAGGGTAGTTTTACCCTCTTGGCAACAGCTAAAACTACCCCAGTTGGTATCAAAACCTCATCATCAATTGAGTTCACAGACCCTGTAACTCAATTCCAGGCCAAAAGTGATGAAATTTTGTGTGAATTTTGACGCCACATGCCTTTCAGCAAGGATTTTGAGGGTCTAGCTCCCCCTTAGAGCTGGAGTTCCTTTTACCCCCCAAATTTAATGTTTCCAATTTATTTTTCCTTTAATTCCTCATCATTTATTATACTTATAATTTACATATGTAATTCATTTGAGTTTTACAGTTCAATACAGTAATAATTTTATACCTCATATGTAAATCAAAGTTCACTTATGTAATACATGCACACATTTTGACATTTCAATGGAATTCAATGGAAAATACTTTAATTCCTCATAACTTCTAAACTTAACACAAAAACTCAATTTTAACACAAATTTTGATGATTAACACTACATTTGATTTGAATTAAATTAAAGTTTTGAGGATTTTTCAATTTTCATACAGAAAATACGAAAAACTTAATTTGAGCTTATTTAGAGTTAAGTTAAAAAATTTTCACTCATAGGTAACCCCACCTGATTTTTTTTTTAATGAGGAATCTAATGATAAAAATAATTTTTTTTATATTTTTATTTATTTAATATAAAAAATTTTATAATAATTTTTTATTTTAACTTTTTTTTCCAAATTTATTTTTTTTTTTTTTTTTTTTTTTTTTTAAAAAAAAAATTTTGTTAAAAAAAAAAAATTCATTTTTAATTTAATTTTTTTTTTAATTATAAATTTAATTTTAAAATTTCAAAAAAAATTTTAATTTAATTTTATTTTTTTAAATTTTAATCAAAAAAAATTTTTCATTTTGAATATAATTTTATATTTATATTTTAATTTTCCTTTTTATTTATATTTATATATTAATTTTGTATTTTTGTTGTTTTTTTGGGTATATGAAATTACTTCTAAGGCTAATAGATATTTAAGAGGAAGTTCCCAAACAATTTTCTAAGGGTCAGTGCTTCATCAATTTACCTTAGAAACCACATTGATTCAATATAATCTGTATTCATCAAGCCTTATATTTTCAATCATACACAATGGGAGTTTCATTCAAACCAGTTCATTTCCCAATTTGGCAAGGTATACACTTCATCAAGAAGTCAATACAGCTTCAAGAATTCAATACAGACCATCTGTCATATTGAAGGAGTCAAGATCCCAATGTTTCACATATACCAGCCTCCTTTGAACCTTAGAAGTTTTTCCCCAAGTTAATTAATATATTTTGATTTTATTTTTTAATTTATCCTTTAATTTTGTTAAAGTGAATACTTAAATTATCAATTAAGTCATCTATCAACTCTTCCTTTTCTTTATTTTCCTTTAAATGGATATTTAGTGATCATATCCTTTTAATAATTCCATTATTCATTTTTGGCAGGTTAAAAAACTGATTAAGAACTTACTTTGTTGACTCTTTTTCCATTTGATTTCTCATTTCTCTTATTAAATCTCATCTGTTTTCTTTACTTGAATATTTCTTAAAAATAAATTTATTATTTTATATATATTTTTTTTTTATTATTTAGATTCTTTCAAATGAATTCCCTAATTTCTGAGTTCAAGGCTATTCTTTTCTTTCACTAGAGACTCTGTGATACTATTATTTTCTTGGAGGAATAGTTTAAGTGAGAATATATAATGATGGCTTAATGGCATCATTAATATTTGAGAGTGAAACTTGCCCTTCATTATTGATGAATCCTCTGAATGACTTGATGCATTGATGACTTTTTTTTTGAAATGTAGAAATAACCCTTTGAAATTGACACCATTTGATTTCTGGTAAAAAAAAAAAAAAAAGATGCATAATGGTGTATAACACCATTTTTTGGCACTTTTGATTATTAAAGGGTGAAATTGACCAAAGGTTTGTTTGTTTGTTTTTTTGAAAGGATTTCAGTAGGATATAAGTGAAAAATGGTTTGTTTGTTTTTTTGGATGACTTTAATAGTAAAAAAAGTGTTGTTTTTTTTTTTGAGGGGGGTGATTTTTGTTCATTTTTGGTTTTTTTTTTGGTCAAATACCAATTATATAGATTTAAAACTTTATTTTACCAAAGTGTGCCAAAAAAAAAAAAATGCATAAAAAGTGGCAATTAAGCCCTAAAATGGCTTAATAATATGACCATTTGGGAATATTTCCCATATTACATTATAAAATGGCATAAAATGGCTGAATACAGAAAAATTCATAAATCTGTATTTAAATCTTAAAAAGCCAAATACAGGATTTTGGGCTGTATTTTTTCCTGTTGACTTGAAAATACCTAAGAGTGCCCAAAAGCAAAGATTGGTCAGGAAAGGCTTGATGATGATAAAGGGGCCAAGTTGGCCCCAGATAGTGAAATGGCCATAAAGGCCCAGAAAAGATAAAATGGCCAATTTGGCTAATGAGTATGGATATGGCCAAATTGCCATAAACTGTATATGACATGGATATGCCATATGGAGGTCCAAGAGGTGAATTGCCATGGTTTTGACAGATCAATGACCATTTTCATCCTTCTTTGAAAGGATTGCAATAATGACTCCAAGTTTTCAAAAGGTAAATCATCCCAAATAGAATTGATAGCTACTGTTAATTCATCAATTGTTTTTGGGATTGAAAAGACAAGTAAAAATATATATTTCATCTTGAATCATAAATTTTCAATTGGGTTCAGGTCTGGTTAGTTTGGAGGCCAATTAAGCTTATAAATTTGATTTTGATCATGCCATTGTTGACTAGACATGGCAGTATGGATGGGAGCTCCATTCTACATTGTGGTAAGTCTTTTGAAATTTTCTGCTACACTGACTTCAATCAGTTTGTCCATTAATGACAAAAATTTAGGTTCATAAACATTTTTTTGATAAAGTCAATTGCTCATCTTTGTCCAGGTGGTATGATTATCAACTTGGATTGAATAGGGACAGACATTGATTCCAATTTGTACTTTTGATCATTAGTGCACCAAACTTGTTTTTGAGTTACTGGCTCACCTAGCTCAAAGGAAGATTCATTGGACCAATATTCAATGGTCCAATGGAGATGACCACAAGCAAAATCCAAATGATGTTGCATGTGTCAAGCACTAAAATAAGGTTTCTTGACAGAAATACATGACCTTTTCCCTAGGCCATGTATTGCTTTCCCAATCATATTGATGGAAATGTCAATGGTGTTTTACAATGATTTGGTTGAAGAACCTGAGCCAATTCCCAAATATCACAATTATTTAGTTTGGGAGGTCAACCAGCTATAGGTAAATTTTCAAGATATCATTGCTCTTGAAATCTTCAAACAGCGTCATGATAGTTGTGGGTGGTATCCCTAAAAAGTTTGCTATGGTTTGGATTGAGGCCCTAGCATCATGCATGCCAATTATACAGCCACAAATGCCTTGACTATGGTAGGCTGCATATTTTAATAATCAAAATATAGAAAACATATTTGAAAGATTATCAATATTAAAAAAAAAACTTGGGTAGATCTGCTTTATATCAAGGCATGATCGCTGCCTCAACAAAAAAAGACACCAAAAAAATTGAGAAAGTGTCAAGCATTAAAGCAATGACACGTATTTAAAAGAACAAACTAAATTGTTGACATTGATTGGTTGAATAATTTGAGCACAAGGACGAACGCGATGAGGGAAACAAATTAAATTAAAAATGAAAAAAAATAAATAGAAAATTGGTTCTGGTCCAAAAACAAAAACCAAAGTGCCCGAGTTAAAGAAAAAAAACTCGAGCTCCCGTTTGGAGGTACATTGGAGGGCACTGTACAGTACAAAGACTCTTCTATACATGATTGTCTCCTGTCGCCTGTTTAGATCTCATCTCAAATCATCTCGCTTGAGTTTTCCCAGCTTCATTGCCAACTTCGCATTGTTTCACCTTTCCTTGTTACTTTTGGCTAAGACTTAGTTACATAAGTCCTAGAATCTTTCTTTTCAATATGTTTAAGTGTTCCAGATTGAAATAATTACTCTATAACTAAAAAGATGCTACTTTTTATATTGCTACACTATTAAAAGAAACAAAAGATTACTACAGTCAGCAAAGTAAAACAGTTGCTTTTTTTACACAATTTTTTGATTAGCTTTTTCAGCGAACAAAGTGCTGTGGGCTTCTATAAATATTGTAAATTTACACTTTTCAAGGTAAAAGTGTAATTTAAGTTTTTTTTAATTAAGTGTTGGAATTCAATATGATCAGAGTGTTTATTTCTTGTGTAGTTTTGTAAACCCTGAAAAGTTGGATGAAGAGTTTTAAATAGTGACATCTTGAGTTTCGCTTAAGAGGCCAACGAGAAAGACCTGAATTCTCCAACCCTCAATAACGGCCAAGTGGCGTGGTGATAGGTATGGATGAGGATCATGCGAAGTCGGTTTCATATGTTCCAACAACCAGTCTGAGTCAGCCCTTGTAATCCTTGGGTCGACTTTTTCTTGGGGGAGTTGAAGTTTGGATTTTGGTTTTAGTTTGGTTAAAACTTGATTTGCGAAACGATGATAAAATTTTCTTTTTGGTGGTTCTAGACGCCTCACTAAAGGCTCGGCATGAACCACGCGTGCGATTTCAAGAGACCATTCGGGTAAAGTGAGGTCTGGAGCTCCAAGGTCGACCCAATCTTCATGGAGCAACGGAGGTGGTGGAAGATACGGTTCCATTCTCCGATGGCGAGGTGAAGTTGACATTCTAATTGTAATTTTACGTCGCTTTGGGGGAGAGGGCTGACAAACTGAAATTTTGGAGGGTGAATTATCGACTTCATCCTGAGAAGGCTCAGAAATGCCAGCTTGAGGTCGGAGTGAAGGTGTTAGAATTTGTGATTTCTTTCTTTGAATTTTTGGAATGGTGTAGGTTGAGGGACCGATGGCTAGCCGGGCATTCTTCTTACGAGACATGTTGCGATTAACAAGCTTATTGGGCCAAGTTGGAACATCTTGGGGAAAAGGTTCGAAGGTCCCTAAGCGGTTTGGGGTGTTGTTGCGCTTGAGGGTGAAATGCATATGTACAGTATGTAGTAGATTTTGTCGTGAGTTTGAAAAGGTTAACTTGGAGATGGTGATGATCTGATTGGTTTTGGAAGTCGTTGAAGGGTGGATGCGAGTAGCGAGCGGAGATGATCGTAAAAGTGAGAAAATGTGCGATTTTTGTAGTCGACCAGGGTGAAATAGGGGACATTTTGAGAGCAAGCAGGATTTGTTTTATACCAATCGATTGATTAGTTGATGAAAAGTAAGTTGAGTAAATTATCCGAAATCTGATCTTAGTGAGATTGAAATGACTCGAATGCGTAGCGTTCATTTAAAATATGAAATGCACTCGATCCAGCTCGATCCAGGCCGATGTGCCGAAGCAAAAGTCGGTGAATATGCTATTGATAGCTTTTGTGGCTAAAGCACCCAGATTGTTTGTTGAAATTTAAAAGCTGCTTTGTTTGCGCCCCAAGTTTTGGCTGGGCTCATTAAAATTGCTCAGAGAAGATGGTACCTAAGGGTGAGCCACTAGATAAGTAAAAATAACATGAATGGGACGCAACAAGCACGTAGAAGGTGCTTTTAATGGCTAGATAGGGTAATTATCATCAGCCAACTGTGAGCAGCATTTAGAGCTTCAGTAACGGACTTTACTCGGCATAGCTGGCACGATGAGCGGAGTTGCTTGATAGATTAAGACTGTTCAATTATCGATCCGAGCAGAATGGTCGTCGTAGCCATAGGCAAACTGCAAGAGATTCGTTAGTGGAGTGGAGTGTCTTGAGCAGTTTGGTCAAGATGAAGAAGACAAACCACGAGTTTTGAGTTTGCGCCAGACTTGTGTCTCTGGTTGAGTTTTCGCAGCGAAGAGCGATTGATGGAAATCGAATCTGTTGATTATCAAATCACCAAGTCACGACGGTCTTCTCATCCCCACACAATACCATCAAGATAAGAGTACATTGAGCTGAGCATGTCCTGCGATTCAAGTGATATCGAACTGGAGCACAGGACAGGAGGCTATGAAGCTGATCCAGAGGGTATGTCCACCTGATTCGTTGATTGGTGAGGACGAGCCGATTGCTTTCTTCGGTTGGTTGGCTGTCTTGGATGTGGGCAGCATTTACTTGGGCTCTTCTCCTATGCTAACTAGTCTTGCTGGTACTTCTTTTGCGGATAAGCATAGCATATGACCTGCATCCACTGCTGGCTCGACAAATCGGTCAGCCAGCCGATTCCAACGAGCCCTATCGAGGCTGGGCCTGGTTTGAGATGCCTTAGGCAGAGCAGACTGCTGCTACTGCTGGGGCACTTTTGATCGCTTCTTTGCGCCAGTTCTTTGACAGAGCCAGGTGGGTAGGACTAAACGATGACCATGGTAAAAGCGAATGTGAAAGGTGTGAGGCTGCTGAAGGTGTGATCCAATATGTGCTAAGCGATAAGATGGCTTGCATTCCAAGTGCTGCTTCGAAGCTTTCCAGATCGAAAAACTCTTGAAGGACTGCCCAAACAAGCTCAACGAATATCAGCTCATGATCGATCAAGTAAGATCTCGGGCCACAAATGGGATAGACTTGGGCAAGAGCTCATACGGTGGCTCGTTTGTCTGCAGTGTGGCCTTGAGACAAGACGCGTCGACTGAAGGAGTTTCTTCAGATTGCTCATAAGTTTGGGGGAATCCATTGATGGCATAAAAGTTGGAGGAAGAAATTGGTGGCATGTATCAGGATGGGGCAAAGGTGGAGGCCACAGGGAGTGAATTGCCCAAAACCAAACTAGAGCTGCAGACTACAGGGTGAGATTTGCAAAAGTATGTGAGAATACCAAGGACCAAAGGACCATGCCCAACCTTGGATAGATGCAGTGCTGTGAGAGTGCTTTGTTGGTAAGATGTTTTGCCTTCCTGAGAAGACACAGAGGGAGCACTGGTTGCTGGGATGCACAACTACTTCTGGGCCATTGGGTCAAGAGTAGCAAAAACTGAACTTGGGACTTCCAAAAAGCTCAATATTGGTGGTTTTGGGCGCAGGCAGTTCTGTGTTGAAGTGTTTGAGTTTGCTCTCCAAAGTTGTGTGATCCTGCAAGGAAGATGTCATCAAATAAGGCCATAGCTGTGTTTGCTGGGGTTGTTTGGGGGTTTGTTACAGATTAATGCCTTGCTTCATCTTCAAAAATAGAGGTAAGCTTTGCTGCTGAACAGGCAAAGCAAGCCAAGGTTGTGGTGGGTGGAGAAAAACTTGAGCTTGAATTGAGGGTCCAAAATGGATGACAAGTGGCTGGAGGTGCTTGGACAGCTTCAAAGTGCATTGATGGCTGGCTGTATTGACTGACATCATATTGGTCACCAGCCTAATAGAGAAATGAGAAAGTTGGTCAGGAAGCTCAAAGAATAAATAGCTAAAGAGACTTAGATGGTTAATCCTTTGGATTAGAAGAACAAACAGAGGGAGCGTGATTGATAGTGGGGTTTTGGAGCCACAAATGATTTGGTTGGATTCATAAAGGGGTCAAGAAAATTGAACTAATACTAGATAAAAAAAATTAGAACTTTAAAGAAGACTTACTTGTAACATTCATTTAATATAACAATTCAAGCAACAACAGTTATTATATTAAATGATGATTATAAGTTGAAAACAAACCAAAAATCAATATTTTAAAATATAAAACAAATTTTAATGATAGAAAAAATATGATTAAAGACTTTTTAAGAGCAATTTGTGGATTTTTAAAAGAGATTTAAGACAATAATTTTATATAATAAAATATATTATTGGTGATTACAACAATAATCTGAATTCTATGATTTAAATTCTTTAATTTTAAAATTAAAAAAGGATAAAATAACTTAAGAATTACTTTTAATAATAAGATTTTATTTTTAATAAAGCTTTACCTAATTAAATGTCTAATATAATTGATGAGTGATGGACAAAAACAGTGATTAATAGACTCTTTTTATGTCTACAGAGAAGCTCTCATAATTCATAATGGATTTAGAGGGTGTTCTCAGGTCAAAACTAAAAACCCATACTTAAAAATAAGGTTTTTTAAATCAAGGTAACTTATTTTTAATTCCAATTTAAATTTATCAGTGTTACTCTTAACTTCAAGTAACTTTAATCATCTTTTGGATTAATTATTTTAAGTTTTAATATAAATGAAGTTTATTTAAATAAAATTTAATCAAATGAAAAACTTAAAAATAGAGTTTCAAGCAGAAATCTCTTAACCTCAAGTTTTAATTAATTTTTAAAGAAATCTTAATTTTCTTTAAGTATAATTAAAAGAGTAAATTTTAAGGCTAATTACCAATAAAACCTGTCTAGAAAAGATACTTGAAATTTACTTTATACACAGATAAGATCAATTTGTAAGCTGTGTGAAAATTTCAAACAAATCCATTAAGAATTGGATTTTTAATGAATTTATGAATTTATTGCTATTTTTCCATTTAAAAAAGAAATACACACCAAACCTTAACTTTTGATAAGGTTTTAATGCTTTTAGCTTTAAATTTTTAAGCTTATTTAAGATTTTTAAGCTTGATTAAGCTTTGATAGTTCTTAAAACCTCAATTTCAAGCTTGAATATTGGGACTTACCCTTTGACATCATGAAATTTATGTCTAAATTGGGATACAACCAGTTTAAACTTTAATGTTGGATCAAAGTCTAATCTTAAAGTTTAGATAAAGTTGGAAATCATCCAATACAGGTGGACAATCTTAATTCAATCCTTGAAGATCCAAAAAGTTGGGCACCCCAGCTCTGTTTGGTCTTTTTCCTTTGTCCCACCTTTTTCTATGGATTTTGCCCTTTTATTTATTGAAAGCCATACTATGGCCTTAAACCCCTTTAAATTGAACTCATGCATGATTTACATTCTGTATGGCAAATCCTTAGCCAATTCATTAAATATACACAACACTTTAATTTTAACTAAAATTTTGGTATGTTTGCATAAAACTTATGCAACTTTGAATTTAAGCTTATTTAAGCTTGAATTTAACAATTTTAAAAAATGTTCAAAAAGTTACATTAGTACTGTGAGATTCTTAAATCTTCCAATAACTTAAGAAAGAAGCATTTTTGGGTATAACACCTTATGGGTGTACCCTAGATTATTTTTGGTGTAGAATCCAAAAAAAAGATAATAATTATAGCTTTGTTCATCCAAACAAAAGTTATACTTATTTCTTGTTATTTTTGTGGATTTTTGTACCTGACCAAGTATTCTCTTTCATCTTTTCCCCTAAGTCTTTTTTCTTTCAAGACTTTTAGTACTTTTTTCTCTTCACTTTGATCAAGTGGAGGTACTTCTAAGGTTTTTTCATTTCTCAAAGGAAATAATTCCTTATCACTCAAAGTGTAATTCTTTACCAGACTAACAGGAAAAGCTGGATGTTTGTTTTCTAGTTCTCCTGACAGTTCTACTTGTACTGCATTTGTCCCATGAAGGGCTTTAATAATAAATGGTCCTTAAAAGGAATATTTTAGTTTCTTTGAACCTTTAAAATTATTAAAGTTCAAGGTTAAGACTAATATTAAATCCACCACTTTGAATTCTGTGGTTTTATAACATTTATCACACTGTTGTTTATAATATTCAAAGGCATCATTCATGATTTTATTTTCATGATGCCTTACTTTATCAAAAAATAACTTAAAGCTTGAAGCAGTTGTATGAATATCAACTAAAGCTTTCTTCAAAGTATCAACCAGAAGTTTAGGGTTCCATACTTTTTCAAAAATTGCAGGAGTTTTGCCTGTTGAAGCATGGATGGAGGTCTTATAGGCTAATTCCAATGCTGGTATAAGAGTACACCAATCATGGGTAAAGCCATCAGAATCCTTAAACTCCATGCCATAAGCAAAAAATCTTCTGATCATGTCCTCAAGGGTTTGTATCATTCTTTCTTCCAACCCATCTGTTGGTGGATGGTATGCTGTTGAGAATTATAATTTTGTACCCAGAAGCCTATGTAAATTAGTCCATAATGCTGATGTAAATTTTGGGTCTCTATCACTAATTATATTTTTAAAGAGACCAGTATGAGATATAACTTTGTTCCAAATCAAAAGAGCTGTATCCATAGCTGTGTCATTTTTATGACATGGTAGAAAGATTGGTGTTTTCCTGTACCTGTATACAATAAAAAGACATACATTGTAACTTTTTTCAACACCAGGTGGTAAGGCAGTTACCCAATCCATATGAACCACTTCCCATGGGGTACTTGGTTCTTGGATATGAATCATTAAAATTTTTTCCTATCAGTAGCTTTATTGGCCTTTTGACACCTGTCACAACTGTGACAGTACTCAATAACATCTTTTCTCAAAGATAGCCACCAAGCACAGGTATTCATTCTTTCCATTGTTCTGTCTTCAGACATATTTCCAGAATAAAGGTTGTCATGGCACTCTATTAATATTGTGTTAATTAAAATTCTACTACATAAGACCATTACACATTTGTGTTTAGACCTATGATATAAGATACCATCAAACAAATAAAATCTTCCATTTTCATATGATGATTTCTGTATATCATCCAAAGAATTAGCCAAAGCTGCATCTTTGCAATCTTTGTCAAGTAGAGAAGTAAGAATATGGAAATTTTTATCTTGCTTATAGCTTTCTCTAACTTCTTAAAAGAATTCTGTTCCCACATTTGTGATGTTAATTCCTTCAATTGGAACTTGAGGTTCTGCATTTTTAGTAACATATGCAGGTCTACTAAAGCCATCAGCATTCTTGTGAATATTTCCAGCTTTATGTACTATGGTCATATTGCCTCTATAATCCTGTATAGAAATCTGTCATCTTAACATGTCAGCCTGTGACT
Source organism: Austropuccinia psidii (assembly GCA_023105745.1). Taxonomy (NCBI): domain Eukaryota; kingdom Fungi; phylum Basidiomycota; class Pucciniomycetes; order Pucciniales; family Sphaerophragmiaceae; genus Austropuccinia; species Austropuccinia psidii. The sequence continues at coordinate 30,411,804 of JALGQZ010000001.1, forward strand.
CAAAACAGAGCACTAGCATGACATCCAACATACCATAAATAATGATATGAAAAGTATTGAACAAACATAGTCAATACAGTTAATAAATAAGAGGAAAACAATCCTCTTAAGCTAAACACCAACCTTATCCAAACAGAATAAGGAAACCTAGAGGAGAATAAACAAGTCAAAACCCTTATTTTCACCTCTCATCTAACTTATGCATATTTAAGTTACTCTATACCAAAATGGTATTTTTCTTAAAGCTCACATAGAGAGCTACACAATGATATCATCCATGTTGTTGTAACACCACTACAACTGGAGATACCATATGACCTTTATTTCAAAACCAAGACCCCCCTGAAAGTCAAAGAGGGCTTGTACAAAACTGTACAAAAGTATAACCAAATTAAAGACATAAACAAGAGCTTTAATTTGAGATACATTAGACCTCTGTATCTCTTAAATTGACTGAGGGATCTTGGTTCAAAGGTTTAACAACCAAAAATACAGATATTCTGAAAACAAGAAAGTAAACAAACCCCTGTATCTTTGGCATACACTCATACAACTGTACAGTGTAATATACCAAACTGTAGAGCTAATCAAGCCCTACAAAACTGTATCATCAGAATACAGATATCTTCCAAATTGGAGAAGATATCTGGCATGGAAGTTTTTGAAGCCTCATACTGATGTACAAAATTACATCCAAAAACTTAAAACCCTTATAACTTTTGCTATTTGAGAGAAGGGTAAACATGAAGCATACCAAATTGAAGAGCTCATCAAGCCCTTCAATTCTGTGCTCTTGGTTTCTTGATATCTCAAAAATTGACTAAGATATCTTGGTTGGAAGTATTTTGACCAATACTGGCCTGTACCAAACCTGTACCAACCAGTACTGTCTTGATACTTAAAATAATGGTTGTTTGAAGCTTAAACCCGCCCAGAATGACTAATATTGATCATACAGACACTAGTACAACGTCATCTAGGTGCTGACGTGGCAGGTGAAAAGTTTTTTCACCCTGTATTGACCCACAATGATCATTTGTGGTTTTAAAACCACAATTCTGCCTATGTTGACGTCAGAATTGAGGATCCAGAACCACAGATTGACCATTGGAGTGAAAAGTTTCACTCCTCTGACGTGTGAAGAGTTAATAACTCTTGACAGTCTTGAAAGATATAAAAAGGAGGGTTTTTTCCTTGAAAACCCATCATCATTTTTATATTATTTACCCATATTCTTACGTGACAAAACTGTTATCCATCAGTAGTGTCCTTAGAATTATCAAAGATATAATTAGAGTATAATTATTGTAGTACTTCTTTACAGTCAGAGATATCAGATTATTGCAACCCAGGTCCTCAATAGACTCATCACCACTGTTACCACGTAGCAGTAGGACCTGAAGAATTTAATTTATTTATTTTTTGACGTGTCACAGTCATAATACTAGCTTGTATTTACACTTGATAGCTACTATATATACTCACCCTGACATTTTGGGGGCCTGGCCGTGGTTTTTATACCTTATTGGACGTGTTTTGAACTGAATTAGGCGTAAAATTCAGTTATTTAAAAGGTATTTTACTAACAGTAAGTAAGATTTCTAATATATTTTATTTTATATTATTATCATTTTTTTTAGCATCATATATTTTATACAAATTTTTTTTCCTCCAAAAATATATATTATAAAATATTTTTGTTGAGAGTAAGAGTAGAAATCCTCTTTTTTCATTATATTGCAATAATTTCCACGAAATTTGATAATAATACAACAGTATTATTTCAAATTTCAATATAAATAATAATATACAAACAGTATATTATTTATTTTACTATTATTTTTCACCAAAGTGCATGAAAATTAATAAAGAATCATTTATTAATAAATAATTAATAAATATTAAATAATAAAATAATTTTCTATTATTTATAAGGAATATTTTAATTAAATATTTCCTTTAAAAACAAGACATCACTCAAATTGACGTGAAAACGTGTAATTAATTGATAATTTAAATCAATATCAAGTGTTAAAATAAATATTATTTATAATATTTATAATAACAAATCAAATTTATCATAATTTAATAAATTTGATGTGTTTATATAAAAACACAATAATATCCAAGTGAATCATTCACAAAACACTTGGATATTACAGTTTTCACTTATAAAACATAAGCAAAAAACTCAAAAAACTGTTATTTTTCAATAAAAAAACAAAAAACATATAAAAATAATAATAAAAAAAAAACAACACAAAAATACCTCAAAATTTCGAAAAATAACAGTAGAATTGAATATAATCATTTTGTTTTATCATAAAATACTGATATACAATCTGAAATATCTTTTCTGAATAGTGGAAAAAGACTATATTCCATTATAAACCCAGTCACAAGGAAATCCATCTGTGACAGCCTCAGAAGACAGAGAGGTGCTGCCAAAAACCAAGGGCAAGCAGAAAAGACACAGTGAAGTGACAATCAACTCAAAAGATTGGACACCAATAGCCGTGCCAAGGGCCAAGAAACCCAGAAAAGCTCCAACAAAACCAGTTGGATCACCAAAACAAATTGAAAAACAGAAAATCACTGTTATCAACCCAGTTGTAAACTCTAAAGGAAAATTGCCAAAGAGTATAGATCATAAATTTGTACAAGGGCCTGCTAAAGGTAAATAAACCTTGAAACATACAACATTTTTCATTGTCTGTCATTTTTTAACATTGTTAACATGACACCTCCACTTCTTAGAGATCTTGGATTCCCAAGAAATCAACCAGAACACTGGCCAAGAAGACACAGAGGAAGAAGACAGCCAATCACTGGATCAAATGACCAGCAAAGGGCTTACCATCAGGGAACTCCTACCCAAGGTCTTATTCCAAATCAAATTCAACCCAGGAGTCCAACCAGGAGATTGGACAGATGCAGAACAGGTCCTTCAAATACACAAACTGCTGAAAGACCTCTTCACATGGATCATGGACAACAAAATGTTCACTATGGCAGCATCATGGGCAGAAGTGGGGATAACAACTCAGAAGATCTGTCTCAAGCAAATGGCTTGGATGGAGCTTATGACAGAAATGCAAGGTTGGAATCCCAACAAGAATTTCAAACTCTTAGAAGAAAGAGCAATCAGAATCAAAGAGAACCAGGCAGCCATACAAGCCATAGAGAGATCTTGGCACAAGGAAGAGCCCAGTCAGATTCAGGTACCCCAAGAAATGGAAGGAGAAGCCCCATCTTCCCCACAACCATCCAGCAGTTCCAGGCCTTACAAGCCAAAGGAAACTTCATCCAAGGCTCCCCAACCATTCCAGGTAGTTTCCAACAGGAGAAAAGGAGCTCAAGGGAGAAACAAAACTTCTTTCAACAAGAGGAAGAAGGAAGCAGACCCATTGATGAAAAAGCTGATGGACTTAGTCCAAGAAGTACACAAAAGCAAAAAATAGTTGTACCTACAAATAGTGTTGATAGTTCTGACTCAATTGATCCAGAATTAATAACTGAGACTACAATCCACACTCATGAGTTTGAAAACAAATTCACATGTACCAAATTGGCCCAATTCATGGATTGGACATATGAAACCTCAGGAAAAATGAGGACAGAAGTGGAAACATTGAAAGAAGAAAATGCTTTCCAAGCAACAGTCATAAAAGACTTAAATACAAATCTGGCCAAAATTTGGACAGAATTTGAAAAAACTAACAGACAGTTGAATTCAATTCTAGAAGAACAACAAACTGTGAGGAGAGATCTGAGGAGTATCCAGCAGCAACAGGATAGCTTTGATAAAGAAATTGATTACCTCTATGACAGAGAAGACAATCAATACCCTCCAACACAAGGTCAACCCACTACCTCTACAAAATTTAAAGAAGAGGATAAAGACTATGACCAGGAACCTGAATATCAGATTCCAAAGTTAAGATCAGAGTCAATGTACCAAGATGGGGAAAATCTCAGCTATTCAGAGAAACAGGCACTAAAACAGTTACCAGAAGTAGCAAACTGGCCAAAGTTCTCAGGAATTGGGGAATATGACCATATGGAAATCATTGACTATATTGATGGACTCTTTGTTGATGTCCCAAAGATACCAGACTACTGGATCACAACAAGACTTAACACAGCATTCAGAGGCCATGCAAACATATGGTATACTGAGATGAAAGAAATACATGGCAGGAAAAGCTGGCCATGGTGGAGGAACCAGATTATACAAAAGTATAGCAATGGTAGTTGGATCTGGCAAAAGACCATGTCCTTTGAAAGTGATAGATACTCCACAGAAAAAGACCCATATGAATGGTGTCTCAAACAAACAAAAAGGCTAAAAGCTATTGATCCCAATATGACAATAGAAATGAGAAACCATAAACTCCTAACAAAATTACCAGGAGATCTAGAACATGCAGTCAAATGCAGATGCAACAACATCAGCAGCATTGATGACATAGCAAATGTCATACAAGATGTGAGGAAAAAAACCTCCATAGGAAGGTACACATCCTATAAACCAAACTTCAAAGAAAAGAAGTCTGAAGTTGAAGAAACAAACAAAGAGAAAGGGAAAGAAACCCCAAAAAAGAAATATGTGTGCCATAACTGTGGATCACCAGACCACTATGCCAACAATTGCACAAAACCAAAAAAAGAAAATATATGCAATTGATGAAGAATCAGAAGAGGAACAAACAGGTGACAAATCTGATTCTGACAGTATGGGAAATGGTATCAGAGCAGAATCACAAAGTGAACTTGATACCATAGAAGAATACATAGTGGAATGCAATGAAGAAAGTTCACTTGACATACAAGACATTGAATTAGATTCAGGAATACCACAAATGACAACAGACAAAGAGCTCTGTAAGCACACACAGAATGCACAAACATTCCTGGTAACCCCAAATAGAGGGATGGGATTCATTCATGGAACACCTACAAAATTGACAGTTTACATTGGTAACTGTAAACACCCAATGATCATTGACACAGGAGCAAGCTGCTCCATAGTAGCAAAAGACTACTTAAAACAAAACTTCCCCAAATGGGAAGAGGATATAATCCCAACAAAAGCTAGAAACTTTAAAAGTGCATCAGGCAAAATGCACTCACTGGGGACAATAATCAAAGAGATAATTATCCCACACCAAAAAGGAAATATCAGACTAGAACCTGAATTTGTAGTTCTAGAGAATGCACATGTACAAGGATTCCTACTAGGTACAGAGTACCAAAGAATGTATGGTATGGACATTTGCAATAGTAAAAATAGATATCTTACCATAGGTACAAACAAAGACAAAAAATTTTCCTTTGACATAAATCATATAACAAATGATAACACCCTGAAAGAACTAGTGGAAGAATTAAAAGAAGCCCAATATAGCACTCAACTTACCAGTAAAATGAAACTCAACTTACTGAAAGTATTGAGGAAGCATAGAGGAGCTTTTGCAATAGGAGATGAATCACTAGGAAAAATCAAAGGACATGATATAGAATTATATCTGGATGTAGAAAGACCATATCCACCTATGCTTAGGAGACCACCATACCCAGCAAGCATGGAAACTAGGAAAGAAATTGAGAAACATATCAATGAACTCCTAGAAATGGGGGTAATAAGGAAAATAGGACATAATGAGATAGTAGAAGTCACTACACCAGTCCTTATAACTTGGCATGATGGTAAATCCAGACTATGTGGTGACTTCAGGGCTTTGAATAATTACACCAAAGCAGATAGGTACCCCATCCCAAGGATACCACATGCACTAGATAAGCTAGCAAAAGCCAAGTTTATTACAAAAATGGATTGCATGAAAGGTTTCCACCAGAATGGGGTGAAACCAGATTCCATCAAATTGCTAAGAATTATATGCCATATGGGCATATATGAATATACTAGAATGCCATTTGGCATTAAGAATGCACCAGCCCATTTTCAGAGGATGATGGATACCATATTTCAAGATGAAATAATGGAAGGGTGGATGGTAGTGTACATTGATGATATCATAATATACTCAGAAACATGGGAAGACCATGTGAGGAAAATTGATAAAATATTGGGAAAATGTACACCAATCAACATGAAGATATCTCTTAAAAAATGTAACTTTGGACAGCAAGAACTGCTAGCCCTAGGACACAAAGTTTCAGGTTTGAGTCTAGCTATAGACCAAAATAAAGTTGCTGCAGTACTAAAGAAACCAGTACCAAAAAACATTAAAGAAATGCAATCTTTTTTGGGCTTTGCTAGTTACTACAGAAGCCACATAAAAAACTTTGCACACATCACTAGTAGCCTATACAAACTGTGCTCAAAAGATGTAGTCTTTGAAATTACCAAAGAAAGAAGAGATGCATTTGAGAAGATCAAATATGAACTGACCAATGCCCCTGTCCTGATGATGCCTGATTTTGAACTACTATTCAAACTATATATAGATGCAGCATGTAGCCAAGGACTAGGGGCAGCACTACACCAGAGGCAACTAGTGGATGGAATACCCAAAGAGGGAGTAATTTGCTATATATCAAGACAACTGAAAGACTCAGAAGCCAGATATGGAGCTACTCAGACAGAATGTCTCTGCTTGGTATGGGCATTAGAAAAACTCCATTACTACTTAGAAGGAGAAGTATTTGAAGTTTTTACTGATTGCACAGCCCTCAAATCACTGTTGAACATGAAGACAACAAACAGACACATGCTTAGGTGGCAAATAGCCATACAAGAATACAGAGGGAATATGACTATCATCTATAAAGAAGGGAAAAGTCATACTAATGCAGATGGTCTCAGCAGGTGGCCACTGAAAAATGACCAAGAGAATCCAGCGTATGAGCCAGAAAATGGGGCCAAAATACCCATACAATGCATGGAGATAGATAGGAGAAAGAACTTCAAACTATCAAACTGGGCATTAGGGAATGACCCATCAAACCCAGCACAGAGCTATGGGGAGAGCAAAGAGATACCCATATTGGGAATCAGCTCCTCTGATCTGAATACAGAGTTCTTTAGCATAGTACAATCATCATACAATAAACACAAACAGTGTAGTATATTGATACAACTATTAAAACAAAAGTACAGGAGTCCTGAACTAGAGAGCCAATTGGAAGAGCCATGGCTCAAAAACTTCAAAGAGAATAGATTTTTTCTGATAGATGATCTACTATACCATAGGGAAAAACACACAAGTGCCCTGGTAATAATAAATAGAGAACATATTTCCCTGATACTACAGGAATGCCATGACTGCCCATACATGGGACACATGAGTGAAGAAAGAACTAAAGAAAGAGTCTTTAGCACAGCTTGGTGGCCAAAGTGGGAACAAGACTTGAGTGAATACATCAACACTTGTACCAGATGCCAAAAAGCCAACAAAGGTCATGGCAAAAGATATGGATTACTCCAGAGTATAGAGGAGCCCAAACACCCCTGGGAAATAATAAACATGGATTGGGTGACAGGCCTGGTCCCTGGAGGAAAAGACAGCTTTAATGCATGCCTAGTAGTAGTGGACAGGTACAGCAAGAGTGTCAGATGTCTCCCCTGTCACAAAGAGGACACAGCAATGGACACAGCCATATTGTTCTGGAACAATGTGATAGCAAACTGTGGAGTCCCAAGAATTATGATTAGTGACAGAGACCCTAAATTCACATCAGAATTTTGGACTAATCTATATGAGATGCTGGGAACCAAACTAGCATTCTCCACAGCTTACCATCCACAAACAGATGGTCTAGCAGAAAGAATGATCCAAACACTAGAAGACATCATTAGAAGGTTTTGTGCATATGGCATGGAATATAAAGACAATGAGGGATATACCCATGACTGGGTAACCCTCCTACCAGCTGTACAATTGGCATACAACACAAGTATACACTCAGTGACAGGAAAAACCCCTGCCATATTAGAGAAAGGATGGAACCCACTACTTCCAGTAGACTACTTGAAGAAGAACCTCCTCTCAGTACACCCTACAGCTAAAGACTTCCACACAATGTGGAAAACTGCCTGTGAAAAAGCAGAACAATGTGTGGCTGAAGCCAAATTATACAACAAACAGAGATATGATAAAAGTCACCAAGAACCTGATTTCAAAGAAGGAGACCAAGTTCTAATCTCAACTCTTAACTTCAACAATCTAAGAGGACCAAAGAAGATGAGAGACTCATTCATAGGACCATTCACCATTATTAAATTAATAGGAAAGAATGCAGTAGAAGTCAACCTGACCAAAGGGTTTTCTAGGAAATACCCAGTTTTCCCTGTGAGCCTGGTCAAACCTTATCACCAAAGAGATGAGGAGAGACTCCCTGACAGAAAGAAGACAGTCACCCATGAAAGATTGGTAGAGGAAGATAACTCACTTGGACCAGTGAGAAAGATCATTAAAGCCAGGAAAATAAGAATTAATGGGAAAGACAACAGGCAATATCTGGTTAGATTTAAGAATCAACCAGCAGATAAAGATAAATGGTTAACTGAGAAAGAGATCCCAGATGGACAAATACACCTCAGAAGATTCAGAGCCTCCATAAGGGCTGAAGAGTCTCATCAATGATGAGCCTTCTTTTGAGGGAGGGTATGTCAGCCTGTGACTCAAAACAGAGCACTAGCATGACATCCAACATACCATAAATAATGGTATGACAAGTATTGAACAAATATAGTCAATACAGGTAATAAATAAGAGGAAAACAATCCTCTTAAATTAAACACCAACCTTATCCAAACAGAATAAGGAAACCTAGAGGAGAATAAACAAGTCAAAACCCTTATTTTCACCTCTCATCTAACTTATGCATATTTAAGTCATTCTATACCAAAATGGTATTTTTCTTAAAGCTCACATAGAGAGCTACACAATGATATCATCCATGTTGTTGTAACACCACTACAACTGGAGATACCATATGACCTTTATTTCAAAACCAAGACCCCCTGAAAGTCAAAGAGGGCTTGTACAAAACTGTACAAAAGTATAACCAAATTAAAGACATAAACAAGAGCTTTAATTTGAGATACATTAGACCTCTGTATCTCTTAAATTGACTGAGGGATCTTGGTTCAAAGGTTTAACAACCAAAAATACAGATATTCTGAAAACAAGAAAGTAAACAAACCCCTGTATCTTTGGCATACACTCATACAACTGTACAGTGTAATATACCAAACTGTAGAGCTAATCAAGCCCTACAAAACTGTATCATCAGAATACAGGTATCTTCCAAATTGGAGAAGATATCTGGCATGGAAGTTTTTGAAGCCTCATACTGATGTACAAAATTACATCCAAAAACTTAAAACCCTTATAACTTTTGCTATTTGAAAAAAGGGTAAGCATGAAGCATACCAAATTGAAGAGCTCATCAAGCCCTTCAATTATGTGCTCTTGGTTTCTTGATATCTCAAAAAATGACTAAGATATCTTGGTTGGAAGTATTTTGACCAATACTGGCCTGTACCAAACCTGTACCAACCAGTGATGTCTTGATACTTAAAATAATGGTTGTTTGAAGCTTAAACCCGCCCAGAATGACTAATATTGATCATACAGACACCAGTACAATGTCATCCAGGTGCTGACGTGGCAGGTGAAAAGGTTTTTCACCCTGTATTGACCCACAATGATCATTTGTGGTTCTAAAACCACAATTCTGCCTATGTTGACGTCAGAATTGAGGATCCAGAACCACAGATTGACCATTGGAGTGAAAAGTTTCACTCCTCTGACGTGTGAAGAGTTAATAACTCTTGACAGTCTTGAAAGATATAAAAAGGAGGGTTTTTTCCTTGAAAACCCATCATCATTTTTATATTATTTACCCATATTCTTACGTGACAAAACTGTTATCCATCAGTAGTGTCCTTAGAATTATCAAAGATATAATTAGAGTATAATTATTGTAGTACTTCTTTACAGTCAGAGATATTAGAGTATTTCAACCCAGGTCCTCAATAGACTCATCACCACTGTTACCACATAGCAGTAGGACCTGAAGAATTTAATTTATTTATTTTTTGACGTGTCACAGTCATAATACTAGCTTGTATTTACACTTTATAGCTACTATATGGACTCACTGTGAGCCTTTGAGATATGACCACATACCCAATAAGGTCACAAAAAAGACTCAGAACAATTATACCTTTAATATAATTATATTAAAATTACTTAGAATAATTATACATTAAGAATAATTACTTAAATATACAAAAAATACCATAAATTGGTACAAAAATTGGTTTAACTTAAAACCCAATGAATAAACATGTAAAATAAATTATACCATTGGATTCCCCATGGAAAAATACACATATACCATTTTTATGGCATATCTGAAAAGTCAATATTTAAGGAATTATAAGGTATAATACCTTATAAAAATCATAAAACCTTATTTATCTCAAGAACTAATAAAGCAACATGTGAAATAAATTGTACCAGTGGATTCCCCATTACAATCCACACATAAAACAATTAATAAGCTAATTTCCAATGTTAATACTTAAGGAATTATCCTGAATATATGCACTTTTTTGGTCAACGCATATATTCAAGGATCATAGCTAATATCTTCTAAACTATACATGATATAATGATGAACCAAAAATAAAGTTACCACGTAATTACTGTAAAAACACAGATATGAACTTTATTTTACAAATTATAAACAAGTTTAAAACCTATGATGAATTATTGATAAAAATCAACAGAGCTGTTGACCACTTTGTTGTGAAAGTGTTCCAAACTTAAAAAAAAGTATACAGTTGGATTCTCCTAGTTCATTCGTGAAGAATGATGTAATTTTTATTATTAAATTCAGGGTATAACCCCCTGAAATCAAGGTTTGAAGTTTAAAATATTGAATTTCGACAGAAAAGATGAGTTACAAGAAAAATCATCCAAATTAGAGTTTTGATGATGTAATAAAAGGCTCTTGGCAGCATAATAAGGTTATGCCAGGCTATCAGAATTCACTCTCTGAATTGCTGTAGCATGTAAATCTCAAAAGTTATTGAGGATCAAAGTTTGAGCTTAATTTGAGCAGTTATGATCACATACTGTAACCTTAATTTAAGTTTAACAGTCTTAAGAGTGATAAAATTGGTGAATACTATTAGTTTATGATTAAAACTAATAAAATCCACGAATTTTGGGGTTCTGCCAAGCCTCTGATGTCATCAAACTTATAGTTATAGTGATAACTCTAAATAATGGTGTAATAATGATGTAATATGGTTTGATCATGATGTAATCACCCTCAAACCTTAAAATATTGATCAATTCCAGTGGATATGATCAGTACACGTCTACTAGAAGCCTGTTGGACTCTAGGAGGGAGGTATTTACTATAAATAGAGCTCTTTTTACTCTATTTACCCCTCAGACGCATCAAAAACATTAAATCAATTAAATAAAAGGTAATTTCTTTATTCTTTATATATAAAACTCTTATATTATTAAAGACCAAAGACCATCTTAATATTAATCACTATTTTTACGTGATTAAATCAATTCTTTAATTGTTTTTGTTATAAATCTCTCTATAAACTCATTTCCACGTAAAATCGAGAATTTTAGTAATTTTCTTTATTTTCTATTGTAAATACAATTTGAAAAGGTTGTATTATATTCTTTTGGCGTAAAATATCTCAAAATTATTATTTTAAGTGTTAAAAGTAGGTTATTTCATCTTATTATAATAATTTCTCTCTTATTATTACTCTTAATAATTCCTATTTAATATAAATAGTATTTATATTAATATATAACTTTAATATTAGTAATATTATTGTTATTAATTGTTTTTTATTTATAAAAAACAGTTTTTTACGCCTTTATTATTTGTTGGTAACAATAATAAAGAGCTTTATAATATATTAATTATTTTATATTAATATATTATTTATAATATTATAGTTTCATATAATATTAATTATATTATTATATTTATTTAATAATATAATATTTTTACGCCATAATAATAATATTTCTTTATTATTATTATTATTTTAATCTTATTTATTTTAATTATAAGGACATTCAGAGTACAATAAGTAAAAAATTAGTAATTTTTACTTATTGTTTCATAGTCAAACCTTACATTTGGGGGCCTGGCCGTGATATTTACTTAAAAGACCTTTAAAAAGATTCTATTTGGGTTTATCCAATAATAAATTATATTTATAATCATAAAATTATATAATAATTTTATATTTTATTGATTTTAAAAGCTATTGAGGCATTTGGAAAGCAATTGTACTGTCTTACACGTGGTTTTTCACATCCTTAGACTTGCAAGAACTTTCTTTGAGTGACTCTAGTGATTAAAAGAGATATTCTATAAATTAAAAATAATTTTTATTATAATTTAATTTTATAAGAATCATATTCATTTTTTATCTTATTATTCAAAAATAAAAAATATATAAAAAATATTAAAAAATATTAAAAACAAATAAAAAAGTTATTTTTATTCATTTTTATTCATTTCTTTATTTATTTCAATTTTTCAAAGATATAAAAGCAATTTCTATGTGGAAAATTGCCATATCTTGCCAAAAATAACACTTCTTATAAAAAGACTTATATTTATTTGTCTTTTTTAGTGTTTGAAGATAACCCAACAGAAGACAACCAAGCTACTGTTGAGAGATTGGTGGAAGAAACTTGTCAAAGTTCTCCAACACCAGTTATCACCAAAAGAAAAAAAGCTAAGAAATTAGACTTTCCAGGGCCCACCATTCAAGACTCTGAAGGTGAGCACCTCTTTTTAAATTGCCATAAAAGAATTTTATTCTAAAATACTTTTATTTTTTCTTATTCTTTAAATTATGACTACCAGAAGAGGTTCCCAATACTCCATCCAATCAGATGGAGCTGGACTCAGAGGTAGAATTGATCCCTCAAAAGGGAAAAGAAAGGGCAATATCCCCAGTGGAACAGAATCCACACAAGGAAGTGCCTTATCCCAAAGGCAAGTCCCAGAAATGCCCATGATATCTGAGCCTGAATTGGAACTAAGTATGAGTAACTCAAACAGGTACAAATCACATTCAGAGGGCTCAAATAGACATCTACATGAGCCAGTACAAGCAGTATTACACAGTATACAAGGACAAAGACTGGGAAATGCTGCCTCAAATACACCAAGGAGTGATGAACTCCTGGCACATCCTGAAAAAGTTCCTCAAAGAGGAGGAGATAGTGAAATACTCCAATGGATGGAATCCACTGTCATCCAAACCTCAAATCAAAAAAATCAAGGATTATCATGCCAAAAAGAGGGAGGCAACCAAGGAAGAAGCCCCAGTAGCCTCTACCAGCAAGCCTCAAGCCAACCCACTTCCCCAAGAAGGGAAGAAGAACAAGAAAAAGCATTGGAGGAAACCATATTCCCCAAGTTACAGAATCCCAAGAATCCAAAAGGATGCCATGGAAAATGTTTTCAACATGGCCAGAACCTTGATGGAATTCAAGGACAAGGAAGAGCAAAGAATGAGACAACCTCATTTCCCAAAGAAATAACCTTGTCCAAAGATGTTGTAAATACTTTAACAGAAATTAAAAATAGTATATTACCTCTAAAAGAAATTAAAAATAGTTTATTATCACTACAAGAAATAAATAACAATTTATCTTCTTTAACAAAAATTGTTGTGCAAAACAAGAAAGAAATTGACAACATTAAGTTTATTGTTGAAAATAATAAACCAAAGAATTTAATTGACAATACTCAAAAATTAATACAAGGACAACAAGAATTGTATAAATACATAAAAGATATCAAAGACAAGACTTTGACAATCAATTATGATGTGAGTATTGACAATCTTACAGAAAAATTAAATAAATTAAGTATTTGTGTAGAAAAATTTGAAGAAAAGACTTCATCACACCAAAAATTACTTTTGGACCATGTGGAAAAAAGTGATGAAGCAAGAATGCATCTGAAAGATGATATTCAAAGTGAAATAAGGCTTATTACAGAAAAAATGGATAACATTAATGAGGCTAATTTAAATATGCCAAAGTTATCAACACCATTTTCTCATATAAGAAGCCCTGTTAAAACAAAAGAGGAATTGTCAAATCCTTTCATAACAGACTTGAGTCACCAAGACAATAACCAAGTCTTAATGAAAGAAGCACCTCAATTGAAGGAATGGCCAACATTCACAGGAGAAGGTGAATATGACCACATGTCATTTATTAAAACAATTGACATGTTACAAGAAGACTATGCCATACCAGATGAATTAATCACTGCAAGATTACATTCATTGTTTGAGAAATCTGCAAAAAGATGGTATTATGGCATAAGACAAACAAATGGTAAAAATACCTGGTCTTGGTGGAAACAAGAAATAATCGGCAAGTGGGCAAATGATGCCTGGAGGTATAAGATAGAAAATGCATTTGAAAACTCTTTCTTTGACCCAGAGAAAGATAAACCTTTAACTTGGTTCTTAAAACAAGTTGAAAGGCTTAATGCACTGTACCCAGAAATGTCACAGAAGATGGTGCATATGAAAATACTTAAAAAATGTGGAGGAGAACTAGAACATGCCCTAAGAAGCAGGTGTATAGAACCATGCTCCACAGAAGAGTATATAAATGCACTAGAAGATATAGTGACAAGAACAAAAATTGGCAGGACTTGTAAAAAATTGGACATTAAAAGCCCAAATAAACCATTTATCAAAAAACATAAGTCAAAAGAATCCTTTAAGCCCAATACATCCAACAATAATGAGCAAAGAAAATGCCATAAATGTGGAGGTATTGGACACTTAGCCAATAATTGCCTTAAAAAAGCAAAGATTAATGAAATTGTGGAAACAGAAAACCACAATGACAAAGAAGAGGAATCTGACTCTGAAAAAGAGACAGAAGAGTCAGAAAGCTCTGAAAGTGATGAAATCAATATAATTAATGCACAAATTAATAATATTGATATAATTTATGAAGTACTGGATGTTAATTCAAACTTGCCACAAGTTGGAACATCTGACACAAATCTGACAAACATACAAGATGCCAAAATGTATAGAACCAAACCTGCAAGAGGAATGGGATATACAGCTGGAAAATCAAGTATTAGTATTGTTATTGTTGATAACCAAGAAGGAAAGGTTAACTTGGATACAGGAGCATATTGCACTTGTGTTGGCAAAAGTTATTTAAAAACCATTGTCCCAGACTGGCAAGAAAAACTTATGCCAATACAAGGTGTCAAATTTAGTAGTGCAAGTGAGAGCATGAAGCCCCTTGGAATAATTGATTTAACACTAATTTTTCCTCATCCCTCACAATGTGTCAGAATTAAAGTAGAGTTTGTAGTAATGGACAACTGTACTAGTAATCATTTCATACTTGGGAATGACTACTTATCAATCTATGGTATAGATATCTCCAACCAAAAGGATAGATATTTTACCATAGGAGATAACAAAAGACAAAAGTTTGGATTCTTAAATAACAAAAAACAAATCACAGCTATTAAGAATGAAGAAAAAATTCCAGAAAAGGAACTTTTTATATCTGAACAACTCAAAGAGGCAGAATTCAATCAAGAATTAACAGAAAAAATGAAAGAAAAATTGATTGACCTCTTATTTAAGTATAAAAATGCCTTTGCAACTGACAAAGAGCCACTAGGTGCCATAATTGGACATGAAGTGGATATAATTCTTAATGTAGAAAAACCTTACCCACCTTTATTAAGAAGACCTGCTTATCCAGCCAGTCCAAGAGCTAGAGAAGCCTTAGAGGTGCACATTAAAGAATTAATGGACCTTGGAGTATTAAGAAAGGTTGGACATAATGAACAAGTAGAAGTTACTACACCTGTCATTATAACTTGGCATAATGGAAAATCAAGGATGGTAGGAGACTTCAGAGCCCTGAATACCTATACCATTCCAGACAGATATCCAATACCCAGAATCCATGAGACATTAACCCAATTGTCACAAGCTAAGTTCATCACAGCTATGGATGCTCTGAAGGGTTTTCATCAAAATGTCTTAACAGACAATGCCAAGAAACTACTAAGAATAATAGTCCATTGTGGAATTTTTGAATACTTAAGAATGCCATTTGGAATAAAAAATGCACCTTCCCATTATCAAAGAATGATGAATACCATATTCCCTGAAGAATTATCAGAAGGATGGTTGATTATCTATATTGATGATATCATAGTTTGCTCAGAAACTTGGGAAAATCACCTTACAAGACTAGAAAGGGTACTACAAAGAATAGTCCAAGTAAATATGAAAATTTCCTTGAAAAAATGTCATTTTGCATACAGTGAATTAAAGGCACTAGGACATGTAGTATCTGGCCTGAGTCTAGGCATAGACAAAAATAAAGTAGCAGCAGTACTACTTAAACCAATGCCTCAAACCAAAAAAGAAATGCAATCATTTCTAGGATTTGCTGGTTACTATAGACAGCATATAAAGGACTTTGCAAAGATTGCTAAATCCTTGTATAAGCTATGTGACCAACAAACAGTCTATGAGATGACAGAAGAAAGAGTCAAGGCATATGAAGAATTGAAAAATTCCTTAACAAATGCCCCATTTCTTCTGATGCCAGATTGGAAACTACCCTTCAAACTGTACATTGATGCTTGTGGAGAAGGACTAGGTGCTGCACTTCACCAAACACAAATTATCAATGATAAACCAGTGGAAGGACCAATTTGTTTCATTTCAAGGCAGATAAAGCCAACAGAAGCAAGGTATGGAGCAAGCCAAATGGAATGCTTATGCCTAGTATGGGCTTTAGAAAAATTGCATTATTATTTGGATGGAACAGTATTTGATGTAATCACAGACTGTAATGCTGTGAAATCACTATTAAATATGAAGACTCCAAATAGACATATGCTGAGATGGCAAATTGCTATCCAAGAATATAGAGGAAATATGACTATTGTTCATAAATCTGGGAATATTCATAAAAATGCAGATGGTCTTAGTAGATGGGCTCTAGAAAATACCCCTGACAATCCAGCATGGGTACCACAAGAGGAGCACCATATAGAAGGAATATGTGTTACAGACATTGGCACAGAATTCTTTAACCAAGTTAAAGAAAGCTATAAGACAGACAAAAATTTCCATATCTTAAGCCAACTTCTAATGAAAGACTGCAAAGATCCATCACTTTCATCAAAACTAGATGAAATATGGAAAAAGGCATATGATGAAGGAAGATTTCACCTCCTTGATGGAATCCTTTACCATAGAACAAAACACACATGTGTTATGGCCTTAACAGATAGAACACTAATAAACACTATTTTACATGAGCTTCATGATAGTGTTGCATCTGTACATCTCTCAGAAGATAGGACACTAGAAAGGGTGAAAACCTGCTCTTGGTGGCCAAATTGGAAGAAAGATGTTTCAGAGTACTGCCAAACCTGTGACAGATGTCAAAAAGCCAACAGAGCCACAGGAAAGAAATTTGGAATGATGATCCAAATCCAAGAACCAAAATCCCCATGGGAAATAGTTCATATGGATTGGGTAACAGCCTTACCTCCAGGAGGAGACAGGAGTTATAATGCATGCCTAGTGTTAGTTGACAGGTAAAGTAAAACTCCCATGTTCTTACCATGTCATAAAGATGACACAGCTATGGATACAGCCATAATGATATGGAATAAAGTCATTAGCCACACAGGCTTATTCCAAAATATTATAAGTGACAGAGACCCAAAGTTCACTTCAGCATTATGGACAAATCTCCATAACTTGTTTGGGACAAAATTATCATTCTCAACAGCCTATCATCCTCAAACTGATGGTCTAGCAGAAAGAATGATACAGACCCTGGAGGATATGATCAGAAGATTCTGTGCTTATGGGCTAGAATTCAAAGATTCTGATGGTTTTACCCATGATTGGTGTACACTAATACCAGCACTTGAACTGGCATATAAGACATCAATCCATTCTTCTACTGGCAAAACACCAGCAATGCTAGAGAAAGGATGGAATCCAAGACTTCCTTATGATACCCTCAAAAAGGACTTAGTGGATATACATCCAACAGCAAGCAGTTTCAAGATAATGCTTGACAAAGCAAGACACCATGCAAACAGTTGCATGCAAGATTCTTTTAAATATGCAAAAGAAAGATGGGATAAAAGTCATAAGCCACCTGATTTCAAAATAGGAGACTTGGTTTTAGTATCAACCCTTAATTTCAATAACATAAAAGGCCCAAAGAAATTGAAAGATTCCTTTGCAGGACCATTTATGATAAAAGCACTCCATGGACCCAATGCTGTGCAATTAGAACTCATAGGTGAGCTAATGAACAAGCACCCAACTTTCCCTGTGAGTCTAATAAAGCCTTACAGTTCAAGTGACAAGGAGTTATTTCCACTAAGAAATAAACCCCCACTTGAAATTCCACCCTTGGAAGAAGGAGAAGAAAAGAAAATAGTAAAAGTCCTTAAAGAAAGAAGGACAAGAAACAAAAAAGAAAGGGAATACCTTGTAAGGTATAGAAATTCAACTCAAGAAGATGAATGGCTACTTGAGAAAGATATAACAAATGCTGATAAGCTACTAAGAAGGTTCAGAAATGAAAGAAAGCCTGAAAAATAGAAAAGTTAAGCATTATTGAGCTTCAAGACTAACAAAGTCTAATGAAGAGGTAGGACAGTGGATGATACCCTAATCACACATATCAGATTGTGGTACAATCTTTTTTGGTGGTAGGGAATGTGAGCCTTTGAGATATGACCACATACCCAATAAGGTCACAAAAAAGACTCAGAACAATTATACCTTTAATATAATTATATTAAAATTACTTAGAATAATTATACATTAAGAATAATTACTTAAATAGACAAAAAATACCATAAATTGGTACAAAAATTGGTTTAACTTAAAGCCCAATGAATAAACATGTAGAATAAATTATACCATTGGATTCCCCATGGAAAAATACACATATACCATTTTTATGGCATATCTGAAAAGTCAATATTTAAGGAATTATAAGGTATAATACCTTATAAAAATCATAAAACCTTATTTATCTCAAGAACTAATAAAGCAACATGTGAAATAAATTGTACCAGTGGATTTCCCATTAAAATCCACACATAAAACAATTAATAAGCTAATTTCCAATGTTAATACTTAAGGAATTATCCTGAATATATGCACTTTTTTGGTCAACGCATATATTCAAGGATCATAGCTAATATCTTCTAAACTATACATGATATAATGATGAACCAAAAATAAAGTTACCACGTAATTACTGTAAGAACACAGATATGAACTTTATTTTACAAATTATAAACAAGGTTAAAACCTATGATGAATTATTGATAAAAATCAACAGAGCTGTTGACCACTTTGTTGTGAAAGTGTTCCAAACTTAAAAAAAAGTATACAGTTGGATTCTCCTAGTTCATTCGTGAAGAATGATGTAATTTTTATTATTAAATTCAGGGTATAACCCCCTGAAATCAAGGTTTGAAGTTTAAAATATTGAATTTCGACAGAAAAGATGAGTTACAAGAAAAATCATTAAAATTAGAGTTTTGATGATGTAATGAAAAGCTCTTGGCAGAATAATAAGGTTATGCCAGGCTATCAGAATTCACTCTCTGAATTGCTGTAGCGTGTGAATCTCAAAAGTTATTGAGGATCAAAGTTTGAGCTTAATTTGAGCAGTTATGATCACATACTGTAACCTTAATTTAAGTTTAACAGTCTTAAGAGTGATAAAATTGGTGAATACTATTAGTTTATGATTAAAACTAATAAAATGCACGAATTTTGGGGTTCTGCCAAGCCTCTGATGTCATCAAACTTAGAGTTATAGTGATAACTCTAAATAATGGTGTAATAATGATGTAATATGGTTTGATCATGATGTAATCACCCTCAAACCTTAAAATATTGATCAATTCCAGTGGATATGATCAGTACACGTCTACTAGAAGCCTGTTGGACTCTAGGAGGGAGGTATTTACTATAAATAGAGCTCTTTTTACTCTATTTACCCCTCAGACGCATCAAAAACATTAAATCAATTAAATAAAAGGTAATTTCTTTATTCTTTATATATAAAACTCTTATATTATTGAAGACCAAAGACCATCTTAATATTAATCACTATTTTTACGTGATTAAATCAATTCTTTAATTGTTTTTGTTATAAATCTCTCTATAAACTCATTTCCACGTAAAATCGAGAATTTTAGTAATTTTCTTTATTTTCTATTGTAAATACAATTTGAAAAGGTTGTATTATATTCTTTTGGCGTAAAATATCTCAAAATTATTATTTTAAGTGTTAAAAGTAGGTTATTTCATCTTATTATAATAATTTCTCTCTTATTATTACTCTTAATAATTCTTATTTAATATAAATAGTATTTATATTAATATATAACTTTAATATTAGTAATATTATTGTTATTAATTGTTTTTTATTTATAAAAACAGTTTTTTACGCCTTTATTATTTGTTGGTAACAATAATAAAGAGCTTTATAATATATTAATTATTTTATATTAATATATTATTTATAATATTATAATTTCATATAATATTAATTATATTATTATATTTACTTAATAATATAATATTTTTACGCCATAATAATAATATTTCTTTATTATTATTATTATTTTAATCTTATTTATTTCAATTATAAGGACATTCAGAGTACAATAAGTAAAAAATTAGTAATTTTTCCTTATTGTTTCATCGTCAAACCTTACACTCACCCTGACATAACATGTGTCTGTGAGCAGTTTTCATGTTAAGAAGCTATATCACAGCATTACAATCAGTAATGACTTCAAACAAACTACCATAAAGATAATAATGAAGTTCTTCCAAAGCCCAAACAAGGCAAAGGAGCTCCATTTGGCTTGATCCACACCTGGCCTCTGTAGGTTTAATTTGTCTTGAAATAAAACAAACTGGACAATCATAAGTCTTTTCATTGAAAATTTTAATTTGATGAAGAGCTGCACCTAAACCTTCACCACATGCATCAATATACAGCTTGAAAGGAAGTTTCCAGTCTGGCATCAAGAACAATGGTGCATTGGTTAAGGAATACTTGATTTTATCATATGATTGAATACTTTCTTGTGTCCTTTTAAAGATAGTTTTTTGGTCACAAATTCTGTAAAATTATCTGGCATGGATTTCAAAATCTTTGAGGTGTTTCCTATAATAATTGGAAACCCTTAAAAAAGACATAAGTTCTTTCTTGTTCTGGGGTATTGGTTTCAGTAAGACTGCAGCCACTTTGTTTCTATTAACACCAAGGCTTAGTACTGAAACTACATGTCCCAGAGAATTTAGCTCATGAAATCCAAAATTACATTTTTGAAGAGAAATTTTCATGTTCACTTGTAGAATTTTCTTAAGTACTAATGAAAGTCTCTCTAAATGCAATTGCCAGGTTTCTGAACAAATTATAATGTCATCAATATAAATGATTAACCATCCCTCTGATAATTCATGTGGGAAGATAGTATTCATCATTCTTTGGTAATGAGAGGGTGCATTTTTGATGCCAAAAGGCATTCTCAAATACTCATAAAATCCACAATGAGCAATTATTCTCAATAATTTCCTAGCATGAGGTGTCAAAAAATTCTAGTGAAAGCCTTTTAGAGCATCCATGGAAGTAATGAATCTTGCTTTGGATAATTGAGTCAAAGTCTCATGAATTATAGGGATTGGATACCTGTCTGGGATAGTATAGGTATTCAGTGCTCTAAAATCACCAACCATACTTGACTTATCATTATGCCAAGTAATGATTACTGGGGTTGTGACTTCTACCTCCTCATTGTGTCCAACTTTTCTAAGAACTCCCAGTTTCATTAGTTCATTAATATGATTTTTTAATGCTTCTCTAGCCCTAGGGCTAGCTGGGTAAGATGGTCTTCTTAATAGTGGCGGATAAGGCCTTTCCACATTAAGCATAATGTCCACCTCATGGCCCTTTATAGCCCCAAGTGGTTCATTATCTGAAGCAAAGGCTTCCCTGTATTGAAATAAAATTTCAATAAGCTCTTCCTTCATTTCCAGTGTTAAATCAGGACTAATTTGTGCTTCAATTAATTGACTTGATACAAATTTTTCCTTAGTAACATTTTTTACTTGTTTAATGACAGTAATTTCTCTTTTTTCTAGAGGAAAAGCAAATTTTTGTCTTTTATTTTCCCCTATATTGAAATACCTGTCTTTATGATTATTAATATCAATACCATAAATATTGAGATAATCATTCCCAAGTATAAAGTGTTGTGAAGTACAATTATTCATAAAAATAATTTCAACTTTCAGTCTTATACTTCCTGCAGGATGAGGAAATATGATTGCTGCTTCAAATATACCCAAGGGTTGCATATTTTGGCTAGCACTGCTGAATGTTATACCTTCAATTGGCATTAATTTGTCTTGCCAATTGGTATAAATTTTGTCAAGATAATCTTTTCCAACACAAGTGCAAAAAGCACCTGAGTCAAGATGTATCTTGGCTTCTGTGTTATTTATCACAATATTAGTGATACAAGATGACCCAGCTGTATAACCTTTACCTCTGGCAAGTTTGGTTTTTTGCATCTTGGCATCTTGTACATGTATGAGATCCATACATTCATCACTATACTGTGGTAAGTGAGTATGTACCTCAGTGACCTCAAAAGAGACATTAATTTTCTCTATACTAAGTTCTTCTGATACTTCTTCTTCTTCTGAAGGCTCAGAATCAGTTTCATGTAAAGATACATCAGTTTCTTTTGTGTCTTCCACTTTTTCAATATTTATCTCATTGACTCTTGTCGTTTTTTGGACAAGTGTTTTCCAAATGAGATGTGCTTCCACATTTATGACATTTCAAAGGAGGTCTGTCATGTGGTTTATTTGGTTTTGAAATTGGTTTCCCACTAGTATTGTTTTCTATTGGGGTTTTGGACCAATTTCTTCCAATTTTTGTTCTAGTAGTGATGTCCTCCATAGCATTGATATAATCTTCTGTAGAGCAAGACTCAATACATCTTCTTCTTATAGCATGCTCAAGGTCACCACCAAATTTTCTTAATATCCTTTTATATACCATTGTTTCAGACATATAAGGATGAAGGGAAGTTAACCTGTCCTTTTGTTTAAGAAACCAAGTCATGGGCCTGTCCCTCTCAATATTGAAAATGGCTTCTTCAAAAGAATTTTCCATTCTAAATCTCCAGGAATCATTTGCCCCTTTGGAAATAATTTGTTCTTTCCACCAAGGCAAGGAATGTTTACCATGGTCTTGTCTCATTTTATAATACCATTTCTTTGCTGATTTGGTAAATAATGAGTGTAATCTGGCACTTATGTATTCATCTGGTATGTTAAAGTCTTCTTTGAACATATCAATGGTTTTCATAAATTACATATGATTATATTCTCCTTCACCACTGAAGGTTGGCCATTCCTCTAATCTTGGAATGTCCTTAAAATTGCAAGCAGTTTCCACATCATGACTTGAAATTGTATGATTTAAATAATTATTCAAGTTAAGAACATTTCTGTCAAGAATTGGTGTGGATTGCCTTGGCAATTCATTTTTTAGTGATATATTATTAATACTTGATTGAATGTCTTCTTTCAATTCAAGTCTTGCTTTATCACTTTTTTCCAATTGTTCTTGAAAAAGAGCTGCATTGTGACCAGTAGAATTTTCCAAGTTTTGAACTTGTATTTTCAATTCTCTTAACTGTCCAGTTATAAAAGAAATTGAGTTCTCATCTGGTTTATTGAGTAAGGTAACTTTAGACTCAAGTCTTTTACAAATTTGCATCAAAGACACAATATTGTCTTTATTAACATTTTCAAGGCCAATAATATTCTTTTGTTGTTCTTTCACTTTTAATATCTCATTACCCAACTTCTGTTGGACATAATCAAATGCTTTAAATTTTGCCATAATTTCTTTATTACAAGATTCAAAGTGAGTTACAAGTTTTACAAGATCTATTTCTTTGGGAAAGATTGATTCAATCTTTCCTCCTCCTTGTTTTTGAATTCCATCAAGGTTCTTGCCATATTGAACACATTGTCCATGGCTGTCTTTTCCTCCTTTGGGATTCTGTAGTTCTGAGGGTAAGGTTTGTTCCACTTGGGCTTTGCCTTTTGCTTGCCCTTCTGGTTGGTTTTTGGGGCTTGCTTGGGCTTGTTTGGCACTTGTTGAGGCGGATTTGTGCTGGTGGATGCTTGAGGAGCTTCCACTGGGCTGGTTTCCTTGCCTTGGGCCAATTTCTTCTTCTGATCCTCTGATAACATGCTTTGGTTTTTCAACCAAGCTTTTATCTGTTGGACTTGTCCTTTGACAGACATGGGTGTCCAACCCATCAGAAGGTCTTCTGTCTTTTCTGGTCCCATGAGCTTCTTCACTTGAAGATAAGAGTTCATGGTGCCTATCCAAACACTTGGGAGAAGTTCCCACTCTTGTTGTTTTGACGCCAAGAACCAGTTCTTCCATTGAGATTGATAAATCTCCACGGCTGCTTGTTGGAAATGGTTCAGGTCTAACAGCAATTGAAGTTATGTCAGCTTCTGGACTCTCAATAAGAGGTTCAAAGGTGCTGGCTAACCTTTGGGAACTGGTGGAAGCTCTGGCATCCTCCATTTGTGCCTCTCCTCTGGGATGACATTCTTGCCTTTTGGATTTGTGGCTGGAATGTCCTGGTCCAGATCCATTTGATTGGATGGAGTAGTTGCTTCCACTTCTAGTAGGAGTCATTTCATGTTAATTTTAATAAAAAAAAGAGTAAAATTGAATTGAATTCACCTGCAGGACCTTAAAAGGGCTCTTTGGTTATCAAACCCCTTGGTACTGGACTGGTTTGAATTTCAATACTGGACTCTGAGGTTTCAGAGTCTGAAGAATTTTCTCTGATGGAAGAAACTAGAGAAAATCAAAAATAAAAGTTATTTTATCAAATAATAAAAATAACTTATGCACTCAAGTTATTAAATAAATCTGTTTTGATGTAATGTATGGCAAATTACTTCAAAAATAAAGAGAAAATGTCTAAGATAAAAGAAAAAAAATGTTTTTTAGTAAAGATTTTTATTTTGAAAGATTTTTTATTTGATTTATTATTTTCTTTATAGAAATAATAATTATCCAATTAACAAGTTAATTAATCAAAATTGTATTATTATTCACTTTATACTAGAATAACTCAAAGAATAAATTTCAAGTCTGTGATGTGAAAAAGCCACTAGTTAGACAAAAGAAATTTATTCCAAGTCACTCAATAGTATATTGTTTCAAACAATATTCTTAAGAAGGAAATAACTTTATTAATATTATAAAGATTATCTATAAGGGATAAGTCCCAAAAAAGCCAACATTAAGATAAATATGGCAATTTTTACGTCAAAAAACAGTAAAATAAGGTCTAGAATATGATTTATGTCCCAAAGATTGGTTTAAAATCACGGCCAGGCCTCCAAATGTAAGGTTTGTCTATGAAACTCTTGATAATAGTAGCAAAATCAAGAATACTATGACTGTCCTCAATAGAAATATATAATATAATAAAATATTATAACCACAAATTTAAATATAATTATTAAAAATAATTATATAAAAAAATAAATTTGATTATTATTATAAAAATATAATAATAAAATAATAATTATAATTATAATAAATTATAATTATTCTATTATTGTTATAGTCACTGACAGTTATAACAATAAGACTTGTAAAGCTCTTAATGAGACAATTACATGTGGAAATATGAATATTAACCACTTATAAATAATATAAATATTATTTATAAAAGAATTATAACACACACTGTGCAGAAATAAATCTTATAGAATAAAATTCTATATAAAAAAATATACAACTTTAGAGAAAACTTACTTATAATATTTATTTAATACAACAAGTTAAACAACAACAGTTATTATATTAAATAATGATTATAAGTTAAAAGCACGCCTAAAATCAATAATTTTAAAGATAAAACAACTTTTTATCACAAAATTTAAGATTAAAGAGTTTTCAAGAGGAATTTGTGGATTTTAAAAGATATTTAAGATGATAATTTTATAATATGAAATATATTATTGATGATTACAACAATAATCTGAATTCTATGACTTCAATTCTATAATTTACAATTAATAAAGAATAAAATAACTTAAGAATTACTTTAATAATAAGATTTTATAAATAATAAAACTTTACCTGTTTAAATGTCTAATATGATTGGATTGATAATGAATGATGGACAAAAACAGTGATGAAGAGACTCTTTTTATGTCTTCAGAGCAGCTCTCATGATTCATAATGAATATAGAGGGAGTGCTCAGGTCAAAACTGAAAAACCATACTTAAAAACAAAGTTCTTAACTTCAGGCAACTTGTTTTTAATTCCAATTTAAAGTTACCAGTGTAATTCTTAACTCCATGTAACTTTAATCCTCATTTAAACTAATTATTTTAAGTTTTTAATATAAATAAACTTATTTATATTAAAGTTCATCACATGAACAATTTAAAAGTAGAGCTTCAAGCAGAAATCTCTTAAACTCAATTTTTGATTAATTTTTAAAGAAATCATAATTTTCTTTGAGATTAATTAAAAGAGTTAATTTCCAGGCTATTTACCCAGGAAATTTCTTTATAAAAGACACTTGAAATTTAATTTATATATAGATAATATTAAATTCTAAGCTGTGTAAAAGTTTCAAGCAAATCCATTAAGATTTGGATTTTCATGAATTTTTGAAGTTATTGCTATTTTTCCACATAAAATAGCAATACACACCAAACCTTAGCTTTTGATAGGGTTTTGATGCTTGTAACTTTAAGGTTTTAAGCTTATTTAAGGTTTCTAAGCTTTATTAGGCTTTGACAGTTCTTAAAACCTTGATTTCAAGCCTGCATATTGGGATTTACCCTTTGGCAGCTTGAAATTCCTGTCCAAATTGGGATAAAACCAGTTTAAACTTTAAGGTTGGATCAAAGTCTAATCTTAAAGTTTAAATAAGGTTTAAAATCCTCCAATACAGGTGGACAACCTTAATTGAATCATTGCAGATCCAAAAAGTTGGGTACCCCAGCTCTATTTGGTCTTTTTCCTTTGTCCCACCTTTTTGTGTGGATTTTTCCCTTTTATTTATTTAAAGCCATACCATGGCTTTAAACCCTTTTAAATTGAGCTCACGCAGGATTTACATTCTGTATGGCAAATCCTTAGCCAATTCAGTAAATATACACCACACCTCAATTTTGACTAAAATTTTGGTAAGTTTGCATTAACCTTATGCAACTTTAACTTTAAGCTTATTTAAGCTTAAATTTAACAAATTTAAAAAATGTTAAAAAACTTACATTAGTACTGTGAGATTCTTAAATCTTCTAATAACACAAGAAATAAGTGTTTTTGGGTATAACACCTTATGGATGTACCCTAGGTTATTTTTGGTGTAGAATCCAAATATGACATAATATTTATAACTTTGTTTATCCAAAATAAAGTTATACTTATTTTTTGTTATGTTTTATTTTAATTTCAACTAAAAAGTCTGTTTAAGACAAAATTAGCTGTTTATAAAATCATTTGTGGCCTTATGGGTATGTTATACATACCTCACAGGCTCACAAGAAAAGTGGGGCAAAGAAGACATTCTTTTATAGCCATAAATTTTCTTACTCCAAAAGTAAAATTTACTCTTGTCAGTCGTGAAAAACAGTCTGACAACAGAAAAGCCAATTATGGCATCATTGAACCCTGGTTTAGACCAAAAAAGGGCTGGTTTAAGCCATTTTAGACCCTTAAATCAGCCATTACTATAGCAATACCTGGTCTAGAGTCTTCAAAACACGTCAGAATGTGTGTAAGAGATGTAGATACCAGTTAAAACTGTTGTTAGTATGATTGTTTTATCTTAAGGGTAGTTTTACCCTCTTGGCAACAGCTAAAACTACCCCAGTTGGTATCAAAACCTCATCATCAATTGAGTCCACAGACCCTGTAACTCAATTCCAGGCCAAAAGGGATGAACTTTTGCGTGAATTTTGACACCACACACCTGTCAGCAAGGACTTTGGGGGTCTAGCTCCCCCTTAGAGCTGGAGTTCCTTTTCCCCCCAAATTTAATCTTTCCAATTTATTTTTCCTTCAATTCCTCATCATGTATTATAATTATAATTTACATATGTAATTCAATTGATTTGTACAGTTCAATACAGTAATAATTGATACCTCATATGTAAATCAAAGCTCACTTATGTAATACACATGCACATTTTGACATTTCAATTGAATTCAATTGAAAATACTTTAATTCCTCATAACTTCTAAAATATACACAACACCTAAATTTTAATACAAATTTTGGTGATTAACACTACATGTAATGTGAATTAAATTAAAGTTTTTAGGATTTTCAATTTTCATACAGAAAATACTAAAAACTTGATTTAAGCTTATTTAGAGTTGAGTTACAAAATTTTTACTCAGGGGTGACCCCACCTGATTTTCTATGAGGACTCCAATGGTATGATAATTTTTATATGTTTATTTATTAGATAAAAAGCTATAATAATTTTTATTTAACTTTTTTCCAAATTTATTTATTTTTTTACAATTTTGTTAAAAATTCATTTTGACTTAATTTTTTCAAGTATAAATGTAATTTTCCAATTTCAAAATTTAATGTAATTTTATTTTTAAGTTGTAATTAAATTCTTAATTGTGAATATAATGTTATATTTATATTTTCATTTTCATTTTAATAATATAAATAAAAAAAATTTATTTATATTTTTATGTTAATTTTGTATTTGTGGTCTTTTGGGTATATGAAATTACCTCTAAGGCTCACAGGGGCTCTTCAAAGTGAAGAGGGCCTGGCACTCACTTATGGAGGGCTCAAAGATATGGTAAGAAGGGATACACTTAAGAGTGTTAAAGATGAATATAAAAAAGCAGCAACAAAAGAATAAGAATAAAAGAATAGAAGAGCCAACCACAAACAAGCCCAAGTCCTCTGTTTCAACCTGTCAGAATGAAAAGAGAAGGGTTAATAAGGATATGGCCACCCAACTCATACTGTACAGGCAAAGAGAGAAATGCAAAGACTAACTTAAAATCAAATAATTATAATACCCAAAATAAGGATAAGAATAATTATAAAATGATAAATAAACTAAATTAATTAACTGGGGAAAACTCCCCAGGGGGGAGAAAGAGGGGCTGGTATATGTGAGAATCACCAGCCCTGATCCAGAGGAAGAATTTTCATGAGAGGATTGGATTATTGAATTGATTCTGGCCAATACAGGTCTTGTACAGATGTACAGAACCTGTACAAGAGGTGTGGTGTATTTGAGTGATCATACAGTTTCATGCTGGTGTATTGAAACTGTATTGGGTGAATCCAACCTGTACAGGTATTGACAGGCTGTATTGATGTACCAAGCTGTATGCATGTTTCAGAGTGAAGATTGCTGAAGCTGAATGCTGATTCAGATACTGGATCTGCTGATTTGAGGTGTTTGAGTCGGTGTATTGATGAATACCCTTACCCCTGTTGAGTGGTTGTTACAGTATCCCCCTCTTGAAACTGGTGGGCTCCTGAACACCATAATATCCTGCCACTGTTGAGTGGCATCTCAATATCCCCACATTTTTTTCAAAAACTTTCTTTTAATTTTCGTTTCCTCTTGACCATTATCCTGAAAATCCTTCTTCAATTCTTCTCTGTCAAATTAAATTGATTCCCCCTTCTTTCAAGTTTTGAGTAAGTATTCCACTTCAAAATATGCTTTTTCTTTCTTCTGATTCAATCAATCTTGCCCTTGGGATATATCCCAAAATGATGGCCACTGAGCTCTTGTGCTTAAAAAATGATGCCCAATGAGTATATGAAATGTATGCATTGGGCAAGGCTTAATCAAAATGAAACTTGAAAAAATTCCTCCAAGGGGTCTTGTCCCCATTGTTCATGGAAACTGCCTCAAACAGCCCTCCATAATGTCTTTGGGCTGTGGCCTCTTCCATGATGAATCTTGGAAAATCTTGATTTTCTGGCCTTTTGGGCCTTTTTGGGATTTATGGTGATTTTTGGTGTCTTGATGATATATGGCCATTTTTGGCCATTTTTGGTCTTTTGGGGTCCTACGGTCTGTGGGCCGTGGGGGCTATTGGAGGCCCCCAGGACCAAAATGGAGCCCCTGCGCCCAATTTTGCTGGGGACCCAGGGTGACCAAGGGGCCAAGAATTGGCCCAAACCCAAAAATTCACCATACATTGCCTGGACCCATTGATGGGGTCCAGGACCATTGAGATCCTGGCCTCCCCAAAGTTGCAGGGGAGGCCCTGGGTGATGAATCCTCACCTTAGAGCCTTTGAGGGGGGCATAATTGAGTTATGGCCCCCATTTCCTTGAGGTCAAAAAAAGTTTGTTGATATGGAGTGGATTGATTCTGACATCTTGAATCTTCTGCTTGCATATTCTTCAGTTATGAGTTCCAAACTGACTGAACTCACTGAATCTTCTCCTTCTGCACCGCCACCGTCTGTTCTTTGTGGTTCTGGCATCTTCAGTCAATTATCCTCCCCTTCCATGGCGTCTTCTGGTCATTTTGATCCCTCCCAAACCTATGATGGGTTCAGAGTAGTGGAAGTTCTTGATCCTGCCTGTACTGAATGTTTGGCCAAGGGTAAGGATTGCTTTCAAAATTACAATCCCTGATCGTCAAAATGCCATTTTTGCTTCATTGGAAATTAACCATGTCATTGTACCGGGTTGACTTCTTCCAATGTCAGGAGGCATTTATGGAGCAGAAAAGATGGGCCTTTTGGGCAGGAATTCCCCATTCCTGATTCAACCTCAGGATTTTCTCAATGTGAGTGATTTTCATATCTTAATTGAATTGGTACTGATATTTTTATGTAGTGACTCGTTCCAGGCAGAGGGATGTGGCAAGATGGCCTAATGTTGGAGGGCCAATTCCAGTTGGTGGTAGGCCCATATATTCCAGCTCAGAAGTCCCAATCTCAAGGACCAATACTGATGGAGTAGTGAAGATAGTGAAAAAGATAAGAAGGATTGCTGATTCCCCATCTGATCCAGATGCTGAGGGGAGTGATGAGCTGGATGGTGAAGAAGTTGAAGTTGTTCCTCATTCAGTTGGCCATCCATCCAGCAATTCCTCTGCTCAGCCTCTTGCCAACAGATTCCAAAGCCAAGTAATTCCCAGTACCCCCAGAACCTTCCAGCCAATGCTTGCTTCCATTCCTACCACAATTCTTCCTCCTTCACCAACTACTTCCCATGCCAGGCCTGCCTTGAATCCAGCATTAAGGCCATCACCAGTCCAACCATCCAGAATCTCACCCATGACCACCTCTTGTCAACTCCAACCTGAGGCCAGCTCCAGTAGAAGAAGGGATGGTTTGTCTCCTTTACCATTTCCTGCTGCTCAAGTGTTTTAAAGAAGGGATTGTTGGCCTATCCGAGTTACCAGAGAAGATCCCAATGCAGCGAGTGAAAATCAAGATGCTGTGGCCAGATTATTCAGGAGGGTTGATAGAAATAGCAGAGAGGTGATCATGTATGCCAATGATAGA
Source organism: Austropuccinia psidii (assembly GCA_023105745.1). Taxonomy (NCBI): domain Eukaryota; kingdom Fungi; phylum Basidiomycota; class Pucciniomycetes; order Pucciniales; family Sphaerophragmiaceae; genus Austropuccinia; species Austropuccinia psidii. Next base: position 30,443,517 of record JALGQZ010000001.1, read on the forward strand.
ATGATTCCAGGGACTGCTTCTGAAGAGATGGCTGCTAAATTTTCCTGGTATGAAGATGAGTTGATAAATGACTTCCAGAGAGCCTTTAATGATTTAGGTAGAGATAACTAGTTTTCCTTTTCCTTGTTTGTGTTTGGTTTGACTTCTATCCCCACTCTTATAAATACTAAAATGAAGAAAAGATAATGGAACCTCCCAATACATGATTTGGGGAGGGGATTCTGCTGCTTTAAAGAAATAAAAGAAAGAAAATTATACAAGTAAAGAAAGAAAGAAATAAAAAATAAGAGAAAATGAGAGTAAAGAAAAGAAATAAAGAAAAATCCTGATGGCTGGTCCTCCTTGTGGTGAGCTGCTTGATCCTGGCCAAGAAGTGTCTGAAAAATGAAAACCAAGAATTTGATGCTCACAGAGTGGCCAAGGTAATGTTTTACAAGAAGTAGAACCCTCAGGGATGCATACCAGGAGATGGAACTTACTTTCCTAACTCCCACTCCCCACCAAGCACCATAAAGCTGAAATAATTTGTCATAAATGACTTCTGACATGAATTTCAATAAATGAATTCTGAAATGAATTGCCATAAATGACTTGAAGTAATGAATGTCTTGAATTATGATGATTGGAATAAATGGAATGATAAATGAAAAGAGAAAGAAAGAAAGAAACATTTGCCCATATCTTGATAAGGTCCAAATGGAGGGTATTGATGTTGTATGCTTCCTGAACCTGTCCAAAGAATTGACAAGTTCTCACAAAGTGGCCAAGGTGATGCTTACAACAACATATGGGTAGAATACCCCCTTAAAGGTGCATTCCAGGAGAGGAACTTACTTTCATAACTTCTTCTCCCCACCAAGCACCATAAAGTCAAACTATTGAGGTATATGGGCCAGGCTTGTCTGGATACAATGAATGGAAATCCTTGACAAGGTCTTGTGAGTTGGTAAGGTTGGAAGCTGGTTCCCAAGTGGTTCTTTCTGGGTCTTCACTGAGTCCTTTCCACTCTACAAGATACCATAAATTACCTCTCTTGAGTTTTGAGTCCAGAACCTGAGCCACTTCCCATTCCTCTTGCTCCTCCACTAAGACTGGTGGTGGTGGCAATTGATGACGATTTGGGATAGTTGAATGCTTCACTGGCTCTAATAAGGACAAATGGAATACAGGGTGAACTGACTTCCATTGCTGAGGCAACTTGAGGTGATATGCATGGCTGCCAATCTTCTTCAGAACTTCAAAAGGTCCCAGCCATCTTTCTGATGATTTCTTGGTGGGTCTTGTTGTCTTGATATTCTTTGGAAGCTAGCAATACTTTGTCCCCAGGTTGGAAATCAGGTGGAATTGCTCTATTTCTATCTGCATACTTCTTGAATCTCCTTATTGCTGACTCTAATTCTTCTTTGACAACTTGCTGTACTGATTGGAGTTTTGTTGATAACTTTCCAGCAGGTGAATCTTGAGAAATATGGATTGAGTCAAAGCTGGGATTTCTTCCATAAATGGTGAAAAAAGGTGATTGCTTTGTTGATGAATGTTCTGCATTATTATAGGCGAATTCAGCCAGAGGGAGCCAGGTGTACCAGTCATCTTGATGATAGCTGACATACATCCAAAGATACTGTTCTAGAATCTGATTTACCCTCTCTGTCTGTCCATCTGTTTCAGGATGAAAAGCAGTTGAAAGATCTCTTGATATCTTGAGCTGCTGACATAATTGAGTCCAAAATGATGAAACAAATAAAGATCCTCTATCACTGACAATACTGACTGGAAGGCCATGCTTGGAAAATACATGACTAATGAAAACTGGAGCCAAGTCCAGAGCAGTGATTGTTTCATAAGTTGGAATGAAGACTGCCATTTTTGAGAACCTTTCCACAACTACTAGAATTGAGTCAAAGTTGTTTGACAAGGGCAATTGAATGATAAAGTCCATTGATAAGGAATTCCAAGGACCAGATGGAATTTGAAGAGGCTTGAGTAGTCCAAGCTTCTTGTGATGAATGTTCTTGTTTCTTGAACATTGCTGACATGAGGACACATAGTCCTTGATGAATTAATTCTTGCCAGCCCAATAAAAGTCTCTCTTGATGAGCTTGAGGGTCTTCTCCTGGCCAGGATGGCCAGCCAAAGGTGAGTCATGACACTTTTGAAGAATATTGAGCTGAAGTTCTTCATTGCTTGGGATTACCACTCTATTTTTGAATAATAACAACTTGGCTTGAGGTTCAAGAGAATAATATGGAATTGATTTGCCTCTTGCTACCTGCTTGAGTATTTATTTATAGTCTTTGTCTTTCCATACTTCTTTTTGAATCTTGTCAACTAAATCTGAAAACACTTCCACTTTGATTGAAAAGAATCTTGACTCTTGAATTCCATCTTGCTTGATTACTTGATGAAAATTTTGAGGATTCTTGCTGAGGAAGTCCACCCCCCTCTCTGGGTACATTTTGTCCCGACGTGACAAGGCATCTGGCAAAGTGGTCCTCCTGCCTGGGCGGTAAGTGATAGTGAAGTGAAATTCTGAAAGGAATTCAGCCCAAAGGGCCTGACGACAAGTAAGAACTTTGGAAGACATAAAATACTGCAAGGAAGAGTGGTCTGTCAAGACCTAAAAAAAATTAGAAAGAGAGAGAAGAGATGCTCTCCAGTGCTTGAGAGCCCAAACTATGCCAAGAAGTCCCTTGTCATGAATCTCATAGTTCAGCTGAGCTGGGAGAAGCTTGCGACTATCAAACGCAATGGGATGCTTTCCTGAGTCATTCACCTGGCTCAGTACAGCGCCCAAGGCATAATCAGAAGCATCAGTCTCTACAATAGTAGGCAGAGAAGGATTGAAATGGGATAGGATAGGGGCAGCGGTGAAAGATTCTTTGAGTATTTGAAACTGACTCAGAGCTTCCTCATTGAAGATGAAAGGAGAATCTTTTTTAAGGAGGGAAGTGAGAGAAGTGATTTTTTAGAATAATTTTTAATGAAACGACAATAAAAATTGGCAAAGCCAAGAAAAGATTGAAGGGCCTTGATGTTTTTGGGCTGAGGACAATTGAGGATTTGCTGAGCCTTTGAAGAATCCATCTTGAGGCCATCCCTTGAAACAACATAGCCCAAGTATTCCACACTTGAGGCATGGAATACACACTTGGAGGCTTTGGCAAACAAATTATTGTCCCTCACTCTTTGGAGGACAGAGGCCACATGTTTGACATGTTCCTCCTCAGAACTGGAAAAGACCATAATATCATCTAAATAAACCACAACAAACACATCCAAGAAATCTGCAAAGATATCATTTACTAGATTCTGGAAGGAAGCAGGAGCATTGGTCAAACCAAATGGCATGAACAGATACTCATAACTACCATATTTTGTTCTAAAGGCAGTTAAGTGCTCATCCCCCTCTTTGATTCTCAGAAGGTTATATGCACCACGCAAGTCTATCTTGGAGAAGATAGTGGAACCGTTGAATACAGTAAGGAGCTGGTTCATAGGAGGAACAGGGTACCTGTTCTTCCTAGTAACAGCATTGAGTTTGCGGTAATCAACACACAAACAAAGACCTCCATCTTTTTCTTAACAAAAAGGACAGGTGCTTCTGTAGAAGAGGAGCTTGGTCTAATGAAACCTTGCTCTACATTCTCTGAAATGTAGGCTCATAGTGTTTCTGACTCTTGATTTGATAAGGAGTAGATAACACCAATTGGAGGTCAAAGACCCTCCAATTTGATATGGTGATCACAGGCGCGGTGTGGAGGAAGTTTCTCTGCTTTCACCTTGGAGAATAAATCCAAGTATTTGTGATAAACAGGAGGGACTACCTTCAACACAGTTTCAATTTCTTCTGGCTCTTCCTCCTCATCCCACTGCTCCTCCAGGGAGGCATGAAAAGATAAAGGAGGAAGGTCCATATCCCCTTGAAAGAGATGAAGTGAAGATATGGCCACATCTTCTCCAACATCCTTTATCTCTTTGAAGACTTCATCTCTTAATGGAAGCAATGACTGAGAGGGAATGATGGAAGGGGTATGGACAGAAGAAGGAAGGGAAAGTGTCTTAAGTACATCAACCAGAGCAACACTGTTGACAGCAGTGGCTAAGTCATTACTAGTAGAAGGAATAATACCACTAGAATCATTGGCAATCAATCCATTTTTCCAATCAATAATGGGATTAAAATGGTAAAGGAAATCATAGTCCAATATCAGGTCTTCTCCCTTTGGTGAATCTATGATAAAGAAGTCCCATTCAAAGCTTGGGAAGGAAGGCAAGTCAACTACCCACTTGGTATAATGGGTGATGAACAAGGCAGGGGATTCATTAGAATCCAGAATGAAAAGAGGAATATTTTCAGGGAGCTCTGACAGAGTCAATGAGTACTTGAGAACAAAATTCTTTGCAATAAAAGAGTTTGTAGCACCAGAATCAATGAGAATACTATAAAAAATATCAGAGACAGAAGAGAAAATAAGAAATTTTAAAGATTCCTTGACACTAGTATTCAGAGTACACAATTGTGCTCCTGAAGGAAATAAGTGAGAACCATTGAACAAATCATGATCCCCACTCAGGATTTTCCCTGCTTGCTAGGGAAGCCTCTTGATGATGACCCAGGCTTGTTCTGAGGTCTCTTGAAGCATTTCTCAAGTGGGTGCTTTCCCCCAAAATAAGTACACAACCCCTCTTTAATCCACCTCTCCTTTTCAGAACCAATTAATTTATTGTCCTTATTGAGGAGAGCAGCATGAGGCTTGTCCTTTGAAGAGTGGAACTGCTTGCCCTTCTTGTTCTTCTTCTGGTGAGGCCTCTTTGAAGATGAGTTTTGAGGAGGCCTAGATTGATTGGATCCATTTACTGGAGGCTTCTTCTCTTTATTTCCACCCTTTTCTTTTTGCCTCTCATGACATCTTGTGTCTAACTCTCAAGTGACATCCATAAGTTCTTGAAGAGTATCAAAAGCTCCAGGGTGAGAAGCCAACTGATCCAATAATCTTTATGCCAATTCTCTTCTGTAAACATGGATATAAGCTCTTTCCCCCCAATCTCCAATTCTTGACATTAAGCCTATGAAATCTGCAATGTACAAGGATACATGACCACTTTCCTTCATCCTCAAATTGTCCAACTCTTGTTCAGCTTTCCTGACTTCATTGGGGTCACCAAACAGAGTGAATAATTGAGATTAAAATAATGGCCAGTTATTGAGGAGGTAGGAAGGGTCTTCATTGGAAATATTTGAGAGATAGGGTTCAATCCACTTCCCAGCTCTACCAGTGAGAAAAGAAGTTGAGTAAAGAACTTTCTTCCTGTCAGAGAAGAAATTTGCTGGATCATTATGGAAGATTAATTGACAGGATTGGATAAACCCTCTCAATTTATGAGCTTGAGTACCATCAAAAGAATCAGGTGCCTTCATGGATGGAGTCTTGAAAGCAGGGGCTTTGGAATTGTCCCTGGAAGCAACTGCTTGAGTGAGTTGCCCCATGAATTGAGTCATCTGCTCCATCATCTTGAGAGACAAGAGGTTGACTAGAAAGGGCTAGACTAGAACCCTGAGGAACCTCTGGAGCATTTGCCAAGGCATCTTTCACTTCAGTCTCCCCAGAATCTTCCTCTTCCACAGACTCTTCCCCCTCTTCATCTTAAACTTCCCCTAATCTTGCTCTTGCACCTTCAGACATTCCTGGGTAGCCACCCAAAAGTCCAGAAAAGGATCTTGATATTCTAGATTTCATTCCACCTCTTCTTGAGGGTGCTTCTCCTTCCATTAGTGCTGCTCTGTCCAAGTTTGCACTCAGTTGATGAACTGATGGTGTGCGGTCAAGAGGAGCCCTTGCTGTAGGAGTGAGAACAGCTGGAATTCTTTGGGATATAGTGTTCTTTGCTGGGGGACTATGCTGAACTGGAATTATGAACAGAAGTTGAATAAAAGAAACTTGATGGTATTTAGAACAGAAATCAAAACTTGGCCAAATAAATCACAATAAAATCTTGATGAGTCTTGAGGAATCAATTCAATTCTTGAGGTGAAATAAGCTTCAATCAACAATAAATCAATTCAATCAATAATCAACAATAAATCAGATTCAAATCAAATATCAATAATCTTGATTAAATCAACAATCAATTAATATTCAATCAATAATCAATCAATCAATAAATCAGTGTCTTCAATATGAATCAAGGTCTTGAGGAATCAATAAATCAATTCAAAATCTTCAGAAATCAATTCAAATATCTTGATCAGTCAAAATCAATTCTTGAGAATCAATTAAATATCTTGAGAATTCAAAGTCAATCAATCCAATCCAAATGAAAAATCCTGAATTGCTGAATCAATAAACCCAATGAATCCCAATGAATAATCAAATCAATTAAACCCATAAATAAATCCTGAATAAGACCTGAATGAGAACACAGAAAGATTTGATTTGATAAAAATAAAATGAAGTGATGAAATGGTCAGCAATGATTAAGAAAGAAGAAAGAATCAATTTTCATATAAATGAAATGAATGAGATGAAAATTGATTAGAGAGAAAATCATGATCATTAAGAATCATAAGATCATTAAAAAGTCATAATTGATGAATGAGAGAAATGATTATAAAAAGAATGAAAAGAAAGAATAAATATGAGTTAATTAATTTAATGTCACAGGGGCTCTTTGAAGTGAAGAGGGCCTGGCACTCAATAGACTAGGACTCACTTATGGAGGACTCAAAGATATGGTAAGAAAGGATACACTTAAGAGTGTTAAAGATGAATTACTAAAAGAATGAATATAAGAAATCAGCAACAAAAGAATAAGAATAAAAGAATAGAAGAGCCAACCACAAACAAGCCCAAGTCCACTGTTTCAACCTGTCAGAATGAAAAGAGAAGGGTTAATAAGGATATGGCCACCCAGCTCATACTGTACAGGCAAAGAGAGAAATGCAAAGACTAACTTAAAATCAAATAATTATACTACCCAAAATAAGGATAAGAATAATTATAAAATAATAAATAAACTAAATTAATTGACTGGGGAAAACTCCCCAGGGGGGAGAAAGAGGGGCTGGTATATGTGAGAATCACCAGCCCTGATCCAGAGGAAGAATTTTCATGAGAGGATTGGATTATTGAATTGAGTCTGGCCAGTACAGGTCTTGTACAGCTGTACAGAACCTGTACAAGAGGTGTGGTGTATTTGAGTGATCATACAGTTTCATGCTGGTGTATTGAAGCTGTATTGGGTGAATCCAACCTGTACAGGTATTGACAGGCTGTATTGATGTACTAAGCTGTATGCATGTTTCAGAGTGAAGATTGCTGAAACTGAATGCTGATGCAGATACTGGATCTGCTGATTTGAGGTGTTTGAGTGGGTGTATTGATGAATACCCTTACCCCTGGTGAGTGGTTGTTACATTAGGCTACTTTGGTCATGAATAATTGCATGAAGAGTATTAAATGTTAAATTTTGTAAAAACTAGAATAATAGTTCTGCCCACCAATTCAAAAAAAATCAATTTTCAGGAATAAGAGCCATACAAAGTTATCATAAGTATTTTTTTTTGAAAAAAATCCATTGGAATTTTAATTTCACAAGGAATTTCAAAATTCTTTTTCAAATGAGTAAAAAAGCTTTTATGTATTCTAATTATTACGGTTATAAATTCCTGAAAGCAAAGGATTTTGATCTAAATATTTTCAAGTTGGAAATATTAAAATCTCATGAAGACTTTTAGGAGGGAAGACCTGTAAAAGGTATTATGCAATAGTAGATGGGAAAAAAGATTCTTTGATATTGCAAAATAGACAAAGAATTATTGAAGGGTTTGTAGTTTCATTTTGATATGAAATTCTCTGGTTTGGGCTTCAAAGAATTGGATGGAATAAAGAACTTCCCTGGGTTTCCATAAGCTTCATAATTCATTTGATTTCATGTGAATTATTTCTGAGCCTTGAAAGTCTGGCTTGGAAGATAACCAAATAATAATATCAAGTTAGAGCAAAGTATGAAGAAAACTGGAAGCTGGGTTGGACCTAGGTTGGAACTGCTACCCCTTCTGGCAGGGATAGATTGTTTTTCATGGTGATAGGCTCCACTGATAGCTATTTGACAAAATGTTTTTATAGAACTGATTCTGCATGCTTCCTTATACAGGGTATCACTTGCCTCATTAAGATCTGGAGCCCATTGATGAATACCAAGTCCTGCTAGAGATGTAACAACATATTTTATTGAAAAATTACTGATGTGAACAATGGCTTTTCCAATTTTTTTCTCTCCTGGTGGAGTATTTCTTAGAGTTAGTATCTCTCCTAAAGGAACTAATGGAAGCATATTGGGGTTTGCTGATTGAGTCACAATGTCACTCAAGAAGGAGAAGCAAGTATTGAATTCTTTTAACATGGTGTAGTCAGGTGATATGCAGACAGAGTTTTGGTAGATTAGGCCCCACAAAATCTTAATGTGCTCACAGAATGCTTTCTGAAAATTCAATTAAATTTATAAGTGAGCTTTAATGAATACAAGATTCTAATAATAAGTTACATTAGCTTTGTAGGCAGAAATTCTTCAGGAATTTCACTTTGTAAATGCTCTTTGGGGAAGAAATTTGTTTCCAAAGCATTTTATTGGGTGTGTGTGTAGTCTTGAGTTTGGTATTTTAATTATTTACTAATAAATTGGGTTAGTGCTCTTTCTGTGGTGTAAGTTGATTGAAGCTTTTTAAACAAACTCTTTGGATTTGTTTCCCCTTACCTTTTGACTTGGCAGAGGCATTTTTTATTGAATATTGTTGAAGGTTGAATTTGTGAAGTAGGGCTTCTAGGCTTATTCATTCTTTGTTTGAGCTGTCTAATGTGCTCATATTGTTGATTCAATACTTATAATAAATTATGTTCACTCAATTCTTCAAGCCCATATGAAGATGAATTGTTATAGTATTTGGAGCTCATAGGGGATGCTAATAAAAAAATGGATTGATTTAGGAGGAGATTGAAATGTTATTATATCAGTTTTTGGCTCTACTAATGCAGAAAACATGTGATTTATTAATGAATAAAAATAGAAAATATAGCAAAAAAGACTATTAATGTATGTGAGAGAAGTATAAAACACTTTGGTGAATGAGAAAGCTAATATAATGAGGAAACTCAAGACAAGTAGTCTGATAAAAGAAAACATGTGTAGTTGATTATAAGTTTGAGGGAAGAAACTACCGTGAGTGGAAAAAAATAAGACAGGATGTAGTGATTAAATTTTCTCAAAAAAGGAACAAGACCAAAGTTTTCATAACCACCACAAAGGCACAGAAGATTAATAGATTTTTTGAGTGAAAAAATCACTAACAAAAGAATTTTTTTAAAGCTTAAAAATCTAAAAATTAATTCATTAATGTGTAGAAATCTCCTATGTTCTTTTGTAGCTTTGAATTAAAATGTTTGGACCATACTGTCAAGAACCCTTTTATGGCTCTACATGCCATTAGAAATTTGTTTATTAAAAAAACCTTTGACATTTCTATTGGTCAGAGAATTACTCAATGAAAGGAAAGTGTATAATACTATGTACACTTTGTGTAATAATTGGATGAATGAACTGTAATGACATTGTGCAAAAAACTGCAGGACCCCATGTCTATCTCCAGGTGACATACACATCCATATGTCACCTTATTTCTGCAGGTGTTTTTGGCAAGAGTTCCCTTTGTTTAGGTCTGGACGACAGAATTTTGACAATGAACTGGCTACCAAAGTCATGGGATCAATTCTGGTTGGAGACAAGAGGAGGTCTCTGTCACAGGGGCTCTTATGGAAGCAAGAGGGCCTGGCACTCAGGAATCAAGAACTCACTTGGAGGGCTCCAAAAGATGATAAGAAATACTATGGAATATATTTCTTAAGCAGGAAATAGAGAGAGGAAAAATATGCCAAAGATAACAAAGAATAAGAAGAATGAAGCCAGAGGCCAAAAAAAAGGAAGCCAAAGCCAAGAAGCCAACCAAGTGAATCCTCAATTCACTGTTTCAACCTGCCAGAAAGAACAATGGAATTAGTAAAGGATATGACCACCAATATCCACTGACAGGCAAAGAAAGAAAGAGAAGAAGGTGCTAATGACTGACTTAAGATTATCAGTATTAACTTTAACAATGTAAAAGAAAATAAGGATAAAAATAAATCCAATATATTAATTAACTGGGGAAAAAGTCCCCAGGTGATGAAAGGTGGCCGGTATATGTGAAAAGCTGAAAGATTGATCCTGGAAGGTGGATCAATGACTGTATTGTCCGAATCGGGAAATACAGTTCTGGCCATCTTGAAATTTGAACTGTGTGATGGAATTCACACAGTGGAATAATAAATGGCCCAATTGGGCCAAGGCCATACAGGTTGATTGAATAAGGCCTGTACGGATGAATTGGGTTGTCCAAGGAGTATTGAATACTTGATGTCTTGACAACTGATTTAAATGATGTAATACCTCTTGAGAATTGACCTTAGAATAATCCTGAATGAATTGTACCAACCCAACTCCTGCAGATACAGGAGGCTGGGATCCTTGAATGATCTTCTGAATTGCCGCCATGGATTGCCAGACTGATGAGCTGAAAATTCCTCCTTCGAAATGGGCGTTGGAATTATGGACCTTGAAATGGAAAGGTGGAATTGGGTCCTGAAAACGTCACCATTGGATTGCTGAGTAAAAATGGTGCATAATGGTATATAATACCATATATGCACCACACCTGCAATCTTGAGTACGGAGTGCATGAAGGAAAGGAAAGAATTCCCCTTAAGCTGAGGGGAAGGCTTTGCTGAGCTGATCTGGTGGCCTCTGGTGGTTGCCAGAGGCCATGGTGGTCCATGGCCAAAATTGGGTCCTACGGGATTTATGGCCCAAAGGGTGTCCAAGAGGGATTTGGTCATTTTTGGGTCCAAAGAAATCATGGCCAAAATTGGCTCAGGTGGGGCCTAGGTGGCTGGCCCCTTTTGGCCTCATTGGATTAGGCCAAAAGGGGCCTAATTGGCCTACAGACCGCGGACCGCGGCCCACGGTCCGTACGGGGCCTAAATGGCCCAAAAAGGCCATTTAGGCCAAAACCCCCATAATGAAAGGAGTTGGCCAGGGGCCAATGATGATGGCTAGGGGGTCCAGAACCCCCCAAGGCCCAAAATAAAAGATGAAGGCCTGGGGGTTGGTGAGGTGGAAATTGGCCAAGAAGGCCAATGATGGCAGGATATGGCCTGAGGCCATAAATGATGGTTGAGAGGGGCTATGGCGTAAAACCCATAGAACAACCAAGGGGGCCAATTGGCCATAAGGGACATGACGTGACCAATTGGCCCCATCTGGGCTCCAGGTTGGATTGCCGCAGCCATCAAGGAGGAGGGCCAAAACTCATGGTTGTGACAGTACCCCCCTACCTTGAATGGTGAGCTCCTGAGCACCAAGATAAGGTAGAAGCCTGTTGAGGCTATTAAGACGGATTGGACGGAGGGGTTCCAGAGGTATTTGATCTTTGAAAGGAAAAATTTTGAACTGATAATAGTGTTGGCATATGAATTAAGGTTGACGTAGTCTTCTCTTGACATTTGGCTTTGAAAATGTTGCAGGATTGAATTGACGTAGAATTTTGGCATAAAGATTAAAATAAAAGAGATTTGAAATTATAAAGAAAGAAAATAAAAGAAAATGAAACAAAACAGAAAAGAAATAAAAAGAAAAATTTTGGGGGGGAATCCAATCTTCATCACAGATTTTGAGAATTGAATTGAGAGTGGCCAGGGTACCTGGAAAGAGATTTGATGCCAGGTGCTCACAAAGTGGCCAAGGTGATGTTTTGGACAGATTGTAGACCCCTCAGGGAAGTGCACACCGGGAGAGGAACTTACTTTTGGTAGTTGCCAATCCCGCCAGTGCCATAAAAGAAAACAAACTGGTTAAGGATTGAATTGAATTGGGAAACTTGGAAAAGAAGTAAAAGGGTGAATGGTCCATTTGTCCAAGTGAAAATGGCCATAATTTTGGAATTGAATGTTAAAAATCCAGGCCAGGATCTGTGTCCAAAATTGCAAAGTGCTCACAGACTGGCCAAGGTGATGCTTACAACAGATAAGGGTAGAATACCCCGAAAGGTGCATACCAGGAGTGGGACTTACTTTTGGTAATTCCTCTCCCCACCAAGCACCATAAATGAATCAAGCTTTTGAGGAATTGAGACCCGGCTTGTCAGGATATAAAGAATGAAAATCTTTGACAAGTTCAGGACAATTCTTGAGGTTTTCGGCCGGTTCCCAAGTGGATCTTTCTGGGTCTTGACTGAAACCTTTCCATTCCACCAGATACCATAATTTTCTTCTCTTGAGCTTTGAGTCAAGTATTTGAGAGACTTCCCATTCCTCTTCTTCTTCAATGATGATTGGAGGAGGAGGCTCTTGATGCCGCTTTGGGATTGTTGATGTCTTGACTGGTTCCAAAAGTGAGATATGGAAGACTGGGTGGATGGATTTCCATTGAGATGGAAGCTTGAGGTGGTAAGCATGAGAACTGACTTTCTTCAAGATTGGAAAAGGACCCAACCATCTTTCGGATAGTTTTTTGGTGGGTCTGGTTGATTTGATGTTCTTGGAAGAAAGCCATACCATGTAACCAGGGTTGAAAACAGGTGGACTTGCTCTACCTTTATCTGCATACCTCTTAAACCGGTTTATGGCAATTTCAAGTTCTCTCTTGACATCTTGCTGTACTGATTGGATTTTTGTTGATAACTTTCCAGCAGGAGTATCTTTAGTGATGTGAACTGAATCAAATTGTGGATCTCTTCCATAAACAGTGAAAAACGGTGATTGCTTGGTTGAAGAGTGATCAGAATTATTGTAGGCAAATTCAGCCAGAGGAAGCCAGGTGTTCCAATCATCTTGATGATAACTGACATACATCTGAAGATACTGTTCTAGTATCTGATTTACCCTCTCTGTCTGTCCATCAGTTTCTGGATGATAAGCAGTTGACAAGTCTCTTGAAATCTTGAGCTGCTGACAAAGATTGGTCCAGAAGGAAGAATCAAAGAGTGAACCTCTATCACTGACAATGCTTGATGGAAGGCCATGCTTTGAGAAAATATTCTTGATGAATAAATGGGCCAAATCCAGTGAAGTGATTGAAGACATTGTTGGAATAAAAACCGCCATTTTTGAGAATCTGTCCACTATGACAAGGATTGAGTCAAAGGAATTGGACAGTGGCAGTTGAGTGATGAAATCCATTGAGAGACAAATCCAAGGACCATTTGGAATTGGAAGAGGCTTGAGGAATCCAAACTTCTTATGATGAACATTCTTGTTTCTTGAACACTGTTGACAGGATGCAACATAATCCTTGATGAATTGAGTCATTCCGGACCAGTGGAAATCCCGCTTGACAAGTTTGAGAGTCTTCTCTTGGCCAGGATGTCCAGCTAGAGGAGAATCGTGACGCTTTTGAAGAATGCTGAGTTGAATTGTGGAGTCATTTGGGACTACCACCCGATCTTTGAAGAGAAGAAGGTGGGAGGAGGAATCAAGAGAATAATCTTGGACAGATTTACCTTTACCCAAATCTTCAAGGATACTTCTGTACTGAGGATCTTGCCATACTGCCTTCTGAATTGAGTCAATCAGATTTGAAAATGACTCCACCTTGACTGCAAAGAACTTTGAGGGTTGAACTTCATCTTGCTTAATGAGTTGCTGAAAATTCATTGGATTCTTGCTGATGAAATCCTCCCCCCTCTCTGGATAAACGTCGTCCCGACGTGATAAAGCATCCGGAAGAGTAGCCATGTGGCCAGGGCAGTAAGTGATTGAGAAATGAAATTCAGAAAGGAATTCAGCCCAATGGGCTTGACGGCGAGTAAGGATCTTTGATGACATAAAGTACTGAAGAGAAGAATGATTGGTGAGAACTTCAAAAGGGGAAGACAGAGAAAGAAGAAAAGCCCCCCAGCGCTTGAGAGCCCATACTATGCCAAGGAGTTCCTTGTCATGAATATCATAGTTGAGCTCTGCTGAAATAAGCTTGCGGCTGTTGAATGCAATGGGATGTTTTCATGAGTCAGAGACCTGACTCAGTACAGCACCCAAGGCATAATTGGATGCATCGGTCTCTACAATGGTGGGTAGAGAAGGATTGAAGTGGGAAAGGATTGGAGTGGTGGTGAAAGCCTCTTTGAGTTGATGAATCTGACTAAGAGCTTCCTCATTGAGGGGGAAACAGGAATCTTTCTTGAGGAAGCTGGTGAGTGAACTGATCTTCTTTGAATAATTCTTGATGAAACGGCGGTAAAAATTGGCAAAGCCAAGAAAGGATTGAAGTGCCTTGAGGTTTCTTGGAGGAGGCCAATTGAGAATCTGCTGGACTTTTGCTTGGTCCATCTTGAGGCCTTCAGCAGAAACAACATAAACAAGGTATTCAACACTAGAAACATGAAAAAGGCATTTGGATGCCTTAGCAAAAAGGTTATTGGCCCTAAGTCTGGAAAGAACAGTGGACACATGAGTGACATGCTCTTCCTCAGACTTGGAAAAGACCATAATATCGTCTAAATAAACCACAACATAAACATCAAGCAAATCTTGGAAGATATCATTGACAAGATTTTGAAAAGAAGCAGGAGCATTGGTGAGCCCAAACGGCATAACCAAGTACTCATAACTGCCATATTTAGTTCTAAAACAAGTCAAATGTTCATCACCCTCCTTGATTCTGAGCAGGTTATATGCACCACGCAAATCAATCTTGGAGAAGATAGAAGAACCATTAAAGACATTGAGAAGCTGATTCATAGGCGGAACAGGATACTTGTTCTTCCTAGTAACAGCATTGAGTTTGCGGTAATCAACACACAAACGGAGGCCACCATCTTTCTTTTTGACAAAGAGGACAGGTGCTCCTGTTGAGGAGGAGCTTGGCCAGATGAAACCTTTCTCTACATTCTCTGAAATGTAGGCCCTGAGTGTATCTGACTCTTGTTTGGATAAAAAGTAGATCACCCCAACTGGAGGTAGAGACCCCTCCAGCTCAATATGATGATCACAGGCACGGTGAGGAGGAAGTTTTTCTGCTTTCACCTTGGAGAATACATCCAGATATTGGTGATAGACAGAAGGAACAACCTTCATCACGGTTTCTACTTCTTCTGGCTCTTCCTCTTCATCCCACAACTCCTCCAGGGAGTCATGATAAGATGAAGGAGGAAGGTCCATATTCCCAAATAAGAGGTGAAGTGAAGATACAGAATTATCTTCTCCAACATCTTGAATCTCTTTGAAGACTTCAGCTCTAGGAGATAGTAATGACTGTGGGGAATTAAGGGAAGGAATATGGACAGAAGATGGAAATGATGGTGTTCTAGAATCACCAACCAGAGCTGCACAAGATTTGGCAGAAGAAAAGTCATTATGGACAGAATTAGAAGGATCAGAATAGTCCAAATGATCAGGATTAAAGGTGATCAGCCCTTGCCTCCAATCAGTAGAAGGATTAAAATGATTGAGAAAGTCAAAGCCCAATATGAGGTCTTCTCCCTTGGGAGTATCAATGACTAAAAAGTCCCATTCAAAGCTTGGGAAGGAAGGAAGCTCAACCATATATCTAGTATGGTGAGTCACAAATAAGGAAGGAGACTGAGAGGAGTCAAGAATGATAAGGGGAATCTTCTCTGGAAGTTCTGACGTAGTCAATGAGTACTTGTGAACAAACTGCTTTGCAATAAATGAGTGTGTAGCACCAGAATCAATGAGAATACTGTAAAAAACATCAGAAAGAGAAGAAAAAACAAAAAATTTAAGAGAATTCTTGACACCAGTATTCAGAATGCACAATTGTGCTCTGGAAGGAAAACTGTGAAGACCATTGAACATAACATGATCTTCACTCAGGCTTTTCCCTGGCTGAGAAATTTGCCTGACGGTTGGGTAAGCTTGTTTTGAGGCCTTTTGAAACAGGACTCAAGACTATGCTTCCCACCACAATAGGTACAAAGACCCTCTTTGATTCTTCTTTCTTTTTCAGAGTTCATGAGCTTGAAATCTTTATTCAACAAAGAAGAATGGGGCTTGTCCCGCTTTTGAGAATGAAATTTCTTCTTATGCCTTGAGCTTGAAGAAACTTGATGATGAGAAGAGTGAGACTTCAAGGCTTCAGGCTTCTTCTCTTGATGATGATTCTTCTCCTTTTGCCTCTCATGGTACCTGGTATCAAGTTCCAGGCTGACGTCCATTAAGTCTTGAAGAGAATCAATATTTGAAGGATGGGAGGCTAATTGATCCAGAATTCTGGAGGCCAAGCCCTTCCTGAGATGATGAATAAGAGCCCTTTCACCCCAATCCCCAATTCTTGAAACCAAACTCCTGAAATTGGAAATATATAGAGCAACATGCCCACCTTCTTTCATCCTAAGGCCATCCAATTCTGCTTCTGCTTTTCTAACTTCATTTGGGTCTCCAAATAAAGTGAACAATTGGGATTCAAACAGTGGCCAGGAATTGAGAAGGTAACTTGAGTCTTGATTATTGAGATTGGAAAGATAAGGCTCAATCCATTTTGCAGCCCTGCCAACTAAGAATGAAGTGTCATAAAGAACCTTCTTTCTATCTTGAGAGAGGTTTGCCGGATCATTATGAAAGATGAGTTGATAATATTGAATAAAGCTCCTGACTTTGAAGGGCTGAGTCCCATCAAAGCATTCTGGAGCCTTCATAGAGTGAGTCTTGAAGGCTGGTGGTCTTGATGACTCAGAGGAAGAAGCTGCTTGAAGATTGGCCATAATTTGAGTCATCTGCTGCATGATGGCCAATAAAGATGGTTCAGATTGGTGAGAGACAGGCTGATCAGACTGGGCTAGAGTTGGTCTTCCAGTACCTTGGGATGCCCCCACCGGAGAAGGAACACCTTCAGTACCTTCAGAGTCTTCCTCTTCCACAGAATTCTCCTCCTCCTCTTCACCGTCTTCACCTGGACCTTTGAAACTAGTCCTTGACATGCCTGCAAAACCGCCAACTACTCCTGAAAAAGAATTTGATCTTCTTGCCACTCTTCCTTCCTTCCTGGATGGTGCTGCTCCTTCCATGTGGGGTCCTCTATCTAATTGGGCCCTCAGTTGAGGAACTGCTGGGGTGCCATCAAGAGGAACTCTTGGAGTAGGAGTAAGAACAGCTTGAGTTCGAGCCTGGGACCTGGTCTGTCTTGCAGGAGGTGAGTGTTGGAGTGGCATGATTGAATAAGAGTAAAATTTAAATAAAAAGAATCAAAACTTGGATAAAGCTTGAGGCAAAACCAAAATAGTCTTTAGGATCAAAATAAAATAAAATCTTGAGGAAAAATCAATGAATCAATTAAAGTCTTCAGGACGTCAATCAATCAAATCAGATGAGTCTTGAAGTCAAAAATCCAAATCAATGAAACTCTTGAGGTCAATAAATCCAATCAATCAAAATCAATGAAACCAAATCTTGCAGTAAAAATCAATCAGTCAAATGAATTCTTGAATCAAAAAATCAATTTATGTCAAAATCTTGATGTGAAATTCAGCAGTCGATGGAAAAATCTTCAGGTCAATTAAATATCTTGAAGTCAATATCAATTATGCCAAATCAGTCAATCAAATCAATTATCAATTGAATTCTTCCTGAAATCAAAATTCTTGAAGAGAAAATCAAATTGAATCCTGATATGAAGAACGTGTCTGTATAATTTGATGAATAATCTGAAAATCAAAATGACAAGACGCCTGAAATGAAGGATAAAATGAGATTGATGACTGAGATTAAGATTGAAAAGATAACAGGAAATAGGATTTGGGTCAGCTTTCAATTTTCAGAATGAAGAAATGAGTGAGAGAAAATTGAGAGGTGACGGAGAATCATTAATTTTCATAAGCGTTGTCAGCCTGTGACTCAAAACCAGAGCACAAGCATGACAGCCACAATACCATAAACCAATGGTATAGCCAAAATACCACCAAAACATGGACCTGAGCCAAATCAGCTCAAAAGGTATCAAAAGAAAGAGGAAACTCACCTCTTTCTGAAAATATAAGTCCCATCACCATAGGACAAGAAATAACAAAGTTATTCCTGCTCAAAGTTATTGCTGAGCATAAACCTTAATTTTCACCTCTCATCTAAAATCTAGAAGGAGAGGCTTAACCCCATCAAATGGGTATTCAAAATGAAGCTCTAAGCCAGGGCTATCTAATGGTACCAGCCAAACTGAGCTAGCACCAGTATTACTTGAGTTATGGTCAAATTCAGACCAAATAAGGGTGAACAAAACATTCACCTCTCATCTAACTTTTACAGTTTTAGTGTGAGATACCTAAAGTGGGGTCTTTTTGGAAAAAGCACAATCAGGGCTATCTGATGGTGCCATCCATTTCCTCATAGCTCAACTACAACACAAGTTATTGGCCAAACAAGCTTAATACAGCTTTTGCCCAGACCACACCAATGTACAAAAATACTTGTACATGGGATAACTTTATCATATTTAATGATAACCATGTGAAGTTGGGTACCATTGTGTAGAGCTCATACAGAGCTATTCAATGAGCCAAATTTGAGCTTGATATCTCAAAAACTGACAGAGTTATGACCATTTTAAGGTCAAAATCCCACCTGCTGTCAGATACAGCCTTACCACGGGATAATATCCCATAACCATGAATATGAGGTGTCAAATAGACAAAGAAGCATGTTTTTACTTCAATACCTCATATGTCAGTCAATACTGGGGTCCCATACAGGTTCTGTACAGCATTCTACACGTCATACATGTCAGAATCAGGCTGTGAGGTCCCCAGATGAAAATTTTCACCCTGTATTGGTGAAAACCGCCCAGATGTGGTTTCAAAACCACATCTGAGCCCAATAAAGGGTATACAGGCTGTTTTCAAACCACAAGCCTGTCATAGAAAGTGAAAAATCTTCACTTCCTCTACGTGGAAAGGTCTAGCAGCCTTTCCACCTCAATTTCAGGATAAAAGGAGGACTTTTCACAGCCAAAAGCCTCTCCTCATCCTGCTCTTGAATACCCTACATAGTAAACTGTCAAAAACAGTTTTACTCTTGGGTAATAAACAGGTATAATTATATATTTAATTATTGTAACTCTTATTATAGTAACCCAACTGGTAAGATTGCACCCTGGGTTCTCAATAGCGCTCACCACCACTATTCTTCAATAGTAGAACCCTTTAAATATATTATAAATCATCTTTTAAATCAAAAACCCTTATTTTTAATCAATTTTCTACGTGTCACAGTCATAATTCTAGTTGTAAATACTCTTATTACCACTTCAATATAGACTCAGCCTGACAAGCGTTAAAGAGTCATAATTTCGATGAATGAATGAATGAAATTGATGAAGAATGAATTAATAGAATGAAAAGAAATTATGAGTTAATTAATATAATGTCACAGGGGCTCTTATGGAAGCAAGAGGGCCTGGCACTCAGGAATCAAGAACTCACTTGGAGGGCTCCAAAAGATGATAAGAAATACTATGGAATATATTTCTTAAGCAGGAAATAGAGAGAAGGCAAATATGCCAAAGATAACAAAGAATAGTAAGAATGAAGCCAGAGGCCAAAATGAAAGGAAGCCAACCAAGTGAATCCTCAATTCACTGTTTCAACCTGCCAGAAAGAACAATGGAATTAGTAAAGGATATGACCACCAATATCCACTGACAGGCAAAGAAAGAAAGAGAAGAAGGTGCTAATGACTGACTTAAGATTATCAGTATTAACCTTAACAATGTAAAAGAAAATAAGGATAAAAATAAATCCAATATATTAATTAACTGGGGAAAAAGTCCCCAGGTGATGAAAGGTGGCCGGTATATGTGAAAAGCTGAAAGATTGATCCTGGAAGGTGGATCAATGACTGTATTGTCCGAATCGGGAAATACAGTTCTGGCCATCTTGAAATTTGAACTGTGTGATGGAATTCACACAGTGGAATAAGAAATGGCCCAATTGGGCCAAGGCCATACAGGTTGATTGAATAAGGCCTGTACGGATGAATTGGGTTGTCCAAGGAGTATTGAATACTTGATGTCTTGACAACTGATTTAAATGATGTAATACCTCTTGAGAATTGACCTTAGAATAATCCTGAATGAATTGTACCAACCCAACTCCTGCAGATACAGGTGGCTGGGATCCTTGAATGATCTTCTGAATTGCCGCCATGGATTGCCAGACTGATGAGCTGAAAAGTCCTCCTTCAAAATGGGCGTTAGAATTATGGACCTTGAAATGGAAAGGTGGAATTGGGTCCTGAAAGCGTCACCATTGGATTGCTGAGTAAAAATGGTGCATAATGGTATATAATACCATATATGCACCACACCTGCAATCTTGAGTACGGAGTGCATGAAGGAAAGGAAAGAATTACCCTTAAGTTGAGGGGAAGGCTTTGCTGAGCTGATCTGGTGGCCTCTGGTGGTTGCCAGAGGCCATGGTGGTCCATGGCCAAAATTGGGTCCTACGGGATTTATGGCCAAAGGGGTGTCCAAGAGGGATTTGGTCATTTTTGGGTCCAAGGAAATCATGGCCAAAATTGGCTCAGGTGGGCCTAATTGGCCTACAGACCGCAGACCGCGGCCCACGGTCCGTACGGACCGTAGAAGCCGTAGGGGGCCTAAATGGCCCAAAAAGGCCATTTAGGCCAAAATCCCCATAATGAAAGGGGTTGGCTAGGGGGTCCAGAACCCCCTGGAAGATAAAAGGACCCCCCAAGGCCCAAAATAAAAGATGAAGGCCTGGGGGTTGGTGAGGTGGAAATTGGCCAAGAAGGCCAATGATGGCAGGATATGGCCTGAGGCCATAAATGATGGTTGAGAGGGGCTATGGCGTAAAAACCATAAAACACCCAAGGGGGGCAATTGGCCATAAGGGACATGACGTGACCAATTGGCCCCATTAGGGCTCCAGGTTGGATTGCCGCAGCCATCAAGGAGGAGGGCCAAAACTCATGGTTGTGACAGTCTCAATCAAACAGCCAAAAATTACTTGGTTTTCCATTCCATTGGCTTACAAGGGTTATGCCCCTTGGGGGTTCCTTGTAGGCTCCTTTTGGGAGTAATGTAGCTCCATGAGGGTGACATGGGTAATACCATCAGCTACATGCACTATGGGACACAGTTCTCTAAAACTGGGGGGACTATCACATTGTAGAATGTGATCTCTAAATTGCCACTATTAATTGGTCTTTCAACCAGTTCAATAGCCTTTTTGGCTAGAGCTCCCTTTATTGAGGTCTGGAAGACAGAATTGTGACAATTTCTCATAAAAAAAGTTCCTTGTAGATTATGTTACAATAATTATTTACTATATCATTTTTTTATACTAATTCAGCTCAGAAAGATAAATTTGGTATCTTTTTTTAAAAAACTCTGAGAATTACCATTTTTACTTGAATTTATCTTATAAAAATCTTTCACAGGGGCTCTTGGGAATAAAAATAGTTGCCTGGAGCTCATGAATCAAGAACTCACTTGGAGGTATCCAAAAGAATAAATAAATAGTGGAATAATATATTTCTTCAAGAAAGGATAAGAGTAAGCATAAATATTCAAGGATAAGACAAAGAAGACAAAGGCCAAAGAGCCATCCAAATTAATCATCAATTTGCTGTTACAACCTTTCAAAAAGAGCAATATACTTATTAAAGGATATTACCATCAATATCTACTGACAGGAAAAGGAGAAGGTTCAAATGACTGACTTATGAATATCAGAATTTACCTCCAAAACAATGAAAGGAAAATAATAATGAAAATGAATAAAGTAGGTTAACTAACTGGGGGAAAAGTCTCCAAGGGTTTTAAGAGTGTCCAGTATATGTGGAAAGTAGAAAGACTGAGCCTGATGGGTTGAAAGCCCAGCTGTATGATTTGTATACAACCATATGGACTGTTTTGAGAAAATACATCTTTTTCATCTTGAGAAATGAAACTGTGTACATGGATTCCCCCAGTGGATGGATGAATTGACCCAAAGAGGTGAATGCCATAAAGGTTGCGTGAATACAGCCTGTATGGGGTGATTGAGTTGTTCAAGGAGTGCTGGAGGTATTGATATCTTGACAACTGACATGATAAATAACAAAATCTTGAAATTTCCCTGAAAGAATCCTTGGCCATTATTCCCTTGTAGGAATACTGTGGGGTTGGAAATTACCAATACCTGAAGGGCCAGGTGATTGTGTCCTCAAATGGTCTTCTGAATGTCCCCATGAACCACAAGGTTTAGTCCTTGGAAAACATCCTTCAAAATGGGTTTGGTGGTCTGGTGACTTGACTTCAGATGGAAGCAGTGAGTCTTGAAAATTTCACCATTGAACTGCTAAGGAAAATTTGTGCATTATGGTATATAATAACATTTATGCCCCATTTCTGGTCCCTACAGCTCTGGTTCTAGGACTGGGGAATGTTTAACCTTATCTTGAGGGGAAAACCTACTGAAGGTGTCTTCCAGAGGCCATTTCTTGAGTCTTGAGGGTGAATGGCACAAATTGCCATTCTTGAGGTTTTGGGTCATTTTGGCGCTTAGGGTTTTACAGGCCAAATGTCTTGGCCCATTGGCCCCCTTGGCCAAAAGGGGTCTAAATGGCCCAGGAACCCCTTCTCAAAGGGGGTAAGCCAGAAAGCCTGGTAATAGTGGAAAGGTCCACAGGCCCAATTTCAGTGGGATGGCCTGGGGGAAGAGGTGATGGAAATTGTCCCAAAGGCCTTAAAATCAGGATATCGCCAGGCATAGTGGGTGTGGCCCAGAGGCCAAAAAACACCATAAGGGGGAAATTAGCCATAAATGGGTTAAGGAAAAGAATTTCCATAAAACCCCATTTGGGGGTATTTCTAGTGGCTGAGACATAATATTGTGAACAGGAGATGTAACTGATTTCTTCAAAGTTTCATGTACACACCTTACAAAAATGCCTCCCCAAAGTGAATGGTATGGGTACCAAAGCTTCTCTATGGCCTTACATCCCAAAAGTGATGATGGCTGTTCAGTTTCCATAACTAAAGCTAGTACCGATTCTTTCATAAAATATGAAAATTGACCCTGCTTCAAGGCTAAAGCAGTTGAATTGACTGGCGTTTCCACTGGTTATGTAATTCATTCAGTAATTCACATATTAAAAGTACTTACTTTAGCTAGCAAACATGAACTCAAAGTATCTACATTCATGTAAAAAAAGAAATTCTATTTTATTGGGGAGAAGAATTATAATTGAAAGTCTTCCTTGTCATTTTCAGGGATTAGAATTTGATTTTGAATAATGAATGTCAGAGATGCCTAAAACTGTCCACTTGTCACACTGACCAGATCAGGAAAGTCCTGCTGTAACTTTCTAATTATTTCAACAAAATCATGTGTATGATTTCATACCATCTCCTTATGATAAATTTCTTCATTTTAGTAGAAATTTATCATAATCACAATTTACCACAGTCTCAGGGTCTCTGCCTATCACTACTTGGGTCATGTTCCTTTGTAACTAGGACCTTTGGCTTAAACTCAAGGCCCAATAAGGACCGACTTTTTCTTTCTCTTTCATTTCTCACAATACTTCAAGTCCTAAAATAATACTATCTTTTTCTTAGGTTGGTTAAAAATATTTGTGGCAACTGTTTGTATTGAATTCTAAACCTTAATTATTTGAGTGATTTGGGACTTAGGAGTTAGGCTTGTGTCATTTGACTACAACTTGCAAATTGCCTTATAATCCTTGGAAAAGCCTGTTATATTTTACAATATAAAACACATTGTATAATAAAATATATATGCTTATAATGAATAAAACCTAACCTAATTATACTAACAAATCAAGCATTGTGTACATAGAATATAAATAATCAAAAATATACCATTAGACTACTCCCTCAGGGGAGATTTCTCTTATATCAATTATCTACAATTTACTAATTTTTAAATTTTTATAATATTTTTTTATATCTCAGGTACGCACCAAAAGGGGAGATTTCTCTTATATCAATTATCTACAATTTACTAATTTTTAAATTTTTATAATATTTTTTTATATCTCAGGTACGCACCAAAAGGGGAGATAACTTATCTATTATATTTTAGATAATTAATATACATATTAGTACCTTATTATTTGTAGTAGATCGTAGAATTTTTGATAATATAAAAGTCATATTTATTTAAGCCCATATAAAGTTATTAAGCAACAATAGGTTATGGGCCGTTGACTGCCACTGCGTGATTAGTACTATCAAAATTTTATTTTTTATTTTTTTCCTATCTTAATGCTACTTATTTCTGGAAACTTCCACTCCATATTGCCTTACGTCCTGGATTGCTTGACTACCCGCTCTGGTAAACTCTTCTCCATACAAGACCTTTCTGCTACTCCATCCCCTCAAACTTCAAACATGGGTGAACATTCTAAACTACCCGATATCTCGAACCTATCCATTGAGGATCCAGTACTTTGTGCCAACAAACAAGCTGAGATCTTACAACGATTCTCATTGATTGCAGATTGCATCCGCCCAAAGTTATCTTCAAATGGTTCCAATTTTAATTCCTGGTTGAGGAATCTCTTTGACTCTTGGTTGATGTGCTTTGTTGAAGACATCAATTACTTCCAAAAGCAAGAATGGGATGCTGATTATCGGAGAAATCTGATTGCTTTATCTTTCATCCGAAATAATGTGGATCGACCCTTATACGACTCAATCATTGCAGGGCTACCTATGCCTAATGCGAGGACGGTTTACCAGGCTGTGAAAAGACGGTTCAGCAAAGCATCCTGGTCTTCCATAGTCCACCATGCCAGATTGCTTTTTCACGCAACAAATCATCAACATGGGCAAGGCAATTGAGGCCATTGAAAGTCAACTGGGGTAACTCAATAGTTCAAAAATCTCCACCTTATCCCTTTTCTTTTCTCTTCCTCATCTGCACGACCAAATAACCTCCGCTCTTGATACTCAATTGGCGGCTAACCCTGATCTCACTGTTAGTATGGAGGACATTTTGGACATTGTTCAGCAGTTGCAAGGCAGTTCTGCACCCATTGGTAATGAAGAATCCATACATTTATCTAAAATCAATGTATCTCGGATCAAGCCAAGAATGTCCCAGCCATATGATACTCCTAATTGGAGTCCTAAACCGCATAGGCCCCTACAATCACCAAGTCAGGTCCCACCCATCTCTTCCAGATCGGAAGAATGGAAGAAGAGATGGCTAACCCCTCAGAATCCTTGCTTTTATTGTGGGGAAGCTGGCCACTGGGCACCCGAATGTCCAGCACAAAGGAAAGCGACTAATGCTAGGTTGTTGTCTCAGCAAAAGGCAAATGTTGCGAGTATTGGTGCGGTGCCAGCCTTGGAATGAAATGAGGCTTTGTTGGATTCAGGGGCAACCCATTCTGTTGTAGGAGATGCCTCTCTCTTTACTGCACTTTGGAAGACTAATATCACTCTATCGGTTGCGTCTTCACATCAATTGCCAGTAGATTACATCGGCAACATCGCGTTAAAAACTTGTGAAGGTACCTTGATGATAAAGAATGTGCTGTTGTGTAGCGCAATTAAAGGTGTAGTCCTATCAATTGGGCAACTCATTTCTCAAGGCTTGATAGTGAAATTGTTGGATAATGTTATGACTATTGAACAAAACAATATATTATTTCATACCACCAGGATCAATTTCCACCGGTTCATTCCATTTTTTCATCCCTCTTCTCCTGCGGTTATTGGTTGTATTTCTGATTCCACCCCGCCTCCTCCGATAAATTTATCTACTCATCCCGCTCGCCATATTACACGCAATATGAGTGAACTATGGCACTGGAGATTGGAACACTTGTCTATTAGAAACATCAAGCAAATCATGCAATTTAACACTGCTGATGGCATTCCTCCTTTTAGTATTGGCAATATCAAAATATGTCATGCTTTCTCTGTGGCAAAAGCTGAGAATCGTCCGTTTATATCTGCCTCACAAAAACACATTCATCAACCTGGTGGTATGATTGCAGCTGACTTGATTGGTCCTTTGCCAGTCAGCAGTGATGGCAAGCAATATGCATTGGTAATACAAGATATTTTTTCTAGACTCATGGCAGTAATAGCATTGACTGATAAATCAGAAGCCAAACATCAATTGAGGCTATGGATGATAAAATTTATGAACATTACAAAGTTTACTATACGGGCAGTTAGAACTGATAATGGTGCAGAATTCTGCAACCATTTTTTTAATGATTATCTAAAGGAGGGAGGAATAATCCATGAGCTATCGGTACCTTATGAGCATCATCAAAACGGACAGATTGAAAGAACTAATTGTACTATATTGGAAATGGCTAGAACTTCCCTAATTGCTGCTAATCTTCTGATTTCCCTCTGGCCTTACACTTTTAGACATGCAGCATGGATTTTTAACCGCACTCTCCATTCCAACAGCAAGGTCACTCCTTACGAAATCGTGGGATCCAAGAAGCCATCTTTGTTGCAACTAAGGGTGTTCGGCGTAAAAGCATTCATTTTTAATCACCAAGCAAAGAAGGACCTGGGGGCAAAGTCGGTAATTGGCTATCACCTGGGGGTAATGGAGGATTCTAAGGGTTGGTTGTTTTGGGTTCCGGAACAAGGAACAGTAGTGCGCTCGGCTAGCATCAAGTTCGACAAAGACAGTTATTTTAATCAAACATCACCTACACATCATACGATTTCCAAAATACAGGTAGACAATCTCTTTGATGGATCAATGATCGGGCAGCTAAATAAACAAGACTCTGTTATTTCAGCGCTTAACTCATCAAGTGATCTGACAGCAACTTTGCCGACAACATATGATGAAGCTATGTCTTCTGCACAAGCCAAAGAGTGGAAGAAAGCCATGTCAGAGGAATTGAATAGCATGGAAGAGCAACAGGTTTTTGTTGCATCTAACATCAATGAGGCGCTAAAAGAGACACCTAGAGAATCTATCCTCAGCACCAAGTGGGTATTTGTGAAGAAAGCGTCTCCAGAACGTTTCAAGGGTTGGCTGGTGGCTAGGGGATTCCGACAAATCCATGGCATCAACTTTGAAGAGACATTTGCTCCGACACCAACTTTTGGAGCTCTTTGACTACTTTTCTCAATTGCTTGCAAGAAGAAATGGAAGGTTTGTACATTTGACGTGAAAGTAGCCTTTTTGCACAGCCTCATTGATAAACCAGTATACGTCTGGCCACCAAAAGGAATGAATCAACCAAAATACACAGTACTTAAACTCAAGAAAGCATTATATGGCACCAAACAAGCCGCTTGGTGTTGGTGGTTACATCTTAAGGGAATCCTGCAACAAATAGGATTTAAATTGAGTGGCAAGGACCAAAGCACCTACTTTTATCACTCCAGTAAAGGACAGGCAATGCTGTGGATTCATGTGGATGATGGTGCATTAGCAGGTTCGTCCAATTCGGTCATTGACTTCATATCTTCCAAACTAGATCGACATCTACAAATCAAATGGGACGAAGAGATTGGCAGTCTGGTAGGGTTGTCAATAAAACAGACCGATAGTGGATTTGACATCAGTCAGACTGCACTTATTGACAAGTTAACTAATCTTTCTGCAAGCAGAATCACTGCCAGCTCTCCTCTGCCACAGAACTGCAATCTTCTTTCGAACCCTTCTAAAGCAATGGACAAAGAATACTTGAAGAGGATTGGTATGTTACTATACATTGCACAAGGAACAAGGCCTGATATATCATATGCGGTAAACTACTTAGCCAGATTCTCAATGGGGACCACTTCAGTCCACTGGGAAGCGCTTGAACATCTCATTGGATACTTAAGAAAGACCAGAAATACTAGCCTACGGATATCAGATGACAAACAGCCTAACACTCTGCGATGCTACGTTGATGCTAATTGGGGTGGGGAAGGAAACAGATCGACACATGGCTTCATCATCTTGCATGGAGGGAATCCGATAGCATGGCAATCTAAACGACAAGCAACAATAGCGTCATCGACTGCTCAGGCGGAATACATTGCGCTTTCATTTGCGGCACGAGAATGTATATGGTTATGCAACATGTGTCATGACCTGTTAGATTGTGAATATCCTTTACTTTTGTCCAACAACAAAACGGCGATAGGTATTGCCACCGACACCATCAGCAGAAAACAAACACGACATATGGTTAGGGAATTCAACCTCATCAATGAATTAATTACATCAAACAAAATAGAATTGAGCTGGATATCTACTCATGAACAACTGGCAGACATCATGACAAAGAGTCTGGGACAGCTGAATGTTAAGAAATTCTTGTCCAGCAGCAATATGACATAACATCTTGTTATGGAGGGGAGTGTTATATTTTACAATATAAAACACATCGTATAATAAAATATATATGCTTATAATGAATAAAACCTAACCTAATTATACTAACAAATCAAGCATCGTGTACATAGAATATAAATAATCAAAAATATACCATTAGACTACTCCCTCAGGGGAGATTTCTCTTATATCAATTATCTACGATTTACTAATTTTTAAATTTTTATAATATTTTTTTATATCTCAGGTACGCACCGAAAGGGGAGTTAATTTATCTATTATATTTTAGATAATTAATATACATATTAGTACCTTATTATTTGTAGTAGATCGTAGAATTTTTGATAATATAAAAGTCATATTTATTTAAACCCATATAAAGTTATTAAGCAACAGAACGAGTGCTCACAATCGATCTCACTTTGTAGACGCATACCTCTACTGAGCCAATGGCAGACCAAGCAATAACGAACGGTTCGTGGGTCTTACACACGGGCCAAAAGCCCGGCGCCACCACCTTACTGGGCAGTTGCTAATGAGATCCCCCTGGCTGCCGCAATGGTCACAGTATTCAGGACAAGTTGGCACAGGGGCTTAATCATATCCAATCATAACATGAGTCTTTATTTACATACAAGTTTAACTTTGAAAAACATAAAACACAAAACATAGCAAACCGGGTTATGAAGACTTTCTACCTGGGCCCTTCCCCTTTGGGGCGGGTTGTAACCACTGAGAGGGAAGAGATCTACCTTTAGAGATGGTACCTTTGAGCCACTGAGATGGAAGCGGTGGAAGACTAGGTGTAGACTCTGGCATTCGAAGGCTATTAAAATACATCGTTCTTGGTGTGGGTGCTTCTCTTCCGGAGATGGTCCTCATGCTTCTTACTCCCCATCCTGCGTCAGCTTCCGTGACGCGTCTTCCGCTTTTATTCTGGAGAAGTTGAGGCTTAGTCTTCTTTTGAAACTTTTTGAGGATGCTGTTTTTAAAGCGAACAGAGAGTTTTTGCTTTGGTGAAGCTATGGGACTCCATTTCTCATCCCGAGCAACACTTGAGATTTTGGTTACCCACCTGGGCGTCGACG
The DNA here is from genome assembly GCA_023105745.1 of Austropuccinia psidii. Classification (NCBI taxonomy): domain Eukaryota; kingdom Fungi; phylum Basidiomycota; class Pucciniomycetes; order Pucciniales; family Sphaerophragmiaceae; genus Austropuccinia; species Austropuccinia psidii. The sequence goes on from JALGQZ010000001.1 coordinate 30,472,977, forward strand.
GATCCACAACACCAAGATCAACCCAGCCTTCAGACGTCAGTGAAGGTCGAGTAATGCAGCGCGTTGCCCTGCGGAGTGATGGGAAAGTATTTATGGGCGTCGTAGCCTCGTTTCTAGGGGTTGTCATCGAAAGCGACGACTCATAACTCATGTGAGCTGGGCAAGGTGCGAATTGGAGCTCGGCAGAACACGAACTGTGAACCTCGGCGTCGAGTGAAGACGATTGAACACGAGATACATTTCTCGGAACATCTGGGAAGTGCTCGACGAAGCAAGATATAGACGACCCTCGAGGAGGACACGTCCTACAAAATTCACAATTAACCACTTGGAGTGGCCAAGTTGCCATAGAGTACTGGCAAGGCATGAAAGTGGAAGCTTCAGAGACGTATGAAGCTGCTCTAGCACGTCCTTCCAACCCCCCAAGTCTTGGAAAACTATAAGTCATCCTCAAGTTGCTGGACCTGGATGTGGTGGTCGAATATTGGTCAGGATTAGCAATGTGGGCTGGCCAGGTAGCCAATTTGTCCTGGCAATGGCTCTGAGAATCCGCGAGGATTTCTTGGCCATCGTTATTGTTTGAAGTCATGCTTGTAAAACTTGGCGGCGGGTTCTTTAAAAAGGTGTTCTTCTTCTGATTAGCTGAAATTCTTTTCTGGTAAGCTTGGAAGCTAGAGTATTTTGACCGTTCAGCAAGGTTGAAAACGAAGGAGCTCGTTGCTGGGTGGATATCGACTATGTGGGTGTTTGAAGGATGTTTGACTGAGTCGTAAGGAGTGCTTGGAGAGCTCCGAATCGCTGGCTTTATACTCATCGTCTGATGGTTAGTTGAAAGGTCGTCTGAGTGCATTTTCCATTTAATAGCTGCCTCAAAACCTCAAATGACTTGGCTTAGGCTGTTCATTTGAGCTTCAAATGCAATCGTCTCCCTCAAATGAACAAAAGCTCAGCTGGCACAGTGCTAACGGAATTAGGCAAGCATATGTCGCCACCGCTCTTTGTTTGTCGGAGGATAAAGGAGACCGGCTAAGTCAAGCAGGACATTTAAGACCTCTAGCGTCGATCTCCGTTCTTGACGGAAGGAAAGACTCCCTCCACCAAGCCGGAAAGCTTCGTCCACCAGAATTTCTCGCTTTCCGGAGATGGTCACGCAAATCAAGTCAGGCGCTAAGCAAATGCTCTTAATTGACATCCGTGCTAAGGACCGTCGCCATACAGAAACTCACCACTCTCGCCGGCAGCACCACGACTAACACGCCCGTGTGCTTTTTCAGCTTTGCGAGATGAGAATTAATTGAAATTTTATTGAGAATAAACTTTTTGAAAAATTCAAGACAAAGTGGTGAGACTCGTGAGCTTTTCATCCTGGCTGCCCACTCACCTGAATATGCAAACACCCACTCCAAAAAAGACAAAAAAAACTAGTCAAATCACAACAAAAAACTTCATGTTACTTGCCTCCGACAGTTCTAACATCTGAACCTGGCTATTGAAAATATCAATAGCCCTTCCATATGCCCCACACATGTGCCATGCAGTAAGTAGCATACTACAGCCCCAGATGTGAAATATGCACTACAAGCAGTCAATAAACCTTCTGTGTATTTTTATAGCTTTGCAGTCTTTCAGGTGCTTGCCCAGGGCTTCCCATTCAACTTGACTAAAAAGTAATTTTATAGATAAAGAATTAATCATCACTTCTTGGAGTTATCATTACATTTTTCATCATACAAAGATTCTGATATATAAGGCCATTAATGACACATAAAAATTCTAAAAAGCAAGAAAATGAGTCAAGTGATAATTTTAAGCCGGTAAAGTTTATATGATGAGCCAGGTCCCTAAGGAAAATTAAATCCAACATCTTTTTGATGAGTGTTAGAACTAAAGTTTTGTATTAACAATGACTACAGCAAAAGGATACATGATGAGGAAATAAAAGAAATCTTTAGAGGTGGAAAGCTAGTGTTAAATACAATAGATTGAGAGTAGTGGAGAAACAAAAACAACTACTACTCACTAATACAACTATATCATAAGTATCAGATTGGAGAATCTTCATAAGAATTAGTAAACGAAGTCAACACCTATTTGACTACCAATAGGCATTGTGACAATAATAGAATAGATTTTAATATGACAGAGAACAATAAGGAATGGGTAGGGGATAAATAAGTAAATAAGTAATGATTACAGAATAAAAAAGTAAAGGAAAGGTAAGAATAAAGAAGGAAATTGATAAATATAGAAAAAGAAGATGATTTTATATCATTTTTTTCTTTGGGGAAAGGGTTTGGTTACATAATCAATAGGAGCAGTAACTACAAGGGTACATCAGATACACACAGCAAACTTGACATCTTTGCTCATGCTGGAACATCCCCAAGCATGAGTAGCATTAAGTGGATTCTGAGGTATGAGTGTTTGAGTAAATCATCTTCTGTTTCCCCAGACCTGGAAGATGGTAATTATTTTCAAGATCCCCCCTCACTCCTAGACCCAAAATTTACAGTGGAACAAGAGATAAAGAAAGTTTTGGCCTAATAACTGGTTTGGTCAAGATAACTTCTAACATCTGATCAGTTGGTAAGTTTTGAAGGGAAATTATTCATGGTTTGAAAGTTTATTTGATTATTTAAAGGTGTATATCCATGTGCTTGTCACAGGTGCTCTTCTAAGTGAAGAGGGCCTGGCACTCACTTGTAGAGGGCTCAGAATGGATAATCAAAGAGACACTTGATAGTCTGAAAATGGTAAAATTACTAATAAGAGATAAACAAGAAAGAAGCAAGAAATAAAAGCAGTAAGAAATAAAGGAGCCAACTATAAACAAGTCTAATTCCACTGTTTCAACCTTTCATAAGCAAAGAGAAGGGGTAATAAGGCTATTGCCACAGCAGCTCTGCTGAACAGGTGAGGAAAGATGCAAAGACCAACTTAAAATTTATAAATAGAATATTTTAACAAGTAAGAATAAATATTTATTAACAATAAATCCAATATATTAATTAAATGGGGAGTAGGTCCCCAGAGGGTGGAAGTGGGTCTGGTATATATATGTGAGAAGCCACCAGCCCTGATTCAGAAGGTTAATTTATTCAGAAGATTGATTTATTGAACAGTACAGGCCCTTATTGATGGATGTACATGGTCTTTATAGGAGGTGTGGTAAAGCTGGGTGATCATACAGTTCCAGGTCTGTGAATGCAGTCAGTACAAGTAGTGACAGGATGTATTGGTGAACCCAAATGTATGAGTGTTTCAAAAAAGTATTTCTGAAACTGAATACTCATACGCAGAAAGGTTTTTCTGGCTCATGAGTTTAGGTGGGATTAAGGTTGAATACCCTTTACCCCCCAAGAGTGACGGTGAAAGTGCTTCATTATTTTGGTATTGAGGTTTCAGTTTCCAATTGCAATTGTTATTAAATTATGATTGAATTCACACACTGTGTTTGGAGAAACAGAGTTTGAAATTTTTTTCCCCTTCAAACCAATTTTATTTGGCTGTTGAGAGCAAGACAGATGGCTACTTTCCAGTTTTCCAAGAATCCAAGAAATTATGAAAAGCTGCAAGGAGCTCACTGAAAGAACTCCTAGTTATGAAGAAGTTTCCCCAATTTTCATCAAAAAAAGTCTGGAATTTCTGCCTTCATGTTCTTAAAGTAGCAGATCCTCACATCTTGAGAGCCCTATGGGTATTTGAGAAAATGGAGAAGGCCTTTCCAGTGCAAGATTTCAGGTTTTTCCAACAATTGAAATAGTGAACTTGAAACAAATGAGAGATGTGTGTTAGTTTTGGTTATTAGATCATTGATACTTCCTACTGAGATGAGATATCTGACTTTAAGTGGTTCAAACTTACATGTTTTGTAAATTGTGGGAAGTTTTCAATTTTTTGCTGGGATAAAAGGTGTAGTAACTGGCTGAAGATGTTAAATACCATAAATCTCAAGTAATTCAGTGAAGTGCTCCTGACTAAGTTTAACTTAGTATTCTAACTGATTAATATTGATTCAAAAAGACAGTCTTGCTCCATATTGTAAGGTGTATATATGAAACTTTGATTAAAAGTAAACTACCTTTACTTTCCTCAATCTTTTTATAAGATAAGAATTAAGTAAGAATATTATTCTAGAATTTGTTAAAATAAAAGAAAAAACAAAAACTATCAATGTTTTCATTGTATTAGTCTAAAAAATGATAATATAAAGATTAATTGTCTTACCAACAATACATATTTATACAAAAATGCTCTACAAGACATAGTTCTGGCTACAAGGTAAATCTCAATTAAAATTAGTAAGGCCTAGAACTGTGGATAACTAATATAGGAGCAAAATTTCAAAAGATAATAAAGAAAAAACATTCCCAAAGGTGGCAAGAGTCACAAAGTAGACAGTGATAAAAGATGTTTCTATCCATTTTTGGGGGTGGTTCAAGCAAAGAATATTTACAAAAATTAGAAACCATAATCAAAATTATTTTTAACATGGGTAAATGGGATAAAATGATTCAAAAGTTTTGTTCTGAATCTCCTATTGATTGATTTAAAATTTCTTAAACAAATTATAAAGGGAAAAGGAAAGATGGGGTGAAGAAGATATCCTTTTATGGCCACCATTTTTTCTTCCTCCAAAAGTGATATTTAATTTCATTTGTAGACAGAAACATATTTGAAACAGAAAACCTAATCATAGAATTATGGACCCCTTTTTGAGAAGAAAGAGAGCTGGTTTTAGCCATTTTTTCCATTTTTATGAACTTTAGTCTTATAAACCAGCCATTAATATAGTGAATAAATAAGATTGTTTCTAAGTACCCTATAAAAGAGCTAAACCTGCTTTGAAGAGGTTCATTTTATCTGAAGGATTAATTTACCCTCTTGGAAACAGTTCAAAATCTGGGATTGGTATCAGAGAATCATCATCAATTGATTCACCCTCCCTACTGAGTTTTGACACAAAAGCTAATTGTAAAAGCCACATTTTGCCAATCAAATAAATATTTTTGTAATTTTCAGATTTCCATACAGAAAATAATTCAATCTAAATTAAGCCTATTGAGAGTTGTGTTACAAAATTCTGTCACAATACTGTCAGCCAGACCTCATACAACTTTCCTATATTAACTGGTCTTTCAACCAGTTTAATATACTTTTTTTGGAAAGGGTTCCATTTTTTGAGGTGTGGCAGACAGAATTGTGACAAAAAACCTGTGAGCCTGTGAGGTATGTATAACATACCCATAAGGCCACAAAAGATTGTATATACAGCTGATTTAGTCTTCAACAGACTTCTCAATTGAATTTAAAATAAAAAAATAACAAAAATAAGTATAACTTTTCTTTGGATAAACTAAGTTACAAATATTATGTCATTTTTATATTCTACACCAAAATGACTTAGGGTACACCCATAGGGTGTTATACCCAAAAAAGCTTATTTCTTATGTTATTGGAAGATTTAAGAATCTCACAGTACTAATGTAACTTTTTTAATTTTTTTTTTAAATTGTTAAATTTAAGCTTAAATAAGCTTAAATTTAAAGTTGCATAAGGTTTATGCAAACATACCAAAATTTTAGTTGAAATTGAGGTGTTTTGTATATTTACTGAATTGGATAAGTATTTGCCATACAGAATGTAAATCCTGCGTGAGCTCAACTTGAAGGTGTTTAAGGCAGTGAATATTGGTGATCATAGCCTTTACTAATTCCATTGTTCTTTCTGGAAGGTTGAAACAGTGAATTGAGGATTCATTTGGTTGGCACTTTGGCTTTTGGCTTCTTATCATCCTGGCCACTGGCTTCCTTTTATTTTATTTTTTTGAATACTTGTCTTTACCTTTTATTATTCTTTGAAGAAATATATTCTTCTATTCCTTTATTCTTTTGGAGCCCTCCAAGTGAGTTCTTGATTCCTGAGTGCCAGGCCACCCTTGCTTCCATAAAGGCACCTGTGACATTATATTAATTAACTCATAATTTCTTTTCATTCTGTCCATTCATTCCTTTATCATTCTGATTCACTCATTTAATCAAAATTATGACTCTGCAATGCTTATGAGCTTTATTATTTTTGTCACTTCTCAATTTTCTCCCATTCATTCTTCATTTTGAAAATTGAAAACTGACCCAAATTTTATTTCTGTTTTCTCTTTTAAATCTCATTTCAAATCATCAATTTCATTTCATTCTTAATTCAGGGTTAATCTCATTTTTCATTTGATTTTTTCAAATTGGTAATCAAGATTGTTCAGATACACTCTTCATATCAAGTTTCATTTTGAATTACTCTTCAAGAAATTTTTGATTTTAAGGAAGGCTTCACTTGAATTGAATTGATTGATTGATTTGACATATAATTAATATTGACTTCAAGAAAATTGATTGACCTGAAGATCTCATTGATTTTGCTGATTTTTCACATCAATATTTTTGACATATATTGATATTTCCTCAAGAGTTCATTTGATTGATTGATTTTTGAAATATTTGAATTTGATTGATTTTGAAATATTGATTTATTGACTTGAAGATTTTATTTGACATTGATTGATTGATTACTTCAAGATTTTCATTTTTATTGATTGATTTTCCCCAAGATTTGATTGTTGATTTTTGACTTCAAGCAAATTTTGATTTTTTATTCATTTAATTCAATTTTGCTCCTGAAAATCATGCCTATCAGCATTCACCTCCTGCAAGACAGACCAGATCTCAGGCCAGAGCTCAAGCTGTTCTTACTCCAAATCCAAGAACTCCTCTTGATGGCACCCCAGAAGCTCCTCAACTGAGGGCCCAATTAGATAGAGGACCCCGCATGGAAGGAGCAGCACCATCCAGGAAGGAAGGAAGAGGGCCAAGAAGATCAAGCTCATTCTCAGGCAAATTTTTATTTTTTATTCCTTTAATTTAATTTTATCCCTGAAGTACTGCCCATTAAACATTCACCTCCTGCAAGACAGACCAGATTCCAGGCCAGAACTCAAGCTGTTCTTACTCAAACTCCAAGAGTTCCTCTTGATGGTACCCTAGCAGTTCCTCAGCTGGGGGCCCAATTGGATAGAGGACCCTGTATGGAAGGAGCAGCACCATCCAGGAAGGAAGGGAGAGGGCCAAGAATATCAAATTCTTTCTCAGGAGTAGTTGGCGGGTTTCCAGGAACCTCAAGGATCAATCTCAAAGGTCCAGGTGAAGATGGTGAAGAGGAGGAGGAGAATTCTGATGGCACTGAAGGTGTCCCTGCTCCAGTGGGGGAATCCCAAGGTACTGGAGGACCAACTCTAGCCCAGTCTGATCAGCCTGTCTCTCATCAGTCTGAACCATCCTTATTGGAAATTTTTCAGCAGATGACTCAAATTATGGCCAATCTTCAAGCAGCTTCATCTTCTGAGTCATCAAGACCACCAGCCTTCAAGACTCCATCTGTGAAGGCACCAGAATGCTTTGATGGGACTCAGCCCTTCAAAGTCAGAAGCTTTATTCAGTCTTGTCAATTGATCTTTCATAATGATCTACCAAATTTCTCTCAAGACAGAAAGAAAGTTCCATATGCCACTTCATTTCTCATTGTCAGGGCTACAAAATGGATTGAGCCTTACCTTTCCAATCTCACCAATCAAGATCCAAATTACCTTCTCAATTCTTGGAACTTGTTTGAATCTCAACTCTTTACTTTGTTTGGGGGCCCAAATGAAGTCAGAAAAGCTGAAGCAGAATTGGATTCTCTAATAATGAAAGAAGGTGGCCATGTTTCCTTGTACATAGCCAATTTAAAAAGCTTGGTTTTGAGAATTGGAGATTGGGGCGAAGGGGATTTCCATCCAGGATTTTGGATCAGTTGCACTCCCATCCTTCAAGAATTGAATCTCTTCAAGACTTAATGGATGTCACCCTGGAACTTGATACCAGGTACCATGAGAGGCAAAAAGAGAAGAGTCATCATAAAGAGAAGAAGCCTGAAGCCTCAAAGTCAAATTCTTTTCATCCTCAAAATTCTTCAAGCTCAAGTCATAAGAAGAAGAAGAATTTTCAGAAGAGGGACAAGCCACATTCTTCTTTGCTGAATATAGACTTCAAGTTAATTAATTCTGAAAAAGAAAGAAGAATAAAGGAGGGTCTATGTACCTATTGTGGTGGGAAGCATAGTCTTGAGTCCTATTTCAAAAGGCCTCAAAACAAGCTTACCCAACCATCAGGCCGATTTCCCAGCCAGGGAAAAGCCTGAGTGAAGACCATGTTGTGTTCAATGGTCTTCACTGTTTTGTGCATTCTTAATACTTGTGTCAATTATTCTCTTAAGTTCTTTGTTTTTTCTTCTCTTTCTGATGTTTTTTACAGTATTCTCATTGATTCTGGTGCTACCAACTCATTTATTGCAAAGCAGCTTGTTCACGAGTATTCCTTGACTATGTCAGACCTTCCAGAGAAGATTCCTCTTATCATTTTGGAATCCTTTGAGTCCCCTTCCTTATTTGTTACTCACCATACTAAATATATGGTTGAGCTTCCTTCATTCCCAAGCTTTGAATGGGAATTTTTAGTCATTGACACTCCCAAGGGAGAAGACCTCATATTGGGCTTTGAATTTCTCAATCACTTTAATCCTGATCATAAGGACTATTGTGATCATTCAAAATCATTCAGTAATGACCCTTTTACTGCCAAATCATGTGCATCTCTGGTTGGTGATTCTAAAACACCATCATTTCCATCTTCTGTCCAAATTCCTTCCCTTAATTCCCATCTGTCATTACTATCCTCTAGAGATTAAGTCTTCAAAAAGATTCAAGATGTTGTAGAAGATAATTCTGTATCTTCACTTCATCTCTTCTTTGAACATATGGACCTTCCTCCTTCATCTTATCATGACTCCCTGGAGGAGTTGTGGGATGAAGAGGAAGAGCCAGAAGAAGTTGAAACCTTGATGAAGGTTGTTCCTTCTGTCTATCACCAGTACTTGGATGTATTCTCCAGGGTGAAAGCAGAGAAACTTCCTCCTCACCGTGCCTGTGATCATCATATTGAGCCGGAGGGGTCTCTACCTCCAGTTTGAGTGATCTACTCTTTATCAAACCAAGAGTCAGATACACTCAGGGCCTACATTTCAGAGAATGTAGAGAAAGGTTTCATCCAGTCAAGCTCCTCCTCAACAGGAGCACCTGTCCTCTTTGTCAAAAAGAAATATGGTGGCCCCCTTTGTGTGTTGATTACCACAAACTCAATGCTGTTACTAGGAAGAACAAGTATCCTGTTCCTCCTATGAATCAGCTTCTCAATGTCTTTAATGATTCTTCTATCTTCTCCAAGATTGATTTGCATGGTGCATATAACCTTCTCAGAATCAAGGAGGGTGATGAACATTTGACAGCTTTGAGAACTAAATATGGCAGTATTGAGTACTTGGTTATGCCATTTGGGCTCACCAATGCTCCTGCCTCTTTTCAAAATCTTGTCAATGATATTTTCCAAGATCTTCTTGATGTTTATGTTGTGGTTTATTTGGATGACAGTATGGTCTTTTTGAAAGCAGAGGAAGAACATGTCACTCATGTGTTCACTGTTCTTTCCAGACTCAGAGCCAATAGCCTTTTTGCTAAGGCCTTGAAAGGCCTATTCCATGTTTCTAGTGTGGAATATTTGGGTTATGTTGTTTCTTCTGAATGCCTCAAGATGGACCAAGAAAAAGTCCAGCAGATTCTCAATTGGCCACCTCAAAGAAACCTCAAGGATATTCAATCTTTCCTTTGCTTTGCCAATTTCTACCACTGTTTCATCAAAAATTATTCAAAGAAAATCAGTTCACTCACCATTTTCCTCAAGAAAGATTCCTGTTTTCCCCTCAATGAGGAAGCTCTTAGTCAGTTTCATCAACTCAAAGATACTTTCACCACCTCTTCAATCCTTCTCTACCCACCATTGTAGAGACTGATGCATCTTATTATGCCTTGGGTGCTGTACTTAGTCAGGTCTCTGACTCAGGAAAAAATCCCATTGCATTCAACAGCCGCAAGCCTATTCCAGCAGAGCTCAACTATGAGATTCATGAAAAGGAACTCCTTGGCATAGTCTGGGCTCTCCAGCGCTGGAGGGCTTTTCTTCTTTCCCTTTCTTCACCTTTTGAAGTTCTCACCAATCACTCTTCCCTTCAATACTTCATGTCTTCAAAAGGTCTTACTCGCTGTCAAGCCAGCTAGGCTGAATTCCTCTCTGAATTTCACTTTTCAATCACTTACCACCCTGGCCGCCTAGCTACTCTTCTGGACGCTTCATCACGTCGGGACAACACTCATCTGGAGAGGGGGGAGGATTTCATCAGTAAGAATCCAATGAACTTTCAACAGACCATCAAGCAGGATGAAGTACAACCTTCAAGATATTTTGCAGTCAACGTGGAATCCTTTTCAAACCTGATGGATTCAATTCAGAAGGCTCTATGGCAATATTCTCAGTACAGAAGTATTCTTCAAGAATTGGTTCAAGGTAGATCTGTCCAAGATTACTCTCTTGATTCCTCTTCCCAACTTCTCTTATTCAAAGATTGGGTGGTGGTCCAAATGACCCCACAATTCAACTCAGCATTCTTCAAAAGTGTCATGATTCTCCTCTAGCTGGACACTCTGGCCAAGTGAAGACTCTCAAACTTTTCAAGCAGGATTTCCACTGGTCCGGCATGACTCAATTCATCAAGGATTATGTCTCTTCCTGTAAAAAGTGCTCAAGTAACAAGAATATTCATCACAAGAAGTTTGGATTCCTCAAACCTCTTCCAATTCCAAATGGTCCTTGGATTTCATCACCCAACTGCCACTGTCCAATTCCTTTGATTCAATTCTGGCCATAGTGGACAGGTTCTCAAAAATAGCAGTTTTTATTCCAACAATGTCTTCAATCACTTCACTGGATTTTAACCATTTATTTATCAAGGATATATTTTCAAAGCATGGCCTTCCTTCAAGCATTGTCAGTGATAGAGGTTCACTTTGTGTTTCTTCTTTTTGGACCAATATTTGTCAGCAGCTCAAGATTTCAAGAGATCTGTCAACTGCCTACCATCCAGAAACTGATGGACAGACATAAAGGGTAAATCAGATACTAGAACAGTACCTTCAGATGTATGTCAGCTATCATCAAGATGATTGGAACACCTGGCTCCCTCTGGCTGAATTTTCTTACAATAACTCTGACCAATCTTCAACAAAGCAATCACCGTTTTTCACTGTTTATGGAAGAGATCCACAATTTGACTCAGCTCACATTACTCAAGATACTCCTGCCTGAAAGTTATCAACAAAACTCCAATCAGTACAGAAAGATGTCAAGAGAGAACTTGAAGTTGCCATAAACAGGTTTAAGAGGTATGCAGATAAAAGTAGAGCAAGTCCACCTGTTTTCAATCCTGGTGACATGGTATGGCTTTCTTCCAAGAAAATCAAATCAACCAGACCCACCAAAAGACTGTCTGAAAGATGGTTGGGTCCTTTTCTAATCTTGAATGAAGTCAGTACTCATGCCTACCACCTCAAGCTTCCATCTCAATGGAAATCCATCCAGCCAGCCTTCCATATTTCCCTCCTTGAACCAGTCAAGACATCAACAATCCCAAATTGGCATCAAGAGCCTCCTCCTCCAATCATCATTGAAGAAGAGGAATGGGAAGTCTCTCAAATACTGGATTCAAAGCTCAAGAGAAGAAAATTATGGTATCTGGTGGAATGGAAAGGTTTCAGTCAAGACCCAGAAAGATCCACTTGGGAACCAGCCGAAAACCTCAATAATTGCCCTGAACTTGTCAAGGATTTCCATTCTTTATATCCTGACAATCCAGGCCCCAATTCTTTAAGAGATTTATTTCTATGGTTCTTGGTGGGGAGAGGAGTCACCAAAAGTAAGTCCCACTCCTGGTATGTACCTTTGGGGGTATTTTACTCTTTTCTGTTGTAAGCATCACCTTGGCCACTCTGTGAGAACTTTGCAATTTTGGACACAGATTTCTGGCCTGGCTTTCAACATTAAATTCCAATTTATGGCCATTCCCACTTGGGTAAATGGACCATTTTTTCTTCTTAATCCTTTTTCCAAGTCATCAATTTTCAATACGTTCTTTCATCAATCTTTTTTACTCTATGGCACTGGCAAGAGTGGTAACTATCAAACGTAAGTTCCTCTCCTGGTGTGCACTTCCTTGAGGGGTCTAAAATCCTTCAAAACATCACCTTGGCCACTCTGTGAGCACCTGGCATCAAATCTTGTCTTCCCAGGTCCTTGGCCATCTCAAATCAACTGTAAATATCCATGGTGAAGATTGGAATCCCCCTCAAGATTTTTTTTTTATTTTCTCTTCTTTCCAAATTTCTCTGTTATTTTTCTCTCTTTATATTTTTTTCAAAAAAACTTCTCTTTTATAACTTTTATTCCAATATTTATGTCAACTCATTCTTCAAAAATTCAAAGCCAAATGTCAAAAGAAGACCAAATCAACCTCTTTACCAGTCTCAAAATTCTTTTCAAGATTCAATACCTCTGAAGTCCCTATTTCCAATCTGTCTCAACATCCTCAACAGGCTTGTACCTTATCTTGGTGCTCAGGAGCTCACCATTCAAGGTAGGGGGGTACTGTCACAACCATGAATAATCACCCCCCTTGATGGGTGTTGCGGGAATCCTAGCCTGACCCAAGTTAGGGCCAATTGGCCATGCCATATCATTTATGGCCAATTGGCCCCCTCTGGTGCTCTATGGCCTCAGGCCATATCCTGCCCTCATTGGTTCTTTTGGCCAGGCTCTGCCTCACCAACCCCCAGGCCATTACCCTTTTTTTTGGGCCTGGGGGGTCCTTTCAATCTTCTAGGGGCCTATGGCTCCTCTAGCCACCTCCAGGGCTCTTGGCCCAACCCCTTTTATTATGTGGGTTTGGGCCATTTAGGCCCTTTTGGCCTGAATCCAATGAGGCCAAAAGGGGCCAAGGGGGCAGATCATCAGCCCCCAAGGCCAGGTGGGCCCCCCTGAGATATTTTTGGTCCCAAATTCCATCCAACCCAAAATGGCCATAAAAGACCCTCAGGACCCAAAATGGCCAAAAGCTCTATGGATACCATTTTTCAGTACATGGCCTCTGGCAACCACCAGAGGGCAGAAACTCAGCTCCCAGATAGGTTTCCCCTCACATTGAGGGGAAGGCTTCTCTTTCCTCAATTCACCCTGTACTCAAGGTTCCACAAGTGGTGCATATATGGTATAATATACCATTATGCACCATTTTTGCTCAGCAATTCAATGGTGACATTTTCAGTACCAAATTAAGTGATCCCAAATAAAGCCCTAAATCCATAACCAATTTTAAATTAGGACTCTTCAGCTATTCAGTCTGGCAATTCCCTGGCGGCTAACAGAAGATCATTCAAGGACCCCAACCACCTGGCCCTGCAGAGGTTGGGTTGTCATTTTCTCACCAGGACTATTCTAAGGGAAATCCTCAGAGGTTATCAATCTTTTCAATCATTGTCAAGGCATCAAGTATTCAGAATTCCTTGGACAACTCACTTGGTCCATACAGGTAGTAATAAAGCATCCTGTATGGGCTTGGCCCAATTGGGCCAATTCATGTTCCACTGTGGGAATCCAGTCACACAGTTCAATTCTCAAGATGGCCAGAACTGTATTGGCCCAGTTCAGACAATAAAGACGGATGATTCACCTTCCAGGATCAGCCTTTCAGCTTTTCACATATACTGGCCACCTTTCATCACCTGAGGACTTTTTCCCCAGTTAATTAATATCTTGGATTTATTTTTATCCCTATTTTCTTTTACCTTATTAAAGTAAATACTGATAATCTTAAGTCAGTCATTTGCACCTTTTCTTCTTTGCCTGTCAGTGGATATTGGTGGTCATATCCTTTACTAATTCCATTGTTCTTCCTGGAAGGTTGAAAGAGTGAATTAAGGATTCATTTGGTTGGCACTTTGGCTTTTGGCTTCTTATTATCCTGGCCATTGGCTTCCTTTTCTTATCTTTTGGCATACTTGTCTTTACCTTTTATTATTCTTTAAAGAAATATATTCTTCTATTCCTTCATTCTTTTGGAACCCTCCAAGTGAGTTCTTGATTCCTGAGTGCCAGGCCACTCTTGCTTCCATAAGAGCCCCTGTGAAATGGAATATTTAAGAATCTCACAGTACTAATTTAACTTTTTTAACATTTATCTAAATTGTTAAATTTAAGCTTAAATAAGCTTAAATTTAAAGTTGCATAAGATTTATGCAAACTTACCAAAATTTATGTTAAAATTGAGGTGTTGTGTATATTTACTTAATTGGCTAAGGATTTTCCATACAGAATGTAAATGCTGCGTGAGCTCAATTTAAAAGTGTTGAAGGCAATAGTATGGCTTTAAATAAATAAAAGGGCAAATTCCACACAAAAAGGTGGGACAAAGGAAAAAGACCAAACAGAGCTGGGGTACCCAACTTTTTGGATCTGCAAGTATTCAATTAAGGTTTTCCACCTGTATTGTAGGATTTTTAACCTTATTTAAACTTTAAGATTAGACTTTGATCCAACCTTAAAGTTTAAACTGGTTTTATCTCAATTTGGACAGGAATTTCAAGCTGCCAAAGGGTAAATCCCAATATGCCGGCTTGAAACTCAAGTTTTTAGACCTTTCAAAGCTTAAATAAGCTTAAAACTTAAAATTTACAAGTATCAAAACCTTATCAAAAGTTAAGGTTTAGTGTGTATTGCTATTTTACATGGAAAAACAGCAATAACTTCAAAAATTTATTAAAAATCCACATCTTAATGGATTTTCTTGAAGGTTTCACACAGCTTACAATTCAATGTTATCTGTGTATACATTGAATTTTAATTATCTTTTAAAGAAGGCTTTATTGGTAATTATCCTGGAAAATTACTCTTTTAATTATACCTTGAGAAAATTAAGATTTCTTTTAAAATTAATTAAAAATTGAGCTTAAGAGATTTTTAGTTGAAACTCTATTTTTAAGTTTTTCATGTGATGAAATTTAATATAAATAAGCTTATTCTATATTAAAACTTAAAATAATTAACTTAAATGAGGATTAAAGTTACTTGAAGTTAAGAATAACACCAGTCACTTTAAATTGGAATTAAAAATAAGTTACCTTAAGTTAAGAACCTTATTTTTAAGCATCGTTTTTAAGTTTTGACCTGAGAACGCCCTCTTTATCCATTATGAATCATGAGAGCTGCTCTTCAGACATAAAAAGAGTCCATTGATCACTGTTTTTGTCCATAAACTCAACCCAATCCAATTATATTAGACATTAAAAAAGGTAAAGTTTGATTATATATAAAATCTCATTATTAAAGTATTTCTTAATTATTTTATTCTTTATAAATCTTGAATTAAAGAACTGAAATCATAGAAATTAGATTACTGTTGTAATCACCAATAATATATCTTATTTTTTTTAATTATTGACTTAGAATATCTTTTAAAATCAACAAATTGTTTTCAAAAACTGTTTAATCATATCTTTTATTACAAAAAGTTGTTTTATCTTTTGCAATATTGATTTTTGGCGTTTCTTTAACTTATAATAGTTATTTAATATAATAACTGTTGTGTTTGACTTGTCTTATTAATTATATATTATAAGTAACTTTTTCTCTAAAATTCTATAATTTTTGTATCTATTGTTAGTTTTTTCAATAGGATTATTTTATAAGAATTATATCTGCACAGTGTGTGTTATAATTTCTTTTTATACATAATATTCATATTATTGATAAGTGGTTAAATATTTATCTTTTCCACATGTAATTGTCTCATTAAGAGCTTTACACTTTTTATTGTTATAACTGTCAGTGTAAGGTGTGGATATGAAACTTTGATTAAAAATCAAGTACTTTTCCTGTCCTCAAAATTTGTATAAGGTAAGAAATGATTAAAAATAGTATTAAATAGTATTTTTGAGAGGAAACATGCCAGTTTTATTGTTTTTAACTTTATAAGTATAAAAAAATAATATTTGAAAGATTTATTGTTTGACCAACAATAAAAATGTATCCAAAAATACTCTATAACAGATATTTAAGGCTACAAAAGAAATTTCTTCAAGAGCAATTTCAATTGGAATTAATTGAGAAAAGAACTGAAAGAAATCAATTAAAGAACAAAGTCTTTAAAAAGATATTTAAAGAGAAAACATGCCCAAAAGTGACCAGAGTGAATTTGGAAACAAAGTGACAAAGTTAACAGTGATGAAAGATGCTTTAATTCACTTTTGGGGTGGTTCAAGGGGTAAAAATCATTATAAGAGTTAGGAAAAATGATTATAATTATTTTTTTACGTGGTTGCAAGGTTCAGAATAATACAAAAAGGCTGGTTGAAATCTTTTATTTATTGTTTCAACAGTGTTTAAACTAATTATAAAAGGAAAAGATTATAACATGAAGAGAAAAGTGGGGCAAAGAAGACATTCTTTTATGGCCATCAATTTTCTTACTCCAAAAGTAAAATTTACTCTTGTCAGCTGTGGAAAACACTCTAACAACAGAAAAGCCAATTATGGCATCATTAAAACCTGGTTTAGAGCAAAAAAAGGCTGGTTTTAGCCATTTTAGACCCTTAAATCAGCCATTACTATAGTAATACCTGGTCTAGAGCCTTCAAACCACATCAGAATGTGTGTAAGAGTCTTAAAAAAAGTTAAAGCTGTTTTTACTAAGATTTTTTTAACTTAAGGGTAGTTTTACCTGTAAAAATATAAAAAAAAATAATTTAAACCTAACATTCTAACTAACTCACTTGCGACATCCTCAGCAAACATATCTCATTTCTCATTCCACTTACGAATTCCTCCGCAAACCATTCTCATTTCTCTTTTTTTTTTCTATTTATAATGCATCTCTTATCTAAAAGATTAATAGAAAGAATAAAAAATCAATTATATAAAAATTCTATGTTCTTTCCTCTCTAATTTGATCATTGCTCCGATATAGGCTATCTATTGTTGTTTTAGAAGAAAACGCTGTTTTTGTCATAGTTATCATATTAAAATCTTGTCGTTTAGGTATTTATTTACTTTCTTTTATGCTTAAAACAAAAATATACATTATATTGAAATATCTTTTTAGTTTTTATTTTCTCAAAAAATAATAGATTTACAGTCTCGAACGATTCAAAAAAAATCATAAACTAAAAGACAAGCTTTCAAGATGAATAACCTCAATCAAAACAACAACCTCCAAAAGATCATTCCAATCCTAACTGATGACAACTACTCAGAATGGAAACTTCAAATGATCATCTGTCTAAAACAAAGAAGACTATATCAATACTGTGTTAAAGAATGCATTCCTGGTGATGGTGAAACACAAACACCAACAGTTGAAGCAAAAGTTGTAGATGCAAATGTAGAAGCCTGCAGAATTATCACTAATTTCATGGACTCTAGAACATTTGCGGCTCTAGTCACATCAGAAGAAATTATTCGAAACAGCTATCAATTATGGAAAAAGGTAAACAAACGATTTGCATCTTCTTCCTTCAATAGTAGAGCAAGAATATGGAGTAAATTTCAAAAATTAACCTATGAAGATAATCTCAAATAATTCATTTCAAATACAAGAAAGTGTCTCAGCAATATAACCTCAGTCGGTATTGCAGTTGAAGATTAAATCCTTGCCTTCTTGATTCTCACAAAACTTCCTGATGAGTTTCACTCACTAATAGAAAAAGTAACGTTAAACGCTGAAACTCAAGGCAATCCTGATGCAATACTCAATGTACTTCACAAAGCTGCACTTAAAGAAGAAGCTCTATCAATGGAATCTACTAAAACGGTAGCACTCAAAAAACAAAGCTTTCCGTCAAAAATCATACATTATTGTAGTAACGGAAAACACAATCCTCTTGTCACCACACATGGTCCCAAAAAATGCTGGCAGTTACACCCAGAGCTAAAACCCAATAGAAAAAGAAAGGATAAAGAACAAAAAACAAATTTTACCATTGCACAAGCCTTATTTACTCATGAATCAAAACAAATGAATCAAACTCTCACAATAGTTCTAGATACTGGTGCAACTAATCACATGCTTAACAATAAACGTTTTTTTGAAAATATACATCAAGATCATAGAACAAACGTGGCCACAGGATAAGATAAGTCTACTCTAACCTCACAAGGAAGAGGATTAGCAAAAATTTATGATCGAATTGGAAGTCTATGGCTACTACCAAATAGCCTTTATGTTCCAGATCTCACAACCAATCTGTTAGCCTTATCTATCATTGCAAAAACCAAAACATGAATTAAAAGAACTCCTTCAAGATTTGAAATTTATTTATACAACAATGTCAAACCTTTGTTTGTTTGTCCTATTTCAAGCAATTTATTAGAAACACAAATCGGCGTTCATAATTCACACTGCCTAAACACTCAAGTAAAAGACAATGGGGACCTCTGGCACAAACAATTGGGCCATATGAATAATGCGGACATGATGAAATTGATAAACACTTCTAAAGACAGTAATGTTTGCAATGAATGTATAAAAGGTAAGATTAATCAGCTTCCTTTTAAACACTCCTTCAAAACAACTGACCACATTCTGGAAAACGTTCACCTTGATTTATGTGGACCTTTTCAAATGCAATCTTTAGCCGGTGCTAAATACTTTCTCATTATTGTGGATCAAACAAGTGGTTTCATAACCACTAAATTCCTAAAAAATAAAAGAAATTTCTTCAATCACTTCCGCAATTTTCGATTATTAGTGGAAAACCTTCATTCAACAAAAATTAAAAATATCACAAACAATGGTGGAGGAGAATTCGTAACTAAGTCTTTTAAAAACCATTGCATAACATTGGGTATCAATCACATAGTCAGTCCACCCTATACTCCGCAACATAATCCATTTGCAGAAAGAGGCAATTTCTCAGTTGTAGAAAAGGCCAGATGAATTTTACTTCAATCAAAATTACCAATTAATTTTTGGGAAGAAGCTGTTTCAACTGCGACCTTCTTATGTAACCTAATCCCAAAACACAACAACAACACAACACCATATGAATTATGGTTTAAATCAAAACCTCCACTAAGAAAGCTGAAACCTTTTGGATGCAAGGCATGGCTGAAAATCCCAAAACACCAAATAACAAACAAATTTGAATCAAAAGCTTGGGACAGAATCTTCTTAGGATATGAAAATGAAGCATTGAGTTATCAAATACTGAGAACATTGGATAAAAAAATCATAATAAGTAAACATGTTCTCTTTGATGAAGAAAAATTCCCTTCATTAACCTCTCAAGAACAAAGTGTTGATGAAATTTGTAATATCTTTCCAGGTTTAATCCAAAACATGGAAAAAGACTTACAAAATAATACTGATGAAAATGAAAATAATCTCAACATTGACGTGTCTTCATCAGAGGAGGAAAATGAAGATGTATTTATTGATGCGCTTGAACAGCAACCCTAGAGGATCAAAGTAATTGGTCCCAGGCATCCTACTCTTATCTCGAGTGAAATCAACAGTGAAAACATACTACCTTTTCCCTGAAGACAACCAAGAGCAAACATATCAAATCAAGCATGTTCAACTCCAAAATCATTCAACAAAGCAATGACAAGCCCAAATAAAGAAAATTGGAATGCTGCAATCAAAAACAAACTTGAAAACTTGAAAAGACTTAATGTGTGGACTCTCAGAAAGAAAACAACAAAAGATCATCCTATTACTAGTACGTGGGTATTCAAAGAAAAACAAAAAAATATTGGAAATACAACAGAATACAAAGCTTGTCTTTGCGCTCATGGTTTTCATCAAATCTCAGGACTAGACTACCAAAGCACCTTTGCACCAACTGGTAGGCTTTCATAATTACGTGCTCTCATCTCATTTGCAACAATTCATAAATATGAATTCCATCAAATGGACGTGCGAAGCGCCTTTCTAAATGCACCACTGCAAGAAGAAATCTGTCTGGAGATTCCACAAGGCATCTCGGCAGACAAAAAAAACTCATTTACTCCAGCTCAATAAGGCACTATATGGTCTAAAACAAGCCTCTTTGGCATGGTACAAGCATCTCACTAAATGGTTGACCACATCAGGCTTTGAATGTTCTATCACCGACCCTTGCGTTTTCTGGAGAAAAGGTAATTCTCCCATTTGGATATATGTTCATGTAGATGATCTTGCCATATTCATACCAAACCTAGAAGACTTCAAACAGGAAATCAAGAAGGATTTTGACATGAAAGATTTAGGTAGAGCCCAATTATTATTGGGAATAAAAATCAACCCTCTTGATGATGGATTCAGTTTAAATCAAGAACACTACATTAATGAACTAGCGGATAAATACAATATCAAGAATCTTATACTGTCAAACACTCCACTAAAGCCTCATATACAGCTTTCCATCTCATCCAATAAAGAACATGAAGAGTTCAATAAATCAGAAATCAACTATAGAAGTGCAGTTGGATCCCTAAATTACATCAGCTCTAATACTCATCCCAACATCACCTTTGCAATTAGTCACCTATCCCAATTTCTTGAGAAACCAGGCATACATCACTGGAATGCATGTTTACAAGTCTATCAATATTTATTCCGCTCTAAAGATCTTAGTCTCACATTTGAAAACAATGGTTTCAATCACATCATAGATTATGCCAATGCTGATTGGGGAAACAACCCTATTGATAGAAGATCCATATCTGGATTTACCGTTAGTATAAATTCACACCTCATTTCCTGGCAATCAAAGAAACAACAGACTGTATCTCATTCAACAACAGAAGCAGAGTATAAAGCCCTTAGTGACGCAGAAAAAGAAACTACCTGGTTAGTTAATCTCATTAATGAAAGTCAACTAACCTCATCTCCATTGGAACCATGACTACTCAACCACAACAAAGGAGCCATTGATTTAGCTCTATGTGATGCTAATCACAGTGGATTCAAAACTAAACACATGGACATAAAATTTCATTTTATACAAGAACTACTAAAAAACGGTAGAATGTTGTTAAAACATGTTTCCACGATCTCAATGAATGCTGATTTTCTCACTAAACCTGTAGGTAAAACAATCCTTACAAGATCTCATCAAGAAAAATGTGTGCTCCTCGCAAGGGGGTATTTAAAAATATAAAAAAAAATTAAACCTAACATTCTAACTAACTCACTTGCAACGTCCTCAGCAAACATATCTCATTTCTCATTCCACTTATGACTTCCTCCACAAACCGTTCTCATTTCTCTTTTTTTTTCTATTTATAATGTGTCTCTTATCTAAAATATTAATCAAAAGAATAAAAAATCAATCATATAAACATTCTATGTTCATTCCTCTCTAATTTGATCATTGCTCCGATATAGGCTATCTATTGTTGTTTTAGAAGAAAATGCTGTTGTTGTCATAGTTATCATATTAAAATCTTGTCTTTTAGGTATTTATTTACTTTCTTTTATTCTTAAAACAAAATTATACATGATATTGAAATATATTTTTAGTTTTTATTTTCTCAAAAAATAATATTACCCTCTTGGCAACAGTTAAAACTGCCCTGGTTGGTATCAAAACCTCATCATCAATTGAGTAACAGACCCTGTGACTCAATTCCAGGCCAAAAGTGATGAACTTTTGTGTGGATTTTGACATCCCACGCCTGTCAGCAAGGACTTTGGGGGTCTGGCTCCCCCTTGGAGCTAGAGTACCTTTCCCCCCCCAGAATTAATCTTTCCAATTTATTTTTTCTTTAATTCCTCATCATGTAATACACTTGTAATTTACACATACAATTCAATTTAGTTGTACAGTACACAACTGTACTAATTGATACCTCATATGTAAATTACACTTCACTTATGTAATACATGTGCACATTTTGAAATTTCAATTGAAAATACTTCAATTCCTCATGACTTCTAAACTAAACACAACACCTCAATTTTGACACAGAAATTGATGGTTAACACCACATGTGGTGTGAATTAAATTAAGGGTTTTAGGATTTTCAACTTTTGTACAGAAAAATACTAAAAACTTAATTTAAGCTTATTTAGAGTTGAGTTACAGAAATTTTACCCAGAGATGACCCCACCTTATTTTTTATGAGGAATCCAATGGTGAAGAAATTTTCTTGAGTTTATTTATTGGATAAAAAGCTATAATATATTTTATGTAACTTTTTACCAAAAATATTTTAATTTCATTGGTGTTATTAAAAATTTGTTTATTACTTAATTTTTTCAAGTAAAAATGCATTTTCACAATTTCAAAATTTTAATGTAATTTTTATTTTAAATTATAATTAAATTTTCTTTTTATATATAAATTTCTATTTATGTTTAATTTTTATTTTGATAATATAAATAAATTCATTTTATTTATATTTATATCTTATTTTGTTATTTGTGGTCTTTTGGGTATATGAAAATACCTCTAAGGCTCATAGTCAGTGACTATAACAATAACAGAATAATTATAATCTATTATAATTATTAATATTTTATTATTATTATATTATATAATAATAATTAAATTATTTTTTTCAAATATAATTATTTTAATAATTATATTTAATTTGTGGTTATAATATTTTGTTATATTATATTTTTCTACTGAGGACAGTCATAGTACTCTTGATATTATTACTATTATCAATAGTTTCATACACAAACATTACATTTGGGAGCCTGGCCATGATTTTAACCAATTTTTGGGACATAAATCATATTCTGCACTTTATTTAACTCCTTTTTGACGTAAAATTTCCATATTTATCTTAATATTGGCTTAGCTAGGACTTATTCCTCATAAATAATCTTTATAATATTAATAAAGTTATTTTTTCTTAAGAATATTGTTTGAAAAAATATACTATTGAGTGACTTGGAATAAATTTCTTTTGTCTAACAAGTTTCTTTTTCACATCAGACTTGAAATCTATCATTTGAGTTATTTTAGTACAAAGAGAATAATAATACAAGTTTGATTAATAACTTATGAATTGCATAATTATTATTTCCTTAAAATAAAATATAAAATCCAATAAAAAACTTCAAAATCTTTATTAAAAAACACTTTTTCTTTTATTATTAGACATTTTTTCTTAATTTTGACATAATTTGCCATAAATTACATTAAAACAACTTTATTCAATAAGTTTAGTTTATAAGTTATTTTTATTGTTGGATAAAATAGCTTATATTTTTACTTTTCTCTAGTGTCATCCATCAGAGAAAGCTCTTCAGGTTCTGAGGCATCAGAATCTAGTATTGCAATTCAAACCAGCCCAGCACCAAGGGGTTTAATTACCAAAGAACCCTTTAAAGGTCAAGCAGGTGAATGCAATTCATTTCTTAGTCCATTTTTCCTAAAAATTGACGTTAAATGACTCCTACTAGAAGTGGAAGCAATTACTCCATCCAATCAAATGGATCTGGACCAGGAAATTGAATTCAAAAATCCAAAAGACAAGAATGTCAGCCCAGAGGAGAGGCACAAATGGAGGATTCCAGAACTTCCACCAGTTCCCAAAGGTTAGCCAGCACCTTTGAAACTCTTATTGAGAGTCCAGAAGCTGACATAACTGCTATTCCTGTTGTCAGACCTGAATCCTTTCCAACAGGAAGCAATAGAGATATACCAGTCTCAGTACAAGAACTGGTTTATGGCGGCAAAGCAGCAGGAGTGGGAACTTCTTCCAAGTGTTTGGATAGGCACAATGAACTCTTATCTTCAAGTGAAGAAGTTCATGGCCCCAGAAAGGACAGAAAAACTTATGAGGGGTTGGACACCCATGTCTTGCAAGGGACAAGTCCAACAGATAAAAGCTTGGTTGAAAACCCAAAGCATGTTATCAGAGGACCAGAAGAAGAATTTGGCCCAAGGAAAGGACAACAGCCCAGTGGAAGCTCCCCAAGCCTCCACAAGCAAACATTCACCTCAACAAGTGCCAAACAAGGACAAGCAACCCCCAAAGAGCAATCAGAAGGGCCAGAAAAAGGCAAAGGTAAAAGCAAAACCCAAGTGGAACATGCCTTACCCACAGAATTCCAGAATTCCCAAGAAAGAGAATACAGCCATGAACAATGTGTTCAATATGGCAAGAACTCTGATGGAATTCAAAAACAAGGAGGAGGAAAGATTGAACCAATCATTTCCAAAGAGTTAGACCTTGTAAAGCTTGTAACTCATTTTGAAACTTGTAATAAAGAAATTTTAGCAAAGTTTAATAATTTTGAGTATATCCAACAAAATTTTGGTAGAGAGATATTGCAAGTGAAAGAGTCACAAAAGAACATAATTGGTCTAGAAAATATAAATAAAGACAATGTCTTGTCTTTGACGCATATTTGTGCAAGAATTGAGTCCAAAGTTACCTTACTCAATTAACCAGATGACAACTCTATTTCTTTTAAAACTAGAAAGTTGAAAGAATTAACAATAAAAGTTCAAAACTTGGAAAACTTAACTGACCACAATGCAGCTCTTTTTCAAGAACAATTGGAAAAAAGTGATAAAGCAAGACTTGAATTGAAAGAAGATATTCAATCAAGTATTAATAATATATCACTGAAGAATGATTCGCCAAGACAGTCTACACCAATTCTTGACAGAAATTTTCTAAACTTGAATAATGACTTACATCATACAATTTCAAGCAATTCAGAAGTGGAGACTGCTTGTAATTTTAAAGACATTCCAAGATTAGAGGAATGGCCAACCTTCAGTGGTGAAGGGGAATCTAATCATATGGAATTTATGAAAACAATTGATATGTTCAAAGAAGACTTTAGCATACCAGATTAATAAATAAGTGCCAGATTACACTCCCTGTTTACCAAATTGGAAAAGAAATGGTATCACAAAATGGGGCAAGACCATGGTAAACATTCTTGTCCTTGGTGGAAAGAACAAATTATTTCCAAATGGACAAATGATTCCAGGAGATTTAAAATGGAAAATTCTTTTGAAGAAGCCATTTTTGATATTGAAAGGGACAGGCCCATGTCTTGGTGTCTTGAACAGAAAGACAGGTTAACTGCTCTTCATCCTGATATGTCTGAAACAATGATTCATAAAAGTATATTGAGAACATGTGGTGGTGACCTTGAGCATGCTATAAGAAGCAGATGTATTGAGCCTTTCTCTACAGAAGATTATATCAATGCCATGGAAGACATCACAACTAGGACAAAAATTGGAAGGAATTGGTATGAACCCCCAATGGACAACAAGACCAGTGGGAAACAAATTCCAAAACCCAATAAACCACATGACAAAGCTCCTTTGAAATGTAATTAATGTGGAAGTACATCTCATTTGGCAAGCACTTGTCCCAAAAAGACAAGAATAAATGAGATAGAAATAGATAAATTTGAAGACACAAAAGAAAAAAGTAATTTATCTTTACATGAAAGTGACTCTGAGCCTTCTGAAGAAGAGGAAATACCAGGTGAACTTAGTATAGAAAATATTAATGTTTCCTTTGAAGTCACAGAAGTACATACTCAATTACCACAGTACAGTGATGAATTTATGAATATCATACATGTGCATGATGCTAAAATGCAGAAAACCAAAGCTGCCAGAGGCAAAGGTTATACAGCTGGAGCATCTTGTATCACTATTATTTTGATAAATAACAGAGAAGCCACGTTAGATCTTGACTCAGGTGCTTTTTGTACTTGTGTTGGAAAGGATTACCTTGACGGCATTTATACCAATTGGAAAGAAAGCTTAATTCCAATTGAAGGTATAAAATTCAGCAGTGCTATCCAACATATGCACCCCTTGGGCATTTTTGAAGCACCAATGATATTCCCTCATCCTGCAGGAAGTATCAGATGAAAAGTTGAATTTGTTGTTATGAATAATTGTACTTCACAACACTTTATACTAGGAAATGATTATCTCAATATTTATGGAATCAATATTAATAATCACAAAGACAGATATTTCACTATAGGAGAAAATAAAAGGCAAAAATTTGCTTCTCCTCCTGAAAAAAGAGAAATAACTGTCATTAGACAAGTAAAGAATGTTAATAAAGAAAAATTTGTGTCATATCAGTTAATTGAAGCACAAATTAGTACTGAATTAACATTAGAAATGAAGGGAGAACTTGTTTAAATTTTATTTCAATACAGAGAGGCCTTTGCTCCTGATAATGAACCACTTGGGACCATCAAAGGCCATGAAGTGGACATTATGCTTAATGTGGAGAGATCTTACCCTCCACTATTAAGAATACCAGCTTACCCAGCTAGCCCTAGGGCTAGAGAAGCACTGGAAAGTCATATTTATGAGCTATTGAAACTGGGAGTTCTTAGAAATGTTGGGCACAATGAAGAAGTAGAAGTCAAAACACCTGTAATCATTACTTGGCATAATTATAAATCAAGGATGGTTGGTGATTTTAGAGCATTGAATACCTACACTATTCCAGACAGGTATCCAATTCCTAGAATACATGAGACTTGTACTGAATTATTGAAAGAAAATTTTATCACTTCTATTTATGCTCTTAAAGGTTTCCATCAGAATGTTTCAACACCTCATGATAGGAAATTATTGAAGATTATTTCTCATTGTTGTATTTATGAATACTTGAGGATGCCTTTTGATATTAAAAATGCACCCTATCATTATCAAATAATGATGAATACCCTTTTCCCACATTAATTATCAGAGGGATGGTTGATCATTTATATTTATGACATTATCATTTGTTCAGAAACCTGGACATTGCATTTAGAAAGACTTTCATTAGTACTTATGAAAATTCTTCAAGTGAACATGAAAATATCTCTTAAGAAATGTGATTTGGAGTTTCATGAGCTGAAAGCTCTAGGACATTTAGTATCAGGACTGAGCCTTGGTGTTGATAAAAACAAGGTTGCTGCAGTTTTACTGAAACAAACTCCCAAGAACAAAAAGGAAATGATGTCTTTCTTAGGGTTTGCCAGTTATTACAGACAACACCTTAAAGATTTTGCAATCCATGCCGAATAATTGTACAGAATTTGTGATCAACAAGCTGTTTTTGGGATGACACAGGAAATAATTCAAGAATATGAAAAAATCAAGTATGCCTTGACTAATGCACCATTATTATTGATGCCACATTGGAAACTTCTTTTCAAGCTGTATATTGATGCATGTGGTGAAGGCCTAGGTGCAGCTCTTCATCAAGCTCAAATTGTCAATGGAAAGCCTTATGAGGGTCCAATTTGTTCTATCTCAAGACAAATAAAACCTACTAAGGCCATATATGGAGCTAACCAAATGGAGTGCCTTTGTGTCACAGGGGCTCTTCTAAGTGAAGAGGGCCTGGCACTCAGTAAACTGGGACTTACTTATGGAGGTCTCAGGATATGGTAAGAAAAGAGTACACTAAAAAGTGTTAAGAGATGAATTACTAAATAAAAGAATATAAGAAAAGCAGAAGCAACTGATACAAGTAAGAATAAAAGAGCCAACCACAAAAAAGTCCAAGTCCACTGTCTCAACCAGTCAGAATGGAAAGAGAAGGGTTAATAAGGATATGGCCACCCAACTCATACTGTACAGGCGAAGAAAGAAAAAAGGCTAAGACTAACTTAAAATCTAATAATTATAATACCCAAAATAAGAATAAGAATAATTATAAAATAATAAATATACTAAATTAATTAACTGGGGAAAAGTCCCCAGAGGGAGAAGGAGGGGCTGGTATATGTGAGAATCACTAGCCCTGATCCAGACAGAGAAGTTTCATGAGAATATTTGATGATTGAATTGAGTCTGGACAATACCGGTCCTGTACGGCTGTACAGGATCTGTACAAGAGGAGTGGTGGTATTGAGTGATCACACAGTTTGGGGATGGTGTATCCAACCTGTACAATTATTTACAGGCTGTATTGATGAACCAGACTGTATGCATGTTTCAAAAAGGAAGATTGCTGAAACTGAATGCTGATACACACAGTGGATTTGCTGGTTTGAGGTGTTTGAGTGGGTGTAAGTATGAATACCCCTACCCCTGATTAATGGTTGTTACACTTTGCCTTGTATGGGCTCTGGAAAAACTTCATTATTATCTTGATGGTAGTGTGTTTGAAGTAATTACTGATTGTAATGCAGTAAAATCACTTCTTAACATGAATACTCCTAACAGACACATTTGAAGATGGCAGATTGCTATTCAGGAGTATAGAGGTAATATGACCATAGTACATAAAGCTGTAAATATTCACAAGAATTCTAATGTCTTGAGTATATTGGCAATAGCCAATACACCTGACAATCCTGCCTATGTTCCTACAAGTGCAGAAACTCAAATTTCAATTGAAGGAATTAACATCACAGATGTGGTGGCAGAATTCTCTGAGGAAGTTAGAGGAAGCTACAAGAAAGATAATAATTGTCATATTCTTACTGCTCTACTTGACAAAGATTGCAAAGATGCATTCTTGGCTAACTCTCTGGATGATATTTTGAACACATCTTATGACAATGGGAGATTCCATTTGTTTGATGGTATCTTATGTAATAGGTCTAAACACACATGTGTTATGGTCTTATGTAGTAGAATGTTGATCAAAACAATAATACTAGAATACCAGAGTAACATTTATTCTGGACATCTGTCTGAAGACAGAACAATGAAAATAATTAAGAAATGTGCCTGGTGGCCATCTTGGAGGAAACATGTCATTGAGCACTGTCATAGTTGTGCTAGATGCCAGAAAGCCAATAAATCTACTGGTAAAAGATTTGGATTAATGATTCATATCCAAGAACCAATTATTCCATGGGAAGTGGTTCATAGGGATTGGGCAACTGCCTTACCACCTGGAGGTGATAAAAGTTACAATGCATTTCTTGTCATTGTTGACAGATATAGCAAAACCCCAATCTTTTTACCATGTCATAAAGATGACACAGCTATGGATACAGCTCTTGTGATTTGGAACAGAGCCATATCTCATACTGGTCTCTTTAAAAATATCATTAGTGATAGAGACCCAAAATTTACATCAGCCTTATGGACTAATTTACATAAGCATTTGGGTTCAAAACTATTATTCTCAACAGAATACCATCCACAAACAGATGGGCTAGCAGAAAGAATGATTCAAACCCTTGAGGATATGATCAGAATATTTTGTGCTTATGGCCTGAAGCTTAAAGATTCTTATGGCTTTACCCATGATTGGTGTACTCTTATACCAGGTTGGAATTAGCCTACAAAACTTCTATCCATGCTTCAACAGGCAAGACTCCTGCCATGTTGGAAAAAAGATGGAACCCTAAACTTCCTGTTGATACTTTGAAGAAAGACTTAGTTGATACTCACCAAACTGCTTCAAGCTTTAAATTAGTGCTTGATAAAGTAAGGCATCATGAAAAACAAAGCATGAATGATTCCTTTAAATATCCTAAACAGAAATGGGATAAAAGTCATAAACACCCAGAATTCAAAGTAGGGGACTTAATACTAGTTTCAACATTGAACTTCAATAATATTAAAGGTCCAAAGAAATTGAAAGATTCCTTTTCAGGACCATTTATTATTAAAGCCCTTCATGGGACAAATGCAGTACATGTAGAGCTTTAAGGAGAATTGGAAAACAAACATCCAACTTTTCCTGTTAGTCTGGTAAAGCATTACACTTCAAGTGATAAGGAATTATTTCTTTTGAGAAATGAAAAACCCTTAGAAGTACCTCCACTTGATCAAAGTGAAGAGAAAAAAGTACTAAAAGTCTGGAAAGAAAGAAGACTTAGGGGAAAAGATAAAAGACAATACTTGGTCAGGTACAGAAATCCGCAACATGAAGATGAATGGATTGTAACAGAAAAGATACCTGATTCCCAAAAGTTTCTCAGAATATTCAGACATGAGAGAAGACCAATTCCTCAATAAAACATCTGAATTGTGTGCTTTACATACTTGAAAGTATACGTAGAGAGGTTGGACAGTGGATAATACCCCCCAATTAACTTGGGGGTATACTACTAAAGAAATTGTGGTACAGTATTTTTTGGTGGTAGGGAATCTGAGCCTGTGAGGTATACATGACATACCCATAAGGCCACAAATAACTTTATATACAGCTGATTTAGTCTTGAACAGACTTTTTAGTTGAAGTTAAAATGAAAAATAACAAAAAATAAGTATAACTTTTGTTTGGATAAACAAAGTTATAATTATTATGTTATTTTTGGATTCTACACCAAAAATAACCTAGGGTACACCCATAAGGTGTTATATGCAAAAATGCTTATTTCTTAAGTTATTGAAAGATTTAAAAATCTCACAGTACTAATGTAACTTTTTTAACATTTTTTTAAATTGTTAAATTTAAGCTTAAATTTAAAGTTGAATAAGGCTTATGCAAACTTACCAAAATTTTAGTTAAAATTGAGGTGTTGTGTATATTTACTGAATTGGCTAAGGATTTGCCATACAGAATGTAAATCCTGGGTGATCTCAATTTAAAAGTGTTTAAGGCCTTAGTCTGGCTTCAAATAAATAAAAGGGAAAAATCCACACAAAAAGGTGGGACAAAGTAAAAAGACCAAACAGAGCTAGGGTACCCAACTTTTTGGATCTGCAAGTATTAAATTAAGGTTTTACACCTGTATTGGAGGATTTTAAACTTTATTTAAACTTTAATATTAGACTTTGATCCAACCTTAAAGTTTAAACTGGCTTTATCCCAATTTGGACAGGAATTTCAAGCTGCCATGGGGTAAATCCCAATTTGAAGGCTTGAAATTAAAGTTTTGAGACCTGTCAAAGCTTAAATAAGCTTAAAACTTTAAATTTACAAGTATCAAAACCTTATCAAAAGTTAAGGTTTAGTGTGTATTGCTATTTTGCGTGGAAAAGTAGCAATAATGTCAAAAATTCATTAAAAATCCAAATCTTAATGGATTTTCTTGAAATTTTCACACAGCTTCCAATTCAATGCTATCTGTGTATACATTAAATTTTGGGTATCTTTTATAAGCAGGTTTTATTGGTAATCAGCCTGGAAAATTACTCTTTTAATTATACTTAGAGAAAATTAAGATTTCTTCAAAAATTAATTAAAAATTGAGCTTGAGAGATTTTTACTTGAAATTCTATTTTTAAGTTTTTCATGTGATGAACTTCAATATAAATAAACTTATTCTATATTAAAACTTGAAATAATTAACTTAAATAAGGATTAAAGTTACTTGGAGTTAAGAATAACACCAGTAACTTTAAATTGGAATTAAAAATAAGTTACCTTAAGTTAAGAACCTTTTTTTAAGCATGGTTTTTCAGTTATGACCTTAGAATGCCCTCTATATTCATTATAAATCATGAGAGCTCTCCTGAAGACATGGAAAGAGTCTATTCATTACTGTTTTTGTCCATAAACTCAAGCCAATCCCATTATATTAGACATTAAAACAGGTAAAGTTTTCTTATACATAGGATCTTATTATTAAAGTATTTCTTAAGTATTTCATTCTTTATAAATCTTATATTAAAGAACTGAAATCATATAAATTAGATTATTGTTGTAATCACCAATAATATATCTTATTTTATAAAATTATTGTTGTAAAATATCTTTTAAAATCCACAAATTCCTCTCAAAAACTCTTTAATCATATTCTTTATTATAAAAAGTTGTTTTATCTTTTAAAAATATTGATTTTTGGCTTTTTTTTAACTTATAATAATTTCTTGATATAATAACTGTTGCATTTGACTTGTTGTATTAATTATATATTATAAGTAAGTTTTTCTCTAAAATTCTATAAATTTTTCTCTATTATTAGTTTTTTTAGATATAATTATATCTTCACAGTGTGTGTTATAGTTTCCTTTTATACATAATATTCATATTATTTATAAGTGGTTAAATATTTATATTTTCCACATGTAATTGTCTCATTAAGAGCTTTACACTTCTTATTGTTATAACTGTCAGTGACTATAAACATAATAGAATAATTTTAACTTATTATAATTATTAATTTTATTATTATTATTATATTATATAATAATAATTTTTTTTAATATAATCATTTTAATAATTCTATTTAATTGGTGGTTATAAAATTTTGTTATATTATATTTTTCTACTGAGGACATTCATAGTACTCTTGATATTGTTACTATTATCAACAGTTTCATAGACAAACCTTACATCCATACAGGGGCTGTATTATCCAAATCAATTCAAATAAAGATTCTTCTCAAGAAAATTCACTCCTTGGATCAGGGCTGGTGGATTCTCACATATACCAGCCCCTCTTTCTCCCTCTGGGGACTTTTCCCCAGTTAATTAATATATTTGATTTATCATTTGATAAATACACTTATTCTCTATGTTGGAATATTATATTTATTGGCTTTAAGTTGGTCTTTGCATTTCCTCACCTGTTCAGTAGAGCTGTGGTGGCCATATACTTATCAATCCTTCTCTTTCTTTCTGACAGGTTGAAACAGTGGACTTCGACATGTTTGTGGTTGGCTCTTTTATTCTTTATTCTTATTCTTATTTTTGCTGCTTTCTTATATTTATTTCATTAGAAATTCTATCTTTATTACACTCTTATTACACCTGAGCCTCCATAAGTGAGTTCCAGTTTACTGAGTGCCAGGCCCTCTTCACTTCAAAGAGCCCCTGTGACAAAGATTTTCTATAGCAGTGAATGGAGCCCAAAAAATATTATCTTTGATTTCTTTTTGTGATTCTTTCTAAAGTTCAATTTCTTAATAATCCTAATTCCATTCTACTTTTCTATTCAATTATAAATTTTTTTATGGAATATGATCAATATCCTCCTCTTTTGGCCTCTTCAGCTTTTCCATACTTTTGCAGTCAATAAATATTAAGAAATCTTAGGCCATTCATTTTTTGAGATTCATAATAAAGATCATATTTAAGGCTTCCAATTTGTTTAATTATTTGCATTTTCCCTAAAGATAAGCTGCATTTTCCTAAAAATTAACCAAATTTTGGTAGCCTGATGCCTTTTCTTTGCTATGATGGGCCTTAAAAAATCTTGATTCCTTGCTTTGGCTGCGAATCGCGATGATCCTCGCGCGCGGTCCCGCCTCAGCAGTCAGCGGTGGCTTGTTGACCGAAATCCTTTGTCCCCCCAACTCTTTCTAATTTTTCCCCATTTTTTCCCCATTTTTTCCCAAATTTTCTCAATTTTTCCCAAAAGATTTTATGAAATTTTAAAAAATGACATCTTCGACTAATCATTTGGAGAATCTCACGATCGAATCACTAACCATCAGCAATCTATCCAGGAATTTGATTAGGATTTATGATTCATTATTATTGAATGCTGCTCAATTAAAGCAAGATCAGGATCAAGATCGATGGGATTCAATAGATCATTCGTTAAATCTAATCAAGAGCTTATTGATGCATTCGATAAATCCTAAAGGTCGACATTATAGAACCGGAAATCATTTTATCAATTTACAATCTAAAGTCGAATTAAATGGTATGGAATCTCCTTATCTCGAAAATACATCCATCGCTAACACTGCTTGGGTAATGCATTGCTTCGAACAATTATTATCTTTAGCTTCAATCGTTCTTTTGAGGTGGCTATCAATGATTTCAAGTCAGGATCAAATTGAAAAACTTGATGAAAAATCAATTCAATCAGTCTCCAATACTTTTATTATCTTTCAAGGCCTTTTGCATCTACATCTCCCAACTCAAAGGCTATTTTCTTCTCAATTCAATCTAAAGGTTCAATTCATCCCGTATCTCTTTTGAATCTCATCATTTCATTAAAGACCATACTAATCTCGTTTGATTTGATTTTTTAACGTTAGATTCTTTTGGATTTCTTGCCATCTTCATTAAATTCTAACTTGCTCTATCCAATCGCTTTGCCACTCCTTGATCTAATCTTGACCTCATTCATAAACTCACCCATCAACGCCCAACTGTTTGAATCATCAGGTGGACTCGAAATTTTAATCAAAGCAATGAAACAAAGGGGTATCAAAACCGAATTAAGGGTAAAAATACTTGAGACTGTTTGGGCTTGGTGGATCGATGATGAAGATGGTTCAACTGACCATCATCTTGTGCCACCTTCTATGGCATCCTTCTATCCTTCTCCAAAAACTCCTTCCCATCCAACCTTTGGTCAACCTCACTCATCATCACTCAATCATTCGTCGTCAACCTCATCCAGCTCTCCTTCTCAACTCACCCCTTCAGCCAAACCTCATCCAAGAATACCTTCAATCACCCTTTCTGATAGAGAAGATGCCAATTTTAGTCAGTTTCATCAATCTTCAATTTTTAATTTTTATATCTTTCTTTTTCTAATCAAATCCCTGACCTCATTTAGCTCCTGTAAGTCGTAATCGAACTAGCTCTCATGCTCGTCGAATGTCGCTTCCTCATTCCAACTCATCATCTAATTCCTCAAACTCGGTTACGGATCATCAACATGGCAATCATAAAAGTCAACTTAATCAACCATCAAAGTTACTCCACGCTAATTTGTCTTCCAGTCCCAATCCATCATCAAAGTCATCTACCTCTCGTGATAATCTTACTCCTTCATCTCTTACCCAAAAAGGCATGTCGAGCCCAGCTATCTCATCCAATCCTCAATCAAAGTCTTCAGATCCAGCCTCAAGACTAAGAATGATGCTTGAAAACACCGCCGGGGAATTCATTCCAGCGACCCCGCGTCATCCACGACAAACTCAAGCGGTGGTCACCAACTCACCCAGTCGAACTAATAACGTCCTTCATAAATCCCATCCCATTCCCCTTCACAATAATACGCCGTCGCGACACCTTGATAATCAGCTAAAACTTACATCCAAGCATAGTGATGAGAGTGAAGAATCCGATCAATTAGAGATCTCTCCTATTAAACTTTTTAATAGTCGCCAACGTCGCTCTCAGGCAAAAGAAGGGGCAAACACTCCTCAACGATTGATTCGTCATAAACAATCAGCGTCTTTAGGCTCAATTCAACATCAATTAAAGTCATCTCACAAGCCTGGATCGACACCTCGCAAGTCAAGTACAGATGAAAGCAGCTCTGGTTCCGAGCGAGATGGAGCATACCGAAATCGAAACAATCCTCCAATCAAGATGCAAGTCAACCAACTTGATCCGGTTAATGACAAATCATCCAATGCTCTTATTCGATCCAGATCTGAAGTATCTCGTCGAGGGTTTGCCAATGAGACTCTTTTGACTGAGCTTCAAAGTCAAAAGAAAAACGTTCCCGCGTCGCTTGACTCACCAATCAGATCGCCGGTTAGGAAACCTTTAGCTCTCAACTCAATCACCAGTAATAAAATTGGATCAAATTCAAATCATCAAGGCTCAACACCATCTAAAATGTTCGTCAGTCGACCAAGAAGTCCAAACGTACTTATTAGTCAAAGTGATTTAGAAATGATTGTCAACGCAACTGATTCAGATGCTGGTGCAACGATTGTTCAAAAGAAATCAATTAAAAAAGTAATAGACGAAAGGAGAAGTTTGGCAAAGTTTAAAGAAAATGAAATAAACCAAGATGAAGAGGAGAAAAAGAAAACAATAAAGATGAAAAAGAAAAAAGGAATTTTAGAAAAATATATGAGCAACAGTGATGAACTCGTTAAGAGCTTTAAGGAAATCGGCAATGGGTTAAATCTACTAAACAATCATTCTGCTTCAAATCAAAATATCATAAATAAATACACCAAATCAAATCATCAAAATCAAAAGTCAGAAGAAAAGGCTAAAAAGAAAATGAAAAAGTGAAGAAAACACGTCACACTATTCGATGTAAAACAATCTACTGCAATATGTGATATTTTTTTTAGTAATATTATTGAATAATGAATAGAGGCAAGTTTATCCTTGTAGTGTAAAAAAATTGCAAGCCATATTATTTATTTAATTTTTCTTTGTAGAAATTATACATATTTGTTTAATTGTAATTTGAGAGCCTTTTTCAACAACGATTTCTAAATGATTTCTTTCATGTGTCAATATCTCAACCTACTGCATTGGGTATTCCATCGTTTGGTCTTGAAAAGGCAACTGAAGAATATGAAGAATTGAAAGGGTCACCGGCCTGCAATTCAAAAGAAAAAAAAAGACAAATCAGTGCTAAATGCTGACCATGCAGAACATTTCGCTACCAACTTTGGTTATTTTAAGAATGTCATTGTTCTTTTACAAAGGCATTGATAAGCTATATATACCCTTCCAAAAGGTCCTTGCCACAAACCACCAGCATAACAAAGAAACGCCACAGAAAACTTTTCTCAAATCATGAATTGAATAAATTTCTTGGGTGTTTTTTCCAATAAATTTTTCCTGTTGCTTCTTCAGTATTTATTAATTTGTGTATTTTGTCCTCATGTTTTTGCTCAATCAATACTAAAATCCAGTTTAATTTAGCAAAAGATTGATGTGTGTTGAACATAACCCTCTAAATCTTTATACAGATACATGTTTTAAGAGAAAAAAAACATTAAGTTATTTTTCTTTTGTTTTGGAAGAAAAGAATAAAGAAGGTTTTTTAAGTACAAGTATATTTATATATCTTAAAACATTGAGATAAAAAATTTGATTTATTAAAATTTTATTGCTTGTTTGGAAAAAAATATCAAATTTTATAATGTTTTGAAGAATAATAAATTAAATTTGGAAAATTGATTAATTTTTCTTTTGAATTTAATTAAGCAATTTGCTCACATAATCAAACTCTTCCATTTGAACAATTGCTTAATCCAATATTTTTTCTAACAAAAGAGAGATGATGTGATGTATATGAATTGATAGAAAAACAATAAAATGTTTCTTCCAAAACGAGAGTATTTATTAATTGCCAAACAGCAAATAATTATAGTAATAGTAATAGTAAATGAAATTTAATTGTTAAAAATTATTAAAGGGAAATTGCTAAGTATTAGAGGGTCTCAAGCCTACCAAATCCCACCTTGAAAGAATGTGGGATATTGGAAAAAATTCACCTTCAAAAAATGTGTGTTTAAACAAAAGATGATATTTTTCCAGCTGAGTGTGTGCCTTGTACAAATTTGTTTTCTTCTGCTTTGGCCAATTTGCCTTTAGAGGTTACAACTGGGTTAATTACTGTGATCTTCCCTGTAAAAGTTTTCAAGGCTGTTTTACCTTGTATGGATGCAGAGTGTTGTGGTTTTCTACTCCTCTGAGTGGCTATTGGTGTCCATGTTTTGGTGGTAATAAGGCCTTCACTGTGCCTTTTCCCTTTGCCCTTCTGTACTGTTGTATCTGAGAGTGTCATAGGTGTGTTGCCTTGGGACTTTGTTTCAAGTGGTATGAACTTTTCTTCTACTTTAACAGAAAGGTAGAGGACTTATTTCAATTAAGACTTCTTGGAATGCTGTTTGCACATCTAAGAATGGCATCTGGGAAATATATTACTATATTGTGCCCTTGTATTATGAGTTGTAATTTAAATTATCAATTGCACATCAAAAATACTGTACGGTGGAGTTATGGTATACAGTTTTTATCCCAATATCTCAAAGATTAACTTGTAATTAACAAATGGTTCTGTAATGGACAATTGAAATTATCAATATGTCCAACCATGTGTCTGAAACTGTTATTTACAGTAATGGGAGTTTCTTTCTTGAAAAAAAGGATGTATTAAGCGTCTTTAAGTGCTTTGATATCAAAAACATGCCAAAAACAGTCTGTGTTAATTAAATTATAATCAAACCATGTAAAAAAAATATAAGAAAAACACAGTGGTATATGCTTATATACCACTCAAAAAATTAAAAATATATGATATTTAATATATCATTTATTTGTTTTAAGGTTTTTTATTCCTAAAAAAGAAAAGAAGAAATGATTAATAAGATAAAAATTAAGAAAAACTCACTTTTAATGCCAAATTAGTCCAAAAAATCCAAAAAAAAAACACAGCCAGGCCCCCAAAATGTCAGGATGAGTCTATGAAAAAGCTGTGATATGACTATTTACAACTTAGACTATGACTGTGACATGGTGTATTATAATTAAAAAGATTATAAAAATTGTATTAAGGGTTTAACTATGAAAAATAGTGGTAGTGAACGCTATTGAAATCCCTCGGTGCAGCTTTACCAATTGGTTTATTATAATAAAGACTAAAATACTTTGAATTATAAGTATACCTGATTGTTTTTCAAGTCTATAAATGTTTTTGATGGTTTTCATATGTAGGAACTCAAGAGCAGGATGGGGATTTCTCTTTTGGGAAGAGAAAGGTCTCTTTTTATCCTGAAATTGGGTGAAAAAGTTCTCTAGACCATTTGACATAGAGGAAGTGAAGGATTTTCACTTCCAAGGGCCTTCTTGTGGTTTCCTCACAGCCTGTATACTCTGTATTGGGATCAGATGTGGTTCCAAAAACCACATCTGGGAAGTTTTCCCCAATACAGGGTGAAAAATTTCAGCTGGGGACCACATAGCTGTCACAGGGGCTCTTCTAAGTGAAGAGGGCCTGGCACTCACTTATGGAGGGCTCAAGGATATGATAAAGAGGAATACACTTAATAGTGTCAAGAGCTGAATTAATAATAAAAGAAATATAACAAAAGAAGCAACAAACAAATAAGAGTAAGAAATAGAAGAGCCAACCACAAACAAGTCCAAGTCCACTGTTTCAACCTGTCAGAATGAAAAACAAAGGGTTAATAAGGATATGGCCACCCAACTCATACTGTACAGGCAAAGAAAGAAAATGCAAATACTAACTTAATATTAAATAAATATAATAACCAAAATAAGGATAAGAATATTCATAAAATAATAAATAAACTAAATTAATTAACTGGGGAAAAGTCCCCAGGGGGGAGAAAGAGGGGCTGGTATATGTGAGAATCACCAGCCCTGATCCAGAGAGAGAATTTACATGAGAGGATTTGATGATTGAATTGAGTCTGGCCAATACAGGTCCTGTACAAGAGGAGTGGTGGTATGGAGTGATCATACAGTTTGGAAATGGTGTATCCAAACTGTATTGGGTAATTCCAACCTGTACAAGTATTGACAGGCAGTATTGATGAACCAGACTGTATGCATTTTTCAGCAAGGAAGTTTGCTGAAACTGAATGCTGATGCAAATAGTGGATCTGTTGATTTGAGGTGTTTGAGTGGGTGTATTAATGAATACCCTTACACCTGGTGAGTGGTTGTTACAATAGCCTTCCTCTGACACATGGAATGCTGTGCAGAACCTGTACGGGACCCCATTATTGAATGAACTATGATTTAGGGTGTGGATATGAAACTTTAATTAAAAATCAAGTACTTTTCCTGTCCTCCAAATTTGTATAAGGTAAAAATCAATTAAAAATAGTAAGAAATATTATTTTTAAGAAAAAACAAGCCAATTTTATTGTTTATAACTTTATTAGTATAAAACAATAATATTATAAAAATTTATTGTTTTACCAACAATAAAAATTTATCCAAAAAATCCTCTACAAGAGATATTTTAAGGCTACAAAAGAAATTTCTTCAAGAGCAATTTCAATTGGAATTAATTGAGCAATGAAATTCAAGCAATTAATTAAAGAACAGAGTATTTAAAAAGAATATTAAAGAAAAAACACGCCCTAAAGTGACCAGAGTGAATTTGGAAACAAAGTGACAAAGTTAACAGTGATGAAAGATGCTTTAATTCACTTTTGGGGTGGTTCAGGGGTAAAAATGATTATAAGAGTTACAAACAATGATTATAATGATTTTTTCACGTTGTTAAAAGGTTTAAAATTATTTAAGAAGGGTGGTTGGAATCTTTTATTGATTGGTTTAACAATTTTTAAACTGATTATAAAAGGAAAAGATTCTAACATGAAGAGAAAAGTGGGGCAAAGAAGACATTCTTTTATAGCCATCAATTTTCTTACTCCAAAAGTAAAACTTACTCTTGTCAGTCATGAAAAACAGTCTGACAAAAGAAAAGCCAATTATGGCATCATTGAACCCTGGTTTGGACTAAAAAAGGGCTGGTTTAAGCGG
The DNA here is from genome assembly GCA_023105745.1 of Austropuccinia psidii. Classification (NCBI taxonomy): domain Eukaryota; kingdom Fungi; phylum Basidiomycota; class Pucciniomycetes; order Pucciniales; family Sphaerophragmiaceae; genus Austropuccinia; species Austropuccinia psidii. Next base: position 30,513,023 of record JALGQZ010000001.1, read on the forward strand.
TTTTTAGCCATTTTAGACCCTTAAATCAGCCATTACTATAGAAATACCTGGTCTAGAGCCTTCAAAACACGTCAGAATGTGTGTAAGAGACGTAGAAACCAGTTAAAACTGTTTATACTATGATTGTTTTATCTTAAGGGTAGTTTTACCCTCTTGGCAACAGCTAAACCTACCCTAGTTGGTATCAAAACCTCATCATCAATTGAGTCCACAGACCCTGTAACTCAATTCCAGGCCAAAAGTGATGAAATTTTGTGTGAATTTTGACATCCCACGCCTGTCAGCAAGAGTTTTGGGGGTCTAGCACCCCCTTAGAGCTGGAGTTCCTTTTCCCCCCCAAATTTAATCTTTCCAATTTATTTTTCCTTTAATTCCTCATCATGTATTATACTTATAATTTACATATGTAATTCAATTGAGTTGTACAGTTCAATACAGTAATAATTGATACCACATATTTAAATAAAAGTTCACTTATGTAATACACGTGCACATTTTGACATTTCAATTGAATTCAATTAAAAATACTTTAATTCCTCATAAATTTTGAAATATACACAACACCTCAATTTTAGCACAAATTGTGGTGATTGACACTACATGTGATGTGAATTATATTAAAGTTTTGAGGATTTTCAATTTTCATACAGAAAATACTAAAAACTTAATTTAAGCTTATTTAGAGTTGAGTTACAAAATTTTCACTCAGAGGTGACCCCACCTGATTTTTTATGAGGAATCCAATGGTGAAATAATTTTTATATGTTTATTTATTGGATAAAAAGTTATAATAATTTTTATTTAACTTTTTTCCAAATTTATTTATTTTTTTACAATTTTGTTAAAAATTCATTTTTACTTAATTTTTTCAAGTATAAATGTAATTCTACACTTTCAAAATTTTAATGTAATTTTATTTTTAAATTGTAATTAAATTTTTAATTGTGAATATAATTTTATATTTATATTTTGATTTTCATTTCAATAATATAAATAAATTTATTTTATTTATATTTATATGTTAATTTTGTATTTGTGGTCTTTTGGGTATATGAAATTACCTCTAAGGCTCCCATTCCCTCCCCCTAAAAAAAATATAACTTTGTAATATTGTTATTTCTAGTGTTCCTGAACCTTCTGAGAAGCTTAGTAGCTTCAGGTATGGCTTTTTGTCTTGTTCTGTCTTCAGACAGATGTCCTGAGAAGGGGCTTTCATGGAATTTCTTTAATACAAGATTGATTAATGACCTGTCCACAACTGTCATGACACATGTGTGCTTGGTCCTGTGATAAATTATACCATCCAGTAGGTGAAATATTCCTTCATCATAAGATCCTTTCTATACTTCATCCAAGGCATGTATTATAGAGTTGTCTTTACAGTCTTTGTTCACTAATTGGCATAAGATGCTACAATTCTTATCTTCAATGTAACTATTTCTGACCTCTTCAAAGAAGGTGGTGTTAAAGTCTGTAACACTTATTCCTTCTATTGGGATTTGGTTTTCATAAGTTGTGCATCTTGAACTTTTGATAAATCAAGCTGATCATTGCTCAATTGTGGCAAGTGGGAATAAGATTCCATGATGTCAAAAGTGGCAGTGATATTTTCTATATCTTTTGAAGATTCAGAAAATATGGATGACTTATCATCTGAATTTTCTTCAATTATGTCATCTTTTTCAACATCAGGTTCCTTTTTAATATTAATTTCATTGATTTTCCCTCTTTTTGGACATGTATTAGCTAAATGAGTGGTGCTTTGGCAAATATGGCACTTTATGACTGTATCTGCAGATTTATAAATAACATTATTAGAGTTTTCTTCAGGGTTTTTGTCCACAGAATCTTTCCAAGGTGTATCAAACCTTGTTTTTAGATTCACCATACTAGAACCAATTTTGGTTCTGGTGGTTACTTCTTCTAATATATTGATAATATCCTCTGCTGAAGACTGGTCAGTAGTCCTACTTTTGACAGCATTCTCTAAGTCACCTCCAAATTGTCTCAGAATTTTTCTACGGATCATAAATTCTGACATGTCTGGATATAATGCTGTTAATCTGTCTTTTTGTTGGCAAAACCATGGTAAAGCTTTGTCTTTATCAGAATTAAATTTGGCAGATTCAAAGGCTGTTTCAACTTTTAAACTCCAAGAATCATTTGCCCATTTGTTGATGTTTTGGGTTTTCCACCAAGTCCAACTCTGGTGTCCATGTGCTTGTCTTATTTTGATGTACCATCTGTGAGCTGATTTGGTAAACAAGGTGTTAAATCTGGCTGTTACCAATCTGTCTGGTAATTAAAAATCCTCTTTGATCATGCCAATACCTCTAATGAATTCCATATGGTCATACTCTCCTTAACCACTTAAGTGAGGCCATTCTTTAAGTTTTGGAACTTCTTTCAAGAGTGCTTGGCCCATTGATGGTTCTAAGTTATGAAAAGAAGTAGAAAATTAATTTTTTAACTGTGAATTTTCAATATCCAGTACTTGTGGATTGGGAATTCTTGCATCTTCCTTTTGATTCAGAGGTGTAGAAATTCTTGGTAAAGTGTTTAGCAGTTGTTCAATATCATTCATTTTACTGTTGTTACACCTTTGTGAATTTCTTAATTCATGTTGCAAGTTTTGTATAGAGTTTATGACATTCTTTTTATGATCATCCTCTTTATATGTTAGCTAATTCCATAATTCTGTTTGTTTAGTATTATCAGATATAACTTCATTTAACTTTATTTTTAATTTTGATATTTCCTCTCTTGAGGTATCAAAATGCTTTTTCAGGGCAACTATATTTGTCTTTACTTCAGAAAATGATTTTGAAATATCATCAAGAGCTTTTTTATTATCTTCTTTGATAGTGCTTATGGCTTGTTTTATTCTTGTTTCAATTATGTCATCAATATTGAATTTAGAATATTTGTCTGTTAATTCTTTAATAATGGCAGATTGCTCATTAATCTTAATGCCAAAAGAATTATCATTATTTGAAGTTTTGATTGTTCTTAAAACTCTTTCAAAGCATTTAAGTGTATCATTTATTTGGCTCAGACTCAAGTTATTTGTTTTAAGATTGTCACAAATTGATGTATTCTTATCAGGAAGATGACTTTTTACGTCAATAATAGCTTTATACAACTCTGGAATACAATCAAAAGTATTAGAAATCATTTTTGATATTTTAATCTAGCTTCCTCCTTCTTTTGTAATTCCATCATGGTCCTGGCCATCTGAAATACATTTTCCATGGCATCCTGTTGAATCTTTGGGATTCTGTAGCCCTGGCTGTAAGGTTTTGGGGCTGGTGCCTTCCCTTTGCCCTTGTTTGGAGCTTGTGGCTGCTTTTTTTACGTTGGAATTGCTGGTGCTGGCCACTGGGGCTGTTTTTGGCACTGGTTTGGGTGGTGGAGGGTTGTTTTTCCTCCATTCTAGTGTTCAAAGCATCATGTTTTTCTTCTCAATCAATGGATGCCATCCATTGAGCAATTTGCAAGTATTGGGATGGCCCAGGAATTTTCTCACAGTCAGGTAAGAATTCATGCAATTCTTCCACAGGTCTGCAAGGATCTGGTACTTCTTGAACTGAAGTGCATTGTTGTATGCACTGTGGCTGGCTTTGTATATGTCCACAGAGGCTTGTTGTGGCGGTGTCAGCTCTTTTTGAAGGTAAAATGGTATTATCAGCTTCAGAATGACTTATTTTTGTTGTTTGGAAGTCATCAACTGACCCTTTTCCTTCTGTACCTGCTTGGCCTCTGCCATAATCACGTCTATTAACTTTCTGGGAGCTGCTTGAGGGGTTATAGCTGGCTCCTGATGTAGTTGAAGGCATATTTTATGATTAAAAAGGCTCAAAATAGTATTTTTACGTCAAAAAACTTAGTATTGGCCAAATCTTTGGCTTTCTGAAGAGTATTACTTATTTCCAAGTTGACTGATTCAAAAGAAATTGGCTCTGGTTGAATATTCTGAGTCACAATAATAGTACTATTATGATCAGAATTAACAGTACTGGCAGGAATAATGCTAGTTACTGTTGAGGCTGTTTCAATGTTTTCTTGTCTTACCACGTTGTCCGACACTAAAATTAATGAAAAAACCAATTAATTAAGTAAAAAAAAGATATTCCAAAAAAGAAATTAAAATATAAGCCTCACTTATAATATTAAAAAAATTATTTTTTTTATTGATTTTTTGAATTATAAGTGTTTTTTATATGTTTTTAAATTTTTCAATATAAGGAAAAGGATTTAAAAAGATTAAAAAATATGTTACAGGTAAAACATCATGGCTGGGCCCCCAAATGTAAGGTGTGGATATGAAACTTTGATTAAAAATCAAGTAGTTTTCCCCTCCTCAAAATTTGTATAAGGTAAAAACGGATTAAAAATAGTAAGAAATATTATTTTTAAGAGTAAACACGCCAATTTTATTGTTTATAACTTTATTAGTATAAGACAATAATATTATAAAAATTTATTGTTTTACCAACAATAAAAATTTATCCAAAAAATCCTCTACAAGAGATATTTTAAGGCTACAAAAGAAATTTCTTCAAGAGCAATTTCAATTGGAATTAATTGAGCAATGAAATTCAAGCAATTAATTAAAGAACAGAGTATTTAAAAAGAATATTAAAGAAAAAACACGCCCTAAAGTGACCAGAGTGAATTTGGAAACAAAGTGACAAAGTTAACAGTGATGAAAGATGCTTTAATTCACTTCTGGGGTGGTTCAGGGGTAAAAATGATTATAAGAGTTACAAACAATGATTATAATGATTTTTTCAAATTGTTAAAAGGTTCAAAATGATTTAATAAGGGTGTTTGGAATCTTTTATTGATTGGTTTAACAATGTTTAAAATGATTATAAAAGGAAGAGATTCTAACATGAAGAGAAAAGTGGGGCAAAGAAGACATTCTTTTATAGCCATCAATTTTCTTACTCCAAAAGAAAAAATTACTCTTGTCAGTCGTGAAAAACAGTCTGAAAAAAGAAAAGCCAATTATGGCATCATTGAACCCTGGTTTGGACTAAAAAAGGGCTGGTTTAAGCAATTTTTAGCCATTTTAGACCCTTAAATCAGCCATTACTATAGAAATACCTGGTATAGAGCCTTCAAAACACGTCATAATGTGTGTAAGAGACGTAGAAACCAGTTAAAACTGTTTTTACTATTACTGTTTTATCTTAAGGGTAGTTTTACCCTCTTGGCAACAGCTAAAACTACCCTAGTTGGTATCAAAACCTCATCATCAATTGAGTCCACAGACCCTGTAACTCAATTCCAGGCCAAAAGTGATGAAATTTTGTGTGAATTTTGACATCCCACGCCTGTCAGCAAGGATTTTGGGGGTCTAGCTCCCCCTTAGAGCTGGAGTTCCTTTTCCCCCCCAAATTTAATCTTTCCAATTTATTTTTCCTTTAATTCCTCATCATGTATTATACTTATAATTTACATATGTAATTCAATTGAGTTGTACAGTTCAATACAGTAATAATTGATACCTCATATGTGAATCAAAGTTCACTTATGTAATACACGTGCACATTTTGACATTTCAATTGAATTCAATTGAAAATACTTTAATTCCTCATAACTTCTAAAATATACACAACACCTCAATTTTAACACACGTTTTGGTGATTAACACTACATGTGATGTGAATTAAATTAAAGTTTTGAGGATTTTCAATTTTCATACAGAAAATACTAAAAACTTAATTTAAGCTTATTTAGAGTTGAGTTACAAAATCTTCACTCAGAGGTGACCCCACCTAATTTTTTATGAGGAATCCAATGGTGAAATAATTTTTATATGTTTATTTATTGGATAAAAAGTTATAATAATTTTTATTTAACTTTTTTCCAAATTTATTTATTTTTTTACAATTTTGTTAAAAATTCATTTTTACTTAATTTTTTCATGTATAAATGTAATTCTACACTTTCAAAATTTTAATGTAATTTTATTTTTAAATTGTAATTAAATTTTTAATTGTGAAAATAACTTTATATTTATATTTTAATTTTCATTTTAATAATATAAATAAATTTATTTTCTTTATATTTATATGTTAATTTTGTATTTGTGGTCTTTTGGGTATATGAAATTACCTCTAAGGCTCACATACGAGGATTTGAAGTATAAAAAAGCTAATTGGTCTATTTGACACCTCATAATCAAAGATATTGGAAAGTATCCCACAGTAAAGGTGTATTGGCCAAACTGTGGGATTTTAACCTTAAAGCTGCCATAAATTTGTCCGTTTTTCAGATGTTGGGCTCAAAGTTGGTTCATTGATTATCCCTGGATGACATCTACACAATGGTTCTTCATTTGATATGGTATTATTAAATATGGCAAAGCTATACCATCTTCAATTTTTATTATCCAGATATGCATTTTCTCCAGACCTGTATGGAACTAGTTTTCTCCATAACCTTTATTCTAGTTGGGTAATGGGGAAAAGGATGGAGCCATGAGATAGCCCTGATTGAGCTCTTTCCAAAAAGGCCCCACTTGAGATATCTCACACTAAAACTGTAGGAGTTAGATCAGAGCTGAATATTTTATTCACCCTTATTTGACCTTATTATGGCTATACCTTCTGTGGTTTTGGTGCCAGCTCAATTTGGCTAGTACCATTGGATATCCCTAATTGAGAGATTAAATTTGAACATCCATTTGATGGGGTTCAGCCTCTTTCTCTGGATTTTAGATGAGGTGAAAATTAAGGTTTATGCTCAGCAACTGCTTTGAGCTTGAATAACTTTTTCATTTTTTCCCCATGATCATGGGACTTGTATATTTGGAAAGAGGTGGATTTCCTCTCCCTTTTGATTCCTTTTGAGCTGGTTTGGCTCAGATTCATCTTTTGGTGATATTTTGTTCTATTATTAGTTTATGGTATTTTGGCTATCATGCTTGTACTCTGGTTTTGAGTCACAGGCTGACAAAAAATTACGAATAAAGTATACTTAAAATTTCTAGAAATATATATTTTTCCCCTCTTCATGTTTTTGTAGAGTTATAAATATACAATTTATATCTATAAAACCCTTTATCAAAAAAAATAGTTATATTTTTTTATCAAACACTTTTTCATAATATATACAAAGTATATCTTACTTAAATTTTTCCTGGAGAAAAACTTTTATAATTCAATTTTCACTTAACTGCATGCTTTCTAGCTTTGTCTATAATTCCTTTGAAGCTAGAAGCTGTAGGATGTATTTCAACCAATTCTTTCCTCAAGGAATCTTGAGGTAATTTGGGATTCCATCCTTTTTCTAGAATAGCAGGAGTTTGATTGGTACTGGCATGAATAGATGTCTTATATGCAAATTCTAGTTCTGGTAAAAGAGTACAACAATCATGGGTAAATCAATCACAATCTTTAAATTCAAGGCCATATGCACAAAATCTTCTTACCATATCTTCCAAGGTCTGGATCATCCTTTCAGCCAAACCATCAGTTTGTGGGTGGTAGGCTGTAGAGAAAGATAATTTTGTCCCAAATAGTTGGTGAAGATTTGTCCATAGTGCTGAGGTGAATTTGGGATCTATGTCACTAATGATGTTTGTGAATATTCCAGTCCATGATAATACTCTATTCCATATCAGAAGAGCTGTATCCATGGCTGTATCATCCTTGTGACATGGTAGAAAGATTTGAGTTTTACTAAATCTGTCAACAATCACCAGGAAAGCATTATAACCTCTGTCACCCCCTGGTGGCAGACCAGTTACCCAATCCATATGGACAATTCCCCAAGGTCTGCTGGGTTCTTGGGTCTTGATCATATTTCCAAGTATTTTGCAAGTGGATTTATTTGCCTTTTGACATCTGTCACAGGTTATGAAATACTCTGAAACATCTTTCTGCCACATTAGACACCATATGCAGGTTTTTACTTTTTCTTGTTCTGTCCCCAGACAGATCTCCTGAGAAAGGGCTGTCATGGCATTCTTTAAGTACAAGATTAATTAAGAACCTATCCACAACTGTCATGACACATGTATGCTTAGTTCTGTGGTAAATTACACCATCCTGTAAGTGGAATCTTCCTTTATAATATGATTCTCTCCATATCTCATCTAAGGCATGTATCAAAGAATTGTCTTTACAGTCCTTAGTAATTAATTGGCATAAAATGTTACAATTTTTATCTTGAGTATAACTGTTTCTTACCTCCTCAAATAAAGTGGTTTTCAGGTCTGTAACACTGATTCCTTATATGGGGATTTGTGGGGAAGCTTCCTCTGGAACATAAGCAGGATTATCAATATTATTTGGTAATGGCCATCTGCTCAGTCCATCTGAAATTTTATGAATATTTCCATCCTTATTAACAATGGTCATATTGCCCCTATACCCTTGTATGGCTATTTGCCATCTGAGCATATGCCTGTTAGGAATCTTCACGTTTAAAAGTGACTTAACAGTGGTACAATGTGTTATTAATTCAAAAACACATCCTTCCAGAAAGTAATTTAGCTTCTCCAAGTCCCAGACAAGGAATAAGAATTCTATTTGACTGGCTCCATATCTGGCTTCAGCTGGTTTGATTTGCCTGGATATGAAGCATATGGGTCCTTCCACAGGTTTATCATTGATAATCTGGACTTGATGAAGTGCAGCACAAAGCCCATCTCCTGATGCATCAATATAAAGCTTAAAAGGCAGCTTAAAGTCTGGCATCAGCAATAGTGAAGCAGTGATCAAGGCTTGTCTCGAAGATTCAAAGTCTTTGACTCTGTCAACAGTCATTTCAAATACTGTGTCTTTGTCACATAATTTATAAAGAGGTCTTTCTATGGATAAAAAATCATTAATATGTTGCCTGTAATATCCTGAAAACCCCAAAAATGACTGAATTTCTTTTTTGTTCTGAGGCATGGGTTTCAGCAACACTGCTGCAACCTTGTTTTTGTCAATTCCAAGGGATAAACCAAATACTACATGTCCCAGTGCTTTAAGTTCTTTAAATCCAAAATGAAATTTCTTTAGAGAAATTTTCATGTTGACAGATTTGATTTTTGTCAATACTCTGGATAATCTGTATATATGTTATTCCCAAGTTCTGGAACAGACAATAATGTCCTCAATTTAAATGATTAACCATCCTTCTGAAAGTTCTTTAGGGAAGATTTCATTCATAATTCTTTGGAAGCATGAAGGTGCATTCTTGATACCAAAAGGCATCCTCAAATATTAATATACTCCACAATGAACAATAATTATTAAGTATTTTCTTGCCCTTAGTTCCACCACATTTTGATGAAATCCTTTATGGGCATCCATAGTGGTTATATACACTGCTTGAGATATCTGGGTAAGGGCAATTTGGATTTTTGGTATTGGGTACCTGTCTGGAACAGTGTAAGTGCTCAGAGATCTGAAATCCACAACCATTCTAGATTTTCCATTTTGCCATGCCACTATGCCTGGTGTAGTTATTTCTACTTCCTCATTATGGCCAACCTTTCTTATTACACCAAGGTATAGAAGTTCTTCAATATGAATTTCCAGATCTTCTCTTGATTTAGGACTTGCTGGATATGCAGGTCTTCTTAAGAGTGGTAAATAAGGTCTCTCAATATTAAGGATGATGTCAACTTTATGACCAATAATTGCCCCCAAAGGTTCTTTGTCTGATGCAAATTCTTCTCTGTGGTCAAATAAAAGGGAAGAAAGTTCATTTTCATGACTATCAGTCAGGTGAAAGCTTATTTCAGCTTCATTTAACTGTTCAGATTTGAATCTTTCCAACTCTTAAGCTGAATGGTGCTACTTTACTCACTTCAATTTATCTTTTAAATGGTAAAAAGGGAAATTTATGATGCTTATTGTCTCCAATAGTAAAGTATCTGTCATTTTTCTTATGTGAATCTATTCCATAAATGATTCAATAGTCATTTCCCAATATAAAATGAATACTAGAGCAATTTTCTATAACAACAAATTCAACAGTGATTCTTAGATTTCCATTAATATGTGGAAATATGACATTGGTCTCAAATATTCCCAATGCTTTCATTGGATTAATTTCACTATTTGAATTTTATGCCATCAATTGGTAACAATTGGTCTTCAAAATTTGGTACACAAGTCTTACAAAAAGGTTTTCCAATACAAGAGCAGAAAGCTCCTGGGTCATGTAAAGGTTTATTGGGTTTTTTGTCAATTACAACTTCTGTTATACAGGAGTTACCAGCTGTATAACCTTTCCCCTGTTTTGTTTGGTTTTCATAAGTTGTGAATCTTGAAATTTTGACAAATAAAGTTGACCATTGCTTAATTGTGGCAAGTGGGAATACAATTCCATTATTTCAAAAGTGGAATTGATATTTTCTATATATTTTGAAGATTCAGAAAATATTGACGACTTATTATCTGAATTTTCTTTAATTGAATTCTCACCTTTTTCAACATGAGGTTCTTTTTCAACCTCAATTTCATTGATTTTCCCCCTCTTTGGACATGCATTGGCTATGTGGGTGGTGCTTTAGCAAATATGGCACTTTATGATTATATCTGCAGATTTATATTTAACATTATTAGAATTTCCTTTGGTATTTTTATCCACAGAATCTTTCCAAGGTGTATTAAACCTTGTTCTGAGATTCACCCTACTAGAGCCAATCCTGGTTCTGGTGGTTACTTCTTCTAATATATTAATGATATCTTCTTCTGAAGATTGTTCAGTAGTCCTGCTTTTGACATCATGCTCTAAGTCACCTCTACATTGTCTCAGAATCTTTCTGTGGATCATAAATTCTGACATGTCAGGATACAATGCTGTTAATCTGTCTTTCTGTTGGAAAAACCATGGTAAAGCTTTGTCTTCATCAGCATTAAATCTGGCAAATTCAAAGGCTTTTTCCACTTTAGACCTCCAAGCATCATTGGCCCATTTGCTGATAATTTGGGTTTTCCACCAATTCCAACTTTGGTGTCCATGTGCTTGTCTTAGTTTGATATACCATCTGTGAGCTGATCTGGTAAACAAGGTGTTAAAGCTTGCTGTTACCAATCTGTCTGGGAAATAAAAATCTTCTTTAATCATGTCAATACCTTTGATGAATTCCATATGGTCATATTCTCCTTCACCACTGAAGTGAGGCCATTCTTTAAGTTTTGGTACTTCTTTCAGGAGTGCTTGGCCCATTGATGGTTCCAAGTTATGAAAAGAAGTGGAAAATTCATTTTTTAACTGTGAGTTTTAAACCTCCAATACTTGTGGATTTTGAATCCTTGTGCCCTCAATCTGATTCAAAGGTGTAGAAATTCTAGGTAAGGTGTGAAGTAATTGTTCAATATCATTCATTTTACTATTGTTACACCTTTTGGAATTTCTCAATTCATGTTGTGAACTTTGTATTGAATTCATTACAAGATTTTTATGATTATATTCTGTTTGTGTTAATTCTGGCCATAGTTCTGCTTGTCTAGTATTATCAGAAGTGATCTGATTCAACTTCATTGTTAATTTTGATATTTCCTCTTGTGAGGTGTCAAAACACTTTTTCAAGGCAATTGTATATGTCTTTAATTCAGTAAATGATTTTGAAATATTCTCAAGAACAGTTTTATTCTTTTCTTTGATACTAATTATGGCTTGTTTTATTCTTTTTTCAATTATGTCATCAATATTGAATTTAGAATATTTGTCTGTCAATTCTTTAATAATGGCAGCTTGTTCATTTAATTCATTTCCAAATGAATTATCATTATTGGAAGTTTTAATTTCTCTTAAACCTTTTTCAAAACACATAAGTGTCTCATTTATTTGGCTCAGACTTAAGCTGTTTGTTTTAAGATTGTTACAAATGGATCAATTTCTATCAGAAACATGAGTTTTTACATCATTTATAGCTTCATACAGCTCTGGGATAGAATTAAAAATGTCAGAAATCATTTTTAATATTTTGATCTGGCATCCTCCTTTCTCTTTAATTCCATCATTGTTCTGGCCATCTGAAATACATCTTCAATGGCATCCTGCTCAATTTTTGGGATTCTGTATCCCTGGATGTAAGGTTTTGTGGCTGGTGCCTTGCGTTTGCCCTTGTTTTGAGCTTGTGGCTGCTTTTTCACGTTGGAATTGCTGCTTCTGGCTATTGGGCTGTTTTTGGCACTTGCTTGGGTGGTGGAGGGTTGTTTCCCCTCCATTTTGCTGTTAAATGCATCATGTTCTTCTTTTCCATCAATGGATGCCATCCATTGAGTAACTTGCAAGTGTGTCACAGGGGCTCTAGTGGAAATACAAGAGTGGCCTGGCACTCAGCAATCAGGGAACTCACTTGGAAGACTCGAAAAGAATAAAGAATAAAAATAATAAGAATGAATTCCTCTAAAAGATATGCAGGTACAAGATGAGATGCAAAAGAGGAAAGCGAAGCCAAATGGCCAAAGAGCCAACCAAGTAATTCCTTAATCACTTTTTCAACCTGCCAAAAATGAATAATGGAATTAGTAAGGATATGACCACCAAATATCCATTTACAGGCAAAGAAAGAAAAAGAGAAAAGTGCTAAATGACTGACTTAATAATATCAGTATTTGCTTAACTAAAATGAAAAGAAAATAAAGATAAAAAATAAATCAAAGTATATCAATTAATTGGGGGAAAACCCCCCAGGGTCAAAGGGTAGCCGGTATATGTGAAAAGTTGGGAGCTTGAGTTCTTCAGGCTGAAAACTGATCTATATTGATCCTTGAGGCTGTATCAATTGTTTTGGGAATTGATACAGCTGGCTAATATTGAAATTGAAATGGTTTGAATGAATTTCCCACACTTGAAAATGAAATACAGTTCTTGATGGATTCAGACTGTATTGAAATGAAGGTGGTTGCCAAGATGGATTGAGTGGAGCTTTGACACTGCCTCTTGAATACACCTTGAGAATGAATTGACAGTATTCCCTTGGAAGGAATACTTGGAGTAAGAATAACCAATGACTGCTTGATGGCGTCATTGGTATTTGAGGTTTTGACACTTGCCCTTGAGCCTTGATGAATCCTCTTGATGACGTGACTGGATGGCCTGATGGAAAGTTGAAATAACCAGATGATATTGCTGCCAGTGGATTGCTTCTGAAAAAAGATGCATAATGGTGTATAACACCATATATGGCATTTTGGTTATTGGAGGTTGAAAATGGCCATACGTCTTTGAAGATGACGCCAGGAGGATATTGGTGAAGTTTGGTTTTGGAGGGCTTCAGAGGTGTCAGAGTGTCTTTTGAGGTATTTGGCCAAATACAGCTCATACAGCCTTAAAGCTGTATTTGCGCAAAGTGTGCAAATGCGCAAATGCGCAGAAACTGTATTTAAAACCAAATACAGCTTTATGGGCTATATTTCCCCTGTTGACTGGGAAATACCAAAATTGCCCAAAATTAGAGAAAGGCCAGGAAAGGCCCAAGTTGGGCCCAGATGATGAAATGGACATAAAAGGCCAATTTGGCCAATGATTTATGGATATGGCCAAATTGTCATATATTGGACGTGGCATGGATATGCCATATTGAAGTCCAAGGGGATGAATTGCCATGGTTGTGACAGTACCCCCCACCTTGAAATGGTGAGCTCCTGAGAACCAATACAAGGTGAAGCCTGTTGAGGCTATTGGAAAGATTTTGAGAGAGTGATTCAAGAGGACTGATTAAGATAAAAAACTTGAAAACTGATATTAAAAATTTGACATTTGATGCAGGACTTGCTTGATCTTCTTTTGACATTGGCTTCATGATTTGAATTGAATTTCAAAATGAATGAAATTTTTTTTTGACATGATAATTGACGTGATAAAAGAAAATTTAAAATGAAAATAAAATAAAAATAAAGAATGAAAATGAAAATAAGAAAAGAAAAGAAAAGAAAGATGAATTTTGAGGAGGTTCCAGTCTTGATCACTAATGTTGACAATTGATTTTGAAAATGGCCAAGGACCTGGAAAGAGAAATTTGATGCACCAGGGGGATTTCATTTGGACCTGCTTGCAGGTCTCTTACAAGGATTTTGGCTAAAGCCTTCATATTAACTCAGAGTTAACTCATATAATATCTACATGTGTATCTCAAAGTTAACTCATCATTAACTTCAGTCATATCTCCACATGTATCTCCAAATGAATCCATTCTTCACTTTGTTCACATCTCAGTAGATTTCTTACACATTATCACTGGGGTGATGAGGGCATGTTTCTCCTAGAATTAGAAAGTAATACTGTCAGATATCTTGAATCTAACTTTAAGCTGTGGAAATTAGATTTTTATACTAATTATCACTTTGTCTCAACTCTTAATTTCATTTTCTCTCAGCCTGTATCTCAATGACAACTTCACATTGATCAAAGCCACTTCATTTCACTTCATTAATGTTTTCACATCTATGTGTGGTATTCACAAGCTTATATATCTATAATCAAATTATACATCATAATATCAAAGGTAATTTAGTAAAATTTCTTTTCAAGAAAAAAAGCATCGAACCAAATAACTTCCCATTAATTCAGCTGTTGGATAGAGCTGATAAGGTTTTTTTCTTCACTTAACAGAGCTTTAAGCAACAATTATATAAATTAATTGATTACTATTATCCAAAGTATTAGATATATAAGTTACACCTTTTATATGTCAATTTCAATTTGGATCTTGGTTCCATTACATTCTCATTTTTCTATTTTGAATTTGTATAGATATTAATTTGAATTGATTCCCCAGTTAAAATTTATTTGGAAATATATAAGTTAATTTAATTCACACATTTTCACAAGTTATTTGTTTAAATTGAGACCATATCAAAATATTACAAATATTCCCATTTTTTAATTTCTGTGTCTTATATTTTTTTGGAAATTAGGTTTTATAATCAAAAAAGATGAAAATTTGAGCTCAGGAGAACCTCTGTAACCTTTAAGTGTCCACTTCCTTTTTACTTCTTGTTAATACTTATTATACATAGTATATATCTTTCAATAATAAACTCAATGTGCTTAAATAAGTTCATTGAGTTTTTCAAGCTATTATCCGTCAATACCTTGATGATACATAGAAACCAGATGAATTAATTCCTGTACATGTTTTGTATATATATAGTATACATACTTGAATAATGTATTTAAGAAATAAATTTAATAGGCATAAATAAGACTCATGAGTTTTTCAGCTTATTATAAGACAATGGAACTTGGAATAAATAGATTCCAGCTGAATTTATGGGAGATCTTTACCATTAACAATGAATTTGATAAGAATTCTCTTTGAGTAATTTGTTTTTATGTCATAGCTCAATCATCTATATAAGATCTTCTATTACTTTAAAAGTTCCTTTACCAGCTAGCCTACTAATTGAATTAAATGTCAAAAGGAAGTTGTGTTCTCTTTTATGAAGGAATTTTTACAAATAAATTGATTATAAAATAATGAACTGTAAGCTTCTGATTCGTATGTACAACTAAATTAACCTCAGAAGAAGGTGCTTTGAAATTTATCTTTCACAATGGTAAGCCCTAGAGTCTCAATAGAGCTTCAAATTACTTACATTTCATGATTTGGCTTTCCTCAAAAGGATAAATTCAAAGAAGCTTACAAGTCCCATCAATTTTAACAAAATGATTGGCTTAGAAAGAAGATTTATGGAATAAGAAATGATTTCATCATGCTAATGGTACAATCTATTCAATTTGTCCATTAGAGTCCAAATTTTGGTTTCTCATAATTATTTTGCATTAAAAATCTATTTCTGTTCCTTTCTAAGACTTGAGAATTTTCAGCAAAAGTCTTCTTCATTCACTCATAATTATTCAGCTATTATCTTCAGGATTTTTCTAAAATGCCAATCATATTGTAAACCATTTAGAATATTAATAGGAATACACCTTACTTGAACAGTTTGAAATTGTTTTCATTTCAACTTACTTTAAAAAAAGCAGGAACTACATAGATACTAGTATTATTACTTAATTAAATGGCTTTACATATTTAAAGAAACTAAATTGAAGAAAAGAAATAAAAAGAAAAAGAACAACATTATATCTACCACACACCCAGTCTTTTTTGCCATGGAGATCCTCTCATTTAGTTATTGACAGACCTCCCAAAATAATATTTGGTGAGTAATGTCAAATTAGGAAGATAATTCAACTTTAATAAAGAATATGGAAGGAATGTGTTATTGTTGGATTTTTCCAGATTTTATCCTTCTCCAACCATGTTCATTTATTTATTTATTTTAATTTATTTCTGTTTTTTTTAATGCAATTATTCAATTTAATTAATAAGAAATTAATAAGTAAATGCCTTATTATTTTTGAAAAAGAGTGTATTTTTTTTAATAATTTTGCCCTCCTGTGAAATATTCCTATGTTCATTATGACAAAACTAAATTAAAAAAAGTCTATTCAAACAAAACAAATAAGCATTAGAAAACAGCTAATTTTTTCCACCCATCAGGTTTAATTTATACTTTTCATATCACATTTCCAAATGCCATATTAGAAAATCTATTATTAGTAGTAGAAGCTCAGTTAGTCAATACAGATTCTTGATCTAGTCAACATTGAATTACAAATTATATTCCCCACCTAAAATTTTCTTGAAACAAAGCAATTAAGATTGTAGGATACAGATAGAAAATTCTTTTGTTCCACTTCTATATCTTTTTGTCATTTCAAGTCAATAGATTGCCTCTTAATATGAGCTAATATCACAGAATAACTTTCTCAGTTCCTCTTGTTTTCATGTGGATTGAATCCAGTCATTGTGGTTTATTTCCCACTCCAGCTTGAAAAGCTCTGGGTAATTTTGCACACTTAACAGTTCTTTGAATGAGATAGGCCCACATATGATATCACAATAGATGCTATCTCTGTACCACTGATACTGGAAGGAAAATTGGTAAGAGTACAGTTAAAAATTTTCAGAGATTGCCGGTTTTGGCGCAACGCCTCCAATCTCCTTTGCTACTTTGCCATGGGACACAGTTCTGAGGGAATCACTAGCAGCAGATGGAAATTAGTGGCTCTAGGTAATGCAGGTAGAATTGCTTTGCTGCAAGTTTGTGTTCCAAGAGTTTTTGATGTTTTTCAGTAAGTGTAAATTTGGTGATTTCAGTAATTTTGAGAACTTTCACAGGAATTGTGGCTGCATGCTCATAGATTAAGGTGCTGGCCATGGGATACACCCGAATGTAAAATACATCCTCATTTAGATTCGCTGCCGGGTGAAGTTCTGACCTGCTGCGAAATGTCGCTATTTACATTCGCTGCTACAGACGCCCTGATCCGATGCAAGTTCACATTGAATCAGCCTAGTTCCAACCACTGACTGACCCATAAAGCCCAGTAGTTCTAGGCTCCTTTAGCAAACTCATGAACTAGCAACCATTGACAGGTCACTGATAAATGTATTAAAAAATGAAAGGCTTAGTGGATGAGCATAAATTTTCGAGTACTTGTTTTTTCAAAAGCATTACTTTTAAATGCACCACAATTAAGATCATCATTATATGTATAGCATAACTTCTAATTGAGCAAGAGTTGAAAAACTTGTGCTAAAAACATAAGCAAATTTGATTGAAATGGCATAGGCAAAAGAATCTCAGCTTGCTTCAGTCCTAAGTCTTTATGCCATAACTGCAAAAATCCTCATACCATGAAACTTCAATTCATTCAACCAAAATCGGAAAGGGCAAAGCTTCTTACAAAATATTCACATGTCACCCATTCATAATTGACAACATATTTATTTTTCTTCATTGACGAAAAGATTGAATTTCCCATCATGTGATAAATGCGTTCATTTCAAAGCATGCTGAGTTTCCACGTTAAGTCATTTACCAAATTTGGTCGATTAACAATCAACTGATCCTTATTCTGTAATTTAACGACTTTTTCTTGATCTTCTAAATTTAGTTTGTTTTGGGCTTCACGTTCATCCCAGACTTCATTAACTTTTTTGAATATCTCATGTTGTAGTTTTTCTAATTGATCTTGTAGTCTTTTTGAAACATCGATTAATTTGTCTTTGGAAGTCAGGTCAAATTTTATCATTTGTACAAATGCCGGCAATAAACTTCCCAAAGTATCTATTGTAAAATATTTTAAAAAAACAAATTAGTTTTTTAGAACGCTTATCAACGATTTGTTCAGCAAGCTATCAGAAGAAACATACTTTGTAAAGAAGGTAACTTTTCTGTGCAAACTTTGGCCAGAGTGCTAAGCAGGTACTCTTCTTCATAAATGCTACCCTTTTTGCCTGCTGCTTTTTTCTTTGCCTCCTTTTTTCGCAACCTTGAGGTTTGTCTACTGAATTCATTACCAGATGTTTGATCAGCGGATACGTCGAACTCTTTTTTTAGTAATACATTGGCTAAGCTCGTGCATGGTAGCGCAAGCATCGATAGGAAACACTCACGATGAGGAATGAGCCGAACGGCTAGTGGCAACCGAGTGTGATTTTTGAATACCCTGGGTATAACGGGAATAATCCATATGAAAAACGGTCAAGACATCGGTCATTGCATTGACACCATTGTCTGCAAACTCCTCCGCGGCAGGCATGACTATTTCAACGACTAGACCTGGTTGCGATTTCGAAAGAGCCTAAAGCAAACAAGCAGCCCGATCAATCCTTGAGAATAGCACAGGCTTGTTTAAAACAACCCGTGGTACGCAACTACACGAATAGCTTGTGAAAATGCCTGTCCATCACATAAAGCGGTGATGGCTTCATGTAAATGATCACCGTACTCAAGCAAAACTGTGCCTGCTTCAAGATACCTTCCAGATGCGCTTAATCGTTCTGCAAACAATCGAAAAAAATCAGCAATTCATTTTGCAATTTATATGCCTGGCTCTTGGTTTATATGCTCACTAGCCATATCTTCGGCACATTGAGCTATATTAAAGTCTCCTTCATTTTGAGAAATCAATGCAAACATTTCCTGCCATGCTTCAGCTTGTTGGTAACATTTCACTGCTTCTTTGATTTCGTCGGCAAGTTCAAAAGCTGTACATTCAAAGTCAGAAGGCCTCAAGGATCTCACAGCTTATATAATTCAAAATACCAACCAAGTCCGCCTTCAAAGACTCTGTTTGTTTCGACGAGCCAAACTCCCTGGAGTTTCCTCAAAGCCTAAAAACGTTAATCAAATAATTTGGCTTAGCCCAATTTTTCATGTCATAAGATCCAAGGAGCCTCACCTTAGTCTTAGCCGAATCACCTGAATAAATATCTAGAGCCTCTGCATATAGAGAATGAAGGGTGGTATAATTAAGCACTGTGTCAAACCGATCTTCACCTGCAGCTGAGAGATGTCGCACTGCCAAAGAATAATTCCCCAGTTGATCATCAATTTTAAATTTGCACATCTCAGGTTCAAGGTCCCGTAAGCTTTGTAAAAATGGTAGATATTCTTTGGGGTCCTGAGTTAATTGCGCGAGGAATTTGAGGAAAAAAGTACGATATAAGCCTGAGGCACTTTATAGTCAATACCGGAAATAAAAATATTTGCGTGCCTTTTGGGAATGTTGAGCAATAAGAATTACCAAAGATAAATCATACATTGAAAGAGCAAAGTTGTACAATTCATTAACATCACTCAAAAAGATTATGTATTTCACCGCATCATCTAAAGCCTTGCCATCCTGAGCTGAAAGAAAGCACATGATTAACTTCATATGTTTTCTGAGCAATAAAACCAGCCTCTTACCCTTCATTTTCGACAATATCTGTAACGCAGATTTATAAGCAGGCGGTTTTTTACAAACAAATGCCGTCGGAATACTGTTGATGTACTGCCACTGCACTTGTTTTTTGGTCAATTCAAGCACCATGAGCTCGCAAACTTGATTGATCTTGCTGTCGTCCGCTATTGTCCTAAATAGAAACAACAAGCAAAAAGCATCGCTGAGTTAATCCGCCTGATATGACCCAACAGTTAATGCAGGTGGAGATAACCAAGTGATATCTACTGCACATTAAATTGTCCTTTCCGGTTAAACGTTTCCAGCTTGAGGTAATTGGATAAAGGCCCTTCCAAAGCGAATGTGCATATGATGAAGGAGCTAATTAAAGAATAAATTCATTTTAAAGTTAATATTAAGAAAATTCTGATTAGAAGATGATGAAAGAATGAATGACCTTAACAGATTGATATGGTTGAATTCGATGAAATGGCTGATCAATATAACTTTTAATCCAAGTACCGTGAGTTGAACCTAAATCTTTAATAAAAGGCTAAAATTGAAAGAGTCTGATTAAGTGAATGAATCAAATTAACAAATTAATTTTAAAAGATAAGATTACTTCTAGATTAGAATTCCAAAATAGTTGAGCATGATTTTCACTCATTACAGAGCAAGGAAATTTTGGATAATCTAAATCGATTTCTTTTTGTTGAAGATGACTTTGACGAGGTTTTTCTTGAGATGTTTCACGTCCTAATACGATGAGATTTTACCATCTGATGATCTAAATAAATTTAAAATTGTGTAAAATCAATAACATTTTTCTAATAAAATTTCAAGAAATAAAATAACTTATGGCCAAAAGAAACACCAAATCGATTGATGATCATCACAAGATAAAAATTGGACTTCAGGTTTAAAAAATATATACTCTTTTAGCTTCTTCACTTAGGCTTTTCCACCTATCGCCAATTTGTCTTGCTAGTTCTTTATAATCAGCTGTTGGATTGGCAGCGCGCATTTCCTGCCTTACGGCATTTTGAAATAAGATACTAATCAATGAAAAACACAAAAAAATTAAGTTTGTGAAGAGTTTAAGAAGAAAAGAAAAGATAGGATCAAGTGAAGACTCAACTAAGCAGATGCAGGTCTTTTGGGAGCATTAGGAGGGTGCTCACATTTAGTTTTTCTTTCACATTTTTTTTACACCTGAAGTTGATTCAGGGGTTGTTGGACCGATATTGGGAGGATAATGGCAAGTTGGATAAAAGGATGAAAGAGATTATTGGTTTCTTTCATCATCACTTACAGGTTCTTCATCATTCTCATCTTCTTCTGTTTCAATGGATTCCATGGCTTGAGGATTGAAAGATTGATGAGAGGAATTTTTAATTTGTTTACTAAGTTTATTAGAATAAGTAAGATTTCAATGAGAATGAGAGATAGGATTAAGACAAGCTGGATTAAAGTTAGATAAATGATGAGATGATTTAATTTGATTAGATGTATTGTTAGTAGTAGTAGTAGTAGTAGCAGCAGTAGATTGAGCTTGAGGTTGAGGAGGAGCGGGATAAAAAGGAGTTTGATGATAAGATTTCAATGGATCAGGAAAACGAGATGATCTAGAGGCACAACTAGCTTGACGAGAATGATTAGAAGAATATTGAGTTTGGGGTGGTGATCGAGCGATGAAGTCCAATTGAGGACTCAAAGCATCAGCGATTGCTGATGGATCTGAGCCGTGAACAAGATTAATAAGTCTACTGAGTGGATGATGAACATTTTTATAAGCTGATAAGAGCTGAAGGAAGATTACAAGGGAGAGGGATGAAAGTAAGAATAATGAAAAGATTTCGATAATAAATTGATTGAGTTATTGATGATTAACTTACATCATCTTTAGCAGCGATCAAAGCAGCAGTTTGCTGAGATTCACTCAACATTTTGTTTTGTTTTTTTGCAGCAGGAATGAGAAGGTACAGACCTTGGACCTTGAATGTAGAATGGTTTTCCATTGATCACAAAAGTGAAACGTATTCCAGGCATGATGCCTTGTGAGACTTCTTGAGCTGGCTTGATTGAGATGATTCCAGGGATAATGAAATATTTTGATTTTAATTTGATGATTGAACAATAATGAAGAGAGTTGAAGGAAATTAGATGAAACTTGATGCAGGTTTGATTGACCATGAGATTTAATGTTGTTGATGTCAATCTTGATGTTGAGGAGGGGGTTGATGATGATTTTGAAATGCAAAAGATTTGCTAACCAACAACCAGGATCAATGGAACCAACGCTGGAATGTCAATGACCCTGATTGTTTCCATAGCATTGGAGAGTGCAAAAGAGCTTGAGGGTGCGAAAGAGCAGGTGAAATTAAGGATGAGAATACAATAAGTAAAAACACAATTGAGGTGATCAAAAAGGTTGGGGGGTGATGATATTTAATAATTGAGAAACAATGAAGTTAGGTTTGAGGAAGAATGAAATTTGGATTATAAGAAAGAAGACGGATGAAGCGGGTGGAAGATTCAAATTCATTATCTTGATTTCTTTTGATATTACTATTTCAAGTATTACAATATCATATTTTTTTGCTATTAAAAGATTTTCTCTCTTTATGATGGATCAAAATAGTCTCAGAAAAAGGGCTCACAAAGATAAACGCTTAAACCATTCATTTTCCAAAAAAAAAGGAAGTTATGAAGAACAAGGATATCATGAAGAGATAGAAGAAGGTGAAATTTCTGAAGAAGCTGAAGAGGGTGAAATTGTTGAAGAAGCAGAAGAAGGTGAATTTATTGAAAAAGCTCCAAATAACTTGAAAATCAAGAGAATTCAAGTCCAAAATCAAAAGAAGTTTCATATTCAGTTTAACAATGATAATTGCAGATTCTACCAAGATGAAAAAACCAAAGATTTAGTTTGTATGATTAAATTCCATTCACTTGAAAAAATCAAAGATCAAAATTCAGTAGCCTTCCAATTATCAAATATAATACAAGATTTTTATTATATGGCACAAAACCGTCTACATCAAAAAACTAACAAATTCTTAATTGGTGGGCAAATGAAATGTCTTGGATTTAGAGGTGGATATGATAAAGGAAAAAGTGCAGGTAAGTAATATTAAATTTTGAACTTAAAAAAACAAAACATTAATTTTTTTCTTTGTTTTTAGGAGTATATACACTACATCAAAAGTGTTTGTC
Source organism: Austropuccinia psidii (assembly GCA_023105745.1). Lineage (NCBI taxonomy): Eukaryota > Fungi > Basidiomycota > Pucciniomycetes > Pucciniales > Sphaerophragmiaceae > Austropuccinia > Austropuccinia psidii. The sequence goes on from JALGQZ010000001.1 coordinate 30,535,943, forward strand.
TGAAAGAAAAGTAAAAGATGAAGAATTATGGAACAAGTTACCAAACTATAATAATTTTCTCTCTCATAGATTTTATTTATTCACAAAAGATGGTTCTACTAATAATGAACATTTGATGAAACAATGGCAATTACCAAGTTGGGACGACTCTGAATGGAATGATAAAGACAAAATTGAAAATAGAAGATTATTCTCAAATGTATCAATCACTTACAATGATTTTCATAACCATGCTCATTGTGACAACGATTCAAACAATCTTAAATATGGCTTATTCAGTTACATAGATATCAAAAATGGAAATCCAGTATCACCACCAACCAAATGTATAGGTCATAGTTTTTCTTTTCCAGATTACAACTTGAATTTTGAGTTTGGATTGAACAATGGTATTATAGAATTAATCTGGCCTTCAAAAAAGATCTTACATCAAACAACCAAACCTCCTCTTGAAGTATCAACAAACAATACAACGACTCACTTTGGTTGCTCATTTCAAATTTCTAATGAATTAATTAAACGGGTGAAGAAACATGAGAGAGAGGGAACAGGAGATTTTGTAGATAAAACAATTGGAAGAGCACAACGATGTGCCAAATATCAAAAAAATTGTAATTAGTATTTGACAAATAGGATCTTGTTTTCACTGTCATTTATCTCACAGAAATCTGAAATATTTTCACAAAAAAATAACGCTCAAACTCACATTGTGGATTATTATTCATATTAAAATCAATTATTACTCATTTTTGAATGTAGTATTATATATTCATAATTTAAATTGGTATTTTTGTATTAACTATGAGATTTGGGAAATTTTTAATATATCTTGTGGTAATAATTTTGGATGTTTGACTTTGGATCAATTTAAAAAATCCATATGCAATGGATTTATTTACAAATATAAACATTATCTTTTCAAGTTGAAGTACTATTAAACTACTAGTTCAGTAATAAAGTGTACTTTTCATATCAACTAATTGTACATGTTCAGAAACATGAATAGAAAAATTCAATTATATAAAACTTTCAAATTTCTTTCAAGTAGAATTCTTAATGGAAATAATCTCTTATGTCATTTATGAATTGTACTCTAATAAAAAGTTTCATTTTGAGGTTGAATGCTCTTAAAATCAAGGTGGTCCACAAAAGGTAGGGTTGAAAATTGAGATGAATTTCACTTAATGAATAAGTAATACTATATTATGAAAATATAATCAGAAGAATAGTTCTAAAGGCTAATGATATTATGTTTGACTAATAGTTGCCACAAATACGTTTTAACTGACCCCAAATGTTTATATAGTATAGAAAGTTCAAGTTTCAAATTTATATTCATCATATTCTCTGCTATTTGTGCTCACTAGTAAGATATGATTGTGTAATTTATTGTCCAAAAATCTTGAAACTTACATGTCATATGGATAGTGTGAAAGAACTTTAATATTGAAATTTGAAAACTATCATATTGTATTAAATCTCAATTACAAGGGGGAATTTCTTACTCTCTTAAGATTATTGTAATAGAATGATGATCAAGTAGTATAATTCAAGACCTGAGGAGAACTCACGAAAATAATGTATCTTAAGTGGTGGGGAAAGTTGGAGATGGCCAATAAGAGTAAGGATTGAAAAATGGCAATTGCAAAATAGTTATTAAAAACATGATAAATTTAAAACTAAGTCAAACAAGATCTTTGACTAGGAGGAAGAAGTGATGTCACTGTTGCTTGAGCTTCCCATTGATTTAAGAAATCACTGGTGATATATTGTGCTAGTTGATGCCGGGAGGGGCGACGAACAAGTTGAACATCACTAATTGGATTCATGCCTTTAGAAAAAAACGAGTTGAGGTGAAAAGATAGATTTTTCCAGACAGGCTCGTCTGGAGGTGATGGCTGAACAAGCTGATGAGATATGTTAAAATAACATAAAATAAGCATAGCATTGGAGATAGAAAAATGGCGATGATCTTTGTGAGCAGTGAATAAACCCTTAACACCTAATATTAAGAAATAAACAAATGGAAGAAAATTATGCCGACTACGATATTCACTCAATTTTTTTTTAGCTTGGTCCAATTGTGATGCTTTGAGGTCTGTGGTTAATGATTAATGAGGAAATTTCATCTCTTCCAAGATGTTGATTCTTTGTATTTTTGGGACATTTACGTTGTTCTGATTGGTTGGGAGGGGAAAGTTCCTCTATGTTTGCCTGTGCTTTGAAAATGATGTATGAAATCATAACATCCAAAATTAAATCTTGAAACGACTTGAGTTGTTGATCAGAATTAGCACCCAAATTCTGTTCAGTGTCTATATTGCTAATAGATGGGTTTGGATTTGGGGGGATGGTTGACATAAGCTCCATTGGTGGAATAGAAGGTCGCTTCAATCCTTCAAAGTATGTAAGCATATCCAAATAAGCATGTACCTTTCCAGGAGTGGTTGGAGATGTCATGGGGGGTTTAGGGATACAAAATTCATCCATTGTTGCAGATATAGATGCAGCAATGAGTTTTGCCCAAGCGATTATGGTGAAGTGGCGTGGTTGGGCCATATAAATGAGATGACAAACAAAAATTGTTTCAGGGTGCTTTTCATTACGAATGTGGGGCTCCAGAGAAAAAGGAATAGATATACTTGGTTCAGGTGATGTAATGTCATCATATATTTGCATGTTGAAAATTTGAGGGGAGACATAAAATTCAGCTTTGGTGGCATTCAAAAATGGTGAGCCTGTTCAGAAATAGGATAAGCTTTAATATTTTGTAATGACTAATTATTATAAGGCAACTAACTATGATCACCTAGTTTGTCAATCCATTTGGTATATGAAGATGAGCATTGGTTGAAGTCGAAATTCCCTTGTGCAGGTTTTTCACAACCCAAAGATTGAAGATGCCATTTAACCAAAGAGTTGATTGCTTCAAACGTGGTTTGATATTTGGCTTGAGTTGGTCGTCCTGAATTAAACATTTGGAAAATTTTATAAAATTGAGGACAAAATTCATTGGAAAAGATGGAAAATTCAACATTGGGGGGAGAGGCTGGTTGGGAAATGGGAGATTGTTGAGTCTCTTCCAATATGGGAGGGTTTTGAGTCTGACAATCAACTTCTTGATTGAGATTATTGAGACCTGGTGTTGGGGCATGTAATGGAGGCGATGAACTTGATTCCATTGATTGAGGAGGAACATCATCACATGACGGGGGTGGTGGTTCAATTGAGGTATCATGTGGGGATGAACGGACACAAGGAGTATGTGCATTTTGTGGTGTTGAAATAGTGGACTGGATTTCCTGGGTGTTAGTTGTAACATTAATTCCTCCTGCTGAAATAATTGGAGAGACCTGATGAACATCTGCTCTTGAGTGGATAGGTGTCTCATTTGAAATAGGTAAATTTGATGAGCTCTCACAAATGTTGCTGTGGTCACTTTGTTCAGAAGGGTTGTGACATGGGCTTTCTGTAACAGGTAAATTCTCTTGATGAGTTTGTTCTTCCTCAGTGAATATTGGTGGGAAATCAGACCCATGAGATTGGGAAACCATTAAAGTAGGTGAATGATGAGGAGTATCAGGAGATGGAAGGTCATTGGGATGTGCTTGCAATAACATTTGAGGATTGATAGATTGGGGTGGGCTGGAAACAATGGAGACAAAAGGTGTATTTGTGGGACGAATCATGGAGAGAACCTGTTGGGTATTATTAATAGTGACAGATTGTTGCATGAAACGACGAATATTTGGTGGTGGTTTATTTTGAATTTTCCTTTTTTTCTTGTGATTTCCATCAGGAACAACCTCCTCTGGAAGGGATGATTGGGATGAGCGTATGGAAGGAACTTCTCTCTCAATAACTTCAACATTGCCATCTACAAGACCAATTCATTGTGATGAAGACAATTCTACAATAAGGGAGATCAAATTAATACAAAATTGAGGACAGATGTAAAGAATAATAATTACCATGTTCTTTTTGAGAAATCAATGTAAGGCCCTTTTTCAAATAAGCCTTAATCTCAATTGATACAGGATTCTTTTCAGCTTCAGAAAGAGCATTATTGAGGATTTTCTTGATACGGTGGTGGTTGAGAGAAAATTCTTCACGGGAGAGGTGAGTCAGCTCAGAAGATAGAATTGGTGAGATGGATTGTACTTGAGTGGGTGGGTTATTCATGTCGAATTCTATGAATGAGGGTGGTGGAAGGGTTCATGGAGTATTTGGGTGTGGATTACACAAGCTCATGTTTGGTGTGTTTGTGATATCTAATATTTTGGGTAAAAATAAAATATTAAAAATTGTTGAGGATGAGATTACGTGGGGAACAAAAAATTTACCAAGTTGAAAGGGGGTTCTATTTATGTTGTTTGGTGGGGGGCAGGGCAAGATGTGAGGATGACTAATGGCAGCTGGTGGGACTAGATTGGGAGAATTGAGGTAGTGAAAAAGATCGTAACATTCCTGGGGTTCAGTGCTTTGGTTTGAGGTGGACAATGAATTGATGGATGAATGGGATGGTGCCTCATTTTGATAAGATAAAGATGAATTAAAATCTGTGTTATTTGAAAAAACCCTATGAAACATTTCATCAAATGACACATCGGAATCAGGTTGTTGGGGTGGATTCATAGTATTGGGTATTATATATTGGGAGGAGAGGGATTTGAATGGCCAACAGAGGGACTTTGGGAAAACATGGGCAAATCAGCTCTATTTATATTGCAGGTCCCAATTAAGTGAAGTGGGGGTGTAGCCCATAGAAATAGAGCAGAAATGAGTTTTGTGGTTTCAAAGGAAAGAAAACTGCAGATCCTCTAGACATAAAACACAATTACACATTTAGGGCAGGATAATGTGTCAGGAAATGTGTATATTTAGAATAATCCTTCAATTACTTGGGTGATTAGATTGGATGGTACAGTCACACCTATAGGTGGGTGAGAGATTTAGCCCACCAGTAATGATGTACACAGGTGGTAAAATTATGACCGCCGATCATAATTTCTACCACTTGCCAACCAGCTATGGCCATAATTGGTTTGGCTCTTGGGAATTGCATCAGACCCACTCAGATACAGAAAAAACTGTATCTGAATGAGGTCCAGAGACAATACAGCTTTGGCTGTAACCATATACAGATGGTAAAATTATGACCGCCGGTCATAATTTGTACCACTTGCAAACCAATTACAGCCGTAATTGATTTGTCTCTTGGGAATTTCATCAGACCCATTCAGATACAGAAAAAACTGTATCTGAATGAGGTCCAGTCAGAATACAGCTTTGGCTGTAAGCATACACAGGTGGTCAAATTATGACCGCCGGTCATAATTTGTACCACTTGCAAACCAATTACGGCCGTAATTGGTTTGTCCCCTTGAAATCCAATCAGACCCACTCAGATACAGAAAAAACTGTATCTGAATGAGGTCCAGAGACAATACAGCTTTGGCTGTAATCATACACAGGTGGTCAAATTATGACCGGCGGTCATAATTTGCACCACTTGCAAACCAATTACGTCTGTAATTGTACCACTTGCAAACCAATTACAGCCGTAATCGGTTTTTCTCTTGGGAATTTCATCAGACCCACTCAGATACAGAAAATACTGTATCTGAATGAGGTCCAGAGACAATACAGCTTTGGCTGTAACCATACACAGGTGGTCAAATTATGACCACCGGTCATAATTTGCACCACTTGCAAACCAATTACGTCCGTAATTGATTTGTCTCTTGGGAATTTCATCAGACCCATTCAGATACAGAAAAACGTGTATCTGAATGAGGACCAGTCACAATACAGCTTTGGCTGTAATTGTACACAGGTGGTCAAATTATGACCGCTGGTCATTTTTTGTACCACTTGCAAACCAATTACGGCCGTAATTGGTTTGTCCCCTTGAAATCCAACCAGACCCACTCAGATACAGAAAAAATTGTATCTGAATGAGGTGAAGAGACAATACAGCTTTGGCTGTAACCATACACAGGTGGTAAAATTATGACCGCCGGTCATAATTTGTACCACTTGCAAACCAATTACGGCCGTAATTGATTTGTCTCTTGGGAATTTTATCAGACCCATTCAGATACAGAAAAACGTGTATCTGAATGAGGCCAGTCACAATACAGCTTTGGCTGTAATTTTACACAGGTGGTCAAATTATGACTGCTGGTCATTTTTTGTACCACTTGCAAACCAATTACGGCCGTAATTGGTTTGTCCCCTTGAAATCCAACCAGACCCACTCAGATACAGAAAAAACTGTATCTGAATGAGGTGAAGAGACAATACAGCTTTGGCTGTAACCATACACAGGTGGTAAAATTATGACCGCCGGTCATAATTTGTCCCACTTGCAAACCAATTACGGCTGTAATTGGTTTGTCCCCTTGAAATCCAATCAGACCCACTCAGATACAGAAAAAGCTGTATCTGAATGAGGTCCAGAGACAATACAGCTTTGGCTGGAAACATACACAGGTGGTCAAATTATGACCGGCAGTCATAATTTGTACCACTTGCAAACCAATTACAGCCCTAATTGGTTTTTCTCTTGGGAATCTCATCAGACCCATTCAGATACAGAAAAAACTGTATCTGAATGAGGTCCAGAGACAATACAGCTTTGGCTGTAACCATACACAGGTGGTCAAATTATGACCACCGGTCATAATTTGTACCACTTGCAAACCAATTATGGCCGTAATTGGTTTTTCTCTTGGGAATTCCATCAGACCCATTCAGATACAGAAAAACCTGTATCTGAATGAGGACCAGAGACAATACAGCTTTGGCTGTAACCATACACAGGCGGTCAAATTATGACCGGCGGTCATAATTTGCACCACTTGCAAACCAATTACGGCCGTAATTGATTTGTCTCTTGGGAATTTCATCAGACCCATTCAGATACAGAAAAAACTGTATCTGAATGAGGTCCAGAGACAATAAATATTTGGCTGTAACCATACACAGGTGGTCAAATTATGACCGCCGGTCATAATTTGCACCACTTGCAAACCAATTATGGCCGTAATTGATTTGTCTCTTGGGAATTTCATCAGACCCATTCAGATACAGAAAAACGTGTATCTGAATGAGGTCCAGTCACAATACAGCTTTGGCTGTAATTGTACACAGGTGGTTAAATTATGACCGCTGGTCATAATTTGTACCACTTGCAAACCAATGACAGCCGTAATTGGTTTGTCCCCTTGAAATCCAACCAGACCCATTCAGATACAGAAAAAACTGTATCTGAATGAGGTCCAGAGACAATGCAGCTTTGGCTGTAACCATACACAGGTGGTGAAATTATGACCGCCGGTCATAATTTCTACCACTTGCAAAGCAATTACGGCCGTAATTGATTTGTCTGTTGGGAATTTCATCAGACCCATTCAGATACAGAAGAACCTGTATCTTAATGAAGTCTATAGGGGAGTAATTGGCTCCTATGTTTTCAAAATCAAAGATGCTCAAATATAAATAAAGCTACTCTTGTGTCCACTTGAAAGCTCTTTTGAGCTCACATTGCCCCCCAAAACATTACTCATAACCGCCCTACTCCATTTCAATTTCTGGGCCCTTTTTGCTTATTCCCCACAAATTTTCATGGTGCAAAAATGGGTCGCCCCAAAAAAATTTGCACTTGTCATGAGCTTGGCTGTTACAATCAATATTATGAAGATTTCAACAATATTGTTCAGCATGGAAGACCTATGTCTGACCCAGCTTGGAAGACACATCAAATGGAACTACTCAAACTCAGGAGACCCCAGCCTTTGGTTGATCAGATTTCTTTAGCCCAAAATATTGAAAATGTAAGTACTCTTTCCCTCATTCATTTCAATTATTTAACATTACTTCAATTTAATTTTCCCCAATCCTTTGGCACAGCCAACACAGAAATCCCATGAATGCTCTCAAATTGAACAGATATTTCGTCAGAATAATGAAAGAAATTTACTTTTTGATACCAAAAAATATGAAAACAAGACCTTTAAATTTATTGACTCTCATGCTCTTAAAGTTTTGGTTCAAGCTTCCAGCCTATACCTCAATAATGGAATGTCCAGAGATAGTATCAAAGAATTTCTTCTATCAGAAAGGGAAAGGATAACTAGCCTTGGAGAGAAATTCAATTTTGATGGATTATCCATTGCTAAAGAAATCCCACTTTCAATTGAAACTATTTTGGTTCAGCTGGGCATATCCATGGACTTTGAAAAAAAGATTTTCTGTCCAGAATGCTTCAGTTTGTATGATCTGACTCCAACGGGGCACATCAACAAACAGTGTACATCCAAATTTATTCAACCTTTTCCTTCCTCCATTGTCAAATTAGGATCTCTTGCAAGAAAAGAATGTGGTTCTCTTTTATTTCAAACTGATGACAAGAATGATACTTCACTTCAAAAACCAATCTGTACCTTTACATACCAATCCTTGCAAAAATGGCTGGCCTCCCATATGTGGATTCCTGGCTTTGAAAAGCTATTAAATGCTCACAATACCCAAAACTCTCAAACAGACCCTAAAGTTGTAAGATGTGACTATGAAACTGATGATAATATTACTATTAATCAACAGTACTATGTCTGTTCTTATGAAATATAATAATAAAAATTATTATAACCACAATTAAATAATTATAAAATTATTTCTTTCACGTGTTATACACTACTAGTGATTATAACAGTGAGCAGTAATTGTCTACAAGAATCAATTACAAGAAGAATTTAATAATAAAAACTTCTTTTTATTAAAATAATAAAATTATTTTAATATATAATTATCTTTTACAAGAATAATTATAAAGATAATTCTTGAAGAAAACTATTACTAGAGAAAAACTTTAAGAATTAAAGATAAAAGACTCACTAATACTCCAAAGAACTTATTGATAATAAAAGTAGAGAAATTTGACGTAGAATTGTGGATTTAAGGGATCAAAAGGATTTATAACAGTATTACAACAATATATAGTTGGATTCTATGATTTCACGTCTTTCTGATTGATTCTGAAAGATTTAAAACACTTAAGAATAGTTGAACTAATACTTACTTGTTGGTAATAATGATTTAATAAATTGATAAGATGATTTGGAAAAAACAGCAAGAGAAGGCCTCTTTTAAGTCAACAACAGCTCACAGAGGCGTGCCATGGAGCAAACTGAAAAACCAGTGAGTGAGAAAACAATAAACCCTTTTGGATTATTGATTGCATCATCAGTTGTCACGTAAGATTATAATAATTACTTAATTGATGCTTTTACGTGACTACCAACCCCAATATGGTTAAGAATAAAAGGAGTAACGTTTGTAAATCTTCTTTTATTCTAAAATAATCATTGATTTCTCAAAGTTATCAATGTTATTGCCAATTTCATCACAGGTTGTAATTACTGTGAATTTTTGAAGATTCAGTGTTTCACGTAGAATAACCAAAAATGGACTATAAGTAAACCTTTTAATTTTACTAGTAAAACTGTAATTATTTTTGGCTGTACCATAGATAATACAGTTCTCCTTTAGTCCTGAAAGTTTCAGAAAGATTCATTAAGAATTGTATTTTTAATGAATTTTTGAAGTTTTTACCTCATTTCTACGTAGAATTGCAAATAGCAGTGTTTTGCTGGTTGCTATGAGGTAAATCAATGAATATGGGTCCCAAAAGGGTTTTAATTACTCTTTTGGGGTTTATCCATGGAAAGTCATTAGTAATTGACATGGTTACAGGAGTGTAAGTAGCTCATTACCTCCTTGGCACGTCAAAATAGCAGGTTATTTGCTATTTTCTGGTGTTTTACAGTAGTTGTAACTTGGTAACCAAGTTCCCAAAGAGTTTTAGTTTACCAATTAGGCCAAGATGAGCCATGGATCCATGCTCTGGAGCTATCCACGCCTCTGAGGCCTCAGAAGTTGGGTACCCTGGCTCTCTTTGATGTCTTTTGTCCCCCTTGCCTATTTTTTACGTCAAAATAGTAATTTAAGCTTAAAGTGAGATATCCACTATGGGTGTACCAAAAGTCCATGTAAGAATACCATGATATTAAGTGCTCAAAACATGCATAACACTATTCTTAGTGTATATGTAACATGGGATTTCTCACTTTCCCATTATTTTGGCTAAAAATCAAGAAAAAAAAAATTTTCACGGATCTTTTATGTGGTATTAATGATGTGGTATTGAAGTATTTTCCATTTTACCACCTCAAATACTTAAATTGAGCTTATTCACTCTATGGAGCTACCCTAGGTGAATTTTTGTGTAGAATCCAAATCAGGTCTTAAATCCATGGATTTACTTACTCAATAAAAAGTTATTCATCTTTTCTGAAATTGAAAATGATGAATTTTGGATATATGCATGACTTATGAGTTTTGCATAATTCAAAATTTCTTTTTAAGACAATTGTGGCCTATTTGGGTATGTAAAATATACCTCAAGGCTCACAAAAGTTATTTCTGATATTTGGCATAGCAAAATTTGGAACACATTCAAATCTTCCCCACGTAGTAAACAAGCATTTACAAATAGACCAGGTAATTTGATATTCAGCTTATATGTAGATTGGTTCAATCCATTCAGTAACAAAGGGGCTGCAAAATCTATTTCAATTGGGTCAATTCTTATCACTTGTTTGAATCTTCCTCCAAGTGAACGTCACAAAGAGGAGAACATGTTTTTGTATGCAATAATTCCTGGTCCCAAAGAGCCATCTCTTGATCAAATGAATTCAATCTTGGAGCCTCTTGTGATTGAGCTTCAAATGTTATGGAATGGTATTTGGTTTTCCAATACCCACGACTTCCCACAGGGTAGACTTATTAGAGTGGCGTTATTACCTTTAATAGCAGATCTTCCTGCTCTACGTAAAGTGGCTGGATTTGCCTCTCATTTGGCCAATCGATTTTGCTCCTTTTGTAATATTACAAGGGTTGACATCAATGAAATAGATATTTCAAAATTTGAAACAAGGACACATGAAAATCATATTTCCAAGGCAAATGAATGGCTTCAACTTCAAACCAAAAAGGAACAAGATGAATTTGTAAAGTCACATGGTGTCCGGTGGAGTATTCTAAATAAGCTAGATTACTGGAGACCAATTGACTTTTGTGGGATAGATATTATGCATTATTTGATTTTGGGGGATATCAAAGACTATTGCATATCATTCCTCAAGGTGGGGTTGGCTGGTCACAAGTTAGAGCTTCAAAGGAAAAAGCAAAGTTTTTTGGCACCCTCAAATCCATCCAAATATCCTTTTTGTTTATTGGGGCGACCAAGAAAAAGGAAAAATGAAGATGACAATGATTCTGAAAAAATAAGTAGACCCAAGAAACAAAACCTTACAAGCGCTAACCTTGCCCGCATTCAACCTCATACATCCCAAAGGCACAAAGGCTCTAGTGAAGCCTCCAGGACCAAAAGTGATCAAACTGCAAAAAGAAACAGAACTTCAAACTCCAGGTATTCCCTTAGATCCCAGACAACCACTTCTACAGTACTCAACTTATTACCTTTTACACAAGGTAGTGATTCATTGGTTCCTTCTGATTTATCTTCTGATGATAATCAGGATTTGAATCCAATGGGGGATGAAACTCCAAGATTAAAAAAAGACAAATTAGAGGTACTTCAAAAAGTCATCAATCAAACAAAAGTCCCATCATGGTTTTCTCGTCTACCCAGAAAATTTGGTTTCAAAAACTTTCAGACAATAAAAGCAGCGGAGTGGCAAATCTTGATGACATTGTATTTACCATTGGCACTTGTACCACTATGGAGTTCACAAATACCTCACAGGGAGGAAAGGGTAAAATGCCCAGGGAGCTACCTCCATAAGGATCTTCTCCTCAAATCACTAATTTCATTAGTTACATTAAAAAACATGTTACTCAGGACAAGCATTCACGAAGATGACCTGGATAAGATTGAAAGTACTACAAAGATCTATCGTCAAACACTTCGTTTCGGTTGGTCAATGATAAACTCCAAACCTAATCTACACCTAACACAAAATTTACCAAAGGCTATCAAAGAGCTAGGGCCACCAAGAAGATTAGCTTTGTGGGCATATGAAAGAATGAACCGTACATTTGGGGACATACCACGGAATAATAAGCCATGTTGAGTTTGAATTATATATTTTTATGTCAAAAAATCACCCTAAGACAATACTAACCCACATATAACCAATTGTAGCTGAGATCTCCCAAACAATACTGAAAAGATGGATATCTAAAGTACAATATCAATGGATTTCCAAATTGCCTAATCTTCAACAAAGAGTTGGTAGGAACAATCCCCTCATTGCTCTGCATCAATCAAAAAATATCAGTGCCAGTCATAAAATTCAATTGCATGGTGCTATTTTTCAACAGTGGAAACTACTAGTTTCAAGAGACTTAAGGGATGTTGTAAATCTCTTTGAATGCAAAAAAGTCAATAACTTTTGAAAAAAAAAGTTATTGTAATTTAAAATCACATGTTGAAGACAGTATCATAGAGTATAGCATTAATAATGTCAAATCATTGGGCCATATTGATAATATTGTCTCATTAGTTGGAGGTGATCCCAACATATGGTGGCTAATAATCAAACCTTTTAAGAATCTGGAAAATAATGAAATAGAAAAAGACCCTTTCCACCCTTTTCCAGATCTCAATTGTTCTATTCTATTGGACCAGACAGAGGATGCCATAATCATCAACTCCAAATCAGTTTTGGGTCATGCTGCATGCCTCAAGAATCCCCCTGGAACCTTTGGAATTGATCATGCTACACTCTGCTTGGTATCTCTACATTCATCAGTAAGTGATTCAGTAGACTTCCACTCATTATCTCATATATTTTAACAGCTTCTTACCATTTCCTTTCAAACCTTGCTAGCAATGGATAGGTGATTGAAGCACCACACCCCTTTCAGCCTTAGGTTTCCTTATCAATTCTCAATACAAATTTACTTGGAGAAAAAACAATAATTTTCCTTTGTTGATATTGTTATATGCTATTAAATGTAGTCTTTTTAGAATAATTCACTCAAATCCCTTTTAAAAGAGATTTAAATTGTCAATCTGCCATATTTAAGCCTCCCAAAGATATTTCAAGACATAATTTGGTTTTTTGGTGCTGGATAGAACAGGTTTGAAAAAACGTTTATATAAACTATCTCTTCTCCACCAAAAATGTCTGTATTTCCACATCACCAAACTGCCTTAAGCTTTCCTGAGCTCTCTCATCCACCAAATTCATTCTTATATGTTGAATGTGTAGTCCAGCTCTGTTTAACATCCTCAAACCTTCTCTAATATAATTACCTCATTTTCCTCAATTTATCTCCACTTCTTTAAATTGATATTACAATGTCTTCCAATGCAATGGGTGGCTCCCCCTCGGCATTCCACAGAGAAAATTCTGGATCCTCATCACAAAACCCACCAACAGAGGGTGACTCAATAATTCACTCAGATGAAGAAAACCACGAAAGCATCCATACTGACTCTACTGGACAGAAATCCATCTTTCTGCAAGATTTGGAAAGACTTGGAATAGAGGATGCCATTTCACAGAATGCCAGTCAGGAGGGACAAGAGGAAATAACATCCGGTGGTGAGTATCTTTCCTAAAGCTGATTGAAAATTACTAACTGATTTGGTTTTCAGTTGTTGGAGTTGAATTCAGTATTCAACAAGAAGAGGACCAACAGAGGGCTAGAAATAATAAGAAAATTTTGCAAGGGAGAAATCACCGCATTACAAGATTGGTAACAAAGAACAATCTCCCAAGTCAGGCATCCACTGAATCCGTCCACCTGCAAGAATTCATCTACTTCTTAATGGGTATGCCACCTTCTGTAGATCACTTCCCACCCAATCCTACCAATGATGAAGAGGAATTTCACATTCATTGGGTCAAAAACCGAGCTAAACACATCAAGACCCATTTGGAAACCTTTGAATATGGACTGAGAGATCGTCCAATTAGTGAGCGCAAAATTCTGGTCAAACAAGAAATCACCTCTATATCTCAACAATTGCAGCCACCTGAATTTAAACCAAGTCGTGATGTTCTCAATAACAAGATCAAGGTCTCAATAGTTGAAAAGCGTGCTTGTGAAAAGGAATGCCAGCTAGTAGGCCTCAAGAGGATTACCTTCCAATGGGGAACCTCATTCAATAATTCCACTTGGAATGCAGCCATAGCCGACATTATCTCCAAACATATTTTCAATTGGAGCCAGACTCAACCCAGCTTAAATATCAACAATCCCGATCAACTAAACCTATTAATTGAACGTTGGGTCAATAGAAGGGGTAAAGAAATGAATAAGCTTTCAAAACTTGGCCAGGCTGCAGAGGAGGTTAAATTTCAAAAAGCTAAGAAATCCAAAAACTCTAGAGGGAGGCAGAATGCACGTGCTTATTCTTTTGATAGACATATACCAAACTCTAATATTACTTTTATATTTAGGTTACAGCTGCCCGTTTCAAAATAGCACGTCAATTATTCCCTCAAAACAACGATTTCACTGCAATATATACTGATATAAAAGCAACTTCAGATGTAGAGGATAATTATGACGTGGGAAAAGCACCAAAAAGACTTTTTGGAGTTTGGCGTAGTGAAGCTTTGACCATGTGTACAAGGCAATTGGATCTAGCAATGACCCCTGGTGCCAAAACCCAGCTTGAAAAGAATAGAGTTCAACGTATGCTTCATAGGGATGGAGAGAAACTAGACTATAATTCTGATTTAACTAATGTCCCACATTGCTTACTTTTAGATTGTTATTCCACAATATACCTAAACACAATTTCAGAAGTTGAAAGAAACCACTTACTGGTGAAAGAACCCATTGGACTCCAAAATATTTTATTAGAGATTGAGGCCAAGACAAAAAGGGGACGTCACATCATACAGAGGCCAGGAAGATCTTCTCTCAGTGGAATTGAAGCTGGTTCAAGTAGTCATCATCGTATGAATCCTGAATAATGTTTACCTCCTAGTCCTTTTTTGTATCTAAGCTTAGAGTTTTGAAAAAGATGTATTTGGAAATATAATTAGAGATAAATTATTTTAACAATTCACCGATTGAGTGAATTAATAACCAAGTCCAAAGATGCCTTTCAAAATCATGACTGGCCGTCATAAAATTAATATTTTTGTAGTTTATTTGAGAGATGAAATGTCCTATATGTTTTCCAAGCTGAGAATTTAGTAATAAATGTACTTCAAAAGAAAACATGATTTAAAATATTATGAAAAGTCACCCATTGTAAGAATTTATAATTTATCCACAATGTGGGCTTTCACAATTATGACCATCAGTCATAAATTTGTTCTTTATTTAATGGTTTCAAAGCTGAACTGTGCTATAGGTTCTCAACATTATTTAATATATAAGCCTCTTATTTATGCCTGCTTTGGTTTTCATTTGTCCCCAAGCTATTATATATTGAGCAATGCTCAAACAAAAATATTGACATTTATCAAAAGTCATCATTATATATGCCTTCCCAAAAATACTACATTCCATAATAGTACAATCTCTCTTGAACACTGTAAAGAACACCCACCTTCTATTTTTTTCAATTTCATTTCAAAAAGAAATTTCAAAACTTATTTATAATAATTATCCCTCAGTCAATTTCAAATATTCACTGCTCCAAAATGGATCCATTACTTGAAATAGAGCCAAAGCAAGTTGAAAAATCAGAATTCATATCCAAAATCTCCAAATTTCTACCTTCTCTCAAGCTTGCTACCTGCAATACTCACTTTCCTGAATATGCAAGAAAAAAAATTCAAGAGGTCTCCAAAATACTTGAAGATGATCTGTATTGTATGTTTTTCCAGCTTTTGCCCATATGGAGCCATTTTTAATTGAAATTTTAATCATAATTTAGGTGTACAGCTAGGTGGATCATTACCCCCTGAAGCCAAGGTTGTTATTTCAGCATCCTCCCAAACATCAATAAAGAGGTATTTCATATCTTCTTCTAGTATGAGTAATAAAAAGGCCAAAATTTATCAAAATATAAAGGAAAAGAATCAAGAAGTATGTCTCAATATTTTATTTAGGCTTTAATTAAAGATTAAACTATATTTCCTGAATCATTTCTTTCTTAGAAATTGGAATTCAATTATGATACTGAGAAATCACACCCACAAAACCAGTCAGATTCTCAAAATCTAGAACCAGGACTATTCCAACCTCAAAATGATTTTGAAAAAGCCCTATCCACATCAAACTCCAGCCCTGAAGTCAATAGTATTTCTCAAAATGATCAATCAAATATACAAAGCTTTCCAGCTTCCACCATGAGAAAAAAAGCAAAATCAAAAATAGAGGAGCCCTTGATACAACCTACATTGACCAAACACTCAAAAGAAAAACCTAACTCCAATTTCATACATGTAGACAACAACCCATCAACTTCAAAATTAATGCAAACCAGTAATGAGGAGCCTTCAACATCCCAAAAGAAGAAAAAGCTTCCTCAATCCGGATTGTTCAATCACATTCACTCGGATCACTTTGAAGAGAAAATCAGCCATTATCAGCCACTTTCTGTATCCTCATGGAAGAAATGCCAGGTTAATATTGAAAATCTAGTAAGAGAACGATTCCAGGAAGTTCCCCAAATGCCATTTTCTACCAAACTACCCAAAGGAATACACTTTCAAAGTATTGGATCTCTTAGCATTACCAAATGGCTAGTGGATTTGGATAAATCTGGTAAATACAAAAGACATTAATTCATGTTTCATCCAGAACATTGATATTTACTTGCATTTTTCAGGATTAGATATCTTTTCACCAAAGAAATATGATCCTTTCAATGATCCTGACGCTTGGAATGTCCCTATCTTTACTTTGGATTCTACAATTTCAATGCAAAACATTCCCAAATCACACCAACCCCTCTTTCAATTGACACAATCTCTCTTTGTCCCCAATCTTCAAAAGAAACAGTTCTGGGCCAATCTAATACTAGAGTCAATATCAGTTTCTGCACAAGATCTCATACAACCTGAAAAGTTTGAAATCACAAAATCAACAGAAGATGATCCCTTGTTAGTTCAAAGACTCAGCCTGGAATTTCTAGTGTCCTGCCTCAGCACAAGACCATCCCATTCAGCTCAAATTGAAAATACCCTTGATGAAAAGGAGGAAAACCAGCCAATTCATTATGGAATGAATAGCTTAATATCTTTCAATGATTCCATTTTACATCTTATGATTTCATATGTCCTGATACTAGCACATTCAAAAGTTCTTCCAGTCAATATTCCTGATGGATTTGTGCTCACTCATAAAAGGTCCAAAGAACACCTTAAGACCTTATCAGAGCTACAATCAAAAATAGGATTAGTTAAGCCCTGCTATCATATTTTAGCTTCATTTCTTGCTTCTGGGGTAAGAGGATTAATGGTTTGCTCAAGAGATTGTAGAAAAAGCTCAGCTAAAGGAGCATTGCAGATGATTGAAATTACTGATAGTGTTATTGCCAAGGAAAGGCCTTATGAGCCTATTTGGAAGAGAACAAATGCATATATTTTGGATATTTTTAACAAGGCATTTTTCTCAAAAACCCATGAATTTGTTCCCACTGCTCCAAAAAAATTAGAAGTGGCCAAATGTTTAGTATTGGACTTCAGTGAGGCATGGCTTGAAAAAAATACTAGATCTCCCTGATAAAGCCAATATAAACACCTTATTAATTTGATCAGTTTTTTCTGTAATTTAATTTTATTCTTTCAAAACAGGGTGATTTTTATTGAACATGATATCTCATTGCTTACTTTCCCAAATAAGCTCCTTTTACACAAGGTAGCTTCTTTCAGGCACATTCAAACTGTAAGAAATAACTACAGGGTTCCAGAATCCTCTCATTTATGATAAATAGGAGCCTTTCTCTTCATTCTTCCACCTATACCCAGAAATCTGACTTTAATTAACCTGTTTTACTATGCCTAAAGCTTCACATTACTTTTTTGAGACCTCTATACCGCAATCAAACAGGACTATCAACAAGATATTACATCCCATTATCCCACTACCTACCAGTGCAATATCAAGATCCATACATCAATTATGCTGGTTGATCATGGAAATCAACTATTTCCAATCTCCATCTGGTATAAATAGTTGGAAATCTCTTCCATCAGAAGAAAGTCTCAAAATTGTTGAGAACTTACCCTTTTCTTGCACTGATAATCCAATTATAAATACCCACAATCACACCTCAGGAGAGGATAGATTGTCTATAAACCCAAGAATATTAATTTCACCACTGTACAAAACTATGTTTTGAGAGGATCTCTTCAAATCAGGCTTCCCAATGTCAACCTTTGCTTGGAATCAATGTTGGGAATCAAAATGGAATCAAATATTTGCAAAATTTGTTCTCAAGCACTGGAACTATCTACACCAACAAGGAGAATTGAAAATATTCTTGATAAATCCAAATGATAATACAAATGTTAATAAGTCTTTAATACTAATGCGCTGGTTCAGAGGGAGGCAAGAGGATCTTAAGAATGATAAATTGGTTCCTCAAGCACTTTCAAAAAAAGCCAGTCAGAAGCAGAAATCAAGGTGGCGTAAAAAAGTATGTTTTTATTTTATTTGTGGTTGATTTTTACACCAATTGATGTTATTTAATATTCAGCTATCATCAAATCGCTCAGAGACATTGCTATCATTGAACATTAATCAAGATGAAGCTTCCATATTTGATGAGCCACAATGCTGCTCTGATACTAAAGATGAAAATGGATCATTAATAAAACTAAAGTCTCCTTGGAGGTCAGCTTTATTCTCAAAGTTAGCAAGTCAATTAGATTCCTTATTAATTCAAAAGCAAATTCAAAAACATAAATTCAATAGAATTCCAAATGTCTTGGAAAGTAGAAGAGTACAAAGTGGTATTTTTGAGAAAGAAGCCAAAGTTCCAATTGGACTTCCAGAAAATCTTTATTCAAATGATTATATTTCCAAGCTTACTAATGATGAGAAGCTAATGTTACAATCAAAGCCATGTATAGATATTAATCATTTACTTCAACTATCTGAAACCTAAAAAAATAATTCATGATTTTTCTATTGTTTCCACAATCAATTTTTCCAATTCATGATCCACAATACCTAAATATCCAATGCTCAACCTGAAATGAAATAAAAACATTTCAGCTACCAAAAAAGATAAATATTGGTTGAGTATAAACTATCTTACATCTGAAGCTGCTGTTTCTTCCTTCTAACTTGCTGAATATTCACCTCAATACTACCAACAGTTATATAATGAAATACATGAACTTCTTTCTTTTGCCCTAGCCGATAAAGCCTATCAACTGCTTGATCATCAGTTGAAGGGTTCCAACCTGGTTCCTAATTTAAGTAATTGAAATAATATTAGATTAAGCTTCAAGTGTATCTAAATACTGTCTTACCATTATGTAGACATTTTGAGCACATCTCAGATCAATACCAACACCACCTGTGCCTTTTGTTGTAAGAAGAACTTGAGATTTTGGATTTTTTCTGAATTCTTCAAGGATTTGGATCCTTTGATCATTTTTGAGCATTCCATGCATCATCAAATTGGATATTCCGCTTTCATCCAGTGCAATTTCAATACTTTTTACAATATTTGATCAATAAAATTATTCAAATGACAGGTAGTAGAAGGATTTGAGCTCACATATCAAGAAACCTTTTGTATTCTGAAAAAACAACTGCTTTGGGATATCTTAAGCCTGGCTCCTTCTGAAAAAACTCCTTGAGATGGCTAACAAGATGCACCACTTTGGATCCTTCTTTCCAGGTATATCTCCTTCCCCCTTCTTCCCTTTCTATTAGTGCTGGATGGTTGCAAATCTGCCTCAAATCTGATAATCTGGAGAAAAATTCTGATGAATCCCATTGAACTGCTTTGGACCTCTGTTTTCCATACAATGCACTAAACTCTTCATGCTTTTTGAAATAAACTGTTTTCCATGGCTCATAGATTTCAATTCCAACTCCATGTTGCACTTTCTTGGGAAGATCCAGTAGGTTGGCTTTCAATCTTCTCAAGGTGAGTGTTTGCATTTTAAGCTGTAATGATTGGATTGCCATTTGATTCCCAGATGATATTTGTTTGATTGTGCAATTTTACCATAAAGGCTTGAGATTCCATGGTTCTACTTGTAAAAACCTCAACAGACTATGTAGATCCCAAAGATTGTTTTGTAATGGTGTTCCTGTAAGGCATAACTTTCTTTCAGATTTTAAATTCAATATTGTGAATGCTCTATGAGTAGATTGTTCCTTTATGTAGCTAATTGATGTAACAATTTCAGTACTTTTTTATTTAAGAATCACAAAGAGAAGCTTACTGTGCTTCATCCAACACTATTCTGAACCAATTAACCAAAAGAGGATTTATTCTCATCCCATGAACATCATCAACATTATAACCAGCAATGACATCATATGTGGTGATGATAATTGCATTCTGCTTCAAATTTTGGAATGAAATGAAATTACAATTGGAACCATGGAATATTGAATATGGTAAACTACCATCATGAAAATGTAGTCTTATTTCATTCTCCCAGTTATGCAAAGTAGAAAGTGGTACAATGATCAACGTAGCTGGGACAGGGTCCTTAGATATTTCTGAGTACTTTAATGCTTCATTTTGTGTTTTTTTAATCAAGCATAAAGTTGTCAATGATTTTGCAAGTCCCATATCATCAGCCAATATTCCACCCCTACTTTTGCACACAATATCTTGTGGTATTAGCCCATTTTCAACAGCATTAGAAAACACTTTTTTAATCCATAAGTTATCTGAATGTTTCCATAGGTTTTCACAAATTCTTTCCATATTATTTTCAATATTTAAGAGAAAGGAAATACCCTGGATTTGGTGCAATGAAAGATTGGTTTGACAATTAGGTATTGAAGTAACAGAACTAGTTAAACTTGTATTTTTGGAAGCTTGATAAAGATCACAATCTTGAGGAATATCAATAAATAAAGGTGAGCTATAGTTTTCAATATGTCTCAGAGCCATGTTTGCATTCTTGAAAGCCTCTCTTGTTTGGAAAATATTCCCTTTATCCACAAAAACACATCCATGTAATAGGATATTTTTATCTTTATTCTTGAAATTTATGAAAGAATTTATAAAAAGGACTTTATTATTGTTTTTGTATTTTTTATATGTTTCAGGATTTAAGCCTTCAGCCACTCCTCCAAAAATATCAAGCAGTGGACCCAGATGGAAAGTCTGGAAAGAATTAAGGCTCCCAAGATGACTCAAGTCAGATTCTAATAGTATATGAATAGAATTAAATACTCTTCTGAATATTACTGAGCTCAGAGAGGTTGGAAAGGATTGTTCAATATTGATTTTTTCTCAATTTGAATAATAAAAAACCCAAGACAAAATATTGAAATCATATTGTAAATTTTTAGATTGAAAATTTAATATATCAGTGTGATATGAATTTTTAGGACAAATGGAACCTAAATTATAGGATTGCATGGGTTATATAGTGGAAAGACCCCTGGGGATTTTGTAAGTGATTTTGATAAGCTAAAGATTTAGCCCCTGAATTTTTCTTGATAGCGTAAAAAATGAATTATATTTTGAAACTTAGTTTATTAACAGACATAAATATATTCCAAATCTGCAGATCAATTAAATTTCTTATTACTGTTGTCCCAAATCCTTGGATTTTGATTTTAAAAGAAATTATCTATGAGGAGACAAGTTCCTTTCCAAATGTGGAGTTCCCTCCAAGATATATCCAGCACTGGACAAAATTTTTCATTTGTGGCCCATGCAACCCCTTTCCAACTTTTTTTTAATTCATCAAAGTATTCATATACTTTGTTTATGTTTCCCTTTCAGAAATTCTCAATAATCTAATTTTAAAAGTATTCATTGAATCATGTTGAAGGCCATTGGCTCACTACTTGAAGAGCTTCAAGCTTATTATTTATCCATATTTTATTTTGAAACATTATTCTGATAAATTAAGATTAATTTGTATGGAAACATCCTTTCCAATAATTTTTGCCAATTTCTATGATGATAATCATCACTCAAGGAGAGGTATTTTACTTATTATAAAATTATTGGATCTTATTTTTCTGAAATATTCATCATTTTAAGGAGGAACACCCATTTTTAATTTAAATTTGGACAGGATTCCCTCAAAATAATTACCATTATAATTTTCAAATTCATCATTACTTATTATTATCATTGTGTAAAATTAATTCAAGCTTAATTGTTGATTCATCTGAAAACAAGCATTCTGGTAAATAGAATTTCTTAATTCTTAAGTTATCCTCATTCTTTAGGCCAAAATGAAAGATAAATTAAAATCAAATAAATTCAAGAATCAAGGCAGCAGAATGACAATAAGATCAAAAAAGCAATTAATGCTACAAGTATCAAAGAATTCCTTTTCAAGGCACCCCCTATAGCTGGATGACCTTTCAAAATCCACAAGCATTCATGAAGTGAATTGTAAGGAGCTCGATTGATGAGATAATTTGAAGATTATTCTACTAACTATAAGCATCATGAGGGAATTTCAATGTTCTAACAATCCAAAAATTCAATAAGATTAATTTCCTATGTTTGTTGCCAGTGTATATATTGGGTTGAGAGAATATTAATAAAAATTAAAGAGGGAGTAAAAATGTCAGAATACAATGAATGTGAGTTAAACTAGGGATACTTCCAGAGATACACTCAGACATAAGCTGAAGATACTGTAAAGGACCTGTATGCAAGTCCCCAGTCTTTTTCTGTGGTGATACCAGGTGCTCACAGAATGGCCAAGGTGTGGTTTGAAAGATTGTAGACCGCGCAGGGAAGTGCACACCAGGAGAGGAACTTACTTTTGGTAATTACCACTCCCGCCAGTGCCATAAAAAGAAAACAACATTGTTGAAGGAATGAATTTGAATTTAAAGACTTGGAAAAGAAAATAAAAGAGTGAATGGTCCATTTGCCCAAGTGAAAATGGCCATAATTTTGGAATTGGATCTTGAAAAGCCCGGCCAAAAATCTGTGTCCAAAATTTGAAAAGTGCTCACAGAGTGGCCAAGGTGATTCTTACAAGAAAAAAGAGTAGAATACCCCTAAAGGTGCATACCAGGAGTGGGACTTACTTTTGGTAATTCCTCTCCCCACCAAGCACCATAAAAAATCAAGCTCTTGAAGAATTGCGTCCTGGCTTGTCAGGATATAATGGATGAAAATCTTTGATGAGTTCAGGACAATTTTAGAGGTTTTCAGTTGGCTCCAAAGTGGATGTTTCTGAGTATTGACTGAAACCTTTCCATTCCACCAGATACCATAATTTTCCTCTCTTGAGCTTTGAGTCCAGTATTTGAGAGACTTCCCATTCTTCTTCTTCTTCAATGATTATTGGAGGAGGAGGCTCTTGATGCCGATTTGGGATTGTTGACATCTTGACTGGTTCCAAAAGGGAAATATGGAAAACTGGGTGGATGGACTTCCATTGAGATGGGAGCTTGAGGTGGTAGGCATGAGTACTGACTTTCTTCAAGATTGGAAAAGAACCCAGCCATCTTTCAGACAGCTTTTTGGTGGGTCTGGTTGATTTTATGTTCCTGGGAGAAAGCCATACCATGTCACCGGGATTGAAAACAGGTGGACTTGCTCTACTTTTATCTGCATACCTCTTAAACCTGTTTATGGCAACTTCAAGTTCTCTCTTGACATCTTGCTGTACTGATTGGATTTTTGTTGATAACTTTCCAGCCGGAGTATCTTGAGTGATGTGAACTGAGTCAAAATGAGGATCTCTTCCATAAACAGTGAAAAACGGTGATTGCTTTGTTGAAGAGTGGTCAGAGTTATTGTAGGAAAATTCAGCCACAGGGAGCCAGGTGTTCCAATCATCTTGATGATAACTGACATAAATCCAAAGGTACTGTTCTAGTATCTGATTTACGCTCTCTGTCTGTCCATCAGTTTCTGGGTGATAAGCAGTTGACAGATCTCTTGAAATCTTGAGCTGCTGACAAAGGTTGGTCCAAAAAGAAGAAACAAAAGGAGAACCTCGATCACTAACAATGCTTGAAGGAAGGCCATGCTTTGAAAAAATATTCTTGATGAATAGATAGGCCAAATCTAATGAAGTGATTGAAGCTATTTTTGGAATAAAGACTGCCATTTTTGAGAATTTTTCCACTATGACAAGGATTGAGTCAAAGGAATTGGACAGTGGCAATTGGGTGATGAAATCCATTGAAAGACAAATTCAAGGACCACTTGGAATTGGAAGAGGCTTGAGGAGTCCAAACTTCTTGTGATGAATATTTTTGTTTCTTGAACACTGTTGACAGGATGAGACATAATCCTTGATGAATTGAGTCATGCCGGACCAGTGGAAATCCCGCTTGAAAAGTTTGAGAGTCTTCTCTTGGCCAGGGTGTCCAGCTAGAGGAGAGTCATGCCGCTTTTGAAGTATATTGAGTTGAATTGTGGGGTCATTTGGGACCACCAACCGATCTTTGTAAAGGAGAAGTTTGGAAGAGGAATCAAGAGAATAATCTTGGACAGATTTAACTTTACCCAAATCTTCAAGGACAATTCTATATTGAGAATCTTGCCACACTGCCTTCTGAATCAAATCAAGAAAAATTTGAAAATGAATCCACCTTGACTGCAAAATACTTTGAGGCTTGATTATCTTCTGATAGTTCATTGGATTCTTGCTGATGAAATCCTATCCCCTCTCTGGGTAAACGTTGTCCCAACATGACAAGGCATCTGGAAGGGTGGCCAAGCGGCCAGGGCAGTAAGTGATTGAGAAATGGAATTCAGATAAAAATTCAGCCCAGCGGGCTTGACAGCAAGTGAGAATCCTGGAAGACATAAAATATTGAAGAGATGAATGATCGGTGAGAACTTCACAAGGGGAAGAAATTGAAAGAAGGAAAGCTCTCCAGCGCTTGAGAGCCCAGACTATGCCAAGGAGCTCCTTGTCATGAATCTCATAATTAAGCTCAGCTGGGAGAAGCTTGTGGCTATCAAATGCAATGGGATGTTTTCCTGAGTCAGAGACCTGACTCAATACAGCACCCAAGGCATAATCTGATGCACCGGTCTCTACAATGGTGGGTAGAGAAGGATTGGAGCAGTGGTGAATGCCTCTTTGAGTTGATGAAACTGTCTGAGAGCTTCCTCATTGAGGGGAAAACGGGAATCTTTCTTGAGGAAACTTGTGAGTGAACTAATCTTCTTTGAATAATTCTTGATGAACCGGCGGTAAAAATTGGCAAAGCCAAGGAATGATTGAAGAGCCTTGAGGTTTCTTGGAGGCGGCCAATTGAGAATTTGCTGGACTTTTGCTTGGTCGATCTTGAGGCCTTCAGAAGAAACAACATAACATAAATACTCTACACTAGAAACATGGAATAGGCATTTGGACGCCTTAGCAAAGAGGTTATTGGCTCTGAGTCTGGAAAGAACAGTGGACACATGAGTGACATGTTCTTCCTCAGATTTAGAAAAGACCATAATGTCATCCAAATAAACCACAACATAAACATCAAGAAGATCATAAAAAATATCATTGACAAGATTTTGAAAAGAAGCAGGAGCATTGGTAAGCCCAAATGGCATAACCAAGTACTCATAACTACCATATTTGGTTCTAAAACAAGTCAAATTTTCATCACCTTCCTTGATTCAGAGCAGGGTATATGCACCACGAAAATCAATCTTGGAGAAGATAGAAGAACCATTGAAAACAGTGAGAAGCTGGTTCATAGGGGGAACAGGATACTTGTTCTTCCTAGTGACAGAATTGAGTTTGTGGTAATCAAAACACAAATGGAGGCCACCATCTTTTTTTTGACAAATAGGACAGGTGCTCCTGTTGAAGAGGAGCTTGGCCGGATGAAACCTTTCTCTACATTC
Organism: Austropuccinia psidii; assembly: GCA_023105745.1. Taxonomy (NCBI): domain Eukaryota; kingdom Fungi; phylum Basidiomycota; class Pucciniomycetes; order Pucciniales; family Sphaerophragmiaceae; genus Austropuccinia; species Austropuccinia psidii. The sequence continues at coordinate 30,561,936 of JALGQZ010000001.1, forward strand.
TCTGAAATGTAGGCCCTGAGTGTATCTGACTCTTGGTTTTATAAAGAGTAGATCACCCCAACTGGAGGTAGAGACCCCTCCAGCTCAATATGATGATCACAGGCGTGGTGAGGAGGAAGTTTCTCTGCTTTCACCTTGGAGAATACATCCAAGTATTGGTGATAAACAGAAGGAACTACCTTCATCACGGTTTCTATTTCTCCTGGCTCTTCCTCTTCATCCCACAACTCCTCCAGGGAGTCATGGTAAGATGAGGGAGGAAGGTCCATATTCCCAAAGAAGAGATGAAGTGAAGATACAGAATTATCTTCTCCAACATCTTGAATCTCTTTGAAGACTTCATCTCTAGATGATAGTAATGACTGATGGGAATTAAGGGAAGGAATATGAACAGAAGACGGAAATGATGATGTTCTAGAATCACCAACCAGAGCTGAACATGATTTTGCAGAAGCAAAGTCATTACTAAAAGAAATTGAAGGATCATTATAGTCCTTATGATCAGAATAAAGGTGATCAATCCTTGCCTCCAATCAATAAACGGATTAAAATAATTAAGAAAGTCAAAGCCCAATATGAGGTCTTCTCCCTTGGGGGTATCAATGACTAAAAAGTCCCATTAAAAGCTTGGGAAGGAAGGGAGCTCAACCATATATTTAGTATGGTGAGTCACAAATAAGGAAGGAGACTCCGAGGAGTCAAGAATCATAAGGGGAATCTTCTCTGGGAGTTCTGACATGGTCAAAGAATACTTGTGAACAAACTGCTTTGCAATAAATGAGTTGGTAGCACCAGAATCAATGAGAATACTGTAAAACATATCAGAGAGAGAAGAAAAAACAAAAAATTTAAGAGAATTTTTGACACCAGTATTCAGAATGCAGAATTGTGCTCTACAAGGAAAACTGTGAAGACCATTGAGCACAACATGGTCTTCACTCAGGCTTTTCCCTGGCTGGGAAATTTGCCTGACAGCCGGGTAAGCTTGTTTTGAGGCCTTTTGAAACAGGACTCAAGACCATGCTTCCCACCACAATAGGTACAAACACCCTCTTTGATTCTTCTTTCTTTTTCAGAGTTTGTGATCTTGAAATCTTTATTCAATAAAGAAGAATGGGGCTTGTCCCTCTTCTGAAAATTCTTCTTCTTCTTTTGACTTGAGCTTGAAGAATTTTGAGGATGAGAAGAACTTGACTTTGAGGCTTCTGGCTTCTTCTCTTGATGATGACTCTTTTCATTTTACCTCTCATGGTACCTGGTATCAAGTTCCAGGGTAACGTCCATTAAGTCTTGAAGAGAGTCAATTCTTGAAGGATGGGAGGCCAATTGATCCAAAATCCTGGATGGCAATCCCTTCTTGAAATGATGGATGAGAGCTCTTTCACCCCAATCCCTGATTCTTGAGACTAGACTTCTGAAATCAGCAATGTATAAGGATACATGCCCACCTTCTTTCATTCTTAAAGAATCCAACTCAGCTTCTGCTTTTCTGACTTCATTTGGATCCCCAAACAAAGTGAAGAGTTGGGATTCAAACAGTTTCCAAGAGTTGAGAAGGTAATTTGAATCTTGATTGGTGAGATTGGAAAGATAAGGCTCAATCCATTTTGCAGCCCTGCCAATAAGAAATGATGTGGCATAGAGAACTTTCTTTCTGTCTTGAGAGAAATTTGCCAGATCATTATGAAATATCAATTGACAAGACTTAATGAAACTTCTAACTTTGAAGGGCTGAGCCCCATCAAAGCATTCCGGTTCCTTCATAGATGGAGTCTTGAAGGCTGGTGGTCTTGATGCTTCAGAATATGAAGCTGCTTGAAGATTGGCCATAATCTGAGTCATTTGCTGCATGATGGCCAATAAAGATGGTTCAGACTGATAGGAGACAGGCTGATTAGACTGGGCTAGAGTTGGTCCTCCAGTACTTTGGGATGCTTCCACTGGAGCAGGAGAATCCTCAGTACCATCAGACTCTTCCTCTTCCACAGAATTCTCCTCCTCCTCTTCACCAGGACCTTTGGAAATGGTCCTTGAAAGTCCTGGAAATCTGCCAACTACTCCTGAGAATGAACATGATCCTCTTGGCCCTTTTCCTTCCTTCCTGGATGGTGCTGCTCCTTCCATGCGGGGTCCTCTATCTAATTGGTCCCTCAGTTGAGGAACTGCTGGGGTGCCATCTAGAGGAGCTCTTGGAGTTGGAGTGAGAACAGCTTGAGCTCTGGCCTGAGATCTTGTCTGTCTTTCTGGAGGTGAATGTTGAACAGGCATGATGTCAGGAATAAAATTGAAATAAATGAATTTAAATCAAAATTTTCTTGAAGTGAAAAGAGTCAACAATCAAATCTTGAGGAAAAACAATGAATCAAATGAAAATCTTCAAGTACGTTGTGGGAACTCCTTTTGTTGTGGGATAAATAATAGGCAGTACCTTGAGGGGGAAATTATTGGTGAGTCTGTTTAGAATTTCAGAATTAGCCAATAACCATGGGTGCTAAGGTGTATTAGCTTCCCCTCTAAATATACTGAAAAAGATACCCTTTTGATGAGATCACAAATCAATTATTTAGTTTTGTGGCTTTTCAATTAGAGAATTTTCTTAAGCAGTCTCTATCAGTCTGTCAATAAAAGATCACTATGATAATAATGGTAATAGTTAATATTTTTTTTAATAATTTAGGTTTGCTTAACTTTCTTGTTATTGTTCATAATTCTTTTCAATTAATTCTTCTAATATTCCTTCTTTCAATACCTGAGATATTTAAAGAATATTTTTTAAGATCACTATTAATATTAATAATAATCCTGATACCTAGCTAATCCTTTTAAAGGTGATTTAATAATACTATCAATATAGCTATAATAATTTAAGGGTAAGATAATTCTTTAAGGGTGGTTTTGTTTAATATAAAGGTAAGATATAAATGATATAATAGTAATATAATAATATTAGCATCAATATAAATATAATCCAATATACCTAAAAGGCTTATGATATAAGGTATAAGGGTAAGATGATATCCCTGCTATAAATAAGGGTTAATGACAAATTAGATAAGATCACTAATGATAATATCTTCAAACACTACTTCAACACTACTACTATAATGGTAAGACTATTCAATAATATTAAACTCTTTCATTAATATTATAAATATCTTTTATTAATTAATCATAAATAATACTATAAGATACTGAGCCTTGCTACTGATCTTTTTCAATATAAATACTAGATTATCCTACTAGAGAAGGGATGGATTGATCCTCAAGATTATTGTCTGAATCAGAAGCATGGGGGAAAACAGGGAGAGAGGCCCTTTATTTATACCTTTTGGGCCCTCCATAGAGACTTAGAAAAAATTCCACCTTGAGACATTTTTGCTGGTGGGTAAATTAAAAAATGGTGTCATTTGATCAAGATATTGCACCATTCTGAACCTTATTATTGTCAGTGCACAGCCTTGAGACATTTTTGCTAGTGGTTAAATTTGGAATGGTGTCATTTGTTCAGGATATTGCACCATATGTTTGGTTGATTGCACCATACTTTTTGAATTATACTCTTATTTTAACTAAACTTTATTCTTATTATGCACAGCCTTGAGACATTTTTGCTAGTGGTTAAATTTGGAATGGTGTCATTTGATACAGATATTGCACCATATGTTTGGTTGATTGCGCCATTTCTTTAAAACTGTATTCTTATCTCTACTAACCTTATTTTTCTTCTTCACAGCCTTGAGACATTTTTGCTGGTGGTTAAATTTGGAATGGTGTCATTTGATACAGATATTGCACCATATGTTTGGTTGATTGCACCATTTTTTCAAAACTGTATTCTTATCTCTACTAACCTTATTTTTCTTCTTCACAGCCTTGATCTGTATTTAGTTGAGTATTTCTCTATGTAAGATTTAATTTGTAAATAATACCTGTAATGTTTGGCTATGGGAGTTTAAGTGGGGATTGAGTAATGTAACATTATGTTAACTTATATGTAAGTGTTTTGTTTATGTCAAGACATGTAACACATGATTTTATAAGAGTAATGGTATCACTTATGTAATATTACACATGTTTATTCATATTGAATATTTAGACAAGCTGCATTATCTTTAAGCATATTCTTGTATCTAGTATAGAGTGTATAGTATCATTTCTCTTCTTTAATCCATGATATCTAGAAAATTATTGACATTATGGGGTTGAGGCAATATGTGACTATAGGTAAAATTTGATGTAGATTCCAGTGGAATACTTATTTTTGTTATTTTAATATAATTCTCTTCTTTTTTCTTGAAATTATTTTACTCTTATCTTTCTCTTTTTATCTTTATTTTCTTTATATATATATATATATTATTATTATTATTGATCAAAGTTTCAGCTTTGAAATTGTGGATTTGAACCTTGGAAGAATTGGTATGGAATACCACAACGTCAATAAATCAAAATCAAATGAAGTCTTGAAGTCAAAATCAAATCAATGTCTTGAAGAATCAATGAATAAAAATGAAATCTTGAGGTAAATCAATGAATCAAAAATCAAATGAAATCTTCAAGTCAACAAATCAATGAATCAAATCAATCAAAATCAAAATCTTGCAAAAATGGATCAATCAAATGAAATCTTGAAGAAAAATCAGCAAAATCAATGAAATCTTCAGGTCAATCAATTTTTTTGAGGTCAATACCAAATATGTCAAATCAATCAATCAATCAAAATCAAGTGAATTCTTCTTTAAAAACCGAAATTCTTGAAGAATGAATCAATTATGAATCTTGATGTGAAGAATGCGTCTGAATATCTTGATGAAAAAATTTGAAAATCAAAGAAAATCAAGATGACGCCTGAATTATGAATGAAATGAAAATTTGATTTTTTGAAAAAGATTTTAAAAAGAATAACAAAATAAAAATGGGTCAGCTTTCAATTTTCAAAATGAAGAATGAATGAAAGAAAATTGAGAGGTGACAATGAATCATTAAGTTCATAAGCATGAAAGAATCATAATTTGGATGAAATAAGTGAATGAAATTATAGAGAAAGAATGAACAAAATGAAAAAGAAATTAATGAGTTAATTAATATAATGTCACAGGGGCTCTAGTGGAAATACAAGAGTGGCCTGGCACTCAGCAATCAGGGAACCCACTTGGAAGACTCGAAAAGAATAAAGAATAAAAATAATAAGAATGAATTCCTCTAAAAGATATGCAGGTACAAGATGAGATGCAAAAGAGGAAAGCGAAGCCAAATGGCCAAAGAGCCAACCAAGTAAGTCCTTAATCACTTTTTCAACCTGCCAAAAATGAATAATGGAATTAGTAAGGATATGACCACCAAATATCCATTTACAGGCAAAGAAAGAAAAAGAGAAAAGTGCTAAATGACTGACTTAATAATATCAGTATTTGCTTGACTAAAATGAAAAGAAAATAAAGATAAAAAATAAATCAAAGTATATTAATTAACTGGGCGAAAACCCCCCAGGGTCAATGGGTAGCCGGTATATGTGAAAAGCTGGGAGCTTGAGTTCTTCAGGCTGAAAACTGATATGTATTGATCCTTGAGGCTGTATTGATTGTTTTGGGAATTGATACAGCTGGCTAATATTGAAATTGAAATGGTTTGAATGAATTTCCCACACTTGAAAACGAAATACAGTTCTTGATAGATTCAGATGGTATTGAAATGAAGGTGGTTGCCAAGATGGATTGAGTGGAGCTTTGACACTGCCTCTTGAATACACCTTGAGAATTAATTGACAGTATTCCCTTGGAAGGAATACCTAGAGTGAGAATAACCAATGACTGCTTGATGGCGTCATTGGTATTTGAGGTTTTGACACTTGCCCTTGAGCCTTGATGAATCCTCTTGATGACGTGACTGGATGGCCTGATGAAAAGTTGAAATAACCAGATGATATTGCTGCTAGTGGATTTCTGCTGAAAAAAGATGCATAATGGTGTATAACACCATATATGGAATTTTGGTTATTGGAGGTTGAAAATGGCCATACGTCTTTAGAGATGACGCCAGGAGGATATTGGTGAAGTTTGGTTTTGGAGGGCTTCAGAGGTGTCAGAGTGTCTCTTGAGGTATTTGGCCAAATACAGCTCATACAGCCTTAAAACTGTATTTGCGCAAAGTGCGCAAATGCACAGAAACTGTATTTAAAGCCAAATACAGCTTCTTGGGCTGTATTTCCCCTGTTGACTGGGAAATACCAAAAATTCCCAAAAGTAGAGAAAGGCCAGGAAAGGTCTGATGACGGTGAAGGGCCCAAGTTGGGCCCAGATGATGAAAGGGCCATATAAGGCGAAATGAGATGAGATGGCCAATTTGGCCAATGATTTATGGATATGGCCAAATTGCCATATATTGGACGTGGCATGGATATGCCATATTGAAGTCCAAGGGGATGAATTGCCATGGTTGTGACAAAGTGTTGAGATGGCCCAGGAATTTTCTCACAGTCAGGTAAGAGATAATGCAGTTTTTCCACATATCTGCAAGGATCTGGTATTCTCTGTGCTGCAATGCAATGTTGTAAGCCTTCTGGCTGGCTTTGTAAATGTCCACTGAAGCTTCTTGTGGTGGTTTCAGCTATGTTTGAAGGTAAAACAGTATTATCAGCTTCAGAATGACATAATTTATTAATTTGGAAGTCATCAACTGACCCTTGTCCTTCTGTAACTGATTGGCTTCTGCCATAACCATGTCTATGAGCTTTTTGGGAGCTGCTTGAGGGGTTATAGCTGGCTCCTAATCTGGTTTAAGGCATATTTTGTGATTCAAAAGGTTAAAATACTAATTTCACATCAAAAAACTTACTATTTGCCAAATTCTTAGCCTTCTGAAGGGTATTACTTATATCCAAATTAATTAATTCAGAAGAAATTGGTTCTGATTGATTATTCTGAGTTATAATAGCTGTACTATTATGGTCAGAATTCACAGTGCTTGCAGGAATAATGCTTGTTACTATTGAGTCTGTTTCAATATTTTCTTGTCTCACCATGTTGTCAGACACTAAAATTATTGAAAAAGCCAATTGATTAAGTAAAAAAGGATTTTTTCAACAGAGAAATGAAAAAATAAAGCCTCACTTATAATATGAAAAAAAAAAAATTTTTATGGATTTTTTTTGAATTATTGGTATTTTTTATGTATTTTTAAATTTTTCACTATAAGAAAAAATATTTAAAAAGAGTAAAAAACTATGTTACAGGTAAAATATCATGGCTGGGCCACCAAATGTAAGGTGTGGATATGAAACTTTGATTAAAATCAAGTACTTTTCCTGTCCTCAAAATTTGTATAAGGTAAAAATGGATTAAAAATAGTAAGAAATATTATTTTTAAGACAAAAAACGCCAAATTTATTGTTTTTAACTTTATAAGTATAAAACAATAATATTATAAAGATTTATTGTTTTACCAACAATAAAAATTTATCCAAAAATACTCTACAAGAGTGTCACAACCATGGAAATTACCCTCCTGGACTCCATATGGCATATCATTGCCATTCCAATCTTATGGAAATTTGGCCATATCCATGATCACTGGGCAAATTGGCCCTCACATCTTTTTCTGGCCTTTTATGGTAATATCACTCCTGGGGCCAACCTGGCCCCTTCACCATCATCAGGCCCTTCCTGGCCTTTCTCTACTTTTGGGAACTCTTTGGTTTTTTCCAGTCAACAGGGAAAATACAGCCCAAAAGCCTGTATTTGGCTTTTTTAAGCTTTACATACAGTTTGCACACTTTGCACATGTTTCCCATTTTTTCTGTATTCAGCTGTATATGCCATTTTCCCATGTATTATGGGAAACATGTCCAAACGGCCATATCAGGCCTTTTGGGGCTGAATTGCCAGTTTTTTGCACTTTTGTGCACTTTGCGCAAATACAGTTTTTAAGCTGTATTAGCTGTATCTGGCCCAAAACCCCATAATGGCCAAATACCTCAAAACACACTTTGCCACCTCTGAAGCCTCTAAATTCCAAGTTTCACTCTTATCCTCCTGGCATCATTCCAAAAGACCTTTGGCCACATTCAACCTCCAATAACCAAAAACTCCATAAATGGTGTTACACACCATTATGAACCTTTTTCACCAGAAAATCAATGGTGCACAAATCAAATGGATATTTTGACTTTTTATTCAGGTCATCAAGGCAGCATGTCATCCAGACGATTCATCAAGGTTCAAAGACCAGTGTCAATCTCACATACCAATGTTGTCATCAAGAAATCATTGGCTATTCTCATTCACAGTATTCTTCCAAGGGAATACTGGCGATTTATTCTCAAGGGATATTCAAGAGGCAGGGCCAAAACAAGTTGTCAAGTGTCAATGCTCCATCAATCCAACTTGGAAACCACTTTCATTTCAATACACTCTGGATTCATCAACACCTGTATTTCAATCATCAATCATGGGAAAAATGATTCAACACGGTTCATTTCCCAATCTGGAAGGGATACACTCCATTAGAAAATCAATACCACTTACAGTCTCCAATAAAGACCAGCTGCCAGCCTGAAGGAGTCAAGATCTCAACCTTTCACATATACCAGCCTCCTTTGACCCTGGGGGGATTTTCCCCCAGTTAATAAATACATTTTGATTTGATTTTATCTTCATTTATATTACCATTTTTGTTAAGTGAATACTGATATTATCAAGTCAGTCATTTAGTACCTTTTCTCTTTTCTTTCTTTGCATGTCAATGGATATTTGGTGGTCATATTGTTACTAATTCCATTGTTCATTTTGGAAGGTTGAAACAGTGATTAAGGACTTACTTGGTTGGCTCTTTGGTCATTTGGCTTCCCATTTCTCTTATTGCATCTCATCTTTGTACTTGCATTCTTCATAGAGAAATTAAATTCTCTATTTTCATTTTCTTTATTCTTTTGAAGTCTTCCAAGTGAGCTCCCTGATTGCTGAGTGCCAGGCCACTCTTGTTTTTCTGTCCAAGAGCTCCTGTGACATTATATTTATTAATTCATAATTTCTTTTCATTCTTTTCATTCTTTCTTTATAATTTCATCCAATCATTTCATTGAAATTATGACTCTCTAATGCTTATGAGCTTTATGATTTGTTGTCACCTCTAAGCTCTCTCTCATTCATCCTTCATTTTGAGAATTGAAAGCTGACCCAATTTGATTTTTGTTTCTATTTCAAATCTTATTCAAACAATGGAATTCTTAATTAATTCATAATTGAGGCGTAATCCTAAATTTCATTTTATTTTCAAATTTCTCATCTCAATTCATTCAGAAACATTGTTCAATTCAAGATTCATTTTGATTTTCAAGAAGAGCTCACTTGATGTTAATTGATCAATTGATTTGACATAAATTGATATTGACCTCAAGAAAATTGATTTACCTGAAGATCTCATTGATTTTGCTGATTTTTCACATCAATTGATTTTGCCTCAAGAATTTATTTGATTGATTGATTGATTTTGCAATATTTTGATTTTGATTGATTTGACTTATTGATTTATTGAATTCAAGATTTCATTTGACATTGATTGATTGATTTTCCTGAAGTTTTAATTTTGACTTATTTGATTCATTGACTTCAATTTTTCATTTGATATTTAATTGAGTGATTACCTGAAGATCTCATTTTGATTTATTGATTTTCTTAAAGACATTGATTTTGACTTCTGACTTCAAGCTTTATTTCAAATTGCCTCATGTTTTCATCTTAAAATATTGATTCTTGTTCATTTTATGTCATTTTTATCCTGAAATCATTCCCATACAACACTCACCTACTGCAAGGCAGAAATGATCTCAGGCCAGAACTCAATCTTTTCTCACTCCAACTCCAAGGGCTCCTCTTGATGGCACCCAAGCAGTTCCTCAACTGAGGGCCAAATTGGACAGAGGAACCATTTTGGAAGGAGCAGCACCATCCAGGAAGGAAGGAAGAGGGCCAAGAAGATCAAGTTCATTTTCAGGAGTAGTTGGCCGATTTCCAGGAACTTCAAGGATCATTTTCAGAGGTCCTGGGGAAGATGGTGAGGAGGAGGAGGAGAATTCTGTGGAAGTAGAAGAGTCTGATGGTACTGAAGGTTTTCCTGCTCCTGTGGGGGCATCCCAAGGTACTGAAGGACCAACTCTAGCCTAGTCTAATCAGCCTGTCTCTCATCAGTCTGAACCATCTTTATTGGCCATTATGCAGCAAATGACTCAGATTATGGCCAATATTCAAGCAGCTTCATCCTCTGAAGCATCAAGACCACCAGCCTTCAATACTACATCTATGAAGGCACCAGAATGCTTTGATCGGACTCAACCCTTCAGAGCTATAATTTTCATTCAGTCTTGTCAATTGATTTTACATAATGATCTGGCAAATTTCTCTCAAGAAAGAAAGAAAGCTCTCTATGCCACTTCATTTCTCATCGGCAGGGCTGCAAAATGGATTGAGCCTTTTCTTTCCAAACTCACCAATCAAGATCCAAATTACCTTCTCAATTCATGGAAATTATTTGAATCTCAACTCTACACCTTATTTGGGGACCCAAATGAAGTCAGAAAAGCGGAAGCAGAATTGGATTTTTTAATAATGAAAGAAGGTGGGCATGTATTTCTATACATTGCTGATTTCAGAAGTCTGGTCTCAAGAATTGGAGATTGGGGTGAAAGGTCTCTTATCCATCATTTCAGGAGGGGGTTGCCATCCAGGAACTTTCACCAATTGGCCTCCCATCCTTCAAGAATTGACTCTGTTCAAGACTTAGTGGAAATTACCTTGAAGCTTGACACCAGATACGCTGAGAGGCAAAAGGAAAAGAGTCATCATAAAGAGAAGAAGCCAGAAGACTCAAAGTCAAATTATTCTCATCCTCAAAGTTCTTCAAGCTCAAGTCAAAAGAAGAAGAAGAATTTTCAGAAGAGGGACAAGCCCTATTCTTTTTTATTAAATAAAGATTTCAAGTTGATTAATTCTGAACAAGAAAGAAGAATCAAGAAGGGTTTATGTACCTATTGTGGTGGGATGCATAGTATTGAGTCCTGTTTCAAAAGGCATCAAAACAAGCTTACACAACCATCAGGAAAATTTTCCAGCCAGGGAAAAGCATAAGTGAAGATCATGTTGTGTTCAATGGTCTTCACTGTTTTCCATCCAGAGCACAACTGTGCATTCTGAATATTGGTGTCAAAAATTCTCTTAAATTCTTTGTTTTCTCTTCTCTCTCTGATATGTTTTACAGTATTCTCATTGATTCTGGTGCTACCAACTCATTTATCGCAAAGCAGTTTGTTCACAAGTATTCTTTCACCATGTCAGAACTCCCACAGAAGATTCCCCTTATTATTCTTGACTCCTCAGAGTCTCCTTCTTTATTTGTGACTCACCATACTAAATATATGGTTGAGCTCTCTTCCTTACCAAGCTTTGAATGGGACTTTTTAGTCATTGATACCCCCAAGGGAGAAGACCTCATATTGGGCTTTGACTTTCTCAATAATTTGAATCCATCTATTAATTGGAGGCAATGGCTGATCACCTTTAATGCTGATCATAAGGGCTATCATGATCCTTCAAAATCTTCCAGTAATGACTTTTCTTCTGCCAAATCATGTGCATCTCTGGTTGGTGATTCTAGAACACCATCAATTCCATCTTCTGTCCATATTCCTTCCCTTAATTCCCATCAGTCATTACTATCATCTAGTGATGAAGTATTCAAAGAGATTCAAGATGTTGGAGGAGATAATTCTGTATCTTCACTTAATCTCTTCTTTGGGAATATGGACCTTCCTCATTAATCCTATCATGACTCCCTGGAGGAGTTGTGGGATAAAGAGGAAGAGCCAGAAGAAATAGAAACTGTGATGAAGGTTGTTCCTTCTGTTTATCACCACTATTTGGATGTATTCTCCAAGGTCAAAGCAGAGAAACTTCCTCCTCACCGTGCCTGTTATCATCATATCAAGCTGGAGGAGTCTCTACCTCCAGCTGGGGTGATCTACTCTTTATCAAACCAAGAGTCAGATACACTCAGGGCCTACATTTCAGAGAATGTAGAGAAAGGTTTCATCCGGCCAAGCTCCTCTTCAACAGGAGCACCTGTCCTATTTGTCAAAAAAAAGATGGTGGCCTCCATTTGTGTTTTGATTACCACAAACTCAATTCTGTCACTAGGAAGAACAAGTATCCTGTTCCTCCTATGAATCAGATTCTTACTGTTTTCAATGGTTCTTCTATCTTCTCCAAGATTGATTTGCGTGGTGCATATACCCTGCTCTGAATCAAGGAGGGTGACAAAAATTTGACATGTTTCAGAGCTAAATATGGAAGCTATGAGTATTTGGTTATGCCATTTGGTCTCACCAATGCTCCTGCATCTTTTCAAAACCTTGTCAATGATATTTTTTATGATCTTCTTGATATTTATGTTGTGGTTTATTTGGATGACATTATGGTCTTTTCCAAATCTGAAGAAGAACATGGCACTCATGTGTCCACTGTCTTTTCCAGACTCAGAGACAAAAAACTCTTTGCTAAGGCATCCAAATGCCTATTCCATGTTTCTAGTGTAGAGTATTTAGGTTATGTTGTTTATTCTGAAGGCCTCAAGATGGACCAAGCAAAAGTCCAGCAAATTCTCAATTGGCCGCCTCCAAGAAACCTCAAGGCACTTCAATCATTCCTTGGCTTTGCCAACTTTTAACGCCATTTAATCAAGAATTATTCAAAGAAAATTAGTTCACTCACAAGTTTCCTCAAGAGAGATTCCTGTTTTACCCTCAATGAGGAAGCTCTTAGACAGTTTCATCAACTCAAAGAGGCATTAACCATTGCTCCAATCATTTCTCACTCTGATCCTTCTCTACCCACCATTGTAGAGACTGATGCATCGGATTATGCCTTGGGTGCTGTACTGAGTCAGATTTATGACTCAGGAAAACTTCCCATTGCATTTGATAGCCGCAAGCTTCTCCAAGATGAGCTCAATTATGAGATTCATGACAAGGAACTCCTTGGAATAGTCTGGGCTCTCAAGTGCTGGAGAGCTTTTCTCCTTTCTCTTTCTTCCTCCTTTGAACTTCTCACTGATCATTCCTCACTTCAATATTTTATTTCATCAAATATTCTCACTCGCTGAGCTGAGTTTCTCTCTGAGTTCCACTTTTCAATCACCTACCGCCCTTGCCGCTTGGCTAGCCTTCCATATGCATTTTCACATTGGGACAACGTTTACCCAGAGAGGGGGGAAGTTTCATCAGCAAGAATCCAGTGAATTATCAAAAAATAATAAAGCAAGATGAAATTCAAGCCTCAAAATTCTTTTCAGTCAAGGTGGAAGCATTTTCAAATTTGATTCAATCAACTCAGAAGGAATTATGGAAAGATTCTCAATATAGAAGCATTCTTCAAGATTTGGGTAAAGGTAAATCTGTCCAGTGTTATTCTCTTGATTCCTCTTCCCAACTTCTCCTGTTCAAAGATTGGGTGGTGGTCCAAGATGACCTCACAATTCAACTCAGCATACTTCAAAAGAGGCAAGACTCTCCTCTAGCTGGAAACCCTGGCCAAGAGAAGACTCTCAAACTTGTCAAGCGGGATTTTCACTGGCCTGGAATGACTAAAGTTATCAAGGATTATGTATCATCCTGTTAAAAGTGTTCAAGAAACAAAAATATTAACCCCAGGAAGTTTGGACTCCTCAAACCTCTTCCAATTCCAAATGGTCCTTGGATTTGTATTTCAATTAATTTCATCACTCAATTGCCACTATCCAATTCCTTTGACTCAATCCTTGTCATAGTGAACAGACTCTCAAAAATGGCAGTTTTCATTCCAACAATGTCTTCAATAACTTCACTTGATTTGGACCATTTTCCCATCAAGAATATCTTCTCAAAGCATTGCCTTCCTTCAAGAATTGTCAGTGATAGAGGTTCATTTTTTGCTTCTTCCTTTTGGACCAATCTTTGTCAGGAGCTCAAGAATTCAAGAGATCTGTCAACTGCTTATCATCCAGAAACTGATGGACAAACAGAGAGAGTAAATAAGATACTAGAACAGTACCTCTAGATGTATTTCAGTTATCATCAAGATGATTGGAACACCTGGCTCCCTCTGGCTGAATTTGCCTACAATGACTCTGACCACTCTTCAACAAAAAAATCACTGTTCTTTACTGTTTATGGGAGAGATCCTTATTTTGAGTCAGCTCAAATTACTCAAGATACTCCTGCTGGAAAATTATCAACAAAAATATAATCAGTACAGCAAGGTGTCAAGAGAGAACTTGAAGTTGCCATAAAGAGGTTTAAGAGGTATGCAGATAAAAGTAGAGCAATTCCACCTGTTTTCAATCCCGGTGACATGGTACGGCTTTCTTCCAAGAACATCAAATCAGCTATACCCACAAAAAAACTGTCTGAAAGATGGTTGGGTCCTTTTCCAATATTGAAGAAAGTCAGCACTCATGCCTACTGTCACAACCACGTATTTTGACCCTCCTCCTTGATGGCGGCGGCAATCCAACCTGGAGCCAAGTTGGGGCCAATTGGCCATGTCATATCAATTATGGCCAATTGACCCCTTTTGGGTGTTCCATGGCTCTTATGCCATAACCCATTCCATTGGCCAATTATGGCCCCCATCATCCTTTATGGCCTCAGGCCATATCCTGCGTCATTGGCCCTCTTGGCCAATTTCCACCTCACCAACCCCCAGGCCTCCATCACTGTTTTTGGGCCTGGGGGGTCCCTTTGTCTTCCAGGGGCTTCCAGGCCCCATGGCCACCTTTATTGATTTCCTGGCCACCGCTTTCATTATGGGGGTTTTGGCCTAAATGGCCTTTTTGGGCCATTTAGGCCCCCCACGGCTTCTACGGTCCGCGGTCCATAGGCCACGTACCGCGGTCCGTAGGCGGATTAGGCCCCTTTTGGCCTAATCCAATGAGGCCAAAAGGGGCCAAAGGGGGCAGCCACCTAGCCCCCAAGGCCAGGTGGGTCCCAAACCACAATTGGGCCCACCTGAGCCATTTTTGGCCACCAATCCCTTGGACCCAAATTGGACCAAAAACACCTTGGATCCATTTTTGGCCATAAATCCTGCAGGACCCATTTTTGGCTATGGACCACTATGGACCATATTTCCAGCCATAGCCTCTGGCAACCACCAGAGGCCACCAGACCAGCTCAGCAAGCGTTTTCCCACAACTTAAGGGGAATTCTTTCTTTCCTCCATGCACTCCGTACTCAAGTTTGCAGGTGTGGTGCATATATGGTATTATATACCATTATGCACCATTTTTACTCAGCAATCCAATGGTGACGCTTTCAGGACCCAATTCCACCTATCCATTTCAAGGTCCATAATTCCAACGCCCATTTTGAAGGAGGACTTTTCAGCTTATCAGTCTGGCAATCCATGGCGGCAATTCAGAAGGTCATTCACGGATCCCAACCACCTGTATCTGCAGGAGTTGGGTCGGTACAATTCATTCAGGATTATTCTAAGGTCAATTCTCAAGAGGTATTACAAAATTCAATCAGTTGTCAAGACATCAAGTATTCACTACTCCTTGGACAACCCAATTCATCCGTACAGGCCTTATTCAATCAACCTGTATGGCCTTGGCCCAATTGGGCCACTTCTTATTCCACTGTGGGAATTCCATCACACAGTTCAAATTTCAAGATGGCCAGAACTGTATTTCCCGATTCGGACAATACAGTCATTGATCCACCTTCCAGGATCAACTTTTCAGCTTTTCACATATACTGGCCACCTTTCAGCACCTGGGGACTTTTTCCCCAGTTAATTAATATAGTGGATTTATTTTTATCCTTATTTTCTTTTACCTTATTAAAGTTAATACTGATAATCTTAAGTCAGTCATTCAGCACCCTTTTCTTTTATTTCCTCGCCTGTCCAGTGGATATTGGTGGTCATATCCTTATACTAATTCCATTTCCTTTTCTGGCAGGTTGAAACAGTGAATTGAGGATTCACTTGGTTGGCTTCTTGGCTTTTGGCTTCTTTATTATCCTTGGCCATTGGCTTCATCTTTTCTTATCTCATCCTTTGGCATACTTGTTTTCCCCTTTATTCTTCTTAAAGAAATTCATTCTTATTATTCTTTATCTTTGGAGCCCTCCAAGTGAGTTCTTGATTCCTGAGTGCCAGGCCCTCTTCTTCCAAGAGCCCCTGTGACATTATATTAATTAACTCATAATTCTTCTTCATTCATTCATTCTTTTATTCTTATATTTTAAATTCATTCATTCATTTCATCAAAATTATGATTCTTTGACGTTTTATGATCTTATGATTCTTCGTCACCTCTCAATTTTCTCTCATTCATTCTTCATTCTGAAAATTGAAAGCTGACCCATTTTTTATTTTCTGTTATCTTTTCAATCTCATTCTCAATCTTAATCGATCTATTTTTATCCATAATCCAAGCATTTTTATCTTTGGTTCTCAAGTTATTCATCAGGTTATTCAGACACGTTCTTCATATCAGGATTCACTTTGATTTATTCCTCAAGAATTTCTGATTTTTTGGAAGAATTCACTTGAAAATTGATTTGATTGACTAATTTGACATAATTGAAATTGACCTCAAGATAATTGATTGACCTGAAGACTTCATTGATTTTGCTGATTATTCACATCAAGATTTTTGACATAAATTGATTTTGACTCAAGAATTCATTTTGATTGATTGATTTTTTCTGCAAGACTTTGATTTGACTTGATTTTGATTGTTTGATTGATTGTTTTTATTGACTTCAAGATTCTCATTGATATTGATCTTTACTTCAAGACTCATTCTGATTTGATTGATTGACGTATTTGAAGAATTTTGATTCATTGATTATCCAATTTCCTCAAGATTTGATTGTTGATTTTGTACTTCAAGAAAATTTTGATTTTCATTTCATTTTTTTTTTGGTTGATTATTCCTGAAATCATGCCAGTTCAACATTCACCTCCAGCAAGACAGACCAGATCTCAGGCCAGAACTCAAGCTGTTCTGACTCCAACTCCAAGGGCTCCTCTTGACGGTACCCCAGCAGTTTCTCAACTGAGGGCCAGATTGGACAGAGGACCCATTATGGAAGGAGCAGCACCATCCAGGAAGGAAGGAAGAGGGCCAAGAAGGTCAATGTCTTTATCAGGAGTGGTTGGCGGATTCCCAGGATTTTCAAGAACCAGTCCCAAGGTTCAAGGTGAAGATGGTGAAGAGGAGGAGGAGAATTCTGTGGAAGAGGAAGAGTCTAATGGCACTGAGGCTGCTCCTGCTCCTGTGGGAGCATCTGAGGGCACCAGAGGACCAACTCTAGCCCAGTCTGATCAGCCTGCCTCTCATCAACCTGAACCATCTTTATTGACCATTATGCAACAAATGACTCAGATTATGGCCAATCTGCAAGCAGCTTCTTCTTCTGAATCATCAAGACCACCAGCCTTCAAGACTCCCTCTATGAAGGCTCCAGAATGCTTTGATGGGACTCAGCCCTTCAAAGTCAGAAGCTTTATTCAATCTTGTCAACTGATCTTTCATAATGATCCGGCAAACTTCTCTCAAGACAGAAAGAAGGTTCTTTATGCCACTTCATTCTTAGTTGGCAGGGCTGCAAAATGGATTGAGCCTTATTTATCCAACCTCAATAACCAAGACTCAAATTATCTCCTCAATTCCTGGCCATTATTTGAATCCCAATTGTTCACTTTATTTGGAGACCCAAATGAAGTTAGAAAAGCAGAAGCTGAATTGGATGGCCTTAGGATGAAAGAAGGTGGGCATGTCGCTTTGTACATTGCCGATTTCAGGAGTTTGGTTTCAAGAATTGGGGATTGGGGTGAAAGGGCTCTTATTCATCATTACAGGAAGGGTTTGGCCTCCAGGATTCTGGATCAATTGGCCTCCCATCCTTCAAACATTGATTCTCTTCAAGACTTAATGGACGTCAGCCTGGAACTTGATACCAGGTACCATGAGAGGCAGAAGGAAAAGAATCATCATCAAGAGAAGAAGCCTGAAGCCTCAAAGTCTCACTCTTCTCATCATCAAGTTTCTTCAAGTTCAAGACCAAAGAAGAAATTTCATTCTCAAAAGCGGGACAAGCCCCATTCTTCATTGTTGAATAAGGACTTCAAGTTGAAAGGTTCTGAAAAGGAAAGAAGAATCAAGGAGGGGTTGTGTACCTATTGTGGTGGGAAGCATAGTCTTGAGTCCTGTGTCAAAAGGCCTCAAAACAAGCTTACCCAACCGTCAGGCAGTTTTCCCAGCCAGGGAAAAGCCTGAGTGAAGACCATGTTGTGTTCAATGGTCTTCACAGTTTTCCTTCCAGAGCACAATTGTGCATTCTGAATACTGGTGTCAAGAATTCTCTTAAATTTTTTGTTTTCTCTTCTCTTTCTGATGTTTTTTACAGTATTCTCATTGATTCTGGTGCTACACACTCATTCATTGCAAAGCAGTTTGTTCACAAGTACTCATTGACTACGTCAGAACTTCCAGAGAAGATTCCTCTTATCATTTTGGACTCCTCTGAGTCCCCTTCCTTATTTGTGACTCACCATACTAAATATATGGTTGAGCTCCCTTCCTTCCCAAGCTTTGAATGGGATTTTTTAGTCATTGATACTCCCAAGGGAGAAGACCTCATATTGGGCTTTGACTTTCTCAATCATTTTAATCCTTCTATTGATTGGAGGCAAGGGCTGATCACCTTTAATACTGATCAAAAGGACTATTCTGATCCTTCCAATTCCTTCCGTAATGACTCTTCCTCTGCCAAATCATGTGCAGCTCTGGTTGGTGATTCTAGAACACCATCAGTTCCATCTTCTGTCCATATTCCTTCCCTTAATTCCGATCGGTCATTACCATCATCTGGAGATGAAGTCTTCAAAGAGATTCAAGATGTTGGGGAAGATAATTCTGTATCTTCACTTCATCTCTTCTTTGGGAATATGGACCTTCCTCCTTCATCTTATCATGACTCCCTGGAGGAGTTGTGGGATGAAGAGGAAGAGCCAGAAGAAGTAGAAACCGTGATGAAGGTTGTTCCCTCTGTTTATCACCAATACTTGGATGTATTCTCCAAGGTGAAAGCAGAGAAACTTCCTCCTCACCGTGCCTGTGATCATCATATCGAACTGGAGGGGTCTCTACCTCCAGTTGGGGTGATCTACTCTTTATCCAAACAAGAGTCAGATACACTCAGGGCCTACATTTCAGAGAATGTAGAGAAAGGTTTCATCCGGCCAAGCTCCTCCTCAACAGGAGCACCTGTCCTCTTTTTTAAAAAGAAAGATGGTGGCCTCCGTTTGTGTGTTGATTACCGCAAACTCAATGCTGTCACTAGGAAGAACAAATATCTTGTTCCTCCTATGAACCAGCTTCTTAATGTTTTTAATGGTTCTTCTATCTTCTCCAAGATTGATTTGCGTGGTGCATATAACTTGCTCAGAATCAAGGAGGGTGATGAACATTTGACATGCTTCAGAACTAAATATGGCAGTTTTGAGTACTTGGTTATGCCATTTGGGCTCACCAATGCTCCTGCCTCTTTTCAGAATCTTGTCAATGATATATTCCAAGATCTTCTTGATGTTTTTGTTGTGGTTTATTTGGATGGAATTATGGTCTTTTCCAAATCTGAGGAAGAACATGTCACCCATGTGTCCACTGTTCTTTCCAGACTCAGAGCCAATAACCTTTTTGCCAAGGCTTCTAAATGCCTTTTTCATGTCTCTAGTGTAGAATATCTTGGTTATGTTGTTTCTTCTGAAGGCCTCAAGATGGACCAAGCAAAAGTCCAGCAGATCCTTAATTGGCCTCCTCCAAGAAACCTCAAGGCTCTTCAATCCTTCCTTGGTTTTGCCAACTTCTACCGCCGTTTCATCAAGAATTATTCAAAGAAAATCAGTTCACTCACCAGTTTCCTCAAGAAAGATTCCTGTTTCCCCCTCAATGAGGAAGCTCTTAGCCAGTTTCATCAACTCAAAGAGGCCTTCACTACCGCTCCAATCCTTTCCCACTTCAATCCTTCTCTACCGACCATTGTAGAGACCGATGCATCCGATTATGCTTTGGGTGCTGTACTGAGTCAGGTCTCTGACTCAGGAAAACATCCCATTGCCTTTGACAGCCGCAAGCTTATTCCAGCAGAACTCAACTATGAAATTCATGACAAGGAACTCCTTGGTATAGTCTGGGCTCTCAAGCGCTGGAGGGCTTTTCTTGTTTCTCTGTCCTCTCCTTTTGAAGTTCTCACCGATCATTCTTCTCTTCAGTACTTTATGTCATCAAAGATCCTTACTCGCCATCAAGCCCGTTGGGCCGAATTCTTATATGAATTTCATTTTTCAATCACTTACCGCCCTGGCCGCCTAGCAACTCTTCCAGATGCCTTATCACGTTGGGACGACGTCTATCCGGAGAGGGGGGAGGATTTCATCAGCAAGAATCCAATGAACTTTCAACAACTCATTAAGCAAGATGAAGTTCAACCCTCAAAGTTTTTTGCAGTCAAGGTGGATTCTTTTTCAAATTTGATTGATTCAATTCAGAAGAAATTATGGCAAGATCCTCAGTACAGAAGTATCCTTCAAGATTTGGGTAAAGGTAAATCTGTCCAAGATTATTCTCTTGATTCCTCCTCCCAACTTCTTCTCTTCAAAGATCGGGTGGTAGTCCCAAATGACTCCACAATTCAACTCAGCATTCTTCAAAAGCGTCATGACTCTCCTCTAGCTGGACACCCTGGCCAAGAGAAGACTCTCAAACTTGTCAAGCGGGATTTCCACTGGCTCGGCATGACTCAATTCATTAAGGATTATGTATCATCCTGTCAACAGTGTTCAAGAAACAAGAATATCCACCATAAGAAGTTTGGACTCCTCAAACCTCTTCCAATTCCAAATGGTCCTTGGATTTGTCTCTCAATGGATTTCATCACTCAACTGCCCCTGTCCAATTCTTTTGACTCAATTCTTGTCATAGTGGACAGACTCTCAAAAATGGCGGTTTTTATTCCAACAATGTCTTCAATAACTTCTTTGGATTTGGCCCATTTATTCATCAAGAATATCTTCTCAAAGCATGGCCTTCCATCAAGCATTGTCAGTGATAGAGGTTCACTCTTTGTTTCTTCCTTCTGGACCAATCTTTGTCAGCAGCTCAAGATTTCAAGAGACTTGTCAACTGCTTATCACCCAGAAACTGATGGACAGACAGAGAGGGTAAATCAGATACTAGAACAGTATCTTCGGATGTATGTCAGTTATCATCAAGATGATTGGAACACCTGGCTCCCTCTGGCTGAATTTGCCTACAATAATTCTGATCACTCTTCAACCAAGCAATCACCGTTTTTCACCGTTTATGGAAGAGATCCACAATTTGATTCAGTTCACATCACTCAAGATACTCCTGCTGGAAAGTTATCAACAAAAATCCAATCAGTACAGCAAGATGTCAAGAGAGAACTTGAAATCGCCATAAACCGGTTCAAGAGGTATGCAGATAAAAGTAGAGCAAGTCCACCTGTTTTCAATCCTGGTGACATGGTATGGCTTTCTTCCAAGAATATCAAATCAACTAGACCCACCAAGAAACTGTCTGAAAGATGGTTGGGTCCCTTTCCAATCTTGAAGAAAGTCAGTACTCATGCTTACCACCTCAAGCTTCCATCTCAATGGAAATCCATCCACCCAGTCTTCCATATCTCACTCTTGGAACCAGTCAAGACATCAACAATCCCAAATCGGCATCAAGAGCCTCCTCCTCCAATCATTATTGAAGAAGAAGAGGAATGGGAAGTCTCTCAAGTACTGGATTCAAAGCTCAAGAGAAGGAAATTATGGTATCTGGTGGAATGGAAAGGTTTCAGTCAAGATTCAGAAAGATCCACTTGGGAACCAGCTGAAAACCTCAAGAATTGTCCTGAACTTGTCAAAGATTTTCGTTCGTTATATCCTGACAAGCCAGGACCCAATTCTTCAATGGCTTGAATTTTTATGGTGCTTGGTGGGGAGAGGAATTACCAAAAGTAAGTCCCACTCCTGGTATGCACCTTTAGGGGTATTCTACTCTTCTTTGTTGTAAGCATCACCTTGGCCACTCTGTGAGCACTTTTCAATTTGGACACAGACCTTTTGGCCCGGCTTTCAACATCCGAATTCCAAATTTATGGCCATTTACACTTGGGAAAATGGACCATTCCTTCATTATTCTCCTTCCCAAGACTTTATTCTTTCAACACATTCATTTATCAAGAGCTTTCTTATTTATGGCACTGGCGGGAGTGGCAACTACTAAAAGTAAGTTCCTCTCCTGGTGTGCACTTCCCTGAGGGGTCTACAATCTGTCAAAACATCACCTTGGCCACTCTGTGAGCACCTGGCATCAAATTCTTTTATCCAGGTCCTTGGCCACTTTCAAAATCAATTGTCGTAATCCGTGATGAAGATTGGATTCCTCCTCAAATTTCATTTTCTTTATTTTTTCTGTTTCTCTCTTTATATCTGTTTCCCTTTCTCTTTTACTCTTTATATTTTTTCAAAATTTCTTTTCTTATAACTCGTTAACGCCAAAATCCTTATGTCAAATCATGTCTTCAACTTTGTCAAAGCCAAATGTCAAGAGAAGATCAAGTCAACCTCAATTCATATGCCAACAAGCTTATCAGTTCAATTCTTCTTTTCAAGATTCAATACCTCTGGAATCCTTACGTCGAATCCGTCTCTTTAGCCTCAACAGGCCTCTACCTTATCTTGGTGCTCAGGAGCTCACCATTCAAGGTAGGGGGGTACTGTCACAACCACGTATTTTGACCCTCCTCCCTGATGGCGGCGGCAATCCAACCTGGAGCCAAGTTGGGGCCAATTGGCCATGTCATATCAATTATGGCCAATTGACCCCTTTTGGGTGTTCCATGGCTCTTATGCCATAACCCATTCCATTGGCCACTTATGGCCCCCATCATCCTTTATGGCCTCAGGCCATATCCTGCGTCATTGGCCCTCTTGGCCAATTTCCACCTCACCAACCCCCAGGCCTCCATCACTGTTTTTGGGCCTGGGGGGTCCCTTTGTCTTCCAGGCCCCATGGCCACCTTCATTGATTTCCTGGCCACCCCTTTCATTATGGGGGTTTTGGCCTAAATGGCCTTTTTGGGCCATTTAGGCCCCCCACGGCTTCTACGGTCCGCGGGCCGTAATACGCGGTCCGTACGGTCCGTGGGCGGATTAGGCCCCTTTTGGCCTAATCCAATGAGGCCAAAAGGGGCCAAAGGGGGCAGCCACCTAGCCCCCAAGGCCAGGTGGGTCCCAAACCACAATTGGGCCCACCTGAGCCATTTTTGGCCACCAATCCCTTGGACCAAAAACACCTTGGATCCATTTTTGGCCATAAATCCTGCAGGACCCATTTTTGGCTATGGACCACTATGGACCATATTTCCAGCCATAGCCTCTGGCAACCACCAGAGGCCACCAGACCAGCTCAGCAAGCGTTTTCCCCCAACTTAAGGGGAATTCTTTCTTTCCTCCATGCACTCCGTACTCAAGTTTGCAGGTGTGGTGCATATATGGTATTATATACCATTATGCACCATTTTTACTCAGCAATCCAATGGTGACGCTTTCAGGACCCAATTCCACCTATCCATTTCAAGGTCCATAATTCCAACGCCCATTTCGAAGGAGGACTTTTCAGCTTATCAGTCTGGCAATCCATGGCGGCAATTCAGAAGGTCATTCACGGATCCCAACCACCTGTATCTGCAGGAGTTGGGTTGGTACAATTCATTCAGGATTATTCTAAGGTCAATTCTCAAGAGGTATTACAAAATTCAATCAGTTGTCAAGACATCAAGTATTCACTACTCCTTGGACAACCCAATTCATCCGTACAGGCCTTATTCAATCAACCTGTATGGCCTTGGCCCAATTGGGCCGCTTCTTATTCCACTGTGGGAATTCCATCACACAGTTCAAATTTCAAGATGGCCAGAACTGTATTTCCCGATTCGGACAATACAGTCATTGATCCACCTTCCAGGATCAACTTTTCAGCTTTTCACATATACTGGCCACCTTTCAGCACCTGGGGACTTTTTCCCCAGTTAATTAATATAGTGGATTTATTTTTATCCTTATTTTCTTTTACCTTATTAAAGTTAATACTGATAATCTTAAGTCAGTCATTCAGCACCCTTTTCTTTTATTTCCTCGCCTGTCCAGTGGATATTGGTGGTCATATCCTTATACTAATTCCATTTCCTTTTCTGGCAGGTTGAAACAGTGAATTGAGGATTCACTTGGTTGGCTTCTTGGCTTTTGGCTTCTTTATTATCCTTGGCCATTGGCTTCATCTTTTCTTATCTCATCTTTTGGCATACTTGTTTTCCCCTTTATTCTTCTTAAAGAAATTCATTCTTATTATTCTTTATCTTTGGAGCCCTCCAAGTGAGTTCTTGATTCCTGAGTGCCAGGCCCTCTTCTTCCAAGAGCCCCTGTGACACCTACCACCTCGAGCTCTCATCTCAATGGAAGTACATCCACCCAGTCTTCCATATTTCACTCTTAGAACCAGTCAAGACATCAACAATCCCAAATAGGCATCAAGAGCATCCTCCTACAATCATCATTGAAAAAGAAGAGGAATGGGAAGTCTCTCAAATACTGGACTCAAAGCTTAAGAGAATCACATTATGGTATATGGTGGAATGGAAAGGTTTCAGTCAAGACTCAGAAACATCCACTTGGGAACCAACTGAAAACCTCAAGAATTGTCCTGAACTGGTCAAGAATTTTCATTCTTTATATCCTGACAAGCCAGGACCCAATTCTTCAAGAGCTTGATTTTTTATGGTGCTTGGTGGGGAGAGGAATTACCAAAAGTAAGTCCCACTCCTGGTATGCACCTTTAGAGGTATTCTACCCTTTTTGTTGTAAGCATCACCTTGGCCACTCTGTGAGCACTCTGCAACTTTTTGGACACAGATATTGGCTTGGCTTTCAACATCAATTCCAAAATTATGGCCATTGTCACTGGGGAAAATATACCATTCATTTTTTCATTTCACTTTCCAAATCATTCTTTCAGCAAATTTATTTTATTTTTATGGCACTGGCGGGAGTGGTAATTACCAAAAGTAAGTTCCTCTCCTGGTGTGCAATTCCCTGAGGGGTCTACAATCTTTCAAAGCATCTCCTTGGCCACTTTGTGAGCACCTGGCATCAAATTTCCCTTTTCAGGTCCTTGGCCAATTTCAAAATCAATTATCAACCTCTATGATGAAGATTGTAACCTCCTCAAGATTCATTTCTCTTTTATTTCTCCTGTTCTTATTTTCATCTTCATTCTTTTATTTTTCATTTTATTTTCATTTCAAATTTGCTTTATTTACGTCAAAATCAATTCATGAATCAACATCATTCATTTGAAATTTACATCAATTTTGAAGCCAATGTCAAAAGAAGACCAAGCAAGTCCTGCGTCACATGCCAACTTTTAAATCTCAGTTTCAAATTATTTTTCTCTTAATCAATCCTCTTGAACCCCTGCCTCAAATC
Organism: Austropuccinia psidii; assembly: GCA_023105745.1. Lineage (NCBI taxonomy): Eukaryota > Fungi > Basidiomycota > Pucciniomycetes > Pucciniales > Sphaerophragmiaceae > Austropuccinia > Austropuccinia psidii. Next base: position 30,587,534 of record JALGQZ010000001.1, read on the forward strand.
CTTTCCAGTTGCCTCAACAGGCTTCACCTTGTGTTGGTGCTCAGGAACTCACCATTCCAAGGTGGGGGGTAGTGTCACAACCATGGAAATTACCCTCCTGGACTCCATATGGTATATCAGTGCCATATCAATCTTAGGGCAATTTGGCCATATCCATAATCACTGGCCAAATTGGCCCTCTCATCTTTTTCTGGCCTTTCATGGTCATTTCACTCCTGGGGCCAACCTGGCCCCTTCACCATCAACAGGCCCTTCCTGGCCTTTCTCCACTTTTAGGCACTCTTTGGTGATTTCCAGTCAACAGGGAAAATACAGCGCAAAAGCCTGTATTTGGCTTTTTTAAGCTTTAAATACAGTTTGCACACTTTGCGCATTTTGCGCATTTTTTCTGTTCTCAGCTGTATATTCCAATTTCCCATGTATTATGGTAAATATGTCCAAAAGGCCATATCAGGCTTTTTGGGGCTTAATTGCCAGTTTTGTGCACTTTGCGCAAATACAGTTTTTAAGCTGTATTAGGTGTATCTGGCCCAAAACCCCATAATGGCCAAATACCTCAAAACACACTTTGCCACCTCTGAAGCCTCCAAATTCCAAGGTTCACTCTTATCCTCCTGGCATCATTCCAAAAGACCTTTGGCCACATTCAACCTCCAATAACCAAAAATGCCATAAATGGTGTTACACACCATTATGAACCTTTTTCACCAGAAATTCAATGGTGCACAAATCAAATGGTTATTTCAACTTTTTATTCAGGTCATCAAGGCAGCACGTAATCCAGAGGATTAATAAAGGCTCAAGGACCAGTGTCAATCTCACATACCAATGTTGTCATCAAGCAATCATTGGCTATTCTCATTCACAGTATTGTTCCAAGGGAATACTGGAAATTTATTCTCAAGGGATATTCAAGAGGCAGTTCCAAAACAAGTTGTCAATTTTCAATGCTCCATCAATCCAACTTGGCAACCACATTCATTTCAATACAGTCTGGATTCATCAACACCTGTATTTCAATCATAAATCATGGGAAAAATCATTCAACTCAGTTCATTTCTCAATCTGGCAAGGTATACACTCCATCAGAAAATCAATACAGCTTCCAGTATCCAATACAGACCAGCTTCCAGCCTGAAGGAGTCAAGCTCTCAACCTTTCACATATACCAGCCTCCTTTGACGCTGGGGGGTTTCTCCCCCAGTTAACAAATATATTTTGATTTTATTTTATCTTCATTTATATTACCACTTTTGTTAAGTGAATACTCATATTATCAAGTCAGTCATTTAGCACCTTTTCTCTTTTATTTCTTTGCCTCTCAATGGATATTTGGTGGTCATATCCTTACTAATTCCATTGTTCATTTTGGCAGGTTGAAACAGTGATTAAGGACTTACTTGGTTGGCTCTTTGGTCATTTGGCTTCCCATTTCTCTTATTGCATCCCATCTTTGTACTTGCATTCTTTATAGAGAAATTGAATTCTTTATTTTCATTTTCTTTATTCTTTTGTAGTCTTCCAAGTGAGTTCCCTGATTTCTGAGTGCCAGGCCACTCTTGTGTTTCTGTCCAAGAGCCCCTGTGACAAAGAGATATTTAAGGCTACAAAAAAAATTTCAATTTCAATTGATTGAGAAAAGAACTGCAAGAAATTGATTAAAAAACAAAGTCTTTCAAAAGATATTCAAAGAGAAAACACACCCAAAATTGACCAGAGTGACTTTGGAAACAAAGTGACAAAGTTAACAGTGATGAAAGATGCTTTAACTCACTTTTGGGGTGGTTCAAGGGGTAAAGTTATTATAAGAGTTACAAACAATGAGTATATTTTTTTAACGTGGTTAAAAGGTTCAAAATGATCTAAGAAGGGTGGCTGGAATTTTTTATTGATTGCTTTATTAGTGTTTAAACTAACTATAAAAGCAAAAGATTTTAACATGGAGAGAAAAGTGGGGCAAAGAAGACATTCTTTTATAGCAATCAATTTTCTTACTAAAAAAGTGAAATTTACTCTTGTCAGTCGTGGAAAACACTCAAACAACAGAAAAGCCAATTATGGCATCATTGAACCCTGGTTGTAGCCATTTTAGACCCTTAAATCAGCCATTACTATAGTAATACCTGTTCTAGAGCCCTCAAAACATGCCAGAATGTGTGTAAGAGTTGTAGAAACCCACAAAAATGTTTTTACTAAGATTGTTTCATCTCAACGGTAGCTTTACCCTCTTGCAAACAGTTAAAACTGCCCTGGTTGGTATCAAAGCCTCATCATCAATTGAGTCACAGACCCTGTGACTCAATTCCAGGCTAAAATTGATGAACCTTTGCATGGATTTTGACATCCCATGCCTGTCAGCAAGGATTTTGGGGGCCAGGCTCCCCATTGTAGCTAGAGTACCTTTCCCCCCCAGAATTAATCTTTCCAATTTATTTTTCTTCAATTCCTCATCATGTAATACACTTGTAATTTACACATACAATTCAATTGAGTTTTACAGTACAAAACTGTAATAATGGATACCTCATATGTAAATTACAGTTCACTTATGTAATACAATCACACATTTTGACATTTCAATTGAAAATACCTCAATTCCTCATAGCTTCTAAACTACACAAAACACCTCAATTTTAACACAAAAATTGATGGTTAACACCACATGTGGTGTGAATTAAATTAAGGTTTTGAGGATTTCAAACTTTTGTACAGAAAATAATAAATCTTAATTTAAGCTTATTTAGAGTTGAGTTACAGAAATTTTACCCAGAGGTGACCCCACGTTGTTTTTTATGAGGAATTTAATGGTGAAGTAATTTTCTTGAGTTTATTTATTGGATAAAAAATTATAATATATCTTATGTAACCTTTTACCAAAAATATTTCAATTTCATTAATTTTATTAAAAATTCATTTTTACTTAATTTTTTCAAGTAAAAATGCATTTTCACAATTTTAAAATTTGATGTAACTTTTATTTTAAATTATAACTAAATTTTTATTTTTGTATGTAAATTTGTATTTATATTTCAATTTTCATTTTGATAATATAAATAAATTTATTTTCTTTATATTTATATCTTATTTTGTTATTTGTGGTCTTTTGGCTATATGAAAATACCTCTAAGGCTCACATGGATACTTCTCTAAAGAAAATTGCAAAATCATTTTCTCACCCAAATTGGTGTGAAAAACTGATAATAATAACTATAATTGATAATTTCAATAATAATACTTATTAAAAAGAAATACAGTCATATTTCCTTTACTGAAATTCCCTTTTTTCAATATATAAAAAGTATATATTGTTTGGATCTTTTATTTAAGAAAACTCCTATAATTCAGTTTTTTAACCAAATTGGTGAGGTAAATTCACTATTATCATTATTACTATTGATAGATTCACTAATAGTACTTATCTAAAGAGAGATAAAAGAATATTTCTTTTAATTTTCCCTTTAGTACATGAAAAGTATCTATTGTGTGGATTTTCCTTTAAGAAAAACTCCCCTCATTAAGCCTTTCACCCAAATTCGTGTGGAAAATTCATTATCATTCTCATTGATACTTCCAATAATAACTTGCAAAAAGTGACATATAGATTCTTAGAATCACAGAGATTTTAACCAGATAGACAGGACTATAATTCATCAAATCAGAGATCATGCTACCTCATTTCAAAGAGTTTGGGGTTTGAAGGAATTATTAATTACTTAGAGAATAAGCCATCAGGAGGAATGAAGACCTGAGGGGAAAAAAATTGAAGTTGATCAGAGTAATAGAAAATGAAAAAATGAACCTTCCACCACCTTTCAAGATGGTTTCCAACAGAAACCTTCCAGGAGAGGTTTTCATAGAATCAGAACAACCCAATCTGACCCATAAACTCTTCAAAGGCCTTCTTTGATGGAGAATCACAGAAAAGACATTCAACCTGGAGCTCCACTGGAAAGAACTTGTACAAAGTATTAAGAAGATGTCTGTCACAGGGGCTCTTTGAAGTGAAGAGGGCCTGGCACTCACTTATGGAGGGCTCAAGGATTGGAACATGAGGGAGTACACTTCAGAGTGTAAAGAAAAGAAGCTTGCTAATAAAATGAGTATAAGAAAAGAGGAAACAGAGAGAATAAGAATAATAGTAAAAGAGCCAATAACAAACAAGTCTAAGTCCATTGTTTCAACCTGTCAGAAAGAAAGAGAGGGGTTAGTAAGGATATGGCCACCACAACTCATACTGTACAGGCAAAGAAGAAATTAAAAGACTAACTTAATACCAATAGATATAATACTCAAAAAATAAGAGTAACAATATTCATCAAATAATAAATCAACTACATTAATGAACTGGGGAAATACTCCCCAGAGGGAGGAAGAGGGGATAGTATATGTGATAATCTACCAGCCCTATCCCAAAAAGTGAATTTTCTTGAGAGGAATATTGATTTTAATTAATTTGGATAATAAATACCCTTTTTGGATGTACAGGGTTTGTACAAGAGCTGTGGTGAAGTTGGGTGATCATACAGTTTCAGTCTTGTGAATCCAACCTGTGCAAGTACTGAATATCTGTATTGATGAACCAAGCTGTATGCATTTTTCAGCAAGAAGAATTTCTGAAAACAATTTCTGACATACATACTGGATTTGCTTGTTTCATGAGTTTGAGCAAGTTTAAGGTTGAATAACCCTACCCCTGATAGTGGCTGTCGAAATTCCCCTCAAAGAGGGATTCTTAAAAGAAATTATGAAAATCACCAAAGGATGAAATTTCAACAGGAAGTTCAAAATTCTGAAAGGAAGGGCAGCCAATATTACATAAAATCAAGCTACTATCTGAGCTATAGAGAAGCAATGAAACCAGAGAGAGCATACTCTTACTACTTCAGGATCACAAGGAGTGGTAAACAAACCAAATTCCCCAGTGGTTTCATAACTCCCAGGAACCAGAAGATCAATGACCAAGAGTCACCATTCTTCCCAATCCCAGGTAGTATCTAGGGGAGGGATAGGATCATAGGGGGAGAAAAATACTTCTTTCAGCCAGAGGCAAAATGAGTCATACCCTATGATCCAGAAATAGTTGGACCTTGTGAAAGAAGTGAAGAAAACAAATAGTTTTAAATACTTCTGATGAATCTAGAAGGCCTAAAATAAGGAATTATATTTTTACTCAGAGAAAACACAATTTTGTGACCTCCAAGAGAACCATAAGCAGTAGTGCACTATGGATGCAAATGGCCCAATTTGCCAAGAGAACTCAAAATGAGTTTGAAAAACTTCATGAAAGCAATTCAAGGTTACAATATATAATCAAATTAAAAAGAATTATTCATACTATTCAAGAGGACTATACTAAATTATGTAAAGAATGAATCAAGTCTTAGAGGAGAAATCTCACTGCAAGAGGTACAGGGAATACCTTGATCAAGACATAGACAAATTGCTCAATGTCTTCCAAAACATAAAGCCAAAAAGACAGGACCTTGGTTATGGAAAGAATTGACACCTCCAGGAGGAAATCAAACCAAATTCTCCAACAGATAGTAAGCACAGATTCCCATCACAATACTAATATGGAGATAATATGACTTACTCAGGGAAGGGGGCCTTGAATCAACTTCCAGAAGCCACAAGTTGGCCAAACCTATCTGGTGTAGGAAAATAATATCACATGGAAGAAATTTATCCTATTTATTGACTCTTCATTGATGAACCAAGTATACCAGACTACTGGATAGCAGCAAGACTGACTACAGCATTCAGAAGCCATCCTAGTATATAGTACACTTAAATGAAAGAAATATGTGGAAGACCCAAATAATAAAAAAGTACACTAGTAATAAATGGATATGGAAGAAAACTCTTTCCTTTGAAAATGGTAGATACACAGTGGACAAAGATCCACATGATTGGTGTCTGAGACAGTCAAAAAGGATAATAGATATTGACCCTCACATAACAACAGAAATTAGAAATTACAATCTGGTGACCAAAATACCAGGATATTGGGAACATGCAGTAAAATGCAGATGCCTCAAACAATCAACCTTGGATGAAATATCAAATATCTTGCAAGAAGAAAGGATTGTAACATATCTTGGTAGCTAAAATATCCATAGTAGCTGTGATAACAGGCAGGATCTAACTCTGGAAGCCAAAGAAGCTCATTATTCAGAAGTTGAAATGACAAAAGCATGTCCCATCTGTGGATCATCCAATAACTATGCAGAAAACTGTGCGAAAGACAGGGAAGAGATATTATGAAGGGAGTAAAAAACAGAAAAAGACCTAGAAGGTTCTTAATCTGACTTGAATAGCTTGGGGAATGGCTGTGGAGACTATTCATACACTGAATCCAACCTCATTGAGAAATATTCAGTGGACCATGATGCAATGGAAATTACAAAGAATTTGGATGGATTGTGTAAGATGCATCTATGAGACTTTTAATAATATTACTATCAATCAAAAGTAATATGACTGTTATTATGAAATATAATAATAAATATTATTATAGCCACAATTAATTAATTATTTGTTTCTTTTACTTGTTATAAACTACTAGTTATTTTAAAAGTAAGCATTAATTGTCCACAAGAATCAATTACTAGCAGTATTTAATAATAAAATGTTTTTGATATATAATAATCTTTTTCAAGAATAATTATAAATATAATTCTTGAAGAAAACTTTAAGAATGAATTTAAAGCATTCACTAATACTCAAATATAACCTTGGTAGAGAGATTTGATGGATGAATTGTGGATTTAAAAAATTAAAATTTATTTATTCCAGAATTACAAAAAATTATAGTTTATTTCTATGATTTCACGTATTTCTTATTTATTATACAATATTGAAACACTTAAGAAAAGATTTAACTAATACTCACTTGTTTGGTAATAGCGGTATAATTGGTTAATAATATGACCTGGAAAAAACAGAAAGAAGAGTCCTCTTTTAAGTAAACAACAGCTCACGGAGGCATTCCATGAATTCAACTGAAAAACCAGTTATTTATAAAAAAATTATCCTTTTTGGATTATTGACTGCATCATCTGTTTTCACATACAATTATCAGAATCACTTAATTAAGGCTTTTACTTGACTACCAACCCATTTATGGTTAAGAATAAAAAGGAGTAACAACTATGAACACTCTTTTATTTTAAAAGAAACATTAAATTTTCTCAAAGTTATCAATTTTATTTGAAATTCCAGCACAGGTTGTATTTTCTATGAATTTTTGAAGATTCAGTGTTTCATGTGGAATCATCAAAAATGGACTGTGGGTCAAGCTTTTACTTTTACCTATGAAATCATAACTGTTTATGGTTTATTCATTAGTGATACAATTCTCCATTGGCCCTGAAAGTTTCAGAAAGATTAATTAAGAATTGTATTTTTAATGAATTTTTGAAGTTTTTACCTCATTTCTTCATTTCTTTGCAGAATTGCAAATCACACAGTATAGGGGGTCGCTGTGAGGTAAATTGATGGATACTAGTCCAAAAATGGCTTTAAGTAATCTTTTGGGGATTATCCATTCAAAATAATGAAGAGTTGACATGGTTACAGGAGTTTAAGCTGCTCTTTACCTCCTTGTCATGTCAAAATAGCAGCTTATTTGCAATTTTCTTATTATTCAATGAGAGTTTAACTTGGTAGCTAGGTTCACAAATGTTTTTGATACTACTTTGACCAAGATTAGTCATGGATCAAAGCTTTGAATCTTTTTGCACCTCAGAGGCCTCAGAAGTTGGGTACCCTGGCTGTCTTTGATGTCTTATGTCCCCCTTAGCTATTTTCATGTCAAAAATAGTAATTCAGGCTTCAAGACTGATATCAACTATGGGTGTACCAAAAACTGTATTTTTTAAGTGCAACAAACATGCATAACATAGTGTATATGAATTATGAGATTTCTCACATTCCCATTATTTTTGCGTGAAATTGAGAAAAACAAAAATTTTCACAATTCTTTTATGTGGTATTGATGATGTGGTGTTGAAGTATTTTCCATAATTCCACCCCATAGAGTTAATTTAAACTTATTCAATTTATGGAGCTACCCTAGTTGAATTTCTGTGTAGAATCCAAATATGGCCTTTAATCCATGGAGTTACTTACACACAAAAAAGATATTCATCTTTTCTGAAATCCAAAATTCTGAATTTTGGATATATTCATGACTTATGGGCTATGCATAGTTCAGAAATTATTTTAATATTAATTGTGGCCTATTTGGGCATTTAAAGTATACTTCAAGGCTCACATATTGAAACATAAACCACCTGATAGGGAGAGTATATCCACAATAATGTGTTGGCACAAGGTCACATAGGCCACACTAGACCCATTACCTAACAGAGGGGAGGAAAGTCTCATCAATGATGGATTTTTTTTAAAGGGAGGGTATGTCAGCCTGTGACTCACAACCAGAGAGAAAAAATTCCAGCCAAAATACCACAAAAAATGTTAGAGTGCAATGCAACTAAAAGGCTAACTGAGCCAAAATATCTCATACATGGCATAAAAAGAAAGAGCAAAGTCAAATCTTTCCAAATATTGACTCCAATTGACATAGGATAAGCAATGACAGAGTTATTCTGTGAGCCTTGAGGTATATTTCAAATACCTAAATAGGCCACAATTAATATTCAAATAATGGATGAACTATGCATAGCCCATATGTCATGCATATATCCAAAATTCATCGTTTTTGATTTCAGAAAAGATGAATATTGTTTTTGTGTGTAATTAGAATCATGGATTGAAGGCCATATCTGAATTCTACACAAAAATTCAGCTAGGGTAGCTCCATAGAGTTAATAAGCTTAAATTGACTCTATGAAGTGGCATTATGCATAATACTTCAACATCACATCATCAATACCATGTAAAAGAATTGTGAAAATTTTTGTTTCTCTCAATTTCATGTCAAAATAATGTGAATGTGAGAAATCCTATGTTACATATACACTAAGATTAGTGTTATGCATGTTTGTGGCACTTACAATTATGGTGTTCTTATAAAAGGTTTTGGTAAACCCATAGTGGATATCTTTCTTGAAGCCTGAATTACTATTTTTGAAGTGAAAATAGCTAAGGGGGAAAAAAGACATCAGGGAGAGCCAGGGTACTCAACTTCTGAGACCTCTTAGGCACAGATAGATCTAAAGCTTGGATCTATGGCTACTCATAGCCTAATTAGTATACTAGAACCTTCTGGGAACTTGGTTACCAAGTTAAACTCTCATTAAATCATAAGAAAATTGCAAATAAGCTGCTATTTTGATGTGACAAGGAGGTAAACAGCAACTTCAACTAATTTAAAAATTTCAATTCTTAGTGGTCTCCATGGAAAAACCCTTTTTTACTAGCATTAATTGATTTACCTCATAGCCAGCTATTATAATGTGCTACTTGAAATTCTATGTAGAAATGCAGTAAAAAATGAAAAAATTCATTAAAACTAAAATTCTTAATGAATCTTTCTGAAACTTTCAGGACAAATTTATACTGTAATCATTAATAAAGAAACAAAAAAAATTATGGTTTCATAAGTAAAATTAAACGTTCTACTTGGAGTCCATTTTTGATTATTCCATGTGAAACACTGAATCTTCAAAAATTCACAGAAAACACAACCTTTGATGGAATTTCCAATAACTTTAATACATTTTAATACATTTGAGAGAATGATGTTTATTTTTAAATAAAAGAAGATTTATAGTTCTTACTCCTTTTATGCTTAACCATAAATGGGTTAGTAGTAACATAAAATCCTCAATTAAGTAATTATGATAATCTTACATGATAACAGATGATGAAATCAATAATCCAAAAATGATAATTGCTTTCTCACTCAATTTCTTTCAGTTTTCTCTGTTATCCAGTTATACCTTTATCACAAAAAAGTAACTATTAGTTAAGAACTTTTTAAGTGTTTCATTCCTTCAGAATCAAAAGAAATATTTTAAATCATAGAAATAGAATATGATTTGTTGTAATACTGTTATAAATCAATTTTTGATCCCTTAAATCTACAATTATTTGCCAAATCTCTCTATCATATTCTTGCTAAGGTTCATTGGAGTATTAGTGAGTGATTTTAATTAATTCTTGTAGTTTTTTTTAGTATCAGATTTCTTCAAGAATTATATTTATAATTATTATTGCAAAAAGATAATTATATATTAAGATAATTGAATTCTTTTAATCAAGAAGTTCTATTATTAAATACTCTTGAAATTGATTCTTGTAGACAATTAATGCTTACTTTTATAATCATTAGTAGTATATAACAAACAAGAGAAATGATTAATAGATTAATTATTTAATTGTGGTTATGATAATTTTTACCATTATGTTTCATAAGAAAAAGAATAGTACTGTTGATTAATAGTAATATTATCAGCAGTTTCATCAACACATCTTACATTTGGGGACTTTCTGTGATTTTAACCATATTATACACTTCATTTTTCTCTTCTAAAAACTGCCATACCTACCCACATCTTACATTTGGGGGCATGGCCATGTTTTTTGAATCATGTACCCTTGATTAATGTATTCTTGAGTTCTAAAATATATTAATTTAATAATTTTTTTCTTTCAATTTAAAGCTAAAATATTTTTTTTTGAAATTTTCTTTAAAATATTTTTCATTGAGGAATCTGGTTTGATTTTATACTGTTTTACATGTGGCTGTTTCACATCCAAAAACTTATAAAATTATTTTGAGTTAATCTGAATTAATTTTTGATTAAAAATCTTGAATTTAATTTTTTTTAATTTAAAAAGAATAATTTTTAATATATAAAACAATAATAAGCTTATAAAAAATCTTGAAAATTTAAATAGTATAAAATATATCTTTTTATCAATTTTTCTCTATAGTCTTTAAACAACTACATTGAAGATGGTAAAAAGCCTGGTAATAAATATATTTACAGTCCAGAATCTCTAGAAGCATAATATGAAGAAAGTATTAAAGTGCAAATTTCTAAAAGAGGCACTTTGTTCAAAGCAGAAATATCCAAAAAACCACCAAAAGGTGTGTGTTTTCTGTCTTTATTCTTTATTTTATCTTAAATTTACGTGAAAATGGTGCATAAAAGAAATAGAAGCAAATATTCAGTCCAACCTGATGAATTTGGACAGGGAAGAGGAACAACCAGGGCCATATCAGACAAGTTTTCCTCAAGAAAGACATTTCTGGAGGATTCCAGAGTTGCCCCCATTACCCAAGGTCTGTACCTACAAGCTTTGAAATTAACTCTGAACTTGAACTGATTCAAGGTAATGGTTTAAGGTCTTAACCATTTCCAAGTGGCAACAATAGAAACATATCAGTACCAGTACAAAAACTGGTACAGAGCAGCCAAGGAAGAGGAGTGGGAAATATACCCAAGCTTTTGGTAGGGGCTATGAACTCCTACTTACACATGTAGAGCTTTCTTGGTCAGGAGAAGAACATAGAGCTCTTAGGAGGATGGATTTCATTGTATTGCAAAGACAAGGTCAAAAAGATAAATAATTGGTTGAGGAACCAGAGTCTTTTATCCATAGACCAGACAAAAGATTTGAAAATGACCCCACCTTTGGAGAAAGAAGCACAAATGGTGTCAACCAGCTCCAGAAGTGTCCAAAGAATAGCCCAAAGGACCTCAGAAGAAGCAGAGAGGTCCCAAAAACAATCAAGGAAAGGGAAATACCAAAACCCATTGGCACAGACCCTACCCACAAGGGTACCAGATCCCCAAATTGGAACCTTCAGCTGTGGACAGTGTATTCAATATGGCCAGACCTCTTATGGAATTCACAGCCAAGGAGCAGGAAAGGATGAAAAGGAGCTTTCCATGCAAATAATAGATGAAATAAGATTTATTAAATTTAGTATTGATGTTCAACTTGGTAAATTTGATGCAAAACTTAATAAATGAATTTCAGATATTACTTACTTAAAAAAGAATTAAAGAACATTTTCTGGATGGCATAAAATAAGAAATGCCAAACTGGAGTCAATTTCAAACACATGTGACAGAATTGAAAGAAAATTTCAAGTAGATGAATTGGAAGACCGTTCCATTAATAAGATTGGTTACCAACTTGCAATTTTGAAACATAATTTTGAAGAAATAGTTAGTAATAGAAATTGTTTTTCCACACATTTGGCAAGAGGTGACAGTGAGAGGCAGAAACTAAAGAATGAAATCATTTTAAGTGTAGAAAAAATTCATAAGAGTTATGAAGAAAAAGTTTCTATGAAAGAAAGCTTAACCCATTTACTAGGAGAAAATGCAATCTATGCACAATATATTCCCAAATTAGAAGACTTGCCAAGATTTGCTGGTGAAGGAGAATATAACCATATTGAGTTCATTAGAACAATTGATACTTTGAAAGAGGACTTTCATATACCTACTGAAATGATAGTGGGAAATTACAATCTTTTCTTCACAGAAATGCAAAGAAATGGTATTACAAAATGAAACAATATCATGGTAAACATGATTTTCTTTGGTAGAAATCTAAAATAATCACCAAATGGGCCAGAAATTCTTGGAGATTCAAAATGAAAAATGCTTTTGAAAGTTCTATTTTTAACTCAGAAAAGGATAAACCACTTGCTTGGTTCCTCAAACACAAAGACAGATTATCTGCTTTACACCCAGTTATGTCTGACTAAATTATTAATATGGAAATATTAAGGAAATTTGGAGGTGAACTGGAAAATTTTATCAAGCATTGATGTGTGGAGCATTGTTCAACAGAGGACTATATTAGTTAATGGAAGATATCATTACTAGGACATGAATTTGTAAAACCTGGACAAGAAACCCTATGAAGTCCAAAATGGTCCCAGAGAATTCCAGGGGATAAAAGACCAGAAAGAACTTTCTTATAGTGTCATAAATGTGGAAGCACCTCATGTTTAGCCAACACTTGTATGAAAAATGACAAAATAAATGAAGTTAAAATGATTCAAGAGGTTCAGTTTTCTGAAGAAAAAGAAGAATCTGACCAAGATTCTGCAATTTATGACGACACACCAGTAGAGGACTATCCCTTTGAAAACATAGCAGATTTTTTTGAAGTCAATGAAGTCCATACTCACTTGCCACAATATAGTGGAGATTGCTATAACCTAATCAATATACAAGATTGCAAAATGTTTAAGACTAAAACAGCTCAAAGTAAAGGATACACTTCTGGAGCATCTTGTCAAAGGGGCTCTTTGAAGTGAAGAGGGCCTGGCACTCAGTGAACAGACTTACGTATTGACGGCTCAAAGGGAATAATAAAAAAAGATAGAATTTTAATGATAGAGTAATGAGCATTAGAAGTTTTAGCCTGTGACTCAAAGCCAGAGCACAAGCATGACAGCCAAATACCAGAAACAAATGGTAGAGCAAAATACCACCCAAACATGGAGCTGAGCCAAACCAGCTCAAAAGGTATAAAAAGAGAGAGGAAAATAACCTTTTATCAAAAATAAAAGTCCCATCATCATAGGAAAAATAATAACAGAGTTATTCCTTCTCAAAAAAGGTTCTGAGCATAAACCTTCATTTTCACTTCTCATCTGAAATCCAGAGAAAGAGACTTAAGCCAAGAAAATGGGTATTCACATTGAAGCTCTACGTCAGGGCTATCTAATGGCACTAGCTAAATTGATCCAGCACCAAAGCTGGAGAGGTTATGGCCACAATAAGGTCAAATATAGGTGAATAAAATATTCACCTCTCATCTAACCTCTACAGCTTTAGTGTGAGATACCTAAAGTGGGGTAATTTTGGAAGGAGCAAAAGAAGGGATATCTGATAGTGCCATCTATTTCCCCATATCTCATCTAAAACAAAGGTTATGGGGCAAACAAGTTCCATACAGATTTTGGGAAAAAAATCTATCTGAATAACAAAAATTGAACATGGCATAGATTTTCCATATTTAATGTTAATCATGCCAAATGAGGTACCATTGTGTAGATCTAATCCAGGGATACACAATAAATCACCTTTGCGCTCAATATCTCAAAATATGAAAATGGTATAGCAGTTTTGAGGCTAAAATCCCACAGATTGGCTTATACACCTTTACTTTGGGATACTATCTAATAACTATGATTATGAGGTGTCAAATAGACAAAGAAGCTTGTTAATATCTCAATAAATCAGACTTCATTAAATACTGGGGTCCCATACATGTTCTGTACAGTCTTCTATGCTCCATACACATCAGAATAGGGCTGTGTGGTCCCCAGATGAACATTTTCACCCTGTATTGTGGAAAACTGCCCAGATGTGGTTTCAAAAACCACATCTGAGCTAAATAGAGAGTATATAGGCCTTGTGCAACCCACAAGCCAGAACTCGGAAGTGAAAAATCTTCACTTCCTCTATGTGGATGGTCCAGATAACCCTTCCACCCCATTTCAGGATGAAAGGAGGCCTTTTCTCTGCCAGAAAAGGAATTCCCATCCTGCTCCTGAATTCCTATGTAGTAAAACTGTCAAAAACAGCTATATGCTTGGAAAATAATCAGGTATACCTTTAATCTAAGTGTAATTTATCTCTTATTATAGTAACCCAACTGGTAAGACTGCACCCAGGGCTTTCAACAGCGCTCACCACCACTATTCCACAATAGTAAAGCCCTTATATTATTATTTAATACCTTTTAAATTATAATTATTGGTGTCAAAGTCATATTCAAGGTTGTAAATACTACTATTACCACTTAATCATGCACTCAGCCTGACAAAAAGACATGAAATAAAACAAAATAAATAATAAAGAGCCAGCCACAAATAATCCTGAATCACTGTTTCAACCTTTTCAGAAATGAGAAAAGGATTAATAAGAATATGACAACAAGGATTCTACTGAATAGGTGAAGGAAGCCTAAGACTGACTTAAGAATTAATATAATAATACCTCTTGAGTGAGGAATAAAATAATACCAGTAATAAATCAAATCTTTTAATTAACTGGGGGACAAACCCCCAGGTGGGTTAAAGGGGTCTGGTATATGTGAAAAATGCCAGCCTGGCGTTTGAGTGCTGAGAAACCATGACTGTATTTTGGAGAAATCTGTATTTGAGATGTAAACCTGTATTTGTGTATCCAACACAGGTATTTGAATTAATACAGGTGTTTGCACCTGTATTGAGGACAGGCCGGTAGGTGGTGAATCCTGTATTTGGGTCTTGGCTGTATTGAGCTGTATTGAGGTTTGAAACTGTAGCTGGTGGATCTTCCCTGAAACCCACTTGCTGATTGGTTGTTTGAAGATCTTCACTTAGTAATAATTGGTAATTTCCTACCTGTCTCCATGGCTGTGACATTATCCCTCCCTTGAAAGTGGTGAGCTCTGAGAACCATAAAGGTAAGTGAATCTTGATGATGTCAATCAAAAAATAAAACTTTCTTCCCCTCAATTTTCCCCATTTTCATCCCTCATAATTCCTCTTCATCAATCATAACTCCAATCTCCTTCATCTTCATAACTGGGAGGTCCTTCTGCTTTAATTGGAATTTAATCCTTCTCCCCTTATTTGAAATTTTCTTCTTTTCTTCCTTGGTATCTTTGTCCTTCTTCTCCTTCAGTGTTCTTCACCCAATTCGTCTTGAGTCCTCATGGCTCATTATAAGTGGGTGATTTAGGTTTATGTCCTAAGAACTCACTGTTGATGAATAAAACTTTCTTCATCTTGAGATTGGGCGGAAATTTTCCCTTTCTTGATTTTGGGAAATTTCAGGAATCCATAGAAATTTCCCCATTTTTGGTGCTTTCTGGAATTTTTTGGCCAATTTGGCCAAAATGCCCAAAATGTGCAAATTTGTCAGTATGCATGAAATTGCATATTTTAATGAAGTATTGATTTAGAAAGTTTTGAAGAAGAATTAGCCAGAATGCGCAGAATACACAATTGCGTCATTATGCATGCAATTGCATATTTTGATCAATTTTTGAATAAAATGAAGATATTAAAGATTTTGAGGGTTTTGAAGAAGTAATAGCCAAGATGCAAAAATGCACCATATAACCTTTTTGATTTAAATTTTCGGGTTTGAATAGACTTGAAGATGACTTAAAGATGAAATGAAGTCATTCTGGGAAAAATGCGCAAAAGTGTGCAAATGCATAAAAATGACGAATTTGGCCAATGAAAGAGTTTTTATTGATAATTTCTTCAATTTTCTTGTGCTTCACCCCATTCTTGAAATTCAAATTGCATAAATGACTTTCTGACTTGGATTTGTCCATAATTTGCTTGGTCTTGGCTTTGAATCTTGACTTTGAATATGAGTTCAAAGCTGACTTCCATATGTGACTCCAATCACTCTGATTCCCCACCTTCTATACTTTATCATCCTGGTGTCTTTGATACCTTGAGGCAGCTCTCTGAAGACAGTATGGCCCCTACAGAGATTCATGAAAATAGCAAAACCTATTATTGTTCCAAATCTGTCAGATTCTTGAGCCAACCTGAATCAATTGTCAGAAGAAGGGGGTTCCTTGTATTGAATCTGCTAATGCTAGGTCCACCAGGTGCCAATTCTGCAACCTTGGAAAAAGAAACTTCTCACAGGCCAACAATAGGTTCCCAGAAAACCCCAGAAGATTTGTAAGCCTTGGGGTATATTTTACATACCCAAATAGGCCACAATTATCTTAAAAAGAAATTTTGAATTATACATAACTCATAAATAATGCATATATTCAAAATTCATCATTTTTGATTTCAGAAAAGATGAATAAATTTTTATTGAGTAAGTAAATCCATGGATTTAAGGCCAGATTTGGGTTCTACACAAAAATTCACCTAGGGTATCTCCATAGAGTGAATAAGCTCAAATTAACTCCTTGAGGTGGTAATATGGAAAATACTTCAACACCACATCATTAATACCACATAAAAGATCAGTGAAAACTTTTGTTTTTCTTGATTTTACGCCAAAATAATGGAAAAGTGAGAAATCCCATGTTACATATACACTAAGAATAGTGTTATACATGTTTTGAGCACTTAATATTATGGTATTCTTGCATGCACTTTTGGTAAACCCATAGTGGATATCTCACTTTAAGCTTAATTTTCTGTTTTCACGTGAAAAATAAGCAAGGGGGACAAAAGACATCAAAGAGAGCCAGGGTACCCAACTTCTGAGGCCCCAGAGGCGTGGATAGCTCCAAAGCTTGGTTCCATGGCTGATCTTGACCAAATTGGTAAACTAAACCTCTTTGGGAGCTTGGTTACCAAGTTACAACTACTGTAAAACACCAGAAAATAGCAAATAAACTGCTATTTTGACGTGCCAAGGAGGTAAAAAGCTACTTACACTCCTGTAACCATGTCAATTAGTAATGAGTTTCCATGGATAAACCCCAAAAGAGTAATTAAAACCCTTTTTGGACTAGTATCCATTGATTTACCTCATAACAACCAGTCAAACACTGATATTTGCAATTCTACGTTGAAATGAGGTAAAAACTTCAAAAATTCATTAAAAATACAAATCTTAATGAGTCTTTCTGAAGGTTTCAGGACCAATTGAGAACTGTATTATCTATGGTACGACCAAAAAGAATTACAGCTTTACTAGTAAAATTAAAGGTTTTACTTACAGTCCATTTTTGGTTATTCTATGTGAAACACTGAATCTTCAAAAATTCACAGTAAATACAACCTGTGATGAAATTGTCAATAACATTGATAACTTTGGGAAATCAATGATTAATTTGGAATAAAAGAAGATTTACACATGTTACTCCTTTTATTCTTAACCATATTGGGGTTGGTAGTCACGTAAAAGCATCAATTAAGCAATTATGACAATTTTACGTGACAACAGATGATGTAAGTACTAATCCAAAAGGGTTTAATGCTTTCTCACTCACTGGTTTTTCAGTTTGCTCCATGGCACGCCTCTTTGAGCTGTTGTTGACTTAAAAGAGGCCTTCTCTTGCTGTTTTTTCCATATCATTATCTTATTATCATTTTATATCATTGTTACCAACAAGTAAGTATTAGTTAAACTATTCTTAAGTGTTTTAAATCTTTCAGAATCAATCAGAAAGAAGTGAAATAATAGAATCCAACTATATATTGTTGTAATCCTGCTATAAATCATTTTGATCTCTTATATCCACAATTCTACGTCAGATTTCTCTACTTTTATCTATCAATGACTTCTTTGGAGTATTAGTGAGTCATTTATCTTTAATTCTTAAAGTTTTTCTCTAGTAATAGTTTTCTTCAAGGATTGTCTTTATAATTATTCTTGCAAAAGATAATTATATAGTAAAATAATTTTATTATTTTAATAAAAGAAGTTTTTATTATTAAATTCTTCTTGTAATTGATTCTTGTAGACAATTACTTGCTCACTGTTAAAATCACTAGTAGTTCTTAACACGTGAAAGAAATAATTATTTAATTGTTTAATTGTGGTTATAATAATATTTTGTTATTATATTTCATAAGAACAGACATAGTACTGTTGATTAATAGTAATATTATCTTCAGTTTCATAGTCACATCTTACAAGATTATGGAGCAATGTCAGCCTGTGACTCAAAACCAGAGCACAAGCATGACAGCCAAAATACCATAAACCAATGGTATAGCCAAGATACCACCAAAACATGGAGTGGAGCCAAATCAGCTCAAAAGGTATCAAACGAAAGAGGAAACTCACTCATTTCTGAAAATATAAGTCCCATCACCATAGGAAAAAGAATAACAAAGTTATTCCTGCTCAAGGTTATTGCTGAGCATAAACCTTAATTTTCACCTCTCATCTAAAATCCAGAAGGAGAGGCTTAACCCCATCAAATGGGTATTAAAAATGAATCTCTAAGCCAGGGCTATCTAATGGTACTAGTCAAACTGAGCTAGAACCAGTATTACTTGAGTTATGGCCAAATTCAGGCCAAATAAGGGTGAACAAAACATTCACCTCTCATATAACTTTTGCAGTTTTAGTGTGAGATACCTAAAGTGGGGTCTTTTTGGAAAGAGCACAATCAGGGCTATCTGATGGTGTCATCCATCTCCCCATAGCTCAACTAGAACAAAGGTTATGTGGCAAATAAGCTCAATACAGCTTTTTGCCTATACCACGCAAATGTACAAAAATCTTGTACATGGGATAACTTTGCCATATTTCATGATACCCATATAAAATGAGTTACCATTGTGTAGAACACATACAGGGCTACACACCGAACCAACTTTGAGGTTAATATCTCAAGAATTGACAAAGTTAGGGCTTTTTTAAGGTCAGACTCCCACCTGCTGTCATATACAGCCTTACCATGGGATAATATCCCATAACCATGAATATGAGGTGTCAAATAGACAAAGAAGCTTTGTTTTACTTCAATACCTCATATTTAAGTCTGTGAACCTTTGAGATATGACCACATACCCATGAAAGGTCACAAGAAATATTTGAAACATTTTACATTAAAAATAATTACCTTAAAGCTACATAAATGTCATAAACTGGCATAAAACTTGTTTTAACTTAAAAACCAATGAATAAACATGTGAAATACATTATTACATTGGATTCCCCATGGTAAAATACACATCTACCATTTTTATGGCATATCTGTAAAGTCAATATTGAATGAGTTATAAGTAATAATACCTTATAAAAAACACAAATCCTTATTTATTTCAAAGACCAATGGAACAAAATGTGAAATAAATGGTACAATTGTATTCTCCATAAAAATCAACATATAAAAAAATTAAGAAGCTAAGCTCCAAAGCTGATACTTAAGGAATTAACCTGAATAGATGCAATTTTTTGGTTAATGCATATGTTCAAGGATTTTAGCCGATATCTTTTGAAATATGCATGATAGAGTGATGAACCAAAAAGAAAGCCATCACGTAATTACTGTAGGAATACAGAAATGAAGTTTATTTTACAAGTTATACACAAGGTTAAAACCTGTAAGGGATTATTGAGTAAAATCAACAGAGCTGTTGACCACTTTGTTGTGAAAGTGGTCTAAATTAAGAAAAAAGTAGACAGTTGGATTCTACTAGTTCATTCTTGAATGATGATTCATTTTTTATTACAATATTCAAGGTATAACCCCTTGAAATCATGGTTTGAAGTTTAAAATATTAAATTTCGACAGAAAAGATGAGTTACAAGAAAAATCATCAAAAATAGAGTTTTGATGATGTAATGAAATGCTCTTGGCAGAATGATACGGTGATGCCAAGCTATTAGAATTTACTCTCTGAATTGCTGTAGCGTGTAAATCTTAAAAGGTATTAAGGATAAAAGCTTGAGCTTAATTTGATCATTTATGATCACTCACTGTAACCTTAAATTAGGTTTAACAGTCATATGAGTGATACAATTGGTGAATACTGTTAGTGTATGATTAAAACTAAGAAAATCCACGAATTTTGGGGTTCTTTCAAGCCTTTGACGTCATCAAACTTAAAGTTATAGTGATACCTCTAAATAATGGTGTAATAATGATGTAATCATCACCAAACCTTAAAGTATTGTTCAATTACAGTGGATGTGATCAGTACACGTCTACTAGAAGTGTGTTGTACTCTAGGAGGGAGGTATTTACTATAAATGGAGCTGTTTTTACTCTGTTTTCCCCTCAGACGCTTACAAAACTGTCACAACCACAAGTTTGGCCCTCCTCCTTGATGGCTGCGGCAATTCAACCTGGAGCCAAGTTGGGGCCAATTGGTCACGTCATATCTTTTATGGCCAATTGGCCCCCTTGGGTGTTCTATGGCATCCAGGCCATACCACCTTCCAATGGCCATATCCTGCTGTCATTGGCCTTCTTGGCCAATTCCCACTTCACCAACCCCCAGGCCTTCATCTTTGATTTTGGGCCTGGGGGTCATTTTGTCTTCTAGGGGTCTTCAGGCCCCCTAGCCATCATCCTTGTATTGAGGGCCACCCCTTTCATTATTGGGGTTTTGGCCTAAATGGCCTTTTTGGGCCATTTAGGCCCCCTACGTTCTCTCAAGGTCTCAAATCCCAATGCCCATTTCAAAGGAGAATTATTCAGCTCATCAGTCTGACAAGTCATGGCGGTAATCAGAAGACTCTTCAAGGATCCCAACCACCTGTATCTTCAGGAGCTGGGTTGGCACAATTCATTCAGGATTATTCAAGGGCAATTCTCAAGAGGTATTACATCATTTCAATCAGTTGTCAAGGTATCAAGTATTCAATACTCCTTGGACAACTCAATTCATCCATACAGGCCTCATTCAATCAACCTGTATGGTCTTGGCCCAATTGGGCCATTTCATATTCCACTGTGTGAATTCCATCACACAGTTCAAATTTCAAGATGGCCAGAGCTGTATTTCCCGATTCGGACAATACAGTCATTGATCCACCTTCCAGGATCAATCTTTCAGTTTTACATATACCGCCTACCTTTCATCACCTGGGGACGTTTTCCCCAGTTAATTAATATAGTGGATTTATCTTTATCTTTATTTTTCTTTTACATTATTAAAGTTAATACTGATAATCTTAAGTCAGTCATTAGCACCCTTTCTCTTTTCTTTCTTTGCCTGTCAGTGGATATTGGTGGTCATATCCTTTACTAATTCCATTGTTCTTTCTGTCAGGTTGAAACAGTGAATTGAGGATTCACTTGGTTGGCTTCCTTTTATCTTTGGCCTTTGGCTTCATTCTTATTATTCTTTGTTATCTTTGGCATATTTCTGCTTTCTCTTATCCCTGCTTAAGAAATATATTCCATAGTATTTCTTATCATCTTTTGGAGCCCTCCAAGTGAGTTCTTGATTCCTGAGTGCCAGGCCCTCTTGCTTCCATAAGAGCCCCTGTGACATTATATTAATTAACTCATAATTTCTTTTCATTCTATTCATTCATTCTTAATCATTTTATTCATCCATTATTCATCAATTTCACTCATTCATTCATTGAAATTATGACTCTTTAACGCTTATGAATTTAATGATTCTTTGTCACCTCTCAATTTTCTCTCATTCATTCTTCATTCTGAAAATTGAAAGCTGACCCAAATTTTATTTTCTGTTTATCTTTTTAATCTCAATCTTAATCATCAATCTCATTTTTATCCTTCATCCAAGCGTATTATCATTTGATTCTCAGATTATTCATCAAATTGTTCAGACACGTTCTTCATATCATGATTCATTTTGATTTTATTCCTCAAGAATTTTGATTTTCAGGAAGAATTAACTTGATAATTGATTTGATTGACTGATTTGACATAATTGATATTGACTTCAAGATAATTGACTGACCTGAAGAATCTTCATTGATTTTTCTGAATTTCACAATAAAGATTTTGACATAAATTGGTTTTGACTCAAGAATTCATTTGACTGATTGATTTTCACTGCAAGATTTCATTTACTGATTGATTTATTGATTTTATTGAATTCAAGATTTTTCATTGATATTGATTTTGACTTCAAGACTCATTTGATTTGATTGACTGACCTATTTGAAGACTTTCATTGATTCATTGATTTTTTCCTCAAGATTTGATCTGATTTGACCCTCAAGACTATTTTGGTTTTGCCTCAAGTTTTTATTGAAGTTTTTGATTAATTTTATTTAAATTTTATTCTCATTTAATCATGCCACTCCAACATTCACCTCCTGCAAGACAGACCAGATCTCAGGCTTGAACTCAAGCTGTTCTTACTCCTACTCCAAGAGTTCCTCTTGACAGCACCCCAGCAGTTCCTCAACTGAGGGCCCAATTAGATAGAGGACCCCGCATGGAAGGAGCAGAACCATCCAGGAAGGAAGGAAGAGTGCCAAGAAGATCAAATTCTTTTTCAGGAGTAGTTGGCAGTTTTCCAGGCATTTCAAGGACTAGTTTCAAAGGTCCAGGTGAAGATGGTGAAGAGGAGGAGGAGAATTCTGTGGAAGAGGAAGAGTTTGAAGGTACTGAAGGTGTTCCTGCTCTGGTGGGAGAATCCCAAGGTACTGGAAGACCAACTCTAACCCAGTCTCATCAGCCTGTCTCTCATCAATCTGAACCATCCTTATTGGCCATTATGCAGCAAATGACTCAGATTATGGCCAATCTTCAAGCAGCTTCTTCTTCTGAATCATCAAGACCACCAGTCTTCAAGAATCCATCTATGAAGGCACCAGAATGCTTTGATGGGACTCAGCCCTTCAAAGTCAGAAGCTTTATTCAGTCATTCCAGCTTATCCTTGATAATGATCCGGCAAACTTCTCTCAAGACAGGAAGAAGGTTCTTTATGCCAATTCATTTCTTATTGGCAGGGCTGCAAAATGGATTGAGCCTTATCTTTCTAATCTCACCAATCAAGACTCAAGTTATCTTCTCAATTCTTGGCCATTGTTTGAATCCCAACTCTTCACTTTATTTTGGGGCCCGAATGAAGTTAGAAAAGCTGAAGCAGAGTTGGATGGCCTTAGAATGAAAGAAGGTGGCCATGTTTCACTATACATAGCCGATTTCAGGAGGTTGGTTTCAAGAATTGGGGATCGGGGATAAAGAGCTCTCATCCATCATTTCAGGAAGGGATTGCCATCCAGGATTATGGATCAATTGGCCTCCTATCCTTCAAATATTGATTCTCTTCAAGACTTAATGGACGTTACCCTGGAACTCGATACCAGGTACCATGGCAGGCACAAGGAGAAGAATCATCATCAAGAGAAGAAGCCTGAAGCCTCAAAGTCAAGTTCTTCTCATCATCAAAATTGTTCAAGTTCAAGTCATAAAAGGAAGAATTTTCATGCTCAAAAGCGGGACAAGCCCCATTCTTCCTTGTTGAATAAGGACTTCAAGCTGAAAGGTTCTGAAAAAGAAAGAAGAATCAAAGAGGGTCTTTGTACCTATTGTGGTGGGAAGCATAGTCTTGAGACCTGTTTCAAAAGGCCTCAAAACAAGCTTACCCAGCCGTCAGGCAAATTTCCCAGCCAGGGAAAAGCCTGAGTGAAAATCATGTTGTGTTCAATGGTCTTCACAGTTTTCCATCCAGAGCACAATTGTGAATTCTGAATACTGGTGTCAAAAATTCTCTTAAATTTTTTGTTTTTTCTTCTCTTTCTGATGTTTTTTACAGTATTCTCATTGATTCTGGTGCTACCAACTCATTTATTGCGAAGCAGTTTGTTCACAAGTATTCATTGACTACGTCAGAGCTTCCAGAGAAGATTCCCCTCATCATTTTAGACTCCTCTGAGTCTCCTTCTTTATTTGTGACTCACCATACTAAATATATGGTTGAGCTCCCTTCCTTCCCAAGCTTTGAATGGGATTTTTTAGTCATTGATACTCCCAAGGGAGAAGACCTCATATTGGGCTTTGACTTTCTTAATCATTTTAATCCGTTTATTGATTGGAGGCAAGGATTGATCACCTTTAATTCTGATCATAAGGACTATAATGATCCTTTAATTTCTTTCAGTAATGACTTTTCTTCTGCCAAATCATGTGCAGCTCTGGTTGGTGATTCTATAACACCATCATTTCCGTCTTCTGTCCATATTCCTTCCCTTAATTCCCATCAGTCATTACTATCATCTAGAGATGAAGTCTTCAAAGAGATTCAAGATGTTGGAGAAGATAATTCTGTATCTTCACTTCATCTCTTCTTTGGGAATATGGACCTCCCTCCTTCATCTTATCATGACTCCCTGGAGGAGTTGTGGGATGAAGAGGAAGAGCCAGAAGAAATAGAAACCGTGATGAAGGTTGTTCCTCCTGTTTATCACCAATACTTGGATGTATTCTCCAAGGTGAGAGCAGAGAAACTTCCTCCTCACCGCGCCTGTGATCATCATATCAAGCTGGAGGGGTCTCTACCTCCAGTTGGGGTGATCTACTTTATCCAAACAAGAGTCAGATACACTCAGGGCCTACATTTCAGAGAATGTAGAGAAAGGTTTCATCCGGCCAAGCTCCTCTTCAACAGGAGCACCTGTTCTTTTTGTCAAAAAGAATGATGGGGGCCTCCATTTGTGCGTTGATTACTGCAAACTCAATGCTGTTACTAGGAAGAACAAGTATCCTGTTCCTCCTATGAATCAGCTTCTCAATGTCTTTAATGGTTCTTCTATCTTCTCCAAGATTGATTTGCATGGTGTATATAACTTGCTCAGAATCAAGGAGGGTGGTGAACATTTGACTTGTTTTAGAACTAAATATGGCAGTTATGAGTACTTGGTTATGCCATTTGGCTCACCAATGCTCCTGCTTCTTTCCAAAATCTTGTCAATGATATTTTCCAAGACCTGCTTGATGTTTATGTTGTGGTTTATTTGGATGACATTATGGTCTTTTCCAAATCTGAGGAAGGACATGTCACTCATTTGTCCACTGTTCTTTCCAGACTCAGAGCCAATAACCTTTTTGCTAAGGTGTCCAAATTCCTATTCCATGTTTCTAGTGTGGAATACCTTGGTTAAGTAGTTTCTTCTGAAGGCCTCAATATGGACCAAGCAAAAGTCCAGCAGATTCTCAACTGGCCGCCTCCAAGAAACCTCAAGGCTCTTCAATCTTCCCTTGGCTTTGCCAACTTCTACTGCCGTTTCATCAAGAATTATTCAAAGAAGATAAGTTCACTCTCCAGTCTCCTCAAGAAAGATTCCTGTTTCCCCCTCAATGAGGAAGCTCTTAGTCAGTTTCACCAACTCAAAGAGGCTTTCACCACCACTCCAATCCTTCTTTACCCACCATTGTAGAGACCAATGCATCCAATTATGCTTTGGGTGCTGTACTGAGTCAGGTCTCGATTCAGGAAAGCATCCCATTGCATTCAACAGCCGCAAGCCTATTCCAGCAGAGATCAATGATGAAATTCATGACAAGGAACTCCTTGGCATTGTCTGGGCTCTCAAGCGCTGGAGGGCTTTTCTTCTTTCCCTGTCTTCCCCTTTTGAAGCTCTCACCAATCACTCTTCCCTTGAATACTTCATGAACTCTAAAGTACTCACTCGCCATCAAGCCCGTTGGGCTGAATTCCTTTCCAAATTTCATTTTTAAATCACTTACTGGTCTGGCCGCCTGGCTACTCTTCCAGATGCCTTATCACATTGGGACGACATTTATCCGGAGAGGGGGGAGGATTTCATCAGCAAGAATCCAATGAATATTCAGCAAATCATTAAGCAAGATGAAGTTAAACCCTCAAACCTTTTTGCAGTCAAGGCGGAATCTTTTTCAAATTTGATTGATTCAATCCAGAAGAAATTATGGCAAGATCCTCAGTACAGAAGTATCCTTGAAGATTTGGGTAAAGGTAAATCTGTCCAAGATTATTCTCTTGATTCCTCTTCCCAAATTCTTCTCTTCAAAGATTTGGTGGTAGTCCCAAATGACTCCACAATTCAACTCATTATTCTTCAAAAGCCTCATGATTCTCCTCTAGCTGGACACCCTGGACAAGAGAAGACTCTCAAACTTGTCAAGCAGGATTTCCACTGGTCCGGCATGACTCAATTTATCAAGGATTATGTTTCATCCTGTCAACAGTGTTCAAGAAACAAGAATATTCACCATAAGAAGTTTGGATTCCTCAAACCTCTTCCAATTCCAAATGGTCCTTGGATTTGTCTTTCAATAGACTTCATCACTCAACTGCCACTGTCTAATTCCTTTGATTCAATTCTGGTCATAGTGGACAGATTCTCAAAAATGGCGGTTTTTATCCCAACAATGTCTTCAATCACTTCACTGGATTTGGCCAGTTTTTTCATCAAGAATATTGTTTCAAAGCATGGCCTTCCGTCAAGCATTGTCAGTGAGAGAGGTTCACTCTTTGTTTCTTCTTTCTGGACCAATCTCTGTCAGCAGCTCAAGATTTCAAGAGACATGTCAACTGCCTATCATCCAGAAACTGATGGACAGACAGAGAGGGCAAATCAGATACCAGAACAGTATCTTTGGATGTATGTCAGTTATCATCAAGATGATTGGAACACCTGGCTCCCTCTGGCTGAATTTGCCTACAATAATTCTGACCACTCTTCAACCAAGCAATCACCGTTTTTAACTGTTTATGGAAGAGATCCACAATTTGATTCAGTTCACATCACTCAAGATAATCCCTCTGGAAAGTTATCACCAACAATCCATTCAGTACAGCAAGATGTCAAGAGAGAACTTGAAGCTGCCACAAACCGGTTTAAGAGGTATGCAGATAAAGGTAGAGCAAGTCCACCTGTTTTCAATCCTGGGAACATGGTATGCCTTTCTTCCAAGAATATCAAATCAACCAGACCCACCAAAAAACTATCCAAAAGAGGGTTGGGTCCTTTTCCGATCTTGGAGAAAGTCATTTCTCATGCTTACCACCTCAAGCTTCCATCTCAATGGAAATCCATCCACCCAGTCTTCCATATCTTACTCTTGGAACCAGTTAAGACATCAGCAATCCCAGATCGGCATCAAGAGCCTCCTCCTCCAATTATCATTGAAGAAGAATAGGAATGGGAAGTCTCTCAAATACTGGATTCAAAGCTCAAGAGAGGAAAATTATGGTATCTGGTGGAATGGAAAGGATTCAGCCAAGACCCAGAAAGATCCACTTGGGAACCAACTGAAAGCCTCAATAATTGTCCTGAACTTGTCAAAGATTTCCATTCTTTGTATCCTGACAAGCCAGGACCCAATTCTTCAAGATCCTGATTATTTTATGGTGCTTGGTGGGGAGAGGAATTACCAAAAGTAAGTCCCACTCCTGGTATGCACCTTTAGGGGTATTCTACTCTTCTTTGTTGTAAGCATCACCTTGGCCACTCTGTGAGCACTTTGCAATTTGGACACAGATTTTTTGGCCTGGCTTCAACATCAATTCCAAAATTATGGCCATTTTTTACTTGGGCAAATGGACCATTCACTTTCATTTTCCTTTCCGAGTTTTCCAATTCAAGACATTCCTTCATCGAATTTATATTCTTATTTATGGCACTGGCGGGATTGGCAACTTCTAAAAGTAAGTTCCTCTCCTGGTGTGCACTTCCCTGAGGGGTCTAAAATCTTTTCAAAACATCACCTTGGCCACTCTGTGAGCACCTGCCATAAAATTCTTTTATCCAGGTCCTTGGCCACTTTCAAATCAACCGTCAAAATACGTGATGAAGATTGGATCCCCCTTCAAAATGTTTTCTTTCTTTTTATTTTCTTTTTCTGTTTCTTTATCTTTAATTTTCTTTGAATTTCTTTTATTATAATCTTTATGCCAAACTTCTACGTCAAATTCAATCCTTCAACATTTTCAAAGCCAAATGTCAAGAGAAGACTACATCAACATCAATTCATATGCCATCATTAATTATCAGTTCAAAATTTTGTTTTCAAGATCAAATACCTCTGGAACCCCTCTGTCCAATCCGTCTCAACAGCCTTAACAGGCTTCTACCTTATCTTGGTGCTCAGGAGCTCACCATTCAAGGTAGGGGGGTACTGTCACAACCACAAGTTTGGCCCTCCTTCTTGATGGCTGCGGCAATTCAACCTGGAGCCAAGTTGGGGCCAATTGATCATGTCATATCTTTTATGGCCAATTGTCCCCCTTGAGTGTTCTATGGAATCCACACCATACCACCTTCCAATGGCCATTTTATGGCCTCAGGCCATATCCTGCTGTCATTGGCCTTCTTGGCCAATTCCCACTTCACCAACCCCCAGGCGTTCATCTTTGAGTTTGGGCCTGGGAGGTCATTTTGTCTTCTAGGGGCCTCCAGGCCCCCTAGCCATCATCCTTGTATTCAGGGCCACCCCTTTCATTATTGGGGTTTTGGCCTAAATGGCCTTTTTGGGCCATTTAGGCCCCCTACGGCTCCTACAGCCTGTGGGCCATGGTCCACGGTCTATAGGCCATTTAGGCCCCTTTTGGCCTAATCCAATGAGGCCAAAAGGGGCCAAAGGGGCCAGCCAGGTGGGTCCCAAACCACAATTGGGCCCACCTGAGCCATTTTTGGCCACCACTTCCTTGGACCCAAAAATGACCAAAAACCTCATGGACACCATTTTGGCCATGGACCACCATGAACCAATAGTTCAGCCATGGCCTCTGGCAACCACCAGAGGCCACCAGATGAGCTCAGTCCGTCTTTCCCCTCAACTCCAGGGGATTTCTTCCTTTCCTTCATACCATCCATACTCAAGGTTGCAGGCATGGTGCATATATGGTATTATATACCATCATGCACCATTTTTGCTCAGCTATCCAATGGTGACGTTTTCAGGACCCAATTCCACCTTTGCAAATCAAGGTCTCAAATTCCAATGCCCATTTCTAAGGAGGATTATTCAGCTCATCAGTCTGACAAGTCATGGCGGTAATCAGAAGACTCTTAAAGGATCCCAACCACCTGTATCTGCAGGAGTTGGGTTGGCACAATTCATTCAGGATTATTCAAGGGCAATTCTCAAGAGGTATTACATCATTTCAATCAGTTGTCAAGGCATGAAGTATTCAATACTCCTTGGACAACTCAATTCATCCATACAGGCCTCATTCAATCAACCTGTATGGTCTTGGCCCAATTGGGCCATTTCATATTCCACTGTGTGAATTCCATCACACAGTTCAAATTTCAAGATGGCCAGAGCTGTATTTCCCGATTCGGACAATACAGTCATTGATCCACCTTCCAGGATCAATCTTTCAGTTTTCACATATACCAGCTACCTTTCATCACCTGGGGACTTTTTCCCCAGTTAATTAATATAGTGGACTTATTTTTATCTTTATTTTTCTTTTACATTATTAAAGTTAATACTGATAATCTTAAGTCAGTCATTAGCACCCTTTCTCTTTTCTTTCTTTGCCTGTCAGTGGATATTGGTGGTCATATCCTTTACTAATTCCATTGTTCTTTCTGTCAGGTTGAAACAGTGAATTGAGGATTCACTTGGTTGGCTTCCTTTTATCTTTGGCCTTTGGCTTCATTCTTATTATTCTTTGTTATCTTTGGCATATTTCTGCTTTCTCTTATCCCTGCTTAAGAAATATATTCCATAGTATTTCTTATCATCTTTTGGAGCCCTCCAAGTGAGTTCTTGATTCCTGAGTGCCAGGCCCTCTTGCTTCCATAGGAGGCCCTGTGACACAAAACACTAAAATAATTAGATCAAAAGGTAATTTATTTATTTTATATATATAAAACTCTTATATTATTAAAGACCAAAGATTATCTCTATCATAATCATCAAACTTGACGTGATTACTCCAAATTATTGAATTGTTTTGTTATATTTCTCTCATAAATCTCAAATCCACATAAAAATAAGATTATTTGTAATTTTTATTATATATTCTTGTAAACACAATTTAAATAAGTTGTATTTACATTTTTAGGGGTAAAATTATTCAAAATTATTTTATTAAGTATTAAAAGTAGGTTATTTCTCTTATTCTAATAATTTCTCTCTATTATTACTCTTAATAATTCTATAATTAATATAAATAGTATTTATATTAATTTATAACTTTAATATTGGTAATATTATTGTTATTAATTGTTTTTATTCATAAAAAACAATTTTTTACGCCTTTATTATTTGTTGGTAACAATAATAAAGTGCCTTTAAATATATTAATTATCTTTTACTAATATATTTATTTTATTTTATTATTTTTTTATAATAGAAATTATATTATTATCTTTGTTTAATAGTATAATTATTTTATGCCATAAATATAATAATTATTTTTATCTTATTTATCGCATTTATAAGGAAATTCATAGTACAATAAGTAAAATATCAGGAATTTTTACTTATTGTTTCATAGTCAAATCTTACAAAGTCAATACTGGGGTCCCTTACAGTTTCTGTACAGCATTCTACGCATCATCATGTAAGATTTGTCTATGAAACTAATTAAAATATTACTATTAATCAACAGTACTATGACTGTTCTTATGAAATATAATAACAAAATGCTATTATAACCACAATTAAATAATTAAGGAATTATTTCTTTTACGTGTTAAGCACTACTAGTGATTTTAACGGTGAGCAAGTAATTGTCTACAAGAATCAATTACAAGAAGATTTTAATAATAAAACTTCTTTTATTAAAATAATAAAATTATTTTAATATATAATTATCTTTTGCAAGAATAATTATAAATATAATTCTTGAAGAAAACTAATTATTTAGAGAAAAACTTTAAGAATTAAATTAAATCACTAACTAATATCCCAAAGAGCTTATTGAAAGATAAGATAGAGAGATTTGACGTAGAATTGTGGATTTAAGGGATCAAAATGTATTTATAGCAGTATTACAACAATATATAGTTGGATTCTATGATTTCACGTCTTTCTGATTGATTCTGAAAGATTTAAAATACTTAATAATAGCTTTACTAATACTTACTTGTTGGTAATAATGGTTTAAATGAATAATAAGATGATGATGTGGAAAAAACGGCAAGGGGAGGCCTCTTTTAAGTCAACAACACCTCACAGAAGCATGCCATGGAGAAAACTGAAAAACCAGTGAGTGAGAAAACAATAAACCTTTTTGAATTATTGATTGCATCATCTGTTGTCATGTAAGATTATCATAATTACTCAATTGATGCTTTTACGTGACTACCAACCCCAATAAGGTTAAGAATAAAAGGAGTAACATCTGTAAATCCTCTTTCATTCCAAAATAATCATTGATTTCCCAAAGTTATCAATGTTATTGGCAATTTCATCACAGGTTATGATTACTGTGAATTTTTGAAGATTCAGTGTTTCACATAGAATAGTCAAAAATGGACTGTAAGTAAAACTTTGAATTTGACTAGTAAGACTGTAATTCTCTTTGACTGTACCATGGATAATACAGTTCTTTATCATTCCTGAAGGCTTCAGAAATATTCATTAAGAATTGTATTTTTAATGAATTTTTGAAGTTTTTACCTCATCTCCATGTAGAATTGCAAATATCAGTGTTTCACTGGTTGCTATGAGGTAAATCAATGGATACAAGTCCAAAAAGGGTTTGAATTACTCTTTTGGCGTTTATCCATGGAAAATAATCAAGAATTGACATGGTTACAGGAGTCTAAGTAGCTTTTTACCTCCTTGGCACGTCAAAATAGCAGGTTATTTGCTATTTTCTTAAGATTTACAGTAGTTGTAACATGGTAACCAAGTTCCCAAAAGGTTTTAGCTTACCAATTAGGCCAAGATTAACCATGGATCCAAGCTTTGGAGCTGTCCACGCCTCTGAGTCCTCAGAAGTTGGGTACCCTGGCTCTCTTTGATGCCTTTTGTCCCCCTTGCTTATTTTTCACGTCAAAAGAGAAAATTAAGCTTAAATTGAGATATCCACTATGGGTGTACCAAAAGTCAATATAAAAATACCATGATATCAAGTGCTCAAAACATGCATAACACTATTCTTAGTGTATATGTAACATGGGATTTCTCACATTCCCATTGTTTTGGCGTGAAATTAAGAAAAACAAAAATCTTCACGGATCTTTTATGTGGTATTGAAGTATTTTACATTTTACCACCTCAAAGAGTTGATTTGAGCTTATTCACTCTATGAAGCTACCCTAGGTGAGTTTTGTGTAGAATCCAAATCTGGCTTTAAATCCATGTATTTCCTTACTCAATAGAAAGTTATTCATCTTTTCTGAAATCAAAAATGATGAATTTTGGATATATGCATGACTTATGAGTTATGCATAATTCAAAATTTATTTTTAAGATAATTGTGGCCTATTTGGGTATGTAAAATATACCTCAAGGCTCACATTCCCTCCCACCAAAAAATTAAATTGTACTACAATTTCATCAATGGTAGAAATAATAAAAAGCTCCAAAGGGGGGCTAATGTCCACTGTCCAACCTCTTTACATCACTCAGATCAAGTAATTTAAAGCACATTTATAGACATATTCAGGCTTGTGGCCTTCTTTCATGTCTAAATCTTCTCAAGAGTTTATCTGAGTCAGGTATATCTGACTCTGCCAGCCATTCATCTTCATGTACTGGATTTCTATATCTGACAAGATATTCTCCCTGAATTTTAACCCCAAAGTCTCCTTTCTTTAATGACTTTCTTTATCTTTTTGTCTTCATGCTGTTCCACTGGTGGGACATTTAAAGGAGTTGGGTTCCTTAAAGGAAACAATTCTTTATCAGCTGGTTGATAAGGCTTTATCAAGCTGACTGGAAAAGTGGGGTGTTTATTTTCCAATTGAATATTCAATTCCACTTGAAGTGGATTGGTTCCATGTAAGGCAACAATAACAAAAGGTCCTACATAAGAATCTTTAAGTTTCTTTGGGCCTTTGATATTATTAAAATTCAAAGTCAAAACTAGAACTAAGTCCCCTACTTTGAAGGGGGGTACTTTATGACTCTTGTCCCACCTCTGTTTCACATAATCAAAAGCATCATACATACTTTGTTTTGCATGATGTTTTACTCTATCAAGAATTATCTTGAAGCTGGAAGCTGTAGGATGAATGTCAATCAAGTCTTTCCTCAGTGTGTCTGCTGGGAGTCTTGGATTCCATCCTTTTTCTAACATAGCAGGAGTTTTTCCTGTGGAAGAATGGACTGATGTCTTGTATGCCAATTATAATGCAGGTATCAGAGTGCACCAGCCATGGTTAAAACCATCTGAGTCTTTGAATTCTAACCCATAAGCACAAAATCTCCTGATCATGTCTGCTAAAGTTTGAATCATCCTCTCTGCTAGCCCATCTGTTTGAGGGTGATATGCTGTAGAGAATGATAACTTAGTCCCAAACAATCTATGAAGATTGGTCCAAAGTGCAGATGTGAAGTTGGGATCTCTGTCACTTATGATATTCTTAAATAATCCTGCATGAGAAATAACTCTATCCCATAGAAGAAGAGCTGTATCCATAGAAGTGTCATCTTTATGACATGATAAGAATATGGGAGTCTTGCTATATCTGTCTACAATGACTAAACAAGCATTATAACCTTTGTCAATACTTGGAGGAAGTGCTGTGACCCAATCCATGTGAACAACTTCCCAAGGGGATTTTGGTTCTTGTATATGGATCATAAGTCCAAATTTCTTTCCTGTACTCCTGTTTGCTTTTTGGCATCTGTCACAGGTATGGCAATATTCAATGGTTTCTTTTCTCCAAGATGGCCACCATGCAAAGTTCTTCACTTTTTCAAGTGTTCTGTCCTCTGACAGGTGTCCAGAGTAGATGATATCATGGCATTCATGAAGAATTGTATTGATAAGCAATCTGCTGCATAATGTCATTACACAAGAATGTTTGGTTCTGTGGTAAATAATTCCATCAAACAAGTGAAATCTCCCTTCAGAATAGGAATTTCTCCAAACTTCATCTAGTGCATTGACCAAAGATGTATCTTTGCAGTCTTTATCTAATAAAGAAGTCAAGATATGGCAATTCTTGTCTTGCTTATAAGATTCTCTGACCTCTTCAAAGAATTCAGTCCCAATATCAATTATGTTAATCCCTTCAATTGGAATCTGTGGTTCAGCTTCCAAAGGTATATAAGCTGGGTTATCAGGAGTGTTGGCTAATGCCCACCTGCTCAGTCCATCAGCATTTTTGTGAATGTTTCCTTCTTTGTGGACTATAGTCATGTTTCCTCTATATTCTTGAATGGCTATTTGCCATCTCAACATATGTCTGTTGGGAGGTTTCATGTTAAGAAGTGATTTTACTGAATTACAGTCAGTTATCACTTCAAAAACACTGCCATCAAGATAATAGTGTAATTTCTCAAGTGCCCATACCAAAAATAAGCACTACATTTGGCTTGCACCGTATCTGGCTTCTGTTGGTTTGATTTCCCTTGAGATGTAACAAACTGGTCCTTCTGTAGGCTTGTCATCAATAATTTGGACTTGATGTAGGGCTGCCCCTAATCCATCTCCACATGCATCAATTTACAATATAAAAGGAATATTCCAGTCAGGCATGAGGAGTAAAGATGCTTCTGTAAGAGCTCTCCTTATTTTCTCATAAGCTTTAATTCTCTCCTGTGTCACCTCAAATACAGTCTGTTGATCACAGATTCTATAAAGTGACTTGGATAGAATTGCAAAGTCTTTCAAGTGTTGCTTATAATAACTGGCAAACCCAAGAAAAGACATCATTTCTTTTTTATTCTGGGGTATTGGCTTAAGTAACACTGCTGCCACTTTGTTTTTGTCAATACCCAAGCTTAAACCAGAAACAATATGTCCTAATGCTTTGAGTTCTTCAAAACCAAAATTGCATTTCTTAAGTGAAATCTTCATTTACACTTCTTCCACTTTGTGAAGTACTCTTGCAAGTCTTCCAAGGTGCAAAGACCATGAATCAGAACATATGATAATATCATCAATATAAATGATAAGCCATCCTTCAGACAACTCTGTGGGAAAGATGGTATTCATCATTCTTTGATAATGGGATGGAGCATTTTTAATGCCAAATGGCATCCTAAGATACTCATAAATACTACAGTGAATGATAATTCTATGTAATTTCTTAGCTTTAGGCGTCAAAACCTTCTGATGGAAGCCTTTCAATGCATCCATTGATGTTATATACTTGGCTTTGGACAATTGAGTCAAGGTTTCTTGAATTCTAGGGATTAGATACCTATCTGGAAATGTGTAGGTATTCAATGCTCTGAAATCTCCAACCATTCTAGACTTGTCATTATGCCAGGAAATAATAACAGGTGTTGTCCCTTCAACTTCCTCATTATGGCCTACTTTTCTTAGTACACCAAGTTGGATTAACTCTTGGATATGTTTTTCCAAGGCTTCTCTAGCTCTGAGACTGGCTGGATAAGCTGGTCTTCTAAGTACTGGAGGATATGGCCTGTCAATATGAAGAGTAATATCAACTTCATGTCCCCTTATAGCACCTAATGGTTCATTATCAGAGGCAAATGCATTATTTTATGTGTATAACAGAATAATAAGTTCATTCCTCATTTTTGGTGACAATAATGGATTAATTTGTGCTTCAACAAGTTGATTAGACACAAATTCATCTCTATAAGTATCCTTGACAGAAGATAGTACAGATATTTGTTTTGGCATATTGGAAAAGGCAAATTTTTGTCTTTTGGTATCCCCAATTGTGAAATATCTGTCTTTATGGTTATTTATGTCAATACCATAAATATTGAAGTAATCATTTCCAAGAATGATGTGCTGAGATGTGCAATTATCCATTACTACAATCTCAGTTTTCATCCTCACACTACCTGCTGGGTGTGGAAATACAATATTAGTGTCTAATATACCCAAGGGGTACATATTGTTACTGGCACTACTAAATTGCACACCTTCTATTGGTAATAGATGGTTTTTCCATTCAGGAAGTATAATTTGGAGATAATCTCTTCCCACACAAGTGTAAAATGCCCCTGTATCCAAATTTACTTTGACTTCAATATCACTCATCAAAACTGATGTGATACAGGATGCTCCAGCAGTGTAACGTTTTCCTCTGGCAGGTTTTGTTCTACACATTCTGGCATCTTGGATATTTATCAGGTTTCAGCAATCCTCACCGTACTGTGGTAAGTGGGTATGGACTTCTGTGACCTCAAAGAAAGCTGTGATGTTTTCAATGGGATAGTCCTCCATTGGTGTATCCTCAGAGAATGCAGAATCTTGATCAGACTCCTCTTTCTCTTCAGTACACTAAGTTTCTTCAATTACTTGAACTTCATTGATTTTTTTCTTTTTGGTGCAAGTGTTTGCTAAGTGTGAAGTACTTCTACATTTATGACACTTCAAGACAGGTCTTTCTGGTCTTTTATCCTCTCTAGGAATCTTTGGGACCATCTTGGATTCTATAGGGATTCTAGTCCAAGTTTTACCAATTCTTGTTCTGGTAATTATATCTTCCATTGCATTGATTTAGTCTTTTGTTGAACAGGGCTCTACACATCTGCTTTTGATAGCATGTTCCAGTTCTCCTACACACTTTCTTAATATCTTCATATTAATCATAGTGTCAGATATATCTGGGTGTAAAGCAGATAATCTGTCTTTTTGTTTGAAGGACCAAGTAAGTGGTTTATCTTTCTCCAAGTTATAAATGGCACTTTCAAAGCATTTTCCATTTTAAACCTCCAAGAATTGTTGGCCCATTTGGTAATCACCTTAGATTTCCACCAAGACCAATCATGTTTTCCATGATCCATACTGATCTTGTAATACCATTTCTTTGTGGTTCTGGTAAACAGAGAGTGTAATTTCCCCACTATGATTTCATCAGGTATATTAAAGTCTTCCTGTAACATATCAATAGTCCTGATGAACTCAATATGGTTTTATTCT
The DNA here is from genome assembly GCA_023105745.1 of Austropuccinia psidii. Taxonomy (NCBI): domain Eukaryota; kingdom Fungi; phylum Basidiomycota; class Pucciniomycetes; order Pucciniales; family Sphaerophragmiaceae; genus Austropuccinia; species Austropuccinia psidii. Next base: position 30,624,868 of record JALGQZ010000001.1, read on the forward strand.
CCTTCACCAGAGAATGTTGGCCATTCTTCTAATTTGGGAATATCTTTAACAGAGACAACATTTTCTCCTAAAAGTGGGGTAAACCTTCCTTTAACAGAAGGTTTTTCTTCAGTCAAAGGTGTAGAATGTCTTGGCATATGTGGTTCATAAGTCTTATGAATTTGTTCTACAGTTGCAATGATTTAATTTTTCAACTTCTGCCTTTCACTGTCACTTTTTGCTAAATGTGTAGCAAATTGATTGGTATTTTCAGCTATCTTTAAGACATGGTCTTATAGAGTCTTAAGTTGATCATTAATTTTAAAAATGGAAAGATCTTCCATTTCATCATTCTGAACTTGACATGTACTCTCAATTATGCTACAAGCATTGATAATTGAATCAAATTTTGCATCTGCCAATTCATACCATTCAGTATATTTCTTGTCATTTCTTGTCAATTCACTTATGTCCAATATGATTTTATTTAACTTTGCATCCAATCTGCCAAGTTCTACATCAATACTAGATTTAACAAAGTGTATTTCATCAATTATTTGCATGGAAAAGTCCTGTTCATCCTTTCCTGCTCTTTGGCTGTGAATTCCATTAGAGTTCTGGCCATGTTGAACACACTGTCCATGGCTGAAGGCTCCAATTTGGGGATCCTGTACCCTTGTGGGTAAGGTCTGTGCCAATTTGCTTTGCCTTTGCCCTTGCCTTGATGGTTCTTGGGACCTCTCTGTTTCTTCTGAGGTCTTTTGGGCTTGTCTTTGGACACTTCTGGAGCTGGTTTGGAGCTGGTAGACACCACTGGGGCTTCTGTCTCCAAAGCTGGAGTCATTTCCAATTCCTTCTTCTGGTCTATGGATAAAAGACTTTGGTTCTTCAACCAATGCTTTATCTTTTTGACGTTGTCTTTGCAGGACAGGGGGCTCCATCCTCCTAAGGGTTCTATGGTCTTCTCCTGACCCAGAAAGCTCTTCATGTGTAAGTAGGAGTTCATGGCCCCCTGCCAAAGGCTTGGGCATATTTCCCACTCCTCTTCTTTGGCTGCTCTGAACCAATTTTTGTACTGGAATTGATATATTTATATTTCTTCCCCTTGAAAATGCTTCAGCCCTGGAAATATTGTTAAGAATCAGTTCAGGCTCAGAATTCATGTCAAAATCTGTGGGTACAGACCTTGGGGAATGGGGGGCAACTCTGGCATCCTCCAAATGTGTCTTTCTTGTGGAAGACTTGGCACTTCTGGATTTGGTCTTGCCTCTTTGTTGTCCACATCCATCTGGTTGGACTGAATATTTGCTTCCATTTCTGGTATGCACCATTTTCACGTCAATTTAAGGATAAAAGGTGAAAATATAAGATGAAATACACACCTTTTGGTTGTAATTTAGTCTTTTCTGAGTTAAATGAGGTGCCTATTTTAGCAATTTGCACCTCAATACTGTCTTCAGATTCTGCTTCTGAAGATTCTGGACTAGTGATATATCCTTTACTGAGTCTGTTGCCAGCTGCACAGTATTTGATCAAAGACACTAGAGAAAAAAAATTATAAAAGAGAAAAAATCATTTTTTATACTTTTTAAAATATTTTTAAAGATTTTTTAGAAGTTGTGTATTTTTGTGATATTAAAAAATTATTCTTTTTAAAGAAAAAAATTACATTTTAACATTTTGAATGAAAAATTAATTCAGAGTAACTCAAAGAATAATTTTATACGTTTTTGGATGTGAAAAAGCCACATGTAAAAACAATATAAAATTAAACCAAATTCCTCAATGACAAAGATTTCCAAAACAATTTCAAAAATGAGAGTTATTTTAACTTCAAAATGAAAGAAAAAATTATTAAATTAATATATTTTAGAACTTAAAAAGATATTAATTAAGGGTATAAGGTTCAAAAAACACGGCCAGGCCCCCAAATGTAAGATTTGGTAGGTATGGTGGTTTTTTAGAACACAAAAATGAAGTCTAGAATATGATTAAAGCCAAGTCTATGGATAAAATCACGGCCAGGACACCAAATGTAAGATTTGTCTATGAAACTGATCATAATATTACTATTAATCAACAGTACTATGACTGTTCTTATGAAATATAATAACAAAATGTTATTATAACCACAATGAAATAATTAAGGAATTATTTCTTTCACATGTTTAGCAATACTAGTGATTTTAACGGTGAGCAAGTAATTGTCTACAAGAATCAATTACAAGAAGATTGTCAGCCTGTGACTCAAAACCAGAGCACAAGCATGACAGCCAAAATACCATAAACCAATGGTATAGCCAAAATACCACCAAAACATGGAACTGAGCCAAATTAGCTCAAAAGGTATCAAAAGAAAGAGGAAACTCACCTCTTCCTGAAAATATAAGTCCCATCACCATAGGACAAGAAATAACAAAGTTATTCCTGCTCAAAGTTATTGCTGAGCATAAACCTTAATTTTCACCTCTCATCTAAAATCTAGAAGGAGAGGCTTAACCCCATCAAATGGGTATTCAAAATGAAGCTCTAAGCCAGGGCTATCCAATGGTACTAGCCAAACTGAGCTAGCACCAGTATTACTTGAGTTATGGTCAAATTCAGACCAAATAAGGGTGAACAAAACATTCACCTCTCATCTAACTTTTACAGTTTTAGTGTGAGATACTTAAAGTGGGGTCTTTTTGGAAAGAGCACAATCAGGGCTATCTGATGGTGTCATCCATTTCCTCATATCTCAACTAGAACAGAAGTTATTGGCCAAACAAGCTTAATACAGCTTTTGCCCAAAACACGCCAATGTATAAAATCACTTGTACATGGGATAACTTTGCCATATTTAATGATAACCATGTCAAGTTGGGTACCATTGTATAGAGCTCATACAGTGCTATTCAATGAACCAACTTTGAGCTTGATATCTCAAAAACTGACAGAGTTATGGCAATTGTAAGGTAAAAATCCCACCTGCTGTCATATACAGCCTTACCATGGGATAATACCCTATAACCATGAATATGAGGTGTCAAATAGACGAAGAAGCATGTTCTTACTTCAATACCTCACATGTCAGTCAATACTGGGGTCCCATACAGTTTCTGTACAGCATTCTACGCGTCATACACGTCAGAATCAGGCTGTGAGGTCCCCAGATGAAAATTTTCACCCTGTATTGGTGAAAACTGCCCAGATGTGGTTTCAAAACCACATCTGAGCCCAATACAGGGTATACAGGCTGTTTGCAAACCACAAGCCTGTCATGAGGAGTGAAAAATCTTCACTTCCTCCACGTGAAAAGGTCTAATAACCTTTTCACCTCAATTTCAGGATAAAAGGAGGGCTTTTCACTGCCAAAACCCTTTCCTCATCCTGCTCTTGAATAACCTACGTAGTAAACTGTCAAAAACAGTTTTACTCTTGGTTAATAATCAGGTATACTCTTAAATTAAAGTATTGTAGTCTTTATTATTGTAATCCAACAGGTTAAGCTGCACCCAGAGCTTTCAACAGCGCTCACCACCACTATATTTCTATAGTAAAGCCCTTTAAATTCTTAAATTAAAAATTTTATTATCAATTATATCCTCTTTAAAATTATTTTTACCGTGTCACAGTCATAGTTAAAGCTTGTAAATACTCTTATACACCTTTATCATAGACTCAGCCTGACATTTTGGGGGCCTGGCCGTGTTTTTTTTTACTTTTTGGACCTTACAAGTGAGTTTTTTCTCTTTTTTATATCTTATTAACCATTGTTTTATCTTTTTTTAGGCGTAATTTCCACTTTAAAAAATATATTTTATATATTTTTATTCTTCTTTATATACTCATATTATAAAAAGAGTATTTTTCACGTGGCTAATACCCACTGAAAACAATTATTTTTGGCGTGTTTTGTATATAAAAACACATTAGCCACTAATAAGTCCTGTATTCTTGACTGAATAAGGACACCTCTGACTGAAAAACCATCAGTTTAGGCGTGGATTAAGTGTATTGTTGACTCAATAACACTTATATTAAACCACTTATACAGAATACACTTGAAAACCACAAGTGTATCTGTGGGATACTGGCACACAAACAGTGTGACAGGGTACCAAAAGCTGTAATTCTGACGTGAAATTGTTGATTCAAATCACACTGTCATTATACAGGGGCATACTGTAGTAATATACAAGCCCAGAGGCCATTCTTAGACGTGCAAAACCAGCCTTGTAAGAAGTCTTAACTGACATAAGCCTTCTTTTTCCTGTTTTGATTCAGTGGAAGAAAACTTCATACCACTTGAGACCCAGTCACAGGCCAACATACCAGTGACACCCTCAGAACCAGAGGGCAGCAAGGGCAAAGGAAAAAGGCTTAGTGAAGGCCTCATCACAGCCAAGAAGTGGACACCAATAGCCACTCAGAGAAGTAGAAAACCACAAAACTCTGCATCCATAAAAGGTAAACCAACCTTAACCACTTGTACAGGGAAGATTACAATTATTAACCCAGTTGTAACTTCCAAAGGCAAACTGCCCAAATCAGCAGATAACAAATTTGTACAAGGCACAGTCAAAGGTAAATACCCTAAGAACATAAAGTTTTTGACTGCTTGCAAACACTGATATGTCCCCTGCACACCTCAGAGACCTTGGCTTCCAAAGGAACCAGCCAGAGGATAGAGCAGGAATGTCTAGAACCAGAAGACCTGAAAGAAGACACATTGGACACAGTGGTGGATGGCAAAACAATGAGGGAGATAATATCAACCTTGCCATTCACACTCCAATTCAACAGAAACCTCAAACCAGAGGACTGGAAGGATATGGATCACGTTCTTCAAATCCACCAACTCCTCAAAGATTTGTTTCAATGGAGCATGGACAACAAGAGGTTCAACCTAGCAACTCACTGGGCAGAACTGGGATCAAGTTGCCAGAAGATCTGTCTCAAAGAGCTAGACTTCAAGGACCTTATGGTAATCACCAAGGGTTGGAACCCTACCAGGCAGCACAGACTCCTGGAGGCAAGGGCACAGAGGATAAGGGAGAACCAAGCCACTATCCAAGCCATAGAAGAACAGTTAACCCAGACAGGGCCTACTCAGATTCCTTCAGGTTCACAAGGAGCCAGCCAAATCAGCTCTCCAGTGGCTTCACACCATTCAGAAACCAGCAGATCAGTGGCCAACAGTCACCATTCTTCACAATTCCAGGAAGTTTCCAGGAGAAGACAAGGCAACAAGGGCAAGAACAAAGCCTCCTTCAACCAGAGGAGGAAAGAGTCAGACCCCATGATCCAGAAGCTGTTAGATTTGGTAAAAGAAGTACACAAGAACCAGAAGTAGTTGTAAACCACTCTAGAATCAGTAGTCCTAGTAATAGAAACATTACCCCCACTCAGACTGAAAATAACATTATCACATCTGAGAGTAACATCAACAGTGACACACTGTGGTTGCAAATGTCCCAATATGCTGAGCAATCTGCAAAGCAGGCTGCAGAATTTGCAGCTGCCCAAGAGAGGATGAGACAAACTCAAGCCTCATTGGAGCAGATAGTTAAAAACCTTCAGGAAGGAGATGCTCAACTGAGCAAAGCCTCTGAAGAAACCAACAAGAGACTGAATCAAGTCTCTGAAGAACAACACCATAGCAGCAGGGACAGGGAGTGTCTGAACCAAGACATCAACAAATTGTTTGATGCCTACCATAGCTTGAAGCCCCAACCACAAGGCCAAGCTATGGAGAATCCATATCAACCAAATGACATCAAACCAGATGCCATGTTGTTGAATAAGGCAAGATCTCCATCACAATACCAGGATGGAGATGGCATGTCTTATTCAGAGAAGGAAGCCTTGAAACAGCTTCCTGAGGCCTCAAACTGGCCCAAATTCTCTGGATCAGGAGAATATGATCATATGGAACTCATAGATTATATTGATGGACTCTTCATTGATGTACCAAGCATACCAGATTACTGGATTACTGCTAGACTGAATACTGCATTTAAAGGTCATGCAAGTATATGGTACACTGAAATGAAAGAAATCCATGGCAGAAGAAATTGGCCATGGTGGAAGAGTCAAATAATCCAAAAGTACAGTAATGGAACTTGGATATGGCAAAAGACCATGTCATTTGAAAATGACAAATACTCTGTGGACAAAGATCCATATGAGTGGTGTCTTAGACAGTCCAAAAGACTTAAAGCCATTGATCCTCAAATGAACATTCAAATGAGGAATCATAAACTTCTGACACAACTGCCAGGAGAACTAGAGCATGCAGTAAAGTGCAGATGCAACCAAAATTGCACTCTAGATGATATAGCCAATACCTTACAAGACATAAGGAAAAAGACTAATATAGGGAAATTCACCCCATATAGAAGCAATAGTTTCAAAGAGAAACAACCTTTCAGGGTAGAGTTTAAAGACAAACCCAGAGAAAGAGTGGCAGAAGTGGCAAAGAAGACGAATTCTTGTCACAATTGTGGTTCAACAGATCACTATGCCAACAACTGCCCAAAAGCAAGGAAGAAAGTCTATGCTATAGAAAAAGTCCCTGAAGAAGAACCTCCAACAGAGGATTCTGAATCAGACTCTATGGGTGATGCCATCAGGGAACCATCTGATGAGGATCAAGACCCAAGAGAGGAATTTCTAGTGGAATACCAAGAGGAAACCCCACTAGAAATCCAGGATATACAGTTGGAAGCAGGCATGCCACAAGACACTGCCAACAAGAACTTGTGTAAACACACACAAGATGCACAAACATTCCTGGTTACACCAACCAAAGGAATGGCATACATACATGGAACAGCCACAAAAATGACTGTATGTATTGACAATGCTCAGCACCCATTGATCATTGACAGTGGAGCACACTGCTCCATAGTGGCCAGAAATTATCTGGATAACCACTTCCCAAACTGGGAAAAAGAACTCTTGCCCACCAGGGCAAAGAACTTTAAGAGTGCATCTGGAAAGATGACCTCTATTGGGACAATTATCAAAGAGATGATTATACCCCACAGAAAAGGTAATATCAGACTCAACCCAGAGTTTGTAGTGCTTGAAGATGCCCATATCCAAGGGTTTTTACTGGGAACAGATTACCAGAGGATGTATGGCATAGATATTTACAATAGTAAAAATAGGCATATTACCATTGGTACTAACAAGGAAAAGAAATTTTCTCTAGATATATACCAGATATCTTCTCAGGACCCACTGGAAGAACTTCTGAAAGAATTCAGAGAGGGACAGTTTAGCACTACCCTCACCAGTAAACAAAAGCTAAGTTTACTGAAGATGCTGGAGAAGAATAGACCAGCATTTGCCATTGGTGAAGAACCATTAGGCAAGATCAAAGGCCATGATATAGAACTATATCTGGATGTAGAAAGGCCTTATCCACCCATGTTAAGGAGACCTCCTTACCCAGCAAGTCTGGAGACCAGGAAAGAGATTGAGAAACATATCAATGAACTCCTGGACATGGATGTCATTAGGAAGATTGGACATAATGAAATAGTGGAAATCACCACTCCTGTCCTAATCACCTGGAAGGATGGCAAGTCTAGACTGTGTGGAGACTTCAGAGCCCTGAACAACTACACAAAAGCAGACAGGTATCCTATACCAAGGATACCTCATGCCTTGGATAAATTGGCCAAAGCCAAATACATAACCAAGATGGATTGTATGAAGGGCTTCCACCAAAATGGAGTTAAACCAAACTCCATGAAATTACTCAGAATTATATGCCATATGGGCATATATGAGTACACCAGGATGCCATTTGGCATCAAGAATGCACCAGCCCACTTCCAAAGGATGATGGACACCATATTTCAAGAAGAAATAATGGAAGGCTGGATGGTAGTATACATTGATGATATCATTATATACTCAGAGACATGGGAAGACCATGTACAATACATAGACAGAGTGCTAAGTAAATGTACACCCATCAATCTGAAAATTTCACTCAAAAAGTGTAATTTTGGCCAACAAGAGCTACTAGCTCTAGGACACAAAGTCTCAGGCCTCAGTCTGGCAATTGACCAGAACAAAGTAGCAGCAGTACTGCAAAAGCCAGTACCAAAGAACATCAAAGAGATGCAATCTTTCCTTGGATTTGCTAGCTACTATAGAAACCACATCAAAAACTTTGCCCACATAACCAGTAGTTTATACAAGTTATGCTCAAAGGATGTAGTTTTTGAAATAACCAAGGAAAGGAGGGATGCATATGAGAGGATCAAATATGAACTCACTAATGCACCTGTACTCATCTTGCCTGACTTTGAACTACCATTCAAGTTATATATAGATGCAGCATGCAGCCAAGGCTTGGGAGCAGCCCTTCACCAAAGACAGATTGTGGATGGTGAACCAAGGGAAGGTGTAATATGTTACATCTCCAGGCAGCTGAAAGATTCAGAAGCCAGGTATGGGGCCACCCAGACAGAATGTTTATGTCTAGTCTGGGCTCTAGAAAAACTCCATTACTATTTGGAGGGTGCAGTCTTTGAAGTCTACACAGACTGCACAGCCTTGAAGTCTTTACTAAACATGAAGACTACTAATAGACACATGCTGAGATGGCAAATAGCCATCCAGGAGTATAGAGGGAACATGACCATCATATACAAGGAAGGTAAAAGCCATACCAATGCAGATGGCCTTAGCAGATGGCCACTGGACAATGTCAAAAGCAATCCAGCTTATGACCCTGAAGTTGCTGCAAAAATTCCTATCCATTTTATGGAAATAGATAGGAAGAAGAACTTCAGATTCTCTGAATGGGCACCAGGGAGTGGTACCCTTGACAGTGGAAACACTGATTCAGAAGGGACAGAAACCCCCATACTGGGGATAAGTTCCTCAGAACTGCATAATGAATTCTTCAATGCAGTACTGAAATCTTATGCTAAACACAAACAGTGTAGAATACTACTCCAACTCCTTCAACAAAAATACAGGAGCCCAGAACTGGAAACCCAGCTGGAGGAACCCTGGTTGAGGGCCTATAAGGACAATAAATTCTTCCTTATAGATGGCCTGATTTATCACAGAGACAAGCACACCAGTGCACTCACAGTGATAGACAGAGACCACATCTCTTTAATCCTGCAGGAATGCCATGACTGCCCCTACATGGGACACATGAGTGAGGACAGGACTAAGGAGAGGGTAGCAAGCACAGCTTGTTGGCCCAAGTGGGAGCAAGAGTTGAGTGAATACATCAACACTTGTGAAAGATGCCAAAAGGCAAATAGAAAACATGGGAAGAAATATGGGTTGCTTCAACATATAGCAGAACCCAAACACCCTTGGGAAACCATCAACATGGACTGGGTCACAGGACTTGTCCCAGGAGGCAAAGAAAACTACAATGCCTGCTTAATCATAGTTGATAGGTTCAGCAAGAGCATGAGATGTCTACCATGCCATAAAGAGAACACAGCCATGGACACTGCTCTGTTATTTTGGAATAACATCATATCCACCTGTGGAGTCCCTAAGATCATAATTAGTGACAGGGACCCAAAATTTACATCTGAATTTTGGACCAATTTATATGACATGCTTGGCACCAAGCTTGCTTTTTCCACAGCTTACCATCCACAAACAGATGGCCTAGCTGAAAGGATGATCCAAACAATGGAGGACATCCTCAGGAGGTTCTGTGCCTATGGCATGGAATACAAGGACCATGAGGGATATACCCATGATTGGGTCACCCTCTTACCAGCAGTCCAACTGGCTTATAATACAAGCCAGCACTCTACCACAGGAAAAACACCTGCAATGGTAGAGAAAGGGTGGAATCCCCTGTTACCTGTGGATCACTTGAAGAAAAATCTTCTGACCATCCACCCCACAGCCAAAGACTTCCATGATATGTGGAAGAAAGCCTGTGATACTGCTGCCAAATGCATAGCAGAGGCCAAAGAGTACAATAAGCAGAGGTGGGACAAATCACATATGGAACCTGACTTCAGGGAAGGGGACCAGGTGTTAGTGTCTACACTGAACTTTAACAATCTCAAAGGACCCAAGAAAATGAGAGACTCATTTGTAGGGCCCTTCACTATCATTAAGTTGATAGGGAAGAATGCAGTAGAAGTCAAGCTCACTGAGGAGTTTTCTAGGAAACACCCAGTCTTTCCAGTGAGCCTGGTCAAGCCATACTTCCAAACAGAGGAGGAAAAATTCCCCTCCAGGAAGAAGAACATCACTCCACCAGAAATAGTGGAAGTAGAAGACTCTCCTGGACCTGTGAGTAAAATCATCAGGGCCAGAAAAATCAGACTTAATGGAAAGGATCAGAGACAATACCTAGTCAGATTCAAAAACCAGACAGCTGACAAAGACAAATGGTTGGCAGAGGATGCCATACCAGATGGGAACCTTCATTTGAGGAGATTCAGAGCCTCTAGGAGGACTGAACAGTCTCATCAATGATGAGCCTTTTTTAGAGGGAGGGTATGTCAGCCTGTGACTCAAAACCAGAGCACAAGCATGACAGCCAAAATACCATAAACCAATGGTATAGCCAAAATACCACCAAAACATGGAACTGAGCCAAATTAGCTCAAAAGGTATCGAAAGAAAGAGGAAACTCACCTCTTCCTGAAAATATAAGTCTCATCACCATAGGACAAGAAATAACAAAGTTATTCCTGCTCAAAGTTATTGCTGAGCATAAACCTTAATTTTCACCTCTCATCTAAAATCTAGAAGGAGAGGCTTAACCCCATCAAATGGGTATTCAAAATGAAGCTCTAAGCCAGGGCTATCCAATGGTACTAGCCAAACTGAGCTAGCACCAGTATTACTTGAGTTATGGTCAAATTCAGACCAAATAAGGGTGAACAAAACATTCACCTCTCATCTAACTTTTACAGTTTTAGTGTGAGATACTTGAAGTGGGCACAATCAGGGCTATCTGATGGTGTCATCCATTTCCTCATATCTCAACTAGAACAGAAGTTATTGGCCAAACAAGCTTAATACAGCTTTTGCCCAAAACACGCCAATGTATAAAATCACTTGTACATGGGATAACTTTGCCATATTTAATGATAACCATGTCAAGTTGGGTACCATTGTATAGAGCTCATACAGGGCTATTCAATGAACCAACTTTGAGCTTGATATCTCAAAAACTGACAGAGTTATGGCAATTTTAAGGTAAAACTCCCACCTGCTGTCATATACAGCCTTACCATGGGATAATACCCTATAACCATGAATATGAGGTGTCAAATAGACGAAGAAGCATGTTCTTACTTCAATACCTCACATGTCAGTCAATACTGGGGTCCCATACAGTTTCTGTACAGCATTCTACGCGTCATACACGTCAGAATCAGGCTGTGAGGTCCCCAGATGAAAATTTTCACCCTGTATTGGTGAAAACTGCCCAGATGTGGTTTCAAAACCACATCTGAGCCCAATACAGGGTATACAGGCTGTTTGCAAACCACAAGCCTGTCATGAGGAGTGAAAAATCTTCACTTCCTCCACGTGAAAAGGTCTAATAACCTTTTCACCTCAATTTCAGGATAAAAGGAGGGCTTTTCACTGCCAAAACCCTTTCCTCATCCTGCTCTTGAATAACCTACGTAGTAAACTGTCAAAAACAGTTTTACTCTTGGTTAATAATCAGGTATACTCTTAATTTAAAGTATTGTAGTCTTTATTATTGTATTCCAACAGGTAAAGCTGCACCCAGGGCTTTCAACAGCGCTCACCACCACTATATTTCTATAGTAAAGCCCTTTAAATTCTTAAATTAAAACTTTTATTATCAATTATATCCTCTTTAAAATTATTTTTACCGTGTCACAGTCATAGTTAAAGCTTGTAAATACTCTTATACACCTTTATCATAGACTCAGCCTGACAAAGATTTTAGTAACAAAACTTCTTTTATTAAAATAATAAAATTATTTTAATATATAATTATCTTTTGCAAGAATAATTATAAATATAATGCTTGAAAAAAACTAATTATTTAGAGAAAAACTTTAAGAATCAAATTAAATCACTCACTAATATTCCAAAGAGCTTATTGAAAGATAAGATAGAGAAATTTGATGTAGAATTGTGGATTTAAGGGATCAAAATGTATTTATAGCAGTATTACAACAATATATAGTTGGATTCTATGATTTCACGTCTTTCTGATTGATTCTGAAAGATTTAAAATACTTAAGAATAGCTTTACTATTACTTACTTGTTGGTAATAATGGTTTAAATGAATAATAAGATGATGATGTGGAAAAAACAGCAAGAGGAGGCCTCTTTTAAGTCAAAAACAGCTCAGAGAGGCGTGCCATGGAGCAAACTGAAAAACCAGTGAGTGAGAAAACAATAAACCTTTTTGGATTATTGATTGCATCATCTGTTGTCATGTGAGATTATCATAATTACTTAATTGATGCTTTTACATGACTACCAACCCCAATATGGTTAAGAATAAAAGGAGTAACAACTGTAAATCTTCTTTTATTCCAAAATAATCATTGATTTCTCAAAGTTATGAATGTTATTGGCCATTTCATCACAGGTTGTAATTACTGTGAATTTTTGAAGATTCAGTGTTTCACGTAGAATAGTCAAAAATGGACTGTAAGTAAAATGTTTAATTTTACTAGTAAGACTGTAATTCTTTTTGGTTGTACCATAGACAATGAAGGTCTCCATCATTCCTGAAGGTTTCAGAAATATTAATTAATAATTGTATTTTTAATGAATTTTTGAAGTTTTTACCCCATTTCTATGTAGAATTGCAAATATCAGTGTTTCACTGGTTGCTATGAGGTAAATCAATGGATACAAGTTCAAAAAGGGTTTGAATTACTCTTTTGGCGTTTATCCATGGAAAATAATTAAGAATTGACATGGTTACAGGAGTCTAAGTAGCTTTTTACCTCCTTGGCACGTCAAAATAGCAGGTTATTTGCTATTTTCTTAAGATTTACAGTAGTTGTAACATGGTAACCAAGTTCCCAAAAGGTTTTAGCTTACCAATTAGGCCAAGATCAACCATGGATCCAAGCTTTGGAGCTGTCCACGCCTCTGATTCCTCAGAAGTTGGGTACCCTGGCTCTCTTTGATGTCTTTTGTGCCCCTTGCTTATTTTTCACGTCAAAATAGAAAATTAAGCTTCAAGTGAGATATCCACTATGCCTGTACCAAAAGTCAATATAAGAATACCATGATATTAAGTGCTCAAAACATGCATAACACTATTCTTAGTGTATATGTAACATGGCATTTCTCAAATTCCCATTATTTTGGTGTGAAATTAAGAAAAACAAAAATTTTCACGGATCTTTTATGTGGTATTGAAGTATTTTCCATTTTACCACCTCAAAGAGTTAATTTGAGCTTATTCACTCTATGGAGCTACCCTAGGTGAATTTTTGTGTAGAACCCAAATCTGGCCTTAAATCCAAGGATTTACTTACTCAATAAAAAGTTATTCATCTTTTTCCAAAATCAAAAATGATGAATTTTGGATAGATGCATGACTTATGAGTTATGCATAATTCAAAATTTATTTTTAAGATAATTGTGGCCTATTTGGGTATGTAAAATATACCTGAAGGCTCACAATACACGTCAGAATCAGGCTGTGAGCTCCCCAGATGAAACATTTCACCCTGTATTGGTGAAAACTGCCCAGATGTGGTTTCAAAACCACATCTGAGCCCAATACAGGTTAATACAGGTCTTTTCAAACCACAAGCCTGTCTCAGAGAGTGAAAAATCTCCACTTCCTCTACGTGGAAAGGTCTAGCACCCTTTCCACCCCATTTCAGGTTAAAAAGGAGGCTTTTCACACCCAGACTTGCTTTCCTCATCCTGCTCTTGAGTTACTATGTAGTACAATTGTCAAAAACTGTTATACTCCTGGAAAATAATCAGGTACACTCTTCATTTAGAAGTATTGTAGTCTTTATTATTGTAATTCAACAGGTAAAGCTGCACCCAGGGCTTTCAACAGCGCTCCCCACCACTATATTTGATATAGTAAAGCCCTTTTATTCTTAAATTAAACCATCTTTAAACCTAATAAATCTATTTTAAATCCTTTTTACCGTGTCAAAGTCATAGTTAAAAGTTGTAAATACAAATATATTCCTTTTATCATAGACTCAACCTGACATTTTGGGGGCCTGGCCATGATTTTTGACCAGTTTGGACCTTATAAGTGAGTTTTTTACTTATTTCCTTTATTTTCTGACAATTGTTTTATCTTTTTAGGCGTAATTATTCCTTAAAAATATATATTTCTTATATATTTATCATTATACTCATATTAAAAAGAGTACTTGTCACGTGGCTAATAACCACAAGACCCTTATTTTTGGCATGTTTTCTATATAAAAACACTTTTAGCCATTAATACAGTCTTAATTTTGAATTAAATTAAGACACCTCATACTGATAAACCAACAGTTGAGGCGTGTTTGGGCAGATTTTTAACTCAATTACCCTCTTACATACCACTTTGTGACAGTTTATACTTTCTAATTACAAGTTATTCTGTGGGATATTGGTATACAAACAGTATACCAAATACCAGTAAGCTGTATTTCTGACGTGAAGTTGTTGATTCAATTACACTGTCATTGTAAAAGGGCATATTGTAGTAATATACAAGCTCAGAGGCCATTCTTAGACATGCAAACAGCATTTCAAGAAGTCTTAACTGACATTAAGCCCTCTTTTTCCTGTTTTATTTCAGTGGAAGATAGCTTAATACCACTAGAAAGCAAGTCACAGGCCAACACACCAGTGACACCCTCAGAGCCAGAGGGCAGCAAAGGCAAAGGGAAGAGGCACAGTGAAAGCCTGATAACAGCAAAGAAGTGGACACCCATTGCCACACAGAAGGGTAGAAAACCACGAAATTCTGCTTCAATACAAGGAAAACCAACCTTGATAACTTTTACAGGGAAAATTACTATAATTAACCCAGTTTTAACCTCTAAAGGTAAATTGCCCAAATCAGCAGACAACAAATTTGTACAGGGCACAGTCAAAGGGAAATACCCAAAGAACATAAAGTTTTTGACTGCTTGCAAACACTAACACGTCACCTGTACACCTCAGAGATCTTGGCTTTCAAAGGAACCAACCAGAGGACAGAAAAGGTTTGTCCAGAATCAGAAGACCTAAAAGAGGACTCCTTGGACACAGTAGTGGATGGCAAAACAATGAGGGAGATAATATCAAACCTGCCATTCACACTCCAATTCAATGGAGACCTCAAACCAGAGGACTGGAAAGACATGGATCAAGTTCTTCAGCTCCACCAACTCCTCAAGGACCTATTCCAATGGAGCATGGACAACAAGAGGTTCAACCTGGCATCTCACTGGGCAGAACTTGGAGCAAGTTGCCAGAAGATCTGTCTTGAAGAGATAGACTTCAAAGACCTTATGATAATCACCAAAGGTTGGAATCCTACCAGGTAGTTCAGACTCCTGGAGGCAAGGGAACAGAGGATAAGGGAGAATCAAGCCACTATCCAAGCTATAGAAGAACAGTTAACCCAGACAGGGCCTACTAAGATTCCTTCAGCCTCACAAGGAGCAGGCCGAATCAGCTCTCCAGTCGCTTCACACCATTCAGACACCAACAGATCAATGACCAAGAGTCACCACTCTTCACAATTCCAGGAGGTTTTCAGGAGAAGAAAAGGATACAAGGGGAAAAAAGACATCTTTCATCCAAAGGCAGAAAGAGTCAGACCCCATGATCCACAAGTTGTTGGATTTGGTGAAAGAAGTGCACAAGAATGAGAAGTAGTTGTAAACCACTCTAGAATCAGTAGTCCTAGTAATAGAAACATTACCCCCCCTCAGACCAAACATAACATTGTCACCTCTGAGAGTAACATCAACAGTGATACACTGTGGTTAAAAATGTCCCAATATTCTGAGCAATCTGCAAAGCAGTTTGCAGAACTTGAAGCAAGCTATGAGAGGATGAAGAAATTAACAGCCTCCATGGATAAAATAATGGAAAATCTTCAAGAAGGACATGCTCAATTGAGCAAAGCCTCTGAAGAAACCAACAAAAGATTGAATCTAGTCTTTGAAGAACAACACCAAAGCAGAAGGGACAGGGATTGTCTTGACCAAGACATCAGAAAATTGTTTAATGTCTACCATAACTTGAAGCCCCAACCACAAGGCCAAGCTATGGAGAATTCATATCAACCAGATTCCATGTTGATGAATAAGGCAAGATCTCCTTCACAATACCAGGATGGAGATGGCATGTCTTATTCAGAGAAGGAAGCCTTGAAACAGCTTCCTGAGGCCTCAAGCTGGCCCAAATTCTCTGAAACAGGAGAATATGATCATACGGAGCTCATAGATTATATTGATGGACTATTCATTGATGTACCTAGCATACCAGATTACTAGATTACTGCTAAATAAAATAGAGCATTTAAAGGTCATGCTAGTATATGGTACACAGAAATGAAGGAAATCCATGGCAGAAGAAACTGGCCATGGTGGAAGAGTCAAATAATCCAAAAGTACAGTAATGGAGCTTGGATATGGCAAAAGACCATGTAATTTGACAATGAAAAATACTCTGTGGACAAAGACCCATATGAGTGGTGTCTTAGACAGTCTAAAAGACTTAAAGCCATTGATCCTCAGATGAACATCCAAATGAGGAATCACAAAATTCTGACACAAATTCCAGGAGAACTAGAGCATGCAGTAAAGTGCAGATGCAACCAAAATTGCAATCTAGATGACATTGCTAATACCTTACAAGACATAAGGAAAAGAACTAATATAGGGAAATTCACCCCATAGAAGAGCAGTGGTTTCAGAGAGAAACAACCTTTCAGGGTAGAGTTTAAAGACAAACCCAGAGAAAGAGTGGCAGAAGTGACAAAGAAGAAAAATTCTTGTCACAATTGTGGTTCAACAGACCACTATTCCAACAACTGCCCAAAGGAAAAGAAAAAATTCTACGCATTGAGAAAGTCCCAGAGGAGGAATCCCCAACAGAGGATTCTGAATTAGACTTTATGGGTGATGCCATCAGAGAACTATCTGATGATGACCAAGATCCAAAAGAAGAATTTCTACTAGAATACCAAGAGGAAGCCCCACTAGAAATTCAGGACATACAGTTGGAAGCAGGAATGCCGCAGGATACTGCCAATAAAAACTTGGGCAAACACACACAAAATGCACAAAAATTCCTGGTTACACCAATCAAAGGAATGGCATATATACATGGAACAGCCACTAAAATGACTGTCTGTAATGAAGATTCTCAGCACCCATTTCTCATTGATAGTGGGGCACACTTCTCCATACTGGCCAGAAACTATCTGGATAACCATTTCCCAAATTGGGAAAAACAGCTCTTGCCCACCAAGGCAAAGAACTTTAAAAGTGCCTCAGGGAAGATGACTTCCATTGGTTCAATTATCAAAGAGATAATTATACCCCACAGGAAGGGTAATATAATACTCAACCCAGAGTTTGTAGTGCTTGAAGATGCCCACATCCAAGGGTTCTTACTGGAAACAGACTACCAGAGGATGTATGGCATAGATATTTACAACAGTAAAAATAGGCACATTACCATTGGTACTACCAAGGAAAAGAAACTTTCACTTGATAGATACCATATATCTTCTCAAGAGCCACTAGAAGAACTTCTGAATGAATTCAGAGAGGGAAGGTTTAGCACTACCCTCACCAGTAAACAAAGACTAACTTTACTGAAGATGCTGAGAAAGAACAGACCAGCATTTGCCATTGGTGAAGAACTATTAGGAAAGATAAAAGGCCATGATATAGAGCTATATCTGGATGTGGAAATACCTTATCCACCCATGCTTGGGAGACCTCCTTATCCAGCAAGCCTGGAAACCAGGAAAGAAATTGAAAAGCATATCAATGAACTCTGGGACATGGATGTCATCAGGAAGATTGGACATAATGAAATAGTGGAAATAACCACTCCTGTCCTAATCACCTGGAATGATGGCAAGTCTAGACTGTGTGGAGACTTCAGAGCTCTGAATAACTACACTAAAGCAGACAGGTACCCTATACCAAGGATACCTCATGCCTTGGATAAACTGGCAAAAACCAAATACATAACAAAGATGGATTGTATGAAAGGCTTCCACCAAAATGGAGTTAAACAAAAATCCATGAAATTACTCAGAATAATATGCCATATGGGCATATATGAGTACACCAGGATGCCATTTGGCATCAACAATGCACCAGCCCACTTCCAAAGAATGATGGGCACAATATTTCAAGAAGAAATATTGGAGGGCTGGATGGTGGTATATATTGATGATATCAGTATATACTCAGAAACATGGGAAGACCATGTACAATACATAGACAGAGTGCTAAGTAAATGTACACCCATCAATCTGAAGATTTCACTGAAACAGTGTAATTTTGGCCAACAAGACCTACTATCCCTAGGAAATAAAGTCTCAGATCTTAGTCTGGCAATCGACCAAAACAAAATAGCAGCAGTACTGCAAAAGCAAGTACGAAAGAGCATCAAAGAGATGCAGTATTTCCTTGGGTTTGCTAGCTACTATAGAAGCCACATTGAGAATTTTGCCCACATAACTAGTAGTTTATACAAGTTGTGTTCAAAAGATTTAGTTTTTGAAATTACCAAGGAAAGAAGGGATGCATATGAGAGGATCCAACATGAACTCACAAATGCCCCTGTGCTAATCTTGCCTGACTTTGAACTACCATTCAAGCTATATATAGATGCAGCATGTAGCCAAGGCTTAGGAGCAGCCCTTCACCAAAGACAAATAGTGGATGGTGAACCAAGAGAGGGAGTAATATGTTACATCTCCACGCAGCTGAAAGATTCAGAAGCCAGGTATGGGGCCACCCAGACTGAGTGTCTATATCTATTCTGGGATCTAGAAAAACTCCATTATTACCTGGAGGGTGCAGTCTTTGAAGTCTACACAGACTGCACAGCCTTGAAGTATTTACTGAACATGAAGACTACAAGTGGACACATTCTGAGATGGCAAATAGCCATCCAGGAGTATAGAGGGAACATGAAAATCATATACAAAGAAGGTAAAAGTCATCCCAATGCAGATGGCCTTACCATATGGCCACTGGATAATGACAAGAGCAATCCAGCTTATGACCATGAAGTTTCAGCCAAGATCCCTATCCATTTCATGGAAATAGATAGGAGGAAGAACTTCAGATTGTCTGAATGGGCACCAGAAAGTGGTACACTTGACAGTGAAAACACTGATTCAGAGGGAACAGAAACAACCATATTGGGAATAAGTTCCTCAGAACTGCATAATGAATTTTTTAGTGCAGTACTGAAGTCTTATGCCAAACACAAACAGTGTAGCATATTACTACAACTCCTTCAACACAAGTACAAGAGTCCAGAACCGGAATCCCAGCTGGAAGAACCCTGGTTAAGGGCCTATAAGGATAACAAGCTCTTCCTTATAGATGGCCTGCTCTACCACAGAGAAAAACACACAAGTGCCCTCACAGTGGTAGACAGGGACCAAATCTCTCTGATCCTGCAGGAATGCCATGACTGCCCCTATATGGGACACATGAGTGAGGAAAGGACCAAGGAGAGGGTAGCAAGCACAGCTTGGTGGCCCAAGTGGGAACAAGAGTTGAGTGAATGCATCAACACTTGTGAAAGATGCCAAAAGGCAAATAGGAAATATGGGAAGAAGTATGGGTTACTTCAACATATAGAAGAACCCAAACACCCATGGGAAACCATCAAAATGAACTGGGTTACCGGACCTTTCCCAGGAGGAAAAGAAAACTACAATTCCTGCTTTATCATAGTTGATAGGTTCAGCAAGAGCATGAGGTGTCTACCATGCCACACAGAGGACACAGCCATTGATACTGCTCTGTTATTTTGGAATAACATCATATCTACCTGTAGAGTCCCTAAGATCATCATTAGTGATAGGGACCCAAAATTCACATCTGAATTTTGGACCAACTTGTATGACATGCTTGGCACCAAGCTTGCTTTTTCCACAGCTTACCATCCACAAACAGATTGCCTAGCTGAGAGGATGATCCAAACAATGGAGGACATCCTTAGGAGGTTCTGTGCCCATGGCATGGAATATAAGGACCATGAGGAATATACCCATGACTGGGTTACCCTTCTACCAGCTGTCCAACTGGCTTATAATACAAGTCAGAACTCTACCACAGCAAAAAAACCTGCACTGGTCTTCTGACCATCCACCCCACAGCTAAAGACTTCCATGATATTTGGAAGAGAGCTTGTGACACAGCTGCTAAATGCATAGCTGAGGCAAAAGATTCTAATAAGCAGAGGTGGGACAAGACACACATGGAACCTGACTTTAAGGAAGGGGACCAGGTGTTAGTGTCTACACTGAACTTCAACTATCTTAAAGGACCCAAGAAGATGAGAGACTCATTTTTAGGGCCCTTCACTATCATTAAGTTGATAGGAAAGAATGCAGAGGAAGTCAAGCTCACAGAGGAGTTTTCCAGGAAACACCCAGTCTTTCCAGTGAGTTTGGTCAAGCCACACTTCCAAACTGAAGAGGGTAAATTCCCCTTCAGGAAGAAGAACCTCACCATCAGAAATAGTGAAGTAGAGGACTCCCCAGGAACAGTGAGTAAGATCATCAGGGCCAGAAAGATCAGACTTAATGGGAAGGATGAAAGACAATATTTAGTCAGATTCAAGAACCAAACAGCTGATAAAGACAAATGGTTGGCAGAAGATTCCATACCAGATGGGAACCTTCATTTGAGAAGTTTCAGGGCCTCTAGGAGGACTGAACAGTCTCATCAATAATGAGCCTTTTTTGGAGGGAGGGTATGTCAGCCTGTGACTGGAACCCAGAGCACAAGCATGTCAGCCAAAATACCATAAACCAATGGTATAGCCAAGATACCACCAAAACATGGAGATGAGCCAAATTAGCTCAAAAGGTATCAAAAAAAGAAGAAACTCACCCCTGTCTGAAAATATAAGTCCCATCACCATAGGACAAAGAATAACAAAGTTATTCCTGCTCAAAGTTAATGCTGAGCATAAACCTTAATTTTGACCTCTCATCTAAAATCCAGAAGGAAAGGCTTAACCCCATCAAATGGGTATTTAAATGGAAGCTCTAACCCAGGGCTATCCAATGGTACTAGCCAAACTGAACTAGAACCAGTATTACTTGAGTTATGGCCAAATTCAGGCCAAATAAGGGTGAACAAAACATTCACCTCTCATCTAACTTTTGCAGTTTTAGCGTGAGATACCTAAAGTGGGGTATTTTTGGAAAGAGCACAATCGGGGCTACCTGATGGTGCCATCCATTTTCTCATAGCTCAACTAGAACAAAAGCTATGGGGCAAATGAGCTCAATAGAGCTTTTTTCCTATACCATGCAAATGTACAAAAATCTTGTACATGGGATAACTTTGCCATATTTAATGATACCCATATCAAATGAGGTACCATTGTGTAGAGCACATACAGGGCTACAAACCGAACCAATTTTGAGGTTGATATATCAAGAATTGACAAAGGTATGGCTGTTTTAATGTCAGATTCCCACCTGCTGTCATATACAGCCTTACCATCAAGTAATATCCCATAATCATGAATATGAGGTGTCAAATAGACAAAGGAGCTTGTTTTTACTTCAAGACCTCATATGTCAGTAAATACTAGGATCCCATACAGTTTCTGTACAGCATTCTATGCGTCATACACGTCAGAATCAGGCTGTGAGGTCCCCAGATGAAATTCTTCACCCTGTATTGGTGAAAATTGCCCAGATGTGGTTTCAAAACCACATCTGAGCCCAATAACGGTTAATACAGGTGTTTTCAAACCACAAGCCTGTCTCAGAGAGTGAAGAATCTTCACTTCTTCTAAATTGAAAGGTCTAGCACCCTTTCCACCCCATTTCAGGATAAAAAGGAGGCTTTTCACAGCCAGAATTGCTTTCCTCATCCTGCTCTTGAATTCCTATGTAGTAAAACTGTCAAAAACAGTTATACTCTTGGAAAATAATCAGGTATACCCTTAATTTAGAAGTATTGTAGTCTTTATTATTGTAATCCAACCAGTAAAGCTGCACCCAGGGCTTTCAACAATGCTCACCACCACTATATTTGATATAGTAAAGCCCTTTTATTCTTAAATTAAACCATCTTTAAACCTCAAAAATCTATTTTAAATCATTTTTACCGTGTCACAGTCATAGTTAAAAGTTGTAAATACAATTATATTACTTTTATCATAGACTCAACCTCACAAGCAACATCAGGAAGGGTAGAAGATTTGGATTGGAAGCTCCTGTTGATGAACCCCCAACCTCTGATGCCACATCTGATCACTCGGATTGTGAGTTGACTGGTCAAGTAATTGATGAGTTATTGACTTTTATGTATTTCTTTTTTATTTTATTTTCTTCTTTTTTCTGCTTCAGTGAGTGGATCTAGGAAGAGAGCTGTTCAAAAACGGAGTAATACCCACAGTTCCTGGGCCAACACTGGAGGACCCATTCACCCCCAAAGCAACCCCATTGTAGTGGCTCCAGAGGTTCCTATTTTGGCTACCAGAAAAGATGGAAGACTTGGAAAATTGAAGACACTTCTAGTGGTTCAAGATGAAGTTCATACTGATCCTGAAGGCAGTGATGAACTAGATGGAGAAGAACTTGTAATGACTATCCCCCTCCAAAAAAGAAGAATTAAATCCACCTCACTATCCCTAGTCCAAGCCAGTACCACCATCCATGAAGTGATCAGGTCCCCCCAACCACCTCAACTGCCAACTAGATCCTCAACCAGGCCATCCAAGATTGCCTCCACCTCCATCCATGGCCAGCACTCTAGAGATCCAATGTCCCCAGAACCTGGGTCAGTCTTTTACCACCAATGACGCTGGTATATCACTGGAAATTTCACTGATAAAAAGAAGTTGAAAAAGAGGGTGGTCACATTCTTATTTGAAGAGGTGGTTTCTTTGACTGAGGTTTTTGTTTATAAAGCTATGAAGAGTGCTGTTCCAGGTGAATCCATTAGGGCTTTGGCCAGAGAGGCAGTTGCTCATGAAGTTGCCTTGGTTTCTAAATTTAGAGAAGCCTTGGAGAAATTTTGATGAGGATTATCTGTGTAAGGTTTGACTATGAAACAATAAGTAAAAATTACTAATTTTTTACTTATTGTACTCTGAATGTCCTTATAATTGAAATAAATAAGATTAAAATAATAATAATAATAAATAAATATTATTATTATGGCGTAAAAATATTATATTATTAAATAAATATAATAATATAATTAATATTATATGAAATTATAATATTATAAATAATATATTAATATAAAATAATTAATATATTATAAAGCTCTTTATTATTGTTACCAACAAATAATAAAGGCGTAAAAAACTGTTTTTTATAAATAAAAAACAATTAATAACAATAATATTACTAATATTAAAGTTATATATTAATATAAATACTATTTATATTAATTAAGAATTATTAAGAGTAATAATAAGAGAGAAATTATTATAATAAGATGAAATAACCTACTTTTAACACTTAAAATAATAATTTTGAGATATTTTACGCCAAAAGAATATAATACAACTTTTTCAAATTGTATTTACAATAAAAAATAAAGAAAATTACTAAATTTCTTGATTTTACGTGGAAATGAGTTTTTTAGAGAGATTTTTAACAAAAACAATTAAATAAATGATTTAATCATGTCAAAATAGATGATTATAGCAAGGTGGTCTTTGGTCTTTAATAATATAACAGTTTTATATATAAAGAATAAAGAAATTACCTTTGATTTAATTGATTTAATGTTTTTGATGCGTCTGAGGGGAAAACAGAGTAAAAAGAGCTCTATTTATAGTAAATACCTCCCTCCTAGAGTCCAACAGGCTTCTAGTAGACGTGTACTGATCATATCTACTGGAATTGATCAATATTTTAAGGTTTGAGGGTGATTACATCATGATCAAACCATATTACATCATTATTACACCATTATTTAGAGTTATCACTATAACTCTAAGTGTGATGACATCAGAGGCTTGGCAGAACCCCAAATTTCGTGGATTTTATTAGTTTTAATCATAAACTAATAGTATTCACCAATTTTATCACTATTAAGACTGTTAAACTTAATTTAAGGTTACAGTATGTGATCATAACAGCTCAATTTAAGCTCAAACTTTGATCCTCAATAACTTTTAAGGTTTTCACGCTACAGCAATTCAGAGAGTGAATTCTGATAGCCTGACATAACCTTATTATGCTGCCAAGAGCCTTTCATTACATCATCAAAACTCTAATTTTGATGATTTTTCTTGTAACTCATCTTTTCTGTCGAAATTCAATATTTTAAACTTCAAACCTTGATTTCAGGGGGTTATACCCTGAATTTAATAATAAAAATTACATCATTCTTCACGAATGAACTAGGAGAATCCAACTGTGTACTTTTTTTAAGTTTGGACTGCTTTCACAACAAAGTGGTCAACAGCTCTGTTGATTTTTATCAATATTTCCTCATAAGTCATAACCTTGTTTATAATTTGCAAAGTAAAGTTCATATCTGTGTTCTTACAGTAATTACGTGGTAACTTTATTTTTGGTTCATCATTCTAGCATGTATAGTTTAGAAGATATTAGCTATGATCACTGAATATATGTGTTGACCAAAAAAGTGCATATATTCAGGATAATTCCTTAAGTATTGATTTTGGGAATTAGCTTATTAATTGTTTTATATGTGGATTTTTGTGGGGAATCCACTGGTACAATTTATTTCACATGTTGTTTCATTAGTTTCTGAGATAAAGAAGGTTTTATGATTTTTATAAGGTATTATACCTTATAATTCCTTAAATATTGACTTTACAGATATGCCATAAAAGTGGTATATGTGTATTTTTCCATGGGGAATCCAATGGTATAATTTGTTTTACATGTTGATTCATTGGTTTTTAAGTTAAACCAGTTTTAGTACCAATTTATGGTATTTTTTGTATATTTGAGTAATTATTTTGAATGTATAATTATTCTAATTAATTTTAATATAATTATATTAAAGGTATAATTATTATTAATATTTTTTGTGACCTTTATTGGGTATGTGGTCATATCTCAAAGGCTCACATTCCCTACCACCAAAAAGATTGTACCACAATCTGATATATGTGATTAGGGTATCATCCACTGTCCTACCTCTTCAATAGACTTTTGTTAGTCTTGAAGCTCAATAATGCTTAACTTTTTATTTTTCAGGTTTTCTTTCATGTCTGAACCTTCTTAGTAATTTATCAGCATTTGTTATATCTTTCTCAAGTAGCCATTCATCTTCTTGAGTTGAATTTCTATACCTTACAAGGTATTCCCTTTCTTTTTTGTTTCTTGTCCTTCTTTCTTTAAGGACTTTTACTATTCTCTTTTCCTCTCCTTCCTCCAAGGGGGGAATTTCAAGTGGGGGTTTATTTCTTAGTGGAAATAATTCCTTGTCACTTGAACTGTAAGGTTTTATCAGACTTACAGGGAAAGTTGGGTGTTTGTTCATTAGTTCACCTGTGAGTTCTAATTGCACAGCATTGGGTCCATGAAGTTCTTTTATCATAAATGGTCCTGCAAAGGAATCTTTCAATTTCTTTGGGCCTTTTATGTTATTGAAATTAAGGGTTGATACTAAAACCAAGTCCCCTATTTTGAAGTCAGGTGGCTTATGACTTTTATCCCATCTTTCTTTTGCATATTTAAAAGAATCTTGCATGCATCTGTTTGCATGGTGTCTTGCTTTGTCAAGCATTATCTTGAAACTGCTTGCTGTTGGATGTATATCCACCAAGTCCTTTTTGAGGGTATCATAAGAAAGTCTTGGATTCCAACCTTTCTCTAGCATTGCTGGTGTTTTGCCAGTAGAAGAATGGATTGATGTCTTATATGCCAGTTCAAGTGCTGGTATTAGTGTACACCAATCATGGGTAAAACCATCAGAATCTTTGAATTCTAGCCCATAAGCACAGAATCTTCTGATCATATCCTCTAGGGTCTGTATCATTCTTTCTGCTAGACCATCAGTTTGAGGATGATAAGCTGTTGAGAATGATAATTTTGTCCCAAACAAGTTATGGAGATTTGTCCATAATGCTGAAGTGAACTTTGGGTCTCTATCACTTATAATATTTTGGAATAAGCCTGTGTGGCTAATGACTTTATTCCATATCATTATGGCTGTATCCATAGCTGTGTCATCTTTATGACATGGTAAGAACATGGGAGTTTTACTGTACCTGTCAACTAATACTAGGCATGCATTATAACTCCTGTCTCCTCCTGGAGGTAAAGCTGTTACCCAATCCATATGAACTATTTCCCATGGGGATTTTGGTTCTTGGATTTGGATCATCATTCCAAATCTCTTTCCTGTGGCTCTGTTGGCTTTTTGGCATCTGTCACAGGTTTGGCAGTACTCTGCAACATCTTTTTTCCAATTTGGCCACCAAGAGCAGGTTTTCACCCTCTCTAGTGTCCTATCTTCTGAGAGATGTCCAGATGCAACACTATCATGACACTCATGTAAAATAGTGTTTATTAGTGTTCTGTCTGTTAAGGCCATAACACATGTGTGTTTTGTTCTATGGTAAAGGATTCCATCAAGGAGGTGGAATCTTCCTTCATCATATGCTTTTTTCCATATTTCATCTAGTTTTGATGAAAGTGATGGATCTTTGCAGTCTTTCATTAGAAGTTGGCTTAAGATATGGCAATTTTTGTCTGTCTTATAGCTTTCTTTAACTTGGTTAAAGAATTCTGTGCCAATGTCTGTAACACATATTCCTTCTATATGGTGCTCTTCTTGTGGTACCCATGCTGGATTGTCAGGGGTATTTGCTAGAGCCCATCTGCTAAGACCATCTGCATTTTTATGAATATTTCCAGATTTATGAACAATAGTCATATTTCCCCTATATTCTTGGATAGCAATTTGCCATCTCAGCATATGTCTATTTGGAGTCTTCATATTTAATAGTGATTTCACAGCATTACAGTCTGTGATTACATCAAATACTGTGCCATCCAAATAATAATGCAGCTTTTCTAAAGCCCACACTAGGCATAAGCATTCCATTTGGCTTGCTCCATACCTTGCTTCTGTTGGCTTTATCTGCCTTGAAATGAAACAAATTGGTCCTTCCACTGGTTTATCATTGATAATTTGTGTTTGGTGAAGTGCAGCACCTAGTCCTTCTCCACAAGCATCAATGTACAGTTTGAAAGGTAGTTTCCAATCTGGCATTAGAAGAAATGGGGCATTTGTTAAAGAATTTTTCAATTCTTCATATGCCTTGACTCTTTCTTCTGTCATCTCATAGACTGTTTGTTGGTCACATAGCTTATACAAGGATTTAGCAATCTTTGCAAAGTCCTTTATATGCTGTCTATAGTAACCAGCAAATCCTAGAAATGATTGCATTTCTTTTTTAGTTTGAGGCATTGGTTTAAGTAGTACTGCTGCTACTTTATTTTTGTCTATGCCTAGACTAAGTCCAGATACTACATGTCCTAGGGCTTTCAATTCACTATATGCAAAATGACACTTTTTCAATGAAATTTTCATATTTACTTGGACTATTTTCTGTAGTACCCTTTCTAGTCTTGTCAGGTGATTTTCGCAAGTTTCTGAGCAAACTATGATATCATCAATGTAGATTATTAACCATCCTTCTGATAATTCTTCAGGAAATATGGTATTCATCATTCTTTGATAATGGGAAGGTGCATTTTTTATCCCAAATGGCATTCTTAAGTATTCAAAAATTCCACAATGGACTATTATTCTTAGTAGTTTCTTGGCATTGTCTGTTAAGACATTTTGATGAAAACCCTTAAGAGCATCCATAGCTGTGATGAACTTAGCTTGTGACAATTGGGTCAATGTCTCATGGATTCTGGGTATTGGATATCTGTCTGGAGTGGTATAGGTATTCAGGGCTCTGAAGTCTCCTACCATCCTTGATTTTCCATTATGCCAAGTTATAATGACAGGTGTAGTAACTTCTACTTGCTCATTATGTCCAACCTTTCTTAATACTCCAAGGTCCATTAATTCTTTAATGTGCACCTCTAGGGCTTCTCTAGCTCTTGGACTGGCTGGATAAGCAGGTCTTCTTAATAAAGGTGGGTAAGGTTTTTCTACATTAAGAATTATATCCACTTCATGTCCAATTATGGCACCTAGTGGCTCTTTGTCAGTTGCAAAGGCATTTTTATACTTAAATAAGAGGTCAATCAATTTTTCTTTCATTTTTTCTGTTAATTCTTGATTGAATTCTGCCTCTTTGAGTTGTTCAGATATAAAAAGTTCTTTTTCTGGAATTTTTTCCTCATTCTTAATAACTGTGATTTGTTTTTTGTTATTTAAGAATCCAAACTTTTGTCTTTTATTATCCCCTATGGTAAAATATCTATCCTTTTGGTTGGAGATATCTATACCATAGATTGATAAGTAGTCATTTCCAAGTATGAAATGATTACTAGTACAGTTGTCCATTACTACAAACTCTACTTTGATTCTGACACATTGTGAGGGATGAGGAAAAATTAGTGTTAAATCAATTATTCCAAGGGGCTTCATGCTCTCACTTGCACTACTAAATTTGACACCTTGTATTGGCATAAGTTTTTCTTGCCAGTCTGGGACAATGGTTTTTAAATAATTTTTGCCAACACAGGTGCAATATGCTCCTGTATCTAAGTTAACCTTTCCTTCTTGGTTATCAACCATAACAATACTAATACTTGATTTTCCAGCTGTATATCCCATTCCTCTTGCAGGTTTGGTTCTATACATTTTGGCATCTTGTATGTTTGTCAGATTTGTGTCAGATGTTCCAACTTGTGGCAAGTTTGAGTTAACATCCAGTACTTCATAAATTATATCAATATTATTAATTTGTGCATTAATTATATTGATTTCATCACTTTCAGAGCTTTCTGATTCTTCTGTCTCTTTTTCAGAGTCAGATTCTTCTTCTTTGTCATTGTGGTTTTCTGTTTCCACAATTTCATTAATCTTTGCTTTTTTAAGGCAATTATTGGCTAAGTGTCCAATACCTCCACATTTATGGCATTTTCTTTGTTCATTATTATTGGATGTATTGGGTTTGAAGGATTCTTTTGATTTATCTTTCTTGATAAATGGTTTATTTGGGCTTTTAATGTCCAATTTTTTCCAAGTCCTGCCAATTTTTGTTCTTGTCACTATATCTTCTAGTGCATTTATATACTCTTCTGTGGAGCATGGTTCTATACACCTGCTTCTTAGGGCATGTTCTAGTTCCCCTCCACATTTTTTAAGTATTTTCATATGCACCATCTTCTGTGACATTTCTGGGTACAGTGCATTAAGCCTTTCAACTTGTTTTAGGAACCAAGTTAAAGGTTTATCTTTCTCTGGGTCAAAGAAAGAGTTTTCAAATGCATTTTCTATCTTATACCTCCAGGCATCATTTGCCCACTTGGTGATTATTTCTTGTTTCCACCAAGACCAGGTATTTTTACCATTTGTTTGTCTTATGCCATAATACCATCTTTTTGCAGATTTCTCAAACAATGAATGTAATCTTGCAGTGATTAATTCATCTGGTATGGCATAGTCTTCTTGTAACATGTCAATTGTTTTAATAAATGACATGTGGTCATATTCACCTTCTCCTGTGAATGTTGGCCATTCCTTCAATTGAGGTGCTTCCTTCATTAAGATTTGGTTATTGTCTTGGTGACTCAAGTCTGTTATGAAAGGATTTGACAATTCCTCTTTTGTTTTAATAGGGCTTCTTATA
The DNA here is from genome assembly GCA_023105745.1 of Austropuccinia psidii. Classification (NCBI taxonomy): domain Eukaryota; kingdom Fungi; phylum Basidiomycota; class Pucciniomycetes; order Pucciniales; family Sphaerophragmiaceae; genus Austropuccinia; species Austropuccinia psidii. The sequence continues at coordinate 30,654,794 of JALGQZ010000001.1, forward strand.
TGAGAAAATGGTGTTGATAACTTTGGCATATTTAAATTAGCCTCATTAATTTTATCCATTTTTTCTGTAATAAGCCTTATTTCACTTTGAATATCATCTTTCAGATGCATTCTTGCTTCATCACTTTTTTCCACATGGTCCAAAAGTAATTTTTGGTGTGATGAAGTCTTTTCTTCAAATTTTTCTACAGAAATACTTAATTTATTTAATTTTTCTGTAAGATTGTCAATACTCACATCATAATTGATTGTCAAAGTCTTATCTTTGATATCTTTTATGTATTTATACAATTCTTGTTGTCCTTGTATTAATTTTTGAGTATTGTCAATTAAATGTTTTGGTTTATTATTTTCAACAATAAACTTAATGTTGTCAATTTCTTTCTTGTTTTGTACAACAATTTTTGTTAAAGAAGATAAATTGTTATTTATTTCTTGTAGTGATAATAAACTGTCTTTAATTTCTTTTAGAGGTAATATACTATTTTTAATTTCTGTTAAAGTATTTACAACATCTTTGGACAAGGTTATTTCTTTGGGAAATGAGGTTGTCTCATTCTTTGCTCTTCCTTGTCCTTGAATTCCATCAAGGTTCTGGCCATGTTGAAAACATTGTCCATGGCATCCTTTTGGATTCTTGGGATTCTGTAGCTTGGGGAATATGGTTTCCTCCAATGCTTTTTCTTGTTCTTCTTCCCTTCTTGGGGAAGTGGGTTGGCTTGAGGCTTGCTGGTAGAAGCTACTGGGGCTTCTTCCTTGGTTGCCTCCCTCTTTTTGGCATGATAATCCTTGATTTTTTTGATTTGAGGTTTGGATGACAGTGGATTCCATCCATTGGAGTATCTCACTATCTCCTCCTCTTTGAGGAACTTTTTCAGGATGTGCCAGGAGTTCATCACTCCTTGGTGTATTTGAGGCAGCATTTCCCAGTCTTTGTCCTTGTATACTGTGTAATACTGCTTGTACTGGCTCATGTAGATGTCTATTTGAGCCCTCTGAATGTGATTTGTACCTGTTTGAGTTACTCATACTTAGTTCCAATTCAGGCTCAGATATCATGGGCATTTCTGGGACTTGCCTTTGGGATAAGGCACTTCCTTGTGTGGATTCTGTTCCACTGGGGATATTGCCCTTTCTTTTCCCTTTTGAGGGATCAATTCTACTTCTGAGTCCAGCTCCATCTGATTGGATGGAGTATTGGGAACCTCTTCTGGTAGTCATAATTAAAGAATAAGAAAAAATAAAAGTATTTTAGAATAAAATTCTTTTATGGCAATTTAAAAAGAGGTGCTCACCTTCAGAGTCTTGAATGGTGGGCCCTGGAAAGTCTAATTTCTTAGCTTTCTTTCTTTTGGTGATAACTGGTGTTGGAGAACTTTGACAAGTTTCTTCCACCAATCTCTCAACAGTAGCTTGGTTGTCTTCTGTTGGGTTATCTTCAAACACTAAAAAAGACAAATAAATATAAGTCTTTTTACAAGAAGTGTTATTTTTGGCAAGATATGGCAATTTTCCACGTAGAAATTGCTTTTATATCTTAAAGAAATGAAATAAATAAAGAAATGAATAAAAATGAATAAAAATAACTTTTTTTATTGGTTTTTAATATTTTTTAATATTTTTTATGTATATTTTTATTTTTAAAGAATAAAATAAAAAATGAATATGATTCTTATAAAATTAAATTATAATAAAAATTATTTTTAATTTATAAATTATCTTTTTTAATCACTAGAGTCACTCAAAGAAAGTTCTTGCAAGTCTAAGGATGTGAAAAACCACGTGTAAGACAGTACAATTGCTTTCCAAATGCCTCAATAGCTTTTAAAATCAATAAAATATAAAATTATTATATAATTTTATGATTTTAAATATAATTTATTATTGGATAAACCCAAATAGAATCTTTTTAAAGGTCTTTTAAGTAAATATCACGGCCAGGCCCCCAAATGTAAGGTTTGACTATGAAACAATAAGTAAAAATTACTAATTTTTTACTTATTGTACTCTGAATGTCCTTATAATTGAAATAAATAACATTAAAATAATAATAATAATAAAGAAATATTATTATTATGGCGTAAAAATATTATATTATTAAATAAATATAATAATATAATTAATATTATATGAAATTATAATATTATAAATAATATATTAATATAAAATAATTAATATATTATAAAGCTCTTTATTATTGTTACCAACAAATAATAAAGGCGTAAAAAACTGTTTTTTATAAATAAAAAACAATTAATAACAATAATATTACTAATATTAAAGTTATATATTAATATAAATACTATTTATATTAATTAAGAATTATTAAGAGTAATAATAAGAGAGAAATTATTATAATAAGATGAAATAACCTACTTTTAACACTTAAAATAATAATTTTGAGATATTTTACGCCAAAAGAATATAATACAACTTTTTCAAATTGTATTTACAATAAAAAATAAAGAAAATTACTAAATTTCTTGATTTTACGTGGAAATGAGTTTTTTAGAGAGATTTTTAACAAAAACAATTAAATAAATGATTTAATCACGTCAAAATAGATGATTATAGCAAGGTGGTCTTTGGTCTTTAATAATATAACAGTTTTATATATAAAGAATAAAGAAATTACCTTTGATTTAATTGATTTAATGTTTTTGATGCGTCTGAGGGGAAAACAGAGTAAAAAGAGCTCTATTTATAGTAAATACCTCCCTCCTAGAGTCCAACAGGCTTCTAGTAGACGTGTACTGATCATATCCACTGGAATTGATCAATATTTTAAGGTTTGAGGGTGATTACATCATGATCAAACCATATTACATCATTATTACACCATTATTTAGAGTTATCACTATAACTCTAAGTGTGATGACATCAGAGGCTTGGCAGAACCCCAAATTTCGTGGATTTTATTAGTTTTAATCATAAACTAATAGTATTCACCAATTTTATCACTATTAAGACTGTTAAACTTAATTTAAGGTTACAGTATGTGATCATAACAGCTCAATTTAAGCTCAAACTTTGATCCTCAATAACTTTTAAGGTTTTCACGCTACAGCAATTCAGAGAGTGAATTCTGATAGCCTGACATAACCTTATTATTCTTCCAAGAGCCTTTCATTACATCATCAAAACTCTAATTTTGATGATTTTTCTTGTAACTCATCTTTTCTGTCGAAATTCAATATTTTAAACTTCAAACCTTGATTTCAGGGGGTTATACCCTGAATTTAATAATAAAAATTACATCATTCTTCACGAATGAACTAGGAGAATCCAACTGTGTACTTTTTTTTAAGTTTGGACTACTTTCACAACAAAGTGGTCAACAGCTCTGTTGATTTTTATCAATATTTCCTCATAAGTCTTAACCTTGTTTATAATTTGCAAAGTAAAGTTCATATCTGTGTTCTTACAGTAATTACGTGGTAACTTTATTTTTGGTTCATCATTCTAGCATGTATAGTTTAGAAGATATTAGCTATGATCACTGAATATATGCGTTGACCAAAAAAGTGCATATATTCAGGATAATTCCTTAAGTATTGATTTTGGGAATTAGCTTATTAATTGTTTTATATGTGGATTTTTGTGGGGAATCCACTGGTACAATTTATTTCACATGTTGTTTCATTAGTTTCTGAGATAAAGAAGGTTTTATGATTTTTATAAGGTATTATACCTTATAATTCCTTAAATATTGACTTTACAGATATGCCATAAAAGTGGTATATGTGTATTTTTCCATGGGGACTCCAATGGTATAATTTGTTTTACATGTTGATTCATTGGTTTTTAAGTTAAACCAATTTTAGTACCAATTTATGGTATTTTTTGTATATTTGAGTAATTATTTTGAATGTATAATTATTCTAATTAATTTTAATATAATTATATTAAAGGTATAATTATTATTAATCTTTTTTGTGACCTTTATTGGGTATGTGGTCATATCTCAAAGGCTCACAATCTGTAGTTGGTCTTTATCATTACTAGTGTTTGCTCTTTGATTATTGAATAAATTGACTTCCAATACAAAATATGGGAGTGATGATTTCTGCCTTGAAACAAGAAATAAAAACAAGAATTATAGAAGAAAAATAAATAAAATCAAATGAAAAGAAAAGAATTGAGAGAAAAAGAGATTAAAGAAGAGGAAATAGAGAAACTTCTGAGGATTGTTCTTCTTGTGGTGAGTTGCTTGATTTTCTCCATAAATTCCCTGAAAAGATAAAAACCAAGAATTTGATGCTCACAGGATGAACAAGGTGTTGTTTTACAAGTAGAACCCTCAGAGATGCATAACAGGAGATGGAACTCAATTTCATAAATTCCTGTCACAATGCTGTCTGCCAGACCTCAGCAAAGGGAACTCTTGCCGAAAAGGCTATTAAACCGGTTGAAAGACCAATTAATACTGGCAAGTTGTAGATCACATTCCACCATGTGACAGTACCCCCGGGTTTAGAGCACTGCGTCCCGAAGTGCATGTAACTGATGGTATTACCCATGTCACCCTCATGGAGTTACATTAGTCACAACGGGAGCCTACAAGGAACCCCCAAGGGGCGGAACCCTTGTACGCCAATGGAGCGGAAAACCCAGCGATTTCTGGTTGTTTGATTGAGACCTCCTCTTGTCTCCAACCGGAATCGAACCCATGACGTTGGTAACCGGTTTATTGTCACAATGCTGTCTGCCAGACCTCAGCAAAGGGAACTCTTGCCGAAAAGGCTATTAAACCGGTTGAAAGACCAATTAATACTGGCAAGTTGTAGATCACATTCCACCATGTGACAATTCCACTCCCCCCAAAAATCATAAAAAGAATAGAAATATTTTCCATCAATGGACTTGAGTAAGGAGTGTCTTGAAGGTTGAATAATGGAATAATTAATGAATAAAATACATAAATAGAAAACAGTATTTGGCCATATCTTGATTAATGGTCTAAATATGAGGATATTGATGTTGCAAGCCCTTCTCAATCTGTCTCAAAAAAAATGACAAGTGTTCAAAGAGTGGCCAAGGTGATGCTTACAGCAAGTTTGGGTAGAATACCCCCTTGAAGGTGCATGCCAGGAGAGGAAATTACTTTAATAAACTCAAATCCCCACCAATCACTATAAATTCAAACTCTTGAGGTACTTGGCCAGGTGTCACAGGGGCTCTAGTGGAAATACAAGAGTGGCCTGGCACTCAGCAATCAGGGAACTCACTTGGAAGACTCCAAAAGAATAAAGAATTAAATAATAAGAATAAATTCCTCTAAAAGATATGCAGGTACAAGATGAGATGCAAAGAGGAAAGGGAAGCCAAATGGCCAAAGAGCCAACCAAGTAATTCCTTAATCACTGTTTCAACCTGCCAAAAATGAACAATGGAATTAGTAAGGATATGACCACCAAATATCCATTGACAGGCGAAGAAAGAGAAAGAGAAATGTGCTAAATGACTGAATTAATAATATCAGTATTTGCTTAACTAATATGAAAAGAAAATAAAGATAAAATAAAATCAAAGTATATTAATTAACTGGGGAAAAACCCCCCAGGGTGGAAAGGGTAGCTGGTATATGTGAAAAGTTGGGAGCTTGAGTTCTTCAGGCTGAAAGCTGATCTGTATTGATCCTTGAGGCTGTATTGATTGTTTTGGGAATTGATACAGCTGGCTAATCTTGAAATTGAATTGGGTTGAGTGAACTTCCCATGCTTGAAAATGAAATACAGCTCTTGATGGATCCAGACTGTATTGAAATGAATATGGTTGCCAAGATGGATTGAGTGGAGCTTTGACACTTGACAAATTCTTTTGGCACTGCCTCTTGAATGCACTTTTGAGAATGAATTGACAGTATTCCATTGGAAGGAATACTTGGAGTGAGAATAACCAATGACTGCTTGATGGCGTCATTGGTCTTTGACGCTGAAACACTTGCTCTTGAGCCTTGATGATTCCTCTGAATGATTGGGTGCCTTGATGACGTGATGAGATGTTGGAATGTTGAAATGACCATTTGATATTGCCACCATTGAATTGCTGTTGAAAAATGATGTACAATGATATATAACATCATTTATGGCATATTGGTTCATTGGCAAGAAGATCACGTCCAAAGGTTGTGAGATGGAAAGGCAGAGGGGAAAATGATGGATGTGATGGCTTCAGAGCTTGTAAAGGTGTTTCTGGGCCCTTTGGGGTTTTTGGCCACTTTTGGGTTCTCAGCCAAAAACTGGCCCAAAAGGTGGGAAAGTGTCTTTTGGACATTTTGCGTCAAAGTGCGCAAAAGTGCGCAAAATGCGCAAAAATGCGCAAATGCGCATTATGAGCCCAAATGGCCAAAAACAGGCATTTGGGACATTTCCACTGGTTTTGAGGGAAATGACCAGAAATACCCATTTGGGCATAAATTGCCGCTATGGGTTCTGGATTGAGGTGAAGGGCCATGAAGGCTCCAAAACACAAATGGCCATAAAAGGTCCATAAGATGATGACGTGGCCATATTGGTCACTGGTGATGGATATGGCCAATTGGCCATAAGAGAACTATGGCTTGATATACCATATGGGGATCCAAGGAGGTGAATTGCCATGGTTGTGACACCAGGCTTGTCAGGATACAAAGTATGGAAATCCTTGACAAGCTCTGGGGAGTTGGTAAGGTTGAAAGCTGTTTCCCAAGTTGTTCTTTCTGGGTCTTCATTGAACCCTTTCTCCTACACAAGATACCATAATATAACTCTCTTGAGGTTTGAGTCCATATGAGCCTCAGAGGTATTTTCATATACCCATAAGACCACAAATGATAAATTAAGATACAAATATAAATGAAATAAATTTATTTATATTGTAAAAATAAAAATTGAAATATAAATCCAGATTTATATTTAAAAATGAAAATTCAATTATAATTTAAAAATAAAATTACAATAAAATTTAAAATTATGAAAATACATTTTTACTTAAAAATGAAGTAAAAATGAATTTTAAATAAAAATTATGAAATTAAAATATTTTTGGTAAAAAGTTATATAAGATATATTATAACCTTTTATCCAATAAATAAACATGAAGAAATTATCACACCATTGGATTCCTCCTAAAAAATAAAGTGGGGTCATTTCTAGATGAAATTTCTGTAACTCAACTACTCTAAATAAGCTTAAATTAAGTTTTTAGTATTTTTTGTACAAAAGTATGAAAATACTCAAAACATTAATTTAATTCTTACTAAATGTGGTGTTCACCATCAATTTTTGTGATAAAATTGAGGTGTTTTGTTTAGTTTAGAAGTTATGAGGAATTGAAGTATTTTCAATTGAAATGTCAAAATGTGCACGTGTATTACATAAGTGAACTTTAATTTACATATGAGGTATCAATTATTAGAGATGTGTAATCAAAAACTCAATGGAATTACATATGTAAATTATAATTGTATTACATGATTGGGAATGAAAGAAAAAATAAATTGGAAAGATTAATTCTGGGGGGGAAAAGACACTGTAGCTCTAAGGGGGAGCTAGACCCCCAAAGTCCTTTCTGAATGGTGTGGGATGTAAAAATCCATGCAAAAGTTCATTAATTATGGCCTGGAATTGAGTCACAGGGTCTGTGACTCAATTGATGATGAGGTTTTGATACCAACCAGGGTAGTTATAACTGCTACCAAGAGGGTAAAACTACCCTTAAGTTAAATCAATGTTATTAAAAACAGTTTGAACTGGTTTCTACGCCTCTTACACATATTCTGATGTGTTTTAAAGGCTCTAGACCAGGTATTGCTATAGTAATGACTGATCTAAGGCTCTAAAATGGACTAAACCAGCCCTTTTTTGGTCTAAACCAGGGTTCAATGATGCCATAATTGGATTTTCTGTTGTCAGAATGTTTTTCACTACTGACAAGAGTAAATTTTCCTTTTTGAGTAAGAAGATTTATGGCTATGAAAGAATGTCTTCTCTGCCCCACTTTTCTCTTCATGTTAGAATCTTTTCCTTTTATAATAAGTTTAAACACTGTTAAACCAATCAATAAGAGATTCCAACCACCCTTTTTAAGCATTTTGAAACCTTCAACCACGTGAAAAAATCATTATGATAATTGTGTGAGCCTTGAGGTATATTTTACATACCCAAATAGGCAACAATTATCTTAAAAATAAATTTTGAGTTATGCATAACTCATAAGTCATGCATATATCCAAAATTCATCATTTTTGATTTCAGAAAAGATGAATAACTTTTTATTGAGTAAGTAAATCCATGGATTTAAAGCCAGATTTGGATTCTACACAAAATTCACCTAGGATAGCTCCATAGACTGAATAAGCTCAAATCAACTCTTTGGGGTGGTAAAATGGAAAATACTTCAATACCACATAAAAGATCCATGGAAATTTTTGTTTTTCATAATTTCATGCCAAAATAATGGGAATGTGAGAAATCCCATGTTACATATACACTAAGAATAGTGTTATGCATGTTTTGAGCACTTAATATCATGTTAAACTTATATGGACTTTTGGTACACCCATAGTGGATATCTCACTTTAAGCTTAATTTTCTCTTTTGATGTGAAAAATAGGCAAGGGGGACAAAAGACATCAAAGAGAGCCAGGGTACCCAACTTATGAGGCCTCAGAGGCTTGGATAGCTCCAAAGCTTATATCGATGGTTGATCTTGGCCTAATTGGTAAAATAAAGCCTTTTGGGAACTTTGTTACCATGTTACAACTACTGTAAATCTTAAGAAAATAGCAAATAACCTGCTATTTTGATGTGCCAAGGAGGTAAAGAGCTACTTAGACTCCTGCAACCATGTCAATTCTTAATGATTTTCCATGGATAAACGCCAAAAGAGTAATTAAAACCCTTTTTGGACTTGTATCCATTGAATTACCTCATAGCAACCAGTGAAACACTGATATTTGCAATTCTACGTAGAAATGAGGTAAAAACTTCAAAAATTCATTAAAAACACATTTCTTGAAAAATCTTTCTGAAACTTTCAGAACTAATAGAGAACGGTATTATATATGGTACAACCAAAAAGAATTGTGGTTTTACTAGTAAAATTAAAAGGTTTACCTACAGTCCATTTTTGACTATTCTATGTGAAACACTGAATCTTCAAAAATTCACAGTATATAGAACCTGTGATGAAATTGCCAATAACATTAATAACTTTGAGAAATTAATGATTTTTTTGGAATAAACGCATATTTACAGATGTTACTCCTTTTATTCTTAACCATATTGGGGTTGGTAGTCACATAAAAGCATCAATTAAGTAATTATGATAATCTTATGTGACAACAGATGATGCAATCAATAATCCAAAACGTTTAATTATTGTTTTCTCACTCACTGGTTTTTCAGTTTGCTGCATGGCACGTCTCTCTGAGCTGTTGTTTACTTAAAAGAGGCCTCCTCTTGCTGTTTTTCCCACATCATCATCTTATTATCATTTTAAATCATTATTACCAACAAGTAAGTATTAGTTATAACTATTCTTAAGTGTTTTAAATCTTTCAGAATCAATTAGAAACCGTGAAATCATGGAATCCAACTATATATTGTTGTAATAGTGTGATAAATTCATTTTGACCCTTAAAATCCACAATTCTACGTCAAATCTCTCTATCTTATCTTTCAATAAGCTCTTTGGTATATTAGTGAGTGATTTATCTTTAATTCTTAAAGTTTTTCTCTAAAATTAGTTTTCTTCAGGAATTATCATTATAATTATTCTTGCAAAAGATAATTATATATTAAAATAATCTTATTATTTTAATAAAAGAAGTTTTATTATTGAAATCTTGTAATTGATTCTTGTGGACAATTACTGCTCACTGTTAAAATCACTAGTAGTGCTTAACACGTGAAAGAAATAATTCTCTAATTATTTAATTGTGTTTATAATAATATTTTATTATTATATTTCATAAGAACAGACATAGTACTGTTGATTAATAGTGATATTATCATCATTTCATAGTCAAATCTTACATTTGGGGGCCTGGCTGTGATTTTATCCATAGACTTGGCTTTAATCATATTCTAGACTTCATTTTTATGTTCTAAAAAACCACCATACCTACCAAATCTTACATTTGGGGGCCTGGCCCTGTTTTTTGAACCTTGTCCCCTTAATTAATATATTTTTAAGTTCTAAAATATATTAATTTAATAATTTTTTTTCTTTCATTTTGAAGTTAAAATAATTATTGTTTTTGAATTTTTTTTGGAAATCTTTTTAATTGAGGAATTTGGTTTAATTTTATATTGTTTTTACACGTGGCTTTTTCACATCCAAAAACTTATAAAATTATTCTTTGAGTTGCTCTGAATTAATTTTCATTCAAAATCTTAAATTTTAATTTTTTTCTTCAAAAAGAATAATTTTTTAATATTAAAAAATACAAAACTTATACAAAATATTTAAAAATATTTTAAAAACAGTATTAAAAAAATAATTTTTTCTCTTTTATCATTTTTTTTCTAGTGTCTTTGATCAAATACTGTGCAGCTGGCAACAGACTAAGTAAGAGATTTATCACTAGTCCAGAATCTTCAGAAGCAGAATCTGAAGACAGTATTGAGGTGCAAATTGCTAAAAGAGGCACCTTATTCAACTCAGAAAAATCTAAATTACCACCAAAAGGTGTGTATTTCATCTTATATTTTCACCTTTTATCCTTAAATTGACGTTAAAATGGTGCATACCAGAAATGGAAGCAACTGTTCAGTCTAACCAGATGGATGTGGACAAGGAAGAGGCAAGACCAAATCCAGAAGTGCCAAGTCTTCCACAAGAAAGACACATTTGGAGGATGCCAGAGTTGCCCCCCATTCCCCAAGGTCTGTACCCACAGATTTTGACGTGAATTCTGAGCCTGAACTGATTCTTGACAATATTTCCAGTGCTGAACCATTTTCAAGGGGCAGCAAGAGAAATATATCAATGCCAGTACAGATATTGGTTCAGAGCAGCCAAAGAAGAGGAGTGGGAAATATGCCCAAGCCTTTGGCAGGGGACCATGAACTCCTACTTACATATCCAGAGCTTTCTGGGTCAGGAGAAAACCATAGAACTCTTAGGAGGATGGAGCCCCCTGTCTTGCAAAGACAAGGTCAAAAAGATAAAGAATTGATTGAAGAACCAAAGTCTTTTATCCATAGACCAGAAGAAGGAACTGGAAATGACTCCAGCTTTGAAGACAGAAGCCCCAGTGGCGTCTACCAGCTCCAAACTAGCTCCAAAAGTGTCCAAAGACAAGCCCAAAGGACCTCAGAAGAAGCAGAGAGGTCCCAAGAACCATCAAGGCAAGGGAAAAGGCAAAGCCAATTGGCACAGACCTTACCCACAAGAACACAGGATCCCCAAATTGGAGCCTTCAGCCATGGACAGTGTGTTCAACATGCCCAGAGCTCTAATGGAATTCACAGCCAAAGAGAAGGAAAGGATGAACACGACTTTTCCATGCAAATAATTGATGAAATACACTTTGTTAAATCTAGTATTGATGTAGAACTTGGCAGATTGGATGCAAAGTTAAATAAAATCATATTGGACATAAGTGAATTGAAAAGAAATGACAAGAAATATACTGAATGGTATGAATTGGCAAATGCAAAATTTGATTCAATTATCAATGCTTGTAGCAGAATTGAGAGTACATGTCAAGTTCAGAATGATGAAATTGAAGATCTTTCCATTTTTAAAATGAATGATCAACTTAAGACTCTACAAGACCATGTCTTAAAGATAGTTGAAAATACCAATCAATTTGCTACACATTTAACAAAAAGTGACAATGAAAGGCAGAAGTTGAAAAAATGAAATCATTGCAAATGTAGAACAAATTCACAAGAATTATGAACCACATATGCCAAGACATTCTACACCTTTGACTGAAGAAAAACTTTCTGTTAAAGGAAGTTTTACCCCACTTTTAGGAGAAAATGTTGTCTCTGTGAAAGATATTCCCAGATTATAAGAATGGCCAACATTCTCTGGTGAAGGAGAATATAACCATATTGAGTTCATCAGGACTATTGATATGTTAAAAGAAGACTTTAATATACCTGATAAGATCATAGTGGGGAAATTACACTCTCTGTTTACCAGAACTGCAAAGAAATGGTATTACAAGATGAGAATGGATCATGGAAAACATGATTGGTCTTGGTGGGAATCTGAGGTGATTACCAAATGGGCCAACAATTCTTGGAGCTTTAAAATGGAAAATGCTTTTGAAAGTGCCATTTATAACTTGGAGAAAGATAAACCACTTACTTGGTTCTTCAAACAAAAAGACAGATTATCTGCTTTACACCCAGATATGTCTGACACTATGATTAATATGAAGATATTGAGAAAGTGTGGAGGAGAACTGGAACATGCTATTAAAAGCAGATGTGTAGAGCCCTGTTCAACAGAAGACTACATCAATGCAATGGAAGATATCATTACCAGAACAAGAATTGGTAAAACTTGGACTAGAATCCCTATAGAATCCAAGATGGTCCCAAAGATTCCCAGAGAGGATAAAAGACCAGAAAGACCTGTCTTGAAGTGTCATAAATGTGGAAGTCTTCAAACTTAGCAAACACTTGCACCAAAAAGAAAAAAATCAATGAAGTTCAAGTCGTTGAAGACATTCAGTGTACTGAAGAGAAAGAGGAGTCTGATCAAGATTTTCCGGTCTCTGAAGATACACCAGTGGGAGACTATCCCATTGAAAACATTCCAGCTTTCTTTGAGGTAACAGAAGTCCATACCCACTTACCACAGTATGGTGAGGATTTCTGAAACCTGATAAATATCCAAGATGCCAGAATGAGTAAAAGAAAACCTGCTAGAGGAAAAGATTACACTGCTGGAGCATCCTGTATCACATCAGTTTTGATGAGTAATATTAAAGCCAAAGGAAATTTGGATACAGGGGCATTTTGCACTTGTGTGCGCAAAGATTATCTCCAAATTATACTTCCTGAATGGAAAAACCATCTATTACCAATAAAAGGTGTGCAATTTAGTAGATCCAGTAACAATATGTACCCCTCGGGTACATTAGACACTAATATTGTAATTCACACCCAGCAGGAAGTGTAAGGATAAAAGCTGAGATTGTGGTAATGAATAATTGCACGTCTCAGCACATCATTCTTGGAAATGATTACTTGAATATTTATGGTATTGACATAAATAACCATAAAGACAGATATTCCACAATTGGAGATAACAAAAGACAAAAATTTGCTTTTTCCAATATGCCAAAACAAATATCTGTAGTATCTTCTGTCAAGGATACTTGAAAATATGAATTTGTGTCTAATCAACTTGTTGAAGCACAAATTAATCCATCATTGTCACAAAAAATGAGGAATTAACTTATCATTGTGTTATACACATACAATAATGCATTTGCCTCTGATAATGAACCATTAGGTGCTATAAGGGGACATGAAGTTGATATTACTCTTAATATTGACAGGCCATATCCTCCAGTACTTAGAAGACCAGCTTATCCAGCCAGTCCCAGAGCTAGAGAAGCCTTGAGAAAACATATCCAAGAGTTAATCCAACTTGGTGTACTAAGAAAAGTAGGCCATAATGAGGAAGTTGAAGTGACAACACCTGTTATGATTTCCTGGCATAATGACAAGTCAAGAATGGTTGGAGGCTTCAGAGCATTGAATACCTACACAGTTCCAGATATGTATCCAATCCCTATAATTCAAGAAACCTTGACTCAATTGTCTCAATCCAAGTATATAACATCAATGGATGCATTGAAAGGCTTCCATCAGAATTTTTCGACGCCTAAAGCTAAGAAATTACTTAGAATTATCACTCAGTGTGGTATTTATGAGTATCTTAGGATGCCATTTGGCATTAAAAATGCTTCATCCTATTATCAAAGAATGATGAATACAATCTTTCCCACAGAATTGTCTGAAGGATGGCTTATCATTTATATTGATGATATTAACATATGTTCTGATTCATGGTCTTTGCACCTTGAAAGACTTGCAAGAGTACTTCACAAGGTGGCAGAAGTGAAAATGAAAATTTCACTTAAGAAATGCAATTTTGTTTTGAAGAACTCAAATCATTAGGACATATTGTTTCTGGTTTAAGCTTGGGTATTGACAAAAGCAAAGTGGCAGCAGTGTTACTTAAGCCAATACCCCAGAATAAAAAAGAAATGATGTCTTTTCTTGGGTTTACCAGCTATTATAGGCAACACTTGAAAGACTTTGCAATTCTAGCCAAGTCACTTTATAGAATCTGTGATCAACAGACTGTATTTGAGATGACACAGGAGAGAATTAAAGCTTATGAGAAAATAAGGAGAGCTCTTACAGAAGCACCTTTACTACTAATGCCTGACTGGAATATTGCCTTTAAATTGTACATTGATGCATGTGGAGATGGATTAGGGGCAGCCCTACATCAAGTCCAAATTATTGATGACAAACCTACAGAAAGACCAGTTTGTTACATCTCAAGGAAAATCAAACCAACAGAAGCCAGATATGGTGCAAGCCAAATGGAGTGCTTATTTTTAATATGGGCACTTGGGAAATTACACTATTATCTTGATGGCAGTTTTTTTGAAGTGATAACTGACTGTAATGCAGTAAAATCACTTCTTAACATGAAAACTCCCAACAGACATATGTTGAGATGGCAAATAGCCATTCAAGAATATAGATGAAACATGAATATAGTCCACAAAGCAGGAAACATTCACAAAAATGCTGATGGACTTAGCAGGTGGGCATTAGCCAAAACTCCTGATAACCCAGATTATGTACCCTTGGAAGCTGAACCACAGATTCCAATTGAAGGGATTAATATAACTGATATTGGGACTGAACTCTTTGAATAGGTCATAGAATCTTATAAGCAAGACAGTAATTGCCATATCTTGACTTCTTTATTAGATAAAGAGTGCAAAGATACATCTTTGGTCAATGCACTAGATGAAGTTTGGAGAAATTCCTATTCTGAAGGGAGATTTCACTTGTTTGATGGGATTATTTACCACAGAACCAAACATTCTTGTGTAATGACATTATGCAGCAGATTGCTTATCAATACAATTCTTCATGAATGCCATGATAGTATCTACTCTGGACACCTGTCAGAGGACAGAACACTTGAAAAAGTGAAGAACTGTGCATGGTGGCCATCTTGGAGAAAAGAAACAATTGAATATTGCCATACCTGTGACAGATGCCAAAACGCAAACAGGAGTACAGGCAAGAAATTTGGACTTATGATCCATATACAAGAACCAAAATCCCCTTGGGAAGTTGTTCACATGGATTGGGTCACAGCACTTCCTCCAAGTATTGACAAAGGTTATAATGCTTGTTTAGTCATTGTAGACAGATATAGCAAGACTCCCATATTCTTATCATGTCATAAAGATGACACTTCTATGGATACAGCTATTCTTCTATGGGATAGAGTTATTTCTCATGAAGGATTATTTAAGAATATCATAAGTGACAGAGATCCCAACTTCACATCTGCACTTTGGACCAATCTTCATAGATTGTTTGGGACTAAGCTATCATTCTCTACAGCATATCACCCTCAAACAGATGGGCTAGCAGAGAGGATGATTCAAACTTTAGCAGACATGATCAGGAGATTTTGTGCTTATGGGTTAGAATTCAAAGACTCAGATGGTTTTACCCATGGCTGGTGCACTCTGATACCTGCATTAAAATTGGCATACAAGACATCAGTCCATTCTTCCACAGGAAAAACTCCTGCTATGTTAGAAAAAGGATGGCATCCAAGACTCCCAGCAGACACACTGAGGAAAGACTTGATTGACATTCATCCTACAGCTTCCAGCTTCAAGATAATTCTTGATAGAGTAAAACATCATGCAAAACAAAGTATGTATGATGCTTTTGATTATGCAAAACAGAAGTGGGACAAGAGTCATAAAGTACCCGCCTTCAAAGTAGGGGACTTAGTTCTAATTTTGACTTTGAATTTTAATAATATAAAAGGCCCAAAGAAACTTAAAGATTCTTATGTAAGACCTTTTTTTATTGTTGCCTTACATGGGACCAATCCACTTCAAGTGGAATTGAATATTCAATTGGAAAATAAACACCCCACTTTTCCAGTCAGCTTGATAAAGCCTTATCAACCAGCTGATAAAGAATTGTTTCCTTTAAGGAACCCAACTCCTTTAAATGTCCCACCAGTGGAACAGAATGAAGACAAAAAGATAAAGAAAGTCATTAAAGAAAGGATACTTTGGGGTTAAAATTCAGGGAGAATATCTTGTCAGATATAGAAATCCAGTACATGAAGATGAATGGCTGGCAGAATCAGATATACCTGACTCAGATAAACTCTTGAGAAGATTTAGACATGAAAGAAGGCCACAAGCCTGAATATGTCTATAAATGTGCTTTAAAGTACTTGATCTGAGTGATGTAAAGAGGTTGGACAGTGGACATTAGCCCCCCGTTGGAGCTTTTTATTATTTCTACCATTGATGAAATTGTAGTACAATTTTATTTTTTGGTGGGAGGGAATGTGAGCCTTGAGGTATATTTTACATACCCAAATAGGCCACAATTATCTTAAAAATAAATTTTGAATTATGCATAACTCATAAGTCATGCATATATCCAAAATTCATCATTTTTGATTTCAGAAAAGATGAATAACATTTTATTGAGTAGGTAAGTCCATGGATTTGAGGCCAGATTTGGATTCTACACAAAAATTCACCTAGGGTAGCTCCATAGAGTGAATAAGCTCAAATCAACTCTTTGAGGTGGTAAAATGGAAAATACTTCAATACCACATAAAAGATCCGTGAAGATTTTTGTTTTTCTTAATTTCATGCCAAAACAATGGGAATGTGAGAAATCCCATGTTACATATACACTAAGAATAGTGTTATGCATGTTTCGAGCACTTAATATCATGTTATTCTTACATGTACGTTTGGTACAACCATAGTGGATATCTTACTTTAAGCTTAAATTTCTATTTTAACGTGAAAAATAGGCAAGGGGGACAAAAGACATCAAAGAGAGCCAGGGTACCCAACTTCTGAGGCCTCAGAGGCATGGACAGCTCCAAAGCTTGGATCCATGGTTGATCTTGGCCTAATTGGTAAGCTAAAATCTTTTGGGAACTTGGTTACCATGTTACAACTACTGTAAATCTTAAGAAAATAGCAAATAACCTGCTATTTTGACATGCCAAGGAGGTAAAGAGCTACTTAGACTCCTGTAACCATGTCAATTATTAATGATTTTCCATAGTTAAACCCCAAAAGTGTAATTAAAACCCTTTTTGGACTTGTATCCATTGAATTACCTCATAGCAACCAGTGAAACACTGATATTTGCAATTCCATGTAGAAATGAGGTAAAAACTTCAAAAATTCATTAGAAATACAATTCTTGATGAATATTTCCGAAACTTTCAGCACTAATAGAGAACTGTATTATCTATGGTAAAACCAAAAAAAATTATGGTTTTACCAGTAAAATTAAAAGGTTTACCAACAGTCCATTTTTGGTTATGATATGTGAAACACTGAATCTTCAAAAATTCACGGTAATTACAACTTGTGATGAAATTGCCAATAACATTGATAACTTTGAGAAATCAGTGATTATTTTGGAATAAAAGAATATTTACAGACTTTACTCCTTTTATTATTAACCATATTGGGGTTGTGTCACAACCATGGCAATTCACCTCCTTGGATCCCCATATGGCATATCAAGCCATAGTTCTCTTATGGCCAATTGGCCATATCCATCACCAGTGGCCAATATGGCCACGTCATCATCTTATGGACCTTTTATGGCCATTTGTGTTTTGGAGCCTTCATGGCCCTTCACCTCAATCCAGAACCCATAGCGGCAATTTATGCCCAAATGGTTATTTCTGGTCATTTCCCTCAAAACCAGGGGAAATGGCCCAAATGGCTGTTTTTGGCCATTTGGGCTCATAATGCGCATTTGTGCACTTTTGCAAATTTGCGCATTTTTGCGCACTTTGCGCATTTTGTGCACTTTGACGCAAAGTGTCCAAAGACACTTTCCTGCCTTTTGGGCCAGTTTTTGGCTCAGAACCCAAAAGTGGCCAAAAACCCCAAAGGGCCCAGAAACAACTTTCCAAGATCTGAAGCCATCACATCCATCATTTTCCCCTCTGCCTTTCCATCTCACGACCTTTGGACGTAATCTTCTTGCCAATGAACCAATATGCCATAAATGATGTTATATATCATTGTACATCATTTTTCAACAGCAATTCAATGGTGGCAATATCAAATGGTCATTTCAACATTCCAACATCTCATCACGTCATCAAGGCACCCAATCATTCAGAGGAATCATCAAGGCTCAAGAGCAAGTGTTTCAGCGTCAAAGACCAATGACGCCATCAAGCAGTCATTGGTTATTCTCACTCCAAGTATTCCTTCCAATGGAATACTGTCAATTCATTCTCAAAAGTGCATTCAAGAGGCAGTTCCAAAAGAAGTTGTCAAGTATCAAAGCTCCACTCAATCCATCGTGGCAACCATATTCATTTCAATACAGTCTGGATCCATCAAAAGCTGTATTTCATTTTCAAGCATGGGAAGTTCACTCAACCCAATTCAATTTCAATATTAGCCAGCTGTATCAATTCCCGAAACAATCAATACAGCCTCAAGGACCAATACAGATCAATTTTCAGCCTGAAGAACTCAAGCTCCCAACTTTTCACATATACCGGCTACCCTTTCCACCCTGGGGGGTTTTTCCCCAGTTAATTAATATACTTTGATTTTATTTTATCTTTATTTTCTTTTCATTTTAGTTAAGCAAATACTGATATTATTAAGTCAGTCATTTAGCACCTTTCTCTTTCTCTTTCTTTGCCTGTAAATGGATATTTGGTGGTCATATCCTTACTAATTCCATTATTCATTTTTGGCAGGTTGAAACAGTGATTAAAGACTTACTTGGCTGGCTCTTTGGCCATTTGGCTTCCCTTTCCTCTTTGCATCTCATCTTGTACCTACATATCTTTTAGAGGAATCCATTCTTATTATTTTATTTCCTTATTCTCCGGAGTCTTCCAAGTGAGTTCCCTGATTGCTGATTGCCAGGCCACTCTTTTATTTCCACTAGAGCCGCTGTGAAATTATATTAACTAACTCATAATTTCTTTTCATTCTTTTCATTCCTTCTTTATAATTTCATTCACTCATTTCATCGAAGTTATGATTCTTTTACGCTTATGAACTTAATGATCCATGGTCATCTCTCAATTTTCTTTCATTCATTCTTCATTTTGAAAATTGAAAGGTGACCCATCTTTATTTTTATATTCTTTTTAAAATCTTTTTCAAATCATCATATTTTCATTTCATTCATAATTCAGGCGTCATCTTGATTTTCTTTGATTTTCAAATTTTTTCATCAAGGTATTCAGACACGTTCTTCACATCAAGATTCATAATTGATTCATTCTTCAAGAATTTTGGCTTTTAAAGAAGAATTCGCTTTATTTTGATTGATTGATTGATTTGACATATTTGATATTGACCTCAAGAAAATTGATTGACCTGAAGATTCCATTGATTTTGCTGATTTTTCACATCAAGAATTTTGACATAAACTGATTTTGCCTCAAGAATTCATTTTGATTGATTGATTTTGATTTATTTGATTCATTGATTTTTTTCCTTCAAGACTTCATTTGATTTTGATTTATTGATTTACTTGAAGATTTTCATTTTATTCATTGATTTTTTTCCTCAAGATTTGATTGTTGACTCTTTTTGCTTCAAGAAAATTTTGGTGTTAATTCATTTATTTCATTTTTATTCCTGATATCCTGCCTGTTCAACATTCACCTCCGGCCAGACAGACAGGATCTCAGGCCAGAGCTCAAGCTGTTCTCACTCCAACTCCAAGAGCTCCTCTAGATGGCACCCCAGCAGTTCCTCAACTGAGGGCCCAATTACATAGAGGACCCCACATGGAAGGAGCAGCACCGTCCAGGAAGGAAGGAAGAGGGCCCAGAAGATCAAGTTCATATTCAGGAGTAGTTGGCGGATTTCCAGGAACTTCAAGGACTATTTTCAAAGGTCCAGGTGAAGGTGGTGAAGAGGAGGAGGAGAATTCTGTGGAAGAGGAAGAGTCTGATGGTACTGAAGGTGCTCCTGCTCCGGTGGAAGCATCCCAAGGTACTGGAGGGCCAAATCTAGCCCAGTCTAATCAGCCTGTCTCTCATCAGTCTGAACCATCTTCATTGGCCATCATGCAGCAAATGACTCAAATTATGGCCAATCTTCAAGCAGCTTCATCTTCTGAAGCATCAAGACCACCAGCCTTCAAGACTGCATCTATGAAGGCACCGGAATGCTTTGATGGGACTCAGCCCTTCAAAGTTAGAAGTTTCATTTAGTCTTGTCAATTGATATTTCATAATGATCCGGCAAATTTCTCTCAAGACAGAAAGAAAGTTCTTTATGCCACATCATTTCTTATTGGCAGGGCTGCAACATGGATTGAGCCTTATCTTTCCAATCTCACCAATCAAGACTCAAATTATCTTCTCACTTCTTGGCCTCTATTTAAATCTCAACTCTTCACTCTATTTGGTGACCCAAATGAAGTCAGAAAAGCAGACGCTGAGTTGGATTCTTTAAGAATGAAAGAAGGTGGGCATGTATCCTTATACATTGCTGATTTCAGAAGTTTAGTATCAAGAATCGGGGATTGGGGTGAAAGAGCTCTTATCCATCATTTCAGGAAGGGATTGCCATCCAGGATTTTGGATCAATTGGCCTCCCATCCTTCAAGAATTGACTCTCTTCAAGACTTAATGGACGTTACCCTGGAACTTGATACAAGGTACCATGAGAGGCAAAATGAAAAGAGTCATCATCAAGAGAAGAAGCCAGAAGCCTCAAATTCAAGTTCTTCTCATCCTCAAAATTCTTTGAGCTCAAGTCAAAAGAAGAAGAAGAATTTTCAGAAGAGGGACAAGCCCCATTCTTCTCTCTTGAATAAAGATTTCAAGCTCATGAATTCTGAAAAAGAAAGAAGAATCAAAGAGGGTCTTTGTACCTATTGTGGTGGGAAGCATAGTCTTGAGTCCTGTTTAAAAAGGCCTCAAAACAAGCTTACCCAACCATCAGGCAAATTTCCCAGCCAGGGAAAAGCCTGAGTGAAGACCATGTTGTGTTCAATGGTCTTCACAGTTTTCCATCCAGAGCACAATTGTGCATTCTGAATACTGGTTTCAAAAATTCTCTTGAATTTTTTGTTTTTTCTTCTCTTTCTGATGTTTTTTACAGTATTCTCATTGATTCTGGTGCTACCAAATCATTTATTGCAAAGCAGTTTGTTCACAAGTATTCATTGACTACGTCAGAACTTCCAGAGAAGATTCCCCTCATCATTTTAGACTCCTCTGAGTCTCCTTCTTTATTTGTGACTCACCATACTAAATATATGGTTGAGCTCCCTTCCTTCCCAAGCTTTGAATGGGACTTCTTAGTCATTGATACTCCCAAGGGAGAAGACCTCATATTGGGCTTTGACTTTCTTAATCATTTTAAGACGTTTATTGATTGGAGGCAAGGATTGATCACTCTCAATTCTGATCATAAGGACTATAATGATCCTTCAATTTCTTTTAGTAATGACTTTTCTTCTGCCAAATCATGTGCAGCTCTGGTTGGTGATTCTAGAACACCATCATTTCCGTCTTCTGTCCATATTCCTTCCCTTAATTCCCATCAGTCATTACTATCATCTAGAGATGAAGTCTTCAAAGAGATTCAAGATGTTGGAGAAGATAATTCTGTATTTTCACTTCATCTCTTCTTTGGGAATATGGACCTTCCTCCTTCATCTTATCATGACTCCCTGGAGGAGCTGTGGGATGAAGATGAAGGGCCAGAAGAAATAGAAACCGTGATGAAGGTTGTTCCTCCTGTTTATCACCAATACTTGGATGTATTCTCCAAGGTGAAAGCAGAGAAACTTCCTCCTCACCGCGCCTGTGATCATCATATCAAGCTGGAGGGGTCTCTACCTCCAGCTGGGGTGATCTACTCTTTATCAAACCAAGAGTCAGATACACTCAGGGCCTACATTTCAGAGAATGTAGAGAAAGGTTTCATCCGGCCAAGCTCCTCTTCTACAGGAGCACCTGTTCTTTTTGTCAAAAAGAAGAATGGTGGCCTCCGTTTGTGTGTTGATTACCGCAAATTCAATGCTGTTACTAGGAAGAACAAGTATCCTGTTCCCCTATGAATCAGCTTCTCACTGTTTTCAATGGTTCTTCTATCTTCTCCAAGATTGATTTGCGTGGTGCACATAACCTGCTCAGAATCAAGGAAGGTGATGAACATTTGACTTGTTTTAGAACCAAATATGGTAGTTATGAGTACTTGGTTATGCCTTTTGGGCTTACCAATGCTCCTGCTTCTTTTCAAAATCTTGTCAATGATATTTTTTATGATCTTCTTGATGTTTATGTTGTGGTTTATTTGGATGACATTATGGTCTTTTCCAAATATGAGGAAGAACATGTCACTCATGTGTCCACTGTTCTTTCCAGACTCAGAGCCAATAACCTCTTTGCTAAGGCATCCAAATGCCTATTCCATGTTTCTAGTGTAGAGTATTTAGGTTATGTTGTTTCTTCTGAAGGCCTCAAGATGGACCAAGCAAAAGTCCAGCAAATTCTCAATTGGCTGCCTCCGAGAAACCTCAAGGCTCTTCAATCATTCCTTGGCTTTGCCAATTTTTACCGCCGTTTCATCAAGAATTATTCAAAGAAAATTAGTTCACTCACAAGTTTGCTCAAGAAAGATTCCTGTTTTCCCCTCAATGAGGAAGCTCTTAGACAGTTTCATTAACTCAAAGAGGCATTCACCACCGCTCCAATCCTTTCTCACTTCAATCCTTCTCTACCCACCATTGTAGAGACCAATGCATCAGATTAAGCCTTGCGTGCTGTACTGAGTCAGGTCTCTGACTCAGGAAAACATCCCATTGCATTCGATAGCCTCAAGCTTCTCCCAGCTGAGCTCAATTATGAGATTCATGACAAGGAACTCCTTGGCATAGTCTGGGCTCTCAAGCGCTGGAGAGCTTTCCTTCTTTCCATTTCTTCCCCTTTTGAAGTTCTCACCGATCATTCATCTCTTCAATATTTTATGTCTTCCAAGATTCTCACTTGCTGTCAAGCCCGCTGGGCTGAATTTTTATCTGAATTCCATTTCTCAATCACTTACTTCCCTGGCCGCTTGGCCACCCTTCCAGATGCTTCGTCACGTCGGGACAACGTTTACCCAGAGAGGGGGGAGGATTTCATCAGCAAGAATCCAATGAGCTATCAGAAGATAACCAAGCAAGATGAAATTCAAGCCTCAAAGTTTTTTCAGTCAAGGTGGATTCATTTTCAAATTTGATTGATTCAATTCAGAAGGCAGTGTGGCAAGATTCTCAATATAGAAGTGTCCTTGAAGATTTGGGAAAAGGTAAATCTGTCCAAGATTATTCTCTTGATTCCTCTTCCAAACTTCTACTTTTTAAAGATTGGGTGGTTGTCCCAAATGACCCCACAATTCAACTCAATATACTTTAAAAGCAGCATTACTCTCCTCTAGCTGGACACCCTGGCCAAGAGAAGACTCTCAAACTTGTCAAGCGGGATTTCCACTGGTCCGGAATGACTCAATTCATCAAGGATTATGTCTCATCCTGTCAACAGTGTTCAAGAAACAAAAATATTCATCACAAGAAGTTTGGACTCCTCAAACCTCTTCCAATTCCAAGTGGTCCTTGGATTTGTCTTTCAATGGATTTCATCACTCAATTGCCACTGTCCAATTCCTTTGACTCAATCCTTGTCATAGTGGAAAGATTCTCAAAAATGGCAGTTTTTATTCCAACAATAGCTTCAATCACTTCATTACATTTGGCCCATGTATTCATCAAGAATATTTTCTCAAAGCATGGCCTTCCTTCAAGCATTGTTAGTGATTGAGGTTCTCTTTTTGTTTCTTCCTTTTGGACCAATCTTTGTCAGCAGCTCAAGATTTCAAGAGATCTGTCAACTGCTTATCACCCAGAAACTGATGGACAGACAGAGAGGGTAAATCAGATACTAGAACAGTACCTTTGGATGTATGTCAGTTATCATCAAGATGATTGGAACACCTGGCTCCCTCTGGCTGAATTTGCCTACAATAACTCTGACCACTCTTCAACAAAACAATCACCGCTTTTCACTGTTTATGGAAGAGATCCTCATTTTGACTCAGTTCACATCACTCAAGATACTCCGGCTGGAAAGTTATCAACAAAAATCCAATCAGTACAGCAAAATGTCAAGAGAAAACTTGAAGTTGCCATAAACAGGTTTAAGAGGTATGCAGATAAAAGTAGAGCAAGTCCACCTGTTTTCAATCCCGGTGACATGGTATGGCTTTCTTCCAAGAACATCAAATCAACCAGACCCACCAAAAAGCTGTCTGAAAGATGGCTGGGTCCTTTTCCAATCTTGAAGAAAGTCAGTACTCATGCCTACCACCTCAAGCTCCCATCTCAATGGAAGTCCATCCACCCAGTTTTCCATATTTCCCTTTTGGAACCAGTCAAGACGTCAACAATCCCAAATAGGCATCAAGAGCCTCCTCCTTCAATAATCATTGAAGAAGAAGAAGAATGGGAAGTCTCTCAAATACTGGACTCAAAGCTCAAGAGAGGAAAATTATGGTATCTGGTGGAATGGAAAGGTTTCAGTCAAGACCCAGAAAGATCCACATGGGAACCAACTGAAAACCTCAAGGATTGTCCTGAACTCGTCAAAGATTTTCATTTATTATATCCTGACAAGCCTGGGCCCAATTCTTCAAAAGCTTGATTCATTATGGTGCTTGGTGGGGAGAGGAATTACCAAATGTAAGTCCCACTCCTGGTATGCACCTTTAGGGGTATTCTACTCTTTTGTTGTAAGCATCACCTTGGCCACTCTGTGAGCCTGTGAGGTATGTATAACATACCCATAACGCCACAAATGATTTTATAAAAAATTAATTTTGTCTTAAACAGACTTTTTAGTTGAATTTAAAATAAAAAATAATAAAAAATAAGTATAACTTTTTTTTTGAATAAACAAAGTTATAATTATTATGTCATTTTTGGATTCTACACCAAAAATAACCTAGGGTACACCCATAGGGTGTTATACCCAAAAACACTTATTTCTTGTGTTATTGGAAGATTTAAGAATCTCATGGTACTAATGTAACTTTTTAACATTTTTTAAAAATTGTTAAATTTACGCTTAAATAAGCTTAAATTTAAAGTTGCATAAGGTTAATGCAAACTTACCAAAATTTTAGTTAAAATTGAGGTGTGGTGTATATTTACTGAATTGGCTAAGGATTTACCATACAGAATGTAAATCCTGCGTGAGGTCAATTTAAAAGGGTTTAAAGCCATGGCATGGCTTTAAATAAATAAAAGGGCAAAATCCATGCAAAAAGGTGGGACAAAGGAAAAAGACCAAATAGAGCTGGGGTACCCAACTTTTTGGATCTGCAATGATTCAATTAAAGTTGTCCACCTGTATTGGAGGATTTTCAACCTTATTTAAACTTTAAGATTGGACTTTGATCCAACCTTAAGGTTTAAACTGGTTTTATCCCAATTTGGACAGGAATTTCAAGCTGCCAAAGGGTAAATCCCAATATGCAGGCTTGAAATTAAGGTTTTAAGAACTTTCATATCTTAATTAAGCTTAAAAAGTTTCAATAAGCTTAAAACTTTAAGG
The DNA here is from genome assembly GCA_023105745.1 of Austropuccinia psidii. Classification (NCBI taxonomy): domain Eukaryota; kingdom Fungi; phylum Basidiomycota; class Pucciniomycetes; order Pucciniales; family Sphaerophragmiaceae; genus Austropuccinia; species Austropuccinia psidii. Next base: position 30,680,665 of record JALGQZ010000001.1, read on the forward strand.
TTTCAAGCATTAAAACCTTATCAAAACTTAAGGTTTGGTGTGTATTGCTATTTTACGTGGAAAAATAGCAATAACTTCAAAAATTCATTAAAAATCCAAATCTTAATGGATTTGCTTGAGAGTTTCACAAAGCTTAGAATTCAATATTATCTACATATAAATTAAATTTTAAGTATCTTTTATAAATAAATTTTCTGGGTAATTAGCCTGGAAATTTACTCTTTTAATTAAGCTCAAAAGAAAATTATGATTTCTTTAAAAATTAATTAAAAATTGAGTTTAAGATATTTCTGCTTGAAACTCTAATTTTAGGTTGTTCATGTGATGAATTTTAATATAAATAAACTTATTTTGTATTGAAACTTAAAATAATTAAACTAAATGAGGATTAAAGCTACTTGGAGTTAAGAATAACACTAGTAACTTTAAATTGGAAGTAAAAATAAGTTGCCTTAAGTTAAGAACTTTATTTTTAAGCATGGTTTTTCAGTTTTGACCTGAGCACGCCCTCTACATTCATTATGAATCATGAGAGCTGCTCTGAAGACATAAAAAGAGTCTTTTCATCACTGTTTTTGTCCATCAATCATTATCAATCCAATCATATTAGAAATTTAAACAGGTAAAGTTTTATTAAATATAAAATCTTATTATCAAAAGTAATTCTTAAGTTATTTTTATTATTTATTTATTAAATTAAAGAATTGAAGTCATAGAATTCAGATTATTGTTGTAATCATCTATAATAAATTTTATTATATAAAATTATCATTTTAAATATCTTTTAAAAATCCACAAATTCCTCTTAAAAATTCTTTAATCATTATTTTTATCATAAGAGGTTGTTTTATCTTTAAAAATATTGATTTTTGGCGTGTTTTTAACTTATAATCATTATTTAATATAATAACTGTTGTTGTTTGACTTGTTGTATTAAATAAATATTATAAGTAAGTTTTCTCTAAAAAGTTCTATATTTTTTTTATCTAGTATTAGTTTTTTTATATAGAATTTTTATTCTTAAAGAATTATTTCTGCACAGTGTGTATTTAATTCTTTTTATAAATAATATTTGTATTATTTATAAGTGGTTAATATTCATATTTTCCACGTGTAATTGTCTCATTAAGAGCTTTACACTTCTTATTGTTATAACTGTCAGTGACTATAACAATAATAGAATAATTATAATTTATTATAATTATTATATATTTTTTTTATTATTATATTATTATAATAATAATTAAATTTGTATTTTTTTTATATATAATTATTTTTAATAATTATATTTAAATTTGTGGTTATAATATTTTATTATATTATATTTTTCTACTGAGGACAGTCATAGTACTCTTGATATTGCTACTATTATCAAGAGTTTCATAGACAAACCTTACATTTGGGGGCCTGGCCGTGACTTTAAACCAATTTTTGGGACATAAATCATATTCTAGACCTTATTTTACTATTCTTTGACGTAAAATTGCCATATTTGTCTTAATATTGGCTTTTTTGGGACTTATCCCTTATAAATAATCTTTATAATATTAATAAAGTTATTTTTTTCTTAAGAATATTGTTTGAAACAATATACTATTGAGTGACTTGGAATAAATTTCTTTTGTCTAACTAGTGGCTTTTTCACATCACAGACTTGAAATTTATTCTTTGAGTTATTCTAGTATAAAGTGAATAATAATACAATTTTGATTAATTAACTTGTTAATTGCATCATTATTATTTCTTTAAAGAAAATAATAAATCAAATAAAAAATCTCTAAAAAATAAAAAATCTTTACTAAAAACATTTTTTTCTTTTATCTTAGACATTTTTTCTTTACTTTTGACGTAATTTGCCATAAATTATATAAAAACAACTTTATTCAATAAGTTGAGTTTATAAGTTATTTTTATTATTTGTTAAAATAACTTATATTTTTAATTTCTCTAGTGTCTTCCATCAGAGAAAATTCTTCAGACTCTGAAGCCTCAGAATCCAGTATTGAAATTCAAACCAGCCCAGCACCAAGGGGTTTGATAACCAAAGAACCCTTTCAAGGTCCTGCAGGTGAATTCAATTCAATTTTACTCTATTTTTTATTAAAATTGACGTGAAATGACTCCTACTAGAAGTTGAAGCAATTACTCCATCCAATCAAATGGATCTGGACCAGGACATTCCAGCCACAGATCCAAAAGGCAAGAATGTCTCCCCAGAGGAGAGGCACAAATGGAGGATGCCAGAACTTCCACCAGTTCCCAAAGGTTAGCCAGCACCTTTGAACCTCTTCTTGAGAGTCCAGAAGCTGACATAACTGCTATTGCTGTTAGACCTGAACCATTTCCAACAGGCAACTGTGGAAATTTATCAATCCCAATGGAAAAACTGGTTCCTGGCGTCAAAACAACAAGAGTGGGAACTCCTTCCAAGTCTTTGGATAGGCACCATGAAATCTTATCTTCAAGTGAAGAAGTTCATGGGGCCAGAAAAGACAGAAGATCTTCTGTTGGGTTGGACACCAATGTCTGTCAAAGGACAAGTCTAACAGATAAAAGCTTGGTTGAAAAACCAAAGCATGTTATCAGAAGATCAGAAGAAGAAGTTGGCCCAAGGCAAGGACAACAGCCCAGTGGAAGCTCCTCAAGCATCCACCAGCAAAAATCCGCCTCAACAAGTGCCAAACAAGCCCAAGCAAGCCCCAAAAACCAACCACAAGGGAAAGCAAAAGGCAAAGGGAAAGGCAAAACCCAAATAAAACAAGCCTTACCCACAGAATCACAGAATTCCAAAGAAGGAAAAGACAGCCATGGACAATGTGTTCAATATGGCAAGGACTTTGATGGAATTCAAAAACAAGGAGGAGGAAAGATTGAACCAATCCTTCCCAAAGGAATAGACCTTGTAAAGCTTGTAGCTCACTTTGAATCTTGTAATAAAGAAATTATGACAAAATTTAAAGAATTTGATTATGTCCAACATAAGTTGGGTAATGAGATTTTAAAAGTCAAAGCGCAGCAAAGTACCATTATTGGCCTTGAAAATGTTAATAAAGACAATATTGTGTCTTTGACGCAAATTTGTGAGAGACTTGAGTCTAAAGTTACCTTACTCAATTAACCAGATGAGAACTCAATTTCTTTTATAACTGGACAGTTAAGGGAATTGAAAATACAAGTTCAAAGCTTGGAGAATTCAACTGGTCACAATGCAGCTCTTTTTCAAGAACAATTGGAAAAAAGTGATAAAGCAAGACTTGAATTGAAAGAAGATATTCAATCAAGTATTAATAATATATCACTAAAAAATGAATTGCCAAGGCAATCCACACCATTTCTTGACAGAAATGTTCTTAACTTGAATAATGAATTACATCATACAATTTCAAGTCATGAGGTGGAAACTGCTTGCAATTATAAGGACATTCCAAGATTAGAGGAATGGCCAACCTTCAGTGGTGAAGGAGAATATAATCATATGGAATTTATGAAAACAATTGATATGTTTAAAGAAGACTTTAACATACCAGATGAATACATAAGTGCCAGATTACACCCATTATTTGCCAAATCAGCAAAGAAATGGTATTATAAAATGAGACAAGACCATGGTAAACACTCTTGGCCTTGGTGGAAAGAACAAGTTATTTCCAAATGGGAAAATGATTCCTGGAGATTTAGAATGGAAAATTCTTTTGAAGAAGCCATTTTTAATATTGAAAGGGAAAGGCCCATGAATTGGTTTCTTAAACAGAAGAACAGATTAACTGCCCTTCATCCTGATATGTCTGAACCAATGGTACATAAAAGGATATTAAGAAAGTGTGGTGGTGACCTTGAGCATGCTATAAGAAGCAGATGTATTGAGCCTTGCTCTACAGAAGATTATATCAATGCTATGGAGGACATCACTACTAGAACAAAAATTGGAAGAAATTGGTATAAACCCCCAATAGACAACAAGACTAGTGTGAAACCAAATAGACCACATGACAGACCTCCTTTGAAATGTCATAAATGTGGAAGTACATCTCACTTAGCAAACACTTGTCCAAAAAATAAAAGAGTCAATGAGATAAATGTTGAAAAAGTGGAAGACACAAAAGAAACTGATGCATCTTTACATGAAAGTGATTCTGAGCCTTCAGAAGAAGAAGAAGTATCAGAAGAACTTGGTATAGAAAATATTAATGTTTCTTTTGAAGTCACTGAGGTACATACTCACTTACCACAGTACAGTGACGAATGTATAGATCTCATACATGTGCAAGATGCCAAAATGCAAAAATCCAAACCTGCCAGAGGTAAAGGTTATACAGCTGGGTCATCTTGTATCACTAATATTGTGATGAATAACACAGAAGCAAAGATACATATTGACTCAGGTGCTTTTTGCACTTGTGTTGGAAAAGACTATCTTGACAAAACTTATACCAATTGGCAAGACAAATTGATGCCAATTGAAGGTGTGAAATTCAGCAGTGCTAGCCAGAACATGCACCCCTTGGGTATATTTGAAGCAGCAATGATATTTCCTCATCCTGCAGGGAGTATAAGACTGAAAGCTGAATTTGTTGTTATGAATAATTGTACTTCACAACACTTCATACTTGGAAATGATTATCTCAATATCTATGGTATTGATATTAATAATCATAAGGACAGGTATTTCACCATAGGGGAAAATAAAAGGCAAAAATTTGCTTTTTCCCTAGAAAGGAAAGAAATTACTGTCATTCAACAAGTGAAGAATGTTAAAAAAGAAAAATTTGTGTCAGATCAGTTAAGTGAAGCACAAATTAGTCCTGAATTAACACCATGTCACAACCATGGCAATTCACTTCCTTGGATTCCCATATGGCATATCAAGCCACAGCCTTTTTATGGCCAATTGGCCATATCCATCACCAGTGGCCAATATGGCCACGTCATCATCTCATGGACCATTTATGGCCATTTGTGTTTTGGGGCCTTCATGGCCCTTCACCTCAATCCAGCACCCATAGCGGCAATTTATGGCCAAATGGGTATTTCTGGTCATTTCCCTCAAAACCAGGGGAAATGGCCCAAATGGCTGTTTTTGGCCATTTGGGCTCATAATGCGCATTTGCGCATTTTTGCGCATTTTGCGCATTTTTGCGCATTTGCGCATTTTTGCGCATTTTGCGCACTTTTGCGCATTTGCGCACTTTTTGCGCATTTGCGCACTTTTTGCGCATTTTGCGCACTTTTTGCGCACTTTGCGCATTTGCGCATTTTGCGCATTTGCGCACTTTTGCGCACTTTGACGCAAAGTGTCCAAAAGACACTTTCCCGCCTTTTGGGCCAGTTTTTGGCTCAGAACCCAAAATTGGCCAAAAACCCCAAAAGGCCCAGAAACACCATTCCAAGCTCTGAAGCCATTACATCCATCCTTTTCCCTCTGCCTTTCCATCCCAAGACCTTTGGACGTAATCTTCTTGCCAATCAACCAATATGCCATAAATGATGTTATATATCATTGTGCATCATTTTTCAACAGCAATTCAATGGTGGCAATATCAAATGTTCATTTCAACATTCCAACATCTCATCACGTCATCAAGGCACCCAACCATTCAGAGGAATCATCAAGGCTCAAGAGCAAGTGTTTCAGCGTCAAAGACCAATGACGCCATCAAGCAGTCATTGGTTATTCTCACTCCAAGTATTCATTCCAAGGGAATACTTTCAATTCATTCTCAAGTGTATTCAAGAGGCAATGCCAAAAAGAAGTTGTCAAGTGTCAAAGCTCCACTCAATCCATCTTGGCAACCATATTCATTTCAATACAGTCTGGATCCATCAAGACCTGTATTTCATTTTCAATCATGGGAAATTCATTCAACCCAATTCAATTTCAATATTAGCCAGCTGTATCAATTCCCAAAAGAATCAATACAGCCTCAAGGATCAATACAGATCAGTTTTCAGCCTGAAGAACTCAAGCTCCCAACTTTTCACATATACCGGCTACCCTTTCCACCCTGGGGGGTTTTCCCCAGTTAATTAATATATTTTGATTTTATTTTATCTCTATTTTCTTTTCACTTTTAGTTAAGCAAATACTGATATTGTTAAGTCAGTCATTTAGCACCTTTCTCTTTTCTCTTTCTTCGCCTGTCAATGGATATTTGGTGGTCATATCCTTACTAATTCCATTATTCATTTTTGGCAGGTTGAAACAGTGATTAAGGACTTACTTGGTTGGCTCTTTGGCCATTTGGCTTCCCTTTCCTCTTTTGCATCTCATCTTGTACCTGCATATCTTTTAGAGGAATTCATTCTTATTACTTTTATTCTTTATCCTTTTGGAGTCTTCCAAGTGAGTTCCCTGATTGCTGAGTGCCAGGCCACTCTTGTATTTCTGTCCAAGAGCCCCTGTGACATTATATTAATTAACTCATAATTTCTTTTTCATTCTGTTCATTCTTTCTTTATAATTTCATTCACTCATTTCATCGAAATTATGATTCTTTTACGCTTATGAACTTAATGATTCATCGTCACCTCTCAATTTTCTTTCATTCATTCTTCATTTTGAAAATTGAAAGCTGACCCATTTTTTATTTTTGTTATTCTTTTTAAAATCTTTTTCAAATCATCAATTTCCATTTCATTCATAATTCAGGCGTCATCTTAATTTTCTTTGATTTTCAAATTTTTCATCAAGATATTCAGACACGTTATTCACATCAAGATTCATAATTGATTTTTTCTTCAAGAATTTTGATTTTTAAAGAATAATTCACTTGATTTTGATTGATTGATTGATTTGACATATTTGATTTTGACCTCAAGAAAATTGATTGATCTGAAGATTTCATTGATTTTGCTGATTTTTCACATCAAGAATTTTGACATAAATTGATTTTACCTCAAGATTTTCATTTGATTGATTGATTTTGCAAGATTTTGATTTTGATTGATTTGATTGATTGATTTATTGACGTGAAGATCTCATTTGACTTTGATTCATTGATTTACTTCAAGACATTGATTTGATTTGACTTCAAGACTTCATTTGATTTTGATTTATTGACGTACTTGAAGATTTTCACTTTTATTCATTGATTTTCCTCAAGATTTGATTGTTGACTCTTTTCACTTCAAGCAAGTTTTGATTTTTAATTCATTATTTCATTTTGTTCCTGATATCATGCCTGTTCAACACTCACCTCCAGCAAGACAGACAAGATCTCAGGCCAGAGCTCAAGCTGTTCTCACTCCAACTCCAAGAGCTCCTCTAGATGGCACCCCAGCAGTTCCTCAACTGAGGGCCCAATTAGATAGAGGACCCCGCATGGAAGGAGCAGCACCATCCAGGAAGGAAGGAAGAGGGCCAAGAAGGTCATGTTCATTCTCAGGAGTAGTTGGCGGATTTCCAGGAACTTCAAGGACTATTTTCAAAGGTCCAGGTGAAGATGGTGAAGAGGAGGAGGAGAATTCTGTGGAAGAGGAAGAGTCTGATGGTACTGAAGGTGTCCCTGCTCCGGTGGAGGCATCCCAAGGTACTGGAGGACCAACTCTAGCCCAGTCTAATCAGCCTGTCTCTCATCAGTCTGAACCATCCCTATTGGCCATCATGCAGCAAATGACTCAGAGTATGGCCAATCTTCAAGCAGCTTCATCCTCTGAAGCATCAAGACCACCAGCCTTCAAGACTCCATCTATGAAGGCACCGGAATGCTTTGATGGGACTCAGCCCTTCAAAGTTAGAAGTTTCATTCAGTCTTGTCAATTGATTTTTCACAATGATCCGGCAAACTTCGCTCAAGACAGAAAGAAGGTCCTTTATGCCACTTCATTTCTCATTGGCAGGGCTGCAAAATGGATTGAGCCTTATCTTTCCAATCTCACCAATCAAGATTCAAATTACCTTCTCAATTCTTGGCGTTTATTTGAATCTCAACTCTTCACTTTATTTGGTGACCCGAATGAAGTCAGAAAAGCAGAAGCTGAGTTGGATTCTTTAAGAATGAAAGAAGGTGGGCATGTATCCTTATACATTGCTGATTTCAGAAGTTTAGTCTCAAGAATCGGGGATTGGGGTGAAAGAGCTCTCATCCATCATTTCAGGAAGGGATTGCCATCCAGGATCTTGGATCAATTGGCCTCCCATCCTTCAAGAATTGACTCTCTTCAATACTTAATGGACATTACCCTGGAACTTGATACCAGGTACCATGAGAGGCAAAATGAAAAGGGTCATCATCAAGAGAAGAAGCCAGAAGCCTCAAAGTCAAGTTCTTCTCATCCTCAAAATTCTTCAAGCTCAAGTCAAAAGAAGAAGAAGAATTTTCAGAAGAGGGACAAGCCCCATTCTTCTTTGTTGAATAAAGATTTCAAGCTTATGAACTCTGAAAAAGAAAGAAGAATCAAAGAGGGTCTTTGTACCTATTGTGGTGGGAAGCATAGTCTTGAGTCCTGTTTCAAAAGGCCTCAAAACAAGCTTACCCAACCGTCAGGCAAATTTCCCAGCCAGGGAAAAGCCTGAGTGAAGATCATGATGTGTTCAATGGTCTTCACAGTTTCCCATCCAGAGCACAATTGTGCATTCTGAATACTGGTGTCAAAAATTCTCTTAAATTTTTTGTTTTTTCTTCTCTCTCTGATATGTTTTACAGTATTCTCATTGATTCTGGTGCTACCAACTCATTTATTGCAAAGCAGTTTGTTCACAAGTATTCTTTGACCATGTCAGAACTCCCGGAGAAGATTCCCCTCATTATTCTTGACTCCTCTGAGTCTCCTTCTTTATTTGTGACTCACCATACTAAATATACGGTTGAGCTCCCTTCCTTCCCAAGCTTTGAATGGGACTTTTTAGTCATTGATACTCCCAAGGGAGAAGACCTCATATTGGGCTTTGACTTTCTTAATCATTTTAATCCGTTTATTGATTGGAGGCAAGGATTGATCACCTTTAATTCTGATCATAAGGACTATAATGATCCTTCAATTTCTTTCAGTAATGACTTTTCTTCTGCCAAATCATGTGCAGCTCTGGTTGGTGATTCTAGAACACCATCATTTCCGTCTTCTGTCCATATTCCTTCCCTTAATTCCCATCAGTCATTACTATCATCTAGAGATAAAGTCTTCAAAGAGATTCAAGATGTTGGAGAAGATAATTCTGTATCTTCACTTCATCTCTTCTTTGGGAATATGGACCTTCCTCCTTCATCTTATCATGACTCCCTGGAGGAGTTGTGGGATGAAGAGGAAGAGCCAGAAGAAATAGAAACCGTGATGAAGGTTGTTCCTTCTGTTTATCACCAATACTTGGATGTATTTTCCAAGGTGAAAGCAGAGAAACTTCCTCCTCACCGCGCCTGTGATCATCATATCGAGCTGGAGGGGTCTCTACCTCCAGTTGGGGTGATCTACTCTTTATCAAACCAAGAGTCAGATACACTCAGGGCCTACATTTCAGAGAATGTAGAGAAAGGTTTCATCCGGCCAAGCTCCTCTTCTACAGGAGCACCTGTTCTTTTTGTCAAAAAGAAAGATGGTGGCCTCCGTTTGTGTGTTGATTACCGCAAGCTCAATGCTGTTACTAGGAAGAACAAGTATCCTGTTCCTCCTATGAATCAGCTTCTCACTGTTTTTAATGGTTCTTCTATCTTCTCCAAGATTGATTTGCGTGGTGCATATAACCTGCTCAGAATCAAGGAAGGTGATGAACATTTGACTTGTTTTAGAACCAAATATGGTAGTTATGAGTACTTGGTTATGCCATTTGGGCTTACCAATGCTCCTGCTTCTTTTCAAAATCTCGTCAATGATATTTTTTATGATCTTCTTGATGTTTATGTTGTGGTTTATTTGGATGACATTATGGTCTTTTCCAAATCTGAGGAAGAACATGTCACTCATGTGTCCACTGTTCTTTCCAGACTCAGAGCCAATAACCTCTTTGCTAAGGCGTCCAAATGCCTATTTCATGTTTCAAGTGTGGAATATCTTGGTTATGTAGTTTCTTCTAAAGGCCTCAAGATGGACCAAGCAAAAGTCCAGCAAATTCTCAATTGGCCACCTCCAAGAAACCTCAAGGCTCTTCAATCATTCCTTGGCTTTGCCAATTTTTACCGCCGTTTCATCAAGAATTATTCAAAGAAAATTAGTTCACTCACAAGTTTCCTCAAGAAAGATTCCCGTTTTCCCCTCAATGAGGAAGCTCTTAGACAGTTTCATCAACTCAAAGAGGCATTCACCACTGCTCCAATCCTTTCTCACTTCAATCCTTCTCTACCCACCATTGTAGAGACCGATGCATCAGATTATGCCTTGGGTGCTGTACTGAGTCAGGTCTCTGACTCAGGAAAACATCCCATTGCATTTGATAGCCGCAAGCTTCTCCCAGCTGAGCTTAATTATGAGATTCATGACAAGGAACTCCTTGGCATAGTCTGGGCTCTCAAGCGCTGGAGAGCTTTCCTTCTTTCTATTTCTTCCCCTTTTGAAGTTCTCACCGATCATTCATCGCTTCAATATTTCATGTCTTCCAAGATTCTCACTCGCCGTCAAGCCCGCTGGGCTGAATTTTTATCTGAATTTCATTTCTCAATCACTTACCGCCCTGGCCGCTTGGCCACCCTTCCAGATGCCTTGTCACGTCGGGACGACGTTTACCCGGAGAGGGGGGAGGATTTCATCAGCAAGAATCCAATGAACTATCAGAAGATAATCAAGCAAGATGAAATTCAAGCCTCAAAGTTTTTTGCAGTCAAGGTGGATTCATTTTCAAACTTGATTGATTCAATTCAGAAGGCAGTGTGGAAAGATTCTCAATATAGAAGTGTCCTTGAAGATTTGGGTAAAGGTAAATCTGTCCAAGATTATTCTCTTGATTCCTCTTCCAAACTTCTCCTTTTCAAAGATCGGGTGGTAGTCCCAAATGACCCCACAATTCAACTCAATATACTTCAAAATCGGCATGACTCTCCTCTAGCTGGACACCCTGGCCAAGGGAAGACTCTCAAACTAGTCAAGCGGGATTTCCACTGGTCCGGCATGACTCAATTTATCAAGGATTATGTCTCATCCTGTCAACAGTGTTCAAGAAACAAAAATATTCATCACAAGAAGTTTGGACTCCTCAAGCCTCTTCCAATTCCAAGTGGTCCTTGGATTTGTCTTTCAATGGATTTCATCACTCAATTGCCACTGTCCAATTCCTTTGACTCAATTTTAGTCATAGTGGACAGATTCTCAAAAATGGCGGTTTTTATTCCAACAATAGCTTCAATCACTTCATTAGATTTGGCCCATTTATTCATCAAGAATATTTTCTCAAAGCATGGCCTTCCTTCAAGCATTGTTAGTGATCGAGGTTCTCTTTTTGTTTCTTCCTTTTGGACCAACCTTTGTCAGCAGCTCAAGATTTCAAGAGACTTGTCAACTGCTTACCATCCAGAAACTGATGGACAGACAGAGAGGGTAAATCAGATACTAGAACAGTACCTTCGGATGTATGTCAGTTATCATCAAGATGATTGGAACACCTGGCTCCCTCTGGCTGAATTTGCCTACAATAACTCTGACCACTCTTCAACAAAGCAATCACCGTTTTTCACTGTTTATGGAAGAGATCCTCATTTTGACTCAGTTCACATCACTCAAGACACTCCGGCTGGAAAGTTATCAACAAAAATCCAATCAGTACAGCAAGATGTCAAGAGAGAACTTGAAGTTGCCATAAACAGGTTTAAGAGGTATGCAGATAAAAGTAGAGCAAGTCCACCTGTTTTCAATCCCGGTGACATGGTATGGCTTTCTTCCAAGAACATCAAATCAACCAGACCCACCAAAAAGCTGTCTGAAAGATGGCTGGGTCCTTTTCCAATCTTGAAGAAAGTCAGCACTCATGCCTACCACCTCAAGCTTCCATCTCAATGGAAATCCATCCACCCAGTTTTCCACATTTCCCTTTTGGAACCAGTCAAGACGTCAACAATCCCAAATAGGCATCAAGAGCCTCCTCCTCCAATCACCATTGAAGAAGAAGAGGAATGGGAAGTCTCTCAAATACTGGACTCAAAGCTCAAGAGAGGAAAATTATGGTATCTGGTGGAATGGAAAGGTTTCAGTCAAGACCCAGAAAGATCCACTTGGGAACCAACCGAAAACCTCAAGAATTGTCCTGAACTTGTCAAAGATTTTCATTCATTATATCCTGACAAGCCTGGGCCAAATTCTTCAAAAGCTTGATTCATTATGGTGCTTGGTGGGGAGAGGAATTACCAAAAGTAAGTCCCACTCCTGGTATGCACCTTTAGGGGTATTCTACTCTGTTTTGTTGTAAGCATCACCTTGGCCACTCTGTGAGCACTTTGCAATTTTGGACACAGATCCCTGGCAGGGCTTTCGACTTCATTTCCAATTTTATGGCCATTCTCACTTGGGACAATGGGCCATTCACTTTTCAATTCATTTCCAAGACTTCAAAATTCAAATTCATTCCTTCAACAGTTTTGTTTTATTTTTATGGCACTGGCGGGAGTGGTAACTACCAAAAGTAAGTTCCTCTCCTGGTGTGCACTTCCCTGAGGGGTCTACAATCTTGTCAAAAACATCACCTTGGCCACTTTGTGAGCACCTGGCATCAATTTTATCTTTCCAGGTCCTTGGCCAATTTCAAAATCAGTTATGAACCTCCGTGATGAAGATTGGAACCTCCTCAAGATTCAATTAATTTTTCTTTTTTCTTTTTCCTTTTCTTTTCTCATTTTCAGTTTCATTCTTTATTTCTATTTTACTTTTATTTTAAATTTCCTTTTATCACGTCAACTATCACGTCAAAAATTTTCATTCATTTCAAAATTAAATTCAAATCATGAAGCCAATGTCAAAAGAAGATCAAGCAAGTCCTGCGTCAAATGTCAAATTCTTAATATCAGTTTTCAAATTTTTACATTAATCAGTCCTCTTGAATCACTCTCTCAAAATCCTTCCAATAGCCTCAACAGGCTTCACCTTGTATTGGTGCTCAGGAGCTCACCATTTCAAGGTGGGGGGTACTGTCACAACCATGGCAATTCACTTCCTTGGATTCCCATATGGCATATCAAGCCACAGCCTTTTTATGGCCAATTGGCCATATCCATCACCAGTGGCCAATATGGCCACGTCATCATCTCATGGACCATTTATGGCCATTTGTGTTTTGGGGCCTTCATGGCCCTTCACCTCAATCCAGCACCCATAGCGGCAATTTATGGCCAAATGGGTATTTCTGGTCATTTCCCTCAAAACCAGGGGAAATGGCCCAAATGGCTGTTTTTGGCCATTTGGGCTCATAATGCGCATTTGCGCATTTTTGCGCATTTTGCGCATTTTTGCGCATTTTGCGCATTTGCGCACTTTTTGCGCATTTTGCGCACTTTTGCGCATTTGCGCACTTTTTGCGCACTTTGCGCATTTGCGCATATTTGCGCACTTTTGCGCATTTGCGCACTTTTGCGCATTTTGCGCATTTTTGCGCACTTTGACGCAAAGTGTCCAAAAGACACTTTCCTGCCTTTTGGGCCAGTTTTTGGCTCAGAACCCAAAATTGGCCAAAAACCCCAAAAGGCCCAGAAACACCATTCCAAGCTCTGAAGCCATTACATCCATCCTTTTCCCTCTGCCTTTCCATCCCAAGACCTTTGGATGTAATCTTCTTGCCAATCAACCAATATGCCATAAATGATGTTATATATCATTGTGCATCATTTTTCAACAGCAATTCAATGGTGGCAATATCAAATGCTCATTTCAACATTCCAACATCTCATCACGTCATCAAGGCACCCAACCATTCAGAGGAATCATCAAGGCTCAAGAGCAAGTGTTTCAGCGTCAAAGACCAATGACGCCATCAAGCAGTCATTGGTTATTCTCACTCCAAGTATTCATTCCAAGGGAATACTTTCAATTCATTCTCAAGTGTATTCAAGAGGCAATGCCAAAAAGAAGTTGTCAAGTGTCAAAGCTCCACTCAATCCATCTTGGCAACCATATTCATTTCAATACAGTCTGGATCCATCAAGACCTGTATTTCATTTTCAATCATGGGAAATTCATTCAACCCAATTCAATTTCAATATTAGCCAGCTGTATCAATTCCCAAAAGAATCAATACAGCCTCAAGGATCAATACAGATCAGTTTTCAGCCTGAAGAACTCAAGCTCCCAACTTTTCACATATACCGGCTACCCTTTCCACCCTGGGGGGTTTTCCCCAGTTAATTAATATATTTTGATTTTATTTTATCTCTATTTTCTTTTCACTTTTAGTTAAGCAAATACTGATATTGTTAAGTCAGTCATTTAGCACCTTTCTCTTTTCTCTTTCTTCGCCTGTCAATGGATATTTGGTGGTCATATCCTTACTAATTCCATTATTCATTTTTGGCAGGTTGAAACAGTGATTAAGGACTTACTTGGTTGGCTCTTTGGCCATTTGGCTTCCCTTTCCTCTTTTGCATCTCATCTTGTACCTGCATATCTTTTAGAGGAATTCATTCTTATTACTTTTATTCTTTATCCTTTTGGAGTCTTCCAAGTGAGTTCCCTGATTGCTGAGTGCCAGGCCACTCTTGTATTTCTGTCCAAGAGCCCCTGTGACACACCAGAAATGAAGGAAGAACTTATTGAAATTTTATTTCAATATAGAGGAGCCTTTGCTTCTGATAATGAACCACTTGGGGCTATAAAAGGCCATGAAGTGGATATCATGCTTAATGTGGAGAGACCTTATCCTCCACTATTGAGAAGACCAGCTTACCCAGCTAGCCCTAGGGCTAGAGAAGCATTAGAAAGTCATATTAATGAACTAATGAAACTGGGAGTTCTTAGAAAAGTTGGACACAATGAGGAAGTGGAAGTCACAACTCCAGTGATCATTACTTGGCATAATGATAAGTCAAGGATGGTTGGTGATTTTAGAGCACTGAATACCTATACTATTCCGGACAAGTATCCAATCCCTAGAATCCATGAGACTTTGACTCAATTATCCAAAGCAAAGTTTATTACTTCCATGGATGCTCTTAAAGGCTTCCATCAGAATGTTTTAATACCTCATGCTAGGAAATTATTGAGAATAATTGCTCATTGTCGTATTTATCAATATTTGAGGATGCCTTTTGGTATTAAAAATGCACCCTCTCATTATCAAAGAATGATGAATACCATATTCCCACATGAATTATCAGAGGGATGGTTAATCATTTATATTGATGACATTATCATTTGTTCAGAAACCTGGCAATTACATTTAGAGAGACTTTCATTAGTACTTAAGAAAATTCTACAAGTGAACATGAAAATTTCTCTTAAAAAATGTAATTTTGGGTTTCATGAGTTAAAGGCTCTAGGACATGTAGCTTCAGGACTAAGCCTTGGTGTTGATAAAAACAAAGTGGCTGCAGTTTTACTGAAACAAATGCCCCAGAACAAAAAAGAAATGATGTCTTTCTTAGGATTTGCCAGTTATTACAGGCAACACCTTAAAGATTTTGCAATCCATGGCAGATCATTATACAGAATTTGTGATCAACAAACTGTTTTTGAAATGACACAGGAGAGAATTAAAGCATATGATAAAATCAAGTATGCCTTGACCAATGCACCATTATTATTGATGCCAGACTGGAAACTTCCTTTCAAGCTGTATATTGATGCATGTGGTGAAGGGTTAGGAGCTGCTCTTCATCAAGTTCAAATTGTCAATGACAAGCCTTATGAAGTTCCAATTTGTTTTATTTCAAGACAAATTAAACCTACTGAGGCCAGATATGGAGCTAGCCAAATGGAGTGCCTTTGCCTTGTTTGGGCTCTGGAAAAACTTCACTACTATCTTGATGGCAGTGTGTTTGAAGTAATTACTGATTGTAATGCAGTAAAATCACTCCTTAACATGAAAGCTCCAAACAGACACATGTTAAGATGGCAGATTGCTATACAGGAGTATAGAGGCAATATGACCATAGTACATAAAGCTGGAAATATTCACAAGAATGCTGATGGCTTAAGTAGATGGGCATTACCCAATACACCTGACAACCCTGCCTATGTTCCTACAAGTGCAGAACCTCAAATTCCAATTGAAGGAATTAATATCACAGATGTTGGAACAGAATTCTCTGAAGAAGTTAGAGAAAGCTATAAGCAAGATAAGAATTGTCATATTCTTACTGCTCTACTTGACAAAGATTGCAAAGATGCAGCATTTGCTAATTCTCTGGATGATATTTGGAAAACATCTTATGGTAATGGAAGATTCCATTTGTTTGATGGTATACTGTATCATAGATCTAAACACACATGTGTCATGGTCCTATGTAGTAGAATGTTGATTAACCCAATATTACTAGAATGCCATGATAACATTTATTCTGGACATCTTTCTGAAGACAGAACAATGGAAAGAATTAAAACATGTGCCTGGTGGCCATCTTGGAGAAAAGATGTCATTGAGTACTGTCATAGTTGTGATAGATGCCAAAAAGCCAATAAAGCTACTGGTAAAAGATTTGGTTTAATGATCCATATTCAAGAACCAAGTACCCCATGGGAAGTGGTTCACATGGATTGGGTAACTGCCTTACCACCTGGAGGTGATAAAAGCTACAATGCATGTCTTGTTATTGTGGACAGATATAGCAAAACACCAATCGTTTTACCATGTCATAAAGATGACACAGCTATGGATAGAGCTCTTTTGATCTGGAATAGAGTAATATCCCATACTGGTCTCTTTAAAAACATCATTAGTGACAGAGACCCAAAATTCACATCAGCCTTATGGACTAATTTACATAAGCTTTTGGGTACAAGACTATCATTTTCAACAGCCTACAATCCACAAACAGATGGGCTGGCAGAAAGAATGATTCAAACCCTTGAGGAAATGATCAGAAGATTTTGTGCTTATAGCCTGGAGTTTAAAGATTCTGATGGCTTTACCCATGATTGGTGTACTCTTAGACCATCATTGGAATTAGCCTACAAGACCTCCATCCATGCTTCAACAGACAAGACTCCTGCAATGTTGGAAAAGGGATGGAACCTCAAACTTCCAGCTGATACTTTGAAAAAAGATCTGGTTGACATTCATCCAACTGCTTCAAGCTTCAAGCTACTGCTTGATAAAGTGAGACATCATGCAAATCAAAGCATGAATGATGCCTTTGAATATGCTAAGCAGAAATGGGATAAGAGTCATAAGACACCAGAATTCAAAGTAAGGGACTTAATACTAGTTTCAACCTTGAACTTTAATAATATTAAAGGTCCAAAGAAATTGAAAGATTCCTTTACAGGACCATTTATTATTAAGGCACTTCATGGGAAAAATGCAGTACAAGTAGAACTGTCAGGAGAGTTAGGAAACAAACACCCAACTTTTCCTGTCAGTCTTGTAAAACATTACACATCAAGTGATAAGGAATTATTTCCTTTGAGAAATGAAACACCCTTAGAGGTACCCCCACTTGATCTAAGTGAGGAAAGAAAGGTACTGAAAGTCTTAAAAGAAAGAAGACTTAGGGGTAAAAATGAAAGAGAGTACTTAGTCAGGTACAAGAATCCACAACATGAAGATGAATGGATTGAAGAAAGTAAAATACCTGATTCCCAAAAGTTTCTCAGAAGATTCAGACATGAGAGAAGACCAATTCCTCAGTAAAAAGTTTGAATTATGTGCTTTACATACTTGAAAAGTATAAGTAGAGAGGTTGGACAGTGGATTATACCCCCCCAAAATAACTTGGGGGTATACTACAAAAGAAAAATTGTGGTACAATTTTTTTTTTTTAGTGGTAGGGAATGTGAGCCTGTGAGGTATGTATAACATACCCATAAGGCCACAAATGATTTTATAAACAATTAATTTTGTCTTAAACAGACTTTTTAGTTGAATTTAAAATAAAAAATAATAAAAAAAAAGTATAACTTTTTTTTTGGATAAACAAAGTTATAATTATTAAGTCATTTTTGGATTCTACACCAAAAATAACCTAGGGTACACCCATAGGGTGTTATACCCAAAAACACTTATTTCTTGTGTTATTGGAAGATTTAAGAATCTCATGGTACTAATGTAACTTTTTAACATTTTTTTAAAAATTGTTAAATTTACGCTTAAATAAGCTTAAATTTAAAGTTGCATAAGGTCAATGCAAACTTACCAAAATTTTAGTTAAAATTGAGGTGTGGTGTATATTTACTGAATTGGCTAAGGATTTACCATACAGAATGTAAATCCTGCGTGAGCTCAATTTAAAAGGGTTTAAAGCCATGGTATGGCTTTAAATAAATAAAAGGGCAAAATCCATGCAAAAAGGTGGGACAAAGGAAAAAGACCAAATAGAGCTGGGGTACCCAACTTTTTGGATATGCAATGATTCAATTAAAGTTGTCCACCTGTATTGGAGGATTTTCAACCTTATTTAAACTTTAAGATTGGACTTTGATCCAACCTTAAGGTTTAAACTGGTTTTATCCCAATTTGGACAGGAATTTCAAGCTGCCAAAGGGTAAATCCCAATATGCAGGCTTGAAATTAAGGTTTTAAGAACTTTCATATCTTAATTAAGCTTAAAAAGTTTCAATAAGCTTAAAACTTTAAGGTTTCAAGCATTAAAACCTTATCAAAACTTAAGGTTTGGTGTGTATTGCTATTTTACGTGGAAAAATAGCAATAACTTCAAAAATTCATTAAAAATCCAAATCTTAATCGATTTGCTTGAGAGTTTCACAAAGCTTAGAATTTAATACTATCTACATATAAATTAAATTTTAAGTATCTTTTATAAATAAATTTCCTGGGTAATTAGCCTGGAAATTTACTCTTTTAATTAAGCTCAAAAGAAAATTATGATTTCTTTAAAAATTAATTAAAAATTGAGTTTGAGAGATTTCTGCTTGAAACTCTAATTTTAAGTTGTGCATGTGATGAACTTTAATATAAATAAACCTATTTTGTATTAAAACTTAAAATAATTAGTTTAAATGAGGATTAAAGCTACATGGAGTTAAGAATAACACTAGTAACTTTAAATTGGAAGTAAAAATAAGTTGCCTTAAGTTAAGAACTTTATTTTTAAGCATGGTTTTTCAGTTTTGACCTGAGCACGCCCTCTACATTCATTATGAATCATGAGAGCTGCTCTGAAGACATAAAAAGAGTCTTTTCATCACTGTTTTTGTCCATCAATCATTATCAATCCAATCATATTAGAAATTTAAACAGGTAAAGTTTTATTAAATATAAAATCTTATTATCAAAAGTAATTCTTAAGTTATTTTTATTCTTTATTTATTAAATTAAAGAATTGAAGTCATAGAATTCAGATTATTGTTGTAATCATGTATAATAAATTTTATTATATAAAATTATCATTTTAAATATCTTTTAAAAATCCACAAATTCCTCTTAAAAATTCTTTAATCATTATTTTTATCATAAGAAGTTGTTTTATCTTTAAAAATATTGATTTTTGGCGTGTTTTTAACTTATAATCATTATTTAATATAATAACTGTTGTTGTTTGACTTGTTGTATTAAATAAATATTATAAGTAAGTTTTCTCTAAAAAGTTCTATATTTTTTTTATCTAGTATTAGTTTTTTTATATAGAATTTTTATTCTTAAAGAATTATTTCTGCACAGTGTGTGTTTAATTCTTTTTATAAATAATATTTATATTATTTATAAGTGGTTAATATTCATATTTTCCATGTGTAATTGTGTCATTAAGAGCTTTACACTTCTTATTGTTATAACTGTCAGTGACTATAGCAATAATAGAATAATTATAATTTATTATAATTATTATATTTTTTTTATTATTATATTATTATAATAATAATTAAATTTATATTTTTTTTTATATATAATTATTTTTAATAATTATATTTAAATTTGTGGTTATAATATTTTATTATATTATATTTTTCTACTGAGGACAGTCATAGTACTCTTGATATTGCTACTATTATCAAGAGTTTCATAGACAAACCTTACACACTCTGTGACCACTTTGCAAATTTTGGACACAGATCTTTGGCTGGGCTTTTCAACATTCATTTCCAATCTTATGGCCATTTCAGTTGGAACAATGGGCCATTCACTTTCAATTCATTTCCAATATTCCAAATTCAAATTCAATCCTTCAGCATTTTTGTTTTTATTTTTATAGCACTGGTGGGAGTGGTAACTACTAAAAGTAAGTTCCTGTCCTGGTGTGCACTTCCCTGAGGGGTCTACAATCTTGTCAAAACATCACCTTGGCCACTTTGTGAGCACCTGGAATCAAATTTCTTTTTCCAGGTCCTTGGCCAATTCTAAAATCAGTTATCAACCTCCGTGATGTAGATTGGAACCTCCTCAAGATTCAATTCAATTTTCTTTTCTCTTTTCTTTTTCTTTTATTTTCATTTTCATTCTTTATTTTTATTTTATTTTCATTTGAAATTTTCTTTTATCACGTCAAAATTTTCATTCATTTTAAAATTCAACTCAAATCATGAAGCCAATGTCAAAAGAAGATCAAGCAAGTCCTGCATCAAATGTCAAATTTTTAATATCAGTTTTCAAATTTTTTATCTTAATCAGTCCTCTTGAATCACTCTCTCAAAATCTTTCCAATAGCCTCAACAGGCTTCACCTTGTATTGGTGCTCAGGAAATCACCATTCCAAGGTGGGGGGTACTGTCACAACCATGGCAATTCACCTCCTTGGATCCCCATATGGCATATCAAGCCATAGTTCTCTTATGGCCAATTGGCCATATCCATCACCAGTGGCCAATATGGCCACGTCATCATCTTATGGACCTTTTATGGCCATTTGTGTTTTGGAGCCTTCATGGCCCTTCACCTCAATCCAGAACCCATAGCGGCAATTTATGCCCAAATGGGTATTTCTGGTCATTTCCCTCAAAAGCAGGGGAAATGGCCCAAATGGCTGTTTTTGGCCATT
The DNA here is from genome assembly GCA_023105745.1 of Austropuccinia psidii. Taxonomy (NCBI): domain Eukaryota; kingdom Fungi; phylum Basidiomycota; class Pucciniomycetes; order Pucciniales; family Sphaerophragmiaceae; genus Austropuccinia; species Austropuccinia psidii. The sequence goes on from JALGQZ010000001.1 coordinate 30,701,652, forward strand.
TGGGCTCATAATGCGCATTTGCGCACTTTGCGCATTTGGGAACATTTGCACATTTGGCGCATTTTTGTGCACTTTGCGCATTTGCGCACTTTTGCCCATTTTGCGCATTTTTGCGCACTTTGACGCAAAGTATCCAAAAGACACTTTCCTGCCTTTTGGGCCAGTTTTTGGCTCAGAACCCAAAAGTGGCCAAAAACCCCAAAGGGCCCAGAAACACCTTTCCAAGCTCTGAAGCCATCTCATCCATCCTTTTCCCCTCTGCCTTTCCATCTCAAGACCTTTGGACGTAATCTTCTTACCAATGAACCAATATGCCATAAATGATGTTATATATCATTGTGCATCATTTTTAAACAGCAATTCAATGGTGGCAATATCACATGGTAATTTCAACATTCCAACATTCCATCATGTCATCAAGGCACCCAATCATTCAGAGGAATCATCAAGGCTCAAGAGCAAGTGTTTCAGCGTCAAAGACCAATGACGCCATCAAGCAGTCATTGGTTATTCTCACTCCAAGTATTCCTTCCAATAGAATACTGTCAATTCATTCTCAAAAGTGTATTTAAGAGGCAGTGCCAAAAGAAGTTGTCAAGTGTCAAAGCTCCACTCAATCCATCTTGGCAACCATATTCATTTCAATACAGTCTGGATCCATCAAGAGCTGTATTTCATTTTCAAGCATGGGAAGTTCACTCAACCCAATTCAATTTCAAGATTAGCCAGCTGTATCAATTCCCAGAACAATCAATTCAGCCTCAAGGATCAATACAGATCAGTTTTCAGCCTGAAGAACTCAAGCTCCCAACTTTTCACATATACCAGCTACCCTTTCCACCCTGGGGGGTTTTTCCCCAGTTAATTAATATACTTTGATTTTATTTTATCTTTATTTTCTTTTCATTTTAGTTAAGCAAATAGTGATATTATTAAGTCAGTCATTTAGCACCTTTCTCTTTCTCTTTCTTTGCCTGTCAATGGATATTTGGTGGTCATATCCTTACTAATTCCATTATTCATTTTTGGCAGGTTGAAACAGTGATTAAGGGCTTACTTGGTTGGCTCTTTGGCCATTTGGCTTCCCTTTCCTCTTTGCATCTCATCTTGTACCTGCATATCTTTTAGAGGAATCCATTCTTATTATTTTATTTCCTTATTCTTTGGAGTCTTCCAAGTGAGTTCCCTTATTGCTGAGTGCCAGGCCACTCTTGTATTTCCACTAGAGCCCCTGTGACAGGTTGGTAGTCACGTAAAAGCATCAATTAAGTAATTTTGATAATCTTACGTGACAACATATGATGCAATCAATAATCCAAAACGGTTTATTGGTTTCTCACTCACTGGCTTTGCAGTTTTCTTCATGGCATGCCTCTCTGAGCTGTTGTTGACCTAAAAGATGCCTCATCTTGCTGTTTTTTCCACATCATCATCTAATTATTCATTTAAACCATTATTACCAACAAGTAAGTATTAGTGAAGCTATTCTTATGTATTTTAAATCTTTCAGAATCAATCAGAAAGACGTGAAATCATAGAATCCAACTATATATTGTTGTAATACTGTTATAAATTCATTTTGATCCTTAAAATCCACAATTCTACGTCAAATCTCTCTATCTTATCTTTCAATAAGTTCGTTGGAATATTAGTGAGTGATTTATCCTTAATTCTCAAAGCTTGTCTCTAAAATTAGTTTTCTTCAAGAATTATCATTATAATTATTCCTGCAAAAAATAATTATATATTCAAATAATTTTATTATATTAATAAAAGAAGTTTTATTATTAAAATCTTCTTGTAATTGATTCTTGTAGACAATTACTGATGACTGTTAAAATCACTAGTAGTGCTTAACACGTGAAAGAAATAATTCTTTAATTATTTAATTGTGGTTATAATAATATTTTATTATTATATTTCATAAGAACAGACATAGTAATGTTGATTAATAGTGATATTATCATCAGCTTCATAGTCAAATCTTACACATTGTTTGTAACTCTTATAATCATTTTTACCCCTGAACCACCCCAAAAGTGAATTAAATCATCTTTCATCACTGTTAGATTTGTCACTTTGTTTCCAAATTCACTCTGGTCACTTTTGGGTGTGTTTTCTCTTTAAACATATTTTTAAAGACTTTATTCTTTAATTAATTGCTTTTAGTTCTTTGCTCAATTAATTCCAATTGAAATTGCTCTTGAATCAATATCTTTTGTAGCCTTAAATATCTCTTGTAGAGTATTTTTGGATAAATCTTTATTGTTGGTAAAACAATAAATTTTTATTATATTATTTTTTTATACTTTTAAAGTTAAAAAAATGAAAATTGGCATTTTTTCTCTTCAAAAATAATATTTCTTATCATTTTCAAATAATTTTACCTTATACAAATTTTGAGGATGGGAAAAGTACTTGATATTTTATCAAAGTTTCATATCCACACCTTACAGTCCAGAACCCAAGCCACTTCCCATTCTTATTTATCTTCCACTCTTACTGGTGGTGATTGCAATTGATGTTGATTTGGGATGCTTGATTGCTTCACTTCTTCTAATAAGGACACATGAAAGACAGGGAAAATTTACTTCCACTGTTGAGGCAACTTGAGGTGATATGCATGGCTCCCAATCTTCTTCAGAACTCCAAAGGGTCCAAGCAATCTTTTTTAGAGTTTTTTGGTGGGTGTTTTCTTTATGCTCTTGAAATATAGCAGCACTTTTTTCCCAGGTTTGAAACCAGATGGAACCACCCTATTTATATCTGCATACTTCTCAAAATGCTTTATTGCTGACTATAATTCCTTTTTTATAACTTTCTGTACTAATTGGAGTTTTGTTGATAACTTTCCAGCAGGTGTATCTTGAGACATGCTAATTGAGTCAGAGCTTATATTTCTTCCATAAATGGTGGAAAGGTGAATGTTTTGTTAATTAATTCTCTGCATTATTATAGCCAAATTCAGCCAGAGGAAGCCAGATGTGCCAGTAATCCTGATGGTAACTGTCATACATCCAGAGATACTGCTCTAGAATCCGATTTACCCTCTCTGTCTGTCCATATGTTTCAGGGTAAAAGGAATTTGAAAGATCTCTTGATATCTTGAGCTGATAACATAATTGAGTCCAGAATGATGAAACAAATAAAGAACCTCTATAACTAACAATACTTATGGGAAGGCCATGTTTGGAAAAGACATGACTAATAACGATTTGAGCTAAGTCCAAGGAAGTAATTAAAAGTGGGTCAAAGTTGTTGGACAATGGAAATTGAGTGCTAAAGTCCATTGTTAATAAACTACAATGACCATATGGAATTTGAAGAGCCTTGAGTATTCCAAACTTCTTTTGGTGAATGATCCAGTTTCCTGAACATTTCTGACATGGGTTAACAGAATACTTGATAATTTGATCCATGCCATCCCAATAAAAATTCCTCTTGATGAGCTTGAGAGTTTTATCCTGGGAAGGATGGCCAGCAAAAGATGAGTCATGACGCTTTTGAAGGATGTCCAATTGACTTTCATGATTTATTTGAATTATTACTCTATCTTTGAATGATAGCAATTTGGCTTGAGGCTCAAGAAAATAATCTGATACTTATTCACCTCTTGTTAATTGCTTTGGAGTTTTGTTATATGCTTTGTCTTTCCATACTTATTTTTGAATTTGGTCAACTACATCAAAAACATTTCAGCTTTGATTGAGACAGATTTCAACTCTTGAATGTTCTTTTTTTTAAGAACTTGAGGAAAAGCTTAACAATTGTTTCTGATGAAGTTCAACCTGTTCTCTGGGTACATATTGTCCTGACATGATAAGGAACCTGGTAAACTGGCCAGTCTGCCTCAGAAGTAAGTAATAGTGAAATGGAATTCAAAGAGAAACTCAGCGCAGAAGGCTTGATGATGAGTAAGGACTTTGGAAGACATAAAATATTGGAGGAAAGAATGGTCTGTCAAGACTTCAAAAGGATTATAAAGAGCTTGGGAGCCCAAACTATCCCAAGGAGTTCCTGGTCATGAATCTCATATTTGAACTCAACTGGAAGGAGCTTGCAACTATCACATGCAATGGGATTCTTTCCTGAGTCATTCACCTGACTCATTACAGCACCAAAGGAATAAAAAGAAGCATCAGTCTCTAAAATAGTTCGTAGAGAAGGATTGAAATGGGAGAGGACAGGAGAAGTGGTGAAAGCTTCTTTGAGTATTTGAAACTGACCAAGCACTTCCTAATTGCAGGTAAAGGGAGAATCTTTTCTAAGAAGGGAAGTGAGAGCAGAAATTTTTTTGGAATTGTTTTTAATGAAACAAAAATAGAAGCTGGAAAAGCCAAAGAAATATTGAAGGGCCTTGATGTTCTTTAGCTGAGGTTGATTGAGCATTGGCTGAACCTTTGAAGAATCCATCTTGAGGCCATCACCTGAAACAACATAGCCCAAGTATTCGACACTTGAGGCATGGAATACCCACTTTGAGGCTTTAGAAAACAAATTATTGTACCTCAGTCTTTGGAGGACAGAGGTCATGTGTTTGAAATGTTCCTCCTCAGAACTACAGAAGACCATAATATCATCTAAGTAGACTCCAAAAAAATATTCCAGAAATCTGCAAAGCTATCACTCACAAGATTTTGGAATGAAGCAGGAGCATTGGTCAAGCCAAATGACATAACCCAATACTCATAACTACCATATTTTGCTCTAAAGGCATTAAGTGCTCATCCCCCTCTTTAATTCTTAGTATATTATAAGAGCCACACAAATCTATCTTGGAGAAGATAGTGGAAACATTGAAGACAGTCAGGAGCTGATTCATTAGAGGAACAGGATGCCTGTCCTTCCTAGTGACAGAATTGAGTTTGCAGTAGTCAAGACATGAACAAAGGCCACCATCCTTTTTCTTGAAAAAAGGACAAGCTCTCCTATTAAAGAGGAGCTTGGCCTGATGAAAGCTTTCTCTAAATCCTCTGAGATGTAGGCCTGCAGTTTTTCTGACTCATGATTTGATAAAGAGTAGATAACACCAACTGGAGGTAGAAGACCCTCCAGTTTAATTGGATGATCACAGACACAGTGTGGAGGATGTTTCTCTGCTATAACCTTGGAGAATATATCTAAATATTGGTGATAAGAGGGAGGTACTACCTTTAGCACAGTTTCAATCTCTTCTGACTCTTCCTCCTCATCCCACTGCTCCTACAGGGAGGCATGAAAGAATATATCTAAATATTGGTGATAAGCAGGAGGTACTACCTTTAGCACAGTTTCAATCTCTTCTGACTCTTCCTCCTCATCCCACTGCTCCTCCAGGGAGGCATGAAAGATAAGGGGGAAGGTCCATATCCCCTTGAAAGAGATGAAGTGAAGATATAGCAACATCCTTTATCTCTTGATGGAAGTAATGACTTAGAGGGAATGATGGAAGGGAAGGTGTCTTAAGTTTACCAACCAGAGCAACACTGCCTAAAGTGGTGGCAAAGTCATTACTAGCAGAAGAATTAATATCAATAGAGTCCTTATGCTTAGAATCATAGGTGATCAATCCATTTTTCCAATCAATAATGGGATTAAAATGTAAAGGGAATCATATTACAATATAAGGTCTTCTCCCTTGGGTTGATCTATGATAAAGAAATCCCATTCAAGGCTTGGGAAAGAAGGCAAGTCAAAAACCTACTTGGTATAATGGGTGATGAGAAAGGAAGTGGATTCAATGGAATCCAAATGAAAAGAGGAATATTTTCAGGGAGCTCTGACATTGTCAATGAGTACTTGAGAGCAAAATGTTTTGCAATAAAACAGTTTGTGGCACCAGAATCAATGATAATGCTATAAAAAATATCAGAGACAGAAGAAAAAATAAGAAATTTTAAAGATTTCTTGACACTAGTATGCAGAGTTCACAATTGTGCTCTTGAAGGAAATGAGTGAGAAACATTCAAAAAATCATTATCCCCACTCAAGCTTTTCCCTGCTTGCTAGGGAAGCCCCTTGATCACCCTTGCCTATTTTCAGGCCTCTTGACAAATTTTTCAATTTGGTGCTTTCCACAACAATAGGTGCATAAGTCTTATTTGATACTCTTTGACTATTAAGAACCAATTAATTTGTTTTCTTTAATGAGGAGAGAAGCATCAGGCTTGTCTTTGGACACTTGAAAATTCTTCCCCTTCCTGTTCTTCCTGTGATAAGGCCTTTTTGGAGATGAACCTTAGGGAGGCTTGGAGGAATTGGATCCAATGATTGGAGGCTTCTTCTCTTGATGTATACCCTTTTCCTTCTTCCTCTCATGGTACCTGGCTTCCAATTCCAAAGTGATTTCCATGATTTCTTGAAGGCTATCAAAGCTTCCAGGGTGAGAAGCCAATTGGTACAACAGTCTTGATTCCAAGCTTCTTCTATACAATAAAATATAGGCCTTTTCCCCCAGTCTCCAATTCTTGACATTAAGCTTCTGAAATATGCTATTTACAAGGAAAGTTGACCACTTTCTTTCATCATGAGATTGTCCAACTATTGTTCAGCCTTCTTGAATTCATTGGAATCACCAAACAGAGTGAATAAATGGGTTTCAAATAACTGCCAGTTATTGTGGAGACAAGATGAGTGTTCATTGGAGATATTTGGAATGTAGGTTTTAGTCCATTTTCCAGATCTACCAGTGAGAAAAGAGGTTGAGTAAAGTAGATTTTTACTGTCAGAGAAGAAGTTTTCTGGGTCATTGTGGAAGATTAATTGAAAGGAATGGATGATTCCTCTCAGCTTATGGGCTTGAGTACCATCAAAAGAATCAGGTGTGTTCATTAATGGAGTCTTGAATGCTAGGGATTTTAAATAGCCCCTAGGGGAAACTTCTTGAGTGTGCTGTTCCATAACTTGAGACATCTTCTCCATCATCGTGACAAAATTTGGTTCAGCTTGAGAGACAAGAGGTTTATTAGAAAGGGCTAGATTTGGAACCTCAGGAGCCTGAGGGGGCTCCTTCCAAGGAAGCTGCCACTTAAGTCTCTTCAGATTATTCCTCTTCATCTTCAGCTTCCCCCAATCTGCTCCTAGGCCCTTGAAAAATGCCAGGGGAGCCACCCAATAACATACAGAATGATCTTGATCTTCTAGACTTCAAACCTCCTCTTCTGGAGGGTGATGCTCCTTCCATTGGTGCTCTTTTTTCCAAATTTAAACTCAGTTGATGATTTGATGGTGTGCGGTCAAGAGGAGCCCTTGCTATGGGAGTGAGAACAGCTTGATTTCTTCAGGATCTTGTATTCTTGGCTGGTGGAATATGCTGAAATGGCATGATTTAAGAATAAGAAATAAAGCTTATGATACTTTAGAATAAAACAAGGCTTGACCAAATAAAATCAAATGAGAATATTGATGAACTTGAGAAACTCATCAACACTCTTGAAGTGAAAACACTCTGAATAAATCTTGAAGAATGAAGATGACAGAGCCAAATTCTTATTAATAATGAAGGTAAATAAATAGATCAAATCAAGTCAATCCAGTCAATTAAAAATCAAATCAATTATGTCTTGAGGAATGCAGTTAATATCTTGAAAAATCAATTCAATGTCTTGAGGAATGAACTACCAATAAATCAATTAAATCAAATCTTGAGGATAAATCAGCTATCTTGAGGAATAAAATTAGGTCAATCAATCAAATCAAATCAAATAAGACTCTTGAGGTAAAGACAATTTCCTTAATAATCAAATCAATCAATAAATAATTCTTGAGAAATTTCAAAATCAATGAATAATAACCCCAATTCAATGAAAACTCCTGAAAGGCTGAACCAATTCTCCAATGATTTCAATCAACTAAGCCCTGATAAAAGAACCTGAATTCAGACAGAAAATGAAAATGGGAATTGATTGAGAATTAAGAATAAAGTGGAATGGTCAGCAGAATTCAAGAAATGAGAAAGAGAATCAATTTTTGTTTGAATAGAGTGAATGAGATGAAAATTGATGAGGGATAATGAAATCATAAAAATCATAATTGAAGAATGAGAGAAATAAATTTGAATGAATGAAAAGAAAGGAGAAATTATGAGTTAATTAAAATAATGTCACAGGGGCTCTGCAAAGTGAAGAGGGCCTGGCACTCAGTGAACAGATTACTTATGAAGGGCTCAAAGGGAACACTCAAAGGATAAGAGCAAACAGCTAAAAGATAGAATTCCTAATGATAGAGTAATGAGAATTGAGAGAATTGAAATAAAACAGAATAAATAATAAAGAGACAGCCAAAAATAATCCTGAATCAATGTTTCAACCTTTTCAGAAAAGAGAAAAGGATTAATAAGGATATGACCACCAGGACTCTACTGAATAGGTGAGGGGAGGCTATGACCAACTTAAGAATTAATATAATAATACCTCTTGAGTGAGAAACAAAATAATACCAATAATAAATCAAATCTTTTAATTAACTGGGGGACAAACACCCAGGTGGGTTAAAGTGGGCTGGTATATGTGAAAAATGCCAGCCTGGAGTTTGAGTGCTGAGAAACCATGACTGTATGTTGGAGGAATCTGTATTTGAGATGTAAACCTGTATTGGTGTATCCAATACAGGTATTTGAATTAATACAGGTGTTTGCACCTGTATTGAGGACAGGCCTGTCTTTGGGTCTTGGCTTTATTGAGCTGTATTGAGGTTTGAAGCTGTAGTTGGTGGAACTTCTGTGAAACCCCCTTGCTGATTGGGTGTTGTGAGATCTTCACTTTGTAATTCTTGGTAAGGCCCTGCCTGTTCCCATGGCTGTGACACATCTTTTATTACATCAATTCTGATGAATGATGTTGAAGCCAAATTAGATTTGGACACAGGAAGATTTTGCACTTGTATAGGCAAATATTACCTTCAGCTCATACCCCCTGAGTGGGAAACCATGTATTTCCAATAGAAGGTGTTCAACTTAATAGTTCCGGTAATAATATGTACCCTTTGGGCATATTGGACACTACTATTGTATTTCCACACCCTGCAGGAAGTGTGAGAATGAAGACAGAGATAGTGGTAATGGAAAATTGTACATCCCCACATATCTTTCTTGGAAATGATTATTTGAGTATTTATGGTATTTACATTAATAACCAGAAGGAAAGATACTTTCCAATTGGAGAAAATAAAAGACAAATTTTTTCCTTTTCCAATATGCCAAAACAAATCACAGTAGTATGTTCAAAGAAAGATATTCATAGAGAGGAATTTGTGACTGATCAACGTTTTGAAGCACAGATTAATCCATCATTATCACCCAAGATCAGGCATGAGCTTATTGGTGTGTTATACACATATAAACATTCATTTGCTTCAGATAATGAATCATTAGGTTCTATTATATGACACAAAGCTGATATTACTCTTAATATTGACAGACCATATCCTCCAGTACTTAGAAGACAAGCTTACCAAGCAAGTCCCAGAGTCAGAGAATCCTTGGGAAAACATATTAAAGAGTTGATACAGCTTGGTGTACTAAGAAAGGTAGGCTATAATGAGGAAGTTGAAGTGACAACTCCTGTTATTATTTCTTGGCTTAATGATAAGTTAAGGATGGTTGGATATTTCAGAGAATTAAATACCTACTCAGCTCCAGATAGCTATCCAATTACTAGAATACAAGAATCTTTGACCCAATTTTCTAACACCTGTCACAGCCATGGAGACAGGCAGGGCATTACCACTCATTACTAATGGAAGATCCTCCAACACCTAATAAGCAAGGGGCTTCATGGAAGATTCACCAAATACAACTCCAAACCTCAATACAGGAAAAACCCAAATACAGGATTCACCAAATACAGGCCTGCCTTCAATACAGGTGCCAACACCTGTATTGATTCAAATATCTTTATTGGATACACCAATACAGTTTCACATCTCAAATACAGGTTTCTCAATCATACAATCATGGTTTCTCAACACTCAAACTCCAGGCTGACACTCTTTTACATATACCAGCCCCCTTTCACCCACCTGGGGGTTTTTCCCCAGTTAATTAAAATATTGGATTTATTATTTAATATTATTTTATTTATCATTAAGAAATATTATTTTATTAATTATTAACTTAGTCTTTGCCTTCCCTCACCTGTTCAGTAGAGTCCTGGTGGCCATATCCTTTATTAATCCTTTTCTCTTTTCTGAACAGCTTGAAACAGTGATACAGGATTATTTGTGGTTGGCTCTTTATTTTTGATTTTGTTTTTCTCTCATATCTTTCAATGCTGATCATTATATGACTAGGAACCTATTCTCTTATTTCATTACTCTTATCAATTGAGTAGCTATTCTGAGCCCTCCATGAGTAAATTTTTTCACTGAGTGCCACACCCTTTTCATTTAGAAGAGCGCCTGTGACAACACCAATTATATGACATCCATGGATGCATTGAAATTCTTCATGAAAATGTTGTGATTTCTAAAGCTAAGAGATTACTTATAATTTTAACTGATTTTGGTATTTATGAGTATCTTGGAATTCTATTTGGTATTAAAAATGCTCCATCTCATTATCAAAGAATAATGAATACCATCTTCCACACAGAATTATCTGAAGGATGGCTCATTCTTTATATTTATGATATATTTATATGTTAAGACTCATGGTATTTTTACCTTGAAAGACTTGAAAGAGTACTTGAAGAAGTTTCAGGAGTGAATATGAATATTTCACTCAAGAAATGCAACTTTGGTTTTGAAGAACTTAAAGCATTAGGACATATTGTTTATGGTTTAAGCTTGGGTATTGACAAAAGCAAAGTGGCAGCAGTTTTACTTAAAGCAATACCCCAGAGTAAAAAATAAATGATTTCTTTTCTTGGATTTGGCAGCTATGACAGGAAAAGCCTGAAAGACTGTTCAATTCCAGCCAAGTCACTCTATAGAATCTGTGATCAACAGAAAGTATTTGAGATGATACAGGAAATAATTAAAGCCTATGAGAAGATAATGAAATATCTTACAGAATCATCTTTACTATTCATGCCAGACTGGAATATAGCTTTCAAATTTTATATTGATGCATGTGGAGATGAATTAGGGGAAACCCTATATCAAGTCCAAATTATTGATGACAAACCTACAGAAGGACCGGTTTGTTATATCCCAAGGAAAATCAAACCAACAGAAGTCAAATATGGTGGAAGCCAAATGGAGTGCTTATTTTTGGTATGGGCGCTTGAGAAGTCTCACTACTATCTTGATTGAAGTGTTTTTGAGGTGATAAATTACTGCAATGAGGTGAAATCACTTCTTAACATGAAAACCCCAATGGACATATGTTGAAATGGCAGATAGATCTTCAATAATATAGAGGTAACATGAGTATAGTTGATAAGGAAAAAAATATTCATGGGAATTATTATGGACTTAATAGGTGGGCATTAGCCAATAATACTGATAACCAGGATTATGTGACTTTGAAAGCAGAACCACAGATTCTAATTGAATTTATTAATATAACTGATTTTGGAATTGAATTCTTTGAGAAAGTCAGAGAGTCTTATAAGAGGGACAAGAATCGCCATATCTTGACACCTTTCTGGATAAAAACTACAAAGACACAGCCTTGGTTAATTCATCAAATGAGGTCAGGATAGATTTGTATTCTGAAGGAAGGTTTGATTTTTTGGGCAGAATGATCTACCACAGAAGCTGTAAGGTGTGGAGATGAAACTTTGATTAAAAATCAAGTACTTTTCCTGTCCTAAAAATTTGTATAAGGTGAAATATAATTATAAATAGTAAGAAATAGTATTTTAAACAGAAAAAACGCCAGTTTTATTGTTTTTAACTTCATAAGTATAAAACAATAATATTATAAAGATTTATTGTTTTACCAACCGTAAAAAGTTATCCAAAAATACTCTACAAGATATATTAAGGGCTACAAAAGAAATTTCTTCAAGAGCAATTTCAATTGGAATTAATTGAGCAAAGAACTGCAAGAAATTAATTAAAGAACAAAGTATTTTAAAAATGTATTTAAAGAGAAAACACGCCCAAAAGCAACCAAAATGAATTTGGAAACAAAGTGACAAAGTTAACAGTGATCAAAGATGCTTTAATTCACTTTTGGGGTGGTTCAGGGGTAAAAATGATTATAAGAGTTAAAAACAATGATCATAATGATTTTTCACGTGGTTAGAAGGTTCAAAATGATTTATAAAGGTTGGTTTGGATCTTTCATTGATTGGTTGAACAATGTCTAAACTAATTATAAAACGAAAAGATTCTAACATGAAGAGAAAAGTGGGGCAAAGAAGACATTCTTTTATAGCCATCAATTTTCTTACTCCAAAAGTAAAATTTACTCTTGTCAGTCGTGGAGATAACTCTGACAACATGAAACCCAATACTGGAATAATTGAACCCTGGTTTAGACCAAAAAAGGGCTGGTTTTAGCCATTTTAGACCCTTATATCAGCCATTACTATAGTAATACCTGGCCTAGAGCCTTCAAAACACGTCAGACTAAGTGTAAGAGACATAGAAACCAGTCAAAACTGTTTTTTCTAAGATTGTTTCATCTTAAGGGTAGTTTTACCCTCTTGGAAACAGTTAAAACTGCCCTGATTGGTATCAAAACCACATCATCAATTGAGTCACAGACCCTGTGACTCAATTCCAGGCCAAAAGTGATGAACGTTTGTGTGGATTTTGACATCCCACACCTGTCAGAAAGGATTTTGGGGTCTGGCTCCCACTTAGAGCTAGAGTTCCTTTCCCTCCCAAATTTTATCTTTCCAATTTATTTTTTCCTTTAATTCCTCATCATGTATTATACTTATAATTTACATATGTATTACAATTGAGCTTTACAGTACAATACTGTAATAATTGATACCTCATATGTAAATCCAAGTTCACTTATGTAATACACGCGCACATGTTGACAATTCAATTGAATTCAATTGAAAATACTTCAATTCCTCATAACTTCTAAAATATACACAACACCTCAATTTTAACATAAAAATTGATGATTGACACTACATGTCATGTGAATTAAATTGAGTTTTTGAGGATTTTCAACTTTTATACAGAAAATACAAAAAACTTAATTTAATCTTATTTAGAGTTGAGTTACAGAAATTTCATTCAGAGGTGACCCCACCTAATTTTTTATAATAAATCCAATGGTGAAATGTATTTTATATGTTTATTTGTTAGAGAAAAGTTATGATAAATTTTATTTAAGGTTTTTCTAAAATTCTTTTATTTTGGGTAATTTTGTTGAAAATTCAGTTTTACTTAATTTTTTCAAGTAAAAATGTGTTTTTACAATTTTAAAATTTAATGTATTTTTATTTTTAAATTATAATTAAATTTTTCATTTTGTATATAAATTCATATTTATATTTTAACTTTTATTCTAATAATATAAATAAATTTCTTTTATTTATGTTTGTATATTAATTTTTTGTTTGTGGTCTTTTGGGTATATGAAAATACCTCTAAGGCTCACAGAAGCAAACACTCCCGTGAAATGAAATTATGCAGTAGAGTGCTTATTAATACCATTCTTCATAAATCTAATTATAGCATATACTCTGGATACTTTTCAGAAGACAGAACACTTGAAAAATTGAAAAACTGTTCATGTTTGCCATCTTAAAGAAAAGATACCATTGAATAATTCCATACCTGTGACAGAGGCCAAAAAGCAAACAGGAGTAACGGCAAGACATTTGGACTTATTATTCATTTTGAAGAACCAAAATACCCTTGGGAATTTGTTCACATGGATTGGCTCACAGAACTTCCTCCAAGTGGTGACAGAAGCTGTAATTTATTTTAGGTCATTGTAGACAGATACAGCAAAACTCCAATATTCTTACCATGTCATAAAGATGAAACTGCTATGGATGAAGCTCCTATATTTTGGAATAGAATCATTTCTCATACAGGGTTATTTAAGAATATCATAAGTGACAGAGATCCCAAGTTCACATCTGCACTTTGGAAGAATCTTCATAGATTGCTTGAGGCTAAGTTATCATTTTCTACAGCATATCACCCTCAAGCTGATGGGCGAGCAGAGAGAATGATTCAAGCTTTAGAAGACATGATAAGTAGATTTCATGCCTATGGATTAGAATTAAGAGACTGACATGCCTTCACCCATTACTGGTGCACTTTAATACCTGCATTATCATTGGAATATAAGACTGTCTGACCATGGAAATTCAGCATATTGGACCTCAATATAGCATATCCCTGCCATATCCAATTTATGGAAATTTGGCCATATCCATAGTCATTGGTCAAATTGGCAATTTCATCTTTTTTGGCCTTTTATGGTCATTTCACCATCTGGGCCCAGCTTGGCCCCTTCATCATCATCAGGCCTTTCCTGGCTAGGTTTTGACTTTGGGCAGTCTTTTGTATTTTCTAGTCAACAGGGAAGATACATCCCAAAAGCCTGTATTTGGGTTTTTAAGCTTAAAATACAGATTTGCACATTTTGCGCATTTTCTCTGTATTAGCCATTTTAGGAAATTTGGGGCTTAATTGCCAGATTTGTGCATTTTTTGCATACTTTATGCAAATACAGTTTTAAATCTGTATAAGATGTATTTGGCCAGATCACCCAAAAGACACTCTTTCACCTTTGAAGCCACTCAAACCCATTTTTGACTCTTATCCTCCTGGCATCAATCCAAAAGACCTTTTGCCATTTTCACCCTCCAATAACCAAAAGTGCCATAAATGGTGTTGTACACCATTATTAATCCTTTTTTACCAGAAATCCAATGGAGCCAATATGAAATTGTTATTGAAAATTTTTTTTCAGGTAATCAAGGCATGTCATCCAGAGGATTTGTCAACACTCAAAAGGAAAGTGTCAATATAAAATACCCATGACACCATCAAGCAATCATTGGTTATTCTCATTCACAGTATTCCTCCAAGGGAATACTGGCAGTTCATTCTCAAGGGATATTCAAGAGGAAGTTCCAAAATAATTTGCCAAGGGTCAGTGCTCCATCAATCCACCTTGGCAACCACATTCATTCAATACAGTCTGGATTCATCAAAACCTTTATTTCATTCATACAACATGGGAATTTCATTAAACCCAGTTTATTTCCCAATTTGGCAAGGTATACACTTCATCAAGCCGTCAAATACAGCTGCAAAAATTCAATACAGACCAGCTGTCAGCCTGAAGGAGTCAAAATCTCAACTTTTCACATATACCAGCCTCCTTTGAACCTGGAGGGTTTTTCCCCAAGTTAGTTAATATATTTTGATTTTATTTTATGTTTATTTTCTTTTCATTCTGTTAAGTGAATACTGATATTATCAAGTCAGTCATTTAGCACCTCCTTCTTTTCTTTCTTTGCCTGTCAATGGATATTTGGTGGTCATACCATTACTAATTCCATTGTTCCTTTTGGAAGGTTGAAACAGTGATTAAGGATTTACTTGGTTGGCTTTATGGCCATTTGGCTTCTCTTTCCTCTTATTGCATCTCATCTTTGTACCTGCATACTTCATAAAAGAATTCAATTCTTTTATTTTATTTTATTTATTCTTTGGAGTCTTCCAAGTGAGTTCCCTGATTCCTGAGTTTCAGACCATGCTTGCTTTCCACTAGAGCCCCTGTGACAAAGAAATCAGTTCATTCTTCCACAGGTCCAACTTCTGCCCTTTTCAAAAATGATGGAATCCAAGACTCCCTGCAGACACACTGAGGAAAGACTTAATATAAATTCATCCTACAGCTTCCAGATTCAAGATTATGCTTGATAAGGTAAAATATTATGATAAACAAAGCATTAATGATTATTTTTAATATTCAAACCAGAAGTGGGACAAAAGTCCTAAAGTACCAAACTTCAAAGTAGACCACTGAGTTCTAGTTTAAAACTTAAATTTTGTTAATATCAAAGGCCCAAAGGAGCTTGAATATTATTGTGTAGGACCTTTTGTTATTGCTGCCTTACATGGACCCAATGCAGTTCAAGTGGAATGGAGTTGTGAATTGGAAGATAAACACCACACTTTCCAAGTCAACATGATAAAAACCTATCAATCAGCTCATAAAGAATTGTTTCCATTAAGGAACCCAGCACCTTTAACTGTACCACCAATGGAACAAAGTGAAGACCAAAAGATGAAGAAATTCATTGAAGAAAGGATACTTAGGGGTAAAAATAAAAGATAATATCTTTTCAGATATAGAAAACAAGTACATGAAGATGAAGGGATGGAAGAATCAGAGATACATGAGTCAGATAAACTCTTGAGAAGATTTAGACATGAAAGTAGGTCACAAGCCTGAATATGTCTATAAATCTGCTTTAAATTACTTGATCTCAGTAATGAAAAGAGGTTGGACAATGGAAATTAACTCACTTTGGGCCCTTTTTTTTCTTAATATGTTTAATAAAAGTGTAGTACAATTTGACTTTTTTGTAGGAGCAAATGTGAGCCTTGAGGTATATTTTACATACCTGAAGAGGCCACAATTAATATCAAAATAAATTCTGAACTATGCATAACCCATAAGTCATGCATATATCCAAAATTCATCATTTTTGATTTCAGAAAAGATCACTAGCTTTTTTTGTGAGTAATTAAATACATGGATTTATGGCCAGATTTGGATTCCGCACAAACATTCACCTGAGGTACCTCCATATAGTGGATAAGCTTAAGTTAACTCTATGAGGTGGTAATATGGAAAATAGTCCAATACTATATAATCAATACCACATAAAAGAATTG
Organism: Austropuccinia psidii; assembly: GCA_023105745.1. NCBI lineage: Eukaryota > Fungi > Basidiomycota > Pucciniomycetes > Pucciniales > Sphaerophragmiaceae > Austropuccinia > Austropuccinia psidii. Next base: position 30,718,410 of record JALGQZ010000001.1, read on the forward strand.
TGAAAAAGTTTGTTTTTCTCAATTTCATGCTAAAATAATGGGAATGTGAGAAATACCATGTTACACATAAACCAAGTGTAGTGTTATTCATGTGTGTGACACTTAAAACAGGGTATTCCTACATACAGTTTGGGTACACCCATAGTGGATATTAGTCTTGAAGCCTAAATTACTAATTTTGATGTGAAAATAGCTAGGGGGACAAAAGATATCAAAGTGAGCCAGGGTACCCAAATCTTGAGGCCTCTGGGGCATGGATAGCTCTAAAGCTTGTATTAATGGCTTATCATGGCACAATTAGTATACCAAAACCTTCTGGTAACTTGGTTCCAAAGTTAAACTCTCATTAAATCATAAGAACATTTCAGATAACCTACTATTTTGACATGACAAGGAGGTAAAGAGCAGCTGAGACTCCTGTAACCATGTCAATTGATAATGATTTTCAATGGTGAAATTATAAAAGAGTAATTAAAATCCTTTTTTCACTAGTAACCATTGATTTAACCCATAGAAACCTACCATAATTTGCTATTTGCAATTCTATGTAGAAATGAGGCAAAAACTTCAAAAATTCATCAAAAATACAATTCTTAATGAATGTTTCTGAAAGTGTCAGGAACAATGGAGAATGGTATGATCCATAAACAAACCAAAGATAATTTTCTTTTCATGAGTGAAATTAAATGTCTTACTTAAAGTCCATTTTTTATGATTCCATGTGAAACACTGAATTGTCAAAAATTCACAGAAAATACAACCTGTGATGAAATTTTCAACAATATTGATAACTTGGAGAAATTGATGTTTTTTTTGGAACAAAATTATATTTAAAGGTGTTACTCCTTTGATTCTTATCCATAAATTGGTTGGTACTCATGTAAGATGTGGTTATGAAAATTTGATTAAAAATCAAGCACTTTTCCTGTCCTCAAAATTTGCATATGGTAAAATATGACTAAAAATGTTAATATTTACAATTTTTAAGAGAAGAAAATCCAGATTTATTGCTTTTAACTTTATAAGGATAAAAAAATATTATAACAATTTATTATTTTACCAAAAAGAGAAATTCATCCACAATAGTGCACAAGAGATATGTAAGGCTACAAGGGAAATTCTTTTAAGAGAAATTTAAATTGGTATTAATTAATAAAAGAGCTGCAGGAAATAAATATAAGAAAAAATTCTTTAAAAAGAACATTAAAGAGAAAGCATGCCCAGAAGTAACCAGAGTGAATTTGGAAATAAAGTGAGAAATTTGATAGTGATGAAATATGATTTAATTCACTTATGGGGTGCTTCAAGAGTAAAAATGATTATAAAAGTTTTAAAAAGTTATTATAATACATTTTTTCACATGGTCATAAGGTTTAAAATGATTTAAAAAGGGTGGTTGGAATTTGTTTGTGATTCTTTAACAGTGTTTAAGCTAATTATAAGAGGAAACGATTGTAACATGAAGAGTTAAGTGGGGCAAAGAAGACATTACTTTATAGCCACCAATTTTATAACTCCGGAAGTAATATTTACTCTTTTTAGCAGCGAAAAACACTCTGACAACAGAAAAGCTGATTATGGCATCATTGAACCCTGGTTTAGACCAAAACAGGGTGGGTTTTAGCCATTTTAGACCCTCAAATCAGCCAGGGATATGGTAACAACTTGCTTCAAGCCTTAAAAACATGTCAGAATGTGTTTAAGAGACATCAAGATGAGTTAAAACTGTCTTGAATAAGATTGTTTTGACTTAAGGGTAGTTCTACCCTCTTGGCAATAGTTAAAACTGCCCTGGTTGGTATCAAACCCTCATCATCAATTGAGCCACACACCCTGTGAGTCAATTCCAGTCAAAAAGTAATGAGCTTTTGCATTAGTTTTGAAAACCCCCTCCTGTCAGTAAGGAATTTGGGGGAGTCTGGACACCTTGGAGCCAAGTTTCCTTTCCCCCGAGAATTAATCTTTCCAATTTATTCTTTAATTAATTCCTCATCATGTATTATACTTGTAATTTAAATATCTAGTTCACCTGAGCTTTTACAGTACACAACTGTGATAATTGATACCTCATATTTAAATCAAAGATCACTTATGTAATACACGTGCACATTTTGACATTTCAATTGAAAATACTTTAATTACTAATAACTTCTGAATTAAACACCACACCTATATTTTAACACAAAAGATTATGGTTAACACCATAAGTGGTGTGAATTAAATTATTTTTTGGGGATTGTCAATTTTTATACAGAAAATACTAAAAATTTAATTTAAGCTTATTTAGAGTTGAGTTACAGAAGCTTTACCCAGAGGTGACCCCTCCTTATTCCTTATGAGGAATCCAATGGGGAAATAATCTTCATTTTTTCATTCATTGGATAAAAATTTGTAATAATTTTTATCCAACTTTTTTTGCAAAAATATTTCAATTTCAATATTTTTGTTGAAGAGTCATTAGTAATTCACTTTTTCACTTTTTCAAGTAAAAAGGTGTTTTCACAATTTTAAATTTCAAAGAAATTTTATTTTTAAAGTATAATTAAAATTTTCGTCTTATATGTAAAACGTTTAAAATTATATTTTAATTTTTGATCTTTATAATATCAATAAATTAATTTTATTCATAAACATATCATTTTTATTGTTTGTGGTATTTTGGGTATATAAAAATATCTCCGAGGCTCACATTCCCTGCCCCTAAAAAAGAGATATTACTTTTTGATATCTTTATTTCTAGTATGTCTGAAAATTCTGATAATTTTGGTTGCTTCATGTAAGATGTGTCTATGAAACTGTTGATAATATTACTATTAATCAACAGTACTATGACTGTTGTTATGAAATATAATAATAAAAAATTGTTATAACCACAATTAAATAATTAAAGAAATATTTCTTTTAATTGTTATACACTACTAGTGATTATAACAGTGAGAAGTAATTGTCTACAAGAATCAATTACAAGAAGAATTTAATAATACAGGTTTCTTTCTTAGAATAATAAAATTATTTCAATATATAATTATATTTTACAAGAATAATTATAAAGATTACTCTTGAAGAAAGCTATTACTAGAGAAAACATTTAAGAATTAAAAGAAATCACTCACTATAAATCCAATGAACCTTTTTAGAAGATAATAGTAGAGAGATTTGATGTAGAATTGTGGATTTAATGCATCAAAAAATGATTTTATGAAAATGTTACAACAATAGATAGTTGATTTCTATTATTTTACGTCTTTCTGATTGATTCTGAAATAATAAAACACTCAAGAAATAGTTTTAACTAATACTTACTTGTTGGCAATAAAGATATAATAGAATAATGTGATGATTTGGAAAAAACAGCAAGAGGAGGCCTCTTTTAAGTCTAAGAAAGCTCATAGAGGTGTTCCATGGAGAAAACTGAAAAACAAACAAGTGAGAAAGCAATAAACTGTTTTGGATTATTGATTGCATCGTTTGTTGTCATGTAAGATTATCATAATTACTTAATTGAAGCTTTTATGTGACTACCAACCCATTTATGGTTAAGAATAAAAGGAGTAACAACTGTAAATCTTTTTTTATTCCAAAATAATCATTTATTTCTCAAAGTTATCAATGCTATTGGAAATTTCATCACAGGATGTAATTTCTGTAAATCTCTAAAGATTCAGTATTTCATGTGAAATCTTCAAAAATGGACTGTAAGTAAGAATTTGAGTTTTACTTATAAAGTTATAATTCTTTTTGGTTTTTATATAACTTATAAAGTTCCTAATTGGTCCTTAAAGCTTCAGAAAGATTAATTAAGAATTGTATTTTTAATGAATTTTTGAAGTTTTTACCTCATTTCTACGTAGAATTGCAAATATCAGTGTTTCACTGGTTGCTATGAGGTAATTCAATGGATACAAGTTTAAAAAGGGTTTTAATTACTCTTTTGGTGTTTATCCATGGAAATTAATTAAGAATTGACATGGTTACAGGAGTCTAAGTTGCTCTTTACGTCATTAGCACATCAAAATAGCAGCTTATTTGCTATTTTCTTATGATATACTGAAGTTCTGGATTGGTAACCAAGTTCTCAAAAGGTTTTAGCTTACTAATTGGGGCAAGATAAGCCATGGATCCACGCTTTAGAGCTGTACATGCCTCAGAGGCCTCAGAAGATGGGTACCCTGGCTCTCTTTGGTGTCTTTTGTCCTCCTTGACTATTTTTACATCAAAATATAAATTCAGGCTTAAAGTGAGATATCCACAATGGGTGTACCCAAAATGTAGGTAGGAATACCCTGTGTTTAGTGCCCTAAACATGAATAACACTATTCTTAGTGTATATGTAACATGGGATTTCTCACATTCCCATTATTTTGTCGTGAAATTGAGCAAAAAAAGCTTTTCATCAATTTTTTATGTGGTATTGATGATGTGGTATTGAAGTATTTTCCATATTACCACCTGAAATAGCTGATTTGAGCTTATTCACTCTATTGAGCTACCCTAGGTAAAACTTTGTGTAGAGTCCAAATCTGGCCTTAAATCCAGGAATTTACTTGCACAATAAAAAGTTATTCATCTTTTCTGAAATCAAAAATAATAAATTTTGAATATATGCTTGATTTATGGGCTATTCATAATTCAGAATTTATTTTTAAGATATTTGTGGCCTATTTGGGTATGTAAAATATACCTCAAGGCTCACATTCCCTGCCACCAAAACATGAGATTGTACCACAGTTTTATTAATGGTATCAAGAAGAAAAAGGCCCCAAAGGGGATTAATTTCTACTGTCCAACCTCTTTACATTAATCGGATCAAGTACTTTAAAGCACATTTATAGACATATTCAGGCTTGTGGCCTTCTTTCATGTCTACATCTTCTTAAGAGTTTATCTGAGTCAGGTATTTCTGATTCTGCCAGCCATTCATCTTCATGTACTGAATTTCTATATCTGACAAGATATCCTCTTTGATTTTTGGCCCTAAGTCCCCTTTCTTTAGTTAGTTTCTTTATCTTTTTGTCTTCATTCTGTTCCACTGGTGGTACAGTTAAAGGAGTTGGGTTCCCTAAAGGAAACAATTCTATATCAGCTGGCTGATAAGGTTTTATCAAGCTGACTGGAAAGGTGGGGTGTTTATTTTCCAATTCACCACTAAATTCCACTTGAACTGCATTGGTTCAATGTAAGGCAACATTAACAAAAGGTCCCACATAAGAATCTTTAAGTTTCTTTGGGCCTTTGATATTATTAAAATTAAAGGTTGAAACTAGAACTCAGTCCCCTACTTTGAAGTCTGGTACTTTGTGACTCTTGTCCCACTTCTTTTTGAATATTCAAAATCAACATTCATAGTTTGTTTTTCATGATTTTTCACTTTATCAAGAATTATCCTGAATCTGGAAGCTCTAGGATGAATTTAAATCAAGTCTTTCTTCAGTGTGTCTGCTGGGAGTCTTGAATTCCATCCCGTTTCTATCATAGCAGGAGTCTGGCCTGTAGAAGAATGGACTGATGTTTTATATGCCAGTTCTAATGCAGGTATTAGAGTGCACCAATCATGGGTAAATCCATCTGAGTCTTTGAATTCTAATCCATAAGCACAGAATCTCCTGATAATGTCTTCTAAAGTTTGAATCATTCTTCCTGCTAGCCCATCTGTTTGAGGGTGATATTCGGTAGAAAATGATAACTTAGTCCCAAACAATCTATGAAGATTGGTCCAAAGTGCAGAAGTAAACTTGGGATTTCTGTCACTTATGATATTCTTAAATAATCCTGTATGAGAAATAACTCTACTCCATAGAAGAAAAGCTGTATCTATAGCTGTGTCATCTTTATGACATGGTAAGAATATGGGAGTCTTGCTATATCTGTCTACAATGACGAAACAAGCAGTATAACGTTTGTCACCACTTAGAGGAAAATGCTGTGACCCAATCCATGTGAAAACTTCCCAAAGGGATTTTGGTTCTTGAATATGAATCATTAATCCAAATTTCTTGCCTGTACTCCTGTTTTCATTTTGGCATCTATTACAGGTGTGGAAATATTCAATGGTTTCTTTTCTCCAAGATGGCCACCACGCACAATTCTTAACTTTTTCAAGTTTTCTGCCTTTTGATAGTGTGGGAACTCCCCTTGTGTGGGATAAAATGAGGCAGTACCTGGAAGGGGAAATTAAAAGAAAACAGTTTTGAATTGCTGTTCAAACTTGTAACCCTTTCTCTGCTTGTGTGTTGGAATAATCTGAACTGCCCTTCCTGAAAAACGCTGAATTATCTTAACTTGAGTTCACAATCAATTTATTTATTGATGGTGGCTAATTCAGAAAAGTGTATTCAACAGACTCTGTCAGAAGTTTCTTGATCACAAAATATTGATTTAACCTTTTAAATATAACACTATTTAATTAACCAAAAGAAAAAAAACTATCACAAATCACACAGAATACTACTACAACAATAATTCAATATAATCTGGAGACACTAGGCTAATAATAATACTAAAGGAAACAATCAAACACTGTTTTTTTATGGTTGATTTATTATATTTCATCTTATTATTTATTTTTTATATAATAAAATTCTGATATGATCAGACCAATTGATAGCCACTCTTTGATAATTTAATTTGATAATAATTCTTTCCTTTTCTCTAATAATATAGCACTGATTTATTCCTATAATAGGTATTTTCCTTTATAATTAATAAAATGTCCTTGTAGTGACCAAAGTATGAATTTATGAAATTAAATGATAATATTAAATTCTTAAAAAAAATAACTAAATGACCCTTCTTTTCCTTCTTCAAAGCTTTGATTGCTTATAATAAGGTGAAGCTCTTTTTAAAATCCTATTTTATTTATTTTAAGTTCAATAAACTATTATATAACACCTTTTTATCCTTTATATAATAAAATGCTATTATAAGGTTTTCTCTCTTTTTTATAATACTGATTCTTTATTTTAAGACTTTTTTTAATATAAGACTACTATATAAGGCCTTTTAATCCTTGATATAATAAAATTCTATAATAAGGTGTTCTCTCTTTTTTATAAGACTGATTCTTTATTTTAAGACTTTTTTTTATTATAAGACTATTATATAAGGCCTTTTTATCCTTTATATAATAGAATTATATATTTGTAGATTAGTTAACCTGATAGTCAGGGATGAATTTAAATCCACTTTCCACTTTTGGAGGGATAAAAGACATGAGGGAAAGAGGCCCTCTCTTTACAATTTTTTGGCTCTCCATGGGAGGTGTTCAAAAAGAAGGACTTAGAATTTTTCAGTTTCTTTTGGCTGGGAAAATTCTTTTCTGGTGGTCCCACCTAAATTATGTCATTTATGTAAATCATTGGATCATTTGTTTGGTTGATGATGTCATTTGTTGGGTTGATTACTAATTTGAGGTATTTTTTGCTGGTGCTTATTTGAACTTGATTACTAATCCTTAGACTTGCTGACTAATCCTCCATGGTCCCTGTATCCCTTAGCTCCCTAAGTATTACTAATCAAGTAATCTGATTACTAATAACTTCTTAACTCCTTCCTGCTTATGTAATCTGTACATGTATCCTCCTTCTGCTGTCTTGAATTTAGAATTTTGATTTGGGAGGCAAATTTGTGGGTTGAAACCTAATTTTTATTTTAGGGTTAGGTTTCAGGTATTTTCCAAAATTTTGTCTCTTATTTTTTTTTATGTCTTCAATTTGGCTTGAACCAACAACATGGCCATTTTCCTTGACACAAGCCATTACCTTACCAACTCACCGCCCGAATTTGGTTGAGGTATGCAGTCGTACATCACTCTGACGTATGCAACATGATGCCCCCTTCTGTTTCATTGTTCACACATCACGTGAATTACAGTATAATTTCCCCTTCTTTAGTAACTCCAAAATAATGAAATTTGGATAATAAAGAAAAGAATATTGATTATTTTCAATTATCAGACTGCCTCAACGGCTCAAACACACATGAAAGGACAAGAATATTGGTAATGAATGAGCCTCATATGTCATAAAATGGAAATGAAAATCTTACAACGGTACATAAAAAAGGACTTATGCAAAAACAATGAGGGTCAGTGCAAACCTTTGCTCCTTACAAATGAAATTATTTCCACCGCTTTGTTGAGATCCCCAATCTTGCTCATGTTTGGTTTCAATTCAATGTTTTACTTTTCTCGAAAAAATCTAAAAAGTCTCTTCCTCTCATCCACTTGCTCTTTTTCACCTTATTTTCTCATCTCCATATTTCCTTCTTTACATGTCTTCACTAATTCAATTATTCTTCTTTTGTTTCTTTATTACTTTAGCTTTCTCACTTGCACGGGTTACTCTCACTCCTCTAAGATCCCTCTATTATATTTGCTTCTACATTTATTACTTTTTTTCATTCATATATTATCACTTTTTTCCAACACAGCAAACGACTGATTTGCTTGTTTTTCAACCTCCTCCACCTGTATGTTCAATCCATCTTCTCATTTACATTGCCTATGAATTTCGGCGACTATAATAGAAATTTCCCAAATCATTTTCAATCATCAAGTGATTGAAGTTTATTTCAAATAGTAAATTACAAGAGCGAACACATCAGAAAACTTGAAGCAAAAATAGACAGCCACAATCAAGAATTTGCAGCCCTAATTACAAAGTTTAATCTCCACGATCAAAATAAATCAGAAAAAATATTCTCAAACAAATCCAAAGATAAACGTAAAGAGCTTAAACAAGTTTCTTCAACAAAAAATTGGAATCAACCTGAACAACCAAAAAATAACTCTTCCCATACATCAGTCAACAATAAGATTATGAATAAAAAATCACCACATATGCAAAGCAAAATATTCAAGCAGCAAACTTCTCCTCCACCTCACAAGAGAAGCCCCCACCAGCTTTTAAATAGTGAAATACCTGAAGCATTTCAGCCTACAAAGGTATGCAGTTTGCATTAGCTAAAAATCAGTTACAATCTTTTACTCAAGCACTATGTGTTATAATCCTAGAAAGCTTTCTAAGAACACATCAAGATTCTGTGGGGACTTATCTACCAACATTCCATACCTATATCGCCAGATTACTCCATGTTGAAGGAATTCAATTGTTGTTTTTCCTTCTTGGGTGATATTGAGGTCCAATCCAAAAACCCAAACACACAACCCTTGGTTCCATTGGACCAAATCATTACATTACATGGGACACAGCCAGGAAAAAAGAAAATTGGAAACACCATTGTTCATATCAGTGACTTTGCACTGAAGTACATTATTTCCCTGCTTGCTAGACTTGGAATTCGTCGATGGGCACCAGATCTCAACAATGCAAGTGATACCCTCTACAATGAAGCATGCAGAATCAGTGCAATACAAACGTTTAGTCAAATTGCTATCAGTGGAGCATACAAATACATGAACGTAAATTTTGGCTTTCTAGAAAATATCCAACTACTTACTAAGGTTTACAACCACTACGTTCACTGGTACATGACCCAAAGATACAAAAAAGAGGTCAAAGAATCCAGAAAGCATCTAAAGGATGAAGGACAAAAAGATGTTTTACAATATAGACTCAGGGTTAGTACAATGCTTATTTTCAAAAGTCAAGATTAGCTTACACAGCTGACTTGTATCATATCAGCTCAAAACTCTTTGCTACAAATTTGGTGTTGCTGAAAATTTTCCAAAACGGTATTTCAAAATTTTGGCAAATCCTGATGCTCATAGTGAGGATTAATACAACCCAATTAAAAATATATATACCATAAAACAAATGGAATGTCGGTCCCAAAATGCAAATTTTTTCTTGCGCAGGGTTGATGAAGGAATCTCAAAAGCTGAAGAGGCTAGTGGCAAGTGCAGCCAAAGACGTGAACGCCAACTCCCAGCACCTGGAGAAGGATCAATCAGCAAAACAGTCCCTAATCAACTCCCAATAAATTTTTACGATCCTGATTGGTTTAATAATTGGACGGCAGGTCAAAAGAGCCAGTTTGCTGATGTACATCAAGTTGCCTTTTTTCCAGATGCTTCAAAATGTCTCTTGGGAAAACAAAACCCTGATGAGAGGCTGAGTGATAAGCGATTCACACAGAAATACTGGGATCAAATAATTGAACCCTATGATATTTCACATGTGATAGAAAATGCAGATGAGTTGGATGTTGATTCAAATACAAACGACAAAAGCTATGAGCTTGAAGATATTGCAGCTGAGAAATTTGAAGACAAAAATGATGAAGAAAGCAAACAGGGAAACACTCACATGGAAAAACCCAACAATTCCTATGAAGATATAGAAATGGAAGATTGTGAAGATGACAATACACCCCAGCAATCTCAGCAAAGCTTCTTCAGCATTCCAAATGAATGGAGCTCCTGGTAAACATTGGTGAGGCTTTAATCAAAAATTGTTAATAGAGTTGAAAGAAGGAAAAATGTCAATGAGATAGGTATTGAGGGGGTTCTATAGATCCATTTTTGCACCTTTACAATGTTTCACTTCTTGATTGAATTGCAAAGAAAGATTCAGAAGAATTATAAAAAATGCACTATGATTCTTTTTAGTATAATGATGTTTAAGTCTCTATATCTAGATATATCGGATTTTACTGTACCTTAGTGTGTTGTGTTGGATTTTGCTTGAAAAGAGCTGAAAAAAAAATGATTATGATAGTTTCATTTTACAATGGTTTGATGCATTGCAAATGGTTGATTACGTTTGTTGCTAAATCTTGCTGCCCTTGATAAATTTTGTTTTGAACTTTTTGAGTATGCAGGTGAGCTCCAAAAGATGTTATTTGGAAGATGAAAGTCTTAAAAGTTATAAGAAATATGGGATGTGAGTAGTAATGCAAAAAGGAGCAATTTGTTTTGAGGATAGCTACAGTGTAAGAACAGAAAAGGAAACCTATTCAAATTGCTCTAGTCCAACTAATTTGTCAATCAGACAAGCTAAAAGCGTGATATTTTTGCATCCCAAAGACCACGCAGGCATTTCTATATATGCTCCAAGACCACAGATATCTGCCACTGACATCAATCCAAACAAATATGTTTTCTTGAGATGTTGGACACCCCATTGATCCAAAAGTTCCTCCACTCCTTCAAAGCCTTCTTCGCGCTTTTTGACAGAGTGAAGCCAATGGACCATTATGATTTGCCCTTCATGAATATCTTTGTTTCCTAAATCAAGAATATGAGAAATACATCCAAATTAATTCCCATTCTCACCTTTCTTACTATAAATGAGGTCATTGGGGGGTCTCCTTGAGAGGATCATTCCAAACCGCCATGATAGATAAAGGTGTTCAGTTGCATAGTTTCTTACCACAAATGACTGAGGCAGATGTAAAATTTTGCAATAATCACGCAAGTGAGGCTGTTCCTTTTGAAGGTGTTGCAAAGGGTTTGAGTATGATTCGTCATCTAGTTCCTTACTATTAACTATTGGTGATTTTGTTTTCATTGATTGGATTAGATTTAATTGTGGGTTGACTTACTAAAGCCTTTGCAATTGACCAAATTTCTTCATCATAGTCTCTTCAGTAGCCCCTGAAAAAAAACATTGTCACATACTCTTTCAAAAACGTGGTGAATAGTTTTTCAATGCATACCTTGAAGTGAATTTGTTTTGATCTTTTGGAGTATTCCGACCAACCTTTCACCACCATACCCTGATATCCCATTGAGAAGGCCCCATCTTGATAGCTGTTCAGGAATGTGCATGGCATAATGGTGATTGGGAAGTGTTTGACAATTTGGGAAAAGTGCCTTGAAGGTATTCTGATATGTTTTGTAAGCCTTATGTAACAAATGCCCATTGGGCTCCAATAATCTTGGTGCACTGAATCAGTGCACCAATGTTGATAAGAACCAAGTGATTCTTTGGGCCGAGATCCCAAAATATTTCCAAAACTGTCAATGGTAGGTAAATATTGAATAAGACAGACCATTCATTTCCTTTCAGTTTGCCATTTTGCGCTGTACCTATACCACCTGGTATATGACAGACTCCTTTTGGAACTACAACTTTGCTCAATTGTTTTTTGAGCTTATTAATTACCTTTTGAGAAATATAACCACTGATTTTCAAGTTATCTTCATTTTTGGATTGAGTGCAGTTCTCCATCAGTTCATCAGATTCATATCCTGATATACCTGGTTGATGTTTCTCTTTTTCTATGATTGCTGTATCAAAGCCCCAACAATAATGAAAATGATGCTGTAAAACACCTTCATACCAGTTATGAAGAACACCTAGACAAATGTTTTTTACAGGGTCCCAATATGGTAAGCAATTGATTTCTGACCATCTAATTCCACAGTATTGTGCCAGGCGTTGTTGTGTATTCGTGGTCTTTGCTTCTTGCCATCTCCTAGAAGCACTCAAAACTGCACTCCGTTTGCATGGCTTTCTGAGCTTCAAGTGAGTTCTCTTGATGTCCTTCAGTTCACACCAAGAGCAAAAGTATTTAGCAGAATGGGACATAAATCCCCCAGCTTTATGAGTTGCTACAATATTGCCAACCAGGCCTACCAACTTTACAACTACATATTGTCCACGTGGATGGTTTGGTGTGATAATCTTGACACCACAATTTAGTTCAATTAGCTCATCAATGAGTGGTTTCAAGATGTTGTTGCTGGTGACCATGTCTGGCTGGTTTGGTGAAGATATCACTCCAGCTAGACAAGAATGTTGCTGTTGAAATCGTTCTCATGGTCAAAGGTTAAGACAATGGAGGACTAAAATTCCCATTGATGTCTGCTTACCTGAAATTTTGTTTCCCTTTGGGTTGAGCCAGTCTACAAAAAGACTGAGTTCTAGCTCAAGAGGATGATTGTCTGATGGTGGCAAAAAAAGGTCTTTCCAGACACTACCTTGTGCTACATCGCAAACAGCTATTCTTTGATGGGTGGATAATTCATATGCCCAATCTTCAATTCCTTGTTTGATTCCTGGAATATTGAGGAACCATTTAATCCATTCAAGTACTAATTGAGAAAAGAATCTTGCTTGAGGAATACAGTGAGGTTTCTGGCCCTTCAAACAAATTTCACCAAGTTTTTGACCTTGATTTGTCAGGGTAGAATTTTTTGGGGAAAGTTGGAGATGTGGAAGGGGATATACTTTAAATGTATTGAAAGGTTCTGTGTCACAAGGCTTTCTGGAGATGGTAGGCTTATATGTACAATATTTGGGTGCATCTTCAATGTTGTAAAGTGAGTAGCAGTGTGGACAACACACATGCTGTTCAAATGGAAATTCAAGTTTCAATTGTTTGGAAATGGTACCAATATCATGTGAAACATTGGATAGGAGAGTGTTGTTGGGGAGTCCTTCATGAGTGAAACGATGAATGATATGAATAAGCATCTCTCTTGCTTTGCGGCAGTTTTCTGGGCTAAGTCCGCAAGAAAGATACACCCACATTAGAAAATAGAGAATGAGAACTAAGATACATTCAAAATCAGTCATCTGCTAGTATCATATAGAAATAAAACCACAAAAACATACAAATGATGTTTGAGTTAAGTGTCACATGGGTGTTTTTTTCATGATCTTCACCATTGCTATTTGATTCTTCATTGTCTTGTGAGTAAGGCATGGGATTTTTCTCAATTTTATTTAGAAAATGCCGAGGGGAAAACTTGTTCCTGAAAGATAGGTCCTTTGTTTTCTGATTCCATGGCCCATTGTCTTCTTCGTGTGCTGGGGTGAACAAAAAGTCCATGGCAAGTTTGACCATCAGCAGTAGTAACAGAATTTTTCCTGCAGTTTGGACATGAGCAAAAGTCCATTATGAGTCTATTAAAAAAAATAAAAGTTAAGAAAATTAGTATCTTGATTAAAAAAAAAGATAAAAATTAGGAGGATAGGAGATAAAAGAAAAGTAAAACATTAAGCAAGCTGGCAGGCTGTGCCGCGTCAACCCTAAGACGCAGTTGGACACATTCATATCCCCATGCATGTGTCAGCTTGACATATCCAGGAGTACGTCCGCCAAATTCCAGTTGTGACTGGGCCAAATATCCTTTCCTTTTGTTTCCAACAAAAGCTACCCATAGGGGTACTTCTACTTTTCACTCTCCTCAAGAAAAAATTTATTAAGCTGATATGGTATGGCATACCACATGCCCCTCTCCATTTAATGCTGTCCTTAGCATTCATTATCTAACTGAAGCTTAATGAAATTTTCCCTGTTTCTTCTTCCAAATTTTTATGTTGATCTTGATTGATTATGGCAAGTATGCCATATTTTATGTTCACAGCTTAATTATGTTGAGATTGTCTGTTGATGGTTCTTTATATTGATTTTTAATCTCCCTGCTTTTACACCTGATTTAATGTCTGATTTTTTATTCTTCTTGCTTTATATGATAGAAAAAATGAGAGAAATGCTAATGAAACTATTGAATAACTGAATATTTCCCACTACTCCCCCAAACCTTAACATCACAAGGAGTGATGAAAAGAAATAAGTACCACCCCTCATTTATTAAATATGGATTATATGGCTGAGGGTTCAACCCCTCTCCATTTTTTTATTCTTTTTTTTTTATAACACTACCATAAAAATGAAGAGTAATTCCATTCTTCTACAGAAAAAATGAAATAATAATAAAAACACAAGCCAAATTTGACTTTAATATATATTATTATTGTGTATATAATAGCTATAGATTGATAATATTGAGGGGAATATTCCCCTCTCCATTTTTTTAAGAAAATAAATAGTAAACAAGTAGAGAATAATCAAATGCTAATTCAATGTTCATTTTAATATGAATAAATATAGATTTGGCCTGTTAAAGTCTTTCTAAGGACTTATTATTTTGTTTATGTATTTGTATAACTTTTATTAATTGATTTACATGTAAAATTCTACATTTGATATAGCTTTACTGTAAGATGTGACTATGTAACTGATGATAATATTACTATTAATCAGCAGTACTATGTCTGTTCTTATGAAATATAATAATAAAAATTATTATAACCACAATTAAATAATTATAAAATTATTTCTTTCACGTGTTATACACTACTAGTGATTATAACAGTGAGCAGTAATTGTCTACAAGAATCAATTGCAAGAAGAATTTAATAATAAAAACTTCTTTCATTAAAATAATAAAATTATTTTAATATATAATTATCTTTTACAAGAATAATTATAAAGATAATTCTTGAAGAAAACTATTACTGGAGAAAAACTTTAAGAATTAAAGATAAATGACTCACTAATACTCCAAAGAACTTATTGATAGATAAAAGTAGAGAAATTTGACGTGGAATTGTGGATTTAAGGGATCAAAAGGATTTATAACAGTATTACAACAATATATAGTTGGATTCTATGATTTCACGTCTTTCTGGTTGATTCTGAAAGATTTAAAACACTTAAGAATAGCTGTAACTAATACTTACTTGTTGGTAATAATGATTTAATAAATTGATAAGATGATGATATGGAAAAAACAGCAAGAGAAGGCCTCTTTTAAGTCAACAACAGCTCACAGAGGCGTGCCATGGAGCAAACTGAAAAACCAGTGAGTGAGAAACCAATAAACCCTTTTGGTTTATTGATTACATCATTATTTGTCACGTAACATTATCATAATTACTTATTTGATGCTTTTACGTGACTACCAACCCCAATATGGTTAAGAATAAAAGGAGTAACACTTGTAAATCTTCTTTTATTCTAAAATAATCATTGATTTCTCGAAGTTATCAATGTTATTGCCAATTTCATCGCAGGTTGTAATTACTGTGAATTTTTGAAGATTCAGTGTTTCACGTAGAATAACCAAAAATGGACTGTAAGTAAAACTTTTACTTTTACTAGTAAAACTGTAATTCTTTTTGGTTGTACCATAGATAATACAGTTCTCCTTTAGTCCTGAAAGTTTCAGAAAGATTCATTCAGAATTGTATTTTTAATGAATTTTTGAAGTTTTTACCTCATTTCTACGTAGAATTGCAAATAGCAGTGTTTTGCTGGTTGCTATGAGGTAAATCAATGAATATGGGTCCCAAAAGGGTTTTAATTACTCTTTTGGGGCTTATCCATGGAAATTCATTAGTAATTGACATGGTTACAGGAGTGTAAGTAGCTCATTACCTCCTTGGCATGTCAAAATAGCAGGTTATCTGCTATTTTCATATGATTACAGTAGGTGTAACTTGGTAACCAAGTTCCCAAAGAGTTTTGGTTTACCAATTGGGCCAAGATGAGCCATGGATCCATGCTCTGGAGCTATCCATGCCTCTGAGGCCTCAGAAGTTGGGTACCCTGGCTCTGTGAGCCTTTGAGATATGACCACATACCCAATAAGGTCACAAAAAAGATTAAGAATAATTCTACCTTTAATATAATTATATTAAAATTACTTATAATAATTATACATTAAAAATAATTACTTAAATATACAAAAAATACCATAAATTGGTACAAAAATTGGTTTAACTTAAAAACCAATGAATCAGCATGTAAAATAAATTATACCATTGGATTCCTCATGGAAAAATACACATATACCATTTTTATGGCATATCTGTAAAGTCAATATTTAATGAATTATAAGGTATAATACCTTATAAAAACCAGAAAACCTTATTTGTCTCAGGAACTAATGAAACAACATGTGGTATAAATTGTACCAGTGGATTCCCCACGAAAATCCACACATAAAACAACTAATAAGCTAATTTCCAAAGTCAATACTTAAGGAATTATCCTGAATATATGCACTTTTTTGGTCAACGCATATATTCAAGGATCATAGCTAATATCTTCTAAACTATACATGATAGAATGATGAACCAAAAATAAAGTTACCACGTAATTACTGTAGGAACACAGATATGAACTTTCTTTTACAAATTATAAACAAGGTTAAAACCTATGATGAAATATTGATAAAAATCAACAGAGCTGTTGACCACTTTGTTGTGAAAGTGGTCCAAACTTAAAAAAAAATATACAGTTGGATTCTACTAGTTCATTCGTGAAGAATGATGTAATTTTTATTATTAAATTCAGGGTATAACCCCCTGAAATCATGGTTTGAAGTTTAAAATATTGAATTTCGACAGAAAAGATGAGTTACAAGGAAAATCATCAAAATTAGAGTTTTGATGATGTAATAAAACGCTCTTGGCAGAATAATAAGGTTATGCCAGGCTATCAGAATTCACTCTCTGAATTTCTGTAGCGTGTAAATCTTAAAAGTTATTGAAGATCAAAGTTTGAGCTTAAATTGAGCAGTTATGATCACCTACTGTAACCTTAAATTAAGTTTAACAGTCATAAGAGTGATAACATTGGTGAATACTATTAGTTTATGATTAAAACTAATAAAATCCACGAAATTTGGGGTTCTGCCAAGCCTCTGATGTCATCAAACTTAGAGTTATAGTGATAACTCTAAATAATGGTGTAATAATGATGTAATATGGTTTGATCATGATGTAATCACCCTCAAACCTTAAAATATTGATCAATTCCAGTGGATATGATCAGTACACGTCTACTAGAAGCCTGTTGGACTCTAGGAGGGAGGTATTTACTATAAATAGAGCTCTTTTTACTCTATTTCCCCCTCAGACGCATCAAAAACATTAAATCAATCAAATCAAAAGGTAATTTTCTTTATTCTTTATATATAAAAGCATTATATGATTAAAGACCAAAGACCACCTTGCTATAATCACCTATTTTGATGTGATTAAATCATTTATTTAATTGTTTTTGTTAAAAATCTCTCTAAAAACTCATTTCCACGTAAAAATCCAGAATAATTTGTAATTTTCTTTATTTTTATTGTAAATACAATTTGAGAAAGTTGTATTTATATTTTTTGGCGTAAAATACTTCAAAATTATTATATTAAGTGTTAAAAGTAGATTATTTTCTCTTATTATAATAATTTCTCTATTATTACTCTCTTAATAACTCTTTAATTAATATAAATAGTATCTATATTAATTTATAACTTTAATATTAGTAATATTATTGTTATTAATTGTGTTTTATTAATAAAAAACAATTTTTTACGCCTTTATTATTTGTTGGTAACAATAATAAAGAGCTTTTTAATATATTAATTATTTTATATTAATATATTTATTTATTATATTATATTTTCATAATATAAATTATATTATTATACTTATTTAATAATATAATTATTTTACGCCATAATAATAATAATTATTTATTATTATTATATTTTTAATCTTATTTATTCAATTTATAAGGACATTCAGAGTACAATAAGTAATAAATTAGTAATTTTTACTTATTGTTTCATAGTCAAACCTTACATTTGGGGGCCTGGCCGTGATATTTACTTAAAAGACCTTTAAAAGATTCTATTTGGGCTTATCCAATAATAAATTATATTTATAATCATAAAATTATATAATAATTTTATATTTTATTGATTTTGAAAGCTATTGAGGCATTTGGAAAGCAATTGTACTGTCTTACACGTGGTTTTTCACATCCTTAGACTTGCAAGAACTTTCTTTGAGTGACTCTAGTGATTAAAAAAGATATTTTATAAATTAAAAATAATTTTATTATAATTTAATTTTATAAGAATCATATTCATTTTTTATTTTATTCTTTAAAAATAAAAAAATATTAAAAATATTAAAAAATATTAAAAACCAATAAAAAAAAGTTATTTTTATTCATTTTTATTCATTTCTTTATTTATTTCATTTTTTTAAAGATATAAAGCAATTTCTACATGGAAAATTGCCATATCTTGCCAAAAATAACACTTCTTATAAAAAGACTTATATTTGTTTGTCTTTTTTAGTGTTTGAAGATAACCCAACAGAAGACAACCAAGCTACTGTTGAGAGGTTGGTGGAAGAAGCTTGTCAAAGTTCTCCAACACCAGTTATCACCAAAAGAAAGAAAGCTAAGAAATTAGACTTTCCAGGACCCACCATTCAAGACTCTGAAGGTGAGCACCTCTTTTATAATTGCCATAAAAGAATTTTTATTCTAAAATACTTTTACTTTTATTCTTTAATTATGACTACCAGAAGAGGTTCCCAATACCCCATCCAATCAGATGGAGCTGGACTCAGAGGTAGAATTGATCCCTCAAAAGGGAAAAGAAAGGGCAATATCCCCAGTGGAACAGAATCCACACAAGGAAGTGCCTCATCCCAAAGGCAAGTCCCAGAAATGCCCATGATATCTGAGCCTGAATTAGAACTAAGTATGAGTAACTCAAACAGGTACAAATCACATTCAGAGGGCTCAAATAGACATCTACATGAGCCAGTACAAGCCGTATTGCGCAGTGTACAAGGACAAAGATTGGGAAATGTTGCCTCAAATACACCAAGGAGTGATGAACTCCTGGCACATCCTGAAAAAGTTCCTCAAAGAGGAGGAGATAGTGAAATACTCCAATGGATGGAATCCACTGTCATCCAAACCTCAAATCAAAAAAATCAAGGACTACCATGCCAAAAAGAGGGAGGCAACCAAGGAAGAAGCCCCAGTAGCTTCTACCAGCAAGCCCCAAGCCAACCCACTTCCCCAAGAAGGGAAGAAGAACAAGAAAAAGCATTGGAGGAAACCATATTCCCCAAGCTACAGAATCCCAAGAATCTAAAAGGATGCCATGGACAATGTTTTCAACATGGCCAGAACCTTGATGGAATTCAAGGACAAGGAAGAGCAAAGAATGAGACAACCTCATTTCCCAAAGAAATAACCTTGTCCAAAGATGTTGTAAATACTTTAACAGAAATTAAAATAGTATATTACCTCTAAAAGTGATTAAAGATAGTTTATTATCACTACAAGAAATAAATAACAATTTATCTTCTTTAACAAAAATTGTTGTGCAAAACAAGAAAGAAATTGACAACATTAAGTTGATTGTTGAAAATAATAAACCACAGAATTTAATTGACAATACTCAAAGGTTAATACAAGGACAACAAGAATTGTATAAATACATAAAAGATATCAAAGACAAAACTTTGACAATCAATTATGATGTGAGCATTGACAATCTTACAGAAAAATTAAATAAATTAAGTATTTCTGTAGAAAAATTTGAAGAAAAGACTTCATCACACCAAAAATTCCTTTTGGACCATGTGGAAAAAAGTGATGAAGCAAGAATGCATCTGAAAGATGATATTCAAAGTGAAATAAGGCTTATCACTGAAAAAACGGATAAAATTAATGAGGCTAATTTAAATATGCCAAAGTTATCAACACCATTTTCTCATATAAGAAGCCCTGTGAAAACAAAAGAGGAACTGTCAAATCCTTTCATAACAGACTTGAGTCACCAAGATAATAACCAAGTCTTAATGAAGGAAGCACCTCAATTAAAAGAATGGCCAACATTCACAGGAGAAGGTGAATATGACCACATGTCATTTATTAAAACAGTTGACATGTTACAAGAAGACTATGCCATACCAGATGAATTAATCACTGCAAGATTACATTCATTGTTTGAGAAATCTGCAAAAAGATGGTATTATGGCATAAGACAAACAAATGGTAAAAATACCTGGTCTTGGTGGAAACAAGAAATAATCACCAAGTGGGCAAATGATGCCTGGAGGTATAAGATAGAAAATGCATTTGAAAACTCTTTCTTTGACCCAGAGAAAGACAAACCTTTAACTTGGTTCTTAAAACAAGTTGAAAGGCTTAATGCACTGTACCCAGAAATGTCACAGAAGATGGTGCATATGAAAATACTTAAAAAATGTGGAGGGGAACTAGAACATGCCCTAAGAAGCAGATGTATAGAACCTTGCTCCACAGAAGAGTATATAAATGCACTAGAAGATATAGTGACAAGAACAAAAATTGGCAGGACTTGGAAAAAATTGGACATTAAAAGCCCAAATAAACCATTTATCAAAAAAGATAAATCAAAAGAGTCCTTTAAGCCCAATACATCCAACAATAATGAGCAAAGAAAATGCCATAAATGTGGAGGTATTGGACACTTAGCCAATAATTGCCTTAAAAAAGCAAAGATTAATGAAATTGTGGAAACAGAAAGCCACAATGACAAAGAAGAGGAATCTGAATCTGAAAAAGAGACACAAGAGTCAGAAAGCTCTGAAAGTGATGAAATCAATATAATTAATGCACAAATTAATAATATTGATATAATTTATGAAGTACTGGATGTTAATTCAAACTTGCCACAAGTTGGAACATCTGACACAAACCTGACAAGCATACAAGATGCCAAAATGTATAGAACCAAACCTGCAAGAGGAATGGGATATACAGCTGGAAAATCAAGTATAAGTATTGTTATGGTTGATAACCAAGAAGGAAAAGTTAACTTGGATACAGGAGCATATTGCACTTGTGTTGGCAAACGTTATTTAAAAACCATTGTCCCAAACTGGCAAGAAAAACTTATGCCAATACAAGGTGTCAAATTTAGTAGTGCAAGTGAGAGCATGAAGCCCCTTGGAATAATTGATTTAACACTAATTTTTCCTCATCCCTCACAATGTGTCAGAATTAAAGTAGAGTTTGTAGTAATGGACAACTGTACTAGTAATCATTTCATACTTGGGAATGACTACTTATCAATCTATGGTATAGATATCTCCAACCAAAAAGATAGATATTTTACCATAGGAGATAACAAAAGACAAAAGTTTGCCTTCTTAAATAACAAAAAACAAATCACAGTTATTAAGAAGGAAGAAAAAATTCCAGAAAAGGAAATTTTTATATCTGAATAACTTAAAGAGGCAGAATTCAATCAAGAATTAACAGAAAAAATGAAAGAAAAATTGATTGACCTCTTATTTAAGTATAAAAATGCCTTTGCAACTGACAAAGAACCACTAGGTGCCATAATTGGACATAAAGTGGATATAATTCTTAATGTAGAAAAGCCTTACCCACCTTTATTAAGAAGACCTGCTTATCCAGCCAGTCCAAGAGCTAGAGAAGCCTTAGAGGTGCACATTAAAGAATTAATGGACCTTGGAGTATTAAGAAAGGTTGGACATAATGAAAAAGTAGAAATTACTACACCTGTCATTATAACTTGGCATAATGGAAAATCAAGGATGGTAGGAGACTTCAGAGCCCTGAATACCTATACCATTCCAGACAGATATCCAATACCCAGAATCCATGAGACATTGACCCAATTGTCACAAGCTAAGTTAATCACAGCTATGGATGCTCTTAAGGGTTTTCATCAAAATGTCTTAACAGACAATGCCAAGAAACTACTAAGAATAATAGTCCATTGTGGAATTTTTGAATACTTAAGAATGCCATTTGGGATAAAAAATGCACCTTCCCATTATCAAAGAATGATGAATACCATATTTCCTGAAGAATTATCAGAAGGATGGTTGATTATCTATATTGATGACATTATAGTTTGCTCAGAAACTTGGGAAAATCACCTTACAAGACTAGAAAGGGTACTACAGAAAATAGTCCAAGTGAATATGAAAATTTCCTTGAAAAAGTGTCATTTTGCATATAGTGAATTAAAAGCACTAGGACATGTGGTATCTGGACTTAGTCTAGGCATAGACAAAAATAAAGTAGCAGCAGTACTACTTAAACCAATGCCTCAAACCAAAAAGGAAATGCAATCATTTCTAGGATTTTCTGGTTACTATAGACAGCATATAAAGGACTTTGCAAAGATTGCTAAATCCTTGTATAAGCTATGTGACCAACAAACAGTCTATGAGATGACAGAAGAAAGAGTCAAGGAATATGAAGAATTGAAAAATTCCTTAACAAATGCCCCATTTCTTCTAATGCCAGATTGGAAACTACCCTTCAAACTGTACATTGATGCTTGTGGAGAAGGACTAGGTGCTGCACTTCACCAAACACAAATTATCAATGATAAACCAGTGGAAGGACCAATTTGTTTCATTTCAAGGCAAATAAAGCCAACAGAAGCAAGGTATGGAGCAAGCCAAATGGAATGCTTATGCCTAGTGTGGGCTTTAGAAAAACTGCATTATTATTTGGATGGCACAGTATTTGATGTAATCACAGACTGTAATGCTGTGAAATCACTATTAAATATGAAGACTCCAAATAGACATATGCTGAGATGGCAAATTGCTATCCAGGAATATAGAGGAAATATGACTATTGTTCATAAATCTGGAAATATTCACAAAAATGCAGATGGTCTCAGCAGATGGGCTCTAGCAAATACCCCTGACAATCCAGCATGGGTACCACAAGAAGAGCACCATATAGAATGAATATGTGTTACAGACATTGGCACAGAATTCTTTAACCAAGTTAAAGAAAGCTATAAGACAGACAAAAATTGCCATATCTTAAGCCAACTTCTAATGAAAGACTGCAAAGATCCATCACTTTCATCAAAACTAGATGAAATATGGAAAAAGGCATATGATGAAGGAAGATTTCACCTCCTTGATGGAATCCTTTACCACAGAACAAAACAAACATGTGTTATGGCCTTAACAGACAGAACACTAATAAACACTATTTTACATGAGTGTCATGATAGTGTTGCATCTGGACATCTCTCACAAGATAGGACACTAGAGAGGGTGAAAACCTGCTCTTGGTGGCCAAATTGGAAGAAAGATGTTGCAGAGTACTGCCAAACCTGTGACAGATGTCAAAAAGCCAACAGAGCCACAGGAAAGAAATTTGGAATGATGATCCAAATCCAAGAACCAAAATCCCCATGGGAAAGAGTTCATATGGATTGGGTAACAGCCTTACCTCCAGGAGGAGACAGGAGTTATAATGCATGCCTAGTGTTAGTTGACAGGTACAGTAAAACTCCCATGTTCTTACCATGTCATAAAGATGACACAGCTATGGATACAGCCATAATGATATGGAATAAAGTCATTAGCCACACAGGCTTATTCCAAAATATTATAAGTGACAGAGACCCAAAGTTCACTTCAGCATTATGGACAAATCTCCATAACTTGTTTGGGACAAAGTTATCATTCTCAACAGCTTATCATCCTCAAACTGATGGTTTAGCAGAAAGAACGATACAGACCCTAGAGGATATGATCAGAAGATTCTGTGCTTATGGGCTAGAATTCAAAGATTCTGATGGTTTTACCCATGATTGGTGTACACTAATACCAGCACTTGAACTAGCATATAAGACATCAATCCATTCTTCTACTGGAAAAACACCAGCAATGCTAGAAAAAGGTTGGAATCCAACACTTCCTTATGATACCCTCAAAAAGGACTTAGTGGATATACATCCAACAGCAAGCAGTTTCAAGATAATGCTTGACAAAGCAAGACACCATGCAAACAGATGCATGCAAGACTCTTTTAAATATGCAAAAGAAAGATGGGATAAAAGTCATAAGCCACCTGATTTCAAAATAGGAGACTTGGTTTAAGTATCAACCCTTAATTTCAATAACATAAAAGGCCCAAAGAAATTGAACGATTCCTTTGCAGGACCATTTATGATAAAAGCACTTCATGGACCCAATGCTGTGAAATTAGAACTCACAGGTGAACTAATGAACAAACACCCAGCTTTCCCTGTAAGTCTGATAAAACCTTACAGTTCAAGTGACAAAGAGTTATTTCCACTAAGAAATAAACCCCCACTTGAGATTCCCCCCTTGGAAGAAGGAGAGGAAAAGAAAATAGTGAAAGTCCTTAAAGAAAGAAGGACAAGAAACAAAAAAGAAAGGGAATACCTTGTAAGGTATAGAAATTCAACTCAAGAAGATGAATGGCTACTTGAGAAAGATATAACAAATGCTGATAAACTACTAAGAAGGTTCAGACATGAAAGAAAACCTGAAAAATAAAAAAGTTAAGCATTATTGAGCTTCAAGACTAACAAAGTCTATTGAAGAGGTAGGACAGTGGATGATACCCTAATCATACATATCAGATTGTGGTACAATCTTTTTTGGTGGTAGGGAATGTGAGCCTTTGAGATATGACCACATACCCAATAAGGTCACAAAAACGATTAAGAATAATTATACCTTTAATATAATTATATTAAAATTACTTATAATAATTATACATTAAAAATAATTACTTAAATATACAAAAAATACCATAAATTGGTACAAAAATTGGTTTAACTTAAAAACCAATGAATCGACATGTAAAATAAGTTATACCGTTGGATTCCTCATGGAAAAATACACATATACCATTTTTATGGCATATCTGTAAAGTCAATATTTAATGAATTATAAGGTATAATACCTTATAAAAACCAGAAAACCTTATTTATCTCAGGAACTAATGAAACAACATGTGGTACAAATTGTACCAGTGGATTTCCCACGAAAATCCACACATAAAACAATTAATAAGCTAATTTCCAAAGTCAATACTTAAG
Organism: Austropuccinia psidii; assembly: GCA_023105745.1. NCBI lineage: Eukaryota > Fungi > Basidiomycota > Pucciniomycetes > Pucciniales > Sphaerophragmiaceae > Austropuccinia > Austropuccinia psidii. Next base: position 30,743,815 of record JALGQZ010000001.1, read on the forward strand.
GAATTATCCTGAATATATGCACTTTTTTGGTCAACTCATATATTCAATGATCATAGCTAATATCTTCTAAACTATACATGATAGAATGATGAACCAAAAAGAAAGTTACCACGTAATTACTGTAAGAACACAGATATGAACTTTATTTTACAAATTATAAACAAGGTTACAACCTATGATGAAATATTGATAAAAATCAACAGAGCTGTTGACCACTTTGTTGTGAAAGTGGTCCAAACTTAAAAAAATATACAGTTGGATTCTACTAGTTCATTCGTGAAGAATGATGTAATTTTTATTATTAAATTCATAGTATAACCCCCTGAAATCAAGGTTTGAAGTTTAAAATATTGAATTTCGACAGAAAAGATGAGTTACAAGGAAAATCATCAAAATTAGAGTTTTGATGATGTAATAAAAAGCTCTTCGAAGCATAATAAGGTTATGCCAGGCTATCAGAATTCACTCTCTGAATTTCTGTAGCGTGTAAATCTTAAAAGTTATTGAAGATCAAAGTTTGAGCTTAAATTGAGCAGTTATGATCACCTACTGTAACCTTAAATTAAGTTTAACAGTCATAAGAGTGATAACATTGGTGAATACTATTAGTTTATGATTAAAACTAATAAAATCCACGAAATTTGGGGTTCTGCCAAGCCTCTGATGTCATCAAACTTAGAGTTATAGTGATAACTCTAAATAATGGTGTAATAATGATGTAATATGGTTTGATCATGATGTAATCACCCTCAAACCTTAAAATATTGATCAATTCCAGTGGATATGATCAGTACACGTCTACTAGAAGCCTGTTGGACTCTAGGAGGGAGGTATTTACTATAAATAGAGCTCTTTTTACTCTATTTTCCCCTCAGACGCATCAAAAACATTAAATCAATTAAATCAAAAGGTAATTTTCTTTATTCTTTATATATAAAAGCATTATATTATTAAAGACCAAAGACCACCTTGCTATAATCACCTATTTTGACGTGATTAAATCATTTATTTAATTGTTTTTGTTAAAAATCTCTCTAAAAACTCATTTCCACGTAAAAATCCAGAATAATTTGTAATTTTCTTTATTTTTATTGTAAATACAATTTGAGAAAGTTGTATTTATATTTTTTGGCGTAAAATACTTCAAAATTATTATATTAAGTGTTAAAAGTAGGTTATTTTCTCTTATTATAATAATTTCTCTATTATTACTCTCTTAATAACTCTTTAATTAATATAAATAGTATCTATATTAATTTATAACTTTAATATTAGTAATATTATTTTGATTAATTGTTTTTTATTAATAAAAAACAATTTTTTACGCCTTTATTATTTGTTGGTAACAATAATAAAGAGCTTTTTAATATATTAATTAGTTTGTATTAATATATTTATTTATTATATTATATTTTCATAATATAAATTATACTATTATACTTATTGAATAATATAATTATTTTACGCCATAATAATAATAATTATTTATTATTATTATATTTTTAATCTTATTTATTCAATTTATAAGGACATTCAGAGTACAATAAGTAATAAATTAGTAATTTTTACTTATTGTTTCATAGTCAAACCTTACAGGCTCTCTTTGATGTCTTTTGTCCCCCTTGCCTATATTTTACGTCAAAATAGTAATTTAAGCTTAAAGTGAGATATCCACTATGGGTGTACCAAAAGTCCATGTAAGAATACCATGATATTAAGTGCTCAAAACATGCATAACACTATTCTTAGTGTATATGTAACATGGGATTTCTCACTTTCCCATTATTTTGGCTAAAAATCAAGAAAAACAAAAATTTTCACGGATCTTTTATGTGGTATTAATGATGTGGTATTGAAGTATTTTCCATTTTACCACCTCAAATACTTAAATTGAGCTTATTCACTCGATGGAGCTACCCTAGGTGAATTTTTGTGTAGAATCCAAATCTGGTCTTAAATCCATGGATTTACTTACTCAATAAAAAGTTATTCATCTTTTCTGAAATTGAAAATGATGAATTTTGGATATATGCATGACTTATGAGTTGTGCACAATTCAAAATTTCTTTTTAAGATAATTGTGGCCTATTTGGGTATGTAAAATATACCTCAAGGCTCACATTCCCTCGCACCAAAAAATAAAATTGTCCTACAATTTTATTAGTGATAAAAGAATAAGGCCCCAAAGGGGGTTAATGTCCACTGTCCAACCTCTTCACATTACTCAGATCAAGTAATTTAAAGCACATTTCTAGACATATTCAGGCTTGTGGCCTTCTTTCATGTCTAAATCTTCTTAAGAGTTTATCTGAGTCAGGTATTTCTAATTCTGCCATCAATTCATCTTCATGTACTGGATTTCTATATCTGACAAGATAATCTCTTTGATTTTTACCCCTAAGTCTCCTTTCTTTAATGACTTTCTTTATCTTTTTGTCTTCATTCTGTTCCACAGGTGGTACAGTTAAAGGAGTTGGGTTTCTTAAAGGAAACAATTCTTTATCAGCTGGTTGATCAGGTTTTAACAAGCTGACTGGAAAGGTGGGGTGTTTATTTTCCAATTCACCACTCAATTCCACTTGAACTGCATTGGTTCCATGTAAAGCAACAATAACAAAAGGTCCTACATGAGAATCTTTAAGTTTCTTTGGGCCTTTGATATTATTAAAATTCAAGGTTGAAACTAAAACTAAGTCCCCTACTTTGAAGTCTGGTACTTTATGACTCTTGTCCCACTTCTGTTTTGCATAATCAAAAGCATCATCCATACTTTGTTTTGCATGATGTTTCACTTTATCATGCATTATCTTGAAGCTGGAAGCTGTAGGATGAATGTCAATCAAGTCTTTCCTCAGTGTGTCTGCTGGGAGTCTTGGATTCCATCCTTTCTCTAACATAGCAGGAGTTTGTCCTGTGGAAGAATGGACTGATGTCTTGTATGCCAATTCTAATGCAGGTATTAAAGTGTACCAGTCATGGGTAAAGCCATTTGAGTCTTTGAATTCTAATCCATAAGCACAGAATCTCCTGATCATGTCTTCTAAAGTCTGAATCATCATCTCTGCTAGCCCATCTGTTTGAGGGTGATATGCTGTAGAGAATGATAACTTAGTCCCAAACAATCTATGAAGATTGGTCCAAAGTGCACATGTGAATTTGGGATCTCTGTCACTTATGATATTCTTAAATAATCCTGTATTAGAAATAACTCCACTCCATAAAAGAAGAGCTGTATCCATAGCAGTGTCATCTTTATGACATGGTAAGAATATGGGAGTTTTGCTATATCTGTCTACAATGACTAAGCAAGCATTATAACTTTTGTCACCACTTGGGGGAAGTGCTGTGACCCAATCCATGTGAACAACTTCCCAAGGGGATTTTGGTTCTTGAATATGGATCATCAATCCAAATTTCTTGCCTGTGCTCCTGTTTGCTTTTTGGCATCTATCACAGGTATGGCAATATTCAATGGTTTCTTTCCTCCAAGATGGCCACCATGCACAGTTCTTCACTTTTTCAAGTGTTCTGTCTTCTGACAGGTGTCCAGAGTAGATACTATCATGACATTCATGAAGAATGGTATTGATAAGTAATCTACTGCACAATGTCATAACACAAGAATGTTTTGTTCTATGGTAAATGATCCCATCAAACAAGTGAAACCTTCCTTCAGAATAGGAATTTTTCCAAACTTCATCAAGTGCATTAACTAAAGATGTATCCTTGCAGTCTTTATCTGATAAAGAAGGCAAGATATGGCAATTCTTTTCTTGTTTATAAGACTCTCCAACCGCTTCAAAGAATTCAGTCCCAATATCAGTTATGTTAATCCCTTCAATTGGAATCTGTGGTTCAGCTTCCAAAGGTACATAAGCTGGGTTATCAGGAGTGTTGGCTAAAGCCCATCTACTAAGTCCATCAGCATTCTTTTGAATGTTTCCTGCTTTATGAACTATAGTCATGTTTCCTCTATATTCTTGAATAGCTATTTCCCATCTCAACATATGTCTGTTGGGAGTTTTCATGTTAAGGAGTGATTTTACTGCATTACAGTCAGTTTTCACTTCAAAAACACTGCCATCAAAGTAATAGTGTAATTTCTCAAGTTCCCATACTAAACATAAGCACTCAATTTGGCTTGCATCATATCTGGCTTCTGTTGGTTTGATTTGTCTTGAGATATAACAAACTGGTCCTTCTGTAGGTTTGTCATCAATGATTTGGACTTGATGTAGGGCTGCCCCTAATCCATCTCCACATGCACCAATGTACAATTTAAAAGGAATATTCCAGTCAGGCATGAGGAGTAAAGGTGCTTCTGTAAGGGCTTTCTTTATCTTCTCATAAGCTTTAATTATCTCCTGTGTCATCTCAAATACAGTCTGTTGATCACAGATTCTATAGAGTGATTTGGCTAGAATTGCAAAGTCTTTTAAGTGTTACCTATAGTAACTAGCAAATCCCAGAAAAGACATCATTCCTTTTTTATTCTGGGGTATTGGCTTAAGTAACACTGCTGCCACTTTATTCTTGTCAATACCCAAGCTCAAACCAGAAACAACAGGTCCTAATGCTTTGAGTTCTTCAAAACCAAAATTGCATTTCTTAAGTGAAATTTTCATGTTCACTTCTGCAACTTTATGAAGTACCCTTGCAAGTCTTTCAAGGTGCAAAGACCATGAGTCAGAACATATAATAATATCATCAATATAAATGATAAGCCATCCTTCAGACAATTCTGTGGGGAAGATGGTATTCATCATTCTTTGATAATGAGATGGAGCATTTTTAATGCCAAATGGCATTCTAAGACACTCATAAATACCACAGTGAGTGATAATTCTAAGTCATTTCCTAGATTTAGGCGTCAAAACATTTTGATGGAAGCCTTTTAATGCATCCATTGATGTTATATACTTGGCTTTAGACAATTGAGTCAAGGTTTCTTGAATTCTAGGGATTGGATACCTATCTGGAACTGTGTAGGTATTCAAGGCTCTAAAATCTCCAACCATTCTTGACTTATCATTATGCCATGCAATAATAACAGGTGTTGTCACTTCAACTTCCTCATTATGGCCTACTTTCCTTAGCACACCAAGTTGGATCAACTCTTGGATATGTTTTTCCAAGGCTTCTCTAGCTCTGGGACTGGCTGGATAAGCTGGTCTTCCAAGTACTGGAGGATATGGTCTATCAATATTAAGAGTAATATCAATTTCATGTCCCCTTATAGCGCCTAATGGTTCATTATCAGATGCAAATGCATTATTGTATGTGTATAATACATCAATAAGTTTGTTCCTCATCTTTGGTGACAATGATAGATTAATTTGTGCTTCAACAAGTTGTTTAGACACAAATTCATCTTTGTAAGTATCTTTGACAGAAGATACTACAGATATCTGTTTTGGCATATTGGAGAAAGCAAATTTTTGCCTTTTGTTATCTCCAATTGTGAAATATCTGTCTTTATGGTTATTTATATCAATACCATAAATATTCAAGTAATCATTTCCAAGAATGATGTGCTGAGATGTGCAATTATCCATTACTACAATCTCAGTTTTCATTCTTACACTTCCTGCTGGATGTGGGAATACAATATTAGTGTCCAATATGCCCAAGGGGTACATATTGTTACTGGCACTACTGAATTGTACACCTTCTATTGGTAATAGATGGTTTTTCCATTCAGGAAGTATAATTTGGAGATAATCTTTGCCCACACAAGTGCAAAATGCCCCTGTATCCAAATTTACTTTGGCTTCAATATCACTCATCAGAACTGATGTGATACAGGATGCCCCAGCAGTATACCCCTTTCCTCTAGCAGGTTTTGTTTCACACATTCTGGCATCTTGGATATTCATCAGGTTGCAGCAATCCTCACTGTACTGTGGCAAGTGGGTATGGACTTCTGTGACCTCAAAGAAAGCTGAAATGTTTTCAATGGGATAGTCCTCCACTGGTGTATCTTCAAAGACCGCAGAATCTTGATCAGACTCTTTTTTCTCTTCAGTACACTGAATTTCTTCAATGACTTGAACTTCATTGATCTTTGTCTTCTTAGGGCAAGTGTTGGCTAAATGTGAAGTACTTCCACATTTATGACACTTCAAGACAGGTCTTTCTGGTCTTCTTTCCTTTCTAGGAATCTTTGAGACTATTTTGGACTCTATTGGGTTTCTAATCCAAGTCTTACCAATTCTTGTTCTGGTAATGATATCTTCCATAGCATTAATGTAGTACTCTGTTGAACAGGGTTCCACACATCTGCTTTTGATAGCATGTTCCAGTTCTCCCCCACACTTTCTTAATATTTTCATATTAATCATAGTGTCAGACATATCTGGGTGTAAAGCAGATAATCTGTCTTTTTGTTTGAAGAACCAAGTAAGTGGTTTGTCTTTTTCTGAGTTAAAAATGGCACTTTCAAAAGAATTTTCCATTTTAAACCTCCAAGAATTATTGTCCCATTTGGTAATCACTTCAGATTTCCACCAAGACCAGTCATGTTTACCATGATCAATCCTTATTTTGTAATACCATTTCTTTGCAGTTCTGGTAAACAAACAATGTAATTTCCCCACTATGATTTCATCAGGTATATTGAAATCCTCTTGCAACATATCAATAGTCCTGATGAATTCAATATGGTTGTATTCTCCTTCACCAGAGAATGTTGGCCATTCTTCTAATTTGGGAATATCCTTTGCAGAAATAACATTCTCTCCTAAGAATGGGGTCAAACTTTCTTTAACAGAAAGTTTTTCTTCAGTCAAAGGTGTAGAATGTCTTGGCATATGTGGTTCATGATTCTTATGAATTTGTTCCACACTTGCAATTATTTCATTCTTCAATTTCTGCCTCTCACTGTCACTTTTTGCTAAATGTATAGCAAATTGATTGGTGTTCTTAACTATTTGTAAGACATGGTCTTCAAGAGTTTTAAGTCTATCATTTACTTTAAAAATGGAAGGATCCTCTATGTCATTATTCTGAGCTTGAAATTGGTTCTCAATTCTTTCACAAGCATTGCCAATTGACTCAAGGGTGACAGCTGTCAATTGATGCCATTCAAAATGTTTTTTGTCACTTTTCTTTAAATCATTGATGTCTAATGTAATTTGCTTTAACTTTGACTCAAGTTTGCCAGTTTCTACATTAATACTTCTATGTACATCAGTTATTTGCGTGGAAAAGTCCTGTTCATCCTTTCCTGTTCTTTGGCTGTGAATTCCATAAGAGTTCTGGCCATATTGAAAACACTGTCCATGGCTGAAGGCTCCAATTTGGGGATCCTTTACCCTTGTGGGTAAGGTCTGTGCCAATTGGCTTTGCCTTTGCCCTTGCCTTGGTGGTTCTTGGGACCTCTCTGTTTCTTTTGAGGTCCTTTGGGCTTGTCCTTGGATGCTTCTGGAGCTGGTTTGGAGCTGGTAGATGCCACTGGTGCCTCTGTCTCCAAAGCTGGAGTCATTTCCAACTCTTTCTTCTGATCTATGGATAAAAGACTTTGGTTCTTCAACCAATTCTTTATCTTTTTGATCTTGTCTTTGCAAGACAGGGGGCTCCATCCTCCTAAGAGTTCTATGGTCTTCTCCTGACCCAGGAATCTCTTGATGTGTAAGTAGGAGTTCATGGCCCCCTGCCAAAGGCTTGGGCAGATTTCCCACTCCTCCTCCTTGGCTGCTCTGAACCAGTTTTTGTACTGGCATTGATATATTTCTATTGCTGCCACCTGAAAGTGGTTCAGCCCTGGAAATATTACCATAAATCAGTTCAGGATTTGAATTCACGTCAAAATCTGTTGATACAGACCTTGGGGAATGGGGGGCAACTCTGGCATCCTCCAGATGTGTCTTTCTTTTGGAAGATTTGGCACTTCTGGATTTGGTCTTGCCTCTTCCTTGTCCACATCCATCTGGCTGGACTGAATAGTTGCTTCCATTTCTGGTATGCACCATTTTTACGTCAATTTAAAGATAAAAGGTGAAAATATAAGATAAAATACACACCTTTTGGTGGTAATTTAGATTTTTCTGAGTTGAATAAGGTGCCTCTTTTAGCAATCTGCACCTCAATACTGTCTTCAGATTCTGGACTAGTGATATATCTTTTACTGAGTCTCTTGCCAGCTGCACAGTATCTGATTAAAGACACTAGAAAAAAATTATAAAAGAGAAAAAATTATTTTTTATACTTTTTAAAATATTTTTAAAGATTTTTTATAAGTTTTATATTATTTAATATTAAAAAAACTATTCTTTTTAAAGAAAAAAATTAAAATTTAAGATTTTGAATGAAAATTAATTCAGAGTAACTCAAAGAATAATTTCATAAGTTTTTGGATGTGAAAAAGCCACGTGTAAAACAGTATAAAATTAAACCAAATTCCTCAATGAAAAAGATTTCCAAAACAATTTCAAAAATAAGAATTATTTTATCTTCAAAATGAAAGACAAAAAAATATTAAATTAATATATTTTAGAGCTTAAAGATATATTAATTAAGGGTACAAGGTTCAAAAAACACGGCCAGGCCCCCAAATGTAAGATGTGGTAGGTATGGTGGTTTTTTAGAACTCAAAAATGAAGTCTAGAATATGATTATATCCAAAACTCTGGTTACAATCACGGCCAGGCCCCCAAATGTAAGATGTGACTATGTAACTGATGATAATATTACTATTAATCAGCAGTACTATGTCTGTTCTTATGAAATATAATAATAAAAATTATTATAACCACAATTAAATAATTATAAAATTATTTCTTTCATGTGTTATACACTACTAGTGATTGTAACAGTGAGCAGTAATTGTCTACAAGAATCAATTACAAGAAGAATTTAATAATAAAAACTTCTTTTATTAAAATAATAAAATTATTTTAATATATAATTATCTTTTACAAGAATAATTATAAAGATAATTCTTGAAGAAAACTATTACTAGAGAAAAACTTTAAGAATTAAAGATAAATGACTCACTAATACTCCAAAGAACTTATTGATAGATAAAAGTAGAGAAATTTGACGTGGAATTGTGGATTTGAGGGATCAAAAGGATTTATAACAATATTACAACAATATATAGTTGGATTCTATGATTTCACGTCTTTCTGGTTGATTCTGGAAGATTTAAAACACTTAAGAATAGCTGTAACTAATACTTATTTGTTGGTAATAATGATTTAATAAATTGATAAGATGATGATGTGGAAAAAACAGCAAGAGAAGGCCTCTTTTAAGTCAACAACAGCTCACAGAGGCGTGCCATGGAGCAAACTGAAAAACCAGTGAGTGAGAAAACAATAAACCCTTTTGGTTTATTGATTACATCATTATTTGTCACATAACATTATCATAATTACTTATTTGATGCTTTTATGTGACTACCAACCCCAATATGGTTAAGAATAAAAGGAGTAACACTTGTAAATCTTCTTTTATTCTAAAATAATCATTGATTTCTCAAAGTTATCAATGTTATTGCCAATTTCATCACAGGTTGTAATTACTGTGAATTTTTGAAGATTCAGTGTTTCACGTAGAATAACCAAAAATGGACTGTAAGTAAAACTTTTACTTTTACTAGTAAAACTGTAATTCTTTTTGGTTGTATCATGGATAATACAGTTCTCCTTTAGTCCTGAAAGTTTCAGAAAGATTCATTAAGAGTTGTATTTTTAATGAATTTTTGAAGTTTTTACCTCATTTCTACGTAGAATTGCAAATAGCAGTGTTTTGCTGGTTGCTATGAGGTAAATCAAAGAATATGGGTCCCAAAAGGGTTTTAATTACTCTTTTGGGGTTTATCCATGGAAAGTTATTAGTAATTGACATGGTTACAGGAGTGTAAGTAGCTCATTACCTCCTTGGCACGTCAAAATAGCAGGTTATTTGCTATTTTCATATGATTACAGTAGGTGTAACTTGGTAACCAAGTTCCCAAAGAGTTTTGGTTTACCAATTGGGCGGGGATGAGCCATGGATCCATGCTCTGGAGCTATCCATGCCTCTGAGGCCTCAGAAGTTGGGCACCCTGGCTCTCTTTGATGTCTTTTGTCCCCCTTGCCTATTTTTTATGTCAAAATAGTAATTTAAGCTTCAAGTGAGATATCCACTATGGGTGTACCAAAAGTCCATGTAAGAATACCATGATATTAAGTGCTCAAAACATGCATAACACTATTTCTAGTGTATATGTAACATGGGATTTCTCACTTTCCCATTATTTTGGCTAAAAATCAAGAAAAACAAAAATTTTCACGGATCTTTTATGTGGTATTAATGATGTGGTACTGAAGTATTTTCCATTTTACCACCTCAAATACTTAAATTGAGCTTATTCACTCTATGGAGCTACCCTAGGTGAATTTTTGTGTAGAATCCAAATCTGGTCTTAAATCCATGGATTTACTTACTCAATAAAAAGTTATTCATCTTTTCTGAAATTGAAAATGATGAATTTTGGATATATGCATGACTTATGAGTTGTGCATAATTCAAAATTTCTTTTTAAGATAATTGTGGCCTATTTGGGTATGTAAAATATACCTCAAGGCTCACATTTACCATTTTTGATATTTCTTCTTATAATATCATTTAAAATCAAATAGATTCATAGTCAAATACATATATATTTATTTATTTATTCATTTATTTAGTTATATATACTTTACTATATATAATAAAGCAAAAAATAAAGTAAATTGTAATTTATATTCCTCAGTCTCTTTGTATGTTGAAGATTGAAATAAATCAATTGAAACATATTTTCACATTATATTTTATTTTATCTATTTCATCTTATATTTGATTTTCCCTTATTTATTTATTTATTTTTTATTTTTATTATTAATATCATCTATTCATATATATTGATTTATTTTATATATGAAAATTGATTAATTATTAAAGAACCAAATTAAATTTAAGAAAATTAAAATTACATTATATATATTTAATTTAATCTTTACATATTTATATTTATTATTATTATTATTATTTTTTTATTATGATAATTTTTAATTTATTTTTTATTATTATTATCATTTTTTCTTTAATTATGTTTTTTTTTTAACTCACATGTATTTTTTTTATAATACTATTTTATTTAATTATTTCTTTATTTATAATTTTTATATATAAAATAAGAAAAATATTATAAAAATAAAAAAAATAAAAAATTAATATGCAATTACATATGCAATGTTGCACATGTAAAAAAAATATTCCTGTAACAGGTCGCGCGGCTGCTACGCAGCAGCTGCATAATCTTGTTTGTTGTATTACTTGTTGATGTTGTTTGGACTCACACCTGTCCAAAACCCAATCTCTACTTATTATTTTTTTTCTTCTTTATTTTTCTCTTGCCTCATTATTTCTTTTTGTTTTTGTTTATTATTAATTATTTTACGTTATTGATTGTGTTTCAACTTTACACCTTCTATTTGTTTGTGGTGTTGTATTTCTTTTTTCCCAAGCGTTGTTATGGTTGTTTTTTATTTTTTATTTATTTATTTCAATTAATATTTTTTCACTTTTTTACTTTTCATCAATCAACAAGGTAACTGGCCGATTTCATTTCTTTTTGTCGCATTTCTACATAAGTCCCCCCTTTTTTTATTTTTTTTATTTATAATACAAAAAATACATAGTTTGTTTTTATTTGATTGATGTTTCTTAAGTGAACCAACCTATATCCAACATGTCATGAAGAATTGGTGGACTTTTTAGGTAAGTATCTCCTCTTACCCACCTTTTGCTGATCTACATTTTTTTACTCATAGGGACTGATGGTTTTCTCTTTGCTCTCTTCTTTTTTTTATTTTGGTTGGATAAAAACCCACCATGGTTTGTATATTTTATTCATTGGTAGACAAATTGATATGTCCTTTTCCTTAGAGGTCCTTCCTAACGTTTCTGGTGAGAAGAATGTACTTATTTATTTTAACAATGTAAGATATTCTTTTAGTTTTCTGCTTCCAAGTGGCCCTTTTTTTAATTTATACACCGTATCCAATAACTTCCTCCATCCATCTGTTTATAATACATCCGTGAATATTACTCCTCCTCATCCACCTCCAAATAATGACAATGAGCCAAATAGCCCGACAATTATTAGTACGAATTCCAATGACAATTTGTCTTCTGCTGCTACGACTGTTCCAAATTTTCCCATTCATCCAAATCTAAATTCCAGTCCTGTAACTCGTATTTCACCATTCTCAAATATGTTTTCTAATTCCGACAACTCCTCTCCTCCTCCAATTGTACCTAATGCTTCCGTCACTTCTCCTGCTACACCCTCTTGGGTTCAATCTGACATCCCAACACCACCTTTGACACCTATGCTTGCCAAGTTGAAAATTGACTTCAGTTATTACTTTTTTATTTTCAACGCTGAGATGAATCAGCTTGGTGCTAACATGCACCTATTTTTTGGTACAACACCTACCGCTTACGACACTTTTTGCAATTCCCACAATATCATTATGGCTTTGGTTTGTTCCATTGTTTTGTGGTATACTTACCTAAAAGAGTAAGTTTTTTGTTTCCTATTTTTATTTATTTATTGATTTTTCAATCTTATTTCTTTAACTTAGAATTTCAATTCTAATCACAGAGCAACAGCCACTGTCCAAACCTACTTACCACCCGACAAACAGACCCTACAAGGAAAGTTTCCACACCGGCGGTTCTTAGGCTTTTTATTGAACACCTCAAGCACCATTATTATCATTATCAATTTATTTTCATTATATCTTTTATCATTATTTGTAACTAAAAAAAGTAAATGAAAAATTCATGTAAACTAGGTTTGTAAGTGCTGAAACAAACAAATGTTCCTTTTTTATGCTTTTTGTACTATTGCTAAAAAAAACTTTTTTTGTTTATATTTTATTATTATTATTTAACGATTTTATTTTACTTTATTATTCTTTTTTTATATTTGGGTATTTTTTTTTTTTTTATTTTTTGATAATGCTGCTGGAATCTATACATGCGACTGTTTTCCCAGAACAATAAGCTTACCCCATTTTTAAGCAAAACAGCCTTTAGGCTACAGATACCATCGCTAAATAAATCTTAAGTAAAATTTCAAGAAAAAGGTAAATTTTAAGTTTAAAATTAACTTCAAGCAGTTTAATGTCTTACTTAGGACATTAAACTTCTATTTTAAATATACCTATATATTCCTTCATTTATTAATAATTTTTTTCATTATAAACTAAAAAAATAATTGATTTTTTAGTTTATATTATTTTTTCTATTTTTATCTTTTTTATTTAGTTAATTAAAAAAAAGATAAAAAATAAAGCAAAAAAAATAAAAAATAATAATAATAATCCTTTATTTAAACCATAAAAAATAAAATAAAATAATAATCATAAATAGTTCACTATATCTTATAAATATAAATATTTTTCTTCTTTTTTTTTTTTTTTTTTATTTATAACTTTTTATTTTATACAAAGAAAGTTAATAATAAAAAAAATGGAAAATTTTAGGCCTCTTTGAAGGATTTACCCTTCCTTTGACTTTTAAATCTTCCTTTCTTCTGTTTATTAATGTTATTTTTAATCATTGTTTTATCAGTAAAGAAGAAATTATTTATGGAGGAAAATATTTCCTCCCTCAAAATTTGTTTATTTAAGGACATCTTTTTGTGTTTTTTATGGTTTATTTCAAAACTGAAATGTATATTCATTGAAATATTTTTTGATCAATTTTAGAGTATTATTTTGTTTTTTATGCTTGAATTTCCTCTGGTTTAGCTTCTTTTTATTGCTGCATATGGGAAACTCTGTAACTTGAGGTATCTGAGGTGTTTTATCCTGTTCCTTATTGGTGGTTTCTTTCAAAAATTCTGTTATTTGCCTTAATATTTCTTCATCTGAAATATTATTGTCATTTATTTGTTTATTATCATCAAGTGGATAATTCATGTCATTTTTTTTATATAAATTCTCCTTCAGAGCTGGACTTGAAGCTCTAGTAACACTTTTTCCTTTATCTTCCAAGTTTCTTCCAAAGATTAATTCTTCCCAGCTCACTTCTTTTTCAGGTACTTGCTGATTCAACAAAGAATAATCATTAATTTCCATATTCTCTTCTTCATTATAGTCTGATAAGGCCAAATTAAATGCTTGATAGCCTTCTGTAGCTTCTTCATCTTTCTGAATTTTATTTTCTGTCCATTTTGAGTCTTTGTAACACCCCCTCACCAGGGGCAAGGGTATTCATCAATACACCCACATCAAACACCTCAAATCAGCAGATCCAGTATCTGCATCAGCATTCAGTTTCAGAAATCTTCATTTTGAGACATGCATACAGCTTGGTACATCAATTCAGCCTGTCAATATCTGTACAGGTTGGATTCACCCAATACAGTTTTAATACACCAGCATGAAACTGTATCATTACTCAAATACACCACACCTCTTGTACAGGTTCTGTACAGCTGTACAGGACCTGTATCAGCCAGACTCAATTCAATAATACAATCCTCTCATGAAAATTCTTCCTCTGGATCAGGGCTGATGATTCTCACATATACCAGCCCCTCTCTCTCCCCCCTGGGGACTTTTCCCCAGTTAATTAATTTAGTTTATTTCTTATTTTATGAATATTCTTATCCTTGTTTTGGGTATTATATTTATTTAATATTAAGTTAGTCTTTGCATTTCTCTCTTTGCCTGTACAGTATGAGTTGGGTGGCAATATCCTTATTAACCCTTCTTTTTTCATTCTGACAGGTTGAAACAGTGGACTTGGACTTGTTTGTGGTTGGCTCTTCTATTCTTTTATTCTTATTCTTTTGTTGCTGCTTTCTTATATTCATTCTTTTAGTAATTCATCTTTAACACTCTTAAGTGTATCCTTTCTTACCATATCTTTGAGCCCTCCATAAGTGAGTGCCAGGCCCTCTTCACTTTGAAGAGCCCCTGTGACATTAAATTAATTAACTCATATTGATTCTTTATTTTCATTCTTTTATAATCATTTCTCTCATTCATCAATTATGACCTTTTAATGATCTTATGATTCTCAATGATTATGATTTTCTCTCTCATCAATTTTCATCTCATTCATTTCATTTATATGAAATTGATTCTTTCTTCTTTCTTAATCATTGCTGACCATTTCATGACTTCATTTTATTTTTATCAAATGAAATTTTTCTGTGTTCTCATTCAGGTCTTATTCAGGATTTATTGATTGGTTTAATTGATTAGATTATTTATTGGGATTCATTGGGTTTATTGATTCAGCAATTCAGGACTTTTCATTTGGATTGTATTGATTGACTTTGAATTCTCAAGATATTTTATTGATCCTCAAGAATTGATTTTGGTTATTGATTGATTTGACTCATCAAGATATTTGAATTGATTTCTGAAGATTTTGAGTTGATTGATTTATTCCTCAAGACCTTGATTCATATTGAAGACACTGATTTATTGATTGAGACAATATTGATTGATTGTTGATTTACTCAGGGTTATTGATAATTGATTTGAATTTGATTTATTGTTGATTATTGATTGAATTGATGGATTTTTGATTGAATTTGATTTCACTTCAAGAATTTAATTGATTACTCAAGACTCATCAAGATTTTATTGTGATTGATTTGGCCAAGTTTTGATTTCTGTTCTCAATACCATCGAGTTTTATTTTAATTCTGTTCATAATGCCAGTTCAGCATAGCCCCCCAGCAAAGAACACTAGATCCCAGAAAATTCCAGCTGTTCTCACTCCTACAGCAAGGGCTCCTCTTGACCACACACCATCAGTTCATCAACTGAGTGCAAACTTGGACAAAGGACCACCAATGGAAGGAGAAGCACCCTCAAGAAGAGGTGGAATAAAATCTAGAAGATCAAGATCCTTTTCTGTACTTTTGGGTGGCTACCCTGCCATTTCTGAAGGTGCAAGAGCAATATTAGGGGATGTTGAAGATGAAGAGGGGGAAGAGTCTGGGGAAGAGAAAGATTCTGGGGAGACTGCAGTGACAGATATCTTGGCAAATGCTCCAGAGGTGCCTCATGGTTCTAATCTAGCGCTTTCTAGTCAACCTCTTGTCTCTCAAACTGATCCAAGTCTCCTCAAGATGATGGAGCAGATGACTCAATTCATGGGACAGCTCACTCAAGCATTTGCCCCCAGGGACACTTCCAAAGCCCCTGATTTCAAGACTCCATCCATGAAGGCACCTGATTCTTTTGATGGTACTCAAGCTCATAAATTTAGAGGATTTATCCAATCCTGTCAATTAATCTCCCATAATGATCCAGCAAATTTCTTCTCTGACAGGAAAAAAGTTCTTTACTCAACTTCTTTTCTCACTGGTAGAGCTGGAAAGTGGATTGAACCCTATCTCTCAAATATTTCCAATGAAGACCCTTCTTACCTCCTCCATAATTGGCCATTATTTGAATCTCAATTATTCACTCTGTTTGATGACCCCAAAGAGGTCAGGAAAGCTGAACAAGAGTTGGACAATTTGAGGATGAAGGAAAGTGGTCATGTATCCTTGTACATTGCAGATTTAAGAATCTTAATTTCAAGAATTGGAGATTGGGGGGAAAGAGCTTATATCCATTGTTACAGAAGAGGATTGGCCTCAAGATTATTGGATCAGTTGGCTTCTCACCCTGGAACATTTGATACTCTTCAAGAACTTATGGATGTCACTTTAGAATTAGACACAAGATATCATGAGAGGCAAAAAGAAGAGGGTGGCAATCAAGAGAAGAAGCCTCCAGTCAATGGATCCAATCAATCTAGGCCTCCTCAAAACTCATCTTCAAAGAGGCCTCACCACAAGAAGAATAAGAAGGGCAAGCAGTTTCAATCTTCAAAGGACAAGCCTCATGCTTCTCTCCTCAATAAGGACAATAAATTAATTGGTTCTGAAAAGGAGAGGAGGATTAAAGAGGGGTTGTGTACTTATTGTGGTGGAAAGCACCCAATTGAAAAATGCTTCAAGAGACCTCAGAACAAGCCTGGGTCATAATCAAGAGGCTTCCCTAGCAAGCAGGGAAAAGCCTGAGTGGGAATCATGATGTGTTCAATGGTTCTCACTTATTTCCTTCAAGAGCACAATTGTGCACTCTGAATACTAGTGTCAAGAAATCTTTAAAGTTTCTTATTTTCTCTTCTGTCTCTGATATTTTTTATAGTATTCTCATTGAAACTGGTGCTACAAACTCCTTTATTACAAAGAATTTGGTTCTCAAGTACTCAGGGACTCTGTCAGAGATCCCTGAAAAGATTCATCCTTTCATTCTGGATTCTAATGAATCCCCTGCCTTGTTCATCACCCATTATACCAAGTGGGTAGTTGACTTACCTTCCTTCCCAAGCTTTGAATGGGACTTCTTTTTCATAGATTCACCCAAGGGAGAAGACCTGATATTGGTCTATGATTTCGTTTACCATTTTAATCCCATTATTGATTGGAAAAATGGATTGATCACCTATGATTCTAGTCATAAAGATTCTAGTGATATTATTCCTTCTACTAGTAAAGACTTAGCCACTGCTGTCAAAAGTGTTGCTCTGGTTGGTGAACTTAAGACACCTTCCCTTCCTTCTTCTGTCCATATCCCTTCCATCATTCCCTCTCAGTCATTACTTACATTAAAAGATGAAGTCTTCAAAGAGATAAAGGATTCTGGAGAAGATGTTGCCAGATCTTCACTTCATCTCTTTCAAGGGGATATGGACCTTCCTCCTTTATCTTTTCATGCCTCCCTGGAGGAGAAGTGGGATGAGGAGGAAGAGCCAGAATAAATTGAAACTGTGTTGAAGGTAGTCCCTCCTGCTTATCACCAATATTTGGATGTATTCTCCAAGGGGAAAGCAGAGAAACTTCCTCCACACCGCGCCTGTGATCACCATATCAAATTGGAGGGTCTTCTACCTCCAATTGGTGTTATCTACTCCTTATCAAATCAAGAGTCAGAAACACTACAGGCCTACATTTCAGAGAATGTAGAGAAAGGTTTCATTAGACCAAGCTCCTCTTCAACAGGAGCACCTGTCCTTTTTGTCCAGAAAAAGGATGGAGGTCTTCGTTTGTGTGTTGATTACCGCAAACTCAATGCTGTTACTAGGAAGAACAGGTATCCTGTTCCTCCTATGAACCAGCTCCTTACTGTATTCAACGGTCCCACTTTCTTCTCCAAGATAGACTTGCGTGGTGCATATAACCTTCTGAGAATCAAAGAGGGGGGTGGGCACTTAACTGCCTTTAGAACCAAATATGGTAGTTATGAGTATTTGGTCATGCCATTTGGTTTGACCAAGCTCCTGCTTCTTTCCAGAATCTAGTAAACGATATCTTTGCAGATTTCTTGAATGTGTTTGTTGTGGTTTATTTAGATGATATTATGGTCTTTTCCAGCTCTGAGGAGGAACACATCAAACATGTAGCCTCTGTCCTCCAGAGACTGAGGGACAATAATTTGTTTGCCAAAGCCTCCAAGTGTGGAATACTTGGGCTATGTTGTTTCAAGTGATGGCCTCAAGATGAATTCTTCAAAGGTTCAGCAAATCCTCAATTGGCCCCAGCCCAAAAATATCAAGGCCCTTAAATCTTTTCTTGGCTTTGCCAATTTTTATCATTGTTTCATTGAAAATTTTTCTAAAAAAATCACTTCTCTCACTTCCCTCCTTAAAAAATATTCTCCTTTCATATTCAATGAGGAAGCTCTTAGTCAGTTTCAAGCACTCAAAGAAGCTTTTGCATCTGCTCCTATCTTATCTCACTTCAATCCTTCTCTACCTACTATAGTAGAGACTGATGCTTCTGATTATGCTCTGGGTGCTGTACTTAGCCAGGTGAATGACTCAGGAAAGCATCCCATTGCATTTGATAGTCGCAAGCTTCTCCCAGCTGAGCTGAACTATGAAATTCATGACAAGAAACTCCTTGGCATAGTTTGGGCTCCCAAGCGCTGGAGAGCATTTCTTCTCTCTCTTTCCAATTCTTTTGAGGTCTTGACAGACCACTATCCTTGCAATATTTTATGTCTTCCAAAGTTCTTACCTGTTGTCAGGCCCGTTGGGCTGAATTCCTTTCAGAATTTCACTTCACTATCACTTACCGCCCAGGCAGGCTGGCCACTTTGCCAGATGCCTTGTCACGTTGGGACGCCGTGTACCCAGAGAGGGGGGTGGACTTCATCAGCAAGAATCCTCAAAATTTTCATCAAATAATCAAGCAAGATGGAATTCAAGAGTCAAGATTCTTTTCAATCAAAGTGGAAGTGTTTTCAGATTTAGTTAACAAGATTCAAAAAGAAGTATGGCAAGACAAAGACTATAAAGAAATACTCAAGCAGCTAGCAAGAGGAGAATCAATTCCAGATTATTTTCTTGAACCTCAAGCCAAGTTTTCATTATTCAAAGATAGAGTGGTAATCCCAAGCAATGAAGAAATTCAACTCAATATTCTTCAAAAGCGTCATGACTCACCTTTGGCTGGCCATCCTGGCCAGGAGAAGACCCTCAAGCTCATCAAGAGGGACTTTTATTGGGCTGGCATGAATCAATTCATCAAGGACTATGTGTCCTCATGTCAGCAATGTTAAAGAAACAAGAACATTCATCAAAAGAAGTTTGGACTACTCAAGCCTCTTCAAATTCCATCTGGTCCTTGGAATTCCTTATCAATGGACTTTATCACTCAATTGCCCTTGTCAAACAGCTTTGACTCAGTTCTAGTAGTTGTGGACAGGTTCTCAAAAATGGCAATCTTCATTCCAACTTATGGAACAATCACTGCCCTGGAATTAGCTCAAATTTTCATTAGTCATGTATTTTCCAAACATGGCCTTCCAGTCAGTATTGTCAGTGATAGAGGATCTTTATTCGTTTCATCATTTTGGACTCAATTATGTCAGCAGCTCAGGATATCAAGAGATCTTTCAACTGCTTTTCATCCTGAAACAGATGGACAGAGAGATAGGGTAAATCAGATTCTAGAACAGTATCTTTGGATGTATTTCAGCTATCATCAAGACAACTGGTACACCTGGCTCCCTCTGGCTGAATTTGCCTATAATAATGCAGAACATTCATCAACAAAGCAATCACCTTTTTTCACCATTTATGGAAGAAATCCCAGCTTTGACTCAATGCATATTTCTCAAGATTCACCTGCTGGAAAGTTATCAACAAAACTCCAATCAGTACAGCAAGTTGTCAAAGAAGAATTAGAGTCAGCAATAAGGAGATTCAAGAAGTATGCAGATAGAAATAGAGCAATTCCACCTGATTTCCAACCTGGGGACAAAGTATGGCTAGCTTCCAAGAATATCAAGACAACAAGACCCACCAAGAGATTATCAGAAAGATGGTTTGGACCTTTTGAAGTTCTGAAGAAGATTGGCAGCCATGCATATCACCTCAAGTTGCCTCAGCAATGAAAGACAGTTCACCCTGTATTCCATGTGTCCTTATTATAACCAGTCAAGCAATCAACTATCCCACATCAACATTAATTGCGGCCACCACCAGTCTTAGTGGAGGAGCAAGAAGAATGGGAAGTGGCTCAGGTTCTGGACTCAAAACTCAAAAGAGGTAATTTATGGTATCTTGTAGAGTGGAAAGGATTCAGTGAAGACCCAGAAAGAACCACTTGGGAACCAGCTTCCAACCTTACCAACTCACCAGACCTTGTCAAGGATTTCCATTCATTGTATCCAGACAAGCCTGGCCCATATACCTCAAGAGTTTGACTTTATGGTGCTTGGTGGGGAGAAGAAGTTATGAAAGTAAGTTCCTCTCCTGGCATGCACCTTTAAGGGGGTATTCTACCCATATGTTGTTGTAAGCATCACCTTGGCAACTTTGTGAGCACTTGTCAGTTCTTTGGACAGGTTCAGGAAGCATACGACATCAATACCCTCCATTTGGACCTTATCAAGATATGGCCAAATGTTTCTTTCTTTCTTTGTCTTTTTCTTTCCCTTTTTATTTATCATTCAATTTATGCCAATCATCATAATTAGAGACATTCATTACTTAAAGTCATTTATGGAAATTCATTTCAGAAGTCATTTATGGCAATTCATTTCAGAAGTCATTTATGGCAAATTATTTCAGTTTTATGGTGCTTGGTGGGGAGTGGGAGTTATGAAAGTAAGTTCTATCTCCTGGTGTGCATCCCTGAGGTTTCTACGTCTTGTAAAACATTACCTTGGCCACTCTGTGAGCATCAAATGCTTGGTTTTCATCTTTTCAGACATTTCTTGGCCGAAATCAAGCAACTCACCACAAGGAGGACAAACCATCAGGAATTTCTTTATTTCTGTTTCT
This sequence comes from Austropuccinia psidii, assembly GCA_023105745.1. Classification (NCBI taxonomy): domain Eukaryota; kingdom Fungi; phylum Basidiomycota; class Pucciniomycetes; order Pucciniales; family Sphaerophragmiaceae; genus Austropuccinia; species Austropuccinia psidii. The sequence continues at coordinate 30,765,160 of JALGQZ010000001.1, forward strand.
TTACTCTCTTTTTCTCTTATTTCTTTTCCAATTCTTTCTTTCTTTATTTTATAATTTTGTTTCTTTTATTTCCTCAAAGCAGCAGCATCCCCTCCCAAATCATGTATTGGGAGGTTCCAGTATTTTTTCATTTTTTAGTATCTATAAGAGTGGGGAGAAGTCAAACCAAACACAAACAAGAACAGAGAAACTAGTTTACCTCCACCCAAATCATCAAAACCTCATGGGAAGCTGTTTATCAGCTCATGTTTGAGAATACCCAAGCAGAAGATTCAAGATTTCAAATCAGTCCACTTCAAATCCAAAGAAAATGACCTCAGGAAATGGGGCCATAACTCAATTATGGCCCCCCCTCAAGCCTTCAAGGTGAAGATTCAAAGCCCCCTTGGGGCTGGATTCATCACCCAGGGCCTCCCCTGCAGCTTTGGGGAGGCCAGGATCTTAATGGTCCTGGACCACATCAATGGGTCCAGGCCATGTATGGTGAAGTTTTGGGTTGGGGCCAATTCTTGGCCCCTTGGTCACCCTGGGTCCCCAGCAAAATTGGGCCCAGGGGGCCTCCAATAGCCCCCACGGACCGCGGACCACGGCGTACGGTCCATGGCCCATGGACCATAGGACCCCAAAAGACCAAAAATGGCCAAAATGGCCATATATCATCAAGACACCAAAAATCACCATAAATCCCAAAAAGGCCCAAAAGGCCAGAAAATCAAGATTTTCCAAGATCCATCATGGAAGAGGCCACAGCCCAAAGACATTATGGAGGGCTCTTTGAGGCAATTTCCATTGACAATGGGGACAAGACCCCTTGGAGGAATTTTTTTAAGATTTAATATTGATTAAGCCTTGCCCAATGAGTACACTTCATATACTCATTGGGCATCATTTTTTGAGCACAAGAGCTCAGTGGCCATCATTTTGGGATACGTCCCAAGGCCATACTCCAAGGACAAGATTTATTGAATCAGAAGAAAGAAAAAGCATATTTTGAAGTGGAATAATTACTCAAAACTTGAAAGAAGGGGGGTCAATTGAATTTGACAGAGAAGAATTGAAGAAGGCTTTTCAGGATAATGGCCAAGAGGAAAATAAAATTAAAAAGAAAGTTTTTGAAAAAATGTGGGAATATTGAGATGCCACTTAACAGTGGCAGGGTATTATGGTGTTCAGGAGCCCACCAATTTCAAGAGGGGGATACTGTAACAACCACTCACCAGGGGTAAGGGTATTCATCAATACACCCACTCAAACACCTCAAATCAGCAGATCCAGTATCTGCATCAGCAATCTGCATTCTGAGACATGCATACAGCTTGGTACATCAATACAGCCTGTCAATACCTGTACATGTTGGATTCACCCAATACAGTTTCAATACACCAGCATGAAACTGTATAACCACTCAAATACACCACACCTCTTGTACAGGTTCTGTACAGCTGTACAGGACCTCTATTGGCCAGACTCAATTCAATAATCTAATCCTCTCATGAAAATCCTTCCTCTGGATCAGGGCTGGTGATTCTGACATATACCAGCCCCTCTTTCTCCCCCCTGGGGACTTTTCCCCAGTTAATTAATTTAGTTTATTTATTATTTTATGAATATTCTTATCCTTATTTTGGGTATTATATTTATTTAATATTAAGTTAGTCTTTGCATTTCTCTCTTTGCCTGTCCAGTATGAGCTGGGCGGTCATATCCTTATTAACCCTTCTCTTTTCATTCTGACAGGTTGAAACAGTGGACTTGGCCTTGTTTGTGGTTGGCTCTTCTATTCTTTTATTCTTATTATTTGGTTGCTGCTTTCTTATATTCATTCTTTTAGTAATTCATTTTTAACACTCTGAAGTGTATCCTTTCTTACCATATCTTTGAGCCCTCCATAAGTGAGTCCCAGTTTACTGAGTGCCAGGCCCTCTTCACTTTGAAGAGCCCCTGTGACAGTCTTTTTCTTCCATTGGTTCATTTATGCCATTAGTTTCCTTAATTCTGCCACTGACATAGTCCAATTTTGCTGTTGAAGCACTTCCCTCTTCTCTTTGTTGATCATAGTAGTTTCCCATATTATACTGTCTTTTTAATAATCTTTCTCCAGCTGTGAGTGTTATTAAAACCTTTCCAGCTGTTTCATTTCTTAAAATATGATTCTTCCATAGATGCATTTGAGTATTCTTGAGTCCTATACCTCTTTCTGTTGCCATTTTTATAGGTATAATATTTAAAGGTGAAGTTTCATCCAAAATTGCCATAATTGGTATTGTCTCATAGCCCAGCCTTATATAAGTGGTTTCAAAGTTTCTAAGGCTATGATCAATTTCAACATGATGATTTTCTGCAATTATCTTTTCAGTTAACTCCTCTTCACTGGGCTCTTTCCCTTCTAAGTTATATATATTGAGATTAAAATTCATGGTTTCTCTTTTCCTATTTCTCTTGGTTTTTTTCTTCAGTACTTTCTTCCAATAAATCCATGTTATTAATTTCCATATGGTCATTATTTATGTTGGCTTAAGATTGGGTTTCACTTGGTAATCCCTCTGACAATTTGATTTCATATTCTTTCTGCCTTGCTTCTTCTCCAGGTGTAATACTGTTGAATTGACATTTAATTTGGTTATTCATCTCTTCTTCCTTGCTTAATTCTTCTTCTGAGGTTGCTCCTTTCCCTGAGCATTTAAAATCCCATTTAACTGAATCTTGATGATTCCTTTTTATCTTACTGACAATTTTGGAAATAAATACCTTGATTCTTGCTGACTTCTTCATTTTGGAACACTGGGGGATCTTCTTTTGAAATGGTATCTTTTTGTTTCTTTTCCAAAATGGCACCATACTTCTTGGAGATATTCTTGATTAAACCTTTAGACTTGGAGTCCTTTTTCTGTTTTAGCCCTTTATTTGTGCTAGGATATTCTTCCATATTGGGGATATTTTTATGTGTATCTTCTTTCTTCTTCTGCTCTTGAACTTCCAAAATATTTTCTTGATATAGCTCAGAAATTTCCTGTTCTTCTTCTATTTCTTGCAAATCTCCTGATTTTATTTCTTCAAACCTTTATTCTTCATTATTATCTGGTACTTCCATTTTATCCACTTTTGCCATATTACACAACTCCATCCCCTTTGGTGGTTGTGCATGCCATCCTTTGCTTTCTGGTGATCATATAGGTATGCATACTCTTCTTCCATCCAATTCTTTGAAACTTAAAATTTCACCCTGAGTCTGTGAGTGTTCAAGTCTAATACCATTGTAAGCCAAAAATGGTCTCCCAATAACAGTATGAACTGCCCCTCTGGATACAAAGAAATGAATTCTTCTTTCATCACCAGATGGTAAAATAAGTAAGGTATTCTCAGATAAGCCAACAATTGCTGTACTATGTCCTACAATTCCTTTCAACCTCATGTTCAGTGCTCTCATTGGTATTCCTGCTTTTATGGATTTAACTTCTAGTATTATACTCAATTCTGCTCCAGTATCTACTAATGCTTTTACTTTATGACCTTCCAATCCAATGGAAACTTCAATCATTCCAAGAGGACATGCATAATGCATTCTTTCTTCAATTATTATATCTTGCTGATTGCCTTCTTTATCTTCCACTCTCTCTTCATTATTGATTGACTTAAGAGACATTAAATATTTCTTTTCTCTATCAGAAAGGAATTTTAATTCATTCATGAACCTTGGTGATATAGTGAATATTTCCTCTAAAGTAAGATTTATTTTCTGATCCAAGACTTTGTTAATACCCTTTCCAACTATTATTACTTCTTCTTTATCTTCTTTCTTTGGCTTTATAACTTCTCTGTCTTCTTTGGGTGCCTTAATTATGGTTTTAACTTTATCCATAGGTTGCTTTTGTGGTGTTTTATTCTTATGTATGGCTACTTCTTCCTCCTTGTTAACCTCTAAAGGCCTTGGTGATTTATATCTTGTAGGTATAATTACTTTTTCTTCTTCCTGATCATCATTATCAATAAATCCACCTGGGATACTAGTCTTTTTCTTGAGTATTTCTTGAGGTTGAGTTACTTCTATTTCAGGTAATGGTTGTGATTGAGCCTTGGCTTTGTCTTCATTTTCCCTTCTTTGCTTTGTATTCCTTAATACATAGGTATATCCAAGAGGTTCGCTTCCTGTTGATATTGATTGTGGTTGCCAATCTTCCCAATTGTTCATGGTAATAATGGCATTTGACTTTTCTTTCTTCTTTTGTTCCTCTTCTTTTGCTTTTTCTCCCAATTTCTTCTTCAATTCTTCTTGTTCCTTCTGAAATTCCCTTACCAATTGCTTTGGTGTTAATTTCCCATCAGTTGGAATTCTTGCCCAATTAGGGTATAAGTAATTGAACCCTTGTCTTATGACCCATTTCTTGTTTTGATCTTCAATAAGCTCATTACATCTTCCTGTGGAGTGTCCTTCTTCTGAACAGTAATAACATCTAACAAATGGTTTTGGTGAATTTTGAGCTGGTGCATATGGCACATATCTTGATGATGCTGGTGGTAAATTTTCTTTTGTTCTGAATCCTGAATTTTCAGCTTGAGGGTTAGCATAAGCTATCTTTTGTGGCTTAGCAATTTTACTCAGTTCATCCAGTTGCTCCATAAACTGTTTGGAAACTTCCTTTTCTGTAGGTACTTCTTTATTAACCACTACTTTCTGTTCCTTGAGATTTTTGGTAAGCTCCTTCATTTTTTAAAGCTTCCTGCATTCCTGGAAATAATTCTTCCTTGAATTTGACATTATTTTCCTTGGTGATTGATTCAGTCTTTACTGTTTTAATTCTTGGGGATGATAGTCTTTTGGTGACTACTATTCTTGCTTCCAATTCTTGTTCAATATACTTGTTTAATATTCTCATAGGTGGTATGAGATATCCTCCATCTTCTGCTTTAACCATAACATTATCTTTAATCATTTCCTTACTGATAGCACCTTTGATATCAGCAGAGAGACAATCAAATACATCTTCATGGAACATATTCTCTTGAAGAATATACTTGTATCTTAAAAGGTAAGTAATGATAGTTTCATATTCTCCAATAAACTTTTTATATTCTGATAAGGTACTAATTCCTCCTTCATCTTGTGTATCATTGAAAAGCTGAATAACGGAATCTTTTCTATATCTTCTTTCTGGTTCAACTCTTCCCCATTTAGCTATAAGGTCTTTCTTCAGTTGTGTCCAATTACCTTCTTCATATCCTGGCATAGCTTCTATGGCATCACCAATTCTTGGGTCTTCTTTATACTCTTTGATTAGGTTACAGAAGAATTCCTTTAACCTATCTTCTTCTTTTCTTCTTGTATTTGGTGTTGATATTAGATTACTCAATCTTTCTTGTGATGTCTGTCCTGGTGATTTTGATTTTAGTAGTAATTTGTAATGATAAGATTCAGATGATGATGATGACAATGGTTTATTTAGGTGATTATATGATTCCAGGTTTAATAAATATATATATATTGATATCAAGCTGAATAGAATCTGATGATATGCCTATCTGACTGCCACTGTTGGAACACAAGATGTGAGAACTCCTCTTGTGTGGGATAAAATGAGGCAGTACCTGTAAGGGGAAATTACAAGAAAACAGTTTTGAATTGCTGTTCAAACTTGTAACCCTTGCTCTGCTTGTGTGTCAGAATAATTTGAACTGCCCTTCCTGAAAAACGCTGAATAATCTTAACTTGAGTTCACAATCAATTTATTTATTGATGGTGGCTAATTCAGAAAAGTGTATTCAACAGACTCTGTCAGACGTTTCTTGATCACAAAATATTTATTTAACCTTTTAAATATAGCACTATTTAATTAACCAAAAGAAAAAAAACTATCACAAACCACACAGAATACTACTACAACAATAATTCAATATAATCTGGAGACACTAGGCTAATAATAATACTAAAGGAAACAATCAAACACTGTTTTTTTATGGTTGATTTATTATTATTATTTCATTTTATTATTTATTTTTTATATAATGAAATTCTGATATGATCAGGCCAATAGATAGCCACTCTTTGATAATTTAATCTGATAATAGTTCTTTCCTTTCCTCTAATAATATATCACTGATTTATCCCTATAATAGGTATTTTCCTTTATAATTAATAAAATGTCCTTGTAGTTACCAAAGTATGAATTTATGAAATTAAATAATAATATTAACTTCTTAAAAAAAATAACTAAATGACTCTTCTTTTCCTTCTTCAAAGCTTTGATTGCTTATAATAAGGTGAAGTTCGTTTTAAAATCCTATTTTATTTATTTTAAGTTCAATAGACTATTATATAAGGCCTTTTTATCCTTTATATAATAAAATGCTATTATAAGGTCTTCTCTTTCTTTTATAAGACTTATTCTTTATTTTAAGACTTTTTTTTATTATAAAACTATTATATAAGGCCTTTTTATCCTTTATATAATAGAATTATATATTTGTAGACTAGTTAACCTGATAGTCAGGGATGAATTTAAATCCACTCTCCACTTTTGAGGGGATAAAAGACATGAGGGAAAGAGGAAAAATTTGGGGAGAGAGGCCCTCTATTTATAATTTTTTGGCTCTCCATGGGAGGTGTTCAAAAAAAGGGACTTAGAATTTTTCAGTTTCTTTTGGCTGCGAAAATTCTTTTCTGGTGGTCCCACCTAAATGATGTCATTTATGTAAATCATTGGATCATTTGCTTGGTTGATGATGTAATTTGTTGGGTTGCTTACTAATTTGAGGTATTTTTTGCTGGTGCTTGTTTGAACTTGATTACTAATCCTTAGAATTGCTGACTAATCCTCTATGGTACCTGTATCCCTTAACTCCCTAAGTATTACTAATCAAATAATCTGATTACTCATAATTTCTTAACTCCTTCCTGCTTATGTAATCAATACATGTATCCTCCTTCTGCTTTCTTGAATTTAGAATTTTGATTTGGGAGGCAAATTTGTGGGTTGAAACCTAATTTTTATTTTAGGGTTAGGTTTCAGGTATTTTCCAAACTTTAAAAGGATTTTCCAAAATTTTGTCTCTTCTTTTTTTTTATGTCTTCAATGTGGCTTGAACCAAGAACATGACCATTTTCCTTGACACAAGCCATCACCTTACCAACTCACTACCGCGAATCAGCTGACGCAGTCATTGCTACGTTGCACTGACGCACAGCACAGTCCATACTCTGTGTACAGCAAAGCTTCCTTTTTGGTTCTGTGCTCTGCATAAACATTTACACATTCCCTTTGCGCCTGATTTCACTACTCCCTTTTTTTAACACGATCAGCTTCTCATCATGTTATTTTTTGATTTTGTCATCGATCCTTTTTCAAGAGACAATGATTGAAGTTTTTTCAAAGATTAACATTAATACAAAGATTCAAAATTTTATTTTTTAAAAGGGGTCCATTCACAAATGAAGAAGTAAAAAGGGGCGTTCAATCACTTTCGAATTTCTGAAGTATGTTTAGTAATACTAATAAATCATTTCTGTTTATCTGGAACAATGTGTAGACTCATTTGAATACCTTTGTTTTTTTGAAAAGGTAATTTATAAACGTTTGCTTTGAAAGTGATGATGTCTCCGCTCCCTCACCCATTTCTTTCTCTCGTCTTCAAAAACATTTTCTCATGCCTTATGTTGCTTTGACTCTAATAATCATTGGTCTTTTTACTTTATACACTTATCTCTTGAACATCACCTACTTTCCATTTCTCTATTTATATAATTGCATTTGGTATATATACCATTTTTGTGCTTATATCTATTCCTTATTCTCAGAGAACCCAACAAACGATTTGATACTATATAATAGCACCCCAATCGCACGTTCAATTTGCTTATTTATTAATATTACTTATGAATTTGGGGTCCAACAGTAACTCAACCACCACTCAAGTGCATAACACCTTTGACAACAGACATATCATTCAAGTTCAAATTCGATCTTGAAGCTTTTGCTGATTGTTTGAAGGTCCGAAGGAATATTTGGTACTACAAATCCATGAGTATCTTGTCTTGAAATCATTTTGATTATGTGAACAATCATGTCCCGTGCTTTCCTGCAATTCGATTGACTAATCCCACATTCAAGATGCAACCAAATGATAAAGTACAAAATAAAATCTAGATAAAAATAATTAGAAAATATGCAAAAAACATTTACAAATAATTTCTGAGCCTAATTTGTTTGGTTGATCATATGACTTCTTCAACTTTTCAGCTGTATTGTTTTTTTCGGTATATCTTTTGACTTATCTGTTATGAAAAGCTTGGGAAATATTGACGAGACTACAGATTTATCAGACTGGGAAGCAAATTTAGCCCAATGTCTATTTCGAGTACTACAATGAACAAGAAGCCCATGCCGTGTGTTTCCATTGGCATCCGTAATTGTGTGAATCCTGCAGCTGGGGCAGGTACAGAGATCCATGAGATATTGGATTATTAGGTAATTACAAATAAAAAAAGTGTTAAAAAAAGAAAGGAAATGGGATGAAAAACTAAAAGTGAATCAGCAATCAAAGGAAAAGATTGAATTGAGAAAAGGCAGAAAAGGTGAAAGGAAAAAACAGACGCCAAAGTTGATGCAACAACTCAAACACAACCAGAAACCCCATGCTCACGTCAGCGCGACGTACAATCTACTACGTCAGCTGATTCGCGGTAGTGACTGGGACAAATATCCTTTTCTTTTGTTTTGAACAGAAGCTACCCATAGGGGTACTTCTACTTTTCACTCTTCTCAAAAAAAAGTTTTATTAAGCTGATATGGTATGGCATACCACAATAGGGGTCCAGAGTAGATGCTATCATGGCATTCATGAAGAATTGTATTGATAAGCAATCTGCTACACAATGTCATTACGCAAGAATGTTTGGTTCTGTGGTAAATAATTCCATTGAACAAGTGAAATCTTCCTTCAGAATAGGTATTCTTCCAAAATTTATCCAGTGCATTGACTAAAGATGTATCTTTTCAGTCTTTATCCAATAAGGAAGTGAAGATATGGCAATTATTGTCTTTCTTATCATATTCTCTGACTTCAAAGAATTCAGTCCCAATATCACTTATTTTAATTCCTTCAACTGGAATCTGTGGTTCTGCTTCCAAAGGTAAATAAGCTTGGTTATCAGGATTGTTGGCTAATTCCCACCTGCTAAGTCCATCAGCATTCTTGTGAATGCTTCCTGATTTATGAACTATAGTCATGTTTGCCATCTCAACATATGTCTGTTGGGAGTTTTCATGTTAAGAAGTGATTTCAGGGCATTGCAGTCAGTTATCACTTAAAAAACACTGCCATAAAGATACTAGTGTAATTTCTCAAGTGCCCATACCAAACATAAGCACTCCATCTGGTTTACACCATATCTGGCTTCTGTTGGTTTGATTTGTCTTGAGATGTAACAAACTGGTCCCTCTATAGGTTTTTCATCAATAATTTAGACTTGATGTAGGGCTGCCCCTAATCCATCTCCACATGCATCAATGTACAATTTAAATGGTATATTCCAGTCAGGAATGAGGAGTAAAGGTGCTTCTGTAAGAGCTTTCATTATCTTCTCATAAGCTTCAATTATTTCCTGTGTCATCTCAAATACTGTCTGTTGATCATAGATTCTATAGAGTGACTTGGCTAGAATTTCAAAGTCTTTCAGGTGTTGCCTGTTATAGCTGGAAAAGCCAAGAAAATACATCATTTATTTCTTATTCTTGAGTATTGGTTTAAGTAACACCACTGCCACTTTATTTTTGTGAATACCCAAGCTTAAGCAATAAACAATATGTTTTAAAGCTTTATGTCATTCAAAGCCAGATTACATTTCTTGAGTGAAATCTTCATATTCACTCCTGCAACTTTATCAAGTACTCTTGCAATTCTTCAAAGGTTCAAAGACCATGTGTCAGAACATATAATAATATCATCAATATGAATGATAAGCCATCCTTCAGATAATTCTGTGGGGAAAATGGTACTAATCATTCTTTGATAATGAGATGATGCATTCTTGATACCAAATGTCATTCTAAGATACTCATAAATAACACATTGGGTGATAATTCTAAGTAATTTCCTAGTTCTCCATGTCAAAACATTCTCATGAAAACCTTTCAATGCCTTCATGGATGTTATATACTTGGCTTTAGACAATTGGGTCAAGGTTTCTTGAATTTTAGGGATTTGATACCTATCTGGAACTGTGTAGGTATTCAATGCTCTAAAATATCCAACCATCCTGGATTTATCATTATGCCAAGAAATAATAACAGATTTCTTCACTTCAACTTCTTTATTGTGGCCTACTTTCCTTAGTACACCAAGTTGGATCAACTCTTGGATATGTTTTTCCAAGGCTTCTCTAGCTCTGAGACTGGCTGGATAAGCTGGTATTCTAAGTACTGGAGGGTATAGTCTGTCAATATTAAGAGTATTATCACCTTCATGCCATTTAATAACGCCTAATGTTGCATTTTCAGAAGCAACGGAATTCTTATAAGTGTATAACACATCGATAAGATAATGCCTCATTTTTGGTGATAATGGTGGATTAATTTGTGCTTCAACAAGTTGATTAGCCACAAATTCTTCCTTATAAGTATCTTTAACAGAATATATCACAGATATTTGTTTTGGCATATTGGAAGAAGAAAATTTTTGTCTTTTATTTTCTCTAATTGTGAAATATCTGTCTTTATGGTTATTGCTGTCAATACCATAAATATTCAAGTAATCATTTCCAAGAATAATGTGCTGAGATGTGCAATTGTCAATTACTACTACTTTCTCAGTTTTCATTCTCACACTTCCTGCTGGATGTGGAAATACAAGATTAGTGTCCAATACTTCCACAGGGTACATATTATTACTGGCACTACTAAGTGGTACACCCTCTATTGGTAATAGATGGATTTTCCATCCACGGAGTATGGCTTGAAGATAATCTTGGCCTACACAAGTACAAAATGCCCCTGTATCCACATTTACTTTGGCTTTAATATCATTCATCAGGATTGATGTGATACAAGATGCTCTAGCAGTGTATCCTTTACCTCTAGCAGGTTTGGTCTTACACATTCTGGAATCATGGATATTTATCAGGTTATGACAGTCCTCACTGTACTGTGGCAAGTGAGTATGGACTTCTGTGACCTCAAAGAAAGCTGTAATGTTTTCAATGGGATAGTCTTCTACTGGTGTGTCTTCAGAGGCTGCAGAATCTAGGTCAGATTTTTCTTTCTCCTCGGTGCACTGAACTTCTTCAATGACTTGAGCTTCATTAATCTTTGTCTTTTTGGTGCAAGTTTTGGCCAAATTTGAAGTGCTTCCACATTTATGACACTTCAAGACAGGTCTTTCAGGCCTCTTATCTTCTCTGGAAGTTTTAGAGACTCTTTTGGATTCCATAGGGACTCTAGTCCAGGTTTTACTAATTCTTGTTCTAGTGATGATATCTTCCATGGAATTTATGTAGTCTTCTGTTGAACAGGGTTATACACATCTGCACTTGATAGCATGTCCTAGATCTCCTCCACATTTTCTTAATATTTTCATATTAATCATAGAGTCAGACATATCTGGGTGTAAGGCAGATAATCTGTCTTTCTGTTTGAGAAACCAAGTAAGTGGGTTATCCTTTTCTGAGTTAAAAATGGCACTTTCAAAAGCATTTTCCATTTTAAATCTGCAAGAATTGTCAGCCCATTTGGCGATTATTTCACATTTTCACCAAGGCCAATCATGTTTACCATGATCTAGTCTCATTTTGTAATACCATTTCTTTGCAGTTCTAGTAAACAAAGAGTGTAGCTTTCCTACTATGATTTCATCAGGTATGTGATATTATTCGTGAAACATATCAATGGTTCTGATTAACTCAATATGATTGTATTCTCCTTCACCAGAGAATGCTGGCCATCCTTCCAGTTTGGGAATATCTTTTGCACATATAGGGTTTTCTCCTAAAAATGGGGTCAAACTTCCTTTAACAGAAAGGTTTTCTTCAGTCAAAGGTGTAGAATGTCTTGGAATATATGCTTCATAATTCTTATGAATTTGTTCAACATTTTCAATGATTTCATTCTTTAACTTCTGCCTTTCACTGTCACTTTTTGCCAAATGTGTGGCAAACTGATGGGTATTTTTAATTATTTCTAATACATGATCTTTCAGAATTCTAAGTTGATTATTAATATTTAAAATGAAAAGATCTTCAATTTCATCATTCTTGACTTGGCATTTATTTTCAATTTTCTCACAGGTATTGGTGATTGAATCAAGTCTGGCATTTTTCAACTGATACCACTCAATATACCTTTTGTCATTTCTTTTCAATTCACTCATGTCTGATATTATTTTATTTTACTTTGCATCAAACTTGCCAAGTTCTAAGTCAATACTAGATTTAACAAAATATATTTCATCTATTATTTGGGTGGAAAAGTCCTGTTCATCCTTTCCTGCTCTTTGGCTGTGAATTCCATAAGAGTCCTTGCCATATTGAAGACACTGTCCACAGCTGAAGGCTCCAATTTGGGGATCCTGTACCCTTGTGGGTAAGGTCTGTGCCAATTTTCTTTGCCTTTTCCCTTTCCCTGATGGTTTGTGGGACCTTTCTTCTTCTTCTGAGGTCCTTTGTGCGTCTCTTTGGATGCTTCTGGAGCTGGTAGATGCCACTGAGCCATCTTCCAAGGCTGGAGTCATTTCCAATTCCTTCTTCTGGTCTATGGATAAAAGAGTTTGGTTCTTAAACCAATTCTTTATCTTTTTGACCTTGTATTTGCAAGACAATGGGATCCACCCTTCTAAGAGTTCTATGGTCTTCTCCTGACCCAGGAAGCTCTTGATGTGGAAGTAAGAGTTCATGGCCCTCTGCCAAAGGCTTGGGCATATCTCCCACTCCTCTTCTTTGGCTGCTCTGAACCAATTTTTGTATTGGGACTGATATATTTCTATGGATGCCACTTTAAAGTGGTTCAGCCCTTAAAACATTACCTTCAATCAGTTCAGGCTCAGAGTTTACATCAAAGTTTGTTGGTACAGACCTTGGGGAATGGGGGGTAACTCTGGAATCCTCCAGATGTGCCTTTCATGAGGAAAATTTGAAACTTCTGGATTTGGTCTTTCCTCTTCCTTGTCCACATCCATCTGGTTGGACTGAATAGCTGCTTCCATTTCTTGTATGCACCATTTTCATGTCAATTCAAGAGAAAAGAAAAATAAAAGGACAGAACTACACACCTTTTGGTGGTAATTTAGCTTGTTCTGTTCTGAATAAAGTGTCTCTTTTAGCAATTTGCACTTCAATTCTCTCTTCAGATTCTACTTCTGAAGATTCTGGACTAGTAATATATCTCTCACTGAGCTTATTATCAGCTGCACTCTATTGTATTAAGCACACTAGAGAAAAATTTATAAAAGAGAAAAATTATTTTCATGCTTTTTGAAATATTTTTTAAGATTTTTTATAAGTTTTTATCTTTTGATATTAAAAAAATTATTCTTTTCAAAGAGAAAAATTCACATTTAAGATTTTGAATCAAAATTTATTCAGAGTAACGTAAAGAATAATTTTATAAGTTTTTGGATGTTAAAAAGCCACATGTAAAACAATATAAAATTAAACCAAATTCCTCAATGAACAAGATTTTAAAAACAATTTCAAAAATAAAAATTATTATAACTTCAAATTGAAAGAAAATAATTATTAAATTAATATATTTTAGAACTTAAAAATATATTAATTGAGGGTACAAGGCTCAAAAAACACAGCCAGGCCCCCAAATTTAAGATTTTTCTATGAAACTTTGATAATATTACTATTAATTAACAGTACTATGACTGTTCTTATAAAATATGATACTAAAAAGTTATTATAGCCACAATTAAATAATTAAAGAATTATTTCTTTTACGTGTTATACACTACTAGTGATCATAACAGTAAGAAGTAATTGTCTACAGGAATCAATTACAAGAATTTAATAATAAAAAATTTTTTTTTTTTATTAAAATAATAAATTATTTTAATATATAATTATATTTTACAAGAAGAATTATAAAGATAACTCTTGAAGAAAACTATTACTAGAGAAAAACTTTAGGAATTAAAATAAATCACTCACTATTAATCCAATGAACCTTTTTAGAAGATAATAGTAAAGGGATTTGATGTAAAATTGTGGATTTAATGGATCAAAAAATGATTTTCTAACAATGTTAGGACAATTGATAGTTGATTTCTATGATTTCACGTCTTTCTGACTGATTCTGAAAGAATAAAACACTTAAGAAATAGTTTTAACAAATACTTACTTGGTAATAAAGGTATAATGGAATAATGTGATGATTTGGAAAAAAACTGCCAGAGGGGGCCTCTTTTAAGTCTAAGACAGCTTGCAGAGGCATTCCATGGAGCAAACTGAAAAACTAGTGAGTGAGAAAACAATAAACCCTTTTGTATTATTGATTGAATCAGTTGTTGTCATGTAAGATTATCATAATTACTTAATTGAAGATTTTACATGAATACCAGCTCATTTATGGTTAAGAATAAAAGGAGTAATGCTTGTAAATCTTCTTTTATTCCACAATAATTATTTATTTCTCAAAGTTATCAATGTTATTAGAAATTTAATCATGGGATGTATTTGCTGTGAATTTTTAAAGATTCAGTATTTCATATGGAATCATCAAAAATGGACTTTAAGTAAAGCTTTTATATTTACTAATAAATGTATAATACTTTTTAGTCTTAATATGAATTATAAAGTTTTTAATTGGTACTAAAGGTTTCAGAAAGATTCATTAAGAATTGTATTTTTAATGAATTTTGGAAGTTTTTACCTCATTTCTATGTAGAATTGCAAATAGCAGTATATGGCTGGTTGCTATGAGGTAAATCAATGAATACTAGTCCAAAAAGGGTTTTAATTACTATTTTTGTTTTAATCCATGGAAAGTCATTAAGAATTGACATGGCTACAGGAGTCTAAGCTGCTCTTTACCTCCTTGGCACATTGAAATAGCAGCTTATTACAACAGATTGTATTTCATGCGAGTTTTTGAAGATTCCATGTTTAATGTGGAATTATCAAGAATGGACTGTGAGTGAAACCTTGAATTTTGTTTATTAAGTAATAATTATTGTTGGTTTTGATATGGATTATTACTTTATGCATTGGTCCAGAATGTTTAAGAAATATTCATTAAGAATTGTGTTTTTCATGAATTTTTCTATTTTTTACCTCATTTCTATGTTGAATTGCAAATGTCACAGTGATATCTGGTTTCCATGAGGTAAATTCATACCAAAATGATTTAATTACTCTTTTGGGTTTATTTGTGGAAATTAATTAATAATTGACATGGTTACAGGAGTCTAAGCTGCTCTTTACCTCCTTGGCACATCAAAATAGCAGCTTATTTGATATTTTCTTATGATATACTGAAGTTCTGACTTGGTAACCAAGTTTTCAAAAGGTTTTAGTTTACTAATTGGGACATGATCAGCCATGAGCCATAGCTTTAGAGCTTTCCATGCCTCAGAGGCCTCAGAAGTTGGGTACCCTGGCTCTCTTTGATGTCTTTTGTCCCCCTTAGCTGTTTTCACATCAAAAATGGTAATTTAGGCTTACAGACTGATATCCACTATGGGTGTACCAAGACTGTATGTAAGAATACCATAAATATAAGCTCCACAAAAATGCATACCACTATTCTTGCTGTATATGTAACATGGAATTTCTCACATTCCCAATATTTTGGGGTGAAATTGAGAAAAGCAAAAATTTTCACAATTCTTTCATGTGGTGTTGCAGTATTTTCCATATTACCACCTTATAGTGCTAATTTAAGCTTATTCACTCTATGGAGCTACCCTAGGTTAATTTGTGTGTAGAATACAACTCTGGCCCTAAATCCATGGATTTACTTACTCAAAAAAAGGTTATACATATTTTCTGAAATCCAAAATGATGAATTTTGAATATATGCATTACTTAGGGGTTATCAATAGTTCAGCATTTATTTTAAAGATAATTTTGGCCCATTTGGGTATGTAAAATATACCTTGAGGCTCACATTTAAGACAGTAAATAGCACCTCTTTTCTCACCTGTCAGTGGATATTTGGTGGTCATAACATTTACTAATACCATTATTCCTTCTTGCAGGTTGAAATAGTGGATGAATGAATTACTTGGTTTTCTCTTTGGATATTTGGTTTTCTTTCTTATTTTGCATCTCATCTTTGTACCTGCATCAATCTTATCAAAGAAATGGAATCTTTCTTATTTATTTTATTCTTTTGGAGTCTTCCTATTGAGTTCACTGATTCCTGAGTTCCAGGCCATTCTTCTTATCCCCAAGAGGCCCTGTGACAAGCAGCAACAATAAATATAAAAAGAGTAACAAATGAAGTAGCCAACCACAAACAATTCCAAGTCCACTGTTTTAACCTTTCAGAAAGAAAGAGAGGGGTCAATAAGGATATGGCTATGACATCTCTCCTTAACAGATGAGGAAATTCAAAGAAAAGCTTGATACCAATAAATAAGATATTCCAAAAATAAGAATAAGAATATTTATTAAATAATAAATAAAATATATTAATTAACTGGGGAAGATTCCCCAGAGGGGGCAAGAGGGGCTGATATATATGATAATACACCAGCCCTGATACAAAAAATAAGTTTTCCTGAGAAGGCTCTTTATTTAATTGATTGGAATAATACAGCCCTTATGTGGATGTAAAGGGTCTGTAAAAGATCTGGGGTGGAGTTGGGTGATCACACAGCTTCAGGCTTGTGAATCCAAAACTGTGTTTGGTAAATCCAGCCTTTGAAAGTAGTCACAGGGTGTCTTTGGTGAATACAACTATGAGAGTGTTCCAAATGAAGGTTGCTGAAACTAGATACTCATACATAGCATGGACCTTCTGGTATAGTGAGCTTGAGTGGGTATAAGCTTGTGTCACAGCCACAGGAAATAACCACCAATTGTTTTATTTATAATTTCTTTGCCTTATCCATTTATTTCCAATTGTCCTCTGGGCCACACCCACTATCCCTGGCCATTTATGGCCAACAGGAAATATCCTGATTCTCAGGCCTTTTGGTCCAATTCCATCACCTCTGTTCCCCATGCCATCCCACTGATTTTGGGCCTGTGGGGTGTTCCCAGCCTCTCAGGGGCCTATGGCTCCTTCAACTACCACCAGCCCTGCTGGGCTACTGCCTTTGATTGAGGGGTCTTGGGCAATTTAGGCCATTTATTATTGTGAGCCTTGAGGTATATTTTACATACCCAAATAGGCCACAATTATCTTAAAAAGAAATTTTGAATTATGCACAACTCATAAGTCATGCATATATCCAAAATTCATCATTTTCAATTTCAGAAAAGATGAATACCTTTTATTGAGTAAGTAAATCCATGGATTTAAGACCAGATTTGGATTCTACACAAAAATTCACCTAGGGTAGCTCCATAGAGTGAATAAGCTCAAATGAAGTATTTGAGGTGGTAAAATGGAAAATACTTCAATACCACATCATTAATACCACATAAAAGATCCGTGAAAATTTTTGTTTTTCTTGATTTTTAGCCAAAATAATGGGAAAGTGAGAAATCCCATGTTACATATACACTAAGAATAGTGTTATGCATGTTTTGAGCACTTAATATCATGGTATTCTTACATGGACTTTTGGTACACCCATAGTGGATATCTCACTTTAAGCTTAAATTACTATTTTGACGTAAAAAATAGGCAAGGGGGACAAAAGACATCAAAGAGAGCCAGGGTACCCAACTTCTGAGGCCTCAGAGGCGTGGATAGCTCCAGAGCATGGATCCATGGCTCATCTTGGCCCAATTGGTAAATTAAAACTCTTTGGGAACTTGGTTACCAAGTTACAACTACTGTAAAACACCAGAAAATAGCAAATAACCTGCTATTTTGACGTGCCAAGGAGGTAATGAGCTACTTACACTCCTGTAACCATGTCAATTACTAATGACTTTCCATGGATAAACCCCAAAAGAGTTATTAAAACCCTTTTGGGACCCATATTCATTGATTTACCTCATAGCAACCAGCAAAACACTGCTATTTGCAATTCTACGTAGAAATGAGGTAAAAACTTCAAAAATTCATTAAAAATACAATTCTTGATGAATCTTTCTGAAACTTTCAGGACTAAAGGAGAACTGTATTATCTATGGTACAACCAAAAAGAATTACAGCTTTACTAGTAAAATTAAACGTTTTACCTACAGTCCGTTTTTGGTTATTCTACATGAAACACTGAATCTTCAAAAATTCACAGTAATTACAACCTGTGATGAAATTGGCAATTACATTGATAACTTTGAGAAATCAATGATTATTTTAGAATAAAAGAAGATTTACAAGTGTTACTCCTTTTATTCTTAACCATATTGGGGTTGGTAGTCACATAAAAGCATCAAATAAGTAATTATGATAATGTTATGTGACAAATAATGATGTAATCAATAAACCAAAAGGGTTTATTGTTTTCTCACTCACTGGTTTTTCAGTTTGCTCCATGGCATGCCTCTGTGAGCTGTTGTTGACTTAAAAGAGGCCTTCTCTTGCTGTTTTTTCCACATCATCATCTTATCAATTTATTAAATCATTATTACCAACAAATAAGTATTAGTTACAGCTATTCTTAAGTGTTTTAAATCTTCCAGAATCAACCAGAAAGACGTGAAATCATAGAATCCAACTATATATTGTTGTAATATTGTTATAAATCCTTTTGATCCCTCAAATCCACAATTCCACGTCAAATTTCTCTACTTTTATCTATCAATAAGTTCTTTGGAGTATTAGTGAGTCATTTATCTTTAATTCTTAAAGTTTTTCTCTAGTAATAGTTTTATTCAAGAATTATCTTTATAATTATTCTTGTAAAAGATAATTATATATTAAAATAATTTTATTATTTTAATAAAAGAAGTTTTTATTATTAAATTCTTCTGGTAATTGATTCTTGTAGACAATTACTGCTCACTGTTATAATCACTAGTAGTGTATAACACGTGAAAGAAATAATTTTATAATTATTTAATTGTGGTTATAATAATTTTTTTATTATTATATTTCATAAGAACAGACATAGTACTGTTGATTAATAGTAATATTATCATCAGTTTCATAGTCACATCTTACAATTATGGTCTGTGGTCCATAGAACCCTATGACCTTTTTTGGCCCCAGTTCCAATGAGGCCAAAGGGGGCCAATGGGTCATATCCCTTGGTCCCAAACCAAATTCTGACCCACCAGAATGCAGGGGGTCAAAATGACCTCTTGTGCCAAGAACCCCAAAGCTCAAGTAATGGCCTCTGGAAGTGACAAGAGACCAACAGCCACCCTTTAACAGAATTTCCCTCCTAGGAAAGGGAAGGCTTACCAAACGCCTTCTGGAACTTAGCTGGGGCATATATGGTATTATATACCATTATGTGCCATTTTTTCTCAGAACCTCAATGGTGAGCATCTTAAGGCTTAGGTCTGTCATTTTACAGCAATTCAGAGGTCTGAAAATCCATTTTGATGGAGGCTTTCCAGTTAATCAATATAGTAATTCATGGGGGACACTCAGAAGGCCATTTGAGGGCACAACTCACCTGGCCCTTCAGGTATTAGTCATTTACAACCCAATAGCATTCCTCCAAGGGAATTATGGCCAATTATTCTTCATGGGAAGTCTCAAGAGGTTGTGTGTCATCAAATCAGTTTTCAAGGTATCAAGAGCTCCAACCCTCCTTGGAAAGCTTAATTGATACATACAGGCTGTATTCAAGCAACCTCTATGGCATTGACCTTTTTGAGTCAATTCAATAATAAACTTTGGGGATTTAATATATACAGTTCTTTCTGCAAGATGGCCAAGATGTACTTTCCTGAAATGGAAAATACAGCAGTATACTTATTATACAGTTGGGTGCTCAACCCTCCAGGATAAGTCTTTCAGCTTTTCACATATACTGGCCACTCATTCCACTCTGAGGAACTTTTCCCCAGTTTATTAATGTACTTAATTTATCTTTATTAATATGTTCTTTTCATTCTTCAAAGTAAACACTGATATTCATAAGTGAATCATTTGCACCTTCTTCTTTGCCTGTCAGTGGTTATTGGTGGTCATACCCTTTACTAGTTCCACAGTTCTTTGTGGAAGGTTAGAAAATTAAATTGAGGAATCATTTGGTTGACTTTTTGGCTTTTGGCTTCTTCCTTATTATCTTCTACATATTGTGTAAGGTTTGACTAGGAAACAATAAGTAAATATTACAAATATTTCACTTATTGTACTATGAATTTCCTTATTAAATGAATAAAAGAAATAATAATCATAATAATACATAATTATTATATTATCAAATAAATATAATAATATAATTTATATTATCAAAATATAATATAATAAAAATAAATATATTAATATATAATAATTGGTATATTCAAAGCTCTTTATCATTTTTACCAACAAAAAATAAAGGCATGAAGATTTGTTTTTAAATAAAAATAGATAATTAATAACAATAATATTACCAATATCAAAGCTATATATTAATATAAATACTATCTATATTAATAGACTAATTATTCAGAGTAGTAATAGAGGGAAATTATTATAAAAGAGAAAGTGACCTACTTTTAACAATTAATATAATAATTTTGAAATATTTTACGCCAAAATATGTAAATGAAACTTATTTGAATTGTATTTACAAAATAAAATAAGAGAAATTTACATATATTCTTAATTTCATGTGGAAAGAAGATTTCTAGAGACATATAACAAAAACAATTAAACAAACAGAGTAATCACATCAAGATTTATGATGATAATAAATATTACCTTTGGTCTTTGATAATATAAATTATTTATATATAAAGAATAAATATTTTACCTTTTTATTTAATGTTTTATCGTCTTTGATGTGAATGGAGGGGAAATAGAGTAAAAAGAGCTCTATTTCTAGTAAATTCCTCCATTCTAGAGTCTAGTAGGCCTCTAGTAGATGTGTATTGATGGTATCCACTGGAAATGATTAGTATTTTAAAGTTTAGTTATTATTACATCATGATCAAACCATCTTATCTCATTATTACACCATTATTTAGAGCTATCACTATAACTCTAGGTTTGATGACATCATAGGCTTTGAAAAAGCCTCCTTTGTGAATTTTATTATTATGAATCATCATCTCATAGTATTCACAAGTTTCATTACTTATATAACTGTTAAACTTGATATAAGATTACCGTGAGTGATCATTAATAATCAGTTTTAAGCTTAATCTTTGATAATTGATAACTTTTGGGTTATAAACAATACAGCTCTTCAGAGAGTGAATCCTGATAGCTTGAAATGTCCTTATTAAACTTGCAAGAGAATTTCATTACATCATCAAAACTCTATTTTTGATGATTTTGCTTGTATCTCATCTTTTCTGGTGAAATTTAATATTTGAAACTTCAAACCTTGATTTCAGGGGGTTTTACCTTGAATATTAGAATAAAGAATAAATCATTCTTTATTTATGAGCTAGTAGAGCCTGAAGAGCTACTTTATTTAAGTTTGGACCACTTTCACAACAGAGTGGTCAACGGCCCTAGCAGTTTTGTTCAATAAACCCTGACAAGTTATAACCTTGTGTATATCATGTCAAATGAAGTTCATATATATGTTTTTACAGTAATTTCTTGTTAGCTTCATCTTTGGGTCAACTCTCTATCATGTATATTTCAATATATACTAGCTAAAAACCATGAATGTATGCACTGCCCAAAAAGGTGCATATATTCAGCTTAATTCCTTAAGTATTGAATTTAGATAAATGAACTAGAGAAGTTTTATGTTTATTTTTAATGGGGAATCCAATGGTGCAATTTATCTCACATGTTGTTTCATTGGGCTCTGAGATAAATAAGAATTTATGTCTTTTTATGGCATTTTTAGCTTATTACTCATGAGTTATTGACTTTACAGATATGCCATAAAAATGATATATGTGTGTTTTATCATGAAGAATCTAATGGTTTAGTTTTTTCACATGTTTATTCATGAGATTCTAAGTTAATTCATAATGTATGCTTTTTTATTGTACTTTTACATATTTTAAGATAATTATTTGAGGGAATAATTATTGTAAAGTTTTTCTTGTGACCTTTTTGGATATGTGGTCATATCTCAAAGGGTTACATTCCCCACTACCACAAAATATTGAGCTAAAATCTGATATAGTTAATTAGGGTATCATCCACTGTCCTACCTCTTCATTAGACTTTCTTAGTCTTGAAGCTCAATAATGCTTAACTCTTTTATTCTTGAGGTCTTCTTTTATGTCTGAGCATTCTTAGTAGCTTATCAGAATTAGTTATATTTATCTCAATTAGCCATGCATCTCCTTTAGTTGGGTTTCTATACCTTACAAGGTATTCCCTTTCTTCTTTGTTTCTTGTCCTTCTTTCTTTAAGGACTTTTAAAGTTTTCTTTTCTTCTCCTTCTTCTAGAGGGGGATTTCAATTGGGGGTTTATTTCTTGGTAGAAATAAATCTTTTTCACTTGAGCTGTAAGGTTTTATCATACTTACAGGGAAAGCTGGGTGTTTGTTCATAAGCTTACCTGTTAGCTCTAATTGCACAGCATTAGGTCCATGTAGTGCTTTTATCATTAATGGTTCTTCAAAGGAATATTGCAATCTCTTTGGGCCTTTGATATTATTAAAATTCAGAGTTGATACCAATACCAAGTCTCATACTTTAAATTCAGGTGGTTTATGACTTTTATCCCATCTCTCTTTTGCATATTTGAAAGTGTCTATCATACATCTATTTTCATGATGTCTTGCTTTTTCAAGCATTATTTTAAAACTTCTTGTTGTTGGATGTATATCCACTAAATCCTTTTTGAGGGTACTATAAGGAAGCTTTAAATTCCAACCTTTTTCTAACATTGCTTGTCTTTTTCCAGTTGAAGAATGGATTGATGTTTTGTATTGCAGTTCAAGAGCTGGTATTAAGGTACACCAATCATGGGTAAATCCATCAGATTCTTTGAATTCTAGTCCATAAGCACAGAATCTTCCGATCATGTCTTATAAGGTCTGTATCATTTTTCTGCTAGACCATCAGTTTGAGGGTGGTAAGCTGTTGAGAATGATAACTTTGTCTCAAACAAGTTATGGAGTTTTGTCCATAATGCTGAAGTGAATTTTGGGTATCTGTAACTTATGATATTTTGGAGTAAGCTTGTGTGGCTAATAGCTTCATTCCATATAATTATGGCAGTTTCCATAGCTCTGTCATCTTTGTGAAATGGTAAGAGCATTGGAGTTTTGCTGTATATGTAAACCAGTACTAAGCATGCATTATAACTCCTGTCTCCTCCTGGATGTAAGGCTGTTACCCAATCCATACAAACTATTTCCCATGGTGATTTTGGCTCTTGGATTTGGATAATCATTCCAAATTTCCATCCTGGGGCTCTGTTTGCTTTTTGACATCTGTCACAGGTTTGGAAGTATTCTGCAACATCATTTCTCCAGTTTGGCCACCAAGAGCAGGTTTTAACCCTTTCTAGTGTCCTATCTTCTGAGAGATGGCCAGATGCAACACTATCATGACATTCATGTAATATAGTATTTATTAAGTTTCTATCTGTTGAGTTCATAAAACATGTGTTTTTTGTCCTATGATACAGTGTTCCATCAAGGAGTTGGAATCTTCCTTTATCATATGAATTTTTCCAAATTTCATCTAGTTTGGATGAAAGTGATGTGTCTTTGCAGTCTTTCATCAGAAGTTGGCACAGGATATAACAGCTCTTATCCATCTTATAGCTTTCTTTAACTTTATTAAAGTATTCTGTGCCAATATCTGTGACATATATGCCTTCTATATGGTGCTCTTCCCATGGCACCCATGCTGGGTTTTTATATGTATTTGCTAAAGCCCACCTACTAAGACCATCTTCATTTTTATGGATATTTATAGATTTATGAGCTATAGTCATATTTCCTCTATATTCTTGGATAGCAAATTGCCAACTTAGCATATGTCTATTTGGTGTCTTCATGTTTAACAAAGATTTTTAAGCATTATAATCTGTGATTACATCAAACACTGTACCATCTAGATAATAATGTAATTTTTCTAAATCCCATACTAAGCAAAGAAATTACATTTGGCTCGCTCCATATCTTGCTTCTGTTGGCTTAATTTGTCTTTAAATGAAGCAAATTGGTCCTTCAAAAGGTTTATCATTGATTATTTGTGTCTGGTGTAGTGCAGCACCTAATCCTTCTTCACAAGCATCAGTGTATAGTTCAAAAGGTAGTTTCCGATCTGCAATTAAAAGAAATGGGGCATTTGTGATGAAATTTTTCAATTCCTCATATGCTTTGACTCTTTCTTCAGTCCTTTCATAAGCTTTCTGTTGGTCACAAAGTTTATGCAAGATTTGGAAATTCTTCCAAAGTCCTTTATATGCTGTCTGTAGTAACCAGAAAATCTTAGAAATGATTGAATTTATTTTTTGGCTTGGGGAATTGGTTTCAGTAGGACTGCTTCTACTTTGTTTTTATTTATGCCTAAGCTTAGTCCAGATACAATATGTCCTAGTGCTTTAAGCTCACTATATTCAAAATGACACTTTTTGAGGGAAATTTTCATATTCACTTGGACTATCTTTTGTAGTACTCTTTCTATTCTTGTTAAGTGACTTTCCCAGCTTTTTGAGCAAACTCTAATATCATCAATATAGATAATTAACCAGAATTTTGATAAATCTTCAGGAAATAGGGTGTTCATCATCCTTTGATAATGGGAAGGTGCATTTTTTATACCAAATGGCATCCTTAAATATTCATATGTGCCACAGTGGACTATCATCCTCAGTAGTTTCTTAGCCTTTTCTGTCAAGAAATGTTTATGAAATCCTTTCAGAGAATCATGGCTGTAATGAACTTAGCCTGTGACAATTGTGTCAATGTCTCATGAATTCTGGGTATTGGATATCTTTCATGGATAGTGTAGGTATTTAGAGCTCTAAAGTCTCCCACCATCCTGGATTTTCCATTATGCCAAGTAGTAATGACAGGTGTAGTGACCTCTACCTGTTCATTATGTCCTACTTTCCTTAATACCCCAAGGTCCATTAATTCTTTAATATTTACCTCTGAGGCTCCTCCAGCTCTTGGGCTTGCTTATTAAGCTGGTCTCCTTAACAGAGGTGGATAAGGCTTTTCTACATTAAGAATAATGTCTACTTGATGTCTAATAATGGCAGCTAGTGGTTCTTTGTCAGTTGCAAAGGCAACTTTATATTTGAATAACAGGTCAATCAATTTTTCTTTTATTCTTTCTGTTAGCTCTTGATTGAATTCTGCCTCTTTAAGTTGGTCCCCTATGAAAAAGTCTTTTTCTGGGTTTTTCTCTCCTTCTTTTTTTATGGCTGTAACTTGTTTTTGTATTTAAAAAACCAAATTTTCTGTCTCTTATTTGCTCCTATGGTAAAATATATGCCTTTTTGATTTGACATATCTATGCGATAGATTTACAAGTAATCATTTCCAAGTAAAAGTGGTTACTAGTACAGTTTTCCATTACTACAAACCCCACTTTCACTCTTATACATTGTGAAGGGTGAGGAAAAATTAGTGTTAAGTCAATTATTCCAAGGGTCTTCATGCTTTCACTGGCACTACAAAATTTGACTCCTTGTATTGGTATACGTTTTTCTTCCCAATCTGGTAAAACTTATTTCTAATAACCTTTACTGTAAGATGTGACTATGAAACTGATGATAATATTACTATTAATCAACATTACTATGTCTGTTCTCATGAAATATAATAATATAATATTATTATAGCCACAATTAAATAATTAAAGAATTATTTCTTTCACGTGTTAAGCACTACTAGTGATGTTAACAGTGAGCAAGTAATTGTCTACAAGAATCAATTACAAGAAGAATTTAATAATAAAATTATTTTAATATATAATTATCTTTTGCAAGAATAATTATAAAGCTAATCCTTGAAGAGAACTATTACTAGAGAAAAACTTTAATAATTAAAGACAAATGACTCACTAATACTCCAAAGAACTTATTGATAGCTAAAAGTAGAGAAATTTGACGTAGAATTGTGGATTTAAGAGATCAAAATGATTTATAGCAGGATTACAACAATATATAGTTGGATTCTATGATTTCACGTCTTTCTGATTGATTCTGAAAGATTTAAAACACTTAAGAATAGTCTTAACTAATACTTACTTGTTGGTAACAATGATATAAAATGATAATAAGATGATGATATGGAAAAAACAGCAAGAGAAGGTCTCTTTTAAGTCAACAACAGCTGACAGAGGCGCGCCATGGATCAAACTGAAAAACCAGTGAGTGAGAAAGCATTCAACCGTTTTGGATTAGTACTTACATCATCTGTTGTCACGTAAAATTGTCATAATTGCTTAATTGATGCTTTTATGTGACTACCAACCCCAATATGGTTAAGAATAAAAGGCATGAAATTTGTAAATCTTCTTTTATTCCAAAGTAATCATTGATTTCCCAAAGTTATCAATGTTATTGACAATTTCATCACAGGTTGTATTTACTGTGAAATTTCGAAGATTCCGTGTTTCACGTAGAATAACCAAAAATGGACTGTAAGTAAACCTTTTAATTTTACTAGTAAAACGGTAATTCTTTATTGCTTTATCATAGACAATACATTTCTCAATTGGTCCTGAAAGTTTCAGAAAGATTCATTCAGAATTGTATTTTTAATGAATTTTTGAAGTTTTTACCTCATTTCTACGTAGAATTGCAAATATCAGTGTTTGACTGGTTGCTATGAGGTAAATCAATGGATACAAGTCCAAAAAGGGTTTTAATTACTCTTTTGGGGCTTATCCATGGAAATTCATTAGTAATTGACATGGTTACAGGAGTGTAAGTAGCTCTTTACCTCCTTGGCACGTCAAAATAGCAGGTTATTTGCTATTTTCTGGTGTTTTACAGTAGTTGTAACTTGGTAACCAAGTTCCCAAAGAGGTTTAGTTTACCAATTGGGTCAAGATCAGCTATGAAATCAAGCTTTGGAGCTATCCACGCCTCTGGGGCCTCAGAAGTTGGGTACCCTGGCTCTCTTTGATGTCTTTTGTCCCCCTTGCTTATTTTTCACGTCAAAATACAAATTTAAGCTTAAAGTGAGATATCCACTATGGGTGTACCAAAAGTGCATGTAAGAATACCATAATGTTAAGTGCTCAAAACATGTATAACACTATTCTTAGTGTATGTGTAACATGGGATTTCTCACTTTCCCATTATTTTGGCGTAAAATCAAGAAAAACAAAAAATTTCACGGATCCTTTATGTGGTATTAATGATGTGGTGTTGAAGTATTTTCCATATTACCACCTCAAAGAGTTAATTTGAGCTTATTCACTCTATGGAGCTACCCTAGGTGAATTTTTGTGTAGAATCCAAATCTGGCCTCAAATCCATGGATTTACCTACTCAATAAAAAGTTATTCATCTTTTCTGAAATAAAAAATGATGAATTTTGAATACATGCATGATTTATGAGTTATTTATAATTCAAAATTTCTTTTTTAAGATAATTGTGGCCTATTTGGGTATGTAAAATATACCTCAAGGCTCACATTTACCAACACATGTACAGTATGCTCCTGTATCCAAGTTCACTTTTGCCTCTTGGTTTTAAACCATTACAATGCTTATACTTGACTCTCCAGCCTTATATCCCATTCCTTTTCCTGGTTTGGTTTTATACAGTTTGGCATCATGTATGTTTTTCAGGCTTTTATCACATGTTCCAACTTGTGGTAAGTCTGAGTTAACATCTAATACTTCATATATTAAATCAATATTATTGATTTGTGCATTAATTATATTAATTTAATCACTTTCCGAAGTTTCTGATTCTTCAGTGTCTTTTTCAGAATCTGATTCTTCTTCTTTGTCATTGTGGTCTTCTTTTTCCACCATTTCACTGATCTTTGCCATTTTAAGGAAATTATTGGCTAAGTGTCCAATAGCTCCACATTTATGGAATTTTCTTTGCCCATTACTGTTGGGTGTATTGGGCTTGTGTCACAACCATGGCAATTCACCTCCTTGGATCCCCATATGGCATATCAAGCCACAGTTCATTTATGGCCAATTGGCCATATCCATCACCAGTGGCCAATATGGCCACGTCATCATCTTATGGACCTTTTACGGCCATTTGTGTTTTGGAGCCTTCATGGCCCTTCACCTCAATCCAGAACCCATAGCGGCAATTTATGCCCAAATGGGTATTTCTGGTCATTTCCCTCAAAACCAGGGGAAATGGCCCAAATGGCTGTTTTTGGCCATTTGGGCTCATAATGCGCATTTTGCGCATTTTTGCGCATTTGCGCACTTTTTGCGCATTTTGCGCACTTTGCGCACTTTGCGCATTTGCGCATTTTTTGCGCACTTTGACGCAAATTGTCCAAAAGACACTTTCCCGCCTTTTGGGCCAGTTTTTGGCTCAGAACCCAAAAGTGGCCAAAACCCCCAAAGGGCCCAGAAACACCTTCCAAGCTCTGAAGTCACCACAGCCATCCTTTTCCCCTCTGCCTTTCCATCTCAAGACCTTTGGACGTAATCTTCTTGTCAATGAACCAATATGCCACAAATGATGTTATACATCATTGTGCACCATTTTTCAACAGCAATTCAATGGTGGCAATATCAAATGGTCATTTCAACATTCCAACATCTCATCACGTCATCAAGGCACCCAATCATTCAGAGGAATCATCAAGGCTCAAGAGCAAGTGTTTCAGCGTCAAAGACCAATGACGCCATCAAGCAGTCATTGGTTATTCTCACTCCAAGTATTCCTTCCAATGGAATACTTTCAATTCATTCTCAAAAGTGTATTCAAGAGGCGGTGCCAAAAGAAGTTGTCAAGTGTCAAAGCTCCACTCAATCCATCTTGGCAACCATATTCATTCCAATACAGTCTGGATCCACCAAGGACTGTATTTCATTTTTCAAGCATGGGAAGTTCATTCAACCCAATTCAATTTCAATATTAGCCAGCTGTATCAATTCCCAAAACAATCAATACAGTCTCAAGGATCAATACAGATCAGTTTTCAGCCTGAAGAACTCAAGCTCCAAACTTTTCACATATACCGGCTACCCTTTTCACCCTGGGGGGTTTTTCCCCAGTTAATTAATATATTTTGATTTTATTTTATCTCTATTTTCTTTTCTTTTTAGTTAAGCAAATACTGATATTATTAAGTCAGTCATTTAGCACATTTCTCTTTATCTTTCTTCGCCTGTCAATGGATATTTGGTGGTCATATCCTTACTAATTCCATTGTTCATTTTTGGCAGGTTGAAACAGTGATTAAGGACTTACTTGGTTGGCTCTTTGGCCATTTGGCTTCCTTTTCCTCTTTGCATCTCATCTTGTACCTGCATATCTTTTAGAGGAATTCATTCTTATTCTTTTATTCTTTATTTCTTTTGGAGTCTTCCAAGTGAGTTCCCTGATTGCTGAGTGCCAGGCCACTCTTGTATTTCCACTAGAGCCCCTGTGACATTATATTAATTAACTCATAATTTCTTTTCATTCTGTTCATTCTTTCTTTATAATTTCATTCACTCATTTCATCGAAATTATGATTCTTTTATGCTTATGAACTTAATGATTCATCGTCATCTCTCAATTTTCTCTCATTCATTCTTCATTTTGAAAATTGAAAGCTGACCCATTTTTATTTTTGTTATTCTCTTTAAAATCTTTTTCAAATTATCAATTTTCATTTCATTCATAATTCAGGCGTCATCTTGGTTTTCTTTGATTTTCAAATTTTTCATCAAGATATTCAGACACGTTATTCACATCAAGATTCATAATTGATTCATTCTTCAAGAATTTTGGTTTTTAAAGAATAATTCACTTGATTTTGATTGATTGATTGATTTGACATATTTGATATTGACCTCAAGAAAATTGATTGACCTGAAGATTTCATTGATTTTGCTGATTTTTCACATCAAGAATTTTGACATAAACTGATTTTGCCTCAAGATTTCCTTTGATTGATTGATTTTCTGCAAGATTTTGATTTTGATTGATTTGATTCATTGATTTTTTGACTTCAAGACTTCATTTTGATTTTGATTTATTGACGTACTTGAAGATTTTCATTTTGATTCATTCATTTTCCTCAAGATTTGATTGTTGACTCTTTTCACTTCAAGAAAATTTTGATTTTAATTCATTTATTTCAATTTATTTCCTGGTTATCATGCCTATTCAACATTCACCTCCGGCAAGACAGACAAGATCTCAGGCCAGAGCTCAAGCTGTTCTCACTCCAACTCCAAGAGCTCCTCTAGATGGCACCCCAGCAGTTCCTCAACTGAGGGCCCAATTAGACAGAGGACCCCGCATGGAAGGAGCAGCACCATCCAGGAAGGAAGGAAGAGGGCCCAGAAGATCAAGTTCATTCTCAGGAGTAGTTGGCGGTTTTCCAGGAACTTCAAGGACTATTTTCAAAGGTCCAGGTGAAGATGGTGAAGAGGAGGAGGAGAATTCTGTGGAAGAGGAAGAGTCTGATGGTACTGAAGGTGCTCCTGCTCCGGTGGAAGCATCCCAAGGTACTGGAGGGCCAACTCTAGCCCAGTCTAATCAGCCTGTCTCTCATCAGTCTGAACCATCTCTATTGGCCATCATGCAGCAAATGACTCAGATTATGGCCAATCTTCAAGCAGCTTCATCCTCTGAAGCATCAAGACCACCAGCCTTCAAGACTCCATCTATGAAGGCACCGGAATGCTTTGATGGGACTCAGCCCTTCAAAGTTAGAAGTTTTATTCAGTCATGCCAGCTTATCTTTCATAATGATCCGGCAAATTTCTCTCAAGACAGAAAGAAAGTTCTTTATGCCACCTCATTTCTCATTGGCAGGGCTGCAAAATGGATTGAGCCTTATCTTTCCAATCTCACCAATCAAGACTCAAATTATCTTCTCAATTCTTGGCGTCTATTTGAATCTCAACTCTTCACTCTATTTGGTGACCCAAATGAAGTCAGAAAAGCAGAAGCTGAGTTGGATTCTTTAAGAATGAAAGAAGGTGGGCATGTATCCTTATACATTGCTGATTTCAGAAGTTTAGTCTCAAGAATCGGGGATTGGGGTGAAAGAGCTCTTATCCATCATTTCAGGAAGGGATTGCCATCCAGGATTTTGGATCAATTGGCCTCCCATCCTTCAAGAATTGATTCTCTTCAAGACTTAATGGACGTTACCCTGGAACTTGATACCAGGTACCATGAGAGGCAAAATGAAAAGAGTCATCATCAAGAGAAGAAGCCAGAAGCCTCAAAGTCAAGTTCTTCTCATCCTCAAAATTCTTCAAGCTCAAGTCAAAAGAAGAAGAATTTTCAGAAGAGGGACAAGCCCCATTCTTCTTTATTGAATAAAGATTTCAAGCTCATGAACTCTGAAAAAGAAAGAAGAATCAAAGAGGGTCTTTGTACCTATTGTGGTGGGAAGCATAGTCTTGAGTCCTGTTTCAAAAGGCCTCAAAACAAGCTTACCCAACCGTCAGGCAAATTTCCCAGCCAGGGAAAAGTCTGAGTGAAGATCATGTTGTGTTCAATGGTCTTCACAGTTTTCCATCCAGAGCACAATTGTTCATTCTGAATACTGGTGTCAAAAATTCTCTTAAATTTTTTGTTTTTTCTTCTCTTTCTGATGTTTTCTACAGTATTCTCATTGATTCTGGTGCTACCAACTCATTTATTGCAAAGCAGTTTGTTCACAAGTATTCATTGACTACGTCAGAGCTTCCAGAGAAGATTCCCCTCATCATTTTAGACTCCTCTGAGTCTCCTTCTTTATTTGTGACTCACCATACTAAATATATGGTTTAGCTCCCTTCCTTCCCAAGCTTTGAATGGGACTTTTTAGTCATTGATACTCCCAAGGGAGAAGACCTCATATTGGGCTTTGACTTTCTTAATCATTTTAATCCGTTTATTGATTGGAGGCAAGGATTGATCACCTTTAATTCTGATCATAAGGACTATAATGATCCTTTAATTTCTTTCAGTAATGACTTTCCTTCTGCCAAATCATGTGCAGCTCTGGTTGGTGAATCTAGAACACCATCATTTCCGTCTTCTGTCCATATTCCTTCCCTTAATTCCCATCAGTCATTACTATCATCTAGAGATGAAGTCTTCAAAGAGATTCAAGATGTTGGAGAAGATAATTCTGTATCTTCACTTCATCTCTTCTTTGGGAATATGGACCTTCCTCCTTCATCTTATCATGACTCCCTGGAGGAGTTGTGGGATGAAGAGGAAGAGCCAGAAGAAATAGAAACCGTGATGAAGGTTGTTCCTCCTGTTTATCACCAATACTTGGATGTATTCTCCAAGGTGAAAGCAGAGAAACTTCCTCCTCACCGCGCCTGTGATCATCATATCGAGCTGGAGGGGTCTCTACCTCCAGTTGGGGTGATCTACTCTTTATCAAACCAAGAGTCAGATACACTCAGGGCCTACATTTCAGAGAATGTAGAGAAAGGTTTCATCCGGCCAAGCTCCTCTTCTACAGGAGCACCTGTTCTTTTTGTCAAAAAGAAAGATGGTGGCCTCCATTTGTGTGTTGATTACCGCAAACTCAATGCTGTTACTAGGAAGAACAAGTATCCTGTTCCTCCTATGAATCAGCTTCTCACTGTTTTTAATGGTTCTTCTATCTTCTCCAAGATTGATTTGCGTGGTGCATATAACCTGCTCAGAATCAAGGAAGGTGATGAACATTTGACTTGTTTTAGAACCAAATATGGTAGTTATGAGTACTTGGTTATGCCTTTTGGGCTTACCAATGCTCCTGCTTCTTTTCAAAATCTCGTCAATGATATTTTTTATGATCTTCTTGATGTTTATGTTGTGGTTTATTTGGATGACATTATGGTCTTTTCCAAATCTGAGGAAGAACATGTCACTCATGTGTCCACTGTTCTTTCCAGACTCCGAGCCAATAACCTCTTTGCTAAGGCATCCAAATGCCTATTCCATGTTTCTAGTGTAGAATATTTAGGTTATGTTGTTTCTTCTGAAGGCCTCAAGATGGACCAAGCAAAAGTCCAGCAAATTCTCAATTGGCCGCCTCCAAGAAACCTCAAGGCTCTTCAATCATTCCTTGGCTTTGCCAATTTTTACCGCCGTTTCATCAAGAATTATTCAAAGAAAATTAGTTCACTCACAAGTTTCCTCAAGAAAGATTCCCGTTTTCCCCTCAATGAGGAAGCTCTTAGACAGTTTCATCAACTCAAAGAGGCATTCACCACTGCTCCAATCCTTTCTCACTTCAATCCTTCTCTACCCACCATTGTAGAGACCAATGCATCAGATTATGCCTTGGGTGCTGTACTGAGTCAGGTATCTGACTCAGGAAAACATCCCATTGCATTTGATAGCCGCAAGCTTCTCCCAGCTGAGCTTAATTATGAGATTCATGACAAGGAACTCCTTGGCATAGTCTGGGCTCTCAAGCGCTGGAGAGCTTTTCTTCTTTCAATTTCTTCCCCTTTTGAAGTTCTCACCGATCATTCTTCTCTTCAATATTTTATGTCTTCCAAGATTCTCACTCGCCGTCAAGCCCGCTGGGCTGAATTTCTATCTGAATTTCATTTCTCAATCACTTACCGCCCTGGCCGCTTGGCCACCCTTCCAGATGCCTTGTCACGTCGGGATGACGTTTACCCAGAGAGGGGGGAGGATTTCATCAGCAAGAATCCAATGAACTATCAGAAGATAATCAAGCAAGATGAAATTCAAGCCTCAAAATTTTTTGCAGTCAAGGTGGATTCATTTTCAAATTTGATTGATTCAATTCAGAAGGCAGTGTGGCAAGACCCTCAATATAGAAGTGTCCTTGAAGATTTGGGTAAAGGTAAATCTGTCACAGATTATTCTCTTGATTCCTCTTCCAAACTTCTCCTTTTCAAAGATCGGGTGGTGGTCCCAAATGACCCCACAATTCAACTCAATATACTTCAAAAGCGGCATGACTCTCCTCTAGCTGGACACCCTGGCCAAGAGAAGACTCTCAAACTTGTCAAGCGGGATTTCCACTGGTCCGGCATGACTCAATTTATCAAGGATTATGTCTCATCCTGTCAAAAGTGTTCAAGAAACAAAAATATTCATCACAAGAAGTTTGGACTCCTCAAGCCTCTTCCAATTCCAAGTGGTCCTTGGATTTGTCTTTCAATGGATTTCATCACTCAATTGCCACTGTCCAATTCCTTTGACTCAATCCTTGTCATAGTGGACAGATTCTCAAAAATGGCGGTTTTTATTCCAACAATAGCTTCAATCACTTCATTAGATTTGGCCCATTTATTCATCAAGAATATTTTCTCAAAGCATGGCCTTCCTTCAAGCATTGTTAGTGATCGAGGTTCTCTTTTTGTTTCTTCCTTTTGGACCAACCTTTGTCAGCAGCTCAAGATTTCAAGAGACTTGTCAACTGCTTATCATCCAGAAGCTGATGGACAGACAGAGAGGGTAAATCAGATACTAGAACAGTATCTTCGGATGTATGTCAGTTATCATCAAGATGATTGGAACACCTGGCTCCCTCTGGCTGAATTTGCCTACAATAATTCTGATCACTCTTCAACCAAGCAATCACCGTTTTTCACTGTTTATGGAAGAGATCCACAATTTGATTCAGTTCACATCACTCAAGATACTCCTGCTGGAAAGTTATCAACAAAAATCCAATCAGTACAGCAAGATGTCAAGAGAGAACTTGAAATCGCCATAAACCAGTTTAAGAGGTATGCAGATAAAGGTAGAGCAAGTCCACCTGTTTTCAATCCTGGTGACATGGTATGGCTTTCTTCCAAGAACATCAAATCAACCAGACCCACCAAAAAACTATCCGAAAGATGGTTGGGTCCTTTTCCAATCTTGAAGAAAGTCAGTTCTCATGCTTACCACCTCAAGCTTCCATCTCAATGGAAATCCATCCACCCAGTCTTCCATATCTCACTTTTGGAACCAGTCAAGACATCAACAATCCCAAATCGGCATCAAGAGCCTCCTCCTCCAATTATCATTGAAGAAGAAGAGGAATGGGAAGTCTCTCAAATACTGGACTCAAAGCTCAAGAGAAGAAAATTATGGTATCTGGTGGAATGGAAAGGTTTCAGTCAAGACCCAGAAAGATCCACTTGGGAACCAGCCAAAAACCTGAAG
The DNA here is from genome assembly GCA_023105745.1 of Austropuccinia psidii. Lineage (NCBI taxonomy): Eukaryota > Fungi > Basidiomycota > Pucciniomycetes > Pucciniales > Sphaerophragmiaceae > Austropuccinia > Austropuccinia psidii. Next base: position 30,800,522 of record JALGQZ010000001.1, read on the forward strand.
AATTGTCCTGAACTTGTCAAAGATTTTCATTCTTTATATCCTGACAAGCCAGGTCCCAATTCTTCAAAAGCTTGATTCATTTATGGTGCTTGGTGGGGAGAGGAATTACCAAAAGTAAGTCCCACTCCTGGTATGCACCTTTAGGGGTATTCTACTCTTTTTGTTGTAAGCATCACCTTGGCCACTCTGTGAGCACTTTGCAATTTTGGACACAGATCTTTGGCCGGGCTTTCAACTTCATTTCCAATCTTATGGCCATTTTCACTTGGGAAAATGGGCCATTCACTTTCAATTCATTTCCAAGGTCTCAAATTCAAATTCATTCCTTCAGCATTTTGTTTTTATTTTTATGGCACTGGCGGGAGTGGTAACTACTGAAAGTAAGTTCCTCTCCTGGTGTGCACTTCCCTGAGGGGTCTACAATCTTGTCAAAACATCACCTTGGCCACTTTGTGAGCACCTGGCATCAAATTTCTCTTTCCAGGTCCTTGGCCAATTTCAAAATCAGTTATTAACCTCCGTGATGAAGATTGGAACCTCCTCAAGATTCAATTCATTTTTCTTTTCTCTTTTTCTTTTTCTTTTTACTTTCATTTTCATTCTTTATTTTCATTTTAAAATTTTCTTTTATCACGTCAATTATCACGTCAGAAATTTTCATTCATTTTAAAATTCAACTCAAATCATGAAGCCAATGTCAAAAGAAGATCAAGCAAGTCCTGCGTCAAATGTCAAATTTTTAATATCAGTTTTCAAATTCTTCAACTTAATCAGTCCTCTTGAATCACTCTCTCAAAATCTTTCCAATAGCCTCAACAGGCTTCACCTTGTATTGGTGCTCAGGAGCTCACCATTTCAAGGTGGGGGGTACTGTCACAACCATGGCAATTCACCTCCTTGGATCCCCATATGGCATATCAAGCCACAGTTCATTTATGGCCAATTGGCCATATCCATCACCAGTGGCCAATATGGCCACGTCATCATCTTATGGACCTTTTACGGCCATTTGTGTTTTGGAGCCTTCATGGCCCTTCACCTCAATCCAGAACCCATAGCGGCAATTTATGCCCAAATGGGTATTTCTGGTCATTTCCCTCAAAACCAGGGGAAATGGCCCAAATGGCTGTTTTTGGCCATTTGGGCTCATAATGCGCATTTTGCGCATTTTGCGCATTTTTGCGCATTTTGCGCATTTTTGCGCATTTGCGCATTTTTTGCGCACTTTGACGCAAATTGTCCAAAAGACACTTTCCCGCCTTTTGGGCCAGTTTTTGGCTCAGAACCCAAAAGTGGCCAAAACCCCCAAAGGGCCCAGAAACACCTTCCAAGCTCTGAAGTCACCACAGCCATCCTTTTCCCCTCTGCCTTTCCATCTCAAGACCTTTGGACGTAATCTTCTTGTCAATGAACCAATATGCCACAAATGATGTTATACATCATTGTGCACCATTTTTCAACAGCAATTCAATGGTGGCAATATCAAATGGTCATTTCAACATTCCAACATCTCATCACGTCATCAAGGCACCCAATCATTCAGAGGAATCATCAAGGCTCAAGAGCAAGTGTTTCAGCGTCAAAGACCAATGACGCCATCAAGCAGTCATTGGTTATTCTCACTCCAAGTATTCCTTCCAATGGAATACTTTCAATTCATTCTCAAAAGTGTATTCAAGAGGCGGTGCCAAAAGAAGTTGTCAAGTGTCAAAGCTCCACTCAATCCATCTTGGCAACCATATTCATTCCAATACAGTCTGGATCCACCAAGGACTGTATTTCATTTTTCAAGCATGGGAAGTTCATTCAACCCAATTCAATTTCAATATTAGCCAGCTGTATCAATTCCCAAAACAATCAATACAGTCTCAAGGATCAATACAGATCAGTTTTCAGCCTGAAGAACTCAAGCTCCAAACTTTTCACATATACCGGCTACCCTTTTCACCCTGGGGGGTTTTTCCCCAGTTAATTAATATATTTTGATTTTATTTTATCTCTATTTTCTTTTCTTTTTAGTTAAGCAAATACTGATATTATTAAGTCAGTCATTTAGCACATTTCTCTTTATCTTTCTTCGCCTGTCAATGGATATTTGGTGGTCATATCCTTACTAATTCCATTGTTCATTTTTGGCAGGTTGAAACAGTGATTAAGGACTTACTTGGTTGGCTCTTTGGCCATTTGGCTTCCTTTTCCTCTTTGCATCTCATCTTGTACCTGCATATCTTTTAGAGGAATTCATTCTTATTCTTTTATTCTTTATTTCTTTTGGAGTCTTCCAAGTGAGTTCCCTGATTGCTGAGTTCCAGGCCACTCTTGTATTTCCACTAGAGCCCCTGTGACAGCTTGAAAGGTTCTTTCGATTTATCTTTCTTGATAAATGATTTATTTGAACTTTTGATGTCCACTTTTTTCCAGGTTCTGACAATATTATTCCTTGTCACTATATCTTCTAGTACCTTGATATATTCTTCTGTGCAGAATGGTTCTATAAACCTGCTTCTCAGGGCATTTTCTAAGTCCCCTCCACATTTCTCAATTATCTTCATTTGTACCATCTTTTGTGACATTTCTGGTTACAGTGAATTCAATCTTTCAACCTTTTTAAAGAACCAAGTCAAAGGTTTATCCTTGTCTGGATAAAAGAAGGAATTTTCAAATGCAGTTTCTATTTTGGACCTCCAAGCATCATTTGCCCATTTGGTGATTATTTCATTTTTCCACCAAGACAAGGTATTTTTACCATTGGCTTTCTTTATGCCATAATACCATCTTTTTGCATATTTTTCAAATAATGAATGTAATCTTGCAGTGATTAATTCATCTGGTATGGCATAATCTTCTTGTAACATATCAATTGTTTTAATGAATGACATATGGTCATATTCCCCTTCACCTGTGAATGTTGTCCATTATTTTGATTGAGGTGCTTCCTTCATTGATACTTGGCTATTGTCTTGATGACTCAAGTCTGTCATGAGTGGGTTTGTTAATTCCTCTTTTGGTTTAAAAGGACTTCTTATGTGAGAAAATGGGGTTGATAACTTTGGAATATTTCAGTTAGCATCATTTATTTTATCCATTTTCTCAGCAATAAGTCTTATTTCACTTTGAATGTCATCTTTAAGATTTATTCTTGCTTCATCACTCTTTTCCATATGGTCTAGAAGTAATTTTTTGTGTGATTAAGTCTTTTCTTCAAATTTCTCAACAGAAATACTTACTTTGTTTAATTTTTCTGTTAAATTGTCAATGCCCATATCAGATTTGATTGCCAAAGTTTTTTCTTTAATATCTTTTATGTATCTATACAATTCATTTTGTCCTTGTATTAACTTTTGAGTTTTGTCAATTAGAATTTTGGTTTATTATTTGAAACCATAAATTTAATGTTATCGATTTATTTTTTGTTTTGTACAGCAATTTTTGTTAAAGATGATAAGCTGTTGTTTATTTCATGTAAGGATAATAGACTATTTTTAATGTCTTTAAGAGGTAAGATACTATTTATAATTTCAGTTAAAGTATTTACAACATCAGGAGAAAAAGTTACTCCTTTGGGAAAGGAAGTTGTCTCATTCTTTGTTCCTCTTCGTCCTTGAATTTGATCAAGGTTCTGGCCATGTTGAAGACATTTTCCATGGCATATTTTTGGATTTTTGGGATCCTGTAACTTGGGGAATATGGTTTCCTCCAATTCTTTTTCTTGTTCTTCTTCCCTTCTTGGGGAAGTGGGTTGGCTTGAGGCTTGCTGGTAGAACCTACTAGGGCTTCTTCCTTGCTTTCCTCTTTCTTTTTGGAATGGTATTCCTTTATTTTCTTGATTTGAGACTTGGATGATAGTGGATTCCATCTATTGGTGTATCTCATTATTTCCTCCTCTTTGAGTAATTTTTTCAGGATATGCCAGGAGTTCATCACTCCCTGGTGGATTTGTGGCAAAATTCCACAATCTTTGTCCTTGTACACTGTGCAATACTGTCTGTACTGGATCATATAAATGTCTATTTGAGCCCTCTGAATGTTATTTGTCCCTGTTGGAATTACTCATACTTAGTTCTAACTCTGGTTCAAAAATCATGGGCATAGCTGGGACTTGCCTTTTGGATATGGCACTTCCTTGTGTGGATTCAGTTCCAATTGTGATTTCACCCTTTCTTTTCCCTTTTGAGGGATCAACTCTACTTCTGAGTCCACCTCCATCTGATTGGATGGAGTATTGGGATCCTCTTCTAGTAGTTATAGTAAAAGTTTAAGAAAATACAAGATTTTGGAACAAGAAAGTTTTTTATGGCAATTAAAAAAGAGGTACTCACCTTCATGGTCCTGGAAAGACTAATTTTTTAGCTTTATTTTTCTTATTCACAATTGGTGTTGGAGAACTTGGACAAAACTCTTCCACCAATCTCTCAACAGTGGTTTGGGTATCCTCTTCTGGGTTGTCTTCAAATACTAAAAAGACAAATATATATAAGTCTTTTCTTGAAAGTGTTATTTTTTAATAATATATGGAAATTTCAACATAAGACTTGCTTAAATATCTTCTAATTGAATAAAATGTATAAAAGAAATGCACAAAAGAATAAAAATAACTTTCTTTATTGGTTTTTTTTGTATATTTTTTATTATTTTTATATTTTTATTTTTAAAGAATAAAATGAAATTAAGATGATTCTTTTTTGAAATTAATTTATAATAAAAATTTATTTTTAATTTATAAATATCTTTATTAATTACTAAAGTCACTCAAAGAAAGTTCTTGCAAGTCTAAGTATGTGAAAAACAATGTGTAAGACCATACAATTGCTTTCCAAATGCCTAAATAGATCTTAAAATAAATAAATATAAAATTATTATATAATTTTATAGTTATAAATATGATTTATTACTGGATAAACCCAAAATGAATCATTTTTTAGAGGTCTTTAAATAAAGCTCATGGCCAGGCCCCCAAATGTAAGGTTTGACTATGAAAAAATAACTAAATATTACAAATATTTCACTTATTGAACTATGAATGTCCTTATTAAATGAATGAAATAAATAATAATTATAATAATAAAGAATTATTATAGTTATGGTGTAAAATTATTCTATTATTAAATAAATATAATGATATAATAAAAATAAATATATTAATATATTTAAAGCTCTGCATTATTGTTACAAAAAAGTAATAAACACAAAAAAGTTGTTTCTTTATAATAAAAAACAATTAATAACAATGATATAACCAAAATTAAGGCTATATATTAATATAAATACTATTTATATTAATAAAAGAATTGTTAAGAGTAATAATAGAGAGAAATTATTATAAAAGAGAAAATAACCTACTTTTAACACTTAATATAATAATTTTGAAACCTTTTATGCCAAACTATGTAAATAAAACTTATATAACTTGTATTTACAAAATAAAATAAGAGAAATGTACAAATATTCTTAATTTTCATGGTTATAAAATTTATAGAGAAATATAACAAAAGAAAATGAAACAAGTGGAGTAATTGTGTCAAGCTTTATTATTATAATAAATATTACCTTTCTTATTTGATAGTATAAATGATTTATATATAAAGAATAAATATTTTACATTTTTATTTAATGTTTTATTGTTTTTGATGCGTCTGGGGGGGAAATAGAGTAAAAAAAGCTCTATATATGGTAACTTCCTCCCTTCTAGAGTCCAGTAGGCTTCTATCAGATGTGTACTGATGATATCCACTGGAAATGATCATTATTTTAAGGTTTAGTGATGATTACATCATGATCAAACCATCTTATCTCATTATTATGCCATTATTTAGAGTTATCACTATAGCTCTAAGTTTAATAAAATAATAGGCTTTGAAGAAGCCTTAACTTCTTGGATTTTATTAGTATTAATTCTAATCTAATATTATTCACCAGTTTTATCACTTATATAATGGTTAAGCTTAAAATAAGATTACAGTGAGTGATCATGAATGATCAATTTTAAGCTTGAACTTTGATCATTAACAGCTTTTAATTTATACACGCTACAGCTCTTCAAAGAGTGAATTCTGATAGCTTGACATGTCCTTATCAAACTTCCAAGAGCATTTTATTACATCATCAAAACTCTATTTTTGATGATTTTTCTTGTATTTCATCTCTTCTGTCAAAATTCAATATTTTAAACTTCAAACCTTGATTTAAGGGGGTTTTACCTTGAGAATTATGATAAAAATACATCATTATTCATGTATAAGGTATTAGAACCTGAATCTCCACTTTGTTTTAAGTTTGGACCACTTTGACAACAAAGTGGTCAACAGCTCTAGCAATTTTGTTCAATAAACCCTTACAAGTTATAACCTTGTTTATAACTTGTCAAATCAAGTTCATATATGTGTTTTCACAGTAATTAAGTGTTAACTTCATCTTTGGTTTAACTCTCTATAATGTATATTTCAAAAGATGTTAGCTAAACACCATGAATGTATGCACTGACCAAAGAAGTGCATATATTCAGCTTAATTCCTTAAGTATTGACTTGAGAGAAATGAAATAAAAAAAAATTATGTGTAGTCTTAATGGGGAAACCAAAGGTGCAATTTATTTCACATTTTATTTCATTAGACCTTTCCACGTAGAGGAAGTGAAGATTTTTTCACTCTCTAGTACTGGCTTGTGGTTTGCAAACAGCCTGTATAACCTGTATTGGGCTCAGATGTGGTTTTGAAACCACATCTGGGCAGTTTTCACCAATACAGGGTGAAAACTTTCATCTGGGGACCTCACAGCCTGATTCTGACGTGTATGACGCGTAGAATGCTGTACAAAAGCTGTATGGGACCCCAGTATTGACTGACATATGAGGTATTGAAGTAAAAACAAGCTTCTTTGTCTATTTGACACCTCATATTCATGGTTATAGGATATTATCCCATGGTAAGGCTGTATATGACAGCAGGTGAGGATCTGACCTTAAAACAGCCATACCTTTGTCAATTCTTGAGATATCAACCTCAAAATTGGTTCAGTGTGTAGCCCTGTATGTGCTTTACACAATTGTACCACATTTGATATGGGTATCATTGAATATGGCAAAGTTATCCCATGTACAAGACTTTTGTACATTTGAGTGTTTTAGGCAAAAAGCTGTATTGAGCTTGTTTGCCCCATAACTTCTGCTGTAGTTGAGATATGGGGAAGTGAATGACACCATCAGATAGCCCTGATTGTGCTCTTTCCAAAATAACCCCACTTGAAGTATCCCACACTAAAGCTGTAGAAGCTAAATGAGAGGTGAATGTTTTGCTCACCCTTATTTGGCCTGAAATTGACCATAACTCCAGTAATATTGGTGCTAGCTCAGTTTGGCTGGTACCATTGTATAGCCCTGGCTTAGAGCTTCATTTTTAATAACTATTTGATGGGGTTAAGTCTCTCCTTCTAGATCTTAGATGAGAGGTGAAAATTAAGGTTTATGCTCAGCAATAACTTTGAGCAGGAATAACTTTGTTATTTCTTGTAAAATGGTGATGGGACTTATATTTTCAGAAAGAGTGAGTTTCCTCTTTCTTTTGATACCTTTTGAGCTGATTTGGCTCAGCTCCATGTTTTGGTGGTATCTTGGCTATACCATTGGTTTATGGTATTTTGGCTGTCATGCTTGTGCTCTGGTTTTGAGTCACAGGCTGACACATGAGTTGTTGACTTTACAGATATGCCAGAAAAGTGATATATGTGTGCTTTATCATGGGTAATCTAATGGTTTAATTTATTTAAAATATTTATTCATCATATTCTAAGTTGATTCAGCATTTATGCTTTTTTATGGTATTTTTACTTATTTTAAGATAATTATTTGGAGGAATAATTATTGTAATGTTTTTCTTGTGACCTTTTTGGATATGTGGTCATATCTCAAAGGCTCACATATTGTAATTGCTCTTATTCTTTTTAAAGAATATATTCTTTGAATATTCATTTATTATTTTGGATCACTCCAAGTGATCTCTTGATTCCTCAGTGCCAGCCCACTATTGTTCTTCCCAAGAGCCCTTGTGACAGCTTTAAACACCCTTTACCCCTGATGATGGCTGTGACACTTTTCTGAATTTAGTTCTCATTTAACTTATATACTGACTCCTTTGAATAACTTGCATAAAGCTGCCTTTTTTCATTTCAGGTATTGTCAAATCACACAGTCCATTAAAGAGAAGAAAATTTCCAAAAAAAATAAAATAAAATAAAAAATCCTTTATTTATATTATAGCTTGATGGGACTTCAAAGTCAATTATTTAACAAAAATAATTGAATTTTTCAAATGAAACTTATGCACTTAGAGATTGAAAATATTTCATGAAATCAAATTATTCGGACTAATCAAGCTAATCAATTAACTGAAAAATCATTCGAAGTTAAAAATTGTTGCTTATGTGATACATGACTATTTTGATGATATAAAAAGAAATAACAAGATAAACAAGGTCAATTAATCAATTTATTTCACTAAAATTATCCTTTTCCTCTAGCTTTTTTAAAAAAAATTGAAATGATGTGATTATTTCTCTTATATCTTTTTTCAAGTGAAATACGAGCCCCCAATTTTGTTTATTTGGAAAACTTATGAAACTTATATAATAATCGATTGTCACTCTCTAAAGCATAGGAATGTATACATATTATGGAAAGAATAATTAAATTTGATTTTTTCCTAAAACTCTTTATTACCATTCCTTCAAAGGAAAAATGTAAAAAATAGGACATTCAAACTATCAAATTTGAACGACAAAATAAAAAATTAAAGCCCATATTTGGGCAGCTTGGGCCAAAAAAGAATTCTTGAGAAAATCTTGGTGGTTTTTTTATAGATAAATATATTACCATCAGAAAAAATGAATTCTATAGGTGGGATAATCTTTTATATAAAATTTCATGAAAAATACCATAGGGCTTCATTAATCCCCATTCAATTGAAAGGAAACAAAAGTGGTAAAAAAAGGAATAAATCAGATTTTCGGAGTTGTTTTTTGAAAGCATTACATCTCCTGATGTATATTTACCTTCACTCTAAGCTTATTATCCTATTATCATTCCAATTTAGGATTGGCGAGCAGTGATTTGGGCCTAAATCAGAAGGCAGGAGAAGCAAAGCTGAAAAAAGGAAATATATTAATAACTCTGAATAAAAAAAGAAAATATGTCTAGGGAATTTCCTCTCATGCTTTTTTTTGCTGGGTCGAGTCTATCATTCATGCTATGTTTCTCCTCAGATAGTTTCTGGAAGACTTAGCCCACGTCTAGGATTACTTATGCGTTGTCTAAGGTAGGCTTTTCAACGCATGTTGTTTCAAGTAAATATACCACTTTTAAATATCTTTTCACGAAGCATTTACAAAAACCTTTTTTCCCTATCTTGCTTGGTTATCACGAAGCTATGGCGTGAACTAAGCCAATTAACAAACATGCAAGCGCAGTATTTTGAGATAGAGACAAAGATGCGAGACCCTATTCCATTATTTAAATATTAATTCTATGTCGAAGGACCCCTTTGGGGCTAATGAATTCATCCCCTGATCGCTCATTGCCACGTTACGAATGGGAACAAGACTCTAACAAACCCACCCATTTCATAACCCCAATTTTGCAGTGTTCAAGCACAATCTCCGCTTAGACAAGATATTAATATTTTCCATTTTTCAAGTTCCTTCGACTTTGTTTGAAATTTTCTTGGAGGCCATCTGCGGAAACAGATTTCTGTTGGAGGTCTCTTTGTTTTCGTCGCTAAAGACTATTTTTTTCAGGTTCAGATTGTCTCGGGGCAAATTTTGATTTTCATTTTTCCCACTATTGGGCCTAGACGGTTTCTGGATATGAGACTGGAATGAGTTATACTATGAAAACGGTTTATAGCAAGTAGCCTACTCACTATTGATTACTGGTACGAAGCAGAGAAGCTTGGTTACCATCCAGCCTGATTTATATTTGAAATTAATTCTCTAAACCACAGTTCTGTGTGTTGCAAGAAGCCATTTTTTCACTTTTACTCACCTGCCTCCAGAAAGCGAATGAAAGAAGCGAGACTTCCGTCTATTCACAGTTTTTCAAAAAGGTATTTCCCCATGAGTGGAGCAGCCTTCTCAAACAATTGGTATGATTACGGGCTACTCACTTCGGATTTTTAGTGCGGGATAGAGGCGTTTGTGCCGAAGGCGCTTTCATGTGTTGGATGAATGCATTTTCACTGGGAATCTCGTCCATATCATTCTCTGCCCATGTGACTAGCAATTTTGGAAAACTATTTGCAGTTTTAGTACCTTTTTGTCTGAGATCACTAACAATGGTAGCCTTCATGCCATAATCTTTCTCTGTTGCACTATTTTTAGTGGCAGAAGTGACCGAGTTCGCCGCTTCTACCAAGTTGAGGTGTGCGTTCTTGGAAATACTTGGTTCTCCTTTGACTAGCTTCAGAAAGATTACAAAACCAAGGAAAATACTTCGAATATTGTACATCTTGGTAACAATGTCAACTATCCGATTTATTAAAAACGCAACGAAATCGTATGGAAAAGGCAATGAGTGCTATGCTTATGCTCAATAATCTCAATTGATAGTCGAGTTTTGAAAAAGATAGATATTCTGTTCTTATATATTGCTTAAACAACACTTTTCTCTAGGTTATCAGGAGTGAATAATCAGTAACAGCAGCGGCTATAACGGGGTGATGCAAGTTTGACCAATGCTACCAAATCTTAATTGTGGCTTCAGATATTTCCTGCATCTTGACAAATTGAAACGTGCTTTTCTATCTTTATTCTTCTTGGGTATTATTAACATAATATTGGCTTTTTATATTTGTGTAATATGAACTGAAACTATCAATCCTATTTAAATATCAAACAAGCTTGGTGTTACATCAATGCGAAGAAAGCATAACCTTTTGTCCTTTAACGCCACAGTCCAAGTCATTCTTTTGATGGAACTTGAGAAAAAGGGATGTGCAGAAGGTTCGGAAAGACTTTGTTTCCAACCTTGATGCAAAGCATTGGGAAATTTTTAAAACCAAACCGCAGGTCCCTTACTCCTACTGACTTGTTAAGTGTTATGAGGGATCAGAAGTTGGCTTCCATACCTTTTCCCCCAGTCATTTCTATATTAAGGGCTTCCATGGCCAACTTTAGATTTCATTGTGGATACAGGATAACCAGCCAAAAGAAGCTTGGTCATATGGGTGAAATTGTCGAACATCAGTGATCATCCTGATCCTGCTTCTGAAACCAAGTAAGCTGAAATTTTCTCAGGAAGTGCACTTAAAACAGGATTATAGATAGCTATGGTGACGTAGCCAAATCGGACTTGTCATGTGAGAGCCTTAGGACGCCCCTATCCCACCCTGTTGATGTAGCTGAACGCCTGAAACCTCAAAATGCCACAAGCGACCTACAGGGCCTTCGTCGGTGTGATCCAGCTCATCGCACACACATGGTGGTACAATAGGCTCAAAATCAAGTAAAAGCCGATACTAAATATTTTGGAAACTTTATTTGTCACCCTGATCCCGTTCTTGAAACCATATACAGACCGAAATAGGGCTCATTCTGAAAAGAGGGACAAAAAGACAGAACTGTCCCACTTCAGTATCTGTGCAAGGAATCAGTTTGGTGCTTTCTTTAAGCTTAATCTTGATCTATCAAACCAAAAACACGATACGAGCTGCACCCCATAATTACCCCAAAAAGCTACGTGTTTTCGAGCGCAACATGTGTACAACTAGATATGCCTGAAGATGATAAGAAAACTAATTTACCTTGATGAGAAGATAAAAAAGGAGATGTGGGGAAATAGCTTCAAACAGTTTAGGGAACATCCTCCCCTACACCTAATGAAATCCGTGTTTTTTTGCAGATCACACACAATATCCATCCGAAATCTAAAATGCATGCTTGAGACTGATTAGTCCTTTGTGTAAGAGATCCCTTACTAATTCCGGAAGCCAAGATTTGTGTACGTGCTGCACGGATGGAAATCTCAAAGCAACATTGTTTCAACAGTCATTTACTAATTTTCTTTGAAGTTAAGTCCTCCCTTAGGTTAAGTTGGAGAGCTAGAATATACAATATCTGAAGATTGAGCAGTAAGCAGCGCACTGCAAGGGTGTGGCCTTCGGTAACATTTAGGCTTCTTGTGTTTAATGCAACGCCAAAACAGCGGTACGAAATATTACAAATAATTCCCACTTACATCGGAGAATTACGGGAACGGCTGGAATAATGAAATGTATTTCTAACCTTTCAGTCGAACATCAGGGATTTGAAACAAAAGTTAAATGTGGTGTGCCTCAGAAGTTTCGCCAATTGTAAACTCACGCTTGCGATGTGTTCAAGAATGAAATTGATACAGGTCTCTTCCAATTTGTTGAGATTTGGAACACCGTCGCGACGGGGTGACCAAATATCCTTATAGAAAAATTCCACTGTAAATACAAACCTACGCTGTGGCGTGCTGTCACCCCGCAGCTGTCTAGTTGTACCTTAAACACCGCTCGCAGTCCAGACTCGTTCCCTTTTCCTCACCTCTCATCAATTGGAGGTGATGGAATTTGGACTAACTGGTGAGCAAACTTTGCTGTTTTTTGCTATTTCTCATTAGGTAATACATCTTATCCTGACCTCACATCAATTGGAGGTGACGGAATTGGGACTGACTGGCAAGTGAGCTTTGCTGTTTTTTTGCTATTTCTCATTAGGTTAAAAGCCTTGACTCTACCAAGCTCCAGCAATAGGCTGCCTTCAAGATGTTGGTTTCAACCTGTTCAAAGAAAGCAGCAGATGATGATGCAGAACCCAAACCTCTCTCCAACAAGGAGGTATACTTGCTACTAAATTCCTTGAAATTAGAAGTGTTATCTCTCAAATCAGTGCGTAGCTCTGATGCTGCGGAAATGCAATCACTGCACATGGTGCTATCATCACCACCTCCAGCTTCTTCCCCTTATCATTTGGCTCCCCGACTAAGCTAATCCACATATGAGCAATTCATGCAGGAACCATACCGCACAGCCAATTGCTTTGACCATCTCCAGAGCAATGGTACAAACTTTCCTGAGTGGGTGGCATGCCTTAATCAAGTGCTATGCATTGTGTTCAACTTGGAGATGTCCGTCAATGATTCGCCCTTGTTGCTCGACAAACGTACACCCCAAGAAAATAGTGTGATTTCTCATTTCATTCACACCACCCTCCCTGCCGACTTTGCATTATGTATTGGCATCATGCTGTTGTGTGTGACAGCAAAGGAGTTTTTTGATGCTGTGAAAGCGCAATGCTGCCTAGGAAATCGTTTCCAAAAACTCAAGGTTGTGCATGATCTACTCAATAGCCTGATTGAAAATGGCTCCGGCATGCCTAAGCCAAACAACACAATTGTCCTTACCCTCCAGCATAGTTTTGCCATATTCAAAAAACTGGGCATTGAAGCTGAGGAACTTGAGGGCCTACTAGCTCAAGCTTTGTGGCATGCTCAACCAAAACTTGACCAGGTGGCATTTGATCAACTCATTACGGAAATGATACTCTCAAAAGGGGAGGAAAGGCCATCTTTGACCTTTGTAGGCCAAGTCATATTGAATGCATCACAAGGCAGACTGGAAACAACACGACTTTTGTCACTGCTTGTCTACTGCATGTCCAATCCTCCAGAATTGGCCTCAATATACCCTTGGCCAAGATCCCCTTACCAGGGTTGGCGGATTGCTTTGACTAGCAATGTGCACTGCCCTCCCAATAACCTGGTTGAAAAATTTGGTTGTTCCTGTTTCCACTATGCACAGACTGCCCCCACACCAGCGGTGTTGCAAACCCCAATGGGCATGCTCCTTTGCCAGAAGCTTCTGGCTCCATGAGACCGACAACTCCTGACTGCTGGACCCCACATGGGTCAGCCTCCCACTATCACCAAGAGGGTGTCCCAATGGCATTTTGTCAAACACAACGCTGATGACAAGGTGTGTCTATCCACCTATCTGGTTCCACTTGCTTTGCGACTGATTTGTGGGAGATCTCACCATTCCTTTTTTTTGCTGACTCCAAGTCATCCATTACCATATTCCAGATGACAACTCTTAAAATCCCCATCACAAATGGCTTTGTGAATGTTTGCAATGTGCCTTTCTTGGATGAAATATTGGGCACCATCCTATCCATTGGCTGTCTGTGTAGAGTGGGAGTTGTACCATTATTTAGTAATCTTAAGCTATTGCTTCCTGTAAAGAATACTGTTGTCACCACCACATTCATGAATGATTGTTGGTGGTTGAACGTAGTGCAGAAGGAAGGGACAAATGTGTCTGCATCTGTGTCCCCTTCATCTTGTTCAATTTAAATGAATCCAATATCCCCCCCATCTTCCATGAGTTTAGGCTCATGTGAGTGGCATGAAAGGCTTGGGCATGCTTGTGATAAGGTAGTCATCTCTTTCCTTAAGAAACATGTTCCTTCAATTGAAACTAAGAAATGGCAGCCCTTCTATTGTGATGTATGCACCAGAGCCAAGAAAACACACTGGCTAGCAAGAGCCCATACTGACATTCCAAAGGAAAAACCACTTGATCTATTGGTTTTGGATATCATGGGCCCATTCAGTAATGACTCACAAGGTTTACGCTACATCTTGACATTGTGAGATCACACCTCCACCTATAGTATTGTGTATCTGCTTAAATCAAGATCCAAGGCCCCCAAGGCAATTATCAACTCCATCACTTACTGCAAGTGCAACTTTATTTAACACTGAAAGCGCTAAGAACCAACAATGCAAGGGAATTCACCTCTGCATCCTTTACCAACTCCCTAGCCAAGATGGGGGTAAGTTTCTTTCCCTTGCTGCCTTAATCACTGCAAGAGAACAGGGCAGCTGAGCAAATAAATTGTACTCTGGGAGATATGGCAAGAGCAATGATGACTCAAACCAATATGCCTACCCAATTCTGGCATTATGCTTATGCCTTGGCCTGCTACATCCATAATTGCATTCCAAACTTGCAATTTGTTGACTCCTCACCATACCAGCAGCTATATGGTTGGGTGCCATCAATAACTACCCTGTATTCTTTTGGTGCGGAGGCTGTTGTACACCTACCCCCTATTGAAGTGTGACAGCAACACACCTGAATGATAAGTTATTAATACCTTTGATTAGAATGAGCAAGGAGGAACAGTAGAGACAATGAGCACACCTAGAGAGGTGTAAGATACAAAATGGTTAAGAGTCGATGTATTGCATGTCAATAGGTCTGACAGAACCAACCTGAATGATAAGGTATTAATACCTTTGATTAGAATGAGCAAGGAGGAACAGTAGAGACAACAAGCACACCTAGAGAGGTGTAAGATACAAAATGGTTAAGAGTCGATGTATTGCATGTCAATAGGTCTGACAGAACCAACCTGAATGATAAGGTATTAATACCTTTGATCAGAATGAGCAAGGAGGAACAGTAGAGACAATGAGCACACCTAGAGAGGTGTAAGATACAAAATGGCTAAGAGTTGATGTATTGCATGTCAATAGGTCTGACAGAACCAACCTGAATGATAAGGTATTAATACCTTTGATTAGAATGAGCAAGGAGGAACAGTAGAGACAATGAGCACACCTAGAGAGGTGTAAGATACAAAATGGTTAAGAGTCGATGTATTGCATGTCAATAGGTCTGACAGAACCAACCTGAATGATAAGGTATTAATACCTTTGATTAGAATGAGCAAGGAGGAACAGTAGAGACAACGAGCACACCTAGAAAGGTGTAAGATACAAAATGGTTAAGAGTCAATGGGTGAATGGAACAAGTGCCATCAACTCTATTTATGTTGAGAAAATAACTGGCAACATTTTTTAGCTATGCAATGATATTTTTGTATCTATAGGAGGACCTTTTTGTATCTACGGTCTAAGAGTGCTTTTTGATTTTAGAAGAGGATTCGCCTCTTCTCTTATTGCTTTCTAATATAATATTCAATACTCCCCCTCACTCTTAGGATTTATGAGTCCCAGGTTTGTAACAGATCTGAGATGAGCTGGTTTTGCTAGAGCCTTTGTCAGGCCATCAGCAGGCATTTTACCAGAAGGTATATATGATAGTTGTAGTTTGTTTTTCTTTATCTGTTCTTGAGTCCAGTGAAAAATTGTATCAAAATGTTTGTTTCAGTCGGTTATTTGAGAATTACCTGCCAGTGAAATCTCTCCTTGGTTGTCTGCACCAATTTCTAGTGGGTAAACAATATTTACACCAAGATCTTTGAGTAGAATTCTGGTCCAAATTGCTTCCTTTCCACCTTCATACTGAGCTTTGTACTCAGCTTTGAAAGAGGAAGTAGACACAGTGGATTGCTTTCTACTTTTCCATGTAATGCAAGAATCACAAACTTTTGTCATGAAACCGCTGACCAATTTTCTAGTGTCCTTACAGTTAGCAAAGTCAGCATCACAGAAAACGGATAATGACAATGAGTTTCCGCCTAGCCAAAGCATTAGTTGCTTCATTCCCTGTAAATATTGCAGTAGGTGTTTAAATGCCAACCAGTGCTTGATTCCTGGCTTCTCGAGATATTGAGATAGCTGAGAGGTAACAAAAGCAAGGTCTCCTCTGGTTGCTATCTGGAGATAGCTTATTTTACCCACTTCTTGTCAATAGTTGATGTTTAGTATTTCAAATTCTTCTCTCTCTTTATCAGTCGCCTCTTGTAGCCTTGTGTTTGGTACCATGGGGGTGGACACAGGTTTACAATTCTTCATGTCATAGCTATCTAATAAATCAACAATATATGAGCACTGGGACAAAATATAACAGTTGTCCCTTTTTGTTACTTTCATTCCTAACAGGGAGGTGGCTGGACCCAGATCCTCCATTTTGAAAAGTTTACTTATCAGAGTCTTAAATCTACTGATATTGTTAGAAGCCACTGTTAAAGCATCCACATGTATGTGGACAAAACACTGCCAATCTCTCAATGTGGAGATAAACAGCCCTGGACCGGTGTTGCTGGGTTTTAGTCCAATTGATGCAAAAAAATTGGAAATGTCAAGGTACCAGTATCTTGATGATTGTTTTAAGGCATAAAGGGGCCTACACAACTTCCAAACTTCATTTTCATTCGTCCGTTTTATAAATGTTCAAATCTTCATGTAGATTTCTTCATTTAAGGATGGATTAAGAAAGGCTGCCACAGCATCCATATGATGTACCTCAAGTTTTCTGCTGCTAGCGACGGATAGTAGAGCCCTTGAAGAACTAAATTTTCCTGTGGGTGAGAATTTGTTATCATAGTCCACTCCAGGCTGTTGTAAAAAGCCTTGAGCACAGATCCTAACCTTGTTTTTTACTAGATTATTATCTGAATCAAATTTGCACTTGAATTGTACTGAAAAATCAATAGCCCATTTTCCTGAAGGTAGAGGAACTGTCTCAATAACTCCTCTAGATGTCAGATTGTGAAGTTCATTGTTCAGAGTATTAACCCATTCCTTTTCATCTGGTTCTCTCATTGCATTGTCCCATGATTTGGGATTCTTTGATAGATGACTGATAATTGTCATTTTTGCTCTTCTATGTTTCCCTTCCAAAATGTTTGCCTGATCAAGATTTGAGGAGACGTTCTTTGGTGCAATGTTTGATGTTAAGAGGATATCCCTTCCGGGTTGCTGAGGAGCCAACAGTGATGATTGTTGTACAATTTCTTCTTCATTTACAACTGATGGGACAGAGCTGTTTGAGTTGAAAGATGTAGATTTTGTGAAATGGTGTTCATCTTCCATAGAGCTGGGGATGATACCCATTTGGGAGGGTGGAAAAGGGAATTTGTCTTCATCAAAGATCAAATCATGACTGTAAGTGATCTTTCTATTCAGCAATGTGCCTCTGGAGTTGTGTTTGTAATTGTCATAGCCAAGGAAGATGCCCTTTGTTTCTGTGGGAGAAAACCTTCCATGTCATTTGACTTTTGGGATGTTGACAAAAGAAAGACACCCAAAGGATCAAAGTCTTGATAAGTCAAATGGCTTACCATACCAAATCTTTAATGGAGTTTTTGTGTGAGCTGGTAGTGAGGGTGTTATATTTTTGAGGAAGATGCTAGTGACAATGGCTTCTCCCCAAAAAGATTCAGGGAGTTTGCAGTTGAACAATAGTGATCGAGCCTTTTCTGATGTTGACCTGTTCCCTCTTTCTGATACAGAGTTTTGCTGTGGTGAGTATGGAGCTGTGAATTCCATTCTTATTCCTTCTTTGTTGATAAACTCTTGGACATCTCCTGATACATATTCTCCACCATTGTCATTTACCATTCCTTTAACAGGTTTGTTTTGAGTTTTTTAACCTGATTGATGTAGTTTTTGATTGATTCACATGTTTCTGATTTTTTTTAAGGATGTATATGGTTTTAAATTTTCAAACGTCATTGGTAAATTTCAAATAGTATTGGCCTCCACCAATGGTTAATGGAGATATTTTTCCTGATAAGTCCGAATGTACTGTATGTCTAGCATAAGGCGCTTTTATTAATTTGCCTTTGTATGGCAGTGGGTAAGATTTTCCAATTGTGCAGGCTTTGCAAAAAGGTGGATTCTTTACTTGTGGGAACATATGTTTGAGTACTACATTGTTAGGATCTCCAGCTCTGTTATGCAGGGTACATTCAGAAAGCTTGGACACACATGATTGATAAACCTTGGTTAATGAGAGATTTAAGTGGAACATGTTGTCTTTGACATACCCATCCAAAAGGGTAAAATCTCCTCGTCTAATTGAGAATTGATCATTTGGTAATTTCTTGATAAGGAAACCATGTTTCCACAGCATTCCCATACTAATTAGATTTTCCTTAATGTTGGGGACATATATGCCTTTGAGAGTGATGATTTTCCCTCTGTATATGAAAGATACATCACCACTTCCCAAAGCAGAAGTTTACGACCTGTTGGCTGTTTCTACTCTAAAAGATCCCCTTTTAAAGTGACAAAATGAGTCTAGAGATCCTACCATATGGTAAGAGGCGGCAGAATCAAGATAGATGGAAGCGTCCGATGAATTACTGCTAGCATTAAAGGCTTTGGAAAATTTAACTACATGACTTTCATTATCAGATGAATCACTTTCCTTAAATTGGATGGTTTCAGTATGTTTGACCTTTTCAGACTTGTCAGATGAGTTCCTTTTCCCTTTCTTTTTCTTTAGCTGTTGGCAGTCCTTGGCCAGGTGCTTTGTGAGTGGATTGCGTACTCCGTTTTTACAGAATGGTCCTATCTTGTTGAAGAAAGTGCTTTCATTCTTGATGTTGTTTCTGACAGTGTTTGATGGGTTGCCACTGTCTTGGATGTAGTCTTCAATCTTTGCTATTATTTTATCAGTGAGTAGTGGTTGCTGTTCATAGATCAGGTGCTCTAAACTGTTGTATCCCTGACATAGCTTTCTTACTATGATTTCAGCAAGCAACTCATCAGAGATGTCTACTACTCAGGATGTAGTAGAGTTGCCAACCCTGATTCCAACTGAGCTCAGATAAGTTAATTGTATTCTTATTTTGCTTATGAAGCCGTCAATTTCATTTTCCTTTAAGTTTATTGAAAGAAGGTTGCAAAAGAACCTAACCTGATTTGTGCTTTGATTAGATTGATAGTTTCTCCATCCTGGTATTGTGATGGAGATCTTGCCTTATTGCCCAACATGGCATCTGGTTTGATGTCATCTGGGTGATATGGATTATCCATAACATGGCCTTGTGGTTTGGGATTCATGTTATGGTAGACATTAAACAATTTGTTTATATCTTGGTACATACAATCCCTGTCCCTTCGGCTGTGGTGTTGTTCTTCAAAGACTATATTCAGTCTTTTGTTGGTTTATTCAGAGGCTTTGCTCAATTGAGCATGTCCTTCTTGAGGAGTTTTAACAATTTTATCCATGGATGCTGTTAGTTTTTTTCATCATCTCATGGCTTGCTTCAAGTTCTGAAAACTGCTTTTGAGTTTGCTCAGAATATTGGGACATTTGTAACCACAGTGAATCACTGTTTAACTTACTCTCAGGTGAGACAGCATTATGTTCAATCTGAGTGGGGGTAATATTTATATTAATAGGACTACTGATTCTAGAGTGGCTTACAGCTACTCTTGGTTCTTCTGCACTTCTTTCACCAAATACAACAACTTCTGGATAATTGGGTCTGACTCTCTCTTCCTTTGATTGAAAGAGGTCTTATTTTTCCCCTTGTATCCTTGTCTTCTCCTGGAAACCTCCTGGAATTGTGAAGAATGGTGACTCCTGGTCACTGACTTGTTGGTTTCTGCATGGTGTGAAGCCACTGGAGAGCTGATTTGGCCTGCTTCCTGTGAGCCTGAAGGAATCTGAGTAGCCCCTGTCTTGGTTAACTGTTCTTCTATAGCTTGGATAGTGGCTTGATTCTCCCTTATCCTGTTTGCCCTTGCCTCCAGGAGTCTGAACTGCCTGGTAGGATTCTAACCTTTGGTGATTACCATAAGTTCCTTGAAGTCTATCTCTTTGAGACAGATGCTCTGGCAACGTGCTCCAAGTTCTGCCCAGTGAGATGCTAGGTTGAACCTCCTTTTGTCCATGCTCCATTGAAATAAATCTTTGAGGAGTTGGTGGAGCTGAAGAACTTGATCCATATCCTTCCAGTCCTCTGGTTTGAGGTTCCTGTTGAATTGGAGTGTGAATGGCAGGGTTGATATTATCTCCCTCATTGTTTTGCCATCCACCACTGTGTCCAAGGTGTCCTCTTCCAGGTCTTCTGGTTCTAGAAAAGCCTTCTCTGTCCTCTGGCTGGTTCCTTTGGAAGCCAAGGTCTCTGAGGTGTACAGGTGACATATTGGTGTTTACAAGAAGTCAAAAACTTTATTTTCTTAGGTTATTTACCTTTGACTGTGCCTTGTACAAATTTGTTGTCTGCTGATTTGGGCAATTTACCTTCAGAGGTTACAACTGGGTTAATTATAGTAATCTTCCCTGTACAAGTTCTTAAGGTTGGTTTACCCTGTATTGAAGCAGAGTGTCATGGTTTTCTACTCCTCTCGGTGGCTATTGATGTCCACTTCTTTGCTGTAATCAGGCCTTCACTGTGCCTCTTTCCTTTGCCCTTGCTGCCCTCTGGTTCTGAGGGTGTCACTGGTGTGTTGGCCTGTGACTGGGTCTCTAGTGGGTTAGAGTTTTCTTTGACTCAATCAAAGCAGGAAAAAAAGAGGGCTTAATGTCAGTTAGGACTTCTTAAAATGCTGTTTGCACGTCTAAGAATGGCCTCTGGGCTTTGTATATTACTACAATCTGCCCTGTAGAATGACAGTGTAATTGAATTAACAATTCCATGTCAGAATTACAGCTATTGGTACCCTTTTACACTGTTTGTGTACCAGTATCCCCCAGATTGACTTGTAGTTTTCAAGTAAAATCTGTATGAAGTGGTTCTGTATAAGTGTAATTGAGTCAACAATACACTTAACCACGCCTCAACTGTTGGTTTTACAGTCAGAGGTATCCTTATTTAGTCAAAAATACAGGACTCATTAATGGCTGAAGTGTTTTTATATGTAAAACACGCCAAAAAAAGGTTTTGTGGTTATTAGCCACGTGAAAAGTACTCTTATAATATGAGTATAAAATGGTATATACACCACTTAACAATATGAAATATATAATATATATATATTTAAGAAAACATACGCCTAAAAAACATAGAAACAACTGTCAGAAAGCAATAAATAAGGGAAAACTTACTTTTAAGGTCCAAAAATTTCAAAAAAACACAGCCAGGACCCCAAAATTTCAGGATGAAACTACGATAAAGGTGTAAAAATAGTCTAATTACAACTTTAACTATGTTTGTGACACTGAAAAAAGTTTTAGAATAAAGATTTTAAAGATAATAAGGGTATTTAATAAAATAAAAGGGCTTTACTATCAAGAGATAGTGGTGGTGAGTGCTGCTGAAAGCCCTGGGTGCAGTCTTACCGGTTGGATTACTATAATAAGAGCTACAATACTAAGATTTATAGTATAACATGATTATTTTCCAAGAGTAAAACTGTTTTTGACAGTTTACTACGTAGGAATTCAAGAGCAGGATGAGGAAAGCTTTTCTGGCTGTGAAAAGGCCCCTTTTTATCCTGAAATGGGGTGAAAAGGTGGCTAGACCTTTCCATGTAGAGGAAGTGAAGAGATTTCACTCTCTAGGACAGGCTTGTGGCTTACAAAAGGCCTGTATAGCGTTTATTGGGTTCAGATGTGGTTTTAAAACCACATCTGGGCTGTTTTTACCAATACAGGGTGAAAACTTTCATCTGGGGACCACACAGCCTGATTCTGATGTGTATTACGCGTAGAATGCTGTACAGAACCTGTATGGGACCCCAGTACTGAATTAACTATGAGTTATCGAAGTAAAAACAAGCTTCTTTGTGAGTTTGACACCTCATAATCATGGTTATGGGATATTATCCCATGTTAAGGCTGTATTATTCAAAATGTGGGATTTTCACCTTAAAACAGCTATACCTTTGTCAGTTCGTGAGATATCAAACTCAAAACTGAATCGGTGTGTATCCCTGTATGTGTTCTACACAATGGTACCTTATTTTGTATGGTTATCACTAAATATGACAAAGCTATCTCATGTACAAATGTTTTGTACATGTGCATGTTTTTATGCAAAAGCTGTATTGGGCTTGTTTGCCATATAACTGTTGTTCTAGTGGAGATATGGAGAAATGGATGACACCATCAGATATCCCTGATTGTGCTATTTCCAAAAAAACCCACTTTAGGTATCTCACACTAAAACTGTAGAAGTTAGATGAGAGGTGAATGCTTTATTCACCCTTATTTGGCCTGAATTTGACCATAACTTCTGTACTACTGGTGCTACCTCAGTTTGGTTGGTACCATTGGATAGCCCTGGCTTAGAACTTCATTTTGCATACCCATTTGATGGGTTTAGGCCTCTTACTCTATATTTCTGTAAGGTTTGACTATGAAACAATAAGTAAAAATTACTAATATTTTACTTATTTTACTATGAATGTCCTTATGAATGAAATAAATAAGATAAAAATAATTCTAATAATAAAGAATTATTAAAATAATGGTGTAAAAATAATTATATTATCAATAAAATATAATAAAATAATTTATATTATAAAATATAATATAATAAAATAAATATATTAATAAATTCAATGGCACTTTATTATTGTTACAAACAAATAATAAAGGCGTAAAAAAATGTTTTTTATTAATAAAAAACAATTAATAACAATAATATTACCAATATTAAAGTTATAGATTAATATAAATACTATTTATATTAATTAAAGAATTATTAAAAGAATAATATAGAGAAAATAACATACTTTTGACACTCAATATAGTAATTTTGGGACATTTTACGCCAAAATAACGTAAATACAACTTTTCCAAATTATATTTACAATAAAAATTAGAGGAATTTACAAATATTCTTGATTTTTACGTGAAAATGAGTTTTAGAAAGATTTTAACAAAACAAATAAACAAATGATTTAATCACGTCAAAATTGATGATTATAATAGGATGATCTTTGTTCTTTAATAATATAAAAGTTTTATATATAAAGAATAAAGAAATTACCTTTTTAATTGTATTGATTTAATGTTTTTGATGCGTCTGAGGGGAAAACAGAGTAAAAAGAGCTCTATTTATAGTAAATACCTCCCTCCTAGAGTCCAAAAGGCTTCTAGTAGACAAGAACTGATCATTATCTTAAGGTTTGGTGATGATTACATCATGATCAAACCTCATTACATCATTATTAAGCCATTATTTAGAGTTATCACTATAACTCTAAGTTTGATGACGTCAAAGGGTTGGCAGAACCCCATATTTCAAGGATTTTATTAGTTTTAATCATAAACTAATAGCATTCACCAGTGTTATCACCTATATGACTGTTAAACTTAATTTAAGGTTACAGTGAGTGATCATAAATGATCAAATTAAGCTCAAACTTTGATCCTTAATAACTTTGAAAATTAACACGCTACAGCAATTAATAGAGTGAATTCTAATAGCTTGGCATAACCTTATTATGCTGCCAAGAGCATTTCATTACATCATCAAAACTCTATTTTTGATGATTTTTCTTGTAACTCATCTTTTCTGTCACAATTTAATATTTTAAACTTCAAACTATCATTTCAAGGGGTTATACCTTGAATATTATAATAACAAATACATCATTCTTCACGAATGAACTAGTAGAATCCAACTATCTACTTTTTTTTAAGTTTGGACCACTTTCACAACAAAGTGGTCAACAGCTCTGCTGGTTTTAATCAATAATTTCCTACAGATCTTAACCTTGTTTATAACTTGTGCAATAAACTTCATTTCTGTATTACTACAGTAATTACGTGATGACTTTATTTTTGGTTAATCACTCTATCATGCATAGTTCAAGATATATTAACTAAAATCCTTGAATATATGCATTGACCAAAAAAGTGCATATATTCAGGTTAATTCCTTAAGTATTGATTTTGAAGCTTAGCTTATTAATTGTTTTATGTCTAGTTTTTTATGGAGAATCCAATGGTACTATTTATTTCAGATGTTGTTTTGTTAGTGTTTGAAATAAATAAGGATTTGTGGTTTTTATAAGGTATTATTACTTATAACTTATTAAATATTGACTTTACAGATATGCCATAAAGATGGTATATGTGTATTTTACCATGGGGAATCCAATTGTATGATTTATTTCACATGTTTCTTCATTGGGCTTTAAGTTAAACCTAGTTTTGTACCAATTTATGGTATTTTTATAGTTTTAAGGGACTTATTTTTAATGTATAATTATATTAAATATTTCTTGTGACCTTTTTGGGTATGTGGTCATATCTGAAAGGTTCAAATTCCCTACCACCAAAAAAGAGTGTACCACAATCTGATATGTGTAATTAGGGTATCATCCACTGTCCTACCTCTTCAATAGACGTTGTGAGTCTTGAAGCTCAATAATGCTTAAATTTTCTATTTTTCAGGTTTTCTTTCATGTCTGAACCTTCTTAGTAGTTTATCAGCATTTGTTATATCTTTCTCAAGTAGCCAGTCATCTTCTTGAGCTGAAGTTCTCTACCTTTCAAGGTATTCCCTTTATTTTTTGTTTCTTGTCCTTCTTTCTTTAAGGACTTTTACTATTTTCTTTTCCTCTCCTTCTTCCAAGGGGGGAATTTCAAGTGGGGGTTTATTTCTTATTGGAAATAACTCCTTGTCACTTGAACTGTAAGGTTTTATCAGACTTACAGGGAAAGTTGGGTGTTTGTTCATTAGTTCACCTGTGAGTTCCAATTGCACAGCATTGGGTCCATGAAGTGCTTTTATCATAAATGGTCCTGCAAAGGAATCTTTTAATTTCATTGGGCCTTTTATTTTATTGAAATTAAGGGTTGATACTAGGACCAAGTCTCCTATTTTAAAATCAGGTGGCTTATGACTTTTATCCCATCTTTCGTTTGCATATTTGAAAGAATCTTACATACATCTATTTGCATGGTGTCTTGCCTTGTCAAGCATTATCTTAAAACTGCTTTTGCCGGTAGAAGAATGGATTGATGTTTTGTATGCCAGTTCAAGAGCTGGTATTAGTGTACACCAATCATGGGTAAAACCATCAGAATCTTTGAATTCTAGCCCATAAGCACAGAATCTTCTGATCATTTCCTCTAAGGTCTGTATCATTCTTTCTGCTAAACCATCAGTTTGAGGATGGTAAGCTGTTGAGAATGATAACTTTGTCCCAAACAAGTTATGGATATTTGTCCATAATGCTGAAGTGAACTTTGGGTTTTTGTCACTTATAATATTCTGGAATAAGCCTGTATGGCTAATAACTTTATTCCATATCATTATGGCTGTGTCCATAGCTGTGTCATCTTTATGACATGGTAGGAACATGGGAGCTTTACTATACCTGTCAACCAATACTAGGCAAGCATTATAGCTTCTGTCTCCTCCTGGAGGTAATGCTGTTACCCAATCCATATGAACTATTTCCCAAGGGGATTTTGATTCTTGGATTTGGATCATAATTCCAAATTTCTTTCCCGTGGCTCTGTTGGCTTTCTGACATCTGTCACAGGTTTGGCAGTATTCTATAACATCTTTCTTCCAATTTGGCCACCAAGAGCAGGTTTTCACCCTCTCTAGTGTCCTGTCTTCTGAAAGGTGTCCAGCTGCAACACTATCATGACACTCATGTAAAATAGTGTTTAGCAAGGCTCTATCTGTTAAGGCCATAACACATGTGTGTTTTGCTCTATGGTAAAGGATTCCATCAAGGAGGTGGAATCTTCCTTCATCATATGCCTTTTTCCATGTTTCATCTAGTTTTGATGAAACTGATGGGTCTTTTCAGTCTTTCATTAGAAGTTGGCTTAAGATATGGCAATGATTGTCTATCTTATAGCTTTCTTTAACTTGGTTAAAGAATTCTGTGCCTATGTCTGTAACACATATTCCTTTTATATGGTGTTCTTCTTGTGGTACCGATGCTGGATTGTCAGGGGTATTTGCTAGAGCCCATCTGCTAAGACCATCTGCATTTTTATGAATATTTCCAGATTTATGAACAATAGTCATATTTCCTCTGTATTCTTGGATAGCAATTTGCCATCTCAGCATATGTCTATTTGGAGTTTTCATATTTAATAGAGATTTTACAGCATTACAGTCTGTAATCACATCAAATACTGTTCCATCTAAATAGTAATGTAATTTTTCTAAAGCCCACACTAAACAGAGGCATTCCATTTGGCTTGCTCCATATCTTGCTTCTGTTGGCTTTATCTGTCTTGAAATAAAACAAATTGGTCCTTCCACTGGTTTATAATTGATAATTTGTGTCTGGTGTAGTGCAGTACCCAGCCCTTCTCCACAAGCATCAATGTACAGCTTGAAGGGTAGTTTCCAGTCTGGCATTAGAAGAAATGGGGCATTTGTTAAGGAGTTTTTCAATTCCTCATATGCCTTGACTCTTTCTTCTGTCATTTCATAGACTGTTTGTTGGTCACATAGCTTACACAAGGATTTAGCAATTTTTGCAAAGTCCTTTACATGCTGTCTATAGTAACCAGCAAATCCTACAAATGATTGCATTTCTTTTTTGGTTTGAGGCATTGGCTTAAGTAGCACTGCTGCTACTTTATTTTTGTCTATGCCTAGACTAAGTCCAGATACAACATGTCCTAGTGCTTTTCATTCACTGTATGCAAAATGACACTTTTTTAAGGAAATTTTCATATTCACTTGGACTATTTTTTGTAGTACCCTTTCTAGTCTTGTAAGGTGACTTTCCCAAGTTTCTGAGAAAGCTATGATATCATCAATATAAATAATTAACCATCCTTCTGATAATTCTTCAGGAAATATGGTATTCATCATTCTTTGATAATGGGAAGGTGCATTTTTTATGCCAAATGGCATTCTTAAGTAATCAAAAATTCCACAGTGGACTATTATCCTCAGTAGTGCTTTGGCATTGTCTGTTAAAACATTTTGATGAAAACCCTTCAAGGCATCCATATCTGTGATGAACTTAGCTTGTGACAATTGTGTCAATGTCTCATGGATCCTGGGTATTGGATACCTGTCTGGAATGGTATAGGTATTCAGGGCTCTGAAGTCTCCTACCATCCTTGATTTTCCATTATGCCAACTTATAATGACAGGTGTAGTAACTTCTACCTGTTCATTATGTCCTACCTTTCTTAATACTCCAAGGTCCATTAATTCTTTAATGTGTACCTCTAAGGCTTCTCTAGCCCTTGGACTAGCTGGGTAAGCAGGTCTTCTTAGTAGAGTGAGTAAGGTTTTTCCACATTAAGAATTATATCCACTTCATGTCCAATTATGGCACCTAGTGCCTCTTTGTCAGTTGCAAAGGCATTTTTATACTTAAATAAGAGGTCAATCAATTTTTCTTTCATTTTATCTGTTAATTCTTGGTTGAATTCTGCTTCTTTAAGTTGTTCAGATATAAAAATTTCCTTTTCTGGAATTTTTTCTTCATTTTTAGTAACTGTGATTTGTTTTTTGTTATTTAAGAAGCCAAACTTTTGTCTTTTGTTGTCTCCTATGGTAAAATATCTATCCTTTTGGTTGGAGATATCTATACCATAAATTGATAAGTAGTCATTCCCAAGTATGAAGTGATTACTAGTACAGCTGTCTATTACTACAAACTCTACTTTGATTCTGACACATTGTGAGGGATGAGGAAAAATTAGTGTTAAATCAATTATTCCAAGGGGCTTCATGCTCTCACTTGCACTACTAAATTTGACACCTTGTATTGGCATAAGTTTTTCTTGCCATTCTGGGACAATGGTTTGTAAATAACATTTACCAACACAGGTGCAATATGCTTGTGAGCCTTGAGGTATATTTTACATACCCAAATAGGCCACAATTATCTTAAAAAGAAATTTTGAATTATACATCACTCATAAATCATGCATATATTCAAAATTCATCATTTTTGATTTCAGAAAAGATGAATAACTTTTTATTGAGTAAGTAAATCCATGAATTTAAGGCCAGATTTGGATTCTACACAAAAATTCACCTAGGGTAGCTCCATAGAGTGAATAAGCTCAAATTAACTCTTTGAGGTAATAAAATGGAAAATACTTCAATACCACATCATTAATACCACATAAGAGATCTGTGAAAATTTTTGTTTTTCTTAATTTCACGCCAAAATCATGGGAAAGTGACAAATCCCATGTTACATATACACTAAGAATAGTGTTATTCATGTTTTGAGCACTTAATATAATGGTATTTTTACATGGACTTTTGGTACACCCATAGTGGATATCTCACTTTAAGGTTAAATTACTTTTTTGACGTAAAAAATAGGCAAGGGGGACAAAAGACATCAAAGAGAGCCAGGGTACCCAACTTCTGAGGCCTCAGAGGCATGGATAGCTCAAAAGCTTGGTTCCATGGCTGATCTTGACCCAATTAGTAAACTAAACCTCTTTGGGAACTTGGTTACCAAGTTACAACTACTGTAAAACACCAGAAAATAGCAAATAACCTGCTATTTTGACGTGCCAAGGAGGTAAAGAGCTACTTAGACTCCTGTAACCACGTCAATTCTTAATGACTTTCCATGGATAAACCCAAAAAGAGTAATTAAAACCCTTTTTGGACTTGTATCCATTGATTTATCTCATAGCAACCAGTGAAACACTGATATTTGCAATTCTACGTAGAAATGAGGTAAAAACTTCAAAAATTCATTAAAAATACAATTCTTAATGAATCCTTCTGAATCTTTCAGGACCAATGGAGAACTGTATTATCTATGGTACAACCAAAAAGAATTACAGTTTTACTAGTAAAATTAAAAGTTTACTTGCAGTCCATTTTTGACCATTCTATGTGAAACACTGAATCTTCAAAAATTCACAGTAATTAAAACCTGTGATGAAATTGGCAATAACATTGATACCTTTGAGAAATCAATGATTATTTGGGAATAAAAGAAGATTTACTGATGTTACTCCTTTTATTCTTAACCATATTGGGGTTGGTAGTCATGTCAAAGCATCAATTAAGTAATTATGATAATCTTACGTGACAACAGATGATGCAATCATTAATCCAAAAAAGGTTTATTGTTTTATCACTTACTGGTTTTCAATTTTCTCCATGGAACGCCTCTGTGAGCTGTTGTTGACTTAAAAGAAGCCTCTTCTTGCTGTTTTTTCCGTATCATCATCATCTTATTATCATTTTATATCATTGTTACCAACAAGTAAGTATTAGTTAAACTATTCTTAAGTGTTTTAAATCTTTCAGAATCAACCAGAAAGACGTGAAATCATAGAATCCAACTATATATTGTTGTAATCCTGCTATAAATCATTTTGATCTCCTAAACCCACAATTCTACGTCAAATTTCTCTACTTTTATCTATCAATAAGTTCTTTGGAGTATTAGTGAGTCATTTATCTTTAATTCTTAAAGTTTTTCTCTAGTAATAGTTTTCTTCAAGGATCATCTTTATAATTATTCTTGCAAAAGATAACTATATATTAAAATCATTTTACTATTTTAATAAAAGAAGTTTTTATTATTAAATTCTTCTTGTAATTGATTCTTGTAGACAATTACTTGCTCACTGTTAAAATCACTAGTAGTGTTTAACACGTGAAAGAAATAATTAATTAATTATTTAATTGTGGTTATAATAATATTTTATTAGTATATTTCATAAGAACAGACATAGTACTGTTGATTAATAGTAATATTATCATCAGTTTCATAGTCACATCTTGCAACGCTCCTGTATCTAAGTTAACTTTTCCTTCTTGGTTACCAACCATAACAATACTTATACTTGATTTTCCAGCTGTATATCCCATTCCTCTTGCAGGTTTGGTCCTATACATTTTGGAATCTTGTATTTTTGTCAGGTTTGTGTCAGATGTCCCAACTTGTGGTAGGTTTGAGTTAACATCCAGTACTTCATAAATTATGTCAAAATTATTAACTTGTGCATTAATTATATTGATTTCATCACTTTCAGAGCTTTCTGACTCTTCTGTCTCTTTTTCAGAGCCAGATTCCTCTTCTTTGTCATTGTGGTTTTCTGCTTCCACAATTTCATTAATCTTTGCCTTTTTAAGGCAATTATTGGCTAAGTGTCCAATACCTCCACATTAATGGCATTTTCTTTGCTCATTATTGTTGGATGTATTAGGCTTGAAAGATTCTTTTGATTTATCTTTTTTGATAAATGGTTTATTTGGGCTTTTAATGTCCAATTTCTTCCAAGTTCTGCCAATTTTTGTTCTTGTCACTATGTCTTCTAGTGCATTAATATACTCTTCTGTGGAGCATGGTTCTATACACCTGCTTCTTAGGGCATGTTCTAGCTCTCCTCCACATTTCTTGAGTATCTTCATATGCACCATTTTTTGTGACATTTCTGGGTACAATGAATTAAGTCTTTCAACTTGTTTCAAGAACCAGGTTAAAGGTTTGTCTTTGTCTGGGTCAAAGAAAGAATTTTCAAATTCATTTTCTATTTTGTACCTCCAGGCATCATTAGCCCACTTGGTGATTATTTCTTGTTTCCACCAAGACCAGGTATTTTTGCCATTTGTTTGTCTTATGCCATAATACCATCTTTTTGCAGTTTTTTCAAACAATGAATGTAATCTTGCAGTGATTAATTCATCTGGTATGGCATAATCATCTTGTAGCATGTCAATTGTTTTGATAAATCACATGTGGTCATATTCACCTTCTCCTGTGAATGTTGGCCATTCTTTCAATTGAGGTGCTTCCTTCATTAAGACTTGGTTATTGTCTTGGTGACTCAAGTCTGTTATGAATGGATTTGTTAATTCCTCTTTTGGTTTAACAGGGCTTCTTTTGTGAGAAAATGGTGTTGATAACTTTGGCATATTTAAATTAGCCTCATTAATTTCATCCATTTTTTCAGTAATAAGCCTTATTTCACTTTGAATTTCATCTTTCAGATGCATTCTTGCTTCATCATTCTTTTCCACATGGTCCAAAAGTAACTTTTGGTGTGATGAAGTCTTTTCTTCAAATTTTTCTACAGAAATAATTAATTTGTTTAATTTTTCTGTAAGATTGTCAATACTCACGTCATAATTGATTGTCAAAGTTTTTTCTTTGATATCACTTATGTATTTATACAAATTGTATTGTCCTTGTATTAATTTTTGAGTATTTTCAATTAATCCTTTTGGTTTATTATTTTCAATCATAAATTTTATTTTATCAATTTCTTTCTTACTTTGTACAACAAGTTTTGTTAAAGATGATAAACTGTTATTTATTTCTTGGAAAGATAATAAACTATTTTTAATGTTTTTAGAAGGTAAGATACTATTTTTAAGCTCTGTTAAAGTATTTACAACATCAGGAGACAAGGTTATTTCTTTGGGAAATGGGGTTGTCTCATTCTTTGTTCCTCTTTGTCTTTGAATTCCATCAAAGTTCTGGCCATGTTGAAGACATTGTCCATGGTATCTTTTTGGATCTTGGGGAATATGGTTTTCTCCAATTCTTTTTATTGTTATTCTTCCCACCTTGGGGAAGTCGGTTGACTTGGGGCTTGCTGGTAGAAGCTACTGGGGCTTCTTCCTTGGTCGCCTCCTTTGTTTTGGCATGATACTCGTTGATCCTTTTGATTTGAGGTTTGGATGATAGTGGATTCCATCCATTGGAGTATCTCACTATTTCCTCCTCTTTGAGGAACTTTTTCAGGATGTGCCAGGAGTTCATCACTCCTTGGTGTATTTGAGGCAACATTTCCCAATCTTTGTCCTTGTACACTTTGTAGTACTGTTTGTATTGGCTCATGTAAATGTCTATTTGAGCCCTCTGAATGTGATTTGTACCTGTTTGAGTTACTCATACTTAGTTCCAATTGAGGTTCTGATATCATGGGCATTTCTGGGACTTGCCTTTGGGATAAGGCACTTCCTTGTGTGGATTCTGTTCCACTGGGGATATTTCCCTTCCTTTTCCCTTTTGAGGGATCAATTCTACCTCTGAGTCCAGCTTCATCTGATTGGATGGAGTATTGGGAGCCTCTTCTGGTAGTCATATTATACGAAAAATAAGAAATGAGAGGATTTCAGAACAGGAATTTTCTTATGGCAACTTATAAGTGAGGTACTCACCTTCAGGGTCTTGAATGGTGGGTCCTGGAAAGTCCAATTTCTTGGCTTTCTTTCTTTTGGTAATTATTGGTGTTGGAGAACTTTGACAAGTTTCTTCCACCAATCTTTCAACAGTGGTTTGGTTATCCTCTGTTGGATTGTCTTCAAACACTAAAAAAGACAAATAAATATAAGTCTTTTATGTAAAAGTGTTATTTTTCGTAAGATATGGCAATTTTCCACGTAAAAATTGCTTTTATATCTTTTCTCATAGAAAAAAAATGAAAATAATTAAAGAAATAAAATTAAAATGAATAAAATAACTCTTTTATTGGCTTTTAATATTTTTATTTTTAAAGAATAAAATAAAAATGAATATGATTCTTTTTATAAAATTAATTTATAATATAAAATTATTTTTAATTTATAAAATATCTTCTTTAATCACTAGGGTCACTCAAAGAAAGTTTTTGCAAGTCTAAGGATGTGAAAAACCACGTGTAAGACAGTACAATTGCTTTCCAAATGCCACAATAGCTTTTAAAATCCATAAATATAAAATTATCATATAATTTTATGATTATAAGTATAATTTATTATTGGATAAGCCCAATTGGAATCTTTTTAAAGGTCTTTTAGAGTAAATATCACGGCCAGGCCCCCAAATGTAAGGTTTGACTATGAAACAATAAGTAAAAATTACTGATATTTTACTTATTGTACTATGAATGTCCTTTTGAATGAAATAAATAAGATAAAAATAATTTTAATAATAAATAATTATTATAATTATGGCGTAAAAATAATTATATTATCAGTAAAATATAATAATATAATTTCTATTATAAAATATAATATATTAAAATGAATATATTAATATAAAATAATTAATATATTTAATGGCACTTTATTATTGTTATAAACAAATAATAAAGGCGTAGAAAATTGTTTTTTATTAATAAAAAACAATTAATAACAATAATATTACCAATATTAAAGTTATAAATTAATATAAATACTATTTATATTAATTAAAGAATTATTAAAAGAATAATTTAGAGAAAATAACCTACTTTTGACACTTAATATAATACTTTTAGGATATTTTACGCCAAAATAATGTAAAAACAACTTTTCCAAATTGTATTTACAATACAAATTAGAGAAATTTACAAATATTCTTGATTTTTATGTGGAAATGAGTTTTAAAGAGATTTTAACAAAAAAAATTAAACAAATGATTTAATCATGTCAAAATTGATGATTATAATAGGATGATCTTTGCTCTTTAATAATATAAAAGTTTTATATATAAAGAATAAAGAAATTACCTTTTTATTTGAATTGGTTTAATGTTTTTGTTGTGTCTGAGGGGAAAACAGAGTAAAAAGAGCTCTATTTATAGTAAATAACTCCCTCATAGAGTCCAAAAGGCTTCTAGTAGACAAGAACTGATCATATCAACTGGAATTGATCAATATTTTAAGGTTTGGTGATGATTACATCATGATCAAACGTCATCACATCATTATTACGCCATTATTTAGAGTTATCACTATAACTCTAAGTTTGATGACGTCAAAGGTTTGGAAGAACCCCAAATTTTGTGGATTTTATTAGTTTTAATCATAAACTAATAGTATTCACCAATTATATCACCTAAATGACTTTTAAACTTAATTTAAGGTTACAGTGAGTGATCATAAATGATCAAATTAAGCTGAAACTTTGATCCTTAATACCTTTTACGATTTACACACTACAGCAATTCAGAGAGTGAATTCTAATAGCTTGGCATAACCGTATTATGCTGCCAAGAGCATTTTATTATATCATCAAAAACCTATTTTTGATGATTTTTCTTCTAACTCATCTTTTCTGTCAAAATTTAATATTTTAAACTTCAAACTATGATTTCAAGGGGTTATACCTTGAATATTATAATAAAAAATACATCATTCTTCACGAATGAACTAGTAGAATCCAACTGTCTACTTTTTTTAAGTTTGGACCACTTTCACAACAAAGTGGTCAACAGCTCTGCTGGTTTTAATCAATAATTCCTTACAGATCTTAACCTTGTTTATAACTTGTGAAATAAACTTCATTTTTGTATCCCTACAGTAGTTACGTGATGACTCTATTTTTGGTTCATCACTATATCATGCATAGTTCAAGAGATATTAGCTAAAATCCTTGAATATATGCGTTGACCAAAAAAGTGCATATATTCAGGTTAATTCCTTAAGTATTGATTTTGGAGCTTAGCTTATTAATTTTTTTATGTGTGGAGTTTTATGGGGAATCCAATGGTACCATTCATTTTACATGTTGCTTCATTAGGTTTTGAAATAAATAAGGATTTGTGGTTTTTATAAGGTATTATTACTTATAACTTATTAAATATTGACTTTACAGATATGCCATAAAAATGGTATATGTGTATTTTACCATGGGAAATCCAATGGTATAATGTATTTCACATGTTTACTCACTGGCCTTTAAGTTAAACCAAGTTTTGTACCAATTTATGGTATTTTTATAGTTTTAAGGTACATATTTTTAATGTATAATTATATTAAATATTTCTTGTGAGCTTTTTGGGTATGTGGTCATATCTCAAAGGTTCACAATTTCAGATGAGAGGTGAAAATTAATGTTTATGCTCAGCAACAACTTTGAGCAGGAATAACTTTGTTATTCTCTGTCCTATGATGATGGGACTTGTATATTTCGAAAGGGGTGAGTTTCCTCTATCTTTTGATACCTTTTGAGCTGATTTGGCTCAGCTCCATGTTTTGGTGGTATCTTGGCTATACCATTGGTTTATGGTATTTGGCTGTCATGCTCATGCTCTGGTTTTGATACCAACCATGGTAGTTTTAATAGTTTCCAAGAGGGTAAACCTACCCGTAAGTCCAAACAATCCTAGTGGAAACGGTTTTGACTGGGTTCTATGAGTTTTACACACATTCTGACATGTTTTGAAGGCTCTAGACCAGGTATTACTATTGTAATGGCTGATTCAATGGTCTAAAATGGCAAAAAATAGCTAACACCAGCCCTTTTTTGGTCCAAACCAGCGTTCAACGATGCCATAATTGGCTTGTCTGTTGTCAGAGTGTTTTCCACGACTGACAAGAGTAAATTGCACTTTTGGAGTAAGAAAATTGATTGCTATAAAAGAATTTCTTGTTTGCCCCACTTTTCTCTTCATGTTAGAATCTGTTGCTTTTATAATTAGCTTAAGCACTGTTAAACCAATAAAAAAAAGATTCCAACCACCCTTTTTATATCATGTTGAGCCTTTTAACCACGTGAAAAATCATTATAATCATTTTTACCCCTTGAACCACCCCAAAAGTGGATTAAAGCATCTTTCATCACTGTTAACTTTGTCACTTTGTTTCCAAATTAACACTGGTCACTTTTGGGCATTTTTTCTCTTTAAACATCTTCTTAAAGACTTTGATCTTTAATTAATTTCTTGCAGTTCTTTTCCCAATTAATTTCAATTGAAATTTCTCTTGACAAAATTTCTTTTGTAGCCTTAAATATCTCTTGTAGAGTATTTTTGGATAAATCTTTATTGTTGGTAAAACAATAAATCTGTATAATATTACTTTTTTATACTTATAAAGTTAAAAGCAATAAAATTGGCGTGTTTTCTCTTAAAAATACTATTTCATACTATTTTGAATCTTTTCTTACCTTATACAAATTTTGAGGACAGGAACAGTACTTGATTTTCAATCAAAGTTTCATATCCACACCTTACATTTATAGTTACTCAAAGAAGCCTTCACCACTTCCCCTATCCTTTTTCATTTCAATCCTTCTCTACAAAGTATTGTGGAGATTGATGCTTCTGATTATTCCTTGGGAGCTGCATTACACAAGCCAAGCTATGATTATTCAAAGATAGAGTGTCCTTTCCAAGAAATCAAGGAATTCAATTGGACATCCTTCGAAAGCATCATGACTCACCATTGGCTGGCCACCATTTCCAGGAGAAGACCCTCAAGATCATGAAGAAGGATTTCTATTGGGCTGGAATGAATTAAATCATCAAGGACTATGTGTCCTCATAGCATTAATGTTCAAAACACAAGAACATCCACAATAATAAGTCTGGATTGCTCAAGCCTCTTCAAATTCCATCTGGTACTTGGAATTACTTATCAATAGAATTTCTCACTCAATTTCTATTGTTAAAAACCTTTGACACAATTTTAGTGGTTGTGGACAGATTCTCAAGAATGGCAATATTAATTCTGTCAGGTTTGACTATGAAACAATAAGTAAAAATTACTAATATTTTACTTATTTTACTATAAATGTCCTTATAAATAAATAAGATAAAAAATAATTCTAATAATAAACAATTATTATAATGATGGCATAAAAATAGTTTCATTATTGAATGAATAAGATAATATAATCTAAATTATAAAAAAATAATATAATAAATAATTATATTAATATAAGATATTTAATATATTTAAAAGCACTTCATTATTTTTACCAACAAATAATAAAGGCGTAAAGAATTGTTTTTTATTAATAAAAAACAATTAATAACAATAATACTACCAATATTAAAGTTACATATTAATATAAATAATATTTATATTAATTGTATAATTATTAATAGTAATAATAAAGAGAAATTATTATAATAAGAGAAAATAACCTACTTTTGGATGAATTTACACCAAATAATGTAAATACATCTTATTTAAATTGTATTTACAAATAAAAATAAGAGAAATCACAAATTTTCTTGATTTTACGTGGAAATGAGAATTTTAAGAGAATTGTAGCAAAACAGCAGAACAATTGAAGTAGTCATGTAAAAATGATGATTTTAATAAGTATTACCTTTTGTCTTTGATAATATAAATGATTTATATATAAAGAATAAAGATTTTACCTTTTGATTTAATTGATTCAATGTTTTGATGCATCTTATGGGAAAATAGAGTAAAAAGGGCTCTATTTATAGTGAATAGCTCCCTTCTAGAGTCCAGAAGGCTTCTAGTAGACGTGTACTGATGGTATCTACTAGAAATTATTCGTATTTTAATGTTTAGTGAGATTACATCATGATCAAACCATCTTATCTCATTATTACACCATTATTTAGAGTTATCACTATAACTCTAACTTTAATGACATAATAGGCTTGGAAGAAGCCTAGACTTTGTCAATTTTACTATTGCTAATCATAATAAAATAGTATTTACCAGTTTTATCACTTATATAACTGTTAAGCCTAAAATAAGATTACAGTAAGTGATCATAAATGATCAAATTTAAGCTCAAACTTTGATCATTAATAGCTTTTAATTTATACACGCTACAGCCATTCTAAGAGTGGATTCTGATAGGTTGGCATGTACTTATCAAACTGCCAAGAGAGTTTCATTACATCATGAAAACTCTATTTTGTATGATTTTCCTTGTAACTCATCGTTTCTG
The DNA here is from genome assembly GCA_023105745.1 of Austropuccinia psidii. Lineage (NCBI taxonomy): Eukaryota > Fungi > Basidiomycota > Pucciniomycetes > Pucciniales > Sphaerophragmiaceae > Austropuccinia > Austropuccinia psidii. The sequence goes on from JALGQZ010000001.1 coordinate 30,838,733, forward strand.
TTGAAACTTAATATTTTAAACTTCAAACCATGATTTCAAGGGGTTATACCTTGAATATTATAATAAAAATTACATCATTCTTCATGAATGAACTAGTGGAATCTAAATGTCTCCTTTTTTTCTAATTTTGGACCACTTTCACAACAAAGTGGTCAACACCTCCATTTATTTTAGTCAATAATCCCTTACAAGTTTTAGCCTTGTTTATAACTTGAAAAAAAGCTTATATTAGTGTTCCTACAGTAATTAAGTGGTGAATTTATTTTTGGTTTATCTCCCTGTCTTGTATATTTCAAGAGATATTAGCCAAAAACCATGAATATATGCATTGACCAAAAAAGTGCATATATTCAGCTTAATTCCCTAATTAATGACTTTAGAGAATAGCTTTATAATTTTTTTATGTGTGGCCTTTTATGGAGAATCCAATGGTACAATTTATTCCACATTTTGTTTCATTGGATTCTGAGTTAAATAAGGTTTTATACCTTTTTTAAGGTATTATTACTTATTCTTCAGTAATTATTGACTTTTCAGATATGCCATAAAAATGAAATATGTGTATTTTACCACGGGGAATATAATGGTGTAATTCATTTCACATCTTTAACCATTAGATTCTAAGTTAATTCAGATTTTGTACTTATTTATGGTATTTCTACTAGTCTTTGAGATAATTATTATAAGTATAATTATTACAGAAATTTTTTTGTGACCTTTTTGGATATGTTGTCATATCTCAAAGGCTCACATTCCCTACCACCAAAAAAATATTGTCCGACAATATGATATAGTTACTTAGGGTATCATCCACTGTCCCACCTCTTCAATAGACTTTGCTAGTCTTGAAGCTCAATAATGCTTGATTTTTCTATTATTTAGGCTTTATTTCATGTATGAAACTTCTTAATATCTTATCAGCATTTGTTATATCCTTTTCAAGTAGCCATTCATCTTCTTGAGTTGGATTTCCATACCTTACAAGGTATTTCCTTTCTTTTTTGTTTCTTGTCCTTCTTTCTTTAAGGACTTTCACAATTTTATTTTCTTCTCCTTCTTCTCAAGGGGGTATTTCAAGTGGGGGTTTATTTCTTAGTGGAAATAATTCTTTGTAACTTGAGCTGTAAGGTTTTATCAGACCTACAGGGAAATTTGGGTGTTTGTGCATTAGTTCACCTGTGAGCTCTAACTGCACAGCATTATGTCCATGTAGTGCTTTTACTATAAATGGTCCTGTAAACAAACCTTTCAATTTCTTTGGCCCTTTTATATTATTGAAAGTTAGAGTTGACACTAGGACCAAGGCTCCTATTTTGAAGTAAAGTGGTGTCAGGGTAACTCTATGATATAGCTTCAGAATGATAATAAAAGCTATAACTCTGAGTGTGACACGAAAATAATGATGATATTATAATGAGAATATGAGTGAAAAGGGCTATACTAAAATAATTTAGTGATGGTGAGTACTGCTGATAGCCCTGGGTGCAGTATTTGCCTGTTGGTTTACAATAGCAAACCCTACAATACTTAAAATTAAAGTATACCTGTTAAATTCTAAGAGTACCACTTCCTTTTTTAAGAATTTATATCATGTAAGAATATCAAGAACAGGATTCTGGATTTGCTTCCTGGTGAGGCAAAGCCTTCTTTTATCTTGTTCTGGGGTAGTGGGAGGTGGTTTACCTCTGCACATGACCACAGAGTGAAATTTTTCACTACTGTGGGCTGGTTTGTGGTTATATACACTCAATACAGGCTAGTATTGGGTTGAAATGTGGTTTTAGAACCACAAGTAGTCATTTTTACCCTATACAGGGTGAAAATTTTCACCAATGGGGTTTACAGGTGTATTCTGGTGCTCCTGACGCGTCAGAAACTGTACAGAACCTGTATGGTCCTCTGTATTTGACTTAATTATGAGGTATTGAAGTATAAATAAGCTTCAGCATCTGTTTGACACCTCATAATCATACTTATGGGATAGTATCCCACTATAAGGCTGTATTGGCCAAACTATGGGATTTTGACATTAAAACGGCTATAACTTTGTCAGTTTTTGGGATATTAACCTCAAAATTGGTTCGGTGTGAAGTACTTAATGTGTTCTACACAATGGTACCTCATTTGATATGGTTATCATCAAAAATGGGAAAGTTATTCCATGTACAAGTTTTTTTGTACATATGTATGTTTTGGCCAAAAGCTGTATTGGGCTTGTTTGCCCCATAACTTTTGTTCTAGTTGAGATATGAGGAAATGGATGAGACCATCAGATATCCATGATTGTTCTCTTTCCAAAAAGACCCCACTTCAGGTATCTCACACTAAAACTGTAGAAGTTAGATGTGAGGTGAATGTTTTGTTCACCCTTATTTGGCCTGAATTTGACCATAACTTCTGTAATACTGGTGCTAGCTCAGTTTGGCTGGTACTGTTGGATAGCCCTGACTTGGAGCTTCATTTTTTGTACTCATTTGATGGGGTTAAGTCTGTTACTCTGTATTTCAGATGAGAGGTGAAAATTAAGGTTTATGCTCAGCAATAACTTTGAGCATGAATAACTTTGTTATTCTTTGTCCTTTGATGATGGGACTTGTATATTTTGAAAGGGGTGAGTTTCCTCTTTCTTTTGGTACCTTTTGAGATAATTTGGCTCAGCTCCATTTTTTGGTGGTATCTTGGCTATACCATCAGTTTATGGTATTTGGGCTGTCATGCTTGTGCTCTGGTTTTGAGTCACAGGATGACAATTTCAAGGTACAAAAACACCTATTTTTGATAACAAATCAGGAATTTGATAACCTAAAATCCCATTTTCTTACAACTCTCCACTTATTTAATTTATGAAGATCTCTTTCAATATTTATAAGCTTTAAAAACTACAGAATCTTGTATTTTTGAGCATGCAGGTATGTAATATATTGAAATACTTCAGTTATTCATTAAGAAAATATTGAAACAAGATGAAGCTAAATTATCATGTCTTTAGAAGAAAGATTTTGAAAAATCACCCCAAAGATGTTTAAATGAACATAAATAAGACTAAAATAAGAAAATTATGGAAAGAATTCAAAGAAATGGTAATGTTTTGAGCTGTTTTAGTATTTTATCATCCAAATCTTTTTTGAGTAATAGTATTCTCCTTGATCTTCATCATGCTAGATATCACATCTCTCTTTACTTCTGTGAGCCTGCATGCATGAAAAGGCTTACCTGCTAAACAAGCTCCAATTAATTTTATTAAATTTTCTTGGAATGATTTCAATTTGTTTGTGTAAAAGCAATATTTCTTTTAAGTCACTCATTCAATATCTGTTATTATAGTAATCTTTCTACCAAGGAACATCTTTAGGGCTTATAGTTATAGCGATGTTGTTTGTATAACACCTCTTGACTGTTCTGATATAGTATCCTTGCTTCTATAACAATAGAATATTGTTTGCTAAATATCTTGTTTCTATAAAAATATCTTTTCAGATGATATTTGTATTATTTTGTTTGGGCTGTATTTTTGTCTTGTAGTTAGGACAATTAAAGAGGATTATTCCTCTTGAGAATGATTCCTCAGAGCTCTTAGAAATAAATTCCTATATCTTTTTTGTTATTAGATCTGTCAAATATAATTAATAAAAGTTGCTTTCAATATCTTTCATATTGGTGAAGCTCATTCCACCAATTAAAAGCTTTTTTTATAGTGACATGTCTATTAACTAAACCTAATAGTATTTGTGAACCTTTGAGATATTACCACATGCCCAAAAAGGTCACAAGAAATATTTAAAATGATTATACATTAAAAATAATTACCTTAAAACTACAAAAATACCATAAATTGGCATAAAACTTGGTTGAACTTAAGCCCAATGAGCAAACATGTGAAATAAATTGTACCATTGGATTCCCCATGGTAGAATACACATATACCATTTTATGGCATATCTGTAAAGTCAATATTTAATGAGTTATAAGTAATAATACCTTATAAAAAACACAAATGCTTATTTATTTCAAAGTCCAATGAAACAACATGTGAAATAAATTATACCATTGGATTCTCCATAAAGCTCCACATATAAAACAATTACAAAGCTAAGCTCCAAAGTCAATATTTAAGGAATTAAGCTGAATATATGCACTTTTTTGGTCAACGCATATATTCAAGGATTTTAGCTAATATCTTTTGAAATATTAATGATAGAGTGATGAACCAAGAATAAAGTAATCACGTAATTACTGTAGGAATACAGAAATGAAGTTTATCTCACAAGTTATAAACAAGGTTAAAACCTGTAAAGGATTATTGACTAAAATCAACAGACCTGTTGACCAGTTTGTTGTGAAAGGGGTCTAAATTTGAAAACAAGTGTAAAGTTGGATTCTACTAGTTCATTCGTGAAGAATGATGTATTTTTTATTATAATATTCAATTTATAACCCCTTGAAATCATGGTTTGAAGTTTAAAATATTAAATTTCGACAGAAAAGATGAGTTACAAGAAAAATCATCACAAATAGAGTTTTGATGATGTAATGAAATGCTCTTGGAAGCATAATGAGGATATGCCAGGCTACTAGAATTCACTCTCTTAATTGCTTTAGCGTGTAAATCTTAAACGTTATTAAGGATCAAAGTTTGAGCTTAATTTGATCATTTATGATCACTCACTGTAACTTTAAATTAGGTTCAACAGTCATATGAGTGATAAAATTGGTGAATACTGTTAGTTTTTGATTAAAACTAATATAATTCACAAAATTTGGGGTTCTTCCAAGCCTTGACGTCATCAAACGTAGAGCTATAGTGATAACTCTAAATAATGGCGTAATAATGAGATAAGATGGTTTGATCATGATGTAATCATCACCAAACCTTAAACTATTGATCATTCCCAGTGGATAAGATCAGTGCACGTCTACTAGAAGCCTGTTGGGCTCTAGGAGGGAGGTATTTACTATAAATAGAGCTCTTTTTACTCTGTTTTCCCCACAGACGCTTACAAAACATTAAGATCATTAAATAAAAAGGTAAATTCTTTATTCTTTATATATAAAACTTTTATATTTCTAAAGATCAAAGATCATGTCATAATAATTTTCATCTTTGATGCAATTATTACAATTACTTAAGTGTTTTGTTTAAATTTCTCTCAAAAACTTTAATTCCACGTAAAACCAAGAAAATTTGTAATTTCTCTTAAGGTTTATCATAACTACAATTTAAATAATTTGTATTTACATTTCTAGGAATAAATTTACTCAAAATTATTATATTAAGCATTAAAAGTAGGTTATTTCTCTTATTATAATAATTTTCCTCTATTATTACTTTTTAATAGTTCCATAATTGATATAAATAGTATTTATATTAAATTATACTTTGACATTGGTAATAGTATTGTTATTAATTGTTTCTTATTAATAAAAAACAATTTTTTACGCCTTTATTATTTGTTGGTAACAATAATAAAGTGCTTTTAAATATATTAACTATTTTATATTAATATATTTATTTTATATATAGTATTTTTGATAATATAAATTATATTATCATATTTATTTAATAATATAGTTATTTTACGCCTTAATTATAATAATTCTTTATTATTATAATTATTTTTCATCTTATTTAGTTTATTTATAAGGAAATTCATAGTACAATAAGTAAAATATTAGTAATTTTTACTTATTGTTTCATAGTCAAACCTTACAGTATTCCAGGTCCCTTTTAGCTTATTTAAATTCCTACTAATTAGACTTGAAGCCATGCTAGAGGCCCCAGGCTAACAATTTCTTTTTTTGTTTTCATGAAAATAAAATTTGGAAATGCTAACCTTACAATCAATCAGATTTATCACTGAATTTAATATGAATCTTAAGTTCATCTAAATTATTTATTCTTTTATTGATATGCTGATTTTTTCAAAACCTCAAATAAATCAAAATATATAGAGCTAGCATTTTCAATGTGGTATTTGGGTGCAAAATATATATTATTTTGATACTGAATTTGTTAATTTTGAAACTCCTTATCATCAAAATTTTAAAATAAATGAGCTATAATAAAATTAAAAGGTTTACTCTAAAACTCAAGATCAGTATTTTGAAATACTTTAGACTTAATTTTTTAAATAAAATAGCTTTTTAAATTTGGTTACAATAATTGAAAATAGTAATATTCCAGATTTCACCATTTCTATTTGAATTGGACTCTTAAGAGAAATTTCACCAAATAAAATCAAACATTATGACATCAAAAGTAAATAAAATTAATTCTAATATTATAATCATTGTTATTCAATATTATATGGCTTTTATTCAGGAATAAATTTTTTAGAAGTAAGAGCTTGATAGTTTTCTTTATTTTGTAGCATCTGGGAGGAAAACTGTGGGGAAAGGAGTTCTTTTATATTTAGAAAATTTATTTATGAATGAACAGGGGGATCATATAGTAGGCTTTCTGATTCATTGCACCAGAATAAATTCTTTTCTTAAAGCTTAGTGGTTATTAAATCATGATTGAGCCATTGTTCTAAAATTAACAGTTAAAATATAGCTTAATGATATCATTTTCTTGAGAAAAAAATCAATTTTTCATATTCAGGTAGCTCAACAATTTAAGTACCAATAATAATAAATATTGTCTCTTTTTCATAAACCAAATTTAAATCATGATATTTTTTCCCCCTTAGCTTTGATCATGCATAAATTTTAGCTTTCCCATGAAATAAAAAATAAAGTAGATTCCGATCGCTTGGAATGTCAATACTAATGCTCCAAGAGTATTTTATCACCTACCTAAAGCTCTATTTTTGATTAGTTTTCCTTTGAAATTTACTATTTTGAACTTAAATGTATGATTTTTCGAGGCTCTTACCTTATAAAAATGATAAAAAATGCATCATTATTCACAAATGATCTATCAGAATCAAAATTGTGTCTTTATTTTAGGTTTAGATGGCCTTTTGGTATAGGGGGTCAAACTATGATTATTTTGATCAATTCCTCATTATTTTTCATATATATTTTCATAAAACTGAAAACAAAGCTCATAAATGTATTCATAAAGTGATTAATGGATAAATTTATTTTTGATAATTAATAAATCATGCATTTTCCAGGAGATATGGCCTCAAAAGTCTCAATATATGCACTTATCCTTAAATGTGCATACAGCCAGGTATCTCAGTATTTATTAGGTTTAAACATATGCCATAAATATTTCAATATGTGTAAAATTTAATTGTGAAAAAAATGGTTTAATTAATATCACATGTAAGCTTATCAGGCTCTGAGATCAACAGGAATCTCTACCTTTTTCAGCATTTTTTCTCATAATGAGTTATTTTTTTTGTAATTTGAAATCTTTGGGAATAATTTTGAAGTTATTGTAAAATTATAAAAATGATTTTCTCATTATGAAAAGAATTTATTAGAATTTTTTGCCTGCAATTATATGTAACTTTTTGGTTAACCTTTTTTGGGTATGAGGTAATATCTCAAAGGCTTGTACATATTCTAATTTTCTACATTTAATTTTCTTGCGTTTTCTTCATCTAAGTTTTGGAAAAGAGTTTCAGCAAAATTTTAGTGGTAAGGATTGTAAGCTATATACTTTGGTGAATAAATTAAGAGGCTAAAATATTTCAATTGGTATTTCTAAAAGGATATTTTATCATAAATCAAAATTAGATGAGCTTCATAGCAAGTTGAGTGTGTTTTAAATCTGCTGTTTCATTCCAAAAAAAATTATTTCAGTCAAAATAATAATTTGGTACTTGAAAAATCATATTTCAAGGGGTGTGGAATTTTCAAAATAACAAAAAATAACCTTGTGGTTTTTCTCAAAAAAAATGGATTTCAAATCCAAAATTTTGCATGTTTGAGTACTACTATTGATGTCTATTCTGAATACTCATCCACGGGAAGTTTCTAGGAAAATTAATTGCCAAATATTTTCTGAATTAATTTACTTGGATAAAAAATCTCAGTGGATGGTCTCAATACTGAAAGGCCAAGGATAACACCCTTCTGTATTCTGATAAAAAATCAATGTATTTTTTAAGATTTGACTATAAATAAGTAGGTAAAAATTACTGAGATTTTTCTTATTGTACTCCTAATAGGGGGTGTAAAAGTCACCGAATCCCGCCTTAAAATAACACAGGATTTGGAACCCAAATCCCAACACTAAATCCCAGGTTTTTTATGTGTAAATCCCATGGCATTTTAACTGAGTCCCCTGGTATTTTGACCAAATCCCATGCATCTGGGATTTCAGCTTGAGACCTAACCCAAATGAGTACTCACAATTCATACCTGTACAACATATTCTTCTACACTCCATTTTGGACAATCTGACCAAACAGCTTACAGTCCATTTATACTTCTTCATCCATATAATAATGCCTTGATCCAAAGCAAGACAGATCAAGACAGATATGAAGATCACCTCTGGCCTTCCTCATCCATCAGGTCACTTAATATGTACAGGTTATTTAACCATAGTTAATTGGCTTTCAGTCAAATCCAATTTTGAGTCATGTTTTGGTACTAGTGGTTCAACAACTATTGGAAGACCTCCTTCCTCAAAGCAGCATGGGTTTCAGCTTATGGCCATTGAGGTCAACAAAAAATCACGAAATTGCCTAAACCTTAGTTCAAGCAGCATCCAAGATTGATGGCGAACATATAAAAAGAGATATATGGAAGCAAAAAAATTTGAAAATTTAACTGGGGCTGGAATAACGGAAGAAGATGAGAGTAAAGGAATAAAATCAATGAGTGAAAAGCTTGAAATTATGTGTCCTTGCTATGTGGAAATGGATGTGCTCTTTGGCCACAAGCCCAATGTCACTCCCATTGCAAGCTATTATTCGCAAGAAAAAGACAGTTTCAATGGTGATGATGATGATTTTTTGCTTGATAAGGTAAGTTATAATCTCTTCCTTTTTTTACCTCGGATAATTAAAGCTCATTTACTTTTCAAAGGAGAATAATCACTTGGATTCACCTCACAATCTGGATCCTTTGCTTAATAATGATGATAACTTGGTTCCAGTGGAAAACCTTCAAGATGATTTGGTAAGTAAATTTGAGAGTGATATTTATTCACTCCAATAGTGATCATTTCTCCTTTGACCAACAAAGTAAATCCATAACACATTGAACACAAAAGCGTAATCAAGCCATGACACCCAACTTGAATGACAAGAGTGGTTCTAGGAAAAGGTTGCTGGATATGTTTGCGCCTACTTATGCAAATTTACTTGAATCACAGAAAAAAGGTATTAATTGCAATTATGGTTACTATGATGAATCCTACTGACAAAATTCATGCTTATTAGCCCGTGAAATTAGTGATAATGTGCGTTTGGAGTGGGACAGGGAGAGGTGGAATGAAGAGAAAGTGTGCAACATGGAAAAACAACGGTTTGAAGAAGTCAAGTTACAAAAACAAATGGAGTTTGATTGGAAGCAATGTGTGAAGAAACATTCATTTGAAAAAGAAAAGTGGAATTGGGAATGTGAACTTAAGGAAAAGAAATGCCAGATGGATCTCACTATTGCGGCATTGTCATCAAGCAGGCCAATTGTGGAGTTGGAACAAATTCTGACATTGATCAATAAAAAATGACATATTAGGTATATGTCATGTGACCATTTGATACATGGGGATTGGCCAAAGACATTTGATGTTTATTTGGAAATGATCTTATATTTTGAAATAGAATTGCAATTTATGACAAAATTGAAAATTTGTGCAAGTTTGGCACCATGATGTTATGTGCCAAATATCCAGGTCTGCGTGCAAAACCAATGGAATTTGAAGTTGTGCTTGACATTTCAATTTTGTGGTGAATTTCTGCCAAATAAGGGTGGATTGTGCCTTTGCTTTTTTTTCCATTATTTGTCTCATTTTCTGTAAGTGTGATTTAATTTAATATTCTATTTGCTTCCTTTTGCTTGATGTTTTGATGATTTTGGTATGTCAAGTTTCCTTTTTTTGGACTTTTCCTTATGTTGATTTGTTTTTTCATATTCTCATTATGCATTTTGTTTATCTAATTTATAATGCTTTTTATGGGGTTTGATGTGATTTTGATTCATGTGGTTGCCAATTTCACATTTTGTGTTTGGCTTTGAACTTTGTTTTGAATTGTCTCCCTTGATTATATTTTCTTTTGATTTTGTTGGGTTGTTTGATGTTTTTTTGGGTTGGTTGACTTTGCTTTGAATTTTTTATATTTCAATTTATCTTTATTTCTTTGCCTTTTTTCTTTTTTTTGGGGTTGGTTGACTTTTCTTTAAATTTTTTCATTGTCATTTTATTTTTCTTTCTTTGGCTTTTTTCTGTTTTTTTTGGGGTGGGTTGAATTTTGTTTAAATATTTTAAATTTTATTTTATTTTTTATGTGTTTGGCTTTTTTCTTTTTTTGGGGGGTGGGTTGAATTTTCTTCAAATTTTTTAAATTTCCTTTTCTTTTTATTTCTTTCTTTTTTGGGTTGGTTGAATATTATTGATATGTTTTCAATTTCATTTGACTTATATTTCTTTCGCGTTTTTGTTTTTTTTGGGGGTGGGTTTAATTTTATTTAATCTTTTTACATTTGATTTTATTTTTACTTCTTTTGCTTATTCATTTCTTTGAAATTTTTCCAATTTCATTTGATTTTTATTTCTCTGGCCTTTTTCTTTTTTTGGTCGGTTGAATTTTCTTAAACTTTTTTAAATTTCATTTGATTTGTAATTCTTTGGCCTCCTTTTTTTTGGGGGGGTGAGTGCAATTTTCTTTAAGTTTGATAAATATCATTTTCTTTTTAGATGCAAAACAATCCTTATTAATTCTTTTCCTTTTCATGGGTGTTAGGCATCTCAGTTCCATTTCTTTATCCACCAAATTAAACACCGCATATGCTTTATCCGCATGCCTTTTAGTGGTGTCGCACTCATTTTTTGAAGATTTGGGTATTCACTGATTTACTCCCACATCTGGGCGCGTATTTTTTTAATGCTGTTCAGAATTACTACTCCTTACAATACAAAACGACAACCTTCTGCAGTTCGTGTTTTGTGGATCAAGGTGGGTCTTTTAATTTAGATGCATTTGTTCAAAAGTGTGCCATCTAACTCAAATTTCGATGCACTTTTTTTGTAGGTGTTGACTCACAGTTTTTATATTTTTCTAATAGGACCGGGGTGAGTCTGTAAACCAGTTTCTCTGATTTCAACAGGTCACTCTTTGGAATCAACACCTCCAAGTCAGACCCCAGTTTTGTGGCGAGCTCGTTTTGATTCGGAAGAGGCTGATCACAAGCGGCGTCAGATTGTGCAATGGTCGCTTGTATGATCAAGACGGCTACCACCTCCACCTTGCATAGTGCATTATGGTCACAACTTACACAGCTTGGTGGAAGATCAAACTTCCAATCGCACTCCGGATGAAATTCAATGGCGAAATTTTGAAAACAATGATTGGGCCTGCAAGACAGCGATGCCGGAGGCAACAACCAGAGCTAGGCACAAGTACTTGGGCAAACAGGCAATACAGCAAAACAACCTACTTAAGCAAGAGATTGTCAATCCAGAATCTGAATTTAGGGGGTTAGTCATGACCGAATGTGACATCTGGGAGCTGAACAAAAAGAAAGATCTTTTGTGGGTCGCACAAAAGAGGATGTCAAATGATGATGGTTTCAACAGCTATATGATACCTGAAGGTATAAGTGTGGTACCATTTCAATTGATTCGTGTGCCAGTTGACCAATGACTTTCGTTCTTAGACTACATCACTGAACAAGGTCGTTTAGACAAAAATAAAAACCCTGACACATTTTACAAGCAATATGAAGAAAGCAGGTGACCGCCCAATGAGTTTTTAACTGATCAAGACAGATATGATGCAAATCAGACGCAAAATGACACTACCAGATTTTGGGCGATGGATCGTCAAGCATCTGTGGAATATTATGTGTATGTGCTTGATGAGAGTGCAACCATAGCTTTTTTGATCAATCCAGACAGTTGCATTGGTGGTCCTTTGAGCGCTAAAGGTGCCGCTTTGATGGCACAAATTGACGCTGCTGAACGCCAAGGTTTGTTGGGTTCTGCTTTGATATGTTGGATAGTTGGTTGAATTAATAAAGATTAATATTTTCTTATTGCAGTAGTCCACCCATCGTGGACTGTTTTCAAACAGACCGATCGTTTATTAAAAGCTGTTGCCGCATACCCAGTTTCAATTGTTGTTGGAGAAACTGCATCAGCACAAACAACCAAACTTCCTGACTCCATTCAAGAAGCTAGTTACACTAAGGATACCCGCAAGATAGGCTGTACCCAATCCTGACATGTTGCAGCAATGTCGGTGGCTGGCAGAGTTGCTGACAAAATGGGCATAAGCATAGGTGATGCCGTTGGTTATGCGATTTGGTTTGAAGATTGCACTTCACCAATGACCGTAATCAAGTATATGACCAACAAAACGATTTTAGGGGAGTAAATGACCGAACCTGATCTGGGTGGTTACGCCGCTATGATAATTGATGAAGCTCACGACCTCACATTCCCCACTGATACCCACTGATACATTGCTGGGACTAGTTAAGGTAAATCCGAAGTACTTTATCATTGCCATTGTCTATTTTTTGACCATACAATGGTTGGCTATCATATAACGTAGGATATGGCTAGTGTAATGCCTAGTGCCACTATGAATGCTGCTAAGTCATCGGAGTTTTCCAATGATGCTCCCCTTTTTCATTAGTCAGCTCTCTTCTTGCTACCTCACTGAAGGATTTAAATCGCCCGCTTTGCTCATTTTTGTCGGTCTTTAGCAGTTACCGGCACAATGTATCCAGTCAACATCCTATATCCTCCAAACCTGGAAGCAAACAATTTGCATGCTGCCATCACAACTGCGTTTTCTTATGTCTCAGACTGTTCCTAATCGTGCAACCCACTTGGTTTAATCATCTCATTTTATGCCTTTACAGCCACAGGAAACAATTACCATTGTACCAAGGGCATAATTAAACATCTTTTCAAAGATGATTCATGCTGATAATATCTTTTTTTTATGATTTTATGCTTAAATCATTGTGCTGACTGACTGATGTGTTTCCTTTATTAACCTCATATTCAAATATTTGCCCAAAATGATCAAACTGATCATTTTTTGTAGATTGTTTTGTACTGGTTTGCATTTCTGAATATTATAAGCCTTTTTTTGCAATGCCATTCCCATTCCCCCCCTTCCATCATCTTTAAAATTCAAAAAAAATACTCCCACTCCCTGTCACTCTTCAAATCCTTCTGATTATGTCATGGTTAGGACTAAACCAGTGTCAGTACATCATCAGAATGATTTGAATGATGATGCAACTATTTTTCCTCCTCTTGATGTCATGGTTAGGACTAAACCAAAGATAGAACATCATGAGGATAATAATAACCCAAACAATCATAAAAGGAAACTCACCCAAAGCCAAAGACAACATATTCATGATTCAAAACAAATCATGTCGCAGCTTGGACATTCAACCTCAGAATATGAAATGTTTTCCACCATTTCAATTGACAAGAAAGCAGCCAATGTCTCATGGTTAAAACTTCCATCAATCAATACTTTACCCCACCCTTATGTAATCATTGATAATACACAAAAGCTATATCTACCTGTCTGCATTTATGAAATCACCCCTTTTGATCTTTCCTCAGGCCACTCTCAAATACTCAAAGACCTTATCATTACATTGTTTTCCTTATCTCAAAATTTCCAAGAAATTGAAATGAATAAACAACTCCTAGGTGGCATTGTGAAAGGTATTGGATTTTGTCCTGGATCTGATGCTGTAAAATCCGTAGGTGAGTGAATTTTTTAACTTATAACTTGAATAATTACTAATTATTATCAAAGCTTTTAGGTGTTAACTCCAGAAAGGCTGGTTTATCTCCTCATCAAATTGAATTGGATAATATGCAATGGACCAAACTTCAAAAGTATGACGAATTGATTTACTCCAGAATCTCTCATTTTTCACAATTAGCCGCACAAGAAAATCAGTCATTAATGGAAGCAGCCAAATTACCGAATTTCAGTCAACTTGAATGGATTTGTGCCAATCCAAAGGATGAATTCAAATCTTTTTCCAATGTCATTTTCACTTAAGATGGCTTTTACAATAAGCCACACCAAGATTTAAAGGACCTCAATGCCTGGACTTATGGTATTTTCTCTTTTGTATCTAAAAAAGATTTCCATCCACTTCCAACTGTCTTCACCCCCTCTGGACATGGCTTGCACTTCCCCGAATTGAAAATGGCAATTGATTTTTCAAAAATACCTGGCATCATGGAAATTCTTTGGAAGACATCAACAATGGTTCATCATACAACAAAACCACCTCCAGAAATGATCAATCATGACAAAATAACCCATTTTGGATGTTCTTTTAAAATAAACCATAAATTATTTAATGTAGGTGACAAATTCTTGAAAATGACACCCACCCCAATTAATTCAAGAGTTAATGGGTACTGTGAAAGAAATATGCTGTACCAAAGAAGAATTAAAAAATATTAATTGTAAATAGTTTTATTTTATAAATAACATCTCCACTCCACTGTATGCCATTAAATTAAGTACATAAATCAATGGTCCTGATGAAATTTACAATTGACTATTTTTCCATGCCAAAGTGATTGGTTTAATTTTCTCACACATATTTACCACATCTTCCCCAATGTCATTGTTGGCCAGATTTTCTGCATGTGGTGGATCATCATCCTCATATAGATCAAACCATTCATCACCAATTTGTGCTAACATATTATGTAAGATTGTGAAAGAAACAACCCAACTAACAAAATATTGGATTTCATGAGCATCCCTCATTTGATTTCTCACTTCCCTTAGAGAAAACCACCGCTCCTTCAAAATTCCAATTGAATGCTTGATTCTTACCCTTGATTTTGCTATACAGTAATTGAAAGAATGGTTGTCTTCATTCTGTACTACAACTCCCTTATATGCTGGAACAACCCAAGGGGAGCTTGCATATGCCAAATCTGCAATTAGGTACTGCTCCTTTTCATAAAACTCTTGAGGTGTTTGTGCTATTTTCATATGTTGATAGACATTTGATTAATGAAGTGACCCAGTACAACCAACATGTAGAGAAGTGAACTGTTTGTTGATATTGCAAACCAGTTGTATTGACATAGAATACGTTAATTGTAAACAATCAGTCAAAATGAAATAAAGAATCAAATTTCAACAGCTTACCTCTTTTTGCAATCAAAATAGGCTTCACCATCTTTGGGGGGATGTTGCAATAATGGTATGAGACTCCCATCAATAAATCCAATGCACCCAGGGAAGCCTTCTGCTTGCATTACTTGAGACATCTCTCTTTGTTGTTCTATTGTTGGACACACAATCACTTTGCGCTTCAACTTCATTAATATCTGGATCACTCTTTGAGTGTACAACACAATAGCCCCATGGATAATTCCAAACAACATTCTAATCTTTCACAAAGTGGCCCCATTGCAATTTGATCCTAGTCTTGATAATGCCACAGCCAATTGGATGGCAGGATTGCATTGTTTGTTTTGTGATGAGTTTTGAAACGTTTTATCAGCTTGAATTTGTGCAACCAATTTTTTAAATGATTCATGTGTGGTCCTACATAGCTGTCGAAACTTTTCAGATGATAATGTTTGTAAATCATTCATCTCATAAATGTAATGTGATGGATATCTTCTACAAGGATTGATGTATCTTTGCAAGGTTATCATATCTAATAAGATTATATCTTCTTGGATATCAGGATCACTATCAGAGTTGAGTGCATCGATGAGCTGCAGTGAGTTTAATGTCTGAAGTAAAGGGAGCCTTTGCAATGCCTTCGGCATGGTAAATGAAGAAAAGGCCTGTATTAAATGCAATTTAGATTCAAATACTTCAATAAATGATGAGTGTATTCATATTTTATGCAAGAGAAGTAAAGTTATATGCAATTTAACATGCCCTTACTGAGTTGTGTGTTTCAAACATGTGCCTTTATGGGAAGCTAAAGGTGAGATTTTAGTATTTAAACATGGGATTTGGTACCAACAAACCTGGGTTTTTGTAACTTAAAATCCCACACCTCTTGAGGTGTGGGATTTCTGAAATCCCAAAAAATTAATGTGGGATTTTGGCAAAAAAAAACTTGGGATTTTGAGTGTGGGATTTGGTAACTTGGACACCCCCTAATGTCTAAATTTAATGAACAATAAGATAAAAAATAATTATAATTTTGGCCTAAACTTATTTCTATTATTTGAATAAATGAAATGATATAAATCATACTGTCAGACTAATATAATAAGATAAACATATTTATTTCAACTTATTATTGTTTCAAGAAGTTAATAAACGTGTGAGAAATCACTATTTAATACTAAAACAAATTTATAACAGTTAATACAAGTGTTAAAGTTATATATTAATATAAATACCATTTATATCAATCAAAGAATTATTAAAAATGATAATAAAGAGAAAATAACCTAATGATGACACTTAGGGTAATAATTTTGATTAAATTTGCACCTAATAATATATATGCAACTTATCCAGATTTTATTTACAATAAAAAATAGATAGGATTACAAATTCAACTATTTTTAAATGAATTTAGAGATATTTAAGAGAATTTAACAAAAACAATAAAATATTGGATAAATCACATTAAAGCTGGTGATTACTACAAATTGGATGCTTGATATTAAAGGATATAATATTTTTATTTGGAAATAATGAAGGAATTAATGTTTTTAATGCTTTAGTGTTTTTGATGCATCTGGGGGGCAAACAGAGGAGGAAGAAGAGGTCCTTTTATAGTAAAAATCCTTCCTTCTAGTGACCAGAAACCTTCAAGTAGAAATTTAATGATGCTATCAACTGTAATTGATCATTATTTTAAATTTTGGTAATTATTTCATAATTATTGAACCATTTTTTAGATTTATCACTGTAACTCTAATTTGATGACATCATAAGCTCAAAAAAGCTTTATTTTCGTGAATTATAGCAGTTTAAATCATAAACTACCAATATTCAACAGTTTTATCTCTTGTTTAACTGTTAAACCTAAAATAAGATTACACTTAATGATCATAAATGATCATTTTTGAGCCTAAACATTGATCCTTAATAAATTCCAAGTTCTTCACGCTAAAGCAACTAAGAGAGTTAATTCTTTTAGCTTTTCATGTCCTTACTAAGCTTCCAAGGGTATTTGATTACATCATCAAAATTCTATTTTTGATGATTTTTCTTGTAACTCATCTTTTCTGCCAAAATTTCATATTTTGGACTTCAAGCCATGATCTCATAGGGTTGTACCTTGAATATCATGATTGAAATGAAATACTTCTTGACCTATGAGCTAGTAGAATCTGAATATTTACTTTTTTAAGCTGGTACCACTTTCAATCCAAAGTGGTCAACAGCTATTTCTATTTTTCCCAATATTCCCTTATAGGTTTCAACCTTTCTTATAGCTTGCCACATAGAAATTATATCTTTATTCTTACAGCTATTTTATGGTAGATATAGTTTTGAATTAAATCTTTATCATTCTAATTAAAAAGTTATGAGCTAAAAACCATGAATATGTGCTCTGGTCCTCAAAGTGCAAATATCCAGGTTATCTCAGTAAGTATCAATTTTACAGATATGGCATCATAATGTCATATTTATATATTGATTTGAAATCCCATGGTGTAATTTATTTCACATCTATATTCATTTGTTTCTGGTATAATCAGGAATTTATGCCTTTTTATGGCATTTTTACTTCTTCTAATATGATAATTTTAGTTCTTATTGTTGAAATAAGTTTTTTAAAACTGTTTTGTGACCTTTTTTTGGATATTTTATCGTATCTAAAAGGCTCACATTCCCTACCACCAAAAAAAGATTGTACCATAATATGATATAGTTAATTAGGGTAGCATCTGAATTCCTAACTCTTCAATAGGATTTCTTATTCTTGAGGCTCAATGATACTTAATTTTCTTATTCTTTGGGTCTTCTTTCATGTCTGAACCTCCCTAATAGTTTATCAGAATTCATTATATCTTTCTCAAGTAGCCATTCATCTTCTTGAATTGGGTTTCTGTACCTCACAAAGTATTCCCTTTCTTTCTTATTTTTTCCTTCTTTCTTTTAGGACTTTAATAATTTTCTCCTCTTCTACTTCTTCCAAAAGGTGAATTTAAAGTGGTGGTTTATTTCTTAGGGGATTTAATTCCTTATTGCTTTTTACTGTGAGGTTTTATCAGACATACAGGGAAATCTGGGTGTTTGTTCATTAATTTACCTGTTAACTCTAGTTTTATAGAATTAGGGCCATGCAGGGCTCTTATCATAAAAGGTTCTGCAAAGGAGTCTCTTAGTTTCTTTGGTCCTTGAATATTGTTAAAGCTCAAATCTCATACTAATGTTGAGTCTTCTATTTTAAAATCAGGTGGCTTGTGACTTTTGTCCCATCTTTCTTTTGCATATTTGAAATAATCTTGCATTCATCTATTTGCATGATTTCTTGCTTTGTCAAGCATTATTTTGAAACGTCTTGCTGTTGGATGTATATAAATCCAGTCCTTTTGAAGGGTGTCATAAGGTAGTCTTGGATTCCAACCTTTTTCAAACATTGCAGGTATTTTTCCAGTTGATGAATGCATTGATGTCTTATATGCCAGTTCTATAGCTGGTATTAAATTTCACCAATCATGGGTAAAACTATCAGAGTCCTTTATTTCTAGGCCATAAGTACAGAATCTTCTTATCATTTCTTTTAAAGTTTGTATAATTATCTCTGCTATTCCATCAGTTTTATAGTGGTAAGCTGTTGAGAATGATAACTTTGTTCCAAACAAGGTATGGCACTTTGTCCATAGGGCTTAAGTTAATTTTGTCTCTCTATCACTTATAATATCTTTTAATAATCCTTTATGGCTAATAGCATTATTCCATACCATTATGGCAGTTTCCATACCTGTGTCAACTTTGTGACATGGTAAGAACATGGGGTCTTGCTATACCTATCAACTAAGACTAGGTATGTATTGAAGCTTCTGTCTCTTCCTGGGGTTGGAGCTGTTACCCAATCCATATGAACTATTTCCCATGGGTATTTTGGTTCTTGGATCTGGATCATCATACCAAATTTCTATTTGCTTTTTGGCACCTGTCAGAAGTTTTGAACTATTCTGAAACATCTTTTCTCCAATTTGGCCACTGAGAGCTGGTTTTGACTCTTCATAGTGTCCTATCTTTTGAGAGATGTCCAGATACAACACTATGATGGCATTAATGTTTTATGATTTTTGTTAAAGTTCTATCTGTCAAGGTCATAACACATGTGTGTTGGGTCCCATGATAAAGAATTCTGTCAAGGAGGTGGAATCTTCATTCATAACATTCTTTGTCACAGGGGCTCTTGGGGAAAATAAGAGTGGCCTGGAACACAGGAATCAAGAGCTCACTTGGGCTGGTCCAAAAGGATAAAGAAATAAGTGAAAGATATATTTCTTTAAGGAAAATGAGAGAAATTGAAAATGTGGCAAAGATAAAAACAGAAGCCAGAGGCCAAAGATAATAAGGAGAAGCCAAAGGCCAAGTATCCAACCAAATGAAGCCTCAAGTCACTGTTTAAACCTTCCTGAAAGAACAATGGAATTAGTAAAGGATATGACCACCAATATCTACTTACAGGCAAAGAAGAAAGTGCAAATAACTGATTTATAAATATCAGTATTTAGCTTCAAGAATTAAAATGAAATAATAATAAAAATGAATTGTAAGGTGTGGATATGAAACTTTGATTAAAGTCAAGTACTTTTCCTGTCCTCAAAATTTGTATAAGGTAAAAATCAATTAAAAATAGTAAAGAATATTATTTTTAAGAGGAAACACGCCAAATTTATTGTTTATAACTTTATTAGTATAAAACAATAATATTATAAAGATTTATTGTTTCACCAACAATAAAAATTTATCCAAAAATACTCTACAAGAGATATTTAAGGCTACAAAAGAAATTTCTTCAAGAGCAATTTCAATTGGAATTAATTAAGCAAAGAGCTGCAAGCAATTAATTGAAGAACAAAGTCTTTAAAAAGAATATTAAAGAGAAAACATGCCTAAAAGTGACCAGAGTGAATTTGGAAACAAAGTGACATAGTTTACAGTGATGAAAGATACTTTAATTCACTTTTGGGGTGGTTCAGGGGTAAAAATGATTATAAGAGTTACAAACAATGATTATAATGATTTTTTCATGTGTTTAAAAGGTTAAAAATGATTTGAAAAAGGTGGTTGGAAGCTTTTATTGATTTGTTTAACAATGTTTAAACTAATCATAAAAGGAAAAGATTCTAACATGAAGAGAAAAGTGGGGCAAAGAAGACATTCTTTTATAGCAATCAATTTTCTTACTCCAAAAGTAAAATTTACTCTTGTCAGTCGTTAAAAACATTCTGACAACAGAAAAGCCAATTATGGCATCATTGAACCCTGATTTAGACCAAAAAGGGCTGGTTTAAGCCATTTTTAGCCATTTTAGACCCTTAAATCAGCCATTACTATAGCAATACCTGGTCTAGAGCCTTCAAAAGAGGTCAGAATGTTAGTAAGAGACGTAGAAACCAGTTAAAACTGTTTTTACTATTATGGTTTTATCTTAAGGGTAGTTTTACCCTCTTGGCAACAGCTAAAATTACCCCAGTTGGTATCAAAACCTCATCATCAATTGAGTTCACAGACCCTGTAACTCAATTCCAGGCCAAAGGTGATGAACTTTTGCGTGAATTTTGAAATCCCACGCCTGTCAGCAAGGATTTTGGGGGTCTAGCTCCCCCTTAGAGCTGGAGTTCCTTTCCCCCCCCCAAATTTAATCTTTCCAATTTATTTTTCCTTTAATTCCTCATCATGTATTATACTTATAATTTACATATGTAATTCAATTGAATTGTACAGTATAATACAGTAATAATTGATACCTCATATTAAAATCAAATTTCACTTATGTAATACACGCGCACATTTTGGAATTTCAATTGAATTCAATTGAAAATACTTCAATTCCTCATAACTTCTAAACTAAACACAATGCCTCAGTTTTAACACAAAAAATTGATGGTTAACACCACATGTGGTGTGAATTAAATTAAAGCTTTGAGGACTTTCAACTTTTGTATTGAAAATACTAAAAACTTAATTTAAGCTTATTTAGAGTTGAGTTACAAGAATTTCACTCAGGGGTGACCCCACCTGATTTTTTATGAGGAATCCAATGGTGAAATAATTTTTATATGTTTATTTATTGGATAAAAAGTTATTATAATTTTTATTTCAACTTTTTTCCAAATTTATTTATTTTTTTACAATTTTATTAAAATTTCATTTTTACTTAATTTTTTCAAGTATAAATGTAATTTTATACTTACAAAATTTAATGTATTTTTATTTTTAAATTGTAATTAATTTTTTATTTTTAATATAATTTTATATTTATATTTTTATTTTTATTTTAATAATATAAATAAATTTATTTTATTTATATTAATATGTTATTTTTGTATTTGTGGTCTTTTGGGTATATGAAATTACCTCTAAGGCTCACATTCCCTCCCCCTAAAAAAGAATATTACTTTGTAATATTGGTGTTTCTAGTGTGTCTGAATCTCCTGAGGAGTTTGCTAGCTTCTGGTATACCTTTTTCTTCTAACCATTCATCTTCACAAGTTGGGTCACTGTACCTAACAAGGTATTCCCTTACTTTCTTGGTTCTTAATTTCCTTTCTTTAAGAACTTTGGTAATTTTCATAGTACCAGATGTCTCAATAGGAGGTATAACTTGGGGAATCTTATTCCTCAAGGGAAATTTCTCAGCATCACTAGATTTATATGGCTTTATCAAGCTCACTGGAAATGTAGGATGCTTATTGCTAAGTTCTTCAGATAACTCTACCTCAACAGCATTTTCTCCATGGAGGGCCTTAATCACAACAGGTCCTGCAAAAGAGTCTTTCAGCTTTTTACATCCTTTGATGTTATTGAAGTTAGTGGTGGATACAAGAACTAGGTCCCCCACTTTGAAATCTGGAGTTTCATGTGATTTGTCCCATTTGTCTTTAGCATATGCAAAAGAGTCCTCCATGCACCTGACTTCATGCTTTCTAGCTTTGTATAGCATTCCTTTGAAGCTAGCAGCTGTGGGATGTATTTCAATTAAATCTTTCCTCAAGGAATATTGGGGTAACTTCGGGTTCCATCCTTTTTCTAGAATAGCAGGAGTCTGATTGGTACTGGCATGGATTGATGTTTTATATGCTAATTCCAGTGCTGGCAACAGAGTACACCAATCATGGGTAAATCCATCACAATCTTTGAATTCAAGGCCATATCCACAAAATCTTCTCACCTTGTCCTCCAAGGTTTGGATCATTCTTTCAGCCAGGCCATCAGTTTGTGGGTGGTAGGCTGTAGAGAAAGACAGTTTAGTGCCAAATAATTGGTGAAGATTTGTCCATAGTGCTGAAGTGAATTTGGGATCCCTATCACTAATGATATTTGTAAATATCCCAGTCCATGACACTACTCTATTACATATCAGAAGAGCTGTATCCATGGCTGTGTCATCTTTATGACATAGTAAAAAGATTGGAGTCTTACTGAATCTGTCTACAATTACCAGGCAAGCATTATAGCTTCTGTCATCTCCTGGTGGTAGGCCAGTTACCCAATCCATATGGACGATATCCCAAGGTCTGTTTGGTTCTTGGATTTTTATCATATTTCCAAGTCTCTTGCCAGTGGATCTATTTGTCTTTTGGCATCTGTCACAGGTTTTGCAATACTCTGCAACATCTTTCTGCCACATTGGCCATCATATGCAGGTCTTTACTTTCTCTCTTGTTCTGTCTTCAGACAGATGTCCTGAAAAGGGACTATCATGGCATTCTTTCAGTACAAGATTGATTAATGACCTGTCTACAACTGTCATTACACATGTGTGCTTGGTTCTGTCGTAAATTATACCATCCAGTAGGTGAAATCTTCCTTCATCATAAGATTTTCTCCATACTTCATCCAAGGCATGTATGAGAGAGTTTTCTTTACAGTCTTTGTTAAGTAATTGGAATAAGATGCTACAATTCTTATCTTGAGTGCAACTACTTCTGACTTCTTCAAAGAAGGTGGTGTTCAAGTCTGTAACACTTATTCCTTCTATTGGAATTTGTGGTGAAGCTTCTTCTGGCACATAAGCAGGATTATCAATATTATTTGGTAATGGCCATCTGCTTAGTCCATCTGCATTTTATGAATATTCCCATCCTTATGAACAATAGTCATATTGCCTCTGTATTCTTGAATGGCTATTTGCCATCTGAGCATATGTCTGTTGGATGTTTTCATGTTTAAAAGTGATTTGACAGCTGTAAAATCTGTTATCACCTCAAAAACACATCCCTCTAAGAAGTAGTTCAATTTCTCCAAGCCCCAGACAAGACATAGACATTCCATCTGACTTGCTCCATATCTGGCTTCATTTGGTTTGATTTGCCTGGATATGAAACATATGGGTCCTTCTACAGGTTTATCATTTATGATCTGAACTTGGTGAAGTGCAGCACCTAGCCCATCCCCTGATGCATCAATATACAGTTTGAAAGGCAACTTAAAGTATGGCATCAGTAAGAGTGGAGCAGTGGTCAATGCTTCTCTTAGAGACTCAAAAGCTTTGACTCTGTCAACAGTCATTTCAAATACTGTGTCTTTGTCACACAATTTATAAAGTGGTCTTGCTATGGATGCAAAATCTTTAATGTGTTTCCTGTAATATCCTGCAAAACCTAAGAATGACTGAATTTCCTTTTTGTTCTGAGGAATGGGTTTTAGCAATACTGCTGCAAGTTTGGTTTTGTCAATTCCAAGGGATAAACCAGATACAACATGTCCTAGTGCCTTAAGTTCTTTAAATCCCAAATGGCATTTCTTCAAGGAGATTTCCATGATTACTGATTGAATTTTTGTCAAAACTATGGACAATCTGTACATGTGCTCCTCCCAAGTCTTGGAACAGACAATAATGTCATCAATGTAAATGATTAACCATCCCTCTGAGAGTTCTTCAGGGAAGATTTCATTCATCATTCTTTGGAAGTGTGAAGGTGCATTTTTGATACCAAAGGGCATCCTCAAGTATTCATACACTCCACAATGAACAATAATTTTCAAGTACTTTCTTGCTCTTGGTGTCACCACATTTTGATGGAATCCTTCAAGGGCATCCATAGTGGTTATATACACTGCTTGAGATATTTGAGTAAGGGCAATTTGGATTTTTGGTATTGGGTATCTGTCTGGAACAGTGTAAGTGTTCAGAGCTCTAAAGTCCCCAACCATTCTGGATTTTCCATTATGCCATACCACTATGACTGGTGTAGTTATTTCTACTTCTTCATTGTGGCCTACTTTTCTTATTACACCAAGGTCCAGAAGTTCTTTGATATGAATTTCTAGAGCTTCTCTTGATTTTGGACTTGCTCAATAAGCAGGTCTTCTTAAGAGTGGTGGATAAGGTCTCTCAATGTTAAGAATGATCTCAACTTCATGACCAATAATTGCTCTTAGAGGTTCTTTTTCTGTAGCAAATGCTCCTCTGTGGTCATACAAAAGGGAAGAAAGTTCATTTTCTTGTTTATCAGTCAGATGAAGGCTTATTTCAGCCTCATTTAACTGTTCAGACTTGAATTTCTCTAACTCTAAGTTGACTGGTGATACTTTGTTTACTGTAATTTGTCTTTTAAATGGTAAAAAGGCAAATTTTTGGCACTTATTGTCTCCAATAGTAAAGTATCTGTCTTTGTTATTATGTAAATCAATCCCATACATCATTAAATAGTCATTTCCCAATATAAAATGGGTACTAGAGCAATTTTCCATAACAACAAATTCAACTGTGATTCTTAAATTCCCATTTATGTGTGGGAATATGACATTGGTCTCAAAGATTCCTAATGCTTTCATTGGGTTACTTGCACTGTTGAATTTTATACCATCAATTGGTAACAATTGGTTTTCAAAATTTGGTACACAAGTCTTAAGAAAAGATTTTCCAACACAAGGGCAGAAGGCTCCTGGGTCAAGCAAAAGTTTTGTGGGCTTGTTGTCAATCACCACTTCTGTTATACAGGAGTTACCAGCTGTATAACCTTTCCTTCTGTTTGGTTTTGTCTTCATAAGTTATGCATCTTGAACTTTTGATAAATCAAGTTGACCATTGCTCAATTGTGGCAACTGGGAATAAGATTCCATGATGTCAAAAGTGGCATTGATATTTTCTATATTTTTTGAAGATTCAGAAAATATGGATGACTTATCATCTGAATTGTCTTCAATTATGTCTTCTTTTTCAACATCTGGTTCCTTTTCAATGTCAATTTCATTGATTTTCCCCCTTTTTGGACATGTATTGGCTAAATGGGTGGTGCTTTGGCAAATATGGCATTTTCTGACTGTATTTGCAGATTTATACTTAATATTACTAGAATTTTCTTTGGGGTTTTTGTCCACAGAATCTTTCCAAGGTGTATTAAACCTTGTTTTGAGATTAACCCTACTAGAACCAATTTTGGTTCTGGTGGTTACTTCTTCTAGTATATTGATAATATCCTCTGCTGAAGATTGTTCAGTAGTCCTGCTTTTGACAGCATTCTCTAAGTCACCTCCACATTGTCTCAGAATTTTTCTATGGATCATAAATTCTGACATGTCAGGATATAATGCTGTTAATTGGTCCTTTTGTTGGCAAAACCATGGTAAAGCTTTGTCTTTATCAGCATTAAATTTGGCATATTCAAAGGCTGTTTCAACTTTAAACCTCCAAGCATCATTTTCCCATTTGTTGATGATCTGGGTTTTCCACCAAGTCCAACTCTGGTGTCCATGTGCTTGTCTTATTTTGATGTACCATCTGTGAGCTGATCTTGTAAACAAGGTGTTAAACCTGGCTGTTACCAATCTTTCTGGTAATTTAAAATCTTCTTTGATCATTTCAATACCTCTAATTAATTCCATAGGGTCATACTCTCCTTCACCACTGAAGTGAGGCCATTCTTTAAGTTTTGGAACTTCTTTCAAGAGTTCTTGGCCCATTGATGGTTCCAAGTTATGAAAAGGAGTGGATAAATCATTTTTTAATTGTGAATTATCAGGATCCAATACTTGTGGATTTGGAATTCTTGAGCCCTCATTTTGATTCAGAGGTGTAGACATTCTTGGTAAGGTGTTCAGTATTTGTTCAATGTCATTCATTTTACTGTTGCTACACCTTTGGGAATTTCTGTATTCATGCTGGAAGCTTTGTATTAAATTTATTACTTCAGTTTTATACATGTCTTCTTTATGTGTCAGTTCTTGCCATAACTCTGTCTGTCTTGTACTATCAGCAGTGACTTGATTCAGTTTCATTGATAATTTTGATACTTCTTCTTGTGAAGCATCAAAACACTTTTTCAAGGCAATGGTATATGTCTTTACTTGAGTAAATGAATTTGAAATGTCATCAAGGACTTTCTTGTTATCTGTTTTGATAATATTTATGGCTTGTTTAATTCTTGTTTCAATTATGTCATCAATATTGAATTTAGAATATTTATCTGTTAATTCTTTAATAATGACAGATTGCTCATTTATTTTATTGCCAGAAGAATTATCATTATTGGAAATTTTAATTGTTCTTAAAACCTTTTCAAAACACATAAGTGTTTCATTAATTTGGCACAGACTCAGGTTGTTTGTTTTAATGTTGTTACAAATGGTTTCATTTTTATCAGAAAGATGTTTTTTTACGTCATTTATAGCATCATACAATTCTGGGATGGAATCAAATATATCAGAAATCATTTCTGGAATCTTAATCTGGCTTCCTCCTTCTTCTGTAATTCCATCATGGTTCTGGCCATCTGAAATACATTTTCCATGGCATCCTGCTGAATCTTTGGAATCCTGTATCCTTGGCTGTAAGGGTTTGGGGCTGGTGCCTTCCCTTTGCCCTTGTTTGGAGTTTGTGGCTGCTTTTTCACGTTGGAATTGCTGGTGCTGGCCACTGGGGCTGTTTTTGGCACTGGTTTGGGTGGTGGAGGGTTGTTTTTCCTCCATTCTAGTTTCAAACGCATCATGTTTTTCTTCTCCATCAATGGATGCCATCCATTGAGCAATTTGCAAGTGTTGGGATGGCCCAGGAATTTTCTCACAGTTAGGTAAGAATTCATGCAATTCTTCCACAGGTCTGCACGGATCTGGTACTCCTTGAATTGAAGTGCATTGTTGTATGCACTGTGGCTGGCTTTGTATATGTCCACAGAGGCTTGTTGTGGTGGTTTCAGCTGTTTTTGAAGGTAAAATGGTATTATCAGCTTCATAATGACCCAATTTAGTTGTTTGGAAGTCATAAACTGACCCTTTTCCTTCTGTACCTGATTGGCCTCTGCCATAATCACGTCGATTACCTTTTTGGGAGCTGCTTGAGGGGTTGTAGCTGGCTCCTGACCTGGTTGAAGGCATAATTATGGTTTAAAAAGGCTTAAAATTGTATTTTTACGTCAAAAAACTTACTATTGGCCAAATTCTTAGCTTTCTGAAGGGTATTACTTATGTCCAAGTTAATCAATTCAGAAGATATTGGTTCAGGTTGGTTATTTGGAGTCACAATAACAGTACTATTATGGTCTGAATTGATAGTACTGGCAGGAATAATGCTGGTGACTGTTGAGGCTGTTTCAATGTTTTCTTGTCTTACCACATTGTCAGAAACTAAAATTAATGAAAAAAACCAATCAATTAAGTAAAAAAAGGATATTTCAAAAAACAAATAAAAATATAAGCCTCACTTATAATATGAAAAAAAAATATTTTTTATGGATTTTTTGAATTATAAGTATTTTTTATATGTTTTTAAATTTTTCAATATAAGAAAAAAAAGCTTTAAAAAGAGTAAAAAAATATGTCAAAGGTAAAATATCACGGCTGGGCCCCCAAATTTAAGGTGTGGATATGAAACTTTGATTAAAATCAAGTACTTTTCCTGTCCTCAAAATTTGTATAAGGTAGAAATCAATTAAAAATAGTAAAGAATATTATTTTTAAGAGGAAACATGCCAAATTTATTTTTTATAACTTTATTAGTATAAAACAATAATATTATAAAGATTTATTGTTTCACCAACAATAAAAATTTATCCAAAAATACTCTACAAGAGATATTTAAGGCTACAAAAGAAATTTCTTCAAGAGCAATTTCAATTGGAATTAATTGAGCAAAGAACTGCAAGCAATTAATTAAAGAACAAAGTCTTTAAAAAGAAAATTCAAGAGAAAACACGGCTAAAAGTGACCAGAGTGAATTTGGAAACAAAGTGACAAAGTTTACAGTGATGAAAGATGCTTTAATTCACTTTTGGGGTGGTTCAGGGGTAAAAATGATTATAAGAGTTACAAACAATGATTATAATGATTTTTTCACATGGTTAAAAGGTTCAAAATGATTTAAAAAAGGTGGTTGGAATCTTTTATTGATTGGTTTAACAATGTTTAAACTAATTATAAAAGGAAAAGATTCTAACATGAAGAGAAAAGTGGGGCAAAGAAGACATTCTTTTATAGCCATCAATTTTCTTACTCCAAAAGTAAAATTTACTCTTTTCAGTCGTGAAAAACAGTCTGACAACAGAAAAGCCAATTATGGCATCATTGAACCCTGATTTAGACCAAAAAGGGCTGGTTTAAGCCATTTTTAGCCATTTTAGACCCTTAAATCAGCCATTACTATAGCAATACCTGGTCTAGAGCCTTCAAAACACGTCAGAATGTGAGCAAGAGACGTAGAAACCAGCTAAAACTGTTTTTACTATGATGGTTTTATCTTAAGGGTAGTTTTACCCTCTTGGCAACAGCTAAAATTACCCCAGTTGGTATCAAAACCTCATCATCAATTGAGTTCACAGACCCTGTAACTCAATTCCAGGCCAAAAGTGATGAACGTTTGCATGAATTTTGACATCCCACGCCTGTCAGAAAGGATTTTGGGGGTCTATCTCCTTTTCCCCCCCAAATTTAATCTTTCCAATTTATTTTTCCTTTAATTCCTCATCATGTATTATACTTATAATTTACATATGTAATTCAATTGAATTGTACAGTACAATACAGTAATAATTGATACCTCATATGTAAATCAAAGTTCACTTATGTAATACACATGCACATTTCGACATTTCAATTGAATTCAACTGAAAATACTCCAATTCCTCATAGCTTCTAAACTAAACACAACACCTCAATTTTAACACAAAAATTGATGGTTAACACCACATGTGGTGTGAATTAAATTAAAGTTTTGAGGATTTTCAACTTTTGTATTGAAAATACTAAAAACTTAATTTAAGCTTATTTAGAGTTGAGCTACAAGAATTTCACTCAGAGGTGACCCCACCTGATTTTTTATGAGGAATCCAATGGTGTAATAATTTTTATATGTTTATTTATTGGATAAAAAGGTATAATAATTTTTATTTTAACTTTTTTCCAAATTTATTTATTTTTTTACAATTTTGTTAAAATTTCATTTTTACTTAATTTTTTCAAGTATAAATGTAATTTTATACTTACAAAATTTAATGTATTTTTACTTTTAAATTTTAATTAATTTTTTATTTTTAATATAATTTTATATTTATATTTTGATTTTTATTTTAATAATATAAATAAATTTATTTTATTTATATTAATATGTTATTTTTGTATTTGTGGTCTTTTGGGTATATGAAATTACCTCTAAGGCTCACATAAATAATATAGATTAATTAACTGGGGAATAATTCCCCAGAGGTGAAAAGGTGGCCAGTATATGTGAAAAGCTGAAAGACTGCTCCTGGAGGGTTGGGAACCCAACTTTATTGACTGTTTTTGCAAAAATACAGGTATGGTCATCATAAGGTGTTACCTGTGTGTGTTGAATTCTCACAGTTGAAAATTAATTGACGCAAAAGGTCCAATGCCATACAGGTAGCTTGAATAAATTCTTTGTGTACCACTTGATTGTCCAAGGGGTTCTGGAGCTCTTTATTCCTTGAAAACTGATTTAATACACTACAAACTCTTGGAATTTCCATTTAAGAATCCTGGCCTAGTATTCCCTTGGGGGAATAATACTGAATTGAAATGAACAATGCCTGAAGGGCCAGTGGATTGGTGCCCTCAAATGGTCTCCTTGATACCATCATGTATTGCAAGCTTGAGAGAATGGAGCCTTCCTTCAAAATTAAATGATGGACTGGTTACTTGATGTAAAATGAATAAATGCAGTCTTGGAAGGATCACCATCGAATTTCTGAATCCCCCATTTTTGGTCTCTGCAGTTCTGGGCCCATGGCTGGGAAAGGGGTTCCTTTCTTTAGGGAAAACCCTTCTTAAGGTGGCTGGTGCCTGACAGAGGCCATGACATGATTCTTGAGGGTCCATGGAAAAAAGGTTAATCCTTGAGGTTGTGGGTCATTTTGGTCCTTTGGGATTTGTAGCAAACGATCTGGCCCTGGAAGATGTTTCTATCAAACTGTGATAATATTACTATTAATCAACAGTACTATGAATGTTCTTATGAAATATAATAATAAAAAATCATTATTACCCCAATTAAATAATTAAAGAACTATCTCTTTTACGTGTTATACACTACTAGTTATTATAACAGTAAGCAGTAATTGTCTACAAGAATCAATTACAAGAAGAATCTAATAATAAAAACATCTTTTATTAAGATAATTGAGTTATTTTAATATATATGATTATCTTTTACAAGAATAATTATAAAGATAGTTCTTGGAAAAAACTTTTACTAGATAAAAACTTTAAGAATTGAGATAAATTACTCACTATTAATCCAATGAACCTTTTAGATGATAATAGTAGAAAAATTTGACGTGGAATTGTTGATTTAATGGATCAAAATTGATTTATAACAGTATTACAACAAATTATAGTTGATTTCTACGACTTCATATCTTTCTGATTGATTTCTGAAAGAATGAAACACTTAAGAAATCGTTTAAACTAATACTTACTTGTTTGGTAACAAAGGTAAAAGATAATAATGTGATGATGTGGAAAAAACAGTAAGAGGAGGCCTCTTTTAAGTCTAAGACAGCTCACAGAGGCGTGCCATGGAGCAAACTAAAAACCCAGTGAGTGAGAAAACATTAAGTATTTTTGGATTCTTGATTGCATCATTTGTTTTCACATAAGATTATCATAATTACTTAATTGAGGCTCTTACATGACTACCAACCCATTTATGGTTAAGAATAAAAGGAGGAACAACTGTAAATATTCTTTTATTCCAAAAAAAACGTTGATTTCTCCACTTTATCAATTTTATTGGAAATTTCATCACAGAATGTATTTTCTGTAAATTTATAAAATTCTGTGTTTCATGTGGAATCATCAAAAATGGACTGCAGGTAAAGCTTTTAATTTTACATATAAAATTATAATTCTTTTTTTTATATGAATTATGCAGCTCTTAATTTGTCCTGAAAGTTTCAGATAGATTAATGAAGAATTGTATTTTTAATGAATTTTTGAAATGTTTACCTCAATTCTACGTAAAATTGCAAATAGCAGTGTATGGCTGGTTGCTATGAGGTAAATCAATGGATACTAGTCCAAACAGGGTTTTAATTCCCCTTTTGGGGCTTATCCATGGTCAGTCATTAAGAATTGACATGGTTACAGGAGTCTAAGTTGTTCTTTACCTCCTTGGCACATTAAAATAGCAGATTATTTGCCATTTTCTTATAATTTACTGTAGTTTTAACATGGTAACCAAGTTTTTCAAAGGGTTTTAGTTTACTAATTGAACCAAGATAAGCCATTGATACAATCTTTGGAGCTGTTCACCCCTCAGAGGCCTCAGAAGTTGGGTAACCTGGCTCTCTTTGATGTCTTTTGTCCCCCTTGCCTATTTTTTATGTCAAAATGGAATTTTAAGCTTCAAGTGAGTTATCCACTATGGGTGTACCAAATGTGCATGTAGGAATACCATAATATTAAGTGCTCAAAGCATGCGTAACACTATTCTTAGTGTTTATTCAACATGGGATTTCTCACATTCCCCTTATTTTGGCATGAAATTGAGAAAAACAAAACTTTTCATGGATCTTTTATGTGGTATTGAAGTATTTTCCATATTACCACCTCAAAGAGTTGATTTGAGATCATTCACTCTATTGAGCAACCCTAGGTGAGTTTCTGTGTAGAATGCGAATCTGACCTTAAATCCATGGATTTACTTACTCAATAAATAGTTTTTCATCTTTTCTGAAATCAAAAATGATGAATTTTGAATATATGCATGACTTCTGGGTTATGCATAGTTCAGAATTTATTTTTGAGATAATTGTGGCCTATTTGGGTATGTAAAATATACCTCAAGGCTCACATTCCCTCCCACCAAAAAATAAAATTGTACTACAATTTTATCAATGGTATAAACAAGAAAAAGACCCCAAAGGGGGTTAATGTCCACTGTCCAACCTCTTTTCATTACTCAGATCAAGTAATTTCAAAGCACCTTTATAGACATATTCAGGCTTTTGGCCTTCTTTCAGGTCTAAATCTTCTCAAGAGTTTATCTGAGTCAGGTATTTCCGATTTTGCCAGCCATTCATCTTCATGTACTGGATTTCTATATCTGACTAGATATTCTCTTTGATTTTTACCCCTAAGTCTCCTTTCTTTAATGACTTTCTTTATCTTTTTGTTATCATCCTGTTCCACTGGTGGTATGGTCAAAGGAGCTGGGTTCCTTAAAGGAAACAATTCTTTGTCAGTTGATTGATAAGGTTTTATCAGGCTGTATGGAAAGGTGGGGTGTTCATTTTCCAATTCACCACTTAATTCCACTTGAACTGCATTGGTTCCATGTAAGGCAACAATAACAAAAGTTCCTACATAAGAATCTTTAAGTTTCTTTGGGCCTTTGATATTATTAAAATTCAAGGTTGAAACTAGAACTAAGTCCCCTACTTTGAAGTCTGGTACTTTGTGACTCTTGTCCCACTTCTGTTTAGTATATTCAAAAGCATCATTCATACTTCCTTTTGCATTATGTTTTACTTTATCAAGCATTATCTTGAAGCTGGAAGCTGTAGGATGAATGTCAATCAAGTCCTTCCTCAGTGTATCTGCTGGAAGGCTTGGATTCCATCCTTTCTCTAACATAGCAGGAGTTTGACCTGCGGAAGAATGAACTGATGTCTTATATGCCAATTCTAATGCAGGTATAAGAGTGTACCAGTCATGGGTAAATCCATCTGAGTCTTTGAATTCTACCCATAAGCACAAAATCTCCTGATCATGTCTTCCAAAGTTTGAATCATTCTTTCTGCTAGCCTATCTGTTTGAGGGTGATATGCTGTAGAAAATGATAACTTAGTCCCAAACAGTATATTAAGATCGGGCCAAAGTGCAGATGTGAACTTGGGATCCCTGGCACTTATGATATTCTTGAATGGTCCTGTATGAGAAATAACTATACTCCATAGAAGAAGAGCTGTATCCATAGCTGTTTCATCTTTATGACATGGCAAGAATATGGGAGTCTTTCTATATCTGTCCACAATGACTAAACAAGCATTATAACCTCTGTCACCACTTGGAGGAAGTTCTGTGACCCAATCCATGTGAACTACTTCCCAAGGGGATTTTGGCTCTTGAATATGGATCATAAGTCCAAATTTCTTTCCTGTACTCTTGTTTGCGTTTTGACATCTGTCACAGGTATGGCAATATTGAATGGTCTCATTTCTCCAGGATGCCCACCATGCACACTTCTCCACTTTTTTAAGTGTTCTGTCCTCTGACAGGTGTCCATAGTAGATGCTTACATGGAATTCATGAAGAATGGTGTTGATAAGCAATCTGCTACACAATGTCATTACACAAGAATGTTTAGCTCTGTGGTAAATAATCCCATGAAACAAGTGAAATCTTCCTGCAGAATAGGAATTCTTCCAAACTTCATCAAGTGCATTTACTAAAGATGTATCTTTTCAGGCTTTATCTAATAAGGAAGTCACAATATGGCAATTCTTGTCTTGCTTATAAGATTCCCTGACTTCTTCAAAGAATTCAGTCCCAATATAAGTTATGTTAATTCCCTCAATTTGAATTTGTGGTTCTTCTTCCAAAGGTACATAAGCTGGCTTAGCAGGAGTATTGGCTAATGCCCACCCGCTAATTCCATCAGCATTCTTGTGAATGTTTCCCGCTTTATGAACTATAGTCATGTTTCCTCTTTATTGTTGAATGGCTATTTGCCATCTCAACATATGTCTGTTGGGAGTTTTCATGTTAAGAAGTTATTTTACAGAATTACAGTCAGTTATCACTTCAAAACCACTGCCATCAAGATAATGGTGTAATTTCTCAAGTGCCCATACCAAACATAAGCACTCCGTTTGGCTTGCACCATATCTGGCTTCTGTTGGTTTGATTTGTCTTAAGATGTAACAAACTGGTCCTTCTGTAGGTTTGTCATCAATAATCTGAACTTGATGTAGGGCTGCTCCCAATCCATCTCCACATTCATAAATGTTCAATTTATAGGGAATATCCCAGTCAGGCATGAGGAGTAAAGGTGCTTCTGTAAGAGCTTTCCTTATCTTCTCATAAGCTTCGATTCTCTCTTGTGTCATCTCAAATACTGTCTGTTGATCACAGATTCTGTAGAGTGACTTGGCCAGAATTGCAAAGTCTTTCAAGTGTTTCCTATAATAACTGGCAAATCCTAGAAAAGAAATCATTTCTTTCTTATTCTGGGGTATTGGCTTAAGTAACACTGCTGCTACTTTGTTTTTGTCAATACCCAAGCTTAAACCAGAAAGAATATGTCCTAATTCTTTAAGTTCTTCAAAACCAAAATTTCATTTCTTAAGTGAAATCTTCATATTCACTTCTGCAACCTTGTGAAGTACCCTTTCAAGTCTTGCAAGGTTCAAAGACCATGAATCAGAACATATGATGATATCATCAATATAAATGATAAGCCATGCTTCAGATAATTCTGTGAGGAAGATGTTATTAATCATTCTTTGATAATGAGATGGTGCATTTTTAATACCAAATGGCATTCTAAGATACTCATAAATACCACAGTGAGTGATAATTCTAAGTAATTTCTTAGCTTTAGGCATCACAACATTTTGATCAAAGCCTTTCAATGCATCCATTGATGTTATATACTTGGCTTTAAACAATTGGGTCAATGTTTCTTGAATTCTAGGGATTGGATACCTATCTGGCACTGTGTAGGTATTCAATGCTCTAAAATCTCCAACTATCCTTCATTTATCATTATTCCAAGCAATAATAACAAGTGTAGTTACTTCAACTTCTTCATTATGGCCTACTTTCCTTGGTACACCAAGTTGGATCAACTCTTGGATATGCTTTTCCAATACTTCTCTAGCTCGGAGACAGGCTGGATAAACTGGTCTTCTAAGTACTGGAGGATATGGTCTGTCAATATTAAGATTAATATCAACTTCATGTTGTTTTATAGCACCTAATGGTTCATTATCAGAGGCAAATGCATTATTATATTTGTATAACACATCAATAAGTTCATTTCTCATCTTTGGTGACAATGATGGATTAATTTGTGCTTGAACAAGTTGATTGGTCATAAATCCTTCCTTATAACTATCTTTTTAGAAGATACCCGTGATATTTGTTTTGGAATATTGAAGAAAGCAAATTTTTGTCTCTTGTTTTCTCCAATTGTAAAATATCTATCCCTATGGTTATTTATGTCAATACCATAAATATTCAAGTAATCATTTCCAAGAATAATGTGCTGAGATGTGCAATTGTCCATTACTACCATCTCAGTCTTCATTCTGATACTTTCTTCTGGGTGTGGAAATACAAGATTGGCATCCAATATACCCAAAGGGTACATATTATTACTGGCACTACTAAATTGTACACCCTCTATTGGTAATAGATGATTCTTTCATCCAGGGAGTATGGCTTGAAGATAATTGTTTCCTACATGAGTACAAAATGCCCCTGTATCCAAATTGACTTTGGCTTCAATATCATTCATCAAAACTGATGTGATACAAGATGCTCCAGCAGGGTATCCTTTACCTCTAGCAGGTTTGGTTTTACACATTCTGGTATCTTGTATATTGATCAGGTTATGACAGTCCTCACTGTACTGTGGAAATTGAGTATGGACTTCTTTGACCTCAAATAAAGCTGTAATTTTTTCAATGGGATAGTCCTCCACTGGTGTATCCTCAGGGACTGCAGAATCTAGGTCAGATTCTTCTTTCTCTTCAGTGCACTGAGCTTCTTCAATTACTTGAACTTCATTTATTTTTGTCTTTTTGGTGCAAGTGTTGGCTAAATGTGAAGTGCTTCCACATTTATGACACTTCAATACAGGTCTTTCAGGTTTTCTGTCCTCTCTGGAAATCTTTGGGACCATTTTGAACTGCATAGGGATTTTAGTCCAAGTTTTACCAATTCTTGTTCTAGTAATGATATCTTCCATTGCATTGATGTAGTCCTCTGTTGAATAGGGCTCTACACATCTGCACTTGATAGCATGTTCCAGCTCTCCTCCACATTTTCTTAATATTTTCATATTAATCATGGTGTCAGACATATCTGGTTGTAAAGTAGATAATCTGTCTTTCTGTTTGAAGAACCAACTAAGTGGTTTATCCTTTTCTGAGTTAAGAATGGCACTTTCAAAAGCATTTTCCATTTTAAACCTCCAAGAATTATTAGCCCATTTGGTAATCATTTCAGATTTCCACCAAGACCAATCATGTTTTCCATGATCTTGTCTCATCTTGTAATACTATTTCTTTGCAGTTCTGGTAAAAAGAGAGTGTAGCTTTCCCACTATAATTTCATCAGGTATGTGAAGGTATTCTTGCAACATATCGATAGTTCTGATGAACTCAATATGGCTAAATTCTCCTTCACCAGAGATTGTTGGCCATTCTTCCAATTTGGGAATATCTTTTGCAGAGAGCATATTTTCTCCCAAGAATGGTGTCAAACTTCCTTCAACAGAGGGCTTTTCTTCAGTCAAAGTTGTATAAAGTCTTGGAATATGTGGTTCATAATTCTTATGAATTTGTTCTACATTTGCAATGATTTCATCCTTTAACTTTGGCCTTTCACTGTCACTTTTTGCCAAATGTGTGGCAAACTGATTGGTATTTCTAGTAATTTCCAAGACATGGTCTTTCATAATTCTAAGTTGATCATTAATGTTTAAAATGGAAAGATCTTCCATTTCATCATTTTGAACTTGACATTTACTCTCAATTCTGTCACATGTATTGGTAATTGAATCAGGTCTGACATTTGTCAATTGATACCATTCAGTATACTTTTTTTCATTTCTTTTCAATTCACTCATGTCCAATTTGATTTTATTTAAATTTTCATCAAATTTGCCAAGTTCTACATCAATAATAGATTTAACAAAGTGTATTTCATCTATTATTTTTGTGGAAAAGTCCTGTTCATCCTTTCCTGCTCTTTGGCTGTGAATTCAATAAGGTTTCTGGCCATATTGGAGACACTGTCCACTGCTGAAGGCTCCAATTTGGGAATGCTGTACCCTTGTGGGTAAGGTCTGTGCCAATTGGCTTTGCCTTTGCCCTTGACTTGATGGTTCTTGGGACCTTTCTGCTTCTTCTGACATACTTTGGGCTTGTCCTTGGACACTTCTGGAGCTGGTTGGGAGCTGGTAGATGCCACTGGGCCTTCTGTCTCCAAAGCTGGAGTAATTTCCAACACCTTCTTCTGGTCTATGAATAAAAGACTTTGGTTCTTCGACCAATTCTTTATCTTTTTTACCTTGTCTTTGCAAGACAATGGGCTCCAACCTCCTAAGAGTTCTATGGTCTTCTCCTGACCCAGAAAGCTCTCGACATGTAAGTAAGAGTTGATGGCCCCCTTCCAAAGGCTTGGGCATATTTTCCACTCCTCTTCTTTGGCTGCTCTGAACGAATTTTTGTATTGGCATTGATAAATTTCCATTTCTGCCACTTGAAAGGCTCAGCCCTTGAAGTATTATCATGAATAAGTCCAGATTCAGAACTCACATCAAAATTTGTGGGTACAGACCTTGGGGAATGGGGGGCAACTCTGGCATCCTCCATATGTGTCTTTCTAGAG
Source organism: Austropuccinia psidii (assembly GCA_023105745.1). NCBI lineage: Eukaryota > Fungi > Basidiomycota > Pucciniomycetes > Pucciniales > Sphaerophragmiaceae > Austropuccinia > Austropuccinia psidii. The sequence continues at coordinate 30,877,054 of JALGQZ010000001.1, forward strand.
GAATATGTGACACTTCTGGATTTGATCTTGCCTCTTCCTTGTCCAAATCCATCTGGTTGGACTGAATAGTTGCTTCCATTTCTGGTATGTACCATTATTATGTCAATTCAAGATAAAATAATAATTGAAAACAAAAAACACACACGTTTGGGTGGCTGTTTGGATTGTTCTGTTTTCAATAAAGTGCCTCTTTTAGCAATTTGAACTTCAATACTGTCTTCAGATTCTGCTTGTGAAGATTCTGGAATAGTAATGTATCTTTTACTGAGTCTTTTATCAGCTGCACAGTATTTGATTAAAGACACTAGAGAAAAAAAAATTAAAAAAAGAAAATTATTTTTTATGCTTTTAAGATAATTTTAAGATTTTTTTTTTATAAATTTTGATTTTTTTATTAAAAGAATTATTCTTTTTAAAGGAAAAGAAATTAAAATTCAAGATTTTGAATGAAAATTAATTTAGAGTAACGCAAAGAATAATTTTATAAGTTTTTGTATGTCAAAAAGCCACATGTAAAAACAGTATAATATTAAACTAAATTCCTCAATGAAAAATATTTTAAGACAATTCCAAAAAGAAAAATAATTTTAACTTTAAATTGAAAGAAAAATTATTAAATTAATATATTCTAGAGCTTAAAAATATATTAATTAAGGGTGCAAGTTTCAGGAAACACGGACAGGCTGCCAAATGTAAGATGTGTCTATGAAACTGTTGATAATATTACTATTAATCAACAGTACTATGGCTGTTCTTATGAAGTAATATAATAAAAAATTATTATAACCACAATTAAATAACTAAAGAGTTATTTCTTTTACATGTTATACACTACTAGTGATTATAACAGTAAGCAGTAATTGTCTACAAGAATCAATTACAAGAATAATTTAATAATAAAAACTTCTTTTATTAAAAGAATAAAGTTACTTTAATAGATATAATTATTTTTTACAAGAACAATTATAAAGATGATTCTTGAAGAAAACTTTTACTAGATAAAAACTTTAATAATTGAGATCAATTACTCACTATTAATCCAATGATCCTTTTAGATGACAATAGTAGAGAAATTTGACGTGGACTTGTGGATTTAATGGATAAAAATTGATTTATAACAGTATTACAACAAATTATAGCTTATTTCTATGAGTTCACGCTTTTCTTATTGACTTATGAAAGAATGAAACACTTAAGAAATGGTTTTTACTAATACCTGTTTGTTTGGTAATAAAGGTATAATATAATAATGTGATGATGTGGAGAAACAGCAAGAGGAGGCCTCTTTTAAGTATAAGAAAGCTCACAGAGCTGTACCATGGATCAAACTGAAAAACCAGTGAGTGATAAAACAATAACTCTTTTTTGATTATTGATTGCATCATTTGTTGTCATGTAAGATTATCATAATTACTTAATTGAGGCATTTACATGACTACCAACCCATTTATGGTTAAGAATAAAATGAGTAACAACTGTGAATCTTCTTTTATTCCAAAATAATCATTTATTTCTCAAAGTTATCAATGTTATTGGAAATCTCATCACAGAATGTATTTTCTGAAAATTTTTAAGGATTCTGTGTTTCATGTGGAATCATCAAAAATGGACTGTAGGTAAAACTTTTGATTTTACACATAAAATTATAATTATTTTTGGTTTTTATATGAATTCTAAAGTTCACAATTGGTCCTGAAAGTTTCAGAGATATTCATTCAGAATTGTATTTTTAATGAATTTTTGAAAGTTTTACCTCAATTCTACATAGAATTGCAAATAGCAGTGTTTGGCTGGTTGCTATGAGGTAGGTCAATGGATACTAGTCCAAAAAGGGTTTTAATTATGCTTTTGGGGTTTATCCATTGTAATTCATTAATAATCGACATGGTTACAGGAGTCCAAGTTGTTCTTTACCTCCTTGCCACGTCAAAATAGCAGGTTATTTGCTATTTTCTTATAATTTACTGTAGTTGTAGCATGGTAACCAAGTTCCCAAAAGGTTTTAGTTGACTAATTGGGCCAAGATCAGCCATGGATCTAAGCTTTGGAGCTTTCAATGCCTCAGAGGCCTCAGAAGTTGGGTACCCTGGCTCTCTTTGATGTCTTTTGTCCCCCTTGCCTATTTTTTACGTCAAAATAGAATTTTAAGCTTCAAGTGAGATATCCACTATGGGTGTACGAAAAGTGCATGTAAGAATACCATAGTATTAAGTGCTCAAAAAATGCATAACACTATTCTTAGTGTGTATGTAACATGGGATTTCTCACATTCCCATTATTTTGGGGTGAAATTGAGAAAAAAAAATTCACGGATCTTTTATGTGGTATTGATGATGTGGTATTGAAGTATTTTCCATTTTACCACCTCAAAGATTTGATTTGAGCTTATTCACTCTATGGAGCAACCCTAGGTGAATTTCTGTGTAGAATCCAAATCTGACCTTAAATCCATGGATTTAATTACTCAATAAAAAGTTTTCAGCTTTTCTGAAATAAAAAATGGTGAATTTTGAATATATGCATGACTTCTGTGTTATGCATAGTTCAGAATTTATTTTTAAGATAATTGTGGCCTATTTGGGTATGTAGAATACACCTCAAGGTTCACAGGCCCCTTCGCCCCTTTTTTCCAAGCGGCTAAAAGGTCCCATGATACATGGCCCATGGGCTGTGATTTATGGTCTGCAGGTCATAGAAGCAGTAGGGGGTCTAAATGTCCCAAAAAGCCCATTTAGGCCAAAAATATCCTAATAATAGGGCGTGGGCCAGGGGATATACGCCCGTTAAATTCTGAGAGGACCTCCCAGGCCCAATTTCAGTGAGATGGCCTGGGGGAAAGGCACTATGGAAATGGCACTAGAGTCCATTTGATGCAGGATATGGCCAGGACAGGTGGGTGTGTTCCAAATGCCACTTAAAACCACCAAGGTCCAATTGACCATAAATGGTTAAGGCTAGAATCTCTGCAAAAAGCCAATTGGTGGGTTCTTTTGCATGGTTGTAACAGCGTTTTTCCATAATTCACCTAGTTTGGAAGATAATGAGGGGTCTATGAAATCTGTCATTAAGAATTGTAATAATATATGACAGCTCTTGTGTGTTTCATTGCTTTAGTTTACTTGATGAAAGAATCCTGTCCCAATGTCTGTAATACAAATTCTTTCTATATTATTTCCTCTTGTGGTACACATTCTGGTTTTTCAGGTTTAATTTCTAAATCTCATCTGCTAAGAGCATCATCATTCTTGTGAATACTTCCAGATTTGTGGGCTATAGTTATACTTTCTCTATATTCTTCCATAGAAATCTGCAATCTCAGCATATTTCTATTTGGTTTCTTCATCTTTAATAAAGATTTTACAGCATTACAGTCTGTAATAACATCCAAGACTGTTCCATCTAAAAAATAGTGTGAATGTTCTAAAGCCTGCACTAAGTAAAGGAACTCCATTTGGCTATTATAATCACAATTAAATAATTAAAGAGTTATTTCTTATATGTGTTATACACTACTATTGATTATAACAGTAATCCGTAATTGTCTACAAGAATCAATTACAACAATATTTTAATAATAACAACTTCTTTTATTAAAAGAATAAAGTTACTTTAATATATATAATTATCTTTTACAAGAATAATTATAAAGATGATTCTTGAAGAAAACTTTTTACTAGATAAAAACTTTAAGAATTGAGATAAATTACTCACTATTAATCCAATGATCCTTTTAGATGATAATAGTAGAGAAATTTGACGTGGAATTGTGGATTTAATGGATCAAAATTTCTTTATAACAGTATTACATTAAATTATACCTTATTTCTATGATTTCACGTTTTTCTGATTGATTTATGAAAGAATGAAACACTTAAGAAATAGTTTTTACTAATACTTATTTCTTTGGTAATAAAGGTATAATATAATAATGTGATAGTGTGGAGAAACAGCAATAGGAGGCCTCTTTTAAGTATAAGACAGCTCACAGAGCCGTGCCATGGATCAAACTGAAAAACCCAGTGGGTGAGAAAAAAATAAACCTTTTTGGATTATTAATTGCATCATTTGTTGTCACTTAAGATTATCATAATTACTTAATTGAGGCATTTACATGATTACCAACGCATTTATGGTTAAGAATAAAAGAAGTAACAACTGTAAATCTTCTTTTATTCCAAAATAATCATTTATTTCTCAAAGTTATCAATTTTATTGGAAATCTCATCACAGAATGTATTTTCTGAAAATTTTTAAGTATTCTGTGTTTCATGTGGAATCATCAAAAATGGACTGTAGGTAAAACTTTTAATTTTACATATAAAATTATAATTATTTTTGGTTTTTATATGAATCAAAAAGCTCACAAGTGGTCCCGAAAGTTTCATAAAGATTAATGAGGAATTGTATTTTTAATGAATTTTTGAAGTTTTTACCTCAATTCTACATAAAATTGCCAATACCAGTGTATGGCTGGTTGCTATGAGGTAAATCAATGGATACTAGTCCAAAAAGGGTTTCAATTACACTTTTGGGGTTTATCCATGGTAAGTCATTAAGAAGTGACATGGCTTCAGGAGTCTAAGTTGTTCTTTACCTCCTTGGCATGTCAAAATAGCAGGTTATTTGCTATTTTCTTATAATTTACTGTAGTTGTAACATGGTAACCAAGTTCCCAAAAGGTTTTAGTTTACTAATTGGGCCAAGATCAGCCATGGATCCAAGCTTTGGAGCTGTCTATGCCTCAGAGGCCTCAGAAGCTGGGTACCCTGGCTCTCTTTGATGTCTTTTGTCCCCCTTGACTATTTTTCACGTCAAAATAGAAATTCAAGCTTCAAGTAAGATATCCACTATGGGTGTACCAAACGTGAATGTAAGAATACCATAATATTAAGTGCTCAAAACATGTGTAACACTATTCTTAGTGTTTATCTAACATGGGATTTCTCACATTCCCATTGTTTTGGAGTGAAATAGAGAAAAACAAAACTTTTCACGGATCCTTTATGTGGTATTGATGATGTGTTATTGAAGTATTTTCCATATTACCACCTCAAAGAGTTGATTTGGGCTTATTCACTCTATGTAGCTACCCTGGGTGAAATTTTGTGTAGAATCCAAATCTGGCCTTAAATCCATGCATTTACTTACTCAATAAAAGGTTATTCATCTTTTCTGAAATCAAAAAGGATGAATTTCGAATATATGAATGACTTATGAGTTATGCATAGTTCAGAATTTATTTTTAAGATAATTGTGGCCTATTTGGGTATGTAAAATATAACTCAAGGCTCACATTCCGTCCCACCAAAAAAAAATTGTACTACAATTTTATCGATGGCATAAAGAAGAGAAAGGCCCCAAAGGTGCTTAATGTTCACTGTCCTACCTTTTTACATTACTCAGACAAAGTGATGTAAATCACATTTATAGACATATTCAGGCTTTGGGCCTTCTCAAGAGTTTATCTGAGTCATGGATTTCTGATTCCGCCAGCCATTCATCTTCATGTACTGGATTCCTATATCTGACAAGTTATTCTCTTTGATTTTTACCCCTAAGTCTCCTTTCTTATATGACTTTCTTTATCTTTCTGTCTTCACTCTGTTCTACTGGTGGTACAGTTAAAGGAGTTGGGCTCCTTAAAGGAAACAATTCTTTGTCAGATGGTTGATAAGGTTTTATCAAGCTTACTGGAAAGGTGGGGTTTTTATTTTCCAATTCACCACTCAATTCCACTTGAACTGCATTGGTTCTATGTAAGGCAACAATAACAAAGGGTCCTACATAAGAGTATTTAAGTTTCTTTGGGCCTTTGATATTATTGAAATTCAAGGTTGAAACTAGAACCAAGTCCCCTACTTTGAAGTCTGGTACTTTGTGACTCTTGTCCCACGTCTGCTTTGCACAGTCAAAAACATCATTCATGCTCTTCTTTGCATGATGTTTCACTTTATCAACCATTATTTTGAATCTGGAAGCTGCAGGATGAATTTCAATCAAGTTTTTCCTCAGTGTATCTTCTGGGAGTCTTGGATTCCATCCTTTTTCTAGCATAGCAGGAGTTTGACCTGTGGAAGAATGTACTGATGTCTTATATGCCAATTCTGATGCAGGTATAAGAGTGCACCAGTCATGGGTAAAGCCATCTGAGTCTTTGAATTCTAACCCATAAGCACAGAATCTCCTGATCATGTCCTCTAAAGTTTGAATCATTCTTTCTGCCAATCCATCTGTTTGAGGGTGATATGCTGTTTAGAATGATAACTTGGTCCCAAACAATCTGTCAAGATTTGTCCAAAGTGCAGATGTGAATTTGGGATCTCTGTCACTTATAATATTCTTAAATAGCCCTGTATGAGAAATAACTCTACTCCATAGTCGAAGAGCTTTATTCATAGCAGTGTCATCTTTATGGCATGGTAAGAATATGGGAGTTTTTCTATATCTGTCTACAATGACTAAACAAGAATTATAGCTTTTGTCACCACTTGGAGGGAGTGCTGTTACCCAATCCATGTGAACAACTTCCCAAGGGGATTTTGGTTCTTGAATATGGATCATAACTCCAAATTTCTTGCCTGTACTCCTGTTTGCCTTTTGGCATCTGTCACAGGTACGGCAATATTCAATGGTCTCTTTTCTGCAAGACGGCCACCATGCACAGTTCTTTACTTCTTCAAGTGTTCTGTCTTCTGACAGGTGTCCAGAGTAGATTCTATTATGGCATTCATGAAGACTGGTATTGATAAGAAGTCTGCTACATAATGTCATTACACAAGAATGCTTGGTTCTGTGGTAAATAATCCCATCAAAGAAGTGAATCCTCCTTCAGAATAGGAATTTTTCCAAACTTCATCCAGTGCATTGACTAAAGATGTATCTTTGCGGTCTTTCTCTGATAAGGAAGTCACAATATGGCAATTCTTGTCCTTCTTATAAGATTCTCTGACTTCCTCAAATAGTTCAGTCCCAATATCAGTTATGTTAATTCCTTCAATTGGAATCTGTGGTTCTGCTTCCAAAGGTACATAAGGTGGGTTATCGGGAGTATTCTCTAATGCCCACCTGCTAAGTCCATCAGAATTCTTGTGAATGTTTCCTGCTTTATGAACTATAGTCATGTTGCCTCTATACTCTTGAATGGCTATTTTCCATCTCAACATATGTCTGTTGGGAGTTTTCATGTTAAGAAGTGATTTCATGGCATTAAAGTCAGTTATCACTTCAAAAGCACTGCCATCAAGGTAATAGTGCAATTTCTCAAGGGCCCATACCAAACATAAACACTCCATCTGGCTTGCACCATATCTGGCTTCTGTTGGTTTGATTTGTCTTGAGATATAACAAACTGGTCCTTCTGTAGGTTTGTCATCAATAATCTGGACTTGATGTAGGGCTGTTCCTAATCCATCTCCACATGCATCAATGTGCACTTAAAAGGTATATTCCAGTCAGGCATGAGGAGTAAAGGTGCGTCTGTAAGAGCTTTCCTTATCTTCTCATAAGCTTTGATTCTCTCCTGTGTCATCTCAAATACTGTTTGTTGATCACAGATTCTATATAGGGAGGTGGCTAGGATTGCAAAGTCTTTCAAGTGTTTCCTATATTAACTGTCAAATCCTAGAAAAGAGATCATTTCTTTCTTATTCTGGGGTATTGGTTTAAGTAACATTGCTGCCACTTTATTCTTGTCAATACCCAAGCTTAAACCGGAAACAATATGTCCTAATGCTTTGAGTTCTTCAAAACCAAAATTGCATTTCTTAAGTACAATTTTCATATTCACTTCTGTAGCTTTGTGAAGCACTCTTGCAAGTCTACCAAGGTGCAAGCACCATTAATCAGAACATATGATGATATCATCAATATAAATGATAAGCCATCCTTCAGATACTTCTGTGGGGAAGATGGTATTCATCATTCTTTGATAATGAGATGGTGCATTCTTAATAACAAATGGCATTCTCATATACTCATAAATACCACAGTGAGTGATAATTCTAAGTAATTTCTTAGCTTTAGGCGTCAAAAAAATTTTGGTGAAAGCCTTTCAATGCATCAATTGATGTTATGTACTTGGCTTGAGACAATTGGGTCAAGGTTTCTTGAATTCTAGGAATTGGATACCTATCTGGAACTGTGTAGGTATTCAATGATCTAAAATCTCCAACCATCCTTGATTTATCATTATCCCATGCAATAATGACAGGTGTTGTCGCTTCAACTTCTTCATTATGACCTACTTTCCTTAGTACACCAAGTTGAATCAACTCTTGGATATGTCTTTCCAACGCCTCTCTACCTCTGGGACTGGCTGAATAAGCTGGTCTTCTAAGTACTGGAGGATATGGTCTGTCAATATTAAGAGTAATATTGTGAACCTTTGAGATATGACCACATACCCAACAAAGGTCACAAGAAATATTTAATATAATTATACATTAAAAATAATTACCTTAAAACTACAAAAATACCATAAATTGACATAAAACTTGGTTTAACTTAAAAACCAATGAATAGAAATGTGAAATAAATTATACCATTGGATTCCCCATGGTAAAATACACATATACCACTTTTATGCCATATCTGTAAAGTCAATATTTAATAAGTTATGAGTAATAATACCTTATAAAAAACACAAATCCTTATTTATTTCAAATACCAATGAGACAACATGTGAAATAAATGGTACCATTGGATTCTCCATAAGCCTCCACATATAAAACAATTAAGAAGCTAAGCTTCAAAATCAATACTTAAGGATTTAACCTGAATATATGCACTTTTTTGGTCAACACATATATTCAAGGATTTTAGCTAATATCTCTTGAAATATGCATGATAGAGTGATGAACCAAAAATAAATTCATCACGTAATTACTGTAGGAGCACAGAAATGAAGTTTATTTCACAAGTTATAAACAAGGTTGAAACCTGTAAGGAATTATTGATTAAAATCAACAGAGCTGTTGACCACTTTGTTGTGAAAGTGGTCCAAACTTAAAAAAATTAACAGTTGTATTCTACTAGTTCATTCGTGAATAATTATTTTTTTATTATAATATTCAAGGTATAACCCCTTGAAATCATAGTTTGAAGTTTAAAATATTAAATTTTGACAGAAAAGATGAGTTACAAGGAAAATCATCAAAAATAGAGTTTTGATGATGTAATGAAATTCTCTTGGCAGCATAATGAGGTTATGCCAAGCTATTAAAATTCACTCTCTGAATTGCTGTAGCTTGTGAATCTTAAAAGTTATTAAGGATCAAAGTTTGAGCTTAATTTGATCATTTATGAGCACTCACTGTAACCTTATATTAAGTTTAACAGTCATATGAGTGATATAATTGGTGAATACTATTAGTTTATGATTAAAACTAATAAAATGCACGAATTCTGGGGCTTTTCCAGGCCTTTGACGTCATCAAACTTAGAGTTATAGTGATAACTCTAAATAATGGCGTAATAATGATGTAATATGGTTTGATCATGATGTAATCATCACCAAACCTTAAAATATTGATCAATTCCAGTGGGTATGATCAGTACACGTCTACTAGAAGCCTTTTGGACTCTAGGAGGGAGGTATTTACTATAAATAAATCTGTTTTTACTCTGTTTTCCCCTCAGACGCATCAAAAACATTAAGTCAATTAAATTGAAAGGTAATATCTTTACTCTTTATATATAAATCTTTTATATTATTAAAGACCAAAGATCATCTTATTATAATCATCAATTTTGACGTGATTAAATCATTTATTTAATTGTTTTTGCTAAAAATCTCTCTAAAATCTCACTTACACATAAAAATCAAGAATATTTGTAATTTTCTCTATTTTTTATTGTAAATACAATTTGTATGAGTTGTATTTACATTTTTTGGCATAAAATATTTCAAAATTATTATATTAAGTATTGAAAGTAGGCTATTTTCTCTTATTATAATAATTTTCTCTTTATTATTACTTTAATAATTCTTTAATTAATATAAATAGTATTTATATTAATTTATAACTTTAATATTGGTAATATTATTGTTATTAACTGTTTTTTATTAATAAAAAACAATTTTTTACGCCTTTATTATTTTTTTGTAACAATAATAAAGTTCCATTGAATATATTAATTATTTTATATTAATATATTTATTATATTATATTATATTTTATAATATAAATTATATTATCATATTTAATTGATAATATAATTATTTTTTTAGGCCATAATTATAATAATCATTTATCATTATAATTATTTTTATCTTATTTATTTCATTTATAAGGACATTCATAGTACAATAAGTAAAATATTAGTAATTTTTACTTATTGTTTCATAGTCAGACCTTACAAATATCACCTTCATGCCCTTTTATAGCACCTAATGGTTCATTATCAGAGGCAAATGCATTATCATATGTGTATAACACATCAATAAGCTCATGTCTCATCTTTGGTGACAATGTTGAATTGATTTTTGCTTCAAAAAGTTGATCAGTCACAATTTCTTCCTTATAAGTATCTTTCCTAGAAGATACTATTGATATCTGTTTTGGCATATTGGAAAAAGAAGATTTTTGTCTTTTGTTTTCTCCAATTGTGAAATATATGTCTTTATGGTAATTGATGTCAATACCATAAATACTCAATTAATAATTTCCAAGAATGATGTGCTGAGATGTGCAATTGTCCATTACTACAATCTCAGTCTTCATTATAACACTTCCTGCTGGGTGGGGAAATACAATATTAGTGTCCAATATACCTAAAGGGTACATATTATTATTGGCACTACTAAGTTGTACACCCTCCATTGGTAATAGATGATTTTTCCATCCAGGGAGTATGGCTTGAAGATAATCTTTGCCTACACAAGTACAAAATGCCCCTGTATCCAAATTTACTTTGGCTTCAGTATCATTAATCATGATTGATATGATACCAGATGCTCCAGCAGTTTATCCTTTATCTCTAGCAGGTTTGGTTTTACACATTCTGGCATCCTGGATATTGATCAGGTTATGACAATCCTCACTTTACTGTGGCAAATGAGTATGGACTTCTGTGACCTCAAAGAAAGCTGTAATGTTTTCAATGGGATAGTCCTCTACTGGTGTATCCTCAGAGACTGCAGAATCTAGGTCATATTCTTCTTTCTCTTCAGTACACTGAACTTCTTCAATGACTTGTACTTCATTAATTTTTCCTTTTTGGTGCAAGTGTTGGCTAAATTTGAAGTGCTTCCATATTTATGACACTTCAAGACAGGTCTTTCAGGTCTTTTGTCCTCTCTGGAAATCTTTGGGATCATTTTGGACTCCATAGGAATTTTAGTCCAAGTCTTACCAATTCTTGTTCTAGTCATGATATCTTCCATTGCATCAATGTAGTCCTCTGTTGAACAGGTTTCTACACATCTGAACTTGATAGCATGTTCCAGTTCTCCTCCAAATTTTCTTAATATTCTCATATTAATCCTAGTGTCAGACATATCTGGGTGTAAAGCAGATAATCTGTCTTTCTGTTTGAAGAACCAACTAATTGGTTTATCTTTTTCTGAGTTAAAAATGGCACTTTCACAAGCATTCTCCATTTTAAACCTTTAAGAATTATTGGCCCATCTGGTAATCAATTCAGATTTCCACCAAGACCAATCATGTTTTCCATGATCTTGTCTCATCTTGTAATACCATTTCTTTGCAGTTCTGGTAAACAGAGAGTGTAATTTGCCCACTATAATCTCATCAGGTATGTGAAAATATTCTTGAAACATATCAATAGTTCTGATGAACTCAATATGGTTGTATTCTTCTTCACCAGAGAATGTTGGCCATTTGTCCAATTTTGGGAATATCTTTTGCAGAAATAACATTTTCTCCTAGAAAAGGGGTCAGACTTTCCTTCACAGAAAGATTTTCTTCAGTCAAATTTGTAGAATGTCTTGACATATGTGGATTTGATTCATAATTCTTATGAATTTTCTCCACTTGTGAAAGTATTTCCCCTTTTAATTTCTTCCTTTCACTTTCACTTCTTTCCAAATGTGTGGCAAATTGACTCATATTCTCAGCCACTGCCAAAACATAGTCTTTCAGAACTCTAAGTTGATCATTGATGTTTCTTGTGGAAAAATCTCCCATTTCATCATTTTGGACATGATATTTACTCTCAATTCTGTCACATGTATTGGTAAGTAATTCCAGTTTGGCAATTACAGAATTATGCATTTCAGCAGAATGTTTTTCATTCTTTTTTAAGTCATTGATGTCCAAAGTCATTTTAGTTTACTTTGCATCAATTTTACCAATTTCTACATTAATACTAGTTTTAACAAAATTTATTTCTTGTATTATTTCTGTGGAAAGGTTCTGTTAATCCTTTCCTGCTCCTTGGCTGTGAATTCCATAAGAGTCCAGTCCATGGATGAAGGCTCAAATTTGGCAATCCTGTACCCTTGTGGGTAAGGTCTGTGCCAATTGGCTTTGCCTTTTCCCTTGCCTTTATGGTTCTTGGGACCTTTCTTCTTCTTCTGAGGTCCTTTGGGCTTGTCTTTGCACACTTCTGGAGCTGGTAGACGCTACTGGGCCTTCTGTCTCCAAATCTGAAGTAATTTCCAACTCCTTCTTCTAGTCTATGGATAAAAGACTTTGGTTCTTCAACCAATTCTTGATCTTTTTTACTTTGTCTTTGCAAGACAATGGGCTCCAACCTCCTAAGAGTTCTATGGTCTTCTCCTGACCCAGAAAGCTCTTGATGTGTAGGTAGGAGTTCATGGCCCCCTTCCAAAGGCTTGGGCATATTTTCCACTCCTCTTCTTTGGCTGCTTTGAAACAATTTTTGTACTAGAATTGATAAATTTTTATTTCTGCCATTTGAAAGTGGTTCAGCCCTTAAAATATTATCATGAATCAGTCCAGATTCATAATTCACATCAAATTTTGTGGGTACAGACCTTGGGGAATGGGGGGCAACTCTGGCATCCTCCATATGTGTCTTTCTTGAGGAAGATTTGACACTTCTGGATTTTGTCTTGCCTCTTCCTTGTCCACATCCATCTGGTTGGACTGAATATTTGCTTCCATTTCTGGTATGCACCATTTTCATGTCAATTCAAGATACAATAAGAATTGAAAACAGAAAAAACACACCTTTTGGTGGTTGTTTGGATTTTTCTGTCTTAAACAAAGTGCCTCTTTTAGAAATTTGTACTTCAATACTGTCTTCAGATTCTGCTTCTGAAGATTCTGTACTGGTAATTTCTCTTTTACTTAGTCTTTTACCAGCTGCACAGTATTTGATTCAAGACACTAGAGAAAAATTGATAAAAAGAATATTTTTTTATACTTTTAAGATTTTTTAAGATTTTTTATAAAGTTTTTTTTTAATATTAAAAAAATTATTCTTTTGAAAGGAAAAAAAATTGAAATTTAATATTTTGAATCAAAATTAATTCAGATTAACTCAAAGAATAATTTTACAAGTTTTTGGATGTGAAAATGCCACGTGTAAAAACAGTATAAAATCAAACCAAATTCCTCAATGAAAAAGATTTTAAGACAATTTCAAAAATAAAAATAATTTTAACTTTCAGCTGAAAGAAAAAAATTATTAAATTAATATATTCTAGAACTTAGAAATATAGTAATTAAGGGTAAAAGGTTCAAAAAACATGGCCAGGCCCCCAAATGTAAGATGTGTCTATGAAACTGTTGATAATACTACTATTAATCAACAGTAATATTGTAAGGTTTTACTATGAAACAATAAGTAAAAATTACTAATATTTTACTTAATGTATTATGAATGTCCTTATAAATGAAATAAATAAGATAAAAATAATTGTAATAATAAAGAATTATTATAATTATGGCGTAAAAATAATTATATTATCAATAAAATATGATAATATAATTTATATTATAAAATATAATAATATAAAATAATTAATATATTTAATAGCACTTTATTATTGTTACAAACAAATAATAAAGGCGTAAAAAATTGTTTTTTATTAATAAAAAACAATTAATAACAATAATATTACCAATATTAAAGTTATAAATTAATATAAATACTATTTACATTAATTAAAGAATTATTAAAAGAATAATAAAGATAAAATTATTACAATAAGAGAAAATAACCTACTTTTAATACTTAATATAATAATTTTGAGATATTTTACGCCAACAAATGTAAATATAACTTATACAAATTGTATTTACAATATAAAATAGAGAAAGTTACAAATATTCTTGATTTTTACGTTGAAATGAGGTTTTTAGAGAGATTTTTAACAAAAACAATTAAATAAATGATTTAATCACGTCAAAATTGATAATTATAATAAGATGATCTTTGTTCTTTGATAATATAAAAGTTTTATATATAAAGAATAAATATATTACCTTTTTAATTGTATTGATTTAATGTTTTTGATGTGTCTGAGGGGAAAACAGAGTAAAAAGAGCTCTATTTATAGTAAATACCTCCTTCCCAGAGTCCAACTGGCTTCTAGTAGACGTGTACTGATCATATCCACCGGAATTGATCAATATTTTAAAGTTTGGTGATGATTACATCATTATTACGCCATTATTTAGAGTTATCACTATAACTCTAAGTTTGATGACGTCTAAGGCTTGGCAGAACCCCAAAATTCGTGGATTTTATTAGTTTTAATCATAAACTAATAGTATTAACCAATTTTATCACTAATATGACTGTTAAACTTAATTTAAGGTTACAGTGAGTGATCATAAATGATCAAATTAAACTCAAACTTTGATCCTTAATAACCTTTAAGATTTACACGCTAAAGCAATTCAGAGGGTGAATTCTAATAGCATGGCATAACCTTATTATTCTGCCAAGAGCATTTTGTTACATCATCAAAACTCTATTTTTGATGATTTTTCTGGTAACTCATCTTTTCTGTCGAAATTTAATATTTTGGAATTCAAACTATGATTTCAAGGGGTTATACCTTGAATATTATAATAAGAAATACATCATTCTTCACGAATGAGCTGGTAGAATACAACTGTCTACTTTTTGAAGTTTGGACCACTTTCACAACAAAGTGGTCAACAGCTCTGTTGATTTTAATCAATAATTCCTTACAGGTTTTAACCTTGTTTATAACTTGTGAAATATCCTTCATTTCTGTATTCCTACAGTAATTACGTGATGAATTTATCTTTGGCTCATCACTCTATCATGCATAATTCAAGAGATATTAGCTGAAATCCTTGAATATATGCGTTGACCAAAAAAATGCATATATTCAGGTTAATTCCTTAAGTATTGATTTTGAAGCTTAGCTTCTTAATTGTTTTATATGTGGATTTTTATGTAAAATCCAATGGTACCATTTATTTCACATGTTGTTTCATTGGTTTTTTAAATCAATAAGGATTTGTGTTTTTTATAAGGTATTATTACTTATAACTTATTAAATATTGACTTTACAGATATGCCATAAAAATGGTATATGTGTATTTTACCATGTGGAATCCAATGGTATCATTTATTTCACATGCTTTATTCATTGGTTTTAAGTTAAACCAAGTTTTATACCAATTTATGGTATTTTTATAGTTTTAAGGTACTTATTTTTAATGTATAATCATATTAAATATTTCTTGTGACCTTTTTGGGTATGTGGTCATATCTCAAAGGTTCACATTCCCTACCACCAAAAAAGATTGTACCACAATCTGATATGTGTAATTAGGGTATCATCCACTGTCCTACCTCTTCAATAGACTTTGCTAGTCTTGAAGCTCAATGATGCTTAGTTTTTATATTTTTCAGGCTTTCTTTCATTTCTGAACCTTCTTAGTAGTTTATCAGCATTTGTTATATCTTTCTCAAGAAGCCATTCATCTTCTTGAGTTGAATCTCTATACCTTACCAGGTATTCCCTTTCTTTTTTGTTTCTTGTCCTTCTTTCTTTAAGGACTTTTACTATTTTCTTTTCCTCTCCTTCTTCCAAGGGGGGAATTTCAAGTGGGGGTTTATTTCTTAGTGGAAATCATTCCTTGTCACTTGAGCTGTAAGGCTTTATCAGACTTACAGGGAAAGTTGGGTGTTTGTTCATTAGTTCACCTGTGAGTTCCAATTGCACAGCATTGGGTCCATGAAGTGCTTTTATCATAAATGGTCCTGAAAAGGAATCTTTTAATTTCTTTGGGCCTTTTATGTTATTGAAATTAAGGGTTGATACTAGGACCAAGTCTCCTATTTTGCAATCAGGTGGTTTATGACTTTTGTCCCATCTTTCTTTTGCATATTTGAAAGAATCTTGCATACATCTGTTTGCATGGTGCCTTGCCTTGTCAAGCATTATCTTAAAACTGCTTGCTGTTGGATGTATATCCACTAAGTCCTTTTTGAGGGTATCATAAGGAAGTCTTGGATTCCAACCTTTTTCTATCATTGCTGGTGTTTTGCCAGTAGAAGAATGGATTGATGTTTTATATGCCAGCTCAAGTGCTGGTATTAGTGTACACCAATCATGGGTAAAACCATCAGAATCTTTGAATTCTAGCCCATAAGCACAGAATCTTCTGATCATGTTTTCTAAGGTCTGTATCATTATCTCTGCTAAACCATCAGTTTGAGGATGGTAGGCTGTTGAGAATGATAACTTTGTCCCAAACAAGCTATGGAGATTTTTCCATAATGCTGAAGTGAACTTTGGGTCTCTGTCACTTATAATATTCTGGAATAAGCCTGTATGGCTAATAACTTTATTCCATATCATTATGGCTGTGTCCATAGCTGTGCCATCTTTATGACATGGTAGGAACATGGGAGTTTTGCTATACCTGTCAACCAATACTAGGCATGCATTATAGCTTCTGTCTCCTCCTGGAGGTAATGCTGTTACCCAATCCATATGAACTATTTCCCAAGGGGATTTTGGTTCTTGGATTTGGATCATCATTCCAAATTTCTTTCCTGTGGCTCTGTTGGCGTTTTGACATCTGTCACAGGTTTGGCAGTATTCTATAACATCTTTCTTCCAATTTGGCCACCAAGAGCAGGTTTTCACCCTCTCTAGTGTTCTGTCTTCTGAAAGGTGTCCAGCTGCAACACTATCATGACACTCATGTAAAATAGTGTTTATCAGGGTTCTATCTGTTAAGGCCATAACACATGTGTGTTTTGTTCTATGGTAAAGGATTCCATTAAGGAGGTGGAATCTTCCTTCATCATATGCCTTTTTCCATATTTCATCTAGTTTTGATTAAAGTGATGGGTCTTTGCAGTCTTTCATTAGAAGTTGGCTTGAGATATGGAAATTTTTGTCTATCTTATAGCTTTCTTTAGCTTGGTTAAAGAATTCTGTGCCAATGTCTGTGACACATATTCCTTCTATATGGTGTTCTTCTTGTGGTACCCATGCTGGATTGTCAGGGGTATTTGCTAGAGCCCATCTGCTAAGACCATCTGCATTTTTATGAATATTACCAGATTTATGAACAATAGTCATATTTCCTCTATGTTCTTGGATAGCAATCTGCCATCTAAGCATATGTCTGTTTGGAGTTTTCATATTTAATAGAGATTTTACAGCATTACAGTCTGTAATCACATCAAATACTGTTCCATCCAAGTAGTAATGTAGTTTTTCTAAAGCCCACACTAAGCAGAGGCATTCCATTTGGCTTGCTCCATATCTTGCTTCTGTTGGCTTTGTCTGTCTTGAAATAGAACAAATTGGTCCTTCCATTGGTTTATCATTGATAACTTGTGTCTGGTGTAGTGCAGCACCCAGTCCTTCTCCACAAGCATCAATGTAAAGTTTGAAGGGTAGTTTCCAATCTGGCATTAGAAAAAATGGGGCATTTGGTAAGGAATTTTTCAATTCTTCATATGCCTTGACTCTTTCTTCTGTCATTTCATAGACTGTTTGTTGGTCGCATAGATTATACAAGGATTTAGCAGTTTTTGCAAAGTCCTTTATATGCTGTCTATAGTAACCAGCAAATCCTAGAAATGATTGCATTTCTTTTTTGGTTTGAGGCATTGGCTTAAGTAGTACTGCTGCTAATTTATTCTTGTCTATGCCTAGACTAAGTCCAGATACAACATGTCCTAGTGCTTTTGATTCACTGTATGAAATCCTTGAATATATGCATTGACCAAAAAAGTGCATATATTCAGGTTAATTCCTTAAGTATTGATTTTGAAGCTTAGCTTCTTAATTGTTTTATATGTGGAATTTTATGGAGAATTCAATGGTACCATTTATTTCACATGTTGTTTCATTGGTTTTTGCAATAAATAAGGATTTGTGTTTTTTATAAGGTATTATTACTTATAACTTATTAAATATTGACTTTACAGATATGCCATAAAAATGGTATATGTGTATTTTACCATGGATAATCCAATGGTATATGTGTATTCTACCATGGGTAATCCAATGGTATAATTTATTTCACATTTTTTATTCATTGGGTTTTAAGTTAAACCAAGTTTTATACCAATTTATGGTATTTTTATAGTTTTAAGGTACTTATCTTTAATGTATAATTATATTAAATATTTCTTGTGACCTTTTTGGGTATGTTGTCATATCTCAAAGGTTCAGAAATATGACTGTTCTTATGAAATATAATAATAAGAATTACTATAACCACAATTAAATAATTAAAGAACTATTTCTTTTATGTGTTATACACTACTAGTGATTATAGCAGTAAGCAGTAATTGTCTACAAGAATCAATTACAAGAATTTATTAATAAAAACTTCTTTTATTAAACTCATAAAATTATTTTAATATATAATTATCTTTTACAAGAATAATTATAAAGATAACTCTTCAAGAAAACTATTGCTAGAGAAAAACTTTAAGAATTATGATAAATTACTCACTATTAATCCAATGAACCTTTTAGAAGATAATAGTAGAGAAATTTGACGTGGAATTGTGGATTTAATGGATCAAAATGAATTTTTAACAATAATACAACAATATATAGTTTATTTCTATTATTTCACGTCTTTATGATTGGTTCCTGAAAGAATAAAATACTTGAGAAAAGTTTCAACTAATACTTACTTGTTGGTACGAAAGGTATATTTGAATAATGTGATTATTTGGAAAAAAACAGCAAGAGGAGGCCTCTTTGAAATCTAAGAGAGCTCACAGAGGCGTTCCATGAAGCAAACTGAAAAACCAGTCAGTGAGAAAGCAATAAACCTTTTTTTATTATTGATTGCATCATCTGTTGTCACGTAAGATTATTGTGATTACTTAATTGAGGCTTTTATGTGACTACCAACCCATTTATGGTTAAGAATAAAAGGAGTAACAACTGTGAATATTCTTTTATTCCAAAATAATCATTTATTTCTCAAATTTATCAATGTTATTGGAAATTTCATCCCAGAATGTATTTTCTGTAAATTTTTAAAGATTCTGTGTTTCACATGGAATTTTCAAAAATGAACTGTAAGTAAATCTTTTAATTTTACATATAAAAGTATAGTTCTTTTTGGTTTTTTATGAATTATAAAGTTTTTAATTGGTCCTGAAAGTTTCAGAAAGATTTATCAAGAATTGTATTTTCAATGAATTTTTGAAGTTTTTACCTCATTTCTATGTATAATCGCAAATAGCAGTATATGGCTGGTTGCTATGAGGTAAATCAATGGATACTAGTCCAAAAAGGGTTTTGATTACTATTTTGGGTTTTATTCATGGAAATTAATTAAGAATTGACATGGTTACAGGAGTCTCAGTTGCTCTTTACCTCCTTGGCACGTCAAAATAGCAGGTTAATTGCTATTTTCTTATGATTTACTGAAGTTGTAACATGGTAGCCAAGTTCCCAAAAGGTTTTAGTTTACTAATTGGGCCAAGATCAGCCATGGATCCAAGCTTTGGAGCTGTCCACGCCTCAGAGGCCTCAGAAGTTGGGTACCCCGGCTCTCATTGATGTCTTTTGTCCCCCTTGACTATTTTTCATGTCAAAATAGAAATTCAAGCTTTAAGATATCCACTATGGGTGTACCAAAAGTGTATGTAATAATACCATTATATTAAGTGCCACAAACATGCATAACACTATTCTTAGTGTATATGTAACATTAGATTTCTCACATTCCCATTATTTTGGCATGAAATTGAGAAAAACAAACATTTTCACAGATCTTTTATGTGGTATTGAAGTATTTTCCATATTACCACCTCAAAGAGTTGATTTGAGCTTATTCACTCTATGGAGCTACCCTAGGCGAAATTTGGTGTAGAATCCAAATCTGGCCTTAAATCCATGGATTTACTTACTCAATAAAAAGTTATTCATCTTTTCTGAAATCAAAAAGAATGAATTTTGAATATATGCATGGCTTATGAGTCATTCATAGTTAAGAATTTATTTTTAAGATAATTGTGGCCTATTTGGGTATGTAAAATATACCTCAAGGCTCAAAATTTGGTTGTGACGATGTGGATCACATCAAGGGCACTTTTATGTGACTATTTAGCCATTCATATAATGTTTTCTTCATGTGACTTGGAAATAGCTATAAATGTGACATGAAAATAAAAATGTATAATTAACATATAACCTCTTAAAAACTCAAATATTACCAGAATGAACTCAGTGTTACATTGCTTTTTTATAAATGGAATAGCTCAATATATTATTGAAATTACCTTTAACAATTTAACAATGATTTCAAAGCAAATTACATGGAGAAGAGGTGAGTTTTTTTAGTATTTTGAGCACCATCTTTGTCTTATCAAGCAGGTATTGTGCAAAATTTCCCACCCTTGACAATTATTGAAAGATAAATATGTATGCTATAATTTCTGTTTATAAATTCAAAGAGAAAGAAATCTCTAATAACCCTTTTAATGTGCATATTAATCTTCATTAGCTAATTTATTACTTAATTATTTTGCAAATTAGGCTATTCATTACCCAGTGATTCCCTAGGAACCATGTGATATGGGGGAATTTCCCTCAATTAATTAATGAAAAGAATGGCAATTTGATGAATCAAACTTTAATATCTATTGTTTAAGATAACCATTTGTTTCATAAAAAAGTTCATCAGGTCTCAACTTGAGCCTTAAGATTTCAATTGACCTAACAAAAGAAAAATTGATCAATATTCAAATATCAGGGATCATGAAATGGGTTTGGGAAGCAATATCAAGAAGTCTCAGCTGTCACCATATATTTCAATGTCAAAAATGCTTCTTTTTTTAATTTGATATACACTTTCTGTGATCCTTGAAATATATTATACATACCCAAATAGGCCACAATCAATATTAAAATAAATTCTGAACTATTCATAACCCATAATTAATGCATATATCCAAAAGCGTATCATTTTTTATTCAAAAAGGGATGGATAAGTTTTTTGTGAGTAAGTAAATTCATGGATTTAAGGCCAGATTTGAATTCTACACAAAGATATACCTAGGGTAGCTTCATAAATTGAGTAAGCTTAAATTAACTCTATGAGGTGGTAATTTGGAAAATACTTTAATACCACATAAAAAAATTTAGAAAAGTTTTTTTCCCAATTACACACCAAAATCATGGGAATGTGAGAAATTCCATGTTACATATACACTAATAATAGTTTTATGAATTTTTATGGGACTTACTATTACTTTTCTCTTACATACAGTTTTGATACACCCATAGTGGATATTGGTCTTGAAGTGTCAGGATGAGTCTATGTTGAAGTGGTAATAAGGCTATTTACAACTAAAACTATTACTGTGACACGTAGAAAATGGTTTAAAATACTTTTATAAGGGTTAAAGATGGTTTAATTTAATAATAAAAGGGCTTTACTATAAGGAATATAGTGGTGGTGAGCGCTGTTGAAAGCCCTGGGTGCAGCTTTACCTGTTGGGTTACAATAATAAAGACTACAATACTTTAAATTAAGAGTATACCTGATTATTACCCAAGAGTAAAACTGTTTTTGACAGTTTACTACATAGGGTATTCAAGAGCAGGATGAGGAGACAATTCTGGCTGTGAAAAGCCTCCTTTTTATCCTGAAATGGGGTGGAAAGGGTGCTAGACCTTTCCATGTAGAGGAAGTGAAGTTTTTTCACCCTCCAGGACTGGCTTGTGGTTTGCAAACAGCCTGTATGCCCCTTATTGGGCTCAGATGTGGTTTTGAAACCACATCTGGGCAGTTTTCACCAATACAGGGTGAAAATTTTCATCTGGGGACCTCACAGCTTGATTCTGACGTGTATGACGCGTAGAATGCTGTACAGAAACTGTATGGGACCCCAGTATTGACTGAATTATGAGGTATTTAAGTACTAACATGCTTCTTCGTCTGTTTGACACCTCATAATCAGAGTACAACTGTATCCTGTCATAATACAGCTGTATTGGCCATATTGTGGCTTTATAACCTTCAAGTGGCCATACTCTGTCAGTTCTTGAGATATCATGCTCAAAGTTGGTTAATTAGATAGCCCTGTATGGGCTCTACACAATGATACCCAATTTGGTATGGTTTTCATTAAATATGACAAAGTTATCCCATGTACAAGGTTCTTGTACATAGGCGTGGTTTGGTCTAAAAGCTGTATTGAGCTTGTTTGCCTCATAACTTCTGTTATAGTTGAGATATGAAGAAGTAGATGGCACCATCAGATAGCCCTGATTGTGCTCTTTCCAAAAAGACCCCACTTTAGGTATCTCACACTAAAACTGTAGAAGTTAGATGAGAGGTGAATGTTTTGTTCACCCTTATTTGGCCTGAATTTGACCATAACTCAAGTAATACTGGTGCTAGCTCAGTTTGGCAGGTACCATTGGATAGCCCTGACTTAGAGCTTCATTTTGAATACCCATTTGATGGGGTTAAGCCTCTCCTTCTAGATTTTAGATGAGAGGTGAAAATTAAGGTTTATGCTCAGCAATAACTTTGAGCAGGAATAACTTTGTTATTTCTTGTCCTATGGTGATGGGACTTATGTTTTCAGGAGGAGGTGAGTTTCCTCTTTTGTTTGATACCTTTTGAGCTGATTTGTCTCAGCTCCATGTTTTGGTAGTATCTTGGCTATACCATTGGTTTATGGTATTTTGGCTGTCATGCTTGTGCTCTGGTTTTGAGTCACAGGCTGACATGAAGCCTGAATTACTATTTTTGATGTGAAAGTAGCTAAGGGGGACAAAAGACATCAAAGAGAGCCAAGGTACCCAACTTCTGAGGCCCATTAGGCTTGGATAGCTCTAACGCTTATATCAATGGCTGGTCATGGCCCAGCTATTATACTAAAAACTTTTTGAAACTTGGTTACCAAGTTAAAGTCCCATTGAATCATAAGAAAATAGAAAATAAGCTTCTATTTTGACATGATAATCAGGTAATGAGTACTTCTGACTCCTTTAAACATCTCAATTATTGATTATTTTCCATAGATAAACCTTAAAATAGTAATTAAAACCCTTTTTGGACTAGTATCCATGCATTTACCTCTTAGCAAACAGCTATTACTGTGCTAGTTGCATTTCTATGTAGAGAAATAAGTTAAAAACTTCAAAAATTCATTGAAAATACAATTATTGGTGAATTTTTCTGAAACCTTCAGAAACAATTAGGAATGGTTTTTTTAATATTAGAATAAGAAATAGTTATTAATTAATCATAAATCAGATTAAATGTTTTACTTACTGTCCAATTTTGATGATTCCACATGAAACACTGAATCTTCAAAAATTCACAGAAAATAAAATCTGTGATAATATTGCCAATTAGTCTTATAGCTTTGTTCAGTTAACTTTTATTTGGACATAAAACAATATAGAAAGTTGTTACACCTTTATATCTTAACCACAAATGGGTTGGTAGTCATGTAAAATGACTTAGCAATTATAATGATTTCAGATGATTACAAGTGATGTAATCATCAAACCATTCAAGATAAAAGCTTTCTCACTCATTGGATTCTAAGTTTTCTCCGTTGAATTCCTTGTTGAGCTGTTTTAGACTTAAAATAGGCCTCCTCTTGCTGTTTTTTCCAAATCATCTTATTATTAAATCTTATCATTATTACCAACAAGTAGGTATTATTTAAGCCTTTTTCTTGAGTTTTTTAAATATTTAAAATAAATCAGAAAGATTTTAAATCACGTAGATGTACTATTTACAATAGTTTTTAACTTTTATATTGTTTTATCACTACTATAACTCAATTTTTATCCTTTAAATCCACAAATAATCCATCAAATCACTCTACCAATTTTTTTCAAGGTATCATTGGAGTATTGGTGAGTGTCTTCATTTGATTCTTACATTTTTTCACTAGTAATAGTTTTTTTCAAGAATAATATTCATGATCATTCTTGCAAAAGAAAATTCTACATTAAAATGTTATGAATACTTCTTATAATTGATTCTAGTAGACAATTACTGCTTACTGCTATAGTCACTAGTAGTGTATAGCAAGTAAAAGAATTAATTCATCAATTAATTATTTATTTGTGGTTATAAGAAATTCTTTGATTAGATTTAATAGTAGCAGTAACAGTACTTTTTATTAGTAATAATAATATCAAGAGTTTCATAAACACATCTTACACTTTCTTCTGAAATGAAACAAACCACAAAAATGCTTTGAAAAAGGCTCTGTGGACAAGAATGCATAGGTTTTGTGACAAGAAACAATGAGAATCCTTGGAGGTTTTTAATAATATTTGATAAAACAGAATCAGATGCAGATACTAAGGATATTTAGAAAATCTTCTTTAATTTTTTTTGTTCAGTTTAATAGAAGCTTCTTTATTGTATTTAAATGTTAAAAATGGACAACATATGTTTGGTAAAAAAAAATTCAATTCAAAGATTAGAAATTTGGGCATTATTTTCCATTATAAATTCATCTTGACAATTCTTTTGGCTACTAGAAGCTATTAAGAGACTCAAATTCATCATTATAAGATCATTTTTATCTTTTGTAAAAGCTTAGATTGTAAGATGTGACTATTAAACTGATGATAATATCACTATTAATCAACAGTACTATGTCTGTTCTTATGAAATATAATAATAAAATATTATTATAACCACAATAAAATAATTGAAGAATTATTTCTTTCATGTGTTAAACACTACTAGTTATTTTAACAGTGAGCAGTAATTGTCTACAAAAATCAATTACAAGAAGATTTAAATAATAAAACTTCTTTTTTTAAAATAATAAAATTATTTTAATATATAATTATTGTTTGCAAGAATCATTATAATGATAATTCTTGAAGAAAACTAATTTTAGAGAAAAACTTTAAGAATTCAAAATAAATCACTCACTAATATTCCAAAGACCTTATTGAAAGATAAGATAAAGAGATTGGATGTAAAATTGTGGATTTTAAGGATCAAAATGAATTTATAACCATATTACAGCAATATATAATTGGATTCTATGATTTCATGTCTTTCTGATTGATTCTGAAAGATTTAAAACATATAAGAATAGCTATAACTAATACTTACTTGTTGGTAATAATGATTTAAATGATAATAAGATGATGATGATGTGGAAAAAACAGCAAGAAGAGGCCTCTTTTAAGTCAACAACAGCTCACAGAGGCATGCCATGGAGCAAACTGAAAAACAAGTGAGTGAGAAAACAATAAACCTTTTTGGATTATTGATTGCATCATCTGTTGTCACGTAAGATTATCATAATTACTTAATTGATGCTTTTACGTGACTACCAACCCCAATATGGTTAAGAATAAAAGAAGTAACATCAGTAAATCTTCTTTTATTCCAAAATAATTTTGATTTCTCAAAGTTATCAATGTTATTGCCAATTTCATCACAGGTTGTAATTACTGTAAATTTTTGAAGATTCAGTGTTTCATGTAGAATAGTCAAAAATGGACTGTAAGTAAACCTTTTAATTTTACTAGTAAAACTGTAATTCTTTTTGGTTGTACCATAGATAATACAGTTATCCATTGGTCCTGAAATCTTCAGAAAGATTCATTAAGAATTGTATTTTTAATGAATTTTTGAAGATTTTACCTCATTTCTACATAGAATTGCAAATATCAGTGTTTAACTGGTTGCTATGAGGTAAATCAATGGATACAAGTCCAAAAAGGGTTTTAATTACTCTTTTGGGGTTTATCCATGGAAAATCATTAAGAATTGACATGGTTACAGGGGTCTAAGTAGCTTTTTACCTCCTTGGCACGTCAAAATAGCAGGTTATTTGCTATTTTCTTAAGATTTACAGTAGTTGTAACATGGTAACCAAGTTCCCAAAAGGTTTTAGTTTACCAATTAGGCCAAGATCAGCCATGGATCCAAGCTTTGGAGCTGTCCATGTGTCACAACCACGAGTTTGACCCTCCTCCTTGATGGTTGTGGCAATCCAACCTGGAGCCAAGTTGGGGCCAATTGGCCATGTCATATCATTTATGGCCCATTTGGCCCCCTTTGGGTGTTCAATGGCTCTTACGCCACAACCCATTGTAATGTTCATTTATGGCCTCAGGCCATATCCTGCCGTCATTGGCCCTCTTGGCCAATTCACACCTCACCAACCCCCAGGCCTTCATCATTGATTTTGGGCCTGGGGGGTCCTTTTTGTCTTCTAGGGGTCTCCAGGCCCCCTAGCCACCACCAGTGGATCCAGGCCCCCCTTTTCATTAGGGGGTCTTGGGCCATTTAGGCCCCCTACGGTCCGCAGGCCTTTTAGGCCCCTTTTGGCCTAATCCAATGAGGCCAAAAGGGGCCAAAGCAGGCAGCCACCTAGCCCCAAAGGCCAGGTGGGGCCCACCTGAGCCAAAATTGGCCATATTTCCCTTGGACCCAAAATTGGCCAAAAACACCTTGGACACCTTTTTGGCCACAAATCACGTAGGACTCATTTTTGGCCATGGACCACTATGGACCAATATCTCCGTCATGGCCTCTGGCAACCACCAGGGGCCACCAAATCAGTTAATCAAGCTTTTCCCTCAACTTAAGGAAGATTCTTCCATTCCTCCATGCACCCCGTACTCAAGGTTGCAGGAGTGGTGCATATATGGTGTTATATACCATTATGCACCATTTTTGCTCAGCAATTCAATGGTGATGTTTTCAGGACTCAATTCCACCTTCTCAACTCAAGGCACCAACATCCAACTCTCATTTAGAAGGAGGATTTTTGGACTCATCACTTTGGTAATCCATGGCGGCAAGCAGAAGACCATTCAAGGACTCCAACCACCTGGCTATGCAGGAGTTGGGTTGGTACTCTCATTCAGGATTCTTCCAAGGTTCATTCTCAGAGGTATTCCATCATTTCAATCAGTTGTCAAGGCATTCAAGTGTTTCAATACTCCTTGGACAACTCAATTGGTTCATACAGGCGGCAATCAATCAACCTGTATGTACTTGGCCCAATCGGGTCAATTCATATTTCACTGTGGGAATTCAATCACACAATTCAATTTCAAGATGGCCAGAACTGTATTGGCCCGATTCGGACAATACAGCCGGTGATCCACCTTCAGGATCAATCTTTCAGTTTTTCACATATACTGGCCACCTTTCAGCACCTGGGGACTTTTTCCCCAGCTAATTAATATATTGGATTTATTTTTATCCTTATTTTCTTTTACATTATTAAAGTTAATACTGATAATCTTAAGTCAGTCATTGGCACCTTTTTCTCTTTCTTTCTTTGCCTGTCAGTGGATATTGGTGGTCATATCCTTTACTAATTCCATTGTTCTTTCTGGCAGGTTGAAACAGTGAATTGAGGATTCACTTGGTTGGCTTCTTGGCTTTGGCTTCCTTTTATTCTGGCCTCTGGCTTCATTCTTCTTATTCTTTGTTATCTTTGGCATATTTGTCCTTTCTCTATTTCCTGCTTAAGAAATATATTCCATAGTATTTCTTATCATCTTTTGGAGCCCTCCAAGTGAGTTCTTGATTCCTGAGTGCCAGGCCCTCTTACTTCCATAAGAGCCCCTGTGACACCATGCCTCTGAGGCCTCAGAAGTTGGGTACCCTGGCTCTCTTTGATGTCTTTTGTCCCCCTTGCTTATTTTTTATGTCAAAATAGAAAGTTAAGCTTAAAGTGAGATATCCACTATGGGTGTACCAAACGTCCATGTAAGAATACCATGATATTAAGTGCTCAAAACATGCATAACACTATTCTTAGTGTATATGTAACATGGGATTTCTCACATTCCCATTATTTTGGCATGAAATTAAGAAAAAAAAATTTTCACAGATCTTTTATGTGGTATTGATGATGTGGTATTGAAGTATTTTCCATTTTACCACCTCAAGGAGTTAATTTGAGCTTATTCACTCTATGGAGCTACCCTAGGTGAACCTTTGTGTAGAATCCAAATCTGGCCTTAAATCCATGGATTTACTTACTCAATAAAAAGTTATTCATCTTTTCTGAAATCAAAAATGATGAATTTTGGATATATGCATGACTTATGAGTTATGCATAATTCAAAATTTCTTTTTAAGATAACTGTGGCCTATTTGGGTATGTAAGATATACCTCAAGGCTCACATAGATTTTATCTGAAGTGTGATACCGGGACTTCAAATTTAGCATTTTAGCTACTAGGAAATAATGAAATCATGAGGTTTATTTTCCCCTTGTAAGTTTTGGATTTAACCCCACTTTTTTCAAGAGGAATATGTGTACTATGAGATTTCTTTAGGCGGAAACAATTGATAGGTTACTCATATGCTATAGAGTGGTGTGCAAAGGAATTATATTATCTTCTTTTAAGTACATCTTTCATTATAACTTCTGTTTAACCCCTCACTAAACACTACTACTAATGATAAATTTTAATTCTTCAACTAATACAAAATTGAAAAATGGGGGTGTTTTTGAATAGCTAATATTTCAAAAAAAATCAAATGGCAGCTGAGATCCTCCAGCAGTTTTGCTCATTTATTATTTTAATAAATCCCGTGAATGTTGATAAACCTCCCTCAAAAGATGATTAAAATGATTGCACATTTATGTTCAAAAAAATTGAATAACTCATCTTAATCCCTTTTTCTTTCAGTGATGTATCATCAAAAAATATCTTCCAATGCTAGTAAGTTTGGGGTTTGGTTTATATTAGCTGGTTCAGACATCCCCCACAAGCTATCTCAACAATCCAGAGGTCATTCATATTTGGTAGTGTAAAAATCTCCCCAGAACCAGCTTCAAAAGGCTAAGGGTGGTTTTCTGCTACTGGTGTAAGAAGCCTTATGACACAATCTTCATTAATGGGGAGTTTTTTTCCAAAAAAATGATGTGAGAAACCCTCTAAAGCCAAATAACAAAGGGAGAGGTGCTGTTTACAACAACCCCCAAAACAAAATTCAAAAAGCCAGGGGGATTTTTGCACTAGCTGGTGAAAAAAACTCCCCAAACCAGCTCTAAAAGGCTGTTGGGTTGTTTGCATCAGCTAGTCAAAACACCCCCCTAAACCAGCTTTTTAAAGGCCATGGGTTGTGCACACAAGCCTCTGCAGGTTTATGATATTGCAGATGGACCCTTGTGGCACCAATCAAGAAAAACACTAAGGCATAATGTGTGGTTTCTCTCTACAGAAAAGAGAGCAGAGAGACTTTCCAATGGGGGTTAGCAAGGAAAACCTCATTTCCTTCCACATGGGTAATTCAAACCTTTGAAAAAGTGAGCAAGTAATGCAGATAAAAGCCTTACAAACTAGGCAAGAAACAGTTGGAAGTTGGCAGTTCATCCACAAATACTCTCTTCAACCAAAAAAAATCAAGAAAATTCTTTCTGACTAGTTTCTTTCAACCTAACTATTTTTTTCCTAGTTTTTTTTTAGAATAAAACTGTCTTTTTGACTTGTTTTTTCAAAAAACTATCTTTTACTATTTTTTTACAAGTTTTTTCAGAAAAACTATTCTTTACTAGTTTTCCAAAAAAAAAAACTAATTTTTTCAAAAATCATTTCTTTGAAAGAAGGTAGTTTTCAGAAAAAAGAACAAGTTTTTTCAAGGGAAATCTTTTTCTTGCAAAAAAGCTCTTTTTTGTAAAAAAGAACTAACTAGGTTTATAACTCAAAAATGCTTTTTCATTATTTTAGAAGAAAAATTTATTTTTCCAGGAAAACTACACTTTTTCAGAAAAACTATTTGCTTCCATAAAGGCTATTTTTTTCCAAATAAGTATGCTTCCAAAAAAACATTTCCTTGACAAAAATGAAATTGTTGTCAAAGACATATTTTTTTACAAATCCTATTTTTTCAGGAAAACTAGCTTTCCAAAATAACTTTTTCATTTGAAAATTCTGGTTTGTTTGTTTTTTTTTTCTCAAAATTATAGATTTATTTTCAAAGGAATTTTTTTATGAAAAAAAACTAAGCTATCAGAAAAAAATGATTTTTTTAACAGTTAAAATATTTTTCTATTAAAAGATATTATTTCTTTTTGAGTAGAACTATATTTTTCAGAAAACCTATTATTTTTTTCAAAAATACAGAGACCTCCCAAAAGACCTTTTTCAAGAGTTATTTTTTTGTAACAGACCTAGTTTCCCTCAAAACCTTTAATTTTATTTAAACTGAATCATTTGATTCGAAACTCTAACCTTCCAACAAGAAGCCAATTTTTTGCAAAAATAACCAATGGCTTTCAATTAATTAAGGAAACAAGATTTTTCTACTTTGTACAGTGTTTTTTCAAAAGAATCTGATTTTTCTGGAGAAAGAAAAAGTTATTTTTATATCAAATGTACTTTTAAAAAATGATTTTCAACATTACCCAAAGTAAAAGACTTTTCCTAATTAAAAATAAACTTCAGAAAACCTTTTTTTAGCTCAAAAAAAATATTAAAATCTATCAGGAATCTTAGAGTATTATTAACTCCATGAAATTTAAAAATTAAAATTTGTAGTTATGATAGAAAAACTAACCTTTAATTTCCTCGGAGAACACACAAATGCAAAAAATACTATTTACTAATATGAGATATAGGTATTAATTCATATGTATGAAGAACATTATATTTTGGATCAGGAAGTTCCTAATTTAAAACTTCTTTTATTTATACAATTCACCAAAAATCAGCAAAGAAATATGAAATTTATAGTATCTATTGAAGTATTTATTGCTTAAAACTATTTGTGACATTCAAAATTATTTTCTTCTGCTCCATTCCTTGATGGTATGACTGAATTTACTTTCAGTAGTCTTAATAAGTACTCTCCTCTTCTATGTGATTCAATTTGGTTCTCTTAAAGATTTGGATAATTTCCTTTGTTTCAGCTTCTTGAACAAAATATAAATCTTGACCTCAGTATATTTTCAGAACACCAAATGAATTAAAATTTATTATCTAATGGATATTCTCTTCATTTATGTCAAATATTTTTGTAAATTATTCTCAAGTAAAATTCCTGACCATTCTGTAAATCAAAAGAAGTGAAAACCTAATGGTTAGAAGCTTAGACCTCTAGAACAAACTTGAGTGAAATTTGGATTTTATGTGATGCTTACTGTGGGATGAATTTAGTATCATCATAAGTCCTTCTCTTGAGAGAAAGGATAACACTGGGTTGCCCCCTAATGAGAATAATACAGGAATACGCAAGAGATATTATGGGAAAAAGAGTCACATACTAGGAACCAGAGTATTCCAAAGAGTTCTCCTTAAATCCTGGCCATAATGTGTGACTGGCCAGCAAGTTACCCCAAAATGCCTTGGTGAATAGTCTTGTGAGGAAAGTTGTCAACTCCGCCAACTGAGCCACCTTGGCAGTGATGCTGTGTCAGTTGAGCAGGTGATCAAAAAGACTGCTCGCCCAAGGACGCTCCGCCGGAGCCATTTATATTTCTGCGATTTCCATCTTGCTTGGGTCACGTCTACCTGGATAATTTGATCATCTCAACTGGGATCGCCATCGGCGAAGTCTTCTGTCAGCTTTCCTCCAACAAGCAGCCGGACTCCTCGATATCGCTGGTGGAACACGGGATTGATGAAGTTGGACCCAACTGGAGAAATCAAGCCACAAAATATCAAGGTGATCCCATAGTCATCATTATCTTGGTAAGTCCTTCAGGCTTCTTGATTATGGGATCCAAAACCGAAATTGAAGATCGACTTGGTTCCAGGCCGCAAACAGCAATCAGTGTGTTCTCTCCAATAGAACAAGACCAGGAAAGGCGTTCTTCATTGGCTGTTGGCGATTAAAATCCTTCGTTTCGAGTCATCCGCCTTCATCCATAACCCATCCATCGATTTTATCTTCTCGTTGGATCAATGCCTCCGAAATTTTATGCTGTAAGGGTCGGAAGAAACGGACCGAATATCTATAGAACCTGGTCTGAAACGCAGGAGGTAGTTTGCAATTATCCAGGTGCTAAACACAAAAGCTTTCAAACTGAATCCGAAGCCACAAAATGGTTGGACGAATTCAAAGAATTTAAAGAATTATATCAAAGCCATCATTCAAATCAACATCAACATCAAAATCATTCTCTCAAAAGGAATTTCGAGCATGGTTCGCATCTAAGTTCTCTATCAAATCTTGTATCAATCTAACGAAGGAGCTTCTCTTGATTTGTCGGCTTATTGATTTTTTAAAGTTACCAAAATTTCACCAGATCAAATAGATCTTCACTTGAAACAACCCAAACGAGCAAATCTTACTCAAAATCAATCGCCAAGTTCTAATTCGACAAAAAATGTGCAATCTCAATCGAATTTTTCCAATTCCAATTGTAATCTTACAAGTTCAATCGATCAGGTTAGTTTGCTTATGGCGCTATCTTACTGTCTTTTTGTCTTTGAAGACCAAGGCAAATAATCTAATGACTTGACGTGGTGGGATGGGATTATTTTGATCAAGATAATTTATGTTTTCAATTGATTGATTAGAAACTCTCCGATTCTTCATCATTCATTATGATTGATGACGACGATGATCCTCAATTTCTTGATCATGACCATCATTCGATTTCGAATTCAAATGTAACCGATTTTCAACTACCTGACTTCTCACCTGATCAAGCTCAAGTCTTTGATGCAGTTTGTCGTGGTGAATCAGTCTTCTTCACGGGTTCAGCTGGTGAATTTCATATTTTATTCATCTCCTTTTTTCGCTAATCTACGAATCTACTTGTGCTCATTGGCGTTGCTTTTTTTTCATTGGATTACTGTATTAGGGACTGGAAAATCTTTCTTATTAAAGTTTATAATTGATTATCTACGCCGCAAGAAACATTTGAACGTTCAGGTCACGGCTTCAACTGGAATAGCCGCTTCATTAATCAAAGGCACTACCTTACACTCATTTGCAGGTATTGGATTAGGCAAAGAAGATGTCCAAAGATTAATTTTTAAAGTTAAGCGCTCCGCCAAAAGCAGGGATAGGTGGACTCAGGTTGATGTTTTGGTGATTGATGAAGGTGATTTGATGGTTGATTCATTTCAAGCCTCTTCTACAGCTCAAAAATCTTATACTCATCAACTTCAATCAACTGATTGCATGCCCTGTTTTCTTTGTCGCTCCAAAACAGTCTCGATGATTGATGGCAATCTTTTTGATGTTTGTCGTCCTGACTTGATTCTGTAGCTGTCCACTCAGTGGTCTCACTCTTGACCTGTTTTTATTAAAACCATCAAATTAATAAACTTCATATCAACCATAATCCGAAAATGTCCCTAAAAACTTCCTTGTGACGCATTTAGAAATTAAACTTGGTCGCTCAATCGATTCGGTCGTCAAATTTGCCTTTTGGAGGCATCCAATTAATTCTAGCTGGAGATTTCTTTCAATTACCTCCTGTTTCTCGACGAGGCGTCGACGCAATACGTGTGCCCTACGTGTTTGAGTGCAATTATTGGAAGGAATGTATACCTAAAGCTATGATACTCCAACAAGTTTTTCGGCAGTCCGATCCAGGTCAGGGTTTAAATAATTTGTGCTTTTCACCTGTCATTTCAAACGTTGTTGCCATCCTCAACTAACAAAATCTCCTTTTTGTTTATTGTGTTAACAGTCTTCGTATCTATTTTAAATGATCTTCGCTATGGTATTGTTACTACCCAAACAGAAAAGGTTTTGAAATCCTTGAGTCGACCAGTGCACTACCTTGATGGTATTGCGCCTACTGAATTGTCAGTGCGCTCATACCAATCTCTTGACGACATGAAAACACTCATCCAAGCCAAAATAAACAGATACCCAACAAAAGATGACGTTGAAAGTGCCAACAAAGCTCATTTAAATAGCATCATGTTTGATGCTGAGGATCACGTGAAAGTCGAACAACCTCGAAGTAACCTCATCGAACAACTCAATAAAGTAAGCTTTGGTCGGTCTCATGTTGTACCAAACAGGACCTCGCCAATGATTGATCGAAAGCCTCGATTTTAGAACTTATTAGTCGGGCCACAATTGGTTTTGAAAGAAGGTGCCCAGGTGATGCTGGTGAAGAATTTGCCTGAATATCACTTGGTCAATGGATCCGTTGGAATAGTTGTAGGATTTGGGGCACAAAATGATGGATTCGAATCTTTGTCTGATTCATCGATTTCCAAACCTTTCCATTCACAGCGACATCCAACCTTTTGCATGAAGTATGTCTCTTGTTTAGGGTCATATGCTTAGCAAGCATGATTGTTGAGTTTTTGATTTCTGTGCATGTGGCAGCGTTCCTACAACCAAATGGCCGATTGTAAAGTTCACGGACGGACAGAAACTCCCTATCGGACCGTTGTCATTTGAAATGGAAGACGCTAGTGGGGTGCTCCTTGCCACTCGAACACAATTGCCTTTGATTCTTGCCTGGGCGTTAGTATGACCATAGTTATCTGAACAAAGCAGGAAGAACATACAGGAAAACTGGTGGCACCTCGTTAGAGATACAATGATTTTTTTCTTATACAAGCATGGTTTTTGTTGTTCTTAGGCTAAGTATTCATAAATCTCAAGGTCAAACTTTAGATCGTGTCAAGATCAATTTGGCAAAGTCATTTGGTGATTATGACGTTTTGACTGTTCTTCTTTTGTTCGGTCTTCTTGCCTCGGTATATTCTAACCAATCTTGACATTGTGCTTTTTTCGTTAATCGTCAATTTCGCCAATGAAATCAGAAAAGGTTTGTCATTTTATCCAAACTTTTATTTCGTTAACAATCTTTTTATTGATCTGCGTTGAGAACTTGGCATGTACCTACGCATACATTTTACTTTCGCTCAACAGGGCCAAGTTTATGTGGCTTTATCTAGAGCAACAAGTTTGGATCGAACTCAAATCTTAGGTTTCAATAAAGCTAAGTACGTTGTTGATTTTATCGACTTTTCCCTTCATACTGTCGATGGAAGCTTAATTATTCTACTTTTTTATACGTAAATTTTATTAAGGGTTCAAGCGCATCCATTAGTTTTAGAATGGACCAAAGAACAAACTTTTTTTAACTCAAAGGAAGAAAGCTTCGCAGTATTGGAATGATTTTTTTTATGAAGTTAAGATGTAAGCCAACAAACTCTAGCGTTGTCCCAGATGTATAGCTATTATTTCGAGAAGGCTCTTTTCTTTTACCTTATATTTCAACATAGTGTTTTTAAGTGAATTTTTCACAATTTTTTTGTTTCGCGCTGCGATCATGTAAATCACTGATGTCATGAGATCTTTGAAAGTTTTCTTGGGAGACTCTCATGACTCCTGCTGAGCATTTTCCATCTTGAAATGTTAATAATTGTATGGCTATTCATCTATACGTCGCTAAGCTCTCCAAAACAACTTTATCAGTGAGCATAAGCTAAATTGTTGATCAACGTCACGCAAAATCGCTCTTGGGCTTTCAGTTCTTTGGCTGTTAGACTGTTGATTGCTTTTTTCCCTTCTATATCCCTTTTTGAATGGACTTGTGACAAAATGCCTTCTAATTATAGTTTAGAAGAGTGTCTTCAGGAACGAAGCTGTATATAGGAAGCTTCGCCATCCACTATGAGCCAGGATATGTTCATTGATGTCTCACTTTCAGGGCCATACATACACTTCTGCATGCCTTACCCATGAGAAAACATGAGTGCGTACTTTGTGGGAACCCTTCTGATACGTCATCGGGAGGAATTACAGGAAATTTTTGCTTTGGTTGGCAAGGGGATTCTAGAGCAAAAAGATACATCTTCTCAAATCGTTCAAGGACAATTTCAACATTCTCTTGTTAGTTCTGGATAGCTATTTCTAAGCGAACTTTCCCTAAAGCATCAAACATTTTTTTTAAAGAAAAAGCAATTCAAAATGAAGCTCTTCAAAAATACATTAATC
Organism: Austropuccinia psidii; assembly: GCA_023105745.1. NCBI lineage: Eukaryota > Fungi > Basidiomycota > Pucciniomycetes > Pucciniales > Sphaerophragmiaceae > Austropuccinia > Austropuccinia psidii. Next base: position 30,913,356 of record JALGQZ010000001.1, read on the forward strand.
GGTCTAAATTTGAATCTTTGATAAGTGCAGCTCCAACTACTTAGGTATTTATTGAGAGCAATATTATATAAGAGTATGTCTGTAATATGTACTGTATTAACTGCTTACTAATGAGAGGTTTATTAATATTATAAAACTAAAAACTAAAAGGATCATTTTTTTTCATTTTGAAACTATCACTTGATAATTAAATAATTCATTACAAATGGTTCCATATTTTAACTACAAGGGTAGAATATTATATTATGAGACCAAAAATGGGTTTTTTGATTAATTTTTTACAAAAATAAATCATCCAAAAATAAGCCAATCATTGATTGAATGATATTTCTCAGAGGAACATTAAAAAACGTGAAAATTCTTAAAATATTGACTCAAATTCAATTAATTTATGGTGTAGATTTGGCCATTTTAAATGGTTTTCAAGCAACTAATCAAGAAAAAAAGGATATTGTTGACTAATTGGACTCTTCTCAGTATAATGTACAAATATCTGTATTTAGATGCGTCACTGCCAAAATGGCCCTTTTTGACAGTCTTGAATGATTTGGTCATATTGAAGTCTCTAATTTCCTAAGGGGGCTTTTTATATGTAATGTTGTAATATGGTTGTACCTTACATACTCATAGAGACCAGATCTTATCTTGTGGCAGAAATTTGAACATTTTTTCAGCTTTTCATTGAATTGATAAAAGAAAAACCCACTAGATAAAGTCTCCTTTCAGTCCAGGTGTTGTTCTAAATAGCCTGTGAAATCATAAAAATAAACCATGGTAAAATAGACCAGAGTGATGTCCAATATCAAAATAGAGGGTGTCAAAGTTACAAATTCTCACCTTTAAAATACCATGGTTTTTTTGATCCAGATTCCCCCTTTTTTTGAGAAAAAAGAAATCCCACACCTCAAGAGGTGTGCTGTTTCAAGGTACAAAGAACCTATATTTTCTGTACAAAAACCTGCATTTTCAAACCTCAAATCCCAAAATAATCTGTTAGCTCACCCATTAAAATGCATATGCACTTTCACAAACCAAATACTTATTTAATTAAAGGCAATGATTTTTTCTTCAAGATCTAACACCTTTTTTATTTGTGTTCCAACACCAGAATCTGAAACAAATTAGTAACTATGCCAAAAAACTCTGCTTGGAAACCAATCATTCAATCATTGAAATCACTTCAATTTATTGATGCCATTGAATCCAGTAGTGATTCCAAAATAGAAAATGATATTTACCCACTACATATGCTCTGTAGTCAAAGATATCTCCAAACTTGTAAAAACCAACCATCACCATACATTTATACCTTAATTGACTTGCAAAACCTCTCATTCAATAAGTTTCACCAGTTATTACATACAACTCATGATGCCTTTTCAAAATTAGTTACAAGAATTGAAGATGTTGAAGTGTTCAAAAATTTGTCCAGGAATAAAAAAGGGATCCTGAAATACAATTGGTGGTGGCATAAGCAAGATTAGGATCAAATGGTAATGGAGAAGCTTTGGGTAAGATTGGAATTTTGTTTGGATTAGCCATGGGGCCATTTTATTGTATACACAGTGGGTGATTTCAGTTTTAATAAAGAGCAAAAGGAAATATATTTTCTGGCCTGATATGCAAGCAAGCAAAGAAATTTCAGAAGTCAAGCAGGCTGAGGGATTTCAAGGATGCATTGTATTCATAGATGGAATTCTAATACCACTGTCACAAGGACCCCAAATGATGATGAAGCTTATTTTGATTGTAAAAAGAGGTAAAAAAAAGTAATTTGAATTCCAAATATTAATTTTGAGAACTAATTTTTGTTGTTCCAGGTACTCAATATCAATAAAACTAGTATGTGACATCAACAAAAAGTTTCTTGCATTGCATGTTGGGTGCACTGGCTCCCTGCATGACTTAAGTGTTTATCAAAGGATGCAAATTGTAAAATCCCCACAAAATTACTATGATAGGGACCAGTATCTGCTTGCTAGTTCCCCATGGATAGTTCCTGCATATAAAGGCAATAAAGCTCAAAATGAAGACAACAAAATGTTTAATTACTGTTTGGCTAGATTTTGAGTATGAATTGAACATGAAATTGGGATTTTAAAGGGGCAATGGGAATCACTTAGAGAAATGAGAAAGAGGTAAAGTATTTTGTAAATTGGGTTTTATCATGTATTATTTCATACAATATGTTTGCAAAAATAAGAGATCAATGGTATGATTTGTGTAAGGTATGTCTATGAAACTGTTGATAATATTACAATTAATCAACAGTAATATGACTTTTCTTATAAAATATAATAATACAAGCTATTATAACCACAATGAATTTATTAATGAATTAATTATCTCCTTTACTTGTTATACACTACTGGTGATTATAACAGTAAGAAATAATTGTCTACAAGGAGTATTTAAACATAAAATCATTTTGATATATAATTATAAATATAATTCTTGAAGAAAGCTAATAATAGAGAAAACTTTAAAAATTAATTAATTCCACTCACTAATACTCCAATGAACCTTGGAAAGAATTTGGTAGAGAGATTTGATGGATAAATTGTGGATTTAAAGGATCAAATTTGATTAATGATAGTATTACAACAAAATATAGCTTATTTCTATGATTTCATGTCTTTCTGATTGATTCCAAAATATTTAAAAAACTTAAGAAAAATATTTAACTAATACTTGTTGGAAATAAAGGTATAATTGAATAATAAGATGATTTGTAAAAAACAGCAAGAGGAGGCCTCTTTTAAGTCTAAGACAGCTTGAAGAGGCATTCCATGGAGCAAACTGAAAAACCAGTGAGAAAGAAAGCAATAAAGCTTCTGTATTATTGATTTCATCATCTGTTGTCACATAAGTTTATCATAATGACTTAATTAAGGCTTTTAAATGACTACCAGCCCATTTATGGTAAAGAATAAAAAGAGTAAAAACTATAAATCTGATTTTATTTCAAAATAAAAATTAATTTCTCAAATTTATCAATGTTATTGGAAATTTCATCACAGAATGTATTTTCTGTAAATTTTTAAAGATTCAGTGTTTCACGTGGAATCATCAAAAATGGACTGTAAGTAAGACTTTTAATTTTACTTATGAAAATAGAATTATCTTTTGTTTATTTATAGGTAATACCATTCTCCATTGTTTCTGAAAGATTCAGAAACATTAATTAAGAATTGTATCTTTAATGAATTTTTGAGGTTTTTACCTCATTTCTACATAGAATTGCAAATATCAAATTACAGTAGGTTGCTATGAGGTAAATCAATGGATACTAGTGCAAAAAGGGATTTAATTACTCTTTTAAGGTTTATAAATATAAAGTAATTAAGAATTGACATGGTTACAGGAGTCTAAGCTGCTCTTTACCTCCTTGTCATGTCAAAATAGCAGCTTATTTGAAATTTTCTTATGATTTAATCAGATTTTAACTTGGTAACCAGGTTCACAAAAGGTTTTACTATACTAATTAGGCCATTATCAGCCATGGATCCAAGCTTTAGAGCTTTCCATGCCTTAGAGGCTTCAGAAGCTGGGTACCCTGGCTATCTTTGATGTCTCATGTCTGTCACATGGTGGAATGTGATCTACAACTTGCCAGTATTAATTGGTCTTTCAACCGGTTTAATAGCCTTTTTGGCAAGAGTTCCCTTTGCTGAGGTCTGGTAGACAGCATTGTGACAATAAACCAGTTACCAACGTCATGGTTTCGATTCCTGTTGGAGACAAGAGGAGGTCTCAATCAAACAACCAGAAATCACTGGGTTTTCCCCTCCATTGGAATACCAGGGTTCGGCCCCTTGGGGGCTCCTTGTAGGCTCCTGTTGTGACTAATGTAGCTCCATGAGGGTGACATGGGTAATACCATCAGTTACATGCACTTTGAGACACAGTGCCCTAAACCCATGGGTACTGTCACATGGTGGAATGTGATCTACAACTTGCCAGTGTGAATTGGTATTTCAACTGGTTTAATAGCCTTTTCAGCAAGAGTTCCATTTGCTGAGGTCTGGCAGACAGCATTGTGATGATCACTCAACTCCACCACACCTCTTGTACAGGTTCTGTACAGCTGTACAGTACCTGTATTGGCCAGACTCAATTCAATAACTCAATCCTCTCTCTGGATCAGGGCTGGTGATTTTCACATATACCAGCCCCTCTTTCTCCCCCCTGGGGACTTTTGCCAAGTTAATTAATTTAGTTTGCTTATTATTTAATGAATATTATTATCCTTATTTTGGGTATTATATTTATTTAATATTAAGTTAGTATTTTCATTTTCTTTCTTTTCCTGTACAGTATGAGTTCGGTGGCCATATCCTTATTAAACCTTCTCTTTTCATTCTGACAGGTTAAAACAGTGGACTTGGACTTGTTTGTGGTTGGCTCTTTTATTCTTTACTCTTATTCCTTTTGTTGCTGCTTTCTTATATTCTTTATTTTAGTAATTCATCTCTTTGCACTCTTAAGCATATTCTTTTTTACCATATCCTGAGCCCTCCATAAGTGAGTCCCAGTTTACTGAGTGCCAGGCCCTTTTCACTTTGAAGAGCCCCTGTGACATAAAATTAATTAACTCATATCTGATTCTTTCTTTTTCATTCATTTATATTAATTTCTCTCATTCATCAATTATGACTCTTTAATGATCTTATGATTTTTCTCTCATCAATTTTCATCTCATTCATTTCATTAATATGAAAATTGACTCTTTCTATTTTTGTTAATAATTTCTGACCATCTCATTTCACTTCATTTTATTTCAATCAAATTTCTCTTTGTTTGTGTATTCAGGTCTTATCAGGAGTTATTGATTGGTTATTGATTGATTGATTGATTGATTGGGATTCATTTGGGTTATTGATTCAGCAATTCAGGATTTTATTTGGATTGATTTGATTGACTTTTGAATTCCTCAAGATAACTGATATATCCTCAAGAATTTACTATTGATTATTGATTGATTTTGATTCCTGAAGATGTTGATTGACTGATTGATTTCTCAATACTTTGAATTGACCTTGAAGACATTTATTGATTGATTGATTGTTAAATTCTTCAAGATTATTGATATTGAATTTGAATTTATTGTTGATTATTGATTGAATTGAATGATTATTGATTGAAGTTGTTTTCACCTCAAGAATTGAATTGATTCCTCAAGACTTATCAAGATTTTTATTGTGATTTATTTGGCCAAGCTTTTATTTCTGTTCTCAATACCATCAAAGTTTTATTCTACTTCTGTTCATAATTCCAGTTCAGCATAGTCCCCCAGCCAAGAGCACTAGATCCCAAAGAATTCCAGCTGTTATGACTCCTACAGCAAGGGCTCCTCTTGACCCCACACCATCAGTTCATCAATTGAGTGAAAACTTGGAAAGAGGACCACCAATGGAAGGAGCAGCACCCTCAAGAAGAGGTGGAATGAAATCTAGAAGATCAAGATCCTTCTCTGGACTTTTGGGTGGCTACCCTGGCATGTCTGAAGGTGCAAGAGCAATATTAGAGGAAGTTGAAGATGAAGAGGGGGAAGAGTCTGCGGAAGAGGAAGATTCTGGGGAGACTGAAGTGGAAGATGCCTTGGAAAATGCTCCAGAGGTACCTCAGGGTTCTAATCTAGCCCTTTCTAGTCAACCTCTTGTCTCTCAAACTGAACCAAGTCTCCTCAAGATGATGGAGCAAATGACTCAATTCATGGGGAAGCTCACTCAAGCAGTTGCCCCCAGGGACAATTACAAAGCCCCTGCTTTCAAGACTCCATCCATGAAGGAACCTGATTCTTTTGATGGTACTCAAGCTCATAAATTGAGAGGCTTTATCCAATCCTGTCAGTCAATCTTTCATAATGATCCAGCAAATTTCTTCTCTGACAGGAAGAAAGTTCTTTACTCAACTTCTTTTCTCACTGGTAGAGCTGGAAAGTGGATTGAACCCTATCTCTCAAATATTTCCAATGAAGACCCTTCTTATCTCCTCAATAATTGGCCATTATTTGAATCTCAACTATTCACTCTGTTTGGTGACCCCAATGAAGTCAGGAAAGCCAAACAAGAGCTGGAAAATTTGAGTATGAAGAAAAGTGGTCATGTATCCTTGTACATTGCTGATTTCAGAAGCTTAATGTCAAGAATTGCAGATTGGGGGAAAAGAGCTTATATCCATGTTTACAGAAGAGGATCGGCATCAATATTATTAGATCAATTGGCTTCTCACCCTGGAAATTTTGACACTCTTCAAGAACTTATGGATGTCACTTTAGAACTAGACACAAGATATCATGAGAGGCAAAAGGAAAAGGGTGGTAATCAAGAGAAGAAGCCTCCTGTTAATGGCTCCAATCCCTCAAGGCCTCCTCAAAACTCATTTCCAAAGAGGCCTCACCAAAAGAAGAACAAGAAGGGCAAGCAGTTTCAATCTTCAAAGGACAAGCCCCATGCTGCTCTCCTCAATAAGGACAATAAATTAATTGGTTCTGAAAAGGAGAGGAGGATTAAAGAGGGGTTGTTTACTTATTGTGGTGGAAAGAACCCAATTGAAAAATTCTTCAAGAGACCTCAGAACAAGCCTGGGTCATCATCAAGAGGCTTCCCTAGCAAGCAGGGAAAATCCTGAGTGGGGATCATGATGTGTTCAATGGTTCTCACTTATTTCCTTCAAGAGCACAATTGTGCACTCTGAATACTAGTGTCAAGAAATATTTAAAGTTTCTTATTTTTTCTTCTGTCTCTGATATTTTTTATAGTATTCTCATTGATTCTGGTGCTACAAACTCTTTTATTGCAAAGAATTTTGTTCTCAAGTACTCATTGACTATGTAAGAGCTCCCTGAAAAGATTCCTATCTTCATTCTGGATTCAAATAAATGCCCTGCCTTGTTCATAACCCATTATACCAAGTGGGTAGTTGACTTGCCTTCCTTCCCAAGCTTTGAATGGGACTTCTTTATCATGGATTCACCCAAAGGAGAAGACCTGATATTGGGCTATTATTTCCTTTACCATTGTGATACCATTATTGATTGGAAAAATGGATTGATCACCTATGATTCTAGTGGTATTATTCCTTCTACTAGTAATGACTTGGCCACTGCTGTCAACAGTGTTGCTCTTGTTGGTGAACTTAAGACACCTTCCCTTCCTTCTTCTGTCCATATCCCTTCCATCATTCCCTCTCAGTCATTACTTCCATTAAGAGATGAAGTCTTTAAAGAGATAAAAGATGTTGGATAAGATGTTGCTATATCTTCACTTCAACTCTTTTGTTAAGAAAAAGTATGGAGGTCTTTGTTTGTGTGTTGACTACCTCAAACTCAATGCTGTCACTAGGAAGAACAGGTATCCTGTTCCTCCTATGAACCAGCTCCTTACCGTATTCAATGGTTCCACTATCTTCTCCAAGATAGATCTGCATGGTGCATATAATCTCCTGAGAATCAAAGAGGGGGATGAGCACTTAACCGCCTTTAGAACCAAATATGGTAGTTATGAGTATTTTGTTATGACATTTGGCCTTACCAATGCTCCAGCTTCTTTCCAAAATCTTGTGAATGATATATTTGCAGATTTTTTGGATGTGTTTGTTGTAGTTTATTTAGATGATATTATGGTCTTTTCCAGTTCTGAGGAGGAACATGTCAAACATGTGGCCTCTGTCCTCCAAAGACTGAGGGAAAATAATTTGTTTTCCAAAGCCTCCAAGTGTGTATTTCATGCCTCAAGTGTGTAATACTTGGGCTATGTTGTTTCAAGTGATGGCCTCAAGATGAATTCTTCAAAGGTTCAGAAAATCCTCAATTGGCCTCAGCCCAAAAACATCAAGGCTCTTAAATCTTTTCTTGGCTTTGCCAATTTTTATTGTTGTTTGATAAAAAATTATTCTAAAAAAATCACTGCTCTCACTTCCCTTCTCAAAAAAGATTCTCCCTTTATCTTTAATGAGGAAGCTCTTAGCCAGTTTCAAGTACTCAAAGAAGCTTTCACTACTGCTCCTATCTTATCTCATTTCAATCCTTCTCTACCTACTATTGTAGAGACTGATGCTTCTGATTATGCCTTGGGTGCTGTACTGAGCCAGTTGAATGACTCAGGAAAGCATCCCATTGCATTTGATAGTTGCAAGATTCTCCCAGCTGAGCTGAACTATGACATTCATGACAAGGAACTTCTTGGCATAGTTTGGGCTCTCAAGCGCTGGAGAGCATTTCTTCTCTCTCTTTCCAATTCTTTTGTGGTCTTGACAGACCACTCTTCCCTGCAGTATTTTATGTCTTCCAAATTTCTTACTTGTTGTCAGGCCTGTTGGGCTGAGTTTCCTTCTGAATTTCACTTTACTATCACTTACCGCCCAGGAAGACTGGCCACTTTTCCAGATGCCTTGTCACGTTGGGACAACGTGTACCCAGAGAGGAGGGTGGACTTCATCAGAAAGAATCCTCAAAATTTTCATCAAATAATCAAGAAAGATGGAATTCAAGAGTCAAGATTATTCTCAATCAAAGTGGAAATATTTTCAGATTTAGTTGACAAGATTCAAAAAGAAGTATGGCAAGACAAAGAATATAAAGAAATACTCAAGCAACTAGCAATAGGGGAATCAGTTCCATATTATTCTCTTGAACCTCAAGCCAAGTTGTTATTATTCAAAGATAGAGTGGTAATCGCAAGCAATGAAGAACTTCAACTCAATATTCTTCAAAAGCATCATGACTCACCATTGGCTGGCCATCCTGGCCAGGAGAAGACCCTTAAGCTCATAAAGAGGGATTTTTATTGGGCTGGCATGAATCAATTAATCAAGGAGTATGTGTCCTCATGTCAGCAATGTTCAAGAAACTAGAACATTCATCACAAGAATTTTGGATTACTCAAGCCTCTTCAAATTCCATCTGGTCCTTGGAATTCCTTATCAATGGACTTTATCACTCAATTGCCCTTGTCAAACAGCTTTGACTCAACTCTAGTAGTTGTGGACAGGTTCTCAAAAATGGCAATCTTAATTCCAGCTTATGGAGCAATCACTGCTCTGGACTTAGCTCAAATCTTCATTAGTAATGTATTTTCCAAGCATGGCCTTCCAGTAAGTATTATTAGTGATAGAGGATCTTTATTTGTTTCATCATTTTGGACTCAATTATTTCAGAAGCTCAAGATTTCAAGAGATCTTTCAACTGCTTTTCATCCTGAAACAGATGGACAGACAGAGAGGGTAAATAAGATTCTAGAACAGTATCTTTGGATGTATGTCAGCTATAATCAAGATGACTGGTACACCTGGCTCCCTCTGGCTGAATTTGCCTATAATAATGCAGAACATTCATCAACAAAGCAATCACCTTTTCTCACCATTTATGGAAGAAGTCCCAGCTTTGACTCAATCCATATTTCCACCTGCTGGAAAGTTATCAACAAACCTCCAATCAGTACAGCAAGTTGTCAAAGAAGAATTCAAGTCAGCAATAAGGAGATTCAAGAAGTATGCAGATAGAAATAGAGCAATTCCACCTGATTTCCAACCTGGGGACAGAGTATGGCTGGCTTCCAAGAACATCAAGGCAACAAGACCCACCAAGGAACTATCAGAAAGACAGTTGGGACCTTTTGAAGTTCTGAAGAAGATTGGCAACCATGCATACCACCTCAAGTTGCCTCAGCAATGGAAGACAGTTCACCCTGTATTCCATGTGTCCTTATTAGAACCAGTGAAGCATTAAACTATCCAAAATCAACATCAATTGCCACCACCACCAGTCTTAGCGGAGGAGCAAGAGGAATGGGAACTCGCTCAGGTTCTGGACTAAAAACTCAAGAGAGGTAAATTGTGGTATTTTTTAGAGTGGAAAGGATTAAGTGAAGACCCAGAAAGAACCACTTGGGAAACAGTTTCCAACCTTACCAACTCACCAGACATTTTGAAGGGTTTCCATTCATTGTATCCAGACAAGCCTGGCCCAAATACCTCAAGAGTTTGATTGTATGGTGTTTGGTGGGGAGAAGAAGTTATGAAAGTAAGTTCCTCTCCTGGAATGAAACTTTAAGGGGGTATTATACCCATATGTTGTTGTAAGCATCACCTTGGACACTTTGTGAGCACTTGTCAATTTCTTGGACATTTAAGAGGGCCTTACAACATAAATACCCTCCAATTTGGACCTTATCAAGATATGGCCAAATGTTTCTTTCTTTCTTTTTCTTTTCTTTTTCTTTATCATTATTTCAATTTATGCCAATCATCATAATTCAAGACACTCATTACTTCAATTCAATTATGGCAATTTATTTCAGTTTTATGGTGCTTGGTGGGGAGTTGGAGTTATGAAATTAAGTTCCATCTCCTGGTATGCATCCCTGAGAGTTCTACTTCTTGTAAAACATTACCTTGGCTCACTCTGTGAGAATCAAATGCTTGGGTTTCATTTTTCAGACATTCTTGGCCAAAAATCAAGCAACTCACTACAAGAAGGACAAACAATCAGGAATTTCTTTTATCTCTTTTTATCTCTTTTTCTTTCTTTCTTTACTTGTATAATTTTGTTTTCTTTATTTCTTTAAAGCAGCAGCATCCCCTCCCAAGTCGTGTATTGGGAGGTTCCATTATTTTTTCATTTTTTTAGTATTTATAAGAGTGGGGATATAAGTCAAACCAAACACAAACAAGGATAAGGAAACTAGTTATCTCTACCTAAATCATCAAAGGTTCTCTGAAAATCATTTATCAATTCATCTTCATACCAGGAAAATTTTGCAGCCATTTCTTCTGAAGGAGTACCCGGAATAGTCCTGTCATTTGCATACATAATCACCTCCCTGCTATTTCTATCAACTCTCCTGAATAATCTGGACACAGATTCTTGGTTTTAACTTGCTGCATTGGGATCTTCTCTGGTAATTTGGATAGGCCAGCAATCTCTTCTTTGAAAAACTTGAGAGGCAGGAAAAGGCAAAGGAGACAAACTATCCCTTCTTCTACTGGAAACGGCCACAGGTTGGAGTTGTTGGGAGGTGGGTATGGGTGAATTCCTGGTTTGCTGGCTTGGTGATGGTCTTACTGCTGGATTCAAGGCAGGCCTGGCATGGGAAGTACTTGGTGAAGAAGGAGGAATTGTAGTAGGAATGGAAGCAAGCACTGGTTGGAAGGTTCTGGAAATAGTGGGAATCACTTGGCTTTGGAATCTGTTGGCAAGAGGCTGAGTAGAGGAAGTGCTGGATTGATGGCCAACTGAATGAGGAAAAACTTCAACTTCTTCACCATCCAGCTCATCACTACCTTCAGCATCTGGATCAGTTGGGGAATCAGCAATCCTTCTTATTCTTTTCACTATCCCTCAGTATTGATCCTGGAGATTGGGACTTCTGAGCTGGAATATATTGGCCTACCACCAACTGGATTTGGCTCTCCAACATTAGTCCACCTTTCCACATCCCTCTGCCTGGAACCAGTCACTAAATCAAAATATCAGTACCAATTTCAATCAAGATATGCAAATCACTCACATTGAGAAAATCCTGAAGTTCCATAAGGAGTAGGTGCCTCAGAGACTGGGAACTCTTTCCCAAAAGGCCCATCTTTTCTACTCCATGAATACCTCCTGATGTTAGAAGACGGCACCTTGGTATGACAACATGGTTTCTTTCCAATGAAGCAACAACGGCACTTTGGAGATCGGGGATTGTAGTGTTGAAAACAATCCTTACCCTTGGACAAACATTCAGTACAGGCAGGATCAAGAATTTCAACTGCTCTGTATCCATCATAGATTTGGGAGGGATCAAAGTGACCAGAAGAAGCCATGGAGGGTGAAGACACCAGAACCACAAAGAACAGATGGTGGTGGTGAAGAAGGAGAAGATTCAGTGAGTTCAGTCAGTTTGGAACTCATAACTGAAGAATATGCAAGCAGAAGATTCAAGACATCAGAATCAGTCCACTCCAAATCAAAAAAATTGACCTCAAGGAAATGGGGCCATACCTCATTTATGCCCCCCTCAAAGCCTCTAAGGTGAGGATTAAATGCCCCTTTGGGGCTGAATTAATCACCCAGGGCCTCTCCTGCACCTTTGGGGAGGCCAGGATCTTGATGGTCCTGGACCCCCTAAATGGGTCCAGGCCATGTAGGTGAGAAATTGGACCATGGGCCATTTTTTGGTCCCATGGAATCCCTGGGTCCCCAGCAAAATTGGGCCCAGGTGGTCCATTTTGGCCCTGGGGGCCTCCATTAGCCCCCACAGACCATAGGACCCAAAAAGAACAAAATGGCCAGAAATGGCCATATATCAAGAATTTCAATAAAATCACCCAAGACCCAAAAAAGGCCAAAAGGGCCATAAAACCAAAATTCATCAGGAATCACCATAGGAAGGGCCAAGGCCCAAAATACTATGGGAAGGCAAATGGAGGAATTTCCAAGACCGATGGGGACAAGACCCCTTGAAGACTTTATTTCAAGAAATTTTCAATTAGGCCTTGACAAATGAGTATACATTCATATACTCATTTGGCATCATTTTTTGAGCACAAGAGCTCAGTGGCCATCATTTTTGGATACAACCCAAGGCCATACCCCAGGGACAAACAATTTATTGAATCAGAAGAAAAGAAGCATATTTCAAAGTGGAATATTTACTCAAAAATTGAAAGAAGGGGGAATCAAATTAATTTGACAGGGAAGAATTGACAAGGATTTTCAGGATAATGGTCAAGAGGAAATGAAAATTAAAAAAGAAATTTTTTGAAAAAAATGTGGGGATATTGAGATGCCACTCAACAGTGGCAGGGTATTATGGTGTTCAGGAGCCCACCAGTTTCAAGAGGGGATTTGTCACAGGGGCTCTTATGGCAGCAAGAGGGCCTGGCACTCAGGAATCAAGAGCTCTCTTGGAGGGCTCCAAAGATAAAAGGAATAATAAAGATTGATTTCTTTGAAGAAGAAGAAAGGTAAAAGACAAGTATGCCAAAGATAAAAGAAAAGATAAGAAGCCAACCAAGTGAATCCTCAATTCACTGTTTCAACCTGCCAGAAAATGGAATGGAATTAGTAAAGGATATGACCACCAATATCCACTGACAGGCAAGGAAGAAAAGAGCAAAGGTGCTGAACGACTGACTTGAGATTATCAGTATTAATTTTAATAAAGTAAAAGAAAATAAAGATAATAATAAATCCAATATATTAATTAACTAGGGAAAAAGTCCCCAGGTTCTGAAAGGTGGCCAGTATATGTGAAAAACTGAAAGACTGATCCTGGAAGGTGGATCACCTGCTGTATTGTATGAATTTAGCCAATACAGTTCTGGCCATCTTGAAATGGAACGGTGTGATTTAATTCCCACAGTGGAATATTGAATTGGCCCAATTGGGCCAAGGACATACAGGTTGATTGAATTGTCACCTGTATGGACCAATTGAGTTGTCCAAGGAGTATTGAAATACTTGATGCCTTGAAAACTGATTGAAATGACGTAATACCTCTAAGAATAAACCTTGGGAAGAATCCTTAATGAAAGTACTAACCCCACTCCTGCAGAGTAAGGTGGTTGGGGTCCTTGAATGATCTTCTGATTGCGGCCATGGATTGCCAGACTGATGAGCTGAAAAGTCCTCCTTGAAAATGGGTGTTGGATTTTGGGACCTTGAGTTGGAAAGGTGTGATTTGGTCCTGAAAACGTCACCATTGAATTACTGAGCAAAAATGGTGCATAATGGTATATAATACCATATATGCACCACTCCTGCAACGTTGAGTATGGGGTTCATGGAGGAATGAAAAGAATTGCCCTCACATTGAGGGGAGTGCTTGCTGAGCTGGTCTGGTGGCCATGGCTGGAATAATGGTCCATGGCCAAAAATGGGTCATACGGGTTCTATGGCCATTTTGGTGTCCAAATTTGGGTCCAAGGGATTGGTGGCCAAAATTGGCTCAGGTGGGTCCAATTGTGGTTTGGGACCCACCTGGCCTGGGGGCTAGATAGTTTCCCCCTTTGGCCTCATTGGATTAGGCCAAAAGGGGCACAATTGGCCTACGCACCATGGACTGTGGATTATGGCCCACAGGCCATAGAAGCTGTAGGGGGCCTAAATGGCCCAAACCCCCCTAATGAAAGGGGGTGGCCCAAAACCAAAGATGATGGCTAGGGGGCCCAGAACTTTCTGGAAGAATAAAGGATCCCCCAGGCCCAAAATCAAAGATAAAGGCCTGGGGGTTGGTGGTAAGGAAATTGGCCAAGGAGGCCAATGATGGAAGGATATGGTCTGAGGCCAGAAATGGCCATAAAAGATATGGTGTGGCCAATTGGCCCCAAAGTGGTTCCAGGTTAGAATTTCCGCAACACCCACGGAGGAGGGTCAATCTTTGTTGTTGTGACAGTACCCCCCCTACCTTGAATGGTGAGCTCCTGAGCACCAAGATAAGGTAGAAGCCTGTTGAGGCTGTTGAGACAGATTGGAAGTAGGGATTCCAGAGGTATTTGAATCTTGAAAAGAAAACGTTTGAACTGATAAAAGTGTTGGCATATGAATTGAGGTTGACTTGGTCTTCTCTTGACATTTGGTTTTGAAAATGTTGAAGACATGATTTGGCGTAAAGATTTTGGCATTAAGAGGTATAAGAAAAGAAATTTAGGAGAATATAAGAATAAAAAAGTAAAAGAAACAAATATAAAGAGAGAAAAAGAAAATAAAAAGAAAAAATGAATTTTGAGGGGGAGTCCAATCTTCATCACGGATTTTGACAGTTGATTTTGAAAGTGGCCAAGGACCTGGATAACAGAATTTGATGCCAGGTGCTCACAGAGTGGCCAAGGTGATGTTTTGAAAAGACTGTAGACCCCTCAGGGGAGTGCACACCAGGAGAGGAACTTACTTTTAGAAGTTTCCAATCCCGCCAGTGCCATAAATAATAAAAAAATCTTGATAAATGAATGTGCTGAAAGGATAATATCTTAGGAAGTGAAGTAAGAAAGGAATGGTCCACTTGCCCCAAGTAAAAATGGCCATAAATTGGAATTGATGTTGAAAGCCAGGCCAGAAGATCTCTGTCCAAATTGCAAAGTGATCACAGAGTGGCCAAGGTGATGCTTACAACAAAGAAGAGTAGAATACCCCTAAAGGTGCATACCAGGAGTGGTACTTATGTTTGGTGATTCCTCTCCCCACCAAGCACCATAAGAATTCAAGCTTTTGAAGAATTGGGTCTTGGATTTTCAGGATACAAAGAAGGAAAATCTTTGACAAGTTCAGGACAATTCTTGAGGTTTTCAGCTGGTTCCCATGTGGATCTTTCTGAGTCTTGACTGAAACCTTTCCATTCAACTAGATACCATAATGTTCTCCTCTTGAGCTTTGAATCAAGTACTTGAGAGACTTCCCATTCCTCTCCTTCTTCCATGGTGATTGGAGGAGGAGGCTCTTGATGCCGATTTGGGATTGTTGATGTCTTGACTGGTTACAAGAGTGAAATATGGAAGACTGGGTGGATGGATTTCCATTGAGATGGAAGCTTGAGGTGGTAAGCATGAGTACTGACTTTCTTCAAGATTGGAAAAGGACCCAACCATCTTTCAGACAGTTTTTGGTGAGTCTGGTTGATTTGATGTTCTTGGAGGAAAGACATACCATGTCCCCAGGATTGAAAACAGGTGGACTTTCTCTACTTTTATCTGCATACCTCTTAAACCTGTTTATGGCAACTTCAAGTTCTCTCTTGACATCTTGCTGTACTGATTGAATTTTTTCTGATAACTTTCCAGCAGGAGTATCTTGAGTGATGTGAACTGAGTCAAATTGTGAATCTCTTCCATAAACAGTGAAAAACAGGGATTGCTTGGTTGAAGAGTGATCAGAATTATTGTAGGCAAATTCAGCCAGAGGGGGCCAGGTGTTCCAATCATCTTAATGATAGCTGACATACATCCGAAGATACCGTTCTAGTATCTGATTTACCCTCTCTGTCTGTCCATCAGTTTCTGGATGGTAAGCAGTTGACAAATCTCTTGAAATCTTGAGCTGCTGACAAAGATTGGTCCAAAAGGAAGAGACAAAAAGGGAACCTCTATCACTGACAATTCTTGAAGGAAGGAAATGCTTTGAAAAGATATTCTTGATGAAGAAATGGGCCAAATCTAGTGAATTGATTGAAGACATTGTTGGAATAAAAACCATCATTTTTGAGAATCTGTCCACTATGACAAGAATTGAGTCAAATGAGTTGGACAGTGGCAGTTAAGTGATGAAGTCCATTGAAAGAAAAATCCAAGGACCATTTGGAATTGGAAGAGGTTTGAGGAGTCCAAACTTCTTGTGGTGGATATTCTTGTTTCTTGAACACTGTTTACAGGATGAGACATAATCCTTGATGAATTGAGTCATGCCGGACCAGTGGAAATCCGGCTTGACAAGTTTTAGATTCTTCTCTTGGCCAGGGTGTCCAGCTAGAGGAGAGTCATGACACTTTTGAAGAATGCGGAGTTGAATTGTGGGGACATTTGGGACCACCACCCAATCTTTGAAGAGAAGGAGTTGGGAAGAGGAATGAAGAGAATAATCCTGAATGGATTTACATTTGCCCAATTCTTCCAGGATACTTCTGTACTGAGAATCTTGCCATAATTTCTTCTGAATTGAGTCAATCAAATTTGAAAAAGATTCCACCGTTACTTCAAAATACCTTGAGGGTTGAACTTCATCTTGCTTAATGAGTTGTTGAAAATTCATTGGATTCTTGCTGATGAAATCCTCCCCCCTCTCCGGATAGACGTGGTCCCAACATGATAAAGCATCCGGAAGAGTAACTAGGCGGCCATGGAATTCAGCCCAGTGGGCTTGACGGCGAGTGAGTACTTTGGAGGAAAAGAAGTATTGAAGGGAAGAGTGATTGGTGAGAACTTCAAAAGGAGAGGAAAGAGACAGGAGAAAAGCCCTCCAGCGCTTGAGAGCCCAGACTATTCCAAGGAGTTCCTTGTCATGAATCTCATAGTTGAGCTCTTCTGGGATACGCTTGCGGCTGTCAAATGCAATGGGATGTTTTCCTGAGTCAGAGACCTGACTCAGTACAGCACCCAAGGCATAATCGGATGCATTGGTCTCTACAATGGTGGATAGAGAAGGATTGGAGCAGTGGTGCTCTTTGAGTTGGTGAACCTGACGAAGAGCTTCCTCATTGAGGGGGAAACAGGAAACTGGTGAGTGAACTGATCTTCTTTGAATAATTTTTGATGAAACAGCAGTAGAAATTGGCAAAGCCAAGGAAAGATTGAAGAGCTTTGGAGTTTGTTGGAGGTGGCCAATTGAGAATCTGCTGGACTTTTGCTTGGTCCATCTTGAGGCCTTCAGAAGAAACAGCATAACCAAGGTACTCTACACTAGAAACGTTAAATAGGCACTTGGAAGCCTTAGCAAAAAGATTATTGGCTCTGAGTCTGGAAAGAACAGTGGACACATGAGTGACATGTTCTCCCTCAGATTTGGAAAAGAACATAATGTCATCCAAATAAACCAAAACATAAACATCAAGCAGATCTTGTAAAATATCATTGACAAGATTCTGAAAAGAGGCAGGAGCATTGGTGAGCCCAAATGGCATAACCAAGTACTCAAAGCTGCCATATTTAGCTCTGAAGAATGTCAAATGTTCATCACCCTCCATGATTCTGAGCAGGTTATATGAACCATGCAAATCAATCTTGGAGAAGATAGAAGAACCATTGAAAACTTTGAGAAGCTGATTCATAGGAGGAACAGGATACTTGTTCTTCCTAGTAACAGCATTGAGTTTGTGGTAATCAACACACAAACAGAGGCCACCATCTTCCTTTTTGACAAAGAGGACAGGTGCTCCTGTTGAAGAGGAGCTTGGCCGGATGAAACCTTTCTCTACATTCTCTGAAATGTAGGCCCTGAGTGTATCTGACTCTTGTTTGGATAAAGAGTAGATCACCCCAACTGGAGGTAGAGACCCCTCCAGCTCAATATGATGATCACAGGCGCAGTGAGGAAGAAGTTTCTCTTCTTTCACCTTGGAGAATACATCCAAATATTGGTGATAAGTAGAAGGAGAAACCTTCATCACGGTTTCTACTTCTTCTGGCTCTTCCTCTTCATCCCACAACTCCTCCAGGGAGTCATGATAAGAAGAAGGAGGAAGGTCCATATTCCCAAAGAAGAGATGAAGTGAAGATACTGAATTATCTTCTCCAACATCTTGAATCTCTTTGAAGACTTCATCTCCAGATAATGGTAATGACTGAGGGGAATTTATGGAATGAATATGGACAGAAGATGGAAATGATGGTGTTCTAGAATCACCAACCAAAGCTGCACATGATTTGGCAGAAGAAAAGTCATTATGGAAAGAATTAGAAGGATCACAATAGTCCTTATGATCAGCATTAAAGGTGATCAGCCCTTTCCTCCAATCAATAGAAGGATTGAAGTGATTTAGAAAGTCAAAGCCCAATATGAGGTCTTCTCCCTTGGGAGTATCAATGCCTAAAAAGTCCCATTCAAAGCTTGGGAAGGAAGGGAGCTAAACCATATATTTAGTATGGTGAGTCACAAATAAGGAAGGGGACTCAGAGGAGTCCAAAATGATAAGAGGAATCTTCTCTGGAAGTTCTGACATAGTCAATGAGTACTTGTGAACAAACTGCTTTGCAATAAATGAGTGTGTAGTACCAGAATCAATGAGAATAATGTAAAAAACATCAGAAAGAGAAGAAAAAACAAAAAATTTAAGAGAATTCTTGACACCAGTATTCAGAATGCACAATTGTGCTCTGGAAGGAAAACTGTAAAGACCATTGAACACAACATGGTCTCCACTCATGATTTTCCCTGGCTGAGAAATTGGCCTGACGGTTTGGTAAGCTTGGTTCGAGGCCTTTTGAAACAAGACTCAAGACTATGCTTCCCACCACAATAGGTACAAAGACCCTCTTTGATTCTTCTTTCTTTTTCAGAGTTCATGAGCTTGAAGTCCTTATTCAACAAAGAAGAATGGGGCGTGTCCCTCTTCTGAAAATTCTTCTTCTTCTTATGACTTGAACTTGAAGAATTTTGAGGATGAGAAGTACTTGATCTTGGGACTTCAGGTTTCTTCTCTTGATAGTGATTCTTCTCCTTTTTCCTTTCAGGGTAATGTCCATTAAGTCTTGAAGAGAATCAATTCTTGAAGGATGGGAGGCCAATTGATCCAATATCCTGGATGGCAATACCTTCCTGAAATGATGAATGAGAGCCCTTTCACCCCAATCTCCAAT
The DNA here is from genome assembly GCA_023105745.1 of Austropuccinia psidii. Lineage (NCBI taxonomy): Eukaryota > Fungi > Basidiomycota > Pucciniomycetes > Pucciniales > Sphaerophragmiaceae > Austropuccinia > Austropuccinia psidii. The sequence continues at coordinate 30,932,625 of JALGQZ010000001.1, forward strand.
TCTTGAGACCAAACTCCTGAAATTGACTATGTATAGTGAAACATGGTCACCTTCCTTCATTCTTAGTGAATCCAATTCTGCTTCAGCTTTTCTGACTTCATTCGGGTCACCAAATAGAGTAAAGAGTTGAGATTCAAATAAAGGCCAAGAATTGAGAAGGTAATTGGAGTCTTGATTGGTGAGATTGGAAAGATAGGGCTCAATCCATCTTGCATCCCTGCTAATGAGAAAGGAAGTGGCATAAAGGACCTTCTTTCTGTCTTGAGAGAAGCTTGCTGGATCATTATGAAAGATTAATTGGCATGACTGAAGGAAGCTTCTGACTTTGAAGGGCTGAGTCCCATCAAAGAATTCTGGTGCCTTCATAGTTGTAGTCTTGAAGGCGGGTGGTCTTGATGATCCAGAAGAAGAAGCTGCTTGAAGATTGGCCATAATTTGAGTCATCTGCTGCATAATGGCCAATAAATATGGTCCAGATTGATGAGAGACAGGCTGATTGGACTGGGCTAGAGTTAGTCCTCTAGTACTTTGGGATTCCCCCACAGGAGCAGGAACACCTTCAGTACCATCAGACCCTTCCTCTTCCACAGAATTCTCCTCCTCATCATCATCATCTTCACCTTGAACCTTGAGACTGGTTCTTGAAAATCCTGGAAAGCCGCCAACCACTCCTGATAATGAAATTGAGCTTCTTGGCCCTCTTTCTTCCTTCCATGCGGGGTGCTCTATCCAATTGGGCCCTCAGTTGAGGAACTGCTGGGGTGCCATCAAGAGGAACTCTTGGAGTTGGAGTAAGAGCAGCTTGAGCTCTGGACTGAGATCTGGTTTGTCTTGCAGGAGGTGAATGTTTGAAGGGCATGATTTCAGCAATAAAAAATTAAAATAAATGAATAAAATAAAGATTTTCTTGAAGTACGGAATCAACAATCAAATCTTGAGGAAATCAATGAATCGATTAAAATCTTCAGGTACGTCAATCAACCAAAATCAAATGAGTCTTGAAGTCAAAATCAATTTCAATGAAAATCTTGAGGTCAATGAAATTAATCAATCAAAATCAATAAAAACCAAATCTTGCAGAGAAAATCAATCAGTCAAATGAATTCTTGAGTCAAAATCAATTTATGTCAATTCTTGATGTGAAATTCAGCAAAATCAATGAAAATATTCAGTTCAGTCAATTTTCTTGAAGTCAATGTCAATTATATTAAATCAGTCAATCAAATCAATTATCAAGTGAATTATTCCTGAAAATCAAAATTCTTGAAGAATAAAATCAAATTGAATCCTGATATGAAGAACATTTCTGAATAATCTGATGAGTAATTTGAAAATCAAAATGATAAGACTCCTGAATTAACGATAAAATGAGATTGATGATGATTGAAATTGAGATTAAAAAAGATAACAAAAAAAACTTGGGGTCAGCTTTCAATTTTCAGAATGGAGAATGAATGAGAGAAAATTGAGAGGTGACAAAGAATCATTAAATTCATAAGCATTGGAAAGTCATAATTTTGATGAATGAATGAATGAAATTATGAGTTAGTTAATATAATGTCACAGGGGCTCTTATGGAAGCAAGAGGGCCTGGCACTCAGGAATCAAGAACTCACTTGGAGGGCTCAAAAGACAAAAGGAATAATAATGATTGATTTCTTTAAAGAAGAAGAAAGGGAAAAGACAAGTATGCCAAAGATAAGAAGCCAAAGGCCAAATATAATAAAGAAGCCAACCAAGTGAATCCTCAATTCACTGTTTCAACCTGCCGGAAAAGGGAATGGAATCAGTAAAGGATATGACCACCAATATCCACTGACAGGCAAGGAAGAAAAGAGAAAAGGTGCTGAACAACTGACTTAAGATTATCAGTATTAACTTTAATAAAGTAAAAGAAAATAAAGATAATAATAAATCCAATATATTAATCAACTGGGGAAAAAGTCCCCAGGTGATGAAAGGTGGCCAGTATATGTGAAAAACTGAAAGACTGATCCAGGAAGGTGGATCACTGGCTGTATTTTCTGAATTGGGCCAATAAAGTTCTGGCCATCTTGAAATTGAACGGTGTGATTCAATTCCCACAGTGGAATATTGAATTGCCCCAATTGGGCCAAGGACATACAGGTTGATTGAATTGTCACCTGTATGGACCAATTGAGTTGTCCAAGGAGTATTAAAATACTTGATGCCTCGAAAACCTATTGAAATGACGTAATACCTCTAAGAATCAACCTTGGGAAGAATACTGAATGAAAGTACCAAACCAACTCCTGCAGAGTTGGGTGGTTGGGGTCCTTGAATGATCTTCTGATTGCGGCCATGGATTGCCAGACTGATGAGTTGAAAAGTCCTCCTTCAAAATGGGCATTGGATTTTGGGACCTTGAGTTGGAAAGGTGTGATTTGGTCCTGAAAATGTCACCATTGAATTTCTGAGCAAAATGGTGCATAATGGTATATAATACCATATATGCACCACTCCTGCAACCTTGAGTACAGGGTGCATGGAGGAATGAAAAGAATTCCCCTTATGTTTAGGGGAGTGCTTTCTGAGCTGGTCTGGTGGCCTCTGGTGGCTGCCAGAGGCCATGGCTGGAATAATGGTCCATGGCCGAAAATGGGTCCTACGGGTTCTATGGCCATTTTGGTGTCCAAAAGGTTTTTGGCCAAATTTGGGTCCAAGGGATTAGTGGCCAAAATTGGCTCAGGTGGGTCCAATTGTGGTTTGGGACCCACCTGGCCTTGGGGCCTAAGTGGTTGCCCCCTTTGGCCTCATTGGATCATTCCAAAAGGGGCCTAATTGGCCTACGCACCATGGACTGTGGATTATGGCCCACAGGCCCTAGAAGCCGTAGGGGGCCTAAGTGGCCCAAAAAGGCCATTTAGGCCTAAACTCCCCTAATGAAAGGGGGTGGCCCAAAACCAAAGATGATGGCTAGGGGGCCCAGAACCTCCTGGAAGACTAAAGGGCCCCCAGGCCCAAAATCAAAGATAAAGGCCTGGGGGTCGGTGGTATGGAAATTGGCCAAGGAGGCCAATGATGGCAAGATATGGCCAAATGGGCATAGAGCACCAGAGGGGACCAATTGGCCATAAAAGATATGGTGTGGTCAATTGGCCACAACTTGGTTCCAGGTTAGAATTGCTGCAACACCCACGGAGGAGGGTCAATCTTTGTGGTTGTGACAGGAATACTGTAACAACCACTCACCAGGGGTAAGGGTATTCATTAATACACATACTCAAACACCCCAAATCAGAAGATCCACTATTTGCATCAGCATGCAGCTTGAGAAATTTTCCTTGCTGAAACATGCATACAGCTTGGTACTTCAATACAGCCTGTCAACATCTGTACAGGTTGGATTCACCCATTACAGTTTGGATACACCATTATGAAACTGTATGATCACTCAAATCCACCACACCTCTTGTACAGGTTCTGTACAACTGTACAGTACCTGTATTGGCCAGACTCAATGCAATAATTCAATCCTCTCATGAAAATTCTCTCTCTGGATCAGGGCTGGTGATTCTCACATATACCAGCCCCTCTTTCTCCCCCTGGGGACTTTTCCCCAGCTAATTAATTTAGTTTGTTTATTATTTAATGAATATTATTATCCTTATTTTGGGTGTTATATTTATTTAATATTAAGTTAGTCTTTGAATTTTCTTTCTTTGCCTGTACAGTATGAGTTGGGTGGCCATATCCCTATTAAACCTTCTCTTTTCATTCTGACAGGTTGAAACAGTGGACTTGGACTTGTTTGTGGTTGGCTCTTTTATTCTTTACTCTTATTTCTTTTGTTGCTGCTTTCTTATATTCTTTATTTTAGTAATCCATCTCTTTGCACTCTTAAGTGTCTTCTTTCCCACCATATCCTGAGCCCTCCATAAGTGAGTCCCAGTTTACTGAGTGCCAGGCCCTCTTCACTTTGAAGAGACCCTGTGACAGTCTCCTTGTTTTCTATTTTCATGTCAAAAATAGAAATTCAGGGTTAAAGACTGATATCCACTAAATTGTATGTAAGAATACCATAATTTTAAGTTCCACAAACATGCATAACACTAATATTAGTGTATACGTAACATGGGATTTCTCACATTGCCATTATTTTGGTGTGAAATTGAGAAAAACAAAAATTTTAAAAATTCTTTGATGTGGTATTGATGATGTGTTATTGAATTATTTTCCATATTACAACCTAATAGAGTTAATTCAAGCTTATTCACAAGTTGGAGCTACCCAAGGTGAATTTTTGTGTAGAACTCAAATCTGGCCTTAAATCCATGTATTTACCTACCCACATAAAAGTTATTCATATTTTCTGAAATGAAAAATGACAAATTTTGGATATATGCATGACTTATGGGTTATGCATAGTTCAGAATTTATTTGAATGATAATTATGGCCTACTGAGGTATGTAAAATATACCTCAAGCCTCACAAAACTACATGTTCCAGAGATTTTAGCCCATAAAACCCAAAATTAAACTTCTCAAGAGGTATTTTCATGTTCACTTGAAGAATTCTCTTAAGTACTAATGCAAGTCTCTCTAAGTGAAATTTACAGGTTTATGAACAAATGATAATGTCATCCATATAAATGATTAGCCATCCCTCTGATAATTCATGTGGGCAAATGGTGTTCATTATTCTTTGATGATTAGAGGATTCAATTGCAATTGCAAAAGGAATTCTCAAATACTTATAAATACCACAATGAGAAATTATTCTAAATGATCTTCTATAATGAGGTGTCAAGACATTTGGATGGAAACCCTTAAGTGAATCCATATAAGTAATGAATATTGTTCTGGATAATCAACTTAAATTCTCATGATTCTAGGAATTGTGTAAGGTGTGGATATGAAACTTTGATTAAAAATCAAGTACTTTTCCTGTCCTCAAAATTTGTATAAGGTAAAAATTCAGTTAAAAATAGTAAGAAATATTATTTTTAAGAGAAAACACGCCAATTTTATTGTTTATAACTTTATTAGTATAAAACAATAATATTATAAAAATTTATTGTTTTACCAACAATAAAAATTTATCCAAAAAATACTCTACAAGAGATATTTTAAGGCTACAAAAGAAATTTCTTCAAGAGCAATTTCAATTGGAATTAATTGAGAAAAGAACTGCAAGCAATTAATTAAAGAACAAAGTCTTTAAAAAGAATATTAAAGAAAAAACACGCCCAAAAGTGACCAGAGTGAATTTGGAAACAAAGTGACAAAGTTTACAGTGATGAAAGATGCTTTAATTCACTTTTGGGGTGGTTCAGGGGTAAAAATGATTATAAGAGTTACAAACAATGGTTATAATGATTTTTTCACGTGGTTAAAAGGTTCAAAATGATTTAAAAAGGGTGGTTGGAATCTTTTATTGATTGGTTTAACAGTTTTAAACTAATTAATAAAAGGAAAAAGATTCTAACATGAAGAGAAAAGAGGGGCAAAGAAGACATTCTTTTATAGCCATCAATTCTCTTACTCCAAAAGTAAAATTTACTCTTGTCAGTCGTGAAAAACAGTCTGACAACAGAAAAGCCAATTATGGCATCATTGAACCCTGGTTTAGACCAAAAAAGGGCTGGTTTAAGCCATTTTTAGCCATTTTTAGCCATTTTAGACCCTTAAATCAGCCATTACTATAGCAATACCAGGCCTAGAGCCTTCAAAACACGTCAGAATGTGTGTCAGAGGCGTAGAAACCAGTTAAAACTGTTTTTACTATGATTGTTTTATCTTAAGGGTAGTTTTACCCTCTTGGCAACAGCTAAAACTACCCCAGTTGGTATCAAAACCTCATCATCAATTGAGTTCACAGACCCTGTAACTCAATTCCAGGCCAAAAGTGATGAACTTTTGCGTGAATTTTGACATCCCACGCCTGTCAGCAAGGAATTTGGGGGTCTAGCTCCCCCTTAGAGCTGGAGTTCCTTTTCCCCCCCAAATTTAATCTTTCCAATTTATTTTTCCTTTAATTCCTCATCATGTATTATACTTATAATTTATATATGTGATTCAATTCAATTGTACAGTACAATACAGTAATAATTGATACCTCATATGTAAATCAAAGTTCACTTATGTAATACATGCGCACATTTTGACATTTCAATTGAATTCAATTGAAAATACTTCAATTCCTCATAACTTCTAAACTAAACACAACACCTCAATTTTAACACAAAAATTGATGGTTAACACCACATGTGGTGTGAATTAAATTAAGGTTTTGAGGATTTTCAACTTTTGTATTGAAAATACTAAAAACTTAATTTAAGCTTATTTAGAGTTGAGTTACAAGAATTTCACTCAGAGGTGACCCCACCTGATTTTTTATGAGGAATCCAATGGTGAAAGAAAATTTATGTGTTTATTTATTGGATAAAAAGTTATGATAATTTTTATATAACTTTTTTCCAAATTTATTTATTTTTTCATAATTTTGTTAAAATTTTATTTTTACTTAATTTTTCCAAGTATAAAAGTAATTTTATACTTACAAAATTTAATGTATTTTTTATTTTTAAATTGTAATTAATTTTTTATTTTTAATATAATTTTATATTTATATTTTGATTTTTACTTTAATAATATAAATAAATTTATTTTATTTATATTAATATGTTATTTTTTATATTTGTGGTCTTTTGGGTATATGAAATTACCTCTAAGGCTCACATTCCCTCCCCCTAAAAAAAAATATTACTTTGTAATATTGGTGTTTCTAGTGTGTCTGAATCTCCTCAGGAGTTTGGTAGCTTCTGGTATATCTTTTTCTTCTAACCATTCATCTTCACAAGTTGGGTCACTGTACCTAACAAGGTATTCCCTTACTTTCTTGGTTCTTAATTTCCTTTCTTTAAGAACTTTGGTTATTTTCTTAGTACCAGATGTCTCAATAGGAGGTATAACTTGGGGAATCTTATTCCTCAAGGGAAATTTCTCAGCATCACTAGATTTATATGGCTTTATCAAGCTTACTGGAAATGTAGGGTGCTTATTGCTAAGTTCTTCAGATAACTTTACTTCAACAGCATTTTCTCCATGGAGGGCCTTAATCACAAAAGGTCCTGCAAAGGAGTCTTTCAGCTTTTTACATCCTTTGATGTTATTGAAGTTAGTGGTGGATACAAGAACTAGGTCCCCCACTTTGAAATCTGGAGTTGCATGTGATTTATCCCATTTGTCTTTAGCATATGCAAAAGAATCCTCCATGCATCTTACTGCATGCCTTCTAGCTTTGTCTAGCATTCCTTTGAAGCTAGCAGCTGTGGGATGTATTTCAATTAAGTCTTTTCTCAAGGAATCTTGGGGTAACTTGGGGTTCCATCCTTTTTCTAGAATAGCAGGAGTCTGATTGGTACTGGCATGGATTGATGTTTTATATGCTAATTCCAGTGCTGGCAACAGAGTACACCAATCATGGGTAAATCCATCACAATCTTTGAATTCAAGGCCATATGCACAAAATCTTCTCACCATGTCCTCTAAGGTTTGGATCATTCTTTCAGCCAAGCCATCAGTTTGTGGGTGGTAAGCTGTAGAGAAAGACAGTTTAGTGCCAAATAATTGGTGAAGATTTGTCCATAGTGCTGAAGTGAATTTGGGATCTCTATCACTGATGATATTTGTAAATATCCCAGTCCATGACACTACTCTATTCCATATCAGAAGAGCTGTATCCATGGCTGTATCATCTTTGTGACATGGTAAAAAGATTGGAGTTTTACTGAATCTGTCCACAAGTACTAGGCAAGCATTATAGCTTCTGTCACCTCCTAGTGGTAGGCCAGTTACCCAATCCATATGGATAATTTCCCAAGGTCTGCTTGGTTCTTGGATTTTCATCATATTTCCAAGTCTTTTGCCAGTGGATTTATTTGCCTTTTGGCATCTGTCACAGGTTTTGCAATACTCTGCAACATCCTTTTGCCACATTGGCCACCATATGCAGGTCTTCACTTTCTCTTTTGTTCTGTCTTCAGAAAGATGTCCTGAAAAGGGACTATCATGGCATTCCTTCAGTACAAGATTGATTAGTGACCTGTCCACAACTGTCATAACACATGTGTGTTTTGTTCTGTGGTAGATTATACCATCTAGTAGGTGAAATCTTCCTTCATCATAAGATTTTTTCCATACTTCATCCAAGGCATGTGTAAGAGAGTTGTCCTTACAGTCCTTGTTAAGTAATTGGCATAAGATGCTACAATTCTTATCTTGAGTGTAACTGTTTCTGACTTCTTCAAAGAAGGTGGTGTTTAAGTCTGTAACACTTATCCCTTCTATTGGAATTTGTGGGGAGGCTTCTTCTGGTACATAAGCAGGATTATCAATATCATTTGGTAATGGCCATCTGCTTAGTCCATCTGCATTTTTATGAATATTGCCATCTTTGTGAACAATAGTCATATTGCCCCTATATTCTTGTATGGCTATTTGCCATCTAAGCATATGTCTGTTGGGTGTTTTCATGTTCAGAAGTGATTTAACAGCGGTACAATCTGTTATTACTTCAAAGACACATCCTTCTAGAAAGTAATTTAGCTTTTCTAGAGCCCAAACAAGGCATAAACACTCCATCTGACTTTCTCCATATCTGGCTTCAGTTGGTTTGATTTGCCTAGATATGAAACATATGGGTCCTTCTACAGGTTTATCATTTATGATCTGAACTTGGTGAAGTGCAGCACCTAGCCCATCTCCTGATGCATCAATATAAAGCTTAAAGGGCAGCTTAAAGTCTGGCATCAGTAAGAGTGGAGCAGTGGTCAAGGCTTGTCTCAAGGATTCAAAGGCTTTTACTCTGTCAACTGTCATTTCAAAGACTGTGTCTTTGTCACATAGCTTATAAAGAGGTCTTGCTATGGATGCAAAATTTTTAATGTGTTGCCTGTAATACCCTGCAAAACCCAAAAATGATTGAATTTCTTTTTTGTTTTGAGGCATGGGTTTAAGCAGTACTGCTGCAACTTTGTTTTTGTCAATTCCAAGAGATAAACCAGATACTACATGCCCTAGTGCTTTAAGCTCTTTAAATCCAAAATGGCATTTCTTCAAAGAAATTTTCATATTGACAGATTGAATTTTTGTCAAAACCCTGGACAATCTGTACATATGTTCTTCCCAAGTTTTGGAGCAGACTATAATGTCATCAATGTAAATGATTAACCATCCTTCTGAAAGTTCTTCAGGGAAGATTTCATTCATCATTCTTTGGAAGTGTGAAGGTGCATTTTTGATACCAAAAGGCATTCTTAAATATTCATAAACTCCACAATGAACAATGATTCTCAAATACTTCCTTGCTCTTGGTGTTACCACATTCTGATGAAATCCCTTAAGAGCATCCATAGTGCTTATATATACTGCTTGAGATATCTGAGTGAGGGCAATCTGGATCTTTGGAATTGGGTATCTGTCTGGAACAGTATAAGTGTTCAGAGCTCTAAAGTCCCCAACCATTCTAGATTTTCCATTATGCCAAGCCACTATGACTGGTGTAGTTATTTCTACTTCTTCATTGTGGCCTACTTTTCTTATTACACCAAGGTCTAAAAGTTCTTTAATATGGCTTTCTAGTGCTTCTCTTGATTTTGGACTTGCTGGATATGCAGGTCTTCTTAAGAGTGGTGGATAAGGTCTCTCAATATTAAGGATAATATCAATTTCATGACCAATGATTGCCCCTAGGGGTTCTTTATCTGAGGCAAATGCTTCTTTATGGTCATATAAAAGAGAAAAGAGTTCATTTTCTTGTTTATCACTCAAATGAAGGCTTATTTCAGCTTCATTTAAGTGTTCAGACTTGAATTTCTCTAACTCTAAGTTGACTGGTGATACTTTGTTTACTGTAATTTGTCTTTTAAATGGTAAAAAGGCAAATTTTTGGCGCTTATTGTCTCCAATAGTAAAGTATCTGTCTTTGTTGTTGTGTAAATCTATGCCATACATGATTAAATAATCATTTCCCGATATGAAATGGGTACTAGAGCAATTTTCCATAACAACAAATTCAACAGTGATTCTTAAATTTCCATTGATATGTGGAAATATGACACTAGTCTCAAATATTCCCAATGCTTTCATTGGGTTACTTGCACTATTGAATTTTATGCCATCAATTGGCAATAATTGATCTTCAAAGTTTGGTACACAAGTTTTAAGAAAAGATTTACCAACACAAGAGCAGAAGGCTCCTGGGTCAAGCAAAAGTTTAGTGGGTTTGTTGTCAATCACCACTTCTGTTATACAGGAGTTACCAGCTGTATAACCTTTTCCTCTGTTTGGTTTGGTTTTCATGAGTTGTGCATCTTGGATTTTTGATAAATCAAGTTGACCATTGCTTAATTGTGGCAAGTGGGAATAAGATTCCATGATGTCAAAAGTGGCATTGATATTTTCTATATCTTTTGAAGATTCAGAAAATATGGATGACTTGTCATCTGAATTTTCTCCAATTATGTCATCTTTTTCAACATCAGGTTCTTTCTCCACATCAATTTCATTGATTTTCCCTCTCTTTGGACATGTATTGGCTAAATGAGTGGTGCTTTGGCAAATATGGCACTTTCTGACTGTATCTGCAGACTTATTTTTAATATTATTAGAGTTTTCTTTGGGGTTTCTGTCCACAGAATCCTTCCAAGGTGTATTAAACCTTGTTTTGAGATTCACCCTACTGGAACCAATTCTGGTTCTTGTGGTTAATTCCTCTAATATATTGATAATGTCTTCTGCTGAAGATTGTTCAGTAGTCCTGCTCTTGACAGCATGCTCTAAGTCACCTCCACATTGTCTTAGAATTTTTCTATGAATCATAAATTCTGACATGTCAGGGTATAATGCTGTTAACCTGTCCTTTTGTTGACAAAACCATGGTAAGGCTTTGTCTTTATCAGCATTAAATTTGGCGGATTCAAAGGCTGTTTCAACTTTAAACCTCCATGCATCATTGGCCCATTTGTTGACAATTTGGGTTTTCCACCAAGTCCAACTCTGGTGTCCATGTGCTTGTCTCAATTTGATATACCATCTGTGAGCTGATTTGGTAAACAAGGTGTTAAACCTGGCTGTTACCAATCTGTCTGGTAATTCAAAATCTTCTTTGATCATGTCAATACCTCTGATAAATTCCATATGGTCATATTCTCCTTCACCACTGAAGTGAGGCCATTCCTTAAGTTTTGGAACTTCTTTTAATAGTGCTTGGCCCATTGATGGTTCCAAGTTATGAAAAGAGGTAGAAAATTCATCTTTTAACTGTGAATTTTCTCCATCCAATACTTGTGGATTGGGAATTCTTGCACCCTCATTCTGGTTCAGAGGTGTAGACATCCTTGGTAAGGTGTTTAGCAGTTGTTCAATATCATTCATTTTACTGTTGTTACACCTTTGAGAATTTTTTAACTCATGTTGTAAGCTTTGTATAGAGTTTATGACATTCTTTTTATGTTCATCCTCTTTATATGTAAGCTCATTCCATAACTCTGTTTGTCTAGTATTATCAGATATAACTTCATTCAATTTCATTGTTAATTTTGATATTTCCTCTTTTGAGGTATCAAAATCCTTTTTCAAGGCAATTGTATTTGTCTTTACTTCAGCAAATGCTTTTGAAACATAATCCAGAGTCTTTTTATTGTCCTCTTTGATAGTACTAATGGCATGTTTTATTCTTGTCTCAATTATGTCATCAATATTGAGTTTAGAATATTTTTCTGTTAATTCTTTAATAATTGCAGATTGTTCATTTATCTTAATGCCAAAAGAAGTATCATTATTGGAAGTTTTAATTGCTCTTAAAACCTTTTCAAAACACATAAGTGTTTCATTGATTTGGCACAGGCTCAAGTTGTTTGTTTTAATGTTGTTACAAATGGATTCATTTTTATCAGAAAGATGTTTTTTCACGTCATTTATAGCATCATACAACTCTGGGATGGAATCAAATATATCAGAAATCATTTCTGGAACTTTAATCTGGCTTCCTCCTTCTTTTGTAATTCCATCATGGTTCTGGCCATCTGAAATACATTTTCCATGGCATCCTGCTGAATCTTTGGGATCCTGTAGCCCTGGCTGTAAGGTTTTGGAGCTTGTGCCTTCCCTTTGCCCTTGTTTGGAGGTTGTGGCTGCTTTTTCACGTTGGAAATGCTGCTGCTGGCCACTGGGGCTGTTTTTGGCACTGGTTTTCGTGGTGGAGGGTTGTTTTTCCTCCATTCCAGTGTCAAAAGCATCATGTTTTTCTTCTCCATCAATGGATGCCATCCATTGAGCAATTTGCAAGTGTTGGGATGGCCCAAGAATTTTCTTACTGTCAGGTAAGAATTCATGCAATTCTTCCACAGGTCTGCAAGGATCTGGTACTCTTTGAATTGAAGTGCATTGTTGTATGCACTGTGGCTGGCTTTGTATATGTCCACAGAGGCTTGTTGTGGCGGTGTCAGCTCTTTTTGAAGGTAAAATGGTATTATCAGCTTCAGAATGACCCAATTTAGTTGTTTGGAAGTCATCAACTGACTTTTTTCCTTCTGTACCTGATTGGCCTCTGCCATAATCCCGTCTATAACCTTTTTGGGAGCTGCTTGAGGGGTTGTAGCTGGCTCCTGACCTGGTTGAAGGCATAATTATGGTTAAAAAGGCTTAAAATAGTATTTTTACGTCAAAAACTTACTATTGGCCAAATTTTTAGCTTTCTGAAGGGTATTACTTATGTCCAAGTTAATTAATTCAGAAGATATTGGTTCAGGTTGGTTATTTTGAGTCACAATAACAGTACTATTATGATCAGAATTAACAGTACTGGCAGGGATAATGCTGGTAACTGTTGAGGCTGTTTCAATGTTTTCTTGTCTTACCACGTTGTCAGACACTAAAATTAATGAAAAAGCCAAATAATTAAGTAAAAAAAAAGGTTATTTCAAAAAAAGAAATAAAAATTAAAGCCTCACTTATAATATGAAAAAAATATTTTTTATTGATTTTTTGAATTATAAGTATTTTTTATATGTTTTTTAAATTTTTCAATATAAGAAAAAGATTAAAAAAGAGTAAAAAAAATATGTCACAGGTAAAATATCACGGCTGGGCCCCCAAATGTAAGGTGTGGATATGAAACTTTGATTAAAAATCAAGTACTTTTCCTGTCCTCAAAATTTGTATAAGGTAAAAATTCAGTTAAAAATAGTAAGAAATATTATTTTTAAGAGAAAACATGCCAATTTTATTGTTTATAACTTTATTAGTATAAAACAATAATATTATAAAAATTTATTGTTTTACCAACAATAAAAATTTATCCAAAAAATACTCTACAAGAGATATTTTAAGGCTACAAAAGAAATTTCTTCAAGAGCAATTTCAATTGGAATTAATTGAGCAAAGAACTGCAAGCAATTAATTAAAGAACAAAGTCTTTAAAAAGAATATTAAAGAAAAAACACGCCCAAAAGTGACCAGAGTGAATTTGGAAACAAAGTGACAAAGTTTACAGTGATGAAAGATGCTTTAATTCACTTTTGGGGTGGTTCAGGGGTAAAAATGATTATAAGAGTTACAAACAATGGTTATAATGATTTTTTCACGTGGTTAAAAGGTTCAAAATGATTTAAAAAGGGTGGTTGGAATCTTTTATTGATTGGTTTAACAGTTTTAAACTAATTAATAAAAGGAAAAAGATTCTAACATGAAGAGAAAAGAGGGGCAAAGAAGACATTCTTTTATAGCCATCAATTCTCTTACTCCAAAAGTCAAATTTACTCTTGTCAGTCGTGAAAAACAGTCTGACAACAGAAAAGCCAATTATGGCATCATTGAACCCTGGTTTAGACCAAAAAAGGGCTGGTTTAAGCCATTTTTAGCCATTTTTAGCCATTTTAGACCCTTAAATCAGCCATTACTATAGCAATACCAGGCCTAGAGCCTTCAAAACACGTCAGAATGTGTGTCAGAGGCGTAGAAACCAGTTAAAACTGTTTTTACTATGATTGTTTTATCTTAAGGGTAGTTTTACCCTCTTGGCAACAGCTAAAACTACCCCAGTTGGTATCAAAACCTCATCATCAATTGAGTTCACAGACCCTGTAACTCAATTCCAGGCCAAAAGTTATGAACTTTTGCGTGAATTTTGACATCCCACGCCTGTCAGCAAGGAATTTGGGGGTCTAGCTCCCCCTTAGAGCTGGAGTTCCTTTTCCCCCCCAAATTTAATCTTTCCAATTTATTTTTCCTTTAATTCCTCATCATGTATTATACTTATAATTTATATATGTGATTCAATTCAATTGTACAGTACAATACAGTAATAATTGATACCTCATATGTAAATCAAAGTTCACTTATGTAATACACGCGCACATTTTGACATTTCAATTGAATTCAATTGAAAATACTTCAATTCCTCATAACTTCTAAACTAAACACAACACCTCAATTTTAACACAAAAATTGATGGTTAACACCACATGTGGTGTGAATTAAATTAAGGTTTTGAGGATTTTCAACTTTTGTATTGAAAATACTAAAAACTTAATTTAAGCTTATTTAGAGTTGAGTTACAAGAATTTCACTCAGAGGTGACCCCACCTGATTTTTTATGAGGAATCCAATGGTGAAATAAAATTTATGTGTTTATTTATTGGATAAAAAGTTATGATAATTTTTATATAACTTTTTTCCAAATTTATTTATTTTTTCATAATTTTGTTAAAATTTTATTTTTACTTAATTTTTCCAAGTATAAAAGTAATTTTATACTTACAAAATTTAATGTATTTTTTATTTTTGAATTGTAATTAATTTTTTATTTTTAATATAATTTTATATTTATATTTTGATTTTTATTTTAATAATATAAATAAATTTATTTTATTTATATTAATATGTTATTTTTTATATTTGTGGTCTTTTGGGTATATGAAATTACCTCTAAGGCTCACAAATTGGATACCTTTCTGGAATGATTTAAGAATTGAATGCTCTAAAATCTCCAAAAATCCTTGATTTATTGTTATGCAAAGTGATGATTACAGGGATTGTGACTTCTACTTCCTCATTATGTCCAGCTTTTCTGAGAACTCCCAGTTTCATCAGCTCATTAATATGTGTTTTCAATGCTTCTCTAGCTCTAGGTCTAGCTGGGTAAGCATTTCTTATTAATGGTGGAGGATATGGTCTTTCCACATTAAGCATAATTTCCACTTCATGGCCTTTAATGGACCCTAGTGGTTCATTATCACAAGCAAAGGCTTCCCTACATTGGATCATAATTTCAATAAGGTCTCTCTTCATATCTGATGTCACTTAAGGACTAATTGGTGCTTCAATTCACTGATCACTCACAATTCTCTAAGTGTTTACATTTTGCACTTGCATTATGACAGTTATTTCTTCCTTTTCTAGGGGAAAAGCAACTTTTTGTCATTTATTTTCCCCTATTGTGAAATATCTTTCTTTATGATTAACAATATCAGTACCATAGATATTAAGATAATCATTCCCAAGTATGAAATTTTGTGAATTGCAATTATTCATAATAAAAAACTAAATTTTTAGTCTGATATTTGCTGAAGGATGAGTAAATATAATTGCTGTTTTAAAAATTCCCAAAGGGTGCAAATCTTGGCTAGCACTACTAAATTTTACACCTTCAGTTGGCATCAATTTCTTTTTCCAATTGGTATAAGATTTATCAAGATATTTTACAAACACAAATGCAGAAAGCACCTGAGTCAAGATGTATATTGGCTTCTTTGTTATTTATTACAAAATTAGTGATACAAGATGATCCAGCTATATAGCCTTTACCTCTGGCAGGTTTGGTTTCTACATTTTAGAATCTTGCACATGTAGGAGGTACATTCCATACATTCATCACTATATTGTGGCAAGTGAGTATGCACTTCTGTGAATTCAAAGGACACATTGATGTTTTCTATGCTAAGCACATCTGGAAGTTCTTCTCCAGAAGGCTCAGAATCACTTTCATTTACAGTTACATTATTTTCTTCTTTCGATTATTCAGTATTTTCCACTCCTATCTCATGAATTCTTGCTTTCTTTGGACAAGTATTAGCTGAATGAGATGTACTTTGACATTTATGAAATTTCAAAGGAGCTCTGTCTTTTGACTCATTTGGTCTTGAAATTGGTTTCCAACGAGTCTTGTTGTCTATTGGGGGTTTATACTAATTTGTAAAAGTTTTTGCTCTGGTAGTGATGTCTTCCATGGCATTGATAGAATCCTCTTTAGAGAAAGGCTCAATAAATCTTCTTCTTATAGCATGCTCAAGGTCACTACCACATTTTCTTAATATCCTTTTATGTACCATTATTTCAGACATATCAGGATGAGGGGAAGTTAATCTGTCCTTCTTCTAAAGAAACCAGGACATGGGCTTGTATCTTTCAATATTAAAAATGGCTTCTTAGAAAGAATTCTAAATTCAAAATCTCCAAGATTCATTAGCCCATTTGGGAAAAATTTGTTCTTTCCACAAAGGCCAGTAGATTATACCATGGTCTTGTCTCATATTATAATACCATTTCTTTAATGATTTGTTAAACAATGAGTGTAATCTTTCACTTATTTATTAATCTGGTATGTCAAATTATTCTTTAAACATATCAATTTCTTTCATAAGTTCTATATGACTATATTCTCATTCACCACCAAAGGGAGGCCATTACTCTGATCTTAGACTTTATTTGAAGTTAAAGGAAGTCTCCACTTCTGCATTTCTTGAAATTGTATGATGTAAGTCATTATTCAATTACAACACATTTCTGTCAAGAATTGGGGTAGACAGTCTTGATAATTCATTTTTCAATGAAGTATTTCTAATTCTTAATTTAATTTATTCTTTCAATTCAATTCTTGCTTTATCACTTTTATCCAATTGTTCTTGGAAAGAATAGGCATTATGATCAGACAAATTTTCCAAGTTCTTGATTTGTAATCTTAATTCTTTTAATTTTTTAGTAATAAATTAAATAAAATTATCATCAGGCTGATTAAGAAATGTAACTTTGGACTCAATTCTTTGACAAATATGAATCAAAGAAAAGATATTATCCTTATTTAAATTTTCTAGACCCATAATGCTCTTTTGTGACTCTTTCACTTGCAAAATTTCTCTACCCAGCTTTTTTTGGATATATTCAAGATTGTTTAGCTTTGTTAAAATTTCTTTATTAAAAGCTTCAAAGTGAGATAAAAGCTTTTCAAGGTCTATTTCTTTGGAAAATAATGGTTCATTTTTTCTTCCTCCTTCCTTTTGAATTCAATAAAAGTTCTTTCCATATTGAATACATTTTCCATGGCTGTTTTTTCCTTCTTTGGAGCTCTTCAGCTCTGAGGGTAGGGATTGTTCCATTTGGGAATTCCCTTTTACTTTTCCTTTTTATTTCCCTTCTGGTTGTTCTTTGGGGCTTTCTTGCCTTTGTTTGGTTCTTGTAGAGGCTTGTGGATCTTCTACAGGGCTGTTTTCCTTCTTTTGGGCCAGCTCTTTCTTCTGATCCTCTGAAAAAATGCTTTGGTTTTTCAATCAAGATTTTATATTTTTGATCTTTCCCTTACAAGAAATAGTTTTCCACCCCTTCAGAAGCTCTTGTGTCTTTTCTGGGGCCAAGAGCTCCTTCACTTGAAGGTAATAGCTCATTGTCCCTATCCACAATCTGGGAAGAAGTTACCACTACTGCTGCCTTTCTGCCACAAACAAGCTCTTGTACTGATACTGTTATATCTCTTCTGCTGCTTGTTGGAAGTTCTTCAGATCTGAAAGCAGGAATAGCAGGTATGTCAGCTTCTGGACTCTCAATAAAACTCTCAAAGATGCTGGCTAACCTTTGGGAACTGGTAGAAGTTCTGGAATCCTCCATTTGTGCCTCTCCTCTGGGCTGACATTCTTGTCTTTTGGATTTATGACTTGACTGTCCAGGTCCAGATCCAATTTATTGGATGGAGTAATTGCTTCCACTTGTAGTAGGAAACATTTCATGTCTATTTATAGAAAATATGACTAAGAAATTGCTTAAATTCACCTTCCAGACCTTTGAAGGGGTCTTTTTTTGATAAACCTCTGAGTCTTGGGCTGGTTTGAAGTTCAACACTTGACTCTGAGAAGCTGGAGTAAGAGCTTTCTCTGATAGATGAAACTAGAATAAAAAGGAGTATAAGTTATTATTAATAATGATAAAAAACTTATTAGCTCAACTTATTGAATAAAGTTGTTTTTAAAGAAATTTATGGAAAATTGTGTCAAAAATAAAGAAATATATCCAAAGAGTTAAGAAAAATATTTTGAAGTGAAGATTTTCAAATTTTAATCCTTTAATTTATTGTGTAATTTCTTTGAAGAAATAATAATTATGCAATTAATATACTACTAACCAAAATTATATTATTATTCATGTCAGGCTGAGTCTATGATAAAGTGATAATAACAGTATATACAGCTTTAACTATGAATTTGACATGGATAAAATGATAAAAAAGGGTTTTTAATTGATATAAAAGGCTTTCCTAAAAAAATTGAGTGGTGGTGAGGATTGCTGAAAGCCCCAGGTGCAGCTTTACCAATTGGATTATTATAATAAAGCCTAAAATAATTAAGATTATGATTATACCTGATTATTTTCCAATAGTATAGCTTTTCTTGACAGTTTTACTAGATAGAAATTCAAGAGTAAGATGGGGATTCCTTTTCTGGCAGAGAAAAGGCCTCCTTTTATTCTGAAAAGGGGTTGAATGGCCCTCTAGATTATCCATGTAGAGGATATGAAGATTGTTTCACTTCAAAGTACTGGTTTGTGGTTTTCACTAGGCCTGTACACCCTGCATTGGGCTCAGATGTGGCTTTGAAACCACATCTGGGCAGGGTTTACCAATAAAGGGTAAACATTTTCATCTGGGGATCACACAGCCCTCTTCTGATGTATATGATGTGTAGAATGCTGTACAGAACATGTATGAGACCCCAGTATTGACTTAACTATGAGGTATTGAAGTATAAAAATGCTTCTTAATCTGTTTGACACCTCATGATCATAGTTATGGGATAGTATCCCACAGAAAAAGTGTATTGGACCAATTGTGGGATTTTAACATTAAAAATGCTCTAACTCTGTCAATTATTGAGATATTGAGCTCAGTGTTAGTTCATTGTGTAGTCCTAAATGAGATCTACACAATGGTACCTCATTTGGTATGGGTACAATGAAATATGGCAAAGTTATGCCATGTACAAATTTTGTTATTCAAATATATGATTTGCTCAATATGTGTATTGAGCTTGTTTGCCCCATAGCTTTTGTTCTAGATGGGATATGGGGAAATGAATGGCACCATAAGATAGCCCTGACTTTTCTCTTTCAAGAAAGAACCCACTTTAATTATCTCACACTAAAAATGTAGAGGCTAGATGGGAGGTGGATATTTTATTCACCCTTATTTGAGCTTATTTTGGCTATAACTTCCATAATTTTGGTGTTAGCTGAATTTGGCTAGTACCATTGGATAGCCCCAACATAGAGTTTAAAGTTGAATACCTGTTTTGTTGGGTTAAACCTCTTCCTCTGGATTTCAGATGAGAGGTGAAAATTAAGGTTTATGCTCAGAAACAGCTTTGAGCAGGAATAACTTTTTTATTCTTTTTCCTATGATGATGGGACTTGCATATTTGGAAAGAGGTTAGTTTCCTCTTTCTTTTGATAAATTTTGAGTTGGTTTGTCTCAGATCCATGTTTTGGTGGTATCTTAGCTTTACCATTGGTTTATAGTATTTGGCTGTCATGCTTGTGCTCTGGTTTTGAGTCACAGGCTGACATACCCTCCCTCTAAAAAAGGCTCATCACTGATGAGACTTTTCAGTCCTCCCAGAGGCCCTGAACCTCCTTAGATGAAGTTTTTAATCTGGTATGGCATCTTCTGCCAACCACTTGTCTTTGTCAGCTGTCTGGTTCTTGAATCTTAATAAGTACTGTCTTTGATCCTTACCATTAAGTCTTATCTTTCTGGCCTTGATGATTTTCTTCAAAGGTCCAGGGGAATCCTCTACTTGGTACTATTTCTGGTGGGATAAGGTTCTTCTTCCTGAGGGGGAATTTGTCCTCCTCTGTCTGGAAGTATGGCTTGACTAAATTCACTGGAAAGACTGGGTGTTTCCTGGAGAATTCCTCTGTAAGTTTGACTTCCACTGCATTTTTCCCTATCAATTTAATGATAGTGAAGGTCCCTAGAAATGAGTCTCTCATTTTCTTAGGTCCTTTGAGATTATTAAAGTTCAGTGTAGACACTAACACTTGGTCCCCTTCTTTAAATTCAGGTTCTATGTGTGATTTGTCCCTCCTCTGCTTATTATATTCTTTTGCCTCAGCTATGCATTTGGCAGCTGTCTCACAAGCCCTCTTTCAAATTTAATGTAAATATTTGGCTGTGGGTGGATGGTCAGAAGATTCTTCTTCAAGTGATCCACAGGCAATAGGGGATTCCACCCTTTCTCTACCAGTGCAGGTGTTTTTCCTGTGGTAGAGTGCTGACTTGTATTATAAGCCAGCTAGACTGCTGGTAGAAGGGTACCCCAGTCATGAGTGTATCCTTCATGGTCCTTGTATTCCATGCCATAGGAACAGAATCTTCTAAGGATGTCCTCCATGTTCTGCATCATCCTTTCAGCTAATCCATCTGTTTGTGGATGGTAAGCTGTGGAAAATGCAAGCTTGGTGCCAAGCATGTCATACAAGTTTGTCCAAAATGCAGATGTGGACTTTGGGCCCCTATTACTGATAATGATCTTTGGGACTGCAAAGGTAGATATTATGTTATTCCAAAATAACAGAGCAGTATCCATGGCTGTGTCCTCCTTGTGACATGGTAGGCACCTCATACTCTTTCTGAACCTATCAACTATGATCAAGCAGGAATTGAAGTTCTCTTTGCCTCCTGGGACAAGTCCTGTGACCCAGTCCATGTTGATGGTTTCCCATGGGTGTTTGGGCTCTTCTATGTGTTGAAGTAAACCATAATTCTTCCCATGTTTCCTATTTTCCTTCTGGCATCTCTCACAGGTGTTGATTTATTCACTCAACTCTTTCTCCCATTTGGGCCACCAAGCAGTGCTTGCTACCCTCTCCCTATCCCTATCTTCACTCATGTGTCCCATATAGGGGCAGTCATGGCATTCCTGAAGGATAAGGGATATATGGTCTCTTTCTATTATTGTGAGTGCACTAGTGTGCTTCTCTCTATGGTAGAGCAGGCCATCTATGAGGAAAAATTTGTTTTCCTTATAGTCCTTCAACCAGGGGTCCTCTAACTGGGATTCCACCTCTGGGCTCCTGTAGTTTTGTTGAAGGAGTTGCAACAATATTCCACATTGTTTGTGTTTTTCATATGTCTTCATTACTGCACTGAAAAATTCATTATGCAGTTGTGAGGAACTTATTCCCAATATGGGATTTTCTGTTCCTTCTTAATAAGTGTTTCCACTGTCTGGGGTACCACTTTTTGGTACCAATTCATAAAATCTGAAGTTTTCCCTCCTATCTATCTCCATGAAATGGATAGGGATCTTGTCTTCTACTTCAGGGTCATAAGCTGGATTTCTTTTGAAATTATTCAGTGGCCATCTTCTGAGGCCATCTGCATTGGTATGACTTTTACTTTCTTTGTATATGATGGTCATGTTCCCTCTATACTTTTGGATGGCTATTTGACACCTCAACATGTAAATATTGGTAGTCTTCATGTTTAGTAAAGACTTCAAGGCTGTTCAGTCTGTGTTTACTTCAAAGACTGCACCCTCCAAATAATAATGGAGTTACTCCAGAGCTGAGACTAATAATAGACATTCAGTCTGGATGGCCCCATACCTGGCTTCTAAATCTTTAAGTTTCATAGAGATGTAACATATTAATCCCTCTCTTGGTTCACCATCTACAATCTGTCTCTGGTGAAGGGCTGCTCCCAAGCCTTGGCTACATGCTGCATCTGTCAGGGTGACTCTATGATGAAGCTTCAAAATGATAATAAAAGCTATAGCTCTGAGCATTACATGAAAATAATGATGATATTAAAGTGAGAATATGAGTAAAAGGGCTATACTAAAATAATTTAGTGATGGTGAGTGCTGCTGATAGCCCTGGGTGCAGTGTTTTCCTGTTGGTTTACAATAAAAAACCCTACAATAATCACAGCTTATAGCTATAACCTGTTAAATTGTAAGGGTACCACTTCTTTTAAGAAGCTATACCACGTAAGAATATTAAGAACAGGATGTTGAATTAGATTCTCAGTGAGGAAAAGCCTCCTTTTATCTTGTTCTGGGGGAGTGGGAGGTGGTTTACCTCTGCAAACGACCACAGAGTGAAACCTTTCACTACTGTGGGCTGGTTTGTGGTTCTATACACTCAATACAGACTTGTATTGGGTGAAAATGTGGCTTTAGAACAAGAAGTAGTCATTTTTACCCTATAAAGGGTGAAAGCTTTCACCAATGGAGCTTACAGGTGTGTTCTTGTGCTTCTGACACGTCAGAAGCTGTACAGAACCTGTATGGACCTCTGTATTTGACTTAACTATGAGATATTGAAGTATAAGAAAGCTTCCTTGTCTTTTTGACAGCTCATAATCATACTTATGGGATAGTATCCCACTGTAGGGCTGTATTGGCCAAACAGTGGGATTTTAAACTTAATATTGCTATAGCTTTGTCAGTTTTTAAGATATTGAGCTCAAAATTGGTCCATTGCATAGCCCTCAATTTGATCTACACAATAGTAACTCATTTGGTATTTTTATTATTAAATATGGCGAAGTTATTCCATGTACAAGTTTTCTTGTATACATTTATTATTTGTCCAAAAACTGTATGGAACTTGCTTGTTCCATATCTTCTGTTCTAGATACAATATGGGGAAATGGATGCCACCATTAGATGGCTCTGATTTTTCTCTTTCCAAGAAGACCCCACTTTAGGTATCTCACACTAAAACTGTAGAAGTTAGAGGAGAGGTGAATTTTTTAATCACACTTATTTGACCTTATTTTGGTCATAACTTCTGTATTTCTGGTACTAGCTTAGTTTGGATAGTACCATTGGATAGCCCTGACTTGGAGCTTCAATTTGAATACCCATTTGATGGGGTTAAGCCTCTGCCTCTGGATTTCAGATGAGAGGTGAAAATTAAGGTTTATGCTCAGAAATAGGTTTGAGCAGGAATAACTTTGTTATTCTTTGTCCTATGATGATGGGACTTGTATATTTGGAAAGAGGTGATTTCCCTCTTTCCTTCAATACCTTTTGAGTTAATTTGGCTCAGGTCCATGTTTTGGTGGTATCTTGGC
This sequence comes from Austropuccinia psidii, assembly GCA_023105745.1. Taxonomy (NCBI): domain Eukaryota; kingdom Fungi; phylum Basidiomycota; class Pucciniomycetes; order Pucciniales; family Sphaerophragmiaceae; genus Austropuccinia; species Austropuccinia psidii. Next base: position 30,955,993 of record JALGQZ010000001.1, read on the forward strand.
TTTACCATTGGTTTATGGTATTTGGCTGTCATACTTGTGCACTGGTTTTGAGTCACAGGCTGACAGCATCTATGTATAACTTGAATGGTAGCTCAAAGTCAGGAAAGATTAGTACAGGTGCATTTGTGAGTTCATGTTTGATCCTCTCATATGCATCCCTTTTTTCCTTGGTAATTTTAAAAACTACATCTTTTGGACATAACTTGTATAAACTATTAGCTATGTGGGCAAACGTTTTAATGTGGTTTCTATAGTAGCTAGCAAACCCAAGGAAAGATTAAATCTCATTGATGTTTCTTGGTACTGGCTTTTGAAGCACTGCTGCTACTTTGTTCTGGTCAATTGCTAGACCAAGACCTGAGACTTTATGTCCTAGAGCTAGTAGCTCTTGTTGGCCAAATTTGCACTTTTTAAGTGAAATTTTCAGGTTGATTGGTATGTATTTACTTAGCACTTTTTTTATTCATTTCACATAGTATTCCCATGTCTCTGAGTATATAATGTTGTCATCAATATATACTACCATTCAGCCTTCCAATATTTCTTCTTGAAATATTGGGTCCATCATCCTTTGGAAGTGGGCTGGTACATTTTTGATGCCAAATGGCATCCTGGTATACTCATATATGCCAATATGGAGTATTATTCTGAGTAATTTCATGGAGTTTGGCTTAACTCCATTCTGGTGGAAACCTTTCATAAAATCCATCTTGGTTATGTATTTGGCTTTTGCCAGTTTGTCTAAGGCATGAGGTATCCTGGGTATAGGGTACCTGTCAGCTTTTGTGTAGTTATTCAGAGATCAGAAAACTCCACACAGCCAAGACTTTCCATCATGCCAGGTGATCAGGACAGGAGTAGTAATCTCCACTATTTCATTGTGTCTAATATTTCTGATTACATGTATGTCTAGGAGTTCATTGATGTGTTTTTCAATTTCTTACCCATTTTCCAGACTTTCTGGGTATGGAGGTCTCCTGAGCATGGGTGGATAAGGTCTTTCCACATCCACATATAGCTCTATATCATGGCCTCTAACTTTACCTAGGGGTTCTTCACCAATGGCAAATGCTGGTCTTTTCTTTCTCAGCATCTTAAGTGAACTTAGTTTCTGTTTACTGGTGAGGGTATGCTGAACTGGCCCTCTCTGAATTCATTCAGTAGTTCTTCCAGTGGATCCTGGGCAGATATTTGGTATATATCAAGTGAAAATTTCTTTTCCTTGTTGGTAACAATGGTAATGTGCCTGTTTTGACTATTTCTAATATCAATACCATTCATCCTCTGGTAATCTGTCCCCAGTAAGAACCCTTGGATGTGGGCATCATCAAGCACTAAAAACTCTTGGTTGAGTCTGATATTACCCTTCCTATGGGTTATAATTATCTCCCTGATAATTGTCCCAATGGAAGTCATCTTCCCTGAAGCACTTTTGCAGTTCTTTGCCTTGGTTGGCAAGAGTTGTGTTTCCCAATTTGGGAAGTGGTTTTCCAGATATTTCTGGCACTATGGAGAAGTGTGCCCATTGGCAATGATCAATGGGTGGTGAGCATTGTCAATGCAAACAGTCATTTTTGTGGCTGTCCCATGTATGTATGCCATTCCTTTGGCTGGTGTGACCAGGCATGTTTGTCCATCCTGTGTGTTTTTGCACAAGTTTTTATTGGCAGTGTCTTGTGGAATGCCTGCTTCCAACTGTATGTCTTGGATTTCTAGTGGGGTTTCCTCTTGGGATTCCACTAGAAATTCTTCTCTTCAGTCTTTCTCTTCATCTGATGGTCCTCTGATGGCATCTCCCATAGAGTCTGATTCAGAATCCTCTGTTGGGGATTCCTCCTCTGCGACTTTCTCAATGGCATAGACTTTTTTCTTTGCCTTTGGACAGTTGTTAGCATAGTGGTCTGCTGAACCACAATTGTGACAAGAATTTTTGTTCTTTGCCACTTCTGCCACCCTTTCTCTGGGTTTATATTTAAAATCCACCCTGAAAGATTGTTTCTCTTTGAAACCACTGCTATTATATGGTGTGTATTTCCCTATATTAGTCCTTTTCCTTACATCTTGTAAGGTATTTGTAATGTCATCTACAGTGCAATTGTGGTTGCATCTGCATGTCACTGCATGCTCTAGTTCTCCCGTAATTTTTGTCAGGAGTTTGTGATTCCTCATCTGAATGTTCATTTGAGGATCAATGAACTTAAGTCTTTTAGACTGTCTGAGACACCACTCATATGTACCTTTGTCCACAGAGTATCTGTCATTTTAAAATGACATGGTCTTTTGCCATAATTTTGGATGATTTGACTCTTCCACCATGGATTTCTTTCATTTCTGTGTACCATATACTAGCATGTCCTTTGAATTCTGTATTAAGTCTAGCAGTAATCCAGTAGTCTGGTATGCTTTGTACATCAATGAAGAGTCCATCAATATAATCTATGAGTTCCATATGATCATGTTCTCCAGTTCCAGAGAATTTGGGCCAGCTTGAGGCCTCAGGAAGCTGTTTCAAGGCTTCCTTCTCTGAGTAATACATATTATCTCCATCCTGGTATTGTTATGGAGATCTTGCCTTATTAATCAACATGGCATCTGGTTTGATGTCATCTTGGTGATATTGATTATCCATTACATGGCCTTGTGTTTAGGGCTTCATGCTATGGTAGACATTAAACAGTTGTTTTATGTCTTGATCCAGACAGCCCTGTCCCCTTTCTGTGGTGTTGCTCTTCAAAGATTAGATTCAGTCTTTTGTTTGTTTCTTCAGACGCTTTGCTCAATTGAGCATGTCCTTCTTGAAGGGGTTAAACAATTTTGTCCAAGGAGGCTGTCAATTTTTTCATCCTCTCATGGCTTGCTTCAAGTTCTGCAAACTGCTTTTGAGTTTTCTCAGCATATTGGGACATTTGTAACCACAGTGCATCACTGTTTAGGTTACTCTTAGGTGTGACAACATTATGTTCAATCTGAGTGGGGGTGATATTTCTATTAATGGGATTACTGATTCTAGAGTTATGTACAACTACTTCTTGTTCTTGTGCACTTCTTTCACCAAATCCAACAGCTTCTGGATCATTGGGTCTGACTCTCTCTTCCTTTGGCTGAAGGTGGTCTTGTTTTTGCCCTTGTATCCTTGTCTTCTCCTGGAAACTTCCTGGGATTGTGAAGAATGGTGACTCTTGGCCACAGATATGTTGGTTTCTGAATGGTATGAAGCCACTGGAGAGCTGTTTTGGGCTGCTCCTTGTGATCCTGAAGGAATCTGAGTATGCCCTGTCTGGGTCAGCTGTTCTTCTATAGCTTGGATAGTGGCTTGATTCTCCCTTATGCTGTTTTCCCTCACCTCCAGATGTCTGAACTGCCTGGTAGGATTCCAACCTTTGGTGATACTATAAGGTCTTTGAAGTCTATCTCTTTGAGACATATCTTCTGGCAACTTGCCCCAAGCTCTGTCCAGTGGGATTCCAGGTTGAACCTCCTGTTATCCATGCTCCATTGAAATAAATCTTTGAGGAGTTTCTGGAGCTGAAGAACTTGATCCATATCTTTCCAGTCCTCTGGTTTGAGGTTCCTGTTGAATTGGAAAGTGAATGGCATAGTGGGTATTATTTCCCTCAGTGTCTTTTCATCCACCACTGTGTCCAAGATGTCCTCTTCCAGGTCTTCTGGTTCTGGACAAGCCTTCTCTGTCCTCTGGCTGGTTCCTTTGAAAGCCAAGGTCTCTGAGGTGTACAGGTGACATATAAATGTTTTCAAGCAGTCAAAAACTTTATGTTCTTAGGGTATTTACCTTTGACTGTGCCTTGTACAAATTTGTTGTCTGCTGATTTGGGCAATTTACCTTTAGAGGTTACAGCTGGGTTAATTATGGTAATCTTCCCTGTACAAGATGTTAAGGTTGGTTTACCTTGTATTGAAGCAGAGTTTCTTGGTTTTCTACTCCTCTGGGTGGCAATTGGTGTCCACTTCTTTGCTGTGATAAGGCCTTCACTGTGCCTCTTTCCTTTTCCCTTGCTTCCCTCTGGTTCAGAGGGTGTCACTGGTGTGTTGGACTGTGACTGGGTTTCTAGTGGTATGTAGTTTTCTTCCACTGAATCAAACAGGAAAAGAGGGCTTAATGTCAGTTAAGACTTCTTAAGATCCTGTTTGAACATATAAGAATGGTCTCTGGGCTTGTATGTTACTACAATATGCCCTGTATAGTGACAGTGTAATTGAATTAGCAATTCCATGTCAGAATTACAGCTTTCAGATATCTGGTAAACTGTCTGTATACTAGTATCTCACAGATTAACTTTTAATTAGCAAGTATAATCTGTACAAAGTGGTTTGTATAAGATGGTAATTGAATTAACAATACACCTCACCACACCTCAACTGTTGGTTTTACAGTAAGAGGTGTCCTTATTTAATTAAAAATTTGGAATTAATTGATGGCTTAATTTGTTTTTATATATAAAACATGCCAAAAATAATAGATTTATGGTTATTAACCACATGGTAATAGTATTAATAAAAATTTGTATAAGACATATACCACTCAGAAAAAATATAATAAGATATATATTATATATTTTTGAAGAGACTTTACGCCTAAAAAAAGATAAAACAAATGTTAGAATAGGGAATAAGTGAAAAACCTCACTTTTAAGGTCCAAAAAGATCAAAAAAGCATGGCCAGGCCCCCAAAATGTCAGTCTGAGTCTATGATGAAGCATTAATTGAACTATTTACAACTTCAACTATGACTGTGACATGGTGATAAAGGTTTTTGATGATAATAAGGGTTAATAAATAAAATAGAAGGGCTTTACTATTGTGGAATAGTGGTGGTGAGCGCAGTTGAAAGCCCTGGGTGCAGCTTTACCTGTTGAATTACAATAATAAAGACTAAAAGACTCAAATCTAAAGTATACCTGGTTATTTTCCAAGATTATAACTGTTTTTGACAGTTGTACTACATATGAATTCAAGAGCAGGATGAGGAAACCTTTTCTGGCTGTGTAAAGGCCCCTTTTTATCCTGAAATGGGGTGGAAAGGCTTCTAGACCTTTCCACGTAGAGGAAGTGAAGATTTTTCACTCTCCAGGACAGGCTTTTGGTTTTCAAAAGGCCTTTATAGCCTGTATTGGGCTCAGACGTGGTTTTGAAACCACATCTGGGCAGTTTTTACCAATACAGGGTGAAAACCTTCATCTGGGGACCACACAGCCTGATTCTGACATGTATGACACATAGAATGCTGTACAGAACCTGTATGGGACCCCAGTATTGAATTAACTATGAGGTATTGAAGTAAAAGCAATCTTCTTTGTCTTTTTGACACCTCATAATCATGGTTACGGGATATTATCCCACTATAAGGCTGTATTGGCCAAACTGTGGGATTCTGACCTTTAAACAGCCATAACTTTGTCAGTTTTTGAGATATCAACCTCAAAATTGGTTCAGTGTGTAGCCCTGGATGCTTTATACGAAATGGTACCTCTTTTGATATGTTTATCATTCTATATGGCAAAGATATGCCATGTACAAGTTTTTTTGTACATATGTATGTTTTGGCAAAAAGCTGTATGGAGCTTGTTTGCTTCATAGCTTTTGTTCTAGTTGAGCTATGGGGAAATGAAGGGTACCATCAGATAGCCCTCATTGTTCTCTTTCCAAAGAAGACCCCACTCTAGGTATATCACACTAAAGCTGTAGAAGTTAGATGAGAGGTGAATATTTTATTCACCCTTATTTGGCCTGATTTTGGCCATGACTTTTGTAATACTGGTGCTAGCACAGCTTGGATAGTACCATTGGATAGCCCTGACTTAGATCTTCATTTTTAATACCCATTTGATGGGTTCAAGCCTCTTCCTTTGTATTTCAGATGAGAGGTGAAAATTAAGGTTTATGCTCAGCAACAACTTTGAGCAGGAATAACTTTGCTATTCTTTGTCCTATGATGATGGGACTTGTATATTTGGAAAGGAGTGATTTTTCTCTTTTGTTTTATACCTTTTCAGCTGGTTTGTCTCAGCTCCATGTTTTGGTGGTTTCTTGGCTATACCATTGATTTATGATATTTTGCTGTCATGCTTGTGCTCTGCTTTTGAGTCACAGGCTGACAGTATAATTATCTCTTTCCAGAATCATTCTAATAATAAGTATTGAAGAAAACCACACACTAGAAAAAACCTTCAAGAATTAAGACAAAATACTCAATAATACTTCAAAAATACCTTGAAAAAAGTTGAAGAGTAATTTAAAGGATTAAAACTGAGTCATAGCAATGATACAAATATATAACAGCTAAAGAGCTATTGGGAATGGTTTATTTCTATTATTTAAGCTATTTATGATTGATTTGAGATATTTAGAACACTTAACAAATGTTTTGACTAATACCTACTTGCTGGTACTAATGAGATGATTGAATTATAAAATTATTTGGAAAAATAGCAAGAGGAGGCCTCTTATAAGTTGGTAAAAGCTCCACAAGATGTGCCATGAAGAAAACTGAAAGACCATTTGATGAGAGACTAGCCAAATGCTTTGGAATTTTGATTACATCACTTGTTGTCACATAGGATTATCATAATTACTTAATTAAGTCATTTTATGTGACTACCAACCCATTTATGGTTAAGAAATAAAGGAGCAGCACCTTTAAATATTCTTTTATTTCAAAATTAACATCAATTTTACAAAGCCATAAATTTTATTGTATACTTAATCACAGATTGTATTTTCTGTGAATTCTTGAAGATTCAGTGTAGGTGGAATTATCAAAACTGCACTTCAAGTAAAATTTTTAATTTGAATCATGAAGTCATGATTAGTTGTATTTTAAATGAAGTTTTCATGTTTTTACCTTATTTCTACATAGAAAAGCAAATAGCACAGTAATAACTGGTTGCCTTGCGGTAAATGCATGCATACTAGTAAAAAAAGGATTTTAATTACTCTTTTAAGGATTACAAATGCAAAATCATCAATAATTGACATGGTTAAAGGAGTCAGAGCTTCTCATTACCTCCTTGTCATGTCAAAATAGCAGCTTATTTGCTATTTTCTTATGATTTAAAGGGACTTTAGCTTGGTAACCAAGTTCCCAAAATTTCTTAGCAGATAGAATTGGGAAATTATTGGAAATAAATCCAATCTTTAGAGCTATCTATGCCTCAGAGGCCTCACAATTTGGGTACCCTGGCTCTCTTTGATGTCTTTTGTCCCCCTTAGCTATTTTCACATCAAAAATAGTAATTCAGGATTCAAGACTGATATCCACTCTGGGTTTATCAAAACTATATGTAAGAATAAAGAAATATCAAGTTCCAAAAACATTCATAACACTATTCTTACTGTATATGTAACATGGGATCTCTCACATCCCCATTATTTTGGGGTTGAATTGAAAAAAACAAAGTTTTTCACACTTCTCTCATGTGATGTTGAATTATTTTCCATATTACCACCTCATTTAGTTAATTTAAGCTTATTCACTTGATGGAGCTATCCAGGGTAAATTTTTGTGTAGAATCCAAATTTGGCCATAAATCCATGAATTAATCTACTTAAAAAAACAGTATTCATCTTTTGTAGAATAAAAAATGATGAATTTTGAATATATGCATGACTTATGGGTTATTCATAGTTCATAATTTCTTTTAATATTAATTGCAGCATATTTGGGTATGTAAAATATACCCCAAGGCTCACAGGAATTGATCAATATTTTAAGGTTTGGTGGTGATTACATAATTATTAAACCTTTTTATCTCATTATTACACCATTTTAAGAGTCATTATTTTAGCTCTCGTTTTCTGATATCATAAGCTTTTCATATGCCTAAATCTTTTTTATTGAAGTATTTCTCATCATTAAATACCAAGATCAACTAGTTTCATCTCTTATTCTACTGTTAAGCTTACAATAATATTACAGTTAAAGATCAAAAATGATCATTTTTTAGCCTTATTGTTAATCTTTAATAACTTTGAGCTCTTTAATGGAAATAAAATTCAAATAATTAATTCTAATAGCTTTGAGTTTCCTTTCTAAGGCTTTAAGAGGATTTCATTACATCATCGAAACTATTTTTCTGATAATTTTGCTTTTGTTTAATCTTTTCTGTAAAAAGTTTCTATTTTAGACTTCAAACCATGATCTCTTAGGGTTTTACGTTACATATCATTATAAAAATTACTTTATTCTTCACATATAGGCTATTATAATCTGAATATCTACTTTTTCTTAAGTTTGGACCACTTTTAATCTCAAGTGTTCAACTAGTATTGCTATTTTGACCAATTTCTACTTATTATTCTTAACCTTGTCTATAGCTTTCCAAGAAAATCTTATATTTTCATTATTACAGTTATTTTTTGGTAATTTTGATTTTGGATCAAGTCTTTATCATGAGTATCTCAAATGATATGAGCTAAAAACCATGAATATATGCACTGATCATCAAAGTGCATATATCCAGGTATTGGGTTTACAGATATGAGATGAAATAATCATATATTTCTTTTTTGATTGGAAATCTAATGGAATAATCCATTCCAAATGTTTAGGCATTGTCTTTGGATATAATTATGAATTTATGAATTTTTATGGCATTTTTACTTATTTCAATTGTTTTCAAGGTTAGAGTTCTTGAATTTTATTATTAAATTAAGTTCTGAGATATTTTTTGTGACCTTTTTGAATAAGTGGTCATATCTAAATGGCTAAAATTAAGTATTTTTTGATTGAAATGTCAAAATGTGTGCATGTATTACATGAGTGAACTTAAATTTACTTATGAAGAATCAATGATTAAAGTTGTGTACTGTGATTTTTAAATTGAATTACATAGGTAAAATTTAATTCTAGTACATTATTAGGAATTAAAGAAAAAATGAATTGGAAAGATTAATTTTTGGGGAAGGAATCTTGGCTCCAAGGGTGCCAGACTCCCCCAAATTTCTTTCTGACAGGTGTGGTATGTGAAAATTAGCACAAACTTTCATCCCTTTTGGCCTGGACCTGAGTCACAGTGTCTGTGACTCAATTGATGATGAGGTTTTGATACCAAAAAGGGAAGCTTTAGCTGTTTCCAAAGGGGTAAAACTACCCTTGCTTGAAAATAAACTTATCAAAAACTTTTTTGGCTGGTTTTAAGGTCTCTCAAACACATTCTTACATGTTTTGAAGGCTTTAAACCAAGTATTACTATAGCAATGGCTGTCTTAAGGGACTAAAATGGCTAAACCTAGCCCTTTTTGGTCCAAATCAGGGTTCAATTATTCCATAACTGGCTTTTCTTTTTTCAGTGTGTTTCTCACGACTGATAAGAGTCAAATTTGCTTTTGGAGTAAGAACATTGGTGGCTACAAAATAATGTCTTCTTTGCCCCACTTTTCTCTTCATGTTAGAATCTATTCCTTTTATAATTAGTTTCATAACTGTTAAGCCAATCAATAGAATATTTTAACCACCATTTTTAAATTATTTTAAACTTTTTAAATATGTGAAAATCATAATAATAATTTTTACCCTTGAACCACCACAAAAGTGAATGAAAGAAGCTTTCATCACTGTTAACTTTGACACTTCATTTTAAAATTCACTCTGGTCACTTTTGGGAATGTTTTCTCTTTAATATTCTTTTTGGAGACTCTGTTCTAATATAAACTTCCTGAAGGTCTTTTAACAATTAATTCAAATTCAAATTTCTTTTGTGGCCACAAACATTCATTTGGAGTATTTTTGAATAAATTTTTATTATTGGTAAAACAATGAATCTTTATAATATCCATGTTTTATACAAAAAAAGTTGAAAAAAAATTTTTTTTGGTGTGTTTTCTCTGAAAGCTCTTAAAATTTAGTATTTTAAATTAAATTTTACCTTATAAGGATTTCTAGGAAAGTAAAAGTACTTGATTTTTAATCAAAGTTTCATATCCACACCATACACTAGGCATTTGCAGTTTATTAGTGAGGGGGAATTTCACAAATCAATATCAAAACTAGTTTCATTAACAATCCACCACTCCTATATTGCCTGAACACCACATTACCTCATTTTGAAATAGACCAAACTTGATTGTGCGATTGATCAAGAAGACCAAATCTCAACTCAAACAAATACTTAAACCAAATCAGATGGAAATAATCTCATCTCCCACTCTCATTTGATTCTTTTTAATATTCTTTTAATTATCACCTTTTATCTTGTTTAATGAGGTATTGTAGATCAGTCAATCTTTGTCACTTTATGTTCTTTTTACTGATTATTCTGGTTTGAATCCAGAATTTTGTTGTTTTGTATTACTAGTGTTTCTGTGCTAGTTATCTTAGTCATTATTTTTCCACTGTTTAGGTATCACTCATCTTTTTATTTCACTTTTATCACAAATTTATAGAGTAAATCTCATTGAAAGAATATACTTTTTAATTTCACATTTTAATACATACTTGGTTAAATCACATTGTGGTACATATCCATCCCTGCTTCTTCAGAATCTGTTGAGAATATATTCTCACAGAGTGGAAAAGTTTCTTTCCCAACACAAGCCGGTCTTAGTACCCAAACAGCTTTCCATTTAACATATGTCAATGATTGGATAAAACAAACAAGGAGCTTGCTACTTAAAGAGCTAAAGTAGGGATTTGTGGCTTGGTTTTTTACATATATGTTTTTTAATCCTCATCTTTTTTGAGTCCATAATTACATATTTTTACAATTTTCATTTTTCCTTTATTTTCCATTTATATTATTTTTTTTAGTGCCTACATATGAAATATTATGTTAAAACCGTATTGGGTTTGGTTCAATTGTATAAATTTATCAAGCTTCTGTAATGGTCCTGTAATACAACACCAAGGACCCTAAAAATGGGTTGTTGATAAGTTTCTTCTGAAAAATCTTATAGAAATTATTCCAACTGAAAGCTGAGGTGAAACGTATAATTTAAAATTGACTAAAATGTATTTTTCAGTAAGTTTTCCTTCTTCACTATGGGAGGTTTCAGTTATGGCCACCTTTCATTCTCAAATAATCGCGGGTAAACTGAATGGTCAGTTTTAATCAATTTTCCACCCCTGATTTGAATAAAGTGGTGGGGCTCCAATTTTGAGCCGTGTGGGTGTAAAATTTTGAAACTTCACTTTAGCAATGCATTTAAAATTACTGGTAGATATTGTCTAAATAATTTTATAAATTAATAATTCAACACCAAAAATCAAATTTAAAATTTTTTATTATCAAAATATTTTTTTATTAAGATTTAGGCCCAGTTCATGATTTGGTTTTGAGTTTATTTTTAAAATTATTTTAAAATTAATATATTATCACTTTTATTTAACTTTTAATTCAATTTTTTTTTTAAACAATTTCAAATTCTAGAGCAGTTTACAGGTGTGCATTCAAAATATCACCATTTTATGCTTATTATTTTCTACTTTATTAAGAATTTCTCATTTTATAATTCTTAATAAAGAAATTAACTATGGAAGACTAAGCAATCCTCTTGGAAATCACCACCATAATAGTGGCCAAAACTTTTCATTTAACATTCTATAACAAATTGATGAATCATCAATGTCATCCCCTACACCAGCATACACAATTCAATCCATGGAATGATAAAGTTCTGTTTAATGAAGCATGTTTCATTGGTCTATTCTGGATGGGATGTCCCAGATTCTTTGTTTTAAGTCAATGCTTAAGGGCTCATGTTAGCAATGGAAATCATCATGATGTCTGTGGCTTGATGATTGAGGAAAATTTTGGGATTATGCTGTATTGTTTGGGTAATTGCAGATTGTATCAAAAAGTTGGTCATATGTTAAATATTGGTAATTCTACTTTTTACCACATGTCTCAATGCATTGTGAAAGCCATTCTGTAGGTTTTGAATTATTTTACAATATTGTAAGCTTTCCTATTTGTTTATCATGGCCTGTTATTGACTTTGGAGCTCTTCATTTATAGATTTCCAGATGTGGATGATGAAGTTGAGTGGGAGAGCATCAAAGACTCATTTTAAAGAAGATGTAACATTACCGATATCATGGGGGGAGTTCATGGGACTCATATTCCAATAATTCCACCCCCAAATGATCAATTTAACTCATATTTCAACCATAAATTATGGCATTCCGTTACATTCTAATGTATTGTGGGTGGGAATGGGAATTTAAATACTATAAGTATTAAAAATAACACAATCAAAACACTAATTATCCTCACACCTTTTTCATATGTATGGAGGTCTTCCAGGCTCAGTACATTAAATTTGCATGTTCTGGAAATCTCAAATTTGCAAAGATCTACTCAATGGTATTGCAGGATTACCTCAATATTGTTTACTTATTGATTATTTGAGTTATTCTTCTAAACTAGCAATACTGAAACCTTTAATAAATTGGCATGATGCTGAACACATCAATTTTAATCATACACACTCTTCAACTAGGTGAGTTAATAATATAGTGTTATGGTATTATGTCTAAATTACTTAGTATTTTCTTTTTCAATTGAGAATCGTAATTGAACAAAAATTGGTACGCTTACAAAAGTGATTTCATTGTTTTCTAGAACCGCGGGAAATCCTCCCTGTATACACAACCAAGGTCACAATGGTCACAATTTCATGCATGATATTGCACAACCTACTTAATGAACAACATATGAGAATTTGTGTTGAATAGTTGGTTGTGCATGCCCCATGAGCAACCAATTAAGAAACTCTTTGGATAAATTGGTTGATGAGATACAACCATGTATGTACTAGTATTTAATAAGCTGGGTGAAAACAGAAGTGATATTTGTATGTATAAAATAGGATTAATGTGTATATGATATCTCTTGTGGTGATTAAAACAATTTTAATTATTGGTGAAATTTACCCGTGAGAATTTACCCAAATGAAACTTTTTATAACTTTAAGGCCAAATTTTCAAATGGAATTTGGCAAAATGAAATTTGAGTGATTGCACAGATATTGACTTATGGTATGAGAAACACAACACCTTCAAGAGAAACACAATTTGGCTATTAGAATAAAACCCTACCTAATGGTTTTGGGTGGAAAAGTATGATTAACAAAGAAATAACAGACTCCATAATATTACAACATGTTTTGTCTATTTTTTTGTAAAACATCAAGCTCAGCAAGGTATCTTTGTTTTAAATTGTCAAGGAGTTTCTACTTTGTTTCCATATCTAATTCCAGGCCCCCCTGTTCATGAGTTTTATTGGTGAGATTTTATTTTAAACAATCGGGTTACTTATTTAATTTCTCAATCTCTCTCAAGAGATGCGTAGTTTGATCAATGTTATCCATATTCATATGGGTAGAAATAAAGCTTGATATTTGATAGTTATTGGATATCACCTTTTAATCACTTAAATGATAATTAAAACAAGTAAAAGATATTAGATGAAATAATAATTTAATATAAGTAGATATTTGTTCATCAAAAGAGATTGAAAGAGATATTTTAGAATTGATTTACATACATGTCTACTTTCAAACTAGACAGCTCAGATTTTTCCCAAAGATAGCCTCACATTTTAATCAAGCTAATTAGCTGGCAAAGTTCAATGCAAAAGTGAATCATAATCTGTCACATGAAAAGGATGAGGGAAAAAAATTTCTCAGCGGAACAAGGATGTGCATATTTTCTGAGTCACTTTTTATTGAAAAAACCAGCCACCCCTGTGGTCAAGTTTCAAATCATCACTCTTCATTTCTAGGCTTTTCCCCATTATTTTTTATCCATGTCATTTAATTGCTTATTTTCTTGTATTACACCATTTTAAATGAATATCTCATCATTTTATATCAAGTGCAAAAAAGGAATATGATATACCTAAAACACATTTATTCACGTAATCATAATCATAAACCCAGATACTATTAATATTGCTTTTACAAATCTGTCTATTTTTAATTTTGTAACACAGTGAGGTACATCTCAAATTCCATCTATCCTCAATGTATCCCTACCCCATGGATTTTTTAATAGATTATTTCTATTCAAGGAATTTAAAAATCAATTTTAAGCTTAAACATATTTAAGAGTTTATTTATGTTTTTTTACATAAAATCCAAGTGGTAAATTCTCCTTATTTATTCCACCAACTTTTTCCAACACAGTCAGAATGACCATATCTAAACAATTGCTGTGAGCCTTTTCTTCTGCTTGAAATTTGTCTTCTTCAGATCTTTGTTCTTTTTCTTTCTTCTCTTTTTGCTTCTTTGGACCTTAACTCCATCATAAGTTCCAATAGCAAGCTGTTTTTTGCTGTTTTGTGCTCTCTTAATTGCAATTTTTTGACTTTCTTTTTGAGAAAGTTGAAACTCTTCTTGTTGCAAAAAATGTGGTTCAGCACTAACATGTTTGTCCATTTTTTTGTCTTTTGAACACGCACTTATGTTCAACCTATTGTTGAGGCAATTGAACTTCTTCATGCGTGTGACATTTGTGTTTTTGATATGAACTTTGACTGAGGGTTTCTTCTATATTTTGTTACCTTCCATTAAGATTGTTGTCTATTACCTCTTTTTTTTGCAAATCCAAATCACGGCGCAGAACTGGGGAATTTGAAATTTGTTCATGTTCATTCATCTGAACAAGGCTCCTTTGAATAAGTTTGTAGGTTGACAATGGTGAATCAGGCATGATGTTGGACATTTGGAAAGATGATGAAGGGTAGTAAAGTATTTTCTTTTCACAATGAGTTCATATAATTTGAAATTGTTTTGAAAAAAAAAAGAACTAAAAGTTAAATAAAAGTGAGAGCATATTAATTTAAAAATAATCTCAAAAATAAACTCAAGTCCCAATCATGAACTGGGTCTTAAATTCTCTATATATATATATATCTCTTGATTGAATTTCATTTTTCTCAACTTTTCTAGGGGATGTGTTAGTAGAAGATTTTACTTTGATTGAATTCTATGTTTTTTTTTCCAATTGAAACTATTCATCTTAATAATATTTCTTTTGATTTTTAACATTTAAATAGTTATCATTCATTGTTTATTTAACCTTAAATTTAATTTATTAATGACTTTAATTTGTTTAAAAAAATTGGTATATTACTTAATAAGATTCATAAAATATTGTTTTCTTCAAGTTATTTATTTCCCTAATATTAATCTTTTTATCAAAATTTTGATCAAAAGATTGAAAATTTATTAAAACTTATATATTTATATCAATTCAAAACTTTTTTTTTTTAAAATGTAAAATTTTTGATCCAAAAAAAAAAAAAACTTTTAATAAGTTTCTATTTAATTTTTTCCTAAAGGAAGAAACAAAAGTCCTCTCAAGCTCATAAAAATCAGCTATTTATAAGAGCTTATTTATTATTTCATATACTAAATGGTTTCCTCTTATTATTGTTAAAGAAATATGACTTTTAAAATAGATTTTACATGGTATGACATTTAGTGAACTTGAAAACCAATTCCAATTCATGCGAGAATAGGTTCCTTGAAATGCGTAGGTTGTGACAGCTTTTGCAGTGCACATTTGAAAAGAAAATTTTTTTTTGTAAAAAACTAACATCAACCCAGTTTTTTGCAATTTTAATTAAGTCTCAAGCAGTAACGTTAAGCTAAAGCGGCATATTCAAAGGTGGTTTTTTACAGCTGTTTTGAACATGGATTAAAGATCTTGCGAGCTTCAGGTCCTGCCCACATTTAAGACAAGTGAGTGACAAAAGGTTTTTGGTTTTCATGTGAAGTTAGATTTTTGCAAAAAAAATAACCTCAACAAATTATCTTTGTGTCTTGATTGAGAGGATCTTGGGATGTATGCCAACCTTGGGATGAGTTTTCTGGCGATTTTACTATTCCTTCAAGCTTTCAAATTTTAAACCAAAAAATTATTGCTAGTTTGCCAAAACAATCATGAAATCAAATACACTTTGAATAATTTCACATAACAATAAATTAGGCCAATTGAAGTATATAGACTAATCAGCATTAATGGCAAAAATTCTAAGACTTTAAACCCTTTCCAAACAAGCATTGGCGTATTTATGTTTTTTTTTCAATTAAAAAATGTTAATCTATCCTACTCAAAGAAAAGTCTCAAAGAAAAACGTGCCAAATATTATGAAAAAACTTACGGTTGAAAAAATTAATTTCATGTTGCGAAATCAGATGATAGATTTGTAAGATTATAAAACCGAATAAATAAATATTTTCAAGTTTCATTAAAAACATCGACAAACTTGATAAATGAGGTCTAAAAAAATTGAAATAGAGGTTGATCGATATTAATTTCAGTTTTGGAAAGAAGCTTTTTGAAAATAAGTTCACCTATGCAAATGCTTTTTGAGTATGGGTGGAATAAAACTAATCCAGGTGATAGTGTAAAGAACTTTGATTGGAGCCTCTATTTAAATTGTAAATTAGGGTTATCAGTGATTTCGATTGAGAAATTTAACTAGCGATTGAAAATGAACCTAAGGGAACAAGTCACAGAAAAGTTTGAAACAAACCTTGAGGGTGAATTAGAAGAGGAAATAATCCGTTTATGCCAGCAATACTACCTATCAACCAAATTCGAAATTGATGATAATCTTCTACTGCAAGTAATCTTTGTTCCCAGTAATCCCCAGTCATCAATACCAATCCAAAGATTAATTTTGGAGATTTGAAACGATGAAATGTGCTTGCGCTAAAATTAATTCACGTTTGAGGAACTAGGAAAAGTAATACAGCTTTCTCATGTACGTGCCAACCAAAGAGAAATGAAGTAAAGGCTGATAAGACGATGGATTTCAAAAACCTTGGATAAGTTGGGTCTTGGTATAACTTTGTCATGATGACCTAATAAAAGGAAGGAATGTTTAGCCCATCAATCAAAAGCCATAGGCCACTAAAGAAAAATGTGCAAAGTAGCTCATTTCAATCGCTAGTTTAGCCCTCTCAGTCAAAAACAACACCAACAATGATGAATCCAAGAGTTATACTGAGACAAGTTTTTGGAGTGATGTCAGGGAGGACTCCAAATACCGTGTCTCCTACCAACCCTCTGGAGGTGGAGTTTAAAATAGACGCGTGAACCTCGATTCCACGAAACAAGCGAACTATGGTGAAGTGGAACATTTTATTATCATGGGTAGATGAGCAAGAGAAACCAAAGCAAAGCAAATCACCAACATTTTACTAAGATCCTGTCCAAAGTGCTGTATAAAGCCCATACGTTTCCTGCCCAATATGCATGATTCAAACCTCTTTGAAATGGGAAGAGCCTGCTAAAGATCTGAATTATGCCATCAACTCCGGATAGAAAAAGAAATGGTCCAAAACTAGCCAAGCAAGTGGCCAAGACGATAGCAGCTAATTGAAAAAAGTTGATGAAAGAGATTTGAGGAATGATGGACTGTTTTGATTGAGAGGTGCAATGGGCTCGAAAGAGATAGACCAAGAATGGGGGAGCAAGATAAATGAAGATGTGTTTGAAGTTTAAGAGACTTGCAAAGAGAAAGGCGGACAATCCAAATCGTTTCTAATTTGAAAAAGATTCTCAAATCAAATAGAACAAAGCCTGAGGTTAAAGAATAACAAAGCTGATTTTGTCTAATTGCTTTAGCGTCCAGAGAGATTTTGACTGACTTGTTTGGCAGCCCAAATAGACCACAATAAGATTCCTAAAAGAAAACCATTATATTGAAAATGGATGTGATCGACGATCAGAATAGCAGGATGGAGGAATAAAGATGATGGGATGGCCAGTTTGTTGAATGAATTGTGTGAGTCGGCCACGAGTCTAGAAAAAGGGCATGGATGTAGTTTTCAATGATTTGGAAAACCGAAAAGACGTCAAATCAATCGAGCGAGCTTTGGCGAAATTTCTATTTGATAGTTTTCGACAAACTTGAGCAATGCAAAAAGCAAGACCAATTCGGTGATGATGACCGACGCCCTTTGAAAGATGATACAAGAGGAAGATTGATATTGCAGGTTATCCAATCTAACGATCTCAGGATCGACAACGATGGCTAGATGCGACAAGACGTATTCAAAATAAGCAAAGAAAGGCGGATAATCCAGAGTCCACGGTGAGGTATCCTACAAGGAAGAAATCACGATCACTCCAATGCTCTGCTTCTCTCAAGACACGATTCTACGCACGTCATAATACCACTTCGATAACGGCAAGGAATGGGTGATGGCCAGCCAATTGCGATGTACTTCGAAATCTGTTGAGCGACTGCGATGGAATGAGCCACAGCCGGTGTGCTGGTGTAGATTGTGGATGAATGCTTACTATGATGGAAAGAGCAAAGCCTTTATCGCTGTTGAAAAGATGATCAGATCCACTTCGGAGCTGGTCGAAGCCATTGTGAGGTCTCGAGCTTGTCGATGGACGTATCGACGGACGATCTAGCGACGGACGACGGACGGAAGGCGATGGACGAGCTCAAAACCAGAGGATTCGCTTTCCGAGAGCTTCAAATCCTCCACGATGACACCAACACCACCACTACTCCCACCACGTCCCCAGCAGGCTCGTCAAACTCATCCAACGCAGCCGAAATCACCAGAGTTCCAACCGGATGATCGATCCGAATCCGACGAGCACCAAGAGCAGGCTGGCATCAAGCGACTGGAGGATTTGGAAGTCGACGAATTCTTGCGAAGATCATCGAAATATCTCCAGAAGGTTTCCATTCGTCCATCTTCTCATCAGGACCTCAAGTCCCATCCTGGCTTGCCGGACCTCAGCCAGTTCCAGACCGCCGAGGGTTCTTGCGACTGGATAAATTTCTCCTACTCTTATCTGGCAGTCGTGCTCGAAAAGCTCTGCCCGTTCTCGCTCAAGTACCGATATGCCCCAACGCAAACATCCCTCGCTCAAATCAGGGCCCATGCCGAACGAGCCTATCTTCAAACTACACCCGACTTGTGGCTAGGATCCTTGGTGGTCCACTTGAGTGATCTCTATCGGTGGAAGGATTTCGAAAAGACCACTCGTTATTGTGCTGTCTGTTCTCGGGCATCGTCATTCATCGAGAGCTTCGGCTGACGTGGTCTCTTTTTTAGATCTACTTTGCCCTTTGGCTTTTCGATTTGATCCCCTCGTTCATAGTCGCTTATGCTCTCTATCTGCTCATCAAATTTCAAATACGTCCGCCTTCGCTCTCTCAACTAAAACAAGAATTAAAACGTCGTCAGCAACTCAGTCACCGAGCCTCGACTCTTGGACTGGCCTATCCTCAGCTGCCCGATCTAAACCCTGAAGTCATACCAAGCAGCTTGACTACTTGTGCAAGTCTGCTCATTGGAGAAAATCCCTTGGATCGTTCAAGTCATCATTTTACCTTGTACCCCTCAAAAGCCCTATATACCTTAATTCGTCAAGTTTATGCCCAGTATGGTCATCTCATTCAAACTTACTCGGAGGATTTGGCCGATTTGACCGAAAAAATTCGAAAGTAAGATGATCAACTTATTTACTCATACTTCCCCCATGATGTTGATCTTATCGCAAATTGTATCAAAAAAAGCTTGTATTTATGGAGAAGGCCCTCGGCTTGTTGGAGAACAACCTTCATGATGATAGTAATACTCTTATATAACTTATCAATCTCTCAAAAATGGGTACTCAAAAACTTTTTAGGTTGGCTTGGGATCGAATTCTTCTTCGTCTTTGGATTTGTAGAAAAATATCCACAATTTCGAAGAGCTTTAAATCCGGTTTGGCTCTTATTCTACGATATACCTACCAATCGTGAATTTGCTCTTCAAATCTTACAGGAACGTGGAATAAGCTATCAAGTCCTGATTGATAAAAATATGCTCAAGAAAAAGTCCAATCGCGTTAGCCTTCAACCGCCAAGTAACCAATCAGAACTTAGCTCTTTAACACGTCCTTCATCTTTTATGTCATTGGAATCTGCAAGAACTATCAGTCACCAATCAAGTTTATCATCTTCCTCCGCTAGTCTGTATGGGAGCAGCTCGCCAACATCCCAATCATTTAGCAGTCGATCATCAAGGCCAACAATGACATCAATCAAAACCGCTTTCGAAGCTGATAATCTCAAAAGAGTTGGTACGAAATTTCTTCAAGGAAGTCATCAAGCAATTAAAGTTGCTAAGCATATTTACGTCTGTCTCTAAATCGATAATGGTAGCTATTAGTCTAAAGTGGAGTTTCTAATATGTTTGTTTTTTATTTTTATTTTTAGGACAAGGGAGAAAAGAAGCTTTTAAGCACTAGGTCGCCTGAAAGTAATGTTGATCCTAATTTCTTGCAAAATAATCAGGTGGGTAAAGATGGTGATTTGTTTGGAACAATCAGTAAAACGTTTGCTGTACTGGATAAAAAAACACCAGGTAGATATTCTTTTATTAGGTTTGTATTTCGAAAGCTCACTGACCCAGAGTCATATCAATTTAAAGGTATATTATATTTAAAACCAAATGCAATTTGGTTTAAACCCATCAAAGGATTTCGCCATGGAAAACAATTCCTCTCCACCTTAGAAGATCAAATGGATGCGATTAACGTTAAAGGACTCGAAGATATTGAGGAAGAATTTTCAGATGATCAAAAGAAAGATTTTGGAATTAAAGATAATTTATTAAAGCTCAAAGTAAGAGAAATCGTTGCAATTCAAAAAATCAAATGGCTTGGGTTCAAAGGAATAATTGGAGGCGACGGTATCGAACTAAATTTGCACAACTCAACTGTAAGTTATGCCCTAAAAAAACCATTTAAAATTCATGTCAGTTTAAAACTTTGTTTTCTTTTGTAGACTTTGAAATTCGACAAGGTTTTGAATCGAGATGAAATATTTCATCAAATTTTAACAATTTGGTCTTGTACAGCATTAAAACTGGCCCCAGATTCGATCTTATTTGATCATACATTTTTGTGATCTTGCAACGTTTTGGCAATTCTTATCGTCGTTTGTTGAAGGGAATCATGACAGTCAATGAATATACACGAATACCCAAATTTTAATACTTTCTCGTTTCTAAGGAAGAAATCAGTTGTAATTTTTCATGGCCTTGGTAGCAAAAGTTGAATGATATGTTTTAAAAAATCTACCCATGTATGTGCTGGTTCAAATTCAAATGATGGGAATTTGAATCATGACACCCGATTAGTGTATATGTATGACTTTAGTAGCAACACCAAAAGCCAAGTATAATGCGCACCACTTTAACTCTATACTCACAGATACAATTTGAACATCAACCAGATCCTTGGCCTCGCAATGCCCTGTATGACAGGTAACTTGTCTCTCATGCGAAAGGTCTACGAGGATTCAGATTATACTGGGAATGCACCTAAAGCCGATTGATTAGGATTGCCATAGAAGGATTGTTAAAATGGAAATGTCGACTGTGTGATCACAGGGCACTTTTCACTTGTGCCAGATTTTACAATGCCATCAACGGCGAAAGTTGCTTATTACTAAACATGGTTAAATAATTGATTTTATGAAGAAAAAATTGTTTCTGAAGGAGTTGATTGGATTGTGTTTGGAAAAATATTTGAATTACCATAAATGAATATGAGATGAGCGGGCTTGAGGTCCAGGAAGAAGACTCATCTCGTCAAATATCATGGGGGTCATTTGAAACCGGAGGAAGCTCTCATCCGCCGTTCTCAACTCGTCAATATCCGTCCTGGATCTCACATCCGAGCATCTCCCTATGAGATCAGGATAAATCATGGTCCAGCTCACCAAATATCATCAATCTCTTGCTCGGTCGTATTTGCGTCATCTGGCTCGTTTCCCTGATCCGGTCACAAGGTCTGTCATCTCATTCGATGGGTACTTCTGCGTTGATTGCTCAGCTGATGTCGGCTTCGTCTTAGGGCTTATTTGCTCAACTTGCTTCACAAGCGCATAAGGAGACCTCATGGTGCAGACCCACAGCGTGTCAAGGTTCGTGTAGAGAAAACGAAATGTTTCATTGAAAAGGTACGTCTGGTCGGATCTAGAACGTTTTGTGGCCAGGTCATCCTCATGTCAACTTGTCAACTTGTAATTAATTGATGTTCAATAATCATAGGTTCGATTAAAAATTGCTGCTGCAAACTCAGGCCATGTTAACATATTTGAAGAATTATTAAAAGAGGCTTTTGCTCAAACCGGCCAAGAAAAAGAACTTTTTTTGAAGGTCGATCCCATCGTTCTTCATCCAAAAACTCAAATGTAGCTCTAGGCTCACTGGTTTGATTTGCGACAGAGTAGCCTTATCTGGATATGTCCAATAATTTACCAAACGATCGTCCTTACCCTTCCTCGAAATTTCCGACTTATTCTCCTGCTCTCACTGCACTGCTTACTTCATCGGAATCTTATCCTGCTCGTAATCGACCCTCAGTATCAGATCTGCAGTCCATCCCTCCAAATTCATTAATAACAAACGTTTGGTCTGATCTGCCGCCTCCACTTCAACCTGCCCTTCAATCCAAAGCGGCACATATGGGCATGCTTCACCAAGCGCGACAAATCAACAAGCGACAAGCGCTTTTGAAGCGCTGGCTTGCTGGTCTTACAGGGGCACCACTTTCTGTACCACCTGATCTAGAAAAGCATCTTCCCAAAGAGTTATTAGATCAGTCACGTACTATGCTATCTGAATTGAATAAACAAGCATCAAACATCGGCTCATCAGGTCTGCCTCGCTATGCCCCGCGTCCCAGCCAAGTTCCCCAGCCCGTTCAATTGAAAAAACACCGCTCAAGCCTTCGAATACCAGCCCAAATTGCAGAAACACATCCACTATGTCCCTCTACTCCCCCCCGTGATCCTGATCCTTTATTGAAAAATTTGCCAAAGCGTCAGCAACCTAACCCTCCTGCCCCACCATTGGATCTCTCTCGTGGCCCGCGCAAGATAACAACACGCTTGGTGCGACGACGATATCAAGCTATCTTGGGAGATGTTCCTATTCTCGTTGAAGGAAACACTCAGAGCCCCAAGAAAAAAGGGTCATTAGTCAAAGATGTAGATGGAACACCAGTAGACAGAAATTGGATTACTCATTCTTCAAATGAATCTGCTCAGAAGTCTTATGCTGTTAAAAAGGCTGGGCCGGGACTTGGGTCGGTCAGAATACCTGACATGGAAGGAGAAGATTTGGATTGGATGCCTTAGAAATTTCTTGACCTTCATACCAGATAGTCGACTTCAAACTTATTGTTGTCTTAGTGCAACCTTAGTGCATTTTCTTGTGCTACTTTTCAAATCTGCATCTGAAAAATTTGTAAGCCCTTCAAAATTTGGCGCCAACGACAATCTTTCAAAAAAGGGAGTAGGTAACACTAATCACATAAGAACTCAGCTTACCAGCCAAAAAAAGCCTTGTCGAACCAAAACATTGTGATTCCTTTTTTTTTGACATGAATTTCAACAAATTATTATTGCTGTCATTGAACTCTGGGCTTGACTAAAGATTTTATCCTTATGATTAAGTCGTCCCACAATAAATTTGACAGTGAGCACAATAAACTTATTATTTTCAATAAATGGGAAATTAATTCAAATGAACATTGATATTGCCAAAATATCAACATTCGATTGAGTTTTGTAATTTTTATAGGTCAACCTGAACAATAAATAAATTAATAATTATTATAATTTTAATAATTTAATATATTTATAGGATTTGTGAAGCTTATATAATTACAAATCAGAGACAAATCAATTTTTTGAATGAAAATACACATTTTTGAGAGAAATATGAAGTTTTTTTTTCTAAAAAAAAAGAATAAATAATCAAAGTTTCTTGTTTTTTTTTTCTAAAAGTTTAAAATTAATTCTTTAACTATTATATATCAAGATTTGATAATTTAATGTTTGTTTTTTGGTTTTTGAAGAAACAATTAATCAAATTAGTATTAGTAATTATAACATTTTTAAAATTTAATTATAAAAAAGAATCAAAATCAAAATGACTTGTTTTTTTCAAAAAAAAACCTTAGAAAATTAAAAAATCAATTGAGGTTTTCAATTTAGGTGTATTTTAGTATTTAACTAGGGCTGCAAACAGCACCTGAAGCTGTTGGCCTGGTCACTATATTCTTAAAATAATACCATTCTTTCTTCCCTTCGACTTAAGTTCCAGGCACCTAAATCCCCCAATTTTTTTAAATAATGATGTGTAAAGACAAAATCCAAATTTTTGCAGCCCTCAAGCAACATTTTGAAAATATTATGAAATAAAATTAAGATTCCCATGTTTTTATTTCAAGCTTGAAAGTTAATTAAGATTTTTACTATAATTGTTTCAAAACTTAATTTTTATTTTATTATGAGAAAAATTTCACAAAATTAGTTATTGTTTTGAAGAAATTCCTTTATAAAAGAAAGAATTTTGTGAAATTAAGAAATTATTTTGACAAAACTTGTTTTTTTATTGAAATTGATTGAAATTTAAATGTATTATTGCATAAAAGAGGAAAAATACATATTAAGCTCATAAGAGGATGTTAGCTCAGGTGGGATAACTTAATCATGGTCTATCAGGTTTGCTTGGCCATTGATCAAGACATGTTCAGCTAATTGTGAGATCACATTCTGGAATGAAAAGAAGTCAGAAGACCTTTTTGATTTGAAAATATTAGTACTAATAAACAAAAATAAATTAAGCTGAAAATATATAGAAAATTTACTGATAAAAGATTGATATTCTCTAAGATATCTAGGTGAACAAAATAACTGAGAAGAATTTATTTGATAGTATGTTTGGTAATTCTGTACGAAATATTGTGACTTTTACTTCATAATAACTAAATCAATATATTATAATTTATAATAATGATGTTTCTTGCACTTATAAGAACTAAAAGATGGAATAAAATGGTAAGTTTTCAATAAAAGAATAGTTAGAAGAATAAAACATGCACACAAAGAAAAATAAGAAAAGTTATTTGAAGGAAGAGAGAGTAAGTATTAATATGATGGAAATATAAATAACATTTTTGTTTAAATAACAGCACTTTATTTCTAGAGGAGAATTATCAAAGAGAAAAGAAATAATAAAATATTGGTTGGAAGTATATTATCTTATCCCTAATTTTATCAGTTCTAATACAGTGTAACTGATTTTATTTCTAGCCACTGATTATTCCATGATCATTTTGAGCTCATGAGATCATAATTTCTATCTCTATAAAGTAACCCTCCACCATGAATTTAGGGTATTATTTAATTTTGATTTCTTCCTGATAACCATCTTAATAGCTGATCTAAAGACTTTTTGTTTTCTGTTTTTGTCAAAATTTCTGCTATAATAACAGATTAAATTATTGAATTAATTTTTGAATAACTCCTTGATACAAAATTTTTGATCCACTTTATATTTTTATCTGGATGTGATAATAATAACTTTATTATTATGAATTAATTAAAATTAAAAGTCAAATTAACTCAATAATAATAAATAATACAAAAAATTACTTATTAAATGACAATAACTGATTTATACAAGAAAATTGATACAAAATATTGTTAAATATGACATAAAAATGATAATAATCAATAAATAGGAGAGAAATATATTTATAATGATGAGAAGTACCAACTAAATAGTAGCAATTTCATTATTAAAAACATATCATAATTAATAACTTAAATATAATAAATAATAACTTATTAGATATAATAATAGATGATGTTAGCAATAATGAATTATTATGTGGAAAATAATATTTTATACTAAAATATTTATAATATAATATTAATAAAATATGAGGAAAAAATGATTTTTATGTTATCTAAATTGATAGGAATTAATAAATAGGAAAGAAATTAATTTATAATAATCAAAATTACCAAATTTCATGTGAATAAAGTAATTCAAATAAATTCTACATCAAATAAAAAAGACTTTGAGATAGTGAGTATATAATAAATAATATTCATAATATTTGAGATTTTTCATGAAAAATGTATTTTAGAGTGAAAAAAATTGTTTTAAATTAGTTTTATATATTGATTAGCTATAGTATTAGATAGCTCTAACAATTTACCTTAATTCTAATAGTATCAAAAATAATTTATTGTGAAGAGAGTGTTGTAAAATTTCTTTACAGTGTTTGTATTAAAATATTGAGTCTAGGGGAGACTGCTATGTAGGAAGAGTCTTTTTATTAGAAAAAAAACCTTCAACTACATACCTTAATAGTACTCCTAGAGTTTAGAGAATTTATTCTACTATAATAAGAAATTTTTGTACTAATTGAATCATTTTTAATCAATTTTTAATCATAATGACTTCATATTTCTAAGGAATGATTTTAATTCATACTGGGTTAAAATAATTACCTAATAATCTATAAAACCTCCTGTAAATACTTTCTTATTTGGTGATAGGCTTTCTTATGTTGCAATAAGGTGATGTAAAAATTATTCTCACATAATATTCAATAATAGAACAATTTTTCTTTGAAAAATTAGTACCAACAATGATTTAGTGCTGCTATAAGCTTGATAAATAATAATTACTGAATTTTTGAGCCAAATTAGGTTCTGTAAGTGGATTCTGGTTTCTTATTCTTTTTTAATAAAGTATTAAAAACATTTTTTCAAACAACTATTCTGTAGTTTTAATGGCATTTCTTGTGGGTACTCTTTTTATACGTAGCTCATAATGATAAATATTGAAAATTAATCGGAACTTATTAGAATAAACATCTGTTGACATAGAATATACCAAAATACAAATTGGATTCTTTAGATAATTAATATCAAAATTGTTTTAATTTCCATAACTTCTATGTTCAAGAAGTAGTAGTAAGGATCTACTAAGATTACTCATTATAATGAAAATTCAATCTTTCAAATCTTATTCTAATATCATACAGAACTAAGTGAGCTAAACACATAATTTTAGAATTACTGTAGCATATTTTTTACAGGATTGAATTTTTAATGCTAAAAAAAGAAATAATTAAAGAAATGAATTCATATATTTTGAATAATTGAGATTACAAAAATTTAACAAAATGAAAATTTATTTGAAATGGTTTAAATAATTCAGCAATAGTTTTTATGTTATTATTCAAGATTTAAGTTAGTCATAAATATTAGCTTATGGGATTTTTCAATATTTAATAATATTATTTTTATTAATTCATGTATAAGAATTGACTTTCAATATTTCTAAACTAATTATTTATGATATTTACTTCTTTTTGATGGAAAACCCATTCAAATAGAAGT
This sequence comes from Austropuccinia psidii, assembly GCA_023105745.1. Taxonomy (NCBI): domain Eukaryota; kingdom Fungi; phylum Basidiomycota; class Pucciniomycetes; order Pucciniales; family Sphaerophragmiaceae; genus Austropuccinia; species Austropuccinia psidii. The sequence goes on from JALGQZ010000001.1 coordinate 30,983,187, forward strand.
CTCTCTGAATAATAGTAATAATAATATTTTAAAATTTGAATAATAAGTGAATATTTACTAATGCTTCTAAATAATAAATTCAATTATGTTAGTTTTTGTGAATACTATTATTATGACCTTATTTTGTATGTTTTCATACCTCAAATTCTCAATAATATGGATATCCTTCTATTCCAGTGATGGGTTTTATCCTGGAATGTGGGAGCTTTTTCCCTTATAATAGGAATAATTGGGGAGTGAGTAACTTTATTCATATCTTTTGTCAATTGATAGAGATTTTCAAAATTAAATGAAATAGACCTATTGGTTTTGTGAAACTTTATCTATTTATTATTTTTTGCAATAGTAATGTTTCACATAAGCTATTTTCCTGACCAATAAGGATTATCCATTACATCTAATGAAAATTTTGGGTGTGAAACCATAACTATTTTAGCTCTAAACAATGAGATGGTGTTTTATTGACTTTGTTATGGATTTCTGATAGAGTTTTGTAAGTGAAGATCTTCTTATCATAATCACATGATTGTATTGAGATAATTTGGCTAGTGATAATTTATTTTTATTAATAAAATGGAAAATCTGAAGGGTCTGTTGCACTCACTTTATTTTTGTCATCAGACCTGAATTTCAATTTTAAAACTGGAAGGGAATTTCCTTTACTTCTTCTTATTTTTTATTACCAATTTCATTTTTAATACACAGATTTGAAGAAATGTTTTTGGTTTTTTGATTTCAGGGTGATGCATTGAAGATGAATATTGCATTATTTAATGAAATTTGATGTTTTTGTTATTAATAAGCAAATATTTTTTATGGAAAATCAATTATTAGTTACTTTCAAGATAATAAGGTGATTCTGTTAAATTGAATCAAGGTGAGAAAATTATATCTCTGATAATTTTCTAAATTTAAACATGTCTTTATTGAATGAAATACTTCTAAGTTGTGTATTTTTTAATCTATTATGCAATAAAATTGATAGAAGTTGTGATCCTGTACTTTTTCATGTTCTTATCATATCTAAGCCATGTAGTTTTGTAAAGTATCAGTTCAAATTACTTTGAATAATTTTCGAGCTTGAAGAATATGATATTGAGTTGAAATTGGTGAATATTTGCATCTGTTTGCTTTATATTATTGCATAGAGCTTGTAGCTGTAAAATGTAAGGTTTTGCCTTTAATACCTGTATGATTGAATTTCAAGTTTGACTTACCTTTTTGTAGCTGTAAGCCATATACTTCCATTTATAGTGTATCAGTCTAGTTGGAGTTTTGAATTTATTTCTTTTTTCATTTTGAAAGCAATTTCTGCAAGTATTGTGGCTGTAACTTGTAAATATTTTTGTGCACAATATATGTGTAAACCTATAAAATTTACATTTTTTGAATTAATTCTATTGATTTATTCCAAGAATTATTGATTATTTCAACATTTTTCAAAATCTTCTCAAATATATTTTAAAATCATGAAAGGTTTCTCCATTTTATTTTATATATGCAAAATATTTCCAGGTCTTCCTAAAAATTCCAGAAAGAAATTTGTTTTAGTGTATCTCAAATTTGGCTTTAGCCAGTTACATTTACAATTAAGAGGCTTATAGTTCCTTATTTTTATCTAATAATTGAGAAGTTATGTGGTTGTGAAAATAATTCATGAAATATGAGGGGGAAATGTGCTTGGTTTTATCACCCTTAAACCAAAAAATCTTGCACAAATCCCCCACTTATGCCTGTATATGTCATCACAATGTTGCTATTTTTTCATATACTCTGAAACAAGGAATGTAATGATTTCAAAATCATGAGTATTACTACTACCTCACTCCTTTCATTCCCTTGTAATTCAGCTTCATAAATACTTCCCTTTCTTCCTACTTCTAATCTTTTCTTTGTATGAGCCTTAGAGGTATTTTCATATACACAAAAGACCACAAATAACAAAATTAAGTATAATTATAAATATGTAAATTTATTTGAAATATAAATATAAAATTTATATGAAAATTGCAATTTCAATTATAATTTAAAATTAAAACTACATTGAATTTTGAAAATGTGAAAATACACTTTTACTTGAAAAAATTAAGTAAAAATAAATTTTCACCAAAAATATTAAGATTGAAATATTTTTGGAAAAGAAAAGTTAAGAAAAATTATTATAGATTTCCTTCCAAAAAATAAACTTATGAAAACTATTTAACCATTGGATTCCTCATAAAAAATTAGGTGGGGTCACCTCTGAGTGAAAATTCTGGAACTCAACTCTAAATAAGCTTAAATTGAGTTTTTAGTATGTTCTGTATGAAAATCTGAAAGTCCTTAAAGCCTTGACTTAATTAAAATCAGATGTGGTGTTAACCATCAATTGTTGAATTAGAATTTAGGTCTGGTATATAGTTTAAAAATTATGAGGAATTGAAGTATTTTCAGTTGAAATGTCAAAATGTGAGTGTATATTACATAAGTGAACTTGGATTTAAATATGTTTTATCACTAATTACAGTTGTGTACTGTAAATTTTCAATTGAATTACATATGTAAAATTCTAGTATAATACATGCTGAGGAATTAAAGAAAAAATAAATTGGAAAGATTGATTTTTAGAGGAGAAAGGAATCTTGGCTACAAGGGTGCAAGACTCCCCAAAATTACTTTATGTAAGGCGTAAGATGTCAAACTCCACGAAAAATTTGATTACTTTTTGGCCTGTAATTGATTTACAGGGTCTGTGACTCAATTGATGCTGAGGTTTTGATACCAACCAGGGAGATTTTAACTGTTGCCAAGAGGGTAAAACTAACGTTAAGTTAAAGCAATCTTATTAAAAAAAGTTTTAACTGGTTTTGAGGTCTCTTAGAAAAATTTTGACATGTTTTGAAGGCTTGAAACAAAGTATTACTATAGAAATGGTTGATTGAAGGGACTAAAATGGCAAAGAATAAGCCCTTTTTCTTGGCTTAAACCAGGATTAAATGATGACATAATTGGATTTTCTGTTTTCAGGATGTTTCTCATGACTTATTAGATTAAATTTTACTTTTGCAGTAAGAAAATTGGTGGCTATAAAAGTCCACACAAAATTTAATTACTTTTGGCCTGGGATTGATTAACAGGGTCTGTGACTCAATTGATAATGAGGTTTTGCTACTGACCAGGGAAATTTTAACTGTTTCCAAGAGGTCAAAACTACTGTTAAGTTAAATAAATCTTAGTAAAAAAAGGTTTAAATGGTTTTGATGTCTCTTACACACATTTTGACATGTTTTGAAGGCTTGAAACAAAGTATTACTATAGGAATGGTTCATTTAAGGAACTAAAATGGCTAAAACCAGCCCTTTCTTTTGGCTTAAACCAGGGTTAAATGATGCCATAATTGGTGTCAGCATGTAACTCAAAACCAGAGCACAAGCATGACAGCCAAATACCATAAATCAATGGTATAGCCAAGATACCACCAAACCATTGAGCTGAGCCAAATAAGCTCAAAAAGTATCAAAAGAAAGAGGAAACTCACCCCTTTTCAAATATACAAGTCCCATCACCATAGGACAAAGAATAACAAAGTCATTCCTGCTTGAAGTTGTTGCTGAGCATAAACCTTAATTTTCACCTCTCATCTAAAATACAGAGGAAGAGGCTTAACCCCATCAAATGGGTATTCAAAATGAAGCTTCAAATCAGGGATATCAAATGGTACTAGCCAAACTGAGCTAGCACCAGAATTACAGAAGTTATGACCAAAATAAGGTCAAATAAGGGTGAATAAAATATTCACCTCTCATCTAACTTCTACAGTTTTAGTGTGAGATACCTAAAGTGGGGTATTTTTGGAAAGAGAACAATCAGGGATATCTGATGGTACCATCAATTTCACCATATATCATCTAGAACAAATGATATGGAGCAAACAAGCTCCATACAGTCTTTGGACAAATCATAAATGTCTTCAAGAAAACTTGTACATGGCATATCTTTGCCATATTTAATGATAACCATACCAAATGAGGTACTATTGTGTAGGAAACATCCAGGGCTACTCAATGAACCAACTTTGAGCTTGATATCCCAAGAAATGACAGAGGTATGGCAGTTCTAAGCTCAAAATCCCACAATTAGACCAATACAGTCTCGCAGTGGGATATTCTCCCATAACCATGATTATGAGGTGTCAAACAGTCAAAGAAGCATGTTCAAACTTCAATACCTCATAGTTCATTCAAAACTGGGGTCCCATACAGGTTCTTTACAGAATTCTATGTGTAATACATGTCAGAAGAGGGCTATGTGGTCCCCAGATGACAGTTTTCAGCATGTATTGGTGAAAACTGCCCAGATGTGGTTTCAAAACCAAATCTTAGCCCAATACAGGCTATACAGGCTTTGTGAAAACCACAAGCCAGTACTTGGGAGTGAAAAATATTCACTTCCTCTATTCAGAAAGGTCTAGAAGCCTTTTCACCCCATTTTAGGATAAAAAGGGGCCTTTTCACAGCCAGAAAAGGCTTCCTAATCCTGCTCTTGAATTTCTACATAGTACAACTGTCAAAAACAGTTATAATGTTGGAAAGTAATCAGGTTATATTTTAAACCTAAGTATTGTAGCTCTTATTATAGTAACCCAACTGGTAAGACTGCACCCAGGGCTTTCAGCAGCACTCACCACCACTATATTATTCTAGTAAAGCCCTTAATACCTTATTTTAAACCCTTTATTATCATTATCAAAAATGTTTCATATCATTTTCACCATGTCACAGTCATAGTTAAATTTTGTAAATACCATTATACACCTTTATCATAGACTCAGCCTGACAATTGGCTTTTCTGTTGTCAGTGTGTTCCTCACAACTTATTAGATCAAATTTCACTTTTGGAATAAGAAAATTGGTGGCTATAACAGGATTGCTTCCTTTCCACACTTTGCTTTTCATGTAAGGATGTTTTCCTTTTAAAACTAGTTTAAACACTGTTAAACCAATCAAATGAAGATTTTAATTACCCCTTTTTTAATAATTTTAAACATTTTGAACACATGAAAAAATCATTCTAATCAATTTTTGTAACTGTTATAATAATTTTTACCCTTGAACCACCCCAAAGGTGAATTAAAGCATCTTTCATTACTGTCAGGCTGAGTCTATGATGAAGGTGTAATAGGGTTATTTATGGCTTTAACTATGACTGTGACACAGTAAAATAAATTTTAAAAGAAGTTTATAATTGAATAATAAGGGCTTTACTATTGTGAAATAGTGGTGGTGAGCGCTGTTGAAAGCCCTGGGTGCAGCTGTACCTGTTGGGTTACAATAATAAAGTCTACAATCCTAAATTATATTGTATAACCTGATTATTTTCCAAGAGTATAACCGTTTTTGACAATTGTACTATGTAGGAATTCAAGAGAAGGCTGATTAAACCTTTTTTGGTGGAGAAAAGGCCTCCTTTTATCCTAAAATGGGGTGGAATGGCCCTCTAGACCATCCACATAGAGGAAGTGAAGAGATTTCAGTTCAGAGTACTGGCTTGTGGTTTTTAAAAGACCTGTATAGCCTTTATTGGGCTCAGATGTGGCTTTGAAACCACATCTGGGCAGTTTTCACCAATACAGGGTGAAAATTTTCATCTGGGGACCACATAGCCCTCTTCTGACGTGTATGACACGTAGAATACTGTACAGAACCTGTATGAAACCACAGTATTGAAGTATAAACATTCTTCTTTGTCTCTTTGATACCTCATAATCATACCTATGCGAGAATATCCCACAGTGAGACTATATTGGTCTAACTGTGGGATTTTGAGCTTAACCTGCCATAACTTGGTTGTTTTTTGAGATATAAAGCTAAACATTGATTCATTGTGTAGCCCTGGATGTGTTCTACAAAATGGTACCTCATTTGATATGGCTATCATTAAGTATGGCAAAGGTATTTCATGTTCAAGATTTCTTGTACATATATATGTTTTACTTAAAAACTGTATGGAACTTGTTTTCCCCATAGCTTTTGTTCTAGATGAGGTATGGTGAAGTGGACAGCACCATCAGATAGCCCTGATTGTTCTCTTTCCAAAAGGACCCCACTTTAGGTATCTCACACTAAAACCGTAGAAGTTAGATGAGAGGTGAATATTTTATTCACCCTTATTTTTCCTTATTTTGGTCATAACTTCTGTAATTCTGCTGTTAGCTCAATTTGGCTAATACCATTTTATAGCCCTGACATAGAGCTTCATTTTGAATACCCATTTGATGGGGTTAAGCCTCTTCCTCTGTATTTTAGATGAGAGGTGAAAATTAAGGCTTATGCTCAGCAACAGCTTTGAGCAGGAATAACTTTGTTATTCTTTGTCCTATGATGATGGGACTTCTCTATTTGGAAAGAGGTGAGTTTCCTCTTTTGCTTGATACCTTTTGGCTTATTTGGCTCATTTACATGTTTTGCTGGTATCTTGGCTATACCATTGATTTATGGTATTTGGCAGTCATGCGTGTGCTCTGGTTTTGAGTCACAGGCTGACATACCCTCCCTCTAAAAAAGGCTCATCCTTAATGAGACCTTTCAGTCCTCCTAGAGGCTCTGAATCTTCTCAAGTGAAGGTTCCAATCTGGTATGGCATCTTTTGCCAAACATATGTCTTTATCAGCTGTCTGGTTCTTGAATCTGACCAAGTATTGTCTTTGGCCTTGACCATTCAGTCTAATCTTCCTTGCCTTGATTATTTTCCTCACTGGCCCAGGGAAGTCTTCCACTTCCACTATCTCTGGTGGGGTGGGGTTTTCTTCCTGGAGGCGAAGTTATCCTCCTCTGTCTGGAAGTATAGCTTGACTAAACCCACTGGAAAGACTGGGTGTTTCCTGGAAAATTCTTCTGTGAGTTTGCCTTCCACTGCATTTCTCCCTATCAATTCAATTATAGTGAAGGGCCCTACAGATGAGTCTCTAATTTGCTTATGTCCTTTGAGATTATTAAAGCTCAGTGTAGACACTAACACTTGCTCCCCTTCTTTAAAGTCAGGTTCTATGTGTGATCTGTCCCACCTCTGCTTATTATATACCTTTGCCTCTGCTATTCATTTGGAAGCTGTGTCACAAGCCTTTTTCCACATATCATGGAAGTCTTTGGCTGTGGGGTGGATGGTAAGAAGATTTTTCTTCAAGTGATGCACAGGCAATAGGGGATTCCAACCTTTTTCTACCAGTGAAGGTGTTTTTCCTGTGGTAGAGTGCTGGCTTGTGTTATAAGCCAGCTGGACTGCTGGTAGAAGAGTAACCCAGTCATGGGTGTAACCTTCATGGTCCCTATATCCTATGCCATAGGCACAGAATATTCTCAGGATGTCTTCCATTGTTTGGATCATCCTTTCAGCTAATCCATCTGTTTGTGGATGGTAAGCCTTAGAAAAAACACTTTAGTATCCAGAATGTCATACAGGTTGGTCCAAAATTCTGATGTGAATTTTGGGTCCCTATCACTGATGATAATCTTAGGGACTCCACAGGCAGATATTATGTTATTCCAAAATGACAGTGCAGTATCCATGGTTGTATCCTCTTTGTGAAATGGTAGGCACCTCACACTATTGCTGAATCTATCAACTATTATCAAGAAAGAATTGAAGTTCTCCTTGCCTCATGGTACAAGTCCTGCAACCCAGTACATGTGGATGGTTTCCCATGGGTTCTTTGGTTCTTCTATGTGTTGAAGTAACCCATACTTCTTCCCATGTTTTCTATTTGCCTTTTGGCATCTTTCACAAGTGTTGAGGTATTCACTTGACCCTTGTTCACATTTGGGCCACCAAGCTGTGCTTGCTACCCTCTCCTTGGTTCTGTCCTCACTCATGTGTCCCATATAGGGGCAGTCATGGAATTCTTGTAGGATCAAGGATATATGGTCCCTGTCTACTATGATGAGTGCACTAGTGTGCCTTTCTCTATGGTAGAGCAGGCAATCTAGAAGGAAAGACATATTATCCTTATAGTCCCTCAACCAGGGTTCCTCTAACTGGGATTCCAGTTTTGGGCCCCTGTCTTTCTGTTTAAGGAGTTGCAACAATATGCCACACCAATTGTTTTTGGCATATGTCTTCATTACTGCACTGAAAAATTAATTATGCAGTTGTGAGGAGCTTATTCCAAATATGGGAGTTTCTGTTCCTTCTGAATCAGTGCCTCCACTGTGCGGGGTACCACTTTCTGGTGCCCATTACTTCAGGGTCATAGGCTGCATTTCTTTTGACATTGTACAGTGGACATCTGCTGAGGCCATCTGCATTGGTATGACTTTTAACCTCTTTGTATATGATGGTCATATTCCCTCTATACTCTTGGATGGCTCTTTGCCGCCTCCAAATATGTCTATTGGTAGTCTTCATGTTCAGTAAAGACTTCAAGGCTGTGCAGTCTGTGTAGACTTCAAAGACTGCACCATACAAAAAATAGTGGAGTTTTTCTAGAGCCCAGACTAAGAATAGAAATTCAGTCGGGGTGGCCCCATACCTGGCTTCTGAACCTTTCAGTTGCCTAGATATGTAGCATATTACTCCCTCTCTTGGTTCACCATCCACAATTTGTCTCTGGTAAAGGGCTTCCCCTAAGCCTTGGCTACATGCTGCATCTATGTATAACTTAAATGGTAGTTCAAAATCAGGTAAGATGAGCACAGGTGCATTTGTGAGTAAATGTTTGATCCTCTTATATGCATCCCTCCTTTCCTTGGTAATGTCAAAATCTACATCTTTTGAACATAACTTGTACAGACTACTAGTTATGTGGGAAAAATTTCTGATGTGGTTTCTGTAGTAGCTAGCAAACCCAAGGAAAGATTGCATCTCTTTGATGTTCTTTGGTACTGGTTTAGCAATACTGCTGCCACTTTGCTCTGGTTCATGGCCAGACTAAGACCTGAGACTCTATTTACTAGGGCTAGTAACTCTTGTTGGCCAAAATTTCACTTTTTAAGTGAGATTTTCAGATTAATGGGTATGCATTTACTTGGCACTCTGTCTATGTAATGCACATGGTCTTCCCATGTTTCTGAGTATATAATCATTTCATCAATATATACTGCCATCCAGCCATCCAATATCTCTTCTTGAAATATTGTGTCCATTATCCTTTGGAACTGGGCTGGTGCATTTTTGAGGCCAAATGGCATCCTGGTGTACTCATATATGCCCATATGGCATATGATTCTCAGTATTTTAATGGAGCTTGGTTTACCTCCATTTTGGTGGAAGCCCTTAATACTATCCATCTTGGTTATGTATTTGGCATTCGCAAGTTTGTCCAGGGCATGAGGTATCCTTGGTATAGGGTACCTGTCAGCTTTTGTGTAGTTATTCAGAGCTCTGAAATCCCCACACAACCTAGATTTGCCATCATGCCAGGTGATAAGAACAGGAGTGGTGATTTCCACTATTTCATTATGTCCAATCTTTCTGATGACATCTATGTCTAGGAGTTCATTGATGTGTTTTTCAATTTCTTTCCTAGTTTCCAGACTTTCTGGGTATGGAGGTCTCCTGAGCATGGGTGGATAAAGTCTTTCCACATCCAGATATAGTTCTATATCATGGCCTCTAATATTGCCTAGGGGCTCCTCACCAACAGAAAATGCTGGTCTGTTCTTTCTCAGCATCTTGATTAAGCTTAGTTTCTGTTTACTGGTGAGGGTAGTGCTGAACTGGCCCTCTCTGAATTCATTCAGTAGTTCTTCCAGTGGATCCTGGGCAGGTATTTGGTATATATCAAGTGAAATTTCCTTTTCCTTGTTGGTACCAATGGTAATGTGCCTGTTTTTACTATTGTAAATATCAATACCATACATCCTCTGGTAATCTGTCCCCAGTAAGAACCCTTGGATGTGGGCATCATAAAGAACTACAAACTCTGGGCTGAATCTGATATTCCCCTTCCTGTGGGGTATAATTATCTCTTTGATAATTGTCCTAATGGAATTCATATTCCCTGAAGCACTTTTGAAGTTCTTTGCCTTGGTTTGCAAGAGGTGTTTTTCCCAATTTGGGAAGTGGTTGTCCAGATAATTTCTGGAAACTATGGAGCAGTGTGCCCCACTGTCAATGATCAATGGGTGTTGAGCATTGTCAAAGCAAACAGTCATTTTTGTGGCTGTACCATGTATGTATGCCATTCCTTTGGTTGGTGTGACCAGGAATGTCTGTGCATCCTGTGTATGTTTGCACAAGTTTTTATTGGCAGTGTCTTGTTGCATGCCTGCTTCCAACTGTATGTCTTGTATTTCTAGTGGGGTTTCCTCTTGGTATTACACTAGAAATTCCTCTCTTGGGTCTTTCTCTTCATCAGATCATTCTCTAATGGCATCTTCCATAGAGTCTGATTCAGAATCCTCTGCGGGGGATTCCTCCTCTGGGACTTTCTTCTTTGCCTTTGGACAGTTGTTGGAATAGTGGCCTGTTGAACCACAATTGTGACAAGCATTTTTCTTCTTAGTCACTTCTGCCACTCTTTATCTGGATTTGTCTTTAAACTCTACCATGAAATGTTGTTTCCCTTTGAAACCACTGCTTTTATATGGGGAATATTTCCCTATATTTGTTATTTTCCTTATATCTTGTAAGGTATTTCCAATTTCATCTAGAGTGCAATCTTGGTTGCATCTGCATTTTACTGCATGCTCTAGTTCTCCTGGCATTTGTGTCAGGAGCTTATGATTCCTCATCTGAATGTTCATTTGAGGATAAATGGCTTTAAGTATTTTATACTGTCTAAGTGTCACATGGTGGAATGTGATCTACAAATTGCCAGTATTAACCGGTTTAATAGCCTTTTTGGCAAGAGCTCCTTTTGCTGAGGTCTGGCAGACAGCATTGTGACAATAAACCGGTTACCAATGTCATGGGCTTGATTCCGGTTGGAGACAAGAGGTGGTCTCAATCAAACAACCAGAAATTGCTGGGTTTTCCGCTCCATTGGCGTACAAGGGTTCCGCCCCTTGGGAGTTCCTTGTAGGCTCCTGTAGTGACTAATGTAACTCCATGAGGGTGACATGGGTAATACCATCAGTTCCATGCACTTTGGGACACAGTGCTCTAAACCCGGGGGTACTGTCACATGGTGGAATGTGATCTACAACTTGCCAGTATTAACCGGTCTTTCAACCGGTTTAATAGCCTTTTCCGCAAGAGCTCCCTTTTCTGAGGTCTGTCAGACAGCATTGTGACACTAAGACACCATTCATATGGATCTTTGTCCACTGAATACTTGTCATTGTCAACTGACATGGTTGTTTTCCATATCCAAGTACCATTGCTGTACTTTTGGATGATTTGACTCTTCCACCATGGATTTCTTTCATCTCTGTGTACCAAATACTAGCATGTCCTTTGAATGCTGTATTAAGTGTAGAAGTAATACCGTAGTCTGGTATGCTTGGTACATCAGTGAAGAGTCCATAAATGTAATCAATGAGTTCCATATGATCATATAATCCTGTTACAGAGAATTTGGGCCAGCTTGAGGCCTCAGGAAGCTGTTTCAAGGGTTCCTTCTCAGAATAAGACATATTATCTCCTTCCTGGTATTGAGATGGAGATATTGCCTTCTTCATCAACATGGAATCTGGTTTGATGTCCTCTTGGTGGTATGGATTATCCATAACATGGCCTCGTGGTTGGGGCTTCATGTTGTGGTAGACATTGAACAGTTTGTTTATGTCTTGATCCAGACAATCCCTGTCCCTTTTGCTATGGTTTTGTTCTTCAAAGAATAGATTCAGTCTTTTGTTGGTTTCTCCAGAGGCTTTCTCAATTGAGCATGTCCTTCTTGAAGGGTTTTAACAATTTTGTCCATGGAGGCTGTTAATACTTTCATGCTCTCATGGCTTGCTTCAAGTTGTTCAAGATGCTTTTGGGTTTTCTCAGCATATTGGGACATTTGTAACCACAGTGCATCAATTTTCAAGTTACTCTCAGGTGTGACAACATTTGTAAGGTGTGGATATGAACCTTTGATAAAATATCAAGTACTTTTCCTGTCCTCAAAATTTGTATAAGGTAGAATTATTTAAAAATAGTCAGAAATAGTATTTTTAAGAAGAAAACACGCCAATTTGATTTTTTTAACTTTATAAGTATAAAACAATAATATGATAAAAATTTATTGTTTTACCAACAATAAAGATTTATCCAAAAATACTTCACAAGAGATATTTAAGGCTAGAAAAGAAAATTCTTCAAGAGCAATTTCAATTGGAATTAATTGAGCAAAGGACTGCAAGAAATTAACTAAAGAACAAAGTCTTTAAAAAGATATTTCAAAGAGAAAACATGCCTAAAAGTGACGAGAGTGAATTTGGAAACAAAGTGACAAAGTTAACAGTGATGAAAGATGCTTTAATTCACTTTTGGGGTGGTTCAAGGATAAAAATGATTATAAGAGTTACAAACAATGATTATAATGATTTTTTCACGTGGTTAGAAGGTTCAAAATTTTTAAAAAAGGGTGGTTGGAATCTTGTATTGATTGGTTTAACAGTGTTTAAACTAATTATAAAAGGAAAAGATTCTAACATGAAGAGAAAAGTGGGGCAAAGAAGACATTCTTTTATAGCCATCAATTTTCTTACTCCAGGAGAAAAATTTACTCTTGTCAGTCGTGAAAAACAGTCTGACAACAGAAAAGCCAATTATGGCATCATTGAACCCTGGTTTAGACCAAAAAAGGGCTGGTTTAAGCCATTTTTTGCTATTTTTTAGCCATTTTAGATCCTTAAATCAGCCATTACTATAGCAATACTTGGTCTAGAGCCTTAAAAACACGTCAGAATGTATGTAAAAGGAGTAGAAACCAGTTAAATTTGTTTTTACTAACATTGTTTCAAATTAAGGGTAGGTTTACCCTCTTGGCAGCAGCTAAAACTACCCTGGTTGGTATCAAAACCTCATCATCAATTGTGTCACAGACCCTGTGACTCAATTCCAGGCCAAAAGTAATGAACATTTGTGTGGATTTTGACATCTCACACCAGTCAGCAAGGACTTTGGGGGTCTAGCTCCCCCTTAGAGCTAGACTGTCTTTCCCCCCCAGAATTAATCTTTCCAATTTATTTTTTCTTTAATTCCTCATCATGTAATACAATTATAGTTTACATATGTAATTCAATTGAGTTTTTAATTAAAAATATGTAATAATTGATACCTAATTTGTAAGTTAAAGTTCGCTTATGTAATACACACACACATTTTGACATTTCAATTGAAAATACTTCAATTCCTCATAACTTCTAAACCAAACGCAGCACCTCAATTTTAACACAAAAATTGATGGTTAACACCACATGTGGTGTGAATTAAATTAAGGTTCTGAGTATTTCCATACTTTTGTATAAAAATACTGAAAACTTAATTTAAGCTTATTTAGAGTTGAGTTACAGAAATTTCATCCAGAGGTGACCCCACTTTATTTTTTATGAGGACTCCAATGGTATGATAATTTCTTTATGTGTATTTATTGGATAAAAAGCTATAATATATTTTATATAACTTTATACCAAAAATATTTTAATTTCATAATTTTTATTAAAAATTCATTTTTACTTAATTTTTACAAGTAAAAATGTATTTTCATAATTTTAAATTTTTTGTAATTTTATTTTTAAATTATAATTAAATTTTGATTTTCAAGTATAAATTTGTATTTATATTTCAATTCTTATCTTTATAATATAAATGAATTTATTTTATTTATATTTGTATTTTAATTTATCATTTGTGGTCTTTTGGGTATATGAAAATACCTCCAAGGCTCACATTCCCTACCCCTAAAAAAAGAATATTACTTTGTAATATTGTTATTTCTAGTGTGCCTGAACCTTCTGAGAAGCTTAGTAGCTTCAGGTATGTCTTTGTCTGGCAACCATTCATCTTCACAAGTGGGGTCACTGTACCTAACAAGGTATTCCCTTACTTTGTTGGTTCTCAACTTTCTTTCTTTGAGAAATTTGGTAATTTTCTTATTTCCAGATGACTCAATAAGAGGTATAACTTGGGGAACTTTATTCCTCAAAAGAAATTTTTTCGGAATCACTAGATTTATATGGCTTTATAAAGCTCACTGGAAATATAGGATGCTTATTGCTAAGTTCTTCAGATAATCGTACTTCAACAGCATTTTCCCCATTGAGGGCCTTAATAACAAAAGGTCCTGCAAAGGAGTCTTTCAGATTTTTACATCCTTTGATTTTATTGAAGTTAGTGGTGGATACAGGAACTAAATCCCCACTTTGAAATCTGGAGTTGCATGTGATTTATCCCATTTGTCCTTAGCATATGTAAAAGAGTCTTCCATGCACCTCACTGCATGCTTTCTAGCTTTGTCTAGCATTCCCTTGAAGCTAGAAGCTGTGGTATGTATTTCAATCAAATCCTTCCTCAAGGAATCTTGGGGTAATTTGGGGTTCCATCCCTTTTTGAGGATAGCAGGAGTTTGATTGGTACTGGCCTGGATTGATTTTATATATGATAATTCCAGTGGTGGCAACAGAGTGCACAAATCATGGGTAAATCCATCACAATGTTTGAATTCAAGGCCATATGCAAAAAATCTTATTACCATGTCCTCTAAGGTCTGGATCATCCTTTCAGCTAGACAATCAGTTTGTGGGTGGTAGGCTGTAGAGAAGGACAGCTTAGTGCCAAATAATTGGTGAAGATTTGTCCATAGTGCTGAAGTGAATTTGGGATCTCTGTTATTAATGATATTTGTAAATATGCCAGTCCATGAAACTACTCTAGTCCATATCAGAAGAGCTATATCCATGGCTGTATCATCTTTGTGACATGGTAAAAAGATTGGAGTCTTACTGAATCTGTCTACAATCACCAGGCAAGCATTATAGCTTATGTCACCTCCTGGTGGTAGGCCAGTTACCCAATCCATATGGTCAATTTCCCAAGGTCTGCTGGGTTCTTGGATTTTCATCATATTTCCAAGTCTCTTGCCAGTGGATTTATTTGCCTTTTGACATCTGTAACAGGTTTTGCAATACTCTGCAACATCTTTCTGCCACATTGGACACCATATGCAGGTCTTCACTTTTCTCTTGTTCTGTCTTCAGACAGATGTCCTGAAAAGGGGCTGTAATGGCATTCTTTTGGTACAAGATTAATTAATGACCTGTCCACAACTGTCATGACACATGTGCGCTTGGTTCTGTAGTAAATTATACCATCCAGTAGGTGAAATATTCCTTCATCAAAAGATTTCTTCCATACTTCATCCAAACCATGTATTAGAGAGCTGTCTTTGCAGTCTTTGTTAAGTAATTGGAATAAGATGCTACAATTCTTATCTTCAGTGTAACTGTTTCTTACTTCTTCAAAGAAGGTTGTATTAAAGTCTGTAACACTTATTCCTTCTATTGGGATCTGTGGTGAAGCTTCTTCTGGCACCTAAGCAGGATTATCAATATAATTTGGAAATGGCCATCTGCTTGGTTCATCTGCATTTTTGTGAAAATTCCCATCTTTATGAACAATAGTCATATTGCCCCTGTATTATTGTATGGCTATTTGCCATCTGAGCATATGTCTGTTGGGTGTTTTCATGTTTAAAAGTGATTTGACAGCTGTACAATCTGTTATAACTTCAAAAACACATCCCTCTAAGAAGTAGCTCAATTTTTCCAAGGCCCATACAAGGCATAGAAATTCTATTTGACTTGCTCCATATCTGGCTTCAGTTGGTTTTATTTGCCGGGATATGAAACATATGGGTCCTTCCACAGGTTTATCATTTATGATCTGGACTTGGTGAAGTGCAGAACCCAGCCCATCCCCTGATGCATCAATATACAATTTAAAAGGCAATTTAAAGTCTGGCATCAGTAAGAGTGGAGCAGTGGTCAAGGCCTCTCTTAGAGACTCAAAAGCTTTGAATCTGTCAACAGTCATTTCAAATATTGTGTCTTTTTCACACAATCTATAAAGCGGTCTTGCTATGGATGCAAAATCTTTAATGTGTTTCCTGTAATATCCTGCAAAACCTGAAAATGACTGAATTTCCTTTTTGTTCTGAGGCACGTGTTTTAACAATACTTCTGCAACTTTGTTTTTGTAAATTCCAAGGGACAAACCAGATACAAAATGTCGTAGTGCTTTAAGTTCTTTAAATACAAAATGACATTTCTTCAAAGAGATTTTCATGTTCACTGAGTGAATTTTTTTCAAAACTCTGGACAATCTTTACATGTGCTCTTCCCAAGTTTGGAACAGACAACAATGTCATCAATTTAAATGATTAAACATCCCTCTGAAAGTTCTTTAGGGAAGATTCCATTCATAATTCTTTGGAAGTGTAAAGGTGCATTTTTGATACCAAAGGGCATTCTTAAATATTCATACACCCCACAATGAACAATAATTCTCAAATATTTTCTTGCTCTTGGTGTCACCACATTTTGATGGAATCCTTTAAGGGAATCCATTTTGGTTATATACACTTCTTGAGATATTTGAGTAAGGGCAATTTTGATTTTTGGTATTGGGTACCTATCTGGAACAGTGTAAGTGTTCAGAGCTCCAAAGTCTCCAACCATTCTGGATTTTCCATTATGCCATTCCACTATGACTGGTGTAGTTATTTCTACTTCTTCACTATGGCCAACCTTTCTTATTACACCAAGGTCTAGAAGTTCTTTGATATTAGTTTCCAGAGCTTCTCTTGACTTGGGACTTTCTGGGTATGCAGGTCTCCTTAAGAGTGGTGGATAATGTCTCCAAATATTAAGAATTATCTCAACTTCATGACCAATAATTGCTCCTAGAGGTTCTTTGTCTGAAGCAAATGCTCCTTTGTGGTCATACAAAAGGGAAGAAAGTTCATTTTCTTGTTTATCAGTCAGATGAAGGCTTATTTCAGCCTCCCTTAACTGTTCAGATTTGAATTTCTCCAATTATAAGTTGAGTGGTGATACTTTGTTTACTGTAATTTGTCTTTTCAATGGTAAAAAGGAAAATTTCTGACACTTATTGTCTCCAATAGTAAAGTATCTGTATTTGTTGTTATGGAAATTTATCCCATACATGATTAAATAGTCATTTCCCAATATAAAATGGGTGCTAGAGCAGTTTTCCATAACAACAAATTCAACTGTGATTCTTAAATTCCCAATAATGTGTGGGAATATGACATTGGTATAAATAATTCCTAATCCTTTCATTGGATTACTTGCACTATTGAATTTAATACCATCACTTGGTAACAATTGGTCTTCAAAATTTGGTACACAAGTTTTAAGAAATGATTTACCAACACAAGAGCAGAAGGCTCCTGGGTCAAGCAAACATTTAGTGGGCTTGTTGTCAATCACCACTTCTGTTATACAGGAGTTACCAGCTGTATAACCTTTCCCCCTGTTTGGTTTGGTTTTCATAAGTTGTGCATCTTGAACTTTTGGTAAATCAAGTTGACCATTGCTCAATTGTGGCAAGTGGGAATAAGATTTCATGATGTCAAAAGTGGCATTGATATTTTCTATATCTTTTGAAGATTCAAAAAACATTGATGACTTATCATCTGAATTGTCTTCAATTATGTCATCTTTTTCAACATCAGGTTCCTTTTCAATTTCAATTTCATTGATTTTCCCCCTTTTTGGACATGTATTGGCTAGATGGGTGGTGCTTTGGCAAATATGGCACTTTCTGACTGTATCTGCAGATTTATACTTATTATTAGAATTTTCTTTGGGGATTTTATCCACAGAATCTTTCCAAGGTGTATTAAACCTTGTTTTGAGATTCATCCTACTAGAACCAATTTTGGTTCTTCTGGTTACTTCTTCTAATATATTGATAATATCCTCTGCTGAAGATTGTTCAGTAGTCCTGCTTTTGACAGCATGCTATAAGTCACCTCCACATTGTCTCAGAATCTTTCTGTGGATCATAAATTCTGACATGTCAGGGTATAATGCTGTTAGTCTGTCTTTCTGTTGGCAGAACCATGGTAAATCTTTGTCTTTATCATCATTAAATTTGGCAGATTCAAAGTCTGTCTCCACTTTGAATCTCCAAGCATCATTGGCCCATTTGTTGATAATTTGGGTTTTCCGCCAAGTCCAACTTTGGTGTACATGTGCTTGTCTTAATTTGATATACCATTTGTGAGCTGATCTGGTAAACAAGGTGTTAAATCTTGCTGTTACCAATCTGTCTGGTAATTCAAAATCTTCTTTAATCATGTCAATTCCTCTGATGAATTACATATAGTCATATTCTCCTTCACCACTGAAGTGAGGCCATTCTTTAAGTTTTGGTACTTCTTTCAAAAGTGCTTGGCCCATTGATGGTTACAAGGTATGAAATAAAGTGGATAATTCATTTTTTAACTGTGAATTATCAGAATACAATACTTGTGGATTTGGAATCCATGTGCCCTCATTTTTATTCAAAGGTGTAGACATTCCTGGTAAGGTGTTTAGTATTTGTTCAATATCATTCATTTTACTGTTGCTACACATTTGGAAATTCCTGTATTCATGTTGGAAGGCTTGTATTAAATTTATTAATTCAAATTTATACATGTCTTCTTTATGTGTCAGTTATTGCCATAAATCTGGCTGTCATGTATTATCAGCAGTGACTTGATTCAATTTTATTGACAGTTTTGATACTTCTTCTTTTGAAGAATCAAAACACTTTTTCAAGGCAATGGTATATGTCTTTACTTCAGTAAATGAATTTGAGATGTTATGAAGGACTTTCTTGTTATCTGTCTTGATAATATTTATGGCTTGTTTAATTCTTGTTTCTATTATGTCATCAATATTGAATTTGGAATATCTGTCTGTTAACTCTTTAATAATGGCAGATTGTTCATTTATTTTATTTCCAAAAGACTTATCATTATTGGAAGTTTTAATTATTCTTAAAACTTTTTCAAAACACATAAGTGTTTCATTAATTTGGCACAGACTCAAGCTGTTTGTTTTAATGTTTTTACAAATGGTTTCATTTTTATCAAAAAGATGTTTTTTCACATAATTTATAGCTTCACACAGCTCTGGGATGGAATCAAATATATCAGAAATCATTTCTGGAATCTTAATCTGGCTTCCTCCTTCTTCTGTAATTCCATCATGGTTCTGGCCATATGAAATAAATTTTCCATGGCATCCTGTATCCATGGCTGTAAGGCTTTGGGGCTGGTGCCTTTGCTTTGCCCTTGTTCTGAACTTGTGGCTGCTTTTTCACGTTGGAATTTCTTCTGCTGGCCATTGGGGCTGTTTTTGGCACTTGTTTGGGTGGTGGAGGGTTGTTTTTCCTCCATTCTGCTGTTAAGAGCATCATGTTCTTCTTTTCCATCAATGGATGCCATCCATTGAGTAACTTTCAAGTGTTGGGATATCCCTGGAATTTATTTACAGTCAGGAATGAGTTCATGCAGTTTTTCCACAGATCTGCAAGGATCTGGTACTGTTTGTGCTGCAGTGCATTGTTGTAAGCCTTCTGGCTGGCTTTGTAAATGTCCACTGAGGCTTCTTGTGGCAGTGTCAGATCTTTTTGAAGGTAAAACAGTGTCATAAGCTTCAGAATCTGACAATTTATTGCTGTGGAAGTCTTTTACTGACCCTTGTCCTTCTGTATCTGATTGGTTTCTGCCATAATCATGTCTATGACCTTTTTGGGAGCTACTTGAGGGATTATAGCTTGCTCCTGATCTGGATTAAGGCATTTTTTATGATTAAAAAGGTTTCAAATAGTAATTTTATGTCAAAAACCTACTATTTGCCAAATTTTTAGCTTTCTGAAGAGTATCACTGATATCCAAGTTGATCAATTCAGAAGAAATTGGCTCTTGTTGGTTATTCTGAGTTATAATAACAGTGCTATTATGGTAAGAAATCACAGTGCTTGCAGGAATAATTCTAGTAACTGTGGAGGCTGTTTCAATATTTTCTTGTCTTAACACATTGGCAGACACTAAAATTAATGAAAAAATCCAATTAATTAAGTAAAAAAAGGTTTTCCAAAAGGGAAATAAAAAATAAAGCCTCACTTATAATTATAAAAAGGAATTATTTTTCAAGGATTTTTTGAATTATAAGTATTTTTTATATTTTTTTAAGTTTTTCAATATGCGAAAAAAGATTAAAAAAGGTAAAAAATTATGTCACAGGTACAATATCATGGCTGGGCCCCCAAATGTAAGGTGTGGATATGAAACTTTGATAAAATATCAAGTACTTTTCCTGTCCTCAAAATTTGTATAAGGTAAAATCATTTAAAAATAGTATGAAATAGTATTTTTAAAGAGAAAACACACCAATTTGATTGTTTCTTACTATTTAAGTATGAGAAAATAATATAATAAAAATTCATTGTTTTACCAAAAATAAAGATTTATCCAAAAATACTCCACAAGAGATATTCAAGGCTACAAAAGAAATTTCTTCAAGAGCAATTTCAATTGGAATAATTGAGAAAAGGACTGCAAGCAATCAATTAAAGAAAAAAAGTCTTTAAAAAGATTTTTCAAGAGAAAACATGCCTAAAAGTGACAAGAGTGAATTTGGAAAAAAAGTGACAAAGTTAACAGTGATGAAAGATGCTTTAATTCACTTTTGGGGTGGTTCAGGGGTAAAGAATGATTATAAAAGTTACAAAAAATGATTATAAAGATTTTTTCACGTGGTTAAAAGTTTTGAAATGATATAAGAAAGGTGGTTGGAATCTTTTATTGATTGGTTTAACAGTGTTTAAACTAATTATACAAGGAAAAGATTCTAACATGAAGAGAAAAGTGGGGCAAATAAGAAATTCTTTTATAGCCATCAATTTTCTTACTAAAAAGGTACAATTTACTCTTGTCAGTCGTGAAAAACAGTCTGACAACAGAAAAGCAAATTATGGCATTATTGAACCCTGGTTTGGACCAAAAAAGGGCTGGTTTAAGCCATTTTAGACCCTTAAATCAGCCATTACTATAGCAATACCTGGTATAGAGCCTTCAAAACACGTCCAAATGTGTGTAAGAGGCGTAGAAACCAGTTAAAACTGTTTTTACTAACATTGTTTTAGCTTAAGGGTAGTTCTACCCTCTTGGCAGCAGTTAAAACTACCCTGGTTGGTATCAAAACCTCATCATCAATTGAGTCACAGACCCTGTGACTCAATTACAGGCCAAAAGTGATGAACTTTTGCGTGGATCTTGACATCTCACGCCAGTCAGCAAGGATTTTGGGGGCCTAGCTCCCCCTTAGAGCTAGAGTGTCTTTTCCCCCCCAGAATTAATCTTTCCAATTTATTTTTTCTTTAATTCCTCATCATGTAATACAATTATAGTTTACATATGTAATTCAATTGAGTTTTTAATTACACATCTTTAATAATTGATACCTCATATGTAAATTAAAGTTCACTTATGTAATACATGCACACATTTTGACATTTCAATTGAAAATACTTCAATTCCTCATAGCTTCTAAGCTAAACACAACACCTCAATTTTAACACAAAAATTGATGGTTAACACCACATGTGGTGTGAATTAAATTAAGGTTTTGAGAATTTTCATACTTTTGTACAAAAAATATTAAAAACTTAATTTAAGCTTATTTAGAGTTGAGTTACAGAAATTTCATCCAGAGGTGACCCCACTTTATTTTTTATGAGGAATCCAATGATGTAATAATTTCTTTAAGTTTATTTATTGGATAAAAAGTTATAATGTTTTTCATATAAAATTTTACCAAAAATATTTTAATTTCATAATTTCTATTAAAAATTCATTTTTACTTAATTTTTACAAGTAAAAATGTATTTTCATAATTTTAAATTTTATTGTAATTTTATTTTTAAATTATAATTAAATTTTGATTTTTAAATATAAATTTGTATTTATATTTCAATTTTTATTTTTATAATATAAATGAATTGATTTTATCTATATTTGTATCTTAATTTATCATTTGTGGTCTTTTGGGTATATGAAAATACCTCTAAGGCTCATAATATCTCATTATATTATATTGTCTACTGAGAATGGTCATAGTACTATTGATATTTTCTACTAGTATCAAGACCTTCATAGAAAAACCTTAAAAATGGTTCTCATGGCCCAAATTCATCCAAAATTGCTTAAATTATTGGCAATCCTATTCCTCCTCTGGTCAATAGTCCACAAATTTCATTGCCTACTCTTAATCCTGCACCTACTTCCTCTCTGGATGTACAATAAAAACATGACTAATGATTTAATCAAATACATGTGGTGTTCAATCAGATTTTTCAACGTTTTACCTGCTATTTTTATGAAAATTGTTGTGAAACTGCAGCATTGTAATCAATTGCTACAGACCTTTCCTGTTTACGTTCATCACTACATATGGTTATGGAATTATATTGCTAGATTTCAGAGTAAGCTGTATTATTATTATTAATTTTTTTCTTATTATATTGATATATTATTATTACAGCATAGAATCCTTGTCTTAAATGCCATTGTTTCCTGATTAAATTGTAAGTCATGTTTTTTTAGCATTAATTTTAGTCACTACATTGGCCCTAGAATTCCTCTTACTTTATATATTGTTTCTTGTGTTTTTTTATTAATATTAATATTTATTTTGATTGTAAAACATTAAATAATCAATGGGTTGTTTTAGGTTTGATCCTTGTGTGTTCTTGCTATGTATTGAAATTTAAATATTTTAAGAGAGTAAACAAACATGATACTCTTGATATTTGGTTTATGTGCTGAGGTCTGATTAATTGTTAAAGAAATAAAAAATAAAAATAAAATAAAAATTTTAAGCCTTTTTGGTGAGTGATTGAGATATATGAATAATAGATAATTATTCATTCATAAATATATTTTTTGTACAAAATATCAATAATACGATAAATTTTGGTAATAAGATAAGAAAAATAAGTGAAATAAGTGAGATCTTAAATGGAATTCTTTCAGTTAATGAGGTAAATAAGCAGCCCTATTTTTTTTTACTTTATATATATATATATTTATTAAGATACTATTACAGAACAGATAAAAAAATATATGAAGCTTTTGCCGCAGTCATTGGAGCTTTAAGGTCCCAAAGATAGATATTTCCTGGGCCTTATCTGCTTTCATACATGTGAGCTTTCCTTCTCATAAATAAAGGACACATTTTGACCTATTTGTGTGCTGAAATAGTTATTTTCTTCTTTTTATGTTTCAGGAAGTTTTTATTTTGAATTGAAGCCTGATATCTGTGTTCCAATTGGGTTTGCAAGCTTGGGCCTAACTTTGTATTCTGAGTAATACAAAAATATTCCTTCTCTTCTTTTGTGAGTTTTTATGTTACTTGCTGCTTTTTTATTTGGTACTTTATATATCTCTTCTATCCAAATTACATTATGGGTTGAGCATCAATTATGTTTTCAGTTATTTTTTAAAGCTCCAGGTTTCAATTTTAATTCCTCAAAGGATTCCAATTGGTATAGCCTTCCCAGGGAATTTGGTCCTCTGTAAGTAAAGTTCACTCTGCTTCAAGTTCTTCCATATTTTTTGGTTTTGATAAAGTTTATTGATCTTTTTTTTTCTTTTACCGATTTCCTCACTAATTTATTCATTTATGCTTATTTGGATTTCCTTGGCTTTGTTCAAGGAAAGATAATTTGTTCTCAGATTTAAATTGGTATTTTCTTTATCAGAGCAATGGTGTGGGGTAGGTGAGTCTTCCTCTTTGGAATTGGTTGAGAATCTTATGGGATTTGAAATACTCATTCTCTTTTCCTGAGGGTGGTTTTCCATAACATCTTGTTCTATATGATTTCTGATGTTGGTAGAACCTTTAATTCTTGGATTAATTGGATTTTCATTCTTAGTAAATTAACTTCCTCTTTCTGTAGTCATAAATTTTCTGATAGATTTATTTTCAGGTTGGATTTCATTTTCCACTTTCCTGTTTGGTTTGAAAGTTTTAAGGTGCTGAGGGTATTATGTGAATATTGAATTCTTATTGGATGTAGGAATATAAAATACGTTATTATTCATTTTTGGAAGATAAGTATCTGATTCTTCTTTTGGGCTTTGAATTAGTTCTTTGGAAAATTATTGTTCTTATTTTCCTACTAAAATTCATGAGTTTCGTAGGTTTTTTTAGTAATATCTTTTTTCCATAATAAGCCTTAGGTCAGTATTTACCATATGTGAGGGAAAAAGTTGGATGTTTTGAATGTTATTATTGTCTTTTTTGAGTGAAGCTTCTGGACTGAGTATTTTTGAAAATCCAATTGGTGGAGTGGTTTCTTTGTGTGATAATGCTGATTTACTTTTATCCCCATTATTTTTGATATTGGGTTTTCTTTGGATTCATTCTTTGAAGTTGCTTGACCATAATCCTATCCATTTTCTGGTTAATTTTTAATGATATTTCCCAAGTTATTATTCAATTATGTAGATTCTTTAGGTTTTTTGAATTGAGTTAATACTTTCTTTCTGAGCTCTATGGCTTTCTTGATGTCCAAGATCCTTATTTATGGTAATTCTGTATTTGTGAGAAATTTCTTTTAAGGAATTTAATGCTTCTTTACCAGGATGAGAGTTCAAATTCCTTTCTCCTTCTGTGATATTTATTATTGTCATGACTGTTTTTATACTTTATTTCCAATTATTTTTGAATATCCCTTTTGATAGGGACTTTAATGCTTTAAAAGGTGATAGGAGCTTGGGGAGTGGTTTCCTTCTTCTTTCCTTAGGATTCTTGAAATTATAACTGTTTATGACTTGAGATATTTGGTTTCAAATTTTTCCATTTTCTCTTCTTGAAGTTGCAATTACTGTGAGGTTTCTTTTAGGCTTTAAATTTATATTCTCTGTATTAACTGAGGCTAACTCCCCTTTTATTTCCAATTTATCTTCAGATTCCTTTATTTCTTATTCCTTGAATACTTGGTGAGTTTTTTATTCAGAAATTTCCCGATTTTTGGAACTTGGTTCCTTTTCTACTGGTATTTCATTCCACCCAGCTCATTTTGAAGCTTCAGAAACTTCCATTCCTGTTGGTGGGGTTTCTCTCCATCCTACGTTCTGTGGTGAACAAATGGGTAAGGAAAGGCCTCTTCCATCTGGCTCTATGTAGCTGAATATTTCCCCTTTTTAATGAGAAAATTCTAATCTGATGTTGTTATCTGCAAGGAAGGTTCTTCCCAATACTGCTTTTACTTCTCCCCTTGCTACAAAAATGTGTATATTTCTTTCTTCCCAAGTAAACCAAATGATGGATTAAATTCTGCTAATCCAACTATTGAGGTACAGTGACCACCGATTCCCCTTAAATTCATTTTGAGATATCTTGTGGTGAGTCCTGCTTTTATGGCTGAATCTTCTGGTATTATTTTCAATTCTGATCTTGTATCAACTAATGTCATCATTTCATGTCCTTCTTCTCTTACATATACTTGCATTAATCCCAATGGGCAGGAATAATGTAGTTTGGTTTTTCATAAGTTCCCAAATGATGGTTTATGAGTTTGGTTTAAATTTATTTTGTGTTAATTGAGTTGATTGAGTTTCTTTCTTCTTTTTTTAGATTTTTTAATTGGTTGATAACTTTGGGTGAAATGATAAAAGCTTTTTCTAAGGTGAGATTTATTTTCCAATCAAAAATGTTTTTCATAATTTGACTCATACCCTCCTGAGCTTCTGGGGTTCCTTGCTTGATATCCTTGTTTTTAATAGTATGTTGAGTTAATTCCTGTTCCTTTCCAGAATTATTTTCTTTACGTTCAGAGATAAATTCTTCCTCTTTGAACTATTGAGGTTTCTTGTATTTAGTGGGAATAATTGTTTTTTCCACTTTACCCTTTTCATCTTCAATATAGGCTCCAGCCATGCTTGGTCTCTTTTTTGGTGGTGGTTCAGTTGTCCTTGGTAATGTGTTTTTTGGTTCTTGACTTGGATTCTCATTTCTTTAGGATATTTTTTTGGTGTTTCTCAATAAATAATTTTTGATAAATGGAGCATTGGCTGATGATACAGTTGGTGGCTACCAGCATCCCCAATCTTCAATTTTGGCTATAGCTGTTGAAATATCATCTTTATTTAATTTTATTATGTTAAGTTCCTTTGGTTTGGGTGATGAATATTTGACTTCATTTTCTTTCCTTTTCTTTGTAGGTTCTTCTTGATCTTTTGCAAATTCTTCAGCTAATTTCTTTGGAGAGGTTTTCCCATCTGTTGGTACTCTTTAAAAATTGGGATATAAGAGTCCACCTCCCTGTCTTCTGACCCATTTTCTATTCTGATCTTCAAAAAGCTGCATCTTTTAGCTGAATGCCCTTCCTACAAACATTAATACAATTTGACATAGGGTTTGAGTATGTTTTTGCTGGTGCATAGGCAAAATTCCTTTGTGAGAATTGAGGTAATTCATTTCTTGGTTTGAACTGTTTATTATTGAGTTGCTTATTGGTAACCCCTCAATTTGAGGTTTGGATGAACTTTCAAGTTCTTCCAGTTGAGTCATAAATTTCTGTAAATATTAATTTTCCCCTTGTGACTCCTTTCTAGTTCCCTTTTTTTCTCTTTGAGATATTGAGTAATTTCTTCTATTTTTTTAAAAGATTCATTCACTACTGGGAAGGTGTAAGATGTGTCTATGAAACTGCTGACAATTTTACTATTAATCAACAGTAATATGACTGTTCTTATGAAATAGAATAATAATAATTATTATAACCACAATTAAATTATGAATTAAATAATTATTTCTTTTACTTGTTATACACTACTAGTTATAATAACAGTAATCAGTAATTGTCTACTAGAATCAATTACAAGAAGTATTTAATAATAAAACTTCTTTATTAAAATAATTTTTTTTCTTTATTAAAATAATGAAATTATTTTAATATATAATTATCTTTTGAAAGAATAATTTTAAATATAATTCTTGAAGAATACAATTACTAGAGAAAAACTTTAAGAATTAAGATAAATCACTCACTAATACTCCAAAGAACTTATTAAAGATAATAGCAGAGAAATTTGATGGATAATTGTGGATTTAATGGATCAAAATGGACTTGTAACAGTATTACAACAATATATAGTTGATTTCTATGATTTCACGTCTTTCTGCTTGATTCTGAAAGAATAAAGCACTTAAGAAAAGCTTTAACTAATACCTACTTGTTGGTAATAAAGGTGTAATTGAAGAATATGATTATTTGGAAAAAACAGCAAGAGGAGGCCTCTTTTTAAGTACAAGACAGCTCACAGAGGCATGCCATGGAGAAAACCAAAGAACAAGCAAGTGAGAAAACAATGAACCTTTTTGGATTATTGATTGAATCATCTTTTGTCACGTAAGATTATCATAATTACTTAATTGAAGCTTTTACATGATTACCAAACCATTTATGGTTAAGTATAAAAGGAGTAACAACTGTAAATATGCTTTTATTCCAAAAAAATCATTGATTTCTCAAATTTATCAATGTTATTGGAAATTTCATCACAGAGTGTATTTTCTGTGAATTTTTAAAAATTCAGTGTTTCATGTGGAATAATCAAAAATGGACTGTAAGTAAACCTTTAATTTTACTTCTAAAAGTATAATTATTTTTGTTTTTTTATATGAATCATACAGTTTTCAATTGGCCGTGAAAGCTTTATAAAGATTAATCAAGAATTGTATTTTTAATGAATTTTTGAAGTTTTTACCTCATTTCTACATAGAATTGCAAATAGCACTATATGGCTGGTTTCTATGAGAAAAATCAATGGATACTAGTCCAAAAAGGGTTTTTATTACTCTTTTAGGGTTTATCCATGGAAAATCATTAATAATTAACATGGTTACAGGAGTATAAGTTGCTCTTTACCTCCTGGGAAGGTGAAAATAGCAGCTTATTTGCTATTTTCTTATGATATAATGAAGTTTTGACTTGGTAACCAAGTTCCCAAAAGGTTTTAGTATACTAATTAGGCCAAGATTGGCTATGGATCCAAGCTTTAGAGCTTTCCATGCCTTGGAGGCCTCAGAAGCTGGCCACCCTGGATCTCTTCAATGTCTTTTGTCCCCCTTGACTATTTTTTACATCAAAATAGAAATTCAGGGTTCAAGACTGATATCTACTATGGGTGTACCAAATGTTTATGTAAGAATACCATAATATTAACTGCCACAAACATGCATAATACTATTCTTAGTGTATATGTAACATGGGATTTCTCACATTCCCATTATTTTGGCGTGAAATTGAGAAAAACAAAAAAAATTACAATTCTTTTATGTGGTATTGAAGTATTTTCCATATTACCACCTCAAAGATTTGATTTGAGCTTATTCAGTATATGAAGCTACCCTAGGCAAAATTTTGTGTAGAATCCAAATCTGGCCTTAGATCCATGGATTTACTTACTCAATGAAAAGTTATTTATCTTTTCTAAAATCAAAAAGGATAAATTTTGAATATATGCATGACTTATGGTTTATGCATAGTTCAGAACTTATTTTTAAGATAATTGTGGCCTATTTGGGTATGTAAGATATACCTCAAGGCTCCCAGAAGGCCTCTTCTTTGAATCGAAATTTCTTCTCCTTGTCTTCAGTTTCATTTCTTCCTTTATCTCTTGTTGATGAGAATCTCCTTGTGACTGATATTCTGGCTTCCAATTCCTGGTCAATATACTTCTTGAGGATCTTCATAGGTGGTATAAGGTATCCTCCATCTTCAGCCCAACCATGACATTATCTTTTGATCATTTCCTTACTTATGGCCCCTTCAATTTCAGCTGAAAGAAAGTCAAATAAGTCTTCATGGAAAATCTAATTTTGAGGAATATACCTGTATCTCAATAAGTCAGTAACAATAGCTTCATATTCTCCCATAAATTTTGTATATTGTGATAGACTACCACTTCCTCCATCTTCTAGAGCTTCAGAAAAAAGATTCATAAGTGTTTTTTTTCTTTATCTTCTTTCAGGTTCAACTCTTCCCTATTTTTTATAAGATCTTTCTTGAGCTGTGTCCAATTTCCTTCTTCATAACCTGGCATAGCTTCAATTGCCTTATTCACCTTATGGTCTGCTGTCCAAAATGTCATTTGCATTGCTAGGTCTTCATCTGTTGCTCCTGTAATTTGAGCCATTATTTCCACTTTCTTGATGAATTTCTCTACTTATTCTCCATCTAAATTTAAGCTGTGATCTTTTGCTTTAACTTTAACCACAGGTCTTTCTTGTCTTGGAAATTTCTGCTTTAATGGACTTGGGTTATTAGGTGTAGTGACCAAAACTCTCCTTGGAATATTTTGAGTTCTTTGTTCTGTTTCTGGAGTAGATGTTTCTCCAGGACCAGTTGTAGCTGATATTGGTGAGTATTCAGGTGTAACATGCCTTGGTAATATGGGCTCACTTGGACTGGCTACAGGTGTTTAAGATGCTTGTTCCTTTATTTTTCCTTTCTGTTTTCTTGGTGTTAATAATATATATTCCCTTTGCATAATAAGAGTTTGGATATGTACTGTTTTCTCTTCTTCACTTTCTTCTGAATACTGTACTTCTACAGTATCTACAGGCAATGGTGGTAATTCAAATGTTGATTGTTGATTCATTTCTACTTGGTAAATTGATCCTTTGAATTATTTTCTATATTTATTGTTTTTCTTTGCTTCTTGGATTAACTCAAAGAAAAATCTCCTTAATTCTTCCTTTTCCTTCTGTTCTGTTCTTGGTGTTGTACTGAGTAGATAAGTATCCTGGGGTATTTGGTTTTCTGGTCTTCTTTCTTTCACTGGATAATAAAATGGTATGATTAATTTGAGGATTGTGATGGTGATGATGATTTAAAATAGGATTTGATTCCAGATTCCACATTGTATAGATGTGCTTGAAGCTTAATTTTTTATAAATAATAAAGGTCTGTGAGGTAGGTTTATTTTGATTTTCTTTTTTATTTGTTATTTACTGATTATTGAATGTTGAAGTTCTAAATGCCAATTTGGGGCACGAGATGTGGAGCTCCTTTTAGTGTGGGATTGGATAAGGCAGTCCTTCAGGGGAAAATCACAGGTAAAAAGCTTTGAATTGCTGAAATAATCCTGTAATCAAGGGTTCTAATGGTGTTTTAGCTTCCCCTCTGAATATACTAAAAAATATTCCTAAAGAGCTCACAAATCAATATTTAAGATTGTGGCTTTACAAATAGAGAATACGTTTCAGTAGTCTTTATCAGACCTACTCAATAATCAGCCCAATGATAAAATAATGCTAATTTCAAATAATAAGTTTGTAGGTGATTTCAAGATATTAAAATAATGATTGAGTATATAAATAGTAGATATAATAGTATTGAGTAGTGATTTAAGTTTTTTTGCTAAAAGTATTTTTTTAATGGTTAATAGTTTAATATGAGAATATATAGTAATACTGATTATATGATAATTTATTTATTGGCTAAATAGCTGTAATTGGTAAATAATATTGATAATATGATAACTATAACTTTGATAATAATAGTAGTGATAGCTAAAAAGTAATAGTAATTATAGATGATAATACCACTATAATTTTGAAAAGAAATACTGGTTAAGGTTGATAAATAAGTTGCTAATTATAATATTAATAATGGGTGATAATTGGGATGATAATAAATAATAATATATACTAATTGCAAAAGTTATGAAAATACTAGCATGTATTTTGTTTTTTAATTTGATTATAATAATATATGAACTTCCTTCTAATGAGAAGAGTATAATATAAATATGTTGTTTAATATGAGTATTTGCCTAATAGATGAATTTATAATATAGGCAGACCTACTATTAACAACAGGTACTTACAATTATCTAATAGTGTCATATGATATAAATAACAATGATTTATGGATTAAACTACTAGTAAGGAATGAATAACTATTCTCCTTCTTGGTATATAATTAATTGCATGAGGAATGAGGAGAAAATGAGGGGGGTAGGCCTCCTTTTATGTTGTGAGGAGTACCCATGGGCTCTCCATGTAAAGCTTTTATTTTTCCCTTGAGATGATTTTGCTGATGTAGTTTTTTTTGCAAAAAGTCAGATGACATATCTGATAAACTTCATTAGTAAGCTTTCACAGCCTTGAGGAATTAATGCTGGAAGGTATTTGAGAATGGTTACATATGACTAAGATATTTTCACCATTTGTTTGGCCGAAATTAAGATTGATTTTTTTTTCTTGGTGGTTATTTTGATAAATTTATCAGATTATTTCTCCTTTACACTGCTTTAGTCAGCTTTCACAGCCTTGAGGAATTAATTCTGGTGAGTAAAGGATGAATATGGTGTCATTTTAATGAGCGCTTGCATAATTTGTTTGTAATATTTAGTTAGTTCCAGGTCATCATTCTGTGTAATGTGGGTATATCTTCTTGAAATTAAATTATTAATTACTTCAATTTCTGTGTAATTGACAGTTTAGCATATTTTACTTGCATGAAGCTAATTGAAATGGATGATACTGTGGCTGTGCCATGTACAAATTTCATGCATGTAGATTGCATAAACTTATTTGGGTTCCTGAATTGTATTCAATTTAAAGTTTTGTTGGATTTTCCATTCATTAAGTGGTATTTGATACTTTAAGGTGATTCTTGTGTTTCATAAACTTTATTTTTGATGATTTTATTCCTAGTAAGATAATCTTCCTGGTGGATTTAGGGTGGATATACTGCTACGCTGTTACTTTTTACATGTAATTTTGTGTTCCTTGTATTCTTTAAGCTTCTATTGTTTATTCTGTAAGGTTTATATGCAAGGTTTCTTGTATGAGCCCATAGTATTGGATTACTCTATTATTCATTTATTTATAGAAGTATGTTGGTTATCTCTATGCTGAATGATAGCCCTTTTTTCCCCATACTATTGATGGTATCATTCTCATTATGTGACTGTGAGGATTCCTTTTTAATGGTCAATTTTTGAATTAGACATATTAATCTTGACTTTTTTAACTTTTCATCTTTAAAAATTGTTTAAAACTGGGCCAAAAGGGATGGAATACCACAATGTGTATACAGTAAAAAACTTAGTTAGTATTAATTTGAAGAGTTTCAAAAGAAAAAACCCCACAATTATTTTTCAACTTCATTAGTATAGACATTAATCCAAAAAATAATATAAAAGAGATATTTATTGGCACAAAGGAAATCTCTTCAAGAGAAATTTCTGTGAACCTTTAAGCATGAAAAAAATTACCTTCTACACAAGCTCCAAGCAATTTCTCTAAATTCTCTTTGTGGTATTTCAATTTCTTTGTGAAAATTCAATATAAGTTTTTTTCTTCTCTTTTTTTGCCAAGTCACTAATTTAATATTTTTTTCTCTATTCATGTTTTTACCAAGATTGTCAACCTGTGACTCAAAACCAGAGCACAAGCATGACAGCCAAAATACCATAAACCAATGGTATAGCCAAGATACCACCAAAACATGGAACTGAGCCAAATCAGCTCAAAAGGTATCAAAAGAAAGAGGAAACTCACCTCTTTCTGAAAATATAAGTCCCATCACCATAGGACAAGAAATAACAAAGTTATTCCTGCTCAAAGTTATTGCTGAGCATAAACCTTAATTTTCACCTCTCATCTAAAATCTAGAAGGAGAGGCTTAACCCCATCAAATGGGTATTCAAAATGAATCTCTAAGCCAGGGCTATCCAATGGTGCCAGCCAAACTGAGCTAGCACCAGTATTACTTGAGTTATGGTCAAATTCAGACCAAATAAGGGTGAACAAAACATTCACCTCTCATCTAACTTTTACAGTTTTAGTGTGAGATACTTAAAGTGGGGTATTTTTGGAAAGAGCACAATCAGGGCTATCTGATGGTGCCATCCACTTCCTCATAACTCAACTACAACAGAAGTTATTGGCCAAACAAGCTTAATACAGCTTCTGACCAGACCACGCCAATGTACAAAAATACTTTTACATGGGATAACTTTGTCATATTTAATGATAACCATGTCAAGTTGGGTACCATTGTGTAGAGCTCATACAGGGCTATTCAATGAACCAACTTTGAGCTTGATATCTCAAAAACTGACAGAGTTATGACCATTTTAAGGTCAAAATCCCACCTGCTGTCAGATACAGCCTTACCATGGGATAATATCCAATAACCATGAATATGAGGTGTCAAATAGACAAAGAAGCATGTTTTTACTTCAATACCTTATATGTCAGTCAATACTGGGGTCCAATACAGCTTCTGTACAGCATTCTACGCGTCATACACGTCAGAATCAGGCTGTGAGGTCCCCAGATGAAAATTTTCACCCTGTATTGGTGAAAACTGCCCAGATGTGGTTTCAAAACCACATCTGAGCCCAATACAGGGTATACAGGCTGTTTGCAAACCACAAGCCTGTCCTAGAGAGTGAAAAATCTTCACTTCCTCTACGTGGAAAGGTCTAGCAGCCTTTCCACCTCAATTTCAGGATAAAAGGAGGGCTTTTCACAGCCAAAACCCTTTCCTCATCCTGATCTTGAATACCCTACGTAGTAAACTGTCAAAAACAGTTTTACTCTTGGGTAATAAACAGGTATAATTATACATTTAATTATTGTAACTCTTATTATAGTAACCCAACTGGTAAGATTGCACCCTGGGTTCTCAATAGCGCTCACCACCACTATTCTTCAATAGTAGAACCCCTTAAATATCTTATAAATCATCCTTTAAATCGAAAACTCTTATTTTAAATCAATTTTCTACGTGTCACAGTCATAATTCTAGTTGTAAATACTCTTATTACCACTTCAATATAGACTCAGCCTGACATTTTGGGGGCCTGGCCGTGTTTTTTGACCTTTTTGGACCTTAAAAGTAAGTCTTTTTTCTTTTTTATGACTTATTAACACATTGTTTTTATCTTTTTTAGGCGTAATTTCTTTATTTAAATATATATATTATATATATTTATTCTTTTTTATATATACTCATATTTTAAAGAGTATTATTCAAGTGGCTAATACCCACTGAATTTAATTATTTTTGGCGTGTTTTGTATATAAAAACACATAAGCCATCAATAAAGTCCTGTATTCTTGACTGAATAAGGACACCTCTGACTGAAAAACCATCAGTTGAGGCGTGGAATAAGTGTATTGTTAACTCAATAACACTTATACAAAACCACTTATACAGAATACACTTGAAAACCACAAGTGTATCTATGGGATACTGGCACACAAACAGTGTGACAGGGTACCAAAAGCTGTATTTTTGACGTGAAATTGTTAATTCAATTACACTGTCATTATACAAGGGCATATTGTAATAATATACAAGCCCAGAGGCCATTCTTAGACGTGCAAAACCAGCCTTTTAAGAAGTCTTAACTGACATAAGCCCTCTTTTTCCTGTCTTGATTCAGTGGAAGAAAACTACATCCCACTTGAAACCCAGTCACAGGCCAACACACCAGTGACACCCTCAGAACCAGAGGGAAGCAAGGGCAAAGGAAAAAGGCTTAGTGAAGGCCTCATTACAGCCAAGAAGTGGACACCAATAGCCACTCAGAGGAGTAGAAAACCACGAAACTCTGCTTCAATACAAGGTAAACCAACCTTAACCACTTGTACAGGGAAGATTACAATTATTAACCCAGTTGTAACCTCCAAAGGCAAACTGCCCAAATCAGCAGATAACAAATTTGTACAAGGCACAGTCAAAGGTAAATACCCTAAGAACATAAAGTTTTTGACTGCTTGCAAACACTGATATGTCCCCTGCATACCTCAGAGACCTTGGCTTCCAAAGGAACCAGCCAGAGGATAGAGGAGGATTGTCCAGAACCAGAAGACCTGAAAGAGGACACCCTGGACACAGTGGTGGATGGCAAAACAATGAGGGAGATAATATTAACCTTGCCATTCACGCTCCAATTCAACAGAAACCTCAAACCAGAGGACTGGAAGGATATGGATCAAGTTCTTCAAATCCACCAACTCCTCAAAGATTTGTTTCAATGGAGCATGGACAACAAAAGGTTCAACCTAGCAACTCACTGGGAAGAACTGGGATCAAGTTGC
The DNA here is from genome assembly GCA_023105745.1 of Austropuccinia psidii. NCBI lineage: Eukaryota > Fungi > Basidiomycota > Pucciniomycetes > Pucciniales > Sphaerophragmiaceae > Austropuccinia > Austropuccinia psidii. Next base: position 31,018,244 of record JALGQZ010000001.1, read on the forward strand.
CAGAAGATCTGTCTCAAAGAGATAGACTTCAAAGACCTTATGGTAATCACCAAGGGTTGGAATCCTACCAGGCAGCACAGACTCCTGGAGGCAAGGGCACAGAGGATAAGGGAGAATCAAGCCACTATCCAAGCTATAGAAGAACAGTTAACCCAGACAGGGCCTACTCAGATTCCTTCAGGTTCACAAGGAGCATGCCAAATCAGCTCTCCAGTGGCTTCACACCATTCAGAAACCAGCAGATCAGTGGCCAAGAGTCACCATTCTTCACAATTCCAGGAAGTTTCCAGGAGAAGACAAGGCAACAAGGGCAAGAACAAAGCCTCCTTCAACCAGAGGAGGAAAGAGTCAGACCCCATGATCCAGAAGCTGTTAGATTTGGTAAAAGAAGTACACAAGAACCAGAAGTAGTTGTAAACCACTCTAGAATCAGTAGTCCTAGTAATAGAAACATTACCCCCACTCAGACTGAAAATAACATTATCACATCTGAGAGTAACATCAACAGTGACACACTGTGGTTACAAATGTCCCAATATGCTGAGCAATCTGCAAAGCAAGCTACAGAATTTGCAGCTGCCCAAGAGAGGATGAGAAAAACTCAAGCCTCATTGGAGCAAATAGTTAAAAACCTTCAGGAAGGATATGCTCAACTGAGCAAAGCCTCTGAAGAAACCAACAAGAGACTGAATCAAGTCTCTGAAGAACAACACCATAGTAGCAGGGACAGGGAGTGTCTGAACCAAGACATCAACAAATTGTTTGATGCCTACCATAGCTTAAAGCCCCAACCACAAGGCCAAGCTATGGAGAATCCATATCAACCAGATGACATCAAACCAGATGCCATGTTGTTGAATAAGGCAAGATCTCCATCACAATACCAGGATGGAGATGGCATGTCTTATTCAGAGAAGGAAGCCTTGAAACAGCTTCCTGAGGCCTCAAGCTGGCCCAAATTCTCTGGATCAGGAGAATATGATCATATGGAACTCATAGATTATATTGATGGACTCTTCATTGATGTACCAAGCATACCAGATTACTGGATTACTGCTAGACTGAATACTGCATTTAAAGGTCATGCAAGTATATGGTACACTGAAATGAAAGAAATCCATGGCAGAAGAAACTGGCCATGGTGGAAGAGTCAAATAATCCAAAAGTACAGTAATGGAACTTGGATATGGCAAAAGACCATGTCATTTGAAAATGACAAATACTCTGTGGACAAAGATCCATATGAGTGGTGTCTTAGACAGTCTAAAAGACTTAAAGCCATTGATCCTCAAATGAACATTCAAATGAGGAATCATAAACTTCTGACACAACTGCCAGGAGAACTAGAGCATGCAGTAAAGTGCAGATGCAACCAAAATTGCACTCTAGATGATATAGCCAATACCTTACAAGACATAAGGAAAAGGACTAATATAGGGAAATTCACCCCATATAGAAGTAATAGTTTCAAAGAGAAACAACCTTTCAGGGTGGAGCTTAAAGACAAACCCAGAGAAAGAGTGGCAGAAGTGGCAAAAAAGAAGAATTCTTGTCACAATTGTGGTTCAACAGACCACTATGCCAACAACTGTCCAAAAGAAAAGAAGAAAGTCTATTCTATAGAAAAAGTCCCTGAAGAAGAACCTCCAACAGAGGATTCTGAATCAGACTCTATGGGAGATGCCATCAGAGAACTATCTGATGATGATCAAGACCCAAGAGAGGAACTTCTAGTGGAATACCAAGAGGAAACCCCATTGGAAATCCAGGATATACAGTTGGAAGCAGGCATGCCACAAGACACTGCCAAAAAGAACTTGTGTAAACATACACAGGATGCACAAACATTCCTGGTTACACCAACCAAAGGAATGGCATATATACATGGAACAGCCACAAAAATGACTGTATGTATTGACAATGCTCAGCACCCACTGATCATTGACAGTGGAGCACACTGCTCCATAGTGGCCAGAAATTACCTGGATAACCACTTCCCAAACTGGGAGAAAGAACTCTTGCCCACCAGGGCAAAGAACTTTAAGAGTGCATCTGGAAAGATGACCTCTATAGGGACAATTATCAAAGAGATAATTATACCCCACAGAAAAGGTAACATCAGACTCAACCCAGAGTTTGTAGTGCTTGAAGATGCCCACATCCAAGGGTTTTTACTGGGAACAGATTACCAGAGGATGTATGGCATAGATATTTACAATAGTAAAAATAGGCATATTACCATTGGTACTAACAAGGAAAAGAAATTTTCTCTTGATATATACCAAATATCTTCTCAGGACCCACTGGAAGAACTTCTGAAAGAATTCAGAGAGGGACAGTTTAGCACTACCCTCACCAGTAAACAACAGCTAAGTTTACTGAAGATGCTGAGGAAGAATAGACCAGCATTTGCCATTGGTGAAGAACCATTAGGCAAGATCAAAGGCCATGATATAGAACTATATCTGGATGTAGAAAGGCCTTATCCACCCATGTTAAGGAGACCTCCTTACCCAGCAAGTCTGGAGACCAGGAAAGAGATTGAGAAACATATCAATGAACTCCTGGACATGGATGTCATTAGGAAGATTGGACATAATGAAATAGTGGAAATAACCACCCCTGTCCTAATCACCTGGCATGATGGCAAGTCTAGATTGTGTGGAGACTTCAGAGCCCTGAACAACTACACAAAAGCAGACAGGTATCCTATACCAAGGATACCTCATGCCTTGGATAAATTGGCCAAAGCCAAATACATAACCAAGATGGATTGTATGAAGGGCTTCCACCAAAATGGAGTTAAACCAAACTCCATGAAATTACTCAGAATTATATGCCATATGGGCATATATGAGTACACCAGGATGCCATTTGGCATCAAGAATGCACCAGCCCACTTCCAAAGGATGATGGACACCATATTTCAAGAAGAAATAATGGAAGGCTGGATGGTAGTGTATATTGATGATATCATTATATACTCAGAGACATGGGAAGACCATGTACAATACATAGACAGAGTGCTAAGTAAATGTACACCCATCAATCTGAAAATTTCACTTAAAAAGTGTAATTTTGGCCAACAAGAGCTACTAGCTCTAGGACACAAAGTCTCAGGCCTTAGTCTGGCAATTGACCAGAAAAAAGTAGCAGCAGTACTGCAAAAGCCAGTACCAAAGAACATCAAAGAGATGCAATCTTTCCTTGGATTTGCTAGCTACTATAGAAACCACATCAAAAACTTTGCTCACATAACTAGTAGTTTATACAAGTTATGCTCAAAGGATGTAGTTTTTGAAATAACCAAGGAAAGGAGGGATGCATACGAGAGGATCAAATATGAACTCACAAATGCACCTGTGCTTATCCTGCCTGACTTTGAACTACCATTCAAGTTATATATAGATGCAGCATGCAGCCAAGGCTTGGGAGCAGCCCTTCACCAAAGACAAATTGTGGATGGTGAACCAAGAGAAGGGGTAATATGTTACATCTCTAGGCAGCTGAAAGATTCAGAAGCCAGGTATGGGGCCACCCAGACAGAATGTCTATGCCTAGTCTGGGCTCTAGAAAAACTCCATTATTATTTGGAGGGTGTAGTCTTTGAAGTCTACACAGACTGCACAGCCTTGAAGTCTTTACTAAACATGAAGACTACTAATAGACACATGCTGAGATGGCAAATAGCTATCCAGGAGTATAGAGGGAACATGACCATCATATACAAGGAAGGTAAAAGCCATACCAATGCAGATGGCCTTAGCAGATGGCCACTGGACAATGTCAAAAGCAATCCAGCTTATGACCCTGAAGTTTCTGCAAAAATTCCTATCCATTTTATGGAAATAGATAGGAAGAAGAACTTCAGATTCTCTGAATGGGTACCAGGGAGTGGTACCCTTGACAGTGGAAACACTGATTCAGAAGGGACACAGACCCCCATACTGGGAATAAGCTCCTCAGAACTGCACAATGAATTTTTCAATGCAGTACTGAAATCTTATGCTAAACACAAACAGTGTAGCATACTACTCCAACTCCTTCAACAAAAATACAGGAGCCCAGAACTGGAAACCCAGCTGGAGGAACCCTGGTTGAGGGCCTATAAGGACAATAAATTTTTCCTTATAGATGGCCTGATTTATCACAGAGAAAAGCACACCAGTGCACTCACAGTGATAGACAGAGACCACATCTCTTTAATCCTGCAGGAATGCCATGACTGCCCCTACATGGGACACATGAGTGAGGACAGGACTAAAGAGAGGGTGGCAAGCACAGCTTGGTGGCCCAAGTGGGAACAAGAGTTGAGTGAATACATCAACACTTGTGAAAGATGCCAGAAGGCAAATAGAAAACATGGGAAGAAATATGGGTTACTTCAACACATAGAAGAACCCAAACACCCATGGGAAACCATCAACATGGACTGGGTCACAGGACTTGTCCCAGGAGGCAAAGAAAACTACAATGCCTGCCTAATCATAGTTGATAGGTTCAGCAAGAGCATGAGATGTCTACCATGCCATAAAGAGGACACAGCCATGGACACTGCTCTGTTATTTTGGAATAACATCATATCCACCTGTGGAGTCCCTAAGATCATAATTAGTGACAGGGACCCAAAATTCACATCTGAATTTTGGACCAATTTATATGACATGCTAGGCACCAAGCTTGCTTTTTCCACAGCTTACCATCCACAAACAGATGGCCTAGCTGAGAGGATGATCCAAACAATGGAGGACATCCTCAGGAGGTTCTGTGCCTATGGCATGGAATACAAGGACCATGAGGGATATACCCATGATTGGGTCACCCTCTTACCAGCAGTCCAACTGGCTTATAATACAAGCCAGCACTCTACCACAGGAAAAACACCTGCACTGGTAGAGAAAGGGTGGAATCCCCTTTTACCTGTGGATCACTTGAAGAAAAATCTTCTGACCATCCACCCCACAGCCAAGGACTTCCATGATATGTGGAAGAAAGCCTGTGATACTGCTGCCAAATGCATAGCTGAGGCCAAAGAGTATAATAAGCAGAGGTGGGACAAATCACATATGGAACCTGACTTCAAGGAAGGGGACCAGGTGTTAGTGTCTACACTAAACTTTAACAATCTCAAAGGACCCAAGAAAATGAGAGACTCATTTGTAGGCCCCTTCACTATCATTAAGTTGATAGGGAAGAATGCAGTAGAAGTCAACCTCACTGAGGAGTTTTCTAGGAAACACCCAGTCTTTCCAGTGAGCCTGGTCAAGCCATACTTCCAAACAGAGGAGGATAAATTCCCCTCCAGGAAGAAAAACATCACTCCACCAGAAATAGTGGAAGTAGAGGACTCTCCTGGACCTGTGAGTAAAATCATCAGGGCCAAAAAAATCAGACTTAATGGGAAAGATCAGAGACAATATCTAGTCAGATTCAAGAACCAGACAGCTGACAAAGACAAATGGTTGGCAGAGGATGCCATACCAGATGGGAACCTTCATTTAAGGAGATTCAGAGCCTCTAGGAGGACTGAACAGTCTCATCAATGATGAGCCTTTTTTAGAGGGAGGGTATGTCAACCTGTGACTCAAAACCAGAGCACAAGCATGACAGCCAAAATACCATAAACCAATGGTATAGCCAAGATACCACCAAAACATGGAACTGAGCCAAATCAGCTCAAAAGATATCAAAAGAAAGAGGAAACTAACCTCTTTCTGAAAATATAAGTCCCATCACCATAGGACAAGAAATAACAAAGTTATTCCTGCTCAAAGTTATTGCTGAGCATAAACCTTAATTTTCACCTCTCATCTAAAATCTAGAAGGAGAGGCTTAACCCCATCAAATGGGTATTCAAAATGAAGCTCTAAGCCAGGGCTATCCAATGGTGCCAGTCAAACTGAGCTAGCACCAGTATTACTTGAGTTATGGTCAAATTCAGACCAAATAAGGGTGAACAAAACATTCACCTCTCATCTAACTTTTACAGTTTTGGTGTGAGATACTTAAAGTGGGGTCTTTTTGGAAAGAGCACAATCAGGGCTATCTGATGGTGCCATCCACTTCCTCATAACTCAACTACAACAGAAGTTATTGGCCAAACAAGCTTAATACAGCTTCTGACCAGACCACGCCAATGTACAAAAATACTTGTACATGGGATAACTTTGTCATATTTAATGATAACCATGTCAAGCTGGGTACCATTGTGTAGAGCTCATACAGGGCTATTCAATGAACCAACTTTGAGCTTGATATCTCAAAAACTGACAGAGCTATGACCATTTTAAGGTCAAAATCCCACCTGCTGTCAGATACAGCCTTACCATGGGATAATATCCAATAACCATGAATATGAGGTGTCAAATAGACAAAGAAGCATGTTTTTACTTCAATACCTCATATGTCAGTCAATACTGGGGTCCCATACAGCTTCTGTACAGCATTCTACGCGTCATACACGTCAGAATCAGGCTGTGAGGTCCCCAGATGAAAATTTTCACCCTGTATTGGTGAAAACTGCCCAGATGTGGTTTCAAAACCACATCTGAGCCCAATACAGGGTATACAGGCTGTTTGCAAACCACAAGCCTGTCCTAGAGAGTGAAAAATCTTCACTTCCTCTACGTGGAAAGGTCTAGCAGCCTTTCCACCTCAATTTCAGGATAAAAGGAGGGCTTTTCACAGCCAAAACCCTTTCCTCATCCTGCTCTTGAATACCCTACGTAGTAAACTGTCAAAAACAGTTTTACTCTTGGGTAATAAACAGGTATAATTATACATTTAATTATTGTAACTCTTATTATAGTAACCCAACTGGTAAGATTGCACCCTGGGTTCTCAATAGCGCTCACCACCACTATTCTTCAATAGTAGAACCCCTTAAATATCTTATAAATCATCCTTTAAATCAAAAACTCTTATTTTAAATCAATTTTCTACGTGTCACAGTCATAATTCTAGTTGTAAATACTCTTATTACCACTTCAATATAGACTCAGCCTGACAAAGATACCCCTTTAAGATTTGTAGTTATATTGATCTTTTTTCTATAAAACTATTTTACCTTGTTAATATAGTAGCTTTGCTTCTGTAACAGGAGTATAGTCTTTTCTTCATATATTTCCTTACTATAAGATAATATTTAATATAAAGAATGTATAATTTTGTTTTTTTATGTTTTAGTTCCAAATTAAAAGGGGAACATTCCAATCAATAATGATTTGTCACATATTTTACAAATATTTTTTCACAAAAAGCTTCATAAATGCCTTGTTTTGTAAGATTTCTCAAATTCAAGTAAAAATATTCACTTTTTATATTTTTTCCACATGGGTGAAGCTCATTCCACTAAGCAAATTCCCTTTCTTATGTGGTGACATCTCTATGATTAAATTTTAATAGTATCCCACTTTGATTCAACAATTAATTAGTAATACTTTAACCCTGGGAAAAATGAAAGATGTACCAGCTAGAAATTTTAATAAAAATTATTTGAGAAAATTGATTCAATAGATAAATATTGGAAATAAGTCTATTGAAAAATATTAAAGATAAAACACACCCAAAATCTACCAGAGTTGATTTGGAAAAAAATAAAAAAGCTTAAAATGATAGAATACTCTCAATTTCACTTTTGGGTGTAGCTGAATGGTAAAAAGATCATAATTAGCTGCTAATAATGTATCTAACTAGTCTTCAAATGTATATAAGACCTCAACATATCTAAAAATAGTCAATGAAATTCTGTATTTATGTCTTACGTATAATCAAATCAATTATAAAATGATATTAAAATAAAGACAAAATATGGAAAAATAGGATATTCTTATATAACCTCAAATTATCTTTGCAAAAAGGTACAAAACCCTCTCACAAGTTGTTGGAAACATACTCACAACAGAAAAAAAAATCATGGTATCATTGAACGCTTGCTTGAACAAATAAAGGGCGTTCTTTAGGAATTTTGGAGCTATTAACAAACTATTACTATGTTTATAGCTTTTTTTATTCATAAAATAATGTGAGAATTTTTTAGAGACCCTTGAAATCATTCAAAACTGTTTGGGTTATTTTCCTAATATGAGGATAGTTTTGTCCACTTTTAAATAGTCAAAGCCTACTTGGTGATATTAAAAACGTATAATAAACTTAATTACAGACCCTGTGACCTACTTAATGGCCCAAATTAATGAAAATTTACATAGATTCTGGCATCCAAGCCTGGAATAAAGTAATTTGAGAGAGTCTAGAATACTTGGAGTTAGTATTCCTCTTACCCCTCAAAACTTCTTTTTGTTTTTTTAATTCCTCTAAATTTACTGCATGTAGAGTCTTACATATTGAATTTCATTGAAAAATTTCAGTACAGAAATATAATCATCAGTTCCTCATATTCAAATTTAAGAGAACTTTTGTAATACTGATGCATATTCTCAAATAACTTGAAAATACTTCATTTGCTCATAGCTTCTAACTTACACACCAACCTGCATTTCAAACACAAACATTTATGAGCAACAACACATATACTATGAAATAAATTGAATATGTATTTTTCCAAATTTTATACTGAAAATACTCAAAACTTAATTTAAGCTTATTTAAAGCTGTAATTTGTGTCTATGAAACAGCTGATAATATTAATATTAATAAGCTTTAATATGAATGTTGATATGAAATATAATAAATAAATTCATTATAGCCACAATTAAATAATTAATTACTTAAAAATTTATTTTACTTGTTATATACTACTAGTGATTATAACAGTAAGCCGTAATTGTCTACAAGTATCAATTACAAGAATTATTTGATAATAAAACTTCTTGATTAAAATAAGAAATTTATTTTAATATATAATTTTCTTTTTCCATAGTAATTATAAAGCTAATTCTTGGAGAAAACTATTACTGGAAAAAAACTTTAAGAATTAAGTAGAATGACTCACTAATACTCCAATAATACCTTGAAAAGAATTGGTAGAGATTTGACAGATAAATTGTGGATTTAAAGAATCAAAATTTATTTATAGCAGTATTACAACTAATTGTAGGTTATGTCTATTATTCCAAGCCTTTCTGATTGATTCTGAAAGAATTAAAACACTTATTAAAGTTTTTAACTAATACTTACTTGATAGTACTAAGGATATAATTTGATAATAAGATGATTTGAAAAAAACAGCAAGAGGAGGCCTCTTTTAAGTCAACAGAAATTCACAGAGACATTCCATGGAGAAAGCTGAAAAAACAGTGAGTAAGAAAGAAATTATCCTCTTTGGATTATCTATTGAATCTTCTGTGGTCATGTAAGATTATTGTAAGGTTTGACTATGAAACAATAAGTAAAGATTACTAATTTATTACTTATTGTACTCTGAATGTCCTTATAATTGAAATAAATAAGATTAAAATAATAATAATAATAAAGAAATATTATTATTATGGCGTAAAAATATTATATTAGGAAATAAATATAATAATATAATTAATATTATATAAAATTATAATATTGAAAATAATATATTAATATATTATAAAGCTCTTTATTATTGTTACCAACAAATAATAAAGGCGTAAAAAACTGTTTTTTATAAATAAAAAACAATTAATAACAATAATATTACCAATATTAAAGTTATATATTAATATAAATACTATTTATATTAATTAAGAATTATTAAGAGTAATAATAAGAGAGAAATTATTATAATAAGATGAAATAACCTACTTTTAACTCTTAAAATAATAATTTTGAGATATTTTACGCCAAAAGAATATAATACAACTTTTTCAAATTGTATTTACAATAAAAATAAAGAAAATTTACTAAATATCTTGATTTTACGTGGAAATGAGTTTATAGAGAGATTTATGACAAAAACAATTAAAGAATTGATTTAATCACACAAAAATAGTGATTAATATTAAGATGGTCTTTGTTCTTTAATAATATAAGAGTTTTATATATAAAGAATAAAGAAATTACCTTTTATTTAATTGATTTAATGTTTTTGATGCGTCTGAGGGGTAAATAGAGTAAAAAGAGCTCTATTTATAGTAAATACCTCCCTCCTAGAGTCCAACAGGCTTCTAGTAGACGTGTACTGATCATATCCACTGGAATTGATCAATATTTTAAGGTTTGAGGGTGATTACATCATGATCAAACCATATTACATCATTATTACACCATTATTTAGAGTTATCACTATAACTCTAAGTTTGATGAAATCAGAGGCTTGGCAGAACCCCAAAATTCGTGGATTTTATTAGTTTTAATCATAAACTAATAGTATTCACCAATTTTATCACTCTTAAGACTGTTAAACTTAAATTAAGGTTACAGTATGTGATCATAACTGCTCAAATTAAGCTCAAACTTTGATCCTCAATAACTTTTGAGATTTACACGCTACAGCAATTCAGAGAGTGAATTCTGATAGCCTGGCATATCCTTATTATGCTGCCAAGGGCTTTTCATTACATCATCAAAACTCTAATTTTGATGATTTTTCTTGTAACTCATCTTTTCTGTCGAAATTCAATATTTTAAACTTCAAACCTTGATTTCAGGGGGTTATACCCTGAATTTAATAATAAAAATTACATCATTCTTCTCGAATAAACTAGTAGAATCCAACTGTATACTGTTTTCTAAGTTTGGAGCACTTTCACAACAAAGTGGTCAACAGCTCTGTTGATTTTTATCAATATTTCATCATAAGTTTTAACCTTGTTTATAATTTGTAAAATAAAGTTCATATCTGTGTTCTTACAGTAATTAAGTGGTAACTTTATTTTTGGTTCATCATTCTATCATGTATAGTTTAGAAGATATTAGCTATGATCCTTGAATATATGCGTTGACCAAAAAAGTGCATATATTCAGGATAATTCCTTAAGTATTAACATTGGAAATTAGCTTATTAATTGTTTTATGTGTGGATTCTCATGGGGAATCCACTGGTACAATTTATTTCACATGTTGTTTCATTAGTTCTTGAGATATATAAGGTTTTATGGTTTTTATAAGGTATTATACCTTATAATTCCTTAAATATTGACTTTTCAGATATGCCATAAAAATGGTATATGTGTATTTTTCCATGGGGAATCCAATGGTATAATTTATTTTACATGTTGATTCATTGGTTTTTAAGTTAAACCAATTTTTGTACCAATTTATGGTATTTTTTGTATATTTAATTAATTATTTTTAATGTATAATTATTTTAAGCAATTTTAATATAATTATATTAAAAGTATAATTATTCTGAGTCTTTTTGTGACCTTATTGGGTATGTGGTCATATCTCAAAGGCTCACATTCCCTACCACCAAAAAAGATTGTACTACAATCTGATATGTGTGATTAGGGTATCATCCACTGTCCTACCTCTTCAATAGACTTTGTTAGTCTTGAAGCTCAATAATGCTTAACTTTTTTATTTTTCAGGTTTTCTTTAATGTCTGAACCTTCTTAGTAATTTATCAGCATTTGTTATATCTTTCTCAAGTAGCCATTCATCTTCTTGAGTTGAATTTCTATACCTTACAAGGTATTCCCTTTCTTTTTTGTTTCTTGTCCTTCTTTCTTTAAGGACTTTTACTATTTTCTTTTCCTCTCCTTCCTCCAAGGGGGGAATCTCAAGTGGGGGTTTATTTCGTAGTGGAAATAACTCCTTGTCACTTGAACTGTAAGGTTTTATCAGACTTACAGGGAAAGTTGGGTGTTTGTTCATTAGTTCACCTGTGAGTTCTAATTGCACAGCATTGGGTCCATGAAGTGCTTTTATCATAAATGGTCCTGTGAAGGAATCTTTCAATTTCTTTGGGCCTTTTATGTTATTGAAATTAAGGGTTGATACTAAAACCAAGTCTCCTATTTTGAAATCAGGTGGCTTATGACTTTTATCCCATCTTTCTTTTGCATATTTAAAAGAATCTTGCATGCATTTGTTTGCATGGTGTCTAGCTTTGTCAAGCATTATCTTGAAACTGCTTGCTGTTGGATGTATATCTACTAAGTCCTTTTTGAGGGTATAATAAGGAATTCTTGGATTCCAACCTTTCTCTAGCATTGCTGGTGTTTTGCCAGTAGAAGAATGGATTGATGTCTTATATGCCAGTTCAAGTGCTGGTATTAGTGTACACCAATCATGGGTAAAACCATCAGAATCTTTGAATTCTAGCCCATAAGCACAGAATCTTATGATCATGTCCTCTAAGGTCTGTATCATTCTTTCTACTAAACCATCAGTTTGGGAATGGTAAGCTGTTGAGAATGATAGCTTTGTCCCAAACAAGTTGTGGAGATTTGTCCATAATGCTGAAGTGAACTTTGGGTCTCTGTCACTTATAATATTTTGGAATAAGCCTGTGTGGCTAATGACTTTATTCCATATCATTATGGCTGTATCCATAGCTGTGTCATGTTTGTGACATGGTAAGAACATTGGAGTTTTACTGTACCTGTCCACTAACACTAGGCAAGCATTATAACTCCTGTCTCCTCCTGGAGGTAAGGCTGTTACCCAATCCATATGAACTATTTCCCATGGGGATTTTGGTTCTTGGATTTGGATCATCATTCCAAATTTCTTTCCTGTGGCTCTGTTGGCTTTTTGACATCTGTCACAGGTTTGGCAGTACTCTGCAACATCTTTCTTCCAATTTGGCCACCAAGAGCAGGTTTTTACCCTCTCTAGTGTCCTATCTTCTGAGAGATGTCCAGATGCAACACTATCATGACACTCATGTAAAATAGTGTTTATTAGTGTTCTATCTGTTAAGGCCATAACACATGTGTGTTTTGTTCTATGGTAAAGTATTCCATCAAGGAGGTGAAATCTTCCTTCATCATATGCCTTTTTCCATATTTCATCTAGTTTTGATGAAAGTGATGGATCTTTGCAGTCTTTCATTAGAAGTTGGCTTAAGATATGGAAATTTTTGTCTGTCTTATAGCTTTCTTTAACTTGGTTAAAGAATTCTGTGCCAATGTCTGTAACACATATTCCTTCTATATGGTGCTCTTCTTGTGGTACCCATGCTGGATTGTCAGGGGTATTTGCTAGAGCCCATCTGCTAAGACCATCTGCATTTTTATGAATATTTCCATATTTATGAACAATAGTCATATTTCCTCTATATTCTTGGATAGCAATTTGCCATCTCAGCATATGTCTATTTGGAGTCTTCATATTTAATAGTGATTTCACAGCATTACAGTCTGTGATTACATCAAATACTGTGCCATCCAAATAATAATGCAGTTTTTCTAAAGCCCACACTAAGCATAAGCATTCCATTTGGCTTGCTCCATACCTTGCTTCTGTTGGCTTTATTTGCCTTGAAATGAAACAAATTGGTCCTTCCACTGGTTTATCATTGATAATTTGTGTTTGGTGAAGTGCAGCACCTAATCCTTCTCCACAAGCATCAATGTACAGTTTGAAGGGCAGTTTCCAATCTGGCATTAGAATAAATGGGGCATTTGTTAAGGAATTTTTCAATTCTTCATATGCCTTGACTCTTTCTTCTGTCATCTCATAGACTGTTTGTTGGTCACATAGCTTATACAAGGATTTAGCAATCTTTGCAAAGTCCTTTATGTGCTGTCTATAGTAACCAGCAAATCCTAGAAATGATTGCATTTCCTTTTTGGTTTGAGGCATTGGTTTAAGTAGTACTGCTGCTACTTTATTTTTGTCTATGCCTAGACTAAGGCGAGATACAACATGTCCTAGTGCTTTTAATTCACTATATGCAAAATGACACTTTTTCAAGGAAATTTTCATATTTACTTGGACTATTTTCTGTAGTACCCTTTCTAGTCTTGTAAGGTGATTTTCCCAAGTTTCTGAGCAAACTATGATATCATCAATATAGATAATTAACCATCCTTCTGATAATTCTTCAGGGAATATGGTATTCATCATTCTTTGATAATGGGGAGGTGCATTTTTTATTCCAAATGGCATTCTTAAGTATTCAAAAATTCCACAATGGACTATTATTCTTAGTAGTTTCTTGGCATTGTCTGTTAAGACATTTTGATGAAAACCCTTAAGAGCATCCATAGCTGTGATAAACTTAGCTTGTGACAATTGGGTCAATGTCTCATGGATTCTGGGTATTGGATATCTGTCTGGAATGGTATAGGTATTCAGGGCTCTGAAGTCTCCTACCATCCTTGATTTTCCATTATGCCAAGTTATAATGACAGGTGTAGTAACTTCTACTTGTTCATTATGTCCAACCTTTCTTAATACTCCAAGGTCCATTAATTCTTTAATGTGCACCTCTAAGGCTTCTCTAGCTCTTGGACTGGCTGGATAAGCAGGTCTTCTTAATAAAGGTGGGTAAGGTTTTTCTACATTAAGAATTATATCCACTTCATGTCCAATTATGGCACCTAGTGGTTCTTTGTCAGTTGCAAAGGCATTCTTATACTTAAATAAGAGGTCAATCAATTTTTCTCTCATTTTTCCTGTTAATTCTTGATTGAATTCTGCCTCTTTAAGCTGTTCAGATATAAAAAGTTCCTTTTCTGGAATTTTTTCTTCATTCTTAATGACTGTGATTTGTTTTTTGTTATTTAAGAATCCAAACTTTTGTCTTTTATTATCTCCTATGGTAAAATATCTATCCTTTTGGTTGGAGATATCTATACCATAGATTGATAAGTAGTCATTCCCAAGTATGAAATGATTACTAGTACAGCTGTCCATTACTACAAACTCTACTTTAATTCTGACACATTGTGAGGGATGAGGAAAAATTAGTGTTAAATCAATTATTCCAAGGGGCTTCATGCTCTCACTTGCACTACTAAATTTGACACCTTGTATTGGCATAAGTTTTTCTTGCCAGTCTGGGACAATGGTTTTTAAGTAACTTTTGCCACCACAAGTGCAATATGCTCCTGTATCCAAGTTAGCTTTTCCTTCTTGGTTATCAACCATAACAATACTTATACTTGATTTTCCAGCTGTATATCCCATTCCTCTTGCAGGTTTGGTTCTATACATTTTGGCATCTTGTATGTTTGTCAGGTTTGTGTCAGATGTTCCAACTTGTGGCAAGTTTGAATTAACATCCAGTACTTCATGAATTATATCAATATTATTAATTTGTGCATTAATTATATTGATTTCATCACTTTCAGAGCTTTCTGACTCTTCTGTCTCTTTTTCAGAGTCAGATTCCTCCTCTTTGTCATTGTGGCTTTCTGTTTCCACAATTTCATTAATCTTTGCTTTTTTAAGGCAATTATTGGCTAAGTGTCCAATACCTCCACATTTATGGCATTTTCTTTGCTCATTATTGTTGGATGTATTGGGCTTAAAGGATTCTTTTGATTTATCTTTTTTGATAAATGGTTTATTTGGGCTTTTAATGTCCAATTTTTTACAAGTCCTGCCAATTTTTGTTCTTGTCACTATATCTTCTAGTGCATTTATATACTCTTCTGTGGAGCATGGTTCTATACACCTGCTTCTTGGGGCATGTTCTAGTTCCCCTCCACATTTTTTAAGTATTTTCATATGCACCATCTTCTGTGACATTTCTGGGTACAGTGCATTAAGCCTTTCAACTTGTTTTAAGAACCAAGGTAAAGGTTTATCTTTCTCTGGGTCAAAGAAAAAATTTTCAAATACATTTTCTATTTTATACCTCCAGGCATCATTTGCCCACTTGGTGATTATTTCTTGTTTCCACCAAGACCCGGTATTTTTACCATTTGTTTGTCTTATGCCATAATACCATCTTTTTGCAGATTTCTCAAACAATGAATGTAATCTTGCAGTGATTAATTCATCTGGTATGGCATAGTCTTCTTGTAACATGTCAATTGTTTTAATAAATGAGATGTGGTCATATTCACCTTCTCCTGTGAATGTTGGCCATTCTTTTAATTGAGGTGCTTCTTTCATTAAGACTTGGTTATTATCTTGGTGACTCAAGTCTGTTATGAAAGGATTTGACAATTCCTCTTTTGTTTTAACAGGGCTTCTTATATGAGAAAATGGTGTTGATAACTTTGGCATATTTAAATTAGCCTCATTAATTTTATCCATTTTTTCAGTAATAAGCCTTATTTCACTCTGAATATCACCTTTCAGATGCATTCTTGCTTCATCACTTTTTTCCACATGGTCCAAAAGTAATTTTTGGTGTGATGAAGTCTTTTCTTCAAATTTTTCTACAGAAATACTTAACTTATTTAATTTTTCTGTAAGATTGTCAATACTCACATCATAATTGATTGTCAAAGTCTTATCTTTGATATCTTTTATGTATTTATACAATTCTTGTTGTCCTTGTATTAATTTTTGAGTATTGTCAATTAAATTCTTTGGTTTATTATTTTCAACAATAAACTTAATGTTGTCAATTTCTTTCTTGTTTTGCACAACAATTTTTGTTAAAGAAGATAAATTGTTATTTATTTCTTGTAGTGATAATAAACTATCTTTAATTTCTTTTAGAGGTAATATACTATTTTTAATTTCTGTTAAAGTATTTACAACATCTTTGGACAAGGTTATTTCTTTGGGAAATGAGGTTGTCTCATTCTTTGCTCTTCCTTGTCCTTGAATTCCATCAAGGTTCTGGCCATGTTGAAAACATTGTCCATGGCATCCTTTTGGATTCTTGGGATTCTGTAGCTTGGGGAATATGGTTTCTCCAATGCTTTTTCTTGTTCTTCTTCCCTTCTTGGGGAAGTGGGTTGGCTTGAGGCTTGCTGGTAGAAGCTACTGGGGCTTCTTCCTTGGTTGCCTCCCTCTTTTTGGCATGATAATCCTTGATTTTTTTGATTTGAGGTTTGGATGACAGTGGATTCCATCCATTGGAGTATTTCACTATCTCCTCCTCTTTGAGGAACTTTTTCAGGATGTGCCAGGAGTTCATCACTCCTTGGTGTATTTGAGGCAGCATTTCCCAGTCTTTGTCCTTGTATACTGTGTAATACTGCTTGTACTAGCTCATGTAGATGTCTATTTGAGCCCTCTGAATGTGATTTGTACCTATTTGAGTTACTCATACTTAGTTCCAATTCAGGCTCAGATAGCATGGGCATTTCTGGGACTTTCCTTTGGGATAAGGCACTTCCTTGTGTGGATTCTGTTCCACTGGGGATATTGCCCTTTCTTTTCCCTTTTGAGGGATCAATTCTACCTCTGAGTCCAGCTCCA
Source organism: Austropuccinia psidii (assembly GCA_023105745.1). Taxonomy (NCBI): domain Eukaryota; kingdom Fungi; phylum Basidiomycota; class Pucciniomycetes; order Pucciniales; family Sphaerophragmiaceae; genus Austropuccinia; species Austropuccinia psidii. Next base: position 31,035,449 of record JALGQZ010000001.1, read on the forward strand.
TCTGATTGGATGGAGTATTGGGAACCTCTTCTGGTAGTCATAATTTAAAGAATAAGAAAAAATAAAAGTATTTTAGAATAAAATTCTTTTATGGCAATTTAAAAAGAGGTTCTCACCTTCAGAGTCTTGAATGGTGGGCCCTGGAAAGTCTAATTTCTTAGCTTTCTTTCTTTTGGTGATAACTGGTGTTGGAGAACTTTGACAAGTTTCTTCCACCAATCTCTCAACAGTAGCTTGGTTGTCTTCTGTTGGGTTATCTTCAAACACTAAAAAAGACAAATAAATATAAGTCTTTTTATAAGAAGTGTTATTTTTGGCAAGATATGGCAATTTTCCCTGTAGAAATTGCTTTTATATCTTTGAAAAATTGAAATAAATAAAGAAATGAATAAAAATGAATAAAAATAACTTTTTTATTGGTTTTTAATATTTTTTATATATTTTTTTATTTTTAAAGAATAAAAAATGAATATGATTCTTATAAAATTAAATTATAATAAAAATTATTTTTAATTTATAAAATATCTCTTTTAATCACTAGAGTCACTCAAAGAAAGTTCTTGCAAGTCTAAGGATGTGAAAAACCACGTGTAAGACAGTACAATTGCTTTTCAAATGCCTCAATAGCTTTTAAAATCAATAAAATATAAAATTATTATATAATTTTATGATTATAAATATAATTTATTATTGGATAAACCCAAATAGAATCTTTTTAAAGGTCTTTTAAGTAAATATCACGGCCAGGCCCCCAAATGTAAGGTTTTACTATGAAACAATAAGTAAAGATTACTAATTTATTACTTATTGTACTCTGAATGTCCTTATAATTGAAATAAATAAGATTAAAATAATAATAATAATAAAGAAATATTATTATTATGGCGTAAAAATATTATATTAGGAAATAAATATAATAATATAATTAATATTATATAAAATTATAATATTGAAAATAATATATTAATATATTATAAAGCTCTTTATTATTGTTACCAACAAATAATAAAGGCGTAAAAAACTGTTTTTTATAAATAAAAAACAATTAATAACAATAATATTACCAATATTAAAGTTATATATTAATATAAATACTATTTATATTAATTAAGAATTATTAAGAGTAATAATAAGAGAGAAATTATTATAATAAGATGAAATAACCTACTTTTAACTCTTAAAATAATAATTTTGAGATATTTTATGCCAAAAGAATATAATACAACTTTTTCAAATTGTATTTACAATAAAAATAAAGAAAATTTACTAAATATCTTGATTTTACGTGGAAATGAGTTTATAGAGAGATTTATGACAAAAACAATTAAAGAATTGATTTAATCACACAAAAATAGTGATTAATATTAAGATGGTCTTTGGTCTTTAATAATATAAGAGTTTTATATATAAAGAATAAAGAAATTACCTTTTATTTAATTGATTTAATGTTTTTGATGCGTCTGAGGGGTAAATAGAGTAAAAAGAGCTCTATTTATAGTAAATACCTCCCTCCTAGAGTCCAACAGGCTTCTAGTAGACGTGTACTGATCATATTCACTGGAATTGATCAATATTTTAAGGCTTGCGGGTGATTACATCATGATCAAACCATATTACATCATTATTACACCATTTTTTAGAGTTATCACTATAACTCTAAGTTTGATGACATCAGAGGCTTGGCAGAACCCCAAATTTCGTGAATTTTATTATTTTTAATCATAAACTAATAGTATTCACCAATTTTATCACTCTTAAGACTGTTAAACTTAAATTAAGGTTACAGTATGTGATCATAACTGCTCAAATTAAGCTCAAACTTTGAACCTCAATAACTTTTAAGATTTACACGCTACAGCAATTCAGAGAGTGAATTCTGATATCCTGGCATAACCTTATTATGCTGCCAAGAGCTTTTCATTACATCATCAAAACTCTAATTTTGATGATTTTTCTTGTAACTCATCTTTTCTGTCGAAATTCAATATTTTAAACTTCAAACCTTTATTTCAGGGGGTTATACCCTGAATTTAAAAATAAAGATTACATCATTCTTCTCGAATAAACTAGTAGAATCCAACTGTATACTTTTTTTTAAGTTTGGAGCACTTTCACAACAAAGTGGTCAACAGCTCTGTTGATTTTTATCAATATTTCATCATAAGTTTTAACCTTGTTTATAATTTGTAAAATAAAGTTCATATCTGTGTTCTTACAGTAATTACGTGGTAACTTTATTTTTGGTTCATCATTCTATCATGTATAGTTTAGAAGATATTAGCTATGATCCTTGAATATATGCGTTGACCAAAAAAGTGCATATATTCAGGATAATTCCTTAAGTATTAACATTGGAAATTAGCTTATTAATTGTTTTATGTGTGGATTCTCATGGGGAATCCACTGGTACAATTTATTTCACATGTTGTTTCATTAGTTCTTGAGATAAATAAGGGTTTATGGTTTTTATAAGGTACTATACCTTATAATTCCTTAAATATTGACTTTTCAGATATGCCATGAAAATGGTATATGTGTATTTTTCCATGGGGAATCCAATGGTATAATTTATTTTACATGTTGATTCATTGGTTTTTAAGTTAAACCAATTTTTGTACCAATTTATGGTATTTTTTGTATATTTAATTAATTATTTTAAGCAATTTTAATATAATTATATTAAAAGTATAATTATTCTGAGTCTTTTTGTGACCTTATTGGGTACGTGGTCATATCTCAAAGGCTCACAATTATCATAATTACTTAATTGAGTCTTTTATGTGACTACCAACCCATTTATGGTTAATAATTAAAGGAGAAACAACTGTAAATATTCTTTTGCTTCAAAATAAAGTTAAATTTTATTGGAAATTGCATGACAGGTTGTATTTTCTGTAAATTTTTGAATATTCAGTGTTTCATGTGGAATCATCAAAATACAACTGTAAGTAATACATTTGATTTTACTTATTAAATCATAATTACTTTTGTTTTATTTATGGATAACACCTTTATCTATTTGTACTTAAAGCTTCAGAGAGATTAATTAACAACTCTATTTTAATGAATATTTGAAGTTTTTACCTTATTTCTATGTAGAATTGCAAATAGCACAGTATAGCTGGTTGCCATGAGGTAAATGAATGGATAATAGTCCAAAAAGGGGCTTTAATTACTATTTTAAGTTTTATTCATGGAAGATCATCAATAATTGACATGTTTACAGGAGTCAGAGCTGCTCTTTACCTCCTTGTCACATGAAAATAGAAGCTTATTTCAAATTTTCATATGATTTAATGGGACTTTAGATTTCTAACCAAGTTACCAAAAGTCTTTAGTTAAATGATTGGCCATTATCAGTCATTGATCAGAGCTTTAGAGCTGTCCATGCCTCAGAGTCCTCCAAAGTTGGGTACCCTGGCTCTCTTTGATGTCTTTTGTCTCCCTTGGCTATTTTCCCATCAAAAATAGTGATTCAAGATTCAATACTGAGATCTACTTTGGGTTTACCAAGCCTCTATGTAGGAATACTGTATTTCTGTCACAGCCACAGGAAAGACCCCCCCAATTGGTGTTCACAGCAAGATAAGCCTCCATCAGTATATGGCCAATTGGCCATATTATCAACTCTAGGCCAATTGACCTCTTATGGCATGGAATGACTCTTTGGCCATATCCACTTTTCATTTTCACTCCTGTCCCCAAACCTCATTCTGAACCTCAGGCCATATCCTTTCTCATTGGACCTTTTGGACAATTCTCAATCTCACATCCCCTAGGCCAATACCTCTATTTTTGGGCCTGTGGAGTAATTTAATCTTCTAGGGGCCTCTTGCCACTCTAGCCCACCCCCTTTGATAAGGGGGTTTTTGGACTAAATGGCATTTTGGGGCCATTTAGGCCCCTTATGGCCTCTATGGCCTCTATGGCCTGCAGAACTTATCAGGCCCCTTTTGGCCTAACTCCAATGAGACCAAAAGGGGCCAAGGGGGAATTCCAGCAGCCCCCAATGCCAGATTGGCCCACCTGAGCCAATTTTCATCAAAAATCTCAAGGGGCCCAAATTGGCCCAAGGACCCAAGGCACCTAAAATGGCCATAAATTGCCATAGCCCTCAAGGCTCAAACCATGGCCTCTGGCAATTACCAGAGGCCACCATCCACCGTCAAAAAGGGCTTTTCCTCAGTATCAGGGAAACCCTTGGCCCAGCTCAATGGACACAAGCCTGTAGGAACTGGCAGTGGTGCATATATGGTATCATATACCATTATGAATCATTTTCCCTTAAACATTCAATGGTGATAGTTTCAGGACTCCATTATGCCATTTCAAATCAATTCCCCAAACCAATCACCCATTTCAAAGGAAAGATTAAGCTTCTCAGTCTTACAATCCACGGAGGCTACCAGAAGACCATTCAAGGACCCCAAATCTCTGGCTTTCCAGGTGTTGGTTATTTCATTCCAACAGTAGTCCCCCAACAGAATACTGGCCCTCCATAACAATCTTGGGCTGTGGCCCTTGCTATAGTAAGTCTGGATGACTCATGCCCTTATGGCCCTTTTGGCCTAATTGGTCTTCTTGGTGATCTTTGGTCATATTAGAACATATGGCCATTTCTGGCCTTTTTGAGGTTCTAGGTGATTATGGTGAATTTCTTGACCTATGGCCATTTTAGGGTGTATTGGAATTCTGGGCCTATTTGGCCATTTTTTTGATTTTGGGGTCCTATGGTCCGCGGTCCGTGGGGGTTATTGGAGGCCCCCAGGACAAAAATGAGCCCCTGGGCCCAAATTTGCTGGGAAGCCAGGGCTGCCATGGGACCACAAATTGGCCCCATGACCCATAACTTCACCTACATGGCCTGGACCCATTGGGGGGTCCAGGACCACCAAGACCATGGCCTCCCCAAAGCTGCAGGGTAGACCCTGGGTGATGAATCCAGCCCAAGGAGGGATTTGATTATTCACCTTGAAGGCTTGAGTGGGGGGGGCCATAATTGAGTTATGGCCCACTTCCTTGAGGGTTTTCTCTGAATTTGACATGGGCTGATTTGACATCTTGACCCTTCTGCTTGGGTATTCTCCATGAGTTGATGACTGAATCCCCGTGAACTTTGACGATTTGGGTGGAGTTAAAAAGTTTTCCTTTTCCTTGTTTGTGTTTGGTTTGACTTCTATCCCCACTCTTATAAATACTAAAAAATGAAAAATAATGGAACCTCCCAATACATGATTTGGGGGGGATGCTGCTGCTTTAAAGAAATAAAAGAAAGAAAATTATACAAGTAAATAAAGAAAGAAAAATAAAAGAATAAGAGAAAATGAGAGTAAAGAAATAAATAAAGAAAGATCCTGATGGTTGGTTCTTCTTGTAGTGAGTTGCTTGATTCTGGCAAAAAAGTGTCTGAAAAATGAAAACCAAGCATTTGATTCTCACAGAGTGGCCAAGGTGATGTTTTACAAGAAGTAGAACCCTCAGGGATGCATACCAGGAGATGGAACTTACTTTGATAATTTCCACTCCCCACCAAGCACCATAAAATTGAAAAGAATTGCCATAAATGACTTCTGAGATGAATTGCCATCAATGACTTCTGAAAATAATTGCTGTAAATGACTTGAAGTAATGAATGTCTTGAATTATGATGATTGGAATGAATTGAAATGATAAATAAATAAAAAGAAAGAAAAGAAAACAAAGAAAGGAACATTTGGCCATATCTTGATAAGGTCCAAATTGGAGGGTATTGGTGTTGTATGCTTCCTGAACCTGTTCAAAGAATTGACAAGTGCTCACAAAGTGGCCAAGGTGATGCTTACAACAACATATGGGTAGAATACTTCCTTAAAGGTGCATGCCAGGAGAAGAACTTACTTTCATAACTTCTTCTCCCCACCAAGCACCATAAATCAAACTCTTGAGGTATTTGGACCAGGCTTGTCTGGATACAATGAATGGAAATCCTTGACAAGATCTGGTGAGTTGGTAAGGTTGGAAGCTGGTTCCCAAGTGGCTCTTTCTGGGTCTTCACTGAATCCTTTCCACTCTACAAGATACCATAATTTACCTCTTTTGAGTTTTTAGTCCAGAACCTGAGCCACTTCCCATTCTTCTTGCTCCTCCACTAAAACTGGTGGTGGCCGCAATTGATGACGATTTGGGATAGTTGAATGCTTGACTGGTTCTAATAAGGACACATGGAATACAGGGTGAACTGTCTTCCATTGCTGAGGCAACTTGAGGTGATATGCATGACTGCCAATCTTCTTCAGAACTTCAAAAGGTCCCAACCATCTTTCTGATAATTTCTTGGTGGGTTTTGTTGTCTTGATGTTCTTGGAAGCTAGCCATACTTTGTCCCCAGTTTGTAAATCAGGTGGAATTGCTCTATTTCTATCTGCATACTTCTTGAATCTTCTTATTGCTGACTCTAATTTTTCTTTGACAACTCGCTGTACTGATTGGAGTTTTGTTGATAACTTTCCAGCAGGTGAGTCTTGAGAAATATGGATTGAGTCAAAGCTGGGATTTCTTCCATAAATGGTGAAAAAAGGTGATTTCTTGGTTGATTAATGTTCTGCATTATTATAGGCAAATTCAGCCAGAGGGAGCCAGGTGTACCAGGCATCTTGATGATAGCTGACATACATCCAAAGGTACTGTTCTAGTATCTGATTTACCCTCTCTGTCTGTCCATCTGTTTCAGGGTGAAAGGCAGTTGAAAGATCTCTTGATATCTTGAGCTGCTGACACAATTGAGTCCAAAATGATGAAACAAATAAGGATCCTCTATCACTGACAATACTGACTGGAAGGCCATGCTTGGAAAATACATGACTAATGAAGATTTGAGCTAAGTCCAGAGCAGTGATTGTTCCATAAGTTGCAATGAAGATTGCCATTTTTGAGAATCTGTCCACAACTACTAAAATGGAATCAAAGTTGTTTGACAGTGGCAATTGAGTGATGAAGTCCATTGATAATGAATTCCAAGGACCAGACGGAATTGAAAGAGTTTTGAGTAATCCAAACTTCTTGTGATGAATGTTCTTGTTTCTTGAACATTTCTGACATGAGGACACATAGTCCTTGATGAATTGATTCATGCCAGCCCAATAAAAATCCCTCTTGATGAGCTTGAGGGTCTTCTCCTGGCCAGGATGGCCAGCCAATGGTGAGTCATGACGCTTTTGAAGAATATTGAGTTGAAGTTCTTCATTGCTTGGGATTACCACTCTATCTTTGAATAATAATAACTTGGCTTGAGGTTCAAGAGAATAATCTCAAACTGATTCACCTCTTGCTAGTTGCTTGAGTATTTCTTTATAGTCTTTGTCTTGCCATACTTCTTTTTGAATCTTGTGCACTAACTCTGAGAAAATTTCCACTTTGATTGAGAAGAATCTTGACTCTTGGATTCCATCTTGCTTAAGTACTTGATGAAAGTTTTGAGGATTCTTGCTGATGAAGTCCACCCCCCTCTCTGAGTACATGTCGTCCCAACGTGACAAGGCATCTGGTAAAGTGGCCAGCCTGCCTGGGCGGTAAGTGATAGTGAAATGAAATTCTGAGAAAAATTCAGCCCAATGGGCCTGACGACGAGTAAGAACTTTGGAAGACATGAAATACTGCAAGGAAGAGTGGTCTGTCAAGACCTCAAAAGGATTGGAAAGAGAAAGAAGAAATGCTCTCCAGCGCTTGAGAGCCCAAACTATGCCAAGGAGTTCCTTGTCATGAATTTCATAGTTGAGTTCAGCTGGTAAGAGCTTGCGACTATCAAATGCAATGGGATGCTTTCCTGAATCATTCACCTGACTCAGTACGGCGCCCAATGCATAATTGGAAGCATCAGTCTCTACAATAGTAGGTAGAGATGGATTGAAATGGGATAAGATAGGAGCAGAGGTGAAAGCTTCTTTGAGTGCTTGAAACTGACTAAGAGCTTCCTCATTGAAGATGAAAGGAGAATCTTTTTTGAGAAGGGAAGTGAGAGAAGTGATTTTTTTGGAATAATTTTTAATGAAACGATGATAAAAATTGGAAAAGCCAAGAAAAGATTGTAGGGTCTTGATGTTTTTGGGCTGAGGCCAATTGAGGATTTGCTGAACTTTTGAAGAATCCATCTTGAGGCCATCACTTGAAAAAGTATAGCTCAAGTATTCCACACTTGGAGGCTTTGGCAAACAGATTATTGTCCCTCAGTCTTTGGAGGACAGAGGCCACATGTTTGACATGTTCCTCCTCAGAACTGGAAAAGACCATAATATCATCTAAATAAACCACAACAAACACATCCAAAAAATCTGCAAAGATATCATTTACTAGATTTTGGAAAGAAGCAGGAGCATTGGTCAAACCAAATGGCATGACCAAATACTCATAACTACCATATTTGGTTCTAAAGGAAGTTAAGTGCTCATCCCCCTCTTTGATTCTCAGAAGGTAATATGCACCACGCAAATCTATCTTGGAGAAGATAGTGGAACTGTTGAATACGGTAAGGAGCTGGTTCATGGGAGGAACAGGGTATCTGTTCTTCCTAGTGACAGCATTGAGTTTGCGGTAGTCAACACACAAACAAAGACCTCCATCCTTTTTCTTAACAAAAAGGACAGGTGCTCCTGTTGAAGAGGAGCTTGGTCTAATGAAACCTTTCTCTACATTCTCTGAAATGTAGGCCCACAGTGTTTCTGACTCTTGATTTGATAATGAGTAGATAACACCAATTGGAGGTAGAAGACCCTCCAATTCGATATGGTGATCACAGGCGTGGTGTGGAGGAAGTTTCTCAGCTTTCACCTTGGAGAATACATCCAAATATTGGTGATAAGCAGGAGGGACTACCTTCAACACAGTTTCAATTTCTTCTGGCTCTTCCTCCTCATACCACTGCTCCTCCAGGGATGCATGAAAAGATAAGGGAGGAAGGTCCATATCCCCTTGGAAGAGATGAAGTGAAGATATGGCAACATCTTCTCCAACATCCTTTATCTCTTTGAAGACTTCATCTCCTAATGGAAGTAATGACTGAGAGGGAATGATGGAAGGTATATGGACAGAAGAAGGAAGGGAAGGTGTCTTAAGCTCACCAACCAGAGCAAAACTGTTGACAGAAGTGGCTGAGTCATTACTAGTAGAAGTAATAATACCACTAGAATCCTTATGACTAGAATCATAGGTGATCAATCCATTTTTCCAATCAATAATGGGATTAAAATGGTAAAGGAAATCATAGCCCAAAATCAGGTTTTCTCCCTTGGGTGAATCTATGATAAAGAAGTCCCATTCAAAGCTTGGGAAGGAAGGCAAGTCAACTATCCACTTGGTATAATGGGTGATGAACAAGGCAGGGTATTCATTAGAATCCAAAATGAAAAGAGGAATCTTTTCAGGGAGCTCTGACAGAGTCAATGAGTACTTGAGAACAAAATTCTTTGCAATAAAAGAGTTTGTAGCACCAGAATCAATGAGAATACTATAAAAAATATCAGAGACAGAAGAGAAAATAAGGAATTTTAAAGTTTTCTTGACACTAGTATTCAGAGTGCACAATTGTGCTCTTGAAGGAAATAAGTGAGAACCATTGAAGACATCATGATTCCCACTCAGGCTTTTCCCTGCTTGCTAGGGAAGCCTCTTGATGATGACACAGGCTTGTTCTGAGGTCTCTTGAAGCATTTTTCAATTGGGTGCTTTCCACCACAATAAGTACACAACCCCTCTTTAATCCTCCTCTCCTTTTCAGAACCAATTAATTTATTGTCCGTATTGAGGAGAGCGGCATGGGGCTTGTCCTTTGAAGATTGAAATTGCTTGCCCTTCTTGTTCTTCTTCTGGTGAGACCTCTTTGAAGATGAGTTTTTAGGAGGCCTAGATTGATTGGATCCAATTACTGGAGGCTTCTTCTCTTGATTGCCACCCTTTTCTTTTTGCCTCTCATGATATCTTGTGTCTAATTCTAAAGTGACATCCATAAGTTCTTGAAGAGTATCAAAAGTTCCAGGGTGAGAAGCCAACTGATCCAATAATCTTGATGCCAATCCTCTTCTGTAAACATGGATATAAGCTCTTTCCCCCCAATCTCCAATTCTTGACATTAAGCTTCTGAAATCTGCAATGTACAAGGAAACATGACCACTTTCCTTCATCCTCAAATTGTCCAACTCTTGTTCAGCTTTCCTGACTTCATTGGGGTCACTAAACAGAGTGAATAATTGAGATTCAAATAATGGCTAATTATTGAGGAGGTAGGCAGGGCTTTCATTGGAAATATTTGAGAGATAGGGTTCAATCCACTTTCCAGCTCTACCAGTGAGAAAAGAAGTTGAGTAAAGCACTTTCTTCCTGTCAGAGAAGAAATTTGCTGGATCATTATGGAAGATTAATTGACAGGATTGGATAAATCCTCTCAATTTATGAGCTTGAGTACCATCAAAAGAATCAGGTGCCTTCATGGATGGAGTCTTGAAAGCAGGGGCTTTGAAATTGTCCCTGGGAGCAACTGCTTGAGTGAGTTTCCCCATGAATTGAGTCATCTGCTCCATCATCTTGAGGAGACTTGGATCAGTTTGAGAGACAAGAGGTTGACTAGAAAGGGCTAGATTAGAACCCTGAGGCACCTCTGGAGCATTTGCCAAGGCAGCTGCCACTTCAGTTTCCCCAGAATCTTCCTCTTCCACAGACTCTTCCCCCTCTTCATCTTCAACTTCCCCTTGTCTTGCTCTTGCACCTTCAGACATGCCAGGGTAGCCACCCAAAAGTCCAGAGAAAGATCTTGATCTTCTAGATTTCATTCCACCTCTTCTTGAGGGTGCTGCTCCTTCCATTGGTGGTCCTCTGTCCAAGTTTGCACTCAGTTGATGAACTGATGGTGTGCGGTCAAGAGGAGCCCTTGCTGTAGGAGTGAGAACAGCTTGAATTCTTTGGGATCTAGTATTTTTGGCTGGGGGGCTATGCTGAACTGGCATTTGAATATAAATGAAATAAAACTTGATGGTATGGGAATAATAATCAGAACTGGGCCAAATCAATGACAATAAAATCTTGATGAGTCTTGAGGAATCAATTCAAATCTTGAGGTGAAATCAAATTCATTCAACAATCAACAATCAATTCTAATCAAATATCAATAATCTTGAGTAAATCAACAATCAATCAATATTCAATCAATAATCAATCAATCAATAAATCAGTGTCTTCAATAGGAAATCAAGGTCTTGAGGAATCAATCAATCAATTTAAAATCTTCAGAAATCAATTCAATATATTGATGAGTCAAAATCAGTCAATAATAAAAATCAATTCTTGAGGATCAATAAAATATCTTGAGGATTCAAAGTCAATCAATAATCAAAATCAGCTCTTTAGGATCAATAAATATCTTGAGAAGTCAAAATCAATCAATCCAATCCAAATAAGAATCCTGAGCCGCTGAATCAATAAACCAATGAATCCCAATGAAATAATCCAATCAATTTAACCAATAAATCAATCCTGAATAAGACCTGAATGAGAACACAGAAAAAAAAATTGATTTGATAAAATTAAATGGGATGAATGAAATGGTCAGCAATGATTAAGAAAGAAGAAAAAATCAATTTCATATTAATGAAATGAATGAGATGAAATTGATGAGAGAGAAAAATCATAATCATTAAAGATCATTAAATCATAAAAGAGATCATAATTGATGAATGAGAGAAAATGAATATAAATGAATGAAAAGAAAGAATCAAATATGAGTTAATTAATTTAATGTCACAGGGGCTCTTCGAAGTGAAGAGGGCCTGGCACTCAGTAAACTGGGACTCACTTATGAAGGGCTCAAAGATATGGTAAGAAGGAATACATTTAAGAGTGAGAAAGATGAATTGCTAAAAGAATAAATATAAGAAAAGCAGCAACAAGAAATAAGAGTAAGAAATAGAAGAGCCAACCACAAACAAGTCCAAGTCCACTGTTTCAACCTGTCAGAATAGAAAGAGAAGGGTTAATAAGGATATGGCCACCCAACTCATACTGTACAGGCGAAGAGAGAAAAGGCAAAGACTAACTTAAAATTAAATAATTATAATACCCAAATATAAGGATAAGAATAATTATAAAATAATAAATAAACTAAATTAATTAACTGGGGAAAAGTCCCCAGGGGGGAGAAAGAGGGGCTGGTATATGTGAGAATCACCAGCCCTGATCCAGAGGAAGAATTTTCATGAGAATAATTGATGATTGAATTGAGTCTGGCCAATACAGGTCCTGTACAGCTGTACAGAACCTGTACAAGAGGTGTGGTGTATTTGAGTGATCATACAGTTTCATACTGGTGTATTGAAACTGTATTGGGTGAATCCAACCTGTACAGGTATTGACAGGCTGTATTGAGGTACCAAGCTGTATAACTGTTTCAGGATGAAGATTTCTGAAACTGAATGCTGATACAATTGCTGGATCTGCTGATTTGAGATGCTTGAGTGGGTGTATGAATGAATACCCTTACCCCGGATGGATGGTTGTTACAGAAAACACCTTTTTGCTTGAAAAAATTAAGTAAAAATGAATTTTCAACAGAAATATTTTTGGAAAAAAGTTAAATAAAAATTATTATAGCTTTTTATCTAATAAATAAACATATGAAAAATATTTCACCATTGGATTCCTCATAAAAATTAAGGTGGGGTCACCTCTTGGTAAAATTTCTGTAACTCAACTCTAAATAACCTTAAATTAAGTTTCTAATATTTTGTGTATAAAAATTGAAAATCCTCAAAACCCTAATTTAATTCACACCACATGTGGTGTTGACCATTAATTTTTGTGTTAAAATTGAGCTGTGGTGTGTAGCTTAGAAGTTATGAGGAATTGAAGTATTTTCAATTGAAATGTCAAAATGTGCCCATGTATTACATAAGTTAACTTTAATTTACATATGAGGTATCAATTATTACAGTTGTGTAATGTAAAAACTCAATTGAATTACATATGTAAATTACAAAAATAATACATGATGAGGAATGAAAGAAAAAATAAATTGGAAAGGTTAACTCTTGGGGGAAAGGAATTTTGCTCCAAGGGTGCCAGACCCCCCAAATTCCTTCCTGACAGGCGTGGGTTGTCAAAATCAATGCAAACGTTCATCACTTTTGGCCTGGAATTGAGTCACAGGGTCTGTGACTCAAGTGATGATGAGGCTTTGATACCAACCAGGGCAGTTTTAACTGTTGCCAAGAGGGTAAAACTACCCATAAGTTGAAACAAACTTAGTCAAAACAGTTTTCACTGGCTTTAACGTCTCCTACACACATTTTGACATGTTTCAAAGCCTTGAAACCAGGTATTGCTATAGCAATGGCTGATTTAAGGGACTAAAATGGCTAAAACCAGCCCTTTTTTGGTCCAAACCAGGGTTCAATGATGCCATAATTGGATCTTCTGTTTTCAGATTTTTTTTCCATGACTTGAGAGAGTAATTTTTACCTTTTTGATGAGAAAATTGGTAGCTATAAAAGAATGTTTTCCTTGGCCCACTTTTCTCTTCATGTTAGAATCTTTTCCTTTGATATCTAGTTTAAACACTGTTAAGCCAATAAATAAAATATTTCAACCGCCTTTCTTAAATAATTTCAAACCTTTTAGCCATGTGAAACAAAGTTATTCAAATAATTGTTTGTAACTTTCATAATCATTTTTACCCTTGAACCACCCCATAAGTAAATTAAAGCATCTTTCATCACTGTTGACTTTGTCATTTTGTTTCCAAATTCCCTCTGGTCACTTTTGAGAGTATTTTCTATTCTATAATATTTCTAAATACTTGGCTTTTGTATATATTTCCTGAAGCTCTTTTCTCAATCAATTCCAATTGAAATTGCTCTTGAAGAAATTTCTTTTGTAGCCTTAAATATCTCTTGTAGAGTATTTTTGGATAAATTTTTATTTTTGGTAAAACAATAAATCTTTATGATATTCTTTTTTTATACTTATAAAAGTTAAAAACAATAGATTTGGCATTTTTTCTCTTAGAACTCATAATTTTTACTATGTTTAATAGAATTTTACCTTATACAAATTTTTGAGGACAGGAGAACTACTTGATTTTTATGATAGTTTCATATCCAAAACTTACATTTGGGGGCCCAGCCATGATACTTTACCTGCAAAATATTTTTTTTACCTTTTTAATCTTTTTTTCCCATATTAAAAAATTTAAAAATTCATATAAATACTTATAATTCAAAAAATTCATAAAAATAAACATCTTTCATATTATAAGTAGGGCTTTATTTTTTAATTTCTCTTTTGTAAAACCTTTCTTTTTACTTAATTAATTTCTTTTTCCATTAATTTTAGTGTCTTATAATGTGGTAAGACAAGAAAATATTGAAAAAGAATCAACAATTACTAGTATCATCTCTGCAAGTACTATCAATTATGAACATAATACCACTGTTATTATAGCTCATAATGATCAATCAGAACCAAATTCTTCAGAATTAATTGATTTGGACATTAGTAATCCCCTCCAAAAAGCTGTTAATTTGGCCACTCCTTTAAGCTTTTTTAATCATAATTATGCCTTCAACAAGATCAGGAGCAAGCTATAATCCCTCAAGAAGCTCCCAAAAAGCTTATATACATGATTATGGCAGAATCCAATCAGTTACAGAAGGAAAAGGGTCAGTAAATGAAGCCCAAACTGACAAATTATGCCATTCTGAAGCTTATAACACTGTTTTATCTTCAAACAAATCTGACACCTCCACAGGAAGCCTCTGTGGACATATACAAATCAAGCCAGAAGGCTTACAACAATTCCTTGCAGCACAAAGAGTACCAGATCCTTGAAGATCTGTGGGAAAACTGCATAAATTCTTACCTGACTGTGAGAAAGTTTCTTAGCCATCCCAAAACTTGAAAGTTACTTAATGGATTGAATTCATTGATGAAAAAGAAAAACATGATTCTTTTAACAGCAGAATGGAGGGAAAAAACCCCTCCACCACCCAAGAAAGTGCCAAAACCAGCCCCAATATCCAGAAGCAGCAATTCAAATGTGAAAAAAAAGCCAAAAGCTCAGAACAAGGGCAAAGGCAAGACATAAGCCACAAAACCATACATCTGGGGCTAAAGAATCCCAAATATTCAATAGGATGCCATGGAAAATGTGTTTCAGATGTCCAGAAACATGATGGAATTACAGAAAAAGGGGGAATCCAGATTGAAATATCAGAAATTATTTCTGACATTCTCAATGGTATTGCACACTTGTACATAGCTATAAATGACGTAAAAAATCATATTTCTGATAAAAATGCATTAATTTGTAACAACCATAAGACAAATAATCTAAGTTTGAGCCAAATAAATGAAACACTTATTTGTTTTTAAAAAGCTTTAAGATCAATTAAAACTTCCAATAATGACAGTTCATTTAGTAATAAGATAAATGAGCAATCTGAAATTATAAAAGAATTGACAGATAAATAGTCTAAATTCAATATTGATTAAATTATTGAAACAAGCCATGAATATTATCAAAGCAGATAATAAGAAATTCCTTGATGAAATTTCAAATTCATTTACTGAATGAAAGACATATACAATTCCCTTTAAAAAGTTTTTTGACACCTTACAGGAGGAATTATCAGAATTAACAATAAAATTGAATTAAGTCATTTCTGACAATACTAGACAAACTGAATTATGGAAATAAATTAAAATCAAAGAAAAAATGTATAAAATTTAGTTAATTGATTTAATACAGGGTTTTCAACATGAATACAGAAATTTCCAAAGGTTTAGCATAAGTAAAATGAATGATATTGAACAATTACTGCACATTTTACCAAGAATGTCTACACCTCTGAATCAAAAAAAGGGTACAAGGCATTCCACCCCACAATTATTGGATGTAGAAAACTCACAATTGAAAAATTAATTTTCCACTTCTTTCCATAACTTGGAACCATCAATTGGCCAAGAAATTCTTAAATAAGTACCAAAACTTAAAGAATGTCTTCACTTCAGTGGTTAAGGAGAATGTGACCATATGGAATTAATCAGATGTATTTAAATGATTAAAGAAGATTTTTAATTACCAGACAGATTGTTAACAGCAATATTTAACACCTTGTTTACCAAATCAGCCCATAGATGGTATATCAAATCAAGACAAGCACATGGACACCAAAGTTGGAGTTGGTGGAAAACCTAAATTCTTAATAAATTGGCCAATGATGCTTGGATATTTAACATGGAAACAGCCTTTGAATATTCCAAATTTAATTCTAAAAAATACAGAACTTTGCCATGATTTTGCCAACAGAAAGACAGATCAACAGCATTATATCCTGACATGTCAGAACTCATGATTCAAAGAAAAATTTTGAGAAAATGTGAAGGTGACTTAGAGCATTCTGTCAACAGAAGTACAACTGAACAATCTTCAGCAGAAGATATTATAAATATATTGGAAGAAGTAACCACCAGAACCATAACTGGGTATAGTAGGGTGAATCTCAAAACAAGGTTCAATACACCTTGGAAAGATTCTGTGGAAAGAAATCCCAAAGAGAATTCTAATAATATGGGATCCTGAAAATGGGGGAATATTGTTTCCTCTAATTCTTTTGATTTTTCTTTTTCCTTCTTGGGGAGGTTGGCTGGCTTGAGGCTTTCTGGTAAAAGATACTTGGCTTCTTCCTTCATTGTCTCCCTTGTTTTATTGTGCCATTCCTTTGTCTTTTTTATTTGGGGTTTGGATAATATTGGATTCCATCCATTGGAGTATTTAAATATTTCCTCCTCCTGAAGGAATTCCTTGATGATTTTCCAAGAATTCATCACTCCTTGTTTGATTTGGGGTAACATTTTCCAGTCCTTGTCTTTGTAGACTATGTAGTACTGTTTTTACTGGCTCATGTATATTTATATTTGAGCCCTCTTAATATGATTCATTTCTGTTTGAATGACTCATACTTATTTCCAATTCAGGTTAAGAAGCAATAGGCATTCCAAGGACTTTCCTTTGGAATATGGCACTTACTTTTGTGGATTCTGTTCAGCTGGGAACTTTTTTCTCTTTCTTTTCCATTTTGTAGGATAATCTCCACTTTTGAGTCAACCTTGATCTGATTGTATGGAGTATTGGGAACCTCTTTTGGTAGTCATTTTGAGAAATAAAAAAAATAATAAAAGTAATAAAATTTTATTTTTTAGGATTGAAGAAAGGTGCACACCTTCAGAGTCCTGAATTTATGCATTTTTATGGCATTTTTACTTCTTTTAATTACTATTATTAAAATAACTTTTGTAATGTTTTTTGCAACCTTTTTGGATATGTGGTCATATCTCAAAGTCTCACAAAGATTAAACTCATATGTTTCTTAATAATGATAAAATTTTATGATAGATTTTATTGTATTTATTTCAAAAAGTATTTTATTTTTCTATTTTTACTTGAATTTTATAAACAAAACATTATTTTTATCATTTTGTCAACATTTCTCTTTGGGTTCAATTTCATGATAAAATTCACTTTAGTAATTAATATATAATTATTCCTCATATATTCATTAGCTCTTATTTACTTTTTACCCTCTTGTTTATAGAAAATTACCTCTAATGCTTATAAATAGGTTTTGGCTTGATTTGGCCATAAACTTTCTGATGAGGTTTTTTAAGGAAAATTGGAAATTGGAATTAATCAAATAAAAACACTCATTTTTGTTACATATAATTCAAAAATATTTCCACTAAATATTATTGAAGGATGTTCTAATTGGGAATTATATCAAAAAAGACCCCTTTTCAGGAGTCAAAAAATCGTGGATAAGAATTGGCCAAAACTACCATTATTTTGAATTTTTTTCCCACATAGTTACCCTTTATTTTAAAAATAGATATGTTTGATACATAAAAAGATTAACTTTTATTTTTTTTACCTTGAAAAAATGAAATAGGCCCAATTAGTCAATTCAGTGAATTTTGATGAAAATGAAAAATATTGAAAAAAATTAAGGGAACCTTTGGGTGACTCAAATAATAATTGAATCTTTTCTTTTAAGAAATTGAATTAATATAGGGTTTGTAATTTCATTCAAAAAAGGACCTTCCTTGGTTTTAGTTACCAAAAAATACCAATATTTGGCCCAATTTGGTAAGTTCAGGTAGAAATGTGGTAAATTATTGTAAAGGCTTACATGAATTTACCAAGAACTTACATGGATATACCAATTCCCTAATTTTGATAATTTGTGATAGTTTTATTTATCATATTTTTGTTTTGATGTAATATTTTTTTTCCTAAAATAATATTTGAGGTGTTTTTTGATATATTCTCAATCCAGAACAGGATGCACAACCTGGATTAACAAAAGGATTCTCAGAATGTGGCTTAATCTTTATTAATTAATACAATTTATCATGTGTGTTATTATATGACTCTTTGGATGTTATAAAATTATTCATCTTACTTGATCAGAAAATAATATTTAAAGGTATTTGATAACTTGATTCTCAATAATGGGTGTAATAAATCATGAGTAGAGGAAAAAGTGTGGTACTGGTAATTTTAACTGCATGGGAAGGATATAGATTTTTGAGTAGGGAAGTCATTCTCCATTCTATGAGCTTTGGTATTTCATAAAACTTAACAGACCACATTTTGTGAGACACTTTCTGTTCAGAGACAGGTTCAACAATTGTATGAAATGATAGATTCAATGAGAGTACCAATCAGGAGTTTTCTTATTAAAAACAAGTTCACTGTGGAGATCTGTTAGCCTTTTGGAAAAATTTCAGGACATAGCATGGTGTGGGTTTAACAGTCAGAGCTGAAGGGAAAACCAAACAATATATAAGAACTAAGAAAACTAAAAAAAATCAAAACTTTACGGAAATAAAGGTTTTTATATATTTATCATTAGAAAGAAAAACATAATACTATTACTACACATTACAAAGGGATTTCTTGGTAATTATCTTTTTTAAAAAAGACCAAAAAATACTCAACCATAGAATTGAAGACTTTTTAAAACAAAAAAACAGAATTTGTTGGTGAAACTATCTGATGAAATTGAAAGCTATTTATCGTATACTCAGCTTTTCTTCTATATCAAAACACTCAATCCTAAAGCAAGTTTTCAATAGCTCATAGAATAATGAATTGAGAATTTTCATTTTGAAGGAAAAATAACTCTCTTTATTAAGTGATTTTTGAGCTCAATCAATTGAATATTTCTATATATCTTTTTGTCTTGTAAAATAAAATAAAAGAAAAGTAGTTTGGTTATTTTAATCTTATCAGTTTTGCTGGTTGCCTTTTTAAAATCCTCAAAGCTTCTTCAAAGTAATTTAAGCCTGTTTGGGTCCAAAGTTTTGAAAAATTGAGAGAAATTCACTTTTTCCACCCAATTTCTGTGTTTTTTGAGCTGATGGGCTAAAAATCTCTCATGTTTTGGCCTATTTGGTCCAAAACTTCCATCGGTCTTCCTTCGGGCTGGGCTCAACGGTTCCAAATTACAGTTCAGGGATTTTCTGCGTCTGGTTAAATTCACTCTCCTCTTGACCGTGGCTCCATCTCCCCTTCCTCTTGATCTTCATCTTCGTTGCCATCCTCGTCGCCATCTTTTATCGAATTCCATTATCAGCAACTTCGCCAGTCACACCATTTCAAGAAGTCTCAAACAAGAAGCACCATGCCTGCTCCCCCTCAATCCGACAGGGTAAGCCATCCTTGTCGTCTTGGCATGAATAACTTTTCTAATCACTAATTGGAATCTTTTTCAGGACCCCCTCCCCGGCAGAGTCGGCCATCTGAATACAGAACAAAGCGAAATACTCAAAAAATTCAAACTTGAACTGGAGAACGAAGGCTACTTCAAAGTTTGTGTCTTGCAACTGTTGTGGTTATTTTTTGAAGCGAAAGAATTAACTTTGGGTTTTCATCCAGGAAGGTTCGCATCCCGAGAAGAGTGCTATCTTTGGTGGCGGTCTAACTGGCGCTTCTCATGACGATGCTACCTTACTGTTGGTCATTCTATTCTCATTTAAATCTCATCATCAAATAAAATCAATGCCACTTAATCAACCCAATTCATGAATTAGTCGATTCCTGCGTGCTCGAAAGTTTGATTTGGCTAAGAGCAAGATTATGTTTATTGAATCGGAAAAGGTCGGTTGTCATTTCAACATTTTATAATCAATCTCCAGTTATTGATTTCAGCCAACAAACACAGTGGCGAAAAGAATTCAAGGTCGATGAACTTTATGAAACATTTCAATATCCAGAGGAAAAAGATGTCGACGCAATCTATCCGAAATTCTATCACAAGACAGATTTAGTCAGTCCAGCTTGCTCAATTCGAGGAATCTTCAATCCCAATTTAATCATTTAATCACTGACCTTGATGATCCATATGAAAATCACTTACTTTAGGAAGGTAGACCACTTTACATCGAGCAACTAGGCAAACTTGATCTCAACAAACTATATAAAGTTACCACCCCAGAGAGACAAATTCAAAGACTGGTTGTTGAATATGAAAAGGTAAGTCATTCACTAATCTTAACTCTCCTATTCACTAACCATTAATCCCTCCTTCTTATCTCTCAAGTTCCTACGTGATCGTCTACCCGTTTGCTCTCTTCAACACAACAAGCTCATTGAGACTTCTTGCACAATCATGGATCTTTCAGGTGTCGGAATAAGTCAGTTTTGGAAGGTCAAGAATTATGTTCAAGAGGCTTCTCATTTAAGTCAAAGTTATTATCCAGAAAGCAAGTCTCTTTTTGTTCTTATGTTTGTTTTGCTTCCAAAACTTATTTATCGGGCTATCAGCTATGGGAAAGTTTTATATTATCAATGCGCCCTATCTATTTTCAACAGTTTGGAGCTTGGTCAAACCATGGCTAGATGAAGTAACCGTCAAGAAGATTATGATTTTGGATTCAAGTTACCCAAAGACATTGCTTCTTCAGATTTCGCCTGACTCATTACCAAAGAGTTTGAAAGGCAGTTGTCAATGTGGCGGGGGATGTAGTTTGAGTGATGCTGGGCCATGGAATGACGCAGCAATCGTGGCACGTGCTAAAGCCCTCAAAGCTGGCATTCCGTCAAACACTGACCCTGGAGATGTCACGCCAAACGACACAAGTGCAGAGAAACCGGCAAATGGCAACAGCGCAACTTCAACAAGCACGCCTGCGTCAGTCAATGCTGCGCCTGCTGCCTGAATCCTCGACGCACATCTTAGAGCGATTGCTTCATTGCAACTTCCAACGTTATCTAATACTAATCACTATTTCTTTTTATTGACAACCTTTTTTACGTTATCATGTACATTTTGCTTCTCGTCCTGCCATGATCTTTTCTTAGTTTTTCTCATCAAGTCCTGTTGAAAACCATTATTTTTCAATATGATTTTTTTAATGCCAATGCCAAGAACGTCAATTACAAATGTTGTTCAAAACCTGGATTAGTCTTGATATTTTTTGTACTTTTTTCTTTTTGCAAAGAACCTTTATCTTCAATAAATTTCAATATTTATAGATATGTTTTTTTTGAATCGTATCCACTCTACATATATATTTTCCTCTGGATTGAATCAATTAAAATTCTTTCCTTGATGTCTTTGGCCTATTTTTGTACGAAAAAAGCATTTTGGTGCATACAATATTTGGTGAGGAAATTTTCTTTTCTAGGAGAATGATGTTAAGAAACTCATAATTCACTTCATGGATTTTTCTGAAATTATCAATTTAATCTACGTGTGTAAACCTGGAGGGAATCAGTGAATTACCTTGTTATCCTAAACCACTCAATGCATGCAGTTACCGAAGCAGTAGGCGAAATTTTTACATTCAATCTGGCTTTCCGCTCCTCAATTATTGATTCCACTTACATTGTCCTTTGCCGAAAACTACATTTCTTGGTAGCATATCCAATTGTTACTGAGCTGCTAACCCAAATAAAGCTTACACTCAAATCCCATATTTTTAACCCACTTTCACCCCATGCTTTTAACTCAAAAAACTGAAAATTAGATTGAGCTAAGGAGTTGGAACCATGGACCAAGGATTTTGAATCAACTCACACTAAATAAACTTTTTTTTAAAGAAAATACCTCCATATTTTGGTTTGAATTATTTAAATCGCATCAATCATAATCATTATATATATATTTGGTAAATTGAAATAAATAATTGTAATCATTAAATAAATTTTTGAAAAAAAAAATAACCAATATGTTTCTTTTTTTAAAAAAAGGTAAATAATTATTTCATCATAATAAAATCAAGATATAGCTTCAATTTTTAGTATTTTTTTTTTTTTGAAAAAATGTTTTTTATCAATAAATATATATTTGATTTATTTTATTTTGAATTTCAAATAGAGTAAAATTTAATTTATTAGCTTTTTTTCAATATAATTCTCCTGGTCAAAGATTTTAATTTTGGTAAGAAGTAAGGTTTCTACCCAAATATTACTGATTGAGGAATCTCTTCCTTACAATTCAATTGATCAGGGACATAGTAATCCTCCTTATTTAAAGAAAATAATTTAATTACCAGGAGTGGATGGGAAAAATATCTTTATCAATGCCTTACAGGGGAATGTAGATCATTTGATGAAAAATGAATAAAATAAAAAATAAATAACAAAAAAAAACTAAGGATGGGAGTAAAAAGTACCAATTTTATGAGTCCAATATTTGATTACTGCCATATTCTCAATATTAATTGACATTAGAGATTTTTTCTGATAATTCACTCTTCTTCTGAAATCACAAGAAACAGGGTTCAAGGGAGCACTGATGGAAAGGATTTCCAAACATTCTTGTGAATTACCTTTATGGTTGATAAAATTGAGCTTACAATTTCTAAAAAAAAGTTCAATTAAATTATTTCTGTTCTCAGGTGTGTTTTAAATAGAAAATTTCAAGTTTAAACTTTAAATATAGCTCCTTCTTATCCTTATTATAGATAGATATCATAATATAGGCCAGTAGATTTTATATTTGTATTATAATCTGGTGAGGAGTTGATATTGGGGAAGTTCATTGTGACTTTTTCCTTCAAAATAAAGGATAGTTTTGAGAATGAAGTATGAAATTTTACTAAAGTGAATTCATGTGTAAAAAATAATTTTATTTTAAAATTGGGGTCAAGGGATTTAGTAAAAAACTCTAATTTCTTTAAAAGAAAGATCTTGAAATATTTGGGGAGTTTTAAGGTAATTTAAATGATTTTTTTCTTCATTAAGTATTAAATCTTATTGAGAAAAGGAATTAATAAATAGATATTTTGAAAATTAGTGTTAGATTATTTGAGTAAATAGATGAAATTGTATTTTCTTGGTAAAGATTATGTATTGAGGAAGGGATTGATTTATTGTGGGATATTTAGAGCCACAAATGATTTGTGCTTCTTTGTAGAGAAGTTTTAGGAGTTAAATGATATCTTTCATGTTTTCCTATTTCAATGCAGTGAAAAAAGAAGCCAAAATATTAGCCTTACTAAATAAAAGATCATAAGCATTGTTTATATTCCATTCTAAGGAGATAATTCTTCATTTTTAGCTCAAAAATGTAGAAGCTTATGAAAGAATGATTTTCAATTTTTTTTTCTATTCTTTCAAAATGAAATCAGAAGTTTTTGAAAATAATTACTGTTGTTTAGATCTTTTCTGTAGATATGAGGTCAGTTGGGCTTTTTTTCTAATATCTGTTGGATTAGGAAATCTATAGATAGCCATTGGATCATTTTATTTAGGATCATTCTTTATAGATGAGGAGGAATGTTACCTGAGTGAATTGATTCCACAATAAGTGAAAGTTACTAATATTTTGCTTATTGTACTCTTAATGTCCTAATCCTAGTGAATAATAAGATTAAAAATAATTATAATAATAAAAATGAAAATGAATTATAATTATGGATTAAAATTGATTATATTATTAAAGAATAATAATATAAAATGATATAATAAATTAATATATTGATGGAAATTTATTAATTTTAAAAACAATTAATAAATGCATAAAAAATTGTGATTTAATAATAAATAACAATAGTATTAGTAATATTAAAATTATTGATTAATACAAATACTATTTATATTAATATAAGAATTCTTAAAACTCATAATAAAGAGAAAATAACCTACTTTTGACACTTAAAATAATAATTTTGATTAATTTTATGCCTAAGAATATAAATAAAACTTCTTTAAGTTGTATTTACAACAAAAATAGATAGAATTAAAAATTTGACTATTTTTACATGGATTTAGATATTTATAAGAGAATTTAACCAAGAAAAGAAAATTTTGTATTAATAAGTTCAAAGTGGATCTTTGGTCTTTAATAATATAATAGTTTTATAGAGAAAGAATAAATAAATTACCTTTTATTTTAATGTTTTAGTGTTTTTGATGTGTCTGAGGGGGAAACAGAGGAGGAAGAGGTACTTTTATAGTAAAGATCCTTCCTTCTAGTAGAATTTTACTGATGGTATTCACTGGAATGGATCACTTTTTTGAGGTTTGGTGATGATTAAGTCATTATTAAACCTTTTTATCTCATTATTACAACTTTCTCAGAGTTATCAATATAAATTGAATTTAATGAAATCATACACTTGGAAAATGATTTATTTTCATGGATTTTAGTAGTTTCAATCATAAAATACTATTATACACAATTTTCATCTCTTATTTTATTCAAATGTTAAGCTTTAACTAAGATTAGAGTTAATGATCATAAATGATCATTTTTAAGCCTAAAATTTAATCCTTAATAAATTTTAGGTTATTGACACTACAGGAATTCAGAGAGAAATATCTGATAGCTTTGAACATCCTTAAAAAGCTTCCAAGAGGATTTCATTACATAATCAAAACTCTATTTTTGATGATTTTTGTTGTAACACTACGTTTCTGCTATAATTTAATATTTTAAAATTCAAACCATTATTTCATGGGGTTTTAACTTGAATATCATGATAAAAATTCTTTAATTCTTCACTTATGAACTGGTAGAATCTGAATATATACTTCTTTAAGTTTGGACCACTTTTGATTTAAAGTGGTCAACAGCTATTGCTATTTTATCCAATATCTCATTATAAGTTTTAACCTTTCTTATAGCTTGCTAAATAAAGTTTATATCTTTAATCTTGAAGTTATTTCATGGTAACTTAATTTTTGAATCAACTTCTTATCTTGTGTAATTTTTTCAATACTCTGCAACATCTTTCTGCCACATTGGCCACCATATGCAAGTTTTTTTTTCTCTTGTTCTGTCTTCAAACAGAACTTCTGAGAAAGGGCTGTCATGGCATTCTTTAAGTACAAGATTGATTAAGGACCTGTCCACAAATGTCATGACACATGTATGCTTAGTTCTCTGGTAAGATATACCATCCAGTAAGTGGAATCTTTCCTCATCATATGAATTTTTCCCTATCTCATCCAACGCATGTATCAAAGAATTGTCTTTACAGTCCTTAGTAATTAATTGGCATAGAATCCTACAATTCTTATCTTGATTGTAACTACTTCTGACTTTTTCAAAGAAGGTGGTGTTCAAGTCTGTAACACTTATTCCTTCTATTGGGATTTGTGGCGAAGCTTCTTCTGGCACATAAGCAGGATTATCAATATTATTTGGTAATGGCCATCTGCATTCTTATGAATATTCCCATCCTTGTGAGCAATAGTCATATTGCCTCTGTATTTTTGTATGGCTATTTGCCATCTGAGCATATGTCTGTTGGGTGTTTTCATGTTTAAAAGTGATTTGACAGCTGTACAATCTGTTATCACCTCAAAAACACATTCCTCTAAGAAGTAGTTCAATTTCTCCAAGGCCCAGACAAGGCATAGACATTCCATTTGACTTGCTTCATATCTGGCTTCAATTGGTTTGATTTGCCTGGATATGAAGCATATGGGTCCTTCCACAGGTTTATAATTTATAATCTGGAATTGACGAAGTGCAGCACCCAGCTCATCCCCTGATGCATAAATATACAGTTTAAAAGGCAGTTTAAAGTCTGGCATCAGTAAAAGTGGAGCAGTGGTCAAGGCTTTGACTCTGTCAACAGTAATTTCAAATACTGTGTCTTTGTCACATAATTTATGAGGAGGTCTTGCTATGGATGCAAAATCTTTCATATGTTGCCTGTAATATCCTGCAAACCCCAAAGATTACTGAATTTACTTTTTGTTCTGAGGCACAGGGTTCAGCAATACTTCTGAAACCTTGTTTTTGTCAATTCCAAGGGATAAACCAGATACTACATGTCCCAGTGCTTTAAGTTCTTTAAATCCAAAATGGCATTTCTTCAAAGAAATTTTCATGTTCACAGATTGGATTTTTGTCAAAACTCTGGATAATCTGTATATATGTTCTTCTCAAGCCTTGTAAAAGACAATAATGTCATCAATGTAAATGATTAACCATCCTTCTGAAATTTCTTCAGGGAAGATTTCATTCATAATTCTTTGGAAGTGTGAAGGTGCATTATTGATATCAAAAGGCATCCTCAAATATTCATATACTCCACAATGAACAATAATCCTCAAGTATTTTCTTTCCCTTGGTGTCACCACATTCTGATTAAATCCTTTAAGGGCATCCATAGTGGTTATATATACTGCTTGAGATATCTGGGAAAGGGAAATTTAGATTTTTGGTATTGGGTATCTGTCTGGAACAGTGTAAGTGTTCAGAGCTCTAAAGTACCCAACCATTCTGGATTTTCCATTATGCCATGCCACTATGACTGGTGTAGTTATCTCTACTTCCTCATTATGACCAACCTTTCTTATTACACCAAGGTCTAGAAGTTCTTTAATATGAATTTCTAGAGCTTCTCTTGATTTAGGACTTGCTGAATATGCAGGTCTTCTTAAGAGTGGTGGATAAGGTCTCTCAATATTAAGGATTATTTCAAATTCATGATCAATAATTTACCCCAAAGGTTCTTTGTCTGATTCAAATGCTTCTTTGTGGTCTGTCACAACCACAAGTAATGACCCTCCTCCATGGGTGTTTCCGCAATCCAGCCTGGAACCAGGTTGGGGCCAATTGGCCACACCATATCTTTTATGGCCAATTGGGCCCCTTTGGTGTTCTATGGCCTTTTGGACATAGAACCTGCCCCTGGCCTTTCATGGCCTCAGGCCATATCCTGCCATCATGGGCCTTCCTGGCCAATTTCCATATCCCCAACTCCCAGGCCTCTATCTTTGTTTTTGGGCCTGGGGGTGTCCCTTTGTCTCCTAGGGGGTTCTGGGCCCCCTATGGCCTCTACGGCCCGTGGTCCATGGGCCAATCAGCCCCCTTTTGTCCTAATCCAATGAAGCCAAAAGGGGCCAAAGGAGGCAGCCCACTAGCCCCCAAGGCCAGGTGGGTCCCAAACCACAATTGGACCCACCTGAGCCATTTTTGGCCCTAAAATGGCCCAAAAGGCCCTCAGGACCCATTTTGGCCAAGGATCACCATGGACCACTTTTCAGCCCATGGCCTCTGGTAACCACTAGAGGCCACCAGATCAGCTCAGCAATCCTTCCCCTCAACTCAAGGGGGATTTTTTCCATTCCTCCATGCATCCCGTACTCAAGGTTGCAGGAGTGATGCATATATGGTATTGTATACCATTATGCACCATTTTTGCTCAGAAATTCAATGGTGACGTTTTCAGCACCAAATTCCATGATTCCAAATCAAGGTCCCAAATTCCAACACCCATTTTGAAGGAGGACTCTTCAGCTCATCAGTCTGGCAATCCATGGCGGCTATCAGGAGACTATTCAAGGACCCCAACCACCTGGCCCTGCAGGAGTTGGGTTGGCAATTATTTCAGGATTATTACAAGGGCCATTATCAAGCGTTATTCATCATCCAATCAGTTTTCAAGGCAGAAAGTACTTAAATACTCCTTGGACAACTCAACTGGTCCATACAGGCCGCAATCAATCATACCTGTATGTCCTTGGCCCAATTGGGCCAATTCATATTCCACTGTGGGAATTCAATCACACAGTTCAATTCTCAAGATGGCCAGAACTGTATTGGCCCAATTCAGACAATACAGCTGGTGACTCACCTTCCAGGATCAGCCCCTCAGCTTTTCACATATATTGGCCACCTTTCATCACCTGGGGACATTTTCCCCAGTTAATTAATATATTGGATTTATTTTTATGCTTATTTTCTTTTACCTTTTTAAAGTAAATACTGATAATCTTAAGTCAGTCATTTGCACCTTTTCTTCTTTTCCTGTCAGTGGATATTGGTGGTCATATCCTTTACTAATTCCATTTCCTTTTCTGGCAGGTTTAAACAGTGAATTGGGGATTCACTTGGTTGGCTTTCTTATTTCTCTGGCCATTGGATTCACTTACTCTTTCTTATCTTTGACATACTTGTCCTTATTCTTACTCTTATCCTTTTTTAAGAAATTCATTCTTCTTTATCTTTTTATTCTTTTGGAGCCTTCCAAGTGAGTTCTTGATTCCTGAGTGCCAGGCCACTCTTGTTTTCTGTCCAAGAGCCCCTGTGACATTATATTAATTAACTCATAATTTCTTTTCATTCTTTTATCATTTTCATTCTTTCATTCATCGAAATTATGACTCTTTAACACTTATGAACTTAATGATTCTTTGTCACTTCTCAATTTTCTCTCATTCATTCTTCATTCTTAAAAATTGATAACTGGCCCATTTTTATTTTATTTTTTATTTTTATCTTCTTTTTAAATCTCAATTCCAAATCATCAAATCTCATTTTAGTCATAATTCAGGCGTCTTTTTGCTTTTGATTCTCAAATTGCTCATCAAATTGTTCAGACACCTTCTTCACATCAAGATTAATTTTGATTATTTCTTCAAGAATTTTGATTTTTAAGGAAGAATTCACTTGATATTGATTTGACATAATTGAAATTGACTTCAAGAAAATTGATTGACCTGAAGATTTCATTGATTTTGCTGATTACTCACATCAAGAATTTTGACATAAATTTATTTTGCCTCAAGAATTCATTTTGATTGATTGATTTTCTGCAAGTTTTGATTTTGATTGATTTGAAATATTTGATTCATTGACTTCAAGTTTTCATTTGATATTTAATTGATTGATGTACCTGAAGATTCTTATTGATTCATTATTTTCACTTCAAGATTTTATTTGATTTGACTTCAAGCTCTCACTTTTGATTGCCTCAAGTTATCCATTAAAATCTTGATTCTTATTACTTTTAATTCATTTTAATTCCTGAAATCATGCCTATCAAACATTCAACTCCTGCAAAACAGACCAGAACTCAAGTTGTTCTCACTCCAACTCCAAGAGCTCCTCTTGACGGCACCCCAGCAGTTCCTCAACTGAGGGCCCAATTAGACAGAGGACCTATTATGGAAGGAGCAGCACCATCCAGGAAGGAAGGAAGAGGGCCAAGGAGATCAAGCTCATTCTCAGGAGTAGTTTGCAGATTTCCAGGACTTTCAAGAACCAGTCTCAAGGTTCCAGGTGAAGATGATGAAGAGGAGGAGGAGAATTCTGTGGAATAGGAAGTGTCTGAAGGTACTGAGGCTGCTCCTGCTGCTGTGGGGGCATCCCAAGGTATTGGAAGACCAACTCTAGCCCAGTCTGATCAGCCTGTTTCTCATCAATCTGAGCCATCTTTATTGGCCATTATGCAGGAGATGACTCAAATTATGGCCAATCTTCAAGAAGCTTCTTCTTCTGAATCAACAAGACCACCAGCCTTCAAGACTCTATCTATGAAGGCACAAGAATGCTTTGATGGGACTCAGCCCTCCAAAGTCAGAGGCTTGATTAAGTCTTGTCAATTAATCTTTCATAATGATCCAGAAAATTTCTCTCAAGATGGAAAGAAAGTTCTTTATGCCACTTAATTTCTTATTGGCAGGGATGCAAAATGGATTGAGCCTTATCTTTCCAATCTCACTAATCAAGACCCAAGCTACCTTCTCAACTCTTGGAAATTATTTGAATCTCAACTCTTCACTTTATTTGGTGACCCGAATGAAGTCAGAAAAGGTGAAGCAGAGTTGGATTCTTTGAGAATGAAAGAAGGTGGGCATGTATCTTTATACATTGCAGATTTTGGAAGCTTAGTGTCAAGAATCGGGGATTGGGGTGAAAGGGCTCTCATTTATCATTTCAGGAGAGGGTTGGCCTCCAGGTTTCTGGATTAATTGGCCTCCCATCCTTCAAATATTGATTCTCTTCAAGACTTAATGGATATTACCCTGGAACTTGATACAAGGTACAATGAGAGGCAAAAGGAGAAGAATCGTCATCAAGAGAAGAAGCCTGAAGCCTCAAAGTAAAACTCTTCTCATCCTCAAAATTCTTCAAGTTCAAGTCATAAGAAGAAGAAGAATTTTCAGAAGAGGGAAAAGCCCCATTCTTCTTTGTTGAATAAAGACTTCAAGTTAATGAATTCTGAAAAAGAAAGAAGAATCAAGGAGGGCTTATTTACCTATTGTGGTGGGAAGCATAGTCTTGAGTCCTGTCTCAAAAGGCCTCAAAACAAGCTTACCCAACCATCAGGCAATTCTCCCAGCCAGGGAAAAGCCTGAGTGAAGATCATTTTGTGTTCAATGGTCTTCACAGTTTTCCTTCCAGAGCACAATTGTGAACTCTGAATACTGGTGTCAAGAATTATTTAAAGTTTTTTGTCTTGTCTTCTCTTTCTGATGTGTTTTACAGTATTCTCATTGATTCTGGTGCTACCAACTCATTTATTGCAAAGCAGCTTGTTCACAAGTACTCATTGACCATGTCAGAACTCACAGAGAAGATTCCTCTTATCATTTTGTACTTCTCTGAGTCCCTGTCTTTATTTTTGACTCACCATACTAAATATGTGGTTGAGCTCCCTTCCTTCCCAAGCTTTGAATGGGACCTTTTAGTCATTGATACTC
The DNA here is from genome assembly GCA_023105745.1 of Austropuccinia psidii. NCBI lineage: Eukaryota > Fungi > Basidiomycota > Pucciniomycetes > Pucciniales > Sphaerophragmiaceae > Austropuccinia > Austropuccinia psidii. The sequence continues at coordinate 31,066,413 of JALGQZ010000001.1, forward strand.
CCAAGGGAGAAGACCTCATATTGGGCTTTGACTTTCTCAATCATTTTAATCCTTCTATTGATTGGAAGCAAGGGCTTACCACCTTTAATTCTGATAAAAAGGACTGTTATGATCCTCCTGATTCTTTCAGTAATGACTTTTCTTCTTCCAAATCATGTGCAGCTCTGGTTGGTGATTCTAGAACACCATCAATTCCATCTTCTTTCCATATTCCTTCCCTTAATTCCCATCAGTCATTACTATCATCTGGAGATGAAGTCTTCAAAGAGATTCAAGATGTTGGAGAAGATAATTCTGTATCTTCACATAATCTCCTTTTTGGGAATATGGACCTTCTGCCTTCATCTTATCATGACTCCCTGGCAGAGTTGTGGGATGAAGAGGAAGAGCCTGAAGAAGTAGAAACCATAATGAAGGTTGTTCCTTCTGTTTATCACCAGTACTTGAATGTATTATCCAAGGTGAAAGCAGCAAACCCTCCTCCTCACCATGCCTGTGATCATCATATTGAGCTGGAGGGGTCTCTACCTCCAGTTGGGGTGATCTACTCTTTATCAAACCAAGAGTCAGATACACTCAGGGCCTACATTTCAGAGAATGTAGAGAAAGGTTTCATCCAGCCAAGCTCCTCTTATACAGGAGCACCTGTCCTCTTTGTCAAAAAGAAGGATGGTGGCCTCCGTTTGTGTGTTGATTACTGCAAACTCAATGCTGTTACTAGGAAGAACAAGTATCCTGTTCCTCCTATGAATCAGCTTCTCAATGTTTTTAATGGTTCTTCTATCTTCTCCAAGATTGATTTGCATGGTGCATATAACCTGCTCAGAACGAAGGAGGGTGATGAACATTTGACAGCTTTTAGAACTAAATATGGCAGTTTTGAGTACTTATTTATGCCTTTTGGGCTCACCAATGCTCCTGCCTCCTTTCAAAATCTTGTCAATGATATATTCCAAGATCTTCTTGATGTTTATGTTGTTGTTTATTTGGATTACATTATAGTCTTTTCCAAATCTGAGGAAGAACATGTCACTCATGTGTCCACTGTTCTTTCCAGACTCAGAGCCAATAACCTCTTTGCTAAGGCTTCAAAGTGCCTTTTTCATGTTTCTAGTGTGGAATATCTTGGTTATTATGTTTCTTCTGAAGGCCTCAAGATGGACCAAGAAAAAGTACAGCAGATTCTCAACTGGCCTCCTCCAATAAAACTCAAGGCTCTTCAATCATTCCTTGTCTTTGCCAATTTCTACCACCGTTTCATCAAGAATTATGAAAAGAAGATAAGTTCACTTACCAGTTTCCCCCTCAATGAGGAAGCTCTCAGTCAGTTTCACCAACTCAAAGAGGCTTTAACCACCACTCCAATGCTTCTCTACCCACCATTTTAGAGACCAATGCATCCAATTATGCCTTGGGTGCTGTACTTAGTCAGGTTTCTGACTAAGGAAAACATCCCATTGCATTCAACAGCCACAAGCCTATACCAGCTGAGCTCAGCTATGAGATGCATGACAAGGAACTCCTTGGCATAGTCTGGGCTCTCAAGCGCTGGAGGGCTTTTCTTCTCTCTCTTTCTTCCCCTTTTAAAGTTCTCACCAATCACAGTTCCCTTCAATACTTCATGTCTTCAAAAGTCCTTACTTGCTGTCAAGCCCGCTGGGCTGAATTCCTTTCTGAATTTCATTTTTCAATCACTTACCGCCCTGGGCGCCTAGCTACTCTTCTGGATGCCTTATCACATTGGGACAGCGTTTATCTGGAGAGGGGGGAGGATTTCATCAGAAAGAATCCAATGAGCTTTCAGCAACTCATTAAGCAAGATGAAGTTCAACCCTCAAGATATTTTGAAGTCAAGGTGGAATCTCTCTCAAATTCGATTGAATCAATTCAGAAGAAATTATGGCAAGATCCTCAGTACAGAAGTATCCTTCAAGAATTGGGAAAAGTTAAATCTGTTCAGGATTATTCTCTTGATTCCTCTTCCCAACTTCTTTTATTCAAAGATCGGGTGGTGGTCCCAAATGACCCCACAATCCAACTCAGCATTCTTAAAAAGCATCATGACTCTCCTCTAGCTGGACACCCTGGCCAAGAGAAGACTCTCAAACTTGTCAAGCGGGATTTACACTGGTCCAAAATGACTCAATTTATCAAGGATTATGTCTCATCCTGTCAACAGTTTTCAAGGAACAAGAATATTCATGATAAGAAGTTTGGACTCCTCAAACCTCTCCCAATTCCAAATAGTCCTTGGATTTCTCTTTCAATGGATTTCATCACTCAATTGCCATTGTCCAACTCATTTGACTCAATCCTTGTAATAGTGGACAGATTCTCAAAAATGGAAGTTTTCATTCCAACAATGTCTTCAATCACTTCACTAGATCTGGCCCATTTATTCATCAATGATATCTTTTAAAAGCATGGCCTTCCTTCAAGCATTGTCAGTGATAGAGTTCCTCTTTGTGTTTCTTCCTTCTGGACCAATCTGTGTCAGCAGATCAAGATTTCAAGAGATCTTTCAACTGCTTACCATCCAGAAACTGATGGACAGACAGAGAGGGTAAATCAGATACTAGAACAGAATCTTTGGATGTATGTCAGCTATCATCAATATGATTGGAACACCTGGCTCCCTCTGGCTGAATTTTCCTACAATAATTCTGACCAGTCTTCAACCAAGCAATCACTGTTTCTCACTGTTTATGGAAGAGATCCACAATTTGGTTCAGTTAAAATCACTCAAGACAACCCTGCTAGAAATTTATCAACAAAAATCCAATCAGTACAGCAAGATGTCAAGAGAGAACTTGAAGCTGCCATAAGCCAGCACAAGAGGTATTCAGATAAAGGTAGAGCAAGTCCACCTGATTTCAATCCTGGTGACATAGCATGGCATTCCTCCAAGAACATCAAATCAACTAGACCCACCAAAAAACTTTCTGAAAGATGGTTGGGTCCATTTCCAATATTGAAGAAAGTCAGTACTCATGCTTACCACCACAATGGAAATCCATCCACCCAGTCTTCCATATTTCCCTCCTGGAACCAGTCAAGACATCAACAATCCCAAATCGGCATCAAGAGCCTCCTCCTCCAATCATTATTGAAGAAGAAGAGGAATGGGAAGTCTCTCAATTACTGGATTCAAAGCTCAAGAGAGGAAAATTATGGTATCTGGTGGAATGGAAAGGTTTCAGTCAAGACTCAGAAAGATCCACTTGGGAACCAACTGAAAACCTGAAGAATTGTCCTGGACTAGTCAAAGATTTTCATTCTTTATATCCTGACAAGCCAGGACCCAATTCTTCAAAAGCTTGATTCTTTATGGTGCTTGGTGGGGAGAGGAATTACCAAAAATAAGTCCCACTCCTGGTATGCACCTTTAGGGGTATTCTACTCTTCTTTGTGGTAAGCACCACCTTGGCCACTCTGTGAGCACTTTGAAATTTGGACACAGATTTTTGGCCTGGCTTCAACATCAATTCCAATTTATGGCCATTTACACTTGGGCAAATGGGCCATTCCTTTTATTATTTCCTTTCCAAGAAACTATCCATTCAACACATTCCTTTAACAAGATTTTTGTTTATTTATGGCACTGGCAGGAGTGGTAACTACCAAAAGCAAGTTCCTCTCCTGGTGTGCACTTCCCTGATAAAAATCGGATTACCACATAAGCTACAGATATTTCTTAGATATTGAATATTATCAAAAATCACTCATTTCAATATGATGTGACTAGATTTATAAATATGAATTTTTGTTCAATTTAAGACCAAATAGGAAAACCTTTTCACATTTTGAGAATTCTTACAGCTTTCTGTAATTAAAGCAAAAATATAAATAAATGATATTGAAAGAAACTACATAATATTCATTTTAATTTTTGAAGATTTAAGAGAAAAATAAAGTAGCTGGAAATGATGCAAAAGTGAAATTTAGTCAATTAAAAATGGAAATCCTGTCTTGGTACCATAAATCTTGAAGCTACTATGATATTAAAAATGATGTTATTTAGTGTAAAAATAAATTTTTTGCTGCTTTGTGGGAAGCTTTTGAGGGGGGTGAATCATTATTGATAATATTTTTCAAAATGAAGGATGTTTTTAAAATGAAATGAACTTACAATAAAGTTAAAAACTGAAAAATTCAACAGATTGATCTAATATAATATAGTCCAATTAATGGATATTTATAATATGAATTTTAATTCATTTTCTTATTTCATAATCTATAAAAAATATTTTCTCTAATGTTACTCCAAAAATAATACTTTATTGTAACTAATAAGTTAATTCAAATTCTTATATTTCTGACATTATTTCATTACCACTGTTGAATTATACTTCTTAAGCTTTTTACTTAGGAAGAGAAAATTTCAAGATATAATTTTGAATCATTTCTTAATGAAGAAAGTTTTTCAATAAAATAGTAATTATTTTTATTATCACTTATTTTTAAATTCCTCAAATGTACTGATAATATATTACATGACATATTTTCAACTGAAATTATTGTGGTAGAATAGCTTTAAGATATTATTTTTTCATTGGAGATATCATAATTATTGAATGATTTATAATTATTATTTAATCTATTTCAAATTAAAATTATTCTGGTAGAATGTTTGTCAAAGAATATTGTCTTTTTTGAGATGTATCATTATTGAAGTATGTATATTCATTATTAAATCTAAATTTTATATATGATCTTTTTTTGATTTTCAAACAGATTTTCACTTATCTATTTGAATAATAAAGTAGATATTAGGTTCTTTGTTATTGTAAATTGAAAGGTTTTTATTTTGAAAAAAATAGAATATGTGGAAAATCATTTAAACTAAAATTAGCTTTATTATCAGCTTTAAATCCAAATATAGAACATACATTGAAGAAATAGAAAGAAGAAAAATTAAATATAGAAAGGGGAAATGTAAAAGTAAATATACCTTGGGTTCATGCAGAACCTTAATTAATAAACAATACAGTGACTAATAATAATATTTCCGAAATAAAATAAGATGAATATATATCCATTCACCTACAGCTTATCAAGAAATAAGATGAGCTTATATTTGCATTAAGCTCATTCACATAAGTCTAAATAAAGTTTTGTAATAATTTTACAGACCTACCAAATATATAATTTAAAGTGAATAATCATAGGAACACATGTTTAAACCACCAAGTCATCTTACATCATCTTGAATAATTCATGTCATAAAAATACCCCAGTTTTCTATAGAAAATGAAAAAGCTTTATATCATTCAATTTACCAAATGTTAGCTGCAATATATTTAAAGAAACACCCAATACTTTAAATCAAAACATATAGAACTTAAGGGTATTACATAATTCAAAATAATAATAGCTCAATATATTTTTCAAAGAGAAACATAAAAAGGCTCTACCAAAATGAGGTCTTGTTGTATCACATGAGACCCAAAAATGGTGTAATTCACCACAAATATAATGAAATAATCAAGAAATACTACACCATTAAGCAAGATAATAGCCAGAAAAACACCTCATATTCCAAAATTGTACTAAAAATTATGGATTTTAGCCAATAAATAAGGGAATACCTTGGACAAATGGGACCGTTGGAAATCCACCACCATTGATATATGATTCATCTAAAAACAATTTGAAATTTCCAATTCCCTCAAGATAGAGCCAAAAAGATATAAAGAGAAATAATCTTGCCTGATTTTCTTCCTTGCTTCACCATGAAAAATGTTTGGAAACTTCAAAGCAGGTTCTCCACTTTCAAAATACCTTGGATCTTAGCCTTTAAATTAGTTTAAGCCATAATTTTAATGTTTGTTGCTATTTCAAATTTTTCTAATCGACTGGAAAACTGCATAAATTTAATTCATTATAAGTTCTTTCTATTTTTAGAAAAAGTTTCAATATTTTTTTATTTTTATAATAATTTAATCTTCAAATAAGTGAAAATAGAATCCCATTTATCTAATCAGATTAATCAAAATTTTACTTAATATGAAAATGTCAGCTTTTCACTATAAGTTAATTCAAACAATCATTCCTATATTTCTAAGTCTTTCACAAAGATAAAATTTACTTTTAAGTCAATTTAAGTGTTATTTCTAAATATACCGCTATTTTTTCTTATCTCACTTGAAGAAAAAGGACGATTCTGGGTGAAATATAATTTTATATTTTTAGATTTTAATACATTTTAGGTTTTTGAAACATCAAAAAAGATCCTAATATTTTCTTTTTTGATTGGAATATTTTTTTCCAAAGCTCAATAGAAAAGAACTATTTTGTTGTTCAATCAAGTGTAATATTTTTCTTTTATCTCATTATCTTGGTTCATTTTATTAATTATTTTTTTTACTTTCTAAAAGATATAGTATATACCCAAATGAGTCTTCTGAAAGACTTTTTTCAATTGTCTTCTTACTATTATTACTTATTCTTACTATTATTATTGTCTTATTATCATTATCATTATAGGTTTCATTATAGTTTTATCATTATCCTTTATTTGTATGATCATTTTATTCTGTTTTGTAAAGTTCTTTCTCTTTCTTCTCTTTATTCTATCTTTTCTATTTTTTCTATTCTTTCTATTTTTTCTATTTTTTCTATTTTTTCTATTTTTTCTATTTTTTCTATTTTTTCTATTTTTTCTATTTTTTCTATTTTTTCTATTTTTTCTATTTTTTCTATTTTTTCTATTTTTTCTATTTTTTCTATTTTTTCTATTTTTTCTATTTTTTCTATTTTTTCTATTTTTTCTATTTTTTCTATTTTTTCTATTTTTTCTATTTTTTCTATTTTTTCTATTTTTTCTATTTTTTCTATTTTTTCTATTTTTTCTATTTTTTCTATTTTTTCTATTTTTTCTATTTTTTCTATTTTTTCTATTTTTTCTATTTTTTCTATTTTTTCTATTTTTTCTATTTTTTCTATTTTTTCTATTTTTTCTATTTTTTCTATTTTTTCTATTTTTTCTATTTTTTCTATTTTTTCTATTTTTTCTATTTTTTCTATTTTTTCTATTTTTTCTATTTTTTCTATTTTTTCCTCTTTTTTTCTCTTTTTTCTCTTTTTTCTCTTTTTTCTCTTTTTTCTCTTTTTTCTCTTTTTTCTCTTTTTTCTCTTTTTTTCTCTTTTTTCTCTTTTTTCTCTTTTTTTCTCTTTTTTCTCTTTTTTCTCTTTTTTCTCTTTTTTCTCTTTTTTCTCTTTTTTCTCTTTTTTCTCTTTTTTCTCTTTTTTCTCTTTTTTCTCTTTTTTCTCTTTTTTTCTCTTTTTTCTCTTTTTTCTCTTTTTTCTCTTTTTTCTCTTTTTTCTCTTTTTTCTCTTTTTCTCTTTTTTCTCTTTTTTGTTCTTTATTCTCTTGAATATTTTAAGTTTTTGATATTTTCTTATTATTACTAAAGGAGGCTGTGCAGAGTCTCCTGCTTTATATTTGAAATGATGAAAATGAAAAATTCAATAATAAAATAAAAATTATCAAAATAATATTGGAAAAAATTAAACTAATTATAATGATATTATATTGAAACAAAAATAATAAATTCAATAGACCTAATGGTTTTTGTTATGGCAAGGTACTACCATTTGTTCAAAAATTTCAAAAATCAACAATATAAAATTCCAATTGAAGGGCAAAAATATATTATGATAAAATCCAACAAATTAATAAAATTAAAATAAGTACACCGCCCCTTTCATTATGTATTTTATGCATTTTTATTACATTTTATAGCATAAATTTGTTTTTGTTTAATATTTTTGAACAGAATGAAGTTTTTATTGAGTTATTCCCAGTTTATTTTACTGAGTTCTTATTTTAAAAAAGTGGGAAAATTATTTCTGATTGTAAAGAAAAGGCCCTTGGATGAAATATTGGAAAAACCCCTTGTACTACTGAGATTTTATAATAGAAACTTAAATTTTGTATTCTACTATTAATATGGAGGGTCAAATTATTAAAACCTGTTAAATAGCCTTTACTAATTACTAATTGGATGAATTGAAAAGGGGAGAGAAATTATATTTTTTTAACCTTGGTAAGATAAAGTTAAGATATAAATTTAGTACTTACTTTATAGAATTTAAGTATTTTCAAACAATGTTATTCTTTTTGAAAAATATTTCCCCAAAAATTGGAGCATTGTTCATCTACTCAAACTATATCCCTTCATTTCCATCCAGGCATAATGACTTCTGCGACATGGAATTTCAATGGTTATTTTTCCAGTTTTTGAAAGGAGGATATTCATTAATTAAAGCTAAATTATAATAGATAATATTAAAAATATTGTGGGTTATTTAGAGAATTTGGTAATGAATATTAATTATTATTCAAAGCCAGTTTTCAAATATTTCTATTAGATCTATTAGAGAATTTGGAGAAATGAAATTTCATAAAAGCACACATTCTCAGAAGCTTTCTACTCTAGGAACAAATTTAAAATGAAACCGGGTTAACTATTGACTTAACTCAAAGAATGGGAAGCTACTAGGTTTTTTCTTTCATGTTTATATTTATTTGGACTATTATTCATCAGTAAAAATACAGAGCTTCATTTTATTCCATTTATGGTTGGGAATTTATCAAATTTTCACTGATTCCTGTAGAGGTTTTTAGCTTTTTCATTGTGAAAAATTCATGAAATAATTGAAGGATAAAATCCATTTAATGTTTATATTTTTATTCTTAATTTATAATATAAAGCGCTATCAAATATTATTCAGATTTAAAGATATATAATATTCAAACATTCAAGCAAAAGTGTTATCAAATGTAAGGGATATAATTCAGAAATTAATGAAATATCAAGAATAATCAATAAATATCTGTTTATCAAGAAAATAGGTGATTTAAAATAATCTTTATTATATCAATAAATAAGTTGAATTTTCTATAAATTTTGTGAAATAGCTTCATTAATTACATTTATAATATGTATATCTTTTCTATTGGATGTAAGAAGTCTTTGACACAGAGCTTGAACCTAATTATATTGAAATTAGATATCATTTTTTTTGCTTTTGAAGAGATGTGTCTATTTATTTTAGACTGGAATAATACACCACATAAAGTGAGTGAATTAATATTTTCAAGTTTTTAATGGTATTTAATATTGTAAGTAATTTATTTTTTCTATTTTGAAAAAAAAAGCTTAAATATGTCAAAATTTTCAATTTTGAATATTTTATATGACCAGGATGATTTCTATCTCTAGATAGAATAGTTATCTTCATCTTAAAGCATCTGATTTCTAAAAAAAGAACTACCTTGTTATTTTAGATAGATAAAATTCTTTTTTCATTTCTAAATACTCTATATCTCCTCAGCCAAAAGATTCAATTTTCAACTAAATTATAGATAGATCTTATCTAGTATATACAATACTTTAGTTGATTCACCCTTCAATATAAATTTTTTGAATTAATCTTGAAATTTTTTTGTTTTGGTTTCTTGAAAAAAAAATATTGATCTTATTAGAGGATAAAATCAATAAATATTGTGTTTACTTATATATATATTCCTCTTAAGAGAATAAATATAATTATTGATAATTTATTTAACAATAATTTGATTTCTTAATAAGACTCTAGCTTAATTAGTAGTCTATTTGATCTCAATATAATTTATCTTAAAGCACAATGGTCAAGATTATAAAATTTATTATTTAGGATTAGAATTAGTTTGAAATTGATAGAGCTGATTTTTTCATATTTATATGCGTGAGAATAAGAGTAACTTTTAGGTACCAAAATTACAATGAAAATAATTTTTTGTTGGGAAAATTGAATTGAAATTGTTCTTCTTAGAAAAATTTCAGCCTTTGACTCCAAATATAGCACCAGAATGACATCCACTTCCCATTAATGATGGTATGGCAAATACTGAAAAAAGACATTTCATAAGGATATAGCCAAAAAGTGAGAGATACCAAAATTAATATTATACCATGCTTATAAAAATTGGATAAAAACCGGCAAAGATTTAACTGCTTATAGCTTGGATAAACACAAAATAATCAAAAACCTGATTGTCACCTCTCATCTAGCTCATCAATTTATAATTCAAGCCCTATAAAGATTCTATGATTATTTAAGCTCTTTACAAGAGCTTTCTAATGGTTTCTTCCATTTTCCAGTAGCACCCCTACTTCAATAAATACCATATTCATACCTTCAACCCAAAGAAGACTAGTTGAAAGTCTAAGAGGGCTTGTACAAAACTGTGAAAAATTACATCCAGATGAGATATATGATTAAGAGCTTTTATTTTAGATACCTTAGAGAGCTTTACCCCAAAAATTCATTCAGTGATCTTAATTCAAAGGTTTTTCAAGCAAAATACAGATTCTCTGGAAATTTTGATTGAAAGAAAGCCCTGTATTTTTGCAGTATACTAATAAAGCTGTGTCAAAAAAATATATCTAATTTTAGAGATCATCAAGTACTTGAAATTTGTATTATAATAATTCTTATATATTCCAAATTGAAAGGGATGTCTGGCTTGGAATTTATTTAAGCCACCTACAGATGTACAAAAATACAACAACCAATTTTAGCCCTTATAATCTCAACTATTTTGAGGAAGGGTAATAATTAAGGATACAAAATTGAAAAGCTAATGAAGCCCTTCAATTATGTGCTTTTAAATGATTGATTATTGAAATATTGACTGAGATATCTGCATTGAATTTTTTTGACCAATACTGGTCTCAACCAAGCCTGTACCATCTGTTACTTGCTTGATACTTCAAATGATTACATTTTATCACTTAAACCCACAATTAATCACTAATATTAGTCATTCAGAAACTCTGTATTCTTTATAAAAGTGTTCAAGTAGCCTGTGAAGACTTTTCCCTCTCTGTATTGATCCTGAATGATCATTTTAGGTCACAAAAATCACAATTATCACTATACTGACATCAGAATTGAAGGTGTAGAACAAAAATTCAGGCTAAATAGTAAAAAATTTCACTCTTCAGATGCATGAAGATCTTAGCATCTCACCACAGTCCCAAAAAGGGGTGAAAGTAGCTCGTTTATCACTGGAAAAGAACCTAATCATCTTATTTCAGTATTCTTATGTGGAAAAACCTTTTTACAACAGTAGTACTCTTAGAATAATTTTGATGTGATTTTATTCATTAACTATTGGATTAATCTTAATTTTTGATAGATATTGAATGTCTTAAATCCATTATCTCAATATATTAATCACCACTGTTACTATAGCAGTAGAGCCTTTGTCATTGTTTTTTAATATTCCTTCAATTTCAAAGTAATAGAACTAAATTTTATATACTATTTTTAAGATACTAAATAGACTCACTCTGACAAAAAAACCAATAAAAATAAGAAAATTTTAAATCCAAAAATAAGCTCTTATCAAATATTCTGAATAATCTATAATTTTAGGAGAGAAAGTGTATACCAATTATTATGATTTTATTTAATATTGAGAAACACACGTTTTATCTTACAACTTGATTCACCATTAACTTTTCCCTTTTATCATGCCTATTTATAAAAAATTCAGCTCAAATTTAAATAAACTTTAATTAATTTTTGATTATTTATGGTATAAAATAAGAAGATAATAGAAATTTAACTAAATTGACACTAAATGTGTTTTTAACCATCATTTTTTATGTTCAAGATGAATTGTGGTGTGTAGCTTAAGATTCATGACAATTTAAATGATATTCATTGGAAGTGTGAATGTTTTCTATGCAAATGGAATTGAATTTTGATATGAATTATGTGCTTTTCAATTTGCATCACAAAAAAATGAATCATAGTTTTGGTATTAATTTTACTATCCAAAATGAATAAATTAAAGGATAATACAGTGGAAAGCTTAAATCTGAGGGGGTGCAATATGGACTCAAGGGCTTCTGTAATTTTCCGAGGTATATTATTCTAGAAATAGAGTTTCAAAGTTAATGAAAAATCTAATTTATTTAGTCTTATTTATGAGTCAAAGGGTCTTTTACTCAATTCTTTATAGGGATTTGACACCAGCTGGGTTATTTTAACTGTCTCAAAGTACATGAAACTACCCTAATGTTGAGACAAGCTTCAAAAAATCAGCTTCAATTGCCTTAGAGGGTATTAATACTGTGAGCCTTTGAGATATGACCACATACCCAATAAGGTCACAAAAAAGACTCAGAATAATTATACCTTTAATATAATTATATTAAAATTAATTAGAATAATTATACACTAAAAATAATTACTCAAATATACAAAAAATACCATAAATTGGTACTAAAATTGGTTTAACTTAAAAACCAATGAATCAACATGTGAAACAAATTATACCATTGGATTCCCCATGGAAAAATACACATATACCATTTTTATGGCATATCTGTAAAGTCAATATTTAAGGAATTATAAGGTATAATACCTTATAAAAACCATAAAAACTTATTTATCTCAGAAACTAATGAAGCAACATGTGAAATAAATTGTACCAGTGGATTCCCCACAAACATCCACATATAAAACAATTAATAAGCTAATTCCCAAAATCAATACTTAAGGAATTATCCTGAATATATGCACTTTTTTGGTCAACGCATATATTCAGGGATCATAGCTAATATCTTCTAAACTATACATGCTAGAATGATGAACCAAAAATAAAGTTACCACGTAATTACTGTAAAAACACAGATATGAACTTTATTTTGCAAATTATAAACAAGGTTAATACTTATGAGGAAATATTGATAAAAATCAACAGAGCTGTTGACCACTTTGTTGTGAAAGTAGTCCAAACTTAAAAAAAAGTATACAGTTGGATTCTACTAGTTTATTCGAGAAGAATGACGTAATTTTTATTATTAAATTCAGGGTATAACCCCCTGAAAGCAAGGTTTGAAGTTTAAAATATTGAATTTCGACAGAAAAGATGAGTTACAAGAAAAATCATCAAAATTAGAGTTTTGATGATGTAATGAAAAGCTCTTGGCAGCATAATAAGGTTATGTCAGGCTATCAGAATTCACTCTCTGAATTGCTGTAGCGTGAAAACCTTAAAAGTTATTGAGGATCAAAGTTTGAGCTTAAATTGAGCTGTCATGATCACATACTGTAACCTTAAATTAAGTTTAACAGTCTTAAGAGTGATAAAATTGGTGAATACTATTAGTTTATGATTAAAACTAATAAAATCCACGAAATTTGGGGTTCTGCCAAGCCTCTGATGTCATCAAACTTAGAGTTACAGTGATAACTCTAAATAATGGTGTAATAATGATGCAATATGGTTTGATCATGATGTAATCACCCTCAAACCTTAAAATATTGATCAATTCCAGTGGATATGATCAGTACACGTCTACTAGAAGCCTGTTGGACTCTAGGAGGGAGGTATTTACTATAAATAGAGCTCTTTTTACTCTATTTACCCCTCAGACGCATCAAAAACATTAAATCAATTAAATCAAAGGTAATTTCTTTATTCTTTATATATAAAAGCATTATATTATTAAAGACCAAAGACCTCCTTGCTATAATCATCTATTTTGACGTGATCAAATCATTTATTTAATTGTTTTTGTTAAAAAATCTCTATAAAACTCATTTCCATGTAAAAATCCAGAATAATTTGTAATTTTCTTTATTTTTATTTTAAATACAATTTGAAAAGGTTGTATTTATATTTTTTGGCGTAAAATACTTCAAAATTATTATATTAAGTGTTAAAAGTAGGTTATTTTCTCTTATTATAATAATTTCTCTATTATTACTCTCTTAATAATTCTTTAATTAATATAAATAGTATTTATATTAATTCATAACTTTAATATTAGTAATATTATTGTTATTAATTGTTTTTTATTAATAAAAAACAATTGTTTACGCTTTTATTATTTGTTGGTAACAATAATAAAGAGCTTTTTAAATATATTAATTATCTTATATTAATATATTTATTTATTATATTATATTCTTATAATATAAATTATATTATTATATTTATTTAATAATATAACATTTTTACGCCATAATAATAATAATTATTTATTATTATTATATTTTTAATCTTATTTATTCAATTTATAAGGACATTCAGAGTACAATAAGTAATAATTTAGTAAATTTCCCTTATTGTTTCATAGTCAAACCTTACAAATACACATTCTGAAATGCTTTCATCCCTTCAATACTACTATTACTGAAGAGATATCTTATTGATAGGGTCAAAATAGTTAAATCTATACCTTTTTGGTCTAAACCAGCCTTAAATTATTGCAAAATTGAGCTTTCTATTTTCAATACTCTTCCCACAGCTGGTGATATTTGCTTTATTTTCTGAAAAAAAAATTGAGGCTATCAAATAATTTCTTCTTCTCCCCATATTTTCTTTTCATGTTTGAAATATTTTTAATTTCATGATAGCTTAATTAAAATTCAACCTATCAATGATAAATTTCAATCACCATTATCAAATAATATTAATAAATTTATATATTCTACAAACATCATACTAACTTTGAACCTTCAATAATTCTGATAATGAATTGCATCATTTTTTTATTACTATAAATATTGTCACTTGGCTCATATATCAGCTATTATTATTTTTGGGGATGTTTTCCCTTGAAAATTTTTATAAAAACTTAGTTCTAATATGAATTTCTTGCATTAATTTTCTCAAATAATACAAAATAATTATTCTTTTGGAAATTCTCTTTTGGGCTTAAGTCCCTCTTGTAGATTATTTTTCACTAAAATTTTATTTTTTTTAAAGAAATAAATCTTTATAGAATTATTTTCTTTACTAATAAATAGAAAAACAATAGATTGGAATCTGCTTATAAAAAACTCTCAAAATTAATATTTCTAATCAGTTTTACCTTAAAAAAAAGCTTCGGAACATCAAAATTACCTTATTTTTAATAAAATCTTTATATAAACATCTAAAAATATCTATTTGAAATATTATATATCATAACCTCGTAGATTCATCATTTTTTTTAATGAATATTAGCTTGAACACATTTAGATGTACATGTTTGTATCATATACTGTTTCAGAATTTATCTTTTGAAGTTGTTACCAAAAACTAATATTGAGAAAATTCAATTTGTAATTTATGGCTTGAATTTCTTCCAAACCCATTACTCTTTGATTTGATATTTAGTTTATCTTCCAATATGTATCCAATTTATCTGCCATTTCCCTTTTCAAATAGAAAACCTGATGAAAGCTGTATTCAATTTGTTAATGCTTCCTACATAAAATTCTTTTTAATTGATTCAAAATATATTCCTTATATAAAAGATTAATCCCTCCCTCTCCTACTTGTAGAGCTAACAAATTAATATTATAAGACCCTGTATCAGATATCAGAGTAACTGTAATTTAATATTAATAAAGTATATCTGAAGTCTTGATTGAATTTCAGTATTTAATAGATAATATTATAATGACAGTAGTAGTAACTGTAAGATCCTTTACAAAGATTGGATTAAGATCAGGATTAGTATTAACAGCTAAATTATCTTATATTCTCTTAGAAAATTTTATTTTTTAAGGCAAATATTTCTCATGAATATCCCTTAAAAAATAAATTATCATGTTTAGACTAATCATCTTACATAGCTATATAAGTCCCTTATAGTATCAAATCCCATGTATTATATATTAGAATTTTATTATTCAATGTACACTTAGATTAAATTCTCTTACCTTATCAATATATCAAACCCAATATTATCAGATATCATCCCTTTATAAAATCATATCTAATAATTATCTTCCATTATCTTGCAATTTTACCTATAAAATATCATATATTATCATTAATTAATCTCATTAATTTCTTAGCCCTATCAATTTAGCTATTATATGATTTAGTAGGTGTGATAGAGACTTATAAATTATCCTTATATGTGCTTAATAAGTCCTAAATATTAATTTTTCAGCTTTGTGGGTATATCACTAATTATATTCAGAGAGGAATCTAATAAAACTGAAAATCGTTTGCTACAGGATTGCTTCATAAATTAAAAACTTCTTAATTACAATTTCCCCCTTGAATTACTGATTTATTAAATCCCATACTAAGATTAGTTCCAAATAATTAACTTACTGGGGAATTTATTTGAATAAGTGTGGTATTTAGAAAGAAAAATTGGAGTTTTTGGGGATGTGTATGAGCATCAAATTGAATATAATTAGAATTTGAAATTTTGTTATTTCTAACAAACCTAAGGATCATTATGAATTATAACAATTAAAAAGAAAGAAAAATTAATTCAAACATAACTTGAAAGTATTTTCTTAAAATTAATTTAGAAACACTGGAAAAAGAAGGCTATGACCTAGTTTCAGATTGTGAACCTTTGAGATATGACCACATACCCAAAAAGGTCACAAGAAATATTTAAAATAATTATACCCTAAAAATAATTACCTTAAAACTACAAAATGCCATAAATAGGCATAAAAATTGGTTTAACTTAATACCCAATGAGCAAACATGTGAAATAAATTACACCATTGGATTCCCCATGGTAAAATACACATATACCATTTTTATGGCATATCTGTAAAGTCAATATTTCATGAGTTATAAGTAATAATACCTTATAAAAGCCATGAATCCTTAATTATTTCAAATACCAATGAAACAAAACGTGAAATGAATGGTACCATTTGATTCCCCATAAAAGTCCACACATAAAACAATTAAGAAGCTAATCTCCAAAGTCAATACTTAAGGAGTTAAGCTGAATATATGCACTTTTTTGGTCAATGCATATGTTCAAGGCTTTCAGCTAATATCTTTTGAAATATACATGATAGATTGATGAACCAAAAATAGAGTAACCACGTAATTACTGTAGGAATACAGAAATGAACTTTATTTTACAAGCTATAAACAAGGTTAAAAACTGTAAGGGATTATTGATTAAAATCAATAGAGCTGTTGACCACTTTGTTGTGAAAGTGGTCCAAACTTAAAAAAAGTAGACAGTTGGATTTTAATAGTTCATTTGTGAAGAATGATGTATTTTTTATTACAATATTCAAGGTATAACCCCTTGAAATCATGGTTTGAAGTTTAAAATAATAAATTTTGACAGAAAAGATGAGTTACAAGAAAAATCATCCAAAATACAGTTTTGATGATGTAATAGAATGATCTTGGAAGTGTAGTTAGGAAATGCCAAGCTACCAGAATCCACTCTCAGAATAGCTTTAGCGTGTATAACTCAAAAGTTATTAATGATCAAAGTTTAAGCTTAAATTGATCATTTAAGATCACTCACTGTAATCTTATTTTAAGCTAAACAGTCATATAAGTGATGAAACTGGTGAATCCTATTAGAATATAATCCATGCTAATAAAATACACAAATGTTAGGCTTTTGTCAAGCCTATGATGTCATCAACCTTAAAGCTACAGTGATCACTTTAAATAATGGTGTAATTATGAGGTAAGATGGTTTGATCATGATCTAATCATCACCAAACCTTAAAATATTGATCAATTAAAGTGGAAAGCATCAGTACACGTCTACTAGAAGCCTGCTGGACTCTAAGAGGGAGGTATTTACTATAAATAGAGCTCTTTTTACTCTGTTTTCCCCTCAGACGCTTACAAAACATTAAATCATTAAATAAAAAGGTAATTTCTTTATTCTTTATATATAAAAATTTTATATTATTAAAGAACAAAGATAATCTTATAATAATCTTCATCTCTGACATGATTATTGCAATTATTTAATTGTTTTGTTTAAATTTCTCTTAAAACCTCTATTCCACGTAAAATCAAGAAAAATTGTAATTTATCTTAAATTTTATTGTAACTAAAATTTAAATAAGTTGTATTTACATTTCTAGGCATAAGATTATTTAAAATTATTATATTAAGCATTGGAAGGAGGTTATTTCTCTTATTATAATAATTTTTCTCTATTATTACTTTAATAATTCTATAATTGATATAAATAGTATTTATATTAGTTTATAACTTTAATATTAGTAATATTATTGTTATTAATTGTTTTTTTATTGATAAAAAACAATTTTTTAAGCCTTTATTATTTGTTGGTAACAATAATAAAGTGCTTTTAAATATATTAATTATCTTATATTAATATATTTATTCAATAATATAATTATTTCATGCCATAATTATAATGATTCTTTATTATTATAATTATTTTTATCTTATTTATTTCATTAATAAGGACATTCATAGTACAATAAGTGAATATTAGTACTTTTTACTTATTGTTTCATAGTCAAACGTTACATTTGGAGGCCTGGCCATGATATTTACTCTAAAAGACCTTTAAAAAGATTCTAATTGGTTTATCCAATAATGAATTACAATTATAATCATAAAATTATATAATAATTTTATATTTATTGATTTTAAATACTATTGAGGCATTTGTAAAGCAATTGTACTGTCTTACACATGGTTTTTCACATCCTTAAACTTGCAAGAACTTTCTTTGAGTGGCTCTAGTAATTAAAAAAGATATTTTATGAATTAAAAATAATTTTATAAAAGGAATCATATTCATTTTTCATTTTATTCTTTAAAAATAAAAATATAAAAAACAAAAAAATTATAAATAAAAACCAATAAAAAAAAGTTATTTTTTATTCATTTTAATCCCATTTATTTATTTATTTTCATTTTTTAAGATATAAAAGCAATTTTTACATGGAAAATTGCCATATCTTAACAAAAATAACACTTTTTATAAAAAGACTTGTATTTATTTGTCTTTTTTAGTGTTTGAAGACAATCCAACAGAGGACAACCAAACCACTGTTGAAAGATTGGTGGAAGAAACTTGTCAAAGTTCTCCAAAACAAATAATTACTAAGAAAAAGAAAGCTCAGAAATTAGACTTTCCAGGACCCACTATTCAGGACTCTTAAGGTGAGTACCTCATTTATAAATTGCAATAAGAAGAATTCCTGTTCTGAAATCCTCTTATTTCTTATTTTTCTTAAAATATGACTACCAGAAGAGGCTCCCAATACTCCATCCCATCAGATGGAGCTGGACTCAGAGGTAGAATTGATTCCTCAAAAGGGAAAAGGAAGGGCAATATCCCCAGTGGAACAGAATCCACACAAGGAAGTGCCTTATCCCAAAGGCAAGTCCCAGAAATTCCCATGATATCTGAACCAGAGTTAGAACTAAGTATGAGTGACTCAAACAGGTACAAATCACATTCAGAGGGCTCAAATAGACATTTACATGAGCCAGTACAAACAGTACTACACAGTGTACAAAGACAAGGACTGGGAAATGTTGCCCCAAATACACCAAGGAGTGATGAACTCCTGGCACATCCTGAAAAAGTTCCTCAAAGAGGAGGAAATAGTGAGATACTCCAATGGATGCAATCCACTATCATTCAAACCTCAAATCAAAAAGATCAAGGAGTACCATGCCAAAAAGAAGGAGGAAACCAAGGAAGAAGCCCCAGTAGCTTCTACCAGCAAGCCCCAAGACAACCCACTTCCCCAAGAAGGTAAGAAGAACAAGAAAAAGAATTGTAGAAAACCATATTCCCCAAGCTACAGGATTCCAAAAATCCAAAAGGATGCCATGGAAAATGTATTCAACATGTCCAGAACCTTGATGGAATTCATGTAAAATTTGATTTGTAAGTAATACCTGTAATGTTTGGTTATGGGAGTTTAAGTGGGGATTGAGTAATGTAACACTATGTTAACTTATATGTAAGTGTTTTTTTTATGTCAAGACATGTAACACATGATGTTGTAAGAGTAATGGTATCACTTATGTAATATTACACATGTTCATTCATATTGAATATTTGGACAAGCTGAATTGTTTTTAAGCATATTCTTGTACCTAGTATAGAGTGTATAGTATCATTTCTCTTCTTTAATCCATGATATCTAGAGAATTATTGATATTATGGGGTTGAGGCAATATGTGACTATAGGTAAAATTTGATTTAGATTCCAGTGGAATACTTTTTTTTGTTATTTTAATATAATTCTCTTCCTTCTTCTTGGAATTTTTTTTTACTTTTATCTTTTATTTTTTATCTTTATTTTCTTCTTATATATATTATTATTATTATTATTATTATTATTGATTAGAGTTTTGGATTTGACTTTGTGGATTTGAACCTTGGAAGAATTGGTATGTAATACCACAATGGTGATAAAGGTTTAAAATAAAAGTATTTATTGATGATCAAGGTTTATAATAAAAATAAGAGGGCTTTACTATTGTGGAATAGTGGTGGTGAGCACTATTGAAAGCCCTGGGTGCAGCTTTACCTGCTGGGTTACAATAATAAAGTCTACAATAATTAAAATTACAATTATACCTGGTTAATTTCCAAGAGTATAGCTGTTTTCGACAGTTTTACTATGTAGGAATTTAAGAGCAGAATGAGGAAAGAAATTCTGGCTGTGAAAAGCCTCCTTTTTATCCTGAAATGGGGTGGAAAGGGTGCTAGACGTTTCCACGTAGAGGAAGTGAATATTTTTTCAATCTCTGGGACAGGCTTGTGGTTTGCAAAGACCTTTATAGCCTGTATTGGGCTCAGATGTGGTTTTGAAACCACATCTGGGCAGCTTTCACCAATACAGGGTGAAAATTTTCATCTGGGGACCTCACAACCTGATTCTGATGTGTTTGACGCGTAGAATGCTGTACAGAAACTGTATGGGACCCCAGTATTGGCTGAAATATGAGGTATTGAAGTAATAACAAGCTCCTTTGTCTATTTGACACCTCATATTCATGATTATGGGGCATTATCCCATGGTAAGGCTGTATATGACAGCAGGTGGGAATCTGACCTTGAAGCAGCCATAACTTTGTCAATTCTTGAGATATCAGCCTCAAAATTGGTTCAGTGTGTAGCCCTGTATGTGCTCTACACAATGGTACCTAATTTGATATGGGTATCATTAAATCTGGCAAGGTTATCCCATGTACAAGAGTTTTGTACATTTGTGTGGTTTAGGAAACAAGCTGTATTGTGCTTATTTGCCCCATAACTTTTGTTCTAGTTGAGATATGGGGAAATGGATGACACCATCAGATAGCTCTGATTGTTCTCTTTCCAAAAAGACCCCACTTTATGTTTCTCAGGCTAAAACTGCAAAATTTTAAATGAGAGGTGAATGTTTTGTTCACCCTTATTTGGCCTGAATTTGGCCATAACTCAAGTAATACTTGTGATAGCTCAGTTTGGCTAGTACCATCGTATAGCCCTGGCTTAGAGCTTCATTTTGAATACCAATTTGATGGGGTTTAGCCTCTCCTTCTGGATTTTAGATGAGAGGTGAAAATTAAGGTTTATGCTCAGCAACAACTTTGAGCAGGAATAACTTTGTTATTCCTTGTCCTATGGTGATGGGACTTCTATATTCAGAAAGGTGTGAGTTTCCTCTTTCATTTGATACCTTTTGAGCTAATTTGGCTCAGCTCTATGTTTTGGTGGTATCTTGGCTACACCATTGATTTATGGTATTTTGGCTGTCATGCTTGTGCTCTGGTTTTGAGTCACAGGCTGACACTCACATATTTAAAGACTTCTGATTTTCTTATGAAGTTTCATAGAAACTTGGTATACTAATACTTACCCTCTAAGAAATAATAAACCCTCAATTTCATCTATTAAAATTCAATTAAAGTAAACTGGCTTATGGTAAAATGAATTAAATTCCACAAAAATTAATAAATAAAAATGGGATTACCACATAAGCTACATATATTTCTTAAATATTGAATATTATCAAAAATCACTCATTTCAATATGATGTGACTAGATTTATAAATATGAATTTTTGTTCAATTTAAGACCAAATAGGAAAACCTTTTCACATTTTGAGAATTTTTACAACTTTCTGTAATTAAAGCAAAAATATAAATAAATGATATTGAAAGAAACTACATAATATTCATTTTCATTTTTGAAGATTTAAAATAGAAATAAAGTAGCTGGAAATGATTCAAAAGTGAAATTTAGTCGACTAAAAATGGAAATCCTGTGTTTGTACCATAAATCTTGAAGTTACTATGATATTAAAAATAATGTTATTTAGTGTAAAAATACATTTTTTTCCTGCTTTGTGGGAATATTTTGAGGGGGGTGAATCATCATTGATAATATTTTTCAAAATGAAGGATGTTTTTAAAATGAAATGAACTTGCAATAAAGCTAAAAACTGAAAAATTCAACAGATTGATCTAATATAATATAATCCAATTAATGGATATTTATAATATGAATTTTAATTCATTTTCTTATTTCATAATATATAAAAAATATTTTCTCTAATGTTACTCCAAAAATAATACTTTATTGTAACTAATAAGTTAATTCAAATTCTTATATTTCTGACATTATTTCATTACCACTGTTGAATTATACTTCTTAAGCTTTTCACTTGATAAGAGAAAATTTCAAGATATAATTTTGAATCATTTCTTAATGAAGAAAGTTTTTCAATAAAATAGTAATTATTTTTATTATCACTTATTTTTAAATTCCTCAAATGTACTGATAATATATTACATGACATATTTTCAACTGAAATTATTGTGGTAGAATAGCTTTGAGATATTATTTTTTCATTGGAGATATCATAATTATTGAATGATTTATAATTATTATTTAATTTATTTCAAATTAAAATTATTCTGGTAGAATGGTTGTCAAAGAATATTGTCTTTTTTGAGATATATCATTATTTAAGTATGTATATTCATTATTAAATACAAATTTATATATATGATCTTTTTTTGATTTTTAGACAGATTTTTTGCTTATCTATTTGAATAAGAAAGTAGATATTAGGTTTTTTGTTATTTTCAATTGAAAGGTTTTTATTTTGAAAAAAAAAGAAAATGTGGAAAATCATTTAAACTAAAATTAGCTTTATTATCAGCTTTAAATCCAAATATAAAAAATACATTGAAGAAATAGAAAGAAGAAAAGCTAAATATAGAAAGGGGAAATGTAACAGTAAATACACCTTGGGTTCATGCAGAACCTTAATTAATAAACAATACAGTGACTAATAATAATATTTATGAAATACAATAAGATAAATCTATATCCATTCACCTACAGCTTATCAAGGAATCAAATGAGCTTATATTTATATTAATCTCATTCACATAAGTCTAAATAAAGTTTTGTAATAATTCTACAGACCTACCAAATATATAATTTAAAGTGAATAATCATAGAAACACATGGTTAAACCACCAAGTCATATTAAATCGTCTTGAATAATTCATGTCATAAAAATACCCCAGTTTTCTATAGAAAAATGAAAAGGCTTTATATCATTCACTTTACCAAATGTTAGCTGAAATATATGTAAAGAAACACCCAATACTTTAAAGTAAAACATATATACCTTAATGGTATTACATATTTAAAAATAATAATAGCTCAATATCTTTTTCAAAGAGACACATAAAAAGGCTCTACCAAAATGAGGTCTTGCTGTATCACATGAGACCCAAAAATGGTGTAATTCACCACAAATATAATGAAATAATCAAGAAACGTTACACCATTAAGCAAGATAATAGCCAGAAAAACACCTCATATTCCAAAATTATACCAAAAATTATGAATTTTAGCCAATAAATAAGGGAATACCTTGGATCAATGGGACCTTTGGAAATCCACCACCATTTTTATATGATTCATCTAAAAACAATTTGAAATTTCCAATTCCCTTCTTTTTAATTCCCTCAAGATAGAGCCAAAAAGATATAAAGAGAAATACTCTTGCCTCATTTTCTTCCTTGCTTCACCATGAAAAAATTTTGGAAACTTCAAAGCAGGTTCTCCACTTTCAAAATACCTTGGATATTAGCCTTTGAATTAGTTTAAGCCATAATTTTAATGTTTGTTGCTATTTCAAGTTTTTCTAATCGACTGGAAAACTGCATAAATTTAATTCATTATAAGTTCTTTCTATTTTTAGAAAAAGTTTCAATATTTTTTTATTTTTATAATAATTTAATCTTCACATAAGTGAAAATAGAATTCCATTTATCTAATCAGATTAATCAAAATTTTACTTACTATGAAAATGTCAGCTTTTCACTATAAGTGAATTCAAACAATCATTCCTATATTTCTAAGTCTTTCACAAAGATAAAATTTACTTTTAAGTCAATTTAAGTGTTATTTCTAAATATACTGCTATTCTTTCTTATCTCAGTTGAAGGAAAAGGACAATTCTGGGTGAAATATAATTTTATATTTTTAGATTTTAATAAATTTGAGGTTTTTGAAACATCCATATAGGATCCTAATATTTTCTTTTTTTATTGGAATATTTTTTCCCAAAGCTCAATAGAAAAGAATTATTTTGTTTTTGAATCAATTGTAATATTTCCTTTTATCTCATCATCTTGGTTCATTTTATTAATTATTTTTTTTTAATTTCTAAAAGATATAGTATATTCCCAAATGAGTCTTCTGAAAGACTTTTTTCAATTGTCTTCTGACTATTATTATTGTCTTATTATCATTATCATTATAGGTTTCATTATAGTTTTATCATTATCCTTTATTTGTATGATCATTTTATTCTGTTTTGTAAAGTTCTTTCTCCTTTTTCTCTTTTTTCTCTTTTTTGTATTTTTTGTTTTTTTGTATTTTTCCTATTTTTTCTATTTTTTCTATTTTTTCTATTTTCTCTATTTTTTCTATTTTTTTCTCTTTTTTCTCTTTTTTCTATTTTTTCTATTTTTTCTATTTTTTCCCTTTTTTTATCTTTTTTGTTCTTTATTCTCTTGAATCTTTTAAGTTTTTGATATTTTCTTATTATTACTAAAGGAGGCTGTGCAGAGTCTCCTGCTTTATATTTGAAATGATGAAAATGAAAAATTCAATAATAAAATAAGAATTATCAGAATAATATTGGAAAAATTAAACTAATTATAATTATATTATATTGAAACAAAAATAATAAATTCAATAGACTTAATGGTTTTTGTTATGGCAAGGTACTACCATTTGTTCAAAAATTTCAAAAATTAACAATATAAAAGTCCAATTGAAGGGCAAAAATATATTATGATAAAATCCAACAAATTAATAAAATTAAAATAAGTACACCCCCCCTTTCATTATGTATTTTATGCATTTTTATTACATTTTATAGCATAAATGTGTTTTTGTTTAATATTTTTGAACAGAATGAAGTTTTTATTGAGTTATTCCCAGTTTATTTTACTGAGTTCTTATTTTAAAAAAGTGGGGAAATTATTTCTGATTGTAAAGAAAAGTCCCTTGGATGAAATATTGGAAAAACCCCTTGTGCTACTGAGATTTTATAATAGAAACTTAAATTTTGTATACTACTATTAGTATGGAGGGTCAAATTATTAAGACCTGTGACACAGCCTTTACTAATTACTAATTGGATGAATTGGAAAGGGGAGAAAAATTATATTTTTTTAACCTTGGTAAGATGAAGTTAAGATATAAATTTAGTACTTACTTTATAAAATTTAAGTCTTTTCAAACAATGTTATTCTTTTTGAAAAATATTTCCCCAAAAATTGGAGCATTGTTCATCTACTCAAACTATATCCCTTCATTTCCATCCAGGCATAATGACTTCTACGACATGGAATTTAAATGGTTCTTTTTCCAGTTTTTGGAAGGAGGATATTCATTAAGTAAAGCTAAATTATAATAGATAATATTAAAAATATCCTGGGTTATTTAAAGAATTGGAGGAAAGAATTTGGTAATGAATCTTCATTATTATTCAAAGCCAGTTTTCAAATATTTCTATTAGATCTACTAGAGAATTTGGCGAAATGAAATTTCATAAAAGCACACATTCTCAGAAGCTTTCTACTCTAGGAACATATTGAAAATGAGACTGCATTAACTATTTACTTAACTCAAAGAATGGGAAACTACTAGGTTTTTTCCTTTCATTCTTATATTTATTTGGACTATTATTCATCAATAAAATTACAGAGCTTCATTTTATTCCATTTATGGTTGGGAATTTATCAAATTTTTACTGATTCCTGTAGAGGCTTTTAGCTTTTTCATTTCAAAAAATTCATGAAATAATTGAAGGATAAAATCCATTTAATGTTTATATTTTTATTCTTAATTTATAATATAAAGCGCTATCAGATATTATTCAGGTTTAAAGATATATAATATTCAAATATTTAAGAAAAATTGTTATCAAATGTAA
Organism: Austropuccinia psidii; assembly: GCA_023105745.1. Taxonomy (NCBI): domain Eukaryota; kingdom Fungi; phylum Basidiomycota; class Pucciniomycetes; order Pucciniales; family Sphaerophragmiaceae; genus Austropuccinia; species Austropuccinia psidii. Next base: position 31,092,663 of record JALGQZ010000001.1, read on the forward strand.
GGAATATAATTCAGAAATTAATGAAATATCAAGAATAATAAATAAATAGCTGTTTATCAAGAAAATAGGTGATTTAAAATAATCTTTATTATATCAATAAATAAGTTGAATTTTCTATACATTTTGTGAAATAGATTCATTAAGTAAATTTATAATATGTATATTTTTTCTATTGGATGTAATAAGTCTTTAACACAGAGCTTGAACCTAATTATATTGAAATTAGATATCTTTTTTTTTCCTTTTGAAGAGATGTGTCTATTTATTTTAGAGTGAAATAATACACCACATAAAGTGAGTGAATTAATCTTTTCAAGTTTTTAATGGTATTTAATATTGTAAGTAATTTATTTTTGCTATTTAGCAATAAAAAGCTTAAATATGTCAAAATTTTCAATTTTGAATATTTTATACGACCAGGATGATTTCTATCTCTAGATAGAATAGTTATCTTCATCTTAAAGCATCTGATTTCTAAAAAAAGAACTACCTTGTTATTTTAGATAGATAAAATTCTTTTTTCATTTTTAAATACTCTATATCTCCTCAGCCAAAAGATTCAATTTTGAACCCAATTATAGGTAGATCTTATCTAGTATATACAATACTTAAGTTGATTCACCCTTCAATATAAATTTTTTGAATTAATCTTGAAAAAAATTTGTTTTAGTTTCTTGAAGCAAAAATATTGATCTTATTAGAGGATAAAAGCAATAAATATTGTGTTTACTTCTATATATATTCCTCTTAAGAGAATAAATATAATTATTGATAATTTATTTAACAATAATTTGATTTCTTAATAAGACTCTAGCTTAATTAGTAGTCTAGTTGATCTCAATATAATTTATCTTGAAGAACAATGGTCAAGATTATAAAATTTATTATTTATGATTAGAATGAGTTTAAAATTGATAGAACTGATTTTTTCATATTTATATGCGTGAGAATAAGAGTAACTTTTAGATACCAAAATTATAATGAAAATAATTTTTTATTGGAAAAATTGAATTGAAATTGTTGTTCTTAGAAAAATGTCAGCCTTTGACTCCAAATATAGCACCACAATGACATCCACTTCCCATTAATGATGGTATGGCAAATACTGAAAAAAGACATTTCATAAGAATATAGCCAAAAAGTGAGAGATCCCAAAATTAATATTATACCATGCTGATAAAAATTGGATAAAAACCAGAAAAGATGTAACTTCTTTTAGCTTGGATGAACACAAAATACTCAAAAACCTGATTTTCACCTCTCATCTAGCTCATGAATATTTAATTCAAGCCCTATAAAGATTCTATGATTATTTAAGCTCTTTATAAGAGCTTTCTAATTGTTTTTTCCATTTTCCAGTAGCACCCCTACTTCAATAAATACCATATTCATACCTTCAACCCACAGAAAACTAGTTGAAAGTCTAAGAGGGCTTGTAAAAAACTGTGAAAAATTACATCCATATTAGATATATGATTGAGAGCTTTTATTTTAGATACCTTAGAGAGCTTTACCTCAAAAATTTACTCAGTGATCTTCATTCAAAGGTTTTTCAAGAAAAATTTAGATTCTCTGTAAATTTTGATTGAAAGAAAGCCCCGTATTTTTGCAGTATACTAATAAAGCTGTGTCAAAAAATTATACCTAATTTTAGAGATCATCAATTAATTGAAATTTGTATTAAAATGATTCTTATATATTCCAAATTGAAAGGGATATCTGGCTTGGAATTTCTTTAAGCCACCTACAGATGTACAAAAATACAACAACCAATTTTAGCCCTTATAATCTCAACTATTTTGGGGAAGGGTGATAATTAAGGATACAAAATTGAAAAGCTAATTAAGCCCTTCAATTATGTGCTTTTAAATGATTTATTATTGAAATATTGACTGAGATATCTGGATTGGAATTTTTTTGACCAATACTGGTCTCAACCAAGCCTTTACCATCTGGTACTTGCTTGATACTTCAAATAATTACATTCTAGCACTTAAACCCACCAATGATCACTAATATTAGTCATTTAGAAACTCTGTATTATTTTTAAAAGTGTTCAAGTAGCCTTTGAAGATTTTTCCCTCTCTGTATTGATCCAGAATGATCATTTGAGGTCACAAAAATCACAATTATCACTATACTGACATCAGAATTGAAGGTGTAGAACAAAAATTCAGGCTAAATAGTGAAATTTTCACTCTTCAGATGCATGAAGATCTTAAAATCTCACCACAGTCCCAAAAAGGGGTAAACACAGCTTGTTTATCAATGTAAAAGAACCTAATCATCTTATTTCAGTATTCTTATGTGGCAAAACATTTTTACAACAGTAGTACTCTTAGAATAATTTTGATGTTATTTTATTCATTAATTTTTTATAGATATTGAATGTCTTAAATCCAGTATCTCAATATATTAATCACCACTGTTACTATAGCAGTAGAGCCTTTGTCATTGTTTTTTAATATTCTTTCAATTTCAAAGTAATAGAACTAAATTTTATATACTATTTTTAAGATACTAAATAGACTCACTCTGACAAAAAAACTAATAAAAATAAGAAAATTTTAAATTCAAAAATAAGCTCTGATCAAATATTCTGAATAATCTATAATTTTAAGAGAGAAAGTGTATACCAATTATTATTATTTTATTCAATATTGAGAAACACACATTTTATCTTACAACTTGATTCACCATTAGCTTTTCCCCTTTATCATGCCTATTTAAAATGTTTTTAGCTCAACTTTAAATAAACTTTAATTGATTTTTGATTATTTATAGTATAAAATCAGAATATAATAGAAATTGAACTAAATTGACACTAAATGTGTTTTTAACCATCATTTTTTATGTTCAAGATTAATTGTGGTGTGTAGCTTAAGATTCATGACAATTTAAATGATATTCATTGGAAGTGTGAATGTTTGATACGCAAATGGAATTGAATTTTAATATGAAGTATGTGCTTTTGAATTTGCATCACAAAAAAATGAATCATAGTTTTGGTATTAATTTTATTATCAAAAATTAATAAATTAAAGGATAATAAAGTGGAAAGCTCAAATCTGAGGGGGTGTAATATTGACTCAAGGGCTTCTGTAATTTTCCAAGATACTTTATTCTAGAAATAGAGTTTCAAAATTCATGAAAAATCTAATTTATTTAGTCCTATTTATGATTCAAAGGGTCTTTTACTCAATTCTTTATGGGGATTTGACACCAACTGGGTTATTTTAACTGTCTCCAAGTATGTGAAACTACCCTAATGTTGAGAAAAGCTCTAAAAAAGCAGATTCAATTGTCTTGGAGGGTATTCATACACATTCTGAAATTCTTTCATCCCTTCAATACTACTATTACTGCAGAGATATCTTATTTATAGGGTCAAAGTAGTTGAATCTGTACCTTTTCGGTCTAAGCCAGCTTTGAATTATTGCAAAATTGAGCTTTCTCTTTTCAATATTCTTCCCACAACTTATGATATTTGATTTATTTTCTGAAAAAAAAAATTAGGCTATCAAATAATTTCTTCTCCTCCCCATATTTTCTTTTCATGTTTGAAATTTTTTATAATTTCATGATAGCTTAATTAAAATTAAACCTATCAATGATAAATTTCAATCACCATTATCAAATAATCTTAATAAATTTATATATTCTACAAACATCATACTCACTTTGAACCTTCAATAACTCTGATAATGAATTGAATCATTTTTTATTACTATAAATATTTTCACTTGGCTCATATATCAGCTATTATTATTTTTGGGGATGTTTTCCCTTGAAAATTTTTATAAAAACTTAGTTCTAATATGAATTTCTTGCATTAATTTTCTCAAATAATACAAAATAATTATTCTTTTGGAAATTCTCTTTTGGGCTTAAGTCCCTCTTGTAGATTATTTTTCACTAAAATTTTATTTTTTTTAAAGAAATAAATCTTTATAGAATTATTTTTTTTTTTAATAAATAGAAAAACAATAGATTGGAATTTGCTTATAAAAAACTCTTAAAATTTATATTTCTAATCATTTTTACCTAAAAAAAAGCTTGGGAACATTAAAATTACCTTATTTTTAATAAAATCTATATATAAACATCTTGAAATATCTATTTGAAATATTATATATCATAACCTTGTAGATTCATCATTTTTTTTAATGAATATTAGCTTGAACACATTTAGATGTACAAGTTTGTATCATATACTGTTTCAGAATTTATCTTTTGAAGTTGTTACAAAAAACTAATATTGAGAAAATTGAATTTGAAATTTTTGGCTTGAATTTCTTCCAAACCCATTACTCTTTGATTTGATATTTACTTTCGCTTCCAATATGTATCCAATTTATCTGCCATTTCCCTTTTCAAATAGAAAACCTGATGAAAGCTGTATCCAATTTGTTAATGCTTCTTACATAAAATTCTTTTTAATTGATTCAAAATATATTCCTTATATAAAGGATAAATCCCTCCCTCTCCTACTAGTAGAGCTAACAAATTAATATTATAAGACCCTGTATCAGATATCAGAGTAACTGTAATTTAATATTAATAAAGTATATCTGAAGTCTTGATTGAATTTTAATATTTAATAGATAATATTATAATGACAGTAGTAGTAACTGTAAGCTCCTTTACAAAGATTTGATTAAGATCAGGATTAGTATTAATAGATAAATTATCTTATATTCTCTTAGTAAATTTTCTTTTTTAAGGCAAATATTTTTCATGAAGATCCCTTCAAAAATGAATTATCATGTTTAGACTAATCATCTTACATAGCTATATAAGTCCCTTATAGTATAAAATCCCATTTATTATATATTAGAATTTTATTATTCAATGTACACTTAGATTAAATTCTCTTACCTTATCAATATATCAACCCCAATATTATCAGATATCATCCCTTTATAAAATTATATCTAATAATTATCTTTTATTATCTTGCAATTGTACCTATAAAATATCATATATTATCATTAAGTAATCTAATTAATTCCTTAACCCTATTGATTTAGCTATTCTATTATTGAGTGGTTGTGATAGAGACTTATAAATTATCTATATATGTGCTTAATAAGTCCTAAATATTAATTTTTCAGCTTTGTGGGTATATCGCTAATTATATTTAGAGAGGAATCTAATAAAACTGAAAATCCTTTGCTACAGGATTGCTTTATAAATTCAAAACTTCTTACCTACAATTTTCCCCTTGAATTATTGATTTATTAAATCCCATACTAAGATTAGTTCCAAATAATTAACTTACTGGGGAATTTATTTGAATAAGTGTGGTATTTAGAAAGAAAAATTGGAATTTTTGGGGATGTGTATGAGCATCAAATTTAATATCATTAGAATTTTAAATTTTGTTATTTCTAAAAAACCTAAGGATCATTATCAATTATTAAAATTAAAAAAAAAGAAAAATCATTTCAAACATAACTTGAACGTATTTTCTTAAAATTAATTTAGAAACACTGGAAAAAAAAGGTTATGACCTAGTTTCAGATCCCTTACACTTACTGAACTACACAAATTGAGCAAGTTAAAGTGACCTGAAAACAGGTCAAAACTCTTTTTATCTTGTAAAAGAATTGGTGTGGACTTACTAATCTTATAATCTAAATAAAATACTTTTTTTTTTTGACTAAATCAATTCAAATATTTTCATTTTGACTAAAAAATTTAGGTTAACTTAAAATATTAATAAAAAAAAACAAAATTATTTTAATTAAATTTAGATTTAAGAGTTCAATTAGGAACAAATTCTTTGAAAAAAAAACCACCAAAAAAAATTGGCTTTAAGAATTTTCTGCTTTTTTAAAAAATGAAAAATGAAATTAGGGTCATTGAAAAGAGGCTTTATATCTCTAATTTTTTGATTAATATAAGAAAAAATCTCTTAATTTTTTTTTTTGGGGGGGGACCTTTTACCAATGATAAAAGCTTTGCCAAATCTTAATAATTTTGGTTATTTATGAAATATTCAACCTATTTATTACATTATCTAAATTAATAAATAAAATGAAATTCTTTAAGAAAATTTTGAAAAAGATATTTTTTGTCCCAATTTATGTTTTTTTATGCTTTAGAGGGGAATAAAATGGGAGGAGTTTATTTTTAAGAAAAAAAAAATAATTTTTCTTATTACTACTATTATTATGATTATAATTTTGAGGTGAGATAAGAATTTTTTTTTTTGGTTTTCTTTTTAGTCTTTTTAAATGATTTTTTCTTTTTTCTTTTTAATTAAATTTTGATTATATAAAATAACTTTAATATATATACTATAGTGGTAAAAACATGTAAATTTTCCCATTTTTTTCTTAAAAAAAAACCAAAAAAAAAGTTATCCTATTCAAAAATTTGAAGAATTCCTCCCCCCCTCCCCAAATAAAAGTAATTCTTGGCTTACTTGAACAACTCTTTTTTTTTGTCACAAAATAAGGGAATTTCATTTTTTTTTCTTGTTCAAATAATTTATTAAAGGAAACAAAAATACCCATCATATGAGAAACCTTTCAAAAAATTCTTTTTTAAGGATTGAATAATTTAATTCTTTACACAAAAAGAGATAAGTTCTTCTTTACTAATCAATCTCAAAGCCATGGAAACATTCACATAAGAGATAAAATATTTTTTAAAATTTTTAATTAATTAATTATTTTTTTTTGGAAGGAAGGGTGTTTAAAAAAGTTCTTAAAAAAAAAAAAGACAAATATTTTCAAATTTATTTTTCATTGAATTCAATTTTATCAAAAAAAAATAAATAAATATTATCAAAATAATCAATTGATGTAAAAAAAAAAAAAATTCAAATCATTTAAAACAAAATAAATTTTTAATTTTGAAATCTAAAAGTTCTTTTTCATAAAAACAAAAAAGGTAAAATATATTATGTGAGATTTTCATTTTTAAAAAAAAAAAAAAATTAGTTTTTTATGAATTTTTTTTTTTTTTTAAAAAAAAAGGTCCCATTTATGTTGATTTATTGATTTTCTTACATGTATCTACTTACCAACAACCAGAAATTGACATTATGTACAAATGAATATATTGTTAAGCTTGTTTCATCTCTTGAGGAGCTTAACTTATCCTAGGTAGTGTTTTTATTTCTTTCTTTTCAAATATACACACATTTACGCATAGAACTACCAAGTAAACAGTTTAAAATTGAGCAGTCTTTAAGCCAAATGCATGCACGAGTGTGAATGTGGACGTTGCCTTGGGTCTTCCAACCTCCGATCACTTTTGTGGGAAAAGTGATTGTTGCATGTTTTTTTTCTCTCTATCATGTAAATCAAGCCATAAGCAAAGATAAATATGCCATAAAATATTTCCTGATTGTAGGTTATGGTATGTTATTGTTTTTTTAAGAAAAGAGAAGCATTAGAAACAATATAGCTTAAAAAACAAAGATCCTCTGAAAGTGATCACACTAAATACATAACAAAAACAGCGCAAAATATTACGATGCTGAAGATAGGCCGATTGTCCTCAAGTTTGATCTACTTTGAAGTTTTTTGAGTGTCATCACAAGTGCACTACCCAAAAAAACACGAAAGGCTAATCTCGCCTTTCGCTTCCAAATAGATTTGCTGATATCATGCAAAAGGATAAAGAGAAACAGCTGAGGCTAAGACGATTATCAAGCCTTTGAAGGAGACAAGTTGATTAGCAGCTGATGTCGTTGTAGAGCTAGCTGGTTGAGCTGGGGAACTGGCCGCAGATGATGAGGAATGAGAGCTTGGCTGCGCAGATTTTGGGGTGGAAACCTGCGTAGATGGAGTAGTAGCAGCCGTAGTTGGGTCCGAAAGCAATTTACCACCTAAACAAGTCAAAAGAATTAGTCATCTAAGCTTCAAAGAATTGTAGTTCGGGAGCCATACCTGAGGTCGTATTGGTGGTTGTCGTGATGTTGGTAGTTGCATTTACCGAATTGGCAGTAGTATTAATGGCGGAAGCCGCGGGGCTTGCTGTGGAGCTGGTTGCATTCGTGGCCGATGAATTAGTGGGAGTACTTGGAGTGGGGGTAGCACCATTGGCCAATTGACCCAGACCCCAGGGAATTTTATCTCCGTTGGCCTGACTATAATTAAAATGATCAAGACGTCTACCGTTAAAAAGGAGAGAAGGCCTATAGGGTACATAAATTAAATGACTTACGTTTGATTGGCCGGCGGTGTAGTTTGACCAGAAGGTGAGGCAATCGCAAAACGGGTTGTCCAGGTGGTATCAGCTCCAGCTTGAGAGAATTGGTAAAAGTAAATCTACGATAATGAACCAAGTATAAGTGACAGCCAATGAAGACAGCCAAAGAATGACTCCAACCCACAGCTGAATTGGGAGTGACAGCAGGGCACTTCCAGGTATAAGTCGTGCCACCAGTAGTGCCATCACGACCCTTGAAAACATTGGTAACAAGCTGCATTGCAGTATTGGAGCCAGACATCAGATCCACTGAGAAGCTTGTCCATTTGCCAGTGGTGTCCAAGTTCCACGAAATGGTACAATCGCCATCTTGATTGAAGCTTTGATTGGGTCCAGGACCAGTTGGGACAACCGCTAGGGACGAAAAGGGGTATTATGAAGATGAATTAGGATTAGATTTCAAAGCATAATTCAAGGCTATGACTAACCAGAGTAGATGGCCCCAATTTGAAGAAGCATTAACAGGACATTGTAAGATAACATGGTGAAGGCTATTATGTTGGTAAAGTTGTCAAAAACAAGCCAAAACAGGATCACGTTAGCTGAGGAAGTAAGTATAATAAGACGATTCTAGTGCTCAAGAGGTGAAATAAGTACTTGCCTTTGATGACTTTATGGGTAAGGAACGAATAAGCCTAAGAACCAGGGCTCTCAATCAACAAATGGTTAGGCTAAATGAGCGAAAGTGTTGTGATCTGGGGCTAGAAAAAAAATGCGATGGCTGACGAGAATAGAAGATTATGGCTGACAATGGACAATAAACAAAATGTTGGGCTACGAGACGCTACTGCGCGACAGATGGCGTGGTTAAGTATGGTGTCTAGAAGCTGCCTGGGGAGATGAATGTGGACAGGCCCACTTTCTAATTGTGGCCAGCGCTAAGGGTCAAAGACCCAAAGCCAGGACTCGCTGTAGGCATACAGCACCACTGATGTCTGTTGAGCTGTACAGCTGTAGACTCAATGGAGCTAGTCTGTGACTCTGTACAGTTCAGTGCCCATGCAGGCTGCACGGACGGAGAATGGCCATGAGAGCAAATGAAGGAGCTTGGCTGGACAGGATGGGCCCAGGCTGAGGACAGGACTGGGGACAGCCCAAGGATCCAGGCATCTGCGCTGAAGCAGGCGCTCGGCTGGCAGGACGCTCAGGCGATTCCCCCAGGTTTCTTTTCGAGACAATCTTGGGAAAGACCGAGGACGAGCAATCGAGCACTGCTATGGCCCATCCCGTCGTCAGGCCAGAGGGATCCCTCCAGGTGCGGCGGAGCCAGCGTTGGAGCCAGACTCCAGACGGCAAGAAATCGCTGGGAGACTAGATGGCTTGGGTCGATTTCAAATTATCGAGTTGATAATTTTCTCAGGCCTGCTCCTTCCAGGGAATCTTCCATCTGGGACGTCATCCTGCTTTCTCGAGCCTGTTCTGGCGAAGTGTGACTGAAATCTGTCAGGGCTAATAGCAAATAGCGAATAACGAATGGCGATGGATGGACTTGAGCAGCGACATTCTTAAGCAGCCGTCGTCATGAGCCATATCTCCAGCTATCAGCTTCACGCAAGGAACAAGGAAAATAAATTGCTGGCGAAAATCTTGAATGCAAAATACCTTCATTATCAAGTGTTTTTGAAATCAATCTTAATTTTTGTTTTTACTTTTTGAAATATCATGACTCTTGGAAATTTTGATGGCCAAGTAATGAATCAAAATAATATCTCATCAGATCAGATGGAACTCAAAAGTAGAGCATTTTTTATTCTTGCCAGTGTGGGATAAAATGAGGCAGTACCTGGAAGGGCAAATTACAAGAAAACAGTTTTGAATTTCTGTTTGAGACTTGTAACCCTTGCTCTGCTTGTGTGCTAGAATAATCTAGACTGCCCTTCCTAATATGCTAAGTTATCTTTACTGAGTTCACCAAATCAATTTTATTATTGATAGTGGCTTGATCAGAAAATATTAGACTCAACAATCTCTAATCAGATTTTGCTCTACTCAAAACAATGGTTATTTAAAACCTTAACAAATAAATTCTTTTTAAAACTTTCAGCAGGCTGAGTGGATTCCACCAGAGGATTGTACAACAATATATATATAAAAAATACTATAATAATAAATAACAGTAAACACTATTTTATAATACAAAACCACAAAATATCCTTTTCTTGATAATTCTTGAATAAATATAGAAACTAATAGCTAGGATAACAGCAATATTCAATTCTCTGAAATAATAAACTTAAAAAGGATAAAAATATATTTCAAGCCCTTTGTGATGTGATGGATAGGCTACTAATCTAATAATTGTTAATAATTCAGTATAATATGGGTAGTTTAATGTTTTGTTTGGTGTTGTGATGTAATAATAGATTATATGATCTCTTTTGTTTTTTTTTTTGATAATAATACTAGCTAATTGCTATAGGTTCAATATTAATCTTAACTAAACACTAAAGTATTTAATTTGATTTTGTTCCTTGACAATAATTTATTAGGTATTACCCAATAAATACAAATCCACTTTTATTTTAAAAGTAGTAAAACTACTTTAGTTGTGCAGGTTTTCTTTTAAAACAAGCAAAATTACTCTCTTTGAGAAAGTTTACAACAAAAACTAGCCCAAAACTAATTATAATGGTTAGGTTTTATTTTAAAGCCTACAAAATTACTTTGGTTTGATGGTTTTCTTTTAAAACTCTCTAAAAATTACTTTTAAGGATTTAAACACTAAACTCCAGAGACACCTTGCTTGTGAGCTTCAAGCTTTAAGATCCTAATTAGATAAGGCACTAGTCTATCTGTTAGTAAGGAATGAATTAAATTCTTTTCACACTATTGGTTCTCTTGATCTATGTCAACAACAAACCTCAGTTACTAGGCTTAATTTATCAAGTAAATTTCTAGTATACCTCCTAGAAGAGGGATCAGAAAAAATAAATTCAATTTACAATTTCTAGATGGGGAATAGGGCCTCTATTTATAGCCATGGGGCCCTCCATAGGAGTGCAAAAAAGAGGAGACTTAGAAATTTTCAGCCTTTGGTGGCTGTGCAAAGCTGTGCAAACTTTAATTGTGGATTGTCAGGGCAACGTGTTGTGATGTGATACAAATCTGGATTTCTGACCAATCAGATTGCTTCACTTGACTTTTCATAATGACGTGAGGTGTTTCTGACCAATCAAATCAATTCATTCTTCTCTCACCTATTCATGTGACATGTGGCTGTGAAATACAGTCAAACCTTAATTTCTGGCCCTGGAACCCTTATCTCCATCTATTACTCAATTGATTACTAATCTGTCAGCTGATTTTACTGGATTATAGTTTTCGGGCCTTTGAGGGCTGACTTGTGGGTTAGGTTTCACCTTTTTATGAAAATTCACATAGGAATGATTACCTGTATTCCTTGTTGGCCTGTATTACCTGTATTCTTCCTGAAAATTCCTAATTCTTCTTAAATCTTCCTAAATCTTCCAGAAATTTCATTTTCCCAAAATTCCCAATTTTTAGAATGTTGCCACTGTGGCTTGAACCCATGACCTTTCCATATTGCAGCTTCAAAGCCAGAGCTCCTTCCTTACCAACTGTCACGGCAGGCAAAGGCTTGACCCCCCAATTGCGGGGTCACGCAGTCTCTTCAAGTTGCTACCATCTACGTAGTCAGCTGTGTGACCTTTCACAGGTTGTTAGAGGTTTGATCAGCAAAACAACACTTCAGAATCCCCAGCTTTGTCTTTTCCTTTGTATATTTTTTATTCCTTTTGCCCCCTGATCCTCACTCCTTTGAAAGATGGAATTCGATTTAGTTCACGGTAAGTTTTTCTTTTGTTTTCAAAACTCATAGCCAGTAATTCTTCTTATTCTAATTCCCACAAAAATTTTTATGTTATCTCAAAAAATAAAAACTAATCTTTGACTTTCTATTTGGAATCTTCTCCATTTTTTATTTCTATCCAGAAACTGCTTCACTTTTATATCTATTAATAATCTTTTATTTATTACTCAAAATATGTCAGGTTACAACCATGGATCTCATTTTACTGGAAACTCTCATAATAACAAGCTTTCAAACCTTGAACATATGATTTCCTCCAGGGATGAATTAATTTCAATGCTTATGAAAAAGGTAGAACTTCTCGAGCACAAGTCAGGTGCTGATACTCAGAAGAAGACTTTGAAAACAGGAAAAAGCAAACAACATACAATAAAGCACTCAAACAGTACTCCAGCCAAGAAAGGGAAAAATACTCCTCAAACAAGCAACTCACAAAGAATACCAACTCCACCTATGAAGCGTAGCCCACTTCAAATGCTCATGTGTGAGGTACCAGACGACTTTATTCATACAAAGGTATGTATTATTTATTTTGATTCAGGCTATGAAGCTTACTTGTTGGGTTGGTTTTTCATTAAGGAGGCGCTTTATGCCCATATCAAAATATTATGGGGTATGCTTGAAAAAAACACTCTTCCACCTGCACCAGATTGCTCACTCCTCAAAGAATTTTATGGACGTTTTTCTACTAATGAACAAGTTTTGAATGTTGCAACAAGCAACACAGGTGCGAATCTTATTGGTGAAAAAGAAGTCAAAACACTACATGATGCACGTGCAGGGCGTCTCAAGGTTGGAAAGCACATAATAAACCTTGAAGAATTTTATATATTATATATTCATTCAATGCTTGCAAAACTTGGCATTTGTGTTTGGGCGCCAGACCTTGAAGAAGCTCCAGACTCCTTGTATAATGAGGCTTGCCGGACTGCAGCTCTTATGACATTTCGGCAGGTTGCATGTAGTGGTGCCTATCAATATATAAAAGCCAATTTGATGTATTGCAACAATCTTTCTTTACTGAAAGTTGCATACAACCATTTTGTTCATTACATGATGGCTGAAACCTATAAGATAGAAAACAAAGAAGCTGGTAAGACATTGCGCAATAAAGATAAAAAGGTGGTTCAGAAAAGAAGGCTGCAAATAAGTGAAATTTATTTCAATTAATTTGTTTTAAAACAAGAACGAACTAACAAAGCTTTATTCATAAATAAGCTCTGTCATAAACAATATAAATTTGCTGTAGGAAGCAACTTTCCCCAGCGATATTTGAAAGTATTGAATGATGTAAATGCTCATAGCGATGATGAGTTTGATGAAACATTAGAGCTTTTCACCATCAAGAAACTACCATATCGTTCAGAAAGTGCAAACTCATTTTTTCGAAGTTTAAATCTCAAGATGAAGCAAGCCAATAAACTTGCAGGAAAAAAGGGTCAGAAATATCCACAATGTCAACTACAGCCTTCAGTTGATTCGGAACTTGGGAAAGCTCCATCAGGGATGCCAATTGATTTTTATAGTCCAGAGTGGTTCAACAAGCAAGATTACGCAATTCGATCTGTAGTTGCACAAACTAAGAAGGTTGCATTTATTCCCGTTCAGACCCTCCAAGCTGGTCCACATTCTAACAAAGACAAAACAATTAGTGATTCAGCTTTCAACAAGAAGTATTGGGCATCAGTAACTGAACCTTACAATCTGTATCATGAGGTTGTCCATAGTAGTGATGAAGACTCATCAAATCAGTTCTCTGATGGTGATGTCATCAAGCAACAAGGTCTAAACAATGGGGATGAGGAGTCTGAGGATGAAGATGAAGAGGATAACCACCCTGGAGTTTATGATCAATGGACTCGTGATATCGATGAAGAAATGGAAGATGCTTTTGACAACATCTGTTCAACTTCGCAATTTATTTCAGAAGGCGAATTAGGGCCAAAAGTGTGGCAATAACTTTTTTGTTTTATTTTCCTTCAATAGAAGTTCCCCAAATTTTTCTCACTTAAGAATCAGTTTTTTTTTGGTTTTTGATTTAATTGGACTATTCAATGAGGAAGACAAAACAGTTCTTTTAGAATTACTAGGTGTTTGCCTTAAAACAATGATTCATAAGCCAATATTTTGGCATTTTACAAGATATCCTTTACAAACGTACATCTTTTTCAGGTTATTTTCAATATCAGTTAGCTTATCGAGCCCCCTACACTATGAAAAAAAATTCTAAAAAACGTATCTTAAATAATAACCAAGTGACTTTTGTTTCCATATTGTATAAAGTTTGTTTCAACTGAAAAGAATGGATTATGCCAAAAGGCTTTGTTTTGAATTGAATTGGTTCAAAGAACAGTCATGAGAGTACTAGTATCAACTGTACGATTTAATTCATGACAGACTGAGACACAAACCGGCTTTTGTTTTCACATGATGCAATTGATTGATATAGAAGCTGGACCTTTTTGAAAAGTCGCCTAGCTTATTTATTCATTTTTTAAGGCTTGAAGTTTAAGATTTAAAACGATTTTGGAGAGCCTTACATGCAGGTTGCTTTAAAGCTGCTTGCTCAATATTTGGTTTTTGAAAAATCAAACAGGTGATAAATTTCTTTCAAAATTATTTCATCAAATGCCAGAAAAAACACATGAAACGTTACAACATAAGAATTCATCAAAAAATGGTAGCTTTCTCATCAACCAGGGAATAGTGAATTTCCCTTATTAAACGTACTAGCATGGTTGGTTGTTTGATACCCAAACTCCATGCTGGTAGATGACTATATGCACACAAACCACATACTTGACTGGATTGAATTAAATCCAAGTGACCTGTTGTTGTTAATTGATTGATTGAAAGGCTTCTAAAGATACTCAAGAGAGTTTTATGACTTGTTGAAGTGTGCTCTATTTTTTTTAACCCCTTGATGAGTAAAAAGGTATCTTTTTGAGGTTCCCATAGGACTTTCAAAATATGTTGCACCGATCCATACCTTTCATGACCACTTTCAGTTTTGTACTTGATGATGTTGTTTGGTGGCTTATTTGTAATATTGAAGGAATTTGGTCGATTCCCACAACTCAATGCAGTTATTTCCTTTGCATAATTTAAAAGAATTTTTGCTCCTTCAGGGTGGGGTATTTTCAAATGATCACGAATGCTTGCATCTGTTTTTTTCAAATAAGAAAGAATCTGAAGGTAGGTTTCTCGATCAAGCGTAAAATTGACTGGAGGAGCAGCAGGTTGGGGAACATTCTTAGTCAAAAAATTCTTTTCTTCCAATCTTTTCCACTGACAAAATTGGTTTATGAGGGTTAGGCCAAATTTTTCTAAATTTGTAAAAATGAAATATTCATTTAGTAATTGTTGTATAAAAATTATTTAAAAAAGAAACTGACCTGATTTTCCATTGTTTTTTAATTTCTGGAGAAAGCCATTTAATTGTTCCCCCGAATTCTCGGAAATAGCACATAATGGACCCCACCATGAGAGTTGTGCCTTGACATGTAATGCATAGTGATGATTAGGCTTGATAGTGCAATGTGAAAACAAGACCTCCGACATCTTACAATAGGTCTTGTATTTATGTAAGAAAGAATTACCATCTGATTCATTAATGGACTGAGAGATCAAAATATTGGTACACATAACCAAAGCACAAACGTTTTTTAAAAGAAGCCAATTTGATGGTAAGGTACTCTTGATTGAGTCGAAATCACCAAGAAAAACATCCAACACAACTAATGGAAGATAAATGGAGAAGAGGGATTTCCACTTGCTAGCTTTAATCTTTCCTGCCTTCAAGGTTCCAATTTGAGAGGGAATTCTTGTAACTCCTGTCGGCACAATCACATCTTGAAATAATGATTTGAATTTATTTACTTGCACATTTGATAGACCTTGAATTTTCTTGCTTTGTGAGTCTGTAGACATTTCATAATTGATCTCTGTTGTATTGTTTTCATCTAGATCATTGTCTTGTCTTTTTTCCCTTGATTGTTCAAAGCTCCATTGCCATTGATTGACAAAATGGTTCTTGAGAACACCCTCATACCACATGTGCATCAAGCCAAGGGAAACATGCTGAACAGGATCCCAGTAAGGTAAGTGATTTAGCTCGGACCAATGTACTCCTGCCTTCTTTAAAATCCTCTCCCGTTCAGCTTGATTTCTTGCTTGTTTGAATGCATATGAGTAGTCTCTAACAGTTTGTGCTTGACAAAGGTGTCCAACTTCTAATTTTTCAATATTATCCTTGACACAATCACACCAAGTGCAAAAGAATTTTGCAGAGTGTGAAGCATACCCAGCCACCTTGTGGGTGGCAACTAGATCTCCTATCAAGCAACCAAGCTTTATAATTACTTTTCGGCTATTGGGGTACTTTGGGGTTGAAATTTTGATTCCAGTGCTAAGAGGGTTAATTTCATCAACAAATACAGAAAGTATATTGTTAATAGTTATCATATCGGGTTGGTTTGGTGCAGGGATAATTCCAGAGATAAAGGTATTTTGAAGCTTCCATCGCTTTGCTGGTGGAAGATTGAGACAGTTGAGGGCAAGAACACCCAGTGATACTTGTCTTCCAGCAAGCTTATTTGTTAAGGGGTTGAACCAATCAACAAATAAACTGAACGATAATGCCATGAGTGATTCTTGAGAGGTTTGAAATGGTGGATAAAGGCTTTTCCAAGCATTTGAATGTTGGTAATCAGAGATTGAGTTAGTTTCAGCTTGCACTTCCTGTCGCCAGTCATCAATTGAGTCTTCCATTTGGGGTATAAACCACTTCAGCCAGTTCACAAAATTTTGTGTGATATACATTGAGAATGGTATGCAATCTTTCAATGGCTTTGGAGGATGTTTCAGGTGTTGAGATTGTTTGGTCATACATGGAAAAGGTTTTATGTATAAAGGAGGAAAGAGTGATTCGCCGCAGGGTGTGGAGTGAGGGAATTCTTGGTATCCGCAATCAAATGGAGAGGTTTCAAAATTGTAAACTGAGTAGCAAAGTGGGAAGCAAACATGCTTGTGGATTTCTGGAGTAACATTGAGCTGTTTAATGATCGTCCGTATATCCTTTGGGATTTCTTTGTCAATAGCTGAGTTGTAGTTGTTTGCTTGAAGTAAACCAATAATTTTGACTAGGAATTCTCTTGCTATATGGCATCTTTCGCGGCTGACTCCAACACTGAGGTATAACCATGCCATGAATCCCAAAATTATCTCTGGAAACATTTGTCAGTATTGAATGTCAGCTAACAAGCAAATCAAACACTTACGGATTAAGTCAGAAGAATTTTTTTTATGAGGAGAATGGAGTGAAGAGGCTTCTGTAGTACTGGGTGAAGCTATGGATTCATTGTCAGAGATATTGTCCACAATAAGATGAGAAAGATCAAGAGAAATTTCGTTTTTGATTTGAGATTGTTTAGACCAATGTCTATTGTGAGTACTTCTTGAAACTAGTAATCCTTGATGCATGCTACCATGTTCATCTGTAAATTGATATTTTTTACATTTGAGACATGTGCAGACCTCCATCTGTGGGATCGAATAAATGTTAAACTTGAAAGCTAAGTTTTGTTTATTTTAAGATGTGAAGATGATTGAGGCCAAGATAATTTGAAAAAGGTGAAATAAACAGACATTCAAGTGTCAGTGAAAAAGATAAACCAAAGTAAAAAGGTTCGTGAGGTCACAAAGATGACTCGACAGCTGTTAGCAACTTGTGAGAGACTGCATGACCCCGCAGTTGGAGGGTCAAGCTTTTGCCTGCAGTGTGTCACCACCAGCAAATGGGTGACCTGACCCGGGTCAGCCCACCTTGTCCTGCCCACAACCTGATCTTGTCAACTCAATAGTAACACAATGGTAACAATTTGCCTTTGTTGTGAATGTACCATGGATTTTTTTATTTTTTGATATGTTAATTGTAGATTGTTATCATTTTTTATTTTATCCTTCTCTCAAAATCTCTCACTTTATTAAATCATCATGAGCTTCCCACATCACTCACACCATACCATCAATGATAACAGTCAACCTGAAATTTAACAAATCCTGCAGACTCAAAATCAATACATGAATGAACTACAAACAAAAATTGACCAACATGATCAGGAGGTTGAAGCCCTACTGGCCAAAGTATCAAATATTGAAGTAATACCGTAGTCGTGGTGGAAGGTTTAAGCAGTTGAGCGCAATCACACCCATAGAAACTTGTTGCCCTGAAAGCTTGTTTTGCAATGAATTGAATCAATTGATGAAGAGAATGAAGGCTAGGGTCCAGCTATAATTTCTTGCTTTGTTTGGGAAGAGTGTTTTCCACATAGCTCCTTGTGCAACATCAATAATTGGTACTGGTGGCTGAGAGCACAATTCATTGTGCCACTTCTCCATTGTTTCTTCAACCCCTGAGACATTCAAAAACCAGCTCAAAAACTTGGTAAGACTCTGTGTAATAAAAGTTGATTTTGGGATCCTGAGGCATGGCTTGTGACAGGGAATAATTTGACCATGTACCCACTTTGTTGATGGGGGAATCAATTCTTTTGCAAAGATTTTTACTTGAGGGTCTTGTGAGATTCAAAGAGGATGGAAAAGATTGACTCCGCATGGCTGAGTGGTGGCAGAGACCTGGTAAACACATACATCTGGGGCTACCTCTGTATGGTAAAGACAAAAGCATTTTGAACAACACACATATTCCTCAAATGAAACTTCAAGGCCAAGCTTTTTGATGATTGTACAAATGTCACGTGGTATTAATTTGGAGTTTGTGATTTCTGTTCCATTTTGTTTGAATGCTTCTTCTAGTATTTCAATAAACTGATCTTGTTCCTTCTGACTGTTCTCTTTGCTGAGACCACACTCTAAATTCAGCCATGAGATATACTTCAATACCAAAACTAATTTGGAAGTAATATTCAGATACAATATTTTAAGTTGTTATTTATTTCAATAGAATACGGGCTTACCAGCATTCTCAGATTATTTCATTGTGTCCTCTTTATAATCATCAGATGGCTCTTCTATTGGATCTGCGTTTTGAATAAATATGTAACTATTTTCACTTTCATCAAAATGAAAACTAGAACACAATTCCAAGAGTGTTGTGTTGGTTTATTTGTTTTCCAAATGACACCAATGTTTATTTTGAGTACTACGATGAACAAGAAGGCCTTTTTCAACCGTTCCATCAGGTTTTGTAATAGTGTACTTTGCACATGATGGACAAGTTCACAATTCCATGATTGAGAAGTCATGGTTTTGAAATTATTGTTATTTCCATTTTGTTTGAGCATGATGGTTTAATTTGATATAATTGTGATTCTAGTTTGATTTCCCATTAATCTAAAAAATGACTTGATAAAAGGGAATCATCTTTGTGATTGGGTAGCTGTAATATCAAACAATGTGGTGCGTATTAGCTTCTTGGCATTGAAAATAGCACTGAAAAGGGCCTCATTTGAATTAAAATTTTAGAAAAAAAGACTCAGCTTACAGTAAAGATCAAGTCCTATTGAATTATATTGTAGCTGAGTTTGGGTTGAGCTTGGTATTTGAAACAGGGGTTGTGTCAGAATAAACAAGAAAGCTGCGTGTGGTTGGGCCCAAAGTATGATACCCTAACACAGTAAAACTGCACAGGTATTGTCATGCTCAAATATTTTATTTAATCAGTCCTTTCTTTTCCAAACATTGCATAAGGACAGTACTTCAATTATGTCTGAGGTAAGCTTATCACTTTTTTCTTTGTTTGAAATTGCTTATTCAATATGCATTCAGTTAGTTAATGCAAAGTTTAGGCTCAAGCATCTTGTTAATTTTTGGAAGTCATATTGAAAGGACCTACAACTCAATAGTCAATCCAAAATGATGACTGCTCATTTCTTCATCTCAAAGCAGGAAAGACCATTGTTTAGGCATAATAATCAGTGAATAAAGGCCTTGGTCCAAGGTTTTTCAATACTCAAGTGAGTGTTTCTCTTTCTTTTTACATCTTATGTAGTGTTTTATCAGAGCTTATTTGATTGAAATATTTTCTTTATATTCAGAGAGTATATTCACTTTTCTCAATGATTTTAGTGTCCCTTCAAATAATACTTAATCCAAAAATATTACATCTATTGGCTCTTTACCTACTATACCGTACTTTGAGCTTATTATCAAGGATTTTGAATCCACTTTCAAAGATTCTTAATTTCATATTTCTAATTTTTAATTTTTCTCTTCTATTCTTCCTTCTAGGCCTCAATAATTGCATTTATATCTATTTCTATTTGATTCTTTTAATCAAAAGTACTTATGAATCCCAAGGAAGGAAGAAGTGACGAACAACACTCAGCCACAAGCTCATTTGTTGAATTTTTGGAATTCATAAAGGAACCAGTTCAAACAAAAAATAATCACAGGATGCAGCTTGAAATGAGGATTCAAGAATTCAAAACCCTATCAGCTAAATTGGAAGCTCTGGATCAAGATACAGTAAGTATTTTTGGTCTCAACCCTGCTTTATTTATTAGTTAGCTGATTCGCATGTATTATACTCACAGTCTCTTACATCTATATCAAAAAAAGTGAAGATACAGCTTTAAATAAATTGAACAAGCCATACATAATAATTGAGTATTTAAAGCTTGTATTCAAGAGTGGCCTTGTAATTTTGCAGTGTGTCCTTTGTTTTTACAAAAAGACAGTCACTAAAGAGTGGTTTTTATGTTCATTATTTTTTATTGTTCTATGAAGAATCTTACTGATATTATAATTCTTAAAAGTCTACATTTTTAAATCACTTTGCTTGTAGACTACTAAGGGAAGATCATTGTACAAATTTTCTAGGATTGGGTGATTTTTTTTAGAGAATTGAAAAAACTCATGATATTTCAATTGTATTAGTGATGTAAAAAATCATAATAGGCAGAGATCTATTTAATGTTGCATATGAGGTCTTAGACCCCTACTGCGCATATTCATGTGTGAGATTTGCAATGGGCTGAGCATGTCAAGCATTTTGTATTGTACAGGACAAGAGCAGGATGAAGCAGGCTGATCAGGGTCAGGTCAACCATTTTCTGGGGGTGTGTGCCAGTTGGATTTTTTCTGAGACTTCCAAAATAGTGACCCCATTCACATGTCCCATTCCTTTTCTCTTCAAAAATATCTTTCAAACCTACTAGCCTTTCATAATTGCCTTAAAAGAGGAGAACTATGCAAGAATAATAGATAAAAACAAACTAAAAAAACTAATAAATACCATATCCCTTCCAACATCCAGTCCCACTCTTCATTTCTGCAGCTTCAATGAGAAATTTGGGGGTTACATTAAGAGAAAAGTTGATTTAATATGGCCTTTTCAATTCAACAATAAATTATTTCAGTCTCCAAAAATTGATCATTTAATTATCTAAAGGAACTAAATGATGCTTATCCCCTCTTTGGGTGGTTCATAACAGAAAAAATACATGAAATTTCCCAAAATTGATACCTAAAAAGTGTTTTGTTCCACACCATGAACCTTCTATGTCCCCTATGATGCCTACAGCTCTGCTCTTTATTAACTGGCATCCTCATTGTGACTATGATTATATTAATCACCCAATTTCTTATATTTAAGCATATTAAAAAAAATATATATGAAAAAATTATTTACAGAGAAAATTTAAAAATGTCTTTGATTTGGGTACTGTCAATCACAATTTTGTGTTGGATAGTGCGGTGGGGTGACACTGGAAGAGCAAATTTGCAGTCAGTTTTCCTTAATAAATATATCATTTGTGTTATTCCATGTTTATTTTACTTTTACTTTCCCTCAAAGGTGATTTCATACTAGTGATATCCTCTTTTATATAAATAATTACCATAAGAAACAAAAAATTTATTCAGCTGAACTTTCATGGTATACCACACCAGTCACTCTGCATAGGTCTCCTCAGTCAAACTGCTTGGATATATGGATGTGAATTGTGAACATATCTGAATTTGCCCTCTAGTGAATGATGAGTGGGAGGTCTTCATTGATTGGCAGAGGACTAGTCATACATGAGAGTCCCATATTCCAAACATTGCAAATGGAACCAATGGCCAAAGAGCCAACAAGGGAAATCCTTAAATCACTGTTTCAACCTGTCCAGAAGGAAACAGGAATTAGTGAGGATGTGACCATCAATATCTATTGGACAGATAAGGAAAGGTGAAAATGAATGACTTAATGTTATCAGTATTCACTATTCAAAGATGAAAGAAAATGAAGATTCAAAATAAACACAGTAGAATAATCAACTGGGGGAAAACACCCAGGGGTTGAAAAAGGGGCCAGTATATGTGAAAATATGAAAAATTGATCCTTCTAGCTTGGAATTCCAGCTGTATGAGTTTGAACTTCTGTAATGGAAGCCTGGAGGAAATATACTTGACTCAATTGGGAAATGAACTGTATGTAATGAATTACCCACATATTTATGTTGAATTGACCTATTAAGAGAGGGCCAGGTGTAGCAAAGCTCGCTTGCTGGTCAGTTTCTAATCTGTCACCTCCAATGATGAGAGGTGAGGAAAAGAGACTTGTAAGCGTTTGGAAAGCAGCTTATAAGTTACAACTAGAAAACTGAAGCACATGAGATGGGTGCAGTGTGGACAACTATCTACAGGTGAATTTTTTCTACAAGGATATTTGGGTGCCACATCATCATGGCAGACAAATCTCAACCCCCCAAAAAATTTAAATGTTACCCACCCACACATAGGAAGGGGAGAGCCTGTTGAAGTGCCGGCCCGGAGAGTTGCTTCATCAGCCTGCATTTTCCCTGTTGGAACCCAAGTAACCTTAATGTTGTGCTTCCTTATTGCATCATTGACAAAAAAGAAAGCACAATCTAGGTATTACATCTGCTCCCTTGACTGGTTGTCAATTGAGACACAAACTGAAGCCTGGTTGTTTCAAAAAATTGTTTTGTCAAAGTTTCCTGCAAGTTGAGTGAGCTGGCTGATGGCCTGGACCAAATGCTGAGTAGATTCCAACAGAGCCACATACTCTTCAGCGCAGGTAGAGAGTGCTACAATGCCTTGTCACTTTGAGCTCCAAACAATGGGGGAATTGCTGAGTTTAAGCACAAAACAAGATTGTGAATGTTCAAGGTCTCCTCCCCAGCAAGCATTGCTCCAAAGGTTGAGTAAAAATTTCTCTGGTTGCAGTATTAGCTGATGAGTTTGAGTCTTGAGAAGGTAGCCCATCACATGATCCAGAATAACCCAGTTTTCCTTTGTTGGAGCCATTGAGTGTCAGGTCAGATAGTTTACTGCAAAAGCAAGGTCAGGACAAGAGCCGCTGATGAGATAAACCAGTGAGCCAATGAACAAGCAGAAAGGAGTTGTATCCAGTATGCCATCCTTCACAATTGAGTTGGCCATTGGCAGCACCAGAAGGGGAGAGTCATTCTTCACAATCTGCTGTGGGTATGTGTCAAGGATGCTGTTTGTGAGTCGTCTTTGCACAATGGCTACTTCACCTTTTCCAAACACACACTCCAGACCCACAATCTGGCTGACAGCATCATTCCAATTGATATTCACCTCTGCGCAGATCCAGTGTTTGAAATCCGACACCACAGCCAGCGGGTTTGAGGCAATGACACCATCATCAACAAGGATCCAGATGGCAATGGCAGTTTCTCTGCTGCAAAAGATGTATAGGGATTGATCCACCTCCATTGCGGTAAATTCCATCTGAGTCAAGATGTTGGATAGGAAGATCCATCAGCACCTTCCTGCTTGCCTCATGCTGTACAAGGCCTTCACCCTTAAGGTGTGGCCAGAATTGTATCAGGGGTTCAATGAAGACAGTCTCCTTCACTGGACTGTATAGGTAGGCACCACTAAAATCAAAAGATGCCAGGGTCCAACAATTGCATACAGCATGAGCCAGTACCAGACAAAGGGACATAAGGGAAGCAGTTGGTGTGTAGGTTTCAGTGCAGTCCACCCCAGGTCTTTGGTGGTTTCCCTAAGCTACGGAACAAGCATTAAACTTCTCAATGCTCCCATCTGTGTGGTGCTTGATATTGAAGACCCAACAATGCCCAATACTCTTCAAGCTCTTGTCCTTATCCACTGTATCCCATACATCCCTCACTACCATCTTCTCCAATTCTGCTTCACATGTGGCCTTCCATTTGTGTCAGAGCTACCCAGATAGGGCCTGACCAAGATGGTGGGGAATCATGATGTTTTTGGTAAATGGTAGCAAGTCAACTGCTTGATTTTCATCTTTGAAGTAATTCACTTTTGGTACTTGTCTGAGTGTCTCTGCATTGATAATGTGAGAGAGTGAGCCCTTGGTGTGAACAGTACAAGAGGTAACCAATGACTGAAAACAAGGAAAGGTTGCGCTCAAAGATTGTATTATCTTGTTGTTTGTTGGGTCCGATAATAACCAGCTTCCCAACATCAGCGGTTTAAGCAGGCAACAAGCAACCCCCTTGGTGCAAACTTATGGCATTGCTGCACCATGGGGATGTGTAAAAACACATAATGTGATCCTTGAGGTATAGTTTACATACCCAAATAGGCCACAATTATCTTTAAAATAAATTCTAAACTATGCATAACCCATAATTCATGCATATATTCAAAATTCATCATTTTTTATTTTGGAAAAGATAAATAACTTTTTTGTGAGTAAGTAAATCCATAGATTTAAGGCCAGATTTGGGTTCTACACAAAAAATTAACCTAGGGTAACTCCATAGATTGAATAAGCTTAAATTAACTCTAAGAGGTGGTAATATGGAAAATAATTGAATACCACATCATCAATACCACATAAAATAATTTTGAAAATATTTGTTTTTCTCAATTTCACACCAAAATAATGGAAATGTGAGAAATCACATGTTACATGTACACTAAGAATAGTGTTATGCATGTTTTTGGAACTTAATATTATGGTATTCTTACAAAAAGTTTTGATGCACCCATTGTGGATATCAGTCTTGAAACCTGAAATTCTATTTCTGATGCAAAAATAGCTAAGGGGGACAAAACACATCAAAGAGAGCCAGGGATCCCAGCTTCTAAGGCCTCTTAGGTGTGGATAGCTCTAAAGCTTGGATCCATGGCTGATCTTGGCCTAATTTGAATACTAAAACCTTCTTGGAACCTAGTTACAAAGTTAAAGTCTCATCAAATCATAAGAAAATTGCAAATAAGCTACTATTTTGACGTGACAGGTAGGTAAAGAGAAACTTAGACTCCTGTAACCATGTCATTTCTTAATCATTTTCCATGGATAAACCCCAAAAGAGTAGTTCAAACCCTTTTTGGACTAGTATCCATTGGTTTACCTCATAGCAACCTTCCATATAGTGTTATTTGCAGTTCTATATAGAAATGAGGTAAAGACTTCAAAAATTCATTGAAATAAAATTCTTGATGAATCTTCCTGAAACTTTCAGGACCAATGAAAAACAGTATTATTAATAAAGAAACCAAAAATGATTACAGTTTAATAAGTAAAATTAAAAGCTTAACTTACAGTCTATTTTTGATAACTCTAGGTGAAATACTGAATCTTCAAAAATTCACAGAAAATACAACCTGTGATAAAATTTCCAGTAAAATTGATAAATTTGAGGAATTAATTTTTAGTTGAAATAAAATAAGATTTACAGTTGTTACTCCTTTTATTCTTAACCATATTTGGGTTGGTAGTCATGTAAAAACATCAATTAAGTAATTATGATAATCTTACATGACAGCATATGATGCAATCATTAATCAAAAAAGGATTATTGTTTTCTCACTCACTTTTTTTTAATTTTTCTCCATGGAATGCCTCTGTGAGATGTCTTTGACTTAAAAGAGGCCTCCACTCGCTGTTTTCTCCAAATCATCTTATTATCCAATTATACCATTATTAACAACAGGTAAGTATTAGTTAATCTTTTCTTAAGTGTTTTCTTGTTTCAGAATAAATAAGAAAGACGTGAAATCATTGAAATCAACTATATATTGCTGCAATATTGTTATAAATAAACTTTGATTCCTTAAATCCACAATTTATCTGTCAAATATCTCTGCTATATTCTTTTAAGGTTCATTGGAGTATTAGTGAGTGGCTTATAATTCATTCTTAAAGTTTTTCTCTAGTATTTGTTTCCTTAAAGAATTATAATCATAATTATTATTTCAAAAGATAATTATAAATTAAAACAATTTTATTATTTCAATAGAGAAGCTTTATCATTAAATACTTCTTGTAATTGATTCTTGTAGACAATTACTTCTTACTGTTATAATCACTAGTAGTGTATAACAAGTAAAGGAAATAATTATTTCATTGTGGTTATAATAATTTTTCGTTATTATATTTCATAAGAACAGTCATAGTGCTGCTGATTAATAGTAATATTATCAACAGTTTTATAGACACATCTTACAGTATTTCACTAATAACTTCATCAAGGACTATGTGTCCTCATGTCAGAAATGTCCAATAAACAAGATCATTCACCATAAGAAGTTTGAATTACTCAATCCTCTTGAAATTCCATCTGGCACTTATAGTTAAATATCAATGGAATTTATTATTGCCACTATCCAGAAGCTTTGATTCAATTTTGGTAGTTGTGGACAGATTCTTAAAAGGGAAATCTTTATGCCAGTTTATTCAAAAATCTCTTCCTTGGACTTGGCTCAAATATATATCAAGAATTTCTCTTTCAATAAGTACTTTCAGGAATAGAGGATCCATTTTTATTCCATAATTCTGGACCAATTTATGTCAGTAGCTCAGGATATTAATAGATATTTCAACATCTTTCACCCTGAAACAGATTGAAAGACAGAGAGGGTAAATAAACCTTTAGAGCAGTATCTTTGTATTTATGTCAGTTACCATCAAGATGAATGGCAAACCTGGCTTCCTCTGTCTTAATCTTTCTATAATAATGCAGAACATTAATAAACAAAAAAAACACAATTTTCCACCATTTATGAAAGGATTTCCAGATTTGACTCAATTCATATTTCTCAGCACAAAACTTCTGGAAATTGATAAAAAAACTAAAATCCTTACAGAAATTTTTTAAAATTATAATAAGAGATATCAATGAAGTGTTTTAATAATAATGCAGATGTAAATATGGGAATTCTGCCTGATTTCTAACCTGGGGATAAAGTATGGCTAGCCTCAAAGAGCATCAATACAGAAAGACTTTCCAAAAAACTCCCAGAAAGATTTTTGAGACCCTTTGAAGTTCTTAAGAATATTGGAATTGATGCATATCACCTAAAGTTTCCTCAGCTATCCCAAATTGTCATCAATTTCCACCTCCAACAGATCTAGTAAAAGAGCAGGAAGAATGGGAAGTGGCACAGGTTCTGGACTCAAAAATCAAAATGAAGTAAATTATGGTTTCTTTTAGTGTGTGAAGGATTTAGTGAAGACCTAGAAAGAACCACTTGGGAACCATCTTCCAGCATTTTAAAGTATTTTCATTCTTTTTACCCTGAAAATCCTGGTTCAAATGCCTCAAGAGTTTGATATTATGGTTCTTGGAGGGGATTAGATTTTATTAAAGTAAGTTCCTCTCCTGGCATGCACCTTTAAGGGGGTATTATTCCAAAAAAAATTAATAATCACCATATCTGATTTTTGAGAAATTTTACGTCCTTTAGACAGATTCAAAAGGCCTTTCAACATTGGTACCCCTCAATTGAATATATGGCCATATTTCCCTTTTTCTCATTTTATTTTAAGATTTATTAAAATTATGGCTCTTCAAGTCATTCACTACATCAGTTTATCTCTTATTACTTGAATTTTATTCTCTATTGTGCTTGGTGGGAAGTGGTAGCTATTAAAGTGAGTTCCATCTCCTGGTATGCATCTCTGAGGGTCTCTACTTCTTGTAAAACAACACCTTGGCCACACTATGTGAAACCCAATGCTTGTTTTTATCTTCCAGGAAAATTATGGCCAAAAAACAAGCAACTCACCTCAAAAAGTAAAACTGTCAGAAGTTCCATTTCTTATCTTTTTTGTGATGCTATTTTTTTCTGAATTATTTCAATTTTATCTTAATTTTATAAATTTTATTTTATATTTCATTTATCAAAAGAATAAGCATCCCCTGCCTTAGCATGTATTGGGAGGTTTCACTTTTGCTTGTATCAATATGTAGTAGTAATAAGGGACAAACCAAACCCAGGAAGCTCAAAAAACAGGTTTATTCTCTTTCAAAGTCATCAGAAGCTCTCTGGGATTCATTAAACAACTAATATTCATACCACACAAACTTGGAAGCCACCTCTTCTGAAGAATTGCCAGGAATAATTGTAACATTTTCATACTCTATCATCTCTAAGCTATTTCTGTAAACCCTCCTGAAAAGCCTGGATATGGAATCTTTAGCTTCATTACCTAAATTTGAATCTTTCATGGTTATTCTAATTGGCCAAGGCTCTCTCCTTTGGAATATTTGGGCAGATGGTTAAGGTAAAGGGGATCTTTCAGCCCTACTGTGGTTGAAAGTACTTGCCACTGGGTGTAAAGTGTTGGAGTGTGGCATGGGTGAAGGCCTTATTAGTAGCCTGGTGGCTTAAGGAATGGGTGAAGGCCTTGAACCAGAAGCTTTAATAGCAGAAACTGCTTCATTGAAAGCTTGGGGAGTACTTTGGAGCACTTGAATATGGAATTGTTCACATATGGTTGAGTAGGGATGAATTTTGGTGCTTTCCACTTGTTTGATCAAAAGCTTAAGCCAATTTTCCATTAAGCTCATCACTTCCTTCAGCATTGGGGTGATTTGGAAATTTAGAGATCCTTCTTATCTTCCTCACTACTCCTTGGCTTTTGATCCTTGAAATGGGGACATCATAACTCAAATT
The DNA here is from genome assembly GCA_023105745.1 of Austropuccinia psidii. Classification (NCBI taxonomy): domain Eukaryota; kingdom Fungi; phylum Basidiomycota; class Pucciniomycetes; order Pucciniales; family Sphaerophragmiaceae; genus Austropuccinia; species Austropuccinia psidii. The sequence continues at coordinate 31,121,605 of JALGQZ010000001.1, forward strand.
AATTGGCCTCCCACCAGTGAGGATGGGCTTTTAAACAGCTCTTTGCCTGGATTTAGTGACTAATTCAAGACAAAAGTACAATCAAAATTAGTTATATTGAGGTACTTACAGATAGAATATTCTGAAGTAATGCAAGGATTTGAGGCCTCAGTTACTGGATACTATTTTCCAAATAATCCATCCTTATTATGCCAAATGAACTCCTCAGCCCTGAAAAATGGAATAGCTTCCTTCCAACAGAGCAATGGTGGCATTTTAAAGACCTTTGATTCCAATCTTAAAACCATTATTTTGTCACAATTCTGTCTTCTGGACATCAACAAAGGGAACTCTTTCAAAAAAGGCTAGTAAACCAGTTGAAATACCAGTTAATACTCGCAATTTTTAGCTCACATTCTACCATGTGAAAGTACTCCTGGGTTTGAGGCACTGTGTCCCAAAGTACATGTAGCTGATGTTATTATGCTTTCCATACTCATGGAGCTGAATTAATCACAACAGGAGCCTACAAGAAACCTCCAAGGGGCAGAACCCTTGTACACCAATAGATTGAAAACCTCAGAATCTTTTGGCTATTTGATTGAGACCTCCCCTTTTCTCCAACCAGAATCAGACCCATGAGATTGGTAACTTGCTTATTGTCACACTTCTGTCTTCAAGACCTCAACAAAGGAAGCTCTTTCCAAAAAGGCTATTAAACCAGTTTTAAGACTGGTAAATACTGGCAAGTTCTAGATAACATTCCACAATGGGAAGTATTTCCCCTTCAAAAATTCAGCACAAGCAGGATCCAAGACTTCAACTCCCTTTAGCCATTTCAAGCTTGGTTGGGATCAAAAACACTTGAGGAACCCATGGACCAAGGTGAACCTAATTGACTGTATATTCCAGAACTACAAATAACATAAGGTGGTGGCACAGAGGTTAAATATTCAGTGATTTCAGTCAGTTTGGAACTTGTTTTTGGAGGCAGGGGAGGAAGAGTCAAATGTCCAGTTAGAAAAAAGTCAAAGATTCATGTGAAGGTCACCAAGATTTGGGGGCAAAACACTCATTATGGCCCCCATCAATTTCCTCAAGCTTTTTTCTGAGACTTTTATCTGGGATCTCCTTCCATAAGGCCAGGGTGCCAATTTGCCCCAGGAGTATGAAAAAGTTTTGGGAAATATATGTCTCCCACTGAACCCCTGAAGCCCCAGAAAATTTGGGTCCATGGTGGTTTAATTTGTCCTAGGGGATCTCTATAGCCCCTTCTGACTGCAGCCTACAGTTTGCGGACTGTAAAAAGAGTAAAAGGGCCAAAAAAGCCATTTTTCAGGACCTGAAGTAATGAAGTATTAATTTTTTCTTTTTGATGTTTCTCTAAATCTTTCATTACCTTCATACTGACCCAAAAGGGACATGGAGAAAATTAATATTCATTTAAAGACCAGTTGCATGCATATCACCATTATGCACCAAATCTGATGCTGAGAAAGGTGACAGATTTTTTTTTGAATATTCCCCAAGGAATCAATTTTTTTTGACAATTTTTCAGACATGAAGACTCAATACAGCAATAAAATGACCAAGAAAACTTCACTCAAATTTATGTTTATGTTCAATTTACTTAACAATATCAAGTGTTGAAGACTGAAGGAATTTCAGGATAATGGAAAAGAAGAGGATAATTGATGAAATTTAAATTTTGGGGGAAAGAGGGTGACACTCAATAGGGGAACTCTATAATTGTGTTCAGGATCTCACAAGTTTCAAGAGGTGTATACTTTCACAGCCACTATCAGGGGTAAGTTTATTCAACTTTATCCCCATTTGAACTCACCAAACCAGAAATTCACTGATTTTTATGATAATCAAGTTTCAAAAATCTCCTTTTGAAACACCTATACATTTTTAATTAACCAATACAGTTTTTCATTCCCTGTAAAGGCTGAATACCCCAATCTGTAACTGTAAGATCACCCAGCTTTACCACACCTCCTGTACAGACCCTGTAAATACATACAGGGACTTTATTATTCAAATCCACCAATATTCTCAAGAAATTCCCTCTTTGGATGTTGAATGGTGTATTCTCACATATACCAGCCCCTCTTCCTCCCTATGGGTACTCTTCCCACAGATAATTAGTATATTTGATTTCCTCTTAATAAGTATTTTAGTCTTACTCAGTTTAATATCTTATTTATCAATATTAAGTTATTCTTTTCTTTTTCCTCACCTGTTCAGTGTAGTTGTGGTGGCCATGTCCTTATTGAGCCTTTTTATTACTTCTTGAAGGTTTAAGAAGTGGACTTGGACTTTTTTGTGGTTGGCTCCTTTATTGCTTATTGCTTATTATTTATTACTAAATATCTTATTTTTTTCTTATTATAAATCACATTCTTATTTACACTTATTATTACTTTTTCTTCTTATCCCTTCTGAGACCAATGAAATTGAGTCTAGCTTACTGAGTTCCAAGCCCTCTTCATTTAGAATAGCCCCTGTTACAGGTGGCCATCTTGGAGAAAAGATCTAATATAATACTGTCATAGTTTTGACAGATGTCAAATATATAATAGGGATACTAATAAGATATTTGGTTTTATTACTCATATCAAAAATCCAAGTACTCTTCAGAATATGTAAAAACTGATTGGGTAACTGCATTGCCACCAGTTGGTGATGAAGGTTAAAGCTCATATCTTTTCATTGTAGACAGATATAGAAAAACTACAATCTGTTCACTGTTTCATGAAGATGAAATATATATGAACACCACTATTCTAATTTTTTTAATAGTTATATACCATAATCTTCTTTTTAATAATATCATTAGTGATATAGACCCAAAATTTTTCTAATTCATATGGACAAATTTACATGAGAGTTTGGGTGCCTAATTGAAATTCTCAACATATTACCACCCAAATTATGATGGGCTATAAAAAGGACTGTTTGAGGCCCTTTAGTAAACAATCATAATATATTATGATTATGGCCTGGGCATTCAGGATTATTATGATTTTAACCATTATTTGCATACCATAACACCATCATTGGAGCTAGCCTACAAAAAATAAATCCATTCTTCAAGAGGAAAAACTCCTTCACTGTTGGAAAAAATGGTGGGAGCACAAAATACCAGTTGATACTTCATAAAGATAATTTGATAGATATCCATACCACATATTCAATATTTAAGTTATCTATTAATGAATTTATCCCTCATGAGCAACAAAATAGGACTTATTCCTTTGAATTTCCTAAGAAAAAATTTCTTTATAGTTTACTTGATAATAGCTTAAACCTTAATATTTCATAATTTTCAATGTCCAAATGAATTAAATTATTCCTTCTCAGGAGCATTTGATATTGAATCCCTCAATGGGAAAAACAAATTTAAAGTATAATTGACACAGGAGCTGTAAAAGAATCATCCAATATTCCCCTTTATACTGTTAAGTAATTGCACTTCAAGGGATGAGAAATTTTTCCCTTCAAGAAATGAAACACTATTTCAAGTACAGCCACTTGATGAAAGTGAAGATAGAAAGATACTTGAATTATAAAACAAAAGAGCACTTAAAAAATAATGGAATAGAAATCCTCAGAATTAATTTGAGTTTTTTATCAAGAATAATATACCTTATTCCCAAAGCTTCTCAGAATATTTGGATATCAGAGGAGACCAATTCCTCAATAATTTTTCAATTATGTGCTTTAAATACTTTATATAAGTAGATAATCTGGAAATTTTATTATATATACTCAATATAACAGGGCCTATACTATTCAATAATTTGTTTTTAGTAATGTGGCTTTGGTGGTAGGGAATCTGATCCTGTGAAGTATGTATAACATACCCAGAAGGCCATACATAATTTCTTATCTATCTAATTTATTTATGAAATGACCTTTCAAATTAATTTAAAATAAAAAAGAATAAAATTATGATATAAATTCATTCTGCATAAACAAAGTTATACTTATTTTGAAACATTTGGATTCTAAATCCAAGATAATCTAGGGTTACCCTATAGGGCTTTTTACCCAAAAGATATCATTTTTGCTGTTATCAAAAGTTATATGAGCTCTTCAGAGAACATTATTAGTATTAGAAATACTTATGAAGGTTCAAAATTGGTAATTTTGACACTAATTGACAGCTAAATCATATATATGCAAGCTTGCAGATTTTTTTTAAAATTGAGTTATTTTGTATATTTTCTGAATTGGGTAAGGCTTTAAATTCATAATTCAAATATTTTGTGGACCAAATTAAATTTTATTAAGAGAAATGGTATGGATCTACCTAAATTAATTGGAAAAATCAATGCCAGAGGGCACAAAGGGAAAAATGGAAGAAAAATCTAAGGTATCCCTAATTTGGGATCTGAAAGAGCCCAATTAAGGCTTTAATTCCCTGTTCAAGGATTCTAAGCCTTATTTTAACTTCAATATTAGACTTTTATTGTTTATTCAAACTTAAACTGGTTTATCCTCCATTTTAACAGTAATTATAGGCTTCCAAGGGGTGAATCCCAATTTGCAGGCTTTCAGTCAAGTACTTGGCTTTTAATAATGGTTGTTTTTGGATTTTTTCTTTGTTCCAATGAGTAAATACCCTATTATAAAAGAATTCATTATATGAAATGATGATTATGTCATAAAAGGATCCATTCTATTACTAACTTTTACCCAACAATAAGTATCATGAATCCACTTTATCAAAGGTTTTTCATTTAATGAAACCTTATATCATTGTAGTGATTTCCCCAGTTTATTATTCTTCATAATCTCCATGAGTAAAGAAGTAAAATCTTATATCTTCATCATATATATATAATAATTAATAAAGCTTATCTTTTTTAAAACCTTGTTTAAAGATAATTTTTGAAATTCACAAATCCTCAGAAGATCCCTTTATTGTTAATTTTTGTATTTTTTGACTTATTGTTATTATTTAAAGTTCTTTATGACCTTTTTTTTTTGTATTATATAATAACTTACAAGTCAATTGATTGTATTTTTTAGCTTATTATTTTCTATATTTTGGATCCTTTACATTACTATTACATAATTGTTTATAATTAATGTATTCATGAATTATATATATATTAACTATAGGGTTCTGTTAAAAATATGTAAGGGCTAATGTGGTTTCTATAAAAATTATTAAATAAACATGATGCAATCCTGGAACACATTTTAAATTAAAAAACCCCAAAAGAAACATTATTTTTAATCAAAAGAAAAAGAAAAGAATAAAAATGTTTACATTAAATGAATTTAAAAATCTGTTATTTCAATAATAAACATAATTTTATGGTATTGGTAAGCTCACATAAGCATTCTGGTAAAAACACATGAGGGGTGCCCTGGGCCCATTTTCAATTTAAATGAAACACCAAAAACCATGTATTGGGCAAAAACCTTCCAAAAAGAGGTTTTTTTCCCATAAAACCCCTCTAACCCAATTTTTTCATTTCTTTGCACATCCGCCCCCCCCCCAAAAAAATACAAAACACCCAAATAATCCACATTATCCCCCCCAAACATTATTTTTTTGAAAAACAGCATGCCCAAGGCTATTTTGCAAAGCTTTTCACAATTTTTTTTCTTTTTCCCCCAAAAGACTGCATTTTGCTCCCCAACAACCTGGTTCCAAGCCTCTAAAATTCCAGTTTTTCACCTTCCCTCATATATTATTCCCACATTCTAACCACTTCATTTCAGTTTTACCCACTTATCTTGATTTTTCGCACCTTTTATCACTTCTTTTTCAAATTTAAAAAGCTTTTTTCCTCATTTTGAATCCCCAAATTCCTCTTTTTTTAAAACATTTATACATATTTTTCACTCCATAATGCTTCAACCCCCCACTGAAGGTGAGTTTCAGACCCTTGAGCTTCCTTTTCAGCATGTGAAAAATGTTTCCAGGGCTCAGGAGTATGCTGTGTCCACATTGAGGTCCAATATGACCCACAACCAAATTGAAATAGGCTGTGACAGATCTGGGACTCCAAAACAGTCGCTTCAAGAAAGCTTGACTGTCCACTTAGACTTTATGCCAAGAGTACCACATGGACTCTTAAAGTAAATAATCCTGAACATAGCCATGATGCTACAGAAAATATCATGGAACATCCTTCTTTCAGAAAATTTAATGAGCAAGAAACCTCCCAAATTCCTCAGATGTCTAAATCACTGCTCATGCTAAGGCAAATTCAGGCCCAATTATGCAGCCAGAGGGAGTCTTACAGGCCTGCAATCCTTCAAGACATTTACAGCCAAGTCAATAAAATCAAGAAAGACAAACTGCAAGGAAGAAGGCCCATTGATGCTCTTATTGACACCCTCAAAGAAGAAAATTTTGTTTGGTCCTCTGAAAGGGATGCTGAGGGACACATTACCTCCTTGTTTTTCACTCACCCACTTGCCATAAAACTTCTCCATGGCTTTCCTCATGTCATTCTTATGGGTTTTACTTATAAAAACAATAGGTACAAAATGCCCCTTTTTCATATTGTTGGATTCAGCTCAACCATTAAGACCTTTTCTGGGGCTTTTTTTGATGAAGAATGAAACTGAACCCTCATATACTTGGGCATTAAATCAATACATAGAAAAAGTCCTCAACAACACCAATATTGTTCTCCTTCCAGTAATTGTTATTTACAGATATTTGGCCTTGAAAAACTCTCTTAAGAAGCTCTTCTCAGACTCAAAAGTCATGTTATGCATTTGGCACATCAATAAAGATGTATCTGCCCATTTCATCAAGAAAATTGGTCATGGCACAGATTTTGAGAATATTACAGGCCTTTGGAATAAAGTTATATACTTTTCACTTTCACTTTTATTCTTATTATTGTTTTTATTAATGAAATTGGGATGTATTTCTCAGGTTATGTATTAATCCACTGAAAAGTATTTCAAAGACAACTTCAAGAAGCTTAAAAAGCAAGCCAAAAATTCTGAAGTCTTTCAATATTTGTAAGATACCTGGCTTCCTCTAAAGGAGTATCATGTGCCAGCCTGGACCAATCAAAATTGCCACCTGGGTGTGGGCTCCACCTCAAGAGTCGAAGGTGCCCATGCCATGGTTAAACGTTGGCTCCAAAAGTACACTGGTACTCTCCTGGAGGTAGTTAGGGCTCTCCACATGGCTTTCAGAAAACAATTTATTGAAATAATCAACATAATATTTAAAGAAATCATTGTCCATGTCAAGAATTTTCCTCCACATATCTGTGCTCTCAATGGAAAGGTGTCTCATTATGCCCTTCAGATGGCCTTTGAAAATTTCAAAACCAAATTTCCTCCCAATGAAAAATGCACCAACAAATACAAAAATTATCAAGGCATTCCTTGAAAGCATAAGACTCAGCAGGCATTTTCCAAGTTCCAAAGGCTTCAGATATCAGACTTCCATCCTCAGTGGCATTTTAATTTTCCTGTGGGCAGACCTTCTTCAAAGACCAATGGCAGAAAACACCCCAATTCTTCAGCATTTTACAGATGTCTTGACCGGAAAAGTCACATTTTCCAAATCCCCAAGAGTCAATAGAATTATCAATATTATGAAGACCCACTTTAATGCAAGAATATCCATAGAAGACCTCAAGGAGCCAAGAACAAGAATAAAAATAAAAATAAAACAGAACCATCAAGATTTGAAATAATTTAAAGTAAATCCAAGAGAAGAGGAAGACCCCCATCAAAAGTGACCAGCACAAAAACATCAATATTACAGTCATTTGCACCCTCTCCAATCATGGAAGTGGATTCATATTAATATTCTGAATATTCTGAGGCCTCATTATCAAAATCAATAAGTTCATCAGATTCACTAGCCTCAGCAACTTAATTAAATGAATATGGAAAATCAGGAGTCACCCTTAGAAGGTACAGAGGATTGGAAATGGGTAGAAACACCTTGGAAAGAAATTCCCCCAAGCCTGCCACAATTTTGAAGATATATGATGCAATTGAATTGACCTTTGAGAATTGTCAAAGCAATTATCACACAAGTGATGAATGCTCCAAGCTCTTTGTGAGTTTCTGATTCTATTTAATGTATATTTCTCTTGTTTATTTTGATATTTCTTAATTTTTTGACCTTATTTCATCAGGTAACTGGCTCAGAAGACTTGCCCAAGTTTATATTGAAATACACCTTCAAGGCCATCAATGTCCAGGGGGATGGAAACTGTGGCTACAGAAAAGTATCCAACTACATTTACAAGACTCAGGATCAATGGGCTGATGTCAGAGGTGACTTGGATTGAGAAATTCAAAAAAAATAAAGACCTTTATGAAGCAATAAACACTTTTATTCCCTCAGTAACCTCTTATTTGGACAGAATTGAGTGGTATGAAGCTGTTGGCCAGGCTCCAAAGAGCAAGTGGATGTCCATTCCTGATATAGGGGATCCAATTTCAAATAAGTATCAAAGACCAGTTTTCTTTTATTCAACAGCCCAATATTTCTCTTTTTCTCTTATTTCTGTCCTCCAAATGATAATTCACACATTTTGATCTGCTTCTTGGATAGCTGTTCTCATTTTGTTCCATTGGATATAATCATTTCTAAATTTTATCCAGTCCCCCCATTACTGTTGATTGGGAATTTTAGGCCCAACCACAAGCTCTGGGGTGGGAAGATAAATTTAAGAAACACAGGATGTTATATTTCTCCAATCTTCCTCCCCCCCCTCAGAAATAACCAACTTTTTTGGAGGTTGATTCAGATTGATTAATTTTTTTATATACAATTTATGCCATTGATCCCCCTCCTCAGTCCTACTTGTTGCTTAAATCACACCTCAGTCTCATTTCTTATCAAACATGTGGCAATTTTGTACTTAAAAATAATCATATTACAAACATTAAAAAAACCCTTTTTGTGCCTTTACTTGTCCCTCAAAAAACATTCCCCAAAGTTATGGGCTTCCAGTTTTTCATTGTAAGGATTGAACCCTTTGTTTCAAAAGGAATTATTGAAATTCATAAGTGGAAAAATATTCAATGAATTTTTCAAAAAAATATGCCATTTTGTCAAACTGGCCAAATTTGAGAAATTTGGCAAAAAAAAATTCAAAAAATTTGGGGATATTGACATCCCATGTTGGAAAAAATATGGCAAAAAAATACAAAAGGCTCAAAACTGAGCCTGAGGATTTTTTCTAAAAAAAATAGGTCACTTCCTTTTTTTGGCCATAAATTGGTAAAAACAAGTAAGGGCTTACATGTGTTTACCAAAACCCTAATTTTATGCTTATGAATTTCATAACTATGTTATTGCTGAAAATTAAAATGATTTCATTTTTGGAAATTAAAACAATGCTTCCTTTGTTAAGAACCACACTGATATTGGTGAAAATAAAATATTTTCATTTTTTACAATAACAGAATTTGTATTATTTACAATAATAAAATTCTCAAAGTCAAAAATTACAGAATTTTTTCTATTTTAAACAATCAAAATTGAGTTCTCTAACCAGTAAAATTTTAGTTACAAATAGAAATGATTCTATCTTAATAAATAAAATTTTCTTCATTGAAGCAATAATATTTTTTGATAATTTTTTTGTTTAATTTTCATCTAATTTAGTTTGATATTTTAAAAATGGAGACTCTATCTTCAGCAATTGATACAAATGAAGACCCCTTTTTGAGGAATAAAATTGTTACTCAAAAGAAATTACACAGAATATGGGATTTTATATTTTTCTTCTAAGGATTACCCTTCTTTCAATGAAATTAATTAACAAAATCCATTGGTTAGATAATTTTTGATTATTTTCTTAAGTTAGTTTGCAATGTTTATGTAGACTTTATTCATAAAAGAAAATAAAAAAAAATAATCAAAAAAATAGATGTTCTTGGGAACCCATAACAAAAAAATATATCCAAAAACCTTTTTTGAGGTATTTATTATGAAGAAACATCCTATTTATGTGTTTTTACCATAAAATCATGTATTTTTACTAAAGCCATAAATGTTCTTACCAGAACCCTATCTGTAGCTTTTTTTAATTAAGCAAAACTAAATATAATGGTTTCTAGTAGATATTATATACTTTTATTATTATTTTTGGTGACTTATGAGAATACTAAAATAACCTCATTAATTTTATATAAGATTATCATAATTTCTATCATATAAATATTCAATAATATCAATATTTTTATTATAAAGAAATTTTTAATGTTAATAATGATTATATTTATATATTTCTTCATAATATCTAGCTAAAATATATTTAACCTTGAGGATGGTGATAGTAACCTTCACAATAGGTATTATTATAAAGCACTTAATAAACAAATTTACAGAGATAATTCTTTTATGCATAACATTTTTTTTCCTTGAAACTCTAATAGAGATAATCAATCATATCTTTATTCTTGGAAAGCTTACAATAAAGATAATGATTTTAGTCTATAAAGAAATTTACTAGATTTTTATTTCCAAAAATATAGTTTTAAATATTAATCTTATTGATAAAGAGAATAGTGAGATATAAGCAAAGAGCTATGCACATATTATGTTTGATTATTTTGTGGTTAGGTATTTTTAATAATGGGGAAATATAAATAATGATTCAATTATTTGAATAATCATAAAGATCACTGGTGAAAGCGTTGTGCAACTTTAATGCAAGTCCCCTACACCAAATCAATTACCATAGCTCAGTTGGTGTAAGGGAGTTGTGCATGAGTTACAAACCTTTTGTTCCAGTGGAAGTTGTTTATTTAGGGAACTAAAAGAATATTTTTTGTAACAGAAGTTTTTCTGTTGATTTATACTAAAGGAATTTTTATTTATATTAATACAGGCCATCTGATGAATGATGTTCAAAGACACATTTTTAGCAGATCTTCATCATTTTCTACTAGCTATTATAGGATTCATTGTTAAAGCCACCAGAGCTATCTATTACTAAAGACTTAATATCTATTTTTTAGGACTAAGTTCATTTATTTTTCTTGAACAACCATAACTTTAAATCCCAATAGATACGCATGTGGGAATTTTTCAACAATTATTAAAAGCTATAGAAACCCAAAATCCTGTCTCATTTGTAATAAAATGAAACTTTTAATGCTTTATGCAAATAAAAAAACTCCACGCTAATAGAACTTTCCAAACTAAAAAGCTCTATTCATGTTTCTTTAAAAAAGCTGAATTTTCAATTGACTTTATCACTATTAGCTCATTTGAAGAATAATAATGAGTATTTATAGCACTTTCTTTTATCACTAAATTGATACATAGCAAAGTAAGGTTTTCATTTAAGGCTTGGATCAAATCTGAGAGCCATTTCTCTCCACAATACTTGTATCAGGTAAAAATTATTAGAAAAAGTGACTTTGAAATTTTTAAAAGAAAGAATTTTCAAGTTATTATTTTCTAGCTTATCAATAAAAGCCAATAATACCATAATTATGGAAAATTTATACAATTATTATTCTTTTTAGCTTATTGGGAAAATTAATTTAAGAGATTTATATTATAAAAAATTATCTAAAGAGATTTTAAAAGAGAAAACACATCTCCAAACTACCAGATGGAAAATATAAGCTATGTGACAGGGTTTATAGTGATGAAAAAATATTTAACTCTCTATTGGGGTTATTCAAGAGTCAAAACTATTTCAAAGTTACCCAGAGTCCTTATGAAAATAATCTATGTATTTGAATGATAAAAATCATCCAATGATAGCGTTTGTAATCTTTCATTGATTGGTTAAAATTCATTTAACCCAAGAGAAAAAGTTAAAGAATTAAAAATTAAAATAGAAGAATATGAAAAGGAGAGAATCTCTGATAGCTTATATTTTTCATTAACAAAAATTGTAACGTGTGGATATGAAACTTTGACAAAATATCAAGTACTTTTCCTGTCCTCAAAATTTGTATAAGGTAAAATTATTTAAGAATAGTATGAAATAGTATTTTTAAAGAGAAAAAACACCAATTTTATTTTTTTTAACTTTTTAAGTATGAAACAATAATATAATAAAAATTTATTGTTTTACCAACAATAAAGATTTATCCAAAAATACTCTACAAGAGATATTTAAGGCTACAAAAGAAATTTCTTCAAGAGCAATTTCAATTGGAATTAATTGAGCAAAGAGCTGCAAAAAATAAATTAAAGAAAAAAGTCTTTAAAAAGATATTTAAATAGAAAACATGCCCAAATGTGACCAGAGTGAATTTGGAAACAAAGTGACAAAGCTAACAGTGATGAAAGATGCTTTAATTCACTTTTGGGGTGGTTCAAGGGGTAAAATGATTATAAGAGTTACAAAAAATGATTATAATGATTTTTTCACGTGGCTAAAAGGTTCAAAATCATTTAAAAAGGGTGCTTGGAATCTTTTATTGATTGGTTTAACAGTGTTTAAACTAATTATAAAAGGAAAAGATTCTAACATGAAGAGAAAAGTGGGGCAAAGAAGAAATTCTTTTATAGCCATCAATTTTCTTACTCCAAAAGTAAAATTTACTCTTTTCAGTTGTGAAAAACAGTCTGAAAACAGAAAAGCCAATCATGGCATCATTGAACCCTGGTTTAGACCAAAAAAGGGCTGGTTTAAGCCATTTTTTGCTATTTTTAGCCATTTTAGACCCTTAAATCAGCCATTACTATAGCAATACCTGGTCTAGAGCCTTAAACGCACATCAGAATGTGTGTAAGAGGGGTAGAAACCAGTTGAAAGTGTTTTTACTAACATTGTTTTAACTTAAGGGTAGTTTTACCCTCTTGGCAGCAGCTAAAGCTACCCTGGTTGGTATCAAAACCTCATCATAAATTGAGTCACAGACCCTGTGACTCAATTCCAGGCCAAAAGTAATGAACTTTTGCGTGGATTTTGACATCTCACACCAGTCAGAAAGGATTTTGGGGGTCTAGCTCCCCCTTAGAGCTAGCACCAGGGCGAATCTTGCGTCAATCGTTGGCGATTGACTTCACGTCCCACCGCTGTCAGTATAAAATCTTGCTTCAGTCGTGTTAGTGTCACTTTATAGTCACTGGATTTAGTGGGTCACGTCACGTCAGCGTCAAGACAACATCAATCGTCACATGTGTCACATGAGAATGTCACTCAAAGCCCAAACCCATTTCAACACTATTCACAATGTTCGGGTAATTTCACCTCATTGGCTTCCGCATCCCCACCTAATCTGCCCCAATGCTTTGCATGCTTACAAGCCCGCACCGCCCTCCAGATGAGACTCCGACACTGCCCCCCCATCTCCGTCCTCACCACTCCTTATGCTTTCACACCCCCGCCCTTACCATCTTTATGCTCACGTGGTGCACTCCCAACATGCTCCCGACATCACCTATCCTTACACTTGCTAAAGTGCCCTCCCGACACTGCTTACCATCCTTACGCTTGCGGAGTGCACTCCCAACACCACTTATCCTTATGCTTGTGTAGTGCCCTCCTGACATGCTCCCGACACTGCTTATCCTTACGCTTGTGTAGTGCCCTCCCAACACCACTTATCCTTATGCTTGTGTGGTGCCCTCCCGACACCACTTATCCTTACGCTTGTGTGGTGCCCTCCCAACACCACTTATCCTTATGCTTGTGTAGTGCCCTCCCAACATGCTCCCAACACCACTTATCCTTACGCTTCTGTATTACATCCATAGTGTACAGTTGCTTGTTGGCATACACAATGAACACAATTGCCGAAATATGCTGAGTGGCCTTCTCTGCCAACAGGACCTAAGGGGAAATTGGTCAGTATATTCACAATGTTGTGGTTAGGGTTTAAATCATGAGACTCACAAATTAAAACCTAATAAGTGGACTATTTAAGACAAGAATTGTGTCTCCTGTTTCCCCAACAAAACCATTTTATTTCATATCATTCAAATGGAACACTTTGCTTAGTCCTTACCTCATGAGTGTTGAATACTTCAAAAGTTGACTTTAGTAGGTTTCTCACTAGTCAACCTTATTCAATGTCTCACAGGGAAGTGATTTCATTTGCATGATATGAAATAATTTGCAAAACATTGCCTCCTTCAATTTCCCGACAAATTGCATTTTGCAAATGCGATTATTTTACTTCCACCTTTTTTCTTCAATTTGGATCTTTTTATTCAAAAATTTTCAAACAAGTTATCAATCAACTTGTCACCATCTATTTGCTTAATAAACTACCTCTGCTATGGCCCAAACCCCGGGCAATTCAACAGAATTCAATGAACAACCAACTTCAGCCCCAGAGAGTGGAAGTGAAATCTCTGATATTGCCAGTAGTCGTGAATTAGGCATTGAAGTAGAGAGCCAGTCACATGAAGATAATCAAGATCCACCAGTTCTTCCAGAATGTGAGTATGCATCCATCTTGAATATTTCTAATCTCCCAAAACCTGATATTGTGTCATAGCCTTTATTTCAGGTCAGCCTCCAAGCTCTCAGAAACCGAATTTTAAAAGTTATGAGAAGGAAAAGACTGTTGAACCTTGTGCACCGACAGAAGATGATGGGCAAGATGATGTAATTTTCAGTGGGGAGGTGGAAATTATATCCAAGGAACAATTTGTCTCCAACATTGCTCAAACAATCCCAAGGCTCGAAAAAATCCAAAATGATAGTAAAATTCCTGATTATGTGCGTCGAAAGATTGCTGAAGCCATGAGCCTGCTCAAAATGGATTTGAACCGTAAGTCCATTACTAATTCAAAACAAAAGTGATAAAAATAGCTGCTTACAATATATGGGCAGGTGTGGAGGCGGGAGAATCTCTACCTGAAGGATCTCAAGCAGTAATTGGATTTCCAGGCAAAGGATTAGGAAAAAGACCAAATATACATGCGACCAAAAAAACAAACAAAAAACTCCGTACCTTTGAAGCCGCAAACAATTCTCTGGATCAAGGTCATGAAATTATCAATGTTGAAGGGGGACATATTGATAATCAACCTCTGCATACTGAACCCCCCCCCCCAATACTCAATGAAACAATCCATGATGAAGCTCCACATACTGAAAGCCCCCCAATACCCAATGAAACAATGCATGATGCAACCCCTCCCGCCTCTCCTTGGAATATTCAAGCCTTTCAAGAAAGGGAAACAATGGGACAAGATATGACTGATCTAGTTCCTGACCCTGAGCCCAAAGTGTCATCGTCTGCTAATTTTCAAGGAATATTTTTATCCCGCATGGAAGAGTTTGCAGGAATTTTGAATTATCATTCCAATATTACTCAACAATCATGGAAAAGGGGGCTTGATAATATCAATAGTATTTACAAAAATCAATGGGACAATTTACCAACAAAAAATGCTCATACATTCCTGCTTGTTGGTATTAAGGTGATCAGTAACCAAGAGCTTAAAATGCCGGCCTGGCTGGAGGACCTTGAGATGGCAGGTGAGTTTTATCTTTGTGCATGATACATGATTATTGGCTGTTGACTGGTGATATAAATTGCAATATACAGGGTTAGATTTTTTTAAGCCAACAGAAACAGAAGCGTTTTTTGATCACAACATTTGGAATCTCAAATTGATGAAGGAATCAGCTAAACCTCCAGAGAATCTCCCAAAATCTGAACACTCCTTCTTCAAAATGGTTCAGAGCCTTCTTTACCCCGCCAATCCAGTTAAAATTTTTTGGGCAAATGTTATGTTTGAATCCATTAGTTTAGTCTCATACGATGTGATTGCACCCAAACCATATGTTGCACCAACATCAAATTCAACCGATCCTCTTGGACTCGAACGGGGGCAGTTGAATACCTTGCCTCCTGCTTGAGTAAATCGAAGCAACGTGAAATCCAACTCAGCATTGAAGGTGGCGGGGCTGACAATGAGATATCCACAAAGCTGCACAAGAACCTGGTGGATCTAATGGATACAGTTATCCATTTGATGATTGTGTACAACATGGTACGTGCACATACAAAGGTCAAAGTTAATGGCATCAAAGGCAAACTCACGAACCCAAAAAAAAAAGAGGCCATCAAAGATCTTTTGGCGTGTCACAAGAATCTCGGCATAAATCGAATTTGCTATGGTATATTAGCGGCATTCTGTGCGGTGGGGGTTTGTGGTTTGATGGTATGCTCAGATGACTGGAGAACAAGCACAGTTAAAGGGGCTTTATCACTAACTGACATTTCCAAAAAACTTTCAGAGGGTAAAAATCTAGTGGAGCCAGTGTGGCTACGTACTAATAAGTATATATGTAATTTACTGAATAAAAGTTTCTTCTCATCAGAGTCTTTTAACCCCACTGTACCTCTTAGATTTGAATTTGCATGATGCTTAGTATTAGACTTTGGTGATGCCTGGGTGGCGAAATGTGGTCTTGGTTCAAGTGATGAGGTCACCTTGACTGTACCCAGGTCAGCTAAACTCACAACCAGGATTGACCCGTTTTAGATTAGCTTTGTACTAGATAGATTGTAATTGAATTTTGCAAAGTGATTTATGAATTTAATAATCATAACTTCCTATCCTACTACTGCCCGGATGCCACAGTCTGAGTACCAATAGTAATTGTACAGCGGCATGCCTCCGTACATCATTGCAAAGACTCCGACAAGACGCAAGCTGAGTCAGGCGTTGTGCCCGCGAGTAGCACACGCGGGGGCATTGCGGGAAGTTGCATTTATCACTTCCCGCCAGCCCATAATAGGCCAAATGTTCCTGTGTCTTTCAAGAGGACTAGGATAGCTAGGGATCCGCAGCAGGATGCATATTGCATTTGCGTGTGCTTGCAATATTCCAAATGGTTAGATTGGAAAGTGATTGCATGGGAACATCAATATGTAAAATTGAATAATGCACTATCCACTGCAATTTTCAGGTTCTGGTATTTGAGATCGCAAATTTGCAAAGGTCAGGTGTGATCTTTCTTTTTAGCCGCAATTAAAAAAGATTCATCAACCGCAATTAAATTTAGGTGATATTAATAAATCAGTAATCATTTGGTTTCATTTCATTTTCTGCTGCAAGCATGCCATTCACAAAAAAAGGAAAAGAGCATAAAATGGAACTCGCAAGAAAGCGTTGGTCTGAGGAAGGAAAGTGTGAGTTGCTTGCTTAATCTCAGTGTATATATATAGATATATATATATGCTTCCACATTTATGTGGCAACCTCATTGGGCCCCACGGAAGAACATTGGCTTTAGTCGGTTCAGATTGTGCCAATGTCATGTGGGCTCCAACAGGGAAGTCAAAGGATGTGTGCCAAAGAAAGCTCCTTGGCAGTATCTGATATCTTGTGTGCTTCAACACATAGTAATCCCTCAACCACTCGGGAATAGTGGGAGATCCCAAAAGACAAATGAGCGCAAAACGACCCGAATGAATAGGTTGTTTTCCTCCTCTCACCCAACAGCACAAATATTAATGCCAGTATCAGCAAATATGACCCCAAGTGAGATTCGGAGGCTTGTGGATGTCAATCAGATCAAATGCATTCACTTTGGCCGTGTGGCAATTTTCTCTTCAATCGGATTACTCATTGCCCTTGTCAAATTCCGACCATTCACAACAATGAGTGAAGTCGAGGTCAATCAATGGGATGAATTATCACAATTCTTATTTCGCGAAAAGAGATTCACCAACCCGATTGCAACCAATGGAGCATTACTGGAGGGATTTATGTTTGCAATTGGGTGGCGCAAATGCAGCACAAAGAATGAACAATTTGGTCTGTATGGAAGTGTTGGGAAAATTGAAAACGCAAAAGATGAATGGCGGAACAAAGGTGCCAATCTTAGCTCGGTGGGTTGCATTCTAGGTCAATCCTTACAATATGTTGGGGATAATTTATTTGAGAAAATTCAAAATTTCTACAATTCATTGGGTGTTCCATCTTTTGATCAAGTTAACTATGAAGCCAATATGCCTGTCAGGGTGAGTCTATATAGTAGCTATAAAGTGTAAATACAAGCTAGTATTATGACTGTGACACGTCAAAAAACAAATAATTTTAATTCTTCAGGTCGTACTGCTACGTGGTAACAGTGGTGATGAGTCTGTTGAGGACCTGGGTTGCAATACTCTAATATCTTTGACTGTAAAGAAGTACTACAATAATTATACTTTAATTATATCTTTTAATAATTCTAAGGACACTACTGATGGATAACAGTTTTGTCACGTAAGAATATGGGTAAAATAAGATAAGAATGATGGGTTTTCAAGGAAAAAACCCTTCTTTTTATATCTTTCAAGACTTTCAAGAGTTATTAACTCTTCACACGTCAGAGGAGTGAAAATTTTCACTCCAATGGTCAATCTGTGGTTCTGGATCCTCAATTCTGACGTCAATATAGGCAGAATTGTGGTTATAGCACCACAAATGATCATTCTGGGTCAATACAGGGTGAAAAAACTTTTCACCTGCCACGTCAGCACTTGGATGACGTTGTTCTGGTGTCTGTATGATCAATATTAGTCATTCTGGGCGGGTTTAAGCTTTAAACAACCATTATTTTAAGTATCAAGACTGTACTGGTTGGTACAGGTTTGGTACAGGCCAGTATTGGTCAAAATACTGCCAACCAAGATATCTTAGTCAGTTTTTGAGATATCAAGAAACCAAGAGCACAGAATTGGAGGGCTTGATGAGCTCTTCAATTTGGTTGCTTCATGTTTACCCTTCTTTCAAATAGAAAAAGTTATAAGGGTTTTAAGTTTTTGGATGTAATTTTGTACATCAGTATGAGGCTTCAAAAACTTCCATGCCAGATATCTTCTCCAATTTGGAAGATATCTGTATTCTGATGATACAGTTTTGTAGGGCTTGATTAGCTCTACAGTTTGGTATATTACACTGTACAGTTGTATGAGTGTATGCCAAAGATACAGGGGTTTGTCTACTTTCTTGTTTTCAGAATATCTGTATTTTTGGTTGTTAAACCTTTGAACTAAGATCCCTCAGTCAATTTAAGAGATAAAGAGGTCTAAGGTGTCTCAAATTAAAGCTCTTGTTGAGATCTTTAATTTGGTTATACTTTTGTACAGTTTTGTACAAGCCCTCTTTGACTTTCAGGGGGGTCTTGGTTTTGAAATAAAGGTCATATGGTATCTCCAGTTGTAGTCGTGTTACAACAACATGGATGATATCATTGTGTAGCTCTCTATGTGAGCTTTAAGAAAAATACCATTTTGGTATAGAATAACTTAAATATGCATAAGCTAGATCAGAGGTGAAAATAAGGGTTTTGACTTGTTTATTCTCCTCTAGGTTTCCTTATTCTGTTTGGATAAGGTTGGTGTTTAATTTGAGATGAGTTTTTTCCTCTTATTTATTACCTGTATTGACTATGTTTGTTCAATACTTGTCATACCATTATTTATGGTATGTTGGATGTCATGCTAGTGCTCTGTTTTGAGTCACAGGCTGACAATGCCCGCAAATCAGGGTGCATTCGAGTTTGCTTCCGCACTCACTTTCACCATGGATGGATTCAAAAACGCACCTCATGTTGATAAGGATGCATCGCTGTATGCTTTGGGATGGTGGTTTCAAGCTGATAAGTGGACCGGCCAAATTCAAAGAGATGCGTCAAAGCGGTGTACAGGGGCAAAATTGATTTTCCCAAATGAGCATTTTTGGATTGATCTATCCGCATGTCATGGGCTCATTCAGGTAGTGTGGGCCAGTAGTACATTTGTTCACTATACTGATTGAGCACAGGACAACAAAAGCACAACACTAGTGGGTATGTCCACACAATGCTCAAGCAGGTTAGCAAAAACAGTGCGGCAAAAAAGCCATGGCTATCATGAGATTGGCGAGAGAGCAGGCTATCAAATCAGGGATGGTAATACAATCTCATGCCGATTCAAAGAATGAGGAGATTTGCATGTGTGTTGGGTAAATAATGGTTGGGTAAGGCAGAGGACAATATACACCAGGATTGGATGGTTTCAAGTGCGGGAGATGGGGTGTCTCACATGAAAAAGGGGTGAAGTGGATTATGTACGGTGGCATGCCATCGTACATCTGTCCTGGTTTGTTGCTATTGTCCAGGATGCCGATGCTTCACACGCGAATCCTTATGCTTGTGCAGGTTCCGACAATGCTAAAAGTTCCTTACGCCTATGCGGGGTGCCGACGCTTCACATGCCAATCCTTATGCCTGTGCAGGCTCCCAAAAATTTACACACCAATCCTTACGCTTGTGAAGGTTCCCAAAAATGCTAAATATTCCTTATGCCTGTACAGGCTTCCAACGATTCACACGCCAATCCTTACGCTTGTGAAGGTTCCCCACAATGCTGAAAATTTCTTGGCCTGTGCAGGATCCCGACAATTCACACGCCAATCCTTATGCCTCTGCAGGCGCTCAACAATTCACACACCAATCCTTACGCCTGTGCAGGCTCCCGACAAGTCACACGCCAATCCTTACGCTTGTGAAGGTTCCAGACAATTTAAACAATTCAATACATGAGTAAGATTAATAGCATGTGACCATAGGAAAGGCCATGTTTCATGAATCTGGACTGGATTGCTCACATGTGGGAACCTCCCGCTTTTTTACAGTTAAGAATGGATATGGCTCTAAACCATGGAAGAAGAAAATATAGGAGACGGTAACAGCAACTATTGGCGCATTTTGGGAAAAAGTGGTTCACGCAAACAAATACTCACTCAAACTTTTGGTGGGGCACTTACAAAAATAATTCTCACACAATCAGGGATTTTCTCTAAGGAGGAATTAAATAATTTTTACATGAACAAAGAATGTAATAGAAATTGAACATAATAATAATTGAATACAAATAATTTATTTAAAAGAAAGTATTACAAATGATAAAAAGTGGAAATAATGAGATTTTTTTAATTTTATTTTTCTAAGTACTTTGAGACTATCCCGGTGATGTCCTCCTTTGGATAAGCCTCCAGTGCCTGGGCAAGGAGGGAGTTTAGTTCCTCCCGTAATTCCCGGTGCATCTCATTTTGATGAGTTGCATCCATGAAAGGAATCATGTGGAGCAAGCGGCGATGCTCCAACAAGATTCGGTTGATCAATTCGTGGACGATGGCTCGAGGAATCATTAGGGTCAGTGAATTCCTGGCGAGCATCATCGTGGGAATGAGAGGAGCTTGGCACCAGGGGGGAGGAGGAGTTTGGGTTCTCAGGGGCAATGGGAGGGAGCTCCGGGGTAGGAGGGGAAGATGGGGGGATCCGACGGACGTATCGTCAATGATGATTATGGAGCGAGGAGTGGTGGGACGGGCTGGAGACAGTCAAAGAAAAAAAGAGGAAAAGTGGATATGGATCAAAGAGAAAGAAGGGGTGACTTACCATAAGGTTCCTCCATGGATTGCGTATGAGCCACCTCAGGTTCAGGCTCACGAGTCGTATCGTCCTCAGGTGGTTGGGACGATGGACTCGGGCCAGGAATAGGTGGCTCTTTGGTTTGGGTGGGTTCTAAAAAAGGAGTAAGAGTCAGTTCACTTGACTCAAAAGTGAAAGTGAAAATGAAATGAAACTTTGGCTGCTTACTGCGGAATAATTCCTCAGACCATCGGGTGCCACTCGGGCCTGGAGTGAGTTGCCGCGGGGTTTGCTCACAAGGCAAACTAGGAACGGGAGAGTTTTGTTGGGGGGGATTCAGGGGGTTTTGTTCTATGAGTAATGGAAAAAAGTCAGTATTATTGCATGAAGAGAAATGAGATAAGGAGGAGAAAGAAAACCTACTTTGGCATTTGAATCCCATTGGTGACGATCAGCCCAAGCTCGAATGTCCTCTCGCCATTGCCATCCTTCATTGGCCGGATAATCACTTTGTTCCGGTCAAGGAGTGAAGTGACCATCGGATGGTGGCCTAGGAGGGGGAGTGGACAAATCGATACTGGAGGGGACAGGGCTAATCATCCCAAATCGTTCCCGTCGGCCTGCTTGAGGTCCCGGTGTCCATTCGCGCTCGGATATGGTTTCATCATCGTTGACCACAAAGGAGTCCTCGCAAGGGCATCTTGGGCAAGAACTCCTCTGGCCTCGTGGTCGGAAGGGGCAGACAACGAACGAACATTTCTTGTGTTCTTGTCGGCAAGCATCACAAGCGTCGTTTGTCGTCAAGGAACAAATGCAGGGGATACCCCGCTTGGTGCATAAAGTGCACGACATCTAAAAACAAAACAATTGAGGTTAGTAACTGAATAGAAAGTAAACAATCAAGAAAGAAAATGAAGACATACGATGAATTATAAATTTAAAACTTTAACAAAATAAAGACGCTCTACTGGGAAGGTTTTAAAAGTCTGGAAGAGAGTCGTGAAGAAAAATAAGTATTAATATTGGTACATAATGTTGACAAAAGTTTAAAAAAGAGGTAATGCACGAGGTGGATAGAAGTGAGGTTCTGAAAGGATCAGCAGAATAAACAAACAGGCAAAAGGAAGGGAAGTGGGTTTAGTGGAGTGCAAAAGACAAAAGTAGAAAGGCAGGAAGACCAAGGGGAATACGCACAAGAAGGACAAACGCGGGTAAGGTTGAACGAAGTGGAGCGGGTGAGAAAGAAAGTGAAGGGCATGTCATGTGCAGATGGTCTTTTATACCATGGTGAAGCTAAGACAATCTCAGCAGTTGCAGCACCCGCAAAAGGCTCAGCTTCAAGGCGTGTGGGCAAAATTGAAGCTCAGTCGCAGCAAATGATGGCGTGAGGCAGAAGAACAATGGGGTTCTGGCTGAGTATTGCTATTGATTGAATTGTCAAGCTCAGTCAAAGCCCCTTTTTTTCCTTAAATAGCCACCCAATCACCCAGGAGGGTGGACATGAGGCCCTCATTCAATGTGCATTGTGGGTGCAATGCAGAAATGCACCCGGTGCATTTGGTCACAAGTGTCCACGGCGATATTACCGGCCGTATGGCCTGGTAATAGTATGTGAACAAAGGGGGGGGGCTGTAACACAAGTGAATACAGCGTAAGCTTGCCTCGACCCATTGCTCAGGTTTGCTTTCAGGTCATAATTGAAATGCTCAGTGGCTGAACATTTTAATTGCACAGTAATTGAACCATTGATATAACAATATCAAATGCACCATGCTGAGCCATTGCTTAGTCATTTTTGTATGCACACAATCTGAGCATTTGGCACTGCATTGGATGACATTTCAGCCAGGTGCACCATTTCACACGCTTTGGTGAAGTGCTCCAAACTGAGCCTTCCAATGAACTATTGCAAAAATAGTTCATTCCATGGCTTTACTGAGCACTTCCTCACGGTGCTTTTGACCATGACATGCTCAGCTTGCGTGTGCAAATCGGGTGAAACGCAATGCTGAGCATGTGGCACATGAGCTACGTATATGCAAACGATCGGAAGGTGCATGCACATTCGCTATATGCATGCAGGCTTAAGTAGTATTACACCTTCCTGATCTTTACAGCCAACACTGTAGTACGCAGTACACCTTTGTAAAAGTATGCTGCAGGGCAGAGCAAAAGCTGTTCAACAATGTAACGTGCAATCACGTCAAGCCATCAAGTCATATATCTCAACTGCATCCCTTTGATGCACCTTGCTGGACAGCTCTGCCTAACTACGGCAGAGATGCGCATGTAACGCAAGTTAATGTAAGTAGGTCATAATGGGATGACTTATTATTTGGGTCATACACAAACAGTGGATTCACTCCGGTGCCATTGTCGGGGCATACTTTGACTTGCCGCACTTGTTCATCCCGCGTTCTCATTGTCAGGCAGCCACACGCTTTCATACGCACCCCCAACGGGTCATACACAGGTAACTTTCACACGCCTGGAAGACATTTTACTGCCAGTCTTCCAACTGCCTATTTTCTTGGTTGGGTTGTCAGCTTGAGGGCAGACGCTAACCCGCTTGCGTGTGGAAACCTGAGGCCAATCAGTGTGGATTTGCTTCAGCCTCATCCGCATTAGAATAATCGCGGCCTATGATTGCAGAGGCTGGTTATGTTTGCGTGGGGATCTCCCACAGCGGGTCATTTTGTGCACGTTCTCACGCGCCCCGCACAAGCTGTGGGGCCTGGCTGGCAGCCAAAAATTGCCTTGGGCATGTGGCCTCTTTCTCCGGAGTTTCGTACACGCGTGAGGCAAAGACCATGATCCCAATCTCGGTGGATTAGTAGCCGCCTCAAACGCAATAGGGGTGAATGTATATGTGTATCACGCCTCACGGTTGGTGCCCCGTTTGATCATGCCACACATCCCCCCCTGAAGCCTAGTTGGCATCAGTCATCAAAAAACTTCACGCAAACATCCCCACAGTGAGATTTCCCTTTGAAACCGCCAACATTGCCTAGTAGGTCCCTGTGCGACAATTAACCTGGGGATGATACGCTCTTTGTTTGCTGTCACACCAGCAAACATGGCCACATGCCTCTAATATGCCCCTCCACAATAAGTTGCTACAACCCACCCAATCTTGGATATGCTAATGTAAACCTTGTTCCACCACATGTTTTGTAACTTGCTGCAGATCCAGCAGTCATATCGGTGCACCCACATTTTGGCCACCTTGCCTTGATATATGCCCCAAATTGGATATGAAAATTATCAGCCCAAGAGGCCCACCCCCATCAAGACCATGCACGTAACCACAGGCCATCCCCCCTTGACCCCATTGCTGCCTCTCATATAAGTTTCCCACCTGCGCTTATCCGTCTTCATTCCGTTTAGCTAACCCTTCCCGATCATATAATTTCCAACTATCACCAAATACTTTAAATTAGCCATCATGTCAACCCCTTCACAACCACTTTGCATTGGGATGATTAATATTTGTATTCAAATAAATAGTGATATAACCTTAAATTGTGAGAATTCCCACTTAGCTTCTTGGATTATCATATGGCACAATCAACACAACATATTCGTTTATCTCCCCAATCACCAGCATGCTATTGGCTCTCTACCTGCAACCCTTTCCAAAATTTTGATACCATTCCTTGGGGCACCAAAAACTTTCATGCACTGTGGTCCTGGTGGGGCATGGATTGAAAATTGCCAATCCAATCCTACTCAAATATTATTTGTTGAGGGAGTATTTATGACTGATGCAAATGATCCCTCCTCATCTCAGAAACCCAATCTAGCATTGATGCTCTTCACATGGTATCCAAACATTTTATTCATAATGGAAAGCTTTTGAACACAAGATTTCAAGCTTAAAATGCCCAAAGAATATGACTGTAATACTCATAGTCAATGTCAACTCTTTACTCCAACATTTCCCGCTTCAAACTCAACGCCAGCTCCATATCCTGCTGTTTCATCATTGATTTCCAAGCAAAAACTGATACAATTACCCAGTGGATCAGACCTCCCCATGCCATTATTCAAACCCCCCTCCTCCCTCATCAAAAGACCAGACTAGCTTTTCTCTGGGATCAAGAAATCCCCAATGGCCAATCAGCCCGTAACCTTTGGGCCACCTCACCCTCAGGATCCACTTTCAATGCCAGGCACATCATTACAAACAAGGTCGTTAGCTCATTTGAATCCCTTTCGACCAATAACCCTCTTGGAGGACTGCTTGCGGATGATATGGGATTAGGTAAAACCATTCAGGCCATTGCTCTAATTGGTACCTCCAAGGAGCGGATGATTGCAAACCCCCATCGCTTCACGCCCACCATGATCATCTGCCCCCCTTGCTTAATTACCAACTGGCAATCAGAAATATCCAAGCATGCTCAGGCTGGAGCGCTGCATTCCAAAATCTACCATGGTCCTACTTGTCACTCATTATCCAAAGCCGACATCTTAAAATATGATATCATCATCACTTCTTACAATACTATCACCCAAGAATTTAAGCAAATCAATACCTCTACATCATTCATTTTTCAAATCAATTGGCATTGTATAATTTTGGATGAAGCACAGTGAGTGTCTGATCTTAAATGATTCAAATTACCTTTTATATCCAATAACCCTTGCCCCATCTTATAGCTATATTTGCTCTCAATACACTGCCACTCACCGTGCCATTAATAGCCTCCTTTCATTCCATCAAATATGTTTAACAGGCACACCTATTCACAACACCATTTATGACCTTTTGGGCATAATATCATTCATCACTCAACCCCAGAGTGCCAATCAAGATAACTGGTCACCATTCATCCTGAGTAGTCTTTCCAAAGGTTGCAATGATATTTTGCATTTGGCATTGCGGCATTTAAGTTTGCGCCGCACCAAAACCACACATCTCGAATCCCTCCCCAGTATTAGCCATCATTATGAGCTGCTCCCACTCAACCCGACCATGCAGCAAGAATATTCCATATTATATGAAGAATTCCTATCATCCAAAAGCAAAGGACCAGGAGAATTTTTCAGAAATATTAATAAGCTGCAAATATGTTGTAACCATCACATCATGCTTAATACAATTGCGGAGGCGGATTTGGAAGACCCCGAGGGCAGGAGCACTCAGGATAACTTGCCAACAATCACACAAACTATTGTGGATGTGGAAACATGCATGATGAGTAGTAAAATTGCACACCTCCTACAAAGCTTAATGAAGAACAAACAAACAAGGTGTGGTCCAACGAAATTGGTGGTTTATACCCAATGGACCCAATTTCTTAATTTGGGCGTTAATTCTAATATGCATCCATTACCAATTGAATCCATCTGACTTTTTCATATTTTAGAATTGGTATTGCACTTGCCCATCACTCTATCCTTTCAGAACAAATTGATGGAACAATTACAGCACGAGCACAGGAGAAGGCACTGGAGAATTTCTTCAATAATCCTGAATGTAGAGTACTGATTGCATCCATTGCCGCAGCTGGAACTGGCCTCAATAAAACTTGTGCTAATATGGTCTATTTAATGGTGAGGGGACCCCCAAAATTCTGCCCTGATTTGCGGCCCCTGACCTCCACATTTCCAGGAGCCCAATTGGAACCCAGCCATTGAGGCTCAGGCTGTTGATTGACTCCATCATATTGGCCAACAGCAACCTGTAAAGGTCATCCACTATATCACTCCTCATTCAGTTGAGGTCAACATGCGGAAGGTACCCTTCAAGCTCATCTTTCACCCTAATTGTCTTGCTATTCTAAAATGCTTCCTTATGGAAATGCCATTTTCCAAACACTAATAGGTCCAAGAAAAGAAAAAGTCATTAACTGCATGAGCCTTACTGATATTAAATAATTTGTGTTTGACCAAGTTGATCACACCTGCGCACCCTGGCACAGGTCCACAATTATGAACACCATGAGCTGGATCAAACTCCTTTAATATTTTCTCAATGAAAATGAGCAATAGAGTATTATTTCTAAACGAGACGGTGATACAGTCCAACTCATATTGTCTATATTCTGACATATTTAGCAATTTGAATCTTTAAGAAATAATAATCAGATTGTATTACACCTGCACAAATAATTCACAAAATGTTAATTTGTAATGGTGCTATACATTTATATTACTAAGTTATTGCAAAGCATCACCATTCGGCCTAATAACTGGCATGTCAAGTATTTTGAGGGCGCTATTCTGCATCTTACTACAGCTTTTGAGCCAATCTTGATCAAATACCTGAAATGATAAGCCTTCTGGAATATCACCATCATCTGTCGATTGTAATTCTGGAAATCTATCAATAGTTTTTTTACCTTTTTTTAATGCAATTGCAAAACTCTATGTCTCAATCCATTTTTAATACCAATTCATTAAATAACTGGGAGCGCCAGCGTAATCCCACTTTGCGGTAAACTTGACGGCCATTTTCCAGTACCTCCTCAGTATCTGAGCATACTCGAGGGTCATTGAATTGTGATGCTAGAATGGGAAATTTAGCCGTATCACACCATTCACGACGGCGCTCACAGGTATGCACATAATCAAGTAGATCATCATCAGTCTTTGCTCACAATGAAGAAGAGATACATTAACTAACCCTTTGACGAATCTTTGCGAGCTTTTGATTCTCCTTCTTTTTAACCAAATACTCCGCATCCTTTTGAATAGACTTCCATTCTCTTTTCAAATAAGTGAAATATCGCTCCATTAAAGCCGCCACAACCCCATAATTATTATGATCCTTGTTCCAACAGTAATGATGATACTCAGTTCTGACCAGTGCAAGACAGAATGTACGGTAAAACACCATAGACATCAGCTCATTGAGCGGATGTTGCCATGAGCTCTCCCAGTCCCAAGTGAATCGCTTTAGTCCTAGCTTGTGGAGCTCATTTTTGCAGTAGCCTTGGAAACCCTGAGACTGAACCTGTGTTGATGGCTCATTGAAAACATCCTTGGGGACATATCCGAGATGACCAGCCACTTGAATCGCAATTTCACGCTCTTCTGTGCTTGGTGGTGCTGGTAGTGAGGAAAAATCCTTATCCCTAACTTTGAGTAGGAACAGGCAATGTGCATGTACTGCTGATCTCATTCCATGGACATTCTCTGGAAGTTCTGCTTTCAGCCATTTTTGTTGCTCCTTCTGGCTTGCACGTTTTGCCACATTGTGAGCTTTACGAGCCTGGTTCCTTTGCTGTCTGACCTCGGATTGTTCAAGCATACTCTGGGCAAGGGGCATTTGAGGATGGGTGAACCCATTATTTAACTGAGTTCCATGCTCATGCGCCGTGAAATTGTCCCTCCTTGATTCATCATTTGTTTCCATTTGAGTCGGAGACATGTTCTCATCCTCATCATCCACCATTTTTTCTCTTGATGAACTGGCATGAGCTATTCTTGGTTTGGAGGCATATGGATGATGACGTCCAGTGACTTTCTCTTTATGGACCAGAGGTGAAGATGCATAAAGTTAATCACCTGCCATGCACATCATCAGTTAACACATCAAAAAATTAATGAAGACTGGTCATACTCACAATCTTCAATTGGCTCCTGAGATCGGACTGACTTGCCTTTAGGTGCCATATCTAACCCATGAAACAAAAATATCAAATTGTGAAAAAGGTTATACTCCAAAATTAAAATGACTTACTTTGATGAAGTGTCAATCCTGGATTTCCCTCTTACAGACCACTCCAAGTTACATTCTCCCATGTTCTTTTTCGTTGCCCCCCATCCACACGCCTTTCATCACCCACATGAACCTGAGATCCTGATGGAATATTGAGGGTTGGCTGTTTACTTTGGCCAAAGGGATCCTGGGATGCGACTGGATTCCGACCGGGATTAAGGAGGAACTCACGTGGAAATTTTGATTGGGGATTAGCATGTGATGAGATTTGAGGTGTGCCTTCTGCCCCCTGAGACACATGCGTTTGTGTATTAGTGGGATTTGGGGGAATTGGAGTGACAGAAATATTTGGGATCGACCAAGTGCTTGCAGTTGGAGCCTTTGGATTGCCCACATCAATGTTAAGACCTGATACATTCATTGAGGATGCAATAGGGGTTGTGAGAGAAATGTTGGGACTCAATGGTGACTGTGTTTGAACATATTCTATGCTAGATTCACTATCTGAGTCATGAACACAACCTGAACGGGATTTATGTGACTTGGAAGATGACATAAGGGCTGAAAAAGTACATTAATATTTTTAACTAGATAAAACACCTCAGTATTATGATAAAATAGAGTGATATGAGATGAAATCTTTTCAAATTTAGAATAGAGAAATTCTATGAATAGTTGGAACTAAGTGTCATGTGGAAGTCCAATAAGCCTCTTTTTAGAGGAATCCTCCCTGCCTCCTCTTGATCTCCTTCGCTTTGGTCGGAAACCACCCTGCACAGCCTACCACCATATAATGTAATATTCCCTTGATCTCAAAGGGGACCCATCATCCATAAGTAATCATATTAGGTAACATTTCAGCCTCCCCATTGTCACATTTTGTGAATTATCCAAACTGCCAATATATGCATTGAAATTCCACAGCATTGTACATCTGTAAAGGGGTATATTCATGAAGGATTTACCCACAAAAGAGACATCACCTTTTCAAGAAAGGCGAGAAAATCCAAATCACATTCCAACCAATTAAAAGCCTGCTGCACTCAAACCAAATACCAAGACTTCAGCTGCACTCCAACCCCTTATGTAATAGAGTTATATTGTTATGTCTGTAATAAGGTTTAAGCCATGTACAATGGCGTGCCAGCGTACATGGTTTGAATGTCAATCCCCTCAAATCAATGTTGACACATCCCTATTGCAACGCCCCTCAAGGGTCAAAACCGCAGTATCGCCATGTGTAAATAAAATAGAATATGTATGAGCATTGAGCAGCATGGCATTTTACCCAATTAAACTCCTAACCAATTCCGCCATCCAGATGAGACATGTTACACTCTATCAGCTGCAGCGCACGCACCATTACAAATGGGATAAAATTCTCAGCTGGCTCAAATCATCTCCACCTTCATAAATAATCACTCAATTTTTTTGCCAATTAATAACACTCCTAAACACTTTCACATCAGCCATAGATATTTATACACAAACCAACCGTACTCCCAATTTCTGCAACAATGACAACCCGCCGCTATTCCTCAATGTGTATATGCATGTGTCAACACTGCTCAACTCAAACACACTCTTCCCCTGAGGGTGATAGGCCTGGAGTTGCCTTCACACCTTTCCAATATAAACACCACATTAAAAATCTCAAATCAACCATTGCACCCAAATCTCTTCCAAACATCCCTACTTCTGCATCAGGATCTGAGTGCCCACAACTTCTATTGGATCAAATATTCCCAGCTGATTATTCACCATTGACCCAAAGCACCTTCTCCACAGCCCCAGGTCTCAATTCAACTGCACAGAAATCATACAGCAGCAGTCAAACCCTTCCCCCACAAGACCTTGCAATGATAATATCTGCCATTCTATCATTAAGGTATAATATACCCCGTAGGGCTTCACGCATTCTCAACCCCGCCCTAAACCTGCTGATCAAGTCCAGCATCTCAAGCTCCAGTGGTCCCCCCACTCCTGCATTCCATATACCTCAAGATCTGAGTACCATATTTGAACATCTCCAATTGGAACCAGTGATTCAAAACTATATATGTTGTCCTCAATGTTTCTCTCTTAATGGCCTTACTGAATCAGTCACAACTGACCAACCCCACTGTCAACGCCATAATGACCCAAATGATCATGATCCCCCTTGCACACAATCATTAGGCAAATTCATCTCTTCATTTGAACCCTGCACCCAAAACACAACCAACATGAAGCAAAAATTTATACCAACAAACCATTTCATTTATCAACCATTCAAAAATTGGCTTGCCAGATTTCTCCAGCGGGCTGGAATTATGGAAATTCTACATCAACATCAACAATCCCAAACTCCCAAAGGTTCCCCAAAATGTGATGTCTGGGATGGATCGGTCTGGAGACGCTTCACTGGCACTAGAAATATCAATGACCCCCCATTCATGTCCATTCCTGGTGCATTGGCCTTCTCCATTTATGTGGACTGGTTTAATGCACATGGAAAGTCAACCCAGTTGGCCAGCATTAGACTTATCATGCTTATTTGTCTTAATCTCCCCCCAAGTGAAAGATTGAAGCCAGAGAATGTCTATGTTGCAGGAATCATCCCTGGTCCTAAAGAGCCAACTTCCCTTCAATTGAATTACCTATTAATGCCACTCATCAAGGAGCTCAAAGAGCTATGGCAAGGTTACCATTTTTCACCCACCTCAACAGGTCCTTCAGGATCCTTTATCCGTGTTGCCATTCTCACAGCCATTGCAGATGTGGTTTCCATGCGCAAGCTTACTGGATTTATTTCCCATTCAGGAAACCACTTTTGTAATTTTTGCACCATTCACAAAGCTCAAATTGAAGAAATTGGTCCTCAATTTCACTACACATGCTCATATCAAAATCATAAATCAACCATT
Source organism: Austropuccinia psidii (assembly GCA_023105745.1). Lineage (NCBI taxonomy): Eukaryota > Fungi > Basidiomycota > Pucciniomycetes > Pucciniales > Sphaerophragmiaceae > Austropuccinia > Austropuccinia psidii. Next base: position 31,153,455 of record JALGQZ010000001.1, read on the forward strand.
GCCAAATGGCTTCGGGCAACCCCACAACAAAGACAAGCAATTTTCTCTGAGTATGGAGTGTGATATTCAATTTTAGAAGACCTTCCGTATTGGGATGCAACCAGAATGGTTAATCTTGACATAATGCATAATTTAATACTGGGAATTTTGAAGGATCATGCAACTTTCAAATTGTGCATTCCAGAGTCCAAATCAAAAATTTACCTCAGGTCCCGGAGGAAATTCAATGACACCAACAGTTCAGACTCAGATTCCATTACCTCCAACAGCTCTCTTGATAAAATAACATTGAGAGAGGCCCGCTCCCTGAGAAGAGACGCAGCAAAAATAATAAATGAGCCACTCCCCACTACTTCCACCCGAAAAAACTACTTCCCAATGCCCACCCCTCACACGGAACATCCATCTAGTGGTTCTGCGGAGATTCCTTCATTTGATGTGGATTACATCCCCTCTGAATTGGATATCACTGCACTGAGTGATCACCAGATCAAGGGTGAGGCTCTGGAGCATCTCCAACAAATCATATCTGAGATGATAATTCCCTTATCATGGACAAGAGTACCTCGCAACATGGGTTCCCCCTCTCATGGTAGCTTAAAAGCTGCTGAATGGGCTCTCTTATATAAGGTCTATATTCCATTTTTAATGCTCAGTCAACAGATGTCATTAGATGTACACCAATCCGCCAACATTCAAAGGAAAATGGGTCAGTCAGAAGAACTTGGAAATGAACTAACAAAGAATACATTCCATTTGATTAGTGCTATCAACATTGCCACAAGTTGGACTGTTTCAATAGATGATGCGACTGCATTTGCTGAACATTGGAAAAAATTCCGCCTTTCCAATCAACTCCTATTCCCAAAACAGAAAAGTAAACCAAATCATCATTTTGCTGATCATATTCCCGAACTCTTCCAACGTTGGGGCCCAGCACAAGCCTCAGCCACATGGGGTTATGAGCACTTGATTGGGGTATTTGCAAAAATGCCAACAAATAACAAAATATGTACGTCAATTAATAAGATCAATATATTCACATTGATTAACACCTGAACTGAATAAGACTAACTTCTTGCAACTCTGAATAGATGATATAGATAAAACCTTACTTCAACATATCTGTTGATGTTCCAACCTTTCCGTTCTCCTGAAATCCCCATCCGTGCCATGTGAAATAAAACAGATTTTTTAATCACAGCCACCTGCCCTGTTCAATCACCATAAATATAACAAACCATCCTGCCATGACCAAGAAAATTATGATTGCCTGGTTGAGTACTTACAGAATTTTCATGCAACAAGGGAAATAGTTGATTGGATCAGCTTAGACACTACCGTGCAATCCACAAGTCCTCCCACTTCAAGGATTGTCTCACCTTGGTATTTTCCAGTTTCAAACATTAATATTGGGGACAATATACTTACAACTGAATCCAAAAATGTCAGAAACAGTGTGATATGTTTTCTGAGGGGCAACTCACAATGATTTGGTATTATTAATAGCATTTTTAAAGTCTCTGAGCCATCTAGCATACTGAACAATAACTTTCTGATCTTAAAAACTTTGAAGATTGATGTGAATTTCTTACCAGATTGGCCGCATCTGAATATTTATAAAGCTGTTGGTTTTGATGATGGACACTTGATTATATCTGAAGAAGAAATTGAAGGTAACTGTGGATTGTATGATAACAAAGTTCTGTCATGTGGACTGCTTGTAATGATAAAGCCGTTATTTCATGATATTTAGTCTACTAAAATGCAAATCTCTCAGATTCATTAGCAATTTTGCTAGTGAAATAACTGCCTCAAAATTTGGTGACAGAGACATGCCATTGTGACAAGCAAAGCCCATTATTTCACATTGCCACAAAGAACTTACTATTTTGACATTGGGTACAGTGTGAATAAGCCAAGTTCAATGATCAAATGACCCACACACTCACCTTTCACAGCATCCAAAATTTCTAACTGCGCCATCATCATGTTGGAAGGGAAATTGGCCCTTGCGCACCCACACATGCACCCGCACCCGCCAATGCACACACAAGCACACCCGCACACGCCAATGCACACGCAAGCGCACCAGCACCCGCCAATGAACATGCAAGCGCACCCGCACCCGCCAATGCACATGCAAGCTCACCTGCAAGTGCACCCGCACCCGTGGTATTGTGCGGCAGGCTCTACCAGTGTCATCTGCAAAACAACAATCCCACTCAGGCAGAGTCCTTTCATGGATGACCTGGTGAAGTCAAACCCCCTGCCTACATCAAGACTGGCTGAAGGACCTCTTTGATGTGTGTTTGTACAAACAGGCGGGTCTTGTGTAATTTTTACCAACCATCGGACGGTTGCGGGATGATCCGGTGGTGAGGAATCTGAGTTGAAGGCACAGGGGAACCAATATTGGTGGATGTCATAGGATTTGGTGTAAGACAAGAGTAGGACGTGTGCTCAACGTTTGCTTGATTTTTGCTTGATGTGAGCTCAACTTTTATCCTGCTTGACGTGAAGTCAATCGCCGATGATTGACACGAGATTTGCCCTGGTGTAGAGTGTCTTTCCAATTTATTTTTTCTTTTAATTCCTCATCATGTAATACAATTATAATTTATACACATAATTCAATTGAGTTTTAATTAAACATATGTGATAATTGATACCTCATATGTAAATTAAAGCTCACTTATGTAATACACGTGCACATTTTGACATTTCAATTGAATTCAATTGAAAATACTTCAATTCCTCATAACTTCTAAACTAAGCACAACACCTCAATTTTAACACAAAAATTGATGGTTAACACCACATGTGGTGTGAATTAAATTGAGGTTTTGAGGATTTTCATACTTTTGTACAAAAAAATACTAAAAACCTAATTTAAGCTTATTTAGAGTTGAGTTACAGAAATTTCATCCAGAGGTGACCCCACTTTATTTTTTATGAGGAATCCAATGGTGTGATCATTTCTTTATGTTTATTTATTGGATGAAAATTTTCAATATATTTTATATAACTTTTTACCAAAAATATTTTAATTTCATAATTTTTACTTAATTTTTACAAGTAAAAATGTATTTTCATAATTTCAAATTTTATTGTAATTTTATTTTTAAATTATAATTAAATTTTGATTTTTAAATATAAATTTGTATTTATATTTCAATTTTCATTTTTATAATATTTGTATCTTAATTTATCATTTGTGGTCTTTTGGGTATATGAAAATACCTCTAAGGCTCACATTCCCTCCCCCTAAAAAAAGAATGTTACTTTGTAATATTGTTATTCCTAGTGTTCCTGAACCTTCTGAGAAGTTGAGTAGCTTCAGGTATGTCTTTTTCTGGCAACCATTCATCTTCACAAGCTGGGTCACTGTACCTAACAAGGTATTCCCTTACTTTGTTGGTTCTCAACTTTCTTTCTTTGAGAACTTTGGTAATTTTCTTACTTCCGGATGACTCAATAGGAGGTATAACTTGGGGAACTTTATTCCTCAAGGAAAATTTTTCAGCATCACTACATTTATATGGATTTATCAAGCTCACTGGAAATGTAGAATGCTTATTTCTAAGTTCTTCAGATAACTCTACTTCAACAGCATTTTCCCCATGGAGGGCCTTAATAACAAAAGGTCCTGAAAAGGAGTCTTTCAGCTTTTTACATCCTTTGATGTTATTGAAGTTAGTCGTGGATACAAGAACTAAATCCCCCACTTTGAAATCTGGAGTTGCATGTGATTTATCCCATTTGTCCTTAGCATATCAAAAAGAGTCTTCCATACACCTTACTGCATGTTTTCTAGCTTTGTCTAGCATTCCCTTGAAGCTAGAAGCTGTGGGATGTATTTCAATCAAATTTTTCCTCAAGGAATCTTGGGGTAATTTGGGGTTCCATCCCTTTTCTAGGATAGCAGGAGTTTGATTGGTACTGGCATGGATTGATGTTTTATATGCTAATTCCAGTTCTGGAAACAGAGTGCACCAATCATGGGTAAATCCGTCACAATCTTTGAATTCAAGGCCATATGCACAAAATCTTCTTACCATGTCCTCTAAGGTCTGGATCATCCTTTCAGCTAGACCATCAGTTTGTGGGTGGTAGGCTGTAGAGAAGGACAGCTTAGTGCCAAATAATTGGTGAAGATTTTTCCATAGTGCTTAAGTGAGTTTAGGATCCCTCTCACTAATGATATTTGTAAATATGCCAGTCCATGACACTACTCTATTCCATATCAAAAGAGCTGTATCCATGGCTGTATCATCTTTGTGACCTGGTAAAAAGATTGGAGTTTTACTGAATCTGTCTAAAATCACTAGGCAAGCATTATAACTTCTGTCACCTCCTGGTGGTAGGCTAGTTACCCAATCCATATGGACAATTTCCCAAGGTCTTCTGGGTTCTTGGATTTTCATCATATTTCCAAGTCTCTTGCCAGTGGATTTATTTGCCTTTTGACATCTGTCACAGGTTTTGAAATACTCTGCAACATCTTTCTGCCACATTGGCCACCATATGCAGGTCTTCACTTTTTCTCTTGTTCTGTCTTAAGACAGATGCCCTGAAGAGGGGCTTTCATGGCATTCTTTTAGTACAAGATTGATTAATGACCTGTCCACAACTTTCATGACACATGTGTGCTTGGTTCTGTGGTAAATTATACCACCCAGTAGGTGAAATCTTCCTTCATCATAAGATTTTTTCCATACTTCATCCAGCACATGTATCAGATAGTTGTCTTTACAGTCTTTGTTGAGTAATTGGCATAAGATGCTACAATTCTTATCTTGAGTGTAACTGTTTCTTACTTCTTCAAAGAAGGTGATGTTCAAGTCTGTAACACTTATTCCTTCTATTGGGATCTGTGGTGAAGCTTCTTCTGGCACATAAGCAGGATTATCAATATAATTTGGTAATGTCCATCTTCTTAGTCCATCTGCATTTTTATGAACACTCCCATCTTTATGAACAATAGTCATATTGCCCCTGTATTATTGTATGGCTATTTGCCATCTGAGCATATGTCTGTTAGGTGTTTTCATGTTTAAAAGTGATTTGACATCTGTACAATCTGTTATCACTTCAAAAACACATCCCTCTAAGAAGTAGTTCAATTTTTCTAAGGCCCAGACAAGGCATAGACATTCCATTTGACTTGCTCCATATTTGGCTTCAGTTGGTTTTATTTGCCTGGATATGAAATATATGGGTCCTTCCACAGGTTTATCATTTATGATCTGGACTTGGTGAAGTGCAGCACCCAGCCCATCCCCTGATGCATCAATATACAATTTAAAAGGCAACTTAAAGTCTGGCATCAGTAAGAGTGGAGCAGTGGTCAAGGCTTCTCTTAGAGACTCAAAAGCTTTGACTCTGTCAACAGTCATTTCAAATACTGTGTCTTTGTCACACAATTTATAAAGTGGTCTTGATATGTATGCAAAATCTTGAATGTGTTTCCTGCAATATCCTGCAAAACCTAAAAATGACTGAATTTCCTTTTTGTTCTGAGGCATGGGTTTTAGCAATACTGCTGCAACTTTATTTTTATCAATTCCAAGGGACAAACCAGATACAACATGTCCTAGTTCTTTAAGTTCTTTAAATCCAAAATGACATTTTTTCAAAGAGATTTTCATGTTCACTGATTGAATTTTTGTCAAAACTCTGGCCAATCTGTACATGTGCTCTTCCCAAGTCTTGCAAAAGACAATAATTTCATCAATTTAAATGATTAACCATCCCTCTGAAAGTTCTTCAGGGAAGATTTCATTCATCATTCTTTGGAAGTGTGAAGGTGCATTTTTGATACCAAAGGGCATTCTTAAGTATTCATATACTCCACAATGAACAATAATTCTCAAATATTTTCTTGCTCTTGGTGTCACCACATTTTTATGGAATCCTTTAAGGGCATCCATAGTGGTTATATACACTGCTTGAGATATTTGAGTAAGGGCAATTTGGATTTTTGGTATTGGGTACCTATCTGGAACAGTTTAAGTATTCAGAGCTCTAAAGTCTCCAACCATTCTGGATTTTCCATTATGCCAGGCCACTATGACTGGTGTAGTTATTTCTACCTCTTCATTGTGGCCAACTTTTCCTATTACACCAAGGTCCAAAAGCTCTTTGATAGGAGTTTCCAGAGCTTCTCTTTACTTGGGACTTGCTGGGTATGCAGGTCTTCTCAAGAGTGGGGGATAAGGTCTTTCAATATTAAGAATGATGTCAACTTCATGACCAATAATTGCTCCTAGAGGTTCTTTTTCTGAAGAAAATGCTCCTTTGTGGTCATACAAAAGGGAAGAAAGTTCATTTTCTTGTTTATCAGTCAGATGAAGGCTTATTTCAGCCTCCTTTAACTGTTCAGATTTGAATTTTTCCAATTCTAAGTTGAGTGGTGATACTTTATTTACTGTAATTTGTCTTTCAAATGGTAAAAAGGCAAATTTCTGATTCTTATTTCCTCCAATAGTAAATTATCTGTCTTTGTTGTTATGCAAATCTATCCCATACATGATTATATTGTCATTTCCCATTATAAAATGGGTACTAGAGCAGTTTTCCATAACAAAAAATTTAACTGTGATTCTTGAATTCCCATTAATGTGTTGGAATATTACATTGGTCTCAAAAGTTCTTAATGCTTTCATTGGATTACTTGCACTATTGAATTTTATACCATTAATTGGTAACAATTAGTCTTCAAAATTTGGTACACAAGCTTTAAGAAAATATTTACCAACACAAGAGCAGAAGGCTCCTGGGTCAAGCAAAAGTTTAGTGGGCTTATTGTCAATCACCACTTCTGTTATACAGGAGTTACCATCTGTATAACCTTTCCCCCTCTTTGGTTTTGTTTCAATAAGTTGTGCATCTTGAACTTTTGATAAATCAAGTTGACCATTGCTCAATTGTGGAAAGTGGGAATAAGATTCCATGATGTCAAAAGTGGAATTAATATTTTCTATATCTTTTGAAGATTCAGAAAATATTGATTACTTATCATCTGAATTTTCTTCAATTATGTCATCTTTTTCAACATCAGGTTCCTTTTCAATATCAATTTCATTGATTTCCCCCCTTTTTGGACATGTATTGGCTAGATGGGTGGTGCTTTGGCAAATATGGCACTTTCTGACTGTATCTGCAGATTTATACTTATTATTAGAATTTCCTTTGGGGTTTTTGTCCACAGAATCTTTCCAAGGTGTATTAAACCTTGTTTTGAGATTCACCCTACTAGAACCAATTTTGGTTCTGGTGGTTACTTCTTCTAATATATTGATAATATCCTCTGCTGAAGATATTTAAGTAGTCCTGCTTTTGACAGCATGCTCTAAGTCACCTCCACATTGTCTCAGAATCTTTCTGTGGATTGTAAATTCTGACATGTCAGGGTATAATGCTGTTAGTCTGTCTTTTTATTGGCAAAACCATGGTAAAGCTTTGTCTTTATCAGAATTAAATTTGGCATATTCAATGGCTGTCTCCACTTCAAATATCCAAGCATCATTAGCCCATTTGTTGATAATTTGGGTTTTCCACCAAGTCCAACTTTGGTGTCCATGTGCTTGTCTTAATTTGATATACCATTTGTGATCTGATCTGGTAAACAAGGTGTTAAATCTTTCTGTTACCAATCTGTCTGGTAGTTGAAAATGTTCTTTAATAATGTCAATTCCTCTGATGAATTCAATATGGTCATATTCTCCTTCACCACTGAAGTGAGGCCATTCTTTGAGTTTTGGTACTTCTTTTAAAAGTTCTTGGCCCATTGATGGTTCCAAGTTATGAAAAGAAGTGGATAATTCATTTTTTAACTGTCAATTATCAGGATCCAATACTTGTGGATTTGGAATCCTTGTGCCCTCATTTTGATTCAGAGGTGTAGACATTCTTGGTAAGGTGTTCAGTATTTGTTCAATATCATTCATTTTACTGTTGCTACAATTTTGGGAATTTCTGTATTCATGTTGGAAGGCTTGTATTAAATTTATTACTTCAATTTTATACATGTCTTCTTTATGTGTCAGCTCTTGCCATAATTCTGTCTGTCTTGTATTATCAGCAGTGACTTGATTCAATTTCATTGATAATTTTGATACTCCTTCTTGTGAAGCATCAAAACACTTTTTCAAGGAAATGGTATATGTCTTTACTTCAGTAAACAAATTTTAAATTTCATCAAGTACTTTCTTGTTATCTATCTTCATAATATTTATGGCTTGTTTAATTCTTGTTTCAATTATGTCATCAATATTGAATTTAGAATATTTGTCTGTTAACTCTTTAATAATGGCAGATTGTTCATCTATTTTATTGCCAAAAGAACTATCATTATTGGAAGTTTTAATTGTTCTTAGAACTTTTTCAAAACACATAAGTGCTTCATTAATTTGGCACAGACTCAAGTTGTTTTTTTAATGTTGTTACAAATTGTCCCATTTTTATCAGAAAGATGTTTTTTTCACGTCATTTATAGCTTCATACAGCTCTGGGATGGAATCAAATATTTCAGAAATCATTTCTGGAATCTTAATCTGGCTTCCTCCTTCTTCTGTAATTCCATCATGGTTCTGGCCATCTGAGATACATTTTCCATGGCATCCTGCTGAATCTTTGTAATCCTGTATCCCTGGCTGTAAGGCTTTGGGGATGGCGCCTTCCCTTTGCCCTTGTTTTGACCTTGTGGCTGCTTTTTCACGTTGGAATTGCTGCTGCTGGCCACTGGGGCTGGTCTTGGCACTTTCTTTGGTGGTGGTGGGTTGTTTTTCCTCCATTCTGCTGTTAAAAGAATCATATTCTTCTTTTCCATCAATGGATGCCATCCATTGAGTAACTTGCAAGTGTTGGGATGACCCAGGAACTTTCTTACAGTCAGTTATTAGTTCATGCAGTTTTTCCACATATTTGCAAGTATATGGTACTCTTTGTGCTGCAGTGCGTTGTTGTAAGCCTTCTTTCTGGCTTTTTAAATGTCCACTGAGGCTTCTTGTGGCAGTGTCAGCTCTTTTTGAGGGTAAAATAGTGTCATCAGCTTCAGAATTGGACAATTTATTGTTGTGGAAGTCTTTTACAAACCCTTGTCCTTCTGTATCTGATTGGCTTCTGCCATATTCACATCTATGACCTTTTTAGGAGCTGTTTGAGGGCTTATAGCTTGCTCCTGATCTGGTTGAAGGCATATTTTATGATTAAAAAGGGTTTGAAATAGTAATTTTACATCAAAAACTTACTATTTGCCCAATTTTTAGCTTTCTGAAGAGTATTACTGATTTCCAAGTTGATCAATTCAGAAGAAATTGGCTCTTCTTGGTTATTCTGAGCTATAATAACAGTGCTATTATGATCAGAAATCACAGTGCTTGCAGCAATAATGCTAGTAACTGTGGAGGCTGTTTCAATGTTTTCTTGTCTTACCACATTGTCAGACACTAAAATTAATGAAAAAACTAATTACTTAAGTAAAAAAAAGTTATTTCAAAAAAAGAAATAAAATATAAGCCTCACTTATAATATGAAAAAAAAGTTATTTTTTATGGTTTTTTTAATTATAACTATCTTTTATATGTTTTTTAAATTTTCCGATATAAGAAAAAGGATTAAAAAAGGGTAAAAAATTAGTAACAGGTAAAATATCATGACTGGGCCCCCAAATGTAAGGTGTGGATATGAAACTTTGATAAAATATCAAGTACTTTTCCTGTCCTCAAAATTTGGATAAGGTAAAATTATTTAAAAATAGTATGAAATAGTATTTTTAAAGAGAAAAAACACCAATTTTATTTTTTTTGACTTTTCAAGTATAAAACAATAATATAATAAAAATATATTGTTTTACCAACAATAAAGATTTATCCAAAAATACTCTACAAGATATATTTAAGGCTACAACAGAAATTTCTTCAAGAGCAATTTCAATTGGAATTAATTGAGCAAAGAACTGCAAGCAATTACATAAAGAACAAAGTCTTCAAAAGGAATATTAAAGAGAAAACATGCCCAAAAGTCACCAGAGTGAATTTGGAAACAAAGTGACAAAGTTAACAGTGATGAAAGATGCTTTAATCCAATTTTGGGGTGGTTCAGGGGTAAAAATGATTGTAATGATTTTTTCACATGGTTAAAAGGTTTAAAATGATTAAACAGAAGCTGGTTGGAATATTTTATTGATTGGTTTAACAGTGTATAAACTAATTATAAAAGGAAAAGATTCCAACATGAAGAGAAAAGTGGGGCAAAGAAGAAATTCTTTTATAGCCATCAATTTTCTTACTCCAAAAGTAAAATTTACTCTTGTCAGTTGTGAAAAACAGTCTGAAGACAGAAAAGCCAATTATGGCATCATTGAACCCTGGTTTAGACCAAAAAAGGGCTGGTTTAAGCCATTTTTTGCTATTTTTAGCCATTTTAGACCTTTAAATCAGCCATTACTATAGCAATACCTGGTCTAGAGCCTTCAAAACACGTCAAAATGTGTTTAAGAGGCGTAGAAACCAGTTAAAACTGTTTTTACTAACATTGTTTTAACTTAAGGGTAGTTTTACCCTCTTGGCAGCAGCTAAAACTACCCTGGTTGGTATCAAAACCTCATCATAAATTGAGTCACAGACCCTGTGACTCAATTCCAGGACAAAATGAATGAACTTTTGCGTGAATTTTGACATCTCACGCCAGTCAGCAAGGATTTTAGGGGTCTAGCTCCCCCTTAGAGCTAGAGTGTCTTCCCCCCCCCAGAATTAATCTTTCCAATTTATTTTTTCTTTCAATTCCTCATCATGTAATACAATTATAATTTACACACATAATTAAATTGTGTTTTAATTACACATCTATAATAATTGATACCTCATATGTAAATTAAAGTTCACTTATGTAATACAGGCGCACATTTTGACATTTCAATTGAATTCAATTGAAAATACTTCAATTCCTCATAACTTCTAAGCTAAGCACAACACCTCAATTTTGAAACAAAAATTGATGGTTAACACCACATGTGGTGTGAATTAAATTGAGGTTTTGAGGATTTTAATACTTTTGTACAAAAAATACTAAAAACTTAATTTAAGCTTATTTAGAGTTGAGTTACAGAAATTTCATCCAGAGGTGACCCCACTTTATTTTTTATGAGGAATCCAATGGTGTGATCATTTCTTTATGTTTATTTATTGGATGAAAATTTTTAATATATTTTATATAACTTTTTACCAAAAATATTTTAATTTCATAATTTTTATTAAAAATTCATTTTTACTTAATTTTTACAAGTAAAAATGTATTTTCATAATTTTAAATTTTATTGTAATTTTATTTTTAACTTATAATTAAATTTTGATTTTCAAATATAAATTTGTATTTATATTTCAATTTTCATTTTTATAATATGTGTATCTTAATTTATCATTTGTGGTCTTTTGGGTATATGAAAATACCTCTAAGGCTCACAAAAATTATTAAGAAATCTCAAAATTAATGGAAAAACCAACATAAAATCTAATTTTGTTATCATGTAAGCATCACTTTCTGTCATTTTGAGTTATTTTTTCCCTGTAAACTAGACTTTTCTATAGTAATATCTGTATTTTAGAATTCAAGCCACCAAATAAATGTATTTAAAACCCCTCCATATCAGTTGAAACTTCTTTGGTGATTTTTGTTTATACTTAAGTGTATTTTTACCCACTTGAAGAAATTCAATTCTGACTTGGTTGATATCAAAGCTACACAATCAATTTCTTGTATTTTTTTTATGTATTTTTATATTCCAAACACATATTTAAGTATATTTCAGGAGTCTAGTACCCTTTTAGACAATATTATTTTTACCCCTGAAAACATTGATATTTCCAACCATTTGTATCACTTTCCTTCAACATTTATAATAATAAAGCGCTATTTATTTAACTCAATTATGAATTCTAATTACATAGCTCCAAATATTTAGTATTTATCTTTCAGTAAAAGTTCACTTGTAATTCACACACAAATCTTTAGAAATTTCATACAGATACTTCCATTCCCAATAGCTTCTAAGCTAAAGTCAAACCTCATTTATAATGCAAAAAAGTATTTTTAGCACCACAGGTGGTGTAAATAAAATTTAATTATTCTCATATCTTAATACTTTAGATATTCTAAGCTTATTCCAATTTTAGTGACAGAAATTTCACATAGAATTTACCCAAGTTAAAATTCAAGGTTTAATTGAATATTGAAATAATATTTGAATTTTCTTCAATAGTAAAAAAGCTATAATAAGCCTTTCTAGGCTTTTTTTTCAAAAATATAAATTTTTTAAGAACTTTGATAAAATTTCATTTTTGCTTGATTTTTCTAAACAAATTCTACTTTTTTCTTTTTTCTTATGTCTATTTATTTTTTATTAATATATTTTCTTTTTAAAATTTATTATTAGTTAAATTATTTGAAGATATAATAAATATTATTAGTAGGAGGGCTCAAATCAAACAGATAATGAGCTCCAAGAACTTAATTTTCTTTCATAAAAATACTGTACTTGATTCTTGTATTTTTATGGTGGTGCTTCATATTTGGAGTTTCAAAAAGATCTTGATTTTTTGATTATATTATTATTTTTGATAACCCATAGTAAGATTATTAAAACAATGAATAGGCTTTGGTAAGTTCCATTTGCTTAAAAATTATATTTTATTAAAGTGACTTTAAGATAATTAAATGATGTAAGTTATGAATATTCTCTATTATATAAGCTTTTTTTGAAGAAGTATTTTTGTATTCATTCTGAACGAATTTAATTCAATTAATTCATTAATAATATTATTTAATTCTTTTGTAATTTTCAATCATTTCCCTTGAGAGCTTAAATCGTATTAGAATTTTTTTTTCCTCAATAAATTGAATCCTAGAGATATTAAGTAATTTCATTTATGATTAGTTGAAACTCAATAGTGTCAAAAGGCTAAAGAAATTAGTCAAAGTGAATAGATTTTATATTTTCATTTTCTTTTGAAATGAGATACAATGAATTTAAATCCTTATTTCTTTTTGTATTTTTTTCTAATTTACAAAAAAATGAAGAAATTAAAACTTCCTTTGAAAATGGAATTTCAGCTTTTTTTTAATTAAAACCTAATAATAACTTACGATAAAAACCATTTAATGATTATTAGAAAAAGGAAAAGTTCCAAACGAAAAAACTTGATCAAATTTTTCAGCCTTTTAGGGAAAAAAACAAAAATGAGGATATTCTAACCAAAATCGTAAACTGAATATTTTCATCTTGAATTATACTTCCTATTAGTATATATATTTCAAAATAATGTGCATATATCTCATAATTGGAGGTAAAATTGAACAAGAAACCTTGGAGAAACACCCATTTGGAATAAGATAGTATGGTATATGTGATAGTAATTCGGAATGTCCTTTTGATTTAGATGAATACTGCTCACTATTATCAACTAGCTCAAATATCTTTAGAAATTTTTGAGACTAATAAAGTAATTTATATTATATCAATGGTTAAATTTTAAGTATATGGGCCTCCCAAGACTCATTTCCTTTTTTCTTATTTTTTGTCTATTTTTTGAAAAAAGTATAAAGATTTTTTAATTAATAAAGTTTCTCCATGTTTTTCTTTTCTATTATTATTATAATTCTTTATTAAATTTATTGATAAATTTGTACTTTCAAACAGATTCTATTATCATACCTCCCTTTACGTCTACAAGTCTTTCTAATACTATATAGCTTTTTAAAGAGCAGAATTTTCATACTCTTTTTTCAATTGATAATAGAGTTATTGAAAGATTAATTTTAATTGATTAATTATTTAGTAAAATTAAACTTGGTACTGATTATTAGAAAAGTAGTATCAAATAATCACAGGTGCTTAAACAATGGAAATAGACCCTACCCTTATCTTCTATGAAATGATTGTATTTCTTGATTTTTTCTAAAAAAAAATGAAGGAAACTTGTACTTTTATTATAATCAATATAAAAATACTTTCTACCTGAAAATAATTTATTTTAAATTCAAAAAAACATGAAAAAAAGCTATCTATTTGTATTTTTAATCAACTGAATGGATTTATAAGCTCCATCTTGACTCATCCTAAAATAATATCTAGAAGTTAAATTACTCAAATCAAAATAAAATTGTACTTGTTTTATGAAAATTGCTCATCTCCTTAGCTCAAAGTGATTATTTTGAGATAATTTCTACTCCAAGATAGTCATTAATGAAGAATTATAAAATAAGATTTATCTAATTAAGAAAAGAAAGGGATATATATCTATTGAAAGGGTATTTTAGTAATAAAAGAAATTTTCAATCTCAGAATTAATATAGTTTTAAATATCTTTCCAATAAAATTTTATGATTTTTCATCTTTTTTATTGCTTATCTTATTCCTTTATGTATATTCTTATATTTTCAAAATTGAATTATATCATTTCATATTCTTAAATTTAATTGAAAGAAGAAAATATTTACAGATTTTACCTTAAGAGAGTTGATAAAAGAAAGAAAACCAAATAATGAAATGAAAATAATAAAATATTCTACCCAAAAGATTGGCCTAAAAGAATTTGATATTCAATTTTATGAGCAAGACATTAATTTTGAAAAATTAATTGAATTCAATTTCATAAATTAAATCAAACTACCTTTGAAAATTGAAGAAATAATGAAAAATAGTTAAATGAAATTGTTTTATTATAGAATTTCATCGTCGTTAATTCATAAATTAAAGTAAGAAAAAGCTTTAAATTAAATTATGAAAAATTCAAAATTTCAAGCTGATTAATATTTCAAAAAATCATTATTCTGAATTATTTTAAAATTAAAGTTATTTTTTATAGCCGATCTCAGAGGCTAAAACTTCCAGTTTTTTTTTGGGTTAGTTTTTAACATGAAAATATTTAGTTACCTTTCTTAAATTGAATTACCTCAGTTATATATATAGTATATATTATTAGATAATACTAAATAATGGAGATTGCGCCAGGAAGAGGGAAGACATCTTCAATATTACTATGGGAATTTTCATTGGAATACAAAATTCAAAAAATTACTCCCAATTATAATTTCTTTTATTGATCAGTATTTTTTCGCCATAAAGTGGGCTTAGTCTTTGTTTTTTTGCCATAAAACCATCAAGAAATTCAAATTAACACATCGAAGTCATGTAAAATCATACTAATTATTTTTTCTCAGAATATGAATATGATGAATGGGTTACTGTGAAATTTGATCAGTTTTATTTATTTTTCTTGGCTTGAATTGACTTAAATAATTTTAATCTTGGGAATTTTCCTTAGAGCTTGCTTGATCTTGATTTTTGCAAAGCTGGGTCCGTATCTTCCAAGTCCCTGCTGTAAATCTTGCTAGCCTCTTGATTTTCATTTTTCACTGCAGGCTTTGGTGGATGAATCCAACCTAGTATTGGCCTGTTGATCTAATTTAGTGATTTGCCTGATTTACTCGATCTTGGTAACCAGGCAAGAGCACACTCCAAGTTCCAACCGGGCTGCTGGAGAAGATTATCTATCTTCATCGACCCAAGCACGGAATGAATCGAGCTCCTTACACTCGATTTAAGCATATCGAATTCATTTTGAATATCCTCTTATCCTGTTCAGTCAGTATATATTCCCCTCCTGCTCTCCCTGTTGACCATCCGCTCTTGACCAAATAGGCTTATCTCGTCTTTCCATCTCCAGGATTTCTTCCAGCCATCCATCCATCCATCGATCCAGTATATCTTGGATCTTATAAATTATCATCTATTAAACTTCTTTATCCCTCCGTTCATCCCTCTTGCTCTCAATAATCTATCCACTTTTGACTAGTGGCTTTCATTGTTGAATTAGCCTCTATCCTTATTGTTGCGCAAATGCATCCCTCTTTGCTCGGCTTTATCGCCGCTGCATTCGTCAGCTCGACTGTTGCTGTCCCGTTTTATGACGAGACTGACACCTCCGTCGCCCCGTTGATCACCCCACCAGCACCACCCACTGGTGGTCCACTATCCCATCTTGCCGTCCAAGGCGGCCACTCACCTGCGGATCACCTCATCAAAGATAATTACATTGTTGTCTTTAAGAAGGGTCTCAAGGAATACGAGGTTCGCACTCACAAGGATCAAGTCTATCAACTCTGGAAGGAAGACTCTGAACAACGACTTCAGTCCAGCTCGTTTGGAATAGAAGATCTTTTCTCGGGTATTAAACACCATTTTGATCTGTAAGTATATTAGCTGCATCACGATTTTTGATCTGCGCAACCTACAACTCATCTTTCTGCCTTGATTAGTGGGTCCAACTTATTTCAGGGCTATTCTATTCACGTTCCCGCGGCGCTCATCTCTTTTATCAGAAGATTACCTGGCGTTGACTATGTGGAACGAGATACTCGGGTATGGATCAACGAGCCATTTTTTCAGCACACAACTGTACCTGCTCAAGAATCATCTCACGAAGTGGACGTGGAGTACGGTGCTCCTTGGGGTCTCGCTCGTATCTCTCACCGTCACAAACTCAAATTCAGCACCTTTAACGTCTACCCTTTTGAGGATCCCGCGGGTAAAGGCGTCGATGTTTATGTCATTGACACGTTAGTCACTTCCTTCTTTTCTTTTTTTACTTTTAGATGAATTCAGCCAATTAGCTCAATGTCCTCTTTTTTAGTGGTGTTAATATTGATCATGTTGAACTCGGCGGCCGAGCTAAATGGGGTAAGACTATTCCCGATGATCCTGACAAGGATTTGAATGGACACGGCTCTCATGTCGCTGGTACTATTGCCTCAACTACTTATGGTGTTGCTAAGAATGCTACGATTATCGCTGTTAAGGTGCTAGGAGCCGGTGGTCAGTAGATTATTAGCCTTGAGAACTTTTCCTTTGTTGACTTCATGTTTATACCTTCAATACAGGCTCAGGAACTATGTCTGATGTCATTGCTGGTGTGGTTTGGGCTGCCGAGACTGCCGCTGTTAAAGCTCGCGATGAAGCCAATAAGAAAGATTCTAAACACAAGGGCAGCGTTGCTAATATGTCTCTTGGTGGTGGCAAATCTCCTTCGCTGGACCAAGCTGTGAATGCGTATGTGTATCAGAAAATATGGTTAATTTGCTCACTTTGCTTGTTAGCTAATACCTTAAACTATCAGTGCCGTCGATACTGGTCTGCATTTCGCCGTGGCCGCCGGTAATGACAACCGTGATGCTTGTACTTTTTCACCCGCTGCTGCTTCTAAACCAATCACTGTCGGAGCGTCCACCATTCAAGATGAGCGCGCCTACTTCAGTAACCACGGTAAATGTGTTGATATTTTTGCACCTGGGCTTGCTATTAAATCAATTTGGAACACTGGACCCAGAAGCGTCAACACTATTTCTGGAACCTCAATGGCCAGTCCCCACATTGCGGGCCTCGCCGCTTACTTCCTTTCCATCTACCCTCAGCATCTTGACTTGTCTGCCCTTGGTATCTCTGAAGAAGAGGACGAAGACCTCACTGCCCCCAATGGAGAAGCTTATGATTTGCGTCAGTACTTTTCCTGGAACTCGGTCACCTCTCAAGGTCAACTAGCCCTTGGTAAATTTCAGGAATCCGTTGGTTTTGGCAACGTGCCCCGCAACACCAACGATGGAGTTAAAATTCTTTCTACTCGTGCTTTGAAAAAAGCTATGATCAAGATGTCAACCTCTGGTGTCCTTACCGTAAGAATGCTTATCTATTGCTCTTTTAATTCTCAATCACAAACCACACATTAATTTGTCGTTCTTATTTTCTTTTAGGAACTGCCTGAGCAAACCTGCAATTACTTGGCCTTCAACAATGCTACACTTGCTTAAGCGCCAATATAATGCTGACTGTTGAAGCTTCTTATCCAGCCTAACCTTCGGCGCGCCGTCCAGATGATGTGTGTCTCACCACCTCATTGCACACGCTTATGTCTTAGCCTACCCATTATTTCCCTGATTGTTTCAACTTTTAAATCTATTTGTGTTGTATTTGTGTCCATGTCTTATGCTTCCTCATTCATGCCTTTTGTTGAACTTGCTTGAAATGTCGGATCCTGGTCTAAGGGGTGTATTATCTCATGTGGTACCTTCAATTTTGCTACTTCTCTATGTAAAGCCTTATTTCAAATCTTTCGATAACCAAAAACATTTTGGAGGCTTCCGTCCCATTGAGTGTGTTGGCATCAGGCTGAGTGCTTAAGGGGCTTGTGTTTCCTGCATACCTCAGCTGTCTCCCCCCAACGAAAAAGATTTCCCACTTGGTACTAGGGGCTTGAAAGCCGGTCGCCAAAAAGTGCTAAACGTTGATTAAGGAAATAGAAGTGAAACTAGATTGTCAATATTAAAAAAATGGCATTGGTAACTGGCTCTTCGCCCCTAGTGTTGCTTTGTGAAAGAGCCTAGCCCATCCTGGAGCCCATCTTGTGAGGGGCAGTATGATGAATACAGTATATAGTGGGAAGGTCTTATAGTTTTGAGAGTCATTGAAGTTACAAAAGACTGGCTTGAGATTTCTTGCATTCAACTTTTGCACGGTTGAGCTTTTCAAAGCAGCCACCCATTGACAGCTTTTGCCATAGTGCAGGTGAAGTGACTTAGTCCACTTTATGAAAACTACTTTTTCAAAGCCCTTTCAAGAAGCTAATCACATCAGCAAAGGAATTAAATAAAAACCCCATTGAACTTTCCATGTAAAAAAATATGTTTCAAGCAAAATCATGAGATATATTAACTTACAAGCTCCTTTTCAAATATTAATTTCTAACTTCTTGAATCAACAATAACAATCATAAAAGTTACCATTTAACCGTGTAATATATTTGGATCATAGAAATTTTAATTTATTTTTTATTTTCTGTAAAAAGGAAAAACATGAATCCTTTTTTTTGAATTTGGTGCTCTTTTTTATTTTCAACAAAATGTTTTTTTGGGGAGAATCTTTATTAGAAAAAATAATAAGTTATTTCAGACCATTTAAAAGAATTCAACAAAAACACTTTTCAAAAAAGCTAAAAAATGGAAATTGATAAGACATATAGTACATAGAAAAATTGGTAAAAAAAGACACCCCTTAATTTTCAGCACCAACCCCATTCCCTTTCTCTCTCAAAAAAAAAAAGCACTTTATCCAGGAGAAAACAAACAGAAAACCTCAAAAAATTTCAAAAGGAAAATAAAAAACCATTTACCCTTCCACCCTAAGTTTTTTTAAAGAAAATCCTTTCTCAATACCTTCATCAACCTAATTTTTTTCCACCATTTTTTTTCTAATACCCATAGATCCATTGTCAAAATTACCCCTTTCAAAATTTTTACAATAGTATCCTTTTCTTCTTATTTTCAATTCTTTATTCACTCCCCTCAAAACAGTTTTTTGAATTTTTTTTCTTCCACTTAATTGAAAGGGTCTCCCCTTTTTTCATAAAGAAAATTATACAAACCCAAACAGGAGATGATTTTGAAAAGTTTTCACTTTTATGTTAGTAAATGAAGAATTTTTATAGATGAGAAGGGTATGATATAACCACATTGAAGTAAAATATAACCCAAAAACAACTGGAAATTGGTTTTGAAAGTTCTGGTGACCTGAATTTATAGGACTTCAAAGCTAATAATGTAACTAGAATGTTATTCCATATTGAATTTAACCTTTATGTAATATAATAAACAATTCTATAGCTTAAAACAAAAAAATGAGAGCATTGAAAATATCATTGATTATCTTGTTTTTTGCATAATTTAATGAAAATTAAACATAAAAAAGGTCTTATATATTAATACTAGCTTGTTTCAAGACAAATCAAGTAGATATTTTTAGAATAGAATCATACAAATACTCTATCCATAAATGAAATTGAAGGATTAATCCAAGAACGTTTTCCAACTATTTGATGTAATCAGGAATAAATAAATGATAAATATTCCCTGTTATCCTGTGATAGTGATTCAGAGTAAAATATAACCCGCCTATTTTTGAACTGATTTACTTTATTTGAAGACCCTTAAAGAGCTTAACTATTATCTTATTATGGATTGAACTCCAAAATTGAAAATGAAGAAGAACTATCTTCAATATTCTTAGTTTTTCCAACACTAAGATTCCCTTTTCTGGGAATTTATTCTTGATTAAAAGAAAAACCTGAAATCTCATATAAAGTGTATCTGAATTCAAATTTCAAGTTGATTTTTAAAAAATATATTAGTTTCTTCCCTCAATATTATTAAGTAAATTCTCAGCCTTATAAATATTTTAATATACCCAAAATACCAAAAATCAAAAACCAAAAATTATTATTTTTTCAAAAACCAAAACAAAAAGTAATTGAAAATCAAAGAAATACATAAAAATGAGTTTTTTTTTCACAAAAATTAAGAAAATTAAGAAAAAAGAAAAATTAGTCTTTTTCTTATATAGAACAATCTATTAAATTTTTTTGAAAAAATTCAATTTTTAAACAATAAAGATTTATAATAATTATTATATTTTTTTCTCTTATAAAAACCATATTAGTTTTTAGTTAAAAATATATTCCTAATAAATTTTTATATTGGGTAGTTTATTACTAAAACAGTTTTAACTTAATTAATATTTAAGGTTAAATTCCTTTTCAAGTATTTTATATATGAAAATCTATAAATCCTCAAATGAACTTCAAATTAATTTAAATTTAATTCGGGTTTAACCATTATTATTTCTTGAAATAATTTGGTTGAGATGTGTAATTTAAAATTTTTGAGTAATTGAATTATCTTCATCAAAAAAATTCAAAATGTGAAGTAGCTTGAACTTAAAGATAGGTAATTGAAGCTTACAAGTGTTTTTTGTACAATAAATGTTGGATTTAATAAATATTTTTCTTTAGGGTAATTAATTTATATGGGAAAAATGAATCTTTCTGGAAGGGATTCAAGAATATCTCTAGATCTTTCATTTTATGTATGGAGTGTGAAAATTCACACAAAATTACATTGATTTTGGCCTGTAATCAAATCGCAGGGTCTATAAATGAGCTGATTATGTTGTTTTAATATTAACCAGGGTTATTTTAGCCTGGAAAATAGTGTAAAAATAAACATAAAAAGTGTAAGGTGTGGATATGAAACTTTGATTAAAAATCAAGTACTTTTCCTGTCCTCAAAATTTGTATAAGGTAAAATTCAGTTAAAAATAGTATGAAATATTATTTTTAAGAGAAAACACGCCAATTTTATTGTTTATAGCTTTATTAGTATAAAACAATAATATTATAAAAATTTATTGTTTTACCAACAATAAAAATTTATCCAAAAAATACTCTACAAGAGATATTTTAAGGCTACAAAAGAAATTTCTTCAAGAGCAATTTCAATTGGAATTAATTGAGCAAAGAACTGCAAGCAATTGATTAAAGAACAAAGTCTTTAAAAAGAATATTAAAGAGAAAACATGCCCAAAAGTGACCAGAGTGAATTTGGAAACAAAGTGACAAAGTTTACAGTGATGAAAGATGCTTTAATTCACTTTTGGGGTGGTTCAGGGGTAAAAATGATTATAAGAGTTACAAACAATGATTATAATGATTTTTTCACATGGTTTAAAAGGATTAAAATGATTTAAAAATGGTGGTTGGAATCTTTGATTGATTGGTTTAACAGTGTTTAAACTAATTAATAAAAGGAAAAGATTCTAACATGAAGAGAAAAGTGGGGCAAAGAAGACATTCTTTTATAGCCATCAATTCTCTTACTCCAAAAGTAAATTTTACTATTGTCAGTCGTGAAAAACAGTCTGACAACAGAAAAGCCAATTATGGCATCATTGAACCCTGGTTTAGACCAAAAAGGGCTGGTTTAAGCCATTTTTAGCCATTTTAGACCCTTAAATCAGCCATTACTATAGCAATACCAGGCCTAGAGCCTTCAAAACACGTCAGAATGTGTGTCAGAGGCGTAGAAACCAGTTAAAACCATTTTTATTATGATTGTTTTATCTTAAGGGTAGTTTTACCTTCTTGGCAACAGCTAAAACTACCCCAGTTGGTATCAAAACCTCATCATCAATTGAGTCCACAGCCCCTGTAACTCAATTCCAGGCCAAAAGTGATGAACTTTTGCGTGAATTTTGACATCCCACGCCTGTCAGCAAGGATTTTGGGGGTCTAGCTCCCCCTTAGAGCTGGAGTTCCTTTTCCCCCCCTAATTTAATCTTTCCAATTTATTTTTCCTTTAATTCCTCATCATGTATTATACTTATAATTTACATATGTAATTCAACTCAATTGTACAGTACAATACAGTAATAATTGACACCTCATATGTAAATCAAAGTTCACTTATGTAATACACGCGCACATTTTGACATTTCAATTGAATTCAATTGAAAATACTTCAATTCCTCATAACTTCTAAACTAAACACAACACCTCAATTTTAACACGAAAATTGATGGTTAACACCACATGTGGTGTGAATTAAATTAAAGTTTTGAGGATTTTCAACTTTTGTATTGAAAATACTAAAAACTTAATTTAAGCTTATTTAGAGTTGAGTTACAAGAATTTCACTCAGAGGTGACCCCACTTGATTTTTTATGAGGAATCCAAAGGTGAAATAAATTTTATATGTTTATTTATTGGATAAAAAGTTATAATAAATTTTATTTAACTTTTTTCCAAATTTATTTATTTTTTCACAATTTTGTTTAAATTTCATTTTTACTTAATTTTTTCAAGTATAAATGTAATTTTATAATTTCAAAATTTGATGTAATTTTATTTTTAAATTGTAATTAATTTTTTTTATTTTGAATATGATTTTATATTCATATTTTGATTTTTATTTTAATAATATAAATAAATTTATTTTATTTATATTAATATGTTAATTTTGTATTTGTGGTCTTTTGGGTATATGAAATTACCTCTAAGGCTCACATTCCCTCCCCCTAAAAAGAATATTACTTTGTAATATTGGTGTTTCTAGTGTGTCTGAATCTTCTGAGGAGTTTGGTAGCTTCTGGTATATCTTTCTCTTCTAACCATTCATCTTCACAAGTTGGGTCACTGTACCTAACAAGGTATTCCCTTACTTTCTTGGTTCTTAATTTCCTTTCTTTAAGAACTTTGGTTATTTTCTTAGTACCAGATGTCTCAATAGGAGGTATAACTTGGGGAATCTTATTCCTCAAGGGAAATTTCTCAGCATCACTAGATTTATATGGTTTTATCAAGCTCACTGGAAATGTAGGGTGCTTATTGCTAAGTTCTTCAGATAACTCTACTTCAACAGCATTTTCTCCATGGAGGGCTTTAATCACAAAAGGTCCTGCAAAGGAGTCTTTCAACTTTTTACATCCTTTGATGTTATTGAAGTTAGTGGTGGATACAAGAACTAGGTCCCCCACTTTGAAATCTGGAGTTGCATGTGATTTATCCCATTTGTCTTTAGCATATGCAAAAGAGTCCTCCATGCACCTTACTGCATGCTTTCTAGCTTTGTATAGCATTCCTTTGAAGCTAGCAGCTGTGGGATGTATTTCAATTGAGTCTTTCCTCAAAGAATCTTGGGGTAACTTGGGGTTCCATCCTTTTTCTAGAATAGCAGGAGTCTAATTGGTACTGGCATGGATTGATGTTTTATATGCTAATTCCAGTGCTGGTAACAGAGTACACCAATCATGGGTAAATCCATCACAATCTTTGAATTCAAGGCCATATGCAAAAAATCTTCTCACCATGTCCTCTAAGGTTTGGATCATTCTTTCAGCCAGGCCATCAGTTTGTGGGTGGTAGGCTGTAGAGAAAGACAGTTTAGTGCCAAATAATTGGTGAAGATTTGTCCATAGTGCTGAAGTGAATTTGGGATCTCTATCACTGATGATATTTGTAAATATCCCAGTCCATGACACTACTCTATTCCATATCAGAAGAGCTGTATCCATGGCTGTATCATCTTTGTGACATGGTAAAAAGATTGGGGTTTTACTGAATCTGTCCACAATTACTAGGCAAGCATTATAGCTTCTGTCACCTCCTGGTGGTAGGCCAGTTACCCAATCCATATGGATAATTTCCCAAGGTCTGTTTGTTTCTTGGATTTTCATCATATTTCCAAGTCTTTTGCCAGTGGATTTATTTGCCTTTTGGCATCTGTCACAGGTTTTGCAATACTCTGCAACATCTTTCTGCCACATTGGCCACCATATGCAGGTCTTCACTTTCTCTCTTGTCCTGTCTTCAGAAAGATGTCCTGAAAAGGGACTATCATGGCATTCTTTCAGTACAAGATTGATTAATGACCTGTCTACAACTGTCATGACACATGTGTGCTTGGTTCTGTGGTAAATTATACCATCCAGTAGGTGAAATCTTCCTTCATTATAAGATTTTCTCCATACTTCATCCAAGGCATGTATTAGAGAGTTTCCTTTACAGTCTTTGTTAAGTAATTGGAATAAGATGCTACAATTCTTATCTTGAGTGTAACTACTTCTGACTTCTTCAAAGAAGGTGGTGTTCAAGTCTGTAACACTTATTCCTTCTATTGGAATTTGTGGTGAAGCTTCTTCTGGAACATAAGCAGGATTATCAATATTATTTGGTAATGGCCATCTGCTTAGTCCATCTGCATTCTTATGAATATTCCCATCCTTATGAACAAGAGTCATATTGCCTCTGTATTCTTGTATGGCTATTTGCCATCTGAGCATGTGTCTGTTAGGTGTTTTCATGTTCAAAAGTGATTTGACAGCTGTACAATCTGTTATTACTTCAAAAACACATCCCTCCAAGAAGTAGTTCAATTTCTCCAAGGCCCAGACAAGGCACAGAACTTCCATCTGACTTGCTCCATATCTGGCTTCAGTTGGTTTGATTTTCCTGGATATGAAACATATGGGTCCTTCTACAGGTTTATCAGTTATGATCTGAACTTGGTGAAGTGCAGCACCTAGTCCATCTCCTGATGCATCAATATGCAGTTTGAAAGGAAGTTTAAAGTCTGGCATCAGTAAGAGTGGAGCAGTAGTCAATGCTTCTCTTAGAGACTCAAAAGCTTTGACTCTGTCAACAGTCATTTCAAATACTGTGTCTTTGTCACACAACTTATAAAGTGGTCTTGCTATAGATGCAAAATCTTTAATGTGTTGCCTGTAATATCCTGCAAAACCTAAGAATGACTGAATTTCATTTTTATTCTGAGGCATGGGTTTTAACAATACTGCTGCAACTTTGTTTTTGTCAATTCCAAGGGACAAACCAGATACAACATGTCCTAGTGCTTTAAGTTCTTTAAATCCAAAATGTCATTTATTCAAGGAGATTTTCATGTTGACTGATTTAATTTTTGTCAAAACTCTGGACAATCTGTACATGTGCTCTTCCCAAGTCTTGGAACAGACATTAATGTCATCAATGTAAATGATTAGCCATCCCTCTGAGAGTTCTTCAGGGAAAATTTCATTCATCATTCTTTGGAAGTGTGAAGGTGCATTTTCAATACCAAAGGGCATCCTCAAGTATTCATACACTCCACAATGAACTATAATTCTCAGGTATTTTCTTGCTCTTGGTGTCACCACATTTTGATGGAATCCTTTAAGGGCATCCATAGTGGTTATATACACTGCTTGAGATATTTGAGTAAGGGCAATTTGGATTTTTGGTATTGGGTATCTGTCTGGGACAGTGTAAGTGTTCAGAGCTCTAAAGTCCCCAACCATTCTGGATTTTCCATTATGCCATGCCACTATGACTGGTGTAGTTATTTCTACTTCCTCATTGTGGCCTACTTTTCTTATTACACCAAGGTCCAGAAGTTCTTTGATATGAATTTCTAGAGCTTCTCTTGATTTTGGACTTGCTGGATAAGCAGGTCTTCTTAAGAGTTGTGGATAAGGTCTCTCAATGTTAAGAATGATGTCAAATTCATGACCAATAATTGCTCCCAGAGGTTCTTTGTCTGTAGCAAATGCTCCTCTGTGGTCAAACAAAAGGGAAGAAAGTTCATTTTCTTGTTTAAAAGTAAGATGAAGGCTTATTTCAGCCTCATTTAACTGTTCAGACTTGAATTTCTCTAACTCTAAGTTGACTGGTGATACTTTGTTTACTGTAATTTGTCTTTTAAATGGTAAAAAGGCAAATTTTTGGCGCTTATTGTCTCCAATAGTAAAGTATCTGTCTTTGTTATTATGTAAATCTATCCCATACATGATTAAATAGTCATTTCCCAATATAAAATGGGTACTAGAGCAATTTTCCATAACAACAAATTACCATTTATGTGTGGGAATATGACATTGGTCTCAAAGATTCCTAATGCTTTCATTGAGTTACTTGCACTGTTGAATTTTATCCCATCAATTGGTAACAATTGGTCTTCAAAATTTGGTACACAAGTCTTAAGGAAAGATTTTCCAACACAAGAGCAGAAGGCTCCTGGGTCAAGCAAACGTTTGGTGGGCTTGTTGTCAATCACCACTTCTGTTATACAGGAATTACCAGCTGTATAGCCTTTTCCTCTGTTTGGTTTTGTCTTCATAAGTTGTGCATCTTGAACTTTTGATAAATCAAGTTGACCATTGCTCAATTGTGGTAAGTGGGAATAAGATTCCATGATGTCAAAAGTGGAATTGATGTTTTCTATATCTTTTGAAGATTCAGAAAATATGGATGACTTGTCATCTGAATTGTCTTCAGTTATGTTTTCTTTTTCAACATCTGGTTCCTTTTCAATGTCAATTTCATTGATTTTCCCCCTTTTTGGACATGTATTGGCTAAATGGGTGGTGCTTTGGCAAATATGGCACTTTCTGACTGTATCTGCAGATTTATATTTAATATTACTAGAATTTTCTTTGGGGTTTTTTCCACAGAATCTTTCCAAGGTGTATTAAACCTTGTTTTGAGATTAACCCTACTAGAACCAATTTTGGTTCTGGTGGTTACTTCTTCTAGTATATTGATAATATCTTCTGCTGAAGATTGTTCAG
Organism: Austropuccinia psidii; assembly: GCA_023105745.1. Classification (NCBI taxonomy): domain Eukaryota; kingdom Fungi; phylum Basidiomycota; class Pucciniomycetes; order Pucciniales; family Sphaerophragmiaceae; genus Austropuccinia; species Austropuccinia psidii. Next base: position 31,180,456 of record JALGQZ010000001.1, read on the forward strand.
TAGTCCTGCTTCTGACAGAATGCTCTAAGTCACCTCCACAATGTCTCAGAATTTTCCTATGGATAATAAATTCTGACATGTCAGGATATAATGCTGTTAGTCTGTCCTTTTGTTGGCAAAACCATGGTAAAGCTTTGTCTTTATCAGCATTAAATTTGGCAGATTCAAAGGCTGTTTCAACTTTAAACCTCCAAGCATCATTTGCCCATTTGTTGATGATTTGGGTTTTCCACCAAGTCCAACTCTGGTGTCCATGTGCTTGTCTTATTTTGATGTACCATCTGTGAGCTGATCTGGTAAACAAGGTGTTAAACCTGGCTGTTACCAATCTGTCTGGTAATTCAAAATCCTCTTTGATCATGTCAATACCTCTAATGAATTCCATATGGTCATACTCTCCTTTACCACTGAAGTGAGGCCATTCTTTAAGTTTTGGAACTTCTTTCAAGAGTGCTTGGCCCATTGATGGTTCCAAGTTATGAAAAGAAGTGGATAATTCATTTTTTAATTGTGAACTATCAGGATCCAATACTTGTGGATTTGAAATTCTTGTGCCCTCATTTTGATTTAGAGGTGTAGACATTCTTGGTAAGGTGTTCAGTATTTGTTCAATGTCATTCATTTTACTGTTGCTACACCTTTGGGAATTTCTGTATTCATGTTGGAAGCTTTGTATTAAATTTATTACTTCAATTTTATACATGTCTTCCTTATGTGTCAGTTCTTGCCATAACTCTGTCTGTCTTGTATTATCAGCAGTGACTTTATTCAATTTCATTGATAATTTTGATACTTCTTCTTGTGAAGCATCAAAACACTTTTTCAAGGCAATGGTATATGTCTTTACTTCAGTAAATGAATTTGAAATGTCATCAAGGACTTTCTTGTTATCTGTCTTGATAATATTTATGGCTTGTTTAATTCTTGTTTCAATTATGTCATCAATATTGAATTTAGAATATTTATCTGTTAATTCTTTAATAATGGCAGATTGTTCATTTATTTTATTTTTAGAAGAATTATCATTATTGGAATTTTTAATTGTCCTTAAAACTTTTTCAAAACACATAAGTGTTTCATTAATTTGGCACAGACTCAGGTTGTTTGTTTTAATGTTTTTACAAATGGTTTCATTTTTATCAGAAAGATGTTTTTTCATGTCATTTATAGCATTATACAACTCTGGGATGGAATCAAATATGTCAGACATCATTTCTGGAACCTTAATCTAGCTTCCTCCTTCTTCTGTAATTCCATCATGGTTCTGGCCATCTGAAATACATTTTCCATGGCATCCTGCTGAATCTTTGGGATTCTGTAGCCCTGGCTGTAAGGTTTTGGGGCTGGTGCCTTCCCTTTGCCCTTGTTTGGAGTTTGTGGCTTCTTTTTCACGTTGGAATTGCTGGTGCTGTCTTTGGAACTGGTTTGGGTGGTGGAGGGTTGTTTTTCCTCCATTCCAGTGTCAAAAGCATCATGTTTTTCTTCTCCATCAATGGATGCCATCCATTGAGCAATTTGCAAGTGTTGGGATGGCCCAGGAATTTTCTTACTGTCAGATAAGAATTCATGCAACTCTTCCACAGGTCTGCAAGGATCTGGTACTCCTTGAATTGAAGTGCATTGTTGTATGCACTGTGTCTGGCTTTGTATATGTCCACAGAGGCTTGTTGTGGCGGTGTCAGCTCTTTTTGAAGGTAAAATAGTATTATCAGCTTCAGAATGACCCAATTTAGTTGTTTGGAAGTCATCAACTGACCCCTTTCCTTCTGTACCTGATTGGCCTCTGCCATAATCACGTCTATTACCTTTTTGGGAGCTGCTTGAGGGGTTGTAGCTGGCTCCTGACCTGGTTGAAGGCATAATTATGGTTTAAAAAGGCTTAAAATAGTATTTTTACGTCAAAAAAACTTACTATTGGCCAAATTCTTAGCTTTCTGAAGAGTATTACTTATGTCCAAGTTAATTAATTCAGAAGATATTGGTTCAGGTTGATTATTTTGAGTCACAATTACAGTACTATTATGATCTGAATTAATAGTGCTTGCAGGAACAATGCTGGTGACTGTTGAGGCTGTTTCAATGTTTTCTTGTCTTACCACGTTGTCAGACACTAAAATTAATGAAAAACCCAATTAATTAAGTAAAAAAAGAAATAAAAATATAAGCCTCACTTATAATATGAAAAAAGTTATTTTTTATGGATTTTTTTGAATTATAAGTATTTTTTATATGTTTTTAAATTTTTCAATATAAGAAAAAAGATTTAAAAAGAGTAAAAAAAATTGTCACAGGTAAAATATCATGGCTGGGCCCCCAAATGTAAGGTGTGGATATGAAACTTTGATTAAAAATCAAGTACTTTTCCTGTCCTCAAAATTTGTATAAGGTAAAATTCAGTTAAAAATAGTATGAAATATTATTTTTAAGAGAAAACACGCCAATTTCATTGTTTATAGCTTTATTAGTATAAAACAATAAGATTATAAAAATTTATTGTTTTACCAACAATAAAAATTTATCCAAAAAATACTCTACAAGAGATATTTTAAGGCTACAAAAGAAATTTCTTCAAGAGCAATTTCAATTGGAATTAATTGAGCAAAGAACTGCAAGCAATTAATTAAAGAACAAAGTCTTTAAAAAGAATATTAAAGAGAAAACACGCCCAAAAGTGACCAGAGTGAATTTGGAGACAAAGTGACAAAGTTTACAGTGATGAAAGATGCTTTAATTCACTTTTGGGGTGGTTCAGGGGCAAAAATGATTATAAGAGTTACAAACAATGATTATAATGATTTTTTCACGTGGTTTAAAAGGATTAAAATGATTTAAAAATGGTGGTTGGAATCTTTGATTGATTGGTTTAACAGTGTTTAAACTAATTAATAAAAGGAAAAGATTCTAACATGAAGAGAAAAGTGGGGCAAAGAAGACATTCTTTTATAGCCATCAATTCTCTTACTCCAAAAGTGAATTTTACTCTTGTCAGTCGTGAAAAACATTCTGACAACAGAAAAGCCAATTATGGCATCATTGAACCCTGGTTTAGACCAAAAAGGGCTGGTTTAAGCCATTTTTAGCCATTTTAGACCCTTAAATCAGCCATTACTATAGCAATACCAGACCTAGAGCCTTCAAAACACGTCAGAATGTGTGTAAGAGGCGGAGAAACCAGTTAAAACTGTTTTTATTATGATTGTTTTATCTTAAGGGTAGTTTTACCTTCTTGGCAACAGCTAAAACTACCCCAGTTGGTATCAAAACCTCATCATCAATTGAGTCCACAGACCCTGTAACTCAATTCCAGGCCAAAAGTGATGAACTTTTGCGTGAATTTTGACATCCCACGCCTGTCAGCAAGGATTTTGGGGGTCTAGCTCCCCCTTAGAGCTGGAGTTCCTTCCCCCCCCCCTAATTTAATCTTTCCAATTTATTTTTCCTTTAATTCCTCATCATGTGTTATACTTATAATTTACATATGTAATTCAATTCAATTGTACAGTACAATACAGTAATAATTGACACCTCATATTTAAATGAAAGTTCACTTATGTAATACACACGCACATTTTGACATTTCAATTGAATTCAATTGAAAATACTTCAATTCCTCATAACTTCTAAACTAAACACAACACCTCAATTTTAACACGAAAATTGATGGTTAACACCACATGTGGTGTGAATTAAATTAAAGTTTTGAGGATTTTCAACTTTTGTATTGAAAATACTAAAAACTTAATTTAAGCTTATTTAGAGTTGAGTTACAAGAATTTCACTCAGAGGTGACCCCACCTGATTTTTTATGAGGAATCCAAAGGTGAAATAAATTTTATATGTTTATTTATTGGATAAAAAGTTATAATAAATTTTATTTAACTTTTTTCCAAATTTATTTATTTTTTCACAATTTTGTTAAAATTTCATTTTTACTTAATTTTTTCAAGTATAAATGTAATTTTATAATTTCAAAATTTGATGTAATTTTATTTTTAAATTGTAATTAATTTTTTTTATTTTGAATATAATTTTATATTCATATTTTGATTTTTATTTTAATAATATAAATAAATTTATTTTATTTATATTAATATGTTAATTTTGTATTTGTGGTCTTTTGGGTATATGAAATTACCTCTAAGGCTCACAAAAAGGAAGTTTCAAATATTCTTGAATGTATTTATCAATATTATGATACGATTTCAGACCTCAAGGCCCACTATTACTATGAAAAAAGCTTTCTTATTTGCTAAAATGGCTAAAATTCCCTTTTTTGGTCCAAGTTAGAGATATTGGTGATTCCATAATTTTATTTTATATTTTAAATAGGCTTCTAACAGCTTTTAAGACAGCGTTACTCCTGGTTAAATAGAATTTGAGGTTATAAAATATATTATCTTTTGCCAAAAAGTTTTTTAATGCTATGATATTTTGACTTCTGTCTTTTTTTTACTTAAAATCATTAAGATATATCAAATATTCCAAAAACCAAATTTTCATCATTTTAAACCTTTTAGCCAAATTAAGGAATGATGATAGTAATTTTTTTTTATCTTTTTATAATCATTTGAGCCCATAAACTATCACAAAAGATAATGGGAGAATAATTCCTCAATATAAGATTTTTGGCTAAGCTTATATTCAATCTCTAGTCATTTGTAGTATCTTTTTATCTTACAAGATCTTCTTAATGAATTTATTCTTATAGAAATTTCTTTCATTATTTTTATCAATTAACCAAATTAAATCATTGTTATAAGTACTTTTGGATCCTTGAAACTCTCTTGTAAAGTATTTTTTTGGAGAATTACTTATTTTTTTAAGTAAATAAGTATTTATAATATTATTAATTGAAACTAATAAATTTAAAATCGATAATTTGGGTGTGTTTTCTTCTAATAATTACGAAATCAATATTCCTAATGGACCTTAATTATATAATTAATTCCCAGGAAGGGGAAATTAATTGATATTAGCTAAAGCTTTATATCAGAAACTTACATTTGAAGGATGAGAAATTCTTTATTACCTGTGACATATACTCTTCATCCTTTCAAATTATTTTCCTCATATCAAAAATCAACTTTTTATTATAAGTGATTCTTAATATTCCAATTTAATTTAAATTCTTTTATAAATAAATAAATATTTTTATCCTTAAAATTAAGATTATTACACCATATTAAGAAAATGAAAAACTGAAAAAGAATCACAATTCACAATTATTATTCCTTGAAGTTATTTTGAATCTGAAAGTGGTGGTACTTTTATTGTAGCTCACAAATTAATCAAGCAAAAACCTGCTATTTATTGGTAAATTTTGGTATTAATAAAAATCTCAAAGAATCCATTATTTGGTCAATCTTAAGCTTTGAAAGCTTAAATAAACTCGATTATTGTGCTTTTTTAATTTTAAATTAACCCTAATTATTACTTAAAAAAATTGAGATCTGGTTACTCCAGAAATAACTCCTGAACCACTAAAGAAAAGTCCCAGAAACAATCATTGTGAAATTCAACAATCCAAACAATCCCAAGAGTGAGTAAATGGTCAAAAAATACCTTTGAATTACCAGAGTTTAGTTTTTATACTGATATCGTGCGTTTAAATATAGCTGTAACTTCTACGATGTACCTCATTGAAAAAAATAAAAGACCAACCATAAGGATCACTAAAAATCTCTTCAAAAAAGAGAGTATTAAATGTCGGAAGATATTTGGAGGAGCTGCAAAAGATATCAACTGACTGAGGAAGTTTCTGAGTGATCTCAGAACCTGAAATCTTATTAATTTATTCAAGTCATTGATTTAAAAGAGGGATACAATTATACTTACGCTATAATTCAAGGAAAGAAAGGTTTAATATATCCAAAAAAAACAGAAAAAGGACCCTTTGAAAGACAGTGAAAATGTTCTTGAGGTGAACAATTAGTCAAATACTGAGAGAAAGGGCAAAGACACAGATAAAGTAAGACATAAAAACGTGAAATGATACAGTATTCCATGGATGATGGGCTCCAGATAGCCTAAATGACAATGAAAATTTAAAGTATGGATGGGGAAAAATTAAGATACCAGAAATTATCTCCAAGTTTCATCCATATTTCAAAAAATTTTGGATAGATTTTTATGATTTGAAAAAACAACTTTCACATGGAAATTCAATAAATTTTAAACAAATTAAAATTTAAAATTTAAGTTTGAGGAAAATGAATGGAGAATTTCAATTCCTTTAGATTTCATTGAAATAATAAACAATTATTTAAGAAAAGATAAAAATCATTCAGAAGAATTAAAAGTACAATACGAAGTCACGGAGGATTTCAAAATTAAATAATAAAAACTGAATATTAATTAAATGATTTAAATAATGTTCATCCATAGATATTATAATTAATTTAATTTCCTGAGTTATCTTCAGAGAATTGAAAAGTTATTTTCTTAATTAAAGACAAATAAAATTTGCTTTTAATGTTTTTTTAATACTTCTCAACAAGAAGTATCAAAGAATACAGTTAAATTGGAAAAGGTAGTACAATAGAAGAAAATTGGAGAGCTTAATAGAAATTGAAATTAAAGAAGAAATTTACAGAAACTCATAACTAAATGAAGTAAAATATATCAAACATCATATTATAAGACCCCAAAGTTACAGCTCAATTAAGTTATTTTATATTGAATCATTAGTGAATAAATTTCCATACATCTACACACGTTTTTATAAAAATGAAGACAGAATGAATTACAATTGATTAGTATTTTATTTAGAAAATTCAAAATCAAAAGATTAATTCTCTAATTTTTGATAATTTGGAACCAGAAATAAGTCAAGAATTACTAAAAGTCGTTCTAAAGATTGAGAAATGGGCTCACTTAAATAGTCAAGGAGACTATCAACACATGGTATTGATAAGTGATATGAATATTACAGAGAATTAATTTTAATTTGAAGACAAATATATCACATACAGTTTTAACAGCCTGTTTACCAAATCAAATCCTAAGTTGTATATTAAATTCAGACACAAAAGTTGAACTGGGGGGAAAACACATATAATAAAATAAATGTGAAGAGGATTCTTAGAGGTTAGGGTGGGGGCATTCCCCCTCTCAAAGGGGAAAAACTTTGGTAGTCTTTTTTTACTTGCTGTTGAATGCCGATGGATGGTGGTGGCTGAGCTGTTCGGCCTATGAATATGATTCTTTTGTCAGAAAACAGGGAATCATGTATTTATTTTGAATTCAAAATAAAATTAAATCAGAAATAGAATTTCTTATTAAAAATCGGGGAAAAAGAACAAAACAAGAAAACAATAAGATAAAACTCAGCTAAATTCTTAAATATCCATACTATATATGGATTCCGTATGGCTTTTTGTTGTTCAAAAATGCCATCTTCTGATGAATTTCTATCAACTAAACTAACATGTTTTTTTGCTCCCATAAGTTGAAATAAAGAAATATATCTATTAAAAAAACCTGAAAAGAGGACTATTCCATATTAACCCTCCCAAAAGAACTCTAGCTCAAGTTATTAGGAGAAGAAGTCAACCCCAGAAATAAACCAATATTAATTTTAATATTTTGTGAATTCATCTTCTTTTCTTTTGTAAATTTTAATTTTTTATCCTCTTCTTGAGGAAGGTAAATGTTGATTTTATTGATAATTCTCAAATTATGTGGAAGCAGTTTATTATGAGATATGGATTGTATTTCTCAAATAAATGGGAAAAGACCTTCTAAAACAAAATCATGTGGATATATTTCAAATATTGGGATGTCCATATTTTGAAGTGGTAAGAATTCAGTATATTAAAAAAGTCTAATATGATGGCCAATAGTCATTTTTTAAAACTTCCTACAATAAGTTTTACTTATTAATTAGTTTTTTACACAAAAAAAATAAAAGAATTACCATTGGCTGAAGTACCAAATGGTAAATTACTACTGTATTAAGGTTTTATTTGGGGAATTAGAATCTTGGAATATTCTTTAACATATATTCAGTCTTTTGAAAGTACTAGTATCATAAAATTAACGCTTTTCAATTTATGTAAAAATGTAACAGGAAAATTACAAAATATTATTTGTAAATAAAGAAATGATGTAAAGATATTATTGAAAAATATTTCCTTCTTGAGGGATAGATGGAAATTTTTCAAAAAATTATCTTTGAAGCCTCTGAACCATCAATAAAAATGAATGATTATATTGGCTTGTAAAAATCTCATAATTCCTTCCAAATTTCCCCTATCTCAGTCTTCTGATGCTCTTATTGATAACTTTTACTGAAAATGAACTTGAGAAGAGACAAACTTACATAATTAAATTTGAAGTGATAATTACTTTCAATTATAAAGATCATGACATATGAAACTTTTTTAGTATTTCTTAATAGGTTCTAGAAAGATTTTGGGTAACTTATTGAAGCCAAACTTGTGAGTTTGAACACTTAAAAAAAATTTCAAACAGAGATTAATGATATAAATTTATTACAAAATAAGGAGCTATCAAAGTAATTGACCAATGTTTTAGAATCAATTTTAAAATGGAGTGAATTAAATTAATACTAATCAAGTGGAGGTCCTTACTTGCAAGGAGTGTCTATAATCGTGCAAAAATGTTATTAAAAGAAATAAAAAATATTCAGGAGATAAATTGAATATTGGTAATGACAGAAGGAGATTAATTAAAAACAGAACAAATATTTTCAAATGTTTTTTCTCCAATCCTTCTTTGAGTTATTTTTAGATATTTCCAAAATTATGTAATTTTAAGCTAAGTTCAAATTTGTAAATTAATTGTTTGGAATATTGGAACCACAATAATAATAAGTAATATATGAGTAACCCGGGATATCTTCTCAGCTACCAACTAAAAATTTCACACATTTTGACTTACAAGCCTGTTAAAGAATTATTTATTTGTGAATGACATGAATAACTGGGAGTATAATGCTACAAGTAGATTCCAATGTAGGTAGCTTGTAAAGAGATTTGAAAAAGTCTTGTTGATAGTCTTAAAAGTATTTTTTTATCAAGAAAATGGAATAGTATGTTTGATATTATCAGTGCTTTTATAAGAAAATTATTAATTTTTATTACATTATTCTTACTCATGCATCAGAAATAGAATTCTAAATAAGGTTTTCCTGTTATTTAGAATTGTGTATAACTGGAAGTGGATTCACTTCTGAAATATAATGTGACAGATACCTCTTTGAAATAAGTGGTGTTAGTAGCCAGCATTTGGGGTACATCTTGTATATATTTTCATTTTTATCAAGGGTGGATTTTTGAGAACTAATCTTTCAGGTGAAGAAAAAGTTTTTCAGACAAGATTCATTAAAATTAATCCGAAATTAAGCAAATGTTTCCTGATTACAATAATATGATGAGCTAGGTTTACCATTTGAAATAAGAAAAACATTCAATAAAGGTCAATGTACCTTTGATGCTAGGTTCTGATTATAATCTTGGTATGTACTCATGCTTTAGTATAAGATTGATAAAGACTTTTTGAGTGAGTTAAAATAAAAATAAAAATAAAATAAGAATGAGGTAGGAAGAAAAAATAAATAAATTTAATTAAACAAGGGATTTAGAAATATTCATTGAATATTTCAAACTAATAACCCTCACTAAGTTTTTTCCTTGCCACCATCCTGCCATTTGGAAATTTAAAGAATGGTGGGATCAGGTGGCATGAAATGATCCATTCAAAGCTATGGAATTCCAATTTTTTACCATCCCCACCCTACTAGAGGTTCAAAGCTAAAAGAAAATATCATTCTGAAATGGAGAGATCCTTTCCCTTCTTCTTCCAAAAAATTCAAGACTGACAGAAACTCACCCTCATACTTAAGAATTTGTTATTTAAAGGGGAACTTTCAAAAAATTCCCCATGAAAAGAAAGCTATCCCTGTGGGTGGAGGTAGCAGGTCCAATCTAGATCCAACCCAGCTTCCAACTTGCTTCATACTGGGCTCTAACTTGGTATTACTATTCAGTCATCTTCCAAGCCAGATTTTCAGAATTTTGGAATACTTAATACAAACTGAATTGTATTATGAAGCTTCTGGAAATTTTTGAGAATTACTTGCTTCTAACATATTCTGCAAAACCCAAACAAGTAGCTTGCAAATTGAGCTAAATTAAATAGAAGCATAGACCTTTTTTTATGCTCTTCAACATCAAATTTAATCTTTACTAAGCTCATATCAGATCCTTATTTTTGATTTATTCTTTTAACTGAAAATTTGTCAGCTTGTGACTCAAAACCAGAGCACAAGCATGACAGCCAAATACCATAAATCAATGGTATAGCCAAGATACCACCAGAACATGGAGCTGAACCAAATCAGCTCAAAATGTATCAAAACAAAGAGGAAACGCACAGATTTCCAAATACACAAGCTCCACCATCATAGGACAAAGAATAACAAAGTTATGCCTGCTCAAAGTTGTTGCTGAGCATAAACCTTAATTTTCACCTCTCATCTGAAATCCAGAGGAAGAGGCTTAAACCAATCAAATGGGTATTAAAAATGAAGCTCTAAGGCAGGGCTATCAAATGGTAGCAGCCAAATTGAGCTAACATCAGAATCACAGAAGTTATTACCACAATAAGGTCAAAGAAGGGGGAATAAAATATTCACCTCTCATCTAACTTCTACAGTTTTAGTGTGAGATACCTAAAGAGGGGTCTTTTTGGAGAGCACACAATCAGGGCTATCTGATGGTGCTATCAATTTCCACATATCTCATCTAGAACAAATGTTATGGGGAAAACAAGCTCCATACAGATTTTAAGCAAATCATACATATGTAAAAAAAATCTTGTACATGGCATAGCTTTGCCATATTTAATGATAGACATATAAAATAAGGTACCATTGTGTAGAGCACATCCAGGGATACACAATGAACCAAGTTTGAGCTTGATATCTCAAAAACTGACAAATTTATGGCAGTCCTAAGTTAAAAATTCCACAGTTAGACCAATACAGCCTTACTGTGGGATATTCTCCCATAATTATGATTATGAGGTGTCAAAAAGACAAAGAAGCCTTATTATACTTAAATACCTCATAGTTTGTTAAATACTGGGGTCCTGTACAGGTTCTGTATAGCATTCTACACATCAGAAATGTCAGAAGAGGGCTATGTGGTCCCAAGATGAAATTTTTCACCCTCTATTGGTGAAAACTGCCCAGATGTGGTTTCAAAACAACCTATGAGCACAATACAGGATATAAGGAACTTGTAAAACCACAAGCCAGTCCTTGGAAGTAAAAAATCCTCACTTCCTCTATGTGGAAAGGTCTAGAAGCCTTTTTCACCCAATTTTAGGATAAAAAAGGACCTTTTCTCCACCAGAAAAGATTTCTTCATCCTTCTCTTGAATTCCTACGTAGTACAACTGTCAAAAAAGCTATAGTCTTGGAAAATAACCAGGTATAATTATAATTTTAATCATTGTAACCCAACAGGTAAAGCTGCACCCAGGGAATTTAAAAGTGCTCACCACCACTATTCCTGAATAGTAAAGCCCTGAAGATTCCTTTATAAACCCTTATTACCATAAAAAAACCTTTTTATAATATTTTTGTTGTGTCACAGTCATAGTTGAAGCTTGTAAATAGTCATTAATAAGCTTCATCATAGACTCAGCCTGACATTTAGGGTGTCTGGCCATTTTTTTTTGATTTTTGGACGTTTTTACAAATAAAAGTGAGATTTTCTTATTTTTTCTTTTATTTCTGACATTTTGTTTCTTTTTTTAGGTGTAATTTCATTAAGAAATAAATTATAATATATATTTTATATTTATTTTTTGAGTGGTATATGTTGTATACCACTGTGTTTTTGTTTTTTGATTGCCTTTTTGCGTGGTTGATCATAATTTAATCACCACAAAACCTTTATTTTTGGCATGTTTTACATATTAAACATTTTTAAGCCATCAATAATGTCCATTTTTCAATCAAAAAGGACACCTTTTACTGTAAAACCAACAGTATTAGAGGACTGATTGGTTATATTAGTAATTTCAATTTCCCTTTACAGAACCCATTTTTTGGATTATACTTGCTAATTACAAGTTGATCTGTGAGATACGGGTATACAAACAGTGTACCAGATATCCATAAGCTGTATTTCTGATGTGTAATTGTTAATTTCAATTGCACTGTCATAATACAACGGCATAATATAGAAATATATTTCCCAGAAGCCATTCTTAGACATGCAAACAGCCTTTTAAGAAGTCTTAACTGACATTAAGACCTCTTTCTCCTATTTGATTCAGTGGAAGAAACATTCATCCCACTTGAGACCCAGTCACAGGAAAACACACTAGTGACACCCTCAGAACCATAGGGAAGCAAGGGCAAAGGAAAGAGGCACAGTGAAGGCCTTATCACAGCTAAAAAGTGGACACCAATTTCCACTCAGAAGAGTAGAAAACCAAAAAACTCTGCATCAATACAAGGTAAACCAACCTTAACCACTTGTAAAGGGGAGATGTCAATAATTAACCCAGTTGTAACCTCTAAAGGCAAATTGCCAAAAGAAGTAGGCAGAAAATTTGTACAAGGCACAGTCAAAGGTAAATACCCTAATAAAATTAAGTTGTTGACTGATTGCAAACACTAATATTTCACCTGTACATCTCAGAAACCTTGGCTTCCAAAGGAATCAGCCAGAGGACAGAGAAGGCTTGTCCAGAACCAGAAGACCTGGAGGAGGACACCTTGGACACAGTTGTGGATGGAAAGAAATTGAGGGAAATCATACCCACTCTGCCATTCACATTCCAATTAAATAGAAACCCAAACCAGAGGACAGTAAGGATATGGATCAAGTTCTTCAGCTCCACCAACTCCTCAAAGACCTTTTTTCAATGGAGCATGGAAAACAAGAGGTTCAACCTAGCATCCCACTGGGCAGAACCTGGAGCAAGTTTCCAGAAGATATGTCTCAAATAGATAGACTTCAAAGACCTTATGGTAATCACCAAAGGTTGGAATCCCACCAGGCAGTTCAGACTCATGGAGGTGAGGGGAAACAGGATAAGGGAGAATCAAGCAACTATCAAAGCTATAGAAGAACAGCTGACCCAGATGGGGCTTACTCAGATTCCTTCAGAATCACAAGGAGTAGGCCAAACCAGCTCTCCAGTGGCTTCACACCATTCAGGAACCAGCAGATAAGTAGCCAAGAGTCACCATTATTCACAATCCCAGGAATTTTCCACAAGAAGGAAAGGATACAAGGGCAAAACCAAGACCTCTTTCAGCCAAAGGAAGAGAGAGTCAGACCCAATGATCCAGAAGCTGTTGGACTTGGTGAAAGAAGTACACAAGAACCAGAAATAGTTGTACATACTTCTAGAATCAGTTTCCCCATTAATAGAAATATTACCCCCACTCAGATTGAACATAATGTTGTTAAACCTGAGAGTAACTTAAACAGTGATGCACTGTGGTTACAAATGTACAAATTTGCTGAGAAAACTCAAAAACAGCTTGCAGAACTCCAAGAAAGCCATGAGAGGATGAAAAAATTAACAGCCTCCATGGACAAAATTGTCAAAACTCTTCAAGAGGGACATGCTGAATTGAGCAAAGCCTCTGAAGAGACCCAAAAAAGACTGAAACAAGTCTTTTAAGAACAACACCACAGCAAAAGGGACAGGGATTTTCTGGATCAAGAAATAAACAAACTGTTTAATGTCTACCAAAACATGAATCCTCAAACACAAGGCCATGTTATGGATAATCCATATCACCAAGAGGAAATCAAACCAGATGCCAGATTGGTGAATAAGGCAAGATCTCCATATCAATAGCAGGATGGAGATAATATGTCTTATTATGAAAAAGAAGTCTTGAAACAGCTTCCACAGGCCTCAAGCCGGCCCAAATTCTCTGGAACAGGAGAATATGATCATATGGAGCTCATTGATTATATTGATGGACTCTTCATTGATCTACCAAGAATACCAGACAACAGGATTACTGCTAGACTCAATACAGAAGTCAAAGGACATGCTAGTATTTGGTACACAGAAATGAAAGAAATCCATGGCAGGAGAAGCTAGCCATGGTGGAAGAGTCAAATCATCCAAAAGTACAGTTATGGTACTTGGATATGGCAAAGAGCCATGTCATTTGAAAATGACAAGTAGTCTGTGGACAAAGATCCATATGAATGGTGTCTTAGACAGTCTAAAAGACTTAAAGCCATTGATCCTTAAATGAACATTCAGATGAGGAATCACAAACTACTGACACAAATGTAAGGAGAACTAGAGCATGCAGTGAAATGCAGATGAAACCACAATTGCACTCTGGATGACATTGGAAATACCTTACAAGATGTAAGGAAAAGAACAAATATAGGAAAATATTCCCCATATAAATGCAGTGGTTTTAAAGAGAAACAAACTTTTAGGGTTGAATTCAAAAACAAGCCCAGAGAGAGGGTGGCAGAAGTGGCTAAGAAAAAAAATTCTTGCCACAATTGTAGTTAAACCAACCATTATTCCAGAAAATGTCCAAAGGCAAAGAAAAAAGTCTATGCCATTGAGAAAGTCCCAGAGGAGGAATCCCCCACAGAGGATTTTGAATCAGAATCTATGGGTGATGCCATCAGAGAACAATCTGATGAAGACCAAGACCCAAGAGAGGAATTTCTGGTGGAATACCAAGAGGAAACACCACTATAAATTCAGTACATACAGTTAGAAGCAGGAATGCCACAATATACTGCAAATAAAAAATTGTGTAAACACACATAAGATGCACAGACATTCCTTGTTACACCAACCTAAGGAATGGCTTATATACATGGGACAGCCACAAAGATGACTGTCTTTATTGAAAATGCTCAACACCCATTTATCATTGACAGTGAAGCACATTTCTCAATAGTGGACAGAAATTATCTGGATCACCACTTCCCAAATTGGGAAAAACTGCTCTTTCCAACCAAGTCAAAGAACTTCAAAAGTGCATCAGGGAAGATGACTTCCATTGGGACAATTATCAAAGAGATAAATATACCCCATAGGAAAGGTAATATCAGACTCAACCCAGAGTTTGTTGTGCTTGAAGATGCCCACATCCAAGGGTTTTTACTTGGAACAGACTACCAGAGGATGTATGGCATTGATATTTACAATAGTAAAAACAGGAATACTACTATTGGTACAAACAAGGAAAAAAACTTCACTTGACATATACTAAATATCTACCCATGACCCCCTAGAAGAATTACTGAATGAATTCAGTACTACCCTCACCAGTAAACAAAAACCTAGTTTACTGAAGATTCTGAGGAAAAATAGACCAGCATTTTCTATTGGTGAAGAAACATTAGGAAAAATCAGAGGTAATGATATAGAATTATATCTGGATGTGGAAAGACCCTATCCACCCATGCTAAGAAGACCTCCATACCCAGAAAGTCTGGAAACTAGGAAGGAAATTGAGAAACACATCAATGAGCTCCTACAAATGGATGTAATAAGGAAAATAGGACACAATGAAATAGTTTAAATCACCACTCCTGTCCTTATCACCTGGCATGATGGCAAATATAGGTTGTGTGGGGATTTCAGAGCTCTGAATAACTACAAAAAATCTGACAGGTACCCTATACCAAGGATACCTCATGCCCTAGAAAAACTGGAAAAAGCCAAATAAATAACCAAGATTGATTGTATGAAAGGCTTCCAGAAGAATGGAGTTAAAACAAACTCCATGAAACCACTCAGAATCATATGCCATATGGGCATATATGAGTATACCAGGATGAAATTTGGCATCAAAAATGCACCAGCCCACTTCCAAACAATGATGGAAACAATATTTCAAGAAGAAATATTGGAAGG
Organism: Austropuccinia psidii; assembly: GCA_023105745.1. Classification (NCBI taxonomy): domain Eukaryota; kingdom Fungi; phylum Basidiomycota; class Pucciniomycetes; order Pucciniales; family Sphaerophragmiaceae; genus Austropuccinia; species Austropuccinia psidii. Next base: position 31,196,353 of record JALGQZ010000001.1, read on the forward strand.
CTGGATGGTAGTATATATTGATGAAATCATTATACACTCAGAGACATGGGAAGACCATATGCAGTACATAGACAGAGTACTAAGTAAGTGCACACCCATTAATCTGAGAATTACACTTAAAAGGTGAAATTTTGGCCAACAAGAATTACTGGCACTGGGACACAAAGTCTCAGTTCATAGTTTGGAAATGGACCAGAACAAAGTAGCAGCAGTACTGCTAAAACCAGTACCAAAGAAAATCAAAGAGATGAAATATTTCCTTGGGTTTTCTAGTTACTACAGAGACCACATCAGAAATTTTGCCCACATAACTAGTAGTCTATACAAGTTATGTTCAAAAAATGTAGTTTTTGAAATTACCAAGGAAAGAAGGGATGCATATGAGAGGATAAAACATGAACACAAAAATGCACCTGTGATCATCTTACCTGACTTTGAACTACCATTCAAGTTATACATAGATGCAGCATGTAGCCAAGGCTTAGGGGAAGCCCTTCACAAGAGACACAATGTAGATGGTAAACCAAGAGAGGGAGTGATATGCTACATCTCTAGGCAGATGAAATATTCAGAAGCCAGGTATGGGGCCACCCAGACTGGATGCCTATACTTAGTCTGGGATCTAGAGAGACTCCACTATTATTTGGAGGGTGCAGTCTTTGAATTCTACACAGACTGCACATCCTTGAAGTCTTTACTGAACATGAAGACTACCAATAGACACATGCTGAGGTGGCAAATAGTCATCCAAGAATATAGAGGCAATATGGCCATCATATACAAGGAAGGAAAAAGCCACACCAATGAAGATGGCCTCAGCAGATGGCCACTGTAAAATGTCAAAAAAAATCCAGCTTATGGACCTCAAGTAGCAGCCAATATCCCTATCCACTTCATGGAAATATATAGGAGGAAAGACCTCAGATTTTCTGAATGGGAACCCAAAAGTGGAACCCCAGCCAGTGGAGACACTGGCTCAGAAGGAACACAAACTCCATATTGGGTATAAATTCCTCATAACTGCATAATGAGTTCTTCAATGCAGTGATGAGGACATATTCTAAACACAAACAGTATGGCATATTGTTGCAACTCCTTCAATGAAAATACAGGAGCCCAGAACTGGAACCCTGGCTGAGGGACTATAAAGACAACAAGTTTTTCCTTATAGATGGCATGCTCTACCATAGAGAGAAGCACACAAGTGCACTCACAGTAGTAGAAAGGGACCATATATCCCTGATCCTGCAAGAATGCCATGAATGCCCCTATATGGGACACATGAGTGAATACAGGTCCAAAGAAAGGGTAGAAAGCACAGCTTGGTGGCCCAAATGGGAACAACAGCTTAGTGAATATATCAACACTTGTGAAAGATTCCGGAAGGCAAATAGAAAAAATTGGAAGAAATATAGGTTACTTCAGCACATAGAAGAACCCAAGCACCCATGGGAAACCATCAATATAGACTGGGTGACAGGACTTGTCCCAGGTGGCAAAGAAAATTTCAATACCTGCCTGGTCATAGTTGATAGGTATAGAAAAAGTGTGAGGTGCCTACCATGTAATAAGGAAGACACAACAATTAGATAAAGCCTTGTTATTTTGGAATAACATCAAATCCACATGTGTAGTCCCCAAAATCATCATTAGTGACAGGGACACAAAATTCACATCAGAATTTTGAACCAACCTCTATGACATTCTAGGTACAAAGCTTGCATTTTCCACAGCTTACCATCCAAAAACAGATGGCTTAGCTGAAAGGATGATCCAAACCATGGAGGATATCCTTAGAAGGTTCTGTGCATATGGAATGGAATACAAGGACCATGAAGGATACACCAATTACTGGGTTACCCTCCTACCAGAGGTCCAACTGGCTTATAGCACTAGTCAGCATTCTACCACAGGGATATTACCTTCACTGGTAGAAAAAGAATGGAACCCCCTATTTCCTGTGGATCACTTGACAAAGAATCTTCTAACCATCCACCCCACAGCCAAGGACCTCCATGATATGTTGAAGCTTGTGACACAGTTTCCAAATGCATAGCTGAGGCAAAATAATACAACAAACAGAGGTGGGACAAATCACACATGGAACCTGACTTTAAAGAAGGGCACCAAGTGCTAGTGTCTACACATAACTTCAACAATCTTAAGGGACCAAAGAAAATGAGAGACTCATTTGTAGGGCCCTTCACTATCATTAAGCTGATAGGGAAAAATGCAGTTGAGGTCAAAATCACAGAGGAATTTTCTAGGAAACACCCAGTATTCCCAGTGAGTTTGGGGAAGCCATATTTCCAGACAGGGGAGGACAAGGTCTCCTCCAGGAGGAAAAATCCCACTATACCAGAAATAGTGGAAGTGGAAGACTCCCCTGGCCCTGTGAATAATATCATCAAGGCCAGGAAGATCATACTGGATTGTAAAGACCAAAGGCAATACTTGGTCAGATTTAAAAACCAGACAGCAGATAAAGAAAAATGGTTGACAGAGGATGCCATTCCAGATGGGAACCTTCACCTAAGGATATTCAGGGCCTCTAGGAGGACTGAACAGTCTCATCAATGATGAGCCTTTTTAGAGGGAGGGTATATCAGCCTGTCACTCAAAACCAGAGCACAAGCATGACAGCCAAATACCATAAATCAATGGTATAGCCAAGATACCACCAAAACATGGAGCTGAACCAAATCAGCTCAAAATGTATCAAAATAAAGAGGAAATCCATCACTCTTCAAATACACAAATCTCACTATCATAGGACAAAGGATAACAAAGTTATTCCTGCTCAAAGTTGTTGCTGAGCATAAACCTTAATTTTAACTTCTCATCTGAAATCCCAAGGAAGAGGATTTAAACCATCAAATGGGTATTGAAAATGAATCTCTAAGTCATGGCTATCCAATGGTACTAGAAAAATTGAGATAGCATCAGAATTACTGAAGTTATGACCAAAATAAGGTCAAGTAAGGGGGAATAAAATATTCACCTCTCATTTAACTTCTACAGTTTTAGTGTGAGATACCTAAAGTGAGGTATTTTTGTAAAGGACACAATCAGGGCTATCTGATGGTGCCATCAATTTCCCCATATCTCATCCAGAACAAAAGTTATGGGGAAAACAAGCTCCACACAGATTTTAATCAGATCATACATATGTAAAAAAAATCTTGTACATGGCATAGCTTTTTCATATTTAATGATATCCATATCAAATGAGGTACCATTGTGTAGAAAACATCCAGGGCTACAAAATGAACCAATTTTGAGCTTGATATCTCAAACACTGACAAAGCTATGGCGGTCCTAAGGTCAAAATCCCACAGTTAGACCAATGCAGCCTTACTGTGGGATATTCTCCCATAATTATGATTATGAGGTGTCAAAAAGACAAAGAAGCCTGCTTATACTTCAATACCTCATAGTTTTGTAAATACTGGGGTCCTGTACAAGTTCTTTACAGAATTCTATGCGTCATACACATCAGAAGAGGGCTATGTGGTCCTCAGATGAAACTTTTCACCCTGTATTGATGAAAACTGCCTGGATGTGGTTTCAAAACCACATCTGAGCCCAATACAGGCTATACAGACCTTGTAAAAACCACAAGGCAGTCCTTGGAAGTGAAAATTTTTCAATTCCTCTACGTGGAAAGGTCTAGAAGAGTTCTTCACCCAATTTTAGGATAGAAAGGGACCTTTTCTCCACAAGCAAAGGTTTCCTCATCCTTCTCTTGAATTACTATGTAGTATAACTGTCAAAAACAGTTTTACTCTTGGAAAATAACCAGGTATAATTATAATTTCAATTATTGTAACCAAACAGGTAAAGCTGCACCCAGGGCTTTTAACAGCACTCACCACCACTATTCCTCAATAGTAAATCCCTGAATTTTCTTTTTAAACCCTTATTATAATAAAAAAACCTTTTCATACTATTTTCACTGTGTCACAGTCATGTTTAAAGCTTGTAAATAGTCATTAATAAGCTTTATCATAGACTCAGACTGACAAAATTCTTCTATCAAATTTTCATATTTCCCAATTCAAAAGTTTGTAGAGGAAAATTCTTTTCTTTAAGGAAGCTTTTATCACCAGCTTCTATTCATCACAAAGCTACACAAAATATTTATTGAGCATTATTAATTTTTCTTGAAATGTTATTTATATTGATTGAATGAAAGTTGAAAAAATTAACATATTTTTATTTTTTTTTCACTCAATTGAACGTTTTTTCTCAATTTTCTTTGAATTGAAAAAAAAGAAACATCTTCACAGAAAAAATTATCAGAATTTCATTACCCATTCCTTCCATATCTAAGAAATGAATATATCGTTGAAAAATAAAAGGTAATATTATTATATTTTGCCAAGATTTTATATGTAATAAACTTGAGAAATATTTCCTATTATAGAAATAAAACTGAACCTTTGGCTGTGCAAAAGGAATCTTTAATATTTTCAGATAAAAAAGAATATATTCCAAATTTTTACCACAAAATATTCTTCAATATTCTTTCCTGGAATATCATTTACTTTAAAATAAGGATATAATTGAAAAGATACTAATTTTTTAAATAATACTGATGTAGGGAAATGAAAAATAGCCCATTTATTATTTTTCTATTTTGCATAAAAAATAAGAAAGCTTATGATAGGTTTCCTAATAATAGGAATCTGAATCAATTTCAATTCCATCATCAAAATAAAAATTTTCAAATTTCCTTTTGTTTTTTTATATTCAAGTTTTTATATAAATAATTTTATTTTTGGTATTAAAAATATGCAATAATCTGCAAATGCCACAACAAGTAATAATCAAAACTAAGGGATTTTAATTTACTCAAATATACATTGGGAGGAGTCATTTTTTCAATAAAAATTTTCTTTAATAATATATAAATGAAACTACCTCATGATTGGTTTTTCAAAGAGAATTGTTTAGATTAACAAAAATTCCCAAATTGGGTTTCAAATATTTTTACCCATCTTTTTAAAATTTTGGATTGATTACCACTGTGATATTTTATGTTTGAGAATCATCACTATTAGTTTACAAAGAATATTTGGTCAGCTGATACATATGCTGTCCAGGAAAGATTAAACTATACATGGGTAAATATATTGAGAGCTAATATCACCCAAAAAAAAAGAACAACCTGATACTAATAATCTGATCAATTTCAATTTTTAATTTTTTCAATTTACCCAGTTTGATAAACATTTGGAAATTGATTAAGACAATCAAAATACTTTTTCACACAAATTTATCATTTTGGTATAAGAAAAACAGACTTAATCTTAAACACCCCCTTTGATCTATAAATCTATAATATAATATGCATTAATCATTCTCAATTTCAGAAAGATGTCTCTGTGATACTCTTATGTTTACGATAAATGGATAAAGTGGTACAAGTGATCTTTTTCAAATATATTCCTTCAAATTTTAGAATCCAAAATGAAGTACTTCACCAAATTCACCTCTCAGATATATTGAATGATTAATTTTCATTAATGTTTTCTATAAATGGAAAATATTCAATACCATTTTTCTCTTGCCTTCTCAATACTTGAGGTGGATTAAAGATATACTGATGTAGAGACTTATATGACTGAATAGAGAGATTGAGATCTAGTGAGGATACTACCCAGATTATGAATCACCTAAAAAGGAAATTATAAGGGAATATTGCAATTAGGGCCCTCCTATGGATTGTTTCAATAATTTTATCACTTGAAGAATTTCTTTTGAAATGACAAAACTACATCTATTTAGATTTTTTACTATATTATGACAGTAGAGCTTGGTACCAAATCTTTATTAAGCATTTTCTAACGAACTATGAGTTAAGTTCATCTTGATTAAGGACATAAATATCTTAAGATTTAATATTATTTTCCTCTTTTGTCCAAATTTTATTGCTTTGAATATTTTCAAAAGGAGGATTTTTTGATAAAGAATGGCTCCTTTCCACTTTTTAAAGTTATTTTACACTAAAATAAGTTTTTATAAGTTGAAAATGATAATTTATTCTTGGAAGGAATTTCTTGTTTTTGAGATTTTGTTGTCAAATACCAAACAATAAAGATATATTACATTTTGAGAATTTATGGCCTTTTTTCTTCTGACTTTCAATTGAGAGGAGCTCTTGTGAAATCAATTCAATTAAATTGGAAAAGTACTTTTCTATCCCACATCCTTAAAATGGCTTTATTATGTGAAAACCACTCTAAACCTTAGTCTTAAATTTTTGATTATATTTTATGGAAAGTGCCATCAAATTGGACAATTGGAATGGTTTTTAGATAGGAAATTTTCATAAATAATTATATTTAAAAATTGGAAATATGGTACAGATTGTTTGTGTTTTTGAAAAAAAATGGTATAAAATTTCCACTTTTATGAGTCAGTGGGAATCATAGTTTCCTTCATAACTTTATCATAATGAATTACTCATTGTAAAAATTGGTATTGACTGTTGTTCAATTTCACAGATATTGATATATTAATATTTAATGAGTTGAAAAAAAACTTAGATAGAAATTTTTGCAATTTTGTGAGATTTTATTTCAGCTTTGATTCATTTTTTTTCACCTCTTTGAAATTCTTCCCAGAATCTTGTCAAACCCATCTCCACTGGCTGGGTTGGGAATTTTTTAGACTCAAATTGGAAACAAATTGGACACAACTCAATTTCAAGAAATATTGGAATATCTTGGGGGATATTTATTTAAATTACTTACACATAAAATGGATTGAAATATTCAAGGAAAATATTATTTATCAGTGTATAGCTTATTGTCAAGCAGATATAGTATCTGGGATTTCAAATTTGTGCAAGTTCTTTTAATGATGCTACAAAATGAGAATAAAAGTTCACATAAGTTTTAAATTGAAAATCTTTTTATTCACATAGATTACTTACATTAAAATGTATCTTTTATTACATATGAGCCAATTTATAAATTTTTCTTACACTTTTGTGCTATTCTATGCTAGCTTGATCTCTATTCCATGTGAATTTCAATTTTTTTCATTTAAATTTTTGCAGCTGTTTTCCCTATTTTTTAATGATTCTCCCCAATAATGAAGTTTTTTTGATTTTTTATTAAGTTTTTCTTTGGTAATTATTCCTTTTTGTTTGGTTGCTTATTTTTTTCTTCTTGCCTCTTGGTTCTTTCTTATCTTTTGATGTTTAATTTTCTTCATTTCTTTTGTTGGTTTTTTTGGTGCTTTTTTATATTTTTATTTTTACTTTATTTATCAATTTATTTTTAATTATTAAAAAAGAATATTTTTTTTATTTTCATATTTTATTTTGGTTTTATTTTTTTTTGCAAAATTTTCTTGAGTCTTTGCTAATTTTCAATTTTTCAATTTTTTATTTTTTATTTTTGGTTTTGAGTTGTTTTTTATTTTTATTTTTTAATTTTCAAATGTTTTTTGAGTTTTTTTTTGGTTTGGTGAGTGTAGAGAGACTGGAATTAGTGCAATAACACTGATTCCAGTGTATCTACACCCACTCAACAAAAACAATTTTGAAAAAAAGAATACAAAAAAAAACAAAGGAAATAAATAAGAAAAAGAACAGAAAAACAAATCAATTTAACATTAATATATAAATAATGCAAAAAATGAAATAAATGAAAATTATTAAAAAATTCAAAAATAAAAACACCAAAAACAAAACAAAGATATACAAGCATAAGACAAATTCAAAAAAGAAACAAGAAAGAAAGAAAAAATAAAAAATAAAATAAATACAAAAAAACAATGCAAAATAAAAATAAGAAAGAATAGAAAAAAAATATTACAATTGAAAAATTCAAAAATTATGAACACAAAAGTTAAAAAATTTGAATAAAATTCAACAAATCTACAACAAAATAAAAAATGAATAAATTGAACAATAAATTCAAGAAAATTAAGAAAAAAAACAAGAAAGAGAAAATAATATTAAAAATATTCAAAATAAGATGAAAAAAGGAGCAAATAATCACAAACAAAATAATAAAGCAATAAGAATAAATTAAACAAAATTAAAAATAATAAAGGCCTACTTCTTTAATACTTTTGAAATAATAACTGAAAAAGGGAAAAAAATGAAAAAAAGCACAAATTGAAAAAAATGAAATTTTTGAGGAAATATTGCCACTTATCTTATCAGTCAAAATAATTTTATGATGGTAATTTTTTATTTCCCAAATAAAATTTAAGGTTAGTAATATTTTCAATACTCAAAAAGTCAAAAGAGTAACATTAAAGAGCAATAAATACATTAATTGGCTTCAAAAGTAAGCATATCAAAAAAAGCTATGGGAATTGAAAAAAAGTGAATATTTATAATTGAAATGTCTTTAACCTTTGACAAAAGTTTCAGTGTGATCAAAAATGAGTTGTACTAGAAAAAAGCTAATAAATTGTAGAAAATATCTTAAGCAAGTTTTTATATTGACCAAATTTATTGAAAGAGCTGAAACAATTTATAAAAGTATAATTTTTCAATTTAAAGAGAATTTTAATAACTAAGAGTTTTGATTACATGGAAAAAGATGAGAAATTTGTAAGAGAAAATTTTACTTATTCAAAAAGATTCCTTTATGATAAAAATGCTTAAGAATAAAGATAATAACATAAATATTTGTGAAGAAGAAAAAGCATTTTGCTTTATTGAGCTTGACAGCTTATCATTGAACACAGAAGTTCTTCTGAAAAATTCTTGCATGTGAAGGTGTAAGAGAAGTGAGGAATAACAGGAATATTATTTATGTATAAAAACACATGAAGCTCTTGATATTCATATTGAAATAAATATTAAAGCTGAGAGAACAGAGAACAATACTGTGAGGTGTGGATTGCACTAGACAATATTCAATCTTTTTCAAGAAAACGTTTTTATGAACTGAAGGGTTTCCTTCAAAAAAGAACACAGTCAAGGGCTTTTGAATGGTGAGCATGTGTGAAAAAGGATGTTTATTCCAAGTAGAAAGACCAAAGGAGTTCCTGTGGATTTCCATGACAAATTTTCAAATAATTTTCTTTCACTTTAAAGAAGGATTTTCATCCAGGTATTAATTGTATTATTGAGTAGGGTACATATGATGTATGAGTAAACAAATAGAAATAATAGGAAATACATAATATTATTCTCTAATTGAGTAAAATTCTACATTAAAAAACATGTGGCTGAAAGTATCTGAAAAGGTTTTCAAGGTTAGAACCAAGGTTGAGACTCATGTTGAAAGCAGGTTGGACCTGCTACCCCTGCCGGCAGGGATAGCCTTTTTTCATGGTGATTGTGAAAGAGAATTAAAAGGTTCTTTTAAAAGAACTCTTACTTCAAATTTATCATCAGAAGATATAATTGGTATATTGGAACAAGTAACTACTAAGCCCAAAATTGAATATAGAAGCATTAATATTAAGGCAAGGCTTATGGCACCATTGAAAAATTATGTAGACAAAAAAAATGAATAAGACTTAAATAGGCTTTCAATAATTCACATAAACAGTGAGAAACTTTTAAATTTTACAAAAGAATGCAAATCTTAATGATGTCAGGATGAAACTATGATAAAGGTATAAATAGGCTAAGTACAACTTTAACTATCTTTGTGACACTGTAAAAATGGTTTTAAAAAGATTTATAAGGTTTTGAAGATAACTTAATTTAAGATTAAAAGGGCTTTACTATATATGATATAGTGGTGGTGAGCGCTGTTGAAAGCCCTGGGTGCAGCTTTATCTGTTGGGTTACAATAATAAAAGACTACAATAATTAAGATTTATAATTATACCTGATTATTAACCAAGAGTAAAACTGTTTTTGACAGTTTACTACGTAGTTTATTCAAGAGCAGGATGAGGAAATAATTCTGGCTGTGAAAAGCCTCCTTTTTATCCTGAAATGGGGTGGAAAGGGTGCTAGACCTTTCCACATAGAGGAAGTGAAGATTTTTTCACTTTCTAGTACTGGCTTGTGGTTTGCAAACAGCCTGTATACCCTGTATTGGGCTCAGATGTGGTTTTGAAACCACATCTGGGCAGTTTTTACCAATACAGGGTGAAAATTTTCATCTGGGGACCTCACAGCCTGGTTCTGACGTGTATGACGCGTAGAATGCTGTACAGAACCTGTATGGGACCCCAGTATTGACTGACATATGAGGTATTGAAGTAAAAACAAGCTTTTTTGTCTATTTGACACCTCATATTCATGGTTATGGGATATTATCCCATGGTAAGGCTGTATATGACAGCAGGTGGGAATCTGACCTTAAAACAGCCATAACTTTGTCAATTCTTGAGATATCAACCTCAAAACTGGTTCAGTGTGTAGCCCTGTATGAGCTCTACACAATGGTACTTCATCTGATATGGGTATCATTAGATCTGGCAAAGTTATCGCATGTACAAGAGTTTTGTACATTTGTGTGGTATAGGCAAGAAGCTGTATTGAGCTTATTTGCCCCATAATGTTTGTTCTAGTTGAGCTATGGGGAAATGGATGACACCATCAGATATCCCTGATTGTTCTCTTTCCAAAAAGACCACACTTCAAGTATCTCACACTAAAACTGTAGAAGTTAGATGAGAGGTGAATGTTTTTTTCACCCTTATTTGGCCTGAAATTGACCATAACTCCAGTAATATTGGTGCTAGCTCAGTTTGGCTGGTACCATTGGATAGCCCTGGCTTAGAGCTTCATTTTGAGTACCCATTTTATGGGGTTAAGCCTCTCCTTCCAGATTTTAGATGAGGGGTGAAAATTAAGGTTTATGCTCAGCAATAACTTTGAGCAGGAATAACTTTGTTATTGCTTGTCCTATGGTGATGGGACTTATGTTTTCAGAAAGAGGTGAGTTTCCTTTATCTTTTGATACCTTTTGAGCTGATTTGGCTCAGCTCCATGTTTTGGTGGTATCTTGGCTATACCATTGGTTTATGGTATTTTGGCTGTCATGCTTGTGCTCTGGTTTTGAGTCACAGGCTGACAAATGATGCATGTATAAAAAGCAAATATTCATTAAATCATAATTCATAATACACAGAAAGGGGAAAAGGTTTTTGAAAATGAAAGAATATAACATAACATATTATGAATATTTTCTTGATTATAAAAATACATATAGAATATAAATTATATGTCTGAAATCATTTAATATTATTACCATTTACCAAGATTAGTTTATGATCATCTCTATTTATAAATAATGAGACATACAACAATTATGAAGATGAACCCAAATAGGGAAAACAGTTATTAATATGGAATTTCTGGTACATGATAATTTTTTTAATGAAAACAATCTCAACTGTTACTTAGCCCAGTTCCCTTCCATTTTTTTTTTGAAAATATCTTTTTTCCCAATTTTCAAAATCCATTATTACCAACTAATGATCTTAAATTTGAAATTTTGAGAATATCTGACGCCAATATCATTTTTTATATATTGGTGGAACTGTCACAACCATGGCAATTCACCTCCTTGGATCCCCATATGGCATATCAAGCCACGGTTCTTTTATGGCCAATTGGCCATATCCATCACCAGTGGCCAATATGGCCACGTCATTATCTTATGGCCCATTCATGGCCATTTGTGCTTTGGGGCCTCCATGGCCCTTCACCTCAATCCAGAACCCATAGCGGCAATTTATGCCCAAATGGGTATTTCTGGTCATTTCCCTCAAAACCAGGGGAAAATGGCCCAAATGGCTGTTTTTGGCCATTTGGGCTCATAATGCGCATTTTGCGCACTTTTGCGCATTTGCGCACTTTTTGCGCATATTTGCGCACTTTTGCGCACTTTGCGCATTTGCGCACTTTTGCGCACTTTGACGCAAAGTGTCCAAAAGACACTTTCCCGCCTTTTGGGCCAGTTTTTGGCTCAGGACCCAAAAATGGCCAAAAACCCCAAAAGGCCCAGAAACACCATTCCAAGCTCTGAAGTCATTACATCCATCCTTTTCCCTCTGCCTTTCCATCTCAAGACCTTTGGACGTAATCTTCTTGCCAATCAACCAATATGCCATAAATGATGTTATATATCATTGTGCATCATTTTTCAACAGCAATTCAATGGTGGCAATATCAAATGTTCATTTCAACATTCCAACATCTCATCACGTCATCAAGGCACCCAATCATTCAGAGGAATCATCAAGGCTCAAGAGCAAGTGTTTCAGCGTCAAAGACCAATGACGCCATCAAGCAGTCATTGGTTATTCTCACTCCAAGTATTCATTCCAAGGGAATACTTTCAATTCATTCTCAAGTGTATTCAAGAGGCAGTGCCAAAAAGAAGTTGTCAAGTGTCAAAGCTCCACTCATTCCATCTTGGCAACCATATTCATTTCAATACAGTCTGGATCCATCAAGACCTGTATTTCATTTTCAATCATGGGAAATTCATTCAACCCAATTCAATTTCAATATTAGCCAGCTGTATCAATTCCCAAAACAATCAATACAGCCTCAAGGATCAATACAGATCAGTTTTCAGCCTGAAGAACTCAAGCTCCCAACTTTTCACATATACCGGCTACCCTTTCCACCCTGGGGGGTTTTTCCCCAGTTAATTAATATATTTTGATTTTATTTTATCTCTATTTTCTTTTCACTTTAGTTAAGCAAATACTGATATTATTAAGTCAGTCATTTAGCACTTTTCTCTTTTCTCTTTCTTCGCCTGTCAATGGATATTTGGTGGTCATATCCTTACTAATTCCATTATTCATTTTTGGCAGGTTGAAACAGTGATTAAGGACTTACTTGGTTGGCTCTTTGGCCATTTGGCTTCCCTTTCCTCTTTTGCATCTCATCTTGTACCTGCATATCTTTTAGAGGAATTCATTCTTATTATTTTTATTCTTTATCCTTTTGGAGTCTTCCAAGTGAGTTCCCTGATTGCTGAGTGCCAGGCCACTCTTGTATTTCTGTCCAAGAGCCCCTGTGACAGGAACTTAAAGGATTCCTTTTTAATTAATTGATATTTCAAACTTTTCTAGAACCCACTACATATTGAAAAATAATTATTAATTAATTTCTGAAACATCTTTAAGCAAAAACAAAGGCATATAATTCATCATTTGAGACATTAAGACTCAGAATTAATTTTTTCACTCCTTAAAGTGAAAGGTTCAGCAAAAAATAAATAACCCGCTTTATCGAAAACAGAGATTTAAAGATTTAGTTAAGGTCGAGTAAAAGAAGCTTGAATAAGCCTTATTACACTGAAAAACAATAAAAATTACTTTATGCAGTTCCAAATAACCATAAGGGGGCTTTTCCTCAGAAAGAAACCTCTGGTAGCCATAAATGACCGTAAGATTGACATATCGTATCTACCACTCCTAAGATTACTTACTTATCCATAAAGCCTCAAATAAATAGAAGTTCTTGGAATAAATATTGAATAATTTTCTATTTTTCTTTTATAAGAAATTTGGACATCATGAGGAATTATATATCACTAAACTATTTATTGTGGAATTCCATAATGAAAATATCAGAATAACTTGGGACTTTTCAGCCTTGATCACTTGTAATGTTTGAGGAAGATACCCAATAGCAAGAATGAAGGTTTAACTTACCAAAGTATCTCAACAATTGTAAATTAAGAATATTGATATTTTGAAAGTATCAAATTAGAATAATTCAACACCCATATGAAGGGATTATTTGAGAATTATTTTTCATTTTGAAGTGAAGGAATATCCTAAAATTTATTTTATCATTAAGAATTGACCTTCAAATTTTAAAACAATGATGAATCAAATATTTCTTCAAGAAATGTAAGAGGGGCTGTTTATCATTGAAATTTATTAGATAATTTTCTGTTCCAAAAGAGTTTAGGACAAATTCTCAATACTATCAAGAATTATGTACAGAATACAATCAGTTGAAATGAGAATCTACGTTATGAAATTTTACTTCCAATTTAAAGGGCTCAAATTATCAAGAAATTTAGTATCTGGAAAATACCTTGTAATATAAAACCCAAATATTTCAATCTAATATTATAGTCTTTTCATCAGAAAGAGAAGGACTTTGAATCATTGATTGGATTTTATTGATATCATAGGCAGGATATTAAAGTATGTTTGTCAATTCCACGACCTCAGGATGAAATTTGTCAAAATAAAAAATCTTTTGAAATTAAGTTCTAAGAAGATAAAGCCTTTAGATACCTAAGACATTCCATAGAAAACTTACCTCTACTACCTATTCCATATCTTAAAATTCTCTTTCATTTTTATATTTATACATTGGGAGATTAAAAAGGTGCTACAACTCACAAATTGAAGATAATTAATTAGAAAAAGGAGAGGTCCCTTTTTTTTTCTATAAATTTCGATCAATTTTACAAAATCAATATATGGATGAATTCAAATGAAATTATGTGTCCTATTTTGGGGCTTGGAAAAGCTGAACTATCTTCTAAAAGAGGTTTTTTAGGATTTATCGTAGATTCAAAATATTTTCAATATTCTATTGACATAAAACACCCAAAAAAACTCTTAAAGACCGAATATAGCCTCTGAGAATCTTACAGTTAAAATAAACATTGCATTTGAATATTGTAAAATACAAGGAAATGAAAAAGAGATAATAATATAGCCCTTTAAAAATGATATTGATAATGCTGACTAAGCACCATAGGTAGCTAGCCCACAAATACCAATGGAGGAATTAAGTGGTATTCGCTTGAATACTAAGTTATTTTGAGAAGAAAGAGAAATTCCAGCTTCTTACAAGGGATGTAAACAGCACCTTTTTAACATACCCTCTGGAAGAAATATTGGGAAATTATTATAGTTAAGGAATATTTAAATTAATTTATGACATAAATTAATAAATCAAAAAGAATGATTCTATATTTACAGCTATAGACAGAGATCTAATAGATATTGTGCTAAAATAAAGTCATGTAATTTAATTATCAGGAAATCATTCTGAACATAGTTCTAGAGAGAAATTTAAAGACACAATATGGCTTCCTATGTCACAGAAAATTGTTTCAGAATACTTAGAGGGATTACTAAGCTGATATAAAGTTAATGAATCTAAAGGAAAGAGATTTTTTCATATGATTAATGTTCAAGAAAAAAAGCAGACCATGAAAAACTCAGAATATGGATTGGGTCACTTTTTGGCCTCCAGGAGGTGATATATGATATAATTTCTGCCTACTAGTTTCTTACAGATTCATTAAGACTCAAATACTTTTCACATGTGATACAGATTCTAAAAAACTAAAAAACCTTTCCCTTATGAAATTTATTAGTTCCATGGACTGGGATATTTACCAGTGTCATCAGTCACAAAGATTCAAAATTTAATATAGCAATACAAACAGCCCTCTGCCAACTTCTTGGATCCAAATTATTCTTCTTCACACACTAACACCTAACACCCACAAGAATATTTTCTATTTGAAAGTATGTTAAAAAGAATGAAAAAAATCAACAAAAGTGTTTATTCATATTTCCTGTAATTGAAGAATCTTTATTTTTTAGAAAATTAGATGTAACCTTCTTCTTTACTGGAATTTGGAATGAAAAAAAATGCTTTATCAATTGGAAGAAATACTCCTTCTATTCTTGAGAAATGATGGAATCCCTATTTGTCTTATAATTCTTTGGGGAAATACTTGGTTAAGATACACTGTATATTTTCAAGCTTTGAAAGAATTCTTGAAAAAGAAAGGCAAAATTCTGTAAGATAAAATTAATACTCCTTTACATATTAAAAGGGAAACTGGGATAAATCAAATAAAATTACAGAATATAAAGTCATATTTTGAGCTCCTGTGTCAACTACTGAATTAAATAACATGAAATAATACCAGAAAATGAAATATTAATTCCCAGGACCTTTGTTAACTAAGTACATGCAAGGAGAAAGTTTTTTAGAGGTAGAATTGTCTGAGTCATTAGGTGATAAGAAGCCTGAATTTCCTGCCAGGAATTTGACTCTGAGGAACTCCCTTTTACAAATAAGATTACCCATGATACATGTTCCATTTGGACATCCTATGTGAAGAATATCACCAATTTTCTTGAATGAAGACATTTACATACATGAAAATACAGGAATATCTTGGTGGCTATAGTTATCCCACTTTTCTTGATTAAGAATTGAAAGAAAACTAAATTCCTGATTTCACCATTATTCCCAAAAGAGTCAGATATAAAATAAGCTCCTATAACACAAAATATAATTCCTTCTTAAGGGTGAGGTAATTTGAGCCTTAGAAGTATTGAAATATAACCAAAGAACTACACATAAAGAATGAAACTTGAGGAATTTTATTATCTGCTTGAAACAGAGTACAAACTTAATAAAATGAATAAAAACTATAATATTTGAAATAAATTGATAAAATCAAGAAAAAAGTAAAAATACCATTTTAATCAGAAAAATTGAGTGGAAATTTTCAGAGATAAATATTATAAAGCTTATTCTGATTCTCTTCCTTATTTAAAAAAGGAGGATTTTTCAACATTAGATTCCTCATTAGATTTTATGTTGGATCAGATCTAGGAGAAAATTCTGTAGCTCAACTATAATTATGCTTGAATTAGTTTTAAAAGATTTTCTATACTAAAATTCAAAAACACTAATGAAGTCAATTCACTTCACATCAAATGTGGTTCCAAATATTATTCTTCTGTTGAAAGATTTTGTATGGTTTGTAGCTCAAAATTTATTAGGAATTGCAGTAATTCCATAAAAAAACCTCAAAATGTGTGGGTGTATTAGATTTCTAAATTTTAATCTACAGATAATAAAGTTAAATTAACATATTTTCATGTAAATTTCCAAAGTAACTACATATTGACATTTTTATTGTGATAAATGTTCCAAAAATACAGTTTTTCAATAGATTAATTGTTGATGGGAGAAGGAATGTTGGATAAAATGGTATCAGATTCTCCCAAAATCCTTTGTTATGTAAAAGGAGTTTTAAATACAATCAAAACTATATGTACTTATGAACTGTGTAAGGTGTGGATATGAAACTTTGATAAAATATCAAGTACTTTGCCTGTCCTCAAGATTTGTATAAGGTAGAATTATTTAGAAATAGTAAGAAATAGTGTTTTTAAAGAGAAAACACACTAATTTCATTGTTTTTAACTTTATAAGTATAAAAAAATAATATAATAAAAATTTATTGTTTGACCAACAATAAAGATTTATCCAAAAATACTCTACAAGAGATATTTAAGGCTACAAAAGAAATTTCTTCAAGGGCAATTTCAATTGGAATTAATTGAGAAAAGGACTGAAAGCAATTAATTAAAGAACAAAGTCTTTAAAAAATATTTAAAGAGAAAACATGACCAAAAGTGACCAGAGTGAATTTGGAAACAAAGTGACAAAGTTTACAGTGATGAAAGATGCTTTAATTCACTTATGGGGTGGTTCAAGGGGTAAAAATTATTATAATTTTTTTTAAAATGGTTAAAAGGTTTAAAATGATTTAAAAATGGTGGTTGGAATCTTTTATTGATTGTTTCAACAGTGTTCAAACTAATTATAAAAGGAAAAGATTCTAACATGAAGAGAAAAGTGGGGCAAAGAAGACATTCTTTTATAGCCATCAATTTTCTTACTCCAAAAGGAAAATTTACTCTTGTCAGTAATGAAAAACCGTCTGACAACAGAAAAGCCAATTATGGCATCATTGAACTCTGGTTTAGACCAAAAAGGGCTGGTTTAAGCCATTTTAAACCCTTAAATCAGCCATTACTATAGCAATACCTGGTCTAGAGCCTTAAACCCATGTCAGAATGTGTGTAAGAGTGTAAGGTTTGACTATGAAAAAATAAGTAAAAATTACTAATATTTTACTTATTGTACCATGAATGTCCTTATGAATGAAATAAATAAGATAAAAATAATTATAATAATAAAGAATTATTACAATTATGGTGTAAAAATAACTATATTATTAATAAAAATATAATAATATAATTTATATTATAAAATTTAATATAATAAGATAAATATATTAATATGAAATAATTAATATATTTAAAAGCACTTTATTATTGTTCCAAACAAATAATAAAGGCGTAAAAAATTGTTTTTTATTAATAAAAAACAATTAATAACAATAATATTACTAATATTAAATTTAGAAATTAATATAAATACTATTTATATTAATTGAAGAATTATTAAAAGAATAATATAGAGAAAATTATTAATATAAGAGAAAATACCCTACTTTTAACACTTAATATAATAATTTTGAGATATTTTACGCCAAATAATATAAATACAACTTATACAAATTGTATTTACAATAAAAAATAGAGAAATTACAAATATTCTTGATTTTTTACGTGGAAATGAGTTTTAGAGAGATTTTTAACAAAAACAGTTAAACAAATGATTTAATAACGTCAAAATTGATGATTATAATAAAGATGAACTTTGGTCTTTAATAATATAAAAGCTTTATATATAAAGAATAAAGATATTACCTTTTTGTTTGTATTTATTTAATGTTTTTGATGCGTCTGAGGGGAAAACAGAGCAGAAAGAGCTCTATTTATAGTAAATACCTCCCTCCTAGAGTCCAACAGGCTTCTAGTAGACGTGTACTGATCATATCCACTGGAATTGATCAATATTTTAAGGTTTGGTGATGATTACATCATGATCAAACCTCATTACATCACTATTACGCCATTATTTAGAGTTATCACTATAACTCTAAGTCTGATGACGTCAAAGGCTTGGCAGAACCCCAAATTTCGTGGATTTTATTAGTTTTAATCATAAACTAATAGTATTCACCAATTTTAACACTTATATGACTGTTAAACTTAATTTAAGGTTACAGTGTGTGATCATAAATGATCAAATTAAGCTCAAACTTTGATCCTTAATAACCTTTAAGATTTACGCGCTACAGCAATTCAGAGAGTGAATTCTGATATATTGGCGTAACCTCATTATGCTGCCAAGAGCATTTAATTACATCATCAAAATTCTATTTTTGATGATTTTTCTTGTAGCTCATCTTTTCTGTCAAAATTTAATATTTTAAACTTCAAACTATGATTTCAAGGGGTTATACCTTGAATATTATAATAACAAATACATCATTCTTCACGAATAAACTAGTAGAATTTAACTGTCCACTTTTTTTCAAGTTTGGACCACTTTCACAACAAAGTGGTCAACAGCTCTGTTGATTTTAATCAATAATTCCTTACAGATTTTAAGCTTGTTTAGAGCTTGTGAAATAAACTTCATATCTGTGTTCCTACAGTAATTGCGTTATGACTTTATTTTTGGTTCATCACTCTATCATGTATAATTCAAGAGATATTAGCTAAAATCCTTGAATATATGCGTTGACCAAAAAAGTGCATATATTCAGGTTAATTCCTTAAGTATTGGTTTTGAAGCTTAGCTTATTAATTGTTTTATGTGTGGACCTTTATGGAGAATCCAATGGTACCATTTATTTCACATGTTGTTTCATTAGCGTTTGAAATAAATAAGGATTTGTGGTTTTTATCAGGTATTATTACTTATAACTTATTAAATATTGACTTTACAGATATGCCACAAAAATGGTATATGTGTATTTTACCATGGGGAATCCAATGGTGTAATTTATTTCAAATGTTTATTCATTGGTTTTTAAGTTAAACCAAATTTTGTACCAATTTATGGTATTTTTATAGTTTTTAAGGTACTTATTTTTGATGTATAATTATATAAAATATTTCTTGTGACCTTTTTGGGTATGTGGTCATATCTCAAAGGTTCACATTCCCTACCACCAAAAAGGATTGTACCACAATTTGATATGTGTAATTAGGGTATAATCCACTGTCCTACCTCTTCAATAGACTTTGTTAGTGTTGAAGCTCAATAATGCTTAACTTTTCTATTTTTCAGGCTTTCTTTCATGTCTGAACCTTCTTAGTAGTTTATCAGCATTTGTTATATCTTTCTCCAGTAGCCATTCATCTTCTTGAGTTGAATTTCTATACCTTACAAGGTATTCCCTTCCTTTTTTGTTTCTTGTCCTTCTTTCTTTAAGGACTTTTACTATTTTCTTTTCCTCTCCTTCTTCCAAGGGGGGAATTTCAAGTGGGGGTTTATTTCTTAGTGGAAATAACTCCTTGTCATTTGAGCTGTAAGATTTTTTCAGACTTACAGGGAAAGCTGGGTGTTTGTTCATTAGTTCACCTGTGAGTTCCAATTGCACAGCATTGGGTCCATGAAGTGCTTTTATCATAAATGGTCCTGCAAATGAATATTTTAATTTCTTTGGGCCTTTTATGTTATTGAAATTAAGGGTTGATACTAGGACCAAGTCTCCTATTTTGAAATCAGGTGGCTTATGACTTTTATCCCATCTTTCTTTTGCATATTTGAAAGAATCTTGCATACATCTGTTTGCATGGTGTCTTGCCTTGTCAAGCATTATCTTAAATCTGGTTGCTGTTGGATGTATATCCACTAAGTCCTTTTTAAGGGTATCATAAGGAAGTCTTGGATTGCAACCTTTTTCTAGCATTTCTGGTGTTTTGCCAGTAGAAGAATGGCTTGATGTCTTATATGCTAGTTCAAGAGCTGGTATTAGTGTACACCAATCATGGGTCAAACCATCAGAATCTTTGAATTCTAGCCCATAAGCACAGAATCTTCTGATCATGTCCTCTAGGCTCTGTATCATTCTTTCTGCTAAACCATCAGCTTTTGAGAATGATAATGTGAGCCTTGAGGTATATTTTACATACCCAAATAGGCCACAATTATCTTAAAAAGAAATTTTGAATTATGCATAACTCATAAGTCATGCATATATCCAAAATTCATCATTTTCAATTTCAGAAAAGATGAATAACTTTTTATTGAGTAAGTAAATCCATGGATTTAAGACCAGATTTGGATTCTACACAAAAATTCACCTAGGGTAGACCCATAGAGTGAATAAGCTCAATTTAAGTATTTGAGGTGGTAAAATGGAAAATACTTCAATACCACATCATTAATACCACATAAAAGATCTGTGAAAATTTTTGTTTTTCTTGATTTTAAGCCAAAATAATGGGAAAGTGAGAAATCCCATGTTACATATACACTAATAATAGTGTTATGCATGTTTTGAGCACTTAATATCATGGTATTCTTACATGGACTTTTGGTACACCCATAGTGGATATCTCACTTTAAGCTTAAATTACTATTTTGACGTAAAAATTAGGCAATGGGGACAAAAGACATCAAAGAGAGCCAGGGTACCCAACTTCTGAGGCCTCAGAGGTGTGGATAGCTCCAAAGCATGGATCCATGGCTCATCTTGGCCCAATTAGTAAACTAAAACTCTTTGGGAACTTGGTTACCAAGTTACACCTACTGTAATCATAAGAAAATAGCAAATAACCTGCTTTTTTGACGTGCCAAGGAGGTAATGAGCTACTTAGACTCCTGTAACCACGTCAATTCTTGATGACTTTCCATGACTAGACCCTAAAAGAGTAATTAAAACCCTTTTGGGACCCATATTCATTGATTTACCTCATAGAAACCAGCAAAATACTGCTATTTGCAATTCTACGTAGAAATGAGGTAAAAACTTCAAAAATTCATTAAAAATACAATTCTTGATGAATCTTTCTGAAACTTTCAGGACCAATAGAGAACTTTATTATATATGGTACAACCAAAAAGAATTACAGTTTTACTAGTAAAATTCAAAGTTTTACTTATAGTCCATTTTTGACTATTCTACGTGAAACACTGAATCTTCAAAAATTCACAGTAATTAAAACCTGTGATGAAATTGGCAATAACATTGATAACTTTGAGAAATCAATGATTATTTTGGAATAAAAGAAGATTTACAGATGTTACTCCTTTTATTCTTAACCATATTGGGGTTGGTAGTCACGTAAAAGCATCAATTAAGTAATTATGATAATCTTACGTGACAACAGATGATGCAATCATTAATCCAAAAAGGTTTATTGTTTTCTCAATCACTGGTTTTTCAGTTTGCTCCATGGCACGCCTCTGTGAGCTGTTGTTGACTTAAAAGAAGCCTCTTCTTGCTGTTTTTTCCACATCATCATCATCATCTTATCATTTTATATCATTGTTACCAACAAGTAAGTATTAGTTAAACTATTCTTAAGTGTTTTAAATCTTTCAGAATCAATCAGAAAGACGTGAAATCATAGAATCCAACTATATATTGTTGTAATCCTGCTTTAACTCATTTTGATCTCTTAAATCCACAATTCTACGTCAAATTTCTCTACTTTTATCTATCAATAAGCTCTTTGGAGTATTAGTGAGTCATTTATCTTTAATTCTTAAAGTTTTTCTCTAGTAATAGTTTTCTTCAAGAATTATCTTTATAATTATTCTTGTAAAAGATAATTATATATTAAAATAATTTTATTATTTTAATAAAAGAAGTTTTTATTATTAAATTCTTCTGGTAATTGATTCTTGTAGACAATTACTGCTCACTGTTATAATCACTAGTAGTGTATAACACGTGAAAGAAATAATTTTATAATTATTTAATTGTGGTTATAATAATTTTTATTATTATATTTCATAAGAACAGACATAGTACTGTTGATTAATAGTAATATTATCATCAGTTTCATAGTCACATCTTACATTTGGGGGCCTGGCCGTGATTTTATCCATAGACTTGGCTTTAATCATATTCTAGACTTCATTTTAAACTACCATACCTGCCAATATCTCATATTTGGAGGTTTTGGCGTGTTTTTTTTGAACCTTGTACCCTTAATTAATATATTTTTAAGCTCTAAAATATATTAATTTAATATTTTTTTTTCTTTCATTTTAAAGTTAAAATAATTTTTATTTTTGAAATTGTTTTGGAAATCTTTTTCATTGAGGAATTTGGTTTAATTTTATACTGTTTTACACGTGGCTTTTTCACATCCAAAAACTTATAAAATTATTCTTTGAGTTACTCTGAGTTAATTTTCATTCAAAATCTTAAATCTTAATTTTTTTCTTTAAAAAGAATAATTTTTTAATATTAAAAAATAATAATAAAATTTATAAAAAATCTTTTAAAAAAATATCTTAAAACACAAAAATAATTTCTTTTATCATATTTTTTCTCTTTAAGTGTCTTTAATCAAATACTGTGCAGCTGGTAACAGACTCAGTAAAAGATACATCAATAGTCCTGAATCTTCAGAAGCAGAATCTGAAGACAGTATTGAGGTGCAAATTGCTAAAAGAGGCACCTTATTTAATTCTGAAAAGAATAAATTACCACCAAAAGGTGTGTTTTTATCTTTATTTTTACTCTTTATCCTTAAATTGACGTAAAAATGGTGCATACCAGAAATGGAAGCAACTATTCAGTCCAACCAGATGGATGTGGACAAGGAAGAGGCAAGACCAAATCCAGAAGTGCCAAATCTTCCACAAGAAAGACACATCTGGAGGATGCCAGAGTTGCCCCCCATTCCCCAAGGTCTGTACCAACAGATTTTGATGTAAATTCTAAGCCTGAACTAATTTATGATAATATTTCCAGGGCTGAACCATTTTCAAATGGCAGCAATAGAAATATATCAGAGCCAGTACAAAAATTGGTTCAGAGCAGCCAAAGAAGAGGAGTGGGAAATCTGCCCAAGCCTTTGGCAGGGGGCCATGAACTCCTACTTACACATCAAGAGCTTTCTGGGTCAGGAGAAGACCATAGAACTCTTAGGAGGATGGAGCCCCCTGTCTTGCAAAGACAAGGTCAAAAAGATAAAGAATTGGTTGAAGTACCAAAGTCTTTTATCCATAGACCAGAAGAAAGAGTTGGAAATGACTCCAGCTTTGGAGACAGAGGCACCAGTGGCATCTACCAGCTCCAGAAGCATCCAAGGACAAGCCCAAAGGACCTCAAAAGAAACAGAGAGGTCCCAAGAACCATCAAGGCAAGGGCAAAGGCAAAGCCAATTGGCACAGACCTTACCCACAAGGGTACAGGATCCCCAAATTGGAGCCTTCAGCCGTGGACAGTGTCTTCAATATGGCCAGAACTCTTATGGAATTCACAGCCAAGGAGCAGGAAAGGATGAACAGGACTTTTTCACGCAAATAACTGATGTACATAGAAGTATTAATGTAGAAATTGGCAAACTTGAGTCAAAGTTAAAGCAAATTACATTAGACATAAATAGTTTAAAGACAAATGACAAGAAACATTTTGAATGGCATCAATTGACAACTGTCACCCTCGAGTCAATTGGCAATGCTTGTGAAAGAATTGAGAACCAATGTCAAACTCAGAATAATGACACAGAGGATCTTTCCATTTTTAAAGTAAATGATAGACTTAAAACTTTTGAAGACCATGTCTTACAAATAGTTAAAAACACCAATCAATTTGCTATACATTTAGCAAAAAGTGACAGTGAGAGGCAGAAATTGAAGAATGAAATAATTGCAAGTGTGGAACAAATTCATAAGAATCATGAACCACATATGCCAAGACATTCCACACCTTTGACTGAAGAAAAACTTTCTGTTAAAGGAAGTTTGACCCCATTCTTAGGAGAAAATGTTATTTCTGCAAAGGATATTTCCAAATTAGAAGAATGGCCAACATTCTCTGGTGAAGGAGAATACAATCATATTGAATTCATCAGGACTATTGATATGTTGCAAGAAGACTTTAATATACCTGATGAAATCATAGTGGGAAAATTACACTGTTTGTTTACCAAAACTGCAAAGAAATGGTATTACAAAGTGAGGATTGATCATGGTAAACATGACTGGTCTTGGTGGAAATCTGAAGTGATTACCAAATGGGCTAATAATTCTTGGAGGTTTAAAATGGAAAATGCTTTTGAAAGTGCCATTTTTAACTCAGAAAAAGACAAACCACTTACTTGGTTCTTCAAACAAAAAGACAGACTATCTGCTTTACACCCAGATATGTCTGACACTATGATTAATATGAAAATATTAAGAAAGTGTGGAGGAGAACTGGAACATGCTATTAAAAGCAGATGTGTGGAACCTTGTTCAACAGAGGACTACATTAATGCTATGGAAGATATCATTACCAGAACAAGAATTGGTAAGACTTGGATTAAAAACCCAATAGAGTCCAAAATAGTCTCAAAGATTCCTAGAGAGGAAAGAAGACCAGAAAGACCTGTCTTGAAGTGTCATAAATGTGGAAGTACTTCAAATTTAGCCAACACTTGTCCTAAAAAGACAAATATCAATGAAGTTCAAGTCATTGAAGAAATTCAGTGTACTGAAGAGAAAGAGGAGTCTGATCAAGATTCTGCAGTCTCTGAAGATACACCAGTGGAGGACTATCCCATTGAGAACATTTCAGCTTTCTTTGAGGTCACAGAAGTCCATACCCACTTGCCACAGTACAGTGAGGATTGCTGCAACCTTATCAATATCCAAGATGCCAGAATGTGTAAAACAAAACCTGCTAGAGGAAAGGGTTATACTGCTGGGGCATCCTGTATCACATCAGTTCTGATGAGTGATATTGAAGCCAAAGTAAATTTGGATACAGGGGCATTTTGCACTTGTGTGGGCAAATATTATCTCCAAATTATACTTCCTGAATGGAAAAACCATCTATTACGAATAGAAGGTGTACAATTCAGTAGTGCCAGTAACAATATGTACCCCCTGGGCATATTAGACATTAATATTGTATTCCCACATCCAGCAGGAAGTGTAAGAATGAAAACTGAGATTGTAGTAATGGATAATTGCACATCTCAGCACATCATTCTTGGAAATGATTACTTAAATATTTATGGTATTGATATAAATAACCATAAGGACAGATATTTCACAATTGGAGATAACAAGAGACAAAAATTTGCTTTCTCCAATATGCCAAAACAGATATCTGTGGTATCTTCTGTCAAGGATACTTACAAAGATGAATTTGTGACTAATCAACTTGCTGAAGCACAAATTAATCAATCATTGTCACCAAAAATGAGGAATGAACTAATTAATGTGTTATAAACATATAAAAATGCATTTGCCTCTGATAATGAACCATTAGGCGCTATAAGAGGACATGAAGTTGATATTACTCTTAATATTGACAGACCATATCCTCCAGTACTTAGAAGACCAGCTTATCCAGCCAGTCCCAGAGCTAGAGAAGCCTTGGAAAAACATATCCAAGAGTTGATCCAACTTGGTGTGCTAAGGAAAGTAGGCCATAATGAGGAAGTTGAAGTGACAACACCTGTTATTATTGCATGGCATAATGATAAGTCAAGAATGGTTGGAGATTTCAGAGCATTGAATACCTACACAGTTCCAGATAGGTATCCAATCCCTAGAATTCAAGAAACCTTGACTCAATTGTCTAAAGCCAAGTATATAACATCAATGGATGCATTGAAAGGCTTCCATCAAAATGTTTTGACGCCTAAAGCTAAGAAATTACTTAGAATTATCACTCACTGTGGTATTTTTGAGTATCTTAGAATGCCATTTGGCATTAAAAATGCTCCATCCCATTATCAAAGGATGATGAACACCATCTTTCCTACAGAATTGTCTGAAGGATGGCTTATCATTTATATTGATGATATTATCATATGTTCTGACTCATGGTCTTTGCACCTTGAAAGACTTGCAAGAGTACTTCATAAAGTTGCAGAAGTGAACATGAAAATTTCACTTAAGAAATGCAATTTTGGTTTTGAAGAACTCAAAGCATTAGGACATATTGTTTCTGGTTTAAGCTTGGGTATTGACAAAAACAAAGTAGCAGCAGTGTTACTTAAACCAATACCCCAGAATAAAAAAGAAATGATGCCTTTTCTTGGGTTTTCCAGTTACTATAGGCAACACCTGAAAGACTTTGCAATTCTAGCCAAGTCACTTTATAGAATCTGTGATCAACAGACTGTATTTGAGATGACACAGGAGAGAATTAAAGCTTATGAGAAGATAAGGAAAGCCCTTACAGAAGCACCTTTACTCCTCATGCCTGACTGGAATATTCCTTTTAAGCTGTACATTGATGCATGTGGAGATGGATTAGGGGCAGCCCTACATCGAGTCCAAATTATTAATGACAAACCTACAGAAGGACCAGTTTGTTATATCTCAAGGAAAATCAAACCAACAGAAGCCAGATATGGTGCAAGCCAAATGGAGTGCTTATGTTTGGGCACTAGAGAAATTGCACTATTACCTTGATGGCAGTGTTTTTGAAGTGATAACTGACTGTAATGCTGTGAAATGACTTCTTAACATGAAAACTCCCAAAAGACATATGTTGAGATGGCAAATAGCCATTCAAGAATATAGAGGAAACATGACTATAGTTCATAAAGCAGGAAACATTCACAAGAATGCTGATGGACTTAGTAGATGGGCTTTAGCCAACATTCCTGATAACCCAGCTTATGTACCTTTGGAAGCTGAACCACAGATTCCCATTGAAGGAATTAACATAACTGATATTGGGACTGAATTCTTTGAAGAAGTCAGAGAATATTATAAACAAGACAAGAATTGCCATATCTTGACTTCTTTATTAGATAAAGACTGCAAAGATACATCTTTAGTTAATGCACTTGATGAAGTTTGGAAAAATTCCTATTCTGAAGGAAGATTTCACTTGTTTGATGGGATTATTTACCATAGAACAAAACATTATTGTGTGATGACACTGTGTAGTAGATTACTTATCAATACCATTCTTCATGAGTGTCATGATAGTATCTACTCTGGACACCTGTCAGAAGACAGAACACTTGAAAAAGTGAAGAACTGTGCATGGTGGCCATCTTGGAGGAAAGAAACCATTGAATATTGCCATACCTGTGATAGATGCCAAAAAGCAAACAGGAGCACAGGCAATAAATTTGGATTAATGATCCATATTCAAGAACCAAAATCCCCTTGGGAAGTTGTTCACATGGATTGGGTCACAGCACTTCCTCCAAGTGGTGACAGAAGTTATAATGCTTGTCTAGTCATTGTAGACAGATATAGCAAAACTCCCATATTCTTACCATGTCATAAAGATGACACTGCTATGGATACAGCTCTTCTTTTATGGAGTAGAGTTATTTCTCATACAGGATTATTTAAGAATATCATAAGTGACAGAGATCCTAAGTTCACATCTGCACTTTGGACCAATCTTCATAGATTGTTGGGGACTAAGTTATCATTCTCTACAGCATATCACCCTCAAACAGATGGGCTAGCAGAGAGGATGATTCAAACTTTAGAAGACATGATCAGGAGATTTTGTGCTTATGGATTAGAATTCAAAGACTCAGATGGCTTTACCCATGACTGGTGCACTCTGATACCTGCATTAGAATTGGCATACAAGACATCAGTCCATTCTTCCACAGGACAAACTCCTGCTATGTTAGAAAAAGGATGGAATCCAAGACTCCCAGCAGACACACTGAGGAAAGACTTGATTGAAATTCATCCTACAGCTTCCAGCTTCAAATTAATGCTTGATAAAGTAAAACACCATGCAAAACAAAGTATGTATGATGCTTTTGATTATGCAAAACAGAAGTGGGACAAGAGTCATAAAGTACCAGACTTCAAAGTAGGGGACTTAGTTCTAGTTTCAACCTTGAATTTTAATAATATCAAAGGCCCAAAGAAACTTAAAAGATTCTTATGTAGGACCTTTTGTTATTATTGCTTTACATGGAAGCAATGCAGTTCAAGTGGAATTGAGTGGTGAATTAGAAAATAAACACCCCACATTTCCAGTCAGCTTGATAAAACCTTATCAACCAGCTGATAAAGAATTTTTTCCTTTAAGAAACCCAACTCCTTTAACTGTACCACCTGTGGAACAGAATGAAGACAAAAAGATAAAGAAAGTCATTAAAGAAAGGAGACTTAGGGGTAAAAATAAAAGAGAATATCTTGTCAGATATAGAAATCCAGTACATGAAGATGAATGGATGGCAGAATCAGAAATACCTGACTCAGATAAACTCTTAAGAAGATTTAGACATGAAAGAAGGCCACAAGCCTGAATATTTCTATAAATGTGCTTTAAATTACTTGATCTGAGTAATTCGAAGAGGTTGGACAGTGGACATTACCCCCCTTTGGGGCCTTATTCTTTTATCACTAATAAAATTGTAGTACAATTTTATTTTTTGGTGGGAGGGAATGTGAGCCTTGAGGTATATTTTACATACCCAAATAGGCCACAATTATCTTAAAAAGAAATTTTGAATTATGCATAACTCATAAGTCATGCATATATCCAAAATTCATCATTTTCAATTTCAGAAAAGATGAATAACTTTTTATTGAGTAAGTAAATCCATGAATTTAAGACCAGATTTGGATTCTACACAAAAATTCACCTAGGGTAGACCCATAGAGTGAATAAGCTCAATTTAAGTATTTGAGGTGGTAAAATGGAAAATACTTCAATACCACATAAAAGATCTGTGAAAATTTTTGTTTTTCTTGATTTTAAGCCAAAATAATGGGAAAGTGAGAAATCCCATGTTACATATACACTAATAATAGTGTTATGCATGTTTTTAGCACTTAATATCATGGTATTCTTACATGGACTTTTGGTACACCCATAGTGGATATCTCACTTTAAGCTTAAATTACTATTTTGACGTAAAAATTAGGCAAGGGGGACAAAAGACATCAAAGAGAGCCAGGGTACCCAACTTCTGAGGCCTCAGAGGCGTGGATAGCTTCAAAGCATGGATCCATGGCTCATCTTGGCCCAATTAGTAAACTAAAACTCTTTGGGAACTTGGTTACCAAGTTACACCTACTGTAATCATAAGAAAATAGCAAATAACCTGCTATTTTGACGTGCCAAGGAGGTAATGAGCTACTTAGACTCCTGTAACCAAGTCAATTCTTGATGACTTTCCATGAATAGACCCTAAAAGAGTAATTAAAGCCCTTTTGGGACCCATATTCATTGATTTACCTCATAGCAACCAGCAAAATACTGCTATTTGCAATTCTACGTAGAAATGAGGTAAAAACTTCAAAAATTCATCAAAAATAAAATTCTTAATGAATCTTTCTGAAACTTTCAGGACCAATACAGAACTTTATTATATATGGTACAACCAAAAAGAATTACAGTTTTACTAGTAAAATTAAAAGTTTTACTTATAGTCCATTTTTGACTATTCTACGTGAAACACTGAATCTTCAAAAATTCACAGTAATTAAAACCTGTGATGAAATTGGCAATAACATTGATAACTTTGAGAAATCAATGATTATTTTAGAATAAAAGAAGATTTACAGATGTTACTCCTTTTATTCTTAACCATATTGGGGTTGGTAGTCACGTAAAAGCATCAATTAAGTAATTATGATAATCTTACGTGACAACAGATGATGCAATCATTAATCCAAAAAGGTTTATTGTTTTCTCAATCACTGGTTTTTCAGTTTGCTCCATGGCACGCCTCTGTGAGCTGTTGTTGACTTAAAAGAAGCCTCTTCTTGCTGTTTTTTCCACATCATCATCATCATCTTATCATTTTATATCATTTTTACCAACAAGTAAGTATTAGTTAAACTATTCTTAAGTGTTTTAAATCTTTCAGAATCAATCAGAAAGACGTGAAATCATAGAATCCAGCTATATATTGTTGTAATCCTGCTATAAATCATTTTGATCTCTTAAATACACAATTCTACGTCAAATTTCTCTACTTTTATCTATCAATAAGTTCTTTGGAGTATTAGTGAGTCATTTATCTTTAATTCTTAAAGTTTTTCTCTAGTAATAGTGTTCTTCAAGA
Organism: Austropuccinia psidii; assembly: GCA_023105745.1. NCBI lineage: Eukaryota > Fungi > Basidiomycota > Pucciniomycetes > Pucciniales > Sphaerophragmiaceae > Austropuccinia > Austropuccinia psidii. The sequence goes on from JALGQZ010000001.1 coordinate 31,227,199, forward strand.
ATTATCTTTATAGTTATTCTTGTAAAAGATAATTATATATTAAAATAATTTTATTATTTTAATAAAAGAAGTTTTTATTATTAAATTCTTCTGGTAATTGATTCTTGTAGACAATTACTGCTCACCGTTATAATCACTATTAGTGTATAACACGTGAAAGAAATAATTTTATAATTATTTAATTGTGGTTATAATAATTTTTATTATTATATTTCATAAGAACAGACATAGTACTGTTGACTAATAGTAATATTATCATCAGTTTCATAGTCACATCTTACAGATAACTTTGTCCCAAACAAGTTATGGAGATTTGTCCATAATGCTGAAGTGAATTTTGGGTCTCTGTCACTTATAATATTCTGGAATAAGCCTGTATGGCTAATAACTTTATTCCATATCATTATGGCTGTGTCCATAGCTGTGTCATCTTTATGACATGGTAAGAACATTGTAGTTTTGCTATACCTGTCAACCAATACTAGGCATGCATTATAGCTTCTGTCTCCTCCTGGAGGTAATTCTGTTACCCAATCCATATGAACTATTTCCCAAGGGGATTTTGGTTCTTGGATTTGGATCATCATTCCAAATTTCTTTCCTGTGGCTCTGTTGGCTTTTGGACATCTGTCACAGGTTTGGCAGTATTCTATAACATCTTTCTTCCAATTTGGCCACCAAGAGCAGGTTTTCACCCTCTCTAGTGTCCTGTATTCTGAAAGGTGTCCAGCTGCAACACTATCATGACACTCATGTAAAATAGTGTTTATCAGGGTTCTATCTGTTAAGGCCATAACACATGTTTGTTCTGTTCTGTGTTAAAGGATTACATCAAGGAGGTGGAATATTCCTTCCTCATATGCCTTTTTCCATATTTCATCTAGTTTTGATGAAAGTGATGGGTCTTTGCAGTCTTTCATTAGAATTTGGCTTAAGATATGGCAATTTTTGTCTATCTTATAGCTTTCTTTAACTTGGTTAAACATTTCTGTGCCAATTTCTGTGACACATATTCCTTCTATATCGTGTTCTTCTTGTGGTACCCATGCTGGGTTGTCAGGGGTATTTGCTAGAGCCCATCTGCTAAGACCATCTGCATTTTTATGAATATTTCCAGATTTATGAACAATAGTCATATTTCCTCTATATTCTTGGATAGCAATTTGCCATCTTAGCATATGTATATTTGGAGTCTTCATATTTAATAGAGATTTTACAGCATTACAGTCTGTAATCAAATCAAATACTGTTCCATCCAAGTAGTAATGTAATTTTTTTAAAGCCCACACTAAGCAGAGGCATTCCATTTGGCTTGCTCCATATCTTGATTCTGTTGGCTTTATCAGTCTTGAAATAAAACAAATTGGTCCTTCCACTGGTTTATCATTGATAATTTGTGTTGGGTGTAGTGCAGCACCCAGTCCTTCTCCACAAACATGAATGTACAGCTTGAAGGGTAGTTTTCAATCTGGCATTGGAAGAAATGGGGCATTTGTCAAGGAATTTTTCAATTCCTCATATGCCTTGACTCTTTCTTCTGTCATTTCATAGACTGTTTGATGGTCACATAGCTTATACAAGGATTTAGAAATTTTTGCAAAGTCCTTTATATGCTGTCTATAGTAACCAGCAAATCCTAGAAATGATTGCATTTATTTTTTGGTTTGAGGCATTGGTTAAAGTAGTACTGCTGCTACTTTATTCTTGTCTATGCCTAGACTAAGTCCAGATACAACATGTCCTAGTGCTTTTAGCTCACTGTATGCAAAATGACACTTTTTAAAGGAAATTTTCATATTCACTTGGACTATTTTCTGTAGTACCCTTTCTAGTCTTGTAAGGTGACTTTCCCAAGTTTCTGAGCAAACTATGATATCATCAATATAGATGATTAACCATCCTTCTGATAATTCTTCAGGAAATATGGTATTCATCATTCTTTGATAATGGGAAGGTGCATTTTTTATGCCAAATGGCATTCTTAAGTATTCAAAAATTCCACAGTGGACTATTATCCTCAGTAGTTTTTTGGCATTGTCTGTTAAGACATTTTGATGAAAATCCTTTAAGGCATCCATGGCTGTGACGAACTTAGCTTGTGACAATTGTGTCAATGTCTTGTGGATCCTGGGTATTGAATACCTGTCTGGAATGGTATAGGTGCTCAGCGCTCTGAAGTCTCCTACCATCCTTGATTTTCCATTATTCCAAGTTATAATGACAGGTGTAGTGACTTCTACCTGTTCATTATGTCCTACCTTTCTTAATACTCCAAGGTCTATTAGTTCTTTAATGTGTACCTCCAGGGCTTCTCTAGCCCTTGGACTAGCTGGGTAAGCAGGTCTTCTTAGTAGAGGTGGGTAAGGTTTTTCCACATTAAGAATTATATCCACTTAATGTCCAATTATGGCACCTAGTGGCTCTTTGTCAGTTGCAAAGGCATTTTTATACTCAAATAAGAGGTCAATCAATTTTTCTTTCATTTTTTTTGTTAATTCTTGATTGAATTCTGCCCCTTTAAGTTGTCCAGATATAAAAAGTTTCTTTTCTGGATTTTTTTCTTCATTATTAATAACTGTGATTTGTTTTTTGTTATTTAAGAAGCCAAACTTTTGTCTTTTGTTGTCTCCTATGGTAAAATATCTATCCTTTTGGTTGGAGATATCTATACCATAGATTGATAAGTAATCATTTCCAAGTATGAAGTGATTACTAGTACAGTTGTCCATTACTACAAACTCTACTTTGATTCTGACACATTGTGAGGGATGAGGAAAAATTAGTGTTAAATCAATTATTCCAAGGGGCTTCATGCTCTCACTTGCACTACTAAATTTGACACCTTGTATTGGCATAAGTTTTTCTTGCCAGTCTGGGACAATGGTTTTTAAATAGCTTTTACCAACACAGGTGCAATATGCTCCTGTGTCTAAGTTAACTTTTCCTTCTTGGTTATCAACCATAACAATACTTATACTTGATTTTCCAGCTGTATATCCCATTCCTTTTGCAGGTTTGGTACTATACATTTTGGCATCTTGTATATTTGTCAGGTTTGTGTCAGAAGTCCCAACTTGTGGTAAGTTTGAGTTAACATCCAGTACTTCATAAATTATGTCAATATTATTAATTTGTGCATTAATTATATTGATTTCATCACTTTCAGAGCTTTCTGACTCTTCTGTCTCTTTTTCAGAGTCAGATTCTTCTTCTTTGTCATTGTGGATTTCTGTTTCCACAATTTCATTAATCTTTGCCTTTTTCAGGCAATTATTGGCTAAGTGTCCAATACTTGCACATTTATGGCATTTTCTTTGCTCATTATTGTTGGATGTATTGGGCTTGAAGGATTCTTTTGATTTATCTTTTTTGATAAATGGTTTCTTTGGGCTGTTAATGTCCAATTCCTTCCAAGTCCTGCCAATTTTTGTTCTTGTCACTATGTCTTCTAGTGCATTAATATACTCTTCTGTGGAGCATGGTTCTATACACCTGCTTCTTAGGGCATGTTCTAGCTCTCCTCCACATTTCTTGAGTATTTTCATATGCACCATTTTTTGTGACATTTCTGGGTACAATGCATTAAGTCTTTCAACTTGTTTCAAGAACCAAGTTAAAGGTTTGTCTTTGTCTGGGTCAAAGAAAGAATTTTCAAATGCATTTTGTATTTTGTACCTCCAGGCATCATTAGCCCACTTGGTGATTATTTCTTGTTTCCACCAAGACCAGGTATTTTTGCCATTTGTTTGCCTTATGCCATAATACCATCTTTTTGCAGATTTTTCAAACAATGAATGTAATCTTGCAGTGATTAATTCATCTGGTATGGCATAATCTTCTTGTAGCATGTCAGTTGTTTTGATAAAAGACATGTGGTCATATTCACCTTCTCCTGTGAATCTTGGCCATTATTTTAATTGAGGTGCTTCCTTCATTAAGACTTGGCTATTGTCTTGGTGACTCAAGTCTGTTATGAATGGATTTGTTATCTTTTGGTTTAAAAGGGCTTCTTATGTGAGAAAATTGTGTTGATAACTTTGGCATATTTAAATTAGCCTCATTGATTTTATCCATTTTTTCAGTAATAAGCCTTATTTCACTTTGAATGTCATCTTTCAGATGCATTCTTGCTTCATCACTTTTTTCCACATGGTCCAAAAGTGATTTTTGGTGTGATGAAGTCTTTTCTTCAAATCTTTCTATAGAAATACTTAATTTGTTTAATTTTTCTGTAAGTTTGTCAATACTCACATCCTAATTGATTGTCAAAGTTTTTTCTTTGATATCACTTATGTATTTATACAACTCTTGTTGTCCTTGTATTAATTTCTGAGTATTGTCAATTAATACTTTTGGTTTATTATTTTCAATCATAAATTTTTATGTTATCAATTTCTTTCTTATTTTGTACAACAAGTTTTGTTGAAGATGTTAAACTGTTATTTATTTCTTGGAAAGATAATAAACTATTTTTAATGTCTTTAAGAGGTAAGATACTATTTTTAAGCTCTGTTAAAGTATTTACAACATCAGGAGACCAGGTTATTTCTTTGGGAAATGGGGTGTCTCATTCTTTGTTCCTCTTTGTCTTTGAATTACATCAAAGTTCTGGCCATGTTGAAGACATTGTCCATGGCATCTTTTTGGATCTTGGGGAATATGGTTTTCTCCAATTCTGTTTCTTGTTCTTCTTCCCTTCTTGGGGAAGTGGGTTGACTTGATGTAAGATGTGACTATGAAACTGATGATAATATTACTATTAATCAACAGTACTATGTCTGTTCTTATGAAATATAATAATAAAATATTATTATAACCACAATTAAATAATTAAAAAATTATTTCTTTCACGTGTTATACACTACTAGTGATTATAACAGTGAGCAGTAATTGTCTACAAGAATCAATTACAAGAAGAATTTAATAATAAAAACTTCTTTTATTAAAATAATAAAATTATTTTAATATATAATTATCTTTTACAAGAATAATTATAAAGATAATTCTTGAAGAAAACTATTACTAGAGAAAAACTTTAAGAATTAAAGATAAAAGACTCACTAATACTCCAAAGAACTTATTGATAATAAAAGTAGAGAAATTTGACGTGGAATTGTGGATTTAAGGGATCAAAAGGATTTATAACAGTATTACAACAATATATAGTTGGATTCTATGATTTCACGTCTTTCTGATTGATTCTGAAAGAATTAAAACACTTAAGAATAGTTGAACTAATACTTACTTGTTGGTAATAAAGATTTAATAAATTGATAAGATGATGATACGGAAAAAACAGCAAGAAGAGGCTTCTTTTAAGTCAATAACAGCTCACAGAGGCGTGCCATGGAGCAAACTGAAAAACCAGTGAGTGAGAAAACAATAAACCTTTTTGGATTATTGATTGCATCATCTGTTGTCATGTAAGATTATCATAATTACTTAATTGATGCTTTTACGTGACTACCAACCCCAATATGGTTAAGAATAAAAGGAGTAACACTTGTAAATCTTCTTTTATTCTAAAATAATCATTGATTTCTCAAAGTTATCAATGTTATTGCCAATTTCATCACAGGTTGTAATTACTGTGAATTTTTGAAGATTCAGTGTTTCACGTAGAATATCCAAAAATGGACTGTAAGTAAAACTTTTAATTTTACTAGTAAAACTGTAAAGCCTTTTGGTTGTACCATAGATAATACAGTTCTCCTTTAGTCCTGAAAGTTTCAGAAAGATTCATTAAGAATTGTATTTTTAATGAATTTTTGAAGGTTTTACCTCATTTCTACGTAGAATTGCAAATAGCAGTGTTTTGCTGGTTGCTATGAGGTAAATCAATGAATATGGGTCCCAAAAGGGTTTTAATTACTCTTTTGGGGTTTATCCATGGAAAGTCATTAGTAATTGACATGGTTACAGGAGTGTAAGTAGCTCATTACCTCCTTGGCACGTCAAAATAGCAGGTTATTTGCTATTTTCTGATGTTTTACAGTAGTTGTAACTTGGTAACCAAGTTCCCAAAGAGTTTTAGTTTACCAATTAGGCTAAGATGAGCCATGGATCCATGCTCTGGAGTTATCCACGCCTCTGAGGCCTCAGAAGTTGGGTACCCTGGCTCTCTTTGATGTCTTTTGTCCCCCTTGCCTATTTTTTACGTCAAAATAGTAATTTAAGCTTAAAGTGAGATATCCACTATGGGTGTACCAAAAGTCCATGTAAGAATACCATGATATTAAGTGCTCAAAACATGCATTACACTATTCTTAGTGTATATGTAACATGGGATTTCTCACTTTCCCATTATTTTGGCTAAAAATCAAGAAAAACAAAAATTTTCACGGATCTTTTATGTGGTATTAATGATGTGGTATTGAAGTATTTTCCATTTTACCACCTCAAATACTTAAATTGAGCTTATTCACTCTATGGAGCTACCCTAGGTGAATTTTTGTGTAGAATCCAAATCTGGTCTTAAATCCATGGGTTTACTTACTCAATAAAAAGTTATTCATCTTTTCTGAAATTGAAAATGATGAATTTTGGATATATGCATGACTTATGAGTTTTGCATAATTCAAAATTTCTTTTTAAGATAATTGTGGCCTATTTGGGTATGTAAAATATACCTCAAGGCTCACATTCCCTCCCACCAAAAAATAAAATTGTACTACAATTTTATTAGTGATAAAAAGAATAAGGCCCCAAAAGGGGGTTAATGTCCACTGTCCAACCTCTTCACATTACTCAGATCAAGTAATTTAAAGCACATTTATAGACATATTCAGGCTTGTGGCCTTCTTTCATGTCTAAATCTTCTTAAGAGTTTATCTGAGTCAGGTATTTCTGATTCTGCCATCCATTCATCTTCATGTACTGGATTTCTATATCTGACAAGATATTCTCTTTGATTTTTACCCCTAAGTCTCCTTTCTTTAATGACTTTCTTTATCTTTCTGTCTTCATTCTGTTCCACAGGGGGCACAGTTAAAGGAGTTGGGTTCCTTAAAGGAAACAATTCTTTGTCAGCTGGTTGATAAGGTTTTATCAGGCTGACTGGAAATGTGGGGTGTTTATTTTCCAATTCACCACTCAATTCCACTTGAACTGCATTGGTTCCATGTAAGGCAACAATAACAAAAGGTCCTACATAAGAATCTTTAAGTTTCTTTGGGCCTTTGATATTATTAAAATTCAAGGTTGAAACTAGAACTAAGTCCCCTACTTTGAAGTCTGGTACTTTATGACTCTTGTCCCACTTCTGTTTTGCATAATCAAAAGCATCATCCATACTTTGTTTTGCATGGTGTTTTACTTTATCAAGCATTAATTTGAAGCTGGAAGCTGTAGGATGAATGTCAATCAAGTCTTTCCTCAGTGTGTCTGCTGGGAGTCTTGGATTCCATCCTTTTTCTAACATAGCAGGAGTTTGTCCTGTGGAAGAATGGACTGATGTCTTGTATGCCAATTCTAATGCAGGTATCAGAGTGCACCAGTCATGGGTAAAGCCATCTGAGTCTTTAAATTCTAATCCATAAGCACAAAATCTCCTGATCATGTCTTCTAAAGTTTGAATCATCCTCTCTGCTAGCCCATCTGTTTGAGGGTGATATGCTGTAGAGAATGATAACTTAGTCCCAAACAATCTATGAAGATTGGTCCAAAGTGCAGATGTGAACTTGGGGTCTCTGTCACTTATGATATTCTTAAATAACCCTGTATGAGAAATAACTCTACTCCATAAAAGAAGAGCTGTATCCATAGCAGTGTCATCTTTATGACATGGTAAGAATATGGGAGTTTTGCTATATCTGTCTACAATGACTAAACAAGCATTATAACTTTTGTCACCACTTGGAGGAAGTGCTGTGACCCAATCCATGTGAACAACTTCCCAAGGGGATTTTGGTTCTTGAATATGGATCATTAATCCAAATTTCTTGCCTGTACTCCTGTTTGCTTTTTGGCATCTATCACAGGTATGGCAATATTCAATGGTCTCTTTTCTCCAAGATGGCCACCATGCACAGTTCTTCACCTTTTCAAGTGTTCTGTCTTCTGATAGGTGTCCAGAGTAAATGCTATCATGGCATTCATGAAGAATGGTATTGATGAGCAATCTACTACACAATGTCATCACACAAGAATGTTTCGTTCTATGGTAAATAATCCCATCAAACAAGTGAAATCTTCCTTCAGAATAGGAATTTTTCCAAACTTCATCTAGTGTATTAACCAAAGATGTGTCTTTGCAGTCTTTATCCAATAAAGAAGTCAAGATATGGCAATTCTTGTCTTGTTTATAAGACTCTCTGACCTCTTCAAAGAATTCAGTCCCAATATCAGTTATGTTAATCCCTTCAATTGGAATCTGTGGTTCAGCTTCCAAAGGTACATAAGCTGGGTTATCAGGAGTGTTGGCTAAAGCCCATCTACTAAGTCCATCAGCATTTTTGTGAATGTTTCCTGCTTTATGAACTATAGTCATGTTTCCTCTATATTCTTGAATGGCTATTTGCCATCTCAACATATGTCTGTTGGGAGTTTTCATGTTAAGAAGTGATTTCACGGCATTACAGTCAGTTATCACTTCAAAAACACTGCCATCAAGGTAATAGTGTAATTTCTCAAGTGCCCATACCAAACATAAGCACTCCATTTGGCTTGCACCATATCTGGCTTCTGTTGGTTTGATTTGTCTTGAGATATAACAAACTGGTCCTTCTGTAGGTTTGTCATCAATAATTTGGACTTGGTGTAGGGCTGCCCCTAATCCATCCCCACATGCATCAATGTACAATTTAAAAGGAATATTCCAGTCAGGCATGAGGAGTAAAGGTGCTTCTGTAAGGGCTTTCTTTATCTTCTCATAAGCTTTAATTCTTTCCTGTGTCATTTCAAATACAGTCTGTTGATCACAGATTCTATAAAGTGACTTGGCTAGAATTGCAAAATCTTTCAAGTGTTGCCTATAGTAACTAGCAAATCCAAGAAAAGACATCATTTCTTTTTTATTCTGGGGTATTGGCTTAAGTAACACTGCTGCTACTTTATTCTTGTCAATACCCAAGCTCAAACCAGAAACAACATGTCCTAATGCTTTGAGTTCTTCAAAACCAAAATTGCATTTCTTAAGTGAAATTTTCATGTTCACTTCTGCAACTTTATGAAGTACTCTTGCAAGTCTTTCAAGGTGCAAAGACCATGAGTCAGAACATATAATAATATCATCAATATAAATGATAAGCCATCCTTCAGACAATTCTGTGGGGAAGATGGTATTCATCATTCTTTGATAATGAGATGGAGCATTTTTAATGCCAAATGGAATTCTAAGATACTCATAAATACCACAGTGAGTGATAATTCTAAGTAATTTCCTAGCTTTAGGCGTCAAAACATTTTGATGGAAGCCTTTTAATGCATCCATTGATGTTATATACATGGCTTTAGACAATTGAGTCAAGGTTTCTTGGATCCTAGGGATTGGATACCTATCTGGAACTGTGTAGGTATTCAAAGCTCTAAAATCTCCAACCATTCTTGACTTATCATTATGCCATGCAATAATAACAGGTGTTGTCACTTCAACTTCCTCATTATGGCCTACTTTCCTTAGCACACCAAGTTGGATCAACTCTTGGATATGTTTTTCCAAGGCCTCTCTAGCTCTGGGACTGGCTGGATAAGCTGGTCTTCTAAGTACTGGAGGATATGGTCTATCAATATTAAGAGTAATATCAATTTCATGTCCCCTTATAGCGCCTAATGGTTCATTATCAGATGCAAATGCATTATTGTATGTATATAATACATCAATAAGTTCATTCCTCATCTTTGGTGACAATGATGGATTAATTTGTGCTTCAACAAGTTGTTTAGACACAAATTCATCTTTGTAAGTATCTTTGACAGAAGATACTACAGATATCTGTTTTGGCATATTGGAGAAAGCAAATTTTTGCCTTCTGTTATCTCCAATTGTGAAATATCTGTCTTTATGGTTATTTATATCAATACCATAAATATTCAAGTAATCATTTCCAAGAATGATATGCTGAGATGTACAATTATCCATTACTACAATCTCAGTTTTCATTCTTACACTTCCTGCTGGATGTGGGAATACAATATTAGTATCCAATATGCCCAAGGGGTACATATTGTTACTGGCACTACTGAACTGTACACCTTCTATTGGTAATAGATGGTTTTTCCATTCAGGAAGTATAATTTGAAGATAATCTTTGCCAATACAAGTGCAAAATGCCCCTGTATCCAGATTTACTTTGGCTTCAATATCACTCATTAGAACTGATGTGATACAGGATGCTCCAGCAGTATAACCCTTTCCTCTAGCAGGTTTTGTTTTACACATTCTGGCATCTTGGATATTGATCAGGTTGTAGCAATCCTCACTGTACTGTGGCAAGTGGGTATGGACTTCTGTGACCTCAAAGAAAGCTGAAATGTTTTCAATGGGATAGTCCTCTACTGGTGTATCTTCAGAGACTGCAGAATCTTGATCAGACTCTTCTTTCTCTTCAGTACACTGAATGTCTTCAATGATTTGAACTTCATTGATCTTTGTCTTCTTAGGGCAAGTGTTGGCTAAATGTGAAGTACTTCCACATTTATGACACTTCAAGACAGGTCTTTCTGGTCTTCTTTCCTCTCTAGGAATCTTTGAGACTATTTTGGACTCTATTGGGTTTCTAACCCAAGTTTTACCAATTCTTGTTCTGGTAATGATATCTTCCATAGCATTAATGTAGTCCTCTGTTGAACAGGGTTCCACACATCTGCTTTTGATAGCATGTTCCAGTTCTCCTCCACACTTTCTTAATATTTTCATATTAATCATAGTGTCAGACATATCTGGGTGTAAAGCAGATAATCTGTCTTTTTGTTTGAAGAACCAAGTAAGTGGTTTGTCTTTTTCTGAGTTAAAAATGGCACTTTCAAAAGCATTCTCCATTTTAAACCTCCAAGAATTATTGGCCCATTTGGTAATCACTTCAGATTTCCACCAAGACCAGTCATGTCTTCCATGATCCATTCTCATCTTGTAATACCATTTCTTTGCAGTCTTGGTAAACAAACAATGTAATTTTCCTACTATGATTTCATCAGGTATATTAAAGTCTTCTTGCAACATATCAATAGTCCTGATGAATTCAATATGGTTGTATTCTCCTTCACCAGAGAATGTTGGCCATTCTTCTAATTTGGGAATATCCTTTGCAGAAATAACATTCTCTCCTAAGAATGGAGTCAAACTTTCTTTGAAAGAAAGTTTTTCTTCAGTCAAAGGTGTAGAATGTCTTGGCATATGTGGTTCATGATTCTTATGAATTTGCTCCACACTTGCAATTATTTCATTCTTCAATTTCTGCCTTTCACTGTCACTTTTTGCTAAATGTATAGCAAATTGATTGGTGTTCTTAACTATTTGTAAGACATGGTCTTCAAGAGTTTTAAGTCTATCATTTACTTTAAAGATGGAAAGATCCTCTGTGTCATTATTTTGACATTGGTTCTCAATTCTTTCACAAGCATTGCTAATTGACTCAAGGGTGACAGTTGTCAATTTATGCCAATCAGAATGTTGCTTGTCATTTTTCTTTAAATCATTGATGTCTAATGTAATTTGCTTCAACTTTGACTCAAGTTTGCCAATTTCTACACTAATACTTCTATGTACATCATTTATTTGCGTGGAAAAGTCCTGTTCATCCTTTCCTGCTCTTTGGCTGTGAATTCCATAAGAGTTCTGGCCATATTGAAGACACTGTCCACGGCTGAAGGCTCCAATCTGGGGATCCTGTACCCTTGTGGGTAAGGTCTGTGCCAATTGCCTTTGCCTTTGCCCTTGCCTTGATGGTTCTTGGGACCTCTCTGTTTCTTTTGAGGTCCTTTGGGTTTGTCCTTAGATGCTTCTGGAGCTGGTTTGGAGCTGGTAGATGCCACTGGTGCCTCTGTCTCCAAAGTTGGAGTCATTTCCAATTCTTTCTTCTGGTCTATGGATAAAAGACTCTGGTTCTTCAACCAATTCTTTATCTTTTTGACCTTGTCTTTGCAAGACAGGGGGCTCCAACCTCCTAAGAGTTCTATGGTCTTCTCCTGACCCAGAAAGCTCTTGATGTGTAAGTAGGAGTTCATGGCCCCCTGCCAAAGGCTTGGGCAGATTTCCCACTCCTCTTCTTTGGCTGCTCTGAACCAATTTTTGTACTGGCTCTGATATATTTCTATTGCTGCCACTTGAAAATGGTTCAGCCCTGGAAATATTATCATAAATTAGTTCAGGCTCATAATTCACGTCAAAATCTGTTGGTACAGACCTTGGGGAATGGGGGGCAACTCTGGCATCCTCCAGATGTGCCTTTCTTGTGGAAGATTTGGCACTTCTGGATTTGGTCTTGCCTCTTCCTTGTCCACATCCATCTGGTTGGACTGAATAGTTGCTTCCATTTCTGGTATGCACCATTTTCACGTCAATTTAAAGATAAAAGGTGAAAATATAAGATAAAATACACACCTTTTGGTGGTAATTTAGCTTTTTCTGAGTTGAATAAGGTGCCTCTTTTAGCAATCTGCACCTCAATACTGTTTTCAGATTCTGCTTCTGAAGATTCTGGACTAGTGATATATCTTTTACTGAGTCTGTTGCCAGCTGCACAGTATTTGATTAAAGACACTAAAAGAAATTATAAAAGAGAAAAAATTATTTTTTATACTTTTTAAAATATTTTTTAAAGATTTGTTATAAGTTTTATATTTTTTTTTTTAATATTAAAAAAATTATTCTTTTTAAAGAAAAAAAATTAAAATTTAAGATTTTGAATGAAAATTAATTCAGAGTAACTCAAAGAATAATTTTATAAGTTTTTGGATGTGAAAAAGCCACGTGTAAAAACAATATAAAATTAAACCAAATTCCTCAATGAAAAAGATTTTAAAACAATTTCAAAAAAAAAATATTTTAACTCTAAATTGAAAGAAAAAAATTAATTAAATTAATATATTTTAGAGCTTAAAAATATATTAATTAAGGGTACAAGGTTCAAAAAACACGGCCAGGCCCCCAAATGTAAGATGTGACTATGAAACTGATGATAATATTACTATTAATCAACAGTACTATGTCTGTTCTTATGAAATATAATAATAAAATATTATTATAACCACAATTAAATAATTAAAAAATTATTTCTTTCACGTGTTAAGCACTACTAGTGATTTTAACAGTGAGCAAGTAATTGTCTACAAGAATCAATTACAAGAAGAATTTAATAATAAAAACTTCTTTATTAAAATAATAAAATTATTTTAATATATAATTATCTTTTGCAAGAATAATTATAAAGATAATTCTTGAAGAAAACTATTACTAGAGAAAAACTTTAAGAATTAAAGATAAATGACTCACTAATACTCCAAAGAACTTATTGATAATAAAAGTAGAGAAATTTGACGTGGAATTGTGGATTTAAGGGATCAAAAGGATTTATAACAGTATTACAACAATATATAGTTGGATTCTATGATTTCACGTCTTTCTGATTGATTCTGAAAGAATAAAAACACTTAAGAATAGTTGAACTAATACTTACTTGTTGGTAATAAAGATTAATAAATTGATAAGATGATGATGAAAAAACAGCAAGAAGAGGCTTCTTTTAAGTCAACAACAGCTCACAGAGGCGTGCCATGGAGCAAACTGAAAAACCAGTGAGTGAGAAAACAATAAACCTTTTTGGATTATTGATTGCATCATCTGTTGTCATGTAAGATTATCATAATTACTTAATTGATGCTTTTACGTGACTACCAACCCCAATATGGTTAAGAATAAAAGGAGTAACACTTGTAAATCTTCTTTTATTCTAAAATAATCATTGATTTCTCAAAGTTATCAATGTTATTGCCAATTTCATCACAGGTTGTAATTACTGTGAATTTTTGAAGATTCAGTGTTTCACGTAGAATATCCAAAAATGGACTGTAAGTAAAACTTTTAATTTTACTAGTAAAACTGTAATTCTTTTTGGTTGTACCATAGGTAATACAGTTCTCCTTTAGTCCTGAAAGTTTCAGAAAGATTCATTAAGAATTGTATTTTTAATGAATTTTTGAAGGTTTTACCTCATTTCTACGTAGAATTGCAAATAGCAGTGTTTTGCTGGTTGCTATGAGGTAAATCAATGAATATGGGTCCCAAAAGGGTTTTAATTACTCTTTTGGGGTTTATCCATGGAAAGTCATTAGTAATTGACATGGTTACAGGAGTGTAAGTAGCTCATTACCTCCTTGGCACGTCAAAATAGCAGGTTATTTACTATTTTCTGATGTTTTACAGTAGTTGTAACTTGGTAACCAAGTTCCCAAAGAGTTTTAGTTTACCAATTGGGCCAAGATGAGCCATGGATCCATGCTCTGGAGCTATCCACGCCTCTGAGGCCTCAGAAGTTGGGTACCCTGGCTCTCTTTGATGTCTTTTGTCCCCCTTGCCTATTTTTTACGTCAAAATAGTAATTTAAGCTTAAAGTGAGATATCCACTATGGGTGTACCAAAAGTCCATGTAAGAATACCATGATATTAAGTGCTCAAAACATGCATAACACTATTCTTAGTGTATATGTAACATGGGATTTCTCACTTTCCCATTATTTTGGCTAAAAATCAAGAAAAACAAAAATTTTCACGGATCTTTTATGTGGTATTAATGATGTGGTATTGAAGTATTTTCCATTTTACCACCTCAAATACTTAAATTGAGCTTATTCACTCTATGGAGCTACCCTAGGTGAATTTTTGTGTAGAATCCAAATCTGGTCTTAAATCCATGGATTTACTTACTCAATAAAAAGTTATTCATCTTTTCTGAAATTGAAAATGATGAATTTTGGATATATGCATGACTTATGAGTTTTGCATAATTCAAAATTTCTTTTTAAGATAATTGTGGCCTATTTGGGTATGTAAAATATACCTCAAGGCTCACACTTGATGCTTGCTGGTAGAAGCTATTGGGGCTTCTTCCTTGGTTGCCTCCTTCGTTTTGGCATGATACTCCTTGATCTTTTTGATTTGAGGTTTGGATGATAGTGGATTCCATCCATTGGAGTATCTCACTATTTCCTCCTCTTTGAGGAACTTTTTCAGGATGTGCCAGGAGTTCATCACTCCTTGGTGTATTTGAGGCAACATTTCCCAATCTTTGTCCTTGTACACTGTGTACTACTGTTTGTATTGGCTCATGTAAATGTCTATTTGAGCCCTCTGAATGCGATTTGTACCTGTTTGAGTCACTCATACTTAGTTCCAATTCAGGTTCAGATATCATGGGAATTTCTGGGACTTGCCTTTGGGATAAGGCACTTCCTTGTGTGGATTCTGTTCCACTTGGGATATTGCCCTTCCTTTTCCCTTTTGAGGAATCAATTCTACCTCTGAGTCCAGCTCCATCTGATTGGATGGAGTATTGGGAGCCTCTTCTGGTAGTCATATTATAAGAAAAATAAGAAATAAGAGGATTTCAGAACAGGAAATTTCTTATGGCAATTTATAAATGAGGTACTCACCTTCAGAGTCCTGAATGGTGGGTCCTGGAAAGTCCAATTTCTTGGCTTTCTTTCTTTTGGTAATTATTGGTGATGGAGAACTTTGACAAGTTTCTTCCACCAATCTTTCAACAGTGGTTTGGTTATCCTCTGTTGGGTTGTCTTCAAACACTAAAAAAGACAAATAAATATAAGTCTTTTATATAAAAGTGTTATTTTTGGTAAGATATGGCAATTTTCCACGTAAAAATTGCTTTTATATCCTTTTTTTATGGAAAAAAAAATGAAAATAATTAAAGAAATGAAATTAAAAAGAATAAAATTACTTTTTTATTGGTTTTTAATATTTTTATTTTTAAAGAATAAAATAAAAATGAGTATGATTATTTTTATAAAAGTAATTTATAATATAAAATTATTTTGATTTATAAAATATCTTTTTGGGTGTTGGTAAACACACGTAAGCCCTTACGTGTTTTTACTGAAAACTTACGTGTTTTTACCAATTTATGGTGAAAACACGTAAGTGACCTTAATTTTCAAAAAAAATTCCTCAGGCTCAGTTTTGAGGATTTTTTTAATTTTTTTTGCCATATTTTTCCCGACTTGGCATGTCAATAAGCAAAAAATTTTTCAAATTTTTTTTTTTGCCAAATTTCACAAATTTGGCCAATATGCCAAAATGGCATATTTTTTTCAAAAATTCATTTAAAATCTTCCCACTTATAAATTTCCTTCATTTTTTTTTAAAATGAAGGGTTCAATGTGAAGAATAAAGCACCAGAATCCCATAATTTTGGGAATTTTTTTGGGTGGGACAAGTGAAGGCGCAAAAAGGGTTTTTTTTAAATGATTTTTCCCGTCATTGTAATATGCCTATTTTTAAAAAGTGAATTTAATAACTTCCCACTTATGAATTTCCTTTATTTTTTTTAAATTAAAGGGTTCAATCTGGAAAATAAAGAACCAGAAGCTCATGAATTGGGAAATTTTTTTGGGTGGGACAACAAGTGAAGGCGCAATGAGTGTTTTTTTAACTGTTTTTTCTCTTGTGTGTAATATGACTATTTTCAAGTACAAAAGTTCCACATGTTTGATAAAAAATGAGACTGAGGTGGGATTTAAGCAATAAATATGACTGAGGAGGGGGATAATTGGCATAAATTGTATATACAAAAATCATTCAATCAGAATCAACCTCCAAAATAGTGGGTTTTTTCTGAGAGGGGGGAGGAAGATTGGACAAATACAACATTCTGTGTTTCTTAAATTTATCAGCCCATCCCAGGGCTTGTCCTTGGGCATGGATCTCCCAGTTCACAGTAATGGGGGGGGACTGGATAAACTTTAGAAATGATGATGTCCAAAGGAACAAAATGAGCACAACTATTCAAGAAGCAGATGAAAATGGGGGGATTATCATTTGGAGGACAGAAATAAGGGAAAAAAGAAAAAGATTGGGCTGTGGAATAAAAGAAAACTGGTCTTTTATACTTATTTGCAATTGGATCCCCCATGTCAGGCATAGACATCCACTTGCTTTTTGGAGCCTGGCCAACATCTTCATACCATTCAATTCTTTCCAAATAAGAGGATACTGAGGGAATTAAGGTTTTAATGGCTTCATAAAGGTCTTGATTTTGTTGAATTTCTTCAGCCAAGTCACCTCTGACATCAGCCCATTGATATTGAGTCTTGTAAATGAAGTGGGATACTGTTCTGTAGCCACAGTTTCCATCACCCTGGACATTGAGGGCCTTGAAAGTTTATTTCAATATAAACTTGGGCAAGTCTTCTGAGCCAGTTATCTGATAAAATAAGTTCAAAAAATGAATAAATATCAAAATAAACAACATAAAATTACATTAAAAAGCATCAGAAACTCACAAACAGCTTGGAGCATTCATCACTTGTGTGATAGTTGCTTTGACAATGCTCACAGGTCAAGTCAATTGCATCATAGATATTCAAACTGGTGGCAGGCTTGTGTGATTTTCTTTGTGATGTTTTGCTTCCAATTGCCAATCTTCTTGACCTTCTAAGGGTTACTTCTGATTTATTTAATTCAGTTGCTGAGGGTAGTGAATCTGATGAACTGATCGATTTAGATAATGAGTCCTCAGAATCTTCAGAATCTTCAGATGAGTCCACTTCCATAATTGGAGAGGGGACATTTGACTGGGATCTTGAAGTTGTTGTGCTGGTCACTTTTGATGGGGGTCTTCCTCTTCTCTTGGATTGACTTTCAATAATTTCAAATCTTGAAGGTTCTCTTTTGTTTTTATTCTTGGCTCCTTGGGGTCTTCCACGGATATTCTTGCATTCTAGAGGGTCTTCATAATATTGATCATCCTCTTGACTCTTGGGAATTTTATCAAATGGGACTTTTCCAGTCAAAACATCTTGAAAGTGTTGGAGTATTGGAGTGATTTCTGCCATTGGTCTTTGAAACAGGTCTTCGCCAATGTCTTCAAATATTTTCTTGGCTTCATTCTTTCTTTCTTTTTAAACACTTTGATCATCACCTTGAAAACCAGTCTGAGAATAATATGACAAATAAAATCAGTTAATAAGAAAAATAATAATAAGAAGAAATTAAAAAACCCTCACAGGCAAATTCAAATGCCATTGAGGATGGAAGTCTGATAATTCAAGCCTTTGGCGCTTGGCAAATGCCTTTTGGGTCTTATTCTTGCAAGGAATGCCTTTATAATTGTTGTATTTGTTGGTGCATTTTTCATTTGGAGTAAATTTTGTTTTGAAATTTTCAAAGGAAATCTGAAGAGCATAATGAGACACCTTGCCATTGAGGGCACAGATGTGTGGAGGAAAATTCTTGACATGGACAATAATTTCTTTGGAGATTCTGTTGATAATCTCAATGATTTGTTTTCTGAATGCCATGTGGAGTGCCCTGAATACCTCCAGGAGAGTACCAGTGGACGTTTGTAGCCAAAGTTTAACCATGGCATGGGCACCTTCAACTCTGGAGGTGGATCCCACACCCAGGTGGCAATGGTGGTTGGTCCAGGCTGGCACATAATACTCCTTTAGAGGAAGCCAGGTATTTTCCAAATACTGCAAGACCTCAGCATTTTTAACTTGCTTTTGAAGCTTCTTCCAGTTTTCTTTGAAATACTTTTCAGTGGGTGAATACATAAGCTGAGAAAAGAATCCCAAAGTCATTAATAAAGACAATAATAAGAAAAAAAGTTAAATAAAATGAAATAAAGTGAAGAAGTATATAACTTGATTCCAAAGGCCCATAAAATTTTCAAAATCAGTTCCATGACCAATTTTCTTCATGCAATGAGCAGATACATCCTTGTTGATGTGCCAAATGCATAGCATGACTTTGGAGTCTGGGAAGAGCTTCTTAATAGAGTTTTTCAAGGCCAGATCCCTGTCAATAACAATAACTGGAGGGGGAACAAGATTGGTGTTGTTGAGGACCTTTTCAATGTATTCATTTAATTCCCAAGTATATGAAGTTTCATTTTCATTCTTCATCAAACAAAAAGCCCCAGAAAAGGTCTTATTTGTTGAGCTGAATCCAACAATATGAAAAAGGGGCATTTTGTACTTATTGGTTTTATAAGTACAATCCATAAGAATGACATGAGGAAAGCCATTAAGAAGTTTTATGGCCAGGGGGTGAGTAAAAAACAAGGAGGTAATGTGTCCCTCAGAATCCCTTGCAGAGGACCACACAAAATTTTCTTCTTTGAGAGTGTCAATAAGAGAATCAATGGGCCTTCTGCCTTGCAGTTTGTCTTTCTTGATTTTCTTGACTTGGTTATAAATGTCTTGAATGATTACAGGCCTGTCAGACTCCCTCTGGCTGCATAATTGGGCCTGAATTTGCCTTGGCATGAGCAGTGATTCAGACATTTGAGCAATTTGGGATGTTTCTTCCTCATTGAATTTCTTGAAAGCAGGATGTGCCATGATATTTTCAGTGGCATCATGGCTATGTTCAGGATTTTTGACTTTAAGAGTCCAAGTGGTACTCTTGGCATATTTCCTGGCATAAAGTCTAAAAGGACAGTCAAGCTTTCTTGAGGTGACTGTTTTGGAGGGGCTTTTGTTGGGATTTGGGGTGCCAGACCTGTCACAACATATTTCAATTTGGTTGTGGGTCATATTGGACCTCAAGGTGGACACAGCATACCCCTGAGCCCTGGCAACATTATGCACATGTTGCCAAAGAAGCTCAAGGGTCTGAAATTCACCTTCAGTGGGGGGTTGAAGCATTTTTTTAATAAAAATTATGTATAAAAGTAAAAAAAAGGGGGAATTGGGGGATTTGGAATGGGGTAAGAACCTTTTGAAATGTGAAAAAGAGGTTAAAAAAGGTGTGAAAAATGAACAGAAGTGGTTACGAGTGACAGAAAGTGGTTTAAATTTGGTATTAATAGATGAGGGATGGTAAAAAATTGAAAATTGAGAGGCTTGAAAGCAGGTTGTTGTGGTGGAAAATGCAGTCTTTGGGGGAAAAAAAGAAAAAAAGTGTGAAAAGCTTTGCAAAATGGCTTTGAAAATATTGTTTTTTCAAAAAAAAAAACAGTGGTTTGGGGTGGGGATAATGTGGATTATTGGGGTGTTTGAGATTGTTTGTTTTTTTTGGGGGGGGGGCTGGGCAAAAAAATCTGAAACAATTTGGAGTTAGAGAGGTTTTGTGGGGAAAAAACCTCTTTTGGGAATGTTTTGGCCCAATACAGGCCCAATGGTGTTTCATTTTTAATTAAAAATGGGCCCAGGGCACCCCTTACGTGTTTTTACTAGAAACGTACGTGTTTTTACCAAATTATGGCCAAAACACATAAGCTCTTATGTGTTTTTACCAATACCCTAAATATATTAATATGAAATAATTAATATATTTAAAAGCACTTTATTATTGTTCCAAACAAATAATAAAGGCGTAAAAAATTGTTTTTTATTAATAAAAAACAATTAATAACAATAATATTACTAATATTAAAGTTAGAAATTAATATAAATACTATTTATATTAATTGAAGAATTATTAAAAGAATAATATAGAGAAAATACCCTACTTTTAACACTTAATATAATAATTTTGAGATATTTTACGCCAAATAATATAAATACAACTTATACAAATTGTATTTACAATAAAAAATAGAGAAATTACAAATATTCTTGATTTTTTACGTGGAAATGAGTTTTAGAGAGATTTTTAACAAAAACAGTTAAAAAAATGATTTAATCACGTCAAAATTGATGATTATAATAAAGATGAACCTTGGTTTCTAATAATATGAAAGTTTTATATATAAAGAATAAAGATATTACCTTTTTGTTTGTATTTATTTAATGTTTTTGATGCGTCTGAGGGGAAAACAGAGCAGAAAGAGCTCTATTTATAGTATATACCTCCCTCCTAGAGTCCAACAGGCTTCTAGTAGACGTGTACTGATCATATCCACTGGAATTGATCAATATTTTAAGGTTTGGTGATGATTACATCATGATCAAACCTCATTACATCACTATTACGCCATTATTTAGAGTTATCACTATAACTCTAAGTCTGATGACGTCAAAGGCTTGGCAGAACCCCAAAATTCGTGGATTTTATTAGTTTTAATCATAAACTAATAGTATTCACCAATTTTAACACTTATATGACTGTTAAACTTAATTTAAGGTTACAGTGTGTGATCATAAATGATCAAATTAAGCTCAATCTTTGATCCTTAATAACTTTTAAGATTTACGCGCTACAGCAATTCAGAGAGTGAATTCTGATAGCTTGGTGTAACCTCATTATGCTGCCAAGAGCATTTCATTACATCATCAAAATTCTATTTTTGATGATTTTTCTTGTAACCCATCTTTTCTGTTGAAATTTAATATTTTAAACTTCAAACTATGATTTCAAGGGGTTATACCTTGAATATTATGATAACAAATACATCATTCTCCACAAATGAGCTAGTAGAATCCAACTGTCTACTTATTTTTATGTTTGGACCACTTTCACAACAAAGTGGTCAACAGCTCTGTTGATTTTAATCAATAATTCCTTACAGATTGTAACCTTGTTTATAACTTGTGAAATAAACTTCATTTCTGTATTTCTACAGGAACTACGTGATGAATTTATTTTTGGTTCATCACTCTATCATGCATAATTCAAGAGATATTAGCTAAAATCCTTGAATATATGCGTTGACCAAAAAAGTGCATATATTCAGGTTAATTCCTTAAGTATTGGTTTTGAAGCTTAGCTTATTAGTTGTTTTATGTGTGGACCTTTATGGAGAATTCAATGGTACCATTCATTTCACATGTTGTTTCAGTAGCTTTTGAAATAAATAATGATTTGTGGTTTTTATAAGGTATTCTTACTTATAACTTATTAAATATTGACTTTACAGATATGCCATAAACATGGTATATGTGTATTTTACCATGGGGAATCCAATGGTATAATTCATTTCACATCTTTATTCATTGGTTTTTAAGTTAAACCAAATTTTGTACCAATTTATGGTATTTTTATATTTTTTAAGGTACTTATTTTTAATGTATAATTATATAAAATATTTCTTGTGACCTTTTTGGGTATGTGGTCATATCTCAAAGGTTCACAAAGAGGAGTAGAAACCAGTTAGAACGGTTTTTAATAACATTGTTCTAACTTAAGGGTAGTTTTACCCTCTTGGCAGCAGTGAAAACCACCGTGGTTGGTATCAAAACCTCATCATCAATTGAGTCACAGACCCTGTGAATCAATTCCAGGCCAAAAGTAATGAACTTTTGCGTGGATTTTGACATCCCATGCCAGACAGCAAGGAGTTTGGGGGTCTAGCTCCCCCTTAGAGCTAGAGTGTCTTTTTCCCCCCAGAATCAATCTTTCCAATTCCTTTTTTCTTTAATTCCTCATCATGTAATACAATTGTAATTTACACATGTAATTCAATTGGGTTTTTGATTACACATCTGTAATAATTGATACCTCATATGTAAATTAACGTTCCCTTATGTAATACATGCGCAAATTTTGACATTTCAATTGAATTCAATTGAAAATACTTCAATTCCTCACAGCTTATAAATTAAACACAACACCTCAATTTTAACACAAAAGTTGATGGTTAACACCCCATGTGGTTCAAATTAAATTAACGTTTTGAGGATTTTCATAATTTTGTACAAAAAATACTAAAAACTTAATTCAAGCTTATTTAGAGTTGAGTTACAGAAATTTCATCCAGATGTGACCCCACTTTACTTTCTTCACGTTTATGTATTGGACAAAGTCATAATATATTTTATATAAATTTTTACCAAAAACATTTTAATTTCAGAATTTTTATTAAAAATTCATTTTTACTCAATTTTTACAAGTAAAAATGTAATTTTATATCTTTAAATTTTATTGTAATTTTATTTTTAAATTATAATCAAATTTTGATTTTTAAATATAAATTTGTATTTATACTTCAATTTTTAAAATGTTAATAAATTTATTTTATTTATATTTGTATCTTAATTTATCATTTGTGGTCATTTGGGTATATGAAAATAGCTCTAAGGCTCACATTCCCTCCCCCTATAAAAGGAATATTACCTTGTAATATTGTTATTTCTAGTGTTCCTGAACCTTCTGAGAAGTTTAGTAGCTTCAGGTATGTCTTTTTCTGGCAACCATTCATCTTCACAAGTTGGTTCACTGTACCTAACAAGGTATTACCTTACTTTGATAGTTCTCAACTTTTTTTCTTTCAGAACTTTGGTAATTTTCTTACTTCCAGATGACTCAATAGGAGGCATAACTTGGGGAACTTCATTCCTCAAGGGAAATTTCTCAGCATCACTAGATTTATATGGATTTATCAAGGTCACTGGAAATGTAGTATTCTTATTGCTAAGTTCTTCAGATAACTCTACTTCAACAGCATTTTCCCCATGGAGGGCCTTAATAACAAAATGTCCTGCAAAGGAGTCTTTCAGTTTTTTACATCCTTTGATTTTATTGAAGTTAGTGGTGGATACCAGAACTAAATCCCCTACTTTGAAATCTGGAGTTGCATGTGATTTATCCCATTTGTCCTGAGCATATGCAAAAGAGTCTTCCATTCACCTTACTGCATTCTTTCTAGCTTTGTCTAGCATTCCCTTGAAGCTAGCAGCTGTGGGATTTATTTCAATCAAATCTTCCCTCAAAAAATCTTGGGGTAGTTTGGGGTCCCATCCCTTTTCTAGGATAGCAGGAGTTTGATTGATACTGGCATGGATTGATGTTTTATATGCTGATTCCAGTGCTGGAAACGGAGTTCACCAATCATGGGTAAATCCATTACAATATTTGAATTCAAGGCCTTATGCACAAAACCTTCTTACCATGTCATCTAAGGTCTGGATCATCCTTTCAGCTAGACCATCAGTTTGTGGGTGGTAGGCTGTAGAGAAGGACAGCTTAGTGCCAAGTAATTGGTGAAGATTTGTCCATAGTGCTGAAGTGAATTTGGGATCCCTGTCACTAATGATATTTGTGAATATGCCAGTCCATGACACTACTCTATTCCACATCAGAAGAGCTGTATCCATGGCTGTATCATCTTTGTGACATGGTAACAAGATTGGAGCTTTACTGAATCTGTCTACAATCACTAGGAAAGCATTATAACTTCTGTCACCTCCTGGTGGTAGGCCAGTTACCCAATCAAAATGGACAATCTCCCAAGCTCTGCTGAGTTCTTGGATTTTCATCATATTTTCAAGTCTCTTGCCAGTGGATTTATTTGCCTTTTGAAATCTTTCACAGGTTTTGCAATACTCTGAAACATCTTTCTTCCACATTGGCCACCATATGCAATTATTTACTTTTTCTCTTGTTCTGTCTTCAGACAGATGTCCTGAAAAGGGGCTGTCATGGCATTCTTTTAGTACAAGATTGATTAATGACCTGTCCACAACTGTAATGACACATGTGTGCTTGGTTCTGTGGTAAATTATACCATCCAGTAGGTGAAATCTTCCTTTATCATAAGATTGTTTCCATATTTCATCCAAGGCATGTATTAGAGAGTTGTCCTTACAGTCTTTGTTAAGTCATTGGCATAAGATGCTACAATTCCTATCTTGAGTGTAACTGTTTCTTACTTCTTCAAAGAAGGTGGTGTTCAAGTCTGTAACACTTATTCCTTCTATTGGGATCTGTGGTGAAGCTTATTCTGGCACATAAGCAGGATTATCAATATCATTTGGTAATGGCCATCTGCTTAGTCCATCTGAATTTTTATGAACATTCCCATCTTTGTGAACAATAGTCATATCACCCTTGTATTCTTGTATGGCTATTTGCCATCTGAGAATATGTCTGTTAGGTGTTTTCATGTTTAAAAGTGACTTAACAGCTGTACAATCTGTTATCACTTCAAAAACACATCCCTCTAAGAAGTAGTTCAATTTTTCTAGGGCCCAGACAAGGCATAGACATTCCATTTGACTTTCTCCATATCTGGCTTCAGTTGGTTTGATTTTCCTGGATATGAAACATATGGGTCTTTCCACAGGTTTATCATTTATGATCTGAACTTGATGAAGTGCAGCACCCAGCCCATCCCCTGATTCATCAATATAAAATTTGAAAGGCAACTTAAATTCTGGCATCAGTAAGAGTGGAGCAGTGGTCAAGGCTTCTCTTAGAGACTAAAAAGCTTTGACTTTGTCAACAGTCATTCCAAATACTGTGTCTTTGTCACACAATTTATAAAGTGGTCTTTCTATGGATGCAAAATATTTAATGTGTTGCCTGTAATATCCTGCAAAACCTAATAATGACTGAATTTCCCTTTTGTTCTGAGGAATTGGTTTTAGCAATACTGCTGCAACTTTATTTTTTGTCAATTCCAAGGGACAAAGCAGATACAACTTGTCCTAGTGCTTTAAGTTCTTTAAATCCAAAATGACATTTTTTCAAAACAATTTTCATGTTCACTGATTGAATTTTAGTCAAAAATCTGGACAATCTGTACATGTGCTCTTCCCAAGTCTTGGAGCAGACAATAATGTCATCAAAGTAAATGATTAACCATCCCTCTGAGAGTTCTTCAGGGAAGATTTCATTCATCATTCTTTGTAAGTGTGAAGGTGCATTCTTGATACCAAAGGGCATTCTTAAGTATTCATATACTCCACAATGAACAATAATTCTCAAATATTTTCTTGCTCTTGGTGTCACCACATTTTGATGGAATCCTTTCAGGGCATCCATAGTGGTTATATACACTCCTTGAGATATTTGAGTAAGGGCAATTTGAATTTTTGGTATTGGGTAT
Organism: Austropuccinia psidii; assembly: GCA_023105745.1. Taxonomy (NCBI): domain Eukaryota; kingdom Fungi; phylum Basidiomycota; class Pucciniomycetes; order Pucciniales; family Sphaerophragmiaceae; genus Austropuccinia; species Austropuccinia psidii. Next base: position 31,253,079 of record JALGQZ010000001.1, read on the forward strand.
CTATCTGAAACAGTGTAAGTGTTCAGAGCTCTGAAGTCTCCAACCATTCTGGATTTTACATTATGCCATGCCGCTGTGACTGGTGTAGTTATTATACTTCTTCATTATGGCCAACTTTTCTTATTACACCAAGGTCTAGAAGCTCTTTGATATGAGTTTCTAGAGCTTCTCTTGACTTGGGACTTGCGGGGTATGCAGGTCTTTTCAAGAGTGGGGGATAAGGTCTTTCAATATTAAGAATGATTTCAAATTCAGCACCAATAATCGCTCCTAGAGGTTCTTTGTCTGAAGCAAATGCTCCTTTGTGGTCATAAAAAGAGGAATAAAGTTCATTTTTTGTTTATCAGTCAGATGAAGGCTTATTTAAGCCTACCTCAACTGTTCAGATTTGAATTTCTCCAATTCTAAGTTGACTGGTGATACTTTATTTACTGTAATTTGTCTTTTAAATGGTAAAAAGGCAAATTTCTGACGCTTATTGTCTCCAATAGTAAATTATCTGTCTTTGTTGTTATGCAAATCTATCCCATACATGATTAAATAGTCATTTCCCAACATAAAATGGGTACTAGAGCAATTTTCCATAACAAGAGATTCAACTGTGACTCTTAAATTCACATTAATGTGTGGGAATATGACATTGGTTTCAAAAATTCCTAATGCTCTCATTGGAGTACTTGCCATATTGAATTTTATACCATCAATTGGTAAAAATTGGTCTTCAAAATTTGGTACACAGATTTTAAGAAAAGATTTACCAAAAAAAGAGCAGAAGGCTCCTGGGTCAAGAAAATGTTTAGTGGGCTTGTTGTCAATCACCACTTCTGTTATAGAGGAGTTACCAGCTGTATAACCTTTTCCTCTGTTTTTTTTTGTTTTCATAAGTTGTGCATCTTGAATTGTTGATAAATCAAGTTGACCATTGCTCAATTGTGGCAAGTGGGAATAAGATTCCATGATATCAAAAGTGGCATTAATATTTTCTATATCTTTTGAAGATTCAGAAAATATTGATTAATTATCATCTGAATTGTTTTCAATTATGTCATCTTTTTCAACATCAGATTCCTTTTCAATATCAATTTCATTCATTTCCCCCCTTTTTGGACATGTATTGGATTGATGGGCGGTGCTTTGGCAAATATGGCACTTTCTGACTGTATCTGCAGATTTATACTTATTATTAGAATTTTCTTTGGGGGTTTTGTCCACAGAATCTTTCCAAGGTGTATTAAACCTTGTTTTGAGATTCACCCTACTAGGACCAGTTTTGGTTCTGGTGGTTACTTCTTCTAATATATTGATAATATCCTTTTCTGAAGATTGTTCGGTCATCCTGCTTTTGACAGCATGCTCTAAGTAACCTCCACATTGTCTCAGAATCTTTCTGTGGATCATAAATTCTGACATGTCAGGGTATAATGCTGTTAGTCTGTCTTTTTGTTGGAAAAACCATGGTAAAGCTTTGTCTTTAATAGAATTAAATCTTTCATATTCAAAGGCTGTCTCCACTTCAAATCTCCAAGCATCATTGGCCCATTTGTTGATAATTTGGGTTCTCCACCAAGTCCAACTTTGGTGTCCATGTGCTTGTCTTAATTTGATATACCATCTGTGAGCTGATCTGGTAAACAAGGTGTTAAATCTTGCTGTTACCAATCTGTCTGGTAATTCAAAATATTTTTTAATCATTTCAATTCCTCTGATGAATTCCATATGGTCATATTCTCCTTCAACACTGAAGTGAGGCCATTCTTTAAGTTTTGGTACTTCTTTCAAAAGTGCTTGGATCATTGATGGTTCCAAGTTATGAAAAGAAGTGGATAACTCATTTTTCAATTGTAAATTATCAGGATCCAATACTTGTGGATTTTGAATCCTTGTTCCCTCATTTTGATTCAGAGGTGTAGCCATTCTTTGTAAGGTGTTCAGTATTTGTTCAATATCATTCATTTTATTGTTGCTACACCTTTGGGAATTCCCGTATTCATTTTGAAAGGCTTTTATTAAATTTATTACTTCAATTTTATACATGTCTTCTTTATGTGTCAGTTCTTGCCATAATTCTTTCTGTCTTGTATTCTCAGCAGTGACTTGATTCAATTTCATTGATAATTTTGATAATTCTTCTTGTGAAACATCAAAACACCTTTTCAAGGCAATGGTATATGTCTTTACTTCAGTAAATTAATTTGAAATGTCAGCAAGGACTTTCTTGTTATCTGTCTTGATAATATTTATGGCTTGGTTAATTCTTGTTTCAATTATGTAATCAATATTTAATTTAGAATATTTGTCTGTTAACTCTTTAATAATGGCAGATTGTGCATTTATTTTATTGCCAAAATAATTATCATTATTGGAAGTTTGAATTTCTCTAAAAGCTTCTTCAAAACACATAAGTGTTTCATTAATTTGGCCCAGACTCAGGCTGTTTTTTTTGATGTTGTTACAAATGGTTTCATTTTTATCAGAAAGATGTTTTTTCACATCATTTATAGCTTCATACAACTCTGGGATGGAATCAAATATGTCAGAAATCATTTCTGGAATCTTAATCTGGCTTCCTCCTTGCTCTGTAATTCTATCATGATTCTGGCCATCTGAAATACATTTTCCATGGCATCCTGCTGAATCTTTGGAGTCCTGTATCCCTGGCTGTAAGGCTTTGGGGCTTGTGCCTTCCCTTTGCCCCTGTTTTGAGCTTGTGGCTTCTTTTTCACGTTGGAATTGCTGCTGCTGGCCACTGGGGCTGGTCTTGGCACTTGCTTTGGTGGTGGTGGGTTGTTTTTCCTCCATTCTGATGTTAAAAGCATCATATTCCTCTTTTTCATCAATGGATGCCATCCATTGAGTAACTTGAAAGTGTTGGGATGACCCAGGAATTTTCTTCCAGTTAGGTATGAGTTCATGCAGTTTTTCCACAGATCTGCAAGGATCTGGTACTCTTTGTGCTGCAGTGCATTGTTGTAAGCCTTCTATCTGGCTTTGTAAATGTCCACTGAGGCTTCTTGTGGCAGTGTCAGCTCGTTTTGAACTTAAAATAGTGTCATCAGCTTCAGAATTGGACAATTTATTTTTGTGGAAGTCTTTTACTGACCCTTGTCCTTCTGTATCTGATTGGCCTCTCATTAATCACATCTATGACCTTTTTGGGAGCTGCTTGAGGGCTTATAGCTTGCTCCTGATCTGGTTGAAGGCATATTTTATGATTAAGAAGGGTTTAAAATAGTAATTTTACGTCAAAAACTTACTATTTGCCAAATTTTTAGCTTTCTGAAGAGTATTACTAATGTCCAAGTTGATCAATTCAGAAGAGATTGGCTCTTTTTGGTTATTCTGAGTTATAATTACAATGCTATTATGATCAGAAATCACAATGCTTGCAGGGATAATGCTAGTAACTGGGGAGGCTGTTTCAATGTTTTCTTGTCTTACCACATTTTCAGAACCTAAAATTGATGAAAAAGCCAATTAATTAAGTAAAAAAAAGTTATTTCAAAAAAAGAAATAAACTATAAGCCTCACTTATAATATGAAAAAAAAATATTTTTTTATGGATTTTTTCAATTATAAGTATTTTTTTATATGTTTTTTTAATTTTCCAATATAAGAAAAAGAATCAAACAAAGAGTAAAAAAATATTTTACAGGTAAAATATCATGGCTGGGCCCCCAAATGTACGGTGTGGATATGAAACTTTGACAAAATACCAAGTACTTTTCCTGTCCTAAAAATTTGTATAAGGTAGAATTATTTATGAATGGTAAGAAATAGTATTTTTAACGACAAAACACTCCAATTTTATTGTTTTTAACTTTAGAAGTATAAAACAATAATATAATAAAAATTTATTGTTTTACCAACAATAAAGATTTATCCAAAAATACTCTACAAGAGATATTTAAGGCTAAAAAAGAAATTTCTTCAAGAGAAATTTCAATTGGAATTAATTGAGCAAAGGACTGAAAACAATCAATTAAAGAACAAAGTCTTCAAAAAGATATTTAAAGAGAAAACATGCCCAAAAGTGACCAGGGTGAAGTTGGAAACAAAGTGACAAAGTTTACAGTGATGAAAGATGCTTTAATCTACTTTTGGGGTGGTTCTAGGGGTAAAAATAATTATAAGGATTTTTCATGTGGTTAAAAGGTTTAAAATGATTTCAAAATGGTGGTTGGAAGCTTTTATTGATTGGTTTAACAGTGTTTAAACTAATTATAAAAGGAAAAGATTCTAACATGAAGAGAAAAGTGGGGCAAAGAAGACATTCTTTTATAGCCATCAATTTTCTTACTCCAAAAGTAAAATTTACTCTTGTCAGCTGTGAAAAACAGTCTGACAACAGAAAAGCCAATTATGGCATCATTGAACCCTGGTTTAGACCAAAAAAAGGAGCCACGTTTTGCTATTTTTAGCCATTTTAGACCCTTAAATCAGCCATTACTATAGCAATACCTGGTCCAAAGCCTTCAAAACCCTTCAGAATGTGTTTAAGAGGCATAGAAACCAGTTAGAACTCTCTTTACTAACATTGTTTTAACTTAAGGGTAGTTTTACCCTCTATGCAGCAGTTAAAACCACCCTGGTTGGTATCAAAACCTCATCATCAATTGAGTCACAGACCCTGTGACTCAATTCCAGGCCAAAATTAATGAGCTTTTGCGTGGATTTTGACATCCCATGCCAGTCAGGAAGGATTTTGGCGGTCTAGCTCCCCCTTAGAGCTAGAGTGTCTTTTTCCCCCCAGAATTAATCTTTCCAATTTATTTTTTTAATTCCTCATCATGTAATACAATTGTAATTTACAAATGTGATTCAATTGAGTTTTTGATTACACATCTGTAATAATTGATATCTCATATGTAAATTAAAGTTCTCTTATGTAATACACGTGCACATTTTGACATTTTAATTGAATTCAATTGAAAATACTTCAATTCCTCATAGCTTATAAATTAAACACAACACCTCAATTTTAACACAAAAGTTGATGGTTAACACCCCATGTGGTTCAAATTAAATTAACGTTTTGAGGATTTTCATACTTTTGTACAAAAAATACTAAAAATATAATTTAAGCTTATTTAGAGTTGAGTTATAGAAATTTCATCCAGAGGTGACCCCACTTTATTTTTTATGAGGAATCCAATGGTGTGATAATTTCTTCATGCTTATTTATTGGATAAAAAGTTATAATATATTTCATATAATTTTTTACCAAAAAAATTTTAATTTCACAATTTTTATTAAAAATGCATTTTTACTTAATTTTTACAAGTAAAAATGTAATTTCATAATTTCAAATCTTATTGTAATTTTATTTTTAAATTATAACTAAATTTTGATTGTCAGATATAAATTTGTATTTATATTTCAATTTTTATAATATAAACTAATTTATATATATTTGTATCTTAATTTATCATTTGTGGTCTTTTGGGTATATGAAAATACCTCTAAGGCTCACAAAATGGAATTTGATCATGGGGTCTGTGACATAGTCAGTTATGTGGTTTTAATATCAACACAGTAGCTTTAACTAGTTAAAATAAGGTATAAACTCCCTTACCAAAGAAGTTATAATATTTTCAAGGGTCATAAATATTGTAATATAATTCTTTTAGCACTTTCACTCCACTATTAATATTTGTAAAAACAGTCCTTCTTTGGTCCAAACCAGGGTTCATTGCTTCCATAATTCAATTTTTTTGTTGAAAATGTTTTTAAAAAACTCTGAGAATAATTTTTTCCATTTCCCCATATTTTTTCTTCAATGATAAGAGATAGCTACTTCCATATCTAGTAAAATTCAAATTAAAAAAATTCATAAAATATTCCATCCATTTTTTTTAAGAATATAGAGACATAAAAGTAAGCTAAATAATAATAGTAATGAATTTATGAATCTCTGATGATCATTATAAGCAAGAAAAAAACCTCAGAAAATCATCAAAAGTATCTTTCATAACAATAAATATTGTAACCCAATTTATAAATGAGCTCAGGTAGTCATTTCCAACTTTATTTTCTGTTCCAAAATCTGCATAAATAATATTTCACTAAATTGGTTGCACAAAGTACTTTTATAAATAAATCTAAAAGAATCTCTCTTATAGAAATTCATTTTTAGACTTGAATATCTCTTTCAGAGTATTTTGGTATAATTTAGTCCTTTCAGTATTCTCTTATACAGTTTGGTTATAAATAATTCTCTTTTTTCTAAGACCTCAATTAGAAAAGATATTTAGGGCAGAAAGATTAATTTATTTTCAATAAAAATTTATTATCCACACTTTACAATAAGACATGCTTATTAGGAAAAATCCTTTCAAAAATGACCTTCTTATCAAAATAATATCCTGCCTATTTTGTCCATAAGATATTTTTTACTTCAGCATAAATTCACAAATTGTATCATTTAGATCTTGTTATTTTGAATATTTGATGAATAACTTTATTCAAATAAGTTATTTATAGTTATTCTATAGTTTGGTACTTACAATTAATCATTCTGGGCCTTAAACCTTAGTTTTGGTACTCCTTCAATTACAAATACTACAAGGTAAAAAGGAAGAGGTTTTAAAACCACTTAAAAATTCCAAAAGAAATTATCATTTGATACATAATTTTAAGCCCTTTAATTAATAACTTAATATATTTTAGACCAGAGATATCTCTAATATAAGTCCTCTTTTTTCTTCAAGGGCTGAAATTACTCTGTAAATCCACTTGAGCTATTTCAAAGGCTCTAAGGTATAGAAAAAGCTCCTTTGCTTCAGAAAACAATCAATTAAAATTATAAAGATTATTTTAATTTCAAAATATCTTATTGCATTTTTTATGAACAGAAATTTTTATTTTTACTTCCTTTTGAATAAAATTACAAAATTTCAAAGCCAAAGTTTGCCAAAACTAAGGATTTAATGAAAATTATTAAATTTTTAAAGGCATAAAAGTCAAAATTATATGTAAATTGTTAATTTTAAATCTTCAAAAGGCTTCAATGGTGATATCTCAATACAAAATTTCATTTCATGTTACCAATATATCCTTTTCAAATGAGCTCTTTAGATTGTTTTAATATAAATATATTTAAATAATGTATATAAATAATAAAATAATCAATTGGGTAGAAAAAATGAAAATTGAATCTAATTTTGATTTATAAAAATTTAAAGAAGAGCCCCTTTGCAAAAAATAGCTAGAATTACTAAGATTATTACACATTTTATTTATTTTCATGAGAAAAAATTTCAATTTATAAAACTCAATTCAATATTGGACCCATAATCTTATTCAAAGATTCAATACCATATACCTTGTAAGCCCCTTTTTAAACATATTAACAGAATATCCTTCAATCTCTGACATAATTTGAAAAGGAGAAAAAAAAGAGCTCCTTCAAAAATAAAACAGAACCACTTGAATATTTTTCTAATATCCCTTTGATACATATCAAGGAGTAAATAACAGAACACTTTCCAATGGAAAATAATCATCATCATATTAATAATTTCAAGTTGAATGATTTCATTTGGTATAGAGATAAGGGTTTGGTAAGCACACATAAGCTTTTAGTGAAAACATTTAATCCCTTACATATTTTTACCAATTTATGACCAAAACCTGTAATTAAAGGTAAAAAAAATTAATAAAGGTTTGTTTAAAAAAGAGAAAAGCATCAAAAAAATTTGAGGATATTCTTTCTTTTTTTCTTTTATTTTTTTGGTGGCTTCTAAAGCAGCCTGATTTTTTTCCAGATTTTATTATCAGTCTTCTCTCTTGATGATAAATCTGGAAAAACAGTTTGTTTGTGTACATAAAAAAAAATTCCTTGTCTTCATTGAAGCAACAACAACAATTCTATTGAAAATAAATAAAAAATTTATTTCAAAAATGTACAAAAGATTATTTCAGAAAAAATACTGTTGCTATTTTATGAATATAATTTTTGTTTTTGTAGTAATATATCTGTTTATATTTCAGAAATAAAAACAAGGACTTATTTGTATTATCAACACAGTTCTTCCATCTTATTAAGCTTTATCATTTAAAAATAAAACAATAAAACAATAAAACAAATATGGAAAAAATTCAGTATGCTTGAGAAGAAACCACAAAGCTTAAAAAACAAAGAAACTGAAAGAATGTACCTACAAAAGGTTTGAGGTGATTTAAAAAACTACCTTATTTAGATTTTTTACAGTAAAATTCTGTGTTTTTGCCATAAATTGGTAAGACAAAATAAGGGCTTACAAATTTATACTAAAATATTATTTTTCCCGATGAAATACCCAAAAATATTTCAGATAACCTCTTTAAGGTGTGGATATGAAGATGTGATTAAAAATCAGGTACTTGTCCTGTTATCAAAAAATCTTTGTAGGGTAAAATTTATGTAAGAGTATTAATTTTAAGAGTCTTAAAAGGAAGACATTACAAAATTATTGTTTTTTTA